>CM057450.1:1370408026-1372908026 GCA_016271365.2 Neoceratodus forsteri | reverse complement strand
ATGCATTAAGTTACGTACAGCCCTGAAAGAGTACTATGCCAGTGATACTCCCTCTCCCCAAGACTGAGTACAATATGACACACAATATTATTCCTTTGCAAGTGTTCCCTCTTCCCTGACCCCTGATCCTAGTCCAATAAAAAATAAAATATGATTTCCTGTTGCTAGTGGTCATCCTTCCCTCACATCTGGACCCCGTCGAAAGTGAAATAAAAATATTATCCTCTGGTGTTAGTGGTACCCTCTCCTGCTAATTATGCCTCTTCTAGTCTAGTGCCATCCCCCACTAGCCCTGGAACTTGGCCACTAGGTGGTGGACAACTCTCTCTGTTCATTTCTGCTGATGGCAGCAGTATAACTCACTCAAGTTGATTCAGTTTGGGTTTACAAATCATTACACAGTGACTTGTATTTAAAGGAATAGAATCTACTTGCATGAGTTAGCTGGCAGTCAGCAGTGTAGGAGGGTAGAAGGTTAGTGCTGACCACTATCTTGGGGTTAGGGGATAGGGCTGGTGGTGGTTCCACTGAACTGCAAGGGGCACAAGGAGATTGAGGGGACATCACTGGCACCAGGGAGCAATATTATTTTTTTTCTTTGTACAGGAACTGTTAAAAGGGAGGTGGAAGTCACTGTCACATGGATGAGAGAATGGGAAGACTTGTACAAGAAAATTATATTTTATTATATTTTGTACTAGGAATGGGGATGGGAAAGGGAGGACCATACGTACCAGGGAATCATAATTGTGCAGGGGTCAGGAAGTGGATCACTGGAATGAGGGAATGATTACTTTTTCTAGCTGCATTGTTGGGCTGCCAGAGTAGGGCTCCAGTGTTCATCAACATGCTATCATTAGCATGTTGTTAAAACAAAGTTCCAGGAAAAGTTAACTAGTGCTGGACTGAAGCCTGTTAGTGCTTCCAGGAATCATTGAATATACTGTTATGCACTCTGTGCATTCATTTGTATTAGCACATCATATCAGTTAGTGTTACCATATTAGAACCGTGCTAATTATGTTTTTCAGTATAGCAATGGCTACACTAACAGGATCCTGACTAATCTTGAATATCTGGCCCAGAATGGATTATTTTAAACAACAGGAAACACAGTGCTTAGATAATGGAATAGTGAGGTGCAGAGAAGATACAGTGGGCCAGATATCCAAAACTTTACTCTAAGCCTACATTAGCACTGCCCAGCAGGGAAAGTTAGCCCAGAGCACAAAGCAAGCTATATTCAAAAGGAATAGCCCAGGGCAAACAGCCTCTGAATATAGCATGGGAATGAGGCCGGGCAAACTGGGCTGGGAGTGCAGGGCAAACGTAGCCCTGTAATAAGACAGCTCTGAATATAGCAACCAGGAAGTGCAGACCACAGCAGGAACACAGTGCACAGTGACGTGAAAGTAGGTAGAGGCGACCTATGTGGCCAGTGTGCATTCCAGCAAATGCATGGACCCAGTACAGCTGCAGGGAGCAGTATATAGGAAAGTACAGTGTGCAGAACAGTATAATATTCCCCAAACCATTTGCGCGGAGCTAACACGTTTGCATGGGATTAGCGCCGAGCTAAGCTGTTTGCCCAGTGCAAACATGTTTGCCCAGTGCTAAACTTTGCCATATTCAAAAGTGACATGCAAATGAGCCTACTTAGGTAGTCTCTGGGCAAACAGCCATATTAGCATCTCATTATGCCCTGATTTGCCTGCAGTTTGCCAGCGTTACTGCAGGGTCCAAAGCTCCACCTGTAGGTCAGTCTGGAAGTACAGGGGCTGGCCAGGTCTGACTGCAGCTCCACCTGTAGGTCATTCAGGCAGTGCATGATGATAGCAGCTGGCTACATGTGAACAGTACAACATAGCATAGCATATCATACCTCAGGGAACAACACAGCATAGGCACAGGTGTTGGTGGTGCTGCATACACCCGTCACACTGTAGGTCATGCTACAGTGCACAGCAGACACTACAGTAGCAAGGGGTCCGGTAGTGTGAGGGACACAGCAATGCCTATTGTATGTAGGGCAGTGATGACCACTGCACTGTACACAGTGACAGGCCCAGCTTGCGGGTGATTACTGACAGTGGGCAGTACTGTTACGCTGTTGTGTGATCCACAGATGCTGCACCTGTGGCATGGGATGCTCACAGTGACATATACATGGCCGGCTGTGTGTGCTGTGGCATCTGTACAGTTGTGCAGTATGTGGCAGGGGAGTGCACATAAGATCTGACAGGCACACAGGTAGTGGCGTATTCCCACTACTGACCCATATGCACTGCATGATGTGTCCCAGCCTTGTGTCCACACCTGGGCAGTGGTAAGGTCTGGCCACCTGTACACCCTCCCCTCAATGGCCAACATGCCCACAGTGCTGCAAGTGTGTGCTGGCATCTGTTGGTCACTACAGATGTATGGTCTGCAGGTGTGTGCTGTATGGCCACACTACCATGATGTCTCCTGTGGGCTAGATCACCCCTTACTGCCTGTGCTTGGCTGGGACTGGTGGCAGCTGTTGGCATCATGGTGGTGCCATCAATGAGCAGCATGTGTCCTCCATGTCTGGCATTTTCTAAGTATCATATTCATATGTTAGGGTCACGCAAGCCACACAAAACACCGCACAAAGCAACAATGTCACACAAAGCTGTTTGCCCAGGGTTAAGACCAGCTTTTCCTGGGTGGTAATTTGTACTGCACTAAGGGTCGTGCTAAGTTGTGCTAAACACCTTAGCGCGGCACTAGCTGCTAAATATCTCATAGTGCCTGTATTCATGTTCACTTTGCCCCTTGCATATAATTATGATTTGCCCAGTGCTAATACAGTTTGTGCGTGCTATTTGACCTTTTGAATATGGCAGACCCATGCTAATCCCATGCTAAACCAGTGCAAATGGTTTGTGCACTGCGCAAAGCTTTGACTATCTGGGCCAGTGTATCTTAAATAAGTAATAAGCCACAACAGGGTATGCATAATATGATTTTTAATGCATGCCCCTGGGGTGTAGTAAGGCATGAGGCCAAAGAGTGAGTGTCCGTATGTCCCAGGGAAGTGCATTAAAATCATATGATGCAGACTCTGGATGGGCTTATTGCACTTATAAAATAGTTCTAAGGAGGGTTCGGGGGGGGAGGAAAATGAGATTCAGCACTTGACCGTGAGTTTATAGAGAGGTAATGCATGGTTAAGTAATGTCTCTTGGCTAATGAAATTCCTAGATATTTCTTGCCATTTTATAACTAAGACATATGGACTTGAGTATTAAAACGTTGCTACAGTAAACAACAAACAGGAAACAGAAAATATTACGGTATTTGAGCTAGTGTCTCTCTTCAGTTTCCCTCCCTGATAAGTATTTTAAAGTTAACATATTGCTTTTCTAAAAAAATGTTTTTTTTTTATTTTGAATTTCATTTACTGGGTAACTGTATCTTAAGCCATATTACTGGTGGAGGACTTTTACCCAAACTCTTCAGACCATCTATGGATGTGGACAATGAAAAAATATAATGGACTTGAAGGAAGGGATTGTTAGGCTTAAGAAAGGTGTGGAGTGGATGGAGAATAATGGAGGAAAAGCAGAGTTACTAAATGAATACTTATGTTCTGTCTTCACAAGGAAGAAGGATGGACCAGTGTCTTCAGGAGGGAAAAGAGGAGCAGGGGAAGGGGAACACATACATAGTGATAGAGGAGGATAGCGTGAGGAAGGGTCTTCTGGCATTGAAAGCAGAAAAATCACCAGGCCAGGACAGAGTACATCCAAGGGTACTAAAGGAACTGGCTGAGGAGCTGGCAGGGCCACTAGCAGACCTATTAAATAGTTCACTAGTATCAGGCATGGTACCACAGGACTGGAGAACAGCACATGTAGTGCCCCTTCACAAAAGTGGTCCCAAGGATGATCCAGGGAATTACAGACCAGTCAGTCTCACCTCCATTGTGGGAAAGCTGATGGAGACCATACTAAAGGAAAAGTTGGTGGAATATCTAGAGGAACATGATCTCCAGGATGAGAGGCAGCATGGGTTCATGGGGGGGGGGGAGATCATGTCAAACAAATCTAATTGACTTCTTTGACTGTGACACTAAAACAGTAGACAGGGGCCAAGCGGTAGACATCCCCTATCTTGATTTCAGCAAGGCCTTTGATTCAGTGCCCCAGAAAAGGTTGATCAGGAAGTTGGTGGATCTTGGAGTTGGGGAAAAGATGGTCAGATGGGTGGAGAACTAGCTGAGGGACAGAACCCAGAGGGTGGTGGTGTTGGGGGGAGAGTTATCTGGCACCAGAGAGGTAACCAGTGGGGTCCCACAGAGCCCTGGGAGATTAAAGTACTTGAAAGGGACAAATAAGGTTGATAAGGAGAGTCTCTTTAAGCTGAGTGGCAACCATATCACAAGGGGGCACAGTCTTAAGCTGGAGGGTGGAAGGTTTAGGAGGGAGGTCAGGAAGCACTTCTTCACAGAACAGGTGGTGGACACTTGTAATGCAGTGCTGGAAGACGTCATCTCATTGAAGATGGTGGGCAGCTTTAAGAGAGGCTGGGATAGGCATGGGGGAAGGCAAGAATCATGAGTAGGGAGGATGGGAGGAGTGGGGAGGTAGGGCAGGGACATTAGCTCAAGCTGTGGACCTTGCAATACGAGCAGACTTGATAGACCAAATGGCCTTCTTCTGCTGGCTTCTTCGTATGTTCGTATGTA
The DNA here is from genome assembly GCA_016271365.2 of Neoceratodus forsteri. Lineage (NCBI taxonomy): Eukaryota > Metazoa > Chordata > Ceratodontiformes > Ceratodontidae > Neoceratodus > Neoceratodus forsteri. Next base: position 1,372,903,315 of record CM057450.1, on the reverse strand, counting down.
TGTTTAATTGCTATTGATTTGTGATACAATAGTTCCAGTTTGAATTAGATTCTTAATACATTTGTTTGCACTTCAAAGTAATCAGTTCATTGTTCATAAAGACTGTAATCACTTCCCAGATAAATGAGTAACCTTTGCATGAGTGTGGTTCATGTGGTTGCACTCATACATCTGGCAATGTCCACAAAAGCAGCTCTGATACAGTGCTGTGCTCAATAAATTGAAAATATAGGAAATTGCAAGACTACGAACACCAGCCAGGAGTAAATAAAAAAAAAAATATTCCTGAGCATGAGGGAGAGACAGGAGCAGGAAACAGAAACTGAGATAAATGTAGTTAATCTCTCTGGCCTGCAACTCTCTGGAACACAGATTAAGGTTCTGAATAAAGACCTCACTTTTGTTCCCACCATTATCCAGCATCTATCTGAATTATTGCTTGACTTGAAAAAGTTTCCAGGAAATTTAACTTAAAGGCATTCTTCTTCAGGGGCAATACTGCAACAGATGAGATCGAGGTTACCACTGGGACCGTGGACACTGACACTATCATGAGCGTCAAACTTAACCTTCTTCATTTATGCCCCCCATGAACCCCACAGTACAAGTTTTTGAAAGAACTTGTATGAGAGAGAGAAATCAAGCAACAACACACCCACAAGAACATAGAATACTTCAACAATATGTCTCAAAAAGAACAATAAGCCCTGGAGGAGCTGGCAGGTAATCACTCCATTACTATAAAGTCAGCAGATAAAGGTGGGTCCGTTGTCATGTTAGACACTGCTGACTGTGTGCAGGAAGTTACATGACAACTTTATGATGTAAATTTTTATAGGAAATTAGACCATAACCCTATACCAATGTTTAAAATTGAAATAGACTGCATGGTAAATGATGTACTAGATAGCAATTATATTGATGAAGATATAGCTGATTTCTTAAAGGTACAGGATCCCATCAGAAGCACTATTTACGTGTTTCCAAAAGTGCATAAATCTTTGCAGAATCCACTGGGTAGGCTGATTGTGGCTGGAAAAGGGTCCATTATTGAACACTTGTCCCAATATGTGGACACATTCATTGGTGAAACAGTATGGTACCTTCCATCATACATTAGGGACACTACAGAGGTATTAAATATTTTACAGGCAGAGACAGTGAAGGATCATTGGTTATTGTGTACAATGGAGAGTGACTTATTATACACAAATATTCCCTATCATGAGGGGCTAGAATCTATACAAGAGTGTCTGGGTAACAGTGATAATTTCATACTAAGCTTCATACTAAGGTTGGTTCAAGAGTGAGAAGGCCTGATCCCATACTGCTCTTATGCTAAGCCAAAGAATAATAGGAGAGATCATATCCCATACTTATCAATTTATCAAGTCAATACTTAAAAATGTTTTTGGTCTCACTTGTGACAACATGAAGTGGCAATCTATTCCAAGGATCAATAACTCTGAGAGTATAAAAGTATTTCCGGTTAATATGAATAAATGAATTTCTTACTAACTGCAGGGGTGACCCCGATGTCATAAGAATATTTTTTGAAGTCCAGACCTAATTCACACATAAGGTAGGAATCTTGAGTAATATGATACAGAAGCATAAGGTCACCTCTAGAGCGATGGGTGGAAAGGGGCATAAGTTTTAGGGAGTCTAATCTGCTTTCATATGGTACTGTTTCAAGCCCAGAGGCTTTTTTTGTATATTTTCTTTGAACTTTTTCTAGCAGGTATCCTTCTGTTTTTCTGTAGGGGTGCCAAAGCTGAGAAGCATATTCCAGGTGGGGCCTGACATATGCTCTAAACAGAGGAAACAGTACTTCGTGATTCCTAGATCCGATGTTACGGAAGATTGACCATACTATTTTATTGGATTTGTTAATAATACCATGCACATGTTTTTTTATATGTCAAGTCATCTGAAACTGTGATGCCCAAATCCCTTTCATCTGAAGTTTTGACAAGTAAGAATCCTGCCAATTAGTATAAATAATATAAGTTATGTACACCTAAATGCATCACTTTACATTTAGAAATGTTCAATATCATGCCCCAATTATTTGCCCTTGAGGAAATATGATATAAATCATTCTGAATAGTTATAGCTTGTGAAACTGATACACATGAACCCCCTCTATTTTGACATCATCTGCTTATTTTGTGATAATAGATAAACATGCTATAAACAACTGGAATAGGCAGGAGCCCAAATCGGATCCCTGGGGCACACCACTTGACATGAGACCACTAACGGATTTTGAACCATTGATGATGACCTGTTGGGTTCTATCTTGTAACTAGTTGTATATCCAATTAACAAGAAAATTGTTAATATTCAGTTCACAAAGTTTGTGAGTTAAGGCCCAGTGTGGCATGACATTGAACGCCTTGCTAAAATCAATAAATATGACATCACAAAGAATTCTCTTTTCTAGGAGTGAACTGATGTGTTCATAGAAAGACATTAGGTTCGGAATATAACTTCTACCACTTTGGAAGCCATGTTGCTCAGGATCATCATGATTAAGGGTGAGTGAGATCATGTCTTTAATAAGACTCTGCAAACTGAAGATGTCAAACTTATGGGCCGATAGTTTTCCCAGATGTTTTTTGGCCCTTTTTTGAGAATGGGGATCACATTGGCTTCCTTCCAGTCTTGAGGAACGTAACTTTCAGCAAGAAAACATTCAAACATTACCTTTAAAGGATCAACAATTATATCTGCTAGTAAGAATAATAAATGCTCCACTATATTATCTGAACCTGGGCTATATTTGCCCTTTAAAGTTAACAGTTTTTTGTAAATTGTATCTTTAGAGAAACAAATGGGTGGGTCTTTGTCAGTAAAAAGTGGAGTAGAATTAGATTTGTTTTCTGGTTTATTTGTAAAAGTTTTACAAAATTCTTTATTAACTAGATCAGCCATGATTTTAGAGTCATGAATAAAAGCATTATTTTCAAGTAGTGGGCCCACTTGACATATGGGTTTCTTCAATGAATTAATGTATGAAAATACATTTTTACTGTTGTTTTTTTTTTGCATTCATAGCCAAATTGTATTCCCACCTAGATTTTGCTTTTTTGATAATATTTTTACATTTCTTCTGAATTAGTGTATATGAATCCCGATCTGATGTAGATTTGTTTTTAAGGTAAATGTTATATTTTTTTCGTGTTTGCCTAATGACTCTTTTTACAGAATGATTCATCCATTTAGGTGTCCTTTTATAATTGGTGATTTTTTTGTTTAAATGGGATAAATGAATCTCTTAAATGATAAATAATATCCTTGAAAGTTTCCCAGCAATGTTGTGGAATAGAATTTAATAGTGCTGTCTCCCAGTTAGTTTCACTAACAACCTGTTTTATGGTGGTTAAATTTGCTCTATCATATCAATATATAATTGTAGAGTTAGGATTATATACATAATTTGTTGTGATCTTAAAGGAGATAGCATTGTGATCACTGTTCCTGATAGGATCACTGTTACTGATAATATCAATCATCAGGTCATCATCAGAAAAAACAAGGTCTACAATATTGTCTCCTCTGGTAGGAGTCAATATACTCTGTTTAAGTCCTAACTGGGAACATGTATTCAACAATTTATTTCCCATGCTGCTATTGGCTCTATGATTAAGCCAATCTATTTCACCCAAGTTGAAATCACCAGCAACAACAGTATTTCCTAATGCTTTGGCCTGTTCCATTTCACAAAGGATGGCTTCTAATATATCCTCAGGTGAATTTGGAGGGCAGTAACAAGAACCAGAAATGAGAACATCAGATGTAGAAAGAAGTAATTTTACCAAAATAGTTTCTGTTTGTTTGTCATGAATTTTTATACTATTAGTAATGTCTACTGATTTTAGTTTGCTGTTGACATATAAGGCAACCCCGCCACCTTTCCTGTTTGTCCTATTAAGTTTGTGAATAGTGAAACCAGGTATATTAGTTTCCCATAGGGACTTGTCATCACCCCATGTTTCACAAATTGATATAACATCAACTTCATCTTGGTGAATTCTGCACTTTAATTCATCTAATTTGTGATTCAGGCACCTTGCATTTAAGCTTAAACAATGTAATTGCTGGCTTTTAATTTTGCTTTTGATTGCAGGTTTTAGAGATGATGAGTCAATCATCTCTCCCCCAGTGTTTAGTTTAAATAACTATTAATAACAGATAGCAATTGTTTCCCCAAAGTAGTGTTTCCATGTCTACTTAGGTGTAAACCATCAAAACAGTATAACTCATTGTGGTTTTCAAACTCTTCCCAATGGGTTATGCAGGTAATGTTTTGGTGTAAACACCATTTCTGAAGCCATTCATTTATAATTTTAATTTTCTTATTGAGGGATGGTGAGAAATGCGGGATGGGAAAAATTTCAGACAAACAAATGCCATACCCAAGATCAACCAACTTATTAGTCAAGGCAATGAAATAATTTTTAATTTCTTGAATGGTGTCATGAAGAATATTAGTTGCTCCCAGATGTATAACAGCAATGGGATTAGTATCACAGTCCTTCATAATATTGGTCATCATTTTGGTAATATCTGATATCTTTGCACCACTGTAACTGGAACTAATCCTATTGGCTTTGTCGGGATTGCAAATTGTCCTATCTAAATGTTTGGTGATAGAATCACCCACTAAATAAATCTGTTGTTTGCAAGGAACATCAGGTGACCCAGGACCTCTGGATGGCACTTGATTTATTAAATAAGTTGAAAGATCAATAAGTGGTGCTTCCCCTATTTCTAACTTATTAAGGCTGGAAGTGGTGGGAATAGAACCTGGAGTGGTGGAATAAGATGGAACACCAGACTCCATAACTATATGAGCAGCATTAGTATTAATATCTGTTATGTCTGTAGAAAGAGTATTAAGGGGATCAAACCTATTATATATCTGAAAGCTAAACTGTTGAGCTGTCCTACCCTTTTTACTTGCTCTTGTACATTGCACACTGTACCATTTGTCACCATTATTAAAGTCATCTTCAGAATTACAATCATCTTCCCCTGCTCTTTTTTTTTGGTTTGTCCCTACAAAACAGGGTACTAAATGAGAAAAATACCAATGTAGAAAAGTCAGTGGGGGATTCTGCTACCAAAGGTAAAGCCATCAAAAAATAAAGAGCAATGAGTACCAATGCCCATAGTCTGGGTAACAAGCTCCCTGAATTAGTGGCCTTGATGGAGGAGGAACATCTGGATATCATGGCAGTCACAGAAACATGGTACACACAGAACCATGACTGGGATGTAAACATACCAGGATACACTATCTACAGGAAGGACAGGGAGGGTAAAAGAGGAGGAGGAGTAGCTCTCTACATAAGGGAAGGAATCAAAGCAATAGAACAAAAGGGTAAACAGGGAGGAGGAGGAGGAGAAGAAGCACTGTGGGTCAATTTGGAGACAGGCAATGGCACCACAATCTGCACAGGGGTGGTATACAGACCCCCCTCTCAGGGGGGGAGGAAATGGACAAGGAAATGATAGAAAGTATACTTACAATGGCAGAAAAAGGAAAGATATTGCTGATGGGTGATCTGAATATGCCAGATGTTAACTGGAGTGCAGTTGCAGCAGCCACTTCTAAGAGTGGGGTGATTCTAGATGCCCTACAGGGGCCATGCCTTAGACAACTAGCATTGGAACCCACTTGAGAGGGAGCAATCTTAGACCTGGTTCTTTCAAATGGAGATGGAGAGAGGATCACAGATGTAGACGTGGGTAGCCATCTGTGAACTAGCAACCATCAAACATTATGGTTCACAATAAACACAGCAATAGAGCCAAGTCATACAAAGGCAAAAGTACTGGACTTCAAGAGGGCTGACTTTGCCAAAATGGGTTAGTGCCTAAGGAATGCACTAGCAAATGGGCAGGAAGGAGGGGTGGAAGAGCAATGGGGAATAATGAAAACTGCCATCACAGAAGTAACAAGCCTTTGTGTGAAGCAAATAAACAAAACTAAATGATGTAAGAAACCACTATGGTTCTCAAAGGAGGTGGTAGTGAAGGTTCTAGAAAAAAAGAAAGCATTCAGAAAGTACAAGGAATCACAGAAGGGGCAGGACAGAGAATTGTATCAGTTAAAGAAAAATGAAGCTGGGAAGGCAGTCAGAACAGCAAAGGCCCGAACTGAGGAAAAGATAGCCAACTCAGTTAAGAAGGGGATAAAACCTTTTTAGGTACATCAGGGAGTGAAGGAAGACCAAGGGAGGGAGGGAAAGTGAAGCTTAATAAAGGGGAGGGGTGGTGGGCAGAGGGTGACAGTGAACAGGCAGAGATACTAAACACATATTTTTGCTCAGTATTTACAAACGAAGAGGGGGAGGTACCTAAAACAAACAATAGAAACACTTTGAATACAGAAGTTGATACTTTGTATACAGAAGTTGATACCAGCCCATTTACAGAAGAAAGGGTTCTGAAAGAACTCTTAAAACTGAAGGTGGACAAAGCAATGGGGCCTGATGGGATTCATCCCAGAATTCTAAAAGAACTAAGGGTAGAACTAGTGGAACCACTGACTGCCCTCTTTGACAAATCATGGGAGGATGGGGTGGTACCTGAGGACTGGAGGAGGGCAGATGTGATTCCCCTTCACAAAAGTGAGAGGAGGGCAGAAGCAGGAAACTATAGACCTGTTAGTTTAACCTCAGTGATAGGGAAAATGATGGCATCACTTCCGAGGGAAAGAATTGTCTAGTACATAGAGGTCAGAGGGGCACAGGACCCAAGGCAGTATGGATTCACAGTGGGACGGTTATGCCAGATGAATCTAATAGATTTCTTTGACTGGGTGACCAAAGTAGCAGATCAGGGAGGGGCTGTGGACATGGCCTACCTAGACTTTAGCAAGGCATTTGACACAGTCCCACACAAAAGATTAATATACAAGTTAGCCAGCCTGGGAGTGAGTCCCAAGATGATAGCCTGGGTAAAGAACTGGCTGTAGAATAGGACACAGAGGGTAATAGTAAATGGAGTCCATTCTGAAGAAATGGGGATTACTAGTGGGGTACAGCAGGGTTCAGTATTAGGACTGGTCCTCTTCAATGTCTTGATAAGAGACATTGCAAAGGGACTGCAAGGAAAAGTATGTCTCTTTGCAGATGACAAAAAGATCTGCAGCAGTGTTGATGCACAAGGTGTGGTGGAAAGGATGAGAAGGGACTTGGCAAGGTTAGAGGAATGGTCAAATGTATGGCAGCTTAGATTCAATGCTAAGAAGTGCAAGGTAATGAACCTGGGAAACAAAAACCCAGGGGAAGAGTACACAATGGGGGTGAGATACTAACAACAACAAAATGGAAAGGGACTGGGGTAGTCATTTCAGATGACTTAAAGGTGGGCAAGCAATGTGAGAGGGCAGTAAGGAGGGCTGGGGGATACTGGGATGCACAGGGAGAGGCATCACCAGTAGAAAACAGGAAGTTGCTATCCCTCTGTACAGACAGCTGGTGAGACCCCATCTGGAGTACTGCGTGCAGTTCTGGATACCCAATCTCCGCAAGGACGTAGACAGGATGGAAGCTGTCCAGAGGAGACCAACTAAAATGATGCAGGGTCTGCACTGGAACACATATGAAGAGAGACTAAAGGAGCTTAATATGTATAGCCTTGAGGTAAGGAGGGACGGGGGGACATGAAAGAAACTGTCAAGTACCTCAAGGGAATCAACGAAGTCCACGAGGGTAGTATCTTTCAAAAAAAAAGTGTGCAAGAACAAGGGGGCACAATTTGAAGATAGAGGAGGTGGTGGCTCAGAGGTAATGTAAGGAAGTATTTTTTTCACAGAGAGGGTTGTGGATGCATGGAATAGCCTTCCGGAGGAAGTTGTGGAGTCAAAAACAGTGGTTGAATTCAAGCATGCATGGGACAGTCATAAGGCAATTCTAGGGGGTGGGGGTAGAAAGAAGTAGGCTGCTGGTTAACTAGGGTCTGCAGCTTATCCATTAGGTAGGGAAATGGACAGACTGGGTGGGCCATGTGGTCCTTATCTACCACCAAATTCTATGCTGCTATGTTTCTATGTTTTGTCAGATAATGTTGAAGGCAGTAACCATTGTAATATGTCAGTGTTCTCCAAAGGGATATTATCTGAGTTGTGAGGAGTGTTAGGTATTAAGACAGTCTCAGAAACCTGAGCATGGTTTGAACCATTAGGTAATAGTGTGTTATGACCATTAAAACGTTTGTACATTTCAGACTGGCTGTGTTCAAGAATTGCTAAACGTGAACTAAAACAGTTAATTGCTTACTGTAATTCCTTGATTTCCAAACATTTACTGCAGGTGTGGGGTTGGGTTGGAAGGTTGCCTGATGTTAACAAATACATATTGCACACAGTTCATTGTAGGCTGACGCTACCAGTGGATGTAATGATAGTAAAAAAAGAAAGTAAAATGATTACTTGCTGCCATCTTGTTTATTTGAACTATAACGCCTCCTCAAAAGTAATTAGACAGTCTGGCATATAAAACTTTACACCAAAGATAAAGCCTACATACAGATATGTGGAAAGAGGCATGTGTACAGACAAGTGGGCATATATTAAGGCCCTCTAAACCTCTGAACCCTCTGGACACTCTAGACATGCACAGACACATGTGTCTCTGCACGCTTCTCCATGCACGGAGCCAAGCAATCCCCACGGGCATGCTCGCCCCACTCGCAGAGGGGCAAGATATTTGTATTGTATGACCTGGAAGTTCAACACCATGTCACGATCCCCTGAAGCAAGTAAACACACTAAATAGTTTATAAAAAGTAACACTGCACGGTCCCTAGTGCACAATATTGCACAGAGTGCCCCAAGTAGTATTAGTAGTTAAAACTGCTTTGCAAAAGCAATTCTGTAGTTCTCCTTTCGGTATACAAGTACAACAAGCCCTGCAAATTACTTCCTAGTTCTGCTACTGCAATTCTTCTAGTGACTAAAAATGAGCATTTTGTATTTTGTGAACACCACTGACTCCCATAATGTCTCACACCCTAAAGGAGTGTCCCACAGCATGGGGGGACAGAAATAAAGTGTATAGCACAACAAAAACACTAACAGAGGGGTGAGATAGTTGTATCATGTGACCTGGAAGTTCAACACCAGGTCACGATCCCTTGAAGCAAGTAAACTCAATAAATAGTTTATAAAAAGTAACACTGAACACTCTCTAGTGCACAATATTGCACAGAGTGCCCCAAGTAGTATTAGCAGTTAAAACTGCATCAAAAAAGCAATTCTGTAGTTCTCCCTTCTATAAACAAGGACTGCAAGCCCTGCAAATTACATCCTGGTTATGCTACTGCAATTCTTCTAGTGACTAAAAATGAGCATTTTGTATCTGGCGAACACCACTGACTCCCGTAGTGTTTCACACCCTCAAGGAGTGTCTCACAGCATGGGGGGACAGAAATGAAGTGCATAGCCCAACAAAAAATTATATGAACCTTACAAAATGTGAATTCATCCTTGAGTGTTCAAAAAAGTTTTGGAATGCAATGTGTTCACATTTCAGAGGTCCTTGTTTCAGCAAATAAAAGGAACAGCGATGGGGGCAAGTTTTCTCAAATTTTGTTAATTTATATTTGGGGATATGGGAAGTTTCACCCCAATATTTATAATTTATATTTGGGGACATGGGAAAGAGATGTGGTGCTTTCTCCACAGGCCAACCCATATTTCCACTGTGGAAGTGCTTTATAGATGATATTTTATTCTCCTGGAAGGGTAATGAAAGTGAACTCAGAGAGTTTTTATCATTTCTGGAAAGCACCAATCCAAACTTAAAGTTTAAGATGGAATGCAGTCAGAACACTATACACTTTCTGGATTTACAAATCAATAAAGACACTGCAGGCGGGTTGAGAACAGATTTATCCAGAAAACCAGCTGATTGGAACACGATCTTACTTTCTTCGAGCTGTCATCCTCAGCACATGACCAAGTATATCCACACAGCACAATGCTTGAGATCAAAAAGGAATTGTTCATAAGAAGACACTGTTAGAATAAGATCAGATGAAATGGAGGCTAGATTCCAAAGGCGGGGATACAGACAGAAATGCATTAAGAAAGCCAGAGCTAGGGCTGAAAGGACTAACAGACTAGACTTGCTGGTGTATAGTGACAGAGATAAAGGAAAAAGGCATGATGAAATTATTAATTTCATTTCTACATATACTAAAAAAATCACATTTAGTGAAGGATATCATCAATCAAAATTGGGAAATATTAAAAAAACTGAACCCCTCCTTGAACGGGTCACATAACATCAACCCAGAATGGTATACAGATGCAGCCCCAGTCTGAGAGACAGACTGGTACAAAGTCTGTAACCCACCCCAAAACAGGAAACATAGTTGCCACCACCACCAAAGGGCACAGTTAGATGTGGACACTGTACTCCCTGTGAGTTGGTGAACAGAACAGATACATTTACTTCAATAAACTGTGAGAAAATGTTTCACATACAACAGTTTATTAATTGCTCCACAGTGGGGATGGTGTATATGGCAACCTGTAGATGTAATGCCTTTTATATTGAAAAGACAGGCAGGGCCTTCAAGATATGCATAGGCAAACACAAAGTTGCCATAAGGAATGGGAACCTTTAAAATGCCCTTGCAAAGCATATACACATGGGCAGAAACAAAGATGAACATGTTTTTCAGTTTTGTGGACTGGAAAAAGTAATGCTTTGAGAAAGGGGATGCAAGTTGGATGATCTGCTTCTCCAACAAGAAACATTTTGGATTTTTCATTTACAGGGTCTTAAGAAACCAGGTTTAAATGATGGGATCAATTTGATCCCATTCCTTAAGAAAAACAATAATTGGTGTAGCCTCTGGGTGGGGGTTACTAGGGGGCAGGGTGTGGAAGATTGTAGGAATCATGCCTGTTTCAGTATTATGAATGTTAATTGATTTAGGTTTTAGGTCACAATTTGAATTTGCACTTCAGAGCACACAAGATTTTCTCTACACTAAGTGAGTAGGACAAAAAGAAATGCATGGGCATTTCTAATTGTTTTGATCAGCGAGATATAAGAATCAAGTTGGAGTTGGAAAACATAGTGTCATCCTATTCATTCCACACTGGGAAACATTCCAAGATAAAGACTTTTTTTATTGCTGGGATGGTTTACACCTTAGTTGGAAGGGGAGTGCAATACTGGGAAAGAGCATTGCTGCCACAATTAATCAATGTTTAAACTAAAGTCTGAGGAAGAGACTGGGAATGTAACCAGGTCTCCAAAACAACTACAACAAACTGACCACAATATATGTAAATTTTTGACCCTTAACACAAGATCACTAAACCAAGTAAAATTGGTGGAGCTGGAGGTTAAATGTAGAACCCTAAACATTGGTATTGTAGCAATTACTGAAACTTGATGGGACTTGGCTTCAATGTGGTCTAAGGATATTCCCAATTGCAAACTTCGTTATAAGAATAGAAAAAAATAAACATGGTGGAGGCATATGTATATATGTCAGAAATGATATTCCCTCATTTGAGGTGCATTACCCCCTCTACATCCGAGAGTATTTGGGTCAAAATACAAATAAAAGGCCAGTCATTTATCACTGTTGGAAACCTATATAGACCTCTATCAGCAGACTTGGACTACACATCCAGTAAAATTAAAGATATCTCTTCTCAAACACTGAGGATTTTGTTATTTTAGAGGATTTCAACCTGCCCCACATTGATTGGGATTCCTTTGCAGATCAATCTAGCACAGATAAATTACTTGTAGATGTAGTTATCAATTCAGGGTTAAAACAATTAATTACGGAACCCACTAGGGGCACAAATATCTTGGATTTACTACTCATTAACATTGATACACAGATTAGAAATCTTCATATCTGCAATCCACTGGGTCCAAACGATCATTTTTCAGTGTGCTTTGAAATCCAGCATAGTATTTTGAATCATAGAAAATTTACAAATGTAAAGAATTATAATAAAGCTGATTTTTTCAATAGTAATAAACAGTTAGCTGAAATAAATTGGGACTTACTTTTCCATGGTTTAACAACTCAGAAATTGTGGATCACCTTTAAAAACATCATTCAGAATTTAGAAGAACTTTACATACAAACTAAAAAAAATGTAATAATAAGGGTAAAATACCCCCGTGATTCAATAAAACCATTGAATCTCAGATACAACGGAAAGTTAATTTATTCAAAAAATGTAAAAAAAAGTACTCAATTACAGAAAAATACCATACTCTATAAATATAAGGTAGCAGTTAAAACCTTAAAAAGATCTAGTAAACTTGCAAAAATGTAATTAGAATTTAAATTGGCACATACCAAGGACTGTCAGAAGTCACTTTTCTCATATATCAACAGTAAAAAAAATAATAATTCAAGGATTATAGGACCTATAATTAAAGAGGATGTTAGATTGTCAGATATTGATACTGCTAATCACTTTAATGATTGCTTTTGTTTAGTATTTTCCAAACTGATTACACCTACTCCAGTTTATCCTTATACATTTGGTGCATATACTATTACGATATCTGATGTTTTACAGGCAATGAAAAATTAAAAAAAAACACTAGTCCAGGACCCGATACTATACATCCCTGGTTCTTGATTGAGACTTCTCAGGCCATCTCTAAACCCTTATCATTATTATTTAATAAATCCCTGCAAGAAAACTCTATACCAGATGTGTGGCACACAGCAATAGTTACCCCAGTATTCAAAAAGGTCAACAGAGGTAGTGTTCAGAACTATCGCCCCATTAGTCTGACATCTGTAGTAGGGAAAACTAATGGAAAGAATAATTAAGTTGAAAATCGATCAGGAATGTACAGTTTTGGGTATTCAAGATCCCTCACAACATGGGTTTACACCAAAGCACTCATGTACAACTAACCTGATATCATTCTATGATAAAATTAGTGCACTCATCAATATGGGTACCCCAACCAACGTTATATTACTCGACTTTAGCTGAGCATTTGATAAAGTCCCACACAAAAATCTCATAACTAAAATGCACAACATGGGTCTGTCCTTAGAAATAGTAAACTGGGTATCAGACTGGCTGACTAACAGAACCCAAAGAGTCAAAGTTAATAAAACACTGTCTGGCTGTGGATCAGTGTTGAGTGGGGTGCCCCAGGGCTCTGTCCTGGGTCCCACACTATTCAATCTTTTCATACATGACTTACAGTCTGGACCTAATATTTATATGGCTAAATTTGCTGATGATACAAAAATAAGAGGAAAGGTCAATAACCCTGAAAACACAGCATTATTGGTAGCTGATCTGGAAAAAGCTGAACAGCGGATAAAACAAAATGGCATGGATTTTAATCAGGATAAATGTGTAGTGATTCATTTTGGTAAAAATAATCCAAATAATAAATATTATCTTAATAATTTACCACTCAAAACATCTAGATGTGAGAAAGATCTGGGTATGTTTGTTAATAATAAGCTTACACCAAGGGATCACTGCACTATCATCTCTAATAAAGCAAATGATCTTATGAGGCAAGTAAAGCATGCATTTACAAACCATTCTGAACAGTGCTTCATACCACTCTACAGGGCCTATATTAGACCATTCATAGACTATGGGTCCCCCTTTTGGAATCCAGGACTTAAGAGTGATATGGCAAGGATGGAACAGGTTCAGAGAAGAGCCACTAAAATGGTTCCTAGATTGGCATGTCTTGATTATTCATCAATACTTAAAGCTACTGGACTTTTCTTACTTCAAAGCAGAAAAATAAGAGTTCATAATCTTTTAGTTCATTGTCTTCTTCAATCACCCAATATGATGGAACAATGTGGACTACCTTACTCAAACAGAAGACTGGTCCCAAGGTTACACAATAAACAACTTGAGGTGAAATCTCACAAAACTAATAAAAGGGGGAATTTTTTCACCATTAGGGCCCCTAGAATATGGAACACACTTCCTCATGATTTAATTAATATAGTAAACATTACCAGATTTAAAAATGAAATATACATCTGGATTGGGGAAAATTATTAACTATGTCCCACATTGTGTGGGGAACAGTCTTGATGGGCTAATGCCGTCTTCTGTTCAATTAAACCAAGATAAACCAAGTTAAAGTGAATAATAGAAATAGGTGACCCTTGCTTGTCTCCCATGTGCAATAGGCTGTTACTGGGAGATAAGTTTGGATGTACCCCCTTTTTCCTTAAATCAATTGTGGTAATCAGTGAGCATATTAGGTGAACTTTCTAGGTGACATTTTTCACCTTCCAGTTGTATGCCCTTTGTAACTTGCTGGAGTTTTGAATGATTTTAAAAATACTGTTTCAAGTAGGTAACCTTATGTGACCATTCACATATGTGGGATTACCAATTAGGTTTATATGTAGCTCATAGCTCTTCTTAGAAATTCTAATAGTTAATGTGCACACTATGTGACCTGGGTGACCTCCCATATGTATTCCAATTGGCAACTGAGTGGAGGTTTAAAATGCCTTTATTATATTATACTAGCTACAAGCATACGTATCATTACACTACTTTGTCCAACCCACTGTGTCTAAAGATATAAGTGAACAAGTACAGTAATTTTAACAATGTTTTAAGTTGCCTTAGTATTGTTTTGGATGTGGCACATCACTCTGTGTCACATGTAATGTGAGCACTGTTTAATGTAATTATTCAGCACAGGTGTTTTGAATTAACTATATCGTATAAAATAATTGTTTTGCACATAGCAGCCTTCCTGAGGAAGTGTGCATGCACAAAACCAGTCGGAGTCATTAGAAGTTGTTAATGCTTTGATGTGAAGAGTTGGAACCTGCAAGTAACTGGATTACATTTTCTTTGTATTTACTGCTGACTGGCACTCTTAAATCTGGAACAGAAGGTTAAAATTCCAAAAACAGAAACCAAGGCATAGCCCAGTTTCAATACTAGTGGTTATTGTACTGTCAGAGATACCAATCTCCTGATCACATGATTTAGTGAAATGAGATCTTATTTGTCTTCCCCTTTTGATGTGTCAGGTGAAGGTTACATAATGATGCTGTGGCACTTGTTTGTTATAGTTATAAGTAGGTTAATTTTACTTAAGATGAGAGATGTACTGTACACAAACCATTGAGTATAAGCTCATCTCCAGTGATGTCCTGCATAAAAAAGCAATACTACAATAATATATTTCCAGTACTGTAAACTAAAATAGGTTACAATAGTATTAAATTAGTTACATTGCCCATGACTGGGAAAAAATACAGTTGGACAGTAGTCTACAGTTGGGGCTCAAATAACAGCCACAAAAGATTGTGCAAATTTTCCAGGGACCCCACACCCAAGTGTGAGGCTGCTCCCAGTGTGTACATAGTGGGCAAAAACATTTTGGTTTACTTACTATTTACTGTTAAGTACTAGATTGCATTACACTAATTTTGTTTAGTTCTAGGCTAACATCTTCTGTATCTACAAATCCCAGAATCCATTGCAGCTGACATCAGCTTGAATCTCTTGTTTGTTGGTCCTCCTGTGCTCCATGGGCTGAGTACAGTCACAGAGGACTGTACTTAGCCCCCGAAGATAAGCATAACTAGAAAACAACTGATTGGAGATTATAAAAGTTCTAACATGCACTGCAAGCTATTGAATATCCCACTGCTGCAGTACTGCTATAATACCAGCTGTAAGGGATTCTAGGATTTGTAGTTAGAGAAGATGTCAGCTTAGAAGTAAACAAAAGTAGTCTGAAATAATCTGTTATACTACCAGTAAGCAATAAGACATGAGGGAGTGTGCATTAGACATTTCTAATGCTTGGCCGGGGTGTAGTGAGTAATGAGGCAGCAGGCTGAGTGCCTTCAATCACTGGCTGTGCATTAGAAATGTCTAATGCACCCCCCCAGGAGTGTCTTATTCTGCATATATAATGGGCCCCTTTATTCAAGATGAATGTAAAAATCAAAATCAACTGTTTTAAATGTTTAAAATCTTGAAAGTTTGATTAATTTTTTTCTTAAAATGGTTTCTCCAACTGCCTTTTTTTTTTGCTTTAGAACTTCTTTCCTGATTAGACTTCCATAGATGTCGTTTTTTGAGTATTGTCCCTTGCAGAAATTTTGAATTTTATTAGATCATTTATTAGATCTGTGAATCTATTTTTATCTGCTATCACTGTGCATTTTATTAGATTGCATTTGTATGTCCTGTGCACTCTTTTAGACAGTTCTCCTGATTCCTCTTCCAGCTCATTGGTTTCAGTCTCCCCCACATCTCCCGACTCAGCTGACTGACCGGCTGAAATAATTTAAACAAAATCACAGACCTTCTAATCTCTGATTGCTTCCGATTCTCATGTACCCCACTGATCGATATTGCAGCCTTTTTCCTTTTCTCCACAGAAGGCAACTGAAGTAAAAAAAAAATTATAAAATTGGTCAAGACCATAACCATACTGGCAGTATTGAAAATGACAGGGGGAACAGAGGAGCACACACACACACACACACACACACACACACACACAGAGAAATGGATGTTTTTAATTTTTAGCTATTTGTCAGATTTATTTTTGTATTGGAGCAAAACCTATTACACTTTCTAACTCAGCCTGGGAGAGTGACCTGTTTGTCAGTGTGAACACCAGAAACCATTCAAAGGGAAGCATATCAATACCAAAGAATGGACTACAGTGTTCCACAGTTTTCTGAATGACTGGCAGTGTTTCAGTGACTGTTGGCGGCTCAGTAGCTTCAGGAACAGGTGATCAAGGTTACTGTAATATAAAATGCTGTTCTGCAGTAAAGTTAATTTTGACATGTAAGGTATGTATTGCCATCAAAAATGATTATAATATTAACAGGTTTGGGGCAAGTTCATGGCTAGCAGCTAAAAAAATGGCAATGATTCAAAAAATGAACATTCTATTTGTCATCTTAATACCTGATTTTTTTTATGTGACTGTGGTTACTTGAACTTGTTGCTAGATGTACATTAGACACTTCTAATGTATGACTAGCAACCAATCAAAATACAGGATTTTCCCTGCCTATTTTATAGTAAGTAAATAGTAAACAGCAAGAAAACAAAAATATGTTTGCACACAAAGTGCACTTTGCTACCAGCCCCATGCTTGAGTGAAAGGCCATTTGTGCTGACTGTTCCTCTTTAAAGAGACACTATCTACCCTATTAGGCCTCAAATTGTCTCTAGTTTAAAAATATATTATGATTGCACACATTCTGTAGACATAAACAACATCAAAAAATCATGCACTCTGTAGAGATCATTGATGTAGCTGGTAGTTTGATTCTGATTCCTTTTTGTCTTTTGAAAAGTGAAAAACACATGGCCTACCATATTAAAGTTACCACACTGAACCATGATTGTTTACAGTCCTTGATCAACTCCACCTGTATCTTTTCTGGACTTGGAAATACTCCTAACATAGTCTAGTCACTCATGATGCAGTGGGAGGAGAGGAGTCTATTTCATCATGAGTGGCTCTACTATCTGGGAATGTTCTTAATGTTTTGGAAATATATAATAGTAGATCAAGGATTTGAAACAAAACAAGCTTGCGAATAACTACACCATAAGCATTTGTTTGAGTTCTACTAAGACAGGAAGCAGATAATATAACAACCACCCAAACATCAAATTAATTTTTAGAAAAGATAAGCAACCTTAAAATGTGGGTTTTCAATTAGAAATAATATTTTACAAAAAGGTTTAACAGTGTCCCTTTAAAGGGGATCACATGCCTTCAGTATTTACAATTCATATTGCTTCATTTTCTCTCCAGCTCCAAGTGTTTGGCCTGGCCACTGTCTCTGACAGTGCAGCATTCATGCAGCTTTTCTTTACTTTTACTTTTCTTTTCTTCCCTTTCCCTTTTCTTCCTGTGAGCTTGTCTTTTGCAGACCTTCTGCATTTCCTTCCCCACCTCTGCATCTCACCTGTGTTACAAATACCCTGTTGTTATTCCTACACTCACCAATCCTTGAGCAGGCCCACATTTATTGAGTTTTAATTAGTGCTGTGTTGAATTTTCAAATTCTGATGGAACAGAACTCAATAGAATTTCAGAACATTCCATTGAATTCTGTTGCATTCCATTAGTAGTGAAATTCTGAAATTTCAAATGCAGAATGTTTTTCACAGATCAGTAACTCATGGTTTTCATAAACAGAGGATTCCATTTCTGCAATCTAAAGAAAATTATTACGTTGATTAGGTAATATGTGAAAAGTTATTCTGTGGTTTATATATACATGTTTTTTAGAATTCCATGGACTTAAAAAAGAAATTCTGAAAAGCATTTCAAAAGAAGAATTGCTTTTCTAAATGAATTCTGCCATCAAAGTTCAGCACTTCACAGAGCTTTAGCTCTGATCTTTATTTATTTATTTATTTCGGCTTTTTTTTCTGTGTTGCTTCTTTGCACTTATACTAGCTGCCAGCTCAAGTTCTCATTCAGGTACTCTCTCTGGGAATCCTCAATCATATCATGCAACAATACTGGGCTACCCCTCCCTATCATAATACTGCACCTGTATTGGCCCTCATACTACATCATATAATTGTACCCTAGGCTTCATTCTCACCATCATTCTACCTACCCAAGCTTCACTCTGCCTTTTGCTTTCTACCCTGTATTCAGAATCTACTTGCTTCCACTCATTTCCAGCCCTCTTCTATCGGCCTTTGCTCAAGGGCTAAACTCAAACTTCCCACATCAAGGGCTTGACTCTAGTGTTGTCCCTAGATGATCATGGCAGCTTATGAGGTCTGAGGAGATTGCTCTCTGCTTCTCCCCTGAAGTCCCCACCCCACAGAGAAGGTTCTCAGTGAATGGAGGCCGCTTTAGTCATTCAGATTTACTCAGCAGCACCTCTTAGTGTTGTAGTTCTCACTTCCTGTGCCCTGAGAGTGGGGATTTCAAAGAGTGGGGAGTCTCTTATACATGCAGATCAACTCTGTGACTGCTCTTGCAACAACCAACTCCTTATGTGCCTATGGCCTGCCAGGTGTCAATTGGCAGCCCCTTTCATTTAGCTCCACACTCATCATTGTACAAAAATACTATCCATATTTTGCTTCCAGGTAGTAGTATGACTTCCCGTGGGAAGGGGTATGATGAATAGAATAACACATGGGACTATATCTATATGGTACTGCAACACCATTGAGGGATTTCATGACATCATACAACTTGAGAGTGATGTACAAGAGGTTTATGATGTCATGGAATCCCAAAATGGTGTTTAAAGCAGCATATTAAATAGAGTCCCATGTGTTATTGTTTATAATACATGGGACTGTTTCTGTATGTTTTCCCAATTTTGTTTTGAGAATATTACTCACTACCATGGCCCCCACATTGTTTCATATCTAATCAGATTTTATTCACTGCCACAGCCCTTACTCTCATTAGTACTACTCCAGCTCCTAGGGTTCTCTCTCGCCCTTTCATACTCACCAGGATGAGGACGGCCCAGCTGCAGCACAATGATGCCTGTCCACGAATGAATGACAGCCACTGCAGACTGGAAGTTGTGGGGATTGATTCAAAAAAGTAACCATGTGACCCTGTTAATAACCATGTGACACTGTTAAGAACATTCAAAGTTGTAGTAGCATTAATTTGTCATCAGATCAATGTTATTACTACTTCAAACCTAGTATGAGTATGAGTTCTGATATGGCAATTGTTTGTATGGGAAAATAATGGTCCCATGTACTACAGTCGTTTTTTAAGAACCTCTTCATCAATAGCAATGATGTTGCTGTCATTTCAGTTGAGTACTACAGTTTGCTGTGGAAACTGAGAGGGAGATTAGCTACCAGCTACCCTACAGTAAGGAGATGATTTACTGAGTACACTGAATTGAATTCTTAATTCAGAGGCCTGTAATACTAAGCAGTGGGAAGTGTTTTGGTTCTCTGTTGTTGGGGTTGTCTTTACTTAACGTAAATTTAATTTACCAGGGAGGTAATTGGGCTGGGAGAATATTTGCAGTCATGTGTGACAAGAGCTGTTACTAAAACTCTGTGAAAGGTTTGTCTGATAAGGAGAGGAGCTGAAGAAGGCTTGAGGGACTGTGGATTACAAACGGGAGATGACTGTTAACTCTGTTTGCTGTAGAAGCTGAGAGAAAGAGCAGTCCCAGACATGTAGGCCTTAATAACTGAAGAAAACCTGGACATAGTAGCATAACTGAAACCTAGTACACAGCTAAAGGTGAATGGGAAATAAATGTACCAGAATATGTTCTATTCAGCAGGGATAGGGAGTGCAAAAAGGAAGGGGGAGTAGGTCTGTATATCAGAGAGGGTATAATGGCAACACAGGTACAGGGTAGGCAGGGGAAGGCTGAGGCACTGCGGTTCACCTTTCAACCTAGAAATGGCATAGCAATATGCATGGGGTGACATACAGGCCTCCAGGAAGGGGAGAGGAACTGGATAAGGAGTTAGTGGAGGAAATACATGAGATGGCAATGAAAAGTGAAATTCTACTGATGGGAGATTTTAATATGCCAGATGTGGATTGTAACACCAGTATAACTGCTTCAACCAGAAGCAGAGGCATCCTTGATTCACTTCAGGAGACTGAACTCAGGCAACTTGTGCTTGATCCCACCAGAGACAGGGCAATTCTAGATCTAGTAATGACCAACTGGGATCGAATGACAGATATCCAGTTAGAAGGGCAACTGGGATACAGTGATCACAACATTGTGTGGTTCAGCATAGGGACAGAGACTCACTCAAGTCATACTAGGACAAATGTTTTGGATTTCAAAAATGTTGGCTTTGCTGAAAGGGGGAGGGGTATCAAAAGAGCCCTGGAGAGAACGGGGGGCAGGAGGGGGAGTGAACGAACAGGGGAAGTGTCTAAAGGAAGCCTTACTGGAAGTAACAAACCAGTGAATCAGATTGGTATCCTAAGGCAAGAGAAGGAGAAAGCCACTGTGGTTCTTGAGAGAGGTGGTGGTAAAGGTCAGGGCAAAAATGAAGGGTTTCAGGAAATATAAGGAGACCCAAAGGGAGGAGGACAGGGAGGAGTACCTAGAGTGTCTAAGAAAAGTGGGAAAGGTAGTAAGGAGAGCAAAGGCATGGACTGAGGAAAGTTTAGCCCAGTCAGTCAAGAAAGGGGACAAGACATTCTTCAGGTACATCAGTGAAAGGAAGAAAAACAAGGGGGGATTGCAAGGCACAAGGGAGAGGGAGGAGAATGCAAGGAGGGTGACATGAAAAAGGCAGAAATACTGAATACATGTTTATGTTCAGTATTCACAGAAAAGGAGGAGGGGCAGGGTCCACAGCAGTCCAGCAGTTGCCTAGGAGGTGAAGAGGTGGACAATAGTCCATTCACAGGGGAAAGAGTCCTTCAGGAGCTCTCTAAATTGAAGGTGGACAAAGCGATGGGACCAGATGGCATACACCCAAGGATATTAAGAGAACTGCAAAGGGAGATAAAAGAACCTCTGGCAGCCATGTTAACTGAGTCAATCAACACAGGGGTGGTACCAGAGGATTGGAAGAGGGCACATGTGGACCCTCTACACAAATCCAGCAGCAGGAAGGAGGCGGGAAACTATAGGCTGGTCAGCCTCACCTCAGTAGTGGGGAAGATCATGGAGACATTGCTTAAAGAAAGGATTGTGGGGCATCTAGATGCCATTGAAGTCCAGGACCATAGGCAACATGGATTCACAGTGGGGAGGTCATGTCAGACAAATCTGGTTGATTTCTTAGACTGGATGACAAAGGAAGTAAATCAGGGTGGGGCAGTGGATGTCGCTAACCTTGATTTCAGCAAAGCCTTTGACACCATCCCACACTGGAGGCTGATAAACAAGATGGGTAGGCTGAACATGGGGGACAGGGTGATAAACTGGGTTAGACACTGGCTAACAGACAGAAGGCAGAGGGTGGTGGTAAATGGAGTACAGTCTGGGAAGGGGGATTGACTAATGGGGTGCCTCAGGGATCAGTCCTGGGGCCAGTCCTGTTCAATGTCTTTATTAGCGACATTGCAGAAAGGCTGGAGGGAAATGTCTGCCTGTTTGCAGATTACACTAAGATCTGTAGCAGAGTGGATACCCCAGAGGGGGTGGAGAAAATGAGGAGGGACTTGGGGAAGCTTGAAAAATGGTCTGAGGACTGGCAACTAATGTTTAATTCAAAAAAAGTGCAAAATGATATACCTGGGACACAGAAACCCTGGGGAAAACTACAGGATGGGGTGGGAGGAGTTACTGACAGTCACAAAGGAGGAAAGGGACCTGAAGGTTATTATTTCAGATGACCTGAAGATGTCAAAGCAGAGTGCTAAGGCAGCTGGGAGAGCCAGTGGCATGCTGGGGTGCACAGGCAGGGGTATCACCAGCAGAAGGACGGAGGTAGTGATGCCATTATGGAAAACCATGGTCAGGCCTCACATGGTGTACTGTGTGCAGTTCTGGAGGCCGCACCTTCGTAAGAACATTAACAGGCTGGAGACAGTCCAGGGAAGGGTAATGAAGATGATACAGGGCTTGCAACTCAAGACTTATGAGGAGAGATTGAGGGACTTCAATATGTACTCGCTGGAAGAGAGGAGGGAGGGAAAGAGGGGATATGATAGAAACATTCAAGTACCTCAAGAGTATAAACAAGGTGCAGGGGGAGGAGACATTTTCCAATACAGGAGGAGCACAAGAATGAGGGGGCATGACAAGAAATTGGAAGGTGGGAGGTTAAGAGGGAATGTGAGGAAGTTCTTCTTCACAGAGAGGGTGGTGGATGCATGGAATGGTCTGCCTCAGGAGGTGGTGGGAGCAAGCACTGTGGATGGATTCAAGCATGCTTAGGACAGGCATAGGGAAACCATAGAGGTACAGCAGCAAGTGGGTCAGAAGCAGTAATCCAGTACAAGGGCTTATGGGCAGACTAGATGGGCCAGGTGGTCCTTATCTGCCAACAATTTCTATGTTTCTGTGTTTCTATGTCTGTGATATGATAGACAGTCTCCCCTGCCTCCTCCTGTTTTATTTTGCATTACAGACTCTAGTCCCTTGCTTAAGAACCCTTTCCAACATTAATGACAGATAACTGAACCTAAATGAAGTAGAACTGGTAACCCATGTCATTAAGGACCTCTGCTCCAGTGTACTGTATCACACATGGAAGGTTAGGGGCCTTAAAAGACAGAACACTGGAACAACTACCTCCTTCATTATTTATCATGCAACTGGATAAGAGTGTCTTGTATCCCAGCTATTTTAACTTTGAAGAAAACCAATACCAATAAGAAGAGATGTTGTGAATTAAAACATAGTGAATTTGTCACAAAGTTGGTTAACTTTGAACTTCACAAAGCTTCACTAAGCTCCTCACCCTTACCCCAACCTGATTTGTGATTTTTTTGTTTAAAAAACCTGTTAAGTCGCAGACTTCATTGTTGACCTGACATTGGGGTCCCCCAGATGGTTGGTTCTGGGGGATTTCAATGCCTGGGTCGACGATGAAGTCTCGCAGTTTGGTCAAGACTTCCTCCAGTTAATGATTTCACTGGGCTTCACACAGGCTATTTCCTCCTCGACCCATATTGGTGGTCATTCACTGGATTTGGTGTTCCTTCTGGGGATGGAGATATCCGACTTGGTGGTGGAACCAGTCGGATGGTCGGACCATCACTCCATTGGGTTCAGTTTTGTGGCCACCCCATGTAGGCCGGCCCCTACGGAGATGGTGCGGTATCGCCCTTTAAGGGGTGTCTCCTCTGACGGCCTGATGGTGGTGCTGGACCTATCGGGCATACCGAAAGATTGCATGGATCCAGAAGAGCTGGTACTTGCCTATAATAAGGCAGTGGCAGGGGCCCTGGATTCCATTGCTCCTGTTCGTGTTCGTCCTCTCACTCTTCGACCCAAGTCTCCTTGGTTTGATGAGACTTTGAGGGAGTTGAGGAGAGTTGGACGAAGGTTGGAGAGGTGCTGGCGGAGGTCGGGTCTGGATTGTGACAGACTTAGTTTGATGGATCACTATGTGATCTATCAATCAGCAATCTCTCGTAAGAAGGCAGAATTCCTGTCCAGAGAGATTGCTGCTGCACAGAATAGACCAGCTCAGCTCTTCCGGACTGTGGACAGATTGTGCAATCCAATCTGTCTGCAGCCCAGAAGAGCGTTTTCTCAAGAACGGTGTGAGGAGTTTGCTCTATTCTTTTCAGATAAGGTTGCCACAATCAGATCCGATATCCATCTAACCCTCTCTAATGGGAGTAGTGATGGTCGGCAGGAGATGTCGGACACCCGGTTTGTGTGGTCTGACTTTGGCCTCCCCACAATCGATGAAATTGTGATGATCATACAATTATTGGCGTCCGACCAACTGTAGTTTGATCCGGGCCCCACACGCCTCTTTAGTGGGGTGTGTGGATAAAATCGGCCCTGCCCTGCTGAGATAGTCTGAGGTCCTTGAGAGGGATTTTTCAAATCCTCTAAAGGAGGCTGTGGTTAAGCCCCTTCTTAAGAAATCCTCCTTGGACCCGGACTGCCTGGCAAACTACAGGCCTGTCTCTAACTTACCCTTTGTGGGTAAAGTTATTGAGAAGGTGGTCGCATTGCAGTTAGATGATCATTTGACCAGCCACAATGTCTACGATTCTCTCCAGTCCAGATTTAGAAAAAGACATAGTACTGAGACAGTTCTGGTTCGGGTGCTAAATGACCTCTTAATAGCGAGAGATCGAAGGTCTCGTTCCATCTCGGTCCTTCTAGATCTCTCTGCAGCATTTGATACTGTGGACCATAGTGTGCTATTGGAATGTTTGCGGTCTATCTGTGGACTGTCTGGTACAGTCCTCAGTTGGTTTCGATCTTACCTCAAGGGTAGGACTCAGAGAGTGGTGTCCGGAATTTTTTCCTCGGCATCATTCTCCCTATCCTGTGGGGTACCACAGGGTTCCATTTTGGCACCCATGTTGTTTGCAGTATATATGCTGCCATTATGAGCGATTATCAGGTGGTATGGTTTGAGTTTTCACTGCTATGCAGATGATACTCAGTTGTACATGTCCTTTGTGCCCAGCCAAGATGCTGCCTTTTCGGTCTTTAATAACTGTCTTGCTGAAATCCAGGACTGGATGAATGTGAGTTGGCTGAGGTGGAACCCTGACAAAACTGAGGTGTTGGCTGTGGGCCAGGATCGCCGGGAGGCGGGTTTATTGGTTGGATCACCCTCGGGTCTATGGCTTGGGGGTGTCCCGCTAATTACCTCAGACCGGGTGCGGAATCTGGGCATTGTATTTGATGACTGCTTGACATTTAAATCCCAGGTGTCAGCAGTTGTCAAACCTCTTTACCATCTGAGGAACATCGCCGGTGAAGCACCTGATTCCACCAGACGATCGCCTACTTTGGTCCACGCCTCATACCTCCCACCTTGACCACTGCAACCCCTTACCTAGGGCTTCCTGGGTTGAGATTCGCCACCCGCAGCTAGTGCAGAATGCAGCAGCCAGGCTGTTGACGGGCTCTTCTAGGTCCAGTCATATAACGCCTCTGTGTTCCGCGGTCTGCACTGGTTGCCAGTTTGCTGGCGAATCACCTTCAAGGTCGGTTTGCTGACCTATAAGGCCCTACAAGATCAGGGACCTGTTTACCTGAAAGATCTCCTTCACCCCTACTGTCCCTCCTGCTCTCTCTTATCCACTGATGAGGGATTGCTAGAGATTCCCAGGGTTCATTTAAAAACCTCAGGGGCCAGATCCTTTAGTTTTATGGCCCCAACCCTGTGGAACTCTCTAACTCGTCAGGTGCGGGATAGCCCGACTGTCCAAAGTTTTAAAGAATCTTTAAAAACTTATCTCTTTAGCAAAGCATATAATGATTTTTAATACTGTCGCATAGTTTAATTTTAAAATGGTTTTATTTATTGTTTTATCTAGTATTGTACAGGCACCTTGGTTTTAGAAAGGTGCCTTATGTAAATAAATAAAGATTGAGATTGATTGAGATTGAGATTAATGAGAAAGAATCCCATACCCCCACTTTGTGCCACCAACTCCACCACAAAAGACAATGTAAAGGTATATCTCTCCACTGATCTTCCCTCTCTCCTCCATTTGCACCCAAGGTTCATGCTGTTTAAATTTACCTTCCCCCTGCCTGTGCTAAAATCATTTTTCCCTCTCCTCCTCCCACCACATCCTACAAAAAAGATGAATTAAGCCCTCAGCCTTTAGCACTCTTTCACTAATGAATCCCCATTGTTCATGGTCTAGCAGCTGAAATTTAGTGTAAAAATGTGCAAGGTCTTGCATACTGGAGTAAGAAGTCTGAGAATGGAGTATATGATGAAAGGTATAAATTTGGAAGAGATAACTGAGGAAAAAATCAGGGGGGATAATTACAGATAACGTGATACAAACTGCAGTGTAATAGATCAATGGAGAGGGCAAGTAGGATGCTAGGGCATAGGCAGGGGCTTTAACAATGGAAGATAGGAGGTGGCCCTTCCCCTTTACAGATCCCTGAGGTGACCACACTTGGAGTACTGTTAGCATTTCTGGAGTAGCACTTGAGAAATGACAGGGACAGGTTGGAGGCTGTACATAAAAGGACCACCAAGATGATTAAAGATCAGCATGGGAAGCCCTTTGAGGAAAGGCTAAAGTACCTGACTGTGTATACCATTGAGGCCAGAAGGAAGAGTGACAATATGTACGAGAACTATAGTGTAAGTTTCTACAAGGGATAAACATTGTAGGCGGCAGATAATTGTTCATAGTAAATGTGAGCATGACAGCAAGGGTGAATTCTATGAAAACTGCTAGAAGGGAGAACCAGAAAGGATGTTCAGAAGTATTTCTTTTCAGAGAGAGTAGTGGAGAGGAGTAGCACGTTGCTAAGAGAAGTGGTCTGTGCCAAAACAGTATTAGTATTTAACCATGGTTGGGATAGACATACACTATGTGGTTAATAAAGGTGGCTGGGGGAGAATGGCACATGAGATGGGCGTATCAGTGGATACTAGGGTACTCACAACATAAAATGTAGGACTGTGAAGACTCAATGAGTTTTGAAGCTATTTTCTCCATCATTGTCTATGTTGCTGTTTCTGTTTTCTCCCTCCAAAGCCCTAAACCCCAGAAGACAGTGGAAACTTAAAATGTATAGCATATGTAAAAAATAAAACTGCCCCTGATAAAGTGAGGCATTTTCCCTCTTCAGAGATGTGAGCCAAATGAACAGTAAGTAATGTACTGTATATCCTTGTAGCAGTACCTTGTTGGCTGATACCCAGCTAATCAGGTATTACTACTACTAGGATCACCTCACTCACCATTCATTCAGTTCACAGCACTACAGACTGAAGACATTGCCCTCCATCGTGAAAACTATGTGTAGTTACCCTTTGCCAGCACCTTCTCTGGTGCAGTGTCATTATGGCTAGACTTCATCAGGTAAAGTAGGAAATTTGCCATGTGAAGAACTATGTGAAGTTTTTCTTCCTGTACCACACAGTGATGTTTCCTGACTTCACTCACCTCTGCCAACATGTAAAAGGCACAGCAATGGGTAGCACTATGGCTCTGGCTTACACCAATCTGTTAATGTGGCAGTTTTAAAATAAACATGTTCTTATTAACAAAAATAATACCATTTTGGAGCCATATAGCTACCTGGAAGCAATATACAGTTCAGATGATATTTTTGTACTATAAGTAGGGGATAGAGATGCAGCAAAGTTAAATTCCACCTGCGAAGTGGATACGAAGTAGACCACTTAGCGTTGTCATCCCTCAATGTGAAGTGCTCATTTAAAACCATTATTTTTTCACTTTGCATTGTAATTATGACAGTAAAAATATAACTCACCTGCAAAAACAGATGAACAAGAAATTATTAGTACCTGACTTCAGTAACACATTCTGTTCAAAGTGTGGCTGTTACTGTCTGTTATATATCCAGCGTAATAGATAGCAAGCTCTCAGTAAGCCACACCAAGACCAAATCACAATCACAAATTTAGTATGTGTAATCCATACACTGTCCCAATGTCATAACTTAACTTAAATTTTAAAAGACGCCTTGTGGAGGGGGGTGTGGCCTGACTGAAAAGAGGAATGTATGCATAATCCAGGAGCTCTGGGCCCATCTGCTTAAAATCACCACCATCCTTTAAGTAAACACCAAGAAAACTAGATATTTCAGAAGATTAGCTGCTCTTCTATATGGCATTGATGAAAAAAATGAAGAAAAAGCAGTCTCAACTGAGATTTACAGTAACAGTGGGTCGAGAGGGCTCGGGCCTAGGATGATCTGAAGAGCTCAAACAAACATCCTCCCCAGTAGCAAAAATGAGGATCCTGAGTGAAAGGGGTCAATCTGCATCGCATCCACACAGCAATCTTGAGGGGCTCATACAAACCCTCAAATTTGAACTGACCCACCAGATGAGGACTGGCTTTGAGAACATTGGGGCCCAGCTTACACATCTGCAACAGATGGTTAATAGTTTTAGCGACACAGTGGAATCCCATTCCAACAGGCTTAATGAGTTGGAACAGCGGGTCAGTGATCGGGAGGATGCCCATCAGTGGATGGATAGTTCCCTGCAGCTAACTCTATGAGAGATTGAAAATTTAAAAGCCATACTGAATGACCATGAGAATCGAGAGTGGTGCTGCAGTGTTCACATAGTGGGGATGAAATAGGGCTTGGAGGGCAGAGACTGTGCTGATTACATAGGCAAGTGGCTAAAAATGCACTAAACCTACCTGCAGATTTGTCCCTTGAGATCCAGAGAACTCATCTCTCACCAGGACACCTCCTGACCCCAGAAGAGAGTCCACCCTACATCATTGTAAATTTCCTGCACTTTCCAGATAAACAACGCATGTTGGAGGTGGCCAGAAAGAAATGCCAAATACTGCAAGATGGTAAAACCATCAGCATTTTTCTGAACTTCTCTCGTCATCTGCCGGGGGAGAGACAGGCATTTGCTGTGGCCAAACGGAAATGACATGAGATCAACTGCCAATTTATGCTCATGTACCCCACCAGGCTGATAATCAGACCAAGGAACCATGAACCCAAATCTTTGCAGATCCAGCAGAGGTGATGAGATATATTTCTTAGGAGTTGATCACCAATAGGATTGAGGAAGATGCCAGGCAAAACTCAAACTGAACACCTTTGCAAGTACTGTGTAAAAAGCAAGGTGGTACCTGGGATTTGCATTGGGGGCCAGCAGGCATGGGTCATTACAGTCTGTGGAAGAAGCATAGTGGCTCGAGGCATTCATCCTCTGGGTGGGACAGTAAAGCTAATCAAACCAATACTCTGCATCCAGCCGCCCCACACCAGGGTGTGCTTATCAAACAGCAGTACATATAAAACTAAAAACAGGCCAGCACTACCCACCACTAAAAAAAGGCAATGACAAAAAGTGAAATGTTCAAACATTTGCAGTTTAATAATACAGCCTCAAACACAGAAGGTGTTGCATTAAGAGAGTTACAAAATAATCTGAATTTAATTATTACACAAGCAGACAAGGGGGGTTCGGTTGTTCTAAAGGATGAGATAAAATACAGAAATGAAATACTTAGACAACTATCTAATACCTCTTTTTATGTAAGGCTGAAATCTGATCCTACTGCTGATTTCAAAGTAGAAGTAGATACATGTATTGACCAAGCATTTGATAGGAGTATTATTACCAAACAATCAAAAGAATACCTGAAGGTTGATTTTCCAATTAGACAGACCATTTATGGGTTACCGAAAGTTCACAAATCTTTGATTGATCCCCCTGGATGCCCAATTGTCTCTGGTATAGTATCTTTGACAGAACCATTATTGAAATTTGTGGATGGACATATTAATCAAATGGTCCCCATTTTGAGATCCCCTATCAGAGACACTACTCAGATTTTGGGCATTCTGGGGGATCTGGAACTTGAACCTTCTTGGTTGCTTGTAACTTTGGATGTGGAATCCTTATATTCTAATATTCCTCACGAGGGAGGCCTCAGTTCTATTGATTATTGGTTAACAACAAGTACTACATTTGATGAATCATTTTGTGATTTTTTGCTTGCCTTATCAAGGTTAGTCCTGACCAAAAAGAGTTTTTTGTTCCAGGGGCAGTATTTCCTACAAGTTAAGGGAATTGCAATGGGGCTACTTTTGCCTCCACATATGCAAATTTGTACCTAGGCCTCTGGGAACAACAGACTATTTATGACAGAACAACAAATCCATTTTATGACTACATTGATCTTTGGTGTCACTTTATTGATGATGTGTTGATGTTGTGACGGGGAAATGTTGAACAGTTGCAGTGTTTTATTCAATATCTGGAACAATCAAACCCAAATTTGAGATTTGCAGTGAACCAATCAGTGGATAGGATACATTTTTTGGATCTGGATATTTGTAAGGGCCCAGATAGGGGGCTTGCGACAGATCTTTATCATAAGGAGATGGATTGTAATAATCTTTTATTATCCAGCAGCTGTCATCCCTGCCACATCATCAACAACATCCCAAAGTCACAATTTTACAGGGTCAAACAAAACTGTTCTGTTGCTAAAACTAGTGAAATAAGGTCTAGGGAATCATGCCAGAGACTTGTAAATAGAGGCAAAAGCATGGAACATTTAAATAAGGTTAAGCAACAGACAGACCAGATTCCCAGATTGGAATTGTCACACTATAAAGAGAAGAAAGATGTGATTCAAGATATAATTTTGTTTATTACTAAATTTGGGTGGACAGTGAGGATGTAAAAAACATCCTGCTGAAACATTGGTACATTTTAGCCACGGAACCTACCTTAAAAGAAGTGGTAGAGGATAAACTGCAGATGGTTTATAGAAAGGGTAAAAACCTAAGGGAAACATTAGTGCATAGTTTTTTGCCTTATAGTAAACCTTCCTCTATGGGATGGATCCCTTCAGCACCTAAGGGGTGTTTTAAATGTGGAAGGTGTGCACAATGTAAGGTTGTGACCAAAACAAAGGTTTTTTTCTGCAAATAATAATCCCAAGATGTATGAGATACGACATTTTATTAATTGTAGTACCACTCACGTTGTTTACCTTGCTGTTTGCTGCTGTGGGGCCTTTTATGTGGGCATAACCACTTCCCCCCTTAAAACTAGGCTAGGTGAACACTTGAGTTACATCAAGTTAAAAGATTGTAAGAGTGCCTTAAATTTACAGTTGCAAGACGTGAAGTATCAATGTGGTCATGATTTTTCTTTTGTTGGTATTGACCATGCGTTTGTGGGACCACAAGGTGGCAATGTTAAAAAGATTCTAATTGAGAAGGAGTCATTTTGAATCTATACATTGGGTGCACTTAAAGTACCAGGTTTAATTGATGATATTGATTTAATGGTACATCTTCATAAATAGAAACCTAGGTATGAACCAATCTGACTCATGAGACTTAGGAACTCTTTAATATTTTATGGTAAGCCGTAAAATAGGATGAATACTGTGACTATATGAACGGTGGTAATAGTTATTAATGGATTTGTATACATGAACAATACTTCAGGATAACTCATTGTTCTTCCATCTGTTGGTTGTCTAGGTGGGAGTATATGTGTATATATATATATATATATATATATATATATACACATGGGGTTAAAATATTAGATATATCTTTTTTATATACACACTCTATGTCTGAGGATTAAATGTAGGCTGTAAGTCCCAATAATTATTTCATTTATTTGACACTATTTATTATTTTTTATTTTTCATATTCATGTTTGGATATATTAGGGTCCTGGGGTGATCTAAATTTGGTATAAAATAATTATAGATATTGAAGTTGATTTTTTGTTTTTGTAGGGGTGGTCTTACACTATTAAATACTGTAATATGTTATATATATTTTGGTAGTAATATTAGAAGATTTATTAAGCAAGTTATATATTGCTATATTATCATGAAGGTATTTAATGTGATGAATTTTCATAGTAATGCTATTTATATAACAAGGAAATAAGTGAGGTCCCCTTTAAGATACTGCTTTAAATTGCCTGTGCTGAAGTACCTTGGGACACTTCCTGAAGAGGCTACTGTGAAACCGGTAGAAGTCAGTTGGGCACTGCCCTGCTCTCCCAGCCTGTGCTAACAGCACGTATAAGGTTTGTGGATATTGCACCTTCTGTGTTTGAGGCTGTATTATTAAACTACAAATGTTTGGACATTTCATTTTTTGTCATTGCCTTTTTTTAGTGGTGGGTAGTGCTGGCCTGTTCTGACTTTTATATGGGACAGTAAAGCTACCTAGCACCACACATCTCCAGCCACTGACTTTGGAGGAACTGCCCCTGACTAATCTCAGCCACTGAAGTGAAGTATGTGAACTTTAATGGGACTGTATTTCAAACTGACTTAAAATAGAAATGTTATACTTTGGACTTTGGAATTTTACTTTTGTTAGTTTTTTTCTCTCTTTCATTAGCAAACCTCGGGATAAATCATTTAAAAAAGAAAGCCATAACAAAGTTGGGGTGTGTTCTATCTTTGCTGTAATTATGGGAACTACAAGCTTTGGAAGTAAACGGAGGGCAGTGTAGGTCAAAATATGACAGGGAAGAGTCTGCTGGGAGCCACGTACAAGCTTGGGAGATTGTGCTGCTGTTCCCGTGGATCTGAACTGCATGTTACAGCGGGGAATTGGGATTAGGCCCCCTTAGGGAACAGCCTCTTTCAAATACGGGGTAGAGCTAAAATTTCCTCTGACCTCAATGGGGCATTGCCGCAGCACATCTTGGCTGGGTTGGGA
The DNA here is from genome assembly GCA_016271365.2 of Neoceratodus forsteri. Taxonomy (NCBI): domain Eukaryota; kingdom Metazoa; phylum Chordata; order Ceratodontiformes; family Ceratodontidae; genus Neoceratodus; species Neoceratodus forsteri. The sequence goes on along the minus strand of CM057450.1, from coordinate 1,372,870,483 downwards.
GGTCCTCCCCACATGACTGAAGGCCTTTCCTCATCCTGCCGTAGTTTCCCTTTGGCCAACTACCTCTCATAGCATGGTTAAAGAAGCAGCAGGTGAGCCAATTGACCATAGCCTGGGGATTGGCTCAGTGAGGGGACCAGATAGAGGTGCCTGACATGATTGCTCATCTCAGTGTGGCTGAGGGAGCTTTTCAGCTGGCCTCATGGTCCTCCCTTAGCCGAGTTTCATTTGTGTATATCTGGCATTATTTTATTTTATTCTATTTTGTTCTTCTTTGTATTATACTGTGAAACACCAACATTTTGCAGGGGAAAGCACTGCAATGTTTAAAGCTACCATAAACAGTGCACAGAAAGAGGATGCAGGGAATATGGACTTGTGTGCTTGGAGGATTCAGTTAATGTTTTTCTAAATGATTTACATTGATAAAACATTATATTGGTTTTCTTTCTATATGCACGGGTTTTAAGGGGTGGTGATAGGGGGCTGAATCCTGTTGCTAGGAGTACAAGCCACAGGACAACAACAGGCTCAGAGTGAATGGGGAAAACATAGCTATTTTGTGATAATCTGTACAAAGCATATGTGGAGGAATTGGGGCTTGAAAGCCATCGCTCAGGGTGGTACCCCACCCTAACCCAACTTCATGAGCCCTCACATAACAAGAATCACTGCTGAAACAGTATTAGCCAGTCATTCTGCTGGCCCTAGGGAGAAGAGTTTGTCCTCCTGCCCCCCCCCCACCCTGGAAGGGATGGCTACACATGTTATAGAGTCGACAGCATAAGGGATCACAAAAGTGGATAGGTACCCTCAGTACATCCACGAGGAGTAGAGGGTTAGTAGAAGAAAAGACAATCTTCTGCTAAGTGGGAGGGATGGGGGAACAAAGACTCTACAGTTAGAAGGGGCATTCAGTGGAAGAATAGGTTCACAAGTTACAGTTAACCGAAGGGAGTGGGGACTGAATGGGAAATGTTATGTTGTGTTTTTGAGTTTGTTGGGAATTGTTCAGGGGGGTGCCTCCCATAAATTATGTGGAGTGGGGGTGGCAGGGTACAATCCAGTTGGGGACAGGAGAGGGCAAGTTTGATTTAAAAAGTTGCAAAACAAAACTGGCTCTCAGCATGTGGACACTACAAAGAGCTATTTTAGAGACTCGACAGGAGGTATCTGCAGGGTCACTACAATGAATGTACTAAAATGCATCACATGGAATGTGCATGGCCTAGAGATGGTGGTGAAAAGGAAAAGAGTTTGGTCTTATTTTAAGAAACAAAAAGAGGACATACACTTTCTTCAAGAAATACATATGACCAAGGAAGAAGTAACTAAATTGACTGGCTCCTAGAGGAGTACTTTTTGGCAGCTCCGTTCACTTCAAAGGCACAGGGGGTGGCAATCTGGATTCACCTACAATTAAGGGTGGAGGTACACAGTTCCCTGGCTGACCCCCAGGGTAGATACTTAGTGGGGGATCTAACAAAAGAAGGCATAAGATATACACTAGTAGACATATACGGCCCCAATATAGATGACCCTTTTTTTTTTCACCACCTGGCAGTGACATTGTCCCCCTTCCCTGACAATCTTATTATCGGGGGCTTAATATGTATTGGGACCAGAACTTCGACCACTCGAGCAGCAGAAGCTGACCTCCACCGAGACGCTCAATAGCACTAAGAGCTTTGGCAAGGGACAGGGCACTTCAAGAAGTATGGAGATACTTCCATCCATCCAAAGCGAAGTTCTCCTTTTACTCCCCAGTGCACAAAGTCTACACTAGATTAGACTACTTCTTGCATTTTCTTGGCTTCCTAAGGGGGGCAAAAGACCCCAAATATGGCCAGAAAAATGTATCGGATCATGCCCCACTGGAATTTAACTTTCCATTAGGCAGAAGCTCACCTCTGCATAGACAGTGGAGGTTAGACCTGACACTATTAACCTCCAATCAATACAAATATAGTATGATAGCTACAATCAGAGAGCATTTAAAATATAACAAACCAGAAGATACTTCGACATCTAAATACTTGGGAGGCTCTTAATGCCGTTATAAGGGGGGTTACAATAGCTTTTGCAGCAAACCTCCATAAGGAGGAATGGAGTAAAGAGAGTAACTTAGAGAATCAAATCTTAGCAATGGAAAAAGAGATGATGGAAAGCCAGGACTTAAGGAAAATGGGAGAGCTGAAACTGTTGAAGGAACAATTGGCACAACTGGCCTCGAAAAGGATCGAGAGAGATATTCTGAAAACTGGGGCAAAAACATATTTTGAGGGAGACATGGTGGGCAAATGGCTGGCATGGAGAGTGAAAAGCCAACAGGCTGGGAGGATAATTCTATCCTTAGAGAACTATAAAGGCGAAATCACCTCTGACCCTTTTCAAATAAATGAAACCTTCAGGCTCTTTTTTGAATTCTTGTATATGTCGGAAGCACCAATAGGGGCATATACTGAATCATTTGTTAATAAAGTACAGTTACCACACTTAAGTAGAGGGAAGAGGGAGGACTTGGACTGCCCAATTTCTGAACTGGAGGTGAAGGAAACCATCTGGGACTCGAACATGGGGTGGGCTTCATACCCAGATGGAATTCCAATGGAGTTTTATAAAATTTTCTGGGAGGAAATAAAGAGCATCCTGGTTCCAATGATCCAGGAGGATGTGGAAACAACCTCACTACCACCCTCACAACAATTTGCAACCATTATAGTACTTCCAAAGCCGGGCAAGGATCCCACAAAGTGTGAGTCTTATCGCCCAATCTCTCTTTTAAATACCAACCTCAAGATCCTGGCCAAACTGTTAGCTAAAAGGATAGAGACCATTCTCCCATCTTTAATCCACCAGGACCAATGTGGATTTGTAAGAGGAAGTCAAGCAAAGCATAACTTATGGAAAACCCTTAATATTATCCATAAGTGGTCGGGGAGGGGAGGAGACAAACACAGAGGCCTTCTGGCACTTGACGCCAAAAAGGCCTTCGACAGAGTGGAGTGGCCTTTTATCTTTGCTACACTTTAGAAATTTCGGTTGGGTCCTAAGAAAATCTCATGGATAAAGACACTCTATGCAGCACCAAAGGCTCAAATCTTCATGAATGACAACCTCTCAGCTCCCTTTGCTCTCACCAGGGAAACCCATTAGGGGTGTCCCCGTCTCCTCTTTTATACATTTTGACTGTGGAGGTTTCAGCCTCTTCCATTCAACAAAACCCCAATATCCAGGGTTGCACCATCGGGGAGGGGAACATCATGTCATCTCACTCTTTGCAGACGATGTGCTGCTGTTTCTCAGAGACTCAGATGAATCCATTCCCGCCCTGACTAAATTTTTTCAAAGAATACAGCCCCCTTTCTGGTCACAAGATTAACTGGTCCAAGTGTGAGTGGCTCCTCCTGGGTGAGGGTAACACCAACATAAACATACATGGTCTTAACATTCTCCCATTGGCATCTATAAAATATCTGGGAGTCCATATCCCCCAGAAACTATCATCCCTATTTAAAATTAACTATAAACCTCTTCTGACAAAGATTCAGGAACAGTGTGAAAGGTGGAAGAACTTCCATCTCACCTTGATAGGTAAGGTAAACTTGGCAGAGATGTTCATATTACCTCAATACCTGTACCTTTTTCAATCCCTACCAGTATGGATCCCTCAGAGTTATTTCAAGTCATTGAAGGGAGCCCTGGTAACTCTACTCTGGGGTAGTAAGGGGCCTAGAATAAGACAGGAGGTTTTGTGGAGACCAGTGGTGGATGGAGGACTGGGCCTCCCCAGTCTGAAGCTTTATTATCTGGCAGGCCAGATCTCTGCACTGCTTGACCTATATAATGTGGAGGGTGAAAGAAAGGCATGGGTGGAGATGGAGAGGATCTCTGAGGGAATCCCTATGGGTGTCCCATTATTTGTGTCAATGCTAAATGGGAAGACAGTAAACTATATTAAAAACGCATTCACTAAGACCACAATCCGTGTATGGAGCCTGGTGCATGAGATCCTAGAACACCCACCTACGCTGTCTCTAGATGTGGAGATAGGACTGGCACTATGGAAGGGGAGAGAAATACCTACTCCTATAAACCAAACTAAAAGCATGGGCTGGAAAGAGTCTTACCTTAACAGAGCAACTATACAACCAGGGAATAGTTCGGTCTTACCAAGGCCAAGCAAAACAACATGACCTACACCCCTCTCACTTCTTCGCTTATTTACGAATCCAACACCAACTGAGGGTAGGGGAAAAAGGTGAATCCCATTTCATGGCCCCACAAAGATCCCCACTGGAGGAGGCAATGAGAAATTCCCTCCAGGCAAGCAGGCCAAGACCAATGACAAATTGCTATAGGACATTGCTGGGTAGCCTCCCTAAAATGGTGGATAAGTTAAAGGAGAAGTGGGACAGAGACCTGGAGGTCGAGGCCTTAACGGAGGGGGACTGGAAAATGGTCTTGTGAAAGGGTCTATGTTGTTCTGTTAACAATATATTAAGAACTACGCACTACAATATAGTGCATAGACCATACCTCACCCCAAGTCTAGCCCATAGGATTGACCCTAACAAGTCAGACTTATGCCCAAAATGTAAAGCACAACAGGGAACCTTCTTCCTTTTAATTTGGGAGTGCCCAAAAATCCTTAATTACTGGTCATGTATTACCACAATTATGCAGGCAACCCTTAGGGATACACAGACAGTGGGTCCTAGAGAGGTAATTTTAGGCCTACCAGATAGATCACAAGCTGGACAAGGATTAGACCATCCTCTGTGGTATCTCACAATGGCTGTGGGTAAGCAGATTCTGGCCTACCACTGGGGCAGCGACTCAATACCCACAGTTACAGAATGGGTGCAAATGCTGCTCCAGAGTATGAAACTAGAACATACTCAATATAAGGCCCAAGGTAGAGAGGACAGATTTGGCCAAATGTGGAGGCCTCTGGAGGAGGCTCTGAGTCAGGATTGGTTCCCAGGTCTTAAGTTTTAGCTGTTGGACTTAGATCTGGACAATCAGAAGTCCATATAAATTTTAAAGCTAGCCCACTTCTTTGGGTACCACCATTCCAGATGCATTAAAAGAACTGTACCAGAAACCCACTGTGTGCTTTATAATATGCTTTATTAACTCCTGTATAATTGATTTGAGAATTTATGCACCATGCTATTTGTATACTGGATACTCTGTCTTTAATGTTTTAATAATGGTACCACATATATGAAATGCTCAAAGTGCTGTATGTGCTGACCATTGAAAATAAAGTTTGAAAAAAAAAAAGTCTTGTCACAACCTGGATAAAACTTTGTTCTCACTGCCATGACCTGCTGCAGCAATACAGTGTCTGATGTGCATGAAAAATATGTTAAGTGATATACATGTCACCTACTTTATATGATTTACGCTGTCTTGAAAAAACAAACTACAAAAAAGAACTGATGAAATAAAATTTATATACTTACCAGAAATGGATATTCTATAGGTAGCTGTAGACAATACTGCAATACTACAGTCCAGAGTCCTCCAGTCCAGGAAAGTGCTTGAAACTGTTAACCTGTAAAAAAAGAAAATAAGTTGACTGTATGTCTTTCTCAACTGCATCACAGAAATGCAACACAGCTCAAGGAAGTTGCATAGTATGAAAAATTAGTACACATACTCAGTGTAAAGTAATGACAGTAAGAAGCCTTGTGGCTGTGGCTGCTAGATGCGGTCTCCGTCTGCCATGGCATGGGCAGAGCACAGGATGGAAAACAATCACATTCTCTGAATGAGATAGTATGTGGCGTATTTGGCTGACTGCAGCTTACTTGTGGTGGTTATGGGCACATGATGACATTCCATCTCACTGCCTGATGGCTTTGGCTGACAGTGGTTTACTGGCGGTGGTCATGGTCACATGATGTCATTCCCTCTCACTATCTGGTGGCTTTGGCTGACAGTGGTTTACTAGCGGTGGTGGTCATGGGAACAGATGCAGCACATTCCCTCTTACTGTCAGACACACACGGGTGGGTGGCTGGATATGGTGTGCATTCTGTTACAGTATTTCACTCTCAGTCAGGAGGAAGATATCTTGAATCAGCAGGTTTTAAGCAGCTAACACCTAGTACTACAAATGGACAGTTGTATTTCAGAGGCTGACTGTGTTTGCTAATGACAGCAACATACATTCTATTAAGTCTAATCAGAAATAATACCAAGGTGGGGAAAGTAAAATAGAAATACTGTGAATTTACTTGTGCCGAATTGCCAGTATGAAATTATGGAATGAGACTCATTCAGAGTGGGACACTGATTTTACGTTATGAAAAACAAAACATGTACCATTGGAAAAATGCGACAGCCTTTCAACCACTTAACTTAAAACCCACCAACATCAACCTCATCATCATCATCATACAGGAAGCTCGCCTCGCAGTCATCAATGTCTGAATTGTGCCCACTAGGGAATTCTTTCTCCATGATTTCATCATCTACCTCAATGGTAGGACATTTCATACTGCCACCAGGATGGTCTGCTTCTCCCACATCACCACAACCATGACCACGATGGGGCACAAATACAGAGGTTGCAGATCGAGCTGGTATGTGCCCTTGATTCATTTTTATGAATGTCAGCAAGCTGACATTTGAAGGAGAGAGGTTTGTATGATGGTCCAGAACTATTGCCCCCGCAGAACTGGATACCTTCTCGACACTTACACTGGAGGGTGGGCAGGTCAGGTACTTCAGCGCCACTGAGGTCAGCTCTGGCCATTCACTGACCTTTCCACTCCAGTATAAAAGAGGATCATCAATTACTGGCAGATGCCTGTTTTCAGCCAAATATGAGTCAACCATTCACTGTGCTGCATGCAGTCCGGTGGTTGACTCATCATCCTGTTCTCCGGATTCATTGATTTCACAAATCCCAACTTGGCACAAAGCACCCCAAAGTGGGTTAATGGCAACCAGTTTTGAAGACAGACCACCTGGAACCACAGCCGCCTTACAGGATGTGCTTGGTACTACTCCAAACTGACCTTCAGCCTGGTTATGCTGCTGAGGTCTGTTGATCTTGGTACGTGACTTCTGTTCCCCATGAACCAAGTGCACCAGTTGCCCACTGACATTTTTAACCTGTTCAGGCCTCCCTCCAGTAGTGACGCAATTCCACGTTTGTATCATGGGTCCAGCATTGTTGCTATTGCAAAGTCATCACTTTGTTGAATGCTCAAGATTGCTGATTGTGGTTGAATAGTGTCAGCATGTGTTTCAGCAACACACTGCTAGCACAGTCTCTGGAACCATCAAGGCTGTTCTGTAGATTCAGCAATGTCTGTCTCAACACCCGTAGCAGTGGAATTGATTGGCTGATGGAGGCAGACTCATCACTCACTGCCTGTGTGGTGTGTTCAAAAGGCCTCAAAATTGTTATAACATAGTCCGTGAGGTGCCACTGTTCAATCTTGAGAGACATGGAGGCCCAGGAAATGTCATGGCTAGTGAGCATGACAAGATATTCGAAGATCGCTTTGTATTGTTCATACAACCTCTTTACAATATACAAAGTTGAGTTCCACTAGGTGACAGCTTCCAGCATGAGGTAGTGCTGTGGAAGGCTGTTTTGGATCTGCAGCTGCCGGAGCTGGTCATAGGCCTTTGCAGAGCATGAAAAGTGTGAACAGATACAGCGTGCAACTGTCAACATTTCCTTTATATCAGGGTGCTGCAGAAACTCCTGGGCCACCAGATGCAAACAGTGGGCCATGCATGGAACCCTAACAAAGCCACCATTCATGATGCATTCAACCACATTTGACCCATTATCACTTGCTATAGATCCAGCTCTCGGGGACCGGGGGTTCAGCCACTCATCAGTTTCAGTCAGTACCAAGTCCAGCATGTTTTCACCATGTGTGAACAGGCCACACTGCACATTGCAAGTGTTGCATGCTGTTGAATTCCTGGAAGGTTACTACCATGACAGTCTGCCTTACTACACTGATTATTCACACTACCACCAGCACAAACAATCCCCGGCACCTGCGCCCAATGTACAGTAATACACAAATATCAACTCCCCTCCATTTTGCCACTTGTCCACATATCCATACTTAAATGGATGAATGGAGAGGAGGAATGTTGAAGGGCATGTCTTACAGAGTCAGCCACAGTTCAATATAACTCGGGGACAGTACGGGTGGAAAAGTATGTCCTGGATGGGACTTTCCATTTTGGACAGGTGCATGCCACAAATCACTGGAATCCTGAATTCTCTACCAAGAAGGGCAAAAGATCAATTGCCAGCATTTCAGCTACAGCAGCATTAAGTTCATGTGACACTGCATGATTGGGTGGGTACATCAGGTTATGGGCAAAAACACTCTGCAACATAAGCTGATTTGTTGTTACACATTTTGCATGGGGAGCGACAAATGGCTCTGCTCTGTGAATGGGTGAGGGTGGGGTGCAGACCTGTGATGAAGTGGGGTCTACAGGTGACAAGTCTAAAAATGAAGTTATTTTCCCCATTTTAAGTACAGGGGTTGATGTACCACTTGCACTAGACATGCTGCATAGACCACCACCACCTCTGCTGCTACTCTGACCACCACTTGACACGATTTCTAAATCATAATCCTCCCACTCATCATGCCTGTAGTAATCCTCCTGTGTTATTTCAATGCTACTACAGACATTGCTACTTGGTCTTACACTCATGGAAGGGGACAACATGCTCAATATGGTTGATAATGAGGGTGAACGCCCCACTATGGCATTAGCTGCCATCTGGTGCTGAGTCCACAGTGCCATGTGCCTGTTCTTAAGATGTGTATGCTGGCCCTCCATGCTCAGATGACTCCCATTTTTACCTCGACTCACACGTGCATGGCAAAGTTGGCAGATCGCAACTGACTCATCATTTGCATCTTGGACAAAAAAATCCCAAACTAGGGATTGTGATCCCCTACTTTTAACATGTCCCTGATGCTGCTTTTTGGACTCTGATTTTTTAACCCCTGAAATGGGTTGTACTACATGATTTTTCTTGCTGGACACACTTGGACTCCGACTGACCACCATGACTACCTATGATTATTACCTGATCATTATGATCATCATCAACAGGAATTGCTAAATCACAACTTTCTTGAGGAGGGGGTATTTAACGCCAACAGACCCAGACACAGCCACCTTGACTTTCTTTTTCTCTGGTTCCTAACAGGGCTCACTGACATCATCATCATATTCATCAACATCATCCACATCCACATCTTCAGCTTGGATGCTGTTCTGTGGAGAACATGTTCCAACCACAGCATTGTCGTCATCACCCGATATTTTTGCGCCACACTTTGAATCATTGGATGTTAAAGGCATGACCTTAACAGCACTGAAAGAAATGTGACATTGTGAGTTATTGTCATCAGGATCAGAATCATGTTCAACTACCATGGCGATGTTGGGGAGTATGACATCATCTAAATGGTCAGTCACAGCTTTAGACTCAACTATATTTTCTTAAACAGTTCACTGGTCAGAAGTGGAACTTGAGGCAGCAATACTCATGCCAGCAGCAACTGCACTAACACCACCAGCAGGGACAATATCATCTCCTCCAACTATCAGTGAAGCAACAGATCTTGCTGTAAAAAACTTTGATGGAGAAAACCCTTTACTGACATCAGCTTTGCACTTCTGAGTACTATCACACCCATTGCCAATCTTGCCACTGGCAGCAGTGCCATGGCCAGAAACAGCTTTACTTGTACATCTCTTAGCAGGCATTTTGGGGATCACCAAGAAAATTCTAAACAAATTTAGATTTCTGAACTTTCAGTCTGGGCCGGTGGATGTGAAGCTGAAAAACAACAACTGTGGCTTGCAGATGGAGATTGGGCACTAAACAGATGCAAATGCACAGCCAGATTAAGATTGTGCTGCACACTCTAGAGATGCAGACGCAAAGGCACAACACCGTAACCAGTTCTCACACATCACAAATCCAAATCTGCAAAAGAATACAGTACATTTTGCCAGTCGGGGTGTGTGGGGGGGGGGTGGCAGTGCACTGCAGTAACAGTCCACTACCATGATATCACAAAGCAGTACAAAATAACGCAGGTGCATAGCAGGTTCACACTGCTACAATTACTCTGTGGCACAATAAAATGTGTCTGATTTGATGGCACGCATCGCATCACACACACACACATTACAGGTATTGTGCAGCAAATTGAAAACTTCAGTAATATAACCAAATCTTTTAAACAAACTGAAATTATGAACTGCACCACAACAATCAGCAAAACAATTTCAAAAATTACTGAAAATATTACTGTGTGCATATTAACACAGTTATACAAGAAAAATATAACCAAAATAGAAAGACTGCCTCTCCCAGACAGTTTATCTGCCTCCACCACAGATACGCCCCTCCCCCAAGCACACTTCAAGTGTCTATCACTACACAGACTGACTGTTCTAAATTAACATTCAAAATCCACACACAAACAATAAACACTCAATGATATGAACACAGGACTGTTTCGTACAAGCGATGTACTAAATTTTAAGCAAAAAAAAATGTCTCATAAAGGCTTTTTGAATGACTTTTAGAGGGTTTGAAATTGAATCTCAGAGCTCTGACAGCAAACTGTGTCCAGCTACCACTACACACACACTACACAGAACTGAGGCTGTGCAGAACAATCTAAAGCCAATGTGACCTGCAATCCCATGAATCACTGTAAAATTTGCTTTGGAGCTCACCAACAAGGCGAAGTGGTGCAAAGTACATTGATTTCAATGTATTTAGCATTAAAATTGGTGCAGAAGTGGTTGGGGAAAGGCGTAGTACCACAAAGTCATTGTTTCCAATGGACTTCATAATCTTCATTATGATGCGAAGTACTCCACTTCTCGTTGCAGATTACTTCGCGGATTCCACCTTTATTCGTGAATTGCTTCTCATAGCAAATTTTGGCCACTTTGCCCACCATTACTTGGGGATCATGAAACACTAACAGCCTTTCATGATCACCTTAACTCAAGAACAGACTATTTGTTGTTTACTCTGAACTTCCACAGAGACCTAATACCATTCCTAGACCTTCCATTATACAAGGTAGAAGACAGATTGGAAACAGCAGTTTTCAAGAAGAAAACATGTTGTTAAACCACAATCTATATAATGAGATTCCATGATCCAAATCTTCAGAAAAAATATACCCAAGACACAGTTCATATGAGCACGCATGAGCTGCAGTAGAGATCAAGAATTTGAAAAGGTAAAACAACATATTTCACAGAGATTCAGAGACAAGGGTATTCATATAGGAACATCCCAGACAGTGCAATAAATAGCCCGGGACAACTTACCTAATGAAAAAGGAAAAACAAATGACACAGGACAGAACTGTTTTCTGCATAGCATTTTCTGACCAGAGACTAGAAAGAAAAAAAAAACTAAATAAAACTTGGCATATACTACACATAGGGAAACAACCCAATGATGAATTTAAGTAGAATATTTATGTACAAAGAAAGATTACAATATTATTGCCAAGGTACAGTAAATGTATTCCAAATAAGCTATTTTCCACACCTGCAGCTCTTTTAAAGCCAGAAACATTACACATTTAGTTTCCCTTCCCTTTACAACTGCATGCACCCATTTGCAACATCACAGACACATGAAATGACACCAGAGAAGAGGAATAAAGAAGTAAACTACATTGCTGCCAGTAATTTCCAAGGAAGATATCTTGAGTCTCATTACTCTCAGTGTCATTGTTAATAACTTGTGCTGATGGCATTTCAACTTGCAAAGCATTTTTTCATGTAAATAAATTTTGCAACAGTTTGAGAAGTGTTTCATAGTGCCAGTGCCACCTGTTTCTAAAAACATTTATGGTTTAATTGCTTTGCATAATGTTTTATGATATCCAAAATTAGTGAATGGCTTTGTGCTGTGAGGTTTGAAAAATGTCATACTACTTGTACAGTGCTAAATCATTTTTGTGCCAGTGCCATGTTACATATTTCTTTGCAATGATGCACGATTGCATAATTTGATGTACCGGCATCTTTCTGTGTAATGTAAGGCAATGTGGTCTAGTGTGTTTTGCACTAACTTGAGAACTGGAGGATCACAGGTTCAAACCTCAGCAGTGCCAAATAGTCACTATGTTATGCTGAGTAAGTCAGATAACCACTCAGTGCTCCAGTCAGTCCAGCTGTAGAAATGGGTAGATACAGGACCCCGCATGAAATGAGAGGATATATCGCAGCTGGGCAAGCCCGGTTAAGTAAGTTGTATAAAACAGTAACTTGTTGTGTGATAGGGGTCCCTGGCTTGTTATGTGCAATTTTTGGAACACTCAATCAAGGAATCTTTTCAAGGTTCAAAATTTAAAAGCCTTTATTTGAACACTGCCACTTCAAGATAATAGAAACACATTTTCTTCAGTCAGAATAAATAAAACAACAGATTTGTTGCAGCTTATTCTGTCACAGACCCTTTCAGTCTGTCTTTCCAGCATGAGATGTACAGCAGCCATTTCTTCAGAAACTTGAACTTTTCTGTTCCCTGACACCCCCCCCCGGCAATCACTAAATTTAGGAGGCTGGTTGTTTTTAATCACAACCCCTTATAGATTATGCCAAATCACATCTCCAGGGACAAGGGGAAAACAATGAAAGGGTTTCCTTTTGTTTTAACTGTCCTGTCTGTGACATACCTGCTACGCTGGTTCGCAATGCTTGCAGGGGTCTCCTTGACAGGACTGATAATGCTGATGAGCTGTGTTTCTGCTGTAAGCTCTTCAAGAACTGTTTATATTAATCAGGAATCATATTACAGATCCTCACAAAATGTTTATCGGATTTTACTTAACCAGGCTTGCTTAGTTGAGGTATAATCACATTTCCTGAGAGGTCCTGTATCTACCGGATTTATATGATAAGGGAGAGTCCTTTGTAGTGCCACTCACAAAGAGCAAGGCAAAATCACCTGCATTAAAAGGGTGATGAGAATTTGGAGAGATCGTCACAAACAGCGATGGTCCTCAACAAAATACATTGTTTCTTTTGTTTTTGTGTGGGGCTGTGACCCCTGCACACCCCATAATAAAATAATAAATTCTGGGGGGAGGGGGCAGACTCATAAAAAAAAAAAAGTTGAAATGCCTACTGTAGGACCCGAACCCAGGTCAACTGGCTTTATAGATGGTAGCTCAAGCCACCATGCCAAATGACCAGCTCAGCAGGATTCCAGACCACCCTGCTCATATCCTGTCATTGTGAGTGTGGTTCACTATTACACTTGCTATGTTAGATCACTCACCCTATACAGGAGCAGTATTATTGAGTCGCTCATATTGAGCAGTTCAATAATATGCACTCATATAGGGTGATACCATATCTATCTATTTCTACAGCTGGGTTGACAGGAGCACTGATAGGTTATGTGACTTGTTTAAGGTCACACAGTGACTATTTGGCACAGCTTCACTGCTGAGGTTTTAACATGTGATCTCTCAGATCTTACTTCGAGGGGGCTCTTGCAGTGGGCAACACCATTAGGACTAAGTTGACTAGTGCCAAGACCACACAGAACATGTCTAGCTAGCAGTCTACAATGGGGAACTACCCCTGATATCATCATGCTGACATCCACCAATGGTATAAGAGGGATGGTCCCCAACACCCACCTTAGTTTTTTTTCCACCATCGACCTGCACTCATCGGACCTAGCGGAATGTTGCTTCAGTTGACAGCAATTTATATCTATCTCTTTGAGATTTTTGTTATTGTTCAATCAGTATTATGTTCTTTGTTATTTGGCTGCATGTTTTCATTGACCTCCTCTGCTGGTAACCGCAAATCTAAATGTGCCTGCAGCAAGCAGATTACAGAAAAGGATGGCCATTCTTCCTGCGTCATCTGCCTAGGCCGGGTTCATGATACTGAAGCCTGCCAGGCCTGCCAAAAGTTCAACCAGGTCACACAACAACAATGCCAGAAGGTTCTAGAGGCTCACCTTCTCCAGCAAAAATTGGCCACCATGGAGAAAGAGCTTCAGGCCCAAAGTACAGCCTCAGCATCGTCTTCCAATGCTACTGCTTCTGCCAAGAAGAAGCACAAGAAACATCGGGACTGTGAGTGGTCTGCTTCTGTGCCACAATCACATTCGGGGGCTGCGGCCAATGCTGGGTTTTCCCTCCACTGGGGGTTGAACCTGGGTGCCACAGCAGCCCTCCCTATGGGCTGCCTCTGGTCATACCTCCATCATGATCACAGTGGCAGGTGGTGCTACTGTGGGTTTGGGGGACTCTTCCGCTGCCCCTGTTGCTCAGGCCCTTCCACCCTCAGTGTCCTCACCCAGGTGGCCAGACTGGGTCCTTGGACACCAGTATTTCTACTGGTGCCTGCCCAGCCCCAGCATCATTGTCAGATCCCAGTTTTGGGATCCAACAATGGTCCTCTGGAATGATGCCAGCTGTAATCCATTCCTGCAGGGCCACATCCCACCCCAGATGCCTCAGGCTCCTCAGCCACCACCGGTGGTCCCTGTCCTGGGATCTCCCCACCAGCCACTGGCAGAGTTGCCATCCACTGGCCTCCTCTTCTTGGACTGAGCTCTGGACCACCCAATGCTAGGATCCACCAGTCCTTCCACGGACCAGGCTCTTTCAGCTATGTTGCCCATGGACCCTTCTTCAGATCTATGAGTGCTGCCTCAGAACTCGGATATTCCAGGGCCATCACCCAACCAACAGCAGCTGTCAGGTCTGTCTCCTGGCGGTCCCTCAGGCCTTTCTTCAGGCCCAACTCTGGGCCTTCTGTCAGGCCCATCTGGACTGTCATCCAGGTCCTTATACGGTCTTCTGACACATTACCCAGTATGTTGTTACCTACCGGTGTTCCTTTGTCAAATGCAGGCAGACTACAGTACTCTCCTCAATACCTGGTGGGCATCTCCTCAATGTCTAGCATCAGCCCAGGAGATACCAATGTCAGTCCATTCCCCAATGTGAGATCCCCCTTCACTGGGTAGGGATGCTCCTTCTCAGGCAGTGGAGCACCTACTGGATGCTGGGGCTGTTGCTGCAACTGGCCAATTGATGCCACAGCACCCCACTTCATAGTCTGAAGGTTCAATCAGTATAACATCAGACTCCTTGGGGCCTAGGGTTTCCCACCACACTCACCCCAGGAGGAAGTGTGGGTTAGGGACACCCCTAAATCTCCTCCAGAAGACCCTTTCTTTCTGGAGGTGATGTGGCTTATCCAGACCTCTCATGGTTGGCATATGGAGTAGCAAGACTCCCAACTTCACCGTCTGTCAGAGCATCTGCGCCTCTCACCGACGTTGCATCAGTGGTAATCCCACCTTTAGTGCTCCCTCATGAGAAAATTACATCTACTGTTCCGCAACAACCAGCGTCAGTCCCTCCTGTTCCCAAGAAGGCAGACTGATTATACCATGCCACTGATGGCCGGCCTCATTCCGATACTCACCCCAAGGCCGACCCTTCTGTTTTATCAGAGGCTCATGATGTTTCCACAGAGTGTAAACACTGGTGTGACTTTCCTCTGGAGAGAGAGTCCAAGCAGTTGGACATTCTAGGGCTAAGGGTCTATGCTTTTTCCACCCTGCACCTGCGTGCCCAGAATTATCTGGCTCTTACGATGGTGCACCAACAGTCTCTTTTGGGATAAGCAGGGAACATAGTACAAACTTTACCAGATTCCCCTACTAAGACTCAGTTGGAGCAGCTTCTTTGCTCTTCCTCCAGTGTGTGATTTCACACTCTCCATGCCTCTTACGACATACTGGGACATCTCTGCTTGGTGCGCGGCAGCAGCAGTATGCCTCTGGCGTGATGCCTCACTGCGTCTCTATGACTTTGCCCCAGACATTCGGGATTCCATTATGGGTGCCCCATTCTGGGGCCCCTCCCTCTTCTGGAAGGATGTTCAGGATTTGCTCTCTGCCTTACAAGGGTCAGGTAAAACTCTCCATATCCGGTCTCATGACCAGCAGAGCAGTGCACATCGTTCTGCCGTTCATTGTTCTACGAGGCGGTCCCATCGGCAGCAGTCCTCCAGGCCTCAGAGCAAGTGCTGAGCCTCCTCTATTCTGGCTGCTCCAGCCTACAAGACCCACAGGGCACTGGTGAGTGTGCTTTATGTGCCCACTGCCTCTTCTTGACTTATGGGCATAATCCAATTTGCTCCTTTCCTTAGTCCCTAGTTTCAGCTCTTTTTCTCGGATGTCCTTTCAAGGGGCCTATGGCAAATGTTCCCATACCCTTGTGGAAAGCCTTATTTCCCTATCGAATAGGTCAAGTTTTAGTCCCCCCCCTTTGCCTGCGGATGACGGAGGATGCAGGGGGCTTCCAGGTGAGCCTGAATCCCCACCCCCACTACTCCGGTGCTCGAGACCTAAGCTTGCCTCCAGGGAACCTCTGCTCCTATCTCTTCACGGGGGGTCTGGATATGCACCCTTCCTTTGCAGGATGTTTGTCTATGTCCATTTTGCTTGCCCTTTCTGGTAAGCATCTCTCTGGGGTCTGGGGATTTCTTCCCCTTCTCACTATCCTGGCTACTTTTCTCCAGGGCTCCTCTAGACCCTATATCGGATAACCAGGATTGTTCTCTACTTGCCAGTACCCATGCTGGCATCCCCCCAGACCCATCTTCCTCACCAGCTCACTTTTGAGGCCCGATGACGGTCCTATAGTCCAGTATTGATGGCTCCTGCTTCATTGGTTTCCAGGCAGCTATTGCAGGATGTGATTGGGCTCCTATGTTGCCCAGGTCTTGCCTGTCCTTCAGGACAGTTCTTCAGGAAGTGGGCTGTGGGCATCTACTCTCCCCCTGCTGGACTGCGGTATGATTTTTCCTTCTGGCCAGGATATCCCTGGACTGGGGCGATCCCTAGGGTACCCCTGTCTGGGTCCCTTAGACCCCCTCTCTGCATGCAGATCCTTGTGGTCTGGCAGGCTCAGAGCTTACTGGCCTCAGCCTTTGGGTCTCGTTCTTGTTCTGGGGTTGGGAAGACCCTCCCTCTGGTGACACTCATTCTGGATAGAGCTTTCTATAACTCCTGAGATGCCTTGAATGCCAACGGGGTTAATCTATTTTCCCACTAGGCTCTCTGACCTGCCATTCCTACCGTAGTCATTGCTGCCTGTTATTAGGCATGCATACGTTCTGGTACCTCTGCTTGCTGGGAGGGTCCCTATTTGTGTCTCCTTTCCCCAGAGATCAGATGGGGCTGGGTGTGGGCCCATAAGCTATGGCCTTTGTAGGTCACCCTTGCTGGTGCCCAGAGTCCCGGCTGTCCTGCTGGACATTCCAAGCCGTATGTAGGCTTGGTCTCACCGGTAGCTCTGCTGTTTGTTGACTTAGTGCCAGTGCTTAGTAGGGGGAGGGCTCAACCCTTTTCACATCTCTCTACACCCCATCCCAAGCACCTCCGTCCAGCCACTGCCTCTTTGTTCAGAGTCTGGTGATGGCTTCAAAAAATAAAGGAAGAGAGGGAGAAGGTGGGAGTAGATTTACATGTGCCCTGCAGACATTCTCCCCCTTGTTATTGTCAGAGGAAGCAGGGTAGCTACTTAGTGCATGTTGGGGCATTGCTGTGGTTCCCCTACCCTCCTGGCTTTCCCTCGCAATGGAGGGCCTTAGTCCATTTGATTTGGGCCCTCTTTATCATTTCCTTTTGCTACATCCCCATGCAGCTTTCCCTCATTTTGGAATCTATTTTTTCCATACTGACTATGGTGCTGTCAGAGACCAGATACCATTTGCCACAGCCCACCCCATGCTCATATGGGGGGACCTCTGGTACTTTGGAGATACTTTTAAGGGTTGTCTTCTCTTCCCATCTCCTTCTCCCAGGTCTGGGAGCACCTCTGGCTCCTGTCATGATTCAGAGGATCCATTCTGCTGGAGAGTCTGCCCCATACCTCTCTGTTGCAGACTAGACTTGGGTCCTGTGAAGGGTCTTCCATGTATTTTCAGCTGGCATCCTTCACCAGGGTCCTCCTGCCACCAGCTGTGGTTCCTACATCTCAGAGGACCTTCTAATCTGTTGGGCTCCAGGTTCCTCAGAGTTCTATGATCCTCTTGTTCAAGATCTTCTTGACTTTCTGTTTCCTTCCTCAGCCCCTACCCAGGTTAGGGCCTGTCCCTTCCTGAGTCAGCCTATGCCTGGTATGGCATTCTACTGGGAATATGTTCCTCAAGGGGGTGCATCTCTACATAGCCTTGCAATGCAAGTGCACTTGACCACACATGGCAGATAGTATATATTCTTTTCGTTGCTGATATCAAAAAAACAGTGACAGCAGACATAAAGTTTAAAAAAGGAGTACTGTGATTTTAATAATGTCACATGATTAGAAATGGGTGCTATTTAAGCTGTCCATCACCAGGTGGTTGTTACCTTTGACAAAGCTTGTGTTCAGGTGAACCATGTGTGATGATTTTTTCCATGTCTGCACTGGTTTGCACTTTGTGTCTGCTGTCGCTGTTTTTTTGATATCAGTAAAGAAAAGAATATATACTATCTGCCGTGTGTGGTGGGTTTTTCTTTTGTCCTGAAAAATAGGTGTGCCAAGACTTGTTTTTGTTGCTAAATTGCCTGGTCTTAGAGCACCCGTACTCCTGTGCGTCTCTATCTAATTGCTGTATAATGCAAGTGCACTCTTGGGCCTATATATCCTTTGGACTAGGCCTTCAGCTAGTCCAATAGTCTCCCCTTTTTCCTTTGCTCCTTGAGGGGAGTTGCTATGCTAGGCTGATCTCAGGAGTCATCTCCATGCCCCTCGCTCAGCCATCATTTCTTCTTCTGCCCCTTCTTTGGGGTTGTTTCGGGCTACTCTTTTGGGGGTTCAGCCATTTCCTTTGCAGACTTCTAAGTCATGTCTGCAGTGGCTATCAGCTATATAGCCTCCTGGTTTTGATCCCCATCCCTGCTCTTGGCAGAGCAGTCAGGGAGCTACTCTCAGTACTCGGGGCTGACTTTGGACTAGAGTCCCTTTTGGGGCCTCCTGTCTGTTCCTGCTTACTGTAATCCTTTATCCTTCTCCCAAGGGTTCTCTTCTCCTTCCTATCAGCACTGCTTGGGACTTAGTCCTAATGGTGTTGCCATTTTGCAAGAGCACCCTCAAAGTAAGATACTACAGTTATGTAAGAACTTACTGTAACAGTAGATCTTCAAGAGGAGCTCTTGCAGTGGGCAGAATTTTCTCTCCTTCCATTCCTCTACTCTCTATCTCCATCTTGGCCTTTCTGTGGCCCCAGTGGTCCTCTCTTTCTCTCCTGTTGGACCTTCTCTGAGGTCTCTGATGGGAGAACTGAGGTGGGTGTGGAGGACTGCCCCTCTTATACCATTTGCGGATGTCAGTGTGCTGACATCAGGTGGCGGTCTCCCATTGTAGACTGCTAGCTAGAAGTTTTCAGTGTGGTCTGTCACCTGGAGGCTTAGTCCTAATGGTGTTGCTACTTGCTAGTGCCTCTTGAAGATCTACAGTTACGGTAAGTACTTTTGTAACTGTACTTTTTTAAGCTGGTGATCTAGCCACTAGACCACACTTCCTCATGTTACACAACATGGTACCAGCACAGCAAATTATACAGACTTCCATGATTACAAACAAATATGCAGAATGACTGTGGCCCAAAAATTATTTAACATAGTACCATTTGAATTAAATGTTGCAAACATCACAGGCACAAAGTTGTTCACTAAACCAGGATGTCAAAAAATAGTTTGCAATGCACTAGAACCACACATGTTAAACTAGTGGCATTAGCACTATGAAATATTTCTCAAAATGGTGCAACATTTATGTCCATGAGAGCTGGTGCCTGAAAATGGTATCAGCACAAGCTATTAACAATGACACTGAAAGTCATGAGGATCAAGTTATCTTCATTAAGAATTACTGGCAGCACTGTATTTTACTGTACCTCTTTAGTCCCCATCTCTGATGTCACTTACTGTGCTAGTGATGTAGAACATGGATGACTGCACCTGTTAAGATGGGGGGGGGAGTACATATGCCATGTTTCTGGCCCTAAAAGAGATCCAGGTTTGGCCAATAGGTTATTTGGAAGAGATTTCTCTTCACAGCCATGCTGTAACATTTCTTAGTACTGCGTGGTCCCCTTTCTATGGGTTCCCACAGTGTTTCTTAGTACTGAGTTTTCCCCTTTTAAATAACCATTTTGCATTTAAAAAGAAGTCTGTCCTTAGGGAAAAAATTAATGCACACAGTACACATAATTCCTGTAAAAGAAAAACATTTGTATTTGCTACAAGCTTTGGGTAAGGGAATGATCCCATGTGAACACTCTTCTCAGTGTTAGAACACTAGAAAATATTTTTTGTGAACATTCATGCACAGATGAGGTTATCCCCATAAAAGACCACATTACTTGCAGTTCAGATCATGTGGTATATCTGCTGTAATACCCTTGCAAGAAACTATATACTTGAAAAACTGTTAGAGTCTTAAGGACAAGAATCAGTAAACCTAAGAGTGCTACAATTAAAAAGCACCCTGCATCATCTGTGTCACGGCATTTTAGAACAGCAAGACATACTGTTGTTTGGCATCCATGCATTTTGGGATCTTGAAGTGGTAAAGAAACCATAAAGAGGAGGAAACTTGGATAAAACTCTTCAAATAATATAATTAATCTGGATTCATAAACTGGGAACCTTACAAGTTGAGGGATGAATGAAGAAAGAAACTGTAGCCTGTTTCAGAATCATAATGGCAATAATATTTCAAGTCTCCAAGTAAAAAAAAAACAAAAAACTTTTACATGGGCAACCCAATCTAAAAGTTAATAATTCTTATTTCAGTGGCAAATTACACCATTTTGGATTAACATGATTTTGTTTCACTAGCAGAATTCCCCTTCCTCATCATTGTAATTGTGGTTGCAACTCGTTTGGATTGCCATTTTGTTCAATTTTTTTTTTTTTTTTGATTGACGATATGGTAGCATCGGATTAGACATTACTAATACGAAATCACACTAACAGCAATATTGAACAGTAGGCATTAATTAAAGAAGAGGTATTCAATCTAGAATTAGAGTACTCAGAAAACATGAACCGGATTAAGTAGGCCTGAGAGGGGTTGAACCGCTACTGTTTGGGTTTTCTGACTAGCTTGTTCTGTCTCTGTTTCAACTGGTCCTGATGGTAATTTTGTGGGTGAGTACACTCTCACTCATCCCCCTGCATTGTGCTATTGTAACAGTGCAGGCACACCAAGCCAGCTACTCATGACACCCTAGGGAGCTAGCTGGCAAAACATGTTCTTCATTGCAAAGTTATGATAAGTGTTTTTACTGTTTCACTTTTTACACTTTCTGCAGTAAGGACAATAACCACTAGGGTATCACTAGAACTTTAATAATTTGAATACCTTTACTTTCATACGCAGACGCATTTCATGAGATAAAAAAACTAAAAACATAACCTTGCACAGCTTTTCTTTGAACTGAGGTACGAACCACATTTTTGCACTTTCAGCTAACAGAAGTTCATACGTTCATTCATCATAAAAGCAAGTTAGACAAGTTCTAAACTTTCTGCTAGATTGAATATAAATAGTTTTTATGGATTTTATTACAGATGAGAATAGGCACTATGGGCTGGGTTTCCAAAGCCCTGCATCTTCTCTGTGGTGGATCAGATGTTCAAAGTCAGGCAAAAGTAGATGCAGTGGTAACTTACATAAGATCCTATTTTTCAATATCATCGGGATGCAAGTGTGTAAGGACGTTGGCCTGTGTCATACATGCACACTAAAATGTCATGACAGGCACATGACTGGATGATCCCAGACCAGCTGTGCCTATCATAAGAGTTGCTTAGCTGATGTGTCAGGAAGGTGACATTAAGCAGCTTATATTGTTCACTGCATTTGTACTGCTGGACAGATTCACTATTCCATTCTGGAGAGACTATACACTATTCTTTTGTTGGGATTATTGCTGATGATCTTGGATTGCATAAAGAATCATAATTCATGGACTCCACATTACTTTGGTGGCCACAATGCAATTCATTCATTTACAGATAGGGAATAAGATCTATGTGTAACTGACTTAGCAGAGCGAGAGCAGGGAATATGAGGGACAACTTCACCATGCCAGATATCTTGGTGAACTGGAAAATAAAGATATTAACTATAACACTCCAATAGGAGTAGCTGATCATATTAGATTACACATCATTAAATCCCACTACTCACTTTTCTCTCAGAAACACAGAAGAAACAGATATTGGGCTAAATGTCTTCTACTGTAGAGCATCATCTTGGTGACACCAAATATGTTGTTATGGTTGGTACAAATGGGGACGACACAGTATTTATGCAGAAGGCGTGCTGTATAAGACATCATTCCTTGATCAAATACTGTGTAATAATTTAGGAAAAAAAACGTGTACTGTAGCAGTTATGGACTTTAATGAACAAGGAATATTGGAACAAAAATGAAAATGTTTCATCAAAACATAGGAAAGGGTAGGACTGCAAAAAGCTTAAGCCCATTCATGAATTCACAAATCCGTTTATGAAGTATGTCAATCATTATTATGTCAAGTAGTTGCCTCAGGGTAGAGACTTGCATGCCTGAATATAAACATTAATGACAAATGCAGTTTGCTTCAATGAACCCCTAAGCAAAACCTCTTAAGAATAAAAAGGGAGCCCTAAGATATGTAAAGTAGTTGATTCTTTTGTCAGAAAACAAAATCAAGCACAGACACAGACACAGACACACACACACACACACACACACACACAGTCACATTTGTAAGACTGTATTTGACTAGTGATATTGTCATTTTTTAAGCTAGTATAGATTGTTAATTTCAGTTAACTTGTGTAAGAGCTGTCAGCAACCCCAACCCAACATTAACAAACATTTAAGATCCTTGGCTGTTGCAGCATATCACAGCATTTTCTTTCCAGATTTCCCTACACTTAACCATTTTAAGCAATGATATATAAAATGGTTTTGTTGTCATCCACACCTGCAACATAATGATGGTAGTTACATTAAAATGTCATGTAGCTCTCCATTTAATTGTGGTTTTGGATGCACTCTGTGCTAAATCTGCAGCATGATCTACATACTAAATGCATCACATTTGTATTTGACAGATAGAGTCTGATGTGACACAAAGCATAACAGTGTATCAACAGAAACAAAAAAGATGAGCAATAAAATAAGGAAAACAGCACAGCTTGGTGATATTTGCAATGACTGTATTTTAAGGACAGGTTCAGAGTAGACAGGTATTATAGAACTAAAGAACAGTCACGGATAATGAAAAAAAATCCCAGTTACACCCATAAGCATTTCATTTATCTTTCCATTATGTGCTCATACATCAGGAGCAGAAACTCTCAGAGATACTGGCCACTAGTGGGCTCTGTACAAGACAACTGTACATCAGCAGCATCGCAGGCTGCATCTCATGGGATGGATGCAGGTGTTTTAACTGAAAGGCTGCTAAGGAAAATACTCAGGTTCCTGACAACTTATCATATGTTAGATGACTCTCTATACATCCAGTCCTGGTAGGACGAAACACGTGTCTATGTCATCTGTTAGCACCCTTTGCAAACTGTGTGAGAGGCCTTTTGGCACCATGCAATTCTGCTTAAAGTTGAACCAGCATAACATTCTGTGATGATTTACATATGCAGCCCATAATGCTTTGCATTGTGTGGGCATGTGTGATTTTGTATTTTCTTAAAACTTGGCTTCCCAGCCAAATGCCCTTTGGGGTAACCCTTGCCTCAGTGTTTGCACACAGAGGTTCTTTGTCTTTTAAATAGTTTTTTGTTTTAATGGGTTCACCACAACATAACCCAGACAGACTATCCTAGGGTAGCTGGTTCATCCCACTGGGGTGTCAAACAGATGAGGCATACTGATGAGTCCTGGTAGGACGAAACACGTGTCTATGTCATCTGTTAGCACCCTTTGCAAACTGTGTGAGAGGCCTTTTGGCACCATGCAATTCTGCTTTAAGTTGAGCCAGCATAACATTCTGTGGTGATTTGCATATGTAGCCCATGATGCTTTGCATTGTGTGGGCATGTGTGATTTTGTATTTTCTCTATACATCCAATTACGTTTAACATCTGCAGCAAGGCTGAATGCATCATTTACTGCCAAACAATTTATATTCATGCCAAGATAGAATATGAAGCGCCATTTGTAGCTATCTGTCTATCTGTTTGTCTGTCTATCTGGCTTTCAGCTTACTTGCTCCAAGAATTTATAAACCCATAACATAAATTATTTCTTGCTATTACAAATTAAAATGTTAATCAGCTGCCACTCAGATAAAATAATAAAAAAGGAACGCTAAACATTCAGCTTGAAGCTTTGTATCATATTTTCTAGTATCTTTTGCAGTTTAAACTAATTGCTTATGCTATGTTATTACTTGCTGTGTCATATGGCCTCTAAGTAACCCTGTGGATGTTTCCTGAAGGACGAAAAGATGTCCCTAGTCATATGATTTACATACAAAAAATCACACTGAAATTATTCTTTATTATCTTAAATCTTATGAGGCACATTTTGTTCCCTTTTATTTGATCCATCAGACCAAGGCCGAGTAGCAGAATGAATCCCTGGACCCCAGATAAGATAGCTCATACTTTCATAAGTGCAACTTTATTACTGAAACGATGTGCTAATAGTAAGATATTCTGTGTGAAAAGAATTAATTAAACCCTGGGTGCATGGGGCAGAGATCTCTTTTAGATACAGGACTTTCTAGACTGAAAAAGTATGCCCCCCAACTGTTCAGCATCTCTGTCTCAGCTGCTTGACATCACAAGAGACAATGAACTCAGGAACCACTGGTTTGATTTAACACATTATTATCCTGGTATGCATTTAAATAAATGAGTAATTATAACACACAATGCATTTTGAGTGGCTAGTTATAACTACAGCATGTTTGGACTCTTGTGTTATTAGGATTATTTGTGCCATGTAGTCAATGTATTTTGCGACAAAAAGGGATGACTGAAGACAAAAGGATATCCTTGTGATATACATAGATTGATAGATAGATAGATAGATAGATAGATAGATAGATAGATAGATAGATAGATAGATAGATAGATAGATATGGCTGATGTTCCATGCAATTGTGCCTGTCTTCTGATCGCATATCTCAAAGTTTTTGAATCTGATTTGTACCAATTAAACTATAAACTGTGCAAAAGGTCTTGGGTACTCTAGGCACCATGTCCCCTGCACTACATCTGCCAAATACAAAAGGATGTGCCCCTCATGTTTTTGGGCTGCTTTCCGACCTAGTCTAGGGGCATCTAATGGTGCTTCTCATCTGGGGAGGATCTGCCTTCTGCAAGAAACCAGTACCTCTAACTCCACTCCACCAAAGGCCAGGAAAATGGGGACCAGAGGGAACAACGACCTCAGGGGCACATCAATAAAACACAGAAACATAGAATTTGTAAGAAGAAAAGGATCACTTGTTCCACCCAGTTTGCCTAGAAGATCTGTGCCTAGTCTGTCTCCTCAGACCTTAACTGGTTTCTGTCAACCCTCCTTCCTCCCTTTCTGTTTTCTAATACTCCTCTGTTTCAGTCTCACACATGCTTAAAGCCCCTTACTGTATTTGGACCCAAAACTTCTCCTGGCTGTTTTTTCAATGTAGTCATCACTCATTCAATGAAGCAGTGCTTCTTCACTTAAACTCCTCCCCCCCCCCACTTCATTGCATGCCCTATGATCCTGCTGCTCTTTCTCATTTGCAGGAGACTCTCCTATTGCACCCTGCTCAAACCTGTGAGGTACTTGTAGGTCTGTATCATATCGCCTCTCATGTTCTGTCTTCTAGGGTGTATGTGCTGAGATCCCTCAGTCTCTCCTCAAAGAACTTTTGATTTAGCCCCTGTACTATTTTTAGTTTCTCTCCTCTGGACTGCCTCCACCTTATCTATGTCCTTTCTGAGGCTCAGCCTCCAGAACTGGACACAATACTCTTGGTGGAGTCTCACAAGTGAGTAATGCAGCAGCTACATAACCTCTCTCTTCCTGCTGGAGATACCTTTCACTATGGCTCCCAGAATCCTACTGGCCATACTCACTGCTTTTCAAACTGCTCTATCACTTTGAGGCCATCAGATTCGATAACCACAAGGCCTATTGCCTACCTAGATGCTGTCAGAACCTCCCTCCATCCTATACTCAACTTTTGGGATCTAGATAGATAGACAGACAGACAGAATGACAGATAGATGTAATGGAAGTCATGGGATGGGGTGGGGGCAAGGGACTTTGCTTGTTGCTCAAACTTACAACCCCTGCTTCCACCCTTTGTATATGTACTCCTTTCTCTCTCTGCCATCCCTCTGCAATCCTCTGCCAACCCTTCCCTTTTACCTACTTACTTCTGCTTCACGGTCATTGTACAGGTGCCTCCTTTTATATGCCAGCAATTATGAAGGAGCACAGAGCTTTAACCAGTCTTGGGGCTTGAATAACTGCCCTCCCTCCTGTGCATATTAAGCAGCACTGGAGGCTTCAGTGGATTGGTAGATTGAGGGCTTGGTGGGTCCTCAAGATGAAGTGCTCGAATCGTACTGTTTGAAATTCACTGTTCTTTTGCAGTGGGCTTGATCAGGTCCAATCCAAGCCCCCAACCTACACCACTCACTCTCCAGCAATCTTCCCCATTATTTCTCTGTTTTGTAGTGTACCGATACCCCCCCAACCGGCTCTGATACTGGGGCTCTGGTCAGCCATTTCCCTGATTTCTCTGGTTAGGTTAATCCACAGGGACTCCCCCCTCCCCTCCCCCTTATGGCCTTATGGAGCAAAGAGCTCTGTATGGACCTGACACAGTTCAGTTGTCCCTTAGTCTTTGGTATTGTTTCAGGCCAGCGGGTCAACTTACTGTTCAAGGCATGAGTTATTTGAGGGGCTGGGATGACACTTCATCATAAGCTTCTCGTTCTACACACCTCACTGTGTACCACTGTGGTAGAGCTTGGTGGTTACATTTAGCCACCTGTCTGCAAACACTTTGAGTACTTTGACTCCTGTATTTCAGGGTTTTTACAGTTTTTGAATAGTTTTTGCAAGCTTTACACTATTGATTACAATTTGTTGTTAAAATTTGTTGTGCTTTGTATCATTAATAGTATTACAGGTAAGCCCAGTTATAGAGTACACTGGGTAGGATTAGAGGATGATTTTTACATTAATTGTGAGTTTGTTTTGCACAGACTAGTGTGATTTACAGGCTAAATCTGTTGTATATTAAACAAGGGTTTGTTTTTGTGCTCAGCAATGGCTAACCCCCTTTTGGGAAGCAGGGCTAATAGACGTGTATGAAAAAAACTTTCTCCAGCAGAATTGAAGTGAAAGTCTGGATTTCAATGATTTCCAAACTTTCGTAGAAATTTAGCCTCCCCTGCATCGCTGCCCATGTATGATATAGAATTCAGTTAATTCCCTGGTGGCAAGTAGTCCCTCTTCCACCCGATCATATGATACACATTTAAAAAAAAATTCCCCTCTAATCCCTGGTGGCTAGTGGTCCCTACCCCCACCTGATCACCCACCCCCATATATAAAAAATTCCCCTGAAATCCCTGGTGACTAGCAGTCCCCCACCTGATCACCCATCTCACATTTAAAAAAAAATCCCTTGTAATCCCTGGTGGGTAGCAATCCCTCCGCCCACCCAATCATCCCCTCAACCACATCATGCCCTTCCAGTTAACACCCCTCATCCCAATCCTGCACCGTATAGTGAGAAAATAAATCAAGTTTAGTTTAGTTCATTTATTTATATCTTGCACTTTCTCAATTGCAATTCAAGGCACTGCACAAGTGAGAATACTTAAAACAGTTAAAACAGTATCTCAAATAAATGAATAATACATATAATTCACCAATATAACTCAGGTCAGTTAATTTAAGCAAAGGCTTCTCTAAAAAGATGTGTCTTTAGTTCTTCTTGAAGGCATTTACTGCTGGGGCTTCCCTGATATATTGAGGAACTGAATTCCACAGGGTTGGTGCCACAAATGAAAATGCCCAGGCACAAGAGGATTTTAAACATACCCTGAAAATCACAAGGAGGCCCTCATCAGTTGACTGGAGAGGACGGGAGGGGTAGTAGGGCCACAGAAGGTCTTGCAGGTATATGGGCCCCAGTCAGTGTAGGGCCTTATAGGTCAGCAAACCGACCTTGAAGGTAATTTGCCACCTAACTGGCAGCCAGTGCAAAGGGATGAGCACAGGTGTAATGTGACAAGACCTTGAAAGGCCTGTCAACAGCCTGGCCACTGCATTCGGCACTATCTGGAGGTGGTGGAGCTCACCTCAAGAGAGCCCTAGGTAGAGAGCTTTGCAGTAGATGAGCTTGGAGGTAACAAAGGCATGCACCAGTGATGGAAGATCACCTGGTGGAATGTGTCTAATCCTGGCCATGTTGGGAAGATGATAAAATGTACACTGGACCACAGCTGACACCTGCGACTTAAGCATCAAGCTGCAGTCCCGCTCAACGCCAAGATTTTTCACCTTCACCTAGGTGGGCAATTAGGAGTTCCTGATCCTAAGACTAGAGACCTACCCAGATTGCACACCAACCCTCGCATGAATAGGTTTCACCACCAGTACCTCTGTCTTATCTGGATTAAATCCTAGCCAGTTGACCCTCATCCAGTTCTGGATCTCAGCAAGGTACTGATTGAAACTCGACACAGCATCCTGCTTCTTGGGTGCAAAGAACAGGTAAGCTGAGACTGATCTGCATAACAGTGAAAACTCAGCCACTACTGCCTTATAATGTTCCCTAGTGGTAGCATATGCAGTACCCCACAAACAGCATGAGTGTCAAGATAGAGCCCTGCAGGACTCCACATGGCAGGGACAGTGATGCAGATGACAAAGTACCAAGCACCACCCTCTGTGTCCTGACAGTAAGGAATGAATAGAACTAGTTTATGACTGCTATCCTCAGCCCACACCAAACCCACAAGCACTCCAACATCACCCCATGGTCCACAGTGTCAAATGCTGCTGAGAGATTGAAGACTACAAGAAGGGAATGCTTTCCTCAATCTCTCGCCACCAGGTGATCATTAAGCACCCAAACCGGTGCAGTTTTAGTACTGTGCCTATTTCTGAAACCCGACTGAAGAGGGTCATAGATGTCATCGCTTGGCAAATGATCATCCAGTTGAAGAGCCACCACCTTCTCAATAACCTTTCCCACAAAGAGAAGGTTAGAGACTCGTCTGTAATTGGCTAGGCAGTCTTGGTCCAATGATGGTTTCTTTAAGAGGGGTCTCACCACTGCCCCTTTCTAGGGCTCCGGAAGACTCCTCTTGCTAAAGAGCACCAAACTATCACCACCAAGAGCAGGCCAATGGAATCAATGCACCCTATAAGAAGGTGCATTGGACCCAGATCCAGACTACAGCAGGTGGGTATCAACTCATGAATGACTTTCATGACATCTGCATCTGTCAAATGATCAAAATCTGACCAGACAGATAGCGTGCCCATGACCCCTGGCTCACCAATGCAAGCCCCAAAGAGGATGCTGACTGAATCCCCTATCTGATGGAGGCAATTGTATCAGTGAAAAACAGAGCAAACTCATCACACTTAAATTGTGAAAAGGCTCCCAAGGACTGAAGACAAACAGGATTTCACAAACTGTCTACAGTCTGAAAGAGCTGAGCTGGTCTGTTTATTGCTGCAGCAATTTCCTCTGACAAGAACTCTGCTTTCTTACAGAAGATTGCTGATTGTTAGTTTCTATATTGAGATGTCAAAATAACAACAACAGTGCTTGCACAAGCCAGCGCTCATTCATTGATAGCTCAGTGGGCTGCCGGCCATGGAGGAGAGAGGAGGGCTGTGCCATTCCCCTGCTCAAGTCTGGGATGGGGGACAGCGGGGTGGTGGAACATTGCCTGCAGGGGTTGGGGGGCAGGAGGTATACTAGACCACCAGGGAAGAAACATTTAATTCACGGATTGGGGATAGGGAGGGAAGGTCACTAGACCACCAGGGAGAAATGTTTTGTTGTTGATTTTTTTTCTCACCATAAGGTGTGGTATCATGATGGAGTGGTGTTAACTGGAAGGGTATGATGCGATCGGGTGGGTGATTGGGTGGGAGATCCTAGCCACCTTGGATTACAGGGGAATTTTTTTTAAATGTGAGGCTGGTGATTGGGTGTGGAGAGGGACCTCTAGCCACCAAGGATTACTGAGGAATCTTTTTTAAATATGGGGCCAGTGATTGGGGGGGGGGGACTGCTAGCCACCAGGCATTATTAGGGAATTTTTTTAAAATATATGGTGGGTAATTGGGTAGGGGAGGAGGGACTGCTAGCCACCAGGGATTACAGGGGTATGTTTTTTAATATGGGACAGGTGATCAGGCAGGGGAGGGATTGATAGCCACCAGGGATTTATTATTTTGTATTTCGGGCAGGGATTGGGGGGCAGCACTGGACACCACACCACATGTTACTTTTTTTTCTTTCTTTCACCTCTAGGTGAGTGGAACAGGGTGACATTTCATCCAAAACCTTTGGATATTTTCCACTCCACCATAAGCGGAAGTTCAGAAACTTCCACGAAGGTTGCAACATTTTGTGTAAGTTCTGATACAGCGGAAAAAAACAACCTTCCCCTACCTCTAAGGGCTAATTATAAGCAGGAACTCATGCACCAATTCCCCAACCCCCTTTCTTGTAGCTTTATCTCCCAGTTAAATTAAATCTCACTCTGGATCCTTCACTGCTGGGATAGATGGAGAAACTGCACACTATGGCCACTGCTTCACCCACAGTCCCAGGGTATGAGGTGAGGTGCCTCTCCTGGAATGTAAAGGGGACTCAACCAACCAATAAAACATGCAACGGTGCTACAGCACTAAAAATCAATGACAGAGATTGCAGTTTTGCAGGAGACACACCGTACCAACAGGACCATACACTGGCTGCAGAAAGCTTGGCTGGGGCAAATTATCCATAGCTCAGCAACAACCAAATCAAAAGGGGTAACTTTGCTAACACACAAATCTCTGAAATGGAAATTGGAACAGTCAAGGCAGATACACAGGGGAGAGAATTAGTGGCACTTATGTCCTTTCCAATGGATAGAGCCATACTTGCAAAAGTCTATGGCCAAAATAACGCCAAGACAGAATTCTCCTCAGGTCAGTCAAACCATTGCAGAAATCAGAGGTGAGGAAATCATAACTCCTCTTTTAATGGGAGGAGATTTTAATCTAGTTCCAGACATATTCCATGATAAATTTTGGGTAACAGCAGACAGTCAGCCTGGGCACAGGAGGCATTGCTGTCTCTCATGGAAGAGTGGGGGCTTACTGACATATGGCGGTGGGATTATCCTGATGGGAGAAATTATACATTCTGTTCCCCAGTGCACAACATGCACAGTTGAATAGATTTGCAGCTAGTGGATGGTGTGGCAGCACTGGGTGCATCCAACCCTACAACTGAAAGTATCTTTGTTTTGGACCATGCTTCAGTTGGACTTACCATCCACCGCCCTGGTGTACAAGGAAGCTTTCCTAGATGGTGTTGCAACCTCTCCTTTTAAGAGATCTCAAATTTTGAAAGTAGATAACTATAGAAGCAGACCTGTATTTCCAGACAAATGGGAAAGGGGAGATAGTACCCCAAACAGTCAAGGAGAACTTTTAAGGCCTTCTTAAGGGAGCAGATAATTTCCTACTCTGCTACACAGAGGAAAGCTAGAAATAAGGAATTGAGTGACTTAAAACAGGAGCTTATAGCAAAAGGAAGTACAGTTCATGTAAGTCCCCGGTCCACCACCTGAATTACTGGCAGCTATTTTGGGTCTGAAATATAAATTCAACATAAATATGCACTGTAAAGTTGAACGGCAGTTAATCTGAGCCAAATTAATTTTTTGGGACTCAGGGGAGAAGAGTGGTAAACTGCTGGCTTGCCAAATATGGAAACAAAAGTCTGAGTCCCAGATATAGGCATTACACAACAATAAGGGGGAAACAGGTATGGATTTAGAGGGCATCAATGAAGTGAAGAGGTAATATTATGAACAACTGTATGCTTCACAAATCAACAACACAGCTGATTCTCCTAGTACCCAGCCATTCCTGGATAACACTCCACTAAACATGTTACCACCCGAGCTCCAAGAGAATCTGGAATGACCACTAATGGAAAAGGAGCTCAGGTAGGCATTTATGCAACTTTATAGGGGAAGGCCCCAGGTGGGGATGGGTTTACAGCAGATCTGTACCAAATCATGCCTGAAATTATAGTACCCCACTTGTTAGCTGCATTACAAGAATCCAGGGCTGAAGGTACCCTTTCCCCCACTACGAAGGAGGCAACGATCACACTCCTACTGAAAAAATCCTTGCCCCCCTCCTCCTTGACTGTGTCAGTTTTAGACCCATATCTTTGATCTACTTACACTAAAATCTTTTTTTTTTGCAATTAATATTTTATTGAACATTTTAATACAATACTTACACTAAAATCTTGACTAATGCTCTTGCTAATAAAGTAGAAAGAGTCCTTCCAATACTAATTCATCCCTCATCAGCTGGTTTTCACAAAGGGAAAACTGGGCTGGACAATGCCCATACTGTTCTAAATCTAAAGTGGTTTGCAGAACAGTCCAGTACTCCCATGGTGGCATTGGCTGTGGATTTCTTCAAGGAATTTGATTCTGTCAAATTAGGACACCTCCACTTGTATTGAAGACCTATGGCTTTGGTCCCAATTTCAGAAATTGGATATCAGCTTTATATAAAAATCCCATGGCAACCATTCTCACAAATCTTAACCTATCGAGCCCATTCTATCTCCAGAGGAGCACAAGACTGGGTGGCCCCTCTCCCCTTTACTCTTCCTGTTAGCACTAGATCGTCTCCCACAGAAATTCCTTGACACAAAGGAAATCCAAGGTGTGAAGGTAAAGGGCAGAAAGTATCTGGTAAATACATTTGCTGGCGACCTTCTCCTTACCATGGCCAACACTGAGCAGTCATTACTGGCAGTCATGGGAGTTTTTAATAGATTTGCAGTCACCATGGGTTTGTTGTCAACTGGAAAAAAAACACCTACAATTTCTCCTCTCATCACAGCTTGTCATCTCACATGTACACAAGGTACACATATTGTATGGGCTCAGGAGGGGTTCACATACCTGGAGGAGTGAAGATCACCTCTGCATGGCATAAGTTAGTTAAGGCCAACTATGACCCCTTGTTAGCTGTTCTCGAACCAGAAATCCACAGGTGGCTCAAATTCCATTTAACACTCACAGACAAAATAGAAGCAACCTGAATGTTTATCCTTCCTAAATTTGCTTGTGTCTTCCACAATCTCCCAATGGCGGTCCCAGACCAGATTTTTCACAGGCTAGACCTTTTCTTAGCTTTACTCCTCTGGGAAGAGAAAAAAGACAGATTTAGTAAGACCAAACTAAGAGCACATTGGACACTAGAAAGATTAGGTATGCCTT
This sequence comes from Neoceratodus forsteri, assembly GCA_016271365.2. Classification (NCBI taxonomy): domain Eukaryota; kingdom Metazoa; phylum Chordata; order Ceratodontiformes; family Ceratodontidae; genus Neoceratodus; species Neoceratodus forsteri. Next base: position 1,372,836,872 of record CM057450.1, on the reverse strand, counting down.
GGATGCAGGGGTACCTAGGGAATTATAGAATGGTCCAAGCCACAGAATTGATTCTCCCACATAATGACACAATCTCACAGTGGGTCACCCTGGAGAAGGACTTTGCAAATGCCCCCTCATTAGGACTAATACTAGGTACTAAGGTCAGAAAGGACCAGAAGACCAACATGATTATCCAGGAGACCATAACAGCATGGAAGTAGGGAGTTTCTCCACTGTCCATGGTCAGACTGGGCACCACTCTGACCTAATACATACACATCGCTGAATCCTCATGTACAAGTGAGAGGGTCAGCGGTTTGGTAGAAAGAGTGGGAACAAATGGGGATTTGAAATGTGTCAGACATTGTACTGCAGAACTCAGACAACTTGATGTTGTTCCAACAGGTCCCAAACACATTTTAATTACCGAAGTCCGATTTTTTAGAAATTCCTACATTAGAAGGGACATCACATCCCTATAAATGTCAACCGTGGCACTGCAGCAGTGGGAATAGCTACAACAGAGGCATCAGCCAGAACATGAGAAGGGTATTGCAGGGCAGTTTTATCATACAATAAGGGATGCATACTTAGATGGTCAGGAGAACAGTATGCAGGGATGGGAATCAGAGCTGCAGGAGGTTATAACCAAGGGATGCTGGGAAAACTGTTTCAAAGGAAGTCATCAGGCATATAAAGATACAAAAGGGCAACTAATACAGATACAGATTTTAAACAGGTGGTACAGGACCCCAGCAACCTTATTCTGAATGAGCCTGATGCTGCAGTCTAAGTGTTGGCGATACAATGCTCCAGAGGTGGGGGTACTGCATATAGAAACATAGAAACATAGACATTGATGGCAGATAAGGACCTCAAGGCCCATCCAGTCTGCATATTTCTTTTTCTACCTTATGAATGTGCCATCGGCCTTTGCTCTGTCAATGGCCCATCTAGTCATACTCATCTGTATTACTCCCTTATGCCTATCCCATGCCTGTTCAAAGCCCTGCACCGTATTCATATCCACTACTTCCTGAGGTAGGCCGTTCCATGCATCCACCACCCTTTCTGTGAAAAAGCACTTCCTTATATTACTTCTTAATCTGCCTCCCTCTAATCTCATGCTGTGTCCTCTTGTCCTGCTATTTTTCTTATATTGAAATGTGTTAGACTCTTTCACCTTGTTAACGCCCTTAATGTTTTTGAATGTTTCAATCATATCACCTCTCTCCCTCCTTTGCTCTAGGGAATACATATGGAGCTCCGTTAATCTGTCCTCATATGTTTTCTGATGCAGTCCCTGCACCATTTTGGTTGCCCTTCCCTGGACTGCCTCAATTTGGTTAATGTCTTGGGAAGGTGTGGCCTCCAGTACTGCATGCAGTACTCCAGATGGGGCCTAACCAGTGTCTTGTAAATAGGGATTATTACCTCCCTCTTCCGACTTGTGATATCCCTACCAATACACCCCAACATCCCCCTTGCCTTACCTACTGCTTTAGTGGTCTGCTTGGATGATTTCAGGTCATCGGTGATGATGATGCCCAAGTCTCTTCCCTTGTGACTGCCAGCAACTCCCCTCCCAACCTATAGGTGGCTTCAGGATTTATCTTCCCTATGTGCATGATCTTGCACTTCTTTGCATTAAACCCCAGTTGCCACTTTTTCGACCATTTTGCCAGTTTATCCAGATCTCTTCTCATTCTGTCCACCCCATCTGGATCATCTACTCTGTTGCAGATCTTGGTGTCATCTGCAAACAGACAAACCTTATCCTTCAGTCCATCTGCGATGTCACTGATGAAGATATTGAAGAGGACTGATCCCTGAGGTACCCTACTTGTGACTTGCATCTCTTCTGACTGTATATCGCTTACTACCACTCTCTGTTTTCTGCCCATCAACCAGTTTGCCACCCAGTTGACCAACTTCTGACATACCCTAAGCCTACCCAGCTTATTAATCAATCTTCTATGTGGAACAGTATCAAAAGCTTTGCTGAAGTCAAGGTAGATGACATGAACTGCTCCACCTTGGTCCACCACTCTGGTTACCCAATCAAAGAAATATATGAGATTAGTTTGACAGAACCTTCCTTTTGTAAATCCATGCTGTCTTGGATCCTGTGCTGCTATGGATTCCAGGTGTTGCACTATCTTTTCCTTAAGGAGTACCTCCATAATCTTGCCCACTACTGAGGTAAGACTGATTGGTCTGTAGTTCCCTGCCTCCTCCCTGCTACCACTCTTGTGGAGCGGGATCACATGAGCCCTTCTCCAGTCTTCTGGGACCTCTCCTGTGCTCAGAGACTCACTAAGCAGTTCTGATAATGGCTCTGCTAGTTCTACCCTTAACTCCTTTAGTACCTTGGGATGTATGCCAACAGGTCACATTGCCTTGTCCACCATGAGCTTATCAAGCTCTTGTAGGACCCTTTCTTTTGTGAAGGGACTAGTACACACCTCTCTCCCCCATATGTCCATGGTGATGAGCTGAGGGCCTAGCACTACCTTCTCTTTAGTAAATACTAAGCAGAAGTATCTATTTAGGATAGATGTTTTTACATGGTCCTCCTCCTCACACGACTCTTTATCCCCTTTGATCTTAGCAATACCCCCTCAGGACTTTCTCCTTTTACTAATGTATCTATAGAAAGTCTTGTCACCTTCTTTTACTGTTTGTGCTAGTGTTTCCTCGGATTGGGACTTTGTCTGCCTTACTGCCTTCCCTGCTTCCCTTAGGGAAGTTTAGTATGCCTCCCTATCTTCATCCTGCTATGTTCCCTTATATTTCCTGAAGCCCAGCCTTTTGGCTCTGATCTTTTCTGCTGCTGTTTTTGAGAACCAAAGTGGTTTCCTTCTTCTTTTGCACTTCCTTTTCTCTCTAACACAATGGGATGTTGCTTTAAGTATTGCATCCTTAATGCGCGCCCACTTTACCTGTACCCCCTCACCTGTATTTCTTTTTGCCAGGGCTAGCTTAACTCTGTTGGCCATCTTATCAAAGTCAGCTCCTCTGAAGTCGCATATTTTTGCCTTGGATTGGGATGTTTTTGTTCTAGTGACCCAATTGAACCACACCATTTGATGGTCACTGGTTCTAGGTGACCTTCTACCGGAAGATCTGTGATCATTTCCCCATTAGTCAGTACTAGATCTAGGATAGCCCTGTTTCTTGTGGGTTGTTGTACCAGTTGTTTGAGGTCCTCCTTCTGCATCGAATCCACCATGTGGCTAGTTCTGGAAGATGTTCCTGCTGGTATTGACCAATCTGCATCTGGCATGTTGAAGTCTCCCATTATCAGAACCTCCTCTTCAGCTGTCATGTTTTGTATATCTTCTAACAGTAATGTGTCTATGTCCTTCCCTGGTCTGGAGGCCTGTAGACAACCCCAGTTCATATGGCTTTCCCATTTCCTGTTTCCAGGGTGACCCACAGTTCTTCTGACTCCTTATGTGTCTTCTGAATTTCTGTAGCTTTGATATTTTCATTGACATACAGGGCCACTCCACCCCCCCCTTTTTGCACCTCGGTCTTTTCTGAACAGTTCATAGCTAGGTACTGAAGTCTCCCAAGTGTGGTTACTGGTAAACCACGTCTTGCTAATGCTACTATGTCCAGGTTAGCCTCTGTCATTATTGCCTGCAGGTCTGGGGTCTTGTTTCCCAGGCTGTGAGCATTTGTGTGCATGATTTTTCATTGGCCAGATTTCCGTGTGTTAGTTGTTTTGTGAGGTCTGGCTTTTCCCCTATGAGTTGTATGGGGAGTCAGACCTTTTTCCTTACCTGGTGATGCAAATGAACTACAAACATGCTGAACTCCTGTTTGACCACTAGATGAGGGGGGAGGGGTGTTCTTCCCATTCGACTTATGGGGTGCTGCACCCCTCTCCCCATTTGCTAGTTTAAATATTCTGCAAAGACATCAAACTTCTGCCCCAATGCACTGACTCCCTCCTTAGTTAGATACAGTCCATCACATTTAAAGAACTTTTGCTCTCAAAACTGTTGCCAGTTCCCTACAAATGTGTGTCCTTTTTCCTGGCACCAGTCCTTGAGCCACATGTTTAGCTCCCCTATCTCCCCTTCTCTAACCTTCCATCCATCTGCCCCCCCATTCCCAGACTGGCAGGATCTCAGAGAAGGAGATACCAGATGAAAGGGATGACAGTTTGTCACCCAGACTGGTCAGGTGTTCCTTGGTCTCCACAACTGACCAGCTGGTGAGATTGTTAGTCCCTATGTATACCAGGATGTCAATGTTTTCTCCTGCTTCCTGAAAAATTTTAGCAATGCTGTCAGTGTCTTGCTACGCTGATGTACCTGGGAGACATCTGACCATTAGCCCGTCTGGAGATAGGTATCAACTCCCCGAATCATGAAGTCTCCTATGATCAGAGGTTTTTTTGATTTCTTTTTTGCTTTTTTTGTTTTTGTTCCTGTTTTGGGTGAGTTTTGTTGTGTTAGCTTCCGTGCTGCAATGTCCTGTTTTGCAGTGTCTTCTACCCCTTTGTTTGATTTCTGAGATAGATGCAGATACTTGTTTGTAGTTTTTATATGCTTTGTGGAGGTAATATGTTGGAGAGCACCGAGTGATGGGGCACCCGAATTGCCCCTCCAAACCACCTGCCATCCTCCCAGACTATCTACCCTCTGCAGTCGAGGTGCTTCTGTTGGATGTTGGGGAAATGGCTGGCAGTTCTTATAATATATTTCCTCTTGAATATGCAATTTGAGGCATGCAATCTCTGCCCATGCTGCCTGGAGCTGAGCCCTTAGATCTCCAATGGCCTAGCATGTAGGACAGTGTCCTAAATCCTGTAAAATGGCCCCTTCTGAAAAGTGTTCCGCAGTACTTGCAGTTAATGATATCCATTCCAGATAAGTTGATGGGTTCATAACCTGGTCAGAGTAATTAGAAGGAAGAAAATGAAAGCAAATATTTGATTTTGTGTCGTGTTTGTTTGTTTTTGTATAACTTATTATAACATGTTAAATTATTAGTACCCTGTAAATGAGGTCACTGTGTGGATACCCCTCTTATCTGCCCCTTCCTGCTTTGCCGCAGAAAATGTCACGACTGTGCTACTCTATAAAAGCAGTGTAGTGTGAGGTGGTTGGGGATGGGGGCGGGTGGCTGGGCCCTTCCCCTGCTGAAAAAAGAAGAACCACGGACAAAAGAAACAAGGAGGTAAGAGAAGAAATGATCAGCCAGCAACAAATGTAGTAGCCTTGAAAGCTTATCTGAATGACAGATAAAACTGCAAAACCTGTAAAGCACCACCTGTAATAATTTCACAGAAGATATACCCTGTAAGAAACACTTTGCTACAGAGAGAAATAAAGTAGTAACATAAGATATACCTTGCAAACGACAATTTGAATTAGAAGATTACTGCAGTAATCTGTTAGCACACACCTGTAGGCACACATTGTAATAATGCAGCAGAGGGTAAACCCAGCAACTCACAATTTGAATCAGAGAAAAATAAAGCAATAAAATGTTAGCAACAAACAGTAACAATCCCTGTGAGTACAAAATAAAAATAACAACACACAGTAAATCTGCCTAGCCAAAAGAAGCCTTAATCTTTTCCCTTGCTCTGGTGAGGTTCTTTGCTCTGTCCTTTCAAGCAACCTAGAAGAAAAGATCTCAGGTGAAGCTAGGTGCCTTGGCCAGCAAACCTAGTCTTCTACCTCCAAGATATCAACTAACCTGACCTTTTAACCCTTCCTTCTGTTGGAAGTTACTAACAGTTTGTCAACCCAACCCCCAGATACACACCTAATCCCCTGGAAAAGCTGTGGGAGGAAAGAAATTAGCTCCTTCAATGTGAGAAGGAGACTGAAACACCAGAGACAAAAAAACCTATCAGCAAAAACATAAAATAAAATAAAATAAAATAGTGGCAAACAGTAATTTTGCTTAGCCTAATGATAACAAGTCACAAAAATGTAATCACCACCAGTAATAATTTCACAGAAGATGTACCCTGTAAGATACACTTTGCTACAGAGAAAAATAAAGCAGTAACAGAAGATTTAGCTTGCAAAAGGCAATTTGAATTAGAAGATTGCAGCAGTAATCTGTTAGCACACACCTGTAGGCACACCCTGTAATAATACAGCAAAAGGTATACCAAGCAAGACACAATTTTAAATCAGAGAAAAATAAAGCAATAAAATGTTAGCAACAAACAGTTAAAATCCCTGTGAGTACAAAATAAAAATAACAACACACAGTAAATCTGCCCAGCCAAAAGAAGCCTTAATCCTTTCCTTTGCTCTGGTAAGGTTATTTGCTCTGTCCTTTCAAGCAACCTGGAAGAAAAGAACTCAGGTGAAGCTAGATGCCTTCACTAGCAAACCTAGTCTTCCACCTCTATGGCAGTGCCCGAGGTTAGACAGGCACTGGAAAGAAATGCTGGTGGATTGCTCTAGAGTTATTGGTATGCCAATACCACATGATCCAATGCTGGTTCTACATGGGGATACCTCCAAACATCCAAAGGGAACTGCCCAGGCAACATTCTGGCTACTAGCAGTGATCATGGTGGCAAAGAGGGCAATTTTGATGAAATGGAGGCAGCCAGCACTGCCATCTAATGTAGCATGGCACTCAGCAGTGGCTAAGATAGCTACATTCAAGAGATTATCCTTTCTGTTGCAAGGAAAGTTACCACTCTACTACAAAAAGTGGGATAAATATCTCCACTCTCACCACTGTTTGGTCCCACCCCCACAACCTGAAATCCAATCCCCATTTCTCTAGCCAACAGAACCATGTGGGTGGGGGGGGAGTATGAAGTGTGTGAGAGTGTGGACTATACCCCCCAACCTGAAATATTCAGAAGCAAGTAGTGTTAAGTAAATCAATCTAAGATCACATAATGGGTTAGACAGCAACAGAGTAACTCCTTCAGAGTACTGATGATACCAAACCTGCCAGATCCACCTCTAATGCAAGCTAATATGGGCCCCATATTCAAAAGACCCAGGCTGCATTGTGCAAGTGCCTGCACCACACAACTGAGATGAGCCAGCACACAATAATAGTATATTCAGAAGATGCACCATGAGATGCAATGGCACATGTCTGGCCGAATGTCCCAAACATACTCAATCATGCAGTGGGAGATGCATGGTGCAGCAGGTGATCTGAGATTTATGAGGAGCATAAGGAAATGCACCACAGACGGCCACATGCATGCTGTGCAAAACTGCAATATTCAGCTAGGGTATGCAAATGGCCTCATTGCACATTCCGAGCCATTCCCCACATGTGCAGCTCATTACTGGAATGTATTCAGGCTATTTGAATACCCCAGGCATGTGCAGTTCCAGCTTTGCAGAGCTGCTCCACCACCACACAAAGGTGAACAGGAGGAATTGCAGCCTAGCTGGCAGGTGTGATGGAATATTTATGTGTTGATGGGTGGGTTGCATTGGCCTAGCAACAGTGCTATTACCCATAGCCATGTACAGGGTCAGACTGGGGTACAGGGGGCCCACCTGGACAGTGGCCACAGGGTCCTACCTGGATAGGCAACAGGGCATGACACAGGGTGACACAGTCTGATCAGTATACCACATGCATGTGATACACCAGCTCTGTATGCAGTGTACAATCACCTACAGTGCCCCACATACCTCATTATGAGAGGAACATGGTGATAACTGCATGGAATGGCAGTGTGCAGAGGATGACCAGGTACCCAAGTGGGTGGGTCCTACCTGTGGACACATATGGTGTGCCACCATGGATGTGTGCGACAGGTCAGTCAATATCCCATGCCAGGTTGCCACTCATACCACCAGGCTACCTGGGCAACATTGCCCCAGACATCATCCTGGGTACATGCCACCACCAGGTGGTGCCCTGCAGGCCATATGGGTGCAGGCCATGGCCCCCTGGTACATGTACTGCAGTGTGGCCATCTGCTCCCCTGGTGTGGCAGCTGTGTGTCTACATCCTGGATGTGGTATGGGGGATAGCTGTCCAGGTGGTGCCTGTGGTGTGCTGGCACCTGTGGCTTTGGGTACTTCCATCCTAGCATGACTGCTGTGTATGGGTGCCTGGAGCAAGTCCTGGTGCACCTCCAAGGGCTGTCTCAGGATGGTGTGTCTGCAGTTCTGCAGCCTTTCTGTGGCTGACTGGCTAATTTAGGCCATCCTTTTGTTTGCCTAACTTTGTGTGGTGCACTTCTGGGATGCATAGCAGATGCGCCGCACATTTTGGCTGAATATATGGATGCACAGCATATTTATGTACCTGTACCCTTTTTTTGCACTGCATACATTATTTCTGCATGATCACGCATTCAGAAATGCATGACATATCTCTCCCTTTTGAATATCATGCTTCTGCACACATTTTCTGAGATGTGCCATGCATCTCCATTTTGAGCAGCTCATCTCCTTTGGATATGTGGGTCTTGTTAGGCAGAAAGGGGATCCCTTCACAGTGCAAGATGTAAGACATGCTTACCTGTTACACTGTGGTACAATGTTTGTCTCAAACTGATAGTAAATTATATATTCCTATTCAGAATAAGAGTAGAATCCCTGTATGGGTCCTTTAGGTAGGCTATACAGCTCTTTGATATAGTACCTACTAAATACACATAAATTTATGGAGCAGCATGGTTATTACCTTCCCGAGATATCAGTTTTCTCTATTAAGTACAAGAATGCTGTGAAGTGATGACATCTTATACTGCAATGGATTTTTAAATCTCACACCTGTAATGTTGGAAGGTACCCAGTGCTCTGCATGCATGTTCTTATATGTGCTTTTTTCAGAAAATAAAACAAAATATTTACTGTTAGAAAAAAACAAAAAACATTTGACACAGATGGTAGCCTACAAGGCTGGCACACAATCCTGGACTTAGAGTCAGTGCAAGGAAAGTGGTCAACAACCAAATCAAAATTACCAGTCAATGTTCTGGAAACCAGAGTAGTCAGAATAACCCTTGCATGCTTCCATAGGAGGGTTCAGGGCTGTCACATCAGAATATGAACAGACAACAAAGTGACAATATCATACACAAATAAACAAAGGGGAACAAAGAACAGACATATGGCCACAGAGGCAACCATTCTCTTCATGTGTGCAGAGGTTCACCCAGTGAGTCTATCAGCAATCCATCTAGCAGGAGAACTTAACACACAAGCAACCTGGGTCACATAGCAGGCACTCAACCCAAGGAGCTGGCAGTTGAACTGATGAGTATTCCAGAAGATTCAGGGTTGGTGCACACCTTTTCAACTAGACCACATGGCTGCAAGTACAAACAGGCTTGCCACAAAGTTATTTTCAACATACAAAAAGCACAAAATGGAAGAAGTAGATACCCTGTCCTCTCCATGGAAGTGAAAAGGGTATATGTCTTTCCAATAATCTCCTTTGTACTGCCAGTAGTTCTAAAAATCCAGCAATCCAAGAGCAAATTTGTCATTTAACTTCAGACTGGCCCAGGAGAACATGGTATACATCAGTAATACTGACAATGATAGATGAACTAATACACCTTCCGACACAACCAGATCTCCTGACACAGCAACCAGTTCTACATCCAGAACCTGACACCTTCAGGCTGATGGCATGGCTGCTCAGATGGACAGACTACCAGTGTTATGATTCTCGCACAAGGTCATGAAAACAATGCTACAGACTCGCAGATAACCAATGGACCATACCTACAACAGACACTGCTCCATTTCCCTAGGTGGTGTGAATCCAAATCCATCATTGAAACATTCTGCTCCATTCCACAGTTATTGGAATTTTTAGAAAATGGATTTGACAGAGGACCTGACCACAGTATCCCTACATGTACAAGCTGCCCACATAGGGAAATATGAGGAAAAACCCATGGGCCACTTCCTGGACTGCAACAACAGGTGCTAGCTTTCTTCAAAGCCACTGACTATATTTGACCTGGTGACCTGTGATAAGAGTGAAGGAATATGAGTACTCAATAACGGCAAGTGGAAAAGACCGAATTACTTTTGGGTGACCTGTGTTTCTTAATGAGTGGTACTTTTAGCTAGGATAAAGTGGAAGAAACTGATGAACATAACCGGTGAGGGCACTGAAATACAATGTTGTAGGGTGAGCCGTCAAGCTGCCACTGCAGTGTAGTGGCCAGAGTGGATGGCTGTGTTTGTGAGAGGTGCCTTCAGCCATAGTTTGAGACTAGCTCCTTCTGTGTTTTTTTTCTTCACTTGCGGATTCTCCTTGCTTGCTCCTCCAGTGAAAATCCTTCACTCCTGAGTTTCCCTCTTCCTCGAATTGTGTCTGACTCGGAGTTGGTTATTTTATTTAATTGGGGTGTAGGGGTGAAAACTTGCAGTGTCTTTTGCTGCCTTCTGTGTTTTCTTGAGCGAAAGTCAGTATTTTGGCTGTCGCTGTGGTTGTTAGGCGCTGTTTGTGGTTTCAGCATTTTGCTGTTGCCCATATGCTTGTCGCTGTAAAGTATTCACTCATATCACATGGTACCATTAGATCTAGAAAGAGAACAACCATAGCACCATGGCAGCTGAATGTTGTACTTCCATCTTAACCAGAATGACATTTGAGCCTCTGGATTCAGTTTCACTGTATTTTTTGACTCCAAAGACTGTATTTCTAATTGTCATTTGCTTAGCCCGTAGAACAAGTGAGCTACAAACTTTACCATGTACGGAACCTTTTATGACATGTCACAAAGCTAGACTAATTCTCAAGACTGTTCACTAATTTTTTCCCAAGATGTCTTCTTCTTTCCATATGGGCCAAGAGATCTCACTTCCTTCCTTTAATCCAGGGTAAAGCGACCCTCACAGGGATGCTCTCCTGAACCTGAACCTGGACATCTTTAGGACTGTTGAAATTTATCTGGAGTGAACAATATCCTTCAGAAAGTCTGAGAGATTGTCTCCTTTTCCATGAACCTACTTTGAGGTCTACCATTGCCAGATGGTTGAATTCTGCCATTTCAAAAACCTTATTTATTTATTTATGACTTTGTCACTGGTCCAATGGACCATTTACAGGCACAAACCGGGCCAAAAGGCACAAGTACAGACATTCTTACAGAGTAAAGAAAACAACAGAACAGTAGCAATAATAGAACATCAATAGTCAAAAAGTGGTAGGACAACAATAGATAATCACTAAATACAGAAAAGGTTACAAAGGAAGTAAGTAAATAATTGACAGTCATTGTAAAAAATTACAGAACAAGTAGTCAGGAGTAACAACAACCCAAGAGAACAAGGAAACCATTGACCCCAACCCCCCCCACCACACACACAGTAATAAGCCCTGGGAAAAAAAAGGAAAGGAGGAGAAAATGGGTGTGCACAGATGGAAGCAGGAAAGATCAGAAAAGGGATCTACGATGCCGGTTCAACAACTATTTTGTCGACTGACAGCACAGCAATGGATTTATGTTGACCACAGGTTGTAGTTACATAGAAACATAGAATCTGACGGCAGATAAGGACCGCTTGGCCCACCCAGTCTGCCCATTTCCCTACCTAATGGATAAGCTGCAGATCCTAGTAAACCAGCAGCCTACTTCTTCCTACCCCCACCCCCTAGAATTGCCTTATGACTGTCCCATGCATGCTTGAATTCTACCACTGTTTTTGACTCCACAACCTCCTCCGGAAGGCCATTCCGTGCATCCATAACCCTCTCTGTGAAAAAATACTTCCTTAAATTACCTCTGCGCCCCCCCCATCTTCAAATTGTGCCCTCTTGTTCTTGCACACCTCTTTTTTTGAAAGATGCTACCCACTTGTACTTAGTTGAGTCCCTTGAGGTACTTGAAAGTTTCTATCATCCAAAAGGACACCCGGTTCCTTTTCTATCTGGGGGCTTCACCCCCGAATACCCCATGCAGGGGTCTCTACCCCCACACCCTTGAACTTATAGATTATCACCTCTGAATCTGAGTTGATTTGGGGAGGGGGTGCAGGTCCAGGGGACAGAGTGCCGGGGTCTCAGGCAGAATATTACAGCGAACTGTCAATGTTGTCAGCATCGACGTGTTTGCTGTAATAGTGGTGCTGTACAGAGGGCATACTGATCAAAAACTTGGAGGGGGGATGGTGCTTCCTATGGAAGCAATTGCAGGTATTACAAGCAAGGAGCCAGGATTTAAGGTTCTGCTTAAAGGTGTAATGTGCATTGGATAATCTGAGGGGTGCAGGAAACATATTCCAAAGTGAGGGGGCCACAGTGGACAGAGCATTGCCACCCATTTTGGTAGAGGTTCTCAGCATCACCAGGGGTGGGACAATAGAGGACCGGAGAATCTTTGGAGAGATGCAGTGCTCACAGAAAGAATAAAGGGGGAAACAGTGCCACTATGAATGAATAGAATCTGTGAAGCATCAAAGGGTAAAATCAAACTGGCTTTGCTGTGGGAGCCAGCCGAGGGAGCTATGTAGGTTGCAGTGGTAAGTGGAATAGGGGGCAGATAAGGCAAAGCGGTAGATGCTATTAACAGCCAAGAATCTGGCATTAAGGGTGGTAGATACATGAGTATAAATAGGGGAGCAGTAGTCCAGGATGGGGAGCAGGTTGCCAAGAGCTATAGCCAGGTGAGCCTCAGCAGTCAAGTAAGGTTTGACACGATATGCAGCACCAAGTTTCTGATTTATCCTATGGACTACGAGATTTATATGTTAAGTGAAGGAGAGGGTGGGATCAAGTATGACCCCCAAGTATTTGAAGGATGGGATGACTTTAAGGTGAGGGTCATCGGGCAGGAGGATATGAAGAGAGGAGTTAGCTTTCACGATACTAGCCAGGACCTACAATGCATCCTTCTCTCCTTCACTCCTCCAAGTCAAGGCACATTCCTCCAGAGTAGTGGCCACCTCCTGGGTGGAAATAATTTTAGCCTCGAAAACAAACATCTTTTCAGGCCACCTGGTCATCTGTGCACACATTCTCTGTACACTACAGACTCAATGCCTGGGACTATGACAAAGCAAAATTTAGTAATAGGATTCTACAGTTGATTCTTAAGCCGCTTCCTCATCATCACACCTAATTTTCTTCTGTCACTGCTACTAAGATCACCCACTTGTGATGACTTTGGAGTGCTGTAAAAGGTGTGATAGTTGATGGAAGTTTATTCACATGGTAAAGGTTATTATAGAAGCACCTTTAACAGCATTCCATGCTCCTCCTGGTGAAGAGGAATATGGCTTTATAACTGTGCATTTTGATCCAGTTGAATGTGATAGTTTGATAACTACTGTATGTATTTCATGTTGTTACATTGTAATAGAATAGATACCTATGTAGTCTCCTATAGTTAATGTTTTTCTCTATTCAGTAAGGTATTTCTAAGTTCACAAAGCATGCCTTGATGGTGCTGATAATAAAACCCATTGAATCTATCTTTATTTGTCTCCACTGGTATTCTGTTTTCTTCTATTATGCTTGTTTTCTCTTGTGAGTTCAATAAATTTTTCCAGGAAGAGTAGCTCTGGAAGTTTCATACTGAGGAAAATCCGGCAGAAAGGGGTGGGGACAGGACTGGATTCAAAGTTTTGATTTGTGCATTAGCCTATCAGAGGATGCCTCAATAACCCACTTGTGATGGCTTCAGTGTGCTGTAAGAGGCGTTCCTATATTCAACTTTACCAGGTGAGTACACAATCCAATGTTTCCATTATAGTTAGAAATATTCATGAAGGCCCTACACTGACAAACAATTGTGGATGCACTCAGAACACTCTTGAATACTGAAAACAGGTTTTAAAACACTGTGCATTGCTTAGCAAATGTGTGAAGTCCACATGAATGGTGTACATACGCAATATGCTTGAAAAAATTCACTCATAGCCAGTCAGGAAAGGAGCATGGCACACCATGTGCAGGGTGACTAAATACTAACAAAAGTATTTTTTTTTTATTTTTGTAATTTTTTTTTTAAATATTTTTAAAACAAGCACTCTGCAGAGTCTTCAGCCTTCTGCACTAGGCTAGTAAGGCCAGTCACATTATAGCAGTCTTCAGCCTTTTTCAACCTCAAAAATAAAGTACCAGATGAAACCAAAAAGCACCCCAAAATTAAGCCTACTTCAACAAAAACTTCTTCCAGTTTCTAAATGCTAGTCATGGGTGCTTTGTGTGATATTCTGGGGTTTCATGATCAAGATTTTATATCGTAAATAAGTTAAGTACAGAGCCTACAGACACATTCTCTGTGTGTTAGGGCCATGCTGAATCTGACCAGGCACTAAGGAAAAATGTGGTTAAGACACCTCCTCTCACAATTTTCTTTGAATCTTCTCTCCATATTTCCTGCAAGAAAAAAATGAAGAACTCCACCCATGTTGTATGTTGCATGAGTTGTTATTCTTATGAGCATACTAATATACAAATATTGCCAGTGAAAGAAGGCCCAATAATCTGCTCATGTTGCAGAGCTCTTATTGCCAACTATGGCTGCACCCCCCCTCCCCATCTGTTACCTTCCCATTCTTGCCTAGCCCCCTTAACACTGACTTTCCCCTTTACCCTATCACACTCTCTTTTGAAAATGTCTTCGGGGAGGCTACCTTCTCAGGTAATTACTTCAAGCCTGCAACCACTCTTTCTGTGAAGAAATGCCTCTTGATCTTACTGTCATGAATGTTCCCACCACAAATTTAAGGCACTGTTCCCCCCCCCAGTCGTTTTGCTCCAACTAAGACTGAATAGGCCCTCAATGTTCAACTTGTTGATACCCTTCAGGTACTTAAATGCCTCTGTTATGTCATCCCTTCCCCTTTAATCCTCCAGGGAGTACACATTGAAGTCTTGCAGCCTCTCTTCATATGTCCTGCCCTGCTGACCTTTATATATTTTTGTCACCTACCTGTGGACTGCCTCTAGCAGGTTAATGCCCTTTTTCACATAGGGTAACCAGAACGTTATGTCATACTGCAGATGCAGTTGCAACAGTAATCTGTATAGTGGCAGTATGACCTCCTCCCATCTGCTATGATTCCCCAGGCAATGTAGCCCAATATTTTATTGGCTTTTACCAATATCTTCCTGTAGTGCAAGGAATGTATGAAATCACTAGTGATCATTATGCTTAAGTCTTTTTTCTTCCTCAGATTTGGTTACAAGACTCCTCCAGGCTGTACTCTGTCCTTGGGTTCCTAGCACCTGAGTGCATGACCTGCACTTCTTTGCATTGAACCCAAGTTGCCATATTCCTGACCACCTCTCAAGCTTGTCAGATGTTCCTTAAGGTCCTGGATCCTTTCAGCTGTATCCACACTCACACAGAGTTTAGTGTTGTCTCCAAACAGGCAGATCTTGCCCTTTATGCCATCTCCAATGTCATTAATGAATACATTAAACAACACTGGATCAAGCACTGAGCCCTATGGGACACTGCTAGTGACTTCACTTGAGTCTGAGAGTTACCCCACGACCACCATCTGGGTCCCATCCTTTATCCAGTTCACCACTCATTCAATAAGTCTCCCCCCCCCCACACTGGCAGATCCTCTAAGTTTTCTAATCAACCTCCTGTGGAGCACTGAGTCAAAGACCTTGCTAAAGTCCAAGTAAAGGATTTCAGCTGTCTGATCCTTGTCCATTGTTCTTTGTAACCAGTCAAAGAATCAATCAGGTTTTCTTGACAAGATCTCCCAGCCATGAATCCATGCTGTCTCCCATCCAGGTGACTGTTTTCCTCTAGAAAATCTACCAGCCTTTCCTTATGCATTGACTCCATTAGCTTGCTCACAATGAAGGCCAAGCAAGGCATGGGCAAGATAAGTTTATTTATATAGCACTCAATCCAACATGGGATCTCAGTGCTATACAGAGTTAGATACTAATCATGACTCAGTGCTTTACAACACTGAAACTAACTGGCAAATAAATTCAAAATATGTCATACTAAAAAAGCTTGATCAAACAGGAACGTTTTCATCAAGGCTTTAAAGGCCCTCCATCATGCAGCTGAGTGAATATGGAAAGGGAGTGATTTCATAGGAGCTGCTACTCCAAAGGCTCTGTCACCTAAAGATTTAAGCTTGGCAGAAGGGGCACCAGCAAACCAGTACTGGTGGAGTGGAGAGGGTGGACTGGGTGGTATGGAAATAGGAGCTGTTTTAAGTAGTCTGGTCCAAAATCATAGAGGGCCGTGTATGTTAACAAGCAGATCCTGAAGGTGATGCATGAACATAGAGGCAGTCAATGCAGAGCATGCGACACTGGCATAATGTGGTTACTCCATGAAGGGCCCACCGATATCTGGGCTGCAGCATTCTGCACTAGCTGCAGTCAATGCATCAAACCTCCAGATAGTCCTAGGTAAAGAACATTGCAGTAGTCCAACCTAGATGTGATAAAAGCATTAATAACTGTTACTAGATCATCCTGAGCTAAGTACAGCCTGATACAGGCAATATTCTGTAGGTGAAAAAAGCCAGATCAGAATACAGAAGACTCCTTTTTTTTTGTTTAGTTATTTAACCAGGTGAGACACACTAAGCTGAAAGCATTTTTACAGGCACAACCTGGGAGCACAGGGAAGTTAAGTGACTTGCTCAGGGTCATGCAGTATGCAAGTGGAAGCTGTGGGATTCAAACTCAGGTCTGGTCTGCTAGATGTCACCAGATTTGCAGCTCAGAGCCTTAAACCACTGCGCTATACTGCCTCCCTCCTGATGTTCAAATGTCAATCTGTCATTCAAAGAGACCCCCAGATACTTAACTGTACCAGCTGAAGTGAGGGAATAGCCACCCAATACAGGGAGAAACCTATCCCCAACTGCAGAAAAGCCTCAAGTGACCAGGTTTCAATAACCATGACCTATGTTTTTCTTGGGTTAAAACATAACCAGTTTGAGGCCACACAGTTATTAATCTCAGCCAAACAATGGTTCAGCACCAGAGTCACAGATGTATCATGAGGGGCACAAAACAGGTACAACTGGGTGTCATCTGCATAGCAGTGAAATCTTACATTATACCATATAATGATCTCCTCTGGTGGCAGCATATACACAGAGAACAGAACGGGGGCAAGGACTGAACCTTTCAGAACACCACAGGACAACACTGATGGCTCTGAGGTATTGCTCCCCAAAGCCATCTGTTGAATCATCCCAACTATGAAAGACTCAAACAAGCAAAAACTGCAGCAGTGAGGCCCACATACTATAGTTCCTCAGGTGATCCAACAGCACCCCATGATCCATTGTGTCAAATGCTGATGAAAGGTCCAAGATCATGAAGATTGAGTGTTGCCCTCAGTCCTTAAGAAGGAGAAGATCATGAGTCACCCTAACAAGAGCCATGTCAGTGCTGTGTTGAAGACAAAAACCAAACAGGAGAGGTTCATACGTGGAAAGAGACTCCAGGCAATCTGTCAGTTGTTCAGCCACCACCGTCTCAATAACCTTCCCTAGAAAGTGTAGGTTAGAGATGGGCCTGTAATTTGCTTGAACATCAGGGTCCAACAATGGCTTTTTTAGAAGGGACCTGACCATGGCCCATTTCAAGTCTGAAGGAAAGACATCCTCCCTCAGGGACCCATTCACGATCTCTGCAAAGACTGGCCCTAGGAACTCAGCGTAGCTGAGCAGCAACCATTGTGGACCCAGGTCCAGTACACAGTTGGTGGGACACAGACTGAAGAACACCCAGAAGACCACAGCCTCAGAAACCAATTAAAACTCCTCCTAGGCAAGCAGACCTACATCACTATACAGTAGGTGTGTCCAAGCCAAGCCACTAGAAGAAATACCCAATCTAATGGCTGACACCTTATTGCATTTTTCTGCAGAAATAACTCCCACAAACTGTGGACAGGGAGGATTTAACAGTCTGTCTGCAGTACAAAAGAGCTGGTCTGGGTGACTTTTAGCTGCAACAATAGACCTTGACAGGAACTCTGTTTTTTTCAGGTCGATTGCCAGTTGATATTCAGCATAGTGAATTCTCAATGCCAATCTGTCCCTCATAGATTTGGATCTTCTCCAAGAATGTTCCTGTTTATGCTGCTTAGTCTTCAACTATCGCAGCTCAGTGCAGTGTACTGGGTGAAAAGAGTGAAACCAGAATAGCACAGTCAGAACCGAGCTGTCAAAATAGCGAAAGCTAATACAGCTACAGAGATAGTATAGCACAGATCAGGTTAGCACTTTCCTTGTAGCTTTATTTCTGGTAGGGAGAAGGGAGGGAAAGGGACAGAGCCTTTGATGGGAGGGGTTACACTGAGCAGCTGCCATGGCACAGAGGGTAGTGCCAAAGGCAGTGGAAGTGGCATAACGCTGGTGGACCTGGGTTTGATTCCTGGTCTGGGAGGAAGGCTTGTTTTTTTTTTTTTTTTTAAATCTTGGGACATTATTTTTTGTATTACTCCCCCTACTGACTTGTGTGGGTACTGTGTCTGCCCCCCACCCCCGGTTGTCCTGTGCCATTTCCTTCCCTTCCTCAATGAGCCCCCCACCCAGGTTTCTCCCCTTCCACATGTTGCCTCCCCCCTCCGGAGGTGATCATATATAGATGGTGGGGTTGGGGGGGGTGGTGAAGCCCCTGCGAACATACACTGTAGCTAGCTGAGTTGGTATGATGCTAAAGTAGCATTCGGTGTTTTTACTGAGTACTTTTCTGACTTCTTCTATCTTGGTTTTGCGCTTCTTGAATGTGTTGTTCTGGCATTTGCAGTCCTGACCTAGTGCCACAGTACAGTATCTTAGTGAGCTATGGTAGGAGCTCAAGGGGCAAATATGGAAAGGTCCCATAGAGTTCAGGGCAGTCAAAAGTGCCATATTATAGTGCTCCATGGCTGTCTCTGGATCTTGTGCACAGGCTAACAACACAGCCAAGACATCCAGTGCCTCCTGGAGTTTGCAAGGCTCCAATTTATGTTTAGGATGGCACCGGATAGTCTCCACAGAGGGGGTAATGGAACAGGGGACCCCACACTTTAATGCAACTGCTTGATGATCCAACCAACAGACCGGATCAACCTTGACTGCATTGATGTCAAGTCCCAATGAGAAAATCAGATCTAGTGTGTAGCCATGTTGCCGGGTTTCAGAAGCAACTGCCTGTGTCAGTCGCAGTGAAGACATTAACTAAAGGAGCTCCAGTCCAAAATGCAATGATTCATTGTAGACCCAAGCATTGAAGTCCTCCAGCAATAATAACCTGGGGACATCCAACACCTGTTCAGCGATGAAATCTGCCAGCTCCTGCAGGAAGTCATTCCCTCCACCCAGAGGTCAGTAGATGAGAATGATCCTGCCATTGACACCCAAAGCACATCAGACCACCACACATTCAAAGAATCCAAAATTTCTCATTGGGGGTGCAGTGAGTCCCTGGGTATATCTAAAGCAGATGGCAAATCCATCCCCTCTGCAATCCCTCCTTAGGCAATGCACCACAGAAAAAACTTGAGAAACAGATACCCCCAGCACAGGGCCAGCATCATCACCCAACCAGGTTTCCATGATACTAATAAGGTCAGCCGACGAATCAGGGATGGAACTCTGCATTACCACTGTATTGTTCCTCAGAGACCCATGTAACAGAGAATGGCTCAAAGAGGATGAGCAGTGCAGGCCAGACAGGCTACTTTCTGCTTGATAAAATTTGGCAGATTCCTGGGAGGGGAACCAGGTGTGAAGATCCTTGATCTGGATTCCATATCTTCCCTGGGTGTCTCCTGGACCTTTTCAGATCAATCCTACTGCCCCCCACGGCCACCATACATGGGACCTGCACTGTATTGAAGGCTGCTTCTTTGCAGGATCCCCAGTTCCTGGCAGTAGTTAATGACCTCTACAGGGAGAATCAATGGGACCCCAACAAAAGGGCAAAGTGACTGCAGGTGGTCTCCAGTGTAAGTGTTCCTCTGTTCAAAAAAGCTTCTACACATATTTGATTAATAACAAGAATGTGCAAGCCTAGAACCAACTCCTAATCGTATGATAATTAAACAGATGTCTTAAGCATACTAGACATAATGAAAATAAAATAAAAAAAATAAAATAAAATAACCACACACACCATCCAACAACAGACCTCAAGCACCCCAAACATACACATAAATGAAGCAAAATTCAAACATACAGAAAATCATTCACAAACACACATCTAATGGCAAAAATTCCATTTCAGCCTAGTGGCTCTGGTGCTGCTACCTGCTGGTGGCCGGACCTCTGCATTCAGCCCGTCACCCCCTGACCAAGGAAAGCAGCCACAAGCCCAAAACAGGCTCTCCACTTCAGCCGAGTGGCCCTGGCGCTGCTACCTGCTGGTGGCCGGACCTCTGCATCCAGCCCGCCACCCTCTGACCAAGGAAAGCAGTCACAAGCCCAAACCAGGCTCTCCACTTCAGCCGAGTGGCCTTGGCGCTGTTACCTGCTGGCGGCTGGACCTCTGCATCCAGCCCGCCACCCCTTGACCAAGGAAAGCAGCCACAAGCCCAAACCAGGCTCTCCACTTCAGCCAAGTGGCCCTGGCGCTGCTACCTGCTGGCGGCCGGACCTCTGCATCCAGCCCGCCACCCCCTGACCAAACAAAGCAGCCACAAGCGCAATACAGGCTCTCCACTTCAGCCGGGTGGCCTTGGTGCTGCTACCTGCTGCTGCCAGACCTCTGCATCCAGCCCACCACCCCATGACCAAGGAAAGCAGGTACATTTGGTCAGCTCCTAGATCGGAGCTGTCAGGCTTCAATCCCCATAATTGGACTGGCTCCTGGGGACTGTGGCTGCTTCCTGATTGGATGCTGCAGATCCCCATTGAGAAAGAAAGCATACAAGGCACCTTTTCAAAACACAGCTCAGCCACTGCCTTGCTGTACTGCTATCTGGACAATTTGTTCTGCTGAATTTACTGCTCATGTGGAAATACATATATATATATATTTTTTTTTTCTTTCCTCTTGGAATTTTCTTCTGTTTAGCCTGCTGTATTAGCTATGCCTGACTTCTATATAGCTTATAGCTTGCACTGCTGAATATTTTTACTGCTTAAACATTTTATCTTTAAACTATTGCACTGTATATGTAGGAATTGCCTAGCAGAGAATAGCAGAGTTGTAGCGAACTTTACCTGACTGCCTGATGTCTACATAGCTTACTGCTTGCACTACTGAATTTTTTCTGCTAATTGCCAAATATTGTAGAATAGCAAGAACTGACTACTGCCTGCTGTTTGTTCTGCCACACTCTTTTGCCATCACAGTTTCTCTCACTCATCCTCAGACCGCCTTCTTTGCTTCCCTCTTTCTCTTGCTTTTTCCCTTTTGTATTTCTTTCTCTCTACTCCCCACAATGTTTCTCTGCCATCTACTGGACCCCTGATTCCCTCTCCTGACACCCCCCTAAAACAGCACATTCTGCAAATATTGCCTGGCATTTTGAACCATCTTCTCTACCCATTCCAGACTACCCTGAGTCCTCTCCACCACATGCCTCCTTCCCAGATCTCCCTGGTCTCATTCAAGGGTCCCCCCCAACCTCCTGAATCAGCCTTTTGTTTTGATAAATTCTCACCTGGCATCTTTGACCAAGCCTTTCTGCAGGAACCTTTTCTCTCCCACTATTTTCACCTACTTCTGCACTGAACACTAAATTGCCCAGGACCCTCCCAGCAATTTACTTGACCTTTGTCTTTGATTTTTTAGTTAATGGCCCACATTTTTTTCCGATCTATTTTAGTCACAAGCCCAAACCAGGCTCTCCACTTCAGCAAGAGTGGCCCTGGCACTGCTGCCTGCTGGCAGCCGGACCTCTGCATCCAGCTCGCCACCCCCTGACCAAGGAAGGCAGATACGTTTGGTCAGCTCCTAGCTCGGAGCTGTCAGGCTTCAATCCCTGTAATTGGACTGGCTCCTGGGGACTGTGGCTGCTTCTCGATTGCATGCTGCAGATCTCCATTGAGAAAGAAAGTATACAAGGCACCTTTTTCAAAACACAGCTCGGCCACTGCCTTGCTGTCTTGCTTTCTGGACAATTTTTTTCACCACCTCCCCACCCCTCCTCCCTCCTTATTAAGTACACTTCCCAGTGATCCCAACCCCCTGAGGCCTCAAACTAGTCAATTACAGCAACTCCTTAAATGGGCTCTACATTCTGTAACTTCTTAAATGGGTGATCCTCTCTCATGCTCAAATAACTTATCGTCCTCAATGCATCTGGGATCAAGTGCATTGACACTGACTATGGTCGTCCTCCTACTTCCTACACCAGCCCCACCTTATTTAGGACCATCACCCTCTATGCATAGTACCCCCCTCTTGTCTGCAACACCTCTAAAAGATCCCCTGATGCTATATCACCTCTCCCCTCAGTACCCCCCAACACTTCCACCCTTGCTACCTCTTACTTCCCACTTATACCATGGTCTCTTCTCCTCAATGCCTTTCCCACCCTTCGTACTCTACCCACCCCTTGCACCCCAGCACCCGGCCCTATGTCCAGTTGCAAGGGGAGATGCCACAGGTTGTCTCTCATTTTAAGTTTGTGAAGGAGGAAGGGGGTAACCCAGGGCATGTTTTGCTTTTTTATGCGATTTCTAGTGAAGGGGGCATAGAGGTCACAGGCAGTGTTAAAAGTGTGAGTGAAAAAATCCAGTGCCTCATCTATAGACGGTGCAAGCCTAATTGGGGATCAATCCAGTTGTGAAAGGTACAGTTTAAGACTCCTTGCATGGTTCACCAGCTACCTCTCTGCCAGAACTCAGTGTGTAAAAATCAATAGCACCCTATCTGACATATGACCTGTCTGCTCTGGGGTTCCCCAGGGCTCCATTTTAGACCCTCTGCCCTTCAGTCTCTACCTCAACTCCCTCTTCTTGGCCTGCCCAAGTAAGATCATTCTCTACACGGATGATGCTGTGTTCTTCACCGCTGATCCCAACCCCAACACACTCCAGGCCACCCTCCAGCAAGCTTTTGATAGAGCTGAGCATTGGTTCACATCACGAAGGCTAGTCCTGAACCTAAAAAAGACCAAAGCTATGCTCTTCTCGCATTGCCAAAGCAAAGCCAGTGGTGCCCCTCGCATGATACTGCCTAGCACACTAAACCCCATTGAGCAGGTTTCCTCCTACAAGTATCTGGGCATTACCTTTGATTCAGCACTCTTCTTCCACTCCCATATCAATGCCCTTTCTGCTGCCACCAATGTCAGGATTGGACTATTATACCACCAAAGGGACTGCCTACCACAAGAGGCCCTTAGATTGGCAATCACCTCCTCTGTCCTGTGCTAATCGACTATGGGCTGCCCACCTATGCTGCAGCTGACAACACTGTGCTTGTAAGAATCCAGCTCTCTATAAACAAGGCCTGCAGGCTAATGCTGGGAGCCCCTAGGTGCACCCATACATGCCTGCTGTACTCCACCACCAACTTGCTCAACCTTGAAGAAAGACTTCACTTCCAAACCTGCCTTCTTGTAAAAAAGACCCTGCTAGGTCTCTCCCTTTCTGGGGTCGCCACCTCCCTGCAGTGTGCCTCCCTCTCAGTCTCCACCCACAGCACTGTCAAAACCTCCCTTTTTGTCCCCAGGGTAAAGACCTCTATGGCCCAGAGATCCTTTTGCTATCGGGCTCCCTCCTGGTTCAATTCCCTCCCAGCCAATATAGCTCTCCACTAAGCTTGGTCCTTTCAAGGTCTCCCTCAGAAGCCATCTGACAAGCACCCGCTGCTGCAACTGCACATAATCCCCCACCTTCCCCTTACCTTCACCCCTAGGCTGGGTCTGCCCTGTCTACTTTTGCTGTATATACCTGGGGCCTCATGCAACATCTGCTGACTAATGTAATATAATATCTCTGGTTGCTACCTGACGTGGTACTCATGTACCTATATTATGACTACTGTGATCTACCTATTACCAAGCGTGTACCACCAGTGAATGTCTGTAACACTGGTTGCGTTTTTAATCTAAGCATTAAGTACTCTACTGTTTTTTTACTGTGATGTATTGCTCCTTGACGAGGTGCCTTTGTAAATGAGTCTATAACTCAAAGATCTGTAAACCGATGATCTAATAAATAAATAAATAAAATCAAAAACTGAAGTTAACCAACCCACACTCCCAGCATATTCCCAAACATTAATTAAAATAAAATGAAAAAAAATAAAATAAAATTAACAGATTTGAAGGAGATTCCATCTTCCCTTACCAGAGGTGAAGGATTCTATAAAAGTTAAAACTATCAGTGAGGACACTGGTAGAGTTCTCACCCCCACCAGCATGAAATCAAAATGAGAAGTGAACATTTAGGCCTTTGTCCTAGAGCACTCTCACACCCCCTCAGTCAGCTGAATCAGAGTCCCTGAAATTTTCAAGCCGAGAAACCAGTTAAGCGAGCTGCTGTAGTTATTCACAAGAACTGGCAAAGAAAATATCAGTCTCTGATAGCTGACTCATAGCCAATGGAGACAAACTTACCACAGACTGTCAAGAGTGGTCCAGTCACCACACAGCCCACATACCAGAGTTCCCTCATCCAGTCTACTGACATGTACTTCAGGTCATGCCCAGGTCTTGTCCAGTACTGATTGAGCTCTGGGCATCGCTTCCGGCCTTGAGCTGCACCAGACTCCGCTGACTGGGGTGCACATCCAGGCTCCTGCAGTCCCCACTGTGCTCTGGGTCTCATCAGGTTTAGTATCCTACTGGGACTTCGTACAACCATACTCAGCTCAGAAAATAAGGAACCACAGAAGATTCAGCCAGGTAAGTCCAACTTCATTTTATTTCATGGCCAGGTGAATAAATAAATATCAAAACTGAAAATGGACTCGAAACAGGACAAAAACAGCACACCACTATATGAAGGATCCCTTTCTAAAAAGAAAAAATCTAACTCTTAAGTGCTACCTTACTTTGCTCTGACTAACACTCCTTCCCTACTTCTCCTGATAACTAAAATAAATATATAAAATTGATTAAACTGTAACATAGATAGGAAAGAAGTTAAATAGACAGTGGATTCTCCAAAAAAGTGGTGGAATCTCCAAAACAATCTACCTATTGACTCCCAACAGATAGTCAGCCCAGTATGGCAGTCATCTTGGAATTCCCATGCTCAGCAGGTTAGGATAACTGGTCTGTAGTTTCCCAGGTCATCTCTGGGTCCACTCCTGCGGAGCAGCACCACATGCACCATTTTCTGTTCCAGTGGCAGTACCCAACACTCCAGCAAACTATTAAGTTCAAGTTTATTGCAGGAAGACTTCATTGAACAAGCTCATTCACAAGGAGGTCCTGAAGCAAGTATACCGTCAAAAAGACATTACTTAATAAAGCATCATTAATTACAAGTATTCAAAATGTGCACATAGTTCAAGAAAGATGTTGCATAGAAAGATACATAATTGTAGAAAAATGTACAGTGAAGGAACATTTGGTTCATAGTGTGCAAGCAATAGAAGGTAGGATTTATAAACTTATCACTGGTATATGCAATAAATAAGCTTAATGTATTGAACAAAGACAGGAAAGATAGGATAAATAGGGTAGTCATGGTTGAGGGAGATGGGATGGTTAGCAAGTGTAAGGGGTAGTAATATATAGATAGGAGGCCAAAGGTGGGAAAGGGTAGAGAAGCAAGTAGGGAAATCATGTAGTTTTAGTCATGGAATGCATTTTGCAAGCTAAGTGGTTTCAGTTCAGACTAGGACTAGTACCAGTGGAGACGATAAGCATGGGGCACACATAAGGGTAGGAGAAGGGCTTAATAACAGTTGCAACTATCTTTTATTTTAGATGCAATTAGCACTTCATAGAGGTTAACAGAGACAATGCTAGTTAATTTGAGTATGGATTGTAGTTGGTTCCATATAGTAGGAAGTGCATGCGAGATAGCTCGTTTACCAAAGGAGGTATGAGTCCTGGGTATGTCAAGCAGGATGAAGTCTGATTTCCTTAGAGAATATGCATTGTGGGAAATGCAGATAAGAGATGTTAGGTAACTTGGTAGTTTATGCAGAAGCAACTTAAGGGTCCTGAGACTAGTGTGGAGCAGGTGCCTGGTGGTGAGAGATGTCCAGCCAACAGATGTGTACAGATCACAATGGTGAATACAGTAAGGGGAGTTTGTAATGAACCATAACACGCGGTGATAGAGGACGTCCAGCTTGCTTAGGCTTGAGATTGTGGTGGAAGTGTAAATTAAATCACCGTAATCAAGTAAGGGAAGGAATGTGGCCTGGATGAGCATGGTTCGAGTCTCAAGGGGGAAAAGAGACCTATTTCTTTTTTTTTTTTAATTCAAATTTTATTAACAAATTTTCCAATAATACAGGGGACAGAGATAGTGACACATTCGCAACATGATAACAATTCAAAATATGTTCTGCCCCTTCCCCCCGGTACAGCAGTAAGATAAAATAATCCGTAATTGGACTAAGACAAGCAATTGTCAACATCATCCTTGTCCATACCAATAGTAATTAGAGTGTGTAAGGGATCCCAAATCCGCTTATATTTCCATTGCCTGTTATAAAGGCTCGCAATGGCTTTCTCAGTACAGAGATTAGCAAGGATTTCATGGACCCACTCTTGATATGATGGGCTAATGTCATCCTTCCAATGTTTAAGTATGACTTTTTTAACAGATAATGTTATCATAGACATATGAAATCTCTGAGTGATAGCATCTATTTGGGACAAGTCCCCTAGATGGCAAATTTCAGTGGTAAAACAATTCTGTAGACCCAGTAAAGGATCCAGTTTGGCCTTAATTGAGTTCCATAATAGGATTATTTTAGGACATTGCCAGAATATGTGAAGACGTATCCCTTCCTCTTGGGAACATCTGGAACACAAATCAGAATTGAGAAGACCCCATCTTGCCAATTTTAGGGGAGTATAATACAGGTTGTGTAAAATGTGGTATTGCATAAGTCGTAGTCTGTCTTGTGACACATACTTGTGACAATACCACCATAATACAGGCCAGTCCAAGGATTAATGGGGAAAAAGGGAGGACCAGTATTTGGTGGGAGCCATAGGAGCCAAAGAGACCTATTTCTAAAGAAGAATCCAAGCCTGGCTTTGAGCTTCTTGGATAAGTCCTCGATGTGGTCATTAAAAGAGAGCTTATCTATCCAGATAACCAGATATTTAAATTTAGTAATGACTTCCAATGGTTCACATAGAGAGGTAGCAATAAAGTCTTTTGGTAGGACAGGGGAGGTGCCAGAGGAGGTACTATGAGAGAAAATCATTTCTTTAGTTTTCTTGGCATTAAGGAGAAGCTTGGCTTTTATTAGATTATTTTTGAGCTGAGCAAAGTCAGCTTGTAGCACATCCCTAACTTCAGATAAAGTTGAGCCAGAGGTATACAGTAAGGTGTCATCAGCAAAGAAGTGCAAGTTGGAGCTAGTAATGTTAGAATCAAGGTAGTTAATGTACAGAGAGAACAGGATTGGGCCTAGAATGGAGCCTTGGGGGGGGCTCCTCTGACAATCTGCAGAGAGGCAGAGAATAGACCATCAGCTTTGACTTTCTGTGTTCTCCCTGTTAGATAACTGATGAACCACTGAGTAGCAGAGGAAGTGGCACCTAAGTTAGTAAGGCAAGTGACTAAGAAGTTGTGGTCTGCCAAGTGCCTTGCTTGTTTCACTGCTAGATCCCTCAGCACCCTGGGATGGATACCATTTGGGCCATGGGGATTTATCAACCTTAAGGGCCAGTAGTGCTTTCCTTACCCTGTCCTCACTGATCTTTTCATCTGTCACCCTCACCCCTTCCTCCTCCTCATCCCTTGTGGTACTGGGTTGTCCCTCTTCTTTGTAAAGACAGAGCAGAAGTATTCATTCAATTCTTTTGCCTTGTTCCCATTATCTTCCTCACACTCACTCTTAACCTTAAATACTGTTATTTTTTGTATCTGATATATTGAAAAAACATGTTTTCCCCATTTTCAATCCCTTCTGCTAACTGCAATTCCTTCCTGGACTTGGCCAACTGGACTGCTTTCCTCTATGCAGTTCATCCCTGTCCTCCTTCTTCTGCATCCCTTTGAGCCTCCTGTAACAGTTTTATTATTCCAGACTGCCTGGGCTACCTCTCTGCTAAACCAACTGTGTGCTTTGGCCCTCAGTATATTTCGCTTCAGCCTGACATGCTCATTTGTGGCTTCCTATCCCTTCTTTGATGATGAACAATTTTTTATCAGCCCCGTCTCCTCACTGAGTCTAGCCAGGTGTCTCCTTAACATATCAACCATCTTTTTAAAATCTGCACTTTTGAAGTCCAGGACATTGGTCTTGGTGTTTGCTTTCTCCCTCCCCATGTCCAACATGAACTACACCATGCAATGGTGACTCCCTCCCAAAGGACTTCTCAACATGAATGGTATAGTAGTAGCCACAGACATTGCCAGCTATTTCCAGATATTTCACAAAATTTCTAAAGAGTTTCTCTCTGCTGCCCCTACTGTGGTAATGCAGAAAGCAGGAGATTTCTCTGGAAATATCACAGACATTTTGGGAAATAGCTGGCAATGTCTGTGGCTGCTACTGTATAACATGGTCCCCATGTGTTAGTACCAGATACAGGGTGACTCCCTCCTTGGTAGGTTCCTTGACACCTTGGCTCAGGAACTAGCTCTGTACCATATCCAGGATTAACTGATTCCTTCTGCAGGTTGTGGTGGAAATTTTCCTTTCCACCTTGGGCAGATTGAAGTCACTCACTAGCACTACCTCACCCTTTCCAGCAGCCACCCTGTTTAGGGACACCAACTCCCTATCCCTTTCCTCCTCCTGGTTAAGTGGTCTGTAAATGAGCTCCAGCCATAGCTTTCCCCTAGTGGATTGCAACTTCATCCATAGTACCTCTGCCTTCCCCTCCTCCACCTCTTCCTTCATACAGGTTATTCCCTCCTTTACATATATCACTACCCCCTTCCCTAATCTCCTAACCCTTCTATACAATTATTCTTGTAGAGTTTTTTTCAGTTTGGCTATACTATAGTTAAAGAAAACATGTGACAAGCTCTGTGATGTGCATAATTTCACAAAACATTGCTTTTGCAACAGGAAACATTGGTAGCGGTGGAGAAATGCCAGTTTTGCACATGTCTGCTTTGTACACTCCTATATATCCTGGGCTATAATAATAATACCTCTTTTATGTCACTTTTAATGCAGATCTCTCAAAAGTTAGTATATCCACACCTGCCACCTGGCCTCAGATATAATCAGACACTCATCATGGTTAACTGCACTCAAATCAAGGTTTCACTCTACTAGCAACTAGGAGTTTGCAGCATACTGGCGGGAGAGTTAGGTTAGGCAGGTCATGCCCAGTCTAACCAAGGATGATCCCACTGGACTTATCCTGGTCCTACCCATTCTCAAACAAAAAATAATGTTACTGTCCCTCTGCAAATGGGACTAAAGCATACACCTGCAGACATGTTCTCTACTCCTCCCTCTAGCTTCCTCTCACCTAGTAATGGCCAACTAACAGGCTGTGTGTTATGCATGGTGGGGCTTGAGAGAGTGAGTGAGTGAAATGAGCAGCATGGCAGTATGAATGACAGCTTTAGCAAGATGGTATAATGCTGTTGTGAGCTCTGCAAAATATTAAGAAATTGCTTTACATTATTAATGGCTAAATTGCTAGTGGCTGAACTTCATTTAGAAAGGTTCTTTGAAGCGTTCATTACAAAGGGACATCCCAATCAATAACACAAGCCTTTTATGGCTAATTGTTTAAAAAACAGATTCCTCTAATTTTCAATTGAGCTAACTGAGACTGAAATAGATCGACGGTCACAGGCTGTTAGATTCAAAGTGTGGTGGAAATCTGACTGAAAATGAACTCTTGTCAGGGCTCATTTTTGGGGGAACACATTCAAACACTTAATGGCCCTTTTAGTATAATTATGTCTGCCAACCAGATTGAAAATAAGAAGCTCTTTCAAATCTATTTTATGGTAGGAACTACATTGAAAATGCACTCTTGCCAAATCTTTTTGTTCAGGAACCAGCTTAAATATTTAACAAGCCTCGCAGGGACAATTCTTGGGACAACCAATACCAGATGCAATATTTATTATTTATTGCATCAGACATTTTGGGAAAATGCTTGGGAGAACCAGATCCAATATTTATTATTTAGCAAACAATTCTTTCAGGGCTGTATTTTCAAAGAAGGGCCTCAGCTTGCTGATTAGTTGACACTCCAGTTGCCAGCCATATGGCAGCTAGTTGCCCCAAGGGCTTTTTACTGTTTAAGCACTTGTATATGTTCCCATTTTGATTATACTAGGCATGCATGCAGACAGTATTAGAACATAGTCAGTGACCCCCTCACTCTGTCAGCTTGCTGTTCTAGTTGACTGATTTATTGTGTAATGCTGTGCCTTGCTGGTTAGTTACAGTATCCCAAGGACTAAGTTGTGTAACTTGTTATACAAAGTAAGCATTATTTTATGCTAGCATTATATTTTAATAGTACCATCACTAAAAATGGATTTACAACTGATACAGGCTTTAGACATTTTTTCATTGTTGTCCGTGTTGCACAAGTACATTGTTTTGAATTCATGATGTGAAAAGCATTGTCAGACGTCCTGTTTGATAAAATGTTAAACCTAGATAGATAACAATGGTTAAGAAAACATTTTAAATGAAGTTCATGTATTTTGTTTGATAATCATAAAGAAATTCAGTGAAGTGTGTGGCATTTTAAAAATGTTATTACTCTCTTTGAGAAAGGCAACCAGCATGATTTTGCAGACTCATATTTCAGTATATGTATGACACAAAGGCCACCAGTATGATATTGCAGACTCATATTCCAGTATATTTATGATACGAAGGCCACCAGCCTGATATTGCAGATTCATATTTCAGTATATGCATGATACAAAGCTCACCAGTCTGATATTACAGGGGTCTGGGGGTCCACTAGACTGCCAAACAGGTCTTACTACATGTGTACTGTGCTGATAGCAATCAAGAGGTGGGGAACCACTAGCCTGCCAAGTAAGAGTTTACAGCATATTTACTGTACCAACAGCAGTCGGGGGGTGGGGGACCACTTGACTACCATGAAGCTTATGCCATGTACTCTGTACCAACGGCAATCGGGGGGGGAGGGGGCACTTGATTACCAGGGAAGGGCTTACTAAATGTAAACTGTACCAATGGTGATTGGGGAACGGGGGATTCCTAGACTGCTAAGCAGGGGCTTACTGCACCTGCACTGTACCTATGGCAACTGGAGGTCAAGTGAACCACTAGACTGTCAGTCAGGATATTCATTATAACACTGTACCAGCAGTGTTCAGGCAGGTGGAAGCTGGTGTTACCAGCACCATTACTGCCAGGGGATCACACACCACTGTGTGTCTTGATAAGACCAGGGTCTGAAAACATTGATTAGCACTGCTTCAGTAGCATGATAGCACTCACAGAACTCTTTCAATATACCACTGCACCCTGTATGCAAGAGGGTTCCCTCATTTGCAAAAGTGCTGTAGTGTCTTCCTTTTGGCAGTGGTCTGGAGGTTGGTTTTGTCTTGTTACAGTATATAAGGACACAAAACAACAACTGGAAGAGACTCAGCATCTATCTTCGCTGAAATGCAAGACTTCTTTCAAAAACTGGAATCTTAGTTCTCCCAAAACAAACTAATGTTGAACTATAAAAAGACCAAAAGTATCCTCTTCTCCACACCCCAAAACAAGAAGAGATACAGCCCTCTGAGGATTCTGAGCCACAAAGGTGATGCTCTTGAACAAGTAGACACATTTAAATACTTAGGGATTTACCTAGACGACACCATCACCTTCTCCACTCATGTTGAACAGCTTGTCAAAGCTGCCAACATGAAACTAGATGTTCTCTTCTGACACTGATTATTAATGATGCCTGACACTTTAAAACTGGTCACGAGTAACTCTGTCTTGTCCACCATGGACTACGGTCTCACAATCTATGGGGCTCACTCTGACACCACATTAAAAAGGATCAAAACCCTACTAAATAAGGCCTGTCACTTGATTCTGAGAGCCCACTACCAGACACATATGTGCGCCCTCTACCGTAAAACTGGGTGACTCCCCTTACATCTCAGGCTGCAATACCAGGCTTGTCTGCTGGTTAAAAAAATCCCTGCTGGGGCTCACGCAAAAGTCCACCTCCACCCTCTTTAAAACTGCCCAACCCACTATCAGCACCAGAAGTACATCAAAGGGAAGACTTGTAGTGCCATTCAAGCACACTTATCTTGCCCAGAGATCCATTTTGTATTGTGGACCTAAATGGCTCAATGACCTGCCTCCAGCTCTACTTGAATGTAACAAACTTAGCCAGTTCAAATTAGGGCTACATGTATACTTAACCAACAAATGCACCTGTGACTGTGCTATCTAACAGGCGATGGCCCATATAACCGGTGACACCCCATCTGTACCTGGTCCTGCCACTGCTCTTCCTACTCACCCCACTCTCCCCCAACCTACAAACTCCCCTTTTTTCCCTCCTTACCCCACCAAGATTCCCACCTCCAGCCCCTGTTCAAAAGTCCCCCTCCATTTCTCCCTCTTCCTGATAACTGCCCCTTCCCATCTCTCAGTTCTGGACAAAGCTATCTCTGGCTGCTTCACCCCACCTTTTCACTGGACATCACTCATTTAATGTGCCAGTTAGACTGAATTTCTCTTGTTAACCTTGTATCCCCCACATCCTGTAACCCTGTAATACTATACTTGCTGTGAAAGCACTTGTTAGCATGTTGTTTGTTTTGTGTTCATCAATATGTTCTTTTTTGTCTTGCTTTTTATTGTTTTCTTCATGACTTGGAGCCTTTGTAAACAAGCCCTTGACTCAAAGGCACTAATCCCAAACTGCAATAAATAAATAAATAAACACACCTCTACAGGTTTCTGCTTTAAAGAAGTGTCTATCTGTTTTGGTCACAGACAACCATGAAACAGGCTTTTGTTTTTAAGACTACACTGGAGGGGTAAGTTGTGGGAAAACTAGTTGAAGTAGCTTCTTAATTATTGTCATTAGGGTAAATTGAAAAGGCCATGGTATTCTACATTTAAGGGCCATATTAAAGAGCGTTGTTATGCCCTGTTGTTTGAGGGCTGGGTGAGAAGTTTCTGACCTGGAGCCTCTGAGGCAGGCAACAATTGGAAGAAGGCCTTGTCACATTTCTGTCTGGAGGCTGGTTTTGTCTTGCTAAAGTATAAAAGGACTCACCCCTGCAAGTTGCTCTCTTAATGAGCAGTCTCCCTGGTTTGGTGACAGACAACTGAAGAGGCTCTGCCCACTACAGCTCCAGCAGGCAATCATCTGCATGGCCATTACTAGCCCATAAAAGGCAGTTACTCCTAGAGGCCATTCTCATGAAGGCCCAACTGCAAAGGACACCACAAGAGTCAGTCAGGAGAGAGCCAGCAGCCAGGAAATCTGCCTGTCACATCCCAGGTAAAGTTGTATATGCACAGTTAACAGCATAGTTTGTGGAAATATCATGTGGGGTCCTGGTTGTAATATATTGAGGAGAGTACTACAGGTTATTGTATAGTTTATTCAGAGAATAGTGTGCTATAGCTTGTGAACATGTCATTTTCAGGGCTGTTTTGTACTATAGTTAAATCATACAGCCACACCCTATGTGAGTGAACACTATGAGGTAGTTTTGAATCCTGTTATTCTGTGCTATAACCAGACTTGCAGCTACACACTATCTGGGTGAACACTAGAAGGTCGTTTTGTTTCATCCCTGTCTTTATGAGTTTTAGCTGACCCTTACATCTAGACCCCATCTGGGTGAGTGCTACAACTTAAATTACATGCCTGCTTAGTGTAGGTATTTATGAAGATGAGGTTTAGAGACAAAGCAGTCAGTTGTGATGGTTGTGGGGCACTGTTCTCTAGGGATCTGCTCTGGAGGAGGGGATGCCACCAAATCTGCAGTACCTTGGTGGAGCTCAAAGCTCAGCTGGTGGCAGCAAGGGTAGAAATAGCTCAGCTGCATCAGCTCAGCAGGAGCTCACCCACACACTCCCACCCCCAGAGACCCATTGATCCTTGGGGGGGGTGGATAGTGGTGGGGAGGGTGACAGGGAAGGGAAGCAGAGTTAGCCACATGAAGGTTGTCCTGCCCCTCATCATCGATATAGCAAATAGCTTTGCACTTCTACAGGAGGTTCAGGACCCTAGCTATGCTGGGTGGGGTCTTTGAGACAGATGATGGGAAAGGGCAAGGCAACATATTGGCACCCAAGGGGAGCAAGTCTGCCAGGAGAGTATTAGCAGAGGGAGACTCAATGATTATAGGAGTAGAAAGGGTGGTGGGGGGATGAACATGAGGGGATGGTCCAGTGCCTTCCTGGGGCATCTGCCATCTGGGATTTAAACAGGATAGGGAGGATGGTGGAGAAGGAGCAGGGGAGCTCAGGGTGCTGATACACCTGGGTGCCAATGATCTGGCAAACCAGTCAGTGAAGATGGTGAAGTAGAACTTTTATAGACTATGGGACAGTTTGGCAACACACAGCCTCCCTGGTTTTTCTCCAAAGTCCTCCCTGTGTGGGACAGGGAGGGGAAGCATGATAGGATAAGAAGGATGGTAATAGAGGAGTTTAACAGACAGTGTAAGGATAATGAGTACTGTACTGCTTTATGGGGGACTGGGGGGACTTCAGAGACAGGAGGCTCTTCAAGGATGATGGACTTTACCTGACCAGAGATGGAGCCTGTGTGCTGGGGCAGATGTTTTATGTCTATATCTGATGTTAAATCAGAATAGAGAGAGTTCACGAGCAGGGTTCCACAGGGATCTGTCCTGAGTCCAGTCCTCTACAACATGTTCATCAGCGACAATGATGAGGGGATCCAGGGCTGGCTGTGTTTCTTCGCAGATGACACTAAGCTCTGTGAGAGGGTGGATAGTGATGAGGAAATAAAGTAAATGCAGAGAGACTTGCAAAAGCTAGAGGGGTGGCCCAGGGTTTGGCAGTTGAAATTCTATGCCAGAAAGTGAAGGTGATGCACCTAGAGAACAAGATCCCTGGGTTGGAGTACTGGATGGGAGAGGGAGAGACTCAGTACCATGGCTGAGGAACAAGACCTTGGAGTAATAATCAGTATCTCCTTAAAGCAATTCAGGCCATGCAACAAGGCTTACAGGAAGGCAAATAGGATTTTTTTTGTTTTTTTCCAACTTGTTTTTGTCACCTCCCAGATCCGGAACTCTCTCTGGCCGCTCAACTCACCTATGCCGCTCTACCACCCACTGTGATCCCTGCCTTCTTCAAGTAAATTACTTTCCCCCTCAGACCCCGGAGCAGGAAGGGCCAGAGGAGACCGAAGGGGTAGAAGCAGGGATCCAGTGTTGGGCATGTGGCAGTTTGGCACTGGGAGGGCCATCACCTATCCGGCCTGGAGTTTTTTTTTTTCACATTAGCATCCTCCTTCCCCTTGAGCATAGCATGCAATGATGCCACTGCACACGGCAACCCTGCCGGCATCTGCCACGCTCACCCACATGCTAGTCCACATCCTGCAGCACCCCTGATCTCCAATGGGGGTCACTGCATTGCCAGGCAACCCCACTACTCTATCCCAGAAGAAGGGAGCAGCCCATCAGACGTTTAATCCTCTCCCTCCCCCTGCTGACCCCTGGCACCCGAGCTTGCTTCTGAATCCTAGTTTTCAGTGTGGTGACCATCGCCTCAACCCTCAGTGCCACCAGGCTGGCTCCAGCAAATAGGATGCTTGAATGGAGTTAGTTACAATTTCCTGACATGCATAATCCCATTCACTATAGCCTGACACCAAAAGCCCAACAAACATACTGTCAACATTTACAAAAATCCAAAAGTCAGAATCTCGACATTTGCCATGTCAGGTTGTGTTGAGCTTAGTGCTAAGGGCTGCAGAAGGTGCATATCAGAAAACTAAGTGCTAAGTGCTGCTGGAAGTGAGCATCAGAGGTCAGAGGGTCAGGCAGCCACTATCCAGAAACAGGAATAAAGGTAAGGTGCAATACAATATCAATACAAAAGCCACACTATCACTGCTCTGACTACATGTAGTCTGCCCAGGACGCCGCATTTTAAAGGCATTTTCAAGGCCTGCCAATTGCAGATAAAGCTCTGTTTCCCTTGGTCAGGAGTTCAACATTCGATAAAATAAATGTTGGTCTTACAACCCAGTCAGGATCGTAGTGTCAGGCTAATCATTGTCAGAAATATGACTGTCGGGAATTAGTATGGATCCCCTTGAATGTGTAGGGTGGAGTGTTGATAGCAGAAAAAAGGGAGGCAATACTTCCCTGTTCAGATCCTTGGTGAGGCCACAACTGGAGTACTGCACCCAGTTCTGGGGTCTTTAGCTCAAAAAGGATAGATATAGGCTTCTGACAGTGCAGGGCAGGGTAAAAAAAATGATTCGGGGCCAGCAGGGTATGTCCTATGAGGAGCACCTCAAGGCACTGACCATGTACTTGCTGGAGGTCAGAATGAAGAGGGGAAATATGATACAACCTTCAAATTCCTAAAAAGAATAAACAGGGTTAACTGTGGGGAACTATTAAACTTGAATACCAGCTCATGGTTGTGAAAGTCTGGATTATTTCCTCCAACGAAGTGCTGAAATACAGTGGAGATGTACCCCAGAACAAAAACCCCTCTAATCTTATTCCGCTTTTTGTAGCTGTCTGACGAATGCCCCCTGTAGGGCATCGAGAATGGCCCTGCTCTTGGATGTGGCTGCAGCAAAGGTGCTCCAGTCAACATCTGGCATATTCAGGTCCCCCATCAGCAATATATCCCCTTTCTCTGTCATCCCAAGGATGCCTTCTGTCATTTCCTTGTCCATTTCTTCCCCCTGAGATGGGGGTCTGTATACAACCCTTGTGTGGATTGTGGAGCCATTTCCAGTCTCCAGGGTGACCCACAGTGCCTCCTCTCCTCCCTGTTTACCCTTTAGTTCTGTTGCTTTGATCCCTTCCCTTACATAGAGAGCTACTCCTCCTCCTCTTCTTCCTTCCTGTCCCTCCTGTAGATTGTGTACCCTGGCATGTTGACATCCCAGTCATGGTTCTCTGTGTACCATGTTTCTGTGACTGCCACAATATCCAGGCATCCCTCTTCCATCAAGGCCACCATTTCAGGGAGCTTTTTACCTAGACTATGGGTATTGGTACTCATTAATCTCAATTTTTTTATGGCTTTATTTCTTTTTGCCCCATCCATGTCCCTACTGCCTTTGTCTTTTTCTCCATTTACCTCTGCCCTTCTCCCTATCGACTGCTCTATCTTGGTGTTCACCTCACTAATTACCCTGATTTTTTGGGGGGATAAGATTTCCCTTCTCCTCTTCAGTGCCTCCCCCCTTGGTTAGTTTAAATGCTTGCCATTGAAGCATTTAAACCTATCACCTAGGATCCTGGTTCCCCTCCTGGATAGATGCAGACCATCGCATCTGTATAGGCCTGCATCCCTCCAGGTGGAGCCCCAGTCCTCAATGAAGCCAAATCCCTAAGCTCTGCACCAGCTTTTCAACTAGTCATTGAATCCCATGGTGTGGAGTACCCTAGCCTCATTCTTGCCATAGACAGATAGCACTTCTGAGAAAGCTACCATGTGTGCTACTTGTCTAAGACCCCTCCCCAACTCCACAAACTCCTGTTGCACTGCTCTGATCCCATTCTCAGCCAAGTCATTTGTCCCTAGGAGGATAATGACATGAGCTCCTTCCCCCTTGCTGCTGCTCCCACAATCCTGAGGATTCATTTCTTGTCCCTCCAAGCCTTGGTGCCGGGCAGGCCCCTTACCTCCCTTTCCCATCCTTCCCCCAGTTCTACCCCATAACAATTGAGTCCCCCACCAGGAGTTGTTTCCTTCCCCTGTGGGGTCCTGGACCACCCTCTTGTGGATCTCCATTGTGGAGGTTCCCAGCATCCTCCTTGTTCTCCACTGCAGGTGCCTCCATAGAGGAACCATGCTTTGCCAGAGTGGCGAATGAATTGTGGCGAGGCACAACTGGAGGGCTATACCTCTGTTCCACCACTGTCACTCTCTCTGAGTACACCGTGGTCCAACCGCTCCTCTTTCTTGGCAACCTCTGAGGTAGTGGCAGTGGCCTGGGTGGTCCCTGGGTGGGGGAGCAGGTTTTCTGAATCCTTGCCAGGTCAGCATGGAGACGAACAACCTCCTCCCTCAGACCAGAGAGGTGCCTGCAAATAGGCAGCAACGCAGTCTCCAGAATGTCTCCCAGAAGACTGCTGCTCCAGCCAGTGCTTTGCACCACTCCCCACTTGTCTGTGTCCCTTCCAGTTACAGATACTTTCTTGTTTTTTTGTTCTTGTTTTAGTGTGTGCAAGCTTGTGAGTGTCTCTACCCCCTATTCAGTGTACTCTGCCTTTAAAGATATGAACAGGTGTATGTTGTTAGCAGTTTTGGGGAAGTGCCGTCCAGAAACAATCACCTACAACTCTTACCCCCCACCCTGGGGAGTGCCTTCCTTCCTTTCTGATTTCACAAAGGCTAAGTAACAGGTCTAGTCACAACTAACTGCAAATATCTCCCAGCTACAATTCCTCACTGGCAAATTAAAGTTAAAACTAAGAAAAGTCCACCCCAAAAACAGAATCAATGCTAGTTACTTACACAGGTCCAAAAAGTAATAATTCACTTCAGTGTAGTCTAGAAAATAACCTCCTTGATTTAAGGAATCTGTGGCTGCTTTCTCACTCTCTCTGTCTCAGCCTCAGCAGACAGAGACCACAGACAACTCCAGTTATAAATCCTCAGTTCAACTAGGCTCCTTTCAGCTCCTCCCCTTAACAGACACCTATTTCACAAATGCTAAGTAACAGGTCTAGTCACAACTGACTGCAAATATCTCCCAGCTACAGTTCCTCCCATGCAAATTAAAGTTAAAACTAAGAAAATTCCACCCCAAATGCCCCACTTGTATCCATGATGAGGATGACCTGAGTCTGGAGCAACTCCAGTTATGGGCACAGAGATCTCGGGACCCAGTGGATCTAACTGGATGGACCCAGGGGCATTACTCATCCAGAATCAACAGGCCACCTTGGCAATGATGGAGAGCCAACAGAACTTTATGTTGAAAATTATGGAAAGGTTGGAAGCTAAGACCCAGCCTAAGATGCCACCAAACCAGAAGCCACTGCCAGAGCCAGAAGCCTCAGGTGGTGCTATGGGTGGTCAGATGGACACAATCGATTCACTCCCTAGTGCACCACCACCTGACACAGGGGATGACACTGGAGACAGGGAGCTCCCAGATGATGAGGATGAGGATGAGGAGACAGTGTCGGAAGAGGGGGAGATGGAGATACAATCAACCCCCTCCCTCACTTCCAAACTATGTTCATTTGACATCATACCAGGCCTTATGAGGATCATAAAATCCTCTATGGGGCTCAAGATTGAGAAGGACAAGCCCAAGTCAAAACTCAACCCCATGATTCAGTAGAAGAAGGTCACCAAAGAGACTTTTCCCGTATGCCTGGCCATTGATGACATTTTCATCAGAGAATGAAAGTTGGCTGAACCTGGCAGGATGTCAGACAAAAGAAATCTGGAGTGTATGTACCCAGTTCATGAGGACAAGGCCAACACCTGCTGCATGTTTCCCACAACTGACCCTCAAATTGCGGCATTCAGCAAAAAAAGGTACTCCCAAGCAGTACCATCTCTTTGAAGGACTCCACAGACAAGAAGGTGGAGGGTATGTTAAAGAAGCTTTTTGAGATAGAGGGCACAGCAGCTAAGGCATCCACTACCATCATTTACACTGCACATGCCCAAATTTAATGACTGGAGGAACTCCTAGAGAAAGCAGATCCCAAGGTCAGAGAGACAGAACTGTTGTAATGCACTCTGGATGCAGCAAGATATCTAGCAGACATGGCAGTGGATACCTTGAATCTGGATGCTAGGGCCACTGCCCTGATGAAATGAGCCAGGAGATCCTTGTGGCTCAAACTATGGGAATCAGATAATGAATCCAAAACACTGTTACAGAGCCTACCAATGAAAAGCAAACACGTGTTTGGGGAAGGACTGCAAGAGTACTTAAAGCAGAAGGAGGAGGGGAAGGATCTCCTCAAAAATAAGAGTAGACCAACCTATCTGCCTCAGGAAAACATTGATTTCGTGGGGGGGAACCAATTTCAACAGGCACATAGACAGTCAAATTTATTTCAGACCAATTCCTTTCGAGGCAGAGTAAATCAAAATAGTTTCCATGGTTCCTTCAACACCATTTAGCAGCCCTCTACCTTCAGAGGAGGCAACCCCAAGTTTGGAGGCAGAGGAATAGGAAAGGGGAACAAACAACAATGACTGTGGAGACCCACATTACACAACTCCACTTACGTGGGGGCACCAATATCCACTGGTGGGGAAAAGACTACTGCTATTTCAACACATGTGGCAGACCACTACATCAGACAGATGGGTCCTAGAGGTAGTATCCAGGGGGTACTCAATATAACTATCAAAAACACCAGTAACACACAGGTTTATAAGCTCCTCCATCACAAAGAAGAAGGCCTCTGCTCATCAGGTCCAGCATATCTTGCATGATCTGATGGAAAACGAGGCTATTCAAGTGGTGCCACAGCACAAGCAAGAACAGGGAGTGTACTCCATTTTCTTCCTCGTTCCCAAAAAGACAGGGGAACTCCAACCAATTCTAGACCTCAACTACCTTAACAAACATGTGATTATCCACAAGTTCAAGATGGAGCTGCTAAGGTCTACCCTCCGGGCTATTCGGGTAGGGATTACCTTACATAAATAGATCTAAAGGATGCTTATCTCCACATCCCAATCCAGCCAAGTCACAGGCAGTTCCTCCAATTCCACATACTGGCCAGCACTTCCAGTAACAAGCATTACCCTTCAGCCTCACCTCAGCTCCATGGGTATTCAAGAAGGTGTCTGTGGTGCTTGTTACCAGGCTAAGGGAACAGGGAGTGGATGTCATACCCTGCATGGATGACTGGATAATCTGGGCTCTCTCCAAAGAGCAGTCACAAAGGTCCACCCAGATGGCATTACGGGTGCTCAAAGAACATGGCTGGGTAGTGAACCAGACCAAAAGCTGCCAGGTCTCCACACAACAACTAGAGCACCTGGGGGCAGAGATGAACATATCTCAGGGGTGGGCTCAACCATCCCAGAAAAGGGTGGAAACTTTGATCACCCTGGCCCATCAACTGAAGGCCAACAGTCACCTGACCATTGGCCAGATAGCTCAGATGCTGGGCTGCATGGCCTCATGCATCGACCTGGCCCCATGGTCCAGGTGGCACATGAGACTGCTGCAAAACTACTTGCTGACCATTGGTTCACCAAACGAACTGAACCTGAAAGTCAAGGTACCATTACCACCCACAGTGAGGGGTCCCTAACTTGATGGACCTCACATCACCACCTCACAGCAGGGGTGCCATTAAAAGCAACCTTCGATGCCACCTTAGAGATGGATGCAAGTCTGTCAGGATGAGCAGTTTGTCTGGACTCCCTTTTGGCCAAAGGCCGATGGTCTACTCAGGAGGCCAGGTTGTCCATCAATGTGCTGGAAATGAGGGCAGTCTACCATGCACTCCAATCCTTTGAGTCCACTATATCTGGTCAGTTGGTTCTGATTCGCTCCAACAACCAGGTCACTGTAGCATACATCTCCAAGCAAGGGGGCACCAGGAGCAGAGCTATGCAGAAAGAAGTGACGAGGGTATTGGACTGGGCTCAGACCATCCTCATACACATCGGTGCAGTCCATCTATCAGGCAAGCTCAACATACAAGCAGACTAGCTCAGCCGGCAGGAGGTGCATCTTGGGGAATGGCAGCTACACCCGAACCTGTTCCAGTTAACCCCCTCACACCTGAATTTTTTTCATTTAGAATATTAATAAATTGTGTATGTTGCATAAAAAAATAATTTTCTGAGCAATGCCACAAGATAGAGACACAAGGTTTTCTATATTCGATACAGTGTGACCTGGCCTACTAAAACACATACTGCATGGACTGATCC
The DNA here is from genome assembly GCA_016271365.2 of Neoceratodus forsteri. Taxonomy (NCBI): domain Eukaryota; kingdom Metazoa; phylum Chordata; order Ceratodontiformes; family Ceratodontidae; genus Neoceratodus; species Neoceratodus forsteri. Next base: position 1,372,794,839 of record CM057450.1, on the reverse strand, counting down.
GAAACTCCAAAGTCACACCACATGTGCACAAACAACACAACTTTGATCATAAAATTGTGTCAAAATCAAGTTGTGGTGCCCTCTGTTGGCCTGTAACGTACCAAATGTAGGTATGTGTACATCAGGAATGTGTTGAGACAACAATCCCACACCATATTGCATGAAAAAGTATGATCTGGGTTAGCAACACATAGTCTGTGACACATTTTTGTGTGTTTTTGTTAGTCTAGACCCCTCAACGCAACTCAGAGAAATTGCAAAATTCAGGCCTTGCTATACCTAACACTCATTTTCTAAGCAATGCCACATGATAAAGGCATAAGGTTTTCTGTTTTGGATGCTAGATTGACTGGGACATTACAGCAGGTCATGTATTGACCAATATCAGACCCTAACGTGACACTACAGGTGCATAAACAACACAACTTTGATCATAAAATGGTGTCAAAATCTAGTTCTGGTGCCCCCTGTTGGTCTGTAAAATACCAAATGTGGGTATGTGTACCTCAGGCATGTGTTGAGACAACAATCACACACCATATTGCATGAAAAAGTATGATCTGGGTTGGCAACACATAGTTTGTGACACATTTTCGTGTGTTTTTGTTAGTCTAGACCCATCAACACAACTTAGAGAAACTGCAAAATTCAGGCCTTGCTATACCTAATACTCATTTTCTCAGCAATGCCACATGGTAGAAGCATAAGGTTTTCTGTTTTGGATGCCAGACTGACTGGGGCATTACAGCAGGCCATGTATTGATTGATATGAAACTTTAACGTCACACTACATGTGCACAAACAACACAACATGATCAGAAAATTGTGTCAAAATCAAGATCTGGTGCCCCCTGTTGGTCTGTAAAATACCAGCTGTAGGTCTGTGTATTTCAGGCATGGGTTGAGACAACAATCCCATGCCATACTGCATGAAAAAGTATGATCTGGGTTGGCAATACATAGTTTGAGACACATTTTCATGTGTTTTTGTTAGTCTAGACCCATCAACACAACTTAGAGAAATAGCAAAATTCAGGCCTTGCTATACCTAATACTCATTTACTCAGCAATGCCACATGGTAGAGGCATAAGATTTTCTGTTTTGGATACCAGATTGAGTGGGGCATTACAGCAGGCCATGTATTGACCAATATCAGACCCTAACATCACACTGCAGGTGCACAAACAGCACAACTTTGATCAGCAAACGGTGTAAAAATCTAGTTTTGGTGTCCCCTCTTGGTCTGTAAAACACCAAATGTAGGTCTGTGTATTTCAGACATGTGTCAAGACAACAATCCCACACTATTCTGCATGAAAAAGTATGATCTGGGTTAGCAACACATAGTTTGTGACACATTTTCATGTGTTTTTGTTAGTCTAGACCCGTCAACACAACTTAGAGAAATCGCAAAATTCAGGACTTGCTATACCTAATACTCATTTTCTCAGCAATGCCACATGATAGAAGCATAAGGTTTTCTGTTTTGGATGCCAGATTGACTGGGGCATTACAGAAGGCCATGTATTGACTGATATGAAACTCTAACGTCACACTACATGTGCACAAACAACACAACTTTGATCAGAAAATTGTGTCAAAATCAAGATCTGGCACCCACTGTTGGTCTGTAAAATACCAAATGTAGGTCTGTGTATTTCAGACATGTGTTGAGACAACAATCCCATGCCATACTGCATGAAAAAGTATGATCTGGGTTGGCAACACATAGTTTGTCACTGATTTTCGTGTGTTTTTGTTAGTCTAGACCCGTCAACACAACTTAGAGAAATCGCAAAAAAAACCTGTCCCGCCCTCTTGCATTCCAGGGAATGCAACCCTGAGTAAACGTTAAAGGGACACAACAAACATGAATAAAATGTTTTTAATGTTATATTATATTTCTAATTTTGTATAACATGAAACAATAACATTATTAATACTGTACAGCTATAACTGGATATGGACATGGACACAAAGTATTCTGATATTTTCTTATTTTTTTACAGTTTAAACGTCTTTTATCAACACTTTCTGGTGATGCACCAGCCAGTGCAAACTATGTATGGATGAACACATTCCTTCGTCAGGATTGAAGTTTGATGAAGATGGATCGTTCTTTGTCATTATGTTTCTATGGGGAATACGGATTGATAGACTGTAGAAGAACTGAAAAGAAGTACAATTAGAAAAACATATGTAACATATTCAGCTGAGAAACTCACATCAATAAAAATGTGAATCTCTGCTGAAGGGGATAGGAAGGGGCCGAACAGTTACTGAAAAAAATGGTAAACATGGAATATCTACTTGCCTTGTCATTGCCAGTAGTTTATCACAGTGTGGTATGTTTGAAAGCAGTTTTGTTCTGCTGAAAGGCACAGATGTACACCACATTGTTTACAGACAACATGGGACCTGTGTCTTCCCTCACGATGGTCCTTTCCCTCTCTTTTCCATGCCTCATTGCAGACAAAACACTGCTGGGTTGTCTCACTGATTACTGGCATGTGAGTTGCATTCATCATATGATCCAGACGTGGTGTAACTGATGGTCTTCTGGGCGTTTTTCTGGAACTAAACACTCCAATGAGTTCTTGTGCCACAGCGAGTCTAAACAACAAATAGTCTCTGCTTCTGGATGATGTATTGGGTGCCATTGCATCTGTGTCCATATTACTTTCTCTGCAATGCGACTTATAAATGATATAAGCATTGAGAAGGCAGCATTCAGTAATGTAACTAAACAGTCGCTTCCACCATTTCTTTGCCCAGCGGTAGATATTGTATAATGAGATCATTTGATCTCCTCTATCAACTCCCCTCATATGCTTTATATAATCCACAGGTGGTGCAGGACAAGGTAGAGTCACAGTTCTACCATCTTTCTGCACCTGGTCTACAGTTGGCAATGGCTGTCTGCCATCATGTGGTTTGTGGATCAATGACAAGCAGTATACTGCCCTCTTATCATACCACCATGTAACCAGCAATGGTCCGTTAGTTCTGCAATCCATTTCCCCACGTTCCATTTTGTTAACTTCTCATTTGGATGCTCTGATGTCCTTCGGGAAATCTTTTCATGTTTGAACGGATAGTGCCACATCCATAGAGTCCCTTCGTCAAAAGCATCCTCAGCAGCTCTGAACTTGTATAATAATTGTCCATGTACAGGTGGTGATATTTATTAGTTATTTTTTCTGTCAGTGTTAAGACAACTCTTGTAGGTAGCGTTGTGTCTGTTGCTTCTGTATTTTCAATCACTTGTTTCCCGGTGTACATTTGTAAGTTTGAAATGTACCCAGATCTGGCCTCAGAAATTACCTATACTTTCAATCCCCATTTCTGGGCTTGGCTTTCATATACTGCACAAAAAGCAGGAGTCCTTTGTATGGAACCATTGCCTCATCAATAGTAAGTTCCTTGTCACATGCATACTCAGTTGAAATCTTGGGTACTATTGTGTCAAGGAAATTCCTTACTTTCCTAAGTTTGTCATTTGGAACTGAGCCACCAATACCTACATCAATGATGTCCTGTTCTACATGCAGGTATCTTCCAAGCATACAGAAGCAGTCTCTTGTCATGATGTGACTGACATCTGGCTGTTTAATACATTTCTCAGAGCACCAATACATCGATGATCTTGGCAGGTGTACAATGCCCATGATTATGTATAACCCAATGTATGCTTTCATCTCTTCTGCATTTGTTGGCTCCCAAGGCATTTTATGTTTCTCAGGTTTTGCACATCTCACAACAGCAACATACAAATTTGTTTGCTGCGCAATTTTCTCATATATGTCTTCAGAAAAAAATCTTGACATGCACGCAGCTTCAGTAAATTCACTTGTAAAGTGGTGAACCACACTGACAGGAAGACAGAATGGAATGGCACATGTATCTGTAAAATGTGTGTGACCATTCAGTTTCAGAATAGTCACTAAATCCATTTATTTTGGTGCTGTTTTGGTTTTTCTGTTAGTGCTTCCTTTTTGGGCAACATGTTTGCTTTGTTTTGCTGATGGACTATAATCTTCATCACTCAGATTACATTTTTCTTGCTCATGTGCTGCTTGTAAGTTAGTATGAGCCTGGCATTTTTTGCTCTTATTTTGCTTTGAAAGGTTGACATGTGTTTTACTCTGATTTTCCTGATGGTAGTATTTTTTTGTGTTTCATCAATTTTCTCAATACTAGCACTTCCTCCACAAATATTTTTTCTTCTTCTGTGTGTTATGACATTACTACTACACAAAGGTGTTGCCAAAGACAGTAAAGGTGGTGTATATTTGGATGGCATTTTCCTATTTCTCATCGTTGTATGTGTAGCACCAGGAACATGATCATCAGTTGGCACTGAACACACCACCAAACACTTTTTTCTGTCATTCTGTTTCCCGTGTCCTGTATGTTTATATTACTGAGTGAAACCAACCTAGATCAGATTTTTTTATACAGCCTGGTGCCTGCGCGTTGTCACGTAAAATGCATGGCTTACAAAAACTTAGATTTTGTGTTTCTGCAAGTCTGTGGGGGTGATCAGGCATGAATTTCAGGTGATACACCAATACTGCAGTGACTCTGGCTCAGCGAAGACCACCACAGCGACAGGAATGAGGCAAAATCCACCTATTACTGTGGTGGTCTGTGTGGCGATCGGGACTGCCTCGCTGGGTGTTTGCCCCACCCAGTCCAACTCTGACTCAGAGTTAGAATCCTAGAGACCAGGGGGGTGGGGTGGGGCCCCCCACAAGGGGGGTTGGGGGCACAGCCCCCCAATTGTGTGTGCTGACATCCCCATGGCTACAGTGCCAGCAGTCGGCATTGCAGCCGTTGCTGTAGGGGATGTCAGCACTAGCACTGTCGAAGCGCAATCAGTAAACCATTTCAGGCCATTTTTGCATCACAGTTGTGATGCTTGTATACGTCCGGTGTGACTTTGGGGTCTCAATTCAGTCCATACAGGGTCAGTGGCAGTAGCCCAGGTCCCACTGCTTCCAAAACAGAAAACCGTACATCTTTATGTAGTGGCATGGCTGAGAAAATAGGTTTTAGGTAAAATAAGGCCTCAATTCAGTGTTTCTCCTGAATTGCGTTTAGAGGTATGGACCAAAAAAAAACCACAACAATGACCAACAAGCAATGTGACACCAACCCAGATCATACTTTTTTGTGCAGCCGGGTGCCTGTGCGTTGTCACATGACATGCATGGCTTGCAAAAATCAAGATTTTGTGTTTCTGCAGGTCTGTATGGGTGATCAGGCATGAATTTCAGGCCATTTTTGCATCACAATTGTGATGCTTGTGCTCCTCCGGTGTGACTTTGGGGTCTCAATTTTTTTTCCATACAGAGTCAGTGGTAGTAGCCCAGGCCCCACTGCATCCAAAACAGAAAACCTTATGTCTCTATTTGGTTGCATTGCTGAGAAAATGGACTTTTGCTATGGCAGGTCACGATCTAGTGATTTCCCAGAATTGTCTTAGAAGGTGCAGAATGGCAAAAACACATGACAATGAGTCAAAAACTATGAGATACCAACTTATGTCATGCTTTCTCAGGTCGCATGGTGCAGGGAAGTTGTAACATGACATGCCTGAAGTTTTTATAGGCCCATGGGAATGACAGGGCATGGTTTTCACACCATTTTATGGTCATCCCCATGGGCCTGTAAAAATATAAATTATACCATTGTGTACCTCAGGCATGTCATATTACAATGTGTTTGCACCATGTGTGCCTTTGGGGTTTCGTTATGTTTCCTACAGGGTCTGAGATAGTAGTTCAAGTACCACTGCATCCAAAACAGAAAACTCTATGTCTATATCTTGTAGTATGGCAGAACATGTTTTTTAGGTAAAATGAAGCTTTTGCTATAGCAAGTCTAAACTTGCTGTTATTCATGAATTACTGTGAGGTACAGACCAAAAAAACACACAGCAATGTGCAACAAACACTATGCTTCAATATAGCATGCTTACCTAGAATTGTATTGGTCACAGACACCAAATACCATCTCTACCAACCCATAATAGGTGAAACAAATGCACTTACCTGCCACAGGGTGCCAAGGTTGTAGTCCAAAGGGGTAACACCAAGGTGCCTATAAAAATAAAAAACAGAAAAGAGGGCACAAAGGATCTGCAGCTCTTGTGGAGTCCAGAATGGCAGAAAGGGCATGATAAAAACAGGATACTTATCTGATAACTTATCTGATATGGTAGTAGCCCTCCTCCAGTCAGACCTGTAAAGATAGAATAGAAAAGAAGAGAAAGAGGCTAGTTAGAGGAAAATATAACTGTAGAATGACAGCAGAAGGAGAGGAAAGGGGCATTGCTGAGAAAATGAGCATTTGCTATACCAAGCCTCAGTTTGTGTACATGGGGTGCACCTTTATGGTTTTATTTTGGTCTGTACAGGGTGTAGCTCAGGTCCAAAACAGAAAACCTTATGTATCACTTGAGGCATTGCTGAGGTAACGTGTTTTATGGATGGCATGAGCTCAAGTCGCAGATTTGTTTTTTTGAAGTCTGCAGAGATAAATAAAAAAAATTGGTTGAGCTGTGGTATCTGTGTGCATGGGCCTTGGTATACATATTTGTAAGCTAGAGATTATGCCAACATTTTGAAAATATTCATGGGCTAAATCCAACAATCCCATTATACACAAATGGACCATGCAAAGGCTGCAACACAATACATTAGGTTCCCACAGATAACAGTGCCTACATCAAACATTTCCCCCCCACACACAATACATTCCATCAAAAGTTCCAGCATACCTAATGAACATTTATCTACATAACATATATGCTGTCTCTGACAAGTATTGCTGAAATGTATTTTCTAGAGACTCTCCACTCACTTCACTGCAATGGTCATATTACACAGCATTTTGAAATATGTGGCTCTTGTCTTCATTCAGCAATAGCAAGCAGTATGATGCTTCAGCATGTCACAATGCAATTTCTTATTGGCAGCAATATCAGCATTGTGGCATGCATATAAATTAATTTGCAAAAAAACTATAGCTGAAAGAGAAGTCTGCATATGAATCTATATCAAAAAATAGGCTTACTTCTTTATATCAAGCATAGTTCGTTTGTGCAGTTCTTGCAACACGGTGAGCAGGTCCGATGTCTGCATTCCAAACCCAGGGGTGACCACTACTTGACCTGCCATGTCAGGGGAGACTCAATTGGAAAGACTCATTTTTACTTGGTATGCTGTATTACTTGTTTGAGCAAAGAGTAATGCAACTCTCATTGAAGCATGTACGCTTTATTTATGTAGATCGAATAAAAATAAAGTAAAAAAGAATTCTGGTTGGCATTGTTATTATGATAGGAGGCAGACATCACTTCCAGTTTTGTCCAGCATAAAAACATATTTACTATGAAATTTAATGCCTAGAAATGCAAGACATGCTGTTTCATACAGCATTTAGCAGCTTGGTATGGATATACTGAATTTATTTCACTGTAATAATGTTTTGCAAAATGCGATTCACTCACGGTACTTCCGGTTTCCTCGGGGTTCGGAAAATTTTCAAACTGCAAATACAGCATTTTTAAGGCATTATAAACACAACAAACCATGTGATTAGCAGTATTTAACAGTTTATTACATGTCAGGTGTAGTGTTTTCATGCTATTTTGCAAAAAAAAAAAATCTGGAACAAAACAAAGGTTTTTAACCGTTTAAAATAAAATAACAGCCATGTGACGATGGAGACAAATGTGCCACAAAAGAGGTGTGTCGCTATGAAGGGGTTAATACGAGAAACACGGGGTCCCATCTCGATGGACTTCATGGCTATGGCAGAAAATGCACAGGTACCCATATTTTTCTTCAGAAACAGGGAGCATCACTTACAGGGGATCGACGCACTATCCCAACCCTGGTCATGGGACCAGGCCTACATTTTTCCACCCATTCCCATGTTTGCACAAGTCCTCACCAAGATTCGGCAATCTCAGAGGACCATCATTCTGGTGGCACCGTATTGGCCAAAGGGAGCATGGTTCTCAGCAGTGGTGGCCATGGCCATGGACAAGCAGAGACTCCTGTACCAACCAGACATGCAGACACAGGGCCCCGTGATCCACCCTGCCCCAGGGACCCTGAAACTAATGGCCTGGCTGCTGAGCGGCAGAGACTGCTGAGAGCCGGATGCCACACATTGGTCATATCCACCATGTTACAGTCCAGAAGGCCCTCCACCAACAACACCTATGGTATACAACTGTCTATTTTTTCTCAGTGGTGCAGAGACAAGGGCAAAGAGCCAGAGCTCACAGACATGTCCACCATCCTGCTGTACCTGCAGCAGGGAGTGGATAATGGTCTCTCCCATTCTTCACTCCGGGTACAGCTAGTTGTTATAGGTGCTGCCCTTAGTCCCATAGGCCAGCACAGCTCAAGGACCCATCAGGACATAGTGCATTTCCTCAGAGTGGTAGAGGTGTTGTGACCCAGAGCTCAACCACTCATAGCTCCCTGAGACCTTTCTCTAGTCCCAGATGTCCTCAACATAGCACCCTTCGAACTAGTGCATATGATAGATCTTTTTGGGCAAACCTAAAGACCTGCTTCCTTGTGGCGATATGTTCGGCCAGGAGGATCAGCGAGCTTGGGGCACTGTTGTGTAGGGAGCCATACACCATCTTCATACCAGGAGGGATTCTCCTATGCACATTCTCAGCTTTTCAGCCCAAAATTACTTCCATGTTTCACAGGGAGCAGCCCATTGCACTGCCAACCTTTCCTGATGACTCTCAGCTGGAGGGCATCATCATTCCACACCATTTAGATGTGGGGGGCACACTAGCTGCTTACATTTCTAGAACACAATCCATACGCAAGACAGAGAGACTTTTCATTGTGTCAAAAGGGCAGAGACAGGGTAGGGCAGCATCCAAGTCTACAGTTGCCAGTTGGTTAAAGAGAACCATTCAAGAAGATTACAAGGCAAAGAGTCTTACTCCCCCAGAAGGCATTAAGGCTCATTCTGTCAGGGCAGTGTCTACATCATGGGTGGAGATGGCCAATGTGTCTATGGAGAACATTTGCAAGGCAGCAACATGGACTTCCATCCATACCTTTGCCCAACACTATAGATTGGACTACCTATACAAACTACAGACTCCCTTTGCTATGCAGATTCTGTCAGCTACCAGCTCCTCCTCTCACTCTTAGATCACTCTATCCTTCGCTTGGGGTACAGTACTGCTGTTTAATCACCCATGATTTAATGCATGGAGTGCCATGGATGTCAACTCAACACAATGGGAGTTTACTCTCCTGGTAAAGACAATTGTGTTAGTTGACATCCATGGCACTCCATGTTCCTCCCTTCAGAGTGATCAGAGTGACAGAAGAGACCTAACTATTAGAGGGGACATGATTTCTAGTTTCCTTGCTAAGGCATCCATGATGTGCACATCAGTCCATTAGAAGACTAAGGATTAGAATTGTATTAATAGGTAATAAAGAGCTCTTACAGGCCATGTTGGTAGAAAACATCTCAAGGTGTGTTATTAGCTTATGCATTGTTTGTGGTGTTACTAACCTTATTTTCAGCTGTGGAAGATTTGAACTGAGTAACAGGGGCTCCTGGGACCTGGGTGTGCTCAAAATTTGATCATAGGTCATGTGCATCACTAGCCTATCAGGTGGGCTAAAACCCATGATGTAATGCCTGGAGTGCCATGGATGTCAACTAACACAATCACCTTTACCAGATGAGTAAACACCCATTATCTCTGACACTTCTGCTACATGTTATACTAAACCTGGAAATTAAAAAATAGCAGGACTTTGAAAAGAAATTAAATATCAGTGACTCGATTATCCTGTACACTCATAGGCATATCCCCTTAAAGGACAGATTTCATACCACTGTGACATGCTTACCTGGTGCTAGAATCTCAGACATTAACAATGGAACTGATAACCTCACTAGTAAGAACTCCTCTGTCATGCTTCATACATGCATCAAAGATCTGGGAAAATTACACGAAAAAGATATATGTCATGATCTTATCTCACTGGGAAAAAAGGTTAAAGGAAAATGGCTGTAACATAGCAGTATCCAGTATACTACCAATTCCAAGACCTCACCAGGAAAAAAACAACAACACACACATACATTAGAATTAACACCAAACTATCTAAATGGTGTAGGGTTGTGGGTCTCCTAGTCATTACAGTTGGGATATATTTTGGGCAAAGAAAAACTTGTTTTCTAAGGATGGTTTACATCTGAATAAATGTGGGTCAGAAACCCTGGCTAAAAGCTTTAAGTCCATATTAAATATGGTGGATTTAAACTTGTTGGTAAGGGGGAAATCACCCATTTACATTTAAATTTACAGCAAATGTTACCCAAGCCACATATTTGTGTAATGTGGACGGGCAAAATAAATCTAAGGTATCAATTCCTAACATATTATCAACAAACTTTCAAGAAAGCACAATCAAGTGCTGGTTATTCAATGCACATAGCTTAAACAACAAATTTGATTAACCTTTGGTCTAGGAGGCTTAGGAGGCAGTATACCGTAGTGGTTAAGGGCACTAAGCTGCAAACCTGGAGATCTGGTTTGAATCCTATCAACCCCCACTTGCATACTGTGTGACCCTGAGCAAGTCACTAAACTTCCTTGTATTCCCAGGTCGCACCTCGAAACAAGCTTCAGCCCAGTGTTCCTTCCTGGTTAAGCAATTTCACCTATATAAAAGCAGAAAAGCCTGAAATGATTGTGATCAAAGAAACATGGTGGTCATGCAATGAAGGTTGGGAAAAAAACATTGCTGGATATTACTCATTCCACTCTAATAGAAAATCTAAAAAAGGGGGAGGAATTGCATTATATATTGATTCCATGTTCCATGTGGTGGAACTATTTCAGATTAAGGTAGATAAACAAGTAAGTGTGGAAACACTCTGGGTGAAACTCTTCCCTAATTTTCAGGTGCCCCTAATTATTGATTTATGCTACTGCCCTCCACTGCTACTGCTTTATCTATCACATATCAAGGTATTTCAGAAATAGATGTAGCCTGTGAAATGGGTGATACCATCTTCATGGGGATCTTAATTTGGGAGATATGGATTTGATGAGTCATTCTGCCAGTACTACCTCTAATACAGGTAAAGCAACGGTTAATGTCTATGAACAAAACACACTTAAACAATCTGTAACTGAGCCAACTAGGGGTGTTAACATTTTGGATATAGTACTTAGCTCAAAAAATATTAATATAAGAAATTGTAGGTCTTGCCCTCAATTAGAAACAGTGATCACAATCTTATTAAATTTAATATTGATTTCTCTTATACTGCATATCAAGGGGTATTGGAGTTTAATTTATATAAAAGATCCAACATAGCAGAAATAGATTAAGCACTGACAAACATAAATTTGATTTTTTGTTAGCAAACTGTAACACAGAAGAAATGTGGATAAAAATCAGAAATGTCATATTAAATGTTAGTAAAAAATACATCAAGTTTAAAAAGGTGACAAATGGTCAAATGAAACCAAAATGGCTTAATAAAATTAAGAGGCTATTAAGAAAACAAAAACTTACAAATCATTCAAAACAACAAAATTCATTTTCCATGGGAAAAATACAAAAAGTTACCAAGGAAATACAAATGTAAACTAAACAATGCAAAAAGGAATATGGAGCTTAATATTGCAAAAAATGCAAAAAAAGGATAACAGCAATTCTTTTTTATTTATGTTTCATCACTAAGGAACCTAAATGTACAGTAGGACCTATAATTAAAAGAAATAAAATGATTATCAATCTTAAGGAAATGGCTGGCATTTTTTTCCATCTAAGTTTTTATCCTCCGGTGGCAGGCTGGGCTGCTGTATCAGCCTGTCCCCATTTCACCCACAAAGCCATCCTGAGTCTCTCACCTACCTCACTTCCCAAGACTGGGTGGACTGCCGGTGTGCTGGGTGGTCTTCATGTAGCCCATCATCCACATTTTCCATCAATATTTTCTCCCCTTATGGCCCTAGAACCTCAGTGCAAGGATGTGCATGTGCATGAAGGCATGCACATATGCCATGGCCTGAACAGCCCTGATCCCTCTCCCCACCTAATGCCTAGTCTCCTCAGAAGCCCATACTACCATCACACCTGCACATGGTGGCAGTCAAAGGCCGGGAAGGCTAACATCCTCAGATTGGGAGAGGAGAGCTGCCTGGAGGCCATTCAATTCTCACCCAACTCTCTCCCCTGGATATCATCCAGCAACCCGGGCCTGTCACTGAACATGGGTCGGCAGTGTGGGATGACGTGTAATGAACATTTTTGTAATGTGTCTGCAAAAATGAATAAAACACCCAAATATGTTGGTAGATGACAGAGTGAATATGTTGAAATTTCAGAGGATAAAATTAAGAACAAAATAAAAAATCTAAAAGCTTACACTACTCCAAGTACAGATATGATTACCAGAAGTATGGTACAAATGGCTCTATGACACCGGTTCAAAAAATATTTCATCAACCAACGTTACAGCAATGGATTTATGTCAACCACAATTGCAGTTGGCCAAAATCCATCCATGAACACTTTGTTTTCTTTGAGGGCTTCACCCCCGAATCCCCACATACAGTGGGCTCTGCACCCCAGAGCCCCCATACTAAATATAGTCAACTCTGAGTCAGAGTTGATACGGGTTGGGGGTGCAAGACCCCGAGTAAAGCAGTGTCTGGGTCCCAAGATGTCAGTACAGTGACCCATCGCTGTGTCACTGTACTATTGTCCATGGTAACAGTATTGCTGTGTGATCAACATGCAGGTACAAACTATGTCCAGAACCTTAATCCACCCTCTGTAAAGGCTATTCAAACATAACGTGAACAACAGCTAATTTCCTAGTGACTGGAAAAATGCTAATATAATGCCCCTATTTAAAAAGGATGAAAAACATACAGTAATGTCAATACTTATAGACCGCTTAGCTTTACACCAATAGTAGGTAAAATGTTAGAAGGTATCGTGAAGGATAGAATATCTTCCTCCTTGGGTAACATGGATCCAGATTAGCATGGTTTTAAGAAAGGGAGATCATGTACTACACATGTTTGTGTTTAAATGAAAAAGTGTGCCATCATTTGGATAATAAAATACTATGCATTGTTATTTTTTTAGACCTTAGTAAAGCCTTTGATCTTGTACCTCACTGGGCAGTCATAGATAAATTAGAATCACAGGATATTGGTGCCAAATATATTATGTGGATTTGCAAATGGCTTGTGGGGTGCACACAGAAGGTTTAAATCAATGGATTCTTCTTAGATGAGGGCACAGTGTCCAGTGGAGTTCCTCAGGGATTCATGTTAAGTCCACTTATATTTTATATCTTCATGTCTGACTTAACTACGGATATAAGCCAGCTGGTATACAAAATATGCCGATGACTCAAAAATAGATGGTACATTTGCAGAGGAAGCAAACATGATTCAGAAAGATCTTAATCATATTACAAATTGGATTTTAGCTTGTGAAATGCAATTTTTTTGTTTGTTTAACCAGGAGAGACATTTTAATCGTGATAAATGCAAAGTTATGCATTCAGAGGCAAAGAATAACAAATACCCATACTTTTTATGTGGATGACAACTCCCCCAAAATAATAACAAAACAGATTTTGGGATCATTATTATTAATGACCTAAGAACAACAAAGCACATCAATAAAGCTATTAATAAAGCACATTGTACAGGTCTTGGTGGCTGCCTCTTGCTCCCCTACTTCTCATTGTCCTGCCTTTCTTCTAGCTCTTGCCAATTTGCAGGGTTCTCAACATCCTGGAGGGGAATAAAATATTCATCAGTCCTCTCCCCCACTGCTCCTATCCTCCTCAGCCCACCTAAGCACCACCTACCTCCCCTTTCCAGCACATATGAGCACCATCCCCCACAACTCTATCTTCGGTGTTGCCCCCTCTCACCTCTGTTTGCCCTCACCACTTGCTTCTGTCTTGGAGCTTAGCACTCCAAACATTATGGCACTTCAATTGCATTGTATTGTTGTGTCATTATCTGTTGGGTCTACTGTTATCATGTTTCTGTACCCTCCCACTGGTTGTATCAATCTCCTTGAGTTATACTTTGTCTGTACTGCAAAACTGCATATTATGTCTACCAGTTGATTCATACTGTATCTGTTCCTACCTTCACTAATTGTAACTTGCTTTTGTCAGATCCTTATTGTACCCCTCCCATGGCACATCATGAAATGAGCAACTTGTTTTTCAGTGTGCCTTCCTGGTGAAGCATTTCAATAAATAAATAAATGAAAATTTGGTCTATTCAGAGGAACATAAAGTTCAGACATCCAATTATATCTGCTCCCCTTAACATGGCATAAGTTCACCCTCCTTTGGATTATGGCTCACAGTTCTGGTCCCCATATTAAAGGAAGGATGATTTCCGTATTGAAAGGGTTCAAAAAAGAATAACAAAGCATATGTCAGGGATACAGGAACTCAGTTATAAACACAGATTAATACATTTAAATCCAATGACACTGGAGATGAGATGACTAAGAAGGGACCCGTTACTTATAAGGGAGATTGTCCAATATGCCTATTTAATGCATATAGTGGGTTTTGAACTTAAGCTAGGCACTGTTAATACTGGGGGGCATGCTTTAAAAATCAAAGGGCAAAACTTTAACAGTTTAAAGAGCACCTGATGCCTCCAAGATAACTTTGAAAAACATAATGATTAGGTACAATTCAGCTTGCATTCCATATATATTCTAAAAATTTCTTCTCCCATGTATTTATTACTAATGAAAGTTGCATGAATACATGATATTTTTCCCTTAGTGTTCATCTGCCTCTGTAGCTTACTCCCTACTTCAAGTCACAATCCTCTGTTATTACATCACAATCTATTGCCATAGGAATGACTGTGATGTCACAAGCAGTGCATTATGATCTCAGGTAGGGAGAAAGCAACTGGAATATGTGACATTTTTAAGATCAAAGCACCTGTTTTCAAGAAAATGTCCTCAATAACAAATAATGGGGATAAGACATACAGAACTAATATGAGATGCAGGCTAAACTGTGTCTAAACATTATGTTTTGTGAAAGTACTTTTGTAGGCATTGGCTGCTATTTAAAGAGAAAATGTTATTTCTCACAAAGAATAGTTAATTGCTGGAACTCACTACCGTATGGTATAATCATTAGTGAAAATAAACAGACATTTAAAAATAAACTTGAAAAATTGATCTCATCCCGTACAAATCTTCATTATTATCGGTACTGGATAGGAGCGTTAAATGGGCTTTGGCCTGCTGCTCCTTAAAAACTCCTTATTATGAACCTTAGTATTGCCTCCCTAGTATTTATTCATGCTGGGGTAAAGGATGTAGACATGAGAGTGGAGGAAGACATACAAAATGACTTTAAGGTTACAAGTGAATCAATAAATAAAAAAAAAAATTCAGAAATCTTATCTGTGCCCATGGCTAGATATGGCAGACTGAAAGCAATTAAACAATTAATGCCTGATTAAGAAATTGAGCAAAATAAGGAAGGCCACATCTTTATAAGACACTTGGATTTTGCCTTTAATTGAAAATAAAACCTTTACGGGAGAGACAGACTTCACATTGATAGGTGTGGGGCAAATACAATGGCAGAAAGATTAAGATCCCGCATTGATAAACATTTAAACTTATAGTATCAGGGAGAACAGCAATGGACAATGCTTTAGTAGCAGAAGCACATAATGTAAATGATGCTGAGAGAAACTCAGCAGGTGAAATGAAAAATGTGTGGCTGATAAACAAAGTCTATCCAAGGGCACAGAAAGGGAAAAGATGAAATCAAAAACCAAAAAACATAGAAATCTAAAATGCCTACTAATATATGTCAGAAGCATGAAGGAAAAAATAGATGAACTGGAGCCAATAGCAAAAAACGAACACATAGATGTGATGGCAATCCCAGAGGCATGGCAGACTCCCACAGATAATTGGAACAAAGCAATATATGGTTATATTATCAATAGAAAGGATCAATTTATAAGAAAGGGAGATGTCATAGCAATTTATATTAAATCAGACATAAATATCAACACACTAAATCTATTAATTGAATATTTTGAAACAGTAGTAGTGGAAATGAAAAATAATGATACCAATACAATTAATCTTAGTTTTCAAACCCACAGATACCAACATTCTAAGGGACAAGGAATTTAACAATATGATAGAACAATTCATATCACAAAAAGATACTATCTTAATTGGTGATATAAATATGCCAGGTGTAGATTGGGAAAAAGGAATATACAAAATGACTGACAGAAATAATTTTTAGCACTAAGCTCTCAGTACAACCTAAAACAACATGTAAATATACCGACTAGGGGATATTCAATCCTTAATATAATAATAAAAACATAAATCTTGAACACCACTGGGAAATCACTCCATGGTGGGTTTCACAATAAAAATGAAATTTATAACTGAAAAGGGATTAACAATTAGGAAGGACCTCTAAGAAGCAAATGTTGATGCAATGAAAGCACATTTATGAAATTGGAACTGTCAGCAAGATTTAAATAACTTGACTGTTGATTGTCAATAGGGTATAATGAAATATAAAATCTGAGCCCTAATCACTAAGTTTATTCCTGAAACATTAAAATATTCCACAAAAGGAAAATCTCACCAGGGGATACATGCAAAAATCAGAAAAATGCTGAAAGGAAAGGAAATAATATTTCATAAAATGAAATCACACAAAACTCCACAACTGCAAGAAAAGTAGAGATTACTAACCAAAAAATTTAAAAACGCAATTTGGGGGGGGGGACATAAAAGGAAAACAACCTAGCTGTACACATTAAGGACAATTACAAACAATGTTTCCTCTTATAAACTCCTTGAAACAAACCAATTAAAAAATAAGAGATTCTTTTGTTCAATATGGAAAGGAAAAAGCCAGCACAAAACAATGAACAAAGACATGAGAACCTTCTAAGATTTCAGTTCTACATGAATAAATTTTGAATAAGTTATTCAAACTAAAGGTAAACAAATCACCTGGACCAGATCAGTTATACCCCAGGGTTTTAAATGGCATAGCAAGAGAGAGACAGAACCCAGTAACAATGATCATAAACATTTCAATTGATACAGGTATAGTTAGGGAGGATTGGAGACATGCAGAAATGACACCTGTCCATATAAAGGACCAAAAACCAAAACCGAACATTACAGACCTATACACCTTATCAATATTGTGGATAAGATAGTGGAATCAGTAATAAAATAACATTCTGAAAATGGGTGCAGCATAACCTTGGGGAATACTATTCACAACATGGATTTTCAAAAAATAGATCATGTCTAACTAACCTAATACACTTTGATGAGCTTATTAATAAAACACTGGACAACAGAAAATCTGCAGACATGGTATACTTAAACAAGACTTTTGACACTGTGCCTCACAACTCATAATAAAGGAAATGAACAAACTCAACACACCATATATCTTTCAAAACTGGGTTAGTAATTGTTGCTAATCAGAAGACTAACAATCAGTATATAAGAGGAACAACATCAGAGTGGGGAAATGAAACCAATGTTCTTAACATTTGTATAGGGACATGTGTGAAGGAATATAAGTGCAAGCTGCAAAATCTGAGGACAGCACTAAAACAGGAATCCTAATAAACAATTCAAGACTGTGAAAACTTGTCAAAAACCTTGAGACTCTAGAAAAATGGGTATGTGAATCAGACATATCATGCATCCCACATAAGGGCACAATTATACACTTTGGAAATAAACCCCCCACATACAGTTATTATATATATATATATATCACTAAAGCATACAGCTAAGAAAAAAGAACTAGGACAAACAGTAACTATTGATCTAAAGTGATCAAAACTAGCTAACATAGATGTGAACAAAGCATTTTAGGTTACAGTATGCATTAAAGAAACATTAGAAGCAGAGGCAGTGAGGTGCTTATGGGGGACACATCAATTTGTTACTGATAATTTGCTCTGCAACAATTGGCTCCAGACAATGCACCCCCACATCAGTTATAGTTCATTCCAATGGCAGTTGCTTCCACTGACATTTCGCTCTTGCAACAATTGCTTCCTTAGCTAATTTGTTCTCACAACAATATGCTACTATAAGGTTTAAATATTACAATTCACTAATACAAGCCAGATGCTGAGTAATTAATGACTAGGGGCTTTATCAGGTGACACATTCACCATGTTGAAGAGTGCTGAGAGTGATACAGGTAACTGGAGATACAGAGACATGCAAAGTGCAGCCTTGCATATTAGTTAGTGTTAATCAGGAGCAAACTGTCTTGAGAATTAATTTGTTAAGGAAGCAATTGTCACAGGAGTGATACGTCAGGGGAGCAATTGTCAGTGGAACAAACTGTTGTGGGAACAAACTGACACAGGATCACATTGCCAGGAATGAATTGATAAGTAGCCATTACTCATGCCCCCGTAAAAGTCACTTGTCAGACCTCACCTAGAATACATGGCACAAGTCTGGAATCCATATAACAAAACTAGTACAGAATTGTAAAAATAGAAAAGTTTGCAGAAGATACAAACAATTAATAAAAAATCACAGAAGGAAGAATTACAGTGAAAAAGTATCATCACTGAATCTGTACTCCCTGTAAAGAAGAAAATATAGAGGAGATATGATTTTAAAGTATAAAGCAAGCCAACAAATACATTTATCAAACATATTATACCTAAAACCCAAAGTTAATATTTCTGCATACAGATTGAATAATTTCAAATACAATTGAAGCAATTTAAAACTGAGATTAGAAAATACTGGTTCTCCTAAAGGATTATTATGATTGTTACTGGATGGTACAATCTACTGAAGAAGTTGTTGGGTGTAACACAACAGGAAGCTTCAAAATAAAACTTTGTAATCATATGGATGTACATTATCACCCAGGATTATTTATGTGAGAAAAAGCCCAACCACGGTAGCACTCTGCAGGAAAATGAAAATAAACAGTAAAGGTCTCTGGAACTGAATAATTGATTGAGAGCATGGCACAAAATCCCAGCACTATGTCTCATAGATGATGCCTGCTAATGAAGCCATCCATCTTCAAGCTGAAGGACTGGGGCTTTGTGTCATACTCCCATGCTCTGTCATGCTCTCAGCAAAGGCAACAAGCCTTTGTGTGAAGCAAATAAACAAAGCAAAATGAAGGGAAAAAAACAAAACACTATGGTTCTCAAAAGAGGTGGCGAGGAATATTAGGCAGAAAAAGATAGCATTCCGAAGTCTAATGAAACACAGAAGGAGCAGGACAGAGAACTGTGCCAGTTAAAGCAGAAGTAGGCATGGAAGGCAGTCAGAATAGCAAAGGCCTGGAATGAGGAAAGATAACCAACTCAGTTAAGAAGGGGGATAAAACCTTTTATAGGTACATTAGGGGGTAAAGAAAGACCAAGGGAGGGATAGTGAGGCTTAGTAAAGGGAAAGGGGTGGGCAGAGGGTGACAGTGAAAAAGAAGGGATATTAAATGAATACTTCTGCTCATTATTCAAAAAAGAAGAGGAGGGGTAGGTACCCAAACCAAACATTAGAAGCACTTTAGATGGAGGGGTTGATATCAGTCCATTCACAGAAGAAAGGTTCCTGAAAGAACTCCTAAAACTGAAGGTGGACAAAGCAGTGGGGCCTGAGGGGATTTACCCCAGAATTCTAAAAGAAGTAAGGGGAGAACTACTGACACCACGGACTACCATTTTAAACAAATCATGGAGGATGGTGTGGTACCTGAGGACTGAAGGAGGGCAGATGTGATTCCTCTTCAGAAAAGTGGGAGCAAGGCAGAGGCAAGAAACTACAGACCTGTTAGTTTGACCTCCATGGTAGGGAAAATGATGGAATCACTTCTGAGAGAAAGGTTTTTTGAGTACCTAGAGGCCAGGGGGGCACAGGACCCAAGGCAGCATGGATTCACAGCGGGAAGGTTGTGTCAGACAAATCTAATTGATTTCTTTGACTGGGTGACCAAAGTAGTAGACCAGGGAGGGGCTATGGACATGGCCTACCTAGATTTTAGCAAGGCATTTGACACAGTCCCACATAAAAGATTAATAAACAAGTAAGCCAGCCTGGGAGTGGGTCCCAGGGTGGTAGTCTGGGTAAAAAATTACCTGGAAAACAGGATACAGAGGGTAATAGTAAATGGAGTTCACTTTGAAGAAAGGGGAATTATTAGCAGGGTACCACAGGGTTCATTACTGGAACCAGTCCTCTTTAATGTCTTTATAGGTTACATTGTGGAGGGACTGAAAGGAAAAGTATGCCTCTTTGCAGATGACACAAAGATCTGCAATAGAGTTGTTACACAACAGGGCTGTGTGGAACGGATGAGAAGGAACTTGGCAAGGTTGGAGGAACGGTCAAAAGTATGGCATCTTAGATTCCATGTAAAGAACTGCAAAGTAATGCACCTGGGAAACAAAAACCCCATGGGAAGAGTAGACAATGGGGGGGAGGTACCAACAACAACAAAAATGGAAAGGGACATGGAATAGTCATATCAGATGACCTAAAGGTAGGCAAGCAATGTGAGAAGGCAGTAAGGAGGGCTAGGGGGATACTGGGATGCATAGGGTTAGGCATCACCAGTAGGAAAAAAGGAAGTTATCCCTCTGTACAGACAGTTTGTGAGAATTCATCTGGAATACTGAATGCAGTTCTGGAGACCCCATCTCTGCAAGGACATAGGCAGGATGAAGGCAGTCCAGAGGAGAGTAACTAAAATGGTGTGGGGTCTGCTCCAGAAGCCATATAAAGAGAGACCAAAGGAGCTTAATATGTATACCCTCAAGGAAAGGAGGGAGAAGGGGGACATTATAGAAACTTTCAAGTACAGGTTCCTCAATGGAATCACCAAAGTCCAAGAGGGTAATGTTCTTGACTCCACAACCTCCTCAGGGAGGCTGTTTCATGCATCCACAACCCTCTCCATGAAAAAATACTTCCTCACATTACCTCTGAACCGTCTCCCCTCTATCTTCAAATTGTGCCCCCTTGTTCTTGCACATCTCTTTTTCTGAAATATGCTACCCTCTTGGACTTTGTTGATTCCCTTGAGGTACTTGAAAGTTTCTGTCATGTCCCCTCTCTCCCTTCTTTCCTCAAGGGTATACATATTAAGCTCCTTTAGTCTTTCTTCGTATGTCTTCTGGTGCAGACCCTCGCGCCATTTTGTTGCCATCCTCTGACAGCCTCCACTCTGTTTATGTCTTTGCAGAGATGGGGTCTCCAGAACTGCATACAGTACTCCAGATGGGGTCTCACCAACTGTCTGTACAGAGGGATAACAACTTCCTGTTTTCTACTATTGATGCCTCTCCCTAGGCATCCCAGTATCCCCCAGCCTTCCTTACTGCCTTCTCACATTGCTTGCCCACCTTTAGGTCATCTGATATAATTACCCCTGGTCCCTTTCCAATTTTACTGTTGTCAGTATCTCACCCCCATGGTGTACTCTTCTCCTGGGTTTTTGTTTCCCAGGTGCATTACCTTGCACTTCTTTGCATTGAATCTGAACTGCCATACATTTGACCATTCCTCCAACCTTGCCAAGTCCCTTCTCATCCTTTCCATGCCATCTTGGGTATCAACCCTGTTGCAGATCTTTGTGTTATCTGCAAAGGGATATACTTTTACTTCCAGTTCCTCTGCAATGTCACTTATAAAGACATAAAAAAGGACCGGTCCCAGTACTGAACCCTGCAGTACCCTGCTAGTAACCCTCCTTTCTTCACTGTGGACTTCATTTACTACTACCCTTTGCATCCTGTTGTCTAGCCAATTTTTTATCCAGGCTACCACCTTGGGACCCACTCCAAGGCTGGCTAACTTGTGTATTACTCTTTTGTGTGGGACTATATCAAATGCCTTTCTAAAATCTAGGTAGGCCATGTCCACAGCCCCTCCCTGGTCTACTAGTTTAGTCACCCAGTCAAAGAAATCTATTAGATTAATCTGACACGACCTTCCCATCATGCATCCATGCTGCCTTGGGTCCTGTGCCCCACTGGCCTCTAGGTACTCAACAATTCTTTCCTTCAGAAGTGATTCCATCATTTTCCCTATCACTGAGGTCAAACTAACTGGTATGTAGTTTCCTGCCTCTGTCCTGCTCCCACTTGTGTGAAGAGGAATCACATCCACCATCCTCCAGTCCTCAGGTACCACCCCATCCTCCCATGATTTGTTAAAGAGAGTAGTCAGCGGTGTCACTAGTTCTACCCTAAGTTCTTTTAGAATTCTTGGGTGAATCCCATCAGGCACCATTGCTTTGTCCACTTTCAATTTTATTAGTTCTTTCAGAACCCTTTCTTCTGTAAATGGACTGGTATTGACCCCCATCTTCAAAGTGTTTCTCTTATTTGGTTTAGGTACCTCCCCCTCCTCTTCCTTTGTGAATACTGAGCAGAAATATTCGTTCAGTATCCCTGCTTTTTCACTGTCACTCTCTGCCCACATTCTGTCCCCTTTATTAAGCCTCAGTATCCCTCCTTTGGTCTTTCTTCGCTCCCTAATGTACCTATAAAAGGTCATATCCCCCTTGTCTCTTGTATTACAATTGTGTTTTGTACTGTTTTGTCCCTATGTACCACTTGATGTGTAGCCTTTGTAAATGAGTTTCTGACTCAAAAGTTTTGTAATTCTGAGAATCAAATAAACAAATAAACTGTTCTCTGTGTGATAGTTGTAACCTCCCCAGCACAACGGGACATTCCTCTCCTCTTTACCCTTGTATTCTCTAAAATCTACTGCAGTAGTAATTTCTCCACTGTCCTCTGTCTTATTTCACATTTCTACTATGAAGGGGTGGCCTCCCATCATGGTAACTCTTCTTTTCTACCCCTCTAATGTTCTCTGTTGTCCCTGTGGTGCCTGTGTTTTGAAAAGTAAGGTTACCATTGTAAACAGGCATGGTGATAAAATAAGAAGCAGCCCCAGTTAGGTTCCAAAACAAACAAGTATCACAGTACATAGTTATGCTGTAGTTTAATAATAAAATGAGGTACCTTACAAGAAATATAAGGTTAAATAGTTATTTTCCTTGCGTGTTTATGTAAGAAATGAAGCCCTTACCTGGTCCACTTGCTGTCTCACTTGCTGCAGGTACTGCACTCTAAGGAGCCAGTGGCAGCTCTAACATATATTTATAGGGTACAGGTGTGGCAAGTCAGCACCAGAAGGAGGGTTAAACCCTTGAGTTTTAATTACGCTTTGTTTCTGTCTTGTGAAACTAATTAAGATGTGGTTCATTCTGGTATAATCAAGCCCAATCAATGTATTTTTTATGGTCAGGCTGATCCCCTACTTAATGTATTAGGGTAGAGATTAAATGTATTAGAATAGGGGGTGGATCAGCTGATCAATGATGTCAGAGTGTTCACCTATATAAGGTGGAGATTTGTGCAAGAGATCAGATAGTATAGGAGCACAGAGGATAGTAGATGTTCTGGGGCTAAGCTCATCTACTCTGTGGCAGTACTCAAGCTGTTAAAAGTACTGATAGTCTCAAGCTGAAAGAAAACCATTTTTTTCATGTTGTTGGCTTTATTTTCTTTACAGTTAATTTCTGAAAAGTTTATTTTGAGCTTTTTTTTTTTGTAAATAAATTTCACACAAAGTCATGTGTGTTCTAAAGAACGTCTGTGTCTGGCTTATCACTTCCCACGCCCGTTCACAAAGTGGTGTTAGAAGTGGGATATACTGGTTGTCCAAGCTATATTGGGGGAAACCAGCTTAGTACCAGATCTGATACTGTGATAAGTAAGGACAATGGCAACTGACACAGATGATACCAAAATGATGGGAGCTGTGACTCGGTCACAGACAGAGAGAACCGGTGTACCCCTACATCCTGGTTTGGAGACTTCAGTAAGGCGAAAGTTGCCAAAGGAACATTCCACTAGTGAGGGTGAAGAAGAAGAGCGACAGCAGAGATGACCAGAGGTTGATGACAGACCTGCTGAGGGCCTTTCGGATCTGCTACACTGGTTGGCAGTTCGCCAGTTGGAAATCGAACGACAGAGGGACATTTATGCACAGGAAAGAGAGAGAGAGCGCCGGAGCCAAGATATGAGGTGGGCAGAAACTTTATAACTAATTCAGACCATGGGGGCTGGACAGGGAAATGGGGGAAATAATAACACTAACCCCAACAATCCCCGAGACATTAAACTAACTAGGATGACTGTCAGTGAAGATATTGAGTCATACCTTACCACGTTTGAGAGAGTTGCTAAAGCATGTGACTGGCCTAAATCCCAATGGGTAGTGCGATTAGCCCCCAACCTCTCCGGGAAGGCCCAGTTAGCATACGGGAATATGGATCCCCGTCTTGCAGAGGACTATGACATGGTGAAACAGAAAATTCTTAAAGATATGACATTAATGCTGAGACATATCGGCAGCGTTTTCGTGCCTTGAAACATTCCCCCCATGATCCTCCTCGGGAAACATATATAAGACTCAGAGAACTATGTAATAAATGGATTCAGCCAGAAGGAAAGTCTCGAACTGACATTATAGAACTTTTTGTACTGGAACAATTTTTACAAATCTTGCCGAATGAGGTCCAGATTTGGATCAAAGAACATAATCCTGAGTCCGCTGAAATAGCTGTGACACTGGCTGAGGACTTTCTGACAGCCCATCAACCTTTCAGAAAAGGAGGACAGAGACAATTTGAATCCCCAGCGAAACCACAGACTGGTCTGGTAAGAAATATTCAGAATGCCTATCCTAAAAAGGAAGAGTGGGAGAGAAGAGGGAGGAGTGGACAAAGAATGAGAACTGTTCCATCTAACATTGTATGTCACAATTGTAAAGGACTAGGACATATTGCCCGTTTTTGTCCATCAAAGAAAACAGATATGGCACACTTAGCTTTACTAAATTCTGGGTATATGTTTTCTGATATTATTATAAAAGGGAAAAATGTCATGGGACTCTTGGATTCTGGTAGTAAGAATACTCTGATTAGGGAAGATTTAGTATCTACAATGCAAAGAGGGGCTGCTATGCATGTCATTTGTGTGCACGGTGATTCACATCAATACCCTACTGTACGACTGTCTATGGGAATACGGGGGGTAACATCTGACATTTCTGCTGGTGTAGTCCCACATCTCCCTGTCCCCGTAGTGATTGGGCATGACTATCCTGGGTTTGCCTCACTACTACTGGAACAAGAAGCTGTCTCAGCTGTAACTACAAGGGCCCAGAGTAAAGAAGAGATTGTGCTAGGAAAAGTGTTTCCCTTTGAAGGAGAAGTAGTCAACCCCCCTGGGAAGGATAGGAAAACCCGTAAAGCAAAGAAATTATTAAAACACAAGTGGCAACAGGAACAACAGGGAGTGAAGGTAGAAAATAATCCTGTATTTGTTAAGGCAGAAATGAAAGAGCAACAGAAAAAGGATGTCTCTCTGCAACCATTTTTTTACAGGTGGGGAAAAGAGAGAAAGCAGGTACCCCTGAAATACAGGAGAAAAATGGGTTATTATATAGAGTTTGTACCAACCCAACTACCCAAGAAACAGTGGACCAATTAATAGTACCCCAATGTTACAGACAGGATATTTTAGCACTGGGGCATGATGTTCCTTGGGCTGGCATACAGGGAGAGACAAAACCTCCAGTAGAATACTGCAAAGATTCTTTTGGCCTGGGATACATGGGGATGTAGCTCGATACTGTCAGGAATGCCCTAAATGTCAAATCACCGCCCAAGCCACTAGAAAGGAGGTAATGCCACTTAATCCCTTGCCACTAGTGACTACACCTTTTGAGAGAATTGGAATGGACATTGTGGGCCCTGTTGATAAAAGTAAAAAGGGAAACAAATTCATCTTGGTGGTGTGTGATTATGCCACCAAGTATCCCGAAGCTATACCCATGAGAACGGTCACGACCAAAAGAATCACAGAGGAACTGGTGAAACTCTTTAGCAGAGTTGGAATACCTAAAGAGATTCTCACTGATAGAGGGGCTAACTTTAACGCTGAACTACTAAGGGAACTACAGCGCCTTCTGGGGATAGTAGCTATAAGAACCTCTCCCTATTATCCCCAGATGGATGGTTTAGTTGAAAGGTTTAATCAAACCCTTAAGTGTATGATAAAGAAATTCATACATGAAGAGGGGCATGATTGGGATTTATATCTTCCCTTCCTTCTCTTTGCCTACCGGGAGGTTCCCCAAGCATCCACAGGGTTTTCACCTTTTGAACTTTTATTTGGAAGAAACCCTAGGGAACCCCTGGATGTAGTCAAAGAGTGCTGGGAGGACAATACAGAACTAAAATCTCTAGGAATAGCAAAGAATATGAAGCAATTAAGACAAAGATTGGTGCTATATACTGAAAAGGCTCATGAAATGGGAGTTAAGGCACAAATCCAGCAAAAACAATACTATGATCAAGGTACGGCCAAAAATAAATCCTTCTCTCCTGGAGAACAGGTATTGTTACTTTTGCCCACTTCTACACATAAGCTTTTAATGAAATGGCAAGGACCCTACAAAATAATTAGACAAGCAGGGCCTGTTACTTATGAAATTGAAACCCCGGACAAAAGACAAAAAAAGAAAATTTACCATGCCAATCTATTGAAACGTTGTCACGAAAAAGCAACTACAGGGGTGAGTCTCTCCGTAATTCCAGAACCCAGAGAAACTGAAATAGAGTTGGCATATGGCAGACTGGAAAAGAAAACAGGAGTAGATGATGTTATTATAAACCCAGAACTTAATGTACAACAAACACAGGCAGTAAGGTCCTTGTTGAATGAGTTTAGCAAAACATTCACTAATACCCCAGGCATGGCTAAAGGTGTAGAACACCACATATGTACTGATGCTAAACCCATAAGGAAAAAGGCATACAGACTCCCAGAACGCCTTAGAGAGGAGGTAAAAAAGGAGATACAGAAACTAAGATCATTACAGATTATAGAACCTTCTAAGAGTCCATGGGGTTCCCCTGTGGTAATTGTCCCAAAAAAGGAAGGAGGAATTAGACTGTGCTTGGACTTCAGGAGCTTAAATCAGGTGGCACAGTTTGATGCTTATCCTATGCCACGTGTAGACGATATAGTGGATAGAACTGGCAAAGCCACTTATATCTCTACACTAGACCTCACAAAAGGCTATTGGCAGATCCCCTTAGAAGAATCCGCCAAGGAGAAAACTGCTTTTAGTACTCCCATGGGTCTTTTCCAGTTTTGAACCATGCCATTTGGGCTACATGGGGCTCCGGCTTCCTTTCAGCGGTTTATGGACCAGGTACTGGCACCTCATAACACCTATTGTGCAGCATACCTGGACAGACATGGTTGTCTTTAGTTGATCCTGGGAAACTCATTTACAAAATCTTCAAGCAGTTTTCTCTTCTATCCAACAGGCAGGACTAACTATCAACCCCACAAAATGTACTATTGCCATGAAAGAGACAAGATATCTTGGTTTCATACTGGGAAATGGTCGTATTAAGCCAGAGATATCGAAGGTGGAAGCAGTAGCCCAGTGTCCCATACCCAGCACCAAGAAACATATACGGTCTTTCTTGGGTCTTGCGGTAATACAGAAGATTCATTCCCAACTTTGCTTCTGTTGCTTCTCCATTGACAGATTTAACTAAAAAAGTTTGGGAATCAGATAAAATGGACTCCTGAATGTGAGGAAGCATTTAATAAAATTAAGGCAGCCCTATGCTCCTCCCCAGTCCTGCGTAGTCCTGACTTCACATACCCATTCGAGAGTACATACAGATGCCTCAGGATCAGGTATAGGGGCAGTGTTGAGCCAAACGATAGATGGAGAGGAACATCCTGTAATATATATTTCAAGGAAACTCCACGATAGGGAACAAAAGTATGCTACCATCGAGCAAGAATGTCTGGCAGCCAAGTGGGCCATTGAGTCCTTGAAATTTTATTTATGGGGTGCCCAATTTACTTTAATAACCGATCTCAATCCTCTCTGCTTCCTATCACAAATGAAGGACAAAAATAATAGAATCATGAGATGGTACTTGGCCCTGCAACCTTATAGTTTTACAGTACAACACAGAGCAGGCTCAGCTCATATGAATGCAGATTTTTTGTCCAGACATGGGGCGGAAGTAGGTACCACCAGCCCTAAAACAGATAATTGAAAATCTGTATCAATGTTTAACACATAGGAAAGAAGGTTAAGAGATACAGTCATGACACCCCAGGGCTATTTAATAAATGTGGACGTTTATGCTTTTGATGATTCACATCTATCTCTAAAGATAATTCTAATGTTTGAAATGGGTGCCCTGGGGTGGAGCTTTCAAAGAGAGGGTGGGTGAAAGCTCCATCCTACCCTCAGAGATTGGGTAGGTTGTCTTGAAAACTCCAGGATTTATTGAAATAAATGGTGGTTTTCGATTAACATTGGGGGTGTGTGATAGTTGTAACCCCACCCCCCCAGCACCACGGGACATTCCTCTCCTCTTTACCCTTGTATTCTCTCAAATCTACTGCAGTAGTAATTTCTCCACTGTCCTCTGTCTTATTTCACATTTCTACTATGAAGGGGTGGCCTCCCGTCATGGTATCTCTTCTTTTCTACCCCTCTAGTGTTCTCTGTTGTCCCTGTGGTGCCTGTGTTTTGAAAAGTAAGGTTACCATTGTAAACAGGCATGGTGATAAAATAAGAAGCAGCCCCAGTTAGGTTCCAAAACAAACAAGTATCACAGTACATAGTTATGCTGTAGTTTAATAATATAGTTATGCTGTAGTTTAATAATAAAATGAGGTACCTTACAAGAAATATAAGGTTAAATAGTTATTTTCCTTGCGTGTTTATGTAAGAAATGAAGCCCTTACCTGGTCCACTTGCTGTCTCACTTGCTGCAGGTACTGCACTCTAAGGAGCCAGTGGCAGCTCCTAACATATATTTATAGGGTACAGGTGTGGCAAGTCAGCACCAGAAGGGAGGGGTTAAACCCTTGAATCTTAATTACGCTTTGTTTCTGTCTTGTGAAACTAATTAAGAGGTGGTTCATTCTGGGTATAATCAAGCCCAATCAATGTATTTTTTTATGGTCAGGCTGATCCCCCTACTTAATGTATTAGGGTAGAGATTAAATGTATTAGAATAGGGGGTGGATCAGCTGATCAATGATGTCAGAGTGTTCACCTATATAAGGTGGAGATTTGTGCAAGAGAGCAGATAGTATAGGAGCACAGAGGATAGTAGATGTGCTGGGGCTAAGCTCATCTACTCTGTGGCAGTACTCAAGCTGTTAAAGTACTGATAGTCTCAAGTTTAAGAAAGCCATTTTTTCATGTTGTTGGCTTTATTTTCTTTACAGTTAATTTCTGAAAAGTTTATTTTGAGGTTTTTTTTTTTGTAAATAAATTTCACACAAAGTCTTGTGTGTCCTAAAGAATGTCTGTGTCTGGCTTATCACTTCCCACGCCCGTTCACACTCTGGTCCATTCTCCCCCTCCCTTCATTTCCCATAAGATTCCTTTATACCTGTCCCTTGCATTTTTGAATTTTGCCACTATTTTCTCCCCTACCACTTCTGCTGGAAGGCTGTTCCAGGAATTTGCCAACCTTTCTGTGAAAAAGTACTTCCTTATGTCTCTCCTGAATCTACACCATTCCAGGTTCATAGCCTGTTCCCTTGTTTTTGAGCACATTTTGTTCTGAAAAATACTTCCTTCCTGTACCTTATTTACTCCTGAGTTATTTAAAGGACTCTGTCATGTCTTCCCCTTACTCCTGTCTCTCAGAATGTAAATATTTTGGTCCTAAGTCTCTCATTATATGGCTTCTGATGTAGATCTGACAGCATTTTAGTTGCCCTCCTCTGTACCACTCCAGTCTAAATCTTTTTGGAGTCATCTCCAGAACTGGACAAAGTAAGCTACATGGCATCTTACCAGTGATCTGTACAGAGACAACACCACTTCTCTCTTTCTGCTGGTGATACCCCCTCTATGCACTCCAGCATCCCACTAGCCTTCCTTAGTGCCTTGTCACACTGCCTGGCCACCCTTAGGTCATCAGATATGATTACCTCAAGTCAGTTACCTGCTTGGTGTTTGTCAGTACCACCATGCCCATTTTGTACTCTGCCCCTTGGGTTTCTGTTCCCCAAGTGCATCCAAGTGCAAATTTCGCACTGATACAGTACCAAGCTGCCATACCCTTGAGCATTTGTCAAGTTTTCTCAGGTCACTGCTCATCTTTTCCACTTCACCCCCCCCCCCGAGTCACTACTCTATTTCAGATTTTTGTGTCATCCACAAAGTGGAAGACCTTCCCTTCCAGCTACTTTGCAATGTCACTTATAAAGGCGTAAAAAAGGACTGTCACAGAACTGATCCCTGAGGCACCCTGATGGTTATGCTCCCTACCTCATAGTGAACTCAGTTTACCACCACCCTCTGCCTCATATCTCCTACCCAATTCTGTACCCAGTTTATGTTTATTTCCAACCAGAAGTCATGAAAATGGCTACCTATGTCCAAAACTTGACACCTGTAATTAACCTCCTGAAGCAACTGAATTCAGCCAGAAGAAAACTGGCAGAACATTAGGTTGATTACATTTGACTTCAGTGACTTGTATATGAGTATAACTCATGAGGAAGGCATTAACACTATACTCAAAGCACTAAGAGGGAGGGAGAATACCTTCCATCCATGTAAATATGTAACCCAAATAGGGTAGATTGCTTTGAAAACAAAAATATTTAATCTTTGATGGGTTACTTATATGAACATGTGATGGGAGCAGCAATGGGAAGCACAACTTCCCCAGCATTTGCTAACCTGTTCACGTGGGACTTTGAGGTATAATTCATATTAGACAACTGCTCTAGCCTATTTACAGATCAGATAGTTTACTGTAAAATACTTACTGACAACATATTTGTTATATGTCAGGGAGACATAAATTCACTAACTGACTTTCATAATCTTAGTAATAGAACCCATTATTTGAACATCACCATGAATGACAGTGAATTTGACATAACATTTTTGGACTTGTTAATTCCCAAGGGAACAGATGGACTGAACACAGCCTTATTCAGAAAGGAGAGAGACTGTAACACCATAATGCAAGCTATGAGTTTCCACAACCCATGACATTAGTAGCAGTCCAAAGGCCCATTTTATATGAGTAAAAGCAAGTACAGTGAGGCAGCAGAATATGAATGAGCAAGGACTGACATGGCAGATAGATTTAGGAAAAGGGGGCACAAAGGTACACTTTTAAGGAAGGCCACAGAGGAAGCATCATAGCTGACCAGGGAAGAACTACTTTCAGTGATTCAGAGGGATAATGGTGGGGACAGTGTAGTCCTTTCCACATATTATAGCAAATAGAGTGAGGACATCAAGAGATTTTTAAAGATGAATTAGCATGTGTTACAGCTGGGCATTCAGTAAACGGGAGATTCAGGAATCTACCTCTCTTTACATCTAAAAGGAATCAGACATTACGTGATAGTTTTGTCGATATGGAGCATAAAGTACACGAGGAACTCAGCGGTCAAGTAAGACAAATCCTACTAGGCCCCCTGGCAAAAGGCAGTTTCTGTTGTCTAAATCAGAAAACTATGTACCAACACCCATACGCTAATAGGAAATTTGAGATCAGACAGCACACTACATGAACAACAGACCATGTGGTCTACTTGATTCTGTGTCCATGTGACAAATTATATATTGATACAAACAGGAGAGAACTCCACAAGCAGATAAGTGAGCATATATGTGACATATGAAGAAAGAAAATAACTATGTTGTTGCCAGACATTTCAACACAGCAAGCCAATCAGTAACCTCATTGAGGTTTTGGGGCCAAGAATGTGTGGCAGAGCCAAAAAGGACCAATGACTGGGTCACTGCATTACACCATGATCATTTTGGAACTGGAGATTTGGCTAAATGGGGCGTGTGACTGGTCAATATACTGGTAATGTGGAAGTGTATTGATGGTATGAGACTAACAATAATAATACACATGGGTAAAAATAGAAACATATCCATCCCGGAATTTTGGACTACACCCTAAAATTATATATCACACTGTACTCTGATGTGCTCCACACTTAAACAGAACAGAACTGTAGAACTTATTATGGATTGGTCTTACTTCTGTACATCTGTTTGAAAGCTACTATTAAGCAGTGTAAGACAATACATATGAACCACACAGAGGATATTAATGGGAAACAGTATAATCATAATGTTTGTTTAAGGAATTGATATACCAGAGATCGACTATACTGTGGTTGCAACTTGTTAGGCCAGAGTAACATCATAGTGAAGTTGCTAACTGTGAGGTGTTGTTTTCTGACACTACCTCTGCACTGTGCTTTCACATATTTGTATCATAACACCTTTAAGATGAGGTTTACTATTAAAAAAGTTAAAATAACATACCTAGCATGTACAAATAAACAAATCACAAATCTCTCTGATAAAATGAAAATTATTAGGACAAGAGCTGGGGGGGCACCACAGTGTGCAGTCTGATGTGCCATAGGGATGGCTGCCTTTTCCACATTAATCCTCTGAGCCACTTAGATTTAGCAGTGACTGGATTCTATGATGCCTGCAGCATCAGCAATGGGCAGGACACTGAGAGACATTAACATGATGTCACATCCTCCCTCCACAATGCAATATTTAAGCTGTATATGTACAATGCCTCAGCCACTGCTTTTATCAAGGGGAGATGACTGGAGGGTATCGTTAGTTCCCCGAGGTGAAGCACTTAAGTTTTTCTCTTCTTTTTTGACACTGCAGCTAATACTAAGTTAGTATGTCACAACATTTATTTTAAAGAATAGGAAAGATGATTGTTTTATGCCAAAACTGATCCACTGTAACAGAAGTGAAAGCACAGAGGGACGGGGTCCTTCAGCCATGTAAGGATGTTTGACCTTATGAGGTATTCTAAATCCAAATAAAAAAGAGAACATCAACTCAACCCCAGTCAGTGGCAAAAAAAATCCATGCACTGGTTTAATTTTAAAACAACATATTTACTAAATATAAAAATAGAAGCACCCCTCCAAGACTCCATCTCTTTTTATTTGGACTTGGTATACTTATAGAACAGCTCCCCCGTGTGACTCTGAGCCTTGTTTCTGCATGTGGGTTTTCCTTATGAGGTATTGTAAGTTGAAAGCTACATAGCATGGGGTTTTTCTTTAGTTATACTTGTTAAAATATTTAAACATCATATATTACTTTAATGCTCTCACTAACAAAGAATGTGCTCTGTAGGTTTAGCTACCACCAAGTGATCTCTAAGTAAATAGATTTCAGGAAAAGCATTAAATATTTGAGGAGTAAATTAAAGCACTTTAACCATGCACTAGCAGTACAAGCACTATATATAGTTTCTCTTGAGGTTTGGGCATGGGGCTTGTTTTACATGATTTAGTCAGAGTCACTTTATTTCTTTTTTTAATTATATGTATACATAAGAAATTAAAGAATGGAGAATTATTGATAGAATATCGAAACAAGTCATAGCATACAGGGAACATTTATAAACATGAAATGAATAAGATGTTCACATGGTTTGTGTGATATTGAGGAATAACTGAGGATTTGGTGAAGGGACATGGTGGTGCAGAATTTGTTATGAAATGTAAGAAAGAGTGAGCTGCTATTTTCATTTTTATCTTTCAACAGTAGTAACACAGCATTTGTAGTGGACCAGACAAAGTGGTGGAGAAGACATGAGATGTTGCCGAGAGATATTTCTGTGTTCTGTGAACTAATAAAAGAATTACATGGATTTTAATAAATACTGAAAATAGATTCACAAAGTGCAGTAAAAGGAATAGAACATTGTTGCAGTGGAAACAGCATATTATAGGGGCATGGTAGCACCTCTATAGTTAGGGTGGCTGCTGAGTTCTATGTTAAATCTCAATTTTTGTTATGCTGTTTGAAGAAAGATGTTTTTTTCAGATTTATATGAATCTTCAAGGATTTGTTGCACATTGTAGAATCAACAATCCCTAAAAGACTCATGTAAATTGGATCAGTATGTTTAGAGAAATTAGAGAAATTAAAATGTGAGAAAAAAATTCCATTGATTTTGATTATTTTTCTGAATTTCTTCTCTCATTTAGATCAAAAAACTATACATCTTTAAATTGTGAAATTTTGCAAGGTTCTGTAAGTTGGAGTAGAGGGATTTCCATGGGATCTTGATGCTTGGGAGTTTTTTAAACATGTTTACATTTGAAATATTGCATGTTTAGTGTTTCGGAGTGTGCTTCCTAGTCAGGCTTGGAGATAACGTACCATGTGCACAGAATGGTTTTAGTGCTGTTGAATAGGGATCTGAAAATGAGAATGAGTTGGGCTGTAGTTTAAGTACTGGTTGCACAGAGGACTGACGGGGATAGGAAAATGACAGTTATAACAGGCAGTTCAAACGTTCCACGCATGACACAGTTATAGTGTTATTGCTGTCTTCAGCCACTCTAACACACATGCACACAAACTGCCAACATCTACCATACAATGGTCCATTTCTTTATGTCAGAATTTGATTTCCTGACAATAACATTCTTATGCATGTTCTCCGCTCCACCCCCCCAACAGACACTATGAGCAGAATCAAAGATGAGCTGTGAAAGTGACAGCAATGAAACTATTTTAGTAACACATTGGTATGTTCATCTCTGAAACTCTGTTTTAGGATTAGCAAACAGAGTGTTTAATAATAAAAAATAATAATAAAACTTTATTTATTTAGCGCCTTTCAAATACCAAGGCGCTGTACAAATGAATCATAAAATCAGAATATACATATAAAAACAACGATTGATAACAGCATCAGTCCACAAAAGCCTTGTTCCATAAAAGAGTCTTAAAATTCCGCTTAAAGGCTTCCACGGTCATGCATTCTCTAAGCCAGCAAGGCAGAGAGTTCCAGAGGGTTGGGGCCATGAACCCAAAGGCCCTAGCCCCAGAAGACTTCAATATAACCCTCGGAACCTCTAGCAACCCCTCGTCAGCTGAATGGAGCTGTCGCACGGGGTGGTAAGGGATCAGAAGCTCTTTCAAGTAGTCAGGATCAAGTCCGTGCAGGGCTTTGAAGGTCAGAAGACCTGCTTTAAAGGTGATCCACCACTGTATAGGCAGCCAGTGCAGATCGCGCAGCACAGGGGTAATATGTGTCCTTCTAGTCACCCCTGTCATTAACCTTGCTGCATCGTTCTGCACTAGCTGCAAGTGGCAGATATCAACCCCAGGAAGCCCCAAGTAAAGGGAGTTGCAATAGTCAAGGCGAGATGTCATGAAGGCATGGACTAGCATGGGTAAATCACTAGACAGAACAAGGTGTTTCACCCTGGCGATGTTCCTAAGATGGTAGAATGTGGACTTAATGACTGCTGACACCTGATGACGAAGAGTCAGCCCGTCATCAAGTACCACTCCAAGGTTACGCACACGTTCAGAGGTAAGGATCAGATCCCCCCCCCAGCAATATGCCAGAGGGCTGACCGGACCCCAACCCCCCTGACCCATGACCTGGGTCCACGACCAAAACCTCAGTCTTACCAGCGTTCAACTTTAACCAGCTCAGATTCATCCAGTTTCTGGGGGGAACAACATATATGACAATTTAGCAATTCAGTTGAGTTTCTGAATAAAGCTCACTGTTAGCTCAGTCAGGAAGGAAATGTTTAAAAAAGGAAAAAAATATGTTCAAGACTGTGCAGTGTAATCAGGAAATGTTTGCTAGTGGGTATCAGGTATCATGTCATATATAATTTCAGACATCAGGAACAGTTCTCAGAAATGGTTCTGTCTATACTAAAGAGAACTGTTTCCAAGAACTGTTCCTGATGTCTGAAATTGTATCTGACATTGTATGATAATGTATTTTATATTGTATTTTATATTGTATCTAAATTGGTTCAAGAACAAAGTAAATAAAGGCACTGTACAAGTTGAGGGAACCAATTATATGCAGTCAGCCCAGGGAAAGAGTTAAAAAATGGATTCCCAATTTGTCTAATGGGGAGGAATAAAACAAAACATAATAAGTTCTGCTAAGGTGACTAATAAGATATGGTCTCTGTAGTGTACATTACTGCCTCATGGCAATAAGGCACTATGCCATGTACTGACATCTGTACAGTAGGTAAAAGAACTGCAGGTTTCCTCTACTATGCTCAGGGAATATACCTATAGTCAATCTTACCCAGGGATTATCAGCTGATTCAGCTTCCCACATTAAAAAAAAGAGATCAAGTAATCAGAGCTGCTTCATATCGATGCTAAAATGTTTTTATGGGATATGATATCAAGGACTCAGAGAAGTCTGAAACTGGACCTGACTTATTTATAAGCAATTAAAGTCAAACCCAGAGGCAATGCTAAATTAGCCATGTGATTACTTGGCTATTTGTTTTAATTGTTTAAGCCTGAGAATAGCAGTTTTCTGATTGCTGTGTCTCGAGTTTTCCAAGTGCTCTATCAATTGATTTACTTTGATTATATTCCTAATTGTGGCATTATCTTTAATCATTGTAAAACAAGCACCTGTTTCATTCCAGCTGTAAAATAAAAAGTAATGAATAGAAAATGCATTTTCCTTTAGAATTACTTAAGCTAAGGCTCAGCTATTTCATTGATCTGAATAAGCAGACCAAATTATAAGCCTGATGAGCCAACACCTCGGAAGCATCATTTACCTTCCTGCTAAAAATGGCTTTGTTCAATAAAAGATCCCCCCCAACAAAAAAACATGAATGCTCTTTCTGAAAATCATAAGCCCAACCTCAATCCAGACATTTGCTTACCTGTTTGAATTTGTGACTGAGAATTTCAACATGCCTTTTTATTATTGGAGGTGATAAACATTGCATCAGCTGCATTTAAATATGTTAATACTATGGTTAGAGAGCAATGTTTTTCCTAAATAAGAAATAACAAGAAATTCAAAATACAAAGAGAAATAAAATAAAATAAAAAAGAACACATGAAAAAGTTCAGCAATTTGCTTGTTTTTTTTTGTTTGTTTGTTTTTTGCAAAAACAAAATAAATGCTTGCAGCAGTTGTTGTTTAGGCTCCGTTGTCACCACATAGTTGGTCCTCAAGGAAGTGGCAGTGGAATTGTCTGATTCACAAAACCTTTTAAGACCATTGCATAATGCTGAGTAATACAATGTAGTATATTATGAATGTGATTTCTAGAGTATATAAGGTAATTTTTAGGTATTGTATTAATGTAAATGCAATAACAAGAAATAAAACTACGTTTTCAATGAATAAAATGAAATAGCACAAAATTCCAGAAAATAGAAAGGAAAATGATAAAAAATAAGAAGAATTTCATGGGTCTCTACCTATGGTGTATGAGGAGAGATAGGACATATTTATCTTGAGGCACATCTGTGTTCCACATGGGGAGATGGGCATCATTTTCATCAATTTCATATATGTTTTTAACCACCTTTTCAGGGATGAAGTAAACCCTAATATCCGTTCTCCTTTTTTTTAACTAATTCTGTCAGCAATGTATTTGGTACTCTAGTCTCTTTAACAAATGATATGTTCCTTCTCTCCTTTCTACTAGGGGTATATCTCACACCCCAATCCTGCTAACTGTTGCATACTTGCCTTATCACTGCA
Organism: Neoceratodus forsteri; assembly: GCA_016271365.2. NCBI lineage: Eukaryota > Metazoa > Chordata > Ceratodontiformes > Ceratodontidae > Neoceratodus > Neoceratodus forsteri. Next base: position 1,372,757,062 of record CM057450.1, on the reverse strand, counting down.
GAAAAAACAAAACAAAAAAGCTATCATTAAAACTAAAAACTGGCTAATGGCTAGAATTCTTACAATCCGCCTGTGGAAGTATCTGACAGTTGAGATCTGTAACATGGAAAAGGACTACAGCTAAGATAAATCATGTATATGTAAAATTTTAAATATTTTGGAGATGATGAGTCTTATATCTTATGGCACAGTGAATAGACATTGTACCACATCAAATTTGTGGCTGTATAGTTATATTTAGGATATTCCATAACCTGCTGAAATCACCCTGCTCTGAATCGTATCCTGGGGCTTCATTAATATGACCAGATAATTAATGTATGTAATTATGTGTACAATGTCAAACTATGTGCTTGTACCATATTAATGAGTTTAACATTTTACAGCAGCTGGTTTGTTTGCTACATGTTGTAATTAAAAATTATTTTAATAAATAAAGCATTCAGTGACAGAACAGTATTATTGTGGGTATCGGGTATGATGTCAGATATGTTTTCAGACATAAGAAACAGTTCTTGGAAACAGTTCTAGCTATATTGAAGATAACTGTTTCCAAAAGTTGTTCCCAATGTCTGAGTTGTATTTCGTACTGGGTGATGGAAGGGAAGAAGGAATCAAAGCCCATTATACCATTCCCTGCATAGCGGGCTCATTTCAATTTCTTAAACATTCTAGTTTGTCTTTCTCTCTCTTAAACTGACCCAGCGTGCTACTTTGAACAATATATTCTGGCAGTGCATTCCATATTCTAGCTGTTCTCTGTACAAAAGAAAAGTATCTTGAATTTGCTTTACCCATCTTAAGTTTTATTTGGAGTTGATGTGCTCTCAACCCTTCTGGTTTATTCACCATTTCCAACCCTAGTTCTTCTACTAACTCAGGATCCTTCATAAACGTAAATACTGTAGCTGTAATAAATCTCCTCTCTTTCTTCTGTCCTCCAGTTTAAACATATTCAGCCTTCTCGACATTTCTTCACACCCATTATTTTTTTCAGACCAGATCATCTTTGTGTATGTTCTTTGCACTCTTTCTATTTATTTCACCCTTTGTATATGGGCTCTACAATGGTGATCTATAAACTAAATAGGGCCTTACATAAGTCCCATACAATGGTAATAACCATTGTCTAGACTTATTTATAAAACTTCTTTTTATATTTCTTATCAAGTAGTTAATTTTTCTAATAACCTCAGAGCTCTGTTCCTTGAATGCCGTGCCCTCATCTATTATTATTCCACAATCTTTCTCTTTATCTGTAACCTGCACCTTGCAATCATTTAAACAATATTCATGTTTGGGATTCATTGTCCCCACATGCATCACTCTACACTTCTCTACATTGAATGGCATCCTATTTTCCCTTGCCCATTCCTCCAGATATTTCAAATTAGCTTCCAGTCGCTGAATATCCCCCAGTGACCCCACTTGCCCTCCCAACTTTACATCATCTGCAACTTCTACCATGGTATTCTGAATACCATGATGAATATTTCCTATATATAACGAAAGCAATATGGGGCCCAATACTGACCTGTGTGGCACTCCACTTGTAACCCCTACTTGGCCAGACATAAAACCTCTTATCCTCACTGTCTGTTTCCTTTTCCTTAACCAACTTTACACCTACCTTATTAATCTACTATCGATTCCTATTCTCTCCATTTTGGCAATAAGCTGGTTATGTGGTACTTTATTGAATGCTTTCTGAAAGTCAAGAAAGAAGATGTCCATTGGCTTAGTTCTATACATATTTTTATTTATTTGTTCCTAAAATATGAGTTGATTAGTCAGACATGACCTATTTTTTTTAACCCATGTTGTCTAATATCACTTGCTTTTAACCCCTTACGATCTTCCTCTAACCTGTCTTTCAGAAAACATTCTGCCACCTTACACAAAACTGCAGTTAGGCTAACGGCCTATAATTTGTCATAGAGCTTTTTAACCATATATATATATATATATATATATATATATATATGTGTGTGTTTGTATCACAACTCTGCTTTTCCAATCCTCCAGTACCTCCCCTGTAGGAAATTACTTTTTTAACAGATGTGCCAGTGGGGCTGCTATAAGTGCATTTACTTCCTTCAACATTCTAGGGTGTAATGAATCAGGCCCTGAAGATTTATGAGGCTTTAAACCTTTTAGTAATGTTTCTATGTACTCTGTACTAACTTCCATTTCCAAATCATTATTTATTTTCTCTTTAACTATAATTATATCCTTTGCCTTATCATAAACAGAACAAAAGTACTGATTCAGATGTTCTGCCATTTCTAAAGAATCAGACACTTCATTACCATTTATAGTTGACATTATATGACATTGTATTTGTAATCATATTTAAATTGGTTCAGGAACAGTGTAAATAAAAGCACTGTACAAGTTGATGGCATGAATTGCATGCAGTCAGCACAAGGAAAGTGTTAAGAAAGTGATTCCTGACATACCTAATGGACGGAGGGAAAGAGTTAAAAAAATGATTCCTGACTTACACAATGGGTGGGTGATAAAACAAAACATGATCAGCTCTGCTAAGATGGCTAATAAAATATGGTCTTTGTAGTGTACATGTACTGCTCCATGGCAGTAGAGAACTATACCATGTATTGACATCTGTACAGTAGGTAAAGGGACTGCAGGTACCCTCTGCTTTGCTCTGGGAATATACCTATAGTCAATCTTACCCAGGGATTATCAGCTGATTCAGCACCCCACATTAAAATAAACAAGAGCACTAGTAATCTGTGCTGCTTTTTATAGATGATAAAATGTTTTTATGGACTTTAATATCAAGGACTCTGAGAAGTTTGAAACTGGAACTGGCTTATTTATAAATAATTAATTTCAAACACAGAGGCAAAGCTAAATTAATCATGTGATTACTTGGCTGGTTGTCATAATTGTTTAAAGTGATTTTGGTAGGTTTGCCATAGCAAATGTGAATAGTTGCCTGTAGGCATTGTAAATCAGTCTCCTATCATTTAAACTGCAAAACAGTGCTTTTTTCCATGAAAAATAATCCTTTTATTTCAGTGCTCTGCTTCATTTGCATAATCCGCTACTTTTTTCTCAGTTCTGCAACCCCCAACTGTGATATCATACCAGGGAAACTAAATTTTTAAAGTGACACTGTCAGTTTTCAGATGTAGATACAAAAAACAGCTATCCACTGTACCTACAATGCCTCACTATGTAAATTAGTATACAGGCTATTACATATCTGTGTTCACTGCAGAAATAGGAGACAACATCTCTCAGTATAGAAGTATTGTAGCTAGATACTGTGTGCACAATTTCTTGTTTTGAAAATAAACACACTGTACAAGAGCTTATGTTGTTGACACCACTACAGAAATATAGGACTGCATCCCACAATAAGGAAAATTGAAAACAGCATCTTATTTTACCCACAATGCCTTGCTATGGACATTTACATATTAGGTGCTCATCGCTACCAACATATGGGACTGAATCTCTGAGTAAGGCACATTTAAGTCAACATTATAAATTACCCAGAATTCATTGTTTCTGTATGTAAAACATTGACTGCTCCAGGGTATTACATCATTCTGGGGGTGTGGCCACACAGAGAAACTGGAAGACAGCCAGACACAAAGGGCTGATAAAACATAACAATCAAATGACTACGAAACATTTTTTTTTACAAAACAAATTGCAGCTTTAACATCTGAAGCATAGCTGGCAATGGCATACTATGTGAAAAAGGCATCTGCAAGACCTCACACAATCACTTAAGCCTGAGAACAGCAGTTTTCTGATTGGTGGGTATCAAGTTCTCCAAGTGCTCAATCAATTTATTTTCTTTGATTATATTCCTAACTATGACATTATCTTTAATCATTGTAAAACCAAGCACCGGTTTGATTCCAGCTGTAAGAGAAAAAGTAATAAATAGTAATTGCATTTTTCTTTTAGAATTACTTAAGCTAAGAATCAGCCATTTCATGGATCTGAATAAGCAGACCAAATAATGAGCCTATTGAGCCTACACCCAGGAAGCATCCTCTAACTTCCTGCTAAGCTCGGCATTTGTTCAAAGAAAGATCCCTCCACCCCCCAAAAAAACCCTGAAGGATCTTTCTAAAAATCACTAGCCAAACCTCAAATCTGGACATTTGTTTAACCTGTTTGAATTTGTGGCCAAGAAATTCTGAAATGCATTTTCATTATTGGAGGTGATAATTATTGCATCACCTGCTTTTAAATCTTTTAATACCATGGGTGTACGATGAGAGATAGGCAGTATTTGTCTTGAGCTGTGCCTATGTTTCACACAGAGAAACAAGACTTCATTTTCAACAATTTCATATAACTTTTCACCCACCTTTTCAGGGATTAAGTAAGCTCTAGTTTTCTCCCTCCATTTTTTTAACTAATACATTCAGTGATTTATTGGGTACACTGGTCTCTTTAACAGATGGTGTGTTCCTTCTGTCCTTCCTATTAGAGGTACATCCTGCACCGCAGCACTGCAAACTGTTGTTTACTTGTCTTACCACTGCAAAAAAAAAAAAGCTATCATTGAAAACTGAATAACTGCTAGAATTCCTACAATCTACCTGTGGAAGGATCTGATGGTTTAGATTTATAGCATGGAAAAAGAATACAGCACACGTTAATCATGTATATGGCAAATCTAAAATATTTTGGAGATGATGGGTCATATATTTCATGGCACAGTGAAGGGACTTTGTACCATAGAAAATTTGCAGCTATATTGTTATATTTAGTATATTAAATAACCTACAGAAATCACCCTGCTCTAACTCTCACCCTGGGATTTCATCAATATGAACAGATAATTAATATATGTAATTATGTGTACAATGTCAAAGTATGTGTCTCTGTACCATATTAACAATTTAAACCAATTTTACAACAGCTGGTTTGTCTGCTACATGTTGTAATTAAAAATTATTTTATTAGAGAATTCAGTGACAAAACAGTGTCATTGTGGGTATCAGATATGATGACAGATATGATTTCAGACAAGATGAACAGTTCTCAGAAACAGTTATATCTATATTACAGAGAACTTTTTCTAAGAACTGTTCTTAAGATCTGAATTGTATCTGACATTGTGTGATATTGTATCTGTTATCATATCTAAATTGGTTCAGGAACAGTGTTAATAAAGGCACTGTGCAAGTTGAGGGAACAAATTGCGTACGGTCAGCCGAGGGAAAGAGTTAAAAACTGATTCTCAGCTTACCTAATCGGGGAGGTGTGAGAAAACAAAACATAATTGGCTCTGCTAAGGTGTCCAATAAAATGTGATCTCTGTAGTGTACATTACTACTTCATTGCAGCAGAGCACTATGCCATGCACTGATATCTGTACAGTAGGTAAAGGGACTGCAAGCACCATCTGCTATGCTGAGGGAATATACTTATGGTCAATATTTCCAGGGATTCACAACTGATCCAGCTCCCCCACATTAAAATAAACAAGATCAAAAGTAGTCCAAGCTGAAACTGGAACAGCTTTATTTATAAATAATTAAAGATAAGCACAGAGGCTATGCTAAATTAACCATGTGAGTAAGGTTAATTTGCTGGATGTCTTAATTGTTTAGCCCGGGACAGCAGTTTTCTTATCACTGGTTCTAGAGTGCTCCAAGTGCTCAATCAATTTATTTCCTTTGATTATATCACTAATCATGCCATTATCTTTAATCATTGTAAAAACAAGCATTTTGTTATTCCAGTGGTAGGAGAAAAAGTAATGAACACTAATCTTATTTTTATTTTAGAATTACTTAAGCTATGACTCAGCCCTTTCATGGACTGGAATAAGCAGGCCAAATTATGAACCTTATGAGCCTGCACCCAGGAAGCACCCCTTCCTTTCATGCAAAAGTGATATTTGTTCATTAACCCCCCCCAAAAAAATGAAGGCTCTTTCTAAAAATCGTAAGACAAACCTCAATCCAGATATTTTCTTAATCTGTTCAAATATGTGGCTGAGAAATACCAACTTGCCTTTTTATGTACTATTCTGATCACTCCTCTCAACACTGGTTAAATAGGACCACACTCCAGTGTATTTAAACAGTGTTAAGAGCAGTGGTTAGTGCAGTTCATAATGGGTAGTGCCACAGGTACTTGACCTCAGTAAAGGGTAAGTACTCTTCTGTAACCCAATGCTATGCATGACTTTTGCTTATGATGTACTCAGACACTGAACAGACACTTTGATTACTATTTATTTATGTTATTTGTAAATGGTATGTCAGAGACATACATCACTAACATGAATCATATCTCAAATCAGACAAACCTCTGTTATTTAGAGGTATCTATACTTGAATTAATTGTTTCATGTTCTGGGCATATGCATTATTGTATTATGGTATTGTGCCACCATATAGCAGTATAGCCTACTGGTTAGAGTAACAAGCTGTGAATGAGCTTGGTACATCCAGCAGACCTGGGTTTGATTCCCACAACCTGCACTTGCATACAGTGTGACTCTGAGCAAGTCACTTAACCAGCCCAGAACTCCTGGATCACCCCTGAAAACAGGCACTTACCTGGTTAACAAAGAATAAATAAAGTAAATATGGCTTGGGTAGATGGTATTATATATTTATATTTTACTTATGAAGCAGACAATAATACAGTATTTTGTTATATCACTCAATTAATTTGATGTAAACAACTACAGTAATATTGCATGCAACTTATTGGGGAACTGGTTACATTATGTTATACGGTATGCAATTGCAGCAGTTATCTACACTTCAACCTCCAGTATTCAAGGCATGTATATTCACTGTTATGAGATGTTGTCAACGCATGTTCTGGGAGGTGACTATAGTGTGAGACACAGACTTTAGCAACCGATTGTGTCAACTGTAATAGAATAAGAGTCTAAAACAAGGCTAAATGCATTTTTCTGTGAACTGCCACATTAAAAAAACAATAATGTGGGATGGATAATGCATGAACTATTTGAAACAGAACTACAGCATTAGGGTGTTGTTTAAATTGACAGTATCTATACTATATGTTGATTTCCTTCTATGTCAATGTCCATGCAGGATGACCATGATAGAACATATGGTTTTGCACTGAAATTCTCTTTTACAAATCTACAAACCAAGGTAAGGTTATACATACAATGGATTATGAAATAAAAAAAATCATTTAATCACAGAGCTTTAGTTAGAACACTGGGTTGACAGTATTAACTATAGATATTCTAAATGATACACTATGTTGAGAATATTTTAGTGGAAACTTGATAAAGGTTCAGCGTGTATGTGGGTTACACTGTGTATGTGGTTGTGATGTTAATTTTTTTTAATTAGTTTTTATAAATATGTAGGTTAATTTACTTTTATGTTATTGACCTATACCTAGATTCTTGCTACTGAAGAAGCCCATGAAGGTCAAAATGTTGGGCATAATCAGGGGATCATGGTTTATCAAGCTATGAAATAACAGATTTTTGACCTTCTACATTGGTGCTGGTTTTTCCTTGCATATTATTTGGTTCAGAAATATAACCAGATAATTAACGTATGTAATTATGTGTACAATGTCATACCATGTTAATGAGTTTAGCTGATTTTCCAGCAGCTGTTTTTTCTGCTTTGTGTTATAATTAAAATTTACTTTAATAAATAAAGAATTCAGTGCCAGTCCAGTGTCACTGTCAGTAAAAGGAATGATGTGTACTATAATTTAAGACATCAGGAACAGTTCTCAGAAACAGTTCTGTCAGAAAACTGTTTCCAAGAACTGTTCCTGATGTCTGAAATTGTATCTGACATCGTATGATATTCTATCAGTTATTACATCTGAATTGCTTCAAGAACAATGTTAATAATAGCACTTCACAAATTGAGAGAACAAATTTCATGCAATCAGCTCAGGGAAAGAGTTATACAATTTATTCCCAACTTATCTTATTGGGGGGGGGGGGGTGATAAAACAAGACATAACTAACTCTGCTAAGGTGGCTAATAAAATATGGTCTCTGTAGTGTACATTACTGCTTCATGGCAGTAGGGCACTATGCCATGTATTGACATCTGTACAGTAACTAAAGGGTCTGCAGGTACCCTCTGCTATGCTCAGAGAATATACCTATAGTCACTCTTACCCAGGGATTCACAACTGATCCAGATCCCCCACATTAAAATAAACAAAAGCACAAGTAACCCAAGCAGCTTCATATCGATGACAGAAAGTCTCCGTATGCAATAATATCAAGGAATCAAATGAGACTGAAATCCAGAACAGCTTTTTTAAAATAATTAAAGTCAAGCACACAGGCAATACTAGTTAGCCATTTAATTAATTTGCTGATTGTCTTAATTGTTTAAGCCCGAGAACAGAAGTTTTCTGATTGTTGGGTCTTGAGTGCTCCAAATGCTTAATCATTTTATTTCATTTGATTATAGCTATAATTATGCCATTATCTTTAATCATTATAAAAACAGGCATTTTTTTAATTCCAGCTGTAAGAGAAAAAATTATGAATAGTAATTGCATTTTTCTTTTAGAATTTCTTAAACTATGACTCTGCCCTTTTTTTGGACCAGAATAAGCAAACCAAATTATGTACCTTATGAGCCTACACCCAGGAAACATCCCTTACCTTTCTGCTAAAATTAGCATTAGTTCAATAAAAGATCCCCCCCCAAAAAAAACAAAATAAAATGTACGCGTTTCATACATATTGTAAGCCAACCCTCAATCCAGACATTTGCTTAACCTATTTTTATTTAAGTCCAAGAAATACCAACTTGCCCTTTTATTATTTGAGGTGGCAAATATTGCTTTTTTGTCATATAAATCTTTTAATACTATGGGTATATGAGGAAAGACAGGCTATGTTTATCTTAAGCAGCTGTTAAGATATACAAATCTCAATACACTAATGGCTTTGGGTCAGATAGGCTGATGAGACTAGAAAAATAAATTCAGTATTATAAGGTACATGCTGATTATTATAACGTGGATCCAATCAACTTGATAAACATACACACACACACACACACACACATACACACACACACGCACACACCAAGAGATGGACTTAGTTTTCAGCAATTTCATATACCTTTTCAAACACCTTTTCAGAGACAGAGTAAGCCCCAGTGTTCTCCCCTCATTTTTCTTAACTAATTCTATCAGCGATTTTTTTGGTGCACTAGTCCCTTTAACAGATGGTATGTTCCTTCTCTGTTTTTTACTAGGGACACATCCTGTACCCCAATCCTGCAAACTGATGTATACATGTCTTATCACTGCAAAAAACCAAAAAACAATTGAACATGTGTACAACCCAGTAGCTTGCATTCCCTGGCTGAGGGGGGATGTGCCAGGCCCTGTGCTTCTGTAAGCAGATGGAGTCTGCCCATGATGCAGGGCCCAAAGTGACCTGTGCATTTGCACCTGTTCACACAGGTCCCAAAGGGACCTACGTGAATGAGGATAGGATTTCACTATCTCAAACAGAAGTGAAATTCTTTGCAAAAAAACTTTGTTAATGCACCAGTTAGGGTAACTTAACGCCACTAAAGTAGGAAAATGTGGCATTAGGATTTTCCAACCCAAACTCTCCACACCCCCAAGCAACAAAAGGAAAAAACATTAGGGTGCTGGGTCTCCGGAGTCTTGGAAAATCAGTGGTGAGGTCTTCATTGGGGATCTCAACCCTAATGCCCACTCCTTCTCCTGAGTAAATAATGTCACACAAGATCTCATTTGTTCACACAGGGCCCACAGCACTCTGCCTGAAGAAAGCTACAGCAAATTGTGTTGGCAATATGTTGCGAGACATACTTCTCTGCCTTTGAAGAGTGTATCACTATGAGGCACTGGCTTGGAGCTGTACTATGTACTTCCAACTGGAGGCTATGGGCTGAGGGGTAGGGCTAAGCATTAGGATTGAGAACCGCAAGGAAGACTCCATCACTGACTTGCCAAGACTCCGGAGACCCAAAACTCTAATTTTTGTGTGCTTGCACACATGTGCAAGAAACACATTGAGTCAGGCTTCCTTCATAAGCAGGTTGTGGAGGTGCAGCAGTGTTGTGCTGAATGGCAGCAGCCCGTTCAGGGGTAGGTCTCTGCCTCGATGTATTGAGGAGCATGCTGTCGATGACAGCTGTTAATGAGCAGGCCACTATGATCAAAGAAATTCTGGCCACTGCAATCAGGGAGTGCCCTGTCACTGCACAATCAGCTGTTTTTGCTGTGGGGCATCCCTGATTGCAGCAGCCAATTACACAGCTGCATTGTGTAGTGTCCCCATGGTGATGGCTTCTCCGTTGGCCTCTCACAGTCCCCATGAAGCCAATGGAAATCTGCCACCTGCCAATCAGTGTGCATTCCTGGTGAAACATTTCAATAAATAAATAAAATAAAAGCCGATGGGGTGCCCAATCCCCTTATCAGCATTCCCCCTCCCTAGTTCATTTGCTGACGGGGTAGTCCAATCCCCATTGGCATGATGCACCCCCCCATTTGTTGTGTGTTAAGGGTGTGCCCAGTCTCTATCGGCTCATGAGTTTCCTCCAGCACCCAGCATGGCCGACGGGGTGCCCAATCCCCATCGGCTCCACTCCTCCTTTCCCCAACAAACATTCAGGGGGCATGCTGGGAGCCCACCCTAGCATGCCAAATGTCTCTGTAAAAAAGAAAACCTTCCCACAAGGTTTTTAATTTATTTTTTAAACCTGTAAACTACAAAATGGTCCCTCATTGAGTTCAGTGGCCCCTCCCCCAACCCGTGCCCACCCTCTATGGACCCACACCTCCCTCACTCCATACTTACCTCTGTAGTCTGGCACAATGATCTTTGGTGGAGTGGGAACATGTCAGCATGCTTCAAAGCTGACCACGAACTGTAGAAATGCCAGTAAGCTGTATGATGGCACAATTTTTTTTAAAAACTTTGGTGCATATCTCAGCCATTTTTGGGAATGTTTTCACCAAATTTTCAAGACGGGGTCCTTGGGACCCCACCTCGTGAACTCAGCCACTGTCATTTTGTTATTCTATCCCAAAAGGTGATTTCGCGGTCACTGCGTCGAACCATCTTTCGGGACTGATTAACAAAATGACAGTGTCACAGATCATGAGGTAGGCCCCAAAAAACCCTATGTTGAAAATTTGGTGAAAGAATTCCCAAACATAACTGTTTTATGAGTGTGCATTGTGCAGTTCCTATGCACACTTGTAACTTCAAGAATTTTTAATATTTTCACTTCAGATTTTCAATATTGCCATTTTACTGCACCACTTTATGAACAGTACAGCTGTCTTTTTTCACATCTTGCCCAAAATGTGTTTTCACACATGTAGCATACAATGGCACAGTCAGTGTGCAAAATCAATGTTCGGGACAGATTACAAAAATCACAGTGACACTGTTCATGAGCGGAGGGCTCAAAATACCTTTGTTGAAAATTTGATGACAAAAGTCCGTATAATGACTCTGTTACGAACGTGCATTGGACAGTTTACATGCACACACGTAACTTCAAGAATTTTTAATATTTTCACTCCAGATTTTCAACATTGGCATTGTTTTACACCTCCTTATGAACAGTACAGCTGTCATTTTTCACATCCTGGCCAAAATGTGTTTTTGCACCTCTGGCAGAGAATAGCGTGGTCGCTGTGGGAAATCAGTGTTCAGGACAGATTAAGAAAATCACAGTGACACTGTTCATGAGCAGAGGTTCCAAAATGCTTATGTTGAAAATTTGGTGACAAAAGTCCTTAAAATGACTATTTCATGAGTGTGCATTGCGCAGTTTTTATGCACACTTGTAACGTCGAGGATTTGTAATATTTTCACTCAAAAGTTTCAACATTGTCAGTTTTGCACACCTCCTAATGAACAGTACAGCTGTCATTGTTCACATCCTGCCCGAAATGTGTTTTCACACATCTGGTGCACAATGGCTCAGTCACTGTGGGAAATCAAAGTTCAGGACAGAGTAAGAAAATCATAATGACAGCATTCATGAGTAGAGGTCACAAAATGCCTATGTTGAAATTTTGGTGAAATTATTCCACTAAATTACTGTTGTGAGTATGTGTGGTGCAGTTTCCACGTATGCTGGCACGTTCAAGCATTTTTAATATTTTCACTCCAGATGTTCAACACTGCCTTCTCTTCAGATCTCCCTATGAATGGTACAGCTGCAATTTTTAACATCCTGTCTGAACTGTGCTTTTGCACATCTGGTGCAGAATGGTGGAGTTGCTGTGAGAAAGCAATGTTTGGGACAGATTAACAAAATCACAGTGCCACTGTTCATGAGCAGAGATCCCAAATGCTTTCATGAGGTGGGGGTCACAAAAGACCATGTTGAAAATTTGTAGCACAAATACCAACAAACACCCGAGGTGTTAGGGTTTCTAACCATAATGCCCCCCCAACCCATGGTGGGGCTCCAGTGCCCTTATCTTCTGTGAACCGCAGACACATCATCACTCTTTAAAGCCAGATCATGCATTGAGGAAATAGGTATGCACTTCACTGTATTTCAAAACAATGTGAATTTGGTGGCATAACTTGTCCTTTCTGCTGGGAACTGTAGTCCTGCCAATGGTGCATACCAACGGCAATCCCGACGAACTCCGGCATTCACAAATGCTTGCTCTGTTTTTTTTTTTTAATCCTGTAAAAATAAAGAAAATGGTCCCTTGCTGTCTGTGGCACCCCCTCACCCAACCCACACCCACCCTCTGCGCACCCACTTCCCCACACCCACCCTCACCCCATACTTACCTCCGGAGCCTGGCGGGATGATTTTTGGTGGAGCCGGAACACATCTGCATTCTTCAAAGCAGACCGCAAACTGAAGAAATGCCAGTAAGCTGTATAATGGCATAAATAGGTTTTTTTCAACTTTGGTGCATATCTCGGCCATGTTTGAGAATTATTTCATCAAATTTTAAACATTAGGTTCTTGCCCACCTCATGAACTCAGTCATTGTCATTTTGTTATTCGGTCCCGAAAGGTGATTTTGCGGTCACTGCATGGAATTACCTTTTGGGACAAAATGGAAGTGTCACAGTTCATGAGTAGGCCCACAAAAACCCTGTGTTGAAAATTTGGTGAAAAAATTCCCCAAAATGACTGTTTTATGAGCGTGCATTGCACAGTTCCTATGCACACTCGTAACTTCGAAAATTTTTAACATTTTCACTCCAGATTTTCAACATTGCCATTTTACTACACTTCCTTATGAACAGTACAGCTGCCATTTTTCACATCTCAACCAAAATGTGTTTTAGCACATGTAGCACACAATGGCGCAGTCGGTGCACAAAATCAATGTTCGGGACAGATTAAGAAAATCACAGTGATGCTGTTCATGAGCAGAGGTCTTAAAATGCCTATGTTGACAATTTGGTGACAAAAGTCCATAAAATGACTGAGTTACAAGCGTGCATTGTGCAGTTTCCACGCACCTTCATAACTTCACGAATTTGTAATATTTTCACTCCAGATTTTCAACATTGGCATTTTTCTGTTGTAATAATTTTTATTATTTTCCAAAAACGTAGGAAAACTGAACATAGAACCACAATACAGTATACAGTCACAGGTTTTGAAGTTACATATAACCCTCCTACCCTCTTTTATAGGGGTAGTGTGCCAGTACAGTAATCAAGGGAAAGGCAAAGGGATATAACACAAGAATAGGGTACATACAAATAACATTTCACCTTATGGAATACAGATTACTATAATTTCAAGTGGACTAAACAATCTACTAATGCAAAAACATAACATGGAAATAAGCAGGGTAAACCACAACTTCCCCATAAACTCCCAGAACTGATCATATAAAGGGTACTCACCGAAACCTTAGGGTCTGATCAGAGCAGTCTCATTGCCGGACATACACACCTCCACAATAGCATTTTATAATTGTTGCCAGGGGTGTCCCTTTTCATGGCATCCGGAGAAATTTAACTAAGAGTGTACATATGTTCTGCAAAAGATCAGACTGATCCTGTAATGGAACCAAAAATATCCCAAGCTTAAATCTGTACTCATGAATTAAGCATTCCACATGTCAACAAATGTTCAATCACAGCAAGTATAATTTCCAGTACTATCACATCAAACCTGGGCCTCAGGGCTTTAATAATAGAACCTTGGTTCGAGACCCCACCTTGTCAGACTACCTGTTACAACCAGCAGAGGAGACTGAAGGTAATCACCCTATTCCCAATAGTGGAAGGACTTTCCCCAAATATCTAAGATATGGATCCCAACAGGCTGCAAATGAGGAGAGTTTGGACTTCTGTAAATAGGATATCTTGTCCAGTTTGGCCAGAATAGACTGGGACCCCATTATTTCTGCTATAGTGGGAACCACAGGGGTCCTCCTTTGGCATAATATGGCTCTTTTAGTTTGTAGCACCAGAAAAGCCAGCCATCTATATCTTAGCGGTGACAATTTAGGCATATCTACGCAGATCCCCAAGATACAAAAGAGAGGGCAGAGGGGAATGGCCTGTTGAAGAACCCGGGAAACAAGTTCTTGTATCTCTTGCCACAGGGATTGGATCTTAGGGCAGCTCCACAACACATTCACTAGGTCCCCACCCAACTGTTGGCATCTCCAGTAATTGTCCTGATCTATTACTTTAGCTCTATGGAGAATGACTGGAGTTCTGTACCAAGAATGTGCAATTTTATTTTGGATTAGTCTGGATTTGGCATCTGTGAACCAGGTGTGTGCGTCTACCCAGGCTTTATCCCAAGCCTCAGAGGATATATGGGTCTGCAACATCTTCTCCCACCTTTGTCTTGCTGCATCAGATTGAGATGGGAGAGTATCTCTAAAGGTAGCATATATCTGACCAGCAAGGCCCTTAGTACAGGGTATCCATTTGGCCAACGATGAAGCTTGGGCACGGCCCAAGGGACGGGGTAAAAGATGCCGAATGGCATCCCTAATCTGGAGATATCTCCAAAAGTCCAATGATGGGATACCCCATTGCTGTCTTAAAGATTGAAATGTCTGCATGGCCTTGTGGTTGGGGGTCAACAAATCACCCAGCTTAGTAATACCCAGTGCCACCCATTGTCTCCATAGGATTTTGACTCCGCCTATGGTAATGTCTGGGTTTTGCCAGATAGGCACGTGGGAAAGAGGAAGGGGGTCCAGATTGAGTTTGCGATGAGAACTAACCCAATTTCCCCTGGCTGCCAACACTGTGGGGGAAGTGCATTCTGTCCCTATCTTATTAGTCCCAGATTTTTTAGGGCTGTCCCTCTGTACCAAGAGAGATAAGGAGTGACACAGCCCCACAATATCTGTCTTTAGCTGCACCCACTGCGGTGAAAGAGGGGAGGGAGAATGGGCCCGGTTAACCATTTGTGCCAAGAGAAAGGTATGGCGGTATCCCTCTGGCCATGGGAGGTTCCACCTGCCCTGATGCCAGTGTGACCTTAGTTTAGCTTGACTGAACCTGGGTTTGGATCCCTCCCATAGAAAATCCCCAATTAGTTTATCAATACCCTGAAGCCATTGTGCAGGTAAGGGGACCGGTAGGTGCATCAGGAGATAGAATAGCTTGGGTGCAGAGATCATGGTCACCGCTGCCACTTTCCCCTCAAGAGTGAGTTTAAGAAGCCTCCATCTATCAAAGTCTGTCTTAATGGAGGAAAGAAGGGGTTGTACATTAGCTTGCCAGATTGTTTCTAAAGATGGGGTCAAGAAAATACCCAAATACGTGATCCCACCTGGGGCCCAAATTAAATCATCTGTGGCTATCCCCTGCTGAATGCAGTGCTCATTGAGAGGGAGTACCTCCGTCTTATTCTCATTAATAAATAAATAAATAAATAAATTCTGGTTCAGCCATAAACCAGAGTATTTGGAGAACTCTTCTAACAAAGCAAGGAGCGGAGGGATAGCAGTGTATGCATCCTACAAAAGGAGGAGGAGATCATCAGCATACATAAAACTTATATAGGATGTATTCCTCACTGTTAACCCTTTAATCTCTGGATGGTTACGGATAGCCGCAGCAATAGGTTCCTCTGCCAGCACAAAAAGTAGGGGAGAAAGTGGGCACCCTTGCCTCGTACCTCTGCCCAATGGGAAAGGATGAGAAAGCATCGAATTTGTGTTGACTCTGGCTGAGGGGGCTTCATATATAGCTTTTATTCTGGCAAGAAAGGTATCCCCTATCCCAAAGTGAGAAAAAGTCGTATACAAATAGTCCCACTCCACGAATCGAATGCCTTTTCGAAGTCCACCGTAATAGCGGCCGTGGGAGTATGAAGAGACTTGGCAAGGTGGATCAAATTCATCAGGGTTCCTAAGTGATATGAGCTGTGTCTTCCAGGTATAAATCCCACTTGTGATGGGTGTATTAGATCAGACAACAACGGGCTGAGTCTATAGGCTAAAATTTTAGCGTAAAGTTTACTGTCCAAATTTATAAGTGAAATTGGGTGGTAGTTCCCCGATTAGTAGGGTCCTTGCCTTTCTTGGGAATTGCAACTATAATTGCCTCCCGCATGGAGAGCAGCAAGGCTCCCTTAAGTTCTACCTCCTGAAACACCTGGGTTAGAAGGGGAGAAATAGTGTAGCCCAGGATCTGATAGAATTCTGCAGTGTACCCATCACTTCCCGGGAATTTTCCCTTTTTCAAGTCTTGGATGGCTACCATCAGTTCCTCCTTTGAAACAGGGAGATCTAACATTAGCATTTGTTGACTCTGCAGCTTAGGCAGGCCTAAGGTATCTAAGAAGCCCTGAGTATCCCTATTAGGGCCAGCATGGGTGGAACAATATAGCCTTTTATAAAATTAAGACATAATCTCATTAATATCCCCTGGAGAAGTACACAGTGACCCTTGTGTATTTTTCAAACCTGGGATATATCTGCTAGCCTGTTGTTTCCATAGTTGATATGCAAGTACTTTACCCCCCTTGCCCCCCTTCCCAAAAAGTATGTTTAAGATGTAGGATAGCAGCTTCAGCTTTCCTATTCAGAAGCTGGTTAATTTCAAACTGAATGGCCAAAATGGATTTGCCTACAGCAGAGTGAATGGTAGGGGAGGGCAGCGCCTTAAAAATACTTTCAGCTTCAACCAATCTCCATTCAAGAGTGAGCAGCTGCATTTCCCTTTGTCTGCATCTAGCAGCCGCAAACCCCATAATGTTACCTTGCATCATAGCTTTGAAGGCCTCCCACATTGTACAAGCAGAGGTATCACTTATAGGGTTTTCAGCTAAAAAAAGAGAAGCCTCCTTAATAAGCCAGGGAGTAAAATCGGGGTCCTTTACCAGAAGTGGGTCCGGTCACCATTGCTTAATCGGGGGAGCCACTGGGTCCCAGTGTACAAGAAGCTGGACTAGAGCATGGTCAGAGATACAGCAGGGAAAAATTTAGACATCCAGAGTTTTAGTAGTCAGGGTAGCTGAGCCAAGCCAAAAATCCAGCCTACTGTATGAGTCATTTGGAGCCAAATGAAATGTATAATCTCTTGTTCTGGGGTGGAACAATCTCCAGAGATCTACGAGCCCCTGATCAGACATCATTTGCTGTAGAGGCTTCCTGCTTCTAAGATGCGCCTCTTTCCCTCCATCATTCCTATCTAAAAGAGGCATCAAGGTGAGATTAAAATCTCAACCAATAAGTAACGGGCAATCCGGGGGGTTAAATTCAAGTACTACCTCAGCCAGATTATGAAAGAACCAAGGGGCATCATCATTAGGGGCATATACATTACAAAGAGTGAGTGGGCCAGTGGGAGTATTATAAGTGGTCATTACCCATCTACCTTCAGAGTCTGAACGTGTCTGGATTAACATCCAGGTGAGAGACTTATTCACCAGGATAAGAACCTCATGTTTCCTGGTCAGGGCATTAGAATGCACCTGCTGGCCAACCCAGTCCTTCCTCATGCGGATGTGATCCTCCCCAGAGAACTTTGTCTCCTGCAGAAAGGCCACTTGAGAATGTTTACATTTCAGGTGTGCCAGGACTTTCTTACGTTTTATCGGGGAGTTTACCCCCTAACATTCCACGTATGCATCACAATGTCAGACATTTGGTTGAGGTCTTCAGTATATACCAAGCATAGAAAGAGAATCTAAAAAAAGGAGCTAAGTGCTTCTATAGGCTTGATATTTAAGAGTCACTGCCCCAGTCTTAACAAAACCCCAGTACCAGGCAAGGGTTAACTATCAAGACTGCAAAGACTGTATACTGCCACTATATCTAATTAACAAACTAACTTATCTACAAACTATTAAAGGAAGAGCGGTAGGACTAAACTGGCTAGAAGCCTAGCCAATGGTATGTCCTGTCACCCGTGGGGGGTGAACCAGATACTTCTTACAGGGGAAGAGAAAATACCCTATTACTATGAAGTGTATACCAGAATATCCGAAAGTGAGACAGAAGCAAAAGGGACAACAAGTCCGCACTTACTAGAGCCTTATACGGATCTACCTGCCACCCCCTCTACCGGGGGGGGGTATAGGTCCTGTCAGCGGATTCTTGGACCAGCCTACTGCTCTACTATCAATGGGGAAATCAGGACCCCCTTTTGTGATTAGGGCTAAACTGGACATACTAGCAAAATAGGAGACTCGCTCCTGGTTCTTGGCTCAATACTGTGTTAGTATCCTCAGATATTGCTAAAGGAAACCCCCTTAAGTTAACTTTTTAGTGATCACTAAAAATATTCAATCTTTATACTAAAGATTTACAAACATTACGCATGAAATCCTTGCCAGAGACACCAGTGAGGCTTACTCAGTTTACAGCTCTATGCTCTGCAGAGTCCGGCTAGGAATGCCAAGTACACCAGTAGCATAACACATTACTGAGGAACCGATGTACTGCCTCTAGTGTTATTTGGGTACCGAGTAAAGCATACAGGATCCAGAAAGAAACGTTTAACTGCCTCTTGCAGGGCCCTTAGGATGAGATAATGAAAGGAGTGAGATACAAACCCAGAAAGAGACAATGGAATCCAGATTGAAGAGAACAAAGGGCAGACTGGGAGGGTAAAGGGGTGTGGAGGTGGGTGCCACATACACCCGAGCAGCTAAGCTGTCCCAGGAAGGTTGTCGAGTGCTCTCAGTCCTCCGACTTATAATCCCTGAGAAACATGTCTATATACCCACATTCCAGTTGACCATAGCAGTTGCCCACGCATTAAACAGCTTCTGGCCGCCAGACCACCTAACTAAACACATTAGCCCGTGTAACCAGGCTAAATTAACCTTTGCAAGGAAACCACTGTCCCTGAAGTCAACTCCCAGACGTAGGCCAAAAGAAGCTGTACCTTTTCCTACCCACAAAATTACAACATTACACTAACAGCAAGTTCAGATACTTATCTGACAAGTCAACAGTTTAAACTAAAAGAAGATCCCAGTGTTCATGAAATGTTCAGTTGTTTTCCCTCTCGGGTTCTCGGCCTGAGCAGCGGCCTGAGGGCGAGCCTGGAGCCTGAATATCCGGCTGGGTACTCGCTGAAACTCTGTCAACATGTCGGGTCCTTTCTGTATGTGATTCCTCCAGGAGACTGCATTCCGGGTGTCCCCCCCTCCCACTGTCCATTACTTCACATGCCTCTGCGTCAGGAAGATCACTCAGGATCGAAAATCGGTTGTGAGCAAAATAGGGGCTAACATACTCTATCTGTACTTCAGACTCTGCACCGAGAGGGGCAGGGACCAGTGTGTCGACACTGCTCTTCCTCCCCTACGGATGGCCCCATTTAGTGTGTGGGGAGGATGGAGGTCTCTTCCGGACTTTCGAGTTTCTAGATTCTAATCCCACCAGAGGTGCAGGCTGGGGGAAGGTAGCTGGAGGGTCAGCTTTTGAGATAGAAAGTTGCTGGTTGCTTACAGCCTGACTAGGGGACTGAGAGCCCAAGCCGTTTGGGCAGGTGCTGGCGATAAAGACCAGGGCAGCGTCTGGGGATGAAAATTGCTGAGTTGCTCCATTTACTGAAATTTGCAACGTAGCCAGGTACCTCAAAGTAAAAGGGATCCTCATCGCATGTAACTTCTGCTGGACTTCAGCAAAAGCTTTACGTCGGGCTGCAAGCTCTTTAGAATAATCTTGAAATATCATGATCTTGTGGTCCTGCCACTGTAGTTGCCCTAACTCTCTTGCCCTAGCCTGTATCGCTTCTTTTTCGGCAAAGTTCAGGAATCGAGCTAAGATAGGGCGAGGCCGCCTCCCTGAGCAGGCCTGGGCTACACGTGCACGATGCGCAAGCTCCATGGTAATCTTGGTGCCTTGGGAGCCTCAAGATCTCTGGCAATGCTTGCTGTAAAAATGGCAAAACCCTCCCGTCCTCACAACCCTCCGGAAAGCCCAATAGGCACAAATTATTACGCCGACTCCTGTTCTCCAAGTCGTCCACTTTGTCCTGTAAAAGATGTATCTGAGCTGCCTGGTCTCTCATAAGGGCAGAATGATTATGAAGTGTATCCTCCTGTGTAGAGGCCTTTTGTTCCACTGCATCAACTCTCACATTAATTTGCTGGATTGAAAAGACGGAATTATTAGCTGCCAACGTGAGGGTATCTATGCTGGCCATAATCAATGCAAACATCTCCCTAATCGAGGGCTCCTCTCGCTCCTTCATTGATTGTGCCTTTGTACGCATCCCGCAGACTAGGCGGCCGATTCCTTCACTCGCAGCCAGCTTGACTGCTGTCCACTTCCTTTCAAAGTCCCCCGGAACACTGAAGCGAGCATTCAGCACACTGACCCTTCAAATTCCTGCTGAGAAGTCCTCCCTGAAAACGGTAATTTATGGGTTCTTGGCTCCTTGCGAACAGAGCTGCATGATTATTCGCCATCTTAGTTGAGCAATAGCCACGCCCCCCCAAAATTGGCATTTTTCCACACCTCCTTATGAAGAGTACTGCTGTCATTTTTCACATCCTGGCCAAAAAGCATTTTTGCAATTTCATCGCAGAATAGCATGGTCACTGTGGGAAATCAGTTTTCGGGACAGAGTAAGAAAATCACAGTGACACTGTTCATGAGCGAAGGTCCCAAAATACCTATGTTGAAAATCTGGTGTAAAAAAAATCCCCAAAATAATTACGGGTGTGCATTGTGCAGTTTCTACGCACGCTCAGGACTTCACCAGTTTTACTCCAGATTTTCAACATTACCATTTTTTTACACCTCCTCATAAACAGTACAGCTGTCATTTTTCACATCCTGTTCTAAATGTGTTTTTTCACCTGTGGCGCCAAATGGCACAGTCACTGTGAAAAATCACCTTCCGGCTAACAAACTGATAGTGTGACTGTTCATGCAGTGGGGTCACAAAAAGCCCATGTTGAAAACTTGCAGTAAAAATACTAAGAAACACCTAGGGCATTAGGGATTCTGACCATAACGCCCTATTCTATAGGGACTGTCAGGCATCAGGGTGTGACCTGGGATTGTTGATAGTAATGCTCACACCATTCCACCCCCACCTTGCTGCCAGTGACAAGCATCGAGGTGCACCTTGGACTCTTTGGCCACAGAGTTCACCCCATTCTCCTATACTGCACCCATTTAAGCATATTTTCTTATGGAATTAGGTGAGTGTAAAGCTCGAGCACCCCAAGGCACGCCTCAACACTTTTAAGTGTCTGCAGGGTAGGGTGAGGTGAAATGTCATGACCGTTATGGGTGATGATCCAAAGGCACATCCCAATGCCTGTCCATCTCTGCAGGGTAGGGTTGGAGTTGGAATCAGTTCAATACTTCACTGCCATTCCTGCACTGCATCTGTCTAACTCCTGCACTTCCACTGTTAATGTCAGCAAGCAAGCATTCAGCATTGACACATGCTTGTGTTCATTTATAAGACAAGCAAACATACTGGTATTGGTCTGGAATACTGAATCTACTCCTAATTACATCCACTGTCTGCCTTTCTCTTTCTTTTTATGTTGCTTGTGCTTGCACAAGAAATGTTTTGCTACAGAGAATGGCATTGCAGAGGTGTGTCACTGGCTAGCCCAATGCAGGTCAAGCTGCACTGGGCTTATCCTTGATTGACCAATTATCATGCAAGCTAAGTATGACAATGGTTTACAGTTTATGGGTGGACACTTTGTGTACTTAAAACAAATGAAGCACGCCAATGAGAGAAAACTTCTTCTGTTTCATATACATAAAGCCGCCCCGTCCCCCTCCATCACTCTGTTTCCTTGCTGTCTCTCCCTCATCCCCTGCACACATCTTTTGTCTCACATGTTCCCCGTACCTCATTTCTCAGTTGTTGTCCCTCTGACCTTCCTGTCTCCTCATGTTTTGCATTTCTTCAAGCCAGGCTCCAGTGACCACTAACGTGACTGGCTAAACTGTGCTGCTATCAGCTTCAGAAATTATGGGAGGAACCAGAGAAGCTTTAGCTTAAACGATGCACCACAAAGCTGCCTAGTGCTCTATTGGACAAGCGTTGCTGTAAAAGCTGAAATCTGATGTGTTCTGAGAGTCAGAGTGGATGGCCGACTCAGACTGTGTATGCATTTTGTGAATAGCAGAATATTCCAGTAGCACTCCATATATTCCCACAGCTCTAAGAATACACTTTTGTTCTTAAAGCAAATCCATAAAATTCTTCTTTTGAATGGATTTGATTTACTTTGTGGCAGCACCTGACAGTGTGATAATGCAGACCTTCGTGCAACCAGAGCACAGTTAACAACTTCTGTGTACACACTCAGCCACCCTACGGACCACCGGGCACCGAACCCATGGTGAAATCAATACCGTCCTGTACAATTTGTAGCTTCTAAGGCCCCAGTCCATGCTGTGTGCAGTCAGATTGCATTTTCAGACTGCAGTCCAGCTGCGCAGACAGATTATGTCTCCAA
This sequence comes from Neoceratodus forsteri, assembly GCA_016271365.2. Classification (NCBI taxonomy): domain Eukaryota; kingdom Metazoa; phylum Chordata; order Ceratodontiformes; family Ceratodontidae; genus Neoceratodus; species Neoceratodus forsteri. Next base: position 1,372,734,167 of record CM057450.1, on the reverse strand, counting down.
GTTGGTGAAGTGCAATGTGGACAATCCGGATGAAGTGATCCCACTGTGCAGTCTGATGCAGAGAGAGAGACAGCAACTGGGACAGAGACAATGTCAGGCAATGGTACAGCAATCTTGTGTCTATGTGACAAGTTGTGGCTAGGGGACAGAGAAACACCACACAGTGCAACACAGCGAGACACGCATGGCAGTTGTGTAGCCTATGAGCTCGGAGACAGAGCATCTGCATGTGTTCCACCTGCCACTACCCTGTCCAGTTTTCAGATAATCAGCAGTCTGAGTGGGCAAGAAGGTAGTTGAGAGTGACAGTGGCCATGTGGTCTGGCTTGTAAGACAAAGAGAGAGGGAGAGAGAAAGACAATGGGAGACAGTAGGTGCCAAAGTTGTGGCAATGTGCTTCATCTTTCTCTGTCTGTCTGTCTATGTCTCTGTCCGCAGAAACAGTGGAAGCAATGATCAGCAGCATAGATCCCTCTGACAGGCTGTAATACAGGAGAACAGAGGAGAGATCGAGTGTGACAGTGGCCACCCAGAGTTTCCTTTCCTGGCACCCCCCAACTGTGGCTGCCCCATTGCCCATTCCACACCCTCAGAGCACAAACGATAAAGAGAGTGAAAGACAGCATCATCACTCTTCCACACCTGCACCATGGCAGAAATGTTCTGTGAGACAGCAAGAGAGAAAACATTAGGATGTTGCTGTCTGTGGCCCTCCTTGCTCCCCGGTACAGAACAGTGCTACAGTTTGTGTGCAGGAGAGACCTGTGTATTTGCTGTCTCTCTCTCTCTCTCACTCTCTCTCTCTCTCAGTGTCTTTTTCTTTGGGAACCTCTGTGCTGCTTTCCCACATCCCATACAACAAGTTCTGTGTCCCATTTTGCCAAACCTTCCCCCATCCCAGTAAAATAGAGTGAGAGAGCACAACTGAGTTTTTTCCCTGATGTTCAAGAACGGAGCTCGGTGCTTAGAGAGAGAGCAACACAGAGAACATGAGACAGGGAGAGTAACAGTGAGAGAGAGAGAGAGAGACAGAGACACTGGGAGACCAGCAATGAAGAGACAATGTGTGCTGTGTTCTCTCTCTGTGTGTCTGTGGATAGTAATGTGTTAGGGAGGACATAGTGGAGAATAGCACATGCAAGCAGCATATGCTTGTGTTTCTCTCTCTGTCTGTCTGTAATTCATAAGAGAAAGAGACACAGACACAGAAACATAGAAATTGTCAGCAGAGAAGAACTGCCTGGCCCATCTAGTCTGCCCGTAAGCCCATGTACTGGATTACTGCTTCTGACCCACTCGCTGCTGTACCTCTGTGGTTCCCCTATGTCTGTCCCAAGCATGCTTGAATCCATCCACAGTGCTCGCTCCTACCACCTCCTGAGGCAGACCATTCCACATGTCCACCACCCTCTCTGTACAGAAGAACTTCCTCACATTCCCTCTTAGCCTCCCACCAGAATGACAACGCGAAGTAATAATTACAAGGTGAAGTGAGCCAGTCATATTGGCCACTCCGTGTAGCAGAGTGGCAATGCAAAGTGGCCACTTTGCATTCACTTCACCAGTGGAATTTAATTTCACTGCATCTGTCATGGGGAGTTAGGGTTAGAAATCCTAACTACATATTTCCCTACTTTTGTAACTTTAAGCTACCCCAACAGGTGCATTACCAATGTTTTTTTTTACAAAGAATATATTATATACTTAGCTGGGAAGTATAGGAGCACTGCATGGAGTTTGAAATTTATTGTTTTAATATTGTACATATGTTTTAACATAGACTGTACTAAATATTAATACTAGATGAAAAGTTGCAGCGCAAAGTAAAGACTAATGCAAAGGAAATACTATATTAACATTGGTGATTTACCATAGGTTATTCAGGAAATAGTAATTAGGTTGATATTGAAATACTGTATTATACTATTACAAACTACCCTAAGGGCTGTACCAGCTTCTAGGGTGGTTTGGTCTGATTCATTTATTTGCTACCACCACCAGGTTGCACCAGGAAACTACCTCTGTGCTGCTAAGAGACTTGGAAGGTCAATCACAGTAATATATGGTAGAGTACACTTCAGTTGGCAAACTTTTAACAGAGAATTCACACCTTGACAGAAGAAGTATGACATTTAATTCAACCACTGATTCCATAAAAATAGTTTATTTGGTGCTAAATGCTACATATATTACAAATAGGATATGTAGAGCAACCAAAAAGACATACACATTTTCAGGAAAGGAAAACAGTACAGTTTAGACAGATAGATTACTAATAGAATAAGCTCAAAATCTAGTTTCACTCTAGCATCTATAGTTACCTGCCATCTAACCTGAAAGAAACATTCACACAGACTGTTCTTTCCTCACCAAGATAAGCAAGCTATGGAGCTAGGCCCTGCATCCTCTGGGTCATTCAACAAGACAGACCCCAGGTCCTCTTCAAAGGTTGCAGGAAGTCAGAGAGAGTGAGCTAGGGTTCAAGCCTTCTATTTATGTGTTCAGGCCATTCACATATTGGGCCTGTGTAGTACAGTATGGGCTGCATGCCCATTGGTCCACGTGGTGGATCAATAGGCATACAGACTGTACTGTACGCTGTCAGTCGGTGGGTGGCTAGGAGGCATGTGGGCAGTGTTCTGCAGCCCAGCACTGACTGGGGGTGCTGGGTGGTGGGGGACCTCAGTGGGTGGGTGGGGAGGGGGTCCACTGGACCCCAGGGCTTCAGCTGCTGTGTCCATCCATGATTGCGTGATGGGGGGGATTCCACTGGACCACCAGCGATGTTATTTCACATGTACTCATGATCAGGTGATGGGGGACCTTCCACTGGACTATCAGGGATTATATATACTTATGCCCATGTTCAGGCACTGGAGGGGTATCCCCTGAACTGCCAGGGATCATTCTTTCATATCCCCGTGATTGGGCGATGGGGGGGTTACCATTGGACCACCAGGGTTTGTAGCATGCCTTATGCCCATGATCAGGCATACGGGAGTGGCAGAACCACCATGGGACCACTGGGCATCAGTCCCCAATGGCTGCAGCCTGGCAGGCACCAGGCACAAGTCACCAGGGATCAGCACACCGCATGTAAATGGGGCCATAATGACATGCAAATGGCCCCATATGCACCTTGTATGCATAATGACCTCATTTGCATGCCCAGTGCTGAATATCACAGTTGATGCACCTAGCACAACTGCACTTGCAATGGCGCAGCCCCCTGCTCCTGTCCTGCCACTTGCACTGGCACAGTGCCACTGCACCATGTGCAGTGCGTGTGCCATCAGTGCCATATTCAATGAGGCTGTGCCATGGCGCAGCACCATTGAATGTCACCTGGTCCATGCCCTGGTACAGCCCAGTTTGCTGTGCCTGGGCTTGCACCCCTGCCCAGCGCAGTTTGAATATCCAGCCCATGGATTAATTTGCAAAGCAAAGTTTCCCAATTTCACCAATCTCTAGTCAAGCAGTTCTGTCATGTAACTGAGAAACACTCACATTCCTGACTACAGAGAATGGGCCCTTCAATGCTGCCTGCAATTTATTTTGTCAGACTTGGATGAGTACCATCATTCACTTCCAACTTTATTCTCCTGGGCTCTGGCCCTATGGTCATACCAGAACTTCTGCCACTGTTGCGCAGTGGCTAAGTGCTCCAGGGTGAGCCCCATGAGCTCCTTAAGCTGGGTTCTGAAGTTCAGGAAGTACTTCACAACAGATTCCCCTTTGGAGGCAAGGTCACCCTCCCATTCAACCCTAACTAAATCTAAGGGTCTCTGTAACCTGTGACCAAACAGGAGCTCAAATGGTGAGAACCCTGTGGACTCCTTTGGAACTTTCTTCTAAGGAAAGAGGAGAGGGGGAAATACTGTCCCACTGCCTCTTATGCTGGTCAGCAAACATTCTGAACATAGTAATCAGGACCCACTAAACTGCTCAACCAGGCCATTAGTCTCAGGAAGATATTGTGAGGCATGCAGCTGTTTCACCTCACACTTCTCCTACATACTAGTCATGAGTGATAACATGAAATTCATCCCCTGGTCTTACAAAATCTCCTAGGGAATGCATAACACATCTTTCTGCCACCTGCATATCTCTCGCCCTTTTCAGCAGCACCCCTCCCACAGAAAAATATGAGACTGGGAGGCTGGAATGTCATTAAACATTGTAACACAATGTAACACAACTGTAGCACAACTGTAGCTGTAACACAACTGTAATACAATGCGCTCCCCAAACATAGGCTGGGGGACATGAACACTCCAGTAAACATCTCAAACAGGTTTTCAGCAGTGTCTTCATTGTCACCCACCAAAACAAGGGATGAGCCAGCAAAAGCCTAATGACAGGCACAAATCAAACAGGTTTTCAGTACAGTCTTCATTGCCACCAGCCGAGGCAAGGAATGAAGTTTGCCAAAGACAGGCAGAAAGTGAACCACATTATTAACAAAGGCATTAGAAAGCAAATCATAACTGTAGGGGAATCAATGGTATGAGGAGTTGAGACTCACATTCAGCAAAAGGGACAATCAAGACTTACGATAAGATGTCTCCCAGGGCATCAGCATGGAGAGACACAGAACATATTTTTAAACTAGCATGGAACACAGATGGCATCTCACACATCCTCATCCATCTAGATACAAATAACCTAGCCAAATGCCCTGTTGAGGAAACCAAATCTAATCTGTCCACACTAGGAAAAAAATGATCATCTATTACATTCTCCATATCATTCTCTGAGAGTCTGCCTCTATGGGGGAAGGCTGGAAACAGGCAGAGGACCAAAGAAGATCAAATCACTGAGCACAACACATGGTTCATGGATTGGTGCCAGGACAAAGGGCATCAGTACATGGGGAACTGGCAGGACTTCTAGGAAAGGGAGTTCTTTAAGTTTGATGGCCTGCACCTCATGAAGGAGGGAACCCGAGCACTCAGACAGAAATTTGTTGCTTTCCTAGACCATTTAAACCTACAGAAGGGGAGAGGTCAGCATCACCTATTGCATCAATATACACAACTGCTGACCCTCCCCAGTCACCATCTAAAATGCCCTCCTGAAATCAACCACACATGGGATGAAGCTATCCCGGGCCATACCCTCTTCAGGAGGGACTACAAGGGAAGGAAGGGGGGGGTGAGTAGCTCTGTATGTCAGAAATGACATCAAAATCCAAAATGGGGGGTTCTGGCTTGCTCGAGCAAAGAATATGCAGTCCTTAGTTAAAAATAATGTAACTTACTGTGTACGAGGTGCGTTCATGAAGGCAAACCGGCAGCACTGAGCGCTCAACTGGCCCAGTCTGTTATGTCAGGGGAAAGAGCCATGTGACCACGTTTTTTACACAATAAGTTAAATTTTTTTAACTAAGGACTGCATATTCTGGTATTTTTAGTGAATGGGTTATCCCTCTATATAACGGTGCAGTTGTCCTTTCATAGAAACATAGAAGTTGACGGCAGATAAGGACCGCAAGGCCCATCCAGTCTGCCCATTTCTTTTTCTACCTTATAAATGTGCCATCGGCCTTTCTGTGATACAACGTCTATTAATTATAACTTCAGTGGTACCAGTTAAAACATTAGTAAATGAATGCTGTATATCCATTTAAACTATTGAATTAAAAAGTGCTGAGTTGATTATAGGTTCTTTCTGGACCTGTACTTTAGCATATATCAGTTGTGTTAAACACTGTATTTAAGCAGGAGGCTGCCTTTCAGTAAAATTACAAATGAAAGTGTGTCAGATGGCAACTGCACATGGCGTTTGAAAGCATCAATGTGTTTCAGCACATAAACTATTTGAGTTCAAAATTATTATGATAAACACTGCATCTGAACAGAGGACTGCTTCTTAGTCAGCGGTGAATGAAAGCGCTTCAGATGCCAACTGTATATGGCATTTAAAAAGTAGCATTGTGCTTTACCCTTTAGAACATTTAGGCTTTAAGCTTTACTGGTGAGAATGTTTTGAACAAATTCTGATTCAATACTAACCTGCTTGAATAAGTGTGCTATAAAGAGTAAAAAACATGTTCTTAGATACATTGGGAGATGTTTCACTATTTAAACTGTGAATTGCATTGAATAAGCATTTCTATGTATAGCGCTGAACACTATTTGACATGAATTTTTTTGACTTATCAGTTGTTCTTGAAAACAGAGAAACAGTTTTACACCAAAGAAAGAGAACACATCAAGGTGAATTGTTTATGAGTTAGCTGGTATCCATATATATATATATATATATGTTTTGGTTCCTATAAAGTTCTTTTTGAAAGAATTATTGATTTATAGTTTTAATTTTGTTTCTGTAAGTTCATGGCATATTGAATGAATACTAAAGGAGGCATGGCAGACATTGAGCCTTTCTGGGTATGTTAAAAAGTAAGGCAATATTAATTTAAGCATTTATTTTGGTGGCTTAAGATGGGAGTAAATTCTGTAGTTTATTTTGTACAAGGTATAAGTACATTTTGACTGAAATGTTTTGACATTATTTATTTATTTTTTTATTTTGTTTCAAGGAAAAGATGTCAGACAGCAATATGTACAACATATTTGATTGGCACAGCCTTTTTTGAGAGAAATGTAGACCTTGTAAGTTTTAAGTGCAAACTTACATATTTATAAAAACTTGATTACTTTTTTTTGTAAAAATCTTTACACAGTTCCCCTGAAGAAACTTATTTGTAGATACACATTGGGACTTATCAATAAAAAAAATGAATGAATTCATGATCCTTGAGTGTGTAGCAGCATTAATTTGCTCAAGCAAGCCAGAACCCCCCATTTTGGATTTTGCAGTTACCAAATTACTGGCAGGCTGCACCAAATAAAGCTGAACATTTTTCAAACTTTTTATGATGATTACCCCAGGCAGGATTTGTATAATGCTAGAAATGACATCAAAGCCATAGAAATTCAGACTGCATCCAGGGAAGCTGAAGCCCTGTGGATCACCCTTGGATCAGGGGATAAAGACCCTGTCTGAGTTGGCATAGTCTATAGACACCCAACACAAAATAATGATACAAATAAAGAACTTCTAGAGACCACCATAACTATAGCTGACAACAGAGATCTAGTACTGCTCGGGCACTTCAATCTACTTGACATAGATTGGACATCCTATTCGACTTCATCTGAGAGAAGCTGGGAATTCATGCTAGCACTACGGGGTGGGGGAGGCAGGGCTAATAATACTTGTGACATCCCCCACACAGAAGAAGCAATATTAGACCTCATGCTTTCAAACAACAACAGAATCCCGGATGTTCACATAGGAACCCATCTAGGATCCAGCAACCACAGATTAGTTTGGATCACCATCAGGAAATCTGAGGAAATCAGTCATACAAAACTGAAGATCCTCGATTTTAGAAAGGCCGACTTTGACAGAATGAAAGAAATAGTAAAACCCTTGCTGGCACATAATACAGGAAAAAATGTTGAAGAAAGCTGGAGGAAGATAAAGAATGCATTAACTACAGTAACATCATAATGCACAAAGTTGGTTAGTAAAACAAAAAGAAAGAGGAAGCCACTATGGTTCACAAAGGAAGTAGCAGCAAAAAACAAAGACAAAAAAGGGCATTTAAAAAATTTAAAGTAACAAAAAAGGACAGTGATAAGGAAGACTGTAGAATAAAACTCAAAGAAGCAGGTAAAGAAATCAGAAAAGCAAAAGCACAAGCTGAGGAGAAAATTGCACACGAGGTAATAAAAGGAGATAAATCATTTTACAGATATATCAGGGAAAGGAGAAAAAACAAGGGGGGGTCATCCATCTGGCTATGAAGGAAGGACTACACACAGAATGTGACAAGGAGAAAGCAGAGATCCTAAATAACCTTTTCTGCTAAGTCTTCACAAAGGAGGATCACGGAAATGGACCAACACTAATCAAAGCAGACAGACCCATGACAGGGGTAGACACAAGTCCATTTACTACAGAAAGAGTCCTGAAGAAACTGAAGAAGCTGAAAATGGACAAAGCAATGGGCTGGGATGGGATACACCCAAGGATACTGTACTTAAAGAGCTGGCAGAGGAGCTCACCGCACCACTAGTAGCACTGTTCAAAGACTCCATAAACCATGGTGACATACCACAGAACTGGAAAGAGGGCATAGTAGTTCCCCTTCAAAAAAGTGGGAGAAAATAGGAGGCTGGGAACTACCTCCTGGTCAGTCTAACCTTAGTGGTGGGAAAACCGTATACCATCAGCACAGCAACAGCCCCAGAGCAACTCCCTCACAGTGATGGATGTTGCGGAGATGGATGTTTCATGCCAATGGACTTTGCGGAGATGGGGGTTATGTATCAAACTCCACTGTCTGTGTGATTTGGAGTTAGATATATAAAGTAGGGTGTGTGTGGGTCCAACAGTGTTGGTCACTCTCGCAATGTTGCCAGTTGTTGTCGGGTTGCATCGATGTTGTTGATGTTCCTGTGTGTTGGTCGCTGTGAGGGGGCATCATGGTCAGGGATGTCACTGTAGCAACACTGAACCTACTGTAAAACTGATGGAAGCACTCCATAAAGAATGGATAGTGAAATACCTAAAGATCAGTGGGCAATTAGACCCCAAACTGCACGGTTTCATGGCAGGACAGTCATGCCAGACCAATATGATTGTTTTCTTTGATTGGGTGACCAAAACAGTAGACCAAGGTGGGGCTGTGGATGTTGCATATTTAGATTTTAAAAGGGCATTCGACTCTGTCCCTCATAGAAGAATGGTTAACAAACTGGACCATACAGATGTAGGGCCTAAAATCATCAGCTGGGTAAGATATTGGCTACAGGACAGGACACAGAAGGTTCTGGTCAATGGGACGATATCAACAGAAGGCAAGGTGATCAGTGGGGTGCCACAAGTATTAATCTTGGGGCCGATCCTCTTCAATATACTAATCAATTCCCATCTACTCAGTTTTTTTGCAGTGCTCCCATGCAAATTACCTAAGTCCTAACAATTGATCAATGGTGTGATCTGAATCTGCAAACCAGCACACCTTGGCCAAGTTCACAGCTCTGTATGTTCCGTCCTGCCTAATGTTTCTATTTATTGCTGACTATTTCATAGCTGTGTACCTAACTCATCCTCTTCTGAACAGTGAGGAGGTCCCATTACACAATCTCTATACTGAACCCCAGTCTGTGTATCTCACTGTCCCTTGTCTGCCAAAATGTGGAGTTGTATACCTTGGTAGCTGGCTCACCAAAAGGTTGCGAATGTCCTCACATTTTGCTAAAAACTTATTACTTACTTCTTCAATCTGACCATTCCTACTACTTCTCCTGCTATTAACCCTTGTGGGTGACATTGAGCCAAATCCCAGATCCACCATACCTTCATCTACCCCCATCCCCCAATCATCATATCAAATGCTAAAAGGGCTAAAAATTGCTCATTTAGGCATACATAGTCTCAGACCTAAGATGTCTGAGCTAGAAGCCTGGACAAATCAATACACTCCTGACATCCTGGGCATCTCTGAGACCTGGCTGAAACCATGCATTAAACAACATTAGGTTGCTGGGCATGGAGAGGTTGCCATGTGTGAAGAACAGATGGACCACAGTAGGTTCTGGGAGGGTGAGGGTGGTGGAACAGAGGCATAGCCCCAGAGTTGTACCTCTACACAAATCATATGACAGTCTGGCAAATCAAGGTTCCTCTATGATGACACCCTCAGTGGAGACCAAGAAGAATGCTGGGGACATCCACAAGGGAGACCCACAAAAGAGTGGCAAGGGACACCACAGGGGGAAAGAAACAGCTTCTGATAGGGGACTCAATTGTTAGGGGTGTAGACCTGGGATAGGGAGAAGAGAGGGAAGTAAGGTGCCTGCCTGGTGCCATGGCTTGGAGGGACAAGAAGCAAATCCTCAGGATTGCAGAGGCAGCATCACAGAGAGGTAACTAGATATCATTGTCCACCTCGGGACAAATGACCTAGCTAGGCATGAGATCAGTGCAGTGCAGGATGACTTTGTGGAGTTGGGGGAGGGGCCTCAGACAGGTAGAAAGCACAGTAACCTTCTCAGATGTGCTGCCAGTCTATGGCAGGGGTGAGGCTATGGTACTGCACACCATGCAGTTTAATGAATGGTTGCAAAACTGGTGCAGAGCACAGGGCTTTGGCTTCATTGGAGACTGGGGTCCACCTGGAGAGATGAAGGTCTATATTGGCATGATGGTCTGCATCTGTCCAAGAAGGGAAACAAGGTCATAGGTGACAGGTTTAAAGGCTTCCTTGGCAAGCTTTTAAACTAGCCAAAGGGGGAAGTGCTGATAGGAAACAGGAAAGTTCAAGCCTCCCCCCACAAAACATGGCAGGTAGTAGGGTAAACACTGAGGTACAGAGCTTGATAGAGGGCAGGACAGGGGTAAATGTAAAAATAGACAAGGGCAATAAGTGCAGGGTGGGGTAAAAAAGGATAAAGACAACATTAAATGGAGGGCAATGAATACCAATGCCCATAGTCTGAGAAACAAGCTTCCAGAGCTAGTAGCCCTGATGGAAGAGGAACACTTGGATATTGTGGCAGTCACAGAAACATGGTACATGGAGAACCATGACTGGGATGTCAACAAACCAGGGTACACAATCTGCAGAAGGGACAGGGAGGGTAAAAGAGGAGGTGGAGTAGCTCTCTACATAAGGGAAGGGATCAAAGCTACAGAACTAAAAAGTAAAGGGGGAGGACAAGAAGCACTCTGGGTCACCTTGGAGACAGGGAATGGCATCACAATCCGCACAGGGGTTGTATACAGATCCCCATCTCAAAGGGAGGAAATGGACAAGAAAATGATAGAGGGCATTCTCAAAATGGTTGAAAAAGGGGAGATACTGTTGATGGTGGACCTGAATATGCCAGATGTTAACTGGACAACATGGACTGCAGCCACATCCAAGAGCAGGGTCATTCTCGATGCCCTACACGGGGCATGCCTTAGACAGCTAGTGGTGAAACCCACTCGGGAGGTTGCAATATTAGACCTGGTACTCTCAAATGGAGAGAGGATCACAAATTTAGACGTCAGTAGACATCTGGGAACAAGCGACCACTGCACAGTGTGCTTCACAATAAACACAACCATGGAGACAAGCCATACAAAGACAAGGATACTGGACTTTAGAAGGGCTGACTTTGGCATAATGGATGAATACCTGAGGAATGGATTAGCAAATGGCCAGAAAGGAGGGGTGGAAGAACAATGGAGAAAAATCAAAACTGCCATCATGGAGGCAACAAGCCTTTGTCTGAAACAAATAAAGAAAACAAAGCAGAATAAAAAAACACTATGGTTCTCAAAAGAGGTGTCAGGGAAGGTTAAGGAGAAAAAGGCTGCATTCAAAAAGTATAAGGAATCACAGAAGGAGCACAACAGGGAACTGTATCAATTAAAGCAGAAAGAAGTGGGGAAGGCAGCCAGAAAAGCAGAGGCCCAAACCGAGGAAAAAATAGCCAACTCAGTCAAGAAGGGGGATAAAACCTTTTAAAGGTACATTAGGGAGCATAGAAAGGTTAAGGGAGGGATAGTGAAGATTAATAAAGGAAAGGGGAGGTGGGCAGAGGAGACAGTGAAAAGGCAGAGATACTGAATGAATACTTTTGCTAAGTATTCACAAAAGAAGAAGAAGAGAAGTTACCTAAACCAAACAATAGAAGGACTCTGGGTAGTGGGATTGACGCCAGTCCATTTACAGAAGAAAGAGTCCTGAAAGAACTCCTAAAACTCAAGGTGGGCAAAGCAATGGGGCCTGATGAGATTCACCCTAGTATCATAAAAGAGCCAAGGGAGGACCTAGTGACACCACTAACCACAATTTTAACAAATCATGGGAAGATAGGGTGGTACCTGAGGACTGGAGGAGGGCAGATGTGATTCCCCTTCACAAAAGTGGGAGCAAGGCAGAAGCAGGAAACTACAGACCTGTTAGTTTGACCTCAGTGGTGGGGAAAATGATGGAATCACTTCTGAAAGAAAGAATTGTTCAGTACCTAGAGGCCAGTGGGGCACAGGACCCAAAGCAGCATGGATTCACAGCAGGAAGGTCATGTCAGATGAATCTAATTGACTTCTTTGACTGGGTGACCAAAGTAATAGACCAGGGAGGGGCTGTGGATATGACCGACCTAGACTTTGGCAAGGTATTTGACACAGTCCCACACAAAAAGATTAATAATCAAGTTAGCCAGCCTGGGAGTGGGTCCCAGGGTGGTAGCCTGGGTAGTGAACTGGCTGCACAACAGGACACAGAAGGTAATAGTGAATGGAACACATTCTGAAGAAAGGGGGGGGTTACTAGTGGAGTACCTCAGGGCTCAGTACTGGGTCCAGTCCTCTTTAACGTCTTTATAGGTGACATTGCAGAGGGTCTGGAAGTAAAGGTATGCCTCTTTGCAGATGACACAAATATCTGTAACAGAGTTGATAAACAAGAGGGGTAGAAAGGATGAGAAGGGACTTGGCAAGGTTGGAGGAATGGTCAGACATATGGCAACTTAGATTCAATGCAAAGAAGTGCAAAGTAATGTACCTGGGAAATAAAAATCCAGGAGAAGAGTACACAATAGCAGGGGAGGTACTAACAACAACAGTAATGGAAAGGGGTCTGGGTGCAGTCATATCAGATGACCTAAAGGTGGGTAAGCAATGTGAGAAGTCAGTAAGGAGAGCCAAGGGGATACTGGGATGCATAGGAAGGGGCATCACAAGTAGAAAAAGGGAAGTGGTTATCCCTCTTTACAGACAGTTGGTGAGACCTCATCTGGAGTACTGAGTGCAGTTTTGGAGACCTCATCTATGCAAGGACATAGACAGGATGGAAGCAGTCCAGAGGAGGGTAACTAAAATGGTGCAGGGTCTACATCAGAAACCATATGAAGAGAGACTGAGAGAGCTTAATATGTATACCCTTGATGAAAGGAGGGACGGGGGGGACATGATAGAAATGTTTAAGTACCTCAAGAGAATTAACAAAGTCCAGGAGGGTAACATCTTTCAGAAAAAGAGATGTGTAAGAACAAGGGGGCACAATTTAAAGTTGGGGGGGGGACAGCTCAGTGATAATGTGAGGAAATTCTTTTTCACAGAGAGAGTGGTGGACGCATGGAACCACCTTCCTGGAGAGGTTGTGGAGTCTAAAACAGTGGGGGAATTCAAACATGCATGGGACAGACATAAGGCAATTATAGTGGGGGGTTGCAGAAAGTAGGCTGTTGGTTAACTAGTATCTGCAGCTTATCCAATAGGTAGGGAAATGGGCAGACTGGCTTGGCCAAGTGGTCCTTATCTGCCATCAAAGTCTATGTTTCTATGATGCAAATGTTTCAGGAAGGATCAACTGGGAAAAAGGGGTGGTGGTGTCCTCATGTATGTCAGGGAGCACTTAGACACTGTTGAAATACTTGCCTGAATCTGGACCTTCTGCTGTCAAATCAATCTCCCTTTTCCTCACCCTTGGCACCGTAAAAAAACTTGTAGTAGGTTGTGTATACATGCCCCCTAAGGTAGCAGTCCCTGGCCTCCCCTCTTTCATAACCTCCCTTGCCAATCTCCTGTGGCATGATCTCATACTTGGATGTGACTTCAATGTTGATTGTCTGCATTCTAACTCTTCCAAACTGACTGCCATCCTAGCTGACTCAAATGTGGTTCAAATGATTGGTGACCCTACTTGTAATAATATAAAGACAGATAACCATACTTTGCTTGACTGGGTGGTCACAAACTGTGCCCCAAAGATAAAATCAGCGGAGGTCCTCTCAGACGGTATAAGTGACCACTCGCCGACACTCTGAATACAGCATAACAACTTCCCTAACTCCCCTTCTAAGATCACCAGTGTGCGGGACATGTCCTGGTTTGATGTCAACAACTTTATGGATACCATCTGGGAAACTGAATCGGATCCAAATAATACCCTGCCGGATGTTAACTTGGCACTAGACTATTTCATGACAAAATTCAGTAACATTGTTGACCAACACATCGCTTTAAAGAGCTGCCAGGTAAAAGGTATTAAAGCACAATGGCTCACCAAGGAATTAAGGTAGCTCATGTCCACTCGCAATAAGGCATGGAGGACTTATAAGGATAGTGGGCTTCCTACTTTTTTTTTTTCGCAATTAAGTTTATTTTGTTTTTAGTATTCCAGTACAATAACAACAACAACTTATACATGTACAAGGCCACTAATACACAGGATTACCATACAGTACTATATAGGTCACAGTTTTTGGCCAACAAAAACAAAGAAAACATAATCCTAAACAGTTACCCACCCTGCCCATCCAACCCCAACCTCCCCCCCCAGAGCAGCACATCCAATATCACTTAATATCTACCCTTGGTAGAGAAAAGAATATGCTTTGGCACATGTAGGGGCTAATAATCTAATGCTATTTAGTTCAGGAAAATAATATAAATATGTTGGTAAGTCAAAAGGATAATAAGAGAAACCGAAAAATATAAGAAAAGGTAGAAGAAGGGGGGCAAACTTTAATAACCAAATTTGTTTTTTAGGGATAGAAAGAGGGGGGTCCAACAACTTTGGAAGTTGCTCAAAGACTGAGATATTTTAGCAATACTTATGTCAGCATGAAGAGCAACAAGGAATTCTGCCCACCATTCCTGAAATGATGGCATCCAATTGTCTTTCCAATGCCTCAAAATGAATAATTTCATAACTAGGAAGACCACAGCAACTTGCTTTTTCTGGGAATTAGTTGGAATAGAATTATACAACCCCAAGATACAGTTCTCCACTGAAAAAAAGGTTGAAATATTAAGAAAATCTACCATTTTATTTCCCAGAGGATTTGTATTTTAGGGCATGTCCAGAGTTTATGATATAATGTAGTATCTTCAAGATTGCAAATTGGACAGATAGGGGAAACTAACTTGCCTATTCTATATAATTTGCTAAAAGAATGGTATAAATTATGGAGGATGTTAAACTGTAGATTACGAAGATGATCTTGTTTGATTAAATTAAAATTATCGGCCCAAATCTTCAACCACATGGTATTAGAAAGGGAGATATTTAATGTATATTTCCAATAATATGCTACTGGGGAAATATTCATCCAAGGGTTGTTAAGGAGTGCCTCATAAAGTTTAGAAATTGGTTTAGATTTTTTCACCAAAGTGCGGAGGGACTCCAAAAAGATTCCAGTTTACTCCAACCATGGAGGACTACCTAAGAAGTTATTAACACAGTGATGAATCTAAAACCAAAAAAGAGAGGCTTGTGATACAAATTAAACTTTTGTTGAAGGGCAGAAGCAGAAAGGAAAGAGTCACCTTGGATTAGATCACTTAATTTTAAAGGTTCTTGACTAATTTTGTCATCAAAGCAAATAACTTTGCCTGCTGTCTTTAGGTTATCATTATTTAACAGAGGTTGAGTAATTTCCTTCTTGGGCTTAAGTTTAGCTAATGTACAAAGTTGTTGGAATGCTTTGATATTCCATCCAATAGGCGACTCCCTAAGCACTACTGCAACTTCCTTCCATGAATTGTACAAAATTGCCTCTAATGAAAGTTTAAACTCCAATGCATATTTATAGTCTAACTGTAACCAATTGCCTTTATCTGGCACTTCAGTTCCTAATGTAGTCCAATGTGAGAGTCTATTCATATGGATGGCTAGATAATAAAGGAAAAAGTTTAGAAGTTTTAATCCCCACTTGACTCTGGAATGAGTCAGTTTCAAATTAGCCTTACGAGGGGGTTTCCCATTCCAAATAAAGTCTGAGCAAACTCTATGTAATGCTGAAAAGAAGGATTTAGGGAGATAAATATTAAGGTTGGATAAGGGGTAGAAAATCCCTAGGGAGTATAACCATCTTAATTTTATTAACTCTGCCCTAGAATGTAAGTGGCAATTTCCTCCATTTATACAAATCTTCTTGTAATGACTTTAATAAAGGATCTAAGTTAAGGTCTTTAAGTTTGTATAAGTCTTTGGAGACTTTGATACCCAAAAATGTAATCGCTGATCTTTCCCAAAGAAGGCCCATGTCAATGACATGTGCTTTGGTTATCAATCCAGAAAAAGAGTATGACAGGTTTTATCCTTGTTTAGTTTATAGCCTGAGAAGCCACTGAATTGGTCTAATATTTGTAATGCTAGTGGTACAGATTGTCTACCATCAGTTAAATGTAAGAGTAAATCATCCGCAAATAAGGATAACTTTAGATTTAAATCATTAATTGGTATTCCTTTAATGTTTTGAGTTTGGTCAAGAACTCTTGCAAGAGGTTCTATATACAGGTTAAATAAATAGGGAGCTAGAGGGCAACCTTGTCTAGTACCACTGCATAGAAGAAAAGGGTCGGATAGGTGGTTATTACACATTATCCTCACAGAGGGAAAGGTGTAAAGGACCTCAATTCACTTAATAAAGCAATCAGGAATGTCGAAATATGAAAGGGCAGCAAAATGATAAGGCCAGGTTACTCTATCAAATGCTTTTTCTGCATCCGGAGAGATGAGAACTGCTTCCAATTCTGGTTCCCTGGATGCAGAAATAAGACAGAATAGTTTTCTGAAATGGTCTGTTGTAGAGCGGCCTGAGACAAATTCAGCTTGTTCAGGTCCCCGTAAGGGAGTCCAAACTCTTGCTAATCTGTCTGCTAAGATCTTTGCATATATTTTAATATCTATATTTAGAAGGGAGATTGGTCTATATTTATCTATAATAGTAGAATCTTTACCTGGCTTGGGAATGATAATAATTCTGGCTTCAAATAGTGAAGATTCAGTTACTTCAGAGATTTCCCAGTAATTAAAGAGGCTTAATAGAAGGGGGGCGAGCTGGGCTTTGAAGGCCTTATAAAATAGACCTGTAAAACCATCTGGGCCGGGAGCCTTATCAGGTTTTAAAGCATCAATGGCCGAATTGATTTCCTCTAGGGAAAATGGAGTCTCCAGGAGGTCTTGAGATATCAGAGCTAATTTTGGGAGATTAGCATTTTGGAGAAAACTATGCATAGCCTGAGATTGAATAGGTGAGGGTGGCTGGGAAGAATACAGAGATTGGTAAAAATCTTTGAAAGTTACTAACATCTCTCTTGGGTCTACTAACATAGATCCATCCTGGGGGTGCTTAATTACTCAAATCCATTTTAAGGATGAGCACTATTTTAGATGCCAAGCTAACAGCTTACCCGCTTTACTTCCCTGACCCAGATAGGTAGCTTTAACTATGGAGGCTGCATTTTCAACCTTTTCTAGTAATAGACTAGAATAGTAAGCTCTTAAAAGGGAAAGTTCTTGATTGTCTAACTCTGTTAACTTATCTAGTCCAGTGGTTTCCAATACACAGATTCTATCTAGGCATTGGGTCATTTGAAAAAGTTTTTTCTTTTTTTGGATCAAAGTTATATGAATAAGTTCACCTCTCCAGGTAGCTTTCAGGGCCACCCAAATTTTATCTACTGAAGGGATTGACTTTAAGTTCTCTTGAATAGAGTTCTGGAGGAACTGCATTAGAGAATAAACTACTAAATGGTCATGTAAGATTGAATTATTCAATGACCATGTATGTGGTCTGAGGAGGATTTTAGGGCAGCCAAATTGGCCAATATGAGGGAATAGTCTGAGAGAACTCTGGCATGAATTTGCACTTCAAATACCAAAGAGAATATGTGTTGACTAACAAAGAAAAATCTATTCTAGATAAGCTCTTATGAACAGCAGAGTAAAAACTAAAATCCTTTATGTTGGGGTGTAATATCCACCAGGGATCTATAAGCCCTGCAGAAGACATTAGTTCCTGCAATGCTCTTTGTGCAGGTGAGCTACCTGTACCTCTGTTATGGGAGCGATCCATATCATTGGTCTGGACCATGTTCCAATCTCCCCCTAAAAGAAGTGGCAAATGCACAAAGGGGGTTAATACTATAAGTAGATAGGAGAAAAAAAGTGGTGAGTCTATATTAGGTCCGTAGACTGAGCCCAAAACCATTTCTAAATTATTAAGTAACCCATGTACATTAGCATAGCGACCCTCAGGGTCTGAAATTATTTCTGAAACCGTAAAAGCGATTCTTTTAGCAATCAAAATTGCTACTCCCCTTTTGCTTGAGCTGAACCCTGCTCCGAATACTTGTCCTACCCAGCATTAGGGGAGGGTATCTAATTGATCTTTTTGCAAATGGGTCTCTTGAAGGAAGGCTATTGTAGGATTATGTTTTGCTAAATGTTTTAAAATCATGTGTTTTTTAATGTTGTCTCTTCTTCCTTTTATATTCCAGGAGAATAACCTTACTGTATGTGCCATATTAAATTCCTTAACATCCAGAACATGACTGGGTCCGTTTATCTATGCTGCCCTTTCCCTCTTCCTAACCTACCTATCTCTCCCTGCAATACCTCCCCCCCCAGTTAAATAGAATTTAAACAAAATAGCAAAATGAACTAAAAATCTAGTAACTATATACATTAAACTCCACCAGGCCTTAAGCCTGCTCCTGCTGCTACTGACCATGATGCTCAGGAGGGCGAGCATCCATACCCCTCCGCAACATTATCTTAAAATAGTAAGATTATCAACTCCTCTATTTATAACATCTTTTTTAACATATTAAATTAACCAGTTATACACCCAAATATTCTCTTTGATAATATATAACATAGATGAGAGCATGTAACTGTTATACAAATGTAGCTAAATTTGGTATTTCCTTATCAAAATGCTCAACTCCCTCCCAAAAAAAATTATATTTGTTTCTTAGCAATAAAACATAATAGCTTATTCTTTAGGAGTAATATTAAAAGAAAAGTAAAAATAAAAAGTTATATATGAACCAAAGATAATAATAGTCATAGTAATCAAGCAGAGTTTATTTGGGGTTAATAAAGAGGGAAAAAAAAATAACTCTCAAAATTTAGCCTATTAAAAAATATTTTCCGTAGAGTTCAGACAAATAATCTCCAGTTGATTTACTGGTAGCCTTACAAAAACTAACTAGTGCAGGTTGAAAAGAACAAATAATTATCTCTACCAGTCGAGTACAAAAAAGAGAGATAAAATGTGTCAACAGCGACCTCTAGTGGCTATAAATAAATGCCAATTTTGCACTGAAGTAAGACAATGAAAATAAATTCAAAACCCATAGTTTACAATCTTTAAGCAATACTCATCCAATTAATTTGTAGAGATTTATTCACATATATTGGCTAAGGACTGGTAGGGAAGTATTGCATATAATGTGGGAGCAACTTAAATTAAAAAGCTTTAGGTAAGCAAGCTTAAGCTGCATTGCAGTAAGAAAAAAAAATAAACATAAGGATGAAGCAACTCTTCAAATACAGCGGTCTTCCCACTACATGACAGGCTTCAGGAAGCAAATCAGACAGTCAGAGGTTGTCCATTTAAACTCCAAGTTAAAATTCTAAGTTGTAGAAGAAAATGAGTAGGGGAAAGAAAAAAAAGAACAAAAAACAGTACTTAGTGAATGGAAATTGAAGAAAAAAAATGGATGATCACTTGTACTCGTTTATATCAGATATATGTAATCCAATATACAAGGAACCTGTAACTTAAATTCTCCATATCCACGACATAGTCACAACTAATCCTTCGTACTGGAAACAGGTCTGGGTGTAATTTCTGAAGGGCTGTCAAGGCAATTTCAGCTGAGTCATAACGTTTAGCTCCTTCTGAAGAGGTGACTTCTATCCTAGCTGGGTATAAAATTCTGTGCTTGATTCCAGCAGCCCACAGCTTAGCAGTATTTAGTCTAAACGAAGCTCGCAGTTGTCTGGTCTTATAGGTGAGATTGGGGACTATACAGAGCTTTTTACCCTCCCAGAGAATGGTAGAAAGTTTTCTCGCTTCCTTTAAAATAAGCTCTCTATCTAGGTAGTTCAATAACTTGAAAATTATCGGCCTGGGAGGCTCCAAAGAATGAGGTTTAGCTCTAAATGAGCAGTAGGCAGGCTCGATAACATACTCAGGGCCATGCAATGAATCCCCCACTGTTTTCTTCAGAAATTTTTGCAGAAATTGTATTGTATTTGAGCCCTCCTCACCTTCCGGTAGTCCTAATAAAACCAAATTATTTTGGCGATTCCTTCCCTCTAAATTGTCGATTCGCTCTTCTAGATTTGTCTTCCTTTTGAGAGTGACAATCTCGGGTTGGATTTTCTCCTGTGTTCACTCTATCGATCGCACTCTGGCTTCAGAATCTGCCATCCGACGAGAAAGCTGTACAAGAGCTGGTTTTATTTCAGCTACTTCACCAATAAGATTGAGAATAGCTTCCTTCAGTGCCGAAAGTTCTCCATAGACATGTGAGGGGGATAATTCCTCCTTATTTTGCTGTGGAGTTGAGCTGTGCCGTGAACGTTTGGCCTCTACTATAGGAGTCAGATCTTGGGTGGCCTGCTTGTCTGGTGAGAAGGAAGAATCGGAGGTTTCCATTATGTTTATCGAGGAGCATAGAACTCGCCACCTGATTTCTATTTCATGGAAAGCTGTAGAGTTGGAGGTAGGATGGAGCCAAAATGATATAAGTTGGTAAAAGAGAAAATACTTTATATATTGTGGCAGGATAACGGAGCTCACCAGAAATGCGACTTCCCTCTAGCTGAGCATCACGTGACCTGTGTGGGCTTCCTACTAACTGGCAAACATATAGGCAACTAAAGGACAACTGCAAGAACTCAATCCAAAAAGCAAAAAATTACTCCACTTCAAGAAACTCCAGACTGAGCATCTTACAGTAGCAATCAGAAAGAATTCTGGTGACAGGTTAACTCCCTTTTAAAGGGTAACACCTCTGAGACCTCCAGTTCCCTTGATGCCCAGGGACTGTCTCTCACTGCCCCCCCATCACCTCTGGCTTCAATGAGTTCTTCACCAATCCGGATAGGTACACATCACTATTTTCTAGTTTATCCACTTCCCCTTCAACCAGACATCCTGCCATCAATCGACTCTATGAACTAAAGCTTGCAACCCTCATGGAGGTTTGCTGTCTCCTCATAAATATAAAGGATGACAGCTCACCTGACCATGACACTCTAGAGCCTAAATACCTTAAGTTGTGAGCTGATGCCATAACCTGCCCTGTTCGAAATTTATTTAATCGATCTTCCCTTACTTGCATTGCCCTGAAAAATGGAAAGTAGTGTGGTTGTCCCCTTCCACGCGGGAGGTCCCAACTTGACAGTGGAAATTTTCTGGCCTATTTCAATACTTTGCCCCCTAGCAGAAATAAAAGACTGGATAATCTATGATCACCTACAGGATTACCTTGACCTCCACCATCTGCTTTCAACCTCTCAGCATGAGTTTAGGAAAAACCACAGTACACTTACAGCTCTGATGAAAGTCACCTCTGACATATTCTGTGAAATGGACCATGGCCGTGCCACTGGAACAATTTTCGTAGACCTGGCGAAGGCTTTTGACTTGGTCAGCCATGGCCTTCTATTACAACAACTGCATGTCCTTTGCCTTGATGCCACTGCCCTGACCTGGACCCAAAGTTACCTTTACGGCCATACCCAAAAAAGTAGAGTGGGCAGGCTCCCTATCTGACCTGAGGCCCATTACCCGTGGTGTCCACAGGGCTCCATTTTGGGCCCATTACCTTCTTCTCTGTATATTAATGACCTCCCTAATAATTTTGGTTGGGCCCTTGTTCACCTATATGCAGATGATGCTATCATCAACCATTCTTTGCCTGATATTGAGTGGCTTAATTCAATGTTAGACTCCGACTTCCACATTCTTGAGGACTGGTTCCTTCAGAAGCAGCTTGTACTTAATACTAAAAAAAAAAAGAGCCTGTTCTCCAACTTATCCACATCAACCCTCTCCCCTCTGGCTGTACTGTCAAGTACTGGGGATGCACTTGAAGCAGTCAAGTCATTCAAATACTTCGGAGTCACCTTAGATCCCTCACTTACCCTGGATGCGCATGCTACTGCCACCACCAAAACTATAAACCAAAAAATCATTGTCCTCTAGCATATCTGTCCCTTTCTTCTTTACATTGACCTCCTGCCACAAGATTGCAGATGCCACACTCCTGTCCCTCCTCATGTATGATGCTCCATTACTACTTTACTCTCTTCTATAGTATCTGTACTATCTTGCCTATCACATGCCTACCATAGAGTTGGCAGGTTTGCTCTCATGGCCAATGCTTGGCACCATCACTTCAGTGTCCTATCTGCCCTGGGATGGCTACCCTATGAATTAAAATTATGCTATGCCACACTAAGCTTTATACATAAGCTTCGCCATCACTTCACTCCTCCTTGCCTTGCTGATATTGTTCAACGTCATCTCCTCCGACATGCCATCAGATCTACCTCCTTGCCCCTTTTCTCAGTGTTAAATTTATGACTATCCATGGCTCAGAGGTCGTTTGCATTTTCTGTTGTGTCCTGCTGGAACTCTACCTCCTCCTATACTGGCCTGCACCTCCCTCTCTCAGTTTCAAAGTTTGCTGTTATCTCAACTAACTGCCCCACCTTGCTCCTGCTTCCAGCAGCTCCTAACCCCTGTCCATTCCTTGCGCATTCTCCTAGCATAACTTTCCAGTATCTCTATCTCCTGATCTCTGAGAAAATAAAATACTGTAAATGATGTCTGCAGATAAGGTTTTGTTGACTGTGCTTTACATTGCTTATTTTGCATAACTGAATGTAATTGATGTACTCTCTTACTCTATGACTACTAAAGACAGGCGAAGTGGCCTCAGTTCGCTCCACAGAGTGATTCGCGGAGCGAAGGCGAATTCGTGGAGTGCTCCAAAATGCAAAGTGGAGTACTTGGCATTATAATGGGTAATGTGAAGTCCATTGAAAACAATGACTTTGCATTACCCCACCTTTCCAAACCACTACTCCACCAATTTTAAGGTAAAGTTCATTGAAAACAGTGTACTTCACCTCACTTTGCCTTGTTTTTAAGCTCCAAAGGTGAATTTTGCAGCGATTCATGGGATTTCAGGTCACATGGGCTCTAGATTGTTCGGCACAGGCTCAGTTCAGGGTAGTGAGTGTAGGAAACTGTAGGAGACAGTCTGCTCTGAGAGCTCTCTGTGATTCAGACCTTCTAAAAGCTGTTAAAATGACCTTTTTGAGACTTTTTTTGCTGAAACTTTAGTTCATCGATTGTAGGAATCCCTCCTGTGCTAATATCATCGAGCGTTTATTGTTTGTGTGTGGATTTTGAATGTTAATATACAACATTCAGTCTGTGTACCGAGAGACAGTGGAAGTGTGCTTTGAAGGAGGGGCATATCTGTGGTGTAGGTAGATTAACTAGGAGAAAAGGGCAGTCTTTCTGTTTTGGATATATTTTTCTTGTATAGCTGTGATAATGTACACACAGTAATATTTTCAATAATTCTTGACATTTTTTTGCTGATTATTGCGATGCAGCAGTGCATAATTTTAATTTGTTTAAAATATGTGGTTATATTACTGAAGTTTTCAATTTGCTACTCATTACTTAGTGTGTGTATATGTGTGTGATGTGTGTCATCAAATCAGACACCTTTTATTGTGCCACATAATATCAGCAATGTGAACCTGCTATCCACTGCAGCTGCGTGATTCTTGTACTTTTTGTGGTATTTTTTTTGGTACTAGTACTAGTGACTATTACTACAATACACTGCCCCCCACAGCCTGCCCCAACTGGCAAAGGTATTCTTTTCCAGATTTGAATTTCTGATGGTGAGCACAGGTTAGGTGTTGTACCTTTGTGTCTGCATCTCTTCAGTGTGCAGTACCATCTTAATCTGTCTGTGCATTTGCATCTCTATAGGGACCAATCTCCATCTGTAGCTTAAGTCACAGTTGTTTCTTTGGCTTCCCTTCAGAGTACTGGACTGGTGTGGTGCACACCTCTGCATGAACATTGTACTTATTAATATGCATTTTTAAGTCAGGTCCATCATCACAAGTCACTCGTGATACAAATCGTGTTCTTCATCATCACGGTCACAAATGCAGTCACAATCCACGATCACGTCATGAATCACAAAATTAATTACCCACTCCCCCAGGCTTTTGCTTTAGTTTATAGTTTTAGGACAGTCATATTACAGGTGTGCCACTGTCTGGAAAATGTAGCATTTCCTTACCCCCAGCTCCATGTTCCCCTTAGGGCCAGTGGGTTGTGTTTTGGGCTCAGGTGCATGCTGATTTACTTTAGGTTGCCCCCCCCCAATTGTTTGTACACACCATGTGTTGTCTGTTGGCCATGTACAGATCAGCACACTGTGCCACCTCCTTTGCAGAGCTGCATGCATGGTCCAGCAACTACATGCACAGGTTCTCAGGTACAATTTTAAGAAATTGTTCCCTTACAGACAAGTATCTTATTTGTTCCACAGTTCTAGCCTTAGCCACATCCACCCAGCAGTATAGACAGGTACACATTTGAACATGCAGTTCTACATAGTTGTCTACTGAACCCTCTCTTAGTTCCTGAATTTTTACCTATATGCTTCAGAAGTTAGCTCAAAATGTTTCAATAACACCCTCTTGGCTTCATCATAGTCCATACAGTCCTTATAATTCATTCTAGCAAATGAGTGCAAAACATGACCAATAAACAAGGGTGTAATGTCGGGCATCCATTGAGACTTGTTCAATTTAAACAGCACACATACAATCTCAAATGATTTCAAAAACAAATCAAGGTTATCCTCCTCCCAGTATTGAGGAAACATTTTTGAATTACTGCAAATTTGTGGGTTTGACATTCTATGCCTTTACTTACTGTTTGCTGCAGTGCTTTTTGCCGGAGTGTTGCCATCTCCTTCTTGTGCCGGCATTCCTTCTCTCTTTCCACTCATTCCTTCTCTCTTTCCACTCATTCCTTCTCTCTTTCTGCTCTTTCCTTCTTTTTTTCCTTCTCTCTTGCTTCATTTATGGGAACCTCATGTTGATGCTGCTGTTCTCGCTCCTGTCTCATCAGGATTTTGTGCTAGCTTGCCTTCTCTTTTTCCTTAGCCTTCAGCCTTACTCTCCCCTCTTGGTCTCAAGCCTTGCCCTGTTCAGTTCTGCCTCTTTTAGTGCAAGCTCCAGTTTCATGAGCTCAAGCTGATTTTGAGACTCTGCTGCACCAGTTCTTGGTTCAGGCTTGGGCTGCAATGCCTCACCACTTTGTGATTCGAAGTTCAATTCTGTGTCAGCTTCCATGACCTCAAGTCTCCCAACTTTGATCTCCTTCCTCAGTGACCGCATGCTCCACAGGCATATGATTATCCTGCTCAGTGACTGCCTGTCCCTCTTGCATTTGATTCTGCTTCCCCAGGGCTTCCATGAGTCCATTTTTTTTGTCTATCCCTCATAGACAATCCCTCTTTCATTGCACAGCTCACAAAGCTGAAAGACATGAAATTTGCTGTATGTTGAGGAGCTCATAATTACTAACTACACTGCACTAAGCTGTGTTTCTAGAAATAAAATAACAATAGCAAAATATGTAATATTTTTGCATATCCTGGTTTGTGACTGTTAAGCTAACTTTTCTACTGGCAATCTCTGTTTCTCTGTATGCCAGGTAACACTTTTAGCTGTCTTTCAGTGTTTCTAGTTCCACAAGGAAAGCATGCTGCCCACAAATTCTTTCTTTAAATTTGTTCAGTGATCCCACTCTCCCACCAGTTTTTAACAAAAGACCCTTTAAACCATACCAGCTTCTAGTATTGTTTGGTCTGATTTACTTCTCTGTCACCACCACATGGTTATACCAGGAAAATTCCTTTGTCCTGCTCAGAGCTTAGAAGCAAACCACAGTAATATGTGGTAGAGTGCACTTCGGATGGAGGACTTTAAACAGAGAATTCTCACCTTGCCATAAGAAGTATTATGTTTACCTTTACAATAAAGATGCTCAGCCACTGGGTCCATAACATATAAATTATTGACTATTAAATGCTACACATATTACAGACAGAATATGTACAGCAACCAAAAAGACATACTGTACATATTTACTGGAAAGGAAAACAATGCATTTTAAACAGATAAGTACTGATAGAATAAGTCTCAATCTAGTCTCCCACTAGTACCTGATAGCTAACATGAAATAAACATTCATTCAGACTGTTCTTTTTTGACCCAGATAAACTAGCTATGGATCATGACCCTCCATCCTCTGGGGTCAGTCACCAACACAGACCCCAGGCCCTCTTCAAATGTTGCAGAAGTCAGAGAAAGTGATTAGGGGCTGACTCTTTTATTTATGTGTTTAGGTCAGTAGTATTAGCAATCTCCTTGGAGTAACAGCCCTCTCCAGTATTCCCCACCCATGTGAGTGCATTGTGTGTGTGTGTGTGTGTGTGTGTGTGTGTGTGTGTGTGTGTGTGCATGTCAGTGTGATCACATCTGCCAGGCTAAATTGTCTTTCTACCACCTAGCATCATCTTCACTTCATAATCACACCTCTTAAACTTATCCCTAAGGTTTATGACATCATGTTCCACAAAGCTCCGTGCAGTCACTAGCAAGGATGGAGAAGTACTAGAAAAAGTAATACACCTTAGAGTTACAGTTACTTCTTTATTTTTATACAAAACCAATAGAAAAGTAATAAGTAACTGTAACACGTTACATTTATTTGAAAGTAATAGGTTAGTTACTTTCAAATAAATGTAACCAGTTACAGTTACATGTTACTTTTGTATAAAAAGAAAGAAGTAACTATAACTGTAAGGTGTATTATTTTTTTTTAGTACTCCTCCATCCTTGCTAGTAACTGCACAGAGCTTCCTGGAACAAGTTTCCAAAAGTAATAGAAAGGGGGGGTCACGTGACGCTCATGGAGTGAGGCAGCAGCTCTCCGGGTCTCCCTCCTCTAGCACTCCGAATCTGCAGAATTGCACCGTTTTACAGGGCTAACAAGCTTCAGTACAGTGCTACTAGCAACTTGAGACTGTTTTTAAGTGAAAATTCGCATACACCCATTTCTGCATTATGAAGGAAGGGGAAGTGGAGCTGGAAGCTAAACGGCCGCGACGGAGCTCATCGCCATCATCGCCGGATGAAGAAATTACGCCAGCCAAAATATATGGGGACCTGACAACTATTAAGGATGCACTGTTCAAACTAATAGAGGAGGTCTCAGAAATCAAGCCTGCTTTGACCCAACTAGCGCTCAGAGTAACGGATACAGAGGCGAGAATCTCTTCTATAGAGAGAGCCATGGATAAATTGGGGCCTGCTATGATTGAGTGTAAAAGGAGCATCAGTAAACTTGAAGATCGTCTCGATGATCTAGAAGGTCGCAACAGACGCAACAACCTGGTGCTATTGGGTCTCCCAGAAGGAGAAGAGGGACCAAACACTATCCTGTTTCTGCAAAGGCTACTTAAAAAATCAGCAGGGCCCTCACCTAATGGTCCAGACTATATTATAGAGAGAGCCCATAGAGCTCTTCGTGCCAGACCCCCCTCATCTGAACCACCGAGGCCAATTATTTTTAAGCTTCTTAACTATCTTGACCGTGAGCACATCTTAAGAGAGGTCAAGAAGCTGGCAGCCTTCCAGTGGGAGGGCAAGAAACTGCGATTAGTGCTGGACTTGACATGGAAAATGAGACAGGCTCGGGCAAGCTACAAGCCGATCACGTCTCAGCTGTGGGCCGCAGGGATCCGGCATCGTCCTATTATATCCTTCAAGCTGAGAAGTCACAGTTAATGATGGCCCTAAGAGGTTCAACTCTGCCGAGGAGGCACTGGCATCCCTGAAATCTCTGCTACCTGACCTGTTTGCCAAGGGATGAAATTTGACTAGTTATTTATCTCCCTTCAGGCTACAGCGGCCTGGACTCCTTTACTTGGTGTTAATAACCTTAATTTGCCCTCTTATACTGTTATCTAATTAATGGTAACTGTTTGATTACTATTACCTAGTTCATCATAAGATGGAAATGATACACTATGATATTGATGCGAAATTATGTAGACCCTGAACGGGTTGCTAGGAGGGTGTTCTGGTAATTAAGTTTGGTTACATGTTACCTACATATTTAGGTAGGCAATCCGGATTTATTTACACGAAGGGCAAGGAACTAACCTTTTCTCGGTCAAAGGTTTACAATAGTTAGTTTAGTAAAGTTATTTGACTTAACCTGCCTCTATCTGAATTAGTAAGGGTCTTGGACTCTTTATATTAAGTCTAACGGTAGGGGTATTAAGGGATATAAGGTTTATAGCTGTAGGAACTATATGGATAGGAGCCTTTACAAGGTCCATATATTATGTTATTAGATGGTAGCCAGGGAACATACTATCAGATAAGATTCCGAGGTAGGATTGGAGGGCCCATTCTGGACCAAGATTGTTTTTGCCTTTTTTCAGTAACAGGCCTGCTAGCCTGAACTTGGTTCTTTTATTTGTTGCTTGAGCCTTGTGCCTAGGCTAGATGTACAAGGCGTTAAGCGGTCATATTTTTGTTTTGTTTTCCTCTATGCCCAAGGATTGGTGGTCTCTACAGGGAAGGCTAGTAGTCTACTTTTTAATTTGGTTTGTTTTATGCTCCCTGGCTCCCACTAAGATGGGTTTTATTCTTTTACTCACCTGATGATTAAGTATTTGGTGTTAATGTTCTTTGTTAGCCTAGGTTCAAAACTGGACATTACAGATTTGAGTATTAAACTGTTAAGACTACTTCTTAAATAGGGGATGTACCCATATCTATGTGGCACCAATGCTCCAGAGAATGAGAAGTTGGCTTCGGCCAGAAGGATGGTTTTAAGTTAATTATTGTTGTAGTATTAAGTTACGGGAGGAGGGGTATTAGGAGGGAGGTTCTTTTTGATTGGGGGATTAGTTAGGGGGGGGCGGCTATCCCAATATTTCTTTAATTTTTTGGCAGTGAAATGGCTAATATGCTAAATTTTGTTTCTTGGAATATTAAGGGAGGAAAGGACAACTGTAAAAAATTTGTTATTTTAAACCACTTAGCCCATTTGAAACCAGCGATAGTGTTTTTACAAGAAACTCATGTCCTTTCTGATCGTCTCGCCCATTTTAAGAAGAAATGGGTGAGCCAGGTTTTTGGTGCAGGGTTTTCATCAAACAGTCGAGGGGTGGCTATTCTAATTGCCCGTGGGATTCCTTTTACCCATTCGGAAATAATCTCTGATCCACAGGGCCGATACATATTTGTATTAGGCAGATTAGGTGGATTCAGTTTAGTGCTAGGATCAATATATGGACCTAATTTGGATTCACCGGCCTTTTTTATCCAATTGGGCCTGGCTTTGGTGTCCTTCAAAATGTGCCAATAATTTTGGGAGGTGACTGGAACCTAGTCCAGGATACTCGGCTGGACCGATCGCACTATAAAGGACCATTTCTCTCCCGGCCCAGAACCGCTCTAAGAGAGTTTACATCATCACTAGGTTTGGTGGACCTTGGCGTGCCATGAACCCTAATGCTCGAGAATACACCTTCTCCCTCTGCGTGTGCATAAGTCGCACTCGAGGATCGACTATTTTCTGGTCAGCCAATTTAGTTTATCCTGGGTAGTGGAGGCCTCAACTCTGCCCCTGAATTTCTGATCATCTCCGGTAAAATGGTGTGTCTGTTGCCCTCGCAACCTTCTAGGTCATACTCTTGGTCTTTGAATAATAATATTTTGAAGGACCCCAAAGCCTTAGATAGATTTAGATCTTTTGGAAAACTCAATCAATAGTAATTGGGGTACAATTACAGCTGTAGATCAAACTTGGGCAGCTTTTAAAGCTATGTGGTGAGGGGAACTAATACATATGGCTACGGTGCGCAAAATTAAGACAAGACAGCTTTTGGACAAATGTTTAAGGGAGATTAGGGATTTAGAAATTATGTGTGACGGATGAAGAACTGAGGAACAGGAGCGAAAACTAATAACCCTGAGAACATGGTATGCAGATAAACAGAGGGAGAAAGTTATCAGTTCAGCATCTAGAGTTAAAGCCCTATACCTAGGGCAGGGCAGCAAGTCTGGGAAATTGTTGGCCTGGCAATTGAGGCAAAGGTCTTTGGACAGGTGGGTGACTGCCCTGAAACATCCAGAATCGGGACAACTGGTTACAGATCCAGGGAGGATATTAGGAATTTTAGTAGATTTCTATCAGAATCTTTACTCAAGTCAACAGTCTTCCTCTAAGGCCACTGATAAGATTTACCAATTTCTGGATAGCATTCCTCTACCTCGATTATCAGAGGATGTTGGCCCATATTTAGTAGCCCCAATTTCGGAGGTGGAAATAGGAAAGCTATTGACTCTCCGCCCGGACAAAGCGCCAGGCCGGATGGGTTCACAGCTTTTTTTTCAACTGTTCAAAAATAACCTTGTGCCCTTATTGCATAAACTTTTCTCCTTTTGGTGTGAACATGAGATTAAAGATAAAACACTGTTTGAGGCCAAGATTATTTTGCTACCGAAGCCTGATAAGCCCCCAGACTTAGTGGGTAACTTTAGGCCGATTTCCTTGCTAAATTTAGATGTTAAAATCTTTGCGAAAATCCTGGCTAATAGATTAAAACATATTTGGCATGATCTTTTGAGTCCAGAACAGGCTGGCTTTGTAGAAGGCCGTTCATTGGCCGATCACTTTCGGAAATTGTTTTATTTAATTTCTGCGTCAACGGATCCTAACGCAGAGGCATCTCTAGTGTCGTTAGACGCAGAAAAAGCTTTCGACCGGGTGGAGTGGACTTTTATGTTTACCACCCTGGTGAAACTGGGTTTTCCTGCTAGATTTATCCATATGATTTGAGTCTTATACTCATGTCCCTCAGCAAAGATTCAATGTAACAACCTAATCTCAGTAGCTTTCCCCTTATCAAGAGGTACCCATCAAGGCTGCCCTTTATCACCCTATTTATTTAATTTGTATATTGAACCATTAATCAGATCTATTAAGGTAAACAAGGGAGTTCAAGGGCTTAAATTAGGCGACTCTGAATTTAAAGTGTCAGCATTCACTGATGACCTGTTATTGCATATCTCTAATTCTACATCTTCCTCCCTAAAGTACTCGAATTAATTACTAGTTTTAGTGTACTTTCTGGATATAGCCTAAATAAGACCAAAACATCAGTATACTCTCTTTCTCCACTTCTTCAGAAGGCTTGATGCCTCTCTTTGGGACTCCATTGGCAGGCCCAATCATTAAACTATCTGGGCATTCAAATAACTAAGAATTTGGAGGCCTTGGTCACCTTAAATCTTAGGCCCTTAATTAAATCAATAAAAGAGGACCTGGATAGATGGTCAAAACTTCAGATGTCCTTTTCGGGTAGAGCAAACACGCTTAAAATGGTGGTAATGCCAAGAATCTTTTATCCATTGGCGAATCTAAATGTCTATCTTTCTAAGTCCTTTTTTAAGCCGCTCTACAAATGCTGTTCTGAGTTTTTGTGGAATGGTAAGCCTTCTAGAAGTTCTTATTATAAACTTGCCCGACAGCGTAAATTAGGAGGCCTTCAACTACTGGACTTTTACATGTACTATCTAGCGATCCACATGACAAGGCTGGCCGCATGGGCCTGCGAGGAGGAAACTTCTCTTCCTGGGCTCCATTTGGATCAGTTATTTATTAAAAGTTTTAAGTTTGATATAGAGTCTATGCTATATATTCCATGGGCTAAGGTCCCGAAGCTGGCTAGGTGCGCTCCGCTAGGAAGGGATATAAAAGCTCTGCATCAATACTATGCAAGATTTAAAATTTCGCAAGTACGTGACTTATCCCAACCTTTATTACGAAACCCGAATCTTGTAATTGGGAACTAACCGATATCTAGTTTTGTAGCAGCAACAGCTGTTAAATTACGAGTTAGTGATTTTTATTTAAATGGGTCACTACTCCCATTCCAGGTTTTGGTGAAAAAGTTTGGTGTGAGAGCTCAATCTTTCTTAAAATTAACCCAAATAATAAGTAGTCTTAAATCTTATTTCAACAAAAGTTGTGGGACGGATAATTTGGGAATCATGTTTAGTAGACTTAAAGAATTTATACTGTCAGGCAAAGCAATTTCTAAGACTTATAAATATATTACTGTTAGAAGGGATTCTAATGTGTCCTCGACTCTGACATATTGGGAACTAAACCTATCTTTAGGGAGGACACCTGAAATGTGGCAGAAAGTTTGGATCGACACCTATAAATATATTAAACAAGACAGGTTGAGAGACATTCAATTTAAGTTATTACATAATTTATACTTTTCCCCAGCTAAACTTTCTAGGTTAAACTGTCAGTTTTCTGCAAAATGTTTGGACTGCAATGACCCCCTTGCATCTACTTATCATAAGTTCTGGACTTGCCCTCAAAATTTCGGATTGTGGCAATTGGTGAAGCTAAGGGTTACACCTGCATGACTTAGCTTCTAATTTTTTCAACCCTGAGGTTTGCATATTTGGGATGTATGATAAATTACCCGCAAGGTAGTTAAATACCGGATGGCTATATGGTAGCGGCTGTTACCAAGCTGATAATTCTACCCACTGAGAGATGATTGGACCCCATCATTTGGGGAATGGTGGACGAATTCTTGAATGCACTGAATGCAGAAAGGTCAGTCTTATCATCCTTCAATACTTCAATGATTTTCCATCAATGTTGGGGTGGTCTGTACCAAGGTCTCAAGGATAGATACGGTTATTAGTTTAGGAAATTTCTTTCACGCTTATTGTGTTGGTGTCGACTTTTTGATTTTGGTTCAGGCATTGTCCTTTCCTCCTTTGCACAATATGTGCTAGCCTTTGTTGTTTTCTTCTAGGTTTGTTAGGTGATGTCTTATGGTATAATATGGTCTATTATTAGTTAATTACCGGGATAGCCGCCAGGGATGGAGGGGTGGGGAGTAGGGGAGTTGAGTTTCTCTCTCTTTTTTTTTATGCCTTTTCTGTATTATTAATTTATGGTCTGGGAATTGTATTTCCTTTTATGTCAATATTTATTTCATATATAATTTCTGTTGGAAATTGTTCAATAAAGCACAGTTATTTGCAAAAGTAATAGAAAAAGTAAATTACCCAACACTGACTGTATATACAGTACTTTTACAGTTTCCAAAGTATTGTCCTTATGAATTAAGGGTATCATCTTGTGAAACATTGATATTGCTTATTAATTGTAAAAGAAGGATATTATAGAAAAATGAAAAAAAAAAATAATGTTTTAAAACAATACAAAATTGGTTAGTGTGTCCATGTTTCAATACCAGCTGCATATGTTTTTGGCTGAATAAGCAGATGGTGAGATTTTATATCTCATAAATGTGACATGTGCACATACCCAGAACAGTGCGTGCATGTGTGCATGAGTGTGAGTGTGTGTGTGTGTGTGTGTGTGCGCGTTTTGTGTGCGAAATGTCACATCTCTTGCTAAAAGCAGCTGTCAGTTGCAACTAACAGAAGTAGGAAGATGGAACGTTGTGAGTTTTTACAAAAATCATTACATTTCCTACTTATTTTGCAGAAGCTCTATCCATGAATTTTGTCCAGTCATAACTCTGTGATGGATGAAGAAAGAAAAGGCTGGGTTGAATGGAAAGAAAGCAGTATTCTTTAGGAATTCCATAGTCAGGACAGTTAGAGAGATGTAGGAGTAATGCATACCCATGGTGCAGTGTGGATGCTATAAGTTGCCTGCCTGCAGAGCAGCTCCAATTAATATGTCTCGAGTCATGCAAAGCAGTTGGAGGTAGGTCCAAAGCATTATTCTCTACACTGGAATGAATGAATGAATGAAATACAGTAAGCAGCAGAAGTACTGAGAACATGAGGAGTTCATTCACAGACTGTGTGATATTCCTAAAAAGGAAAAAAAAAATCTAGGGTGCTTTTTTCTTATGCTGTTATTTTCCTAGGTCCATTGAGGGATGACAGTGGACCATTAGGAAGGCCAATGTTTTGGTAGCAGTCTGTTGCAAGAAGGATGGCCTTATTATTCTGACTAATAGGATGGTATTTTTTAGAAATGGATGCCTGCACATTCAAGTGGCATGCTGGGGTGCATAGGCAGAGGCATTACTAG
Source organism: Neoceratodus forsteri (assembly GCA_016271365.2). Taxonomy (NCBI): domain Eukaryota; kingdom Metazoa; phylum Chordata; order Ceratodontiformes; family Ceratodontidae; genus Neoceratodus; species Neoceratodus forsteri. Next base: position 1,372,700,112 of record CM057450.1, on the reverse strand, counting down.
CAAGAGACAGAAGATGTTGACGCCATTGTATAAAACACTGGTGAGGCCTCACCTGGAGTACTGCATGCAGTACTGGAGACTACACATGCATAAGTACATAGACAAGATGGAGGCTGTCCTGAGAAGGATGACAAAGATGGTGCATGGCTTGCATCACAAAACATATGAGGAGAGACTGAGAGTCCTCAATATGTACTCACTGGAGGAGAGGAGAGAAAGGGGGGACATGATAGAAACTTTCAAGTACCTCCAGGGCATAAACAATGTGCATGTGGGGGATCTTTTCCATTGTAGGAAAGATATCACAATGAGAGGACACAATATGAAATTGAAGGGGGGTAGATTAAGAGGTAACTTGAGAACATTTTTCTACACAGAGAGAGTGGCGGACACTTGGAACAGTCTGCCACAAGAGGTTGTGGGGGTAAGCAGAGTGGAGAGGTTTAAACATGCCTGGAACAGGCACAAGGGAAAACTGAGTGGGGAGAGAGTGATGAAAAGCCATTGATCACTTAGGGTCAGTGACTGCATACAGTTTAGGGTTTATGGGCATACTAGATGGACCTAGCAGTCTTTATCTGCAGACAATTTCTATATATCTATATAAGACAGGCTGCACCTACACCTCAGGAAAGTGAGAGTACTGGCCAGGAGATTAGATAAGGAAATCAGGGGAGTAGAGGATAGGGGAGAAGATAAGTGTGGAGGTTCACCAAGGCAAAGAGTCAAATGCAGGGGGTCAGGATAGCAGAACAGGTTAGCAACAGAGGAAGATATCCCAGATGGAGAAAGGAAACCTTGAGGGACAACACATTTCCACTGAATGCTGGACAGTATGAGAATCATACCCAGAAAACTTGGCAAGCTCCAAAGACTGATGCACTTGTTAGGTCAGAATTAAATAGTTTTCAAAGAGAACTAATGTGACAGAAAATGGCTGGGATACAAAGAATAAAGGATTCAGACTATGCTGGAGGGATAGATCTGATGGGAAAGGAATCGTGCAACTCTCATTTTAAGGGAGAATGCCATGGTTGAGCATAAGGAGGAAATCAAGGGACAGACAGTACCACAGAGACCTTTGCAGTCCAGCTAAGTGAAAAAGGGGGTATAGTAAATCAGGGGTTTGCAACAGGACCCCTATATAGCTCAACACAGTTTGGTGCCCAGCTGGTAGTGGAAATTATGAGAGCAGACCAATTAAATACAATGATAAGTAATTTGGGAAATTAAAATACCTCTAGTTATTGTACTTGTATTTCATATTCTGATTCCATAAAATGTTAAGAAGATTTTGCAACTGCTTATACTATTTTGCCCAATAAGTAATTCTTGGTATTTCTTCTGTGGCTATAAACAGCCTCTTACACCATTAGAAAAACTTGAACAAAATGTGAGATTAAGACACAGTTCAGATTATGATTCAAATAGTTTTCTATAATTGTTTTCTTTCTTCTTTATTACTGAGGACAGTAGTATGAAAGTTCATTACTGTCCCTTGGACTGTATCTGCTCTTTCTGCTTGCCTACAACTGATATCATAATCCCCATTCTTATGGCTTCATAATTAACTCCAGAGCAAGAGATTGTGATGTTAGAAGCAGAACTGTGATGTAAGGTTTAGGCAAGCTGCCAGAACAGATAAGGCATTGATACTGTTTTTCTGCATATTTGTTTAGATTTTGACCTTATGACATATGACCTTAGTAATAAAGAAATAAGGGTCAGAATTACAGAAATAAATATTTCACAAAACATGAATTGTGCCTAAATGTTAAATTTTTTCAAAGTTGTCACAATGGTGTCAGGGGCTCTTTAAAACTACTCAACTGAATCACTCCAGATTTGGAAGGTTTAGGACCCATTAAAACTGGACAAGCACGCTTTATGTAGGTTCTGTACTTGTAAGAGCAGTGTGGTGCTTTTAGTATCTGAATTTCTCAGACATTTCCCAAATTTCAAAAATAAACTAGGAAATATGATATAAGCCCCTACTACATAAAAATAACTAAACCAAATATATCCTCAATTGGCAAATTCCAAGACGCTTCCAAAACTATTATGCATAAATGTGTGTTTGGCATCTAGTTCCATAGGTGGCTGAGCATCTATGAAGATCCAGTCTTGGTAAATAAATTGTAAAAAATAAAATAAATAAATAAAAATGACTGGCAGCCATGGGCTTTCCCAAGTGGTCTTCTGGGCTGTGTGTGTTACAGAAAATAACGTGGTGCATCTAAGTGAGACTACCCAGGGTAAATTCACTGTAAACATAAGTAAAAGCAGGTCTCCACTGGAATCAAGATGTTGCATCTAACTAGGATTTCCTGATAAATTTTCTGTAAGAAAAAGCAATGTTGCTGAGTCACCAACATTTTTCCAATCCTACTAACTTAGCACATGCTTCAAGAGTAGTCTTTCATTAAATTTAGGTTCCCAGTGACTAAGTAAGCATATCAGTCTCACTAATATAATTATGTAAATGAATTGACCCTCCTTCATTTACTAAGCATAACAATTTCTCAATGTACAATCAACCATTAAGGCATTCTCTGATGCTCCTCTTTGCTGTAAGTCAGACTGCAATATGCTCAATCGACTACTGTATATTTATTCTGTCTCAGTACACCCCCCCCCTGCACACACACCAACACAGATGGTATTCAGTCCAGTAATTAAGTCTTCTGAGGGACAAACTGCAGCTGGAGTGCTTTCTGTTTAAGTTACATTCAAACCTATTAACACGTTTTAGATGAAACTAATTTGAACTATCTGCAACTTAGATTTAATAGCTCTATGATTTGCATGATGACTCCACTCCCTGTATGACATCAGCAACCAAGCCACCCCAAAAGTGAATGTAACGTTAATCTTTCATAAACATAAAAAGCATATTCATAATAAGAGGTGCCACCGGATATGCTTGTAGGAATCTAAAAAGTGCAGCCAGTAAGTACAATATTCCACAACTAGGTGCATCCATCTGCAGTAAGAAAACACTGCACTGATGCCTACAGGACAGGCCACTCAACACCACTGTAGTCTTACATTACAACTTGGTAAATTGCTGTTTCTTTGGATCCAGTAAGCTTTAGATTTTATTCTATGTAATTTCTTATTTTGTCCAACCCTGCTTAGTGACTGCTGGGGTATACAGCTTTTTCTTATGCCCCCCACCCAAAAAAAGTTGTGGGACTGCTATTTATCTTTGCATACCAATATATATTTAAAATAAAAATTAATTCAAATTATTTAAGCAATGTTTGTTTTTATACTGTTCTCAACAGGTAAACCATTTTGTAAGCACAATAAAACTCTTTCGGTTGCTGGTTGTACTGATATATAAATACACACTTAAGGGGTTGAAGGCACTTGGCGTTTGTTACCTGCATACCTTTTTATGCCCCTCGGTATGTGATTATGCCAGCAAAGCCAACAGCCTGTTGTTATCTGAACTCTTGGATATTGTCCCCAGATTCTGCTCCCCCAAGTGTTGTGAGGGCAGGACAATGGATCCCTCCCCCCAGTGCACCAGCCAAGCACAGATTCGGCTCCCTCGAGGGTCGTGAGTGCAGGACAATGGAGCCCTCCTCCAGCGCACCAGCCAAGCACAGATTCAGCTACCCCGGGGGTTGTGAGGGTAGGACAACAGAGCCCTCCCCCCCAGCACACCAGCCAAGCACAGATTCAGCTCCCCTGAGGGTCGTGAGGGTAGGACAATAGAGCCCACTCCCCCAGCCAAGCAAAGGTATGAAGCAGGAGTCTCCACAGCCGACAGGAGAAGAACTTTTCTGTGCCCTTTTTTTTAAAGCCATCACTAGCCTGCCTTTACTCTTAAAACTATCTTTAGCATGCTTTATGTGTTCAAACTACTATTAATGTCGCCACACTAGTGCTGATAGTTATTTTTAACTCACTTTTCAGCAATTTTATGCTTTATGTAGAAGTTTAAGGTGAACTTTAACTAACCAACTGCATTTCAGCATTTACTGGCTTATTTTTGTAGTTTAAGGCAAACTTTTAATCAGACCCACTCCTGAATGGCTGAGTGCTGTAATTTTTCTAAGCCAAACCAAGCTTCTGAAGCAAGCAAACTGTGACCAAAAAAAAAAAAAAATATGTACTTTTGCTTCTAGGTTGCCCTTAATCCGAATTAAGCACTTCAGTGGACAAGCTTAATTTCAGCAAGTAGCTTATCCAACTTGCAGGTGAAATTGTGCAAGCCTTTGGCAAATTGAGTCTGCATCCCCCACCCCCATTGCCCTGCTGATTGAGTCAGCGTCCCCCACCACCTTTGTCCTGCAGCCCCTCCTGGGAAAAAACATACTGGTGCCTGTATTTAATTCCTCCTCTCTCCTCTTTTTCCCCAGATTCGGCTCCACTAAGGGTTTGAAAGCAGGACAATGGAGCCCTCCCCTCCTCAGGGCACCAGTCAAGCACAGGTATGAGTGGGAGTAACCACAGCTGATGGGAGAGACCCCGATGCATGCTCGCCCACTCCACCCCACCCCGTGGTCAATTTTGTTATATATAGCTGCCGTCATGACAGCAAAAACCTATCAGTGGATTTTCTCATTTGCAAAATATCAGCTTTTGCCTCTAGTGGACGCTATTGCTGAAATCTAACTTTTTTCATTTTTTCTTTCCCTCTGCCATCATTAAATCACTATGCTTCAGTCCCTGCTCTTCGGCCTTCTCCTACAAGCTTACCTCTCCTCGTCCCCAGCATCCCCTCTCTGCAGCTCCCTCACCACAGACCCCTCATCCCTCACCCACTTTTCCACCAGTTCCACCTCCCACCAGGAGTCACCCAGTCCTCCTCCCTTCTGGCCCACACTTATGCTGCCACCTCCCCTCTCTCCTCTCCCTTCCTCCCCATACCCCACCCCCTCCCCACCCCCTACTACATTCCCCACCTACACATCCCTCCTTGCTTCCCTCAAACCTCCTCAATTTTGAGGCACTTTTCCGATGCCTAAATCTCCATGTGCTAACCTCCAGGTGCAGTCCTGCTAGATTGAAGCACTCCCCACTACTATCCCTCCCCCTCCTCCTCTTGTTCCTAGTGGGCAACATTCATCCTAACCCTGGCCCTGTAATTGCCAGACCTACCTCAGCCTCACTCTCACCTTTTCAGGTCAATCCTCAAACCACACCCCTGGCTCTCTCCCCAAGGGCCTCTGTATCTTTCACCTCAATGCTAGAAGCCTCCTCCCCAAACTGGATGCCCTCACAGTATGGGTCACCCAGTACCACCCCGATGTACTCTGCATCTCAGAATCCTGGCTAGCTGCCAAAACCCCTGCCTCCTCTCTTGTCATTATTGACTTCAACCTGTTCCTCCAAGACTGTGGTAAGCGAGGTGGGGGAGTAGCACTGTACATCAGGCAATCTATTACATGCTCTATTATATTCAAGGAAGCCTGTCCTTCCTCCCATGAGTCGACTGTTGTGCACCTATCCTTTTCCTCCTCTACCCCCTCTACATTGGGGTTCTGTATGCCCCACCTAAGACCTTGTCTGACTCCCTTGTCAAGGCCATCTCCTCTATCTCCTCCAGCACATCCAATGGAGAGCTAGTACTATTAGGTGATTTCAATCTTGACTGGCTCTCCTTACCCGCCAAACCCACCACCCTTATGATAGAAGCCCTCAGTCTCTCCCAACTGATCCAGGAGCCCACACGCCTAAACCACTGGTCCCAAAACCACACCCTCCTGGACTGAATTCTATCCTCCCATCCCCACCACATCTTTACCTCAGTCATTTTCTCTGATGCTCTTAGTGACCACCGTATTACCTACTGCATTCGTAAAATCCACTCACCATGCTCCCATTCCAAATTTATCTAGTCTCGCTCCCTGCACCTCCTCAACGAAACCGCCCTGCTCCGAGACCTAACAAATGATGACTGGTCATCAGTCCTTTCTGCACCAGATGTGGACCTTGCCTTATTCCATTTCTGCAACATCTTCCAGTGCACCTGGGACCTCCATGCACCCCTCAGGAAATGTAGAGTTAAATCCTACCACCACCCCTGGATCTCACCCTATCTCATTGCCATGTGTAGCTCCAGAGAGAAAGCTTGGAGGCTGTACAAAACCACCCATGCTACACGTCATCTCCAGTCCTACAAACATCTTAGAAATAGTTGCACAAAGGCCATCCATCAGTCAAAATCTTCTTACTTTAAAGCTCAACTTTCACAAACCCATAGCTCCCCAGCTTTCTTCTGGAAGTTGATCAACTCCCTTCTCAACCCCCCATTAAAGCAAGCATGTCCTGTCCTGAACGTTGAGGGCAGATCTGTCTCAGACCCAGAGTCTGTAGCCAAACTGATAAATTATTTGTCTCCTGTGCCATCCCGACTCCCCCATCCAATGCCCATCTTCCCTTCACCCAACCATGACCCTACTGAACCTACCTCCCCTACCCTTGGTTTCCTCTTTCCTCCTTTCACAGCACCGGAAGTATAGAATGCAATTGCCACTTTAAACCAATTCAAATCCAGCCCTGATGGTCTGCACACCAGACTGCTCTGTATTTCTGCCACTGCCATAGTTGCCCCCTTGACACACATAATAAATCTATCTCTCTCCATAGCCACTGTTCATGCAACCTGGAAACAGGACAAGATCATTCCTCTGCACAAAGGTGGAGAAACTGCATTACCAGGAAACTACAGGCCCATCTTGCACCTCCCCTCCCTTGCAAAGGTCCAGGAATCCCTCATACTGTTCAAACTGTCAGACTTTCTCTCCTCCAACAACTCCCTCTCACCCGTGCAGTCAGGATTCAGAAAAAAACACTCTACCACCATTGTTCTGCTGTGCATTACTGACTCATGCAAACACACGAACATACGAGATTTGCCAGCAGATAAAGGCCTTGAAGTCTATCAAGTCTGATCGAATGTGCAGGTAACACCCCTTATTCTGCAGCTGCCCCTCCCTTCCACCCTTCCCCTTCATTGACCCTCCCCCTTGTCCTGTCCCTTCCCCTTTTCAAGCAGTCCACTGTTCTACTGGATACCACTTCTGCAGGTAACGCATTCCACCCAGCCACCACCAGCTCTGTAAAAAAGTATCTCCTTGTCTCCCTCCTGAACCTTCCTCCCTCCAGTCTCATATCATGGCCGCTGGTGTCCCTCCCTCCCTTACTTTGAACAGCCCCTCTGTACCTGTCTTGTTTATTCCTTTCATGTACTTAAAGGTTTCAATCATGTCCCCCCATCCCTCCTCTCCTCCAGTGAGTACATGTTCAACTCCCTCAGCCTCCTCTCATATGATAAGTCCCCCAGCCCCTTGATTATCTTTGTCACCCTGTGCTGCACCCCCTCCAGTAACTTAATGTCCCTCTTCAGGTATGGGCGCCAGTACTGCATGAAGTACTTCAGGTGCGGTCTAACTAATGACCTATACAGTGGCAGAATCACCTCTTCCCTCCTCCCTTCTCGAGGCTATACCCCTTGCAATACAACCCAGCATTTTATTGGCCTTTGCAGCTGTCTTCCTACATTGTGCCGAGTTGTTCATTGACCCTGTAATGAGCACCCCCAGATCCTTCTCCTCCTCTGTCTGGGCTAGCTGCACTCCCTCCAGCTGGTAACTCCTCCTTGGGTTCTTCATCCCACAATGCAGCACCTTGGACTTTTTGGCATTAAGCCCCAGTTGCCAGGTGTCTGACCAGGTTTCAAGCTTTGCCAGATCAACCTGTAACCCCTGACATCCCCCTAGGATATCCACCACTATTCCTACCTTGGTATCATCAGCAAACAAACTGATCTTGCTCTTGATGTCCAATGATATGTCTGCAATGAATATCCCAAACAACACTGGTCCCAACAGCGAGCCCTGTGGAACACCGCTTGTCACTACCCTTGGGTGTGAGAGCTCCCCTCTCACCACCACCCTCTGTTGCCTTCTGTGAAGCCAGTTTCCTACCCATCTCACCAGCTTTGCACCTGCCCCTGTGCCTACTAACTTACTTCCCAGCCTTCCATGCAGCACCGCGTTGAATGCCTTACTGAAGTCCAGATACAGGACATCCACTGCATGGCCCTGTCCAGTTGCCTAGTTCCCCAGCTATAGAACTGCACCAGGTTGGTTTGGCAAGATGTGTTCCATATGAAGCCATGCTGTCTGCTGTCCTGTAGTCCTTCGACCTCTAGGAGGGCCACCAGCCTTTCCTTCAGGATAGTCTCCATTAGCTTACCCAAGATGGATGTGAGGCTCACTGGTCTGTAGTTTCCCGGTTCATCCTTGGGGCCACTCTTGTGGAGGGGCACCACATGAGCCATCCTCCAGTCCTGAGGTACACACCCTAAATGTAGTGAGGCATTAAATAGGTCTGCCAAAGGTTCTGCAAGGACCTCTGCCAGCTCCTTCAGTACCCTGGGGTGGATGCCATCTGGGCCTGGCGCCTTATCCACTCTCAGTGCCTTCAAACCCTCCTGAACTCTGCCATCCATGATTTCCCTATATGTCACCACCAAGTTTCTGCCATTTTTTTCTCTCTTGGGTGTCACCTCCCTCTTCTCTTTAGTAAATACTGAGCAGAAGTACTCATTTAGTGCTTCTGCCTTATCGCACCCTGCTTCCACCCAACCCCCCCTCCTTCCTAATCCTTACTATGTGGTCCTTACAGCTCCTTTTCTCCCTGATGTACCTAAAGAAGTCCTTCTTCCCCTTCTTAATGCCTTGTGCCAGCCTGAGTTCCATAGATGCCTTCACTCCCCTTACTTCCCTTATCACCTCCTTCGATTCCATCAAGTACTCCTCCCTGTCCTCCCCCTCCCTGTTTTCTTGTACTTCCTAAAGGCAGCTCTTTTCCGCCTTACCTTTTCCATGGCCTCCTTGTTCAACCAGCTCAGTTTCTTAGCCCTAGCCTTCTTGCTCTGGGCATTGCAGCAGGTTTTGGTTGCCTCCACTATCCCCAGCTTTATGAGCTCCCACCTCTGGTTAGTGTCCATACTAGATTGAATTCTGGTCAGGTACCCTTTTACCACTTCCCCCATCCTCCCAAAGTTGGCCCTCCTGAAGTCCAGCACTCTTGTGCCAGATTCCACTCCTTCCTTGCCCATATCCAATGGGAGCCATACTGGTTGGTGGTCACTCCCTGACAGCGGTTCCTCCACTGTAAGTTCTCTCACAAAGTCCCCATTTGCTAGCACAAGGTCAAGGGTATTCCCTAACCTGGTTGGTTCACTGACCATTTGCAGCAGGAAGCTGTCCTGGAAGGCATCCAACAGTACCTGCTCCCTTCTTTTCCTGATTGTTGGGGTACTCCAGTCCACTGCTGGCATGTTGAAGTCCCCCACAATCACCACACTACCCTTCTCGCAGGTCCTCCTGATCTGTCCCACTAGTTTCCTGTCTAACTCCTCCGTCTGAGATGGCAGCCTGTACACCACTCCCATTCTAAGAATCCTATTCTTGGAATCCTGGATTTGCATCCAAATTGACTCCGTACTACCCTCCTCCCCTTCCTCCCTTACTCACTTCAGTCCTTCCTTCACATATAGTGCCATACCCCCTACTTTCCCAATCACCCTGTCCCTAGAAAATAACCTGTGCCCTGGTACAGACAGGTTCCAGTCATTGTATTGGGAGGCCCATGTTTCTGTGATGGCTGCAATGTCCACCTCTCCCTCTGCCATGAGCACCTATAACTCTGCAGTTTTCCTCCCAAGGCTCCTCGCATTAAGGGTAACCACCTTCCACCCTTTCCCCCCTCTCATCCTGCCCTCCTTTACTAGCATCACCAATAGTACTTGCCATTTGTCCTTTGTCACTGTTATGTGGGTAAGCTCATATGGTTTCCCAACCTGTGGTCTCTGCATGTCTCTTGTCCAATTGCCACCCCCCGCTCCTAGTTTAAGTTCCCTACTTCTTCTATGTACTCCTCCATCCTCTGTTTCAACACTTTTTCTTCCCTCCTCACTCAAGTGTAGTCTGTCCTTGGCATAGAGACTACTGTCCTCCCAGGTCCCTCCCCACCCCCCTAACAGCCCATACCCTTTAGCACAACACCAGGTTCTTAACCATCCATTAAATTCCTCTATTCTCAGCTTTCTTGTTGTGCTTGCCTTGGGCACTGGAAGTATCTCCAAAAAAGTTACTGATCTTCCTGCCCCATCACATAATTGTCCTAGTTCCTCAAACCTCTTCTGGACTATATCTACTCTCTTGTCAGCCAGGTCGTTCGTCCCAAGATGTATAATTAAATGAGACTTGTCCCTACCCCTTCTAGCATATTTCAGAACAGATTGTCCCACCCTTTCCGCTGTCATTCCTGGCATGGCCTCCACCCAAATGCAACTATGCCTCTCCCCCTTGCTACCCCACCTGACTCCTCTTAGTATTGAGTCTCCCAGCACTAAGATTCCACCACTTTTTCTCCCTGCTTGCTTCCATTCATCTCCCTCTCTCATTTCCTGCTCCTCTTCTTCCTCCTGCACATTATTTCCCCCTTTTGCCCCTCTTGCAATTCTCCCAGCAGAACTTCCCCCCGCTCCAGTTTGGTCCAGGCATTTATCAATTATTCCTCTAATTTCATCATCTCCCTCCTCCACCTTCTTCCTCTCTAGCAGTGCAAAACTATTTTCTGAAGACCCTTCACAAATGCCCGCTACATCTCTCTTCATAGTAACCTGTTCTATCCTTTCCACTCCATGACTTTTGCCACTTCTTCACCTAGTCTCACAAGGCCCTATCTCCTCCTTCCATTTGTCTTTTGTCTCTTGACCTGGTTTCCCTGGCAATCGTTCTTCCTGGCCTGGGCCCCCTTCTCCCTGCTTCCCTTCTTCTGACCCTCTCCTCACTACTGTTGGCTTAAATCGCCTTCCCTGATCTCCCATTCTTCCTCCCTCCAGTATTGGGCTAAACCCACCCCCAGTCTGCCTTGCCTGTCTTAGTTCCTCCTGCAGACCCTCAATCTCCTTTCTGAGTTTCTCTATGTGGTTGCACACTAAACATCCTCTCACACTCCAGGCAATTTTTAGAAAGATTGGTGCACCACATTTGTTGCAGCCTACCACCCTACCCATTGCTGTCATTGCCCACCAGCAACCCCCACCCTTCCTGATGCAGGATACCAAACACTCCCCCAAGCCTCCCCTCTCCCCCCATTATCAGTGCAAAACATTCTTTTCTTAATTTCCCTTACCCCCTTTGTTGTACACGTTTAGATAGATTGAGCAACTGTTTTTTATATTCCTAACCTTCCTATCCAAACTCAAAAAGAGACTTTAAGTAGCTATTGCACAACCTTCTTCAAACTCCTACTCCTCCTTTCCACAATGCAATAGCAATGCTAACTGACTGTAGCCTGTTTTGGAGGTATGAGTATAACCAGTCAACAGCTGGTTGGGTGATACCAAAGGAGCTGAGTTTACAGAGTAGTAGTGGATGGGAGATGGAGTCGAAGGCTTTTGCCAAGTCGATAAAGATGGCGACAGAAATTTGGCTATGATCCATGGCCGAGAGAAATATCAGTGCACATTCTAAACTCCCAAAGCATCTCACAATTCAAAAATGGCCTAAGGCAACACCTTCTTTCTAGGACATTTTGTGACTGCCACTAGGACTCTAACACCCATAATGCCCACTCACCCACACCTCCTCCCCCCTTCCTTTACCTCACTCTTTTCTCTTGCCCTATCCTCTGTCTTCCTCTCCCCTGTGCCTTTCTCCCACTGGATCAACCTTAAAACCAACCTACTACCACTACCTCCCAACCTCCTAGACAAAGCCACTTCTTTTGGCTGCCTACTCTCCCCCCCCAAGTCTCCCCTCTCCCTCACCTTGACTCCTCCTCAGACTCTCAAACTAGGTGTCACATCTCTGTATCTCCTTCACTACATATATACACCGTCATTTACCCTTGTTGAATGCTCTTGACACTGTACTATCACCATTGGTACTATGAATGACATTGTAACCTTATTATATACTAGCTACCTACTCTTCAAGTGTTGTATATAAACTGTTTGTTATTGTCATTGTCACTGTTTGACGTGGAAGTTGTAAAAGAGCTCTGAGCTCAAAGGTATGATCTGAATCCCTAAATAAATAAAATAAATAACAATACAAGGTCATAACATTCATGAGACTGGCAAAGTAATAGGCTTTGGACAAAATGTTGCAGTTTCAGTTCAGCAATCTGAGTAGGGTCTAGTCAAAAGAAGTGCTATAATGTAGGGCAGCAAGTGCAGTAAAGTGGGGGGATAGTAGGGGTGGGGAGGGATAGAAAGAGGGGGTGCTAGAGCAGAGGAGTGTGAGAACAAGAGAAAGAAAGGAGGCTGATGAAGCAGGGAGGTGAGGCAGGAAGGGTGCAGGTAGGGGTGAGGGAGAGCAGGTACATTGGACCCTGAGAGGGCAGAGAGATGGTATACACAGCGTAGGGAGGGGTAGGGGGAGAGGGTGGTGGGAAAGAGTGGAGGGGAGAAAGGTGGAGAGGTAAGGTAGGGAGAAGGAGGAGAGGAGATTGAAAGGGGGGAGGCAGTTAGACAGGTGAAGAAAGAAGCGAACTTATACCAAGCAATCGCAGGGGCTAAGTGTGGTGAAGTGTTGTTGAAGCTTAGTTTTAAAAGAACTTAATTTAGGTTCAGCAGTGATATCCAGAGGGAGACAGTTAAGCAGTGTGGGAGCTCTGTAGGCAAAGGTACTCTGTGCTTGTGAGGAACTGTAGAAAGGGATGAGTTAAGATGGCTTTGAGGACCTCCACGTACATTGGGTAATGTGTGCTGGCAAGTTAAGTGTTTTGGTGAAAGGGGGCATGAGGCCTAGGTTGATACTTTTTGCCAACAGGCTGGTATGGTAGGAAACTCTAGCCTTGAGGGAAGCCAGTTGGTCATCTCATAGAGTTCATAGGTGTGTATCTTTTTGTCAGACCGAGAAACTAGCCTACAGGGTTTGTTAAGAGGGGGTGAAATTCTCTTAGGAGAGGAGTCTGATGCAGCACTATAAATAGCTAGACTGTAGTCGACAAGTGAGAGGATTGTACCTGTAACAACAAGTCCCAGAGCTTCTGTGGGCAGATAGTGGTGGTAGTGATAAAGGATCCCAATCCAAGAGTTTTTTACTTTGGCAATTTGGTTGATATGGTGATTGAATGAAAGGGAAGTGCCAAGTGTGATACCAAGGTATTTAAACACTTGTACTTACTCAAAGTGGTGGGCTTATATTATTTCAAATGATCAGTCTGGTTGCGTGGTGCTTATTGTTAGGGTTGGAAAAAAGCATCGCCTTGTTTCTTTTTAATTCATGAGCAGTTTGTGCTGCTCAAACCAGGTCTCAACCAAACTGAAGTTGGGCTGAAGGTCTGATGTTAGTGAGAGTGGGTCAAGACTCTGGGTAAAAAGGACCACATCATCTGCATAGTGGACCATATTACTTTTACAAGCAGATGTAAGATTATTGGTAAATAAGCTGAAGAGTAGGGGTCCAAGTATGGAGCCTTATGGAACTCCTGACCGAGCAAGGAGACTGCTTGAGAGTGTGTTGGAGATCTTTACTTCCTGGGTGCAGTCACCGAGGTAGCTATTGAACCAGCAATTAGCTTCAGTAGAGAGACCGAGTGAGGGGAGAGTGTGGCGTAGGAGAGAGTGGTTAACTGTATTGAAGGCCTTTGTTAGATCAATGTAGACTGACCCAACTGGTTGATCATCATTCAAGGCCTTATGGATAAAATTGGTGCAGATGAGTTGGGTAGCTTGGTACTGTGTGACTTTCTAAAGCCATGTTGTTGAGGCCACTATAGGTTATATTTGGAGATGTAGTCTGTAAGTTGGCTTGTGACAATGCACTCAAGTGCCTTAGAAAGCGGGTGAGAGTGTACCTGACACTTGCACACCATTTAATTTTTATAATCTGTGGATGAACTATACAGTAATCAACTGAAATTATAGTGACATTTTTCTGGCTTAGTTAGAAGAATCCGGTGCACTCACGAGGTCAGTGAGAGAAATAAAACACATCAGGAAGGATGAATGGTGTGGTGCTTGAAAGAACAGACTTTGATGGATTTGACTGACACTTAAGATAATTCACATAATTTGATTGACAAGTAATGATAATCCATTGCTGGTTGGGGATTATTGTTATCTTTAAAGCAAATTCTGTGAATTAACAGGTATGGAAAGTGTTTCCTCAATGTGTATTATAGCCTTAACAATACAAAACAACATAACATGACATGACACAACACAACATAACATTGTATAATATAGTATAATATTATATAATGTAATTTGTTAATGCTTCCTTGGTGTATACCATAATGACAAAGAGGCACAAGCTTGCCACATAGATTAGTATAAAATGGTGCTTTGTGTCCCTTACTAACCCCTGAAGTCCTAGGTAGGTTTTGCCTGTGTCCCCAGACATAGTGCACTTACACTCTTGCAGTCATTTTCCCTGTTACTGTATTACTGGAAAGCAGTAGTAACCATCAGTCTGTTGGCTGCCTTATACTGCAGCATATAATGTCAAGCCTTCACAACACCAGTACTGATGCTAAGAAACATACAGTACACACTTACGCTTACCAAGCAAATGTTTAGATTATTTTGCTTACAAAAGCTTACCTGCTTCTTCAATGCATTCTAAATGCATTCTGCCCATTTAGATTTCATTTCTGCCTTAAAGCAATAGTTGCATGACAACAATTTACTAAAATAATAATCCTGTTTTTTTTTGCTTTTTAGGGTGTTCTCTATATCATGAATGCAGTCATCTGTTTATCAGCATTCATATTACAGTAGGGAAATGTTCCTGATTTACATCAGTTAGCAGACACAACCATTAGAAGCAATACATTGCAAGGGTACTTCAATAGTAGTTAATTAGCTTACCATAATTAAGGTATCCTTGAGGCTTTCATGAACCAATGGTTTTGACTGAAAGTGCTGAATCAAAAGGCGTGTGGTTTTTAAGTGGACTTTTACTGTTGCTTTGTAGTAGAAACTTCCACAGGGAGTTTTCCCTCTAAATTATGTAAACCCACTAACATTTCTAGAAACCTAATGTATATTATGTAGCTGATTGCACTTTGTGGTGATCAGAATAATGCCTATTCAGTTTGCAAATGCTAAAAATCAGAACTAATGTACTGTAGTTCTTTTACTTCAAGTACTTACTGTTTCTTCTCTATTTAGTACATTGCCAAATGTACCAGCTGCTTCCCTTAATCTACTAAAAAAGCAAGACCTCATTTTCATTAGTATCATTTAGGACCTACAAGTATTTTAAACATTATTATTATAGCCTTGGGGTACTACAGATTAACAACATTCCTAACACTTTCATGACACTGTTTTTTTTTTTTTTCTTTCATGACCTATTGAGATATAACCATAATTTACAGCTATTAGTGTGTCTGTTTTCATACCTTGAGGCAAAAATTCTTTGATGAGACAAATGTGTGGAATTAAAGTGACAGAACAGCTGAGATCTAGTCTGGTGCTTAAGTGCAATCAAACAAATGTTTTCAAATATAAAAAAAGGAACAAGCACTAACAAAGTAGAAACAGGGCAGGATGCTTACTAGTTCAGGACTAATTGAGTTAGGTTTGGGTCAATTGCTGGCCAGGCTATCTACACGCCATTAGCAGCCATGCTCAAGGATTGACAACCCGGTAGTTATGGTTCCATAATGCTGTAACAGCAGCTTTATGATAGACGATCGGAAATAATCTTAGCTCTCAAGTTTCTTTTTGAAAGCTCTGAAGAAAAGCTATGAATTGAATCAAAGTGAAAATCAATACTGATTAAAGGGAAATGCCTTGGACATGGTTCAGTACCAGAATGCAAGGAGGAGGGACAACTTGTCAGAGACATTGTGTCACCATATAAGTGTTTGCTAATGTACTAAAAGCATTTGTGCACTGTGTCTACTACAATGTCAAACAGAGATCAGGATACATTAAACTATAGTTACCTTTCTACAAAAGGGCATTATATGATACATTGCACTATCATGAAAATCATACATTTCCATGTAAACCATTTGTAGTAAAAACATTTATGGCTGTGTGTATTGCTTCATTTCTGTATAGGCTGTAAGACTGAGCAGATGGTGGCCTAAGCAGTACTGTGAGCTTAATAATGTCTGCCTTTTTAATAATTTAATATCATGTACAGTATATCACATTAAACGTGAGTCATCCTCAATAGAATATTCTTTTGTCACTAAGATGAAAGATTAAAAGATATTATTAAAAAATGGGTGTTCATTCAGTTCACATCTTTGCTTTCCTTTGCCCTGCAAAAAACCAATGTTCATAACTTTACTTTCGGTTTTACCAGATGGGAAACATCATTCTTACAGCATGTGAAATCTATTACATTAAAAATACATTTCTTCTTAAATGTTATTGTTTAATAGAAACATGACATGCCAGCCCGGTGTTGCTGAGGGTTGAGGCTTTGAATGCCACACCTCGCGACACGCTGGTGACCGGGGTTTGGGAATGGATTCGAGTCACTCAGGGATTGGCCGAGGCAAGGAAGGCTAGAGCATCCAATGACAGCTCTCCTTCCTCGTTGGGAGACGTGCTGCTCAGAATGGGGTTGGTCCCATGCAAAGGGCATAAGGCTGCCTATGTGGAGGCAAAGGCAGTCACCCTGCCATTGCACGTGCTTGGGTCCGGGGAGAAAACTGGAGGAAAACACCTTGCAGCAATAGGATGGTGACTCATCTCCCACAGGCTCCACACCAGTGGCCGGGCAGCCATTCCAAACCATGGACAGCTAAGGTAAAATCCTGGAGGAGCCGGGTGATGGGGCTGGGGGGGTTGGTAGGATGGGGGCCACCACGGGGAGATAGGGGAGTAAAATTGAAATAATAAAATGAAACATGACATGCATAGATCTGCTATGTTTTAAAGTAACACAGACTAGTGTTGATCTTTGTGTGATCAATTGTTCTACTTGGAAAATGCCAGTAAACTATACTTAACATCAACATTTAAACATTCAAAAATGTGAACAGATAGCTAAAAGCAAATATTTCCCCAAATCTTATTTAACTATTCCTTCCAGCTATTGCACAAATTAAACAACATCGTAAGAGTATAATAATTAGAATGAGTGCCTTGGTTAACTAATTCCTTACAACATTTATCTCTTTTACTGATTGTTTCACTCAGATCTCTATTTCATTGATTAAGCAATTGCTAAAAGGTTAAAAATTTTGTTTCTTAGTTTATTTAAGGCAGCACAGTACAGCACAGAGCAGAAATTTCCCAAAGTAAAATTCAGTCACACTTTGACAATAGATTTCCAATCAGTTACTTAGTTCTATATATAGTGATTTTCCTGGATATAATGGGTGGGATTTTCAAAGGTCCAGATGCAGTGCATGCGTCATTTCTTTCGATGCAGCTGTCATGTACAACGTGTCAGGATGTTTGTGTTCTATTTTCAAATGTCCCAATGCATTTATGAGACTTTATCCATTTTACAGTAAAAAAATGATGCATGAGTCAGAATTTTGAGACGCATATCAGTTTTGTAGTGTAATTAATTGTATAAAGAAATCAGACCATCTTTTAGGTGATCTAACAATGTAAGTGCATTTAGCACACCTGCATCAGAATAATGATTCAGATTTATAATTGCTAGCTGACATGCAGCACTGTGACTTTAAACCCAAATTATATTTTACAGTAGCTATCATTAATCTATACAGTATGGTACATAACTAATGACTAGTGACTTTTCTTCTTTTTATCTGGTTCTGAGCATAGCTCAGGAATAGGCAATATACCCAATAATTATTTGTTGAGAACCATTCAACACTATAAACTGGTTAAAGTACAGAATATCTATGTTTTGTTCTGCTCATTCAATAATGAATGTACCCTTAGGAGGTGGTTTACTGTTTAATGGCTCTTCCAGGAAAGATTTCATGGAGGTGACATTGGCTGTTGTAGCCCTCGCTTCCTCCCTGATGGGCAGAGAGCTCCCTTCCTCCACGCATCTCACATTCCTGGCTGCTGGGCAGATGTCCAGCTGGCTTTGGCCAGATATGGTGATGATCTGCATATAGCCAGTTGGGACAGGGGTGACAAAGCAGGGGGAAATTTGTGAGACAGGTAGACCAATGAGGGATAGTGCCTGGGGAGAGGGAACTAAGGTGGGTGAGGGCTTATGAGGGGGTTGAAAAGCTGTGGCTGCCTGAGATCCCAACCCTCTTTGCCTGGGATACCAAGGAGTCAGTGACACCACAGTCTTACTAACTACATCAGCTTGGTCAGGTAGGCAGACCTTAGGAATTTGGGGTGTGTGCATAGTCTAGTGGTTCAGATAGCTAGCTTGTGCTGAGATAGTTATTTAATGCCAGCTGGATATCAGGGGGACCTGATAGGGCATAAGGATAAGTTTGAGGTGATCCCCTACTGAGTTGCTTGGAAGTAAGTTTGAGGGACACTACTACTTTGATTAACACAAGCACATGGGGTGCACATTTGCCTGCACTTATTTAGAGCAGGCCAGCTCATTCCAAAAAGGCAGGGAGCCAAACAAGTGGTGACTTTCTTTTTCCTGGCCACTGGCTTCCTGGTACTTGGAACTGCTTGATACTTTCTGCGAACTGTGCAATGACATTTGTATCCCACTGGCCCACGAGAAGATAGGTGGCCTGAGTTCCACAATCACATTCCTGGGGATTGCGATTAGCTCAGATCTTATGGAGTATAGATTCTCTGGTATACTGTTAGTTGGGCCTCCGCGATTGGGCACCTACCAAAATGGCAACTCAATCGTGGCACCTCAAATTGCAATGACCAGGGAGGGAGGGCAACCAGCTGGGGAGGTGGGTGCATATGGTGACATCCTGTCACTACATGTATACGTGTGTGGGGGGAGTGTGAGTACGCACAGTGAGGGTGGGAGGGAGGGAGGGAGGAAGGGATTGTGAGGGGTGGTGCCACAGTGAGCTGCCAAGCTGCTCCTGTGGTGTGGTGAGTGGGTGCAGGGCCGAGCTGTACAGGGTGCCAGGTTCAGGGCCAGGTGCAGGTACCTTTCATTGTGCCCAGCCCGAAATATGTTTTTTTTTGTTTTACCCCCTCCCCTGACATACACACCCTGGAATTGAGAATCCTTCATTAGGGGGGCACAGCCCCCTGTATTAACATTTAAAATGGAAGTCCCCAGTGCCCTTTTGCTGTGCACTGGGGACTACGTCACCAAAAATGTTTTCAGTGATGTGCATTCACGCTAACAGTGATTGCTATTCTGCGCTCGCCATTATACAATGGCAAGAAAAAATCCTGGGCACTGCAGGACTGGGCCAGTGATGTTATCTCAGTGCAACATCACGGGTCTAGTCCCAACACACAAATAACCGCATGAACCTATTTAAATCACTACACACAGCCCACATAAAAAGATCCCTCGTTCTGCAGGCAGCCCGCTTCCCCAGGTCACAACCTGCCTTCCTTACTCCCGGCTCTTTCAGTATCAAACTAAAAGCCTCTGAAAAAGAAAAAGATTTTCAGTCCCAAAATGTACCATTTTATGTTGGTACTGCTGTTTCCTGAGCAGCTTTAAGTGCTGTTCAAATTCTGCCTTCACATCAGCGCTTTCCCGCTCACAGTGTACACAGCCTCACACAGTAACTGCAAGAGTTGAGCTTCACATTAAACTTTTTCTTTCTGGAAACTCTGGCTCCCGTACAAAAATTAAAACATTTACTGAAGCCCTCAGTTCAGTCTGCTACCCCCCCCCCCATTCTAACCGCACCGCTCACGGCATTCTCTGTTGACAACCATACACACACACACTAATGGCAAGTGCGAGAGCATGCCTCAGTGTGTCTTACCAGAACAATGCCACTCACTGTTCTCCAGCTCCACTGAATTCTGTCAGAAGTGGAACTTCTACAGAGATCAGGTACAGTTGCAGTTGGTGGTCTGCAACACCTGCCATTTAAATGGTGACACCAGACGTGGGAGGCTGCTCAACCAAGTTACATTTCACCAGGTGCCACTATGAACAGTGCAGGACCGACATATGGGGAAAGACTTAAATAGAAAAGAAAATGAAAGCTGAAAAAACACAAACACTGGGCTTAACTGTACACCTGACCAAAGCAATGACACAAAGCAAACAAACAACACATTAAGACTGATTTGCAGACTCGTGACTGCAGAGCCACAGATAAACAGGGCAGCTCCACCTACTGGCAAGAAATCAGCACTATTTTTTTAAACAGTACACCTCCTCATTTAAAAAAAAACAGCAAACAAACTTGTTTTAAACATATTTCTTCATCTTTTTTTCTTTTTTTTTGACTCACGAGCCATTGTATAATAGTAGTAATGCACTCCAGGGTGTGTGTTGTGCTGGGATAACGTCATGCCTGGGGTGATTGGATGCACATGGCCTGTGGCCTCATGCCCAGTCACCCCAGGCATGACATGATCCCAGCACAATACACACCCTGGAGTGCATTATTGCTTAATTATCACATAGATCCAGGTTCTCATGAGACAAACTTGAATTTCATTTGCAGGGTGCTGCCCATGGGCCTCACATTAACAAGACATTTAGCATGGGCCATGTGAGGATTCTCCAAGGTGTATCACTGCATTTGGGTAGTAATCCTCAGATATTATAATGGTGCCTCCATATGGCGAAGCCCTGAGGTTAGCATTTATGACAATGAATTGTTCAATGACACTGCCAGAGGTCACAGCTTTGGGGTTTATCTTGCCAGCCTCTGGTGCACAATAGCCTGTCTGGAAGCCTTGAGGTAGTTAATATTACTGGGAATGTGGCACTGCAAGGGTCTTTCCCTATCGTAGTGGCCCTGGTTAGATGTGGTGAATGCTTCTTGGACTGGAGAATCATGTTCAGGTGAGACAACACAAGGGTAGTGGAAACCATAAACAGGCAGGAGGCTCATCTGGATCAATGGTTAATTTTATGAGGGCTTTGTGCTCAAATGTTTGCTTCTTAACATCTGTGTTACAGGAAAACATGTCCCGGGTGTAGATGATGAGACAGCTGATGCTCTGTCTCAGTTTCAGTGGCAGTGCTTCAAAACCCTCCCACTGGATGTGGAAAGACAGTCTCATCAGGTACTTACAAAGTTCTGGCAGCTGGTGAGTGGGAAGTATTGTAGCACATAGACTGTCCCCTCACCCCCTAATATGAGGTAGGCCTGTTAGAGGGGGGGCAGAATGTTTTGTGCAGGCACAATCCTAATGTGGCTGGCCAGCTGTGTGGCTGATTCCAGAGGCACAGTTAGCAGCCTATATTCTTTCTACCAGGGAGAGAGATTGTTGCACCAGATGGTGAGCCAGCACCTAACTGGGCTGTCATGGGTGTCCAGGGCCACGAATCTCAAAGATCAAACCCATGCTTTTGCCATCAGCAGAATGATGGAAGTGTTTGCTAATGGGGAATTGAGATCACTGGACACTAGACATCCATTATCCTCAGGGATCACTGAGGCAATGGGTCCTCCCTTATCAGAGTCTGCACCTGCTTGTACAAGGCCTAGTTGTTTTACACTGCCTTCCTCGCTGGGTTTTGCTGGGCACTCAGAGTATCTGAGGTGATGACTCAGAAAAAGAAGGTTGCAGGGCAGAGTGATCTTTTATGGGATGACATGGTAACTCACAATGGCTGCATGATGCTGCACATGAGCAGATCCCAAACTTGCCAATGGGGTGTTGGAGTCTGGGGCAGGTCTCCTTACAGGTGTATGAATCCTGTTATGTGATCCAAGTCATGACAGATACTTAGAAGCATCCTCTTTATCAGGGAGGTGGTACATTAGGCATGAGGACGCTTTCCCACTGACCAACTTTCAGTTTCTGAGGGTCCTGAAATTGGCACTGGTAGAGGTAGGATTGGACCTGGCTTGCTAGGGGACTCTATCATTTTGAATAAGAGCTGCTACACCAGCCCCAACACTCATAGCTCCTGAAGGGAAACTCTGAACACTAAGCATATGGCACTCCAAGACATTCATGTGGTATGCTTTCCCTCATCTTCTGTGACTGATGAGCTTTTCTTTTATCCCTAGCATGTCTGGCAGCTGATGTTTCACATGTGTAGATATGTGGCCATTCAATCATTATAAGGGCAGTAGCTGGGGCACACCTTTGGGGCAAGGGATGGCAGTATGGCCCATGCTGGCCGTGGGTTTCCGTCACCTATTTGGGGCTCCAGAACATTTCATGGGGAGGCCTCCTCCCACTCTTATTGTAGGAACTCCATTACACACCTCAGCAACACATCTTGATTTTACACCTAGGAGAGAATGACAGGAACTGTAAACGCTATCTACGTGCTTTGCTCTATGAAGAAGAACATCCAGACTTTGAAGCACAGACTACCAACAGTGCACCTAATTTTGTCTCTCATGTTGCCATGCCAGAGCTGGAAGGAAGCTACAAGAGTCCCACCACTCAAGAATAATCACAGAAAAGTCAGTGCTGATATTATGATTCTTGTTAGATCTATGGGGGATTAGTACTGAGGTACAAGGGTATAGTGAGGGGCCAAGGAGATCTTCCAAGAGGATGGCATACACCTAGCAGATGGAGGGACAAGTGTGCTACTGGGTCAGCTCCAATTCACAATGATAGAGTGAGTAGTGAGTCATGCTGTGGAGGCAGATGTAGCAGGAGAGCCTTCTTGGTGGTGGATAGGGAGTCTGTGTCATGGGCAGTGTCATGCAGTGAGAGATGCAGTGCAAGTTGGCACCAGAAGTCAAGGGTGAATCACCTGTCATGGCATGCACTTAACCCATGGCAGACGAGGGAGGAGAGGTCTCTGGGCCAGGTATACCCCCCTTGATAGCAACATTAATACAGTGACCTACATCGCTGCCGACAAAATTGACAATTCATTGATAGGTCACTGTATTGGTGTGCCAGAAACAGGGGCACACTGTCTCCTGGTCCTCCACCCCTTCCCCGAATCAACTCCAGTTTGGAGTTGATTATAATTAGAACAGGGATGTGGGGGCAGAGCTCACCACATGGTGGGTTTGGGGGGCAAAGCCCCATCTGATATAAAAATGGACTGGGAGTTCATCGGGATTTATGCTGACTGCAACTTGCTGTCAACATAAATTCGGTTGCTGTGATGTTGGTTGACAAAACTGATGCCAAACTGGCATCATAGAGCCACTGGACCACACCATGCACAGTAGGCAGTGGTACCTCCCTTTTTTTAGAGAACTTTGAGGAGGCTCATGGCTCCTCCTGCTCTACTGGTCAGTAGGAAGTGGAAGAGCAAAGGGTGAGTATGCAGTCATGGGGTCCCAGTCAGAAATTTCCACCTATGGTGGGTGGTTCCTTGCTCAGACTACCTGTTGTATACTCAGCTCGCATACCTTCTCTGTTTAAAAATTTCAATAAGCACATGGCTATGGCCCTTTAACCCAAATGATCATGTGGTTGTTTTCTGGGGGATGGAATGGGCTCTTAACCAGGTAATTGTCCTTCCAAGAAACAGTTAAACTAGAAGGGATTTTTGGCTTTTTGAGCCTTCCCTTCCTCCCAGATGGAAAGGGAGCTCCCTTCCCCCACCCATCTCACAGTCCTGGGTGCTGTGTAGATGTCCAAGCTGTCCTCAGTGTCTCTCAAATGGGGGAGGAGCTCTGGATATAGCTGGTTGAGGCAGGGGAGACATGCCAGGAAGAATTAATTGGGCAGTAAGATAATTGAGAGACATGATCTGAGTAGAGGTAGCTGAGAAAGGGGAAGACATTTTGGCTGGTTTGAAAACTTCTGGCTTCCCAGGAGCCCAGTCCTTTTTGCCTATGATCCCAAGGAGTCAGAGATACCTGTCTAGCAGCCTGGGGAAGAGGTATAGGGTACAGGGATGTTGATGGGGCTAGAGGAGTGGGTAGCGGGTTGGGGGAGGCAGGAGGGAAGATACCTTGGATGCTGTTCTGCTCATAGAGGATTGCTGCTGGGGGTCATGAGGTAAAGTAAATTTTCCCAGTTTCTCCCCTTGTTCAGGGTTGTTCTGGGGATTTTCTCCCTCATCTGTGTTGAGCCCATAGCACTCAGGTTAATAGGGAGAGAGAGGTAGGAACCTGTTTTAGCCATCTCCAAGCAGACAAGGAATCGGGGTTATGGGGAGGTGACATGTAGTAAGTGGGACATCCCGTGCTAGCACGGTGGCATCACCCAGCACAGCATGCACCTAACCCACTGCAGAGGAGGGAGGAGACGTCAGTAGGCTATACCACACATGGTAGGTAGCGACTCCTCCATTTTCTTGGGGGCCTCCAGAGCAGCTCATGGTTCTTCCTGCTGCACTGGTCACTAGGAGGAGAAGGAGCAAATGGGGGGAAACCCCAGTCATTGGGTCCCCACCACAATGTTCCACCTAGGGTTCCTTGATCAGACTCCCTATTGTGCATGAAGCTTGCATATGTGTTGCTCTGTTTAATACTTCTATAAGCACATGACTATGGCCATTTAGCCCATATGCTGGTGTGGCTATTGTCTCTAGAGGGGGAACAAGGCAAGGCAAATTTTATTTTTAGGGTGCCTGTTCCCTGAGGCTTTGGGCACCTAACAAAACACAACAGAATAAAACAACAATTAGATTCAAAGATTGCACAAATAAATTAAAATCAGAGTTCCAGTTGTTAAGATTAACTATAATAATAAAACGGATTGGCCACAGAATTACTCCATGAATGCCAGGCTGAAAAGGTGGGCCTTTAGCCTCTGCTTGAAAACACCAATCGAGGGTGCATCCTGGACTGCAGGTGGAAGCATGTTCCACAGAGTTGGCTCAGAGACACTGAAAGCTCGATCACCAGATGTCTTGTGCCGAACCCTGGGAATATCCAGGAGGCTCCTCGAAGAGGAGCAGAGGGAGTGAGCAGAGGTCGTAGGTGTCAGGAGCTCCAACAGGTAGCCAGGACCCAGTCTGTATAAAGCCTTATAGGTAGCAAGCCCACCTTGAAAAGGACCCTCCACCTTACCGGCAGCCAGTGCAGAGCACACAGGACCTGGGTCACATGACAGGGCCTAAGCAGGCCCATCAGAAATCGGGCCACTGTGTTCTGCACCAGCTGCAGCCTGTGGAGGATCCCTCCTGTGACCCCAAAGTACAAAGCATTACAGTAGTCGAGCCTAGAGGTAACAAAGGCATGTACCAGAGTTGGCAGATCCTAGGGGAGAATGAGGGGCTTGATCCTGGTGATGTTTCATAAGTGTTAAAAAACACTCTTAATTAAAGATGATATCTGATCTTCAAAGGTCAGTCTGCTGACCAGGATCACACCTAGATTACACACCCTTGGGGAAGCCACCAACAAAGCAGACCCCAGGAAAAGACCTGTGACCCGCTAGGTTGCAACTCATCACACCTGCGACCTGGCTCAATCACTAGCACCTCTGTCTTATCCAGGTTTAGTCTCAACCAGCTGGAAGCCATCCAGTCATTGATTTTAGCCAGACAGATGTTAAGCACATTGACAGAGCCAGATATTCTGGGAGCAAATGACAAATACAGCTGGGTGTCATCTGCAAAGCAGTGAAACTCCAAGCTGTATTGCTGAATGATCTCACCCAGGGGCAGCATGTACACCACAAACAGCATTGGTGACAAGATTAAGCCCTGTGGAATTCCATAAGACAGAGGCATTGGGGAGGAGGAGAAATTCCCCATCTCTATCTGCTGCACCCTATCAGAGAGAGAGGATTCAAACCATCTGATGACAGCCCTGGTGAGTCCACAAAACTCACAGAGCTGATCAAGAAACACAGCGTGGTCCATGGTGTCGAATGCTGATGAGAAATCAAGGAGCACAAGAACTGACCTGCCTCCTCTGTCTCTAGTCCTGAGTAGGTCATTATACATCCTAACTAGAGCTGTTTCTGTGCTATGTCTGGCCTGAAAACCCAACTGAAAAGGCTCATAGTTGTCAAAGAACATGAGGCGATCCTCATGCTGCTGTGCTACCAGTTTCTCAACAACCTTGCTCAAAAAAGGCAGAATGGAGATTGGATGGTAATTTGATAGGACATCGGGGTTGAGGGAAGATTTCTTAAGGAGGAGTCTCACCAGCACTTCATTCAAAGCCACTGGGAACACCCCCTCTGCCATTGAGCACCTGGCAATCAAAGCAAATACCAGGCCAAGAGCCTCAGCGCATCACATTAAGAAATGTGTCAGGGCTGGGGCCAGTTCACAAAATGTGTGCTTCAGCTCTAAGATCACCCCAGTCACTTCAGACACCTCCACTGGCCTAAACTCCTCCCAGACAGGCAGAGTGCCTCTGTTCCTCCCAGTCTGGCTACTGCGAGGTGCTAGCCTCCCCGACTGAATCCCTGACTGGATAGATGACACTCTGTCAGAGAAGAACACAGCAAACTCTTCACACAAGGTGGATGAAAAATTGATCTTCAGCTGTAGACAAGCAGGATGGAGAAGCCTATCTACAGTCCAAAAAAGCTGAGGTCTGTTCTTCCCTGCCACAATCTCCCTGGACAGGAATTCTGCTTTCTTACAGGAGATTGCCTCCTGGTACTCACTGTAGTGGGCACACAGGACCAGTTTGTTGGACTCCAGCCGGGTCTTCCACCAGTAACGCTCCAACTTCAGACCCTTGATCTTCATTGTCTTGAGATCCCCATAAAACCATGGAGATCTCAAGTTAGAGGATCCGGGTCATATACTAACTGGAGCAATGACATCTAGTGCTTTGGACACCACCTTGTTATAGGTGGCCACCACCTCACCGGTGCCAATTGCATAAGCTGCGTCAACTCTGGATAGGTTAGCCAACACCAATAGTCCTTCTAGGTGTAAACCCCTTAAAGGGTAGTAGCTGA
Organism: Neoceratodus forsteri; assembly: GCA_016271365.2. Lineage (NCBI taxonomy): Eukaryota > Metazoa > Chordata > Ceratodontiformes > Ceratodontidae > Neoceratodus > Neoceratodus forsteri. The sequence continues at coordinate 1,372,673,291 of CM057450.1, read as the reverse complement.
CTATTTCCACAGGGGAAGGACTATAAGGGGGTGCCCCAAATGTTAACCCCACAGTGCAATGATCAAACCAAGAGACCCACTCAATCTTGAGGCTATCAACCCCAAGACCCAGCTGGAACACCAGATCGAGTGTGTGTCCATGTCAGTGGGTCTCAGAAGCAACTGCTTATGTCAGGCCCAGTGAAGGCATTAACTGGAGGAGGTCGTAATCAAATTGCAAAGATTGTTTGTCGACCCAGGCATTGAAGTCCCCAAGGATTAAAACACCTGGGGACTTCAACATCTGGTCGACGATGAAGTCCACTACCAAATGCAGGAATTCTCCTCCCAACCTCAGAGGGTGGTAAATAAGGAGACTCATGCAACCTGTACCTGGATCCCCACACATGGCAATGCAGTCCAATGACCTGGTATTACCAATCTAATGGTCTCTTAGCCAGCTAGAAGTGCCAACAAGGGAGGAATGACAGGGCATAGTAAATTACATATATACCCACCAGTGGTGAATAAAGTGGGTCAATTTATTAACAGGCAATTTAAAGACATATTGTAACTGCTTTATCCCAGCAACTTGAATCAATTTAGTTATATTTTAGGGTGGCTGCATTAACCAGCAAATTCCAGTGTGCCCCCTCCTCCTCCTGATCTTTCCAAAAAGGCTTGTATCGAGGTTTCTTATCATTATCTAACCCTTTTTCATCTCCCCATGCTTTAAACAGATGATTTATGTTATCAAACATCAACTGAAGTTTGAAAAAGCATAACCACCTGTCACAAACCCACTCATCAGGTCAGCCCTCTGCTTCCAAAGTGCCAACCTCCGAGAGCAGTCTTGTGAACAGTTAAGAGAAACAAGGTAACCCTCCTGTCTGTTTTGTGGGTTCGAATCAACCTTTGGTCTCAAGTCTTGGAGAGATTCAAACTGCGAACATTTTGATAGTGTACCCAATGCACAAGCTCAGATAATTCTGTCTTCGGGGGGCCAGATATCTCTGCCTACAGGCACCTAACCATCTGTACAGAAATGAACCCTTAAAAACTCTAATAAAAGACCTCAGATTAAACTTTCACCTTTTTCCAGTTTGGTATCACCATTCAAGCTTATGCACAGCGTCTGCTTTAACCATATATACTTCACTTGTTAAAGAAAAGAAATTCAAAGACAGATCAAGTAGGCTCTAAAAATAGAGTTTTACTAAAAAAGATAAAAGTATATAAAACATAAAATACAGAACCATATATCACAAGAACCATACAGTCTTTTAAAAGAACAAGGCTTTAACAGTGCAATTTCTACTACGGTACTTAGATTTTCTCTCTCTCTCTCTCTACTGGTATACTTGCTTAAAGTGCTCAAAAATGTTTCTGTGTCAGAGTGTAGATAAAAAAATCTCTGAAGGAAAACAGAATACTGTTTAAAAAAACTGTCTTTGCCAACCCCTTTGTATGAGATCACCTAGCTCCTCCTCTGTTTATTAAAAATCATACACCCAGGCTGTTTTATCATTTTAGAAGGAAAGTTAATTAAGGTTACATCAGCAGAAACTCCTTTCCCCACATGACTTCCCCAATCAAGTCTGTAAATTTCCTTTCATCTATGAGCAGTATCCTCTCTCACACAGACATCAAAGCATTTATGATTTTGCACCAGTGTGCCAACCCTGGTATCCTCCTCAAAATATCATAAAATGGATACTGATTTCCCTCTTAGCAGTTAAAGATATATTTTTTAATTTTTATTTATTTTATTTAAAATTTTGATGATCGGGAAAAGCATACTGAACCGAGGCTCATTTCCAGCTGCGACCCAGGTACAGTGTGTACAGGGAGTAACAGGAAGTACAGGCAGTTATCAGAATCAATTAATTACACAGTACAGTACATGTATCAAGATGTAACATCTGGTCATTTAGGATTGTGAGAGAGGTGAGGAGATGTCTACTAGGGGTGGCATCATTGGTGAGCTGGAAGGCATTGAGTGGTGCCATTGTAGCACCTGTGGACCATTTGAGCACATAGGACAAAGCAAGTTTGGTAGGAGACTTGAGGAGCTGGGTAAAAGCTGAACAAGAATGGGCTATGTGAAGGTCAGAGGGCAAAGAGTTCCAGAAAAGGGGGTGGTGGTACAAGAAGGTGAGTTGGCTGGAAAGGGTGTGGGGGCAGGGGAGATTGAAGATATGAGGGTCCCTGTGGTGAAGGGAGTAGCTAGGGGGAGAGGTTTGATTGAGCAGGGATGCAAGGTAAGCGGGGAGGAGACCAAACCAGAATTTTGCTAAGAGGGAGGCGCAGTGGATGGTACACCTGTAGGAGAGTGGGGCGATGGAGAGTGGGGCATAGAGCAGGCAGTGGTGAGTGAGAGGGGGAGAGGTAGTGGTGAATTGGCATAAGGTGTTGAGCAGGATATCAAGTCTGGTGAGGGAAGATGTTTAGGCCGTACCATAGACTACATTTGCATAGTCTATAACTGGCAAGATTGTTTTGCGTACAAGCTCGCAATGGGTGAGGATCAGTAAGCAGGATTTGTGGAGGTAGAGGATTGCGAGTGTTGGTTGGAGTTTAGTGCAGATTACCTAGACATGAGTGGAGTAATTGAGGTGACAATCCTGCCAGACACCCAGGTATTTGAAGGTTGAGACTCGCTCCAGTGGTGAGCCGTCTAAGGTGGAGAGTGCTGGGGGGCTGGGAGGGTAGCCAGCTTCTGTCTGGAGCCAAAAACCATAGAGACCATCTTTTTTCCATTAAGAGTGAGATGGTTCTTGAGGAGCCAGGATTGGACTCTGTTGAAGTCTCTTGGAATCGAGGAGCCAGGATTGGACTCTGTTGAAGTCTCTTGGAAGAAGAGGGAGGACACTGTCATGGGAGAGGCCCAAGGCAAAAATTACTGTGTCATCTGCGTACAAATGAATGTTGGAGGAGAGGCAGATGGAGGGAAGGTCATTTATGAAGAGAGAGAAAAGGATGGGGCCCAGGATAGATCCTTGGGGAATGCCAGATAAGATAGGGAGAGGAGAGGAGAGAGTGTCACCAATTTTGAACTGATTGTTGTCTATTGTGGAGGTATGAGTGGAGCCAGGCAATTGCTAGAGGGCCGATGCCGAAAGTGCGGAGTTTGTGAAGTAGCAGCAGGTGTGATACTGAGTCAAACATCTTAGCAAGGTCTACGAATATGGCAGCAGTTATTTGGCTTTTATCCATTGCTGAGAGTATGGAGTCAGTTACACTTAGAATGGTAGTAATGGTGGAGTGGTGTTTTCGGAAACCAGACTGGACTGGGGAGAGTAAGTTGTTCGCTGTGAGGAGGTCAGACAGTCTGGATTGTATAAGGGATTCCTGGACTTTTATCAAGGGAGGGGAGGAGTGATATGGGTCTAAAGTTTCCTGTTAGGGAAAGGTTTCCACCTTTGTGCAGGGGGATGACTTTGACTGATTTCCAGGCAACAGGAACAGTGGCAGTGGATAGAGAGAGGTTCAGTATGTGAGACAAGGGGGCAGCAATAGCTGCTGTGGTGATGTGGAGCATTTTACGGTGGAGACCATCAGGGCTAGATTTGGAAGAGTTGAGGGAGGAGAGAGCATGGTATACTTCCAGGGGTGTGGTGGGAGGAAAGACAAAGCCAGTGGCTGTGCAGGAAGGATCAGCTGAGAGTGGGGCAGGAGGGCTGGGTGGGTCGGGGATGGCACAGGAGATGAAGAACTTGTTGAAGAGGTCTGCCACAGTGGCGGGATCCAATACAGTATTGCCATCTAGTTTGAGGGATGGACATGCCTGTTTCATGGGGAAGGGGGGTTAAGAAGGGAGTTTATCAGCTTCCAGAAAGAAACATTGAGATTTTGGTTTTCAGTGAATTGCGCCTTAAAGTAGGAAGATTTAGATTGCCGGATGGCTTTGGTGCAATTATTCCTGAGTTGTTTGTATGTTAGGAGATCATGAGCTGAGTGGGAGCATTTGTAGTGTCTCCAAGCTTTGTCCCTGGAGTGACACAAGGTGATGAGGTTCGCTGAAATCCAGAGGTGGAGGTGGCATTTTACCCTGTTTTTTCTTAGTGGCGAGTGTGTGTCCCAAGTACGCAGGAAGATACTGCAGAACTGAGATAGTGCCAGGTTGACATCAGACATGGAGAGGACCAGCAATCAATCTGCATTAGCAAAGTCATGTAGCAAGGCAGGGACATTTAGGCAGTGAAAGGGATGAGTCCAGATAAATTTGGGCTGGGAGAGTGGTCAGTGTATTTTGCAGACACAATAGGTGATACAATGGTCACTGAGGGCATCGGAGTATATGCCTAAGGCTGAGATACGGTGGGGATGGGAAGATAAGACCCAGTCCAGGAGGGTGTGGTTTTGGGATCAATGATTTAGGTGAGTAGGTTCACGGATTAGCTGGGATAGATTTAGAGCTTTGATTTTTAGTGTGGAGGGTGTTGCGGAGGCGGAGAGCCAGTCAAAGTTAAAATCCCCTTGGAGCACGAGTTCTCTGTTTGATGTTTTGAAGTGGATGAAAGTTATGGCCTTGATAACTGAGTCAGGAGAGGCCTTAGGGGTGGCATATAGTGCTCAAATGTAAAGAGGTGAAGAGGAGGGGAAGGATAGATGTTCCACTATTATTTTGTGGGATGAGGGACAAGATTTGTTGAACATGATGGAGCATGAGAGGGATTGCATAAAGTACAGTGCCACGCCCCCACCTCATTTGCTTCGGTCCTGATGGAATAAATTGTAATCTGGGATGTTGAGAGAGGAGCTTGGGATCTTGGTGGATAGCCAAGATTCCATAATGCAGAGTAAGTCTGGGTGGTATTGGGTGACCCATAGAGTTAGGGCATCCAGTTTAGGAAGGATGCTCCTGATGTTGAGGTGAAATATGCAGAGGCCCTTGGGGAGTGCATTAGGGGATGGACATGGTGGCAGTCTGGTTGAAGTGTTCCTGGACTCAGAAGGGCCAGGGCTGGGATGTATGTCGTCCACCAGGAGTAACAGGAGGACAGAGTATGTGAGTATCGGGTTAAGTTTGGACGTGCCGGAACAATGCTTAGAGGGAGGCACATGGAGATGTAGGCTTCGGTATAGAGCTTCCAGGTTTAGAAGGTGGGATTGGAGTAGTGAGGGATGGATGGAGGGGAGAGGTGTTATTTGAATAAACAGGGATTCTTGATTAAGGCCTGTATTCTGTAATTAGCTTCTGGCCTGCCAGGTAACACCTTGTATCTAAAACCTGTGTGTGTGTGTGTGTGTGTGTGTGATCTCACATCGTGTCTCAGCAACTCTCATCAGAGACAGTCCATAACACATTTTTATATTACAAAAAAAACATAGTGTATTCAGAACTGGCTGTCCACAAGTCATACCACCTACTTCACGGTGATCCCTTTCAATCAAGTACTACATTAAACAATATTTATTTTAATTTTTACCTCACTGGTATCAGTTCATCAAGATGTCAGGCAAAACAAAAAAGCTGAATCTGAGCCCATGCTAGTTCCACTGAAAACATGCTATTGTAATATAGAACATATCAGAGGTCATTCTCACTTTAACAAATTGAACTAGAGCTATTATGATGGTTCTGTATAGCTCCCCGTTCATTATAAAAAGGACCATGGTTGAGACTTTAAAAATGGTTACAGTGGTGTCTGAGGAGCTATAAGGTTGCTATGGCTTGATATGCTGCTGCTAATAGAAACAGAGAAACATAGAAACATAGAAACATAGAAATGTAGAAACACAGAAACAGAATCTGATGGCAGATAAGGACCACTTTGCCCATCTAGTCTGCCCATTTCCCTACCTAATGGATAAGCTGCAGATCCTAGTTAACCAACAGCATACTTCCTCCTAATAGTGCAGAATATAATTTATTTGTATTTGTTATAATGATACTGTATATACTTTATTGTTTAGCAAGTTGCTTTATATGAGCAAGATTTAGCTGGAAACAGTTTGATTGAGATTGTGATGGCATTTACCTGGTTTGGGCAGTTTGCACAGTTGGCAACTCCACACACCGTATTTCAGTAGAGGGAGGGAGTATCCTGAACAGCTGTTTTGTATTTCTGTAACTCTGTGCTTTTTTGTTAATGTGTGAGTGAAGTTGCTAGACAGCCATACAGCCTGCAAAGCTGACTAACATTGTCAGGGAGCAACAGTTACCTTCAGGGTCTGGTGGGTATCAGTTAGGAACTTGTGTTTGAGGAGTTCAGTGGCTACAATGGCTATGGAGGTAATACAGTAGTAATAAATCTTTCCCAAAAATCAGCTTGAAGCTGACTTGACATTGATTTGTAGGAGGGGGAGCATCCTAAAAAACCTGAACATCTGATTAGCCAGGGGCCACAAGTACCATTTGTAATGTAGTAACTGCATTTTCACTATAGCAGGATTCAATGTAATGAGGTAACATAGTAGTTTCATGTAGAATCTGGAAACTGAACACAGGGAGCAATGGGCCAGACAGAGTGTTTACAATCAAATGAAAGACAGGTGTAAAGGGAACATAAACCCTATTATTTACATTTTTAAATATCTTTTTCAAATTAACCATTTGTCTGTTTAGTGACTCTAATGTATTGTATGTGCTTGTTTTAAAATATCCCTTTTATTTTGATTCAGGTCCCTTGTTCATACTATTTGTTTTGTTTTTGTTTGTTTGTGTTTTTAACTGGCTAATAATCATTTTTTAATTGTTTATGAGTTCTGAAACACAGTGACATCAATTGAGTTAATGCCTACAATGAAGCTCTCTCTATTGGTCTTCTGCTCAACTGATGTCACTGGGTTGTGGTCCTGCTCAGTTATTAAGAAATAAATATTGGGTGGGGAAAGGCTGCATTAAACAGGACCCTTAAAAAGGAAATATAGGACTACAGTACAGTTAGCACTTAACTTTAATGCATCTATATTGCTCTTGATTTGATACTTCATATTATAAACATAATAATAACTGCCTCCCCCTCTCCTTAAGGTTAATAATGCCTTGCTCTCAGACCACCTTGTAGTCACCACCAAATTCAACTCATATTTCACCTCCTGCACATCAATGAGCTGAATTTGGTGGCGACTTACTCCTTGCCTCCCTCCCTTCACTCACACCATCCCAATCAAATATCACTACACCTCAAAATGAATTCTTACTAAATGATACTTTCTCTTTCAAAAACCTCACCTGCCAATGTTCTGACAGCCATTCTTGCTCTATACCCTACAAAAGGTGGCTCCTCTGATGGTCTGGACCCTAAACTCCTCTATCTCTCCACCACTGCTTTAGCCACCCCACTGGCCAACATCATGAACCTGTCCTTCACCCTAGCCACAGTACCCCAAATTTGGAAGCATGCTGTAGTCCTACCACTTGTTAAGGGAGGTGAGCCGTCTGCCCCCAGTAACTACTGCCTAATTTCTCTGCTCCCTATTCTAAACTACAGGAACCAAAAGGAAAAAAGCCACCCCACCAGTCCAAGCATGCTTGTGAGAGTAGAAATCAACAGCACACAAAGAACTCCAGCACCACTCACTGCAGAAATTAATAAATATGACCCAAACAAACAAATCAACAAACAAATTGCATGTTGAAAAAGTATATTTTAATTTAATACAATACTGTACTTTCATACATAAAAAACAGCCCATAACACCATATACCTTCTAAACAGGGACTCTGGTGGGAACCACAAGCCTCCTACAGATTTCGCTTCAGAGCATCATCAGGTGTTGATTTGTTTGTTTGGGTCATATTTATTCATTTCTGCAGTGAGTGGTGCTGGAGTTCTTTGTGTGTTGTTGATTTCTAAACTACAGGAACACCTGGTCCTTTCATAACTCTCCTCCTACCTCTTGGACACTAACGTCTTTACTCTTTATTAATCTGATTTCAGGAAACATCACTCTACCACTACCTCCCTACTAAGGCTTATTGACTCCATCCTCTCAGGGATCGATAGTGGCCTATTCACATCAGCCATTTTTATCAACTTTGAAAAGGCTTTCGACACAGTTTCCCATCCCCTTCTCCTAAATAACTTCTCCTCAGATGGACTGTCTGACACTGCCACCAAATGGTTCTGAGCTTACTGTGCCAGTAGGACTCACTCAGTCAGGATCACTGATGCATTGTCCCCTCCCCTGCCTATTTATTTTATTTATTAGCTTTTGGTGACTGGGTAAGTGCATTGGGCAATAACCTTGCCTGTTTTCAAACATGACCTGGAAGAGTACAGGATACTGTCATACAAATAAAGTCAGGTAGAATGCATACAGTCATTGAGAGCTTACAACATATCCATACAACATATCCATGCAGAGATTGTCAGGGAATTATACATACAGCAGAGACCATCCAAGCAAGGATGAAAAAGGACAGGCAAGACAAGCCAGGCGAATACACACATAGTTCGGAAAACCAATATTTCTAGGCAGTAAAAACCAGGAACAAAGTGCTAGGTGCTGTTAGGTACAGTCAAGTCACAAGCATAAAGTGCATAAAAGTAAGAGAAAAGTGCAGCTTTGAGGGAGGAGTGAGATAAGGAGCACTTGAAACTAGGAGGAAGGGAGTTCCAGAATCTGAGGGTAAAATAAGAGAATGCTTGCTGCCCCATTTTTTTAGAGCAGTGCTGCACTGAGAGCAGAGGGGAGTTTGAAGACCTCATATGGTGGGAGTGAAGTACTGGGGTAAGCATAGCCCCAAGACAGTCAAGGCAGGGGGTTTCTGGTCATGGAGTCAATAAAACAACCTAGAGAGTAGGAGTGAAGGGATTTGGGAGACAGCCAGTGTAAGGTGGAGTGTAGGAGGCAGTGGTGAGTAAGGCAAGGGGCAGATAGGGCAAATCTACAAATGTTGTTGTAAGTGGTGTTCCATTTATAGAAAATACCAGCATTGGTGTGGGAAAGGATAGGGAGGGTGTACTGTAGCCTGGGGAGCAAGACACCTCTAGCTACAGAGATCCTGGCAGCAGGGGTTAGGGAGTGATGCATGTGGTAGGTGGCATTGATCTTAATGTTAATGGATCTGCATACCTCAATAATGTGAGAGGAGAAATCAAGGATGGGATCCAGCATCACTCCAAGGTATTTGAAAGAGTCCATTGCCAAGACTACTGATCCATCACAGCAGAGCACACGAAACTTGGAGGACTCAGCATAGACTTTTCTAGAGGACCTGAAGAGCATAGCCTGAGTCTTTGGTAGATTTAGTATTAGGAGGTTAGAGGAGAGCCAGGATTGAATCTGTTAAAACGTGGATGACAGATGAGCCTTAAGGTCAGGGATGGATCGAGAGCCAGCATAGAGCACCAAGTCATCTGCGTGCATGACAGAGAGACAGAATGGAAAGGCAGTAGGACTATCATTAACAAAGATGGAGAAGAGCAAGGGTCCCAGAATGGACCCTTGTGGGACCAACAGGAGATAGGAGCTGGAGATGAAAAAACTTTACAGAAGGAGATGGATTGTGAGTGGTTAGCAAGGTAGCTGGTGATCCAGGATAAGGTGGATCCAGAGGCACGAAGAGAATGCAGTTTGTTCAAGAGCAGAGGCTGATTGACCAGATCAAAAGCTTTGGTGAGGTCAATGAACACAGCACCCATAAGAAGGGCTTTATCCATGTTGGACTTGACCTCACTGGTGAATAGGGTGAGAGCAGTCGTGGTGCTATGTCCAGCCCTGAATTCGTGTTGAACAGGGAGCAGAAGATTGAAATTAAGTAAGTGAGCACAGATCTGGTGGTGAACAAATTTCTCCAATATCTTGCTGACGGTAGGCAGTAGTGCAATGGGATGATGGATAGGATTTTAGGGACACCTTTCTTGAACACGGGAATAATCCTGGCACTTTTCCAGGCTGAAGGCACCATGGAGGTGCTGAAGGACAGGTTAAAAAGCCGAGTAATGGGGTAGCTAGAAGAGGGGCAGCAAGTCTAAGGATCCTGGTTTCAAGACCATCTGGCCTGGCACTGTTATGATAGAGAATGGTTTGTAGTAACCTAAGAACCTCCTGACGCATGATAGGGCTAAGCACCAGGGCAGGAGGTGCATCAAGAGGAGCTGGAGGAGGGGACTTGGGGCTGCAAGATACAGGAGGGGAGATATTAGGAACCTTGTGAAGAGGGTGTTGAAGGCATTGGCAATAGTGCTGTAGTTATTGCAAAGGGTATTGTTAATTAGCATGTCCTTGGGAGGTTGCAGTATGGTATTCCCCAGGATCTCGTTTATCTGAGTCCAGTACTTCTTTGGGTCAGGGGCAGAGGAGTGAAGGAGTTCTCAGTAGTAGCTGCTGTTAGCAGCCTGAACCTGCTTCTTACAGGTATTGCACAAGGCATGATACTCATCAAAGTCAGCCTAAATAGAGGAGGATTTCCATTTTGACCAAAGTTTGTCAGGCTGCATGAGCAGTTTCAGGAGAGGCCGCTTCAGCCACTTGGTCACCTTCCCTCTGACCCTACAGTTGAAATAGTTGGTGGCCAGGTGATGTCATTTGTAGTGAACGGAGGAGACCAATCAGCCTGCTTTTGATCATATAGGAACAAAGCCAGGTCAAGTTTGGAAAAGTTAGCAGAGGATAAAACTTTGGAAGGATATGAGGGAGGGGATGCACCCCTCATACAGTATACTGGACAGTGATCACTGATTGAGCTGGTAAGTCCCCAGCAGGAGAGTAACAGTTCCTACAGCTTGAGAGGATCCAGTCTATCCAGAGTACTGCTGGGACTGTTCTGCAAGATCCTAGTATGAGACCAGGTGAGTTGAAAAAGGTTGGACTTGCTGATGGTAGAGGCATGGGAAGAGGAGTTAGGACCGAGCCAGTCAAGGTTAAAATCACCCAGACAGATCACCTCGCTATTCTTGGTCAATGCAGGAATCAGTTCAGTAAGCTTCGCAAGACCAAGCTTGCTATTTCTGGGAGGTAAATATATGCTGAAGATGTGCAATTTCTTGGCACCACCCAGGAGTATGAGTGAGTGTAATACCTCACTATTATTTAGAGGGAGGGAGGGCAGGAGAGAAATATTCAGGTGGGACTTGTAGTACAACGCCAAGCCTCCAGAGGAAGGTCTGTTGGCCTGAAACATGTTACAGCCTGGTAGTGCACAGTTAAGGTCCGAGGCAGTGGGTTTCAACCAGGTTTCACCAGGTTGACACCAGTGTCCCACAAGGATTGGTGCTTGGCCCTATACTCTTCTCAATATTCCTAAACGACCTCCCGTCAGTTTGTACAGCATCAATTCATATGTATGCTGATGGCACTGTTCTGTTCACCTCTGGCCTTACCCTTTCTGATGTTGAAGCCAGACTCCAATTGGACTTCAACAAGCTCCAGTACTGGCTTAGCTCACATTAGCTTTCCATAAATGCCAAAAAGACTGTCTCCATGACCTTTGGTACAAGACAGAGACTCTCTAGGCTCATCGCCCTACCTTCCCTCCACACTCTAGAAGGGCTTCACTGGAGGACACCTCCTCCTTCAGATACCTGGGAGTCTAGCTAGACCAACACCTCAACTTTTCTGGACATGTGGACGCTATTCTGAAAAAACTGCACCCCAAGCTTGGAGCGCTTTTCAGGAACTGGAACTGTCCACCTCTACCAGCTAGGTGTGACCTAGCCCAGAAAATAATTCTCCTATCTTCGACTACTGTGATGAAGTTTATAGTGCTGCCCCAAAGCCCACCTTAACAAGACTGAATTCCCTCTTCAACTCCTTCTGTCACTTCACCCTTGACGCTCCACCTCACACTCCCCACTGTGATCTAAACTACTCCCTCGAGTTCCCTTCACTTACTGACTGACGTCTCTCTCACATTGTTAAGTTCACCTCTAAATTCTGGTTCAACTCTCTCCCCTCTTACTCTTTTCTGCTTTGTCTATCTCCTCACCCACTTTACACTCACTTAGATCCACTGACACCAGGACCCTGGCTATCCCCCGCAGACTCAGCTCTGCTGGCCAGGCTGCTTTCTCCCACTACTTCTCCAAACTCTGGAACTCATTACCTCCACAAATGAAACACTCATCATCCCCCCACTCTACCTCAACTGTCCTCTCAAATTACTACTATTCAAATTGCTCATGCACCTGATGTGTGCTGCTCAGTTGTGCTCTGCTCTACCGCCTGAATAAGTCTGCTACAGTGTCACATGTTACTGCTGCTGCTAGCACTGTTATCCAAACTGGCACTTAACTACTGTTTTAATTCTTATGGAAACGCTTAAATAATTGTTCAGTTGTCTGTATCTTATGTATATTGTTCCCTTATACTGTACTTATGTATGTATGTATTACACACTGTACGAATTGATCGTAAAGACTCTTTATGTTATGTAATGTAAGGTACTCGCTTTCTACGAATTGGATTATTCTTATGAGAATTGTTCTGTTTATATGCCTCCCCTCCCTTACAGATATAATTATATGAAAAGTTTTCATGCTGCATACATAAAACTACCCAAGTGATATGCATGCTGCAAGTAGGATTTAAATGTTAAATTGGAACCGATTGCATGCATATGGAATGCGTGCAGCAAGCAAGTGTGGAAACCATGACTTTTATGTTAAGTTGGGAAAGACCGCATGCATGTGGCATGTGTGCAAAAAGCAAGTGGTCACTGCACATGGAAAAGTTAAATGACTTGCTTAGAATCATTCTACACAAGTGAGAGTTGATGAGATTCAAGCCTCCCTCTTCGTGCCTCCAAGTCTTCCGGCTTACATTTCAGTGCCTTTAACCATTAAGCCTTATTGTCTGCACACATATGGCTCGCTTGTACTTCAGTACATACTGTATCTGACTACATCTGCATGCATGTGGCATGTTTGTAGCCACTGTTAAGCTTTTAAGTTTTCTTCTCTTACTCACCTCAGTTTCACATTTGAACTGTAGCACACAGACCAATGGAAACAGATGTGTTTTTTCCCACCCCAATACGCAAACTTACCCACAAAACCACTTAATTACTTCTGTCTGGCCTGTACTCCTACAATTTTCTTGCCATTGTTTTGAATGCTTCCAAACAAACAGATTTTAATGTGCAAACACAAATAGGGTTACTACCTTTTAAAAAGCCCAAAGTGATACATTTCATACTGAAACATGATTTTTCGCAGGACAATATGTAATCTCGACCAATGCATCAAACTTGTTTTCTCTAAATTATCTTATTTAAGACTAAGTGTTGTAGTTGTGTAGTTGTTTGTAGTGTTCCTTATCATTTTAAGTTATTTTAGTTAAGGTATTTTGTTTTTTCAACATTTAGAGGAAAGTCAGAAAACATTTTTTTCTACTATAATGTCAGGACATGTAGTATTTTTCAAGTTTTTTTGCAGGACACAACTGCCCAAATCAGGACCGTCCAGCAAAAATTGGGACAGGTGGTAACCCTAAACACAAAAGTAGCAATAACATGACACACACCAACATGACCACTCCCCTCTTCCAAATGAACACACGCTGTAGCGGGTATGGCCATGTTACTACAGATAACCCACCAAGTATAAATATATGTAAAAAGTCTTACTTGTACACTAGGGAGTCAGAGGCAGGAGTTTTTAAGAGATGATGTCCATGGGTCAGAATGCTGTGGCATACTCCCTTGAAATGAATGGAGTTATTTTTTATTAGTATTTTATACATTATGGAGGTGAGTTGGAGAATAATGAAGGCCATTATTCTACTAACAAGGCCCTTGTTAGTCGAGCAGTGGCCTTCATTAATCTCCAACTCTCCATCAATAATGTATAAAATAGTAATAAAAAAACTACTCCCATTGATTTCAATGGGGCACACCCCTGCAGTCTCCTTTGCCCTTTGTCATAATGTGCCTGAGCATGGGGATGTGGAGGTCAGCTTCACTGGGGGGGATAAGCCTGACTATTTTGGGGCTCCAGTTGTCTGTGCATACTACACCGCTCAACTGTCTGTGAATGCAAGGGACTACTCTAGAATGTCTGTTACATCTCTAACTGGTACAACTTATTTGTTTTGACCGAAATGTGATATGCAAATCAGGAAAAATTAAAATGGATACAGTTCATCTGTATATACCCAGAGCAGTCCATCAGATTTGGGCTTAAACCCATTTAAGCCCACTCAGTTACTAACCAAGTTTTGTACTGGCTGAAGTTCTGCTCCCCAAAAAAGAACTTTGTCCTGATTTTTCTCCCTGACTCCATTCATTCAATATCCATCCCCTATGGGTCATGAAGCTGCCCAAAGGTGAAGAAATGTGAAAAACACAGCAAAATTTCAGTTCTTCCTCCTTCTCCAATCCCCCTGTAAAAAAAATGATTTACGTTTACTTAACTGGCAATATGGCCAGACCCTGCAACCTGACACAATGTGCCACCAACCCAGTTTTCAGTCCACTCCCTCCTCTCATTCGGCCAGAAGCTGGATGCTAGAACTGACCATCACAGATCCCCAACGTGGTCTGCCAAGTCACCTCACCAACCGAATCCAGCCAACCTGGGTTGCTTGCTTCTTGCCTTGTTGCTGCTGTGGTTGCTGACGCACTGCACTGCTCAAGGCCTATGAAGGCCACCCACACCACTGTCACCGCTACTGCTAAGCCTAGCTTGGTGCTGTGGGGGGTCTGTGCTGTTTTTTCTGCAAGATAAGCCTAATTGAGTGAATAGGTAGCCTAGTCTTGAGTTAGCTTCTAGCTCACCCTCTGCCCTTTCAGCCACCAGGGGAGATGGAGACTCATTAAGCATAGACCAAAAAAATATGTTGCCACAACATTGCTATTGAGAGTTCAGTGCTCACCAACTCCTCCAAGCTGTTTTATGCAGTCTGTCTACTCTGTTGCAGGAAAGACAGTATCTCACTTGCAAGACTCATTCACTCTTTCTTGGCAGCAGCTCATCCACATCAAGTGTGATTGTGCCGCCTCTAATAGGTGGAGAGAGTGGATAACACAATACAGAAATAGTCAAGTCTAGAGAGTACCTGCAGCATGAGAACACACATGCCAGATAGGTACTTATTGTGCAAAAGATTAAATCCAAATTTAATGTCATTATTGCCACAGCATAAAAACAACCTAGGCATAAATATGGGGGGGGCCCCTGCCCTACCTAAATGGCACCCCTGCTTAATGGTAGAAATTCATTCTCAGGTGCTGATGCAATGGTTTCCACTGTGTTCTAACATACTCTATCTCCATGTTTCATGATGTGTCCTGATCATCGTGTGGGGTTTTGTCCCTCATTTTGAGCGTCCATGTCCCTCATTTCAGTGACAAAACGTGAGGTGTGGTGCATGCTTCCAAGACCCTACTCAGCACAATGAGTGCTAAGCATGGATATTGTGTATATGCTCCATACAGAATGACAAAGGGAAAGTAAGTAAGATAAAACAGTCATAGAGAAACACATTTGTAGCACTAAATATGCATAAGGGATTTGCATGATCCAAAATAAAAAGGATAGGCTTCACAACACAGAGGCCCCTCTTTGCACATCTGGAATGGGGGATGTTAACTGGCTATATTCTAGGCATTTAATGCAGCAAGAAAACAATACAAATGATGATTTAATGACAAACCTCAAAAGCTATTAAACAACTTGCAAAAGGATCAGAATTAATGAGTTACCTCATTTTATGGGAATTGAAATAAAAATGTGTTTTAATTATTCTAATTGCTAGTAGTGGTATGAGAAATAGAAACTGATGCATTTTTGTAGATGAGATTTGTACCAGCTTAGCTGCTGCACACATGAAAAGCATGCAGCATGTGAACCTAATGTGATGTTTCAATGATGTTCACACCAGCTTAACTGCTGCACTCATATCAAGCTTGCAGCATGCAAACCTGCTATGCTTTTTAGACCTGGTTTGCTTAGGTTCAGCTCGTGTATGCAAACTGCATGCAAACATTGCACAATTAAGCATGTTGCATGCATTCTGCATGTACACAGCACACGTAATTTCTGTAAGGGCTTACCCTTTCCCACAAGACACACCATGAGACGAGCAACTTGTTGTTCACTGTACCTTTCTGGTGAAACATTTCAATAAATAAATAAATAAATAAAATAAATTCAATTACAATGACTTTGAACCATTAAGGTCCAAGGTAATTAATTTTCTATCTCAGCTGGCAATCAATCGAGATCCTTTATGCATCTTATTATTTTCTATAATACTTTAAATGTAATCATATTCATATACAAATTCTACTTGCACATTCACCCCATTCAAAAATAAAACGGTATCACCTGCAATAAAAATAAAAGTATCACTTGAAACTTGTTTGATGCTTTCTTACTTCTACATCATTGACTGGACTAACAAGGCTACCACATTTCTTCATCAAAACAAAAAACACCATAGCAACTCATTTAACAATGAGTTAGCAACTGACTGCATTTAAAGTTTAATAGTGAGTGTACTTTATTTAATTTTCAACACACAAAATAATACACTAGGCCTAGTAAACAGAGTTCACAAATGCTCAAGTTTACTTTTATATCAACAAATGTAAACCACAGGGTTTATGTTCCTTTTAAGCTAAAGGAATGTAAGATACTAATAAAAACATTTTGAGTGGTGTGTTATATACACAATACATAATAGGTTGCAGTAGAATAACACATCTACATACATGAGTCGTAAGACCTTCACAACAAACTCATGGCTTTGCCACTTGTGAGGTATGGGTCTTTCCATTCATTAGTTGAGAGAAATGTATTATTCTACTGGAATACATCATGTTATGATTTTGTTTCACATGCTGAAACTTGCAAGAAATGTAGTGATTAAGAGGGATGCTTTTGAAAAGAAAGGGATTTTATAGGGGATATTTATACTCTCAGTAATTGATTTTGTCCCTTGAATAAATAATGCAAAACTAGTTATTTTCATGCAAAATTGTGACTCTGCAGCTCAGGGCCAATCTCACCGCCTTTGACATTTATGAGCCTCTCCAGTCTAGATTCAGGTCTAGACACAGTACTGAAACTACATTGATTAGCGTGCATAATGATCTCTGCAGGGCTAGAGACACAGGGGAACAGTCAGTTCTCATTCTCCTAAATCTCTCCTCAGTTTTTGACACTGTGGGCCATGGGGTGTTGTTGGATCACCTAATTGAGCTCTGTGGACTCCCCGGCTCTGTCATTAGCTGATTCAAGTCATTTCTCACAGGTAGGATGCAGAGGGTGGTGATGGGGAGTTTCTCCTCTCACCCAAAGTCCCTACTGTGTGGAGTTCTAAGGGGTTTATTCTCTCACGCATGTTGTTTGCTGTGTATAAGCTGCCCCTTGGATAGATCATTAGATGGTACAGTGTAGGGTTACACAATTATACAGATGATACCCAGCTGTATATGTCATTTGCACCTGGGACACATGTTGCGGTGGGAGTACTAAATGCATGTCTAGCTGAGATCCATGACTGAATGGTCTCTAACTAGCTGAGGCTCAACCCAGACAAAATGGAGGTGTTGGTAAATACAGCCTGGTCATGGAAGAGATGCAGTTGCTGCTGGTGGAGGGGATCTGCTTGATGCTGGTCCCCACCCCACATGCAGAATATGGTATATTGAAAAATCTGGGTGTCATCTTTGATGACAGATTGACATTTGAGGCTCAGGCGTTGTGTTATCCAGAGTGGTTTTTACCACATGTGGAATGCTGCTCGAATTAAAGTCTTAATCCTGCCTGATATCCTATCCTCACTGGTGCACACTTTTGTGTGACTCGACTACTGTAATGCTCTTTACCTCAGGATCAGTGGAGAGGTCCTACATCCACTGCAGCTAGTGCAGAATGCAGTGGTCAGATTGCTGACTGGCCTTCTGAGGTGCTGTAATGTGACCCCAGTCCTACATGACCTGCACTGGCAGCTGGTGAGGTGTCGAATTACCTTCACAGTGGATTTTCTCACTTATAAGGCCCTATACAGACTGGATCCTTGCTCCCTGAGTGATGTCTGTCTCTCGACTACTCTCAACAGTGTCTTTGCTCTTCCAGGGAGGGCCTTCTTGCAATTCTGAGGGCCTGACTGAAAACATCAGGAGATTGATCATTTGTGGTAGAAGGACTAGCCGTGTGGAATTTACTCCCAAGATCTTTGAGGGACACACCCTTGTTGGAGGATTTTAAGTGTAGCCTAAAGACACATTTATTTAGGGAGGCTTTTGGGACTTATTCGTTCCTCATAGTTTAGTTCCCTGACCATTGTATTATACTGTTTAAGTATCTGTTTTATTTATGTATTTTATATATGTTGTAACTCATTTTTTTGCCATTGTATGTGACCTGTATAGTGCCATGAGCCTCACGGAAAGGACCCTTTATAAATAATCTTTCACTCACTTGCTTATTTACTAGAGTAATTTCAAGCAAACACAAATGCAACCAAAATTATGTAAATTTAATTTAGCTCTATGTCATTAGCGCTACATTCACTATAATCAGAAAAGTACTAATTGGGTTAATTAGCACAAATTTATTTTAGTGATAACTATTGCTTCAGTGAAAATAGCAAAATTTGAAAGTGGAAATTTCTAGTTTTGAGGCACATGTGAGTGCCGTCAAAGATATGGAAGCCTAATTTAAACAATATCTACCTATGGCTACAAAATCTGGCTTTTCCACTGATACAAGTACTCTGAGGGTTCAGATTAAATGAATAACTTGTTAGTATACATTTTTTGCTTTGTGTCAGTATCCAGTTTGTTTTTGTTGGGTGAGTGGCTGCTGAAATATTGTCGAAAGAAACTTTCCCTCGACTGATTCCTGACACTGCAACAAATGGAGGTGGCAGCAGTCCCAGCTTTGGCAATGTCAACCCAACAGAGCAGTATGAAGGACATCAAAAAGATACTTCAGACTTAGAGCAAAGAATGGAAGCTGTAGAATACAGACTGGCAAACATCGAAATGACCAACATCATGATGTACACCCAGCTGTCTATTCAGTCATATTTGACAGCCGGACTGGAGCAGAAAATAAAATTTCTCTGGGCCAAAGTAGATGATTTGAAAATTGAAGTTGTTGGAACAATCTTCATATAATTGGCTTCCCGGAAGGCACAGAAGAAAAGGGCATGTGCCTTTGCCTCCAAAAAGTGTTCCCAAAATGATTGGATTTTTTACTGTGATAGCCCTTTGGAAACTGGGAAGGCTCACCATACCCTTGGCCCAAAGCCACAGCAAGGAGACCCTCCGTGACCCATCCTGGCATACTTCTTAAGATTTAATGTGAAGGAGCAGGTACTTCACTGGCAAGACAGAGGGGCATGCTGAAATGGAATGGGCATATCATTTATTTGTTTCAGGCTACTCCAAGGAGGTAGTGGATCTCAGGAAAGCATTTCCTATGGTAAACAAGTACTAGCCAAAGCCGACAGAGCTGTGAAGAGCTACCAAATGACCAAACTTGTTTTCTTGTTGGTCCCATATAGTGCTATTTAGTCACAATCTTCAAAAACTGGCATGCTGGTAACTCAGTACTAGTAAATATATTTAGTCAGAGTGTGTGGTGGTGGTGTGTGTGTGTGTGTGTGTGTGTGTGTGTGTGTGTGTGTGTGTGTATGTGCTCACAGGGGCACAGGACAAATTTTTTTTTTTTGTCATTCCGGCTCCAGGGATCAGCCCAGTCACAGTTCCCATCACTCCTCCCCTTTATATAGGCTGCTGTCCCTAGCCCCCCTGGCTTGCCCCCCAGGGCGGGGCTGTGGCACCAGCCAAGGTGCCCCGGACACAGTTCTGGTTGAAGGGAGCCAGCCTGAGAACTATCAAGGGATGGTGAGGTGGCTTCAAAGAGGAGCCGAGGTGGATTTTTTGATATGCTCCCTCTGGAGCCGAGTGCATGCAATGACACCAGCCAAGGAAGAACACACACGCTCCCATGTGCATTCTTCTCAAAGTGTCTGCACTCGGCTTCCCCCACGCTAATGCTCATCACCTTGCCCTTCCAACCTCCGCCAGAGGGCACTTGGGTGCCGAAGCTGCAGTACCCCCGTCCCTGGGGAAGGAGAGCAGTCCATTGGATGCTCTTTCCTTCCCAGCCCCACCAACCCTCAGCGACCAATGCCCATTCCCGAACATGGGCCACCAGCGTGCTGCGAGGTGTGATGTCCAGCGTGTCAACCCTCAGTGCCACCAGGCTGGCCATGGACAATTGTAAAAGGTTAGAGTGCACAAGATAAAAAGGGCACTTCTTCCATTATAAAGGGCACTTTTTCCAAACCAGGTTTTTATATACAGCAAATGCACATTTATGATGATAACAGTAAATTTGAAAATACCTTTATACCATATCAGAATATTTAATATGTACTATTAACAGTTCAGCTCATGTATAACAATTCCAACTTGTTTTTTTAAGTTAAAAAAGTGATCCATAAAGATACATTATCCTATTAGACAGCAATAACATTGTATGATGTTGTTTTTGTCTCCATGATCCTAAGCATTCTAAATTAGAACACAGATGCATTGTACCAACAATGTGAGTTCTTGACAAGATCATACTGTTCTAAAATGGTCAATGCCAGCAGTGTGTGAATCAGAAACACTCACTGAATTTACCAAAAGGCCAGTTAAGATTTAGCAGCAACAAAATAAGAACTGGTATTTAAAAAAAAATAACATCTACTTCTACAAAAATGCATGTTTGCTGATTCAAGGCAGTTCTCCTTTGAGATATTAACAGCCCAGTATAAATTGTTCACTATCTGCAGGGCTGGCAATATAGCCTAGTGGTTAGAGTAATGAGTTGTAAATGAGCTTTGTACATCCAGCTTTCAGACATGGGTTTGATTCCCACAACCTCTAGTTCCATACTGTGTGGCTTTGATTAAGTCCCTTAATCTCGCCAGTGTTCCTGTGTTGTCCCTAGAAACAAGCACCTGTGCCTACTTGGCCTTACCTGGTTACTAAAGGAAAATATATGTATTTATTAAATTACATTTATAAACTGTAAACAAACATTATAGTCTAGTACATAGATTCCAGATCCATGCAATAATCAAGGAATACACCAGCCAGGTCTGGGGCTGTCAATATAGCCTTAGAGGTTAGCGTAAAGAGCTCAGTACATCTAGCACACAGACATGAGTTTGATTCCCACAACCTCCACTTGCATACTGTGTGATTCTGAACAAGTCACTTAACCTCCTCAGTGCCCCCAGGTAGCCCCAGAAAAAAGGCACCTGTGCCTATTGGGCCATACCTGGTTACCAAAGAATAATAATAAAAAAAAGTAATTAAATGCTTATATTCTTTTATCTTTAAAAGGCCACAGTTTGAATATTAGAGGTTGGAGTATGCTGCATATAGCCTCAAATCAGGAACAGCTTTAAGCAACAAACCCCAAAAAGAAACCCTCCCTGAGAAATGCAGGACTTTAGAAGGGACTCCATTAAAAATGAACTTGAGTTAGTGGTTACGTTCCCTAAAACTGAAGTCTGCGATTATAGACAGTGACAATCCCATTCCCCATCAATGCAAAAAAGACAGGATCTTGTTCTCAAAATTGTTTAACCAGGAGTGGCACACAAAGCTGAAAGCTTGTTTACAGGTTGCCACCTGGGAGCACAAGGAAGTTAAATGACTTGCTCAGGGTCACACAGTATGCAAATGGGGTGCTGTGGGATTCAAACCCAGGTCTCCAGATGTGCAGCTCAGAGCCTTAAACCACTGTGCTATACTGCATCCCTAAATACTACCACTAAAGTGTTAAGTCTTATCTCCCCCACCTCAGCTGTGACCCAAAACTGACAAGGCTGTGAAGAGCTACCAAATGACCAGTTATTTTCTTGTGTGTGTGTGTGTGTGTGTGTGTGCTTGCATGCAACCTGTCCTGCCCATAGGAATAGGATAGCTTACAGTTGCAGCTGAAAAGTCTGTAATCTGACATAGTAGTCTAACTTTTGCTTTGAGGACATTCTACAAGATATAATGAGTTAACCCCTAGGTTGCTGAAAGAAATAGAATAACTCTATTAGACTGAGCTGGACAGATGATAGAAACAGCAGTTTAAAAAGTTTTTTATTGTTAATATCCTGAGACATTCTGAGGTACGATACAGTAGCATCCCCCTTCCCTTCAGATGCCTTTAACATAGAGCAACAAATAGCAAAAATCAGAGGGGAAGTGTTCTATTTTACAGCTGTGGAGGTTGGAGGAATACATTCAAAAGTCTAAAAAGGGAGTTCTAAGATCAGACATTTTAGAGCTACAGTCTGATCAATGACAGAAGAGCTGTAGGCTATGCCCACAGCCCTAAGAATTAGCTGGCTAAGAAGAATATTTCCAACTCCATCCACTACCCAGCTACCCTGCAAGTCTAGTGAGATGAAAAGTGACAGTTGTTCAATCATCCAGGGGAAGTAGAGCAGTTCCTCATTAGTTCCCTAAGGAAACAAGGTGACTGGTACTGTACAGATGTCCCAGGGACTACAGACCAGAAATCTTCAGGACACAAAAACTTGCAGCCCTCACCAGCCAGGGACAATTTACCACAAACAATGGAGACTGATCAGTGGGACCACTGGATGACAGTTAAACCAAAGAGGTCATGGGCAAGAGACCAGGATCAAACCTCTAAGGTGAAAGAGGTGAGGTCACACCAACAGTCGAGAAGTCAAGGCTTGAGGCATTCCACCCTGGAATGTAGTCCACCATCATATGAGATCAAACTGCCAAATAAAGCTACAAGGGATACTATATGGAGAAAGGAACAGCTATACCCTCCAGCAATTCAAGATCATCATGAGATGGACACTGCAGAAATGTACTGCTCAGTCACTGCCCAGCTGGAAAAAGACATCTCTCTCTATCCAAGCTGGGTGAGTGTGGTGGAAGGATTGCTCAGCCCCTTGAGACAACTCCATAAACATGGGCAGTTGCCACCCCTCACTGACACTTCTAAGGGGAGCTCTACAGTGCACAGACTTGGACATGTCTTCTGTTTGCCAAGAGACTCTTATCCCTTGGACTTTTCTGTTTAATACATATGTATGTTGTTTGTTGTATCTCCTTTCTTCCCCCTCCTTGAAAAGCTCCAGAAATAAGCTGGATCATGCCTACCAGAAACTGTAAGTGGTTTGCTTTTTATCTTCTATTTGCCTTTGTGTGCATCAAGGCATGTTTCATTTACGTTCTTGGGGGCTGAGGGGGATGTGAGGGAAAGGGATATCTATGTGGTATTGAAGCTTAGTGTCAGCACAGTCTTCAAGGCCATGATGGGGGTGGGGGAGTATGAACGGCCCTGTAGCTTCCAGTGGATTGATGCCTATATTAGCCCAAGCCCTTCCCTGACAAGTCCCTAGACTTGTAGCAAGTGGCTTCCCCATGCAACACTCTACTTGACAGCTGGCTAAATCCCCTCATTAGTGCAAGCTTGTTCCTACCCTGTCGCTTAGCCTTATAGTGTTGACAAGCTGCACAGTGTTCAATGGCAGTTGAATTTCAGCCACTCATAAGGGGAAGCATGGAAAGAGAGGGGCCACGTGGGAAGGATTTTTACATGAACAGCAATAGATCCCCTCACAATAGATCAGTCACATAGTTGGCTTATAAATACAGCCTGTAATCTCCTGAATTGATGGTGTACATGGAGCGTAGCATAAAGTGCTTGGCGAGACAAACAGCATATAGATGCTGCTATCTTAGTGTCGTAAGCTACCTCTCCCCCTTTTTTTATACAGGAGTGGGCACACTCATGAGGGTGCAACATCATGCTGGAATAGTGGACTGGGGGGGTGAACTGTCAAGATCCCTTCTTCCTAATTAATAGATGCTTTACATTGCTAATGAAAAATGGTGTGTGTGTGGGGGGGAGGGGGTAACTGTTGCGATCCATGACAGAGGACTGGGCTTCAGGTGATCAGATATGAATAATGACAGGGGTGTGAAGCTCAAATGTAGAGAATATAGAGGGAAAGACAGTAGGGACAAAATAAACTGGACAAGGGGGAGTGCCACTGCTACCTCCAATGCCGCCTTCTGCAGTCCCCAGAGGGAAAGGTGGGGGAGGTCGGTATTTTTGTGTTCTGAGTGCCACTTTTTTAAAATACACAATATAGGCACTTCCTATGCTGACACTGTTACGGCTGCTTTATGTGCAAAAGGAAAGTACACAAAGTTAAAAACCTCATGGGGTCTGGGGTAGCCACCTAGAAACATCCTGTAGATGGCTAATGGTGGAGCTTAGAGGGTTCTCATCACAGTGTGCCACCCTTTCTAGGCACATGGAGGAGGGGAAGCTAATAAGAGTGCAGAGTGTGGTGTTAATCCTGGCTGGGACTTTACTAGACCGTCCTTAAATATATTAAAACATGCTATGGGATAATGTAAAATAAAGTGCAACTGCAGCTCAGGTATTATTAACACTGCTGGGAGCTCTGGTTCCTGCTACCCCATAGTGATTCACAGGCATGCTGTAAAAAAAAAATCTTTGGGCTTTTTGAGAGAGACAAGAGCCCATTGGCATGGACTAAGCCAGCCTTTGCTCATAGACCTTGGAGCAGTCAAGCTTCTTATCTCCTGCACACAGGGGGGCAGGGTACCCCTGCCCAGCCTAGGGCCTTGAGACAGCTGGCAGGGTCAGAGCTGTACCTAATTTCCACAATGGCCAACTTATGCACAGGATTTACCAGCGCCACTAATGGCAGCAGTATTATCAGGCAGGTCAGAGGTCTCTTCAGTGTGGCAGGCAATGAGTCCAGAAATCTTCCACTAAAGGTTTGGTACTTACTCCTGGTCGGGTCACCCTACTCATCTTTCTCTTTTCCCCACTTCCCACTTAATAGTTGGATTGTAAATAATGACAAAACCTAGAAATGCCCCCCCCCATCGTGGGTCCACCTTTGAACTGACAATTCACTTAGGGGACAAGGTGCTGCACCACACTGATTTTAATGAGATACTTCTGGAGTACAAGGTGGCATTTCTATTACGTCAACCATGGACCAAAAGGAGGTTTACTGGGCTGCACATTCACCAGTAGTTGAGATAGGGAGGGATAGAAAGGTGTGGAAAATAGGCAGCAAACAGTCTGCCCTCCATTTAAACTTACCCTTCAGTATGACACGTGGGAGTTTGCTACACTGGTGTTTCTATTTCTTTCTTTCTTCTTGGGATACCACTCCTCTTGTCGTTAACTCAGGTGGCACCTCTACTTAGTGGACTAATACATTTACTTTTCGCTGCAAGGAATAAATGGCATCAACATTTTGAACTATATTTCTTCCTTATTACAGCTTTCCCCTCCTTTCTGTGCCTGTTATATACCTGCCTCTCTTGTTTTCCCCAGATCACTTTCTCAGTGAAATACACCACACTATTGTTTGTTGGTTGCACAGTCAGCAATAAATTTATTAAAATATTCCCTACATTTACAGTCTAATGTTCTTTACTTCATAGCCCATGACAAGCATAATCACATCATAATCATCTCATAATTCCATTTTTACAATTTTTACATCAAATTTTTCATTACATTTTATTCTTCTGTCTTCTCCCCCAGATGTACATCTGGGATTCTTTTCTTCTTTATTCCTCCTTTCTGCTGAATACAGAACTACATTCATGCCCCTCCTTTGTAGCTTCTCTGGGTGTAACCCCCAGTGTAGTCTCTCCTTCCCCAGCCTTGGTGTACACCAAAGCCTGGTTCATCCCGCCCAGCTTATTTCCTCCATTCCTATTTTTTTCCCACCAGACCACATCCAGCTTGTGCAGGATGGTGGGCTTCTCCCTATCCGTCCCTTTTTTTTATGTCTCCATAATCTCTTGCTCCCAGTTGTCAACTGCCATCCATAACTCAGCATTAAATAAACCAATGCCCAATCCTGACAGGTGTTCACTGTTCGATCTGTATAGAATTGGATTACTTTCCACTATCCCACTGTGTTTTATGCTCTCACCCCCATTTCTTTGAACAATTCTCCCACTTTTTTGTTCATTCTCCTATAGACCCCTTATATTGCCTTATGCCTTCTTGCATAACGCCACACCCTATGTAGCACCATTTTTGACCAATGTCAGATTCAAAAACAAAAGGCTTGGCTGCTTGTCATAAACAGCATAAACTCCCAACTGTAGGGAACATTTCTGAATAATTTATCAAGTAAAAAAGTTCCATTGCACCCCCCCCAAATACACAACAGGACCTGTTGTGTATTGGGTGGTGCTACTGAACTTTTTATCTTAATAAACTATTCAGAAATGTTCCCTAGAGTTGGACATTTACGCTGTTTAGTATGAGCAGCTGTTTTTGAATCTGTCTGTTTCATTTACTTGACTCTATCCATTGCTTCCTACAGCTGCCCCCTTTTTTTTGTCTGACCATATCAATTTTACATTAGGCCACCAGTCCTTTATAATTTTAATGTCCTATTTTATCTGGAGCAATATATCCAGCCATTGCCTGGTTCCTAGGTTATTGCCTCCAAGGAGAAGTATTATCAAATACGGCTCCAAGTTCGTTGTCCATGTCTCATCCAGCAGTGGGAGTAACTGTGGCCATCGCACAGCATTCAGAGACTGTGATAGTCATGGTACATGTGCCTTCCACCTACTTTCACTGATGCTCTGCACTCTGACCAATAAATATACGAGTTGCAGCAGATCCAGACCTCCAGTCTCTTCATGTACCTGTGACCAATAGAAGATAATTCTGGTGAGTTAAAGCTTCTATACAATCCCCCCTTCCTTCTTTCTTCTGAATCATATCCTCTTTTTTTTTTTCTGGCACACTGATTTCACCCTGAAAAATAAAACAACAATATATTAGTCATTCAGTTTTCTTATATATGTTCTGTATCTGTATGAGGTCCACCTTCCCACCTTTTTCACTTCTTCTGAGGCTCCCCCTCTTGCTTCCACCTCTGAGGCACTGCCTATCCTAAATGAGGGTGATGAATACCATTCATGTCTTCCCCACAAATTTTGTCTCTTTTTTTAGGACTGCTGCCAATTGCCCCTATCAGAGAAAAAGAAGCATAGACTTTGATGGCAGATAAGGTCCGCTTGGCACACCTAATCTGCCCATTTCCCTACCTAATGGATAAGCTGTAGATCTTAGTTAACCAACAGTCTACTTCTTCCTACCCCATCTCAGAATTGCCTTGTGTCTGTCCCATACATTTCTGAATTCCCCCACTGTCATCCGGGAACCTTCCCTGTGTTTAAACAGCAGTCCCCCTCTGATCAGCCTGACTGCTGCATATGCAAACAGTGCCTGTGCTGGGCAAATTATCACCCTTATGTGTCTTCTCAGTGTAATAGTCACTCCCCGACCAACCTGATCAATCTTGGTTCTTTGTAGGGGCAGCATAACTATATCATCCAGCCACTGTGTCCCCTCCCACTGCAATCCCCCTTTTTCTTTCCCTGTTCCTTGTCCCAAGACTCTCCAATGTGAAATGTGCCCAAATAATGCTGCTTCACCTCCTGAATAACATATCCATGGTAACACCCCTATTAATCTTTCCTATAAGTCTTTCGAAATTGGTCACCTCCTATCTGGCTCCTTTCCTCTCACCCTCTGTAACCCCTGCATTGTCCTTTTTACCATTTGTCCTTTTTTGGGGTCCCCCCACCCTCATAAGTTACTAACCTATCCTATGGCTGCAAATGCACCCCATAGAGGAAAACAAATTTTGCTACTTGTTCTTCTGTCACTTTCCCACTTACCTTCATGTTTGGACTCATGCAAAAGGCCTGGAAAACTTTCCAAGACCCCTCATATGTCATCAGGGTCCTTTCTGACAAAGGGATCTATGTAATAATGGTGATCACGGAAAGGCAATCACTGTTTGTGGGACTGTACTTAGCAAAAATACATTTCGCCGATGTATACTCCCGGCACATGACAAAAAGGCGCTGGGAACTTAATTTATTTTGTTTATTCAGGGGACTTCACCCCCTCATCCCTGCACCCCCTACTAAAGATACTCAACTCCAGAGGAATGCATGTTGGGGGGTGAAAAGTAAAAAAAAATCATTTCTCAGCTGGCGCAAAAATGCCGATGTGCCTAGCACCAAACTCACCACCCTCCCAACCATAGCCTGCCACAAACCCACTATGCCACAAGGCCAACTCGGCAACCCACTGCTGCACTACCTCTCACAAACCTTCCCTCCCCTTTCTCCCATTGCATGGCATCCTCGCCCCCCCACAGGCGCATATACATATAGTGACAGGATGCTGCTATACCAGCATTCACCACCTATTCACTTACTGTGAGAACAGGCACCGCTACTGAGTCACCCTTTCGGTAAGCACTCAATAGCGATTTCCCTTCTCAAGGGATACCCTGACAAAGAGTTGAGAAACAGAAACACAGCTCCTTCCAATGAATCTCCTACACATGGGTTGGAATCCTCATTCTGTTGCTGTTTGCCCCTGGTGCAATGGCCCAAAATCTGTCCAGTTGTAGACAGGAGAGGTTGTCAGTCACCATGTTCAACACCCCTTCTATATGTCTAACTCTAAAGCACATATTCAGTTGTAAACCTTGTAACACTAACTGCCTCAGCACCCACATAACTGTTTTAGACATCACCCCCCTTTTGTTCAATACATCTACCACTGCCCTATTGTCACATCAAAAAGTCACATTCTGGTTGTGCAGTCTCTCTCCCCACACCATCGTTTCTACCCATATAGGGAAGATTTCCAATAATGTTATATCTCGTGTCAATCCCATCAGCACCCATTCCTCTGGCTAAGGTTCAGACACCCACTGCCTTTTTAGATAGGCCCTGACCCCCAGCCCCCTGGCCACGTTGGTATATAATTCCAGATCTGTATTAAACATCCACTCCTCCTGCCAAATGGTTACCTCATTGTAGCCTTCTAGGAACTTTTTGCAAACCCCCAGATCCTCCTTCACCACTTTTGTGATGTCAACCCAGTTATGGGGCTTTTTGGTCCCACTTGTTGCCCTAGCCAGGTGACGTGTAACTGCACACCCAGGGTCAGTGGCCTGACATGCAAAACTGAGATGCCCCAAAAGCTGCTGGACCATTTGTAGTGTCATCCTTCTCTTGCTCTTCATGCTAACCAGGAGCCCTTTTAGCTTCTGAACATTCTCCATGGGTAGTCTTAATATTTCTGCCCCTGCATCAATTTCAATTTCCAGAAACTCAAGACATTGGCTAGGTCCTTCTGTTTTGTCAGCTGCCAATGACAACCCCATCTGCCTAGACATTTCCCTAAAATCTTTGAACATCCAACTCACCTCATCTTCACCCTTATCCACTAGCAAGAAATCATCTAGATAATGTATGACTGCCCTATGCCCATACCAGACTCTGAACACCCACTGCATCCAAGTGCTTAATGTCTCAAAAGTGGTGCAGGCCACCAATCATCCCATTGGCATGGCTTTGTCAAAATAAAATAAGCTATTCATGCAAAAACCTAGCAATTCCCGGTCTTCCTGCCTTACTGGCAACAGCCTGAAAGCTGTTTCTATGTTCATTTTTGCTAGCCATGCCCCTTTTGTTGCTCTAATCATCTGCATTGCCTTATCCAATGTTACACAGGTCACCCTGCTGTTCTTGCAGATGTGATCATTCACCAACTCCCCATCAGAGTAAGACAAATGGTGATTGACCCGATATTCCGCTGGCTGTTTTTTGGGTACCAGATCTAGAGAAGACACTATAATGTTATCTAATGGAGGCTCCCTAAATGGTACTTCCACTTGACCTGCTGCCCTTTCTACATCAACCATAGACCAAAAAGAGGTTTACTGGGCTGCGCTTTCACCAGAAGTTGAGTTAGGGAGGGGTAGAAGGGTGGAGAGAGTAGGCAGCGAACAGTCTGCCTTCCTTTTAAACTTACCCTTTAGTTTGACACTTGGGAGTTTACTACACCTGTGTTTCTTTTTGTTTCTTCTTGGGATACCACTTCTCTTGGAGTTCACTCAGGTGGTACTGCTACTTAGTGGACTAATGCATTTACTTTTAACCACAACAGATGTGCTGCAAGGGGTAAATGGCATCATCATTTCAAACTATGTTTCTTTCTTAAAACAGCTTTTCCTTCCTCTCTGTGCTTGTTTTATACCTACTTATCTTGTTTCTCTGCTTTTGCATGGGCTGCACTGCAGGGAAGCATGCTACTGGTCTGACTTGGGACTCAGGTGTGGTCTACCATGTAAGAGGATGTACTGATGGACTTACAGAGTAAGCGGCATTACATATAGCAGGAAGTATGGCTAATATCAACTGTATATTGTGGCATGTCCAATGGGTGAACCACCCAATTAAATGTAAGAACATTTTGCCATCACTCAAACAACTTAGGTATAATATTGTATTGTTGCAGAAAACACACTTCCTTAAAAAGGAGGCAGTTAAACTAAGGAGGGAATGGCTGCATGCTGAATTCTTTAGCTGCTTCTCATAGAAATAGAGGGAGTGTTTCTATCTTGTTAAAGAAAGGTTCACCACTTCAGGTCCAGGCTTCAGAAACAGATGTGGAGGATAGGTGAGTGCAAGTATGAGGTAGAGTGTGGGAGAGGATATTATGATACATAACATCTATGAACGGAATGAAGATAGCCCATATTTCTTTCATCAATTAGCACAGAAGTTGATGGACAACCTAACCCCAGGGGGTCTTGTACTTATTGGGGGTGATTTTAACCTGGTACTGGACCTGCTTAAGGACAGATTACACATAGAACACGGTCATCCAACACATGTTCAGGCGCAGCAAGCTCTGCATAAATTGTGTTTAGATTTAGCATTATGTTACATCTGCAGAGGCAACAACCAACTGAGACGGACTACACTTATTGATCCCCTCACATTTCTTCCCACAGCAGACTGTGTTATTTCTTGTTACACTCTAGTGTCATGGTAGAGGTTATAACCATAAATATTCAAGTAATGATAGTTTTGGATCACTCATCAGTCTCTCATTCCCTCCTTCTGGTTATGGTCACACTCATAACATCCAGATGGATGATGAACCCACTCATTTTTAGGTCCCCAGAATTCGTAAAATGGATCAAAAGACAAGTTACAATCTATTATGAGTTAAACAGGCAATCAGAGACATCAGAACAGATAGTGTGGGATGCCTTTAAAACATTTATACGTGGCAGAATAATTAGTTATTCTGCTAAACTAGCCAAACAGACTAGGCTGTAAATTGTGACATTACAATCCCAGCTCAAAAATGTGGAACTGGCTCTTTAAGATACACACGCCTACTGAGACCAAAATGTCCAGGGTCATCCGATTAAAATATCAGCTCTACACCCTACTACATCTGGAAGTAGAGAAAGCTGTCTTCTACTTGCAGCAGGATTACTGGGAAGGGGGAAAAGAATCTAAACTCCTAGCCTATAGACTGTGCCAGCATACAGCACAAACACATATCTCTCATATTCATTGTTGCTTGGGTACCATTACCTCAGATCCCAAGTGCATCAATGATACTTCAAAGACTTTTATGAACACTAATATACAAGCAGATCATGACCTCCTCCTAGCAGCATTGGAAGCTTTCTTGGACAATATGGCCTCTGGGAGATATCTTCAGAGATGAAGGACATGCTGGAAGCCCCTTTTGCCCTAGCCGAAATATCTAAGGCTACCTTGGAATTGGGTGAAGGAAAGACTCATGGCCCTGTTGGCCTTACAGATGAGTTCTACCAGGTCTCTTCTGAGGAATTAACACTTTATCTCTACCAATTATTTCATGTCATAGGCAAAGGGGGAAGCAATCCCAAAACTATGCAGGAGGCCACCATCACGGTGTTGCTTAAGCCAATAAGGACAATGCAGAATGTTCTAGCTACCCTCCAGTATGGCTAATCAAAGCAGATACCAAGATTCTGGCTAAGGCTATGACTCTTAGGCTTAAAAAGGTTCTCTCCAGTGTCATTCACCCTACCAAGGAGAGACATTGAGCAGACAGTGTGAGGGCATTGGCTAACCTGACTGAAACAGTGCAGAAAGCACCTAACTCAGCAGCACAAATGGTGATTGATACTGAGAAAGCCTTTGACTCAGTGGAGTGGGGTTACCTATTTAAAGTCTTGAAATGCGTAGGTATTGGTCCTCAGTTTCTTTCTTCTGTGAAAGCACTACAGGTATATTGGGACCCAAAAGCCTTGGTGCTGACAAATTTCTTATTGTCAGCCATGTTCCCACTCCACCGAGGATCAAGGCAAGGATGCTGCCTGTCACCCCTTCTGTTTGTGATAGCCATGGAACACTTAGCAGAAACTATCAGGAGGAATCCAGACATGAGGGGATACAGGTTGGTATTGAGCAGTACAAGGTACTCCTTTGTAAAGATTAACTGCTGCTAACCCTGTCATGGGCCAATCAGTCATTTCTAGCTGCATTAAATCTGTTAACCTGTTTTGGAGAACTTTCAGGCCTACAAGTGAATTGGTCGAAAACTGAGCTAATGCCTATCTTGGACTGTTCAGAGCCAACACCCACTTTGATGCCAAATGGTCTATCATGGTTGTGAGAAGGTTTCTGATATTTAGGAATTCAAATTAGAATTAATTAGAAGTGTCAGTGGTTCAGCAGGTAGCACACTCGCCTCTGAGACTGGGAGATCAAAAAGGTTGTGGGTTCTATCCCCCACACCCAGCACTTGGGTTAATATCCCAATAGTGACACTGCAGTACAGCATGAGGGGGGTGCTGCACTCCTGAGGTGCCATCTTTTGGGTGAGACATTAAACCAAGGTCCCATTTGCCTGTTCTGGTGGTAGTTCAGATGGATGTTAAACATCCCATGGCACATCTCGAAAAGAGTAGGGGAATTTTTATTAGTACAAAAGAAACCTGTACAGAACTTTAAGAATTATAGTTATACATTAACATACATTTAGAAAACTGTCTTTATACATATCAAGTACAAGAGTTAATCCTCTATACAGATCCAATATATTTTACATACAATAGCTAATCCATTTCAAGGGGGGAGGATACCGCCAGTTTTCAAAGTTTTTCCACATAGTACTAATCATTTCTTTTGAGAATGATGCTTCTTCTTTGTTACATAGAGTTTGTATGTTTGATTATATCTTAATGAAAACATCAATTTGTGTCCAATAAAGTTGCTGCAAAATCCATTTACAGCGTGCTAACCATAAATAATATTTAAACAAACTCATTATGATGTGCAGGGTGCTTGAATGAAATCTTGTCCAATAACCTTTATAGATTCCAAGCACTAATGTCTGATAATTAATGGACTGGTACTCCGGGTTATGCAACATCCTACTCACTAATGTCCAAAAAAGACTTGGCGTAATAGCACTTAAAGAACAAGTGAGTCTATGTCTCTAAAATGTCATTGCAAGTATCTCTTAAACAAAACCTTTCTGAGATTTGCTTGTGTTTGTGATTGCCTCTAACACCTAATCTCCCATTACAAGCTAACTATGTATTTTCCCAAAGGTAAACATGTATTCTAGGGTCATTCAACATGTTAGTGATTTCAGTGTTATCGAGTGACCCATTTGGGAATACTAAGGGTTCATAATATTTGCCATCCATTATTATTTGATAGAATTATTTTATTTTGATTTAGTATAACACCGTCCAGGGTAATATTCCATTGTTTTATTTTTTTGAAGCAGGATACAAAGTAATATGGGATATAGTTATTTTTTCCAAATTGTGTGGAAATGAGTTTTTCCATCCTTCCACATGATTATAATTTTATTCAATTCAGCACATATCCAATCATGTCAATCCTTACTATGTGGTAACAAAAGGGGTCTTATATTATTAAAAATGAAGTTTGTATAGAAGAAAACTATAGGGTTTAACATACCCAGCCCTCCCTTTCTTTGGTAAGTACATAAAATTCCTTTAAATGGGGTTAAGTCTGTTGCCCCATAGGGCCTGAAAAAACAGGCTGTACACTCTAGTCTCAAATTCCTCTGGGGTGGAAAAATAGCAGAGATGTATGTAAAGATAGGGAGTAGTAATGTGTTGATCAATAGAACCCTTTTCTGCTTAGAAATGTGCATATTTCTCCAATTGTTTATTAACCACATTCCCTCATTAATTTTCTGTTCCCAGTTCACATTCCCAGCTTGTGGTATTCCAAAGGTTATTCTAAGTATTTTCAAACCCCTTGTTAATATAGGGATACTTTGACCTAACTGTAAAGCTTTGCTTTTTTGAATATTAATCTTACCATTTGATGCTGCTGAGAATTTTTGTATTAGCTCTTTAACAATAGTCCCTGAGTTCACATCCTGTAAAAAAAAAGGCAAATATCATCAGCATACAGCAATATTTTTAAAGGTACTGCCCCATCCCTCATGGGTATCCCATTAACATCCATAGATGAATGGATTTTTTTAATAAATATTTCAATAGCAAAAAATGTATAATATGGGACTCACTTGGCATCCCTGCCTCACCCCTTGACACTGCTTAATCACCCTACCCTGAAAACCATTAATTAATAGTTGAAATATTGCTTTTTGGTAAATCATCCTGATCCAAGAAATAAAAACTTCCAGGATGCCATGGTATTCTAAAGCTTTGTATAGGGAGTCATGAGAATTTCTATTGAATGCCTTTTCCTGGTCGATCGATATTAAGAAGCCCTGTAATTTGTTTTGCATGCCTTTTTCCACTAAATCTTTTTTTTGAATGAGGTTATCTATTATATTTCTTCCTGGGATGGCACACATTTGTGAAATAGATATGAGATTTGGCATAAGTAGGTATATAGGTCATGTAAGAATTTTAGTGAATATCTTTTGTTCTGAATTTAATAAAGATATTGGCCTCCAGTTTTTTTATTCAATTATTTCACTTTTTTATATGTATTAATACCATAGTGGCTTGAAGCCAATCATCTGAAAGATTTTGAGTTTCCAGTATTTCTGAAAATAATTCTTTGAGTATGATTTTTATTATATTATTGAGTTTTTTGTACAATTCTGAATTTATTCCATCTGGTCCTGGTGCCTTATGTGTTGGAAGTGAATTGATTGCACTTCCTATTTCAGAAATAAGTATTAGTTGTTTTAACTGTTTTTGTTCATTTTTTGTTAATTTAGTTATACTAATATTTTGAAAATAAGCATCAAGGCTTTGAGACTGTTGAGCTTGTGACAAGAACTTCTCATATGTGTTCTGAGTATAATTTAAAATATCCTAACTCTGTGTTAAATGGGCTTCTGTTTCCCTTTGTATGTCTTGCATAATTATGTTTTTGTTATGTTCATAGTTACATTTAAAAATATATACTGAGCCTTTTTTTAATGCATCCCAAACTGCTGTTCCACAGATAGTGTCCATGCCCTATTATATAGGTGTTTTTTTTAATTTCTGTTTTAATTTGTTCGATTTGGTTTGTATATACATATTTTCCCATTGCCTTTCTGGATATTAATTAATATAATTGTGATCTAAGTAGGAGATATTTTAAATACTCATCTGTTGCCTTTTTTTTCACTATCTTTTGAAAAAAATTTTTTAACTCTCGTTTAGTTTCTGTCCACCATTCTAGGATTGTGTCATAATACACTGCTACCGATATTCTAGCTTTTAAGAATTCAATACAGTCTTTAAAGATGTTATGATCTCCTAATACAGAGGTGTTTAACTTCCAATTACCCCTCCCTATTGTTGTAGTACCAGATAGGTCTATTATTATATGCAGTTCCATGTGATCTGAAAGTGCATTTGCCTGAGTAAAGGCTTTTGTAATACTTCCTCTTGGGGAACAAATACAAAATCAATTCTTGTGGAAATCAAACTCCTAAAATAGGTATGTCCGCCTGTTTTATTAAAGCTTCCATAAGCGTCTTTCATACCTGC
Source organism: Neoceratodus forsteri (assembly GCA_016271365.2). NCBI lineage: Eukaryota > Metazoa > Chordata > Ceratodontiformes > Ceratodontidae > Neoceratodus > Neoceratodus forsteri. The sequence continues at coordinate 1,372,637,525 of CM057450.1, read as the reverse complement.
TGTATCTATAGTACTATGTAATGCATTTGTGTCACAAAAGAGTTTTCTACTGTTCCCTGTTTTATCTTTTAGCTCAAGAGGGCAGTTAAAGTCCCCTCCCAGAAGAGTGAATCTTGATGTGTGCAAATAAAGCTGTTATACTATAAAAAATGTAACCATTTCATTCTTTATTTGTGACACATAGACAACACCTAGTCTGATAGGTGTGCTTTGATAGACAATTTCCAAAAATAATAATCACCCAGTTATTATATCCATAACTCTTTGAATATGTATTTGTACTGTAAATAATATCCCTACCCCAGAACATACATCCTCTCCTAATGACCATATTGATGTACCCCATGGCCATAATTTTTGTGTGATTATAATTTCACTGATTGTTTTCAGTCTTGTATCCTGCAAGGAAATGAAATCAGCTTTTGATAAGTGTAGGGAAGAAAAACATGTTAGTCTATGGTTATAATTTCTGATGCTATTAACATTTAAGGACAATACATGAAATTTATAAGGCATTCTGTGATCAAAAGGAACACATTAGCTTCAATTTTTCCATCTGTTTTTTTCTTGTTCTCTTAAAAGATTTTTCTTTTCTTTTGAAAGGTTCACCTTCTATGTCAGAGGCTTCTTTCTGGGAGGATGCCACTAAAGAAAAATCAGAATCTTCACCCTCATCTACAGTATTATTTGAGAGTGCAGCGTAACTATTCCTAGTCACCATAGAGTCACGTCTAGATATTTTAGGCTTAGGTGGCTGTTTCCCCGATTTTCATTTTCCTCCTACCATCGTGAACTCTTGTTGTGGAGCGGGGCATGTCTTGTTGTTCTGGTAAGGTCATGTCATCAGACTGAGGCTCCGCTGGATTTTGCGAATCAGGAACTTGTTTTGGTATCTCAGTATTGTTCAATGTAGTTTCATCAGTGTTTTCCTGGGGGGTTCAAACCTAGTGTTCTCTGTAGCAGGGTAAGAGTTTTCCTCTGCTTCTCTTGGTTTTTTAGCTTCTAGCACAATATTTTCTTGATTGTAAAATGATCCTCTGTTGTGGGCAGCTCAAGGGCAACTTTTAAAAGAATGATCATTCTCATCACATAAATTGCATGTGACAGGATTTGGACAGAAATGGCAGGAGTGTCCCACACATAAATATAAATTACATACTGAAGTGTCACAGGCATTACTTAGATGGGATAGTGAGCCACATTTATGACATGTCTTTGGTTGTCCTGTATAGAAGCAGATGCCTCTATCTCTCCCTATGTAAAAACTGCTTGGGAGGTGTTGGATGCCATTTACAGTGTTCTTTAATTTTGTTTTAATGCGCCATTCCCCCATCAAGATATTTTCTTTATCCATAATCAGTTGTGGCCTTTCAATAGCTTCCACTTTCTATTTGACCCAATGTAAAATATCCGATAGGTTTACCCCTTCATTTTTAAACAGAATTGTTACCATTTTCCATGTAGGTTTTGTTAATGAAATAACTATAAATGGCATCCAAGTTGGAGTGTGCTTTAAGTTTTGATATTTCACCCAAAATTTATCCAGGAGTAAAGGTGTTTGAAAGCTAACGTCGAATTGTGTGTCTCCGGATGTGTGAATTAATGCAAAAACTTTTGTGGCTGTGAAATTCATTGTTTCATTTAACAACTTTCTGGCCACATAGGCCCTGTCAGACTGTTCCTCTAAACCTCCCTTATATTTTAGGTGAACCGAGTTCTTTCTCTTCGCAGGTTCACCTAAATCAGCAAACAAGTCTGATAGTTTAAAAGTACATGGAGAGGGAGCCTTGTTTTAATTATCTCCTAAAGTCAGGCCCGAGAATTCAAACTGTTTTTCTTATTTTTCTGCATCATTTTTATTTTCTGAAGGCTCAGAAGGCAAGACATTTGGGTTTTCTACTGGTATCTGTGTGTCCATGAAGTCTTCCCATGCCATAGCAGGGTTTTTTCATCATCATTTAAAGAGCTTTCTTTCTCTTAGCTTGTTTTTCTATTGGGACAGTACTTGGTATCATAGGTTTAGGATCTACATTTAACAGTTCTATTTTATCTGTCCCCACTTAGAAACATAGAAACATAGACTTTGACAGCAGATAAGGACTGCTTGGCCCATTTAGTCTGCCCATTTCCCTACCTACAGGATAGGCCACAGATCCTAGTTAACCAACAGCCTATTTCGTCCTACCGCCCACAAGAATTGTCTTATGTCTGTCCCATGTATTCTTGAAGTCTCCTACAGTTTTAGACCCCACAACCTCCTCAGGAAGGCTGTTCCATGCATTGACTACCCTCTCTGTGAAATAATACTTCCTCACATTGCCCCTGAACAGCCCCCTCTATCTTTAATTTGTGTCCCCTTGTTCTTGCACGTCTCTTTTTCTGAAAGATGCTACCCTCTTGGACTTTGTTGATTCCACTGAGGTACTTAAAAGTTTCTATCATGTCCCCCTCTCCCTTCTTTCCTCAAGGGTATACATATTAAGCTCCTTTAGTCTCTCCTCATACGGCTTCTCTTGCAGACCCTGCTCCATTTTAGTTGCCCTCCTCTGGACTGCCTCTATCCTGTCTATGTCCTTGCAGAGATGGGGTCTCCAGAACTGGACACAGTACTCCAGATGGGGTCTCACCAACTGTCTGTACAGAGGAATAACAACTTCCTGTTTTCTGCTGCTGATGACTCTCCCTATGCATCCCAGTATACCCCCAGCCCTCCCTACTGCCTTCTCACATTGCTTGCTAACCTTAAGGTAATCTAATATGATTACCCCAGGTCCCTTTCCTTTTTATTGTTGTTACTACTCCCCCCATTGTGTATTCTTCCCTGGGTTCTTGTTTCCCAGGTGCATTATTTTGCACTTCTTTGCATTGAATCCTAGCTGCCATACTTCTGACCATTCCTCCAACCTTCACAAGTCCCTTCTCATCCTTTCCACACCTCCTTGTGTATCAACCCTGTTGCAGATCTTTGTGTCATCTGCAAAGAGGCATACATTTCCTTCCAGTCCCTCTGCAATGTCACTTATGAGGACATAAAAAGGACTGGACCCAATACTGAACCCTGCAGTACCCCACTAGTAACCCCTCTTTCTTCAGAGTGGACTCCATTTACAATTACCTTCTGTGTCCTGTTACAAAATGAAATTATTGCACAACAAATCTACCCATGAAGCTAATGGACAAATGGTGGCAAAGAAATTGGCCAGCTGTTTGCCTTCTTCTTCTGGGAACAACAACTACCCAGATTTGAGAAAACAATGACTTAGGGCCCACAAATCTTGGGCAAGTGGAATTCCCCCTGGCCTTGAGCTTACTACCTGACCCAAGGAATAAAAAAATGACCTTGCTTGGTTATTGCCACAGGGGATGCACCTGTGTGAGCCACCATAGAACAGGTTCTGATGGGTGCTCAACCCATACAAGTAGTGCACTAGACAAAGAACATCAGAGTTAAGATGATATCCCAGCCAATTCAATTCACAAGATATGCTTTTTGGAAACTGAAGGACATGTTGCATTGGGAGACTATATCTCAAGGGGTCTCTGAATTCTTACAGTGCAACCTGAAGCTACAGGTAGTCAGCCACACAATTAATTGGTCTATGTGGGCTAGACAAGTGATTAAAATACTCAAGGACCTCATCTGCCCCACCACTGTGACATTGAAATCCTTTCAGCAACTTAAGGAGGAATACCACCTCCATAATGCAGATAACGGGAAGTTTCTCCAGCTCAGCCATGTTTTAAGGACATGGCTAGGCTCAGACCTCACATATCAACCTAGTGATGTAGGTAAAACAGTAGACCAATGGCTAACATCAAATGAGAAAAATGGTAACTAATTTACAGCCACATACAATACTTGCTCCTCCCCAACTGGGAGCCATGTACCTTTAACAAAAGATATTTCAAGACACCTGGCACAAATGTTGCACCCTTGATTACAAAGGTACACTGGACCCCAAGGCTCAACTCATTCAGAAAAACATGCTGGGCTATTGGTACCATACCTCAGATAAATTAAATAGGATGGGAGTCATCATTAAGAATGAATGTTGGAGATGCCAGTCTTCACTGGGGCATATACTGTAGGTCACATATTGTGGTCATGTCTGGCAGTCAGACCCTTCTGGCAGGGTATCAACATAAGGCAGTGGGTCTATTGGGGAGAGGTATAACTTGGCCACAGGTGCTTTGTATTTTAGGGGATACATCATAGCTTACAGGTCAGCCAGCCAGCCAAGCATTGACCTCTTATCTACACTATGGCCATGGAGGCTAAATGCTTAATTTTAATGAAGTGAAGGCAGCCCACAGTGCCCTCTATAATAGAGTGGGAAATGGCTGTTACAAAAATGTCCTTCTTTCTTAGAGTACTACACAACTACCATGGAAATGCCTATGCTTTTGACAGGGTTTGGGACCTGTGGATGAAACAGGGGCACCGGGAGGAAGGCATTGGCTAAGGAAAAGTGGGATGTCCCCTCAAGATGGAAAGCAGAGATGGGGATTGGGATGTTGAAAAGGAGGCAGGATGGGGTATAGATTTTCACTGGTAGGACCCTTTACAGATGGCACGTCTTCCTCCACACCCCGTACCTGTTATCTCTCCTCTTCTTGTTCATCATCTTATCATGCCCTGTTTTTGTCTCTGCCAGAAGATGGCACAGCTAAAGCTCCCCCATCAATGCTCCATTCGATATCACTCAGGGAAATTGGTAGCAGTTTAGATCAGAGGTGGGTGAAAGTTATGAATTCCATCTTGGCAGAACTTTCACAGAATTTCAGAAATTCCATGAAAGTTTTCACACTTTCGCCTATGGCGAGATCAGAATTTTCCAACTATGTTCCATGGATTTTCAGTCTTTTCTGTGGAATCTTTGGCTGAACTGTGTTATAATACATGAAATTGTGGAATTTATTCCATTCGAAGTTTAATGTACTATTTTGTAAACAGTGATACAACTCCCCCCCCGCCTATCACTTGCCCTTGGTTTCTACTGCCTCACCCACCAATCGCTGGCCTCATAGAAAAAACAAATACCCATGTTTAGTGGCCACCTCACCTGCCAATTGCCAGCACTATATAAAAAAATAGTCATGTCCAGTTCCCCACCACACACCAGCTGATTGCCGCTCCATATAAAAATAAAATCTCCTAATTCCCTGATGTCTAGTGGATCCCCCCCACCCACTGATTGCCGATCCCATAAAAAAATTGTTGGTGTTATCCATTTCCCACCTCACCCGCTGATCGGTGCTCCATAAATGAATAAAACCTCCTCATTTCCTGGTGTCTAGTGGACCCTCCACCTGCTGATCTCCAGTCCCATTAAAAAAAAAAAACATAGTTTGTGTCCAGTTCACCCCCCCACCCTCTGATTGCTTGTGCTCTAATATAAAAATAAAACCTCTAATTCACTGGTGTCCTAGTGGATTCCCTCACCACCACAACTTGGCAGGTAGTCCACCATCACTAGACTCCCTCCCTCCCATCGCAACCCAAGCAGGCATCCAGCACAGCCCTCCTCTCTCCTCCACAACTGACTGCCTACTAAGCAGTCAATGAATGAGCTCATGCTTCTACAAACATGTGCTCATTCACTGACAGCTCAGTGGGCAGCCAGCCATGGAGGAGAAAGAAAAGATCTACTGATTGCCCATGTGAGGTTGCAATGAGGGGGGAGTGGGATGGTGGTGGACTAGCTGCCAGGGTGGGGTGGAGTGGGGATCCACTAGACACCAGGGAATTAGGAGGTTTTATTTTTATATGGAGTGCTGGCGATCGGAGGGTGAGGGGTTAACTGGACACAAACAACTTTTTTTTAATGAGGTCAATGATCGGCAGGTGAGGGGCTCCACTAGACACTAGGGAATGAGGAAATTTAATTTTTTTATGGAGTGGTGCTTGGCGGGTCGGGGGAAGTAGACATGGACATCAACTATTTTTTTTTTATATGGGTCCGGCGATCGGTGGGTGGGTGGGGGCCACTAGACACCAAGTATTCCTTTTTCTTTGGGGGCCAGCAATTGGCGGGTGTGGTGGACCACTATGCACCTGGGATGGGCTGTTTTATATGGGACTAGCAGTTGGCGGGGGGGCACTAGAAACCAGGGGCCAGCGGTCAGCCTGGTAGGGGGAGGGTTAATGGATTAATGAATTAAACTGCAGAGGGAAAAGCCATAGAGCTGAACACTGACAGTGAACAGTTATGTTGAATTGTTTCTAGCAGTTTAATACATTAACCTACTGTTCCCTACATTTATTCTGCCATTTTAAGGCAGAATTTCCATGAAGGTTGGTAAAATGATTTCCAAACTTTCGCAGAAGTGAAAGTCTGACTTTCACCAAAATTCTGCTGGTGTAATTTTTTTTGGCACACCTCTAGTCTAGATAGCATATTTTTCTTTTTTTTTTCTCATTCTAACAACAATTTTCAAGTCTTTTCATCTTTACAGGCACTTAAACAGCAAACCCTGAGATCTGAGCCCACTGACTGATACACCTGTGATTCTACTAGACTTCAAGAGATGCAGTAAAGAATAAGGCTTTTTTGTTACTATTAAGTGCAGCATTATTGGTATTCAGGGATAATGTACTTTTGTTTCAAATGTGTATGAGGGTACTGTGTTGTGATAGTTAGGTTTTGCATGTTAGTCATAACAATCAATTAATGTTTATATGCTAGTTTTCTCTCTACGGTTAGGGATGGTAGAAGGTTTATTACTAATAACTTTTATTTATTGCTAAGGATGTTTATTAGTCAGAGTTAGTCACATTAAAAAAGTTAATCAGCAACCTATTTTTTGTTAAGTATAATAATTTGCGGTTATGTAGTATCAACTCCACTCCCTGAATAAATTGTATTTCATGGATGAAGTTATGTTAAGGATTTTCTTCCTTAGGTGTTTATATAAATAAGGTATTTGCTTGTTTTCTTTAGCATTGTATCTCCATGGAGGAAATCCTCTGGCCAGGCTTATCTTTTACTGGTTGTCTTACGTATCAAGTCATAATGTCGTACGCTTAATAGCGTACGGCATTATGGTGAAACCTGGACCTGTGTGCACTCCGAGTTGGACCCCCCCAGAATTGGAATCTTTATTGGGGGGTCCGGGGGTGCAGCCTCCCATAACAGGAGGGTGGGGGTGGATGCGATTCTGCCGCACTGCATTCTGCCGTGCAACATTATGACCCCTTGACATTATCTTATATTGCCTCATATTTCTGTTTTTTTAAAGAAGAAAGAAACAATAAAATCTTAAGAACATTTCTAGTTTCATAGTAGATTAAACAGTTTATTTATATTATTTATTTATTGACTATACACTAGCTGAGATGCATCAAATCATTTTAAGTGACATTCTACTTCTTTCCATTTCCACAGCTGTGTGGTCTGGAGCATTGGGAGTGTAAGTGACTAGCTCAGGATCACACGGTGTGTATCTGGCTCTAGCAGTGTTTGAACCCAGAATTACCTTGTTCCCAAGATGTTAAGTAACATACTGCATTGTCTCCTAGAGCTTACACAAATCTAAGGAGAAATAAGGAGTTGTAAGAGCTACTGGAATACAACAATAATTAGAAAAAGATGTAGTCATCCAGGCAGAGGCAGAGAATTTATTTTCTGAAAAAGAAATGGAAGCAATGGAACCTTAATTAAAACATATTGCTTGATTATAAATATTGTATCAAATGAGATAAGCTAGTAAAGAAAATTAGTGATAAAAAGCTATGCTCTGTATACATATAAACTGTTCTGAGTCTTGTAGCTACTGTAATTTAAGATTTGATTTTCACCTTTGGGACAGATCATTTATCCTGTTTACCTTCCTTACAAATGCATTGGAATTTGCATTGTACATTGTAATTTATGAGACAACCAGTTACTTGATTTTTATGTATTCATAATCTGATGATGCATTCCATGTTGACATTTGATGTCCCTTGGGTTCAATCTAAAGGGACATCACATATTTTTTAGTTTATGTATACCGGCTAAGTTGATTGATTTCCAGAATGGTTTTTACTTTAAATATACCTGCTAGTTTGATTGGTTTTCAAAGAATATAAAATCTAGGAAAACCAATTACATTTTAGATGGATTTCCTGTTATCTAGAAGATGTTTGCTCATTATACGGTATACAGTGATTAATGCTGCTTTACTAATATCCATGTTAAATAGATTTTTAATATATGGATCATGAAAATAATATAGTACAAAAGCATACAAAAAATTCCCCATAATAGTATCACTCCCAAAGTGATAATACTACACTTCAGGAGTGATAATACCATCGTTCAGGTGCCGTAATACTATCGTTGGGTACCTGAACGATAGTATTATCACCAAATCACAACAGCGCATGCGCTAATCCAGCTCCCAACGTCTTTTAAAACGTGCCTTCCAATTGGCCACTTTTCCTGTTAGGGGGCAGAACAGTTAGAAAAACATGGGGCCACTGTCTCGCTTACCGAGAGTTTCCTAACTGTAACATTTCACAGCTTTTTAAAAATACCTGAAAATACAGATATCAAGCTGACCTTGCATTCCCAGACATGGAAAGGTAGGCTTTCCTTCACTAAAACAAAAAAAAACGAGCAGTGAGACAGTGTGGTGCGTGGCCAGAACGGAGAGACTTGTTCGGCTGCAGCTGCCGACTGCCTCAGAGAAACGAAAATCGCATCCATATATTAAAAAAAATAAAATATAGCTCTTTAGACATATAGAATTATCTGAGGTTCTGGGGACATGGATCCTCTCGAAGCCGCTTTCCTCGAGGTTCCCAATGTCCCCAGAACCTCTCGATGGAATTACTACATTGTAATGCACAGGAACCTATCTATTATTCTATTTATAAATTATATTTTGAGTTTTAGTACTGTAATTCACTTGCTCAGTACAGTTACTATTTGTTACTGTTTACTTATATTACTCAGTATGGGTTACCTGATTGAATAAATGATGATATAATAAATAACAGAATGAGGCTCAGATTTGTACAGATTGCTCACATGTAAGTGCAAAAAGACAAAGGTCTATTGGTGAACACTTTAAAGACACTAAACTGGAGAAATATTCAACATATTCCCTAGATAAGATAAAAAAACAAGTATTATAGACTTCCTCAGAGCCTGATTAGCAACCACTAGAACAAGAGCTGCCAATAGCTAACAATATCTGCTTTTGAATTATCTTGTTAAAAGTGCATTCATGTATGCTAGCCAGGCTCAAATGCATTTGCATTTCAGTTAGTCTGGATTCACCCATTTGTGCAGTGCATTTACTATGGGTCCAGCTAACAAGGAATATGACATTTTCAGTGGGGTCCTCTTTTACTCATTGTTGTGCTGTATTTACTTATGATATTCCAGCAAATATGCCATTTTTCATTTTCTGTGTGGTCCTGATTTCACCCATTTGTGCACTGCATTTACCCTGGGTTGCTCAACAGAGATGACAAACCTAGTTTTTAGTGTAGTTATACTTTTTATCCATTTGCATACAGTATTTACATAGGACAGTCCAGACCAGATAAGATGTACAATGTCATTTTAGTATGGTTCTGCTTTGACATATAGTATTTTTTATGATATATCCACCCAGGAAAGCACAGCTGAGTTGCCACATTTTTTTTTCATTGGTCCTCCTTTCATCCATTTTATGCAGCAGTTTCTAAGAGTAGCTACCTTGTAGAGTTACCACCTTTTAAAAAGGCCAAAGTGGGACATTTCTTACTGAAACATGATTTTCCACAGGACAATATGTAGTCTCAAAAATGCAACAGCCTAATTTTCTCTAAATAATCAAAATTAAGACTAAGTGTTGTAGATTTTTAGCTGTTTTTAGTGTTTCTTATCATTTTAAGGTATTTTAGTTAAGGTATTATATTGTGTTGCAGCATTTAGAGTAAATCAGAAAATATTTTTTTCTGCTATAATGTCAGGACATGTAGCATTTTTCATGATTTTTGCAGGACACAGCTGGCCAAATCAGGACTGTCCTGCGAAAATAGGGACAGGTGGTAACCCTACTACCTTGAGATGTAATATCTCTTTGTCATTGCGATCCAGCCTTTACCCAGATTTGAACTGTTTTAAATAGAGTAGCAAATCTAAGCTGCAGTACTGAATCTGATCTTCAAATGGGCCCTGCTTTTTCCAATTTTTAAATGGTATATATCAAGGACAGCCCATCTAAGATGCTATACAGCAATTCATTTTCAGTAGGGTCCTGTTTTGACCCATTTTTTAATACTTTCTGTTTAGACCAAAATATTTCCTCAACAGTGTCCAGATTCTCCCTTCACCTGCCAAAGCCTGTCTTCCTGTTGTAGGAGTCCACTGAGAGTCCAACCTACCACCAGCCTCTGATCAACATCCTCTCTGGATCCCCAGCCATACCCCACAGCTTGTGACCTGTGGGTGGGACCTCAGGATCCCAATTCTGGAGATCAGTCTTAATTGGACAACTGAGGTCCAGAAGAAGGAGATATCAAGAAGTGAGAGGAGTGAGCAGGACCCTACTGTGTTGTAGGGGTGGGATGGCTTCCTCTACCTGGGGCTACTGGGTTATTTTATCCCACTTCAACTCTCCCTTAACCTCCACTGGGCATGAGATGGAGAAGTAACCTGACAGGGTCTATAAACACCATCAAAAGGTTAAGTGATCATCACCCCACCTTGGGAACTCTCCTACTGGACCCGCTTTGGGTGTATGACTCCTCCATGTGAATGACTAGCCAAGCAGTTGTGTGTAAGTACAAGGCTGCTGCAGAGGGACCACATGTTCCTTCCCACATGACATTCCCCTGGGCCCCAGTGATAATCACAAAGCAGAAGGAGGTGACCTCCCTCTCCAAAACAGGAGATGCTAGTGATGAATGCCAGAACCCCACCTCACTGGTCAGCACCAGAAATCATGGGTTTCGGTCATTAACCTGGTTTGTCTGAATTATAAGCATTAGCGCTACCATAGTGCTAGTCAACTAGTCAGCTTTTATTCACTTTTGCATAGTGTTTACCCAAGGGTGCTCTACCCAGAAGAGATGCAATATCCCTTTATCAGCAGTTTACTGCTTCTACCCATTTTTACATTGCAATTATCCTCAACAGTGATGCAATACTGTATATTTTTTTTCAGTGAGTCTGTATTTTACCAGTTTTTACACTGAATTTGCCCAGGAGAGACAAAGTGAAATGCACTGTGGCTTTCATCTGTTTTATGCTATTTTACCAACAGTCACCCAGCGGAAATTAAATGTCTTATTTATAGTGGAGTTTTACTTTTGCTCATTATTACACTGTATTTTTCCAGAATTGCTCAGTCCAGGTGGAATGCAACATCACATTTTCATGAGGATCCTGCATTCACCCATTTCTTCAATGCATTTACCAAGTATAGCTCAGCTGAAATGCCAAATTTCAGTTTCAAAATTATTATTCTTTTACATACTGTTACTTTACATTTACTCAGTATAGCCTACGTCAGGTGCAATATCTTATTTTCAGTAGCATATTGCTTTTACCACTTTTACAGTGTTACCCAGGTAGTCCAGCTAAGATGGAATGCCTTGATTTCAGTAGTAACCTGGGTTTATCTGTTTTAGGCTGTATTCTTGATGGTCATTGGTTCAGGCAGCTTTTGAACTTCATGGCTAGTAGCCCTATATGAAGTGCTGCTACTTTGAGTTTTTCTTCACATAGGGCTTCCCCCAACTTGATCAGCAGTGTCATGGACCCTGCCTCTTCTTTACACTCCATTGAAAGATTAACATGAAGCCAATATTACCCCTTCCCTGACCCACCAACTTAGGAACCAGATACCACACTTCTCCCTGAAGCCCAGCAAAATAGACAATCCTTATCCCATCCAAGCAACACCCACCATCCTGCTCATCCTATCTGGCACCTGACCAGAAGGAAGAAACTCATCTGTGACTCAGAACATCAACTGATACAGACTCTTCTCTCAGTACCTCAGCTGGCCACTATCTAAATGAATGGAAGCAGTGACTTACAATAAAATTAGAAGATTTTCTAAGAAGCACACTTCCATTTATTCAAATGGAGGCTGAATGAGGTTTATTTATTTTTATTTATTTATTTATTGGAAGTACCTTTGAGCCAAAGGCTTTTTTACAGAGGTTCCACGTCATAGTAACACATGAGCATAACATCATTTACAACGGTTACAAGTACATAAACAGATACAAGGAGGTTCCAAGCCTTAGAAAAACATGAGTACATCAGGTTACAAAGGTTACAAAATTACAATAACAGGGATTACATAAGTAAAAATATACAGCTTCACAGTTTATAGCAACCTAGGTTGACAAGAAGTTTAAGTGAACAACTTGATAATCTATAGGATATAGAGCAAATCAGGTAGGGAACAGAGGATGATATGGTCTGTAAAATAATTTACTAATACTAATGAGAGAGAAAGAGGAAGGTCTGGGCCAATCACCATTCTAAGCTGCCAACTAGTATCTTCCTTTGGGTTGGTGGGCCATGGATGGGGTTATATTTTATTCATGTTAATCTTTCTGTCGTACAGAGGAGGGGGAGAGTGCATGGTACTGCTGTCTTGGTGGATGAATGGAGTAGTATTACTTGAGTGTCCTACTGAGTCTGGGTACAGAAGAAGTTTTTTTTGGGGGGGTCATGCATAGGGTGTTGGAGGGAGCATTGTTTGATCCATTTAAATTTTTAAGAGGAAAAAAGATGGATCTCACTCCAATATTATCTTCTTTACAAATCTTTATTTTATTCACAAGACACACTTCTGGGTCTGGGGGCAATGTTTATTGGACCACACCATTTCATCAGGCCCTGTCCAGCATTTTTATTTTAAATATTTTTACTGATACAATACTTCAAAACACAGTAGATACAATATTACAAAATATATTATAAGAGGAAGGTAGTGCCCCTATAATTAGGATTGAGTAGGCTGTTTAATGTTAAACCACAATTTTGGCACCTTAATAACTTTGGTGTCATTTGACAAAATAGCCCAAAGTTTGGCAAGCATGGACAGACTCTTAGAGTCACATGACATGAAAGGTTTTGTGATGGTATCTTGTTCACTTACTGAGATACAGAGCACCAAAAAAACGGAAGCAAATTGCTGGTATCTAATATTGTGCATTTTTTGCTCTCACCTACTGCCTAGACAATGTGAATTTTTAAATAAAATTTTCAGAGTTGAAGGGCTCTGTGCCAAGAGTGTGCCTTTGGAAGGCTTCTTGAAAAAATATTATACAGTTTTAGAATAATATATGGATTTTTGAACTAATCAAAAAATGCGATTGGTAAAAAATAAAAAAAAACTAGCGCAGATGGTAAAACAACATATTGTGACTGCTTACAGTATGTTTTATGATTTAGTTGTGGGGGAGAACACCAATCATGCAGAAACAAAATGATGTGTTGGAAAAAATACCAGGTTGAGATGGCCGCCATTTTTTTTAAACTCGCAAACATTAAAAATGCATGAAAAATATCTGTTTAAAAAAACAAACACATGAACCTAGCTAAATGGGATTCGTTTAGCTAGATTCTGGTGTTTTTCTAAGTTGCCAGAAATACCATTTCTAAGCACCCCAAAATTCAGGGTGACCAGATTAGTGTGAGTAGCCATTGACCTGCATTCTCTATGTGAGAACAGTTGGACTTTCTTGAGTTCTGCAACCACAGCTGGAAGTTGTGCTGCACTGAGAGCAGTGAGCTGCAGATTCCCTGTTTTTTCTGTCTGTCTCTGGTTCTGTCTATGTCTGTCTGTCTGTCTATCTATCTATCTATCTGAGGGTCAGACTGTAGCCCGGGACCCACTCTTGAGCTCATTGGAGCATTCGGTAGTACTGCAGCCCCCTCATTGGATACCGCTTGCTGCTCCATCAACACCATTGGCTCTGGGCAATATTCCCTGGACAGATTGACTCTGCTAGCACCAGAAGTTCCTTCAGAACCCGTTTTTTTGGCCTCCCTGCCCCCCCCCATTCCCTCCACTGATTAAATACAATTTTTTCCCTACCTCATACCCTGGTGCCTCCCTCATTGGACATCTGAGCACCTCTGTTCATTGGGCTGCTGAAGCTCAGCCTTCAGCCAATCATTTTACTGGCTGCCAATCCCTTAGATCTCTCACTAACACTACAGTGCTCCCAGAGCTGTGACTCCACTGCCACACCCAGTTATCAGGAATCATGTCTTCTCCTGCCCTGACACATGTACCTTCTTACTATGTTATGCACCTGCCTCCCATCACTCCTGTCCAACATGCCACCAACTCATCCTAACCTGCCACCCCCATACTAATGCACATTAGCAGTCCCCATTTTCCCTCTAACTTGGTGACCATCCCATCACCAAACTATATTTTAGTCCCACTTCACCTTGCATCCCTGCCCCTTCCTACTGGCCCCCTCACACTCTTGGGTAATTCTGCATCTAACTACCTCCTGACATGCCACCCTGAGTCACTCAAGCCCACTACCAAGACATTGCACGTCAGCATTAAGGTACATACACATGTTTACAAACTACCTCACTATTGGCCTTCTGCTACTTGCCGCAGGAGACATACACCCAAACCCAGGCCCCCTAATCACCCCCATCTTACCAAATGCAGTGGGTTCCTACCATAACACAACCACAACCCCCACTGGAGTCCAACTCCCTCGAGGCCAGCATCTCTTGCACCTAAATATAAGAAGTCTACCCCTCAAACTTGATTCCCTCCATTTACTCACAGCTCATTATGCCTCCGATGTCCTCACCCTCTCTGAAACGTGGCTAAATAGGAATATCTCTGATCCTTCACTTACTATCCCAGGCTACACACTGGCCTGCCAGGACAGGTCATCTAGAGGAGGCAGTGTGGCCATCTATGTAAACTCAGAATTGCACTTCTCAGTAGTCCTAGCCAAGACAGAACCCCTTGCCTATGAACTGCTACTGCTGCGACTGTCACTCCCCTTCTGTCTCCTGATCTACATAGCTGGTGTTTGCTGCCAGCCTGACATACCAGCAACAGGTGTCACCAACCTCCTAGTGCAAATCTCCTTCTTAACCCCAATTGGAGAACTATATATTTTGGGAGATTTCAACCACAGTTGGCTAGCTCCATCCTTCAATAAAATCCAGACAGCTATATCTGCACTAAACCTATCACAGATCATCACCTAGCCCACACGTCTAAACCTCAAAACAGGCAATCACTCACTAATAGACTGGGCTCTCACCAACAACCCCCACTGGATCATAAATGCAGGACTATTACCAGATTCCCTAAGTGATCACCATATTATTTACCTAGTCCGGAAAATTCACCATCTCAAATCCACCCCCAAGTACCTAGTCCAATGCTCCTTCAAATCCATAAACCTCACTCCTGTACTTGATGACCTTGTGCTTGCAAAATGGGATCCTTCCATTATACCCTGCTCCATGGACAAGGCCTTCACTCACTTCCAAAGCACGTTCCTCAAAGTCTGGGACATGCATGCCCCTCTGCATCATACTAGAGTATGTGGCAATCACCTGCCTTGGATCACCCAAGAACTTTTAGCATGCCATAATGCACGGGACCAAGCATGGAGGAAACACAAAGTCTCACACTTCCCACATGATTTCACCATCTATTGGACTCTTCGCAATAAGTGCTCCAGAGCAACCCGACTAGCTAAAGTGGATTACTTCAGCTCCTCCCTCCACTCGAACTTAATAATCCATCAAAATTCTGGAAGGTCATTCATTCCCTCTTCACCCCACCAGCTGCTTATGCATCCCCATTCCTAATTGTGAATAACACCCTCCTGTTGGAGCCTAGTGCTGTTGCCATGAATTTAACACATATTTCTCCTCCTGCACCTCTGCTCTCCTCTCCTCTCCTTGCCCACTCCCATGCCGCACATTCCTCCTGCTGGTTTAAAGAACACACATGGGCCACTCACCTTCTCTTTCCAAGATATCTCACCTACTGATGCCCTCGAGGCCCTATGGGCTATCAACCCATCAAAAAGAAAATCCTCTGATGGCTTAGACAACAAACTCCTCCACCTCTCAGGTCCTGCCATCGCAACCCCCCTTGCCAACCTCCTAAACCTCTCCTTTTCCTCTGCATCTGTCCCCCAGATTTGGAAGCATGCTGTCATTATCCTCCTCCCTAAAGGGGGTGCCCCCCACCTCCCCCTCAAATTACCGCGCTATCTCTCTTCTCCCAGCTATTGCTAAACTACAAGAACACCAAGTGCTCAACCTACTCACCTCATTTCTCTGAATCAAATTTCTTCACACTGTTCCAGTCTGGATTCAGGAAGGACACTCCACTGTCTCCTCCCTGATCAGGCTCACAGACACCATCCTCACTACTATGGGTAAAGGACTGATTACCTCAGCTATCTTTGTCGACCTTGCCAAAGATTTTGACACTTTTTCTCACCCTCTGGTGTTATCGTGCCTCTTGGAAGCTGGCCTCTCTGACTCAGCTGCAAAATGGTTCAATGCCTACCTCTCAGGCAGGACACAATCAGTTAGAATTACTGACACCACCTCCTCTCCCCTCCCTATGCATACCAGTGTTCCCAAGGGTCAGTACTCAGTCCCCTTCTGTTCTGCATCTTTCTCAATAACCTCCCTCTAGAGTGCTCAGAAGCATCTATTCATATTTATGCAGACAATACTGTTCTATGCACCTCTGGCTCCTTCCCAGACGAGGTAACAGCCAACCACCACTCTGATTTCAACAAAGTTCAGCTTTGGTTCAGCTCTCACCAGCTCTCACTTAACACTAAAGAATGATCACATGACCTTAGGCACTTGTCACCGTCTATTGAGGCTTCCCTCCTTCCCTGCCTTCCACACCCTTGATGGGACAATATTAGAGAATGCCACTTCCTTCTGGTACCTTGGGGTATGGCTCACCCTTCATCTTTCCTTCTCTGACCACATCAATGCAATCATAAAAAACTTCGCCCCAAGCTTAGTGCCCTCTACAGGAATCGCCATAGCCTCCCCCTTACTGCTAGGTGTGAACTAGTGCAGAAGATGATCCTTCCCTCCTTTGATTATTGTGACATGGTCTACAGTGCTGCTCCCAAATCCACCCTAGCCAGATTGGACCTCCTTTTCCAACCCTTCTGTCACTTTGCTCTGGATGTCACCCCCCCACACCCATCACTATGACCTCTACCATTCCCTTGGATTCCCATCCCTCAAAAACCGCTGACTGCAGCACTGCACCAAATTTGTCTCAAAATTTTGGATCGATGCCCTCTCATTCTATCTCTCCTTGCTACTTTACCCTACTCCCACCCATACTTATGCCCTTAGATCCATAGATTATCATCACCTACTAATCCCAAAGTGGATGACCTCTATCGGGCAAGCTTTCTTCTCACACCACTTCCCTAAACTCTGAAACAAGCTCCCTCCTCAAACTCACCACTCCTCCTCTAACCAGTCCATATCTACAGCTCTGGCAAACTACCTCATGGTAAATTGCACCTGCACTTGAGTCCTTCTATTGCCTCCCACTGGTCTTGTCCCCCCCTTGCCTGACCATTGGCACCTAGCACACACTATGGAAGCTGGCTTATTCAAAACCAACTATAGCACTACTTGGCTGTGTTTTTCTTGTCCTGTCTACAGTGCACTTATTACTCTGTCTACTCATCTCAGTGGTATCAAATTCTATTGGGTTACAGGCTAAACCATAACCAACGTATTCTTTGTACTCCAAGCCAAACTGCAGCCAATGTTTACTGTCAATCATTATACTGTAAGCTATGTGCTTCGTAATACTAGTTAGTCTACAATTCCTGTTTTTTCTTGTAATGTGCATAATTATAATCTCATCTACTGTATACCTGCCTAAATGTGCATCTCTTGATAACCTGAGTGTTATCTCCCTCTGTACCCCTCCCCCCCGGTCGCACCGGGAGACAAACATCTTCTTGCTCATTGTACCTTTCCTGGTGAAACAATTTCAATAAATAAATAAATATCTATCATAGCAAAGTTTCTCAGTACTGAGGTATACCTGGGTATACTGAGGCAGAATGAGGCAGGATCACATTATAGTCAATGAAAATTGTAACTTGAGTGCCTCGGTGGCACCTCAGTGCCTCAGTGATACCTCAAGGTACCTCAAGGTAGGAAACATTTAGATAACTGCCACTCTCAATAACCTTTTCTACAAAGGGAAGGTTAGAGACTGGTTTGTAATTTGCTATGCTGTCCGGGTCCAATGATGGTTTCTTTAAGAGACGTCTCACCGGACTTCCGGTTGTGATGGCCGCCAGTTAGGCATGCTCTGTATCACTCCCTCATACCTCCATCAGAAATCCGCTTCATTTCTCAAGTAAAGCACAGTAATACTAGAGGAATTTGTAAATTACATAGCACACCATTGCTACACTGGAAAGTTGAATAGGGCGGTGGGTATTTGCACCAAACAGCTGACTTTTGCAGCAGAAATGAAACAGCAAAGGCCCAAACATACACCCCTGCCATCTCCCGAGAAGGATCTCCCATCGAAATGCCCCAGAGTGGGTGGCACCACAGAGGAGGATGCTCCACAACTTTTAACAGTCAAAACTTTCTTTTAGGGGATTGTTCTGAATAAAGATTCACTCCAGGCAGTAATCGGAGACCTACAAGTGCTTAAAAACTCCATGGATCAACTAACAATATGTACCAGTGATAATGAGGTATGCATTTCTTCATTAGATGATTGGAGGGCTCAGTTGGATCCAAAGATTGTCTCCCTAAAACAGCAGATTAAAAAAACAGAAGATAAATTGGAGAATCTCAAGGGAAGATCCAGGATGAATAATTTAGTAATACTAGGTCTTCCAGAAAAACTATGTACTAAACTAGCAGGGCCCTCACCAAATGGGCCGACATACATTATCGAAAGAGCGCATAGGGCATTGAGGCCCACTCCACCAGCTGGCTGTCCCCCTCAACCCCTTATTTTTAGACTGCTAAACTATCTGGACAAACAAGCAATTCTGGACAAATTAAAGGAGATGAAAGAAGTTCATTGAGAAACCTCCAAGATAAGGATCGCTCAAGATTTGCCACTTACAGTAAGGCAGAAACGTACAGCAATGCATCCTATTGTAACTAAGTTTATTGCCACAGTAGTTAGATTCTGTATGCACTATCCAGTGATACTGCAGGTAAATAAAGATGGTCAATGGATTGCTTTAGAAGACGAGCATAAGGTGGCTTCAGAACTTAAGAAACTCTATCCAGATTTGTTTCGTTGAGTGAGGAAGCGATATTCCAGAGGTAAAGCCAGCCATACATTTTTAAATGACTTGTTCAATGAGGTTTCGGCTTAAGGGCAGTGTGATAAAAAAAGTAGAAGGGACATTATTATGGCTGTCTTGTAACTAAGATTATGGTTGCAGAGCAAAACTTTGAATGCGATACCAGGCGGCACTGTATCAGAATTTAATTAGCTTTGTCTGGATTTGTATCGCTGATTGAGGAAGTGATATTCCAGTGGGAAATCTACTTGCAAACAGTTAAATGGCTCTTTCATTGTTTTACTAGCATAAGTATCAGTGGACTAGACAAAGTAGAATGAGCATGGTTCTAGCTGCCCAGGATTTCAAACAGTCTCTTATACCAGATCAAGACAGCAAGATTTGAGGGAGAGAATCGGAATTACAAGTTATTAGTAAACTCATTCTCAGAGTTTTAATTTATATGAAAATGGACTATGGGATGGCAGAAGCTTACATACGCCTTGTCCAGATATAAATCCACATGGTCACAAGAGCCTGGATTGTGAGAGTGATAAGTTTGATATATTTTCTGGTTCTGGACACTGTTTCATTTTTCTTGTTCGATTGTTTGGGGATTTTTTTATGTTGCCTGAGGTTATAGACCAAAGGTTTTATTACTTAAAGCAGGGAATAATCCAAGAAGAGTTATGTATGTTTCTTATTTAGAGTAATAATAAAGAACTATAAGTGGATTGGAAATTGGAAAGATGAACCGCTATTAAGCAAGGGGGAGTGGATGGGGATGTCTACTGGTGGGGTGAATAAAGATTACAACCAACTAATTGAGAGGAGGGCGGTCGAGTGGACCGGGGAATAAAGATATTTTGTTGGGGTAGAATAGTTTTATTTAGGTTTAGGGGGTTTAGTGCAACAGTGAATCTGGATAACAGATGGAATGTTTTAGTTATACTGCCTATACTGATTATGATGAGACCAATTAATAGAGCTGTCCTAAACACCGGTGGCTTACGATATCTTTTAATTTACATAGTCATTCTTAGCTCCATAAGTCATAGCTATGCGGATATCCAAGGGGTGATATCTCTGAATCAGAATGTGATTTTTGTTATCAATGGCAGTGAGGATTATATCTTGGAATATTAAAGGGACCCGATCTAGAATTAAAAGTTACCAAATCCTTAGGCACCTAGAAACCCTACAATGCCAGGTAGCCTTTCTGCAAGAAACGCACCTATTAGGGACAGAAGGTAATTTTTTGAAGACAAATAGAACAGGTGTATGCAGCAGGCAATGCAATGGCACAAAGAGGGGTAATCATTTCATTTCCCAGGGGCACATCATTTAAGTTACAGCATTCCCGCATGGATAATCAAAGGAGATACATATTTCTACAAGGTCTTTTAAACCACGTGGAAGCTATTCTAGGAACCGTATATGGACCTAATGTAGACTCACCAGAATTTTTGTAAAAATAACAAAGGTCCTGAACCTATTCCTTAAATTGTCCATAATAATAGCTGGAGATTGGAATTTGGTCCTTTCATTAACTCTAGATAGATCAGTTAGTAGAGGAAGTACCCTCTCCCCAGTGCAAAAAGCTCTAATGAAGTTTATTAGGAATTTTAGCCTTAGTGATCCTTGGAGATTGCTAAATCCTACTAGCAAGTGGTTTACTTTTTACTCGCCTGTTCATAAATCATTATCCCACATTGATTTCTTTCTTGCAAATAATCCAGTACTTGAAGGTTTAATAGGCAGTGGTATATCCGTGAGGGTTATCTCTGATCATGCACCTATCTGGATGGAAGGGGTATTATTACATCACACGGTTAAAAATAGCATATGGAAATTAAATATACAACTACTTCAAGATGAAAAAGCGGTGCAATCACTTAAAGAAATAATTGAATGCTTCATTACACAAAACCAAGGGTCAATACCGGATACTGATAAACTTTGGTGCACCTGAAAATGTGTGATCAGAGGGGAGTGTATCCAATTATCTACCATTCAAAAGAAAAAGAGAAACAATCTTCTTTACTCTTATCACAAATTCAGTTTCTTGAAAACCAATAAAATAATCAACAGAATGAAGAGATACAGGTACAACTGACTAAATTACAAAATCAATATCAGACCTCCTACAGGAAAAAGCTCAATGTATGCTGTTTAAAACCCACATTAAATATGTAGAACAGGGGGATAAAGCTAGTCACTTATTGGCTCTTCGTTTGAGAAGACAAGAAGAATCCAGGATTGTGGTATCCCTTAACTCTATTACAGATAATTCTCTTCTTACTACTCCTAAAGAAATTGTCAGTGAATTTGAGGCATACTACAAATGATTATACTCTCCACAAATACCTGCCCTCTCTACCAAGGAAATTCAAGATTATCTTAATGCTATTCCACTTCCTATTCTCCCACAATCACAAGCAAATATTCTGGAGGTGCCTATAACCCAGCAAGAATTGTGGGATGCTATTGATTTGTTGCTGGATGATAAGGCCCCAGGACCAGATGGTTTCCCGCCATGGTTCTATAAGATATTCAAGGAATCTATATCACCCTTAATTTTGAGCATGTTTACTTATCTTTGTAATTCTGGACTATCAGATCCTTCATTATTAGAAGCTCTAATAATAGTACTCTCCAAACCAAATAAATCTCTGCAGGTGGTCTTTAATTACTGACCAATTTCCCAGATGAATTATTTTTGCAAAGATCTTAGCCAATAGAGTGGCATGAGTTTGGACCCCGCTACTCAATCTGAAACAAGTGGGTGTTGTAGCAGGTCACTCCTCGGTAGACCACTTTAGAAAATTGTTTCAGGTTTTCTCTGCATCCAGGACAGCACCCTACCCTATGGCGTTGGTGTCTCTGGATGCAGAGAAGGCTTTTGACAGGGTAAGTTGGACCTACCTGTTTGAAGTTCTCAAAAAATGTGGTTTTGCATACAAATTTGTAAAGTGGATCCAACTACTATATACATGCCCCACAGCCAAGGTCTATTGTAATGTTTTTTTTTCAGAGTCAATCCCTTTATTTTCTGGAACACGCCAATGATGCCCTCTATCGCCCTTTCTGTTTAATCTGTATGTGGAGCCACTTCTATATCATTTACAAAATTCTTCCCAGGTACAAGGTATACAGATTGGGGAGTGGGATCTTTGCCTTTCAGCATATGCAGATGATCTTATGTTACACATCACCAATCCACAAAATTCCCTTCCAGGGATACTGGGATAAAGAAATTTGGTACCATATCAAATTATAAACTGAATATAAGTAAATCAACAATCATGCCACTAAATTCTCATACTCATCATGCACAGTTAGAAGGCCTTCAGTTTAGATGGGCAACCCAAATAACCTACTTGGGACTTATACTTACAACTAATTTACCACAAATCTGAAAATTGAATCTTGAGGTTAAATTGGGACATATACAACAGGATCTTGATAGACGGGCTCCCTTATATCTTTCTTTACAAGGAAGAATCAATGTAATTAAGAGGAACATACTCCTGAGATTATTTTACCCCTTGAATATGCTAAATTTTTATCTACCACTACATTGGTTTAGGAAAGTTCAACAAATTATTTCCAAGTTCCTTTGGAAAGCAAAACCACCCAGGCAGTCATATGTTAGACTTGGAGTCCCAAAGCAAAAAAGAGGCCTAAAGTTACCAAACTTTTTCCATTATTATCTGGCAAGTAATATAGCTAAATATTTTTGATGGTACTCTCCTGATACTAATGGGATAATATCTATCTATGAGCCAATCTGGCTAAAAATAGAACGTCTAGTCATAGGACTGTCTGGTATTTCCATGAATTGTTTGTTAGTCATTTCCCCTAAGCAAGGCTATACGATTCTAAAAAATGACTTAATCTGTATGCCCCTGAAAGTACATGCTCAATTGTGTAACAC
Organism: Neoceratodus forsteri; assembly: GCA_016271365.2. Lineage (NCBI taxonomy): Eukaryota > Metazoa > Chordata > Ceratodontiformes > Ceratodontidae > Neoceratodus > Neoceratodus forsteri. The sequence continues at coordinate 1,372,614,327 of CM057450.1, read as the reverse complement.
CCTCAAATATAATAATACAAAGGATATTTCTCAGCCTATTCATTTTAATCTGAATTTTTTGCTAGATAACCAATATTTAAAAACTAGGGAAAAGATTCCCAAGCAGGAAATTAAGGTTTTAGATGTAATGGATCAGGGCAATGTTAGGGCTTCATTTGAACTCCTTAGGACCGTAGGTCTCCCTCCCAATCAGATATTCAAAGAATTTCAAATTAGGCACCTCTTGATATCTAAAATGGTGCTTTGGATGTGCCCCTTAATCAGACCTATGTGAGATACAATTAAGATTAACCTTGATCCCCTCCTTGGATTGCAACCATATTTTGAACCAGAAATATGTATTCTTGAGATTTATAACCAGATTCCAGTTTTAGAAAGAAGATATGCTATGGCTTTAATTTCACATACAGTCAAACAAATGGTATTAAGACATTGGAAGGATGCCCAAATTGTCCCATATTCAGAATGTCTGAAGGAATTTTTATATAATTTAAGAATAGAAAAGATGATAGCTACCCTCAGACACTGTCCCACTAGCTTTGATAGGAAATGGAGCAAGATTTATACATTAACTTCAATATAAGGTAAAATAAGATTTTGTTAAGATTATCTGTGGTGGTATTAGATATACAGTCACAATGCTGTTACCATATGATGTTATTGGCACATAGTAGAAGGGATGGGATAAGGGAGGGGAAGGGATTATAGTTGGGATTATATTTAGAATAAGGGATAATAGATATTAGGAGGCCGATGTAACATTAAGGCTTTAAGTGTGTACATCCATGTGCATTTCCTTTTTCTGTATGTGTGCCTTGTTATACCACATACGTATGTTTCTGACGAAATAAATAAAATGCATTTAATTAAAAAAAAGAGGGGTCTCACCACTGCCCCCTTTCAAGGGCTCCGGGAAGTCTCATCTTACTAATGAATACCAAACTATCCCAGCCAAGATCAGGCTGATGGAATCAACGCACCCTACAAGAAGGTGTGTTGGACCTGGATCCAGACTACAATAGGTGGGTCTCAAATCTTGGATGACCTTCATGACATCTGCATCTGTCAAATCATCAAAATCTGACCAGACAGATGGAGTGCCCATGACCCCTGGCTCACCAATGCAAGCCCCCAAAGAGGACATTGACTGAATGCCTGATCTGATGGAGGCAATCTTATCTGCAAAAAGCAGAGCAAACTCATCACAATTTAATTATAAAAAGGCTCCCATGGAATGAAGACAGGCAGGATTACACAAACTGTCAACAGTCAGAAACAGCTGAGCCGGTCTGTTTATTGCTGCAGTAATCTCCTTGGACAGGAACTCTGCCTACTTACAGCAGATTGCTGATTGATAGTCTCTATAATAAGAAATCAAAATAACAACAACAGTGTTTCTACAAGCATGCACTCATTCATTGATAGCTGAGTGGGCTGCTGGCCATGGAGGAGAGAGATGGCCTGTACTGGTCACCAGCTCAAGTTTGGGACGGGGGCGTGGGGTGGTGGGACATTGCCTGCAGGGGTAGGGGGGACACTAGACCACCATGAAAGAAGCATTTGCTTCATGGATTGAGGATAGGGAGTTAGGGTCACTAGCCCACTAGGAAGAAAGTTTTGTTGTTGAATTTTTTTCTCACTACAAGGTGGGGGATCATGATGGGTGGGTATTAACTGGAAGGGCATGATGCGGTTGGGTGGGTGGGGAGAGGGACTGCTAGTCACCAGGGATTACAGGGGTATATTTATTTTAATATGTGGTGGGTGGAAGGGTCTTAAAAAGGCCATGTTGAAAATTTGGTGAAAAAATTCCTACAAATGGCTGTTATGAGAGTTTGTTGACATTTGTCTATGCACGTGCATAATTTTGGTAATTTTTAATATTTTGGTCCCAAATTTTCAACACAGCCATTTCCCACACTACCTCATGAGCAGTACAGCTGTCATTTTTCACATCCTCTCCAAAATGTGTTTTTGCACCTGTGGCACGCAATGGCATTTTGGCGCTGATTTAAAAATGTTCACCGTTTATGAGGTGAGGTCGTAAGAAGACTACAGTATGTTAAAAATTTGTGGTCACAATATGAGAAAATGCCAAAGTTCTGAAAATTCATTGCAATTTCACTATGCCTGCTTGTAACTTTGGAAATTTTAAATATTTTGAGCTTAGATTTTCAACATAGCCTTCTAATTACCCCACCTCATGTATGTCACAACTGTCATTTTCCAAATCCTGCCCAAATTGTGTTTCTGCACCTGTGGCACAGAATGACATTGCAGTTGCACAGAATTGCATTCTGGCAAGGATTTGAAAATGTTCTGTAATGGGTACATGAGGTGGAGTAATACGATGGCTATGCTGGCAATTTGATCACTGTTGTTCTATAAATGGAAGCGCAGGGCCCTCTCTGGCCCTGCACTTCCACAGCTACATACTGTACATATACGCATCTACAAAGGGATGGGAGTGCAGAGCCTGGAGGGCCATGTGCTCACACAGGCAAATAAGGATACAATTAAACTATCTAAGAAATAAATTGCAAAAAACTGGGTTAATATTCTAGTTAGGATTACAGCCACAAAAGTAGGGAGATGCAGTGTTATGTTTTGAAATGTGAACATCCCACCCACACACTGTGCACACCAGTAGGTGTTGAGGGGGATGCCTTGGAGTTGTCAGCCCTAATGCTCACCCTATTCTTCTATACTATACCTATCTCAGCTTATTTACTTATAGAATGGGGTGAGCGTTAGGGCAGACAACCCCAAGGTACAACCCTAATGCCTGTTTGTGTGCACAGTGTGGGGATAGGGTGTTTGGTTTGAAAAGCATAAAGCCACATTTCCATAATTTTTTGTGTCTGTAATCCTAACTAGAGCATTAATGCAGTTTTTTTTTTTTGCAATATATATCTATATCTCTCTATCTATCTATCTCTCTATATACATATACATACAGTATATATGGGCACAAGTGTGATATGGAAAATATTTTCACTCTCTAGAGTGACCTCTGAATGCACACAAAGTGGTGAAACCATGAGTGAGGTTTCAGAGGTCACTATACAGGACAGAACATATTTTCCCATATCACATGAGTGCACATCATGTATCCTATTTATATAATGGGGACCTCGTTGCAAAATGTACAATTTGCATGGTTTTGCATGGGTTTCCAGGGGTGTAATAAATGGCATTTATTTTAACTCTGCTGAGGTATGCACGATTGGGCATGGTAGATCTCGGGATCTGCCAACTTTCGTACTAGTCGGATATACAGCTGCAGAGTTATTAAGCAACAACCAAATGCACAATTCCGTTTTTTTGCAAATTCTTTGCTCTCACCTACAGGTCACACGGTTTGTGGGACTAGTCTGAAAACTTCAGGGAACGTGCCTCCAGGGTCCCAAATGTGCCTTTTGAAGATTTTGTGAAAAAATATTAAACGATTCAAAAATTATTCAAAAAATAAGTTCCCATTATAAGTTAATGGGAAAAGTTAAAAAGTTCAAAAGTGTCACAAATGCACCCTTTAGTCTCACAATTGGCCCTAGTAGTGTCGCAAATCCACCATTTTGTTTTCAGTTAGTGATCTCAAAAATGCTTGCCATTTAAAATTGGGACTCTCTAGGGACATAATTATTTCTGTGTTCACCTAGTTGGACCCTGAGGATGTTAGCCATGTCTTTATTTTGGGGTTAAACACCCCAGAAATATGTTTTTCAAATTTCTGGAAACAGTAGTGTGGCAAAGTAGTGTCACACCTGCGACACTTTCACAAATTTTTGCAAAAAGTGTCACAAATTGCGACACTACATTTCCAGACTATGGCCAAAACGACAGGAGTTCGTGACTCCTGGGCCCACCCAGGATAACTGTGTGTTTGTCTAAAGTCTGAAACAAACAAACTAATAAAGATGATTTAAAAAAATGAATGACAGGAGTTCTTTGCCACCCTGCTGCAAAAGAACCGTTTGGTCTTTTGGGCTGAAATTTGGAGGGAAGGCAGACCACAACTCTCAGATGTGTATATTGGTGCTTTGGTGAAAAAATATTGCATAGCTGCCAAGTTATGGTACTCTGAAGTTGATGTTTTTTCCCATAGTCTAACATGCTGGTGTATGCCTTTCGGGGCTCGTATCTCGAAAACGGTTCGAGATAAGGAATTTTCATAATGACAATGCGTAGCCCTATGGGCTACGTATTTAGCAAAAATACAGCCAGAAAAATCATGAATCATGTGAATTTTTTTTTCTACGTCGTACGGTTACTGAGATATAAGCAATTTAGTATTCCAACACCTCATTTTTGGCTCCGAGGCCCATTATTATGCATACATTCTTTGTACACACTGTGTTTCTCTATGCAGCTGTTGGGGAAAAACAGGGAATGTGCTTCTGTTAATGTTACACTTACTGTTTCCACTTGCGTTTACGTACCCGTTTGCGTTACTGTTACCAATTGCATTTCCACTACTGTTTGTCTTTGCATTTCGGTTTGCGTCACCATGTGCATTGCCATTTGCATTTACGGCAGCCCTTTTGTTTGTGTTTATGTTTTTCTTTTGCTTTGTGTCTTCATTGCTGTTACTGTTACCATCTGCGTTTCTTATTGCTTTACTGTGCCTGTGTGCATTATGGTTTGTGTTTCCATATGTGCTTGCATTTCCTTTTGTGTTTCTGTTTCCTTTGGCATTATTGTTGCTGTTACCATTACCATTTGCATTTACAATTGTGGTAACTTGACCGTGCGCATTACGGTTTGCCTTTTACGTACGCGTTTGCGTTCGCATTTATGTTTCTGTTTCGTTTGGCGTTATTGTTCATGTTAACTTTACCATTTGCATTTACAATTGCGGTACCGTGCCCGTGCACGTTACAGTTCAGGTTTACATTCGCGCTTCTGTTCGCGTTTTCATTTCTGTTACCTTTGGTGTTCTTGTTGCTGTAACACTTAACATTTGCATTTACAATACCGGTGCTGTCACTGTGCGCATTACCAGTTGCATTTTCATACACGCTTGCATGTCCATTTGTGTCACTGTTCACTTCAGTGTCACTTTACTCTTGTGTTTCTATTAACATTTACTTTACCATGTAGGTTTGCTTTACCATGTGCGTAACCATTGCCACTTGCATTTGGTTTGCAGTTCCTGTTACTATGTAACAAGACATCACATGGTAGGAGTGAGGGGCCCTTTTGGCCCCACACTCCCGCCACCAGATTCCATTCACTATTTATTGTCCTCATTCAAAAAAAGAAGGGAAATTAGAGGCAAGAAACTCCATTTAATGCATAAGTTAGGGTTGTTCCACAGTGACAAAGTGAGGAAATTTGGTGTTAGGGTTGAAGGCCCCCCTTGAACCCCCACGGCCCACCCCCTCAACCAGCATCGGGGTGCATGTTGGGGTCATGGGTCCTAACTCTCACCCATTCTCCTATACCTCTGTTTCTTTACACATGTGATGGGGTGAGAGTTAGGGCCGATGATCCCAATGCACACCCCAATGCTGGTTGGGTGGTGGGCTGGGGGTCCAATGGGGCTTTCAACCCTAACACCAAATTTCCTCACTTTGTCACTGTGGAACAACCCTAACTGATGCATTAAATGGAGTTTTGTGCCTCTAATATATATATCTATATCTATATCTAAATATATATATATATATATATATTCATTGAAAAAACTCTCTGTTAATGCATCAGTTAGGGTTTCTTTTATAGTGAAAAAAAGTCTGGAAATTCAGTGAATGGGTTACCAACCCTACTACCCCATCCCATCCCCAATTTACGCACACCAACCGGCATCAGGGTCTGCCTTGGGGTCGTCGGGCCTAACTCTCACCCCATTCCATGTGTAAACAAGCTGAGATGGTACAGCATAAGATAATGTGGTGAGAGTTAGGCCTGACAACCCCAAAGCAGACCCCGACACCTGTCGGTGTCTGTAGGTTGGGGGAGGGGTGGTAGGGTTGGTAACCCTAACACCAAATTTCCAGACATTTGTTGCTGTAATAGAAACCCTAACTGATGCACTAACATAGTTTTTTTGTAATGAATGTCCCTTCTCTTTTGAGATAGTATAATAGTACTCTTATTTTACTGTGAAAATGACCCTGTGCTCCAATTCTTCAGTATATGCACATATGTGTGTAGGTGTGGAAGCACAGGTCCCCCATGTGTCAAACAACAGTGACCAAATTGTCAGCATAGCCATCTTATTACCCCACCTCATGTACCGCAGTACAGAGAAATTGTGAAATGAAAGGTAAAATGTAATTATGCATAACAGCAACACCATTCTGCACCACAGGCACTAAAACATATTTCAGGGAGGCTGTGGAAAATGACAACTATACTGTTCATGAGGTGGTCTGACAAAATGGCTATGTTGAGAATTTGGCAGCAAAATATTGAAAAGTATCAAAGTTATGCATGTGCATAGATTAAATTCAGCAGATGCTCCTAATTCAGGCATTTTTAGGAATCTTTCACCAAATTTTCAACATGGCCTTTTTGAAATGCCACCTTATGAATAGTGGCACTGTAATTTCATGCATTTGTCCTGAAAGGTGATTTCACACAGCAGCCATGCCACAGGTGTGAAACCATGTTTCAGGCAGGATGTGATAAATGACAACTGTACTGTTCATGCGGTGGTGTGAAAAAATGGAAATGTTGAAAATTTTGAATGAAAATATAAAAAAAAGATGAAGTTATGAGTGTGCGTAGAAAGATTTCAGTTACCATGTTTAACTCAGGTGTTCTGGCATTTGTTGGCACCAGATTTTCAACATGGGCTTTTTGGGACCCCACCTCATGAACACTGGCACTGTCATTTCATTACTCAGTCCCAAAAGGTGATTCAGCACAGCGACTGAAAAATCATCTTATGTGTCTGATTAACGAGATAAGAGTGACAGCTTTCATGAGATGCGGTCCCAAAAATCCCATGTTGAAAATTTGGTGTACAGATTGCAAAAAATAGTTGAGATATCAACATAAGTTCAAAACACTTTAGACAGCCATTATACGGCACTTACCTTGATTCTTCAGTTTGCGGTTCTGCTTTGAAGAGTGCAGATATGTCCCGGTCAACAGAAGATGGCACCTGACATCCTCTGGTGGTAAATATAGGGCAAGGGTGTGTGTGTGGGGAGGTAGGCTGCTCAGTGGGAGGGTTAGGATGGTGGAGAGGGATTGGGAAGATGATGAATGACCGTTTTCTTCTCTCCAGGTTATTTAAAAAAAAAAGACTTCGGGGGACTGTTTCCTTTTTTCACAGATATAAATAAGAAATATATTGGGGCACTGAAGCTGAGCTCCCCAGCGTCCCACTGTACTGATGGTGTGGATAACATAACTGGGCACACTGGGAGTGGGCTACTCAGTGTACCAAGCTGTCGAGGGGGTAGTGCCAACATGGGGATTGTGCACCCAGTGTTGGAAAAATGGGTACTGTAATTAAAAATAAATATTTTGGTACACTGGGAGTTGGCTCCCTAGTGTACCACACTGGCAGGGGGTGTTTTTATACTGCTGACAGGGGATTGGGCACCCCAATGTTGGGAGAAACATTTTTATTTAATAAAACATGCCTCTGCCCCATAGAGGTATAAAAGGGAGAAAAAAAACTCCTTTTATTAGGTAAACACTAAGAGGTGTTTACCTAAATTGGGGACTATGAACATGATTTTGATATTATTTGGCCCAAAAATGGCCAAAAAAGGTTCTGAGCTTTTGTAGTGGGGCAATGGGGTTTTCTTATTGAAGTATTGCCACAATCTGTGGCAGTTTTGATGCTACTGTGCCGTTAGTTGCCAACAAATGGCCACAATTTGTGGTACTTTCACAAAACAAGTGCATCAAATTGTGGCAGTACCAATGGCTGAAACTCAGAAAACCTTTTTAAAAAGTAATGCCAATATCGTGTTCCTCAGTCCCTGATTAGGCAAACACAACTGTTGTTGTTTACCAAGGAGCAGAATATTTTGAATTTCACCGTTTTGTAGTCATCGCTAACTGAAAACAAGATGGTGACAGCACGAAAGTGCACAACCCATTTGCAAAAGTCAAAAGTGCTTTCCCGAAAGCAAAAACTGCTTTAGAGGCAGACATATATATTTTTCCCATAGGCTGTAACGGGAAATTTTTAACTTTAATAACTTTTGAACGGATTAATATTTTTTCACCAAACCTTCAAAAGGCACATCAGTGACCCAGACCCCATATACCCTGACAATTCAGACCGGACCCCCCAAACAGTTTTGTCCATTGCCCCATGCAAAGAAATTGACAAAAAAGTGGTATTTTTCACATTGTGTGTCATGCTGCAGCTCTTCAACTGCACACTTGACCACAAAGAAACTTGCCAGATCCAGATAGCTATAGTACCAGACGGTGCATGCAAAATTACAGGCAAATCAGACAAATGGTTGCAATGTTATTAAAGTGCTACATTTTGGGTTTAACACAGAAGTGGTGATGCAAACCTAACTATACCTGCACAAACGTGCAGGCATAATATAATATAATATAATATAATATAATATAATATAATATAATATAATATAATATAATATATATATAGGGCCCTGCACTCCCACATATGGATACCATTATGCAGTAATCAGACTGCTGTGCCATCCATTATGCAACACTGAGAGCACAGGGCCCTAGGAAGATGACAGTTCATTTCAGTGTCTGTGCACTTATGGATAGATGGTGGCACAGGGCCCATAGGGCCCTGTACTCCCAAACAGTGACACCATGGGAGTGCAGAGCACTCCTCCCAAAGCCATATAAGTGTAAGATTACACTTTCTCAAAAAGTAAGGAAATGCATTGCAAAAAACTTCATTAATGCATCGTTTAGGGTTGAAGTGATGAAAGTAGGGAAATGAGGCATTGAGTTGACATCCTAATACCCCCCCACCCTACCACCCCAGCCACCCTCACCTTCCACAGACCAACAGGTGATGGATGTGTCTAGCGGTCATTGGGCCTAACTCTCACCCCATTCTCCTATACTGCACCATGTCAGCTTTCTTACACATGGAATGGGGTGAGAGTTATGGCCGATGATCCCATGGCACACCCTGTCACCTGTTGGTCTATAGAGGGTGGATGTGGGGTGGTAGGGTGGGTGGTGTTAGGGTGTCAACCCTAATGTCTCATTTCCCTATGTTTGTCACTTCAACCCTAACTGATGCATTAATGAAGCTTGCAAACAATATACACATATATACGTGTGTATATATATATATATATATATTTGTATACACCTGATTGTTAAGAAACTTTTGTGTGTAGTGCCAGTCTTGACCCAAGCATGATTGTCCTTGAGACTTATAATAAGGGCCTATATTCTGCAACAGTCTTTGTGGACCTCACCAAGGCCTTTGAAAAGGTCAACCACTGGCTTCATTTATAATCCTTAGGATCACTTGCACTGTTACCTGGGGCCAGATATTCAAAAAGTTTGCCTGGAGGGCAAAGTGATTACTCACTGATAGTCTGAGGTTTGCACACATGTGCAATATTCAAAGGGAGCTTTGCATGTCCTAACAGGGTTAGTGCATGCAAAAAAAAATTGTATGCAGTAGGCAAAGGAAGGGGCTGGGACAGAAATAATGGTGCAGGTCACAAGATCGCTGCCTGAGTGTGCACAGCTACTCCTCGCTCTTCCTGGCCATTGCTGCCCTTTCTTCTTATTTTTTGACCATTGTGCTTTTAAAGGACTTTGCCTTGCCTGTTAGTGGTAGTAATCTTGCTGCAGCTGTGGATATTCTAGTTTTTTTCATGCAGATGGAGGCTGAAATGAAAAAATCCCCTGCCGCATCACACACCTCCCCTAATGCCGGAGCAGAATAAGACTTTGAAGAGGCCTAAGCAGCAGGCCTCTACTGCTGGCAAACAATCTACAATGTCGACAGCACTGACTAAGGAGCATTTTTTAGAATAGATGCAACCTTCTCAAGCTGCAGCCTCTGCTCTAACAGAGGAACTGCAGAGACTCAGATCATCTGTGTACTCCCTTGCAATGCAAGTGGCTGACTCTGAGACCTGTCTCACCTCTGTAGAGAACTAGAAATCCAAAGTGGAGCCCGACATGACCAACCTGCACCAGATGCTCTGGCACCTCGAAGATAAACTGGAAGATCTTGAGGGCCAGAGCTGATGAAACAACCTTATTCTGTTTGGTCTACCCAAAAAGGAGGAAGGCAATAACCCAAACACATTTATTCAGAAGTTTTGCAATCGGGTAGTGGGTCATTCTCCCAATGGACCTTTGTACATTGTGGAGCATGCACATCATTCTCTGCACTCACCACCCTCTCCAGGAGCGCCACCTCTGCCCTTTATTTTTAAGCTCCATAACTTCTTAGACAAGCAACATATTTTGTCTCTGGTGCATGAATTAAAGGAGCTCCTCTGGGAAGGGCATAGGCTGTGGCTTGCTCAATATTTGCAACAATCAGTCAGGGCAAAATGGCCTGAATTGCATCTCATTGTTTCAAAGCTTATTGTAGCAAGGAAACCATTTTGGGTTAGATACCCCACTGTATATCAGATCAGGCATGATGATCAGTTGCACTCCCTTGATACTCCTGCCCAGCAACCTGCCACATTAAAGAGTTGGTTCCCTGATCTTTTTAAGTGAGGGTGGCTTTTTGTCTCCCTTAGGCAGCCATTGCCATTCTGTGCAGTTTCACTAGGAATGTTGCTTAGGGCCAGTGGACCTTCTGCTGTTTCAGTCTTTAATGATGGCCCTGTCTTCCCTTTTTTACCCAGCCATGCTTCCCACCATGACGTTTTACTTATCCCCCTCCTCCATTGAGCTGATGCTCCTTCCTCCTTAAGTGTCCTGTTTCTTCCTGGACTTGTTTTTTACTTCTGAGGGATGAGTACAGCACTTGGTGGATGGTCCCCACCTCTTCCCACTCTGTTACAGTTTTTCTTGTCTGGCTTTCAACACCTTACCTTTGACTCTGTGGCTTTGGACTTCTCAGCTGGTCAGCAGCATTATGTAGTGCTTTAGTTTGTCATCCTGCCCAGATTGTTCCACCTCAAAGATGATACTGCGTGCTGCGTGAAGCTACTTTTTCCAGTTCTTCATTCATGCCCACTGTTTCATGGGTCTACTCACAGACTGTTGTGCACTTGGGACTTTTTGGACAGTTTGAAATGCAATTTACTGAAGTTCTGGAATTTCTGGCTGGAGGGTTCTGTACTTTACAGTCTTGCTGTCCTTCCCCTAATTTTGAACAAGGATTCTCAAGTGAGGTTCTACTTTTGGACTACATCACCAGGGCTTCCATGGGTGAATGGCCAGTCGGTGGATACTTTTGCTATTTGCTCCTACTCCTCACTGGCCCTGGTTTTGGTCATGGTGGGGGTTATTTTTATTGCAGTCATTTACAGTTGTTCAGGGGATGGGACTATTTACTCTCTCCAGGGTCAACTGTTGAAAATATCTTTGACTCCCCCACATTGTTCAGTCCCTATGAACTTTATTATTCCAGTGGGAGAGTACTGAAGTTCCTACAATCCAAGCTGAGTAGACTGATTTTTTCACCCTGAATGGACAGACTGGGATGAGTGTTTTATTGTTAGCATTATTTGATTTATTGCATTTTCTTCTTCTCTTTAATGTTGACTGCTGTTTGGTGTTTCACCTTTACTGTGAATGGGTGTTATTGTTTACCACCAGTTATTGGGTTGGTCTTTCTTCTTTTGGTGGGGGTGGGGAGGTGGGATAGAGCTCTGGTAGTTGGGGTTTGTATTCATCATGGGCATGGTTAGTTTAGGAGTGCAGCTATTAGGACCAGGGGGAGTGCTAGCTCTTGTAATTGTTTTGGGAATTTTTTTCCATTCTGTTGTGAGGGGTGAGGGGAAGTGGGTTGGGTTGGTTGCTTTTGGGAAGAGTCTTTATGGGTTTGGAGGTGGTGTGGAATGGATGTGGGGGGATCTAAGGGTTTGGGTATCTGTGGCCTTTTCCTTGTTCTGTAGTCCTAGTTGGGGTGTGGATCCTTGGCAGAGAAACTGGCACTGCTCCCTCCTATAATATGAGTCGTGACTAGTCCATTTAGGGTTCTTAGCTGGAACTTAAAGTGGGCACAGGATAGGAGTAAATGAGCCATGATTTTGCACCACCTGAACCACCTTCAGGCAGGGGTGGCCTGTCTACAAGAATCCCACCTCTGGAGGGAGGATGTTCATTATGTTCAGAGGGGCTGGGTAGGTCAGGCTTATGCAGCTAGGGTCTCATCAAAACAATGGGGTGTTGTCCTTTTCATTGCCAGATCTATCCCATTTAGGCTTACACAGGAGTTTTGGGACCTGGGGGGGTAGATATGTTATTGTACATGGGACAATTGGTCACACATCATAGTGTTCATGTTGGTCTACAGCCCTAACATGGCCTCACCACCTTTTTCATGCAGTTTCTCCCAATTCTAGCCTCCTGTCCATCCTCTGCAATCTTCTTGGTGGAGGACTGGAATGTGGCACTCTAGTCAGAGCTGGATCAGTCAGATATTAAACTGTGGGGTCTCTCCCCAAGGCAGAGGCCCTTGCATGACCTGATAGATGGGGCCAGACTTGTTGATGTATGGCAGATACCCCATCCTGGTACCTGACAATACTCCTTTTTTCCCTGCCACACCATACTTTTGGTGGGCTCACTTGTATCCCTGGTGTTATTGATTCTGACATCTATCCTATGGTTCTTTCTGATCACTCTCCTGTAGGAGTTCATTACTGCATGGGTGATGCCCCACACTGGGACACCCTTCGGGGTCTTAACGAGCAGCTCCTATGCAAGCCAGACTGTCTAGCCCATGTACATGAGTTTATCTCCACTTTCTTGGCTCACAATAGGGGCTCTGTTGACCATCCAGATACACTTTGGGCAGCCCTTAAGTGCTCGCTTCTGTGGGAGTTAATACGGTTCTCCTCAGTACGGGCTAGGGTTGGTAAGACCAGGTTAGAGAGCCTTCTTCAGGACATTCATCTCAGAGAGTGCACTATTTCCTGTAATTCCCCTGAGGCTGACTGGATTGTCTAGCATTGTCTCCGAGCCCAGCATGAGAGGCTTTTAGCTAACAAAGCTAAGCTTTTGCTTTGTCGCACCAAAACTACTTACCTAGAGGCAGGGGTGAAGGCAGGAAAATTACTTGCTTTACGCTTGCACCAGGCTGAAACATCTAAATTTATCCCATGTCTCTGGTCTCACCCCATGGCCCAAATTGTTACCAATCCCCAAGAGATGTCCTCAATCTTTTACTCATATTACTCTGCATTACATGGAGTGGATCCATCTCTGGACCCTATGCCTGAAGACATTTCTGCCTTCCTTGATTCCACTCTATTACCCTCCTTGGCACCCATGGTTGCTGCCCCTGGGAGTCCTTAACTCTACAGCAGAAGTTGAGGGTGCCATACAGCAGCTGCTGCTGATAAAGCGCCCGATCCTGATGGTCTGACCACCAATTAATACATTCCCTGCATGCGGGAGGTCACCCCCCTGCATGCAGAAGTGCATAACTGTTGGTTTAATAAAGGGATCAGTGACCTCAGCTTCCTGGAAGCTTTGATTACCCTTATACCCAAACTGGGGAATGACCCCTTACTGGCTGATAATTACTGACCCATCTCTTTACTTAATTCATATATTAAAATCTTTACTAAAATCTTGCCCACCTGTTTGGCCTCAGTCTTGGACCCACTGATTGGATGGGAACAGGTCAGCTTTATGGCCAGTAGACTTTCAGGGGATCATCTCCAAAAAGTATTGTACCTTATTTCCACCTCCAGGGAGAGTAATTCCCCAACAGCTTTTGTCTCCCTCAATGAGGAAAAGACGTTTGATCAGGTATCTTGGAAATACCTGTTTGCTACCCTTTACTGATTTGGCCTACCACATAATTTTATTAAGTGGGTCCAGCTCTTGAACAGTGTTCCTTCCACCTGGGTTTGGTGTAGTGGTTTCCTCTCCCAGTCCTTCCCTCTTCAGTGTAGTACACAACAGAGCTGTTCCCTGTCTCCCCTTCTGTTTAATTTTTATTTGGAGCCCCTCATTCATCATCTGTGCACTTTAGATGAGCTTTGAAGTATCCTAGTGGCTAGCAAGAGGTACACCTTATCAGCCTATGCAGATGACCTGTTATTCCACCTAGAAGATCCAGCTGACACCATCCCAATCTTGCTCAGGGAGATTTCACGTTTTTCGGCTGTGTCTTTTTATAAGCTCAATCTCTCTAGAATGAAAGTATTCCCTCTAAATGGTTTGGTGCTAAAGCAGGAAATAGTGGACTTGGTCTTTCATGGTAACCCCAAGCATTAACATATTTGGGAATTAAACTTTCATACTCTGTACCCCTAATGGTGAAGCAGAATCTCACAAAATCGCTCAATCAATTTAAGGCTGACCTAGAGAGATGGACTTCCATCCCCATGTCTCTCTGGGGAAGGGTCAACATCCTGAAAATAAATATTCTACTCCATTTGCTGTACTCCCTTGGAATGCTAAATGTTCACCTCCCCAAATCATGGTTTCTCTGTCTGCAAAGGTTATTTAACCACTTTCTATGGAAATTATCTTTTGTTCGGTGAACATATATTAAAAGAAACATTGGAAAAGACACAGCTTTCCTCAGACACTACGGAAACTCTCAATTAGTGCTATCAGACAGTAACAACTTTTTTTAATGATTTAAAACAGCTACTCACAACTTTCACTTTTTGTTGCTGGCAGCCACCATCCCATGAACAGCAGTAAGCTTCCTGAGCTCACCTTATGCTAATATGCCTCGTTTGACCTCTGCTATTGGTTGGCAGGACATATTAGCATAAAGTGAGCTCAGGAAGCTCACTGCTACTCATGAAATTTTGGCTCCCAGAAATAGAAAGTGAAAGTAGAAGGTCACTCTCTAAATCACTAAAAAAGCAATTAGAGGGAATTAAAGATGAATACTGCCTGAAAGAACTAATCAAGCATTTTTGTAGCACCTGGGTAAAGCTGTGCCTTTTCCAGTGTTTCCCTTTAAGTTAACTGAATCCAAGCTGAAAGGGGGGTTGTCGCTCCCCTGCATGTTTTTATAGTATGGGTCCCTTGCACATGAGTAAAGTTGTCCTTTGGGAGTACAAAGAGGGGTGACTCCCCTTATTTCCCACTATGGCTGGAAATTGAGAGAGCTCTGACTGCTCGGGTGAGCTGTTCCCTGGACAGTTTGCTTTATCTCAAACCCTCCCAGCTTCCTCGTATCTTCCATTCTAATTCTCTGTATTGGTCCCTTAAAGCGTGGTTCCAACTCCAATCATCTTTGTCTTTTTTCTGGATGTACGTAGTCTCCCAACTGCTTTTTGGCAACCCCCATTTTCGGACTGTGTATCATCTTATTGTGGTCTCCTTTTGTCCCCGGTTGAGGGATTGTACTCTGGCAGACCTTATTCAAGGTGCAGACTTCATTGCTTTCTAGTCCCTAAGGACTTTTTTTAAATTCCTTCAGGTCAAAGGGGCGGTCTTGGCTTTTTTGGGTCCCAAACCCTGGAGCTTAACACAGCTGGAGGGAATACACTTTCTTGTGTCCTTAGAGATGCAACCTTGGGCAGTGTCTACTGTCTATAAGCATTTCCCTTGACCCACATCTTTTTATTTATTTATTTATTGAGAGTATCAGAATTACAACCTTTGAGTCAGAGACTCCTTTGCAAAGGCTCCACGTCAGACAAAATTAGACACAAATCAACAGGCAATAGGAGCAATAGTTCATGGGTAAATAAATGGCAGGTACAAAGCAATGTACAATAGAAACAAATGGGAAACACTGACAATAACAGGAAAAATATTTTGTACAAGTTAATTATATACAAACATGTTGTACAAGACACATTAGCAGTTGGTGGTAGCTAAGGCAGGGATTCACAACATGTCATTCAAGGCCAGGTAGAGCAGGAATTCATAACAGGTCATTCAAGGTCAGGTAAGACAGAGTAAGTAAAGGCACTCAGAGGCCAGCAAGACTGGAGAAGGAGCAAGGCTAAGCAGTCAGAGGAGACCTTGTCATGGGGAGGGGTCTAGGAGCAATCATAGAGGTTGGAGGTGAGTATGTGCTCCCTAAGATTTGATTTGAAATGGCCAAGCTTCATAATTAAAAATGATATGGGTAGATTAACTAGGGCTAGGGTGGGTGGGTCTGCTCTGATGTTTCCTTTTAGGAAAAATGTTAGTGGTCAGAAGGCTTTTTCTTATATAGCACCTATTATTCGGAACCATATTTCAATTGTTATTAGCGGTCTGTTTACTTATGCTGCTTTTTCACAGTCTCAGTTTTTGTATTACCAATCATTACATGAATGTAATTGTTTTAACTGATTTTACATGTGACATGAATCCTTGACATGGAATCTTATTCCTATATTGTCTATCTGTTACTTGTATTGAATGTATTTATTATGTTTTGTCTGTGTGGGTCGCGCCTGTAAAAGGATATAATGTCCAGTTGTGCTTACCCATTAAACAAATAAACATAATGATAGAGAGTTCAGAGGGAGCAGGAATTCAGCCAGAGCAGAGCTTTATACATAAAGAACAGCTGACCTAGGGACATCCTACAGTGTGGAAGTGTTGGGGGAGTTTGCAGAGCTTCTTGTGGATCAGGTAGTTGGGGCCAGGGTAAGAAGTTGGTGAAGACCGGGGGAAGGGGGTGAGACCCAGGGCAATTTTTTCAGCCAACAGACATGTTTGATAGTGTACACATGTACACAGCAGTCGAAATTTAGCCAGTTAGACATTCTGTAAAGGTCATATGTATGGACTCACTTCATGTCACACCCCGTCACAAGCCTACAAGCCTTATTCAATGCAACATGCTCCAAAAGAGGGAGTGGCCTGGCACTGTACTTCAAGTCTCAACTCAATGTGTCTCTCATACAAGGTCCCCCTCTGGCAAATTGTGAGGTGCTTTATGCAATCCTGTTACTTGGGGGAGTAAATAAATCCACATCTTCAGCCTTTACATCCCTCCTAGAAATGCTAGGTTGGGCCTGGAAGAAATTATTGAGCTTGTGCCATCTGTGTCTGGGAAAAATGAAGTATTACAGTATGCCTGGGTGATTTTAATCAGGACTGGGCAGGGCCCTGTTCCTCTATGTTATCCACCCCTACCAGCAAGGCAAGGCAAACCTCACTCAACTTATCCGGAACCCCACAAGAATCTCCCATCGTGGTTCCACTACCAGCCTCATAGATTGGATCCTGACTAATAGGAAAGAGAACTTCTCCTCAGTGGGTGTTCTACCTGATACAATAAATGATCACTGCCCTGTCTACTGCATCTGGGACACCACCCCTCCCTCCTACCCATCTAAAGTCTTATCTTTCTCTAACATCCCTTAACTAAACCCTGCTGCATTTCTGCACAATCTAAACATGGTTGACTGGTTCACCCCCCCCACACACAACCAATGACATAAACATAGAGGCTGAATACTTCAACAATACCCTACTCTCACTCCAGAACCTTCATATTCTGATCACCACACGTAGAGCAAAAGGTAAAGTTACCAAATGGCTTAAGTGTCCTCTTCTTCAGCTGCTAAAATGTAGAGATAAACTCTGGTCAGTATGGAAGTCCTCTTCCCTTCAACCTGACTTTGAGGCCTACAGGTTCTTATGCAACACCTGTAAAAGGGAGATTCACTTAGCCAAGAGCATATACTACCGGAGCCTTCTCAGTTCTTCTGCCTATAACCCTAAAAGGTACTAGTCTCAAATTAAGGAAATCCTCGGGAACAACAAGCCTATGACTCCAAATGAAATTCTGATAAATGATATCCACTGCAATAACCTTCTTACCATAGCAAATGCCTTTAATGCCCTGTTTTCAACACTCCCCATCCTCTCCCCTCCATCCACCGTTACCTCCCCAGTATCCACATCCCCATCAGCTAATGCTGCCCTGGCTCTTGAACTGTCATCAGTCACTTGTACAGAAGTACTTAGGCTACTAAAGTCAATCCCTGCTTATGGTAATGCTGGCCCTGATGGTATCCATCCTAGCATTTTAAGACAGTCTGTCTCTTGTCTCGCTGTACCTGTAACTAGACTTTTCAACCTCTCCATCAGCTCTGTCTCTGTGCCACTGGCCTGGAAAGTTGCCAGAACTGTACCTATCTTTATGAAAGGGGATGCACGGATTATGTCAAATTACAGGCCCATTTCCCTCATGCCCATACTCAGCAAGCTGCTTGAGAAACTTGTTCATCGGCAGGTCACTATGCGCACCTTCTCAGTTTCAACCTACAGTCCCCAGTACAACATGGCTTTAGGGCTGGGCATAGCACAACTACTGCTCTTACTCAGTTAACCAGTGATGTTAAAAATAACATGGACAAGGGATTACTCACTGGGGCAGTGTTCATTGATCTCTCTAAAGCATTTGACATGGTTCATCGCCCACTACTATTGGCCAAGCTGAACTCTCTTGGAGCATCTGATGCTACCCTTTCCTGGTTTGGTAGCTACCTAGAAAATCTGTCTCAGGTTATCTCCTTCTGCAAGCCTCTCTCCTCTCCCATCTCTATCACCTGTGGTGTTCCACAGGGATTGATCCTTGGTCCCCTACTTTTCTCCTTCTTTATTGATGATATCCCTACTCCCTCTTCTCATTGCAATATTATCATGTATGCTGATAATCTGGTGCTTTACTCAGCATCCAAGTCTATTGTTGACATCAACCTACATCTCTCCCCTGCTTTTCAGACCCTCTGATCCTGGTTCTCATCCAACTACCAAGTTCTAAACATATCTAAGACCCAGGCCATGCTCATCCGCTAGAAAGGTATCCACTGAGTCTCTAAAGCCCCAGGTGCACTGCTGCGATGGGACTGCTGTCTCCAACACTTCATCCTTCAAGTATCTTGGGGTAATGCTGGACCCGGTACTTGATTACTCTGAACATGTCAATGAGGTGTGTCACTCGGTTAACACCAAAATTGGTGCGGCATACAGAGTGTGTCACTCACTCACTCACTCCAGCTGCTAGGATCTCAGTTGAGAGAGGTGTTTTACTCCTACAACTGCTATATGCCCTGCCAGTGATCTCTCATGCCAACACGGGTGTTCTTCACAAATGGAACACATCTTACAACAATATCAGTAGATTTGCCCTATCAGCTCCCTGCCTAACCCATCACTGTCTTCTCTATTCTGCTTAAAAATGGTTTTCTCCTGATGCCATTCATTCTTACACCCTAGGGTGTTTTGTTGACTTCTTAACCAGATCTCCTTGCCCCTCCTCTCTGGACAACATGCTCACCCCTATCTCTCACTTTCGCTCCCTTAGATCCTCTACCTCACCTTTGCTATCCATTCAGAAATGCTCCACTAGAATGGGAGAGCAAGCCTTCTCCCACTTTGCAACTAGGTTTTGGAACTCACTCCCCATTCATATCAGAAACTTCTCATCTCACCTTACATTTAAGCATGCCTTATTTTCCCACCTCTTTGCTCTTGATAATTGTGACTGCACTTAACTTCTGCATTGTCTATTTACTTAGACTCTGTCTCTCTACTTTGACTATCAGCTTGTAAAGCTTCTCCCTTTCCTAGTCCTAAGGTCTTGTCTACCTTCTATCATGTATCTGCTGTTGTGTACCTAACTGTCTGTTTCTTCCACAGCTAGGCCTGTCAGACTGGTCAATATTGCTTGTTTTTGTTAAAGTGTATGTAGCAACAACTTCACTATTGTTGGTGTTCTCCAGTTGGCCAATTATCTTCTGCAGCTGTCCTCTGTCATTGTATTTGTTCGACAGTATCTCCAGCATTCAGTCTCAGTCTCCTTCTCACACTGAAGGAGCTAATTGCTTTCCTCCCACAGCTCTTCCAAAGGATTAAGTGTGTATGTGGGGGGTGGAGCTGGCAAACTGTCTGTAATTTCCAACAGATGGAAGGGTTAAAAAGTCAGGTTAGTTGATATCTTGGAGGTAGAATACTTGGTTTGCTGGCCAAGGCACCTAGCTTCACCTGAGCTCTTTCCTTCTAAGACTGCTTGAAAGGCAGAGTAGAGAAACTTACCAGAGCAAGGGAAAAGGATTAAGACTTATTTTGGCGAAGCAGATTTACTGTGTGATGTTGTTTTTTATTTTTTACTCACAGGGATTGCTACTGTTTGTTGCTAACATTTCATTGCTTTATTTTTCTCTGATTCAAATTGTTGTTACTGGTATACCTTCTTCTGCATTATTACAAGGTGTGCCTACAGGTGTGTGCTAACAGATTACTGCTGTAATCTTCTGATTCAAATTGTCTTTTGCAAGGTATATCTTCTGTTACTGCTTTATTTTTCTCTGTAGCAAAGTGTTTCTACAGGGTATATCTCTCTGAAATTACTGTATTACAGGTGGAGCTTACATTTTTGTGACTTTTTTATCATTGGGCTAAGCAAAATTACTGTTTGACACTGTGTTTTATTTTATTCTTGTTTTTTTGTTTGTTGAAAAGGTTTGTTGTCTCAGAGGTGTTTCAGTCTCCTTCTCACATTGAAGGAGCTAATTGCTTTCCTCCCACAGCTCTTCCAAAGGATTAGGTGTGCATGTGGGGGTGGAGCTGGCAAACTGTCAGTAATTTCCAACAGAAGGAAGGGTTAAAAAGTCAGGTTAGTTGATATCTTGGAGGTAGAAGACTTGATTTGCTGGCCAAGGCACCTAGCTTCACCTGAGCTCTTTCCTTCTAAGACTGCTTGAAAGGCAGAGTAGAGAAACTTACCAGAGCAATGGAAAAGGATTAAGACTTATTTTGGCTAAGCAGATTTACTGTGTGGTGTTGTTTTTATTTTTTACTCACAGGGATTGCTACTGTTTGTTGATAACATTTCATTGCTTTATTTTTCTCTGTAGCAAAGTGTTTCTTACAGCGTATATCTTCTCTGAAATTATTACAGGTGGTGCTTTACAGATTTTACAGTTTTATCAAACATAAGGATAAGCGTTCAGGGTTACTGCATTTGTTGTTTACTGATTGTTTCTACTCTTACCTCCTTGTTCTTTCGTCCGTGGTTCTTCTTTTCGGCAGGGGAAAGGCCCAGCCACCCACCCCCATCCCCATCCCCAACCACCCCACGCTACACTCCTTTTATAGGGTACCACAGTTGCGACATTTCCTGTGGCAGAGCAGGAAGGGGTGGATCAGTGGGGCCTCCACAAGGTAAGCTCACTTACAGGGGCACTAGTATAACAAGTTAAACAAAACACAATCAAACCATTACTTGCATTTTTTTTCCTTTTTTTTTCTTCTGATTACTCTGACTAGATTATAAACCCAGCAATTTATCTGGAATGGATATCATTAACTGCAGGTACTGTGGAACAATTTTCAGAAGGACGTTCTTACAGGATTTAGGACACTCCTACATGCTGGGCCTTTGGAGATCTTAGGGCTCAGCTCCGGGCAGCATGGGCAGAGATTGCACGCCTCAAATTTCATATTCAAGAGGAAATACATTATAAGAACCACCCGCCACTTCCCCAGCATCCAACAGAAAAACCTCGACCGCAGAGGGTAGTTGGTCCAGGAGGTTGGCAGGTGGTTAGGAGAGGCAAATCGGGTGCCCAATCACTCTCTGCTCTCCAACATATTACCTCCAAAACCATATAAACACTATAAACAGGTATCTGCCTCTATCTCTGAAATCAAACAAAGAGGCAGAAGACACTGCAGAGCAGGACACTGCAGCACAGGAGCTAGCACAACAAAACTCATCCAAATCAGGAACCAAAACAAAAAAAGCAAAAAGGAAATCCAAAAAACTTCTGATTATAGGAGACTCCATGATTCGGGGAGTTGATACCCATCTCCAGCCAGGGTTAAAGGTCAGATGTCTCCCAGGTACATCAGCATGGAGAGACACTGACCGCATTGCTAAAATTGTTCACAAAGCAGGAGAAAACATTGATGTCCTAGTACACATAGGGACTAATGATCTCAGCAGCCGGTCAGTTGTGGAGACCAAGGAACATCTGACCAGGCTGGGTGACAAACTATCATCTATTTCATCCGGCATCTCCTTCTCTGAGATCCTGCCAGTCTGGGAGAGGGGAAGAGATGGATGGAAGGTCAGAGAAGGGGAGATAGGGGAGCTAAACACATGGCTCAAGGGCTGGTGCCAGGAAAAGGACACAGATTTGTAGGAACTGGCAACAGTTCTGGGAGTGAAAGTTCTTTAAATTTGATGGACTGCATCTGACTAAGGAGGGAGTCAGTGCATTGGGGCAGAAGTTTGATGTCTTTGCAGAATATTTAAACTAGCAAATGGGGAGAGGGGTGCAGCACCCCATATGTTGAATGGGAATAACACCCTCCCCTTCAGCTAGTGGTCAAACAGGGATTCAGCATGTTTGCAGTTCATTTGCATCACCAGGTAAGAAAAAAGGTTTGTCTCCCCATACGACGCACAGGGGTAATGCCAAACCTCACCCAACAACTAACACACCAAAATCTGGCCAATGGAAAATCATGTACACAAATGCTCACAGCCTGGGAAATAAGATCCCAGACCTTCAGGCAATAATGGCAGAGGCTAAACTGGACATAGTAGCAATTAGTGAGACATGGTTAGGAGCGGCAAATCGGGTGCCCAATTGGGAGACACTTGGGAGACTTCAGTATCTGACTATGTATTGTTCAGAAGAGACTGAGGTGCAAAAAGGGGGGGAGGAGTGGCCCTGTATGTCAATGAACATATCAAAGCTACAGAAATTCAGAATACATATAAGGAGCCAGAAGAACTGTGGGTCACCCTGGAAACAGGAAATGGGACAGCCATAAGAACTGGGGTTGTCTACAGACCCCAGACCAGGGGAGGACATAGACACATTACTGTTAGAAGATACACAAAACATGACAGCTAAAGGGAGGTTCTGATAATGGGAGACTTCAACATGCCAGATACAGATTGGTATACCAGCATGAACATCTGCCAGAACTAGACACATAGTGGATTCCCTGCAGGGGAGGGCCTCAAACAACTGGTACAGCAACCCACAAGAGACAGGGCTATCCTAGATCTAGTACTGACTAACAAGGAAGGGATCACAGATCTCCAGGTAGAAGGTCACCTGGGGCCAGTGACCATCACATGGTATGGTTCAATTTGGCTACTACATCTAAATCATCCCATTCCAAGGCAAAAATATGGGACTTCAGAGGAGCTGACTTTGATAAGATGGTCAACAGAGTTAAGCTAGCCCTGGAAAAAGAAACATAGGTGAGGGGTACAGGCAAAGTGGCAACCATTAGGATGCAATACTTGAAGCAACATCCCATTGTGTTAGACAGAAAAGGAAGTGCAAAAGAAGAAGGAAACCACTTTGGTTCTCAAATACAGTAGCAGAAAAGGTCAGAGCCAAAAGGCTGGCCTTCAGGAAATATAAGGGAACACAGCAGGGATGAAGATAGGGAGGCATACCAAACTGCCCTAAGGGAAGCAAGGAAGGCAGTAAGGCAGGCAAAGTCCCAAACTGAGGAAACACTAGCACGAACAGTAAAAGAAGGTGACAAGACTTTGTATAGATACATTAGTGAAAGGAGAAAGTCCAGAGGGGGTATTCCTAAGCTTAATGGAGAAAAGGGAGCATGTGAGGAGAGGACCCTGTAAAGGCATCTATCCTAAATAGATACTTTTGCTCAGTATTTACTGAAGAGAAGGTAGGGCAGGGCCCACAGCTTAGCATCATGGACACAGGGGGTGGGAGGTGAGCACTACTCCCTTCACAAAAGAAAGGGTCCTACAAGAGCTGGCTAAGCTCAGGGTGGATAAGGCAATGGGACCTGATGGCATACATTCCAGGGTACTTAAGGAGCTAAAGGTGGAAACTAGCAGAGCCATTAGCAGAACTGTTTAGTGAGTCTCTGAGCACAGGAGAGGTCCCAGAAGACTGAAGAAGGGCTCATATGATCCCGCTCCACAAGAGTGGTAGCAGGGAGGAGATGGGGAACTACAGACCAGTCAGTCTTACCTCAATAGTGGGCAAGATTATGGAGGCACTTCTTAAGGAAAGGATAGTGCAACACCTGGAATCCATAGGGGTACAGGATGCAAGACAGCATGGGTTTACAAAAGGAAGGTCCTGTCAAACTAATCTCATAGATTTCTTTGACTGGGTAACCAGAGTGGTGGACCAAGGGGGAGCAGTTGATGTTGCCTACCTTGACTTCAGCAAAGCTTTTGACACTGTTCCACATAGAAGATTGATAAATAAGCTGGGTAGGCTCAGGGTGGGTCAGAAGTTGGTCAACTGGGTGGCAAACTGGTTGACGGGCAGAAAACAGGGAGTGGTGGTAAATGGTATACAGTCAGAAGAGATGCAAGTCACAACTGGGGTACCTCAGGGATCAGTTCTGGGGCCAGTCCTCTTCAACATCTTCATTAGTGACCTTGCAGATGGACTAGAGGGTAAGGCTTGTCTGTTTGCAGATGACACCAATATCTGCAACAGAGTAGATGATCCAGATGGGGTGGGCAGAATGAGAAGAGATCTGGATAAACTAGCAAAATGGTCAGAAAAGTGGCAACTGGGATTTAATGCAAAGAAGTGCAAAATCATGCACATAGGGAAGAGAAACCCTGAAGCCACCTATAGGCTGGGAGGGGAGTTGCTAGCAGTCACAAAGGAAGAAAGATACTTGGCATCATCATCACTGATGACCTGAAATCATCCAAGCAGACCTCTAAAGCAGTAGGTAAGGCTAGGGGTGTTAGGGTGTATTAGTAGGGGTATCACAAGTCATAAGATGGAGGTAATAATCCCTCTTTACGAGACACTGGTTAGGCCCCATCTGGAGTACTGCGTGCAGTATTGGAGGCCACACCTTCACAAGGACATTAACCAAATTGAGGCAGTCCAGAGAAGGGCAACCAAAATGGTGCAGGGACTGCATCAGAAGACATATGAAGACAGATTAACAGAGCTCAATATGTATACCCTTGAGCAAAGGAAGGAGAGAGGTGATATGATTGAGGCATTCAAACACATTAAGGGCATTAACAAGGTGAAAGAGTCTAACATGTTTAAATATAAGAAAAATAGCAGGACAAGAGGACGCAGCATGAGATTAGAGGGGGCCCGATTAAGGGGGAATGTGAGGAAATTCTTTTTCACAGAAAGGGTGGTGGATGCATGGAATGGCTTACCACAAGAAGTGGTGGCTATGAATACAGTGAAGGGCTTCAAACAGGCATGGGATAGGCATAAGGGAGCAATACAAATGACTATGAATAGATAGGCCACTGACAGAGCAAAGGCCGATGGCACATTTATAAGGTAGAAAAAGAAATGGGCAGACTGGATGGGCCTTGCGGTCCTTATCTGCCGTCAACTTCTATGTTTCTATGTTTCTATGCATTATGTATCTGACTGTTTATCACTGCTGTGTTGTTACTATTGTACCCTTGTAGTATTGTAATATTGTACTCTCCCGGGTCATGCCTGAAAATAGGCAGGACTTTTTGCCTAGTGCACTTAACTGGTTACCAAAAGCTAATAAATAAATAAATAAAATGTGGTTTTGGTAAGTGAGGGAGGCATCAGGGGTGACTCCAAGGCATTTAAAGATGTTAACTTGTTTCAAAGAAGTAAGCTGATGGTTTAGTATTGAACCGGGGCATCCCAGTGTCTGTTTTGGGGATGTGAAAAAAATCATCACTTCATTTTTTTTATAGTTAAGGACAAGTTTATGGGAAATAAACCAGGATTCAGTAAAGCACTGTTGTAGGATTTTCTGGAGATTGAAGGGGTCAGGGTGGCTATTGAAGATTACTGCATCATCTGTGTATAGGAGCAGATGACTGGAGCAGGCTTTGGTCATTTATTTAGGAAAAGGCTAAATAGGAGTGGTCTCAGGATAAAGCACTGGGGGACTCCAGAGCAGACAGGGAGACTTTCCAAGAGGGTAGTGTTAAATTTTGACTTCCTGGGACCTGCCACTTAGGTAGTTTGCCAACCAGGATACAGCATCAGGGGATAGGCCCAAGGAGGGTAGGGATTGATTTAAGTTGGTATGATTTACAGTGTCAAATGGGACTGGCAGTATAGCCCAGAGGGGCTGGCAGTATAGCCTAGAGGTTACAGTAATGAGCTGTGAATGAGCATAGTACATCCAGCAGACCTGGGTTTTATTCCCACAACCTCCACTTGTATTCTGTGTAACTGTGAGCAAGTCACTTAACCTCCACAGTGCTCCCATGTCTCCACTTAAAACAGGCAGTTGTGCCTAGTGGGCTTTACCTGGTTACAAAAGACTTAAATGAATAAATAAATGTCTTACTTAGGTCAATGAAAACTGATCCAACATGGTGAACACAGTCAAGTGCTTTGTGTATGAAGTCTGTGTATTCAATTATTGCAGTGATGGTGCTGTGTCCTAGCCTAAAACCATGTTGCTCACTGCAGAGTAGAGTGTTTTTGGAGAGGTAGTCTGAGAGTTGGTCCAACGCAATTTTTTCTAGGGTCTTGGAAATCAGGGGGAGGATAGAAATAGGACAGTAGTTTCCTGAGGAGGCTCTATCACCACCTTTCAGGATTGGAGTAACCACTGCTGACTTCCATGGTGTAGGAAACTGACCGAGACAGAGGGAGAGGTTCAGAATGTTAGTAATGGAGTAGAGGACAACATCAAGGGCAAGGTGGAATAGCTTGAGGTCCAGACTATCATCACTGATCCTAGACTTCCAAAGTACTTTAGAAAGGTAAGTGCAGGCCTCACGTGGTGTGACAGTCCAAAAGCAGAAGAGAGGTACCCCATCGGGGAGGAGGAGGAAGAGAGAGTGGTGGTGGTATTGAAGAAATACAATGGTAGAATACTGCTTAGGTCAGTGAAGGAAGTGTTAAGTGAGTGAGCGATGCTTAGTGGATCCTGTAAGAGATCATCATTTACCTTGAGTAGCGAGGGGGGAGGGGAGGTGACTTTACCTGATAATTCTTTTATGTTGTCCCAGAAACGACAACCAGATCCCCATGTATCAGAGAGGGAAGACTGATAGTAGGCAGTCGTAGCCCCATGGATTTTATGGGTGCAGTGATTTCTGGCAGCGCTACAATGTTGCTTGTCAAGTGGGAGTACAGTGGCGAGGGCAGTTCTTCATAGGTTGTCTCATAACCTCATAAGATTGAGAAGGGTGTATTAAGACCTTCTTGGAGAGGGGTGCATAATGGTCACATATGGCATTAAAGGTGTTAATGAAATAGGCCAGGGCATTATCAATGTCAGTGGCAGAGGTTACAAGGGTCCAGTCACTGTTGGCCAAGCATTCCTTAAAGCAGCCACAGCTGGCCCATCGGCGCAGCGGTTAGATTTCCGCTTGCGATGCCGGTGACCCGGGTTTGGGAATGGACTCGGGTCATTGGAGGGCCGGCTGGGGGGAGAATGATTGAGCATCTCTAGGACTGCTCTCCTTCTCTGGGGGGAAAGGAGGGACCCGCGATCACACAGGAGCAACACCTGGTGGAGGACGGGTTGCCACCCTGTATGCAACATGAAATTGATGCTTTCTGGGGTGGGACAGATGCTGGTGTCATTGCACATCTCTGCCCCAGCATACAGGGGAAGGAAAAACATGGCAGGACCCCTGTCTCTATGAAGCCCTCCTCGGGACTTCAATTAGCCTCTGCCGCCAGATGCTCTCCCAACTAGATACCAGCCTGCGGCACCGAATACTGGTACCACAGCCCAACCCTCCATGGGGAAAGCTGGGGGGTGACCGGGACAGCAACAGTAATGAGCAGTAGGTGGGAGTCCCGGGGGCCATGACCAGGGCCGATTATGACAGAAGGGTCCAGCCAGGAAAAAAGCAGAATAAATATAGAACCCTTGTGTAGCTTATGCTGAAAGCTGACCCTAGGGGGTGGTATCTTAGTATGGCTTGTCCAGTGGCAGAGGACAGAGGAGTGGTCACTTTAGGCTTCAGGGAGTATGGAGACCTCTGAGAGCCTTTCAGGACGATTTGTAAAAATGAGGTCCAACATGGTTGATTTACTTGTCTTGGAGTCAAGTCTAGTTGGGAAGGGGATGACCTGGGAGATATTAAGGGCTGCAACTGCATCATAATATGGTGCAGCTGGGCAGTAGATCAGTTTATATTGAAATCCCCTAGTGCAATGATTTCAGCATTAACCTGTGTGAGACTGAGGCCTGAGAAGGACTCCATGTCAGCCTGGATAGTCTGGGGAGTCATCCAGGTGGTGCTATTGCTTAGCATTACCCATTGTTTGCCATGTGAGCTTTAGTGGTGAGAGTGTTGGTCCTGGTCCTTGGTTCTGGCCTGATCCAGCAGTCCTGTGGCAGCTTCATAGAAGGAAACAAAATGCCAGACATCTGCCACTGCAAGAAAGCTGCTATCAGATGCACAGCCCAAGACTCTGGTCTACTGACTGCTTCTGCATTGTGATCCTGGACTTCAGAACTGTGAGTCAAACAGGGCCTACCCTGACCTGTGGAGTTACAGTAACGTTTTCACAGTAAGTTGCAGTTCATGCTAAAGTGCATTAGTGCCGGCCAACCCACGGCAATGTACAGGCCTGAATCTCAACTGGGTGCCCAGGTTAACTGTCAGTGACACTGTTACCAGTGGGGAGGTGGGTTTATGGTTGGTACTAACAGAGGCACTGTTGTTACTATTATCAGTTTACTAGTTTATTATCAACTTCAATCGCTGTTTACTTTACATTCCCATTCCCCTTTTCCCTTGTTAATAAATATCTTACTGTTATTGGTTAAAACTATTTGTGAGTATATTATTGGTGACAATCTGTAATTGTATGCACTATAAGGTACAGCAACTGTCTATAGTATTTCATGTGTGGAGTAGCTGGAAGGGGAGTTGAGTATGTACATAATCCCAAGGGGTTGTACACTACAAACAACTGGCCCACTATAATTCACTCTGGGTAGAGGCACCACACTATTTACTTTTACCTCATGAAAGAGTCCCCAACATCAGAAATAGAGCTCATGCATCTCCACCTTGTTGAGTCTGCAAGGCAGGGGTAGTAGCCCACAGTTACATGTCACTTGAGTTACAGATGGCCTTCATTTTCCATAAGAAAACCCCAGAAAAATATGTATTTCTGCAGGGATTTCTCCTGGCCCTATCCTCTTCAATCTGCTCATCAGCAACATTGGATAGGGCATCTGGGGCAAGCTGTGCCTCTTCAAAGATGAGAGGAAGCACTATAGTAGGGTGCATAGTGACAAATGGATCAGGGAGATGCAGATAGATCTACAAAGGCTAGAGAGTTGGTCAAAGGTTTGGCAGTTGAAATTCTATGCAAGAGAAAATGCAAGGTCATACAACTAGGGGAAAAATACACAACAGAGTACTGTATGGGAGGGGTTAAAATGAGCACTACAGCAGAGGAAAGGGACCTGGGAGTTATCATTACTGACTAATGTACTGTACCGCATATAATAAAGCCAGTGTAACTAATAAGATGCTGGGGTGTATTGGAAAGGGTACTGACAGAAGTAACAAACTCTAGCAAGAGACAATATGGCTGCAAAATAATGGTATTGTGGGGAGTGAGAAATGTGTAAAATAGCATTTACTTTGCACTAACCACTGAGCCACCTAACTGCACTTTCTAATTATTGTGATACACACATACACACACTGAGTAATATATATAAACATACATGCCTATATATTCCAGTGTAACATAGCAGTACACTGTCTACACACATGTTTACAGATTTAAAAAAATGCATTGAGTGACCGTTTTCTTCTTTTCAGTCTCCAATGGACATTAGAGGGTGGAAGGTTGCCACTAGCCATTTCATTCAAATCAGCAATGCCATGCATACGTCTGAAACCAATCTAGATAGCAGGGGAATGTCGACTAATGATTTTTGCACTAACCACTGAGACACCTAACTGTACTTTCTAATTGTTATGATATATACACACACACACACACTGACTAATACATATACACATACAGTAGTAGCCACAGACATGGTCAGATATTTCACAAAATTTCTAAGGAGTTTCTTTGTACTGTCCCTACTGTGGAAATGCAGAAAGCAAGAGATTTCTCTAGAAATATCACAGAAATTTCAAGAAATGCCTGACCACATCTTTGGCTGTGACTATGCATATATATTGCAGTATAGCATAGCAGTGCACTGTCTACACACACAGAGCATTGTCACACACACACACACACACACACACACACACACACACACACACACATATACACACACACACTGCCTTATATGGCACTTATTTACTTATACATCTAACCTTAATGTTTACTGTATTTATGATAAGCACTGTGTTTTGCACAAACTTACTGTACTAATCTATGGCATGACTGGGTAATGAAGGTAGAGGACCAGGAAGGTGTGGTGGATGTGGCCTATCTGGACTTTATTGAGGACACTGCAGAGGCAATGGAGGGGAAGGTATGACTCTTCACCAATCATACAAGGTATGCAATAGGTGGACATGCCAGGGGGGTTAAAAGAATGAAGGAAGACCTTAAAAAACTGAAGAAATGGTCTGAAGAATGGCAGCTGGGATTCAATGCAAAGAAGTGCAAGATCAGTGCAGGTGTGATAAAATAAGTTTTGTGTAGACTGTGTTTTGATGGTAATATGAAAGAAATACATAGCAGAGTTACAGTTGTATGGTATTAATTGGAGAGAGAAAACCATTTAGGTAAGATATTAAGTTTTCAGTGCAACACAACATTACAGACAGAACATAGTTAAATAATACACATTTGGATATTCACAAACAATATTGACAAATGAACACATAGTTACAGACAGAAATATGTGTACACAGTAACAGCATTGAAAATGCAATTGAAGTGTGTCTTTCAGTTTCTCTAGTCTTACAGACTTCAACACTGGGATGTTTTATGACCTTGTACTGTATATATGCATAGCATTCCTTTTGTGGCTTTTGACCTTCAGATTGCCACATCTTGTCTCTAGTGCTATGCTTGCCAGATAAACATTTCTCTAAAACTTTGGAATTCGTGTATAGAATGAAACAGTTTTTTTTGGGGAGGGGGTTGTTTGTTTGTCTTTTGAAAAGGCCTGCTATGATATCACCTATTTTGTTCATTTCAGTGCAACACAGGCAAGAAGAAAAAGTTAGAAAGAGAGGGAGATATCAATCTCAATTAGAGTTGAAAGGCTGATTAAGTTGACATGTTTATGAGTTAAATAGTGCTTTCAAGACTGCTCAGCTCATTTCAACTTAGTGCAGTGAGCCTACGAAACCTCCACTAGTATCTAGTCCATTGGTTATCTGGAGGGCTCCTTTTCTCTACTGTTAAAGTAAGACATCTGCAGGACTAGGCACAATGTTGCCATAAAAAGGAGGTACTGCTACCTCTATGTAGGTCACTGGTGAGGTGGTACCTGGAATACAGTGCTCATTTCTGGAGTCCTCACCTAAGAAAACACAGAACAGGATGGACACGGTGAAATGCAGGGTGACCAAGTTGATTCAGGGCCAACCTGGCAGGTCCTATGATTATCATCTCAAGGTATTGAACATGTACTCTCTTGAAACCAGGTGACAGAGGGGATATGGCAGAGTCCTTCAAGTTCCTGAAGGGAATAAACAAGGAGAACTGCAGGGAACTATTTAGCAGCAGTACAGAGTCAAGAACCCAAGGTCATAAGTAGAAACAGGTGAGGGAAAGGTTTAAGAGGGATGTGAGGAAATCCTATTTTATTGAAAGGCTGGTGAAGCTATGGAGTAGTCTGCTAGTAGAAATGGAGGATGCTGGGATTGTAAATGGCTTCAGTCACAGGTGGGACAGAGGGAAGGGTCTGGTGGTTGCTCAGGCCAGCAGCAATAGGGAGGAGAACAGAGGGATTGCCCAGGAGAAATAAAATCCCATATGTACAATATGTCCCAAGGCAGATAGGGAACTCCAAGTAGATCAGGTGTGCCTTTGCTCTTGTTCTACCATCATTGTCTATGTTTCCATGCCATGGTCTACTTTTGGATAACACTAGGTTCTAATTGTTTTCAACAGGATGTGATATTTAAAAAATGAACAGGGACATCTAAAAGTACAGTACAGTTTGAAAAGGACTGTTTTCTCTAATTTAAAAGATAAAAACTGATATGTGATGCAGCCAACCCCTACTTTGACTTTTCACCCAGGGGCCAGTGTGCTCAGTTAATAGGTCTGCCATCCAGGTGGGAAGGGCAGAAGAGCTGCATCGTACACAAATAGTTGACATTCAGTTGAAGTAAGGAAGCATAGAGGGATCATTCTCATTTATAAGGTCGCATGAGAATGAAATATAAAAAAATGGCTGGTCTGAGAGCCCAAATGCACCTGTAAGTCCCATATTTAGATGCACTCACAGAGCCCTGATGGGGTACACAATGATTTGGGCAATAAGAAGGAGAAACTCTGACTATTCCAAGACATAGGACTGAGAGGACAAAGAGTAGGTGGCTCTGTTTTAAAATAAGAGTGTCTGTGAAGAACAAGATGGAAAGTAGTGTGATAAGCAGTTCCACTTGGTACTACACATCAGGTCAAACTTAGAGAAGAAAGAAAGATGAGGGTCAAAATAGCCACCCAGAAAGGATACAGTATTGTAAACAGCTCAGCCTGGCTAAAGGGATCTAGTGGTCATAACTGCTTTATGAAGGTTAAATTCCAGAAGTGGAATTCCAGGGTCATTACCTATCATGCATACATGAATTGGTGAAAACATTTTGCCTGTACTATAAGTTATTTGCAAAATGTCCACTGTAAATTTTTAACTAGTAATCCAAATTTTCTAATTTTTATAAATTCCAGGATCCATTGACATTAGGTGTGCATTCTAAATTTCAGGTGATTACCTGCAATATTGGTGGACCTATAACATTTAAATTTTAGAAAAAAGGTTGACAAGATTTCACAAAGAATTTCAATTTGAAATTATCCACCCCGGTAACATAAAATGTATACATCAAAATCTCTCCATATTTAGCAGTTTCTAAGACCTTTCAAAACAGTTATGCAT
This sequence comes from Neoceratodus forsteri, assembly GCA_016271365.2. Classification (NCBI taxonomy): domain Eukaryota; kingdom Metazoa; phylum Chordata; order Ceratodontiformes; family Ceratodontidae; genus Neoceratodus; species Neoceratodus forsteri. The sequence goes on along the minus strand of CM057450.1, from coordinate 1,372,581,282 downwards.
TCAAATTGTCAGGTATCTAGCACCAAAGGTGGCCACGTTGTAAACAGGCGAAATATTTTCAGAAATGTTAGAAGAAAAACAAAATTGTAAGAACTTGAACACATATCATTTCAAAACTACTCATCTACATATCATGAAAATGAGATATTTCCTTAGGCCACCTTACAACAGTAAAGCATACTAATGTCAGGTCTCTAGCTTCAAAAATGACTGAATTTTGACCATATAATGTATTTTACAAAATTTCACAAAATTCCTCAAAAGTTAAAAAAAATCTGTAAAAGCAGAATTTTCTAATTTAACCAAGATCTACTGACTTGAATTGCAAAAAGTGACTCTTTCGTGTTTAAGCTGCCCATCAAGGAGTGTTTATTCAGAAAGAATATTTAACACTGTTGATTGTGTTGCTAGTAATATTAGGAGAAAGCTGCTCACAGAAAATGTTGACAAGCCAACCTTTATTAAACTTAACATTGGTGAATTTGCTGGATACTCAGTAAATATGCAAAGAATGTGGAATTTTTCTGGCATGTTTTGGGAGGAATGGCAATTCTGCTTCAGAAATGCTTCTCAGAATTTTTTAAATTCATTCCCCAGAATTCAGAAAGTCTTATAATTGAAAACATGCATTAGTTGCCTGCTGATTATCTTAACCTCAGATTCCTTTTCCATAGCTTGCAGAAACCAAATCCATAGTTTAGGTAAACCATGCATACTAATCTGCAGTTTAAATTTTACTTTCAGAATTTTTGAATGTTATGTCAGGCAGAATTCCATAGAATTTGTCAGAATTTTCCAAAATTCTGCACAGCATTAATATGCAATCCAGTCACTAGTTATCCATGTTGTCATGTCATGTCCATGGGCATCAATGGTCATCCCTACTCTTTTACTGATATCTTTCTATAATCATGCCTTCCATGGTTTGCCTATGATTCAAAGACAACATTACTCAACCTGATAAATGATGAACATGCACAAATGCCTGGAAAATTATACAGTCAAGAACTATTGCAGTAGCAGTTATCTAAATCTTCTGCTTTACCCCAGATCACTGTTCCACATTAAGGGACTGCATAACAGCACTTCCTCGTGCCGCAGTATTCTCAAAGTACCACATTAGCTAAACTGTTACCTTATTGTGCTGACTATTGTGCATACTAAGCATAATAGGTAATACTTCACCTAAAGTGGTACTTTCAAACCCACTTAACTGAACATTGTATAAGTGAATAATCTGGTTAACTGAATAATTTTACAAAGTCCTGATTCCTTTCCCATACCCATAATGTTCATGCATCCTGCTAAGTGAATAAAGGAGCCTGATTAAGTGCATGTGAGTGGCTATGCACAAATGTGAGCTGGGTTTGCTTGAGAGGCATGTACCTGGCCCATACAGCTCTGCACCCTCACAGAGGCACACAGGGCACAGCATAGACTAATGCACACCACTACACAGTGCTTTTCTATTGTCCTGCCCCCGGTACACTTCTGTCTGGGGGTAGATTGAAGGACACAGGCAGGCATCCAATCAGATGCCTGATCTGTTCCCATAGTGGATCCCCCACACCACATGGAGCAGGGCTTTCTGGGATGTCACAGTCTGGTATGTTAATAAAGAATTGACACATGCCTGATTTGATTCCCACAGTCCTCCCTGTCTGTCTGGAGGGCTGGGGTGGTGATGGCAGGGAGTTTAGGTCCCACAGTGGCTGGCAGGTGTGCTATGTTAGCAGTGCACAGTGACTACGGCAGGGTACCTTCCCATGTAGCCTGTGCCCTCTTGCCTGGCACTTTATGCCTTTATGAATGATGCAGAATGATGGGCATGCCACCTGACATTCCCCTTGACCATCTGGATGCATAGCTGCATGAACTGCCAGGGATTCAAGTATGGAAGGGGTGTGTGTCCTTTCCATGAATGCCACCAAGGTCCAGGGGGCTCTGATGTGTGGCATTCTCACTTAAGGTTGCTCATGTGCTATGGGTCCAATATTGCATAAGCAATCTGCCCATCAATGCATAGACCCCATCATTTGTGCCAATTTTGTATTATTTTAGAGGAGCTGTCAATGGTATTGCACTGTTACTTTAAAACTGTCATTGTTAAGTTGATTGCCCATTCACACCCACTTAGAGTTCAGTTTAGTCCAGTTCAGTTTATTTGGGACCAGGAAAAGGCTCCATTGAGCAAGCTCGTTTACAAGGGAGATCCTGGGAGGACTAAACAATACAAAAAGAGACAGCAATGCACAGTACATGATGATAAATATACAACAGTTAAATTTAGTGGGAGACTACAATATACATTGCAAGGTGTAAAAAAAAATATACTGTACAATAAAAAAAGAGGAGCATCAAGAAATATGACAGGCTGGGAAGACTATAATCAGAGTTAGACAAGCTGACTAGAGAAATTTTGTTGGTGCTCAGAGGCAATTACACTTGTCAAAGCAGAGGGAGCCAATGAGGGATTTGAATACAGGAAATGTAACACAGTTAGTAAGTTTAAGCATATAGTGAAGGTTATTCCAAAGGGCAGGGAGGGTGAAACTTATGGCTGCCTTCCCATAGTGAGTGTAAATTCTAGGTATATTGAACATGATGTAGGAATTTTTCCTGAGAGCATAAGTACTAGTGGAGTGAAGGAAGAGCTCTGAGATATATGATGATAGCTTATCTAATAGGGCCCTGTACATCCAAAATAGCATTTTGTTTGTCTTCTGACTGCCAGGGAGGTCCAGCCTATTTGAGAATATAACAGGAGTGATGAGTTTTCAAAGGGGCATTGGCAATGAAACGAATAATCAATCAATCAATAAATCTTTATTTGTATACTGGAAGGTATGTGAGCAAAAATGCCCTTTTTCACAAACATTCAGTGTAAGAGATACCAAGAAGATATGACAATACAAAACGGAGTCTAACAGAAACAAAATCTATACAGGGGAAACAATCCATGATCCAAGAATATTTCAATGATAGAGTACATCTAATTTATGAATGGTGGAAAGGGGGCCATTTGTGTAGATGAGGTTGGTGTAGTCTATGAGAGGAAGAAATGTTGCCTGAACAAGTCTTTTCCTGACATCAAGTGGAAAGAGGTTTTTACGCCTATGAAAGAACCTCAACCTTGATTTCAGCTTTTTTTACAGAGGGCCTCTATGTGGGCAGAGAAAGAAAGGTTGTGGTCTAGCCAGAATCTGAGGAATTTTTATTTTTCAGTAATATCTAATGATTCTCCTAACAAGGTAGTAATTGCAGGCAAGGTGGTAAGTGGGCTGTGATTTTTTTTCTATAGTGGAGAGGAGTGAAGAACATTACCTTTTTTTTTGTTTATCATTTCATAGGAGCTTGGCCTTCAATAGATCGGATTGTAGTTGATCGAATTTACTCTGAAGCTGGATGCAGACACTGGCTATGGAGGGTTTTGAGTTATATAATAAAGTGTCAACAAAGAAGTGAAGTTTTGCATTTGTGATGCTAGAATTTATGTTGTTAATATAGCCCATAAAAAGTAAGTAGCCCAATATTGTGCCCTGAGGGACTTCTCTTGTAAATGGGGAAAGGGAGAAAAACTCACTGTCCACTTTTATTTGCTAATATCTATTTGTGAGATAACTTCTGAACCAAATTGAGGCGTGTGTATCCAGACCAGTATCATTTAGATTATTGAGAAGAAAGATGTGGTCAATTCTGTCAAAGGCCTTACTTAAGTCCAAGAATATTGTGTCTATGTGGTACTTATTATCAAGGGTGGTAAGCCAGTAGATGGTCTCTTTTGCCAGAGCAAAGACCATACTATGATGAGGTGTAAACCCAATTAAGATGGAAGAACAAGGTTTGAGGATTCCAAATAATCTCCTAACTGGGAATTTACTAATTTTTCAAGAAGAGTAAATGAGTTCAGCTGGGGGATTAAATACCAATTTCCTGTGCCCCCCTGAAGAATCCTCAAGCTGAAACAATGGCTAGCTCTGCATGATGAAACAAAGAGCTCACCTTGTCAAGAAGTTTGAGGTGCTCAGCATGCTTGCACAGCTTGGGTTCACAAAGTCAGGTTGTTCAGCACTGGGGTGTCTCCCAGCCTCAAATCTGCCACCCATCAAAGATCCATGAGCAGATCCTGACTGAATCTGAAGGCAATGCTACTATAAGGCTGGTTTTATATTTAGTCCAGTGACAATGTTGATACGGACTTGCCAGAAACACAAATTGTCCTCCCTGACATGGGCCCCAAAGCTTTTGAACAGTTCATCAGTTCAGAAGATAACACTGCCTGTTACGTTGAACTCACTAACAATGAGACTGCAGTGCAAATTCTGGGATGACAGGCTGCAGAGGAAGATGATGAGAAAAAAGAGGAAAAGGTTGAGTCCTGATCACAGCCTCAGAAGTGCAGAACTGCTTGAGAACAGATACAGAACAAATGATTTGATACCTTTTATTGGACCAACATAGGTGTTACAAAAAGAAAACAATTACTAAGCTTCCGGACCAATCAAGTCATTCCTCGGAGACTTATGACAGTTGTTCAGAGAGTCACATTCTAAGAACACCTAGATCATACATAAAAAAGCAGAAACAATTCTCATTGGTTTAAAGTACCTATTTCAAAAAATCACAAATTTAAATGGAATGACTAGCATCCCATTAGCTTGCTACTACTGAGAATCTTTTCAAGGTCAAATTACATCCAAATTAAACAAGCTGAACACTGAAGCAAACAAAACCTCTAACTGAAATTATTGATGAATGAGTGCATTATGAGAATTATTGCCAGATAAAAAAAATAAATCTCTCAAGGACCACCTAGAAAATGAGTTCATGCATCTTAAAATGTTCAAAGTTCAATAATGAGTCCGTATATAATCTGGGAGGGGGGGACAGCAGGCAGAAGATCAGAGAGAAAGACATAACCAAACTTAACAACTGACTAAAAATCTGGTGTAAAGAAAAAGGATATCACCATACAGGGGTCTGGCACACCTTCTGGGAGAGGGAGTTTTTTGCCTTTGACGGCCTACACCTTTGACGGCCTACATCTCACAAGGCAGGGAACTTGAGTGCTTGGTCAGAAGTTTGACATCCATATCTCTCAGTTAAACTAGCGAAGCGGGAGGAAGCAAAGGCACCCATCCATGGTTCCATATATGGACATTTCTTGTGGTGGAAGGTGGGAGCTCCACTATCTCAAATTTGACTTTTCAATACTTATCTGAACTGGTTATTATTCTTAATGAATTATTGCTATTGTTTGTTTATTTAGATATTTTGATTTCATAGTTTAATTTGTGCTAAGTTGATTTGTGTGGTTAAGTTTTAATATTTTATTTTAATTTTATTGGGATTTCTGGGGCGTTTTGAGATCATTGTTTTGGCCTGATGTCTGTGGATGCTGCTAGATACTGTTATTCCACCCCCGCATCATGCACTATTCATCCGCCGCTCTTCATGCCCTCCGCCCTTTCTTTGCCCCCCTTTGCTTTTCCCCATTTACCAACACTGTAGGGCTTTGGGAATTGCACGTGGTGGGGTTCGGAGGGGCTGGGGGCGTGAACAGTGGGGGATGGGGAGTGGGGTGCTCGCATTTGTGTGGTTAAGTCCAGAAGATGCCCTGGGGTGAAATGGAGTGCTGAACGTGGTCCTTCCTGTTTGATCCCCATACCCAAGGGCACCATCACTTCTTTAAATGATAGGCAGGTGGTCCGGGCTTCCCAGGAGTCCTGTCCAACTCGGGTGGTGTTGTGCAATGCCAGGTCTGTTGTGAACAAGACTGCTATTGTAGTGGACTTGGTAGGCACGGCGGACCTGGTCTGCATCACCGAAACCTGGCTGGATAGTAATGCTGCCCCAGTTTTGGAGGCGGCAATTCCAGCTGGGTATTTGGTGATTCACCGCCCGAGATTGGATCGTAGGGGTGGGGGGTTGCGGTCTGTTTCAAGACCGAATTGGACCTCGCTAGTATTCCAGTGGAGTAGACCAGATCCTTTGAATGTGTCGTGGTGGCAGGTGGGAGCTATAGAATGGCGCTTGTCTATCATCCACCCGGTAATGAGAAACTATTTCTAAAGGAAGTGGCAGATTTCGTCGTCGACCTGGTATTTGAGTTGCCCAGGTTGATAGTGCTGGGTGATTTTAATGCCTGGATCGACAACGAACTCTCGCAGTTTGGTCAGCACTTCCTCCAATTGATGTGTTCATTGGGTCTCTCACAGGTGGTTACCTCTGCCACTCATAAACATGGCCATTCTCTCGATCTGGTCTTCCTGCTGGGGTTGGAGGCCTCCGATGTGGGGGTGGAACCTGTTGGATGGTCTGACCACCACACTGTGAGGTTCAATTTTTGCACCCCCCTGCATAGACCTACCCCAGTGGAGATGGTCAAGTACCGCCCTTTATGGGATGTTACTCCCACTGGTCTAACTGCGGTTCTTGACCTATCAGAATTTTCTGGGTTGAGCTTTAATCCTGAAGCGATGGTGCAAGCCTATAATAAAGCTGTCACCTCCACCTTGGATTTAATTGCTCCCACCCATGTGCGGCCTCTCTCCCTTCACCCCCGATCCTCTTGGTTTGATCAGGATCTGAGGGAGTTGTGGAGATTAGGTCGCAGGTTGGAGAGATGTTGGTGGAAGTCCGGCTTAGGTGCCGACCATCTTAGACTCCTAGAGCATTATAAACTCTATCAGTCAGCAATTACTCATAAGAAGGCAGTGTTCCTGTCCAGAGAAATTGCTGCTGCTCAGAATCGACCGGCCCAGCTCTTTTGAACCATAGACAGGCTGTGCAACCCAGCCTGTCTGCAGGTTCGTCATGCTTTTTCACAGTTGCAGTGTGTGGAGCTTGCTCGATTCTTTGAAGATAAGGTGGCTGACATCAGGGCCGAGATTTGCGCTGCCTCCTCCATGGGAGTTGTAGTGGTCCAGCCTATGGTCACAAGCACACCATTCACCTGGAGTTCCTTCATAAGGCCAGAAATTGAGGATGTTATGAGGATTGTCCAGGGTATGTGCACCACCAGCTGTAGTTTAGACCCGGGTCCCACAGGCCTGATTATGGGCTGTGGGGAGATTATCTTCCCAGTTCTAGCCAGGATAGTCTGGTATTCCCTAGACACTGGTGAATACCCCTGCTCCCTGAAGGAAGCGGTGGTGACACCAGTGTTGAAAAAGGTATCTTTGGACCCCGACTCCCTGGCAAACTACAGACCCATCTCAAACCTCCCCTTTGTTGGGAAGGTAATCAAGAAAGCGGTGGCAGCCCAGTTGGACAACCATCTTACCATCCATAACATCTACAATCCTCTTCAATCAGGCTTTCAAAAGAGGCACAGCACTGAGACTGTGCTGGTTCAGGTCCTCAGTGATCTTCTGATGGTGAGAGACCAGAAAAAATGGTCCATTTTGGTCCTTCTGGATTTGTCAGCAGCATTTGACACCGTAGACCATGGGGTGTTGCTTGAGCACCTGAGATGCATCTGTGGTCTTTTGGGCCTGGTGCACAGATGGTTTATTTCTTTCCTTACAGGTAGAACTCAGAGGGTGGTATCGGGGATTTTTTCCTCCGATCCCACCACCCTGACCTGTGGGGTGCCTCAGGGCTCTATGCTGTCCCCCATGTTGTTTGCGGTGTACATGCTTCCCCTCGGAGATGTTGTAAGATGATATGGGCTGGAGTTTCATTGTTATGCAGCTGATACCCAGCTCTATCTGTCCTTTGTGCCTGACCAGAATAGAGCACTCTCAGTGTTTAATAACTATCTCAGTGAGATCCAGGATTGGATGAGGTCCAGTTGGTTGAAGTTGAACTCAGGGAAGATGGAGGTGCTGGTTGTGGATCATGGCTGCTGGATTGAGGGGGTGGGGGCACTTCAAACCTCTGGTTTATTCCTGGGGGATGTGGAGCTCCTGACCTCTGAACGGGTGCGAGACCTGGGAGTGATCCTTGATGATCAGCTGACATTGCTTGCACAAGTGTCAGCGGTTGTTAAGGTATCCGTTTACCACCTTAGGAACATCGCCAGGATCAAGCACCTTGTTCCATCCAGCGACCTACCCATTCTGATCCATGCCTTTGTGACCTCGTGTCTGGACTACTGCAACTCCCTTTACTTTGGGCTGCCTGGGGTTGATATCTGCCGCTTGCAGCTAGTGCAGAACTCGGCAGCCCAGTTGTTAATGGGGACTTCCCATTCCTCCCATATTACACCGGTGCTCCGAGATCTGCACTGGCTGCCGATTCAGTGGCAGATCACCTTCAGTCGGACTTCTGACTTACAAAGCCCTACACAGTTTGGGCCCTAATTACCTGAAAGAGCTTCTGGTGCCTTACCTACCGACGCGACCACTCCGCTTGGCCAACGAGGGGTTGCTAGAGATCCCGAGGGTAATTTTAAAATCCTCCTGCACCCGAGCTTTTATGTTCATGGCGCCGACCCTCTGGAATTCTCTACCACGTTGGATTAGAGAGTGCATGACAGTGGATGGTTTTAAAAAGGGCTTAAAGTCTTTTTTATGGAGTAAGACATTTGCAGATAACTTAGATGCCGATTAATTGCTTTGTAGTCAATTGAGTTTTTTAATATGTTTTAGTATGTTTTATTTTGTATTTTATTGTAATGCGCCTTGGTTTTGAGAAAGGCGCATATAAATAAAGTTTATTATTATTATTATTATTATTATTATCGTATCGGAGAAAGTACCATCTACCCCTCCCCGTTCTCAGCTAGTACAGTATCTTAGCACCATAAGGTTAGTGTAACCTTAGATCAGAAGGAAGATCCACCAAGGAAGAGCTGTGGGAGTATGAAACACAAACATTTTAAATTGAAACTGCATAACCAGACCTTACAAAGGCAGATGCAGGGATGGCAAGCAATGTGCATTAATGCTCATAGCCTACCGAACAAGATATCAGAGCTCACAGCCATGTTGGCAGAGACACAGCTAGACTGGGTCGTAGTCATGGAAACATGGTTCACCATGAACCACACCTGGGAAGTAGTCATACCAGGTTACAAACTCTTCAAGAGAGACAGCGAGAGAAGGAAGGGAGGGGATGGCTCTATATGTAAGGGAGAGGATCAATGCAACAGAGATCCATGAAAAACATAGGAATACAGAGGTCCTGTGGGATTCCCTAGGAGCTGCGGACAAGGACCCCATCAAAGTGGGGGTTATATACAGATCTCCAACCCAGGAACTAGAAACTGACAAAGAACTCCTAGAAGCCATCTCAATGATGGCTGACAAATGTAAGCTTCTAATAGTTGGGGACCTCAATCTGCCCAATGTAGCTTGGACCTCATACACAGCATCCTTTGAAAAGAATAGGGAGTTCCTGCTCACACTGAAAGGGGCAGGGCTCAATCTATTAGTGAACTCACCAAGTAGAGACCACGCTACCCTTGACCTAGTGCTCACAAACAGTTCAAGGGTTTCAAATGTTCAGGTGGGCATAAACCTAGAGACCAGCGATCACAGGTCAGTCTGGCTATCAGTCAACAAGGCAGAAGAAATATGTCAGTCAAAAATTAAGATCCTGGATTTTTGTAGGGCAAACATTCCAGAAATGAGATAAAGAATCAAATCATTATTAGCTAGGGGAAGCACAGGGGATGTGGAATATGACTGAGTGCATTTTAAGAAGGCCATGACAAACGTTACTGAACAATGTACATGTCAAATCAGTAAATAAAAAAAAAAGGAGCAAATCTCTCTGGTTCACCAGACACTTAGCAGCAATAATAAGGGATAAGAAGAGGGCCTTTAAGCAATTCAAGGTATCACAGAAGGAAGCCGATATGAACAACTATAGGAACAAGCTCAAGGAGGTAGGAAGAGCCAGTCAAAGGGCCAAAGCACAATCAGAGATAAAAATAGCACAGGGAGTTACGAAGGGAGATAAAACCTTCTATAGGTACATGAGAGAAAGAAGGAAGAGTAAGAGGGAAATAGTCAGACTAATAGCACAAGATGACCAGATGGCAGAGGATGACAATCACAAAGCAGAGGTGTTAAACATGTTCTTCTGCTCCATTTCCATAATAGAGGACAGTGGAAAAGGTGCTCCACTAAAGCAAACAGAACACAATAACAAGGAGGCAGACAGGAACCCCTTCACAAGGGAAAGAGTCCTAGAAGAGCTAAACAAACTTAGAATTGATAAAGTAATGGGGCTGGGTGGAATTTACCTGAGGTTGTTGAGGAAATTAAGAGAAGATACTGCAGCACCACTAGCAGAATTATTCAGTAGATCACGGGAGAGTGGCACGGTACCTCAGGACTGGAGAACAGCAACAGTAGTTCCCCTGCACAAAGGCAGAAGTAAGGAGGATACTGAGAACTTCTGCCCAGTCAGCCTAATCTCAATAGTGGGAAAAATGATGGAAGCACTACTAAAGGAAAGAACAGTGGAATACCTGAGGGGAAGTAGAAAACTAGACCCCAGGCAACATGGTTTCATGGCAGGAAGATCATGTCAGACAAACATGACACATTTCTTTGACTGGGCTACCAAAACAATGGACCAGAGGGCTCGGTGGACATAGTGTACCTAGACTTCAGAAAAGTCTTTGACACTGTCCCCCACAGGAGGCTGGGAAATAAGCTGGAGCACACAGGGTTAGGGCATAAGATGGGCAACTGGGTTAGGAATTGACTATGAATAGAAAACAGAGAGTCTTGGTAAATGAGGCTATATCACAGGAAGGAGAAGTGACCAGTTGCGTGCCACAGGGGTCAGTGCTGGGTCCAATACTTTTCAACATATTCATCAGTGATATTGCAGAGAAATTGAAGGGAAAGATATGCCTATTTGCAGATGATACAAAGTTCTACAACAGGGTGGACACACAGGATGGGGCCACAAGCATGGTGGCTGACCTCAGGAAACTAGAGGAGTGGTCAGACCTCTGGTAGTTAAAGTTCAATGCCAAGAAATGCAAGTTCATGCCCCTAGGAAAGCGAAACCCAGAAGTAAAGTGCACAATGGATGGGTGCCAATTGAAGGTAACAAAGATGCAAAGGGACTTGGGTGTACTCATCACCAATGACATAAAAGTCACAAAACAGTGCAAAAAAACATCACAGAGAGGAAGTAACATCCTAGGATGTATAGGTAGGGGTATTACAAGCAGAAAGCAAGAGGTAATCATGCCACTGTACAGATCCTTGGTGAGGCTGCACCAGGAGTACTGTGTCCAGTTCTGGAGGCCACAGCCAATAAAGGACAAAGACAGATTAGAGACAGTGCAGAGAAGAGCCATTAAAATGGTGCAGGGGCTGCAACATGAGACATATGTAACTAGGCTCAAGGAACTTAAGTTGTACTCACTAGAACAGAAAAGAAACAGAGGTAACATGATAGAAATGTTCAAATACGTCAAGGGAATAAACATGATGGAGAACCTCTTCCAAAAAAACAAGGGAACTCAGACAAGGGGGCATAACTTGTGCCTGGTGGGAGGAAAGTTCAGGAGCAACTATAGAAAGTACTTCTTCACGGATAGGGTGATAGAGCCATGGAGCAGCCTGCCAGCACAGGTGGTGGCTGCTAAAACAGTAAAAGAACTTAAGCTAGCATGGGACAGACAGTGTGGACAGCTTGGCTGGAACAATTAAAGGTGAGGGGCTAGCCACCTTGGGCAGACTAGATGGATCAAGTGGCCCCCATCTGTCGACAACATTCTTATGTTCTTATGTTCTTATAATCAATTAACTATATGAACAGAAACAGTCTTAAGAATCTGTATCAAACCCCCACTTGAATTAAACTCTCCCTCCTCCCCCAGGAAAAGATAACTAGAAAAGAAGTGTATATTCACTATGTATTTAAGCCAAGAGTCCTAATACCATGTAGCATAATTATGACATGTAACTGAATATAAGCCTACCTAAACATGTAAGCACAACCCAACCCTTCACCCCCACACACACAGCCCCCTCCCCACAAAAAAAATCCTCCAACCCCTCCAAAAAACACACACAAGATTACTCACCACAGACACACCGCTCCCCCACGTATATGCACTCACACAAGATGACACAACCTCCCCCAACCCACCCACACACACACTCATGTATTTTTGGTGAGAAACCAGCATGTTGATAACCAGTTAAAATGGACTCTATAAAAATAAAAACAAAATAACAACACACTGAAGTCCTGTTAAATGTCCATCCTATGAAGTAAAAGTCTGTAGGTTTTAGTGGGATAATGTGTCATGAAACCCAAATCAATATTCATGCCTTCTGCTACCATATTGAGAAGTAAAATAAACTTAATCTCAAAAGTCCATCTCTGTTGTGTATTTTTTAAATGTCCTTTTCAAGGGACACTGTCAACTTTTGCAGCCATTTAAGTGCCCTTGTCTTTCTGTGCCTGTACTACAGAACTTCACTCACCATTTGCTCCAATTGCATGCACAGGCCATAGCGTGCCTTTTTTATTTGAATTTTTGCTAAAAAGTGACAATCAGTCATCCCGAATGAAACACCGTGGTCCGCTCCCTACTGCACATCCCTGACATTGAGAGGACAGTGAATAACCTAGACTCATGCATGGAGGTGGTGATCGATTTGGGAGAGGCATAAAACAACATCCAGGGTAAATACTATTGCCTACACTGACTTCTGCAATCTAAATATTTTAAAAATATGAGGGCTACTTTTAAAATAATTCATATTTGAAAAGTGAATCTGGGACTCCCCACCCGCAGTTAGAAAAGTTAGCATCAATTTATAAGGTCTCCCTAGTGGAGCAGAGTTCGAGTTCCGAAAGTGGGCAGGAGAAGCAGAGAGCTGCTGGAGCCAATGCAGTCAGCCCGTAGAAAGGTACCAAAGTTTGAACAGAGCTAGCTGGATGTAGCTGTGAACTGCCCGGTCAGGGATGATGGTCCACCTGAGAAGAAAGAAGACAAGGGATTTGCTAAATTGTCTGCAATTGGGGGGGCAACTGAGGGAAGACAAAAGAAGCAAACAGTGGTACTCGAGGGGGGTGGGTTGCAGCACAATGGGGGTTGGTGAGGAAAAAAGAGAGCAGAGCAGGAAGATCTTTAGCAGACAAAATAAATGAGTTTGCTTTTAAAGAAAAAGCAGTCAGTTTTAAACAAATTAGAGCAGTGTAAAAGATTTTAGCAGGCAATAAAAAATGAGTTCCGGTTTAAATAAAATAACAGCAGACAAGTTTGTCAGAGCAGAACAATGAAGAGTACAAATGAAATTAGATTCAGTTTACACTGCACAATTTCAACGGAGCTAAGCTTACACTTCACAATTTAGGCAGAGCACAGCAGTTTCCTTCAATTCTTATGGAATCCATTTCAAACTTAGGCTGCACTGATACTACCCTTTCAAGTATTTGCTCTTAGATACTTTCCTTGCAACTATTACCCGTACAGAGATCAGCATTCAGTAAATAAGGTCCCACAACAGTTTAAAAAGTTAAATTAATTTCTTCTGATTCAGTAAAAAGGGTCCCGCAACAGTTTGAAAAGTAAACTATGTTCTTCTGATGCCCCTAGGAGGTGGTACTGTCAGTAGCAATGCCCCACCACAGTTAAAAATTAATCTAGCAAGTTATCCCTAGTGGAACCGCAGTTAGGAAAGTTAGCATTAATTTATAAGGTCTCCCTAGTGGAGTGAAGTTTGAGTCCCGAGAGCGGGCAGGAGAAGAAGAGAGCTCTGGGGCCAATCTAGTCAGCCCGTAGAAATGCGCCAAAGTTTGAATAGTTCAAGATGGATTTAGTTCTGATGCAGCGTACCTTTGAGATAGTGAAGGTCGGTTCTTGTGGCTAGTGGTGGGTGAAGTGGGCTCAATCCGCTCTCCGAAGTGATTAGCGAAGCAAAGGCGGATTCTCAGAGTGCTCCACAACGTGAAGCGAAGTACTTCGTGTTATGATGAGGAACACAAAGTCCATTGGAAACAGTGATTTCGTGTTACTCTGCCTCCCCGGGTCACTACTCCACCAAATTTAAGGTGAAGTGTATTAAGGACAATGCACTTCACCTCACTTCACTTTATTTTTGAGATCCAAAGGCAAATTTTGCAGTGATTCATGGGATTTCAGGTTACATGGGCTCTATATTGATCTGCACAGCCTCAGTTCAGGGTAGTATGTATAGAAAGGAATAGGAGACAGTGTGCTCTGATAGCTGTCTGTGATTGAAATCTTGTAAAAGCTGTTAAAAAACATTTTTGCTTTTTTTGGGGGGCTCCAACTTTAATTCATCGATTGTAGGAAACCCTCCTGTACTCATATCATCAAGCGTTGTTGTTTTTGTGTGGATTTTGAATATTAATTTACAACATTCTGTGTGTGTAGTGAAAGACAGTGAAAGTGTGCTTTGGGGAAGGGGTGTATCTGTGGTGTAGGTAGATTTAAGTTGGAGAAATAGTGATTTATTTGTTTTTTGGTTGTTATATAACTGACTGTGTTAATGTACCATAGTAATATTGTCAGTAATAGCTGACATTTTCTTGCTGTTTGTTGTGTGGATCTGGTGCAGCAGTTCATAATTTCAGGTTGTTTATATTACAATACGTAATGTGGCATAGTACTGAACTTTTGCATTTGCTACGCATTACTAGTTCAGCATTGTAGACAAACTGTTCTGTATGTGTGTGTGAGTGTGTGTGTGGTGTTGCGTGACATCAAATAATACACCTTTTATTGTGCCACAGACTGGTGTAATTGCAGGCGCAGCAGTGTGAACCTGCTATCCACTGCAGCTGCCTGATTTTGTACCATGATCATGGTATGTGTTCTTTGTTTTGTTGCTTGTACTGCCGTAAAAATCTGCACTGCAGTCAGTGCTCCCCCCCACCCCCACGTGCAAATGGAATTTTTTACCAGATTAGATTGTTTTTGTGACCTCATCAGCACCACTGGTTACTGAAGTTGTTTTCATTGCATAGCAGACTAGTCTCTTATCTGTTGCTGAAGCTACAGTTGTTTTTTTGGCTTCACATCCAGCGTCCCCCCAATCAGAGAGTGAACGTATTAAAATCTGAATTTGGTTATAACATTGTGGTTGATCCCCCAAAATGCCTGCAAAGAGACATGCAAGCAAAGCTGTTTCTCGCCATGGCAATGTTGGCAGTAAGATAGTCTGTGGGCGTGGTAGTAGCATGCAGACACAGAAGTGCATTGCTGATGTGAGGAAAGGTATTTCTTCTGCAACGTTTTTTACAGACCAGTCAGTAGCTTCACTCATAGTTGGAGGAGATGATGTTTTCCCAGCCGGTGGTGTTAGTATTAGTATTGTTGTGTCAAGTTCTAATTCCGACCAGAGTACCGTATCCAAAAATACTGAGTGTGAAGCAGTGCAAATGAGTGGCAGCATAGATGATGTCATACTTTCCAGTAGCATCCCAGTAACTGAACCTGAGGATTCTGATAATCATGTCAATGATAGCATACAATGTGATATTCCATCCACCATGGCAGTTAATGTCACGCATTTTCCATGCAGTGATTCACAGTGTGGTGAAAAAATATCAGGTGATGGTGGTGTAGATGCTGATGATGAATGTGATGATGACGATGATGTTGCTGTTGTTGCAACATGCAGTCCACTTGCTAGCATCCAAGCAGAAGATGTGGATGTGTGTGACGTTGATGAATATGTTGATGATGTAATTGACCCCATTTGGGAACTGGAGAAAAAGAAATTCAAAGTGGCTGTGTCTGAGTCTGTTTGCAGGAATCCCCTCCTGTAAAAACTTGTGATCTACCAGTTTTAGTTGATGATGTTGACCCAGTAATAAATATGATAGGTAGTCGTGGTGGTCAGTTGCAGTCCAGGCGTGCAGTGCCGGAAACATCATGTGCCCCCCACTTCATTGCTTAAAATAACGGACTTAAATAAGCCACATCATTGACATGTTAAATGCAGAGCATCACAATCCCTTGTTTGGGATTTTTTTGATCAAGATGCAAATGATAAGTCAGTAGCAATCTGCCAGGTTTGCCATGTGCGTGTGAGTCGAGGTAAAACAGGGAGCCATCTGGGCACAGGAAGACAACATACACATCTTAAGAATAGGCACTTGGCACTGTGGATCCAGCACAAGCTGGCATCTAATACCATGGTGGGGCATTCACCCTCGTCACCGGCAACCATAGCGAGCATGTTATCCCCTTCCAGGACTGTTAAGTCCAGCAGTAAATTAAACATGTGCAGTAGTGAGGTAATAAGAGCAGAGGATTACTACAGGCATGATGAGGTGGAGGACCATAATGACTTTAAAATGTTATCCAGTGCTGGAGAGAGTAGCAGTTTGTGAGGTGGTGGTGGTGGTGAATGCAGTATGTCTAGTGCAAGTGGTACATCAACACCGGTTGGCAAATCTGGCAAAATAACAGCATTTCTGGGTTTGTCATCATCACCTGTGCAATCATCTTCATCAAATATCTACACTCCACCCCCTGCTAATGCCATTCATCACAGAGCACAACCATTTGTGATCACACCCTGTGTAAAACATTCAAGTCAGCCCACGTTGCAGAGTGTTTTTGTGCATAAGCTGAAGTACCCCCCGAATCATACAGTGTCACATAAACTTAATGCTGCTGTAGCGGAAATGCTGGCAATTGATCTTTTGTCCTACTCCTTTGTGGAGAATTCTGGTTTCCAGTGGTTTGCTGCTTGTGCCTGTCCAAAATGGAAAGTCTGATCCAGGATATACTTTTCTACCCGTGCTGTCCCTGAGTTGTTCCACATTGTGTCCGACTCAGTAAGACATGCCCTTCAACATTCCTCCTCTCCATTCATCCATTTAAGTACAGATATGCGGACAAGTGGCAAAACAGTGGGGAGTTCATATTTGTGCATAATTGCACACTGGGCACAGGTGCCTGGGGTTGTTCGTGATGTTGGTAGTGTGAATAATCAGTGCAGTAAGGTGGATTGTCATGGAAGCAATCTTCCAGGAATTCGACAGCATGCAACGATTGCTATGCACACATGTGACCTGTTCACACACTGGTGAGAACACGTTGGACATGGGACTGACTGAAACTGAGAAGTGGCTAAACCTCCAGTCCCTGAGAGCTTGGTTCATAGCAAGTGACAATGGGTCAAATGTGGTGAAATGCATCATGAATGGTGTGTTTTTTTCATGCTCCATGCATGGCCCACTGTTTAAATCTTGTGGTTCAGGGGTTTCTGCAGCACTCTGATGTAAAGGAAATGCTGATCATTGCACAATGTATCTGCTCTCACTTTTCAAGATCTGGAAAGGCTCGTGACCAACTGCGGTAGTTGCAGATACAAAACAGCCTGCCTCAGCACCGCTTGAAGCTGAAAGTTGTCACCCGATGGAACTCCACTTTATACATGGCAGAGAGGTTGTATGAACAATACAAAGCCATCTCAGAATATCTTGTGATGCACACTAGCCATGACAATTCCGGGGCCTCCATGTCTATGACGACCGAACAGTGGCGCCTCATGGACTCTGTAATAACAATTTTGTGGCCTTTTGAACATGTCACACAGGCAGTGAGTAGCGAGTTTGCCTCCATTAGCCAATCAATTCCACTGCTGTGGGTGCTGAGGCAGACATTGGTGAATGTACAGCATAGCCTTGATGTTGCTGGAGACAGTGGTAGCAGTATGTTGCTGCAACACATGCTGACAGTATTTGACCAGAATCATCACGTTGTGAGCATTCAGCGTAGTGACAACTTTGCCATAGCAGCAATGCTGGACCCATGATACAAATGTGGAATTGCATTAGTACTGGAGGGAGGGCCTGAAAAGGTAAAAAATATCAGTGGTCAACTGGTGCGCTTGGTTCTTGGGGCACAGAAGTCACGTGCCATGGTCAGCAAACCTCAGCAGCATAATCCAGCTGAAGGTGTACCTGGAGGACCATCAAGCATATCCTGCAAGGGGAAGGGGACTGCAGTTCCAGGTGATCTGTCATCCAAAGTGGCTGGCATCAACCCACTTTGGGAGGCTTTGTCCCAAGTGGGTATTTGTGAAATAAATGATTCGGGAGCACAGGATGATGCATCAACCACTGGACTTGGAGTGGCACAGAGAATGGTTTAGTCATATTTGTCTGCAAACAGACATCTGACAATAACTGAAGATCCTCTTTTGTACTGGAGTGGAAAGGTCAGTGAATGGCCAGAGCTGACTGCAGTGGCATTGAAGTACCTCACATGCCCACCCTCCAGTGAAAGTGTTGAGTGAGTATTCAGCTCAGTAGGTGCAATAGTCAGGGATCATCGGACAAACCTGTCTCCTGCAGATGTTAGTTTGCTAACATTCATTAAAATGAATGAGAGGCACATACCAGCACAGACTGCAACATCTGTATTCTTACCCCGGCCTAGTCATGGTGGATTTGGTGATATGGAAATGGACCATCCTGCTGGCACTGGAAGTGGCTGCCTGAAACGACACATCACTGATGTAGATGACGATACAATGGAGAAAGAATTTCCCAGTGGTCAGACATTAGACATCGATGACTGTGATGGCAGCTTTCTTTATGAATATTGTGGAGGGGTTGTGGGATAACAGATGGACCAGACAGTGAACTTTAGGTTCAACACAATCTCTGTGTGATGTTTATTCAAAATACAAGAAATAACCTTTTGCAATGGCATATTTCTTCTTCAGTATATCAATTTGCAGCAACAGACTATAACTGTCCTTTCTCTGCAGTTAGCCAGCACCTACTAACACTAATCTCTGATCCAATTTAGCACTTAAGATTTAACCTCTCCTATGCAGGCTTTGTTTTCTTACATAGTGGGGGCCCAAAAAGAAGAAAAACAAAACAAGCTATAAACAAAGAATCTCAATGCAGTATCACTGAAAGAAGGGTTACCCCAAAAGGCATTGGCAAGAAATCAAGTTTCAAAGAAATACATCATCATACATACTTCCATAATGCAATGCATCATGGGATGTATGCAAATCACCATGACATTTCTTACTTGTTAAGTTTACAGCAATTTACATGCATTTCAAATAGCACAACTAGCTTAATTTCTACAATAGTCACCTAGTACTTTTTACCATTATCAAAACACCTAGTTGCATGGTATTTTAAACATTTACAGGTTTCATAATCATAAGGTATATACATTAAGGTATTTTATAACATAGTGCTACTACATACTAAATCCAACAACAATAAACACTGCCTTTTTTACATATACTCTGAAGTCACCACAATAACCTCCCTGTATGAGGACCTAAGAGGGAAAATGAAAATTAAAGAGGACACTGTAGCATAGTCAAGGAAGGGAGGGAAAAGGGTGCCCACAGGTGGCCAACCTTATGGACTAGAAATAGTACAGGATTGACTAGGCTTAGAAATAGAAGAACTGTTGCAACAAATTTAAGAAAAGGTCAGTCTTCAGGAGTGGCTGGAGCTCCCAGTCACAAGTATGATGATGTGGTTAATGTTGGCAGGTTTTAACTGAAGATTTTAAAGGCCATGTGCCCCCCCAGACCACCACCACCACCACTGGGACTGATGTTAGCCACTGCCACCACTGAGCCTGAGTCTGTCCACCC
Source organism: Neoceratodus forsteri (assembly GCA_016271365.2). Classification (NCBI taxonomy): domain Eukaryota; kingdom Metazoa; phylum Chordata; order Ceratodontiformes; family Ceratodontidae; genus Neoceratodus; species Neoceratodus forsteri. The sequence goes on along the minus strand of CM057450.1, from coordinate 1,372,561,738 downwards.
CAGACCACCACCACCACTACCTCCAGGACTGCTGTTAGCCATTGCCACCACTGAACCTGAGTCTGTCTACCACCTGGACCACCACCACCACTGGGACTGCTGTTAGCCACTGCCACCACTGAGCCTGAGTCTGTCCGCCCCCAGACCACCACCACCACCACCGGGAATGCTGTTAGCCACTGCCACCACTGAGCCTGAGTCTGTCCACCCCAGACCACCACCACCAGGACTGCTGTTAGCCATTGCCACCACTGAACCTGAGTCTGTCTACCACCTGGACCACCACCACCACTGGGACTGCTGTTAGCCACTGCCACCATTGAGCCTGAGTCTGTCCAGACCACCATATCCATCAGCCAGAGACACAAAACTTCTTAATATTTAAACCATAAAGTGAGTATTTGTACTCATGTTTGTTATGCTGCTTCACTTCCTTTAGTTGTATGTTTTGTTTTCTGTAGCTTTTCAGAGCCATAATGGTAAAACACATACGGTACACTTATTTTGTTTCGTTTACAGGTTAACAAAAAAAGTCTCCATCGCTAAAACTCATTGGGAATGGTACTGCAGCTGTACCATGAAATCCATTCTGGTAAATATGAAGATTTTATGTGATCCATTTCATTGTTTTGGAAAGACTGCAGCAAATATTGCACACAGGTTGTGTTAGTTGACAAGATGTGGGTTTCAATGTAACTTGACTTGAGATTCAGAACCAGGAAGGGAAATAACAAATAAGTTGTAAGAAGTCATTCATTGCTTTTTTTAAGGAAACTTCCAGATGCTTTGTTGTTCTGTCAAACTGACCTTATCCAAAAAACTTCTTCAACATCAAGCAACCCCCTCTCTTGGGCTTGGGCACACATGCAACATGCAGAAGTCATTTCATTAGATGACCATGACCATCATTAACAACAACCAGACTACAGAAGGATGCAAATGAAATCTGTGAAGAAGTAACAAAAGAAGAAACCATTACAGACAAACCAGCAAATATAATCCCCCCACCCCCCAAAAAAATTACTTACCTTCTTGTGCTTGAGAGTTATCTATTTCCAACTTCAGTGCAAAAAATTCTCATTGAGCACACTAGAATGTGCACACCAACAGTTTCTGTGACCTGTGATGCAGAACAATACTATGAATACATATCCTTGTCAACCCCCTCCTAATAGACAACTATATATATAAATATATATATATATATATATAACACACACACTCACCAAGGCTACTATTAGTGTACAGCCAAAGGACACCCTTCAATCCAGTTGAGATGATCACATTGCATTTGCTCGAATCGCCTCTCAGAATATATTGGACCAGCAATAGAATGCTCACAGTCATCATTTTATACTGTGGGACTTTGTATGTGCTGAAACACTCCCATTTCACTGTGTTACAACTTGTCAATTTTCTGCACACAAAGAGGATGCATTTTGGCATGAAGAAAAAATCTGGGACACTGTGCCACCACTGCGTGCATGACTGAGTGCGCCATTAATTCTGGGGGACTTTCTATGTGCTGAAACACTCCCATTTCACTATGTTACAACTTGTCAATTTTCTGCACACAAAGAGGATGCATTTTGGCATGCAGAAAAAATCTGGGACTCTGTGCCACCACTGCATGCATGACTGAGTGTGCCATTAATTCTGGGGTACTTTGTATGTGCTGAAACACTCCCATTTCACTGTGTTACCACTTGTCAATTTTTTGCACACAAGGAGGATGCATTTTGGATCTGCAGAAAAATCTGGGACTCTGTGCCACTTTTGTGTGTTGTGTGATTGTTGTGAGCTCATGATGTCATACTGACATTACAATTAAAGCAGCATTGCAAGAATGTCATGACAATTTTGAACTGTACCTTTTTATGCTACTTTACATTGCCACAGCCACTAGTTACCTCCAAGTCGTGACTTGAATGATATGCTTCTTTTCACAATTTATGTCTGCTTTACTTAGTTGACTACTTTTTTTATGTATGAAAAAAATGAGCATACCTTCCAATATTGTTCTGACCAGGTTTGTATTTATTTGCAGCTGCTTTTCAATAACTATTGTTCCGTGGTGTCATAAAACACTGCCTGCTGCATAACTGTTAATTAACAACAGAAGTGATATATAACAACTAACTGATGTGATGGAGAAAAGCAGAGGAAAACAATGACAAAGACCTGGTCAGCAGCAATTTAAAAGGAATGTTCCTTTCATTATTTCACACATGAAAAAGGTAGTACAGCAGACTCAACTGCTGCAAATTCTTGTATCATTCCAGTCAGTCAGAATGTAAGTAAAGGAAGTTGTAACATAGCATTAAAAAACAGAGCTCAGAGTTCTCAACAGATTGCTGCTCTGCTGATACTTTACAGAGATTCACCACATTACATAGTTATGGTGTTGCACATAACCTAATATGTGGGGGCCTTACTCCCACTAGAATATTTCTTGCTCCACAGAGTGTAATATATTTCTGTGAAAACCACCCATAATTTCATTACAGTCTGTCACGTCATGGAGGAATTACTGTTCAGAAAAGCCACCCACATTCTGCCCCCTTTTCTCAGCAACGTTAGGACGTGATGCCAGGGGGAGTGCAGGTGTATACTCCACTATAGTGAATGTCTGGCAGCTATCCCAATGTTTCCTAAAGCCATAAGGTTCACTTTGTGGTGAAATGTGGGAACATTTCCACTAACAAGGCTCTTCTTACTGGAAATGTGCCCACACATTTAACCACAAAACTGACCATTATAACATAAAGAAACATTTGGAAAGCTGACGGACAATTGGATATTCACTGTAATGGACACTCACACGTGCTTTCCCTGGCATCACATCCTAATGTTGCTGAGAAGGGAGGCAGAATGTGGGCGGTGTTTCTGAATGGGAGTTCCTCCATCACATGACACACTGTAATGAAATTACAGGTGATTTTCACAGAAATGTATTGCACTATGTGACGCAAGAAAGATTCCCTGGAAGGGAAAATATGTATTATTAAACAACAACAAAGAAAAAACACACAAAAACAGTACAACACAGTAGTGGGCATAAAACAATCACGTAAGTTACTTTGGCCGTGGGATGCCGTGGTGGTCCAGCAGCAGATGCAGCATTCTAACTATTTGCTGCTGCTATTCTTCTGTTTTGTGGACCTGCTGCTGCAAAGAACCAACCCTCTGACTGTTCTTTTCCAGAGCTGCCACACCATATGTCAAGCTGTGATGCAGGGTTTGTGGCAGGGTCCACTGCAGCTGGGAATCCAGGTAGTGAGAGTGGTGGTGGAGAGGGTGGTGCTGGTGGCTGTGGTGGCGGTGGAGCAGCTGCTGTACTGGCTCTCCTCCTGCTGCGGTGGTGACTGCAAGGCAGAACTCCAACCCCAGCAGCACCCTCAGCCAGTGCCATGGAAGGGCCAGCAGGTGGATGCCTGGCCCCTTCTATGGCAGCCTGCCACTCTGCCTTGTGGTGGTTGAGTATGTGGGTGCTCTGGCCACCGGTTCCCAAATGTATCCCATGGGAGCCACGGCACACCAGAACACCACACACATGGCACACCATGACTGTGCTGTCTCTCTCCACAGATTTAAAAAACTCTTACACTGGGAAGCTGTGGGGGGGACCAGACACAGTCCTCGCATGAGTCGCATGGTTCACACCACTTTGATTTTCTAGGTGCACCGCCTGTGGCTGTGGAGGTGGTGGGGGGGTGCTTCTGGAGCCCCTACTGCTGGTGCTGCTGCTGCTGCTTCAACATGGGGGGAAGCAACATCCAGGAGTCAGGAGCAGTCCAGCATGGCACAACCTCCCCCATGTGTCTACACTCCCCTCCGACCGCACCCACGGGCCAGCAACTTCGCCTTCCCCCTGGGTCCATGTCCATCCCTCCCTCACAAGTCCCAGGCACACATGCACTCACACACACACAAAACAAAACAACATTGATAGGAAAAAATTAACTACCAAAAAAGCAATCACAAACACAATACAAAAACTAAATAAAGATAGCTTTTAAAAAAGCTGTTGTTTTACAAAGGTAATAAGCACTTTGTCACTGACTCCTACACTGCTCTTTCACAAGCCTTCTCCCTCTACAAATGCAAAGGAGAAAGTGAAACTGCTTCTCTGACTCACTTCCTTCCTGCCTGGCTAAAGCATGTGACTTACAGTACTGTAAGCCATGTGATGTGTAGGGGTCTGCCTATTTACTTCTCACTTTGCCTTACTTGGCGTTAAGGCATAATGACAATGCAAATTAATAATGATAGCATGAAGTGAGCACTTTGCAGTGCCCATTTTGCATTGTGCTCCACCAATGCAAAGTGGGCACTTCGTGTTCACTTTGCCAGTGGATTAAAAATTTGCGGCATCTCTACTTGCGGTAGGTGGAGGAAGGGATGAACTGCCCAGTCAGTGGCGATGCTATTTTGTGATGTACAGGTATAATTCCCCTGTATCTTGAATATTCTGTTTTGTGATGTAACCATATGATCCAAAGTCGAAATGAGCTCACAAGTCCTTCATCTGTGTTGATTACAGTGTCAAGTACCATTTAGTGTCATGGTACCCTGTTCTGCTGCAAGTTTACTCCTAGCAATCAGGTTGGCTAAATTAGGTGGTTGTTTCAAAGATAGTAGTGGTAGTTCTTGAAAAATACAATTTAGGCTAAGATTTTAATCAGGAACTTAATAACCTCCACCCTACCATAAAGCTTACCCTGGAATATTCTGCCACCAGTGTTGATTTTCTGGACACCACTGTCACCATCAGTGATGGAACCTTACATACATGTATTTACAGGAAGCCAACAGACAGACAGAGCTATTTACATAGGAAAGTTAATCACCCAAGTCACATAGAAACATCTATCATAAACAGTCAAGCACTTCGGTATCACCATATCTGTTCAAATAAGGAAGGAAGAGATACCCATTTGGCTATGTTAAAAAACATTTTTATGTAGCATGGACACTCTTCCAGAGAAATAGACAGAGCAGTAGAACGTGCAACTTAGGTACCTAGAGAGTAACTACTCCAGTATAAGGAAAGGACCACTACCAACAGAATGCCCTTAATAGTCACATATCTTGCTGACCTTGAACTTCTTCGTACAATTATTAAGGTCCTCCACCCTATATTTAATGAGGATGAGACCCTAAATTATATTTTTCAAGAACTACTACTACTATCTTTTAAACAACCACCTAATTTAGCCAACCTTATTGTTAGGAGTAAACTTGCACCAGAACAGGGTACCATGACACTAAATGGTATTGTACACGACCCTGTAATCAACCCAGATGTAGGACTTGTGAGCTCATTTCCACTTTGAATTGTGTGGTTACATCACAAAACAGACTATTCAGGATACAGGGGAATTATACATGTGCATCATGTAATATTATTCATTTCATTCAATGCAAGCAATGTCCACAAACAGGGTATGTTGGAGAGACAAGCAAAGCTCTTCACACTAGAATGAATGCACACAGACATATCATTAATATGAAGATGGCTGACAAACCAGTGGAGCGATACTTCTCTCCAAATGACCACTCAATCTCAGATATGTCACTAATGGTTTTAAAAGAACATTTAAAAATACTCAAAATAGTTGAACCTTTGAGATTAAGCTTATTTTACTTCTCAACATGGTGGCAGATGGCATGAATATTGATTTGGGTTTCATGACACATTACCCCACTTAAACTTACACAAACATTTGTTTCATAAGATGAACATTTAACAGGTCTTCAGTGTGTTGTTGTTTTGTTTTTATTTTCAAAGAGTCCTTTTTAACTGGTTATAAACATGTTTTTTTCTCACCAAATATACATGTGTATGTGGGAGGTTGGCTTGTCTTAGGTGAGTGTGTATGAGGGGGAGTTTAGTATGTGTGTGTGTGGAGGGGTAATTTTGTGTGTGCTTTTTGGGGGTTGGAGGACGGTGCTTTTTTTGTGGGGGGGTTGTGTGTGTGGTGGGAGGTGTTGGGTGGTGCATACATATTTAGGTAGGCTTATATTCCGGTACATGTCATAATTATGCTACAGGGTGTTAGGACTCTTGGCTCACATACATTGCAAATATACACTTTTTTCTGGTTATATTTTCTTGGGAGGGGTGTTAATTCCATTGGGGTTTTATACAGACTCTTAAGACTGTTTCTGTTCATATAGTTAATTGATTATATACTGACTCATTATTGAACTTTGAACATTTTAAGATGAATGAACTCATTTTCTAGGTGGTCCTTGAGAGATTTTTTTTTATTTGGCAATAATACTGACAATTGAGATTATCTTGTAAAACATATTGTTACAGCACTGTAGGTTTTAATGCTTATGGAGTGTGTTAACTGGTTGAGAGTATACAGTAGTTTAGAAAATATCTTCAGATAAGTTTAATTATGTATGAATGTTTTAAACAGTTGTTCATACAAGGTACATTTTTCTTATCCCCCTCTTATTTCCATGCATACATTTCTGTTGTACATTTTTTTTATCATACTATACTATTAAGTTTTAACTTGGACATTTCTAGTATTAAATCTAAAGGTCCTGTTTTTAAATTTGGATGTATTCTCATAACACACTTATTCATTAATAATTTCAGTTTGAGGTTTTGTCTGCTTGAGTGTTCAGCTTATCTAATTTGAATGTCATTTGACCTTGAAAAGATTCTCAGTAGTAGCAAGCTAATAGGATACTATTCATTCCACGTAAATTTGTGATTTTATTTGAAATAGGTGCTTTAAACCAATTACATTTTTCTTTATGAGTGATCTGGATGTTAATAGAATGTGACTCTCTGAACAACTGTCATAAGTCTCCAAGGAAGGACTTGGTTAGTCTGATGGCTTAGACAATGTTTTCTTTTTGTAACATCTACTGTATGTTGGTCCAATAAAAGGTATCAAATGATTTGCTTGTGTATCTGTTCTTTTTTTTTTAAATTCAATATATTTTATTAATACTTATGCAGAAAACAGGTAAATACATAGCAATAAATGAGGAACTGCATTATTAAGAGACAAACAACAAATAAAACAATATGCAAAAACAATACAAAATACACACACAACCAAACAATACCCCTTCCCCCCAGTCTGCGCTCTAAAACAACAAAAAACAAGTTACTCTTAGACACGCCAGAAAAGAAAAAAACCACGAGCCCATACAATCAGGGATAGAATTCAATCCCTAGAATTTCAGCAGCATCAGTAGGGACAATAGGGGCTCCCAAGTACTTTTAAACTTGTGAGGTGTGTGTCACAAATATGCTATGTGCTGCTCTACCTGAATGGCTAATAGAATTTCTCAGTACCAGTCTGTGATAGTGGGTAGGGACTCTTCCTTCCAGTGCCATAGCATAACCAGTTTTGCAGTGGCAGAAATTAGAACCATGTGAGCTTTACGTATATGGGGTGTCCCAGAGGGGAACATTGCCAACAGGCAACACTCCGGTGTAAATAAGGAATCTAATCCAAGAAGAGGATCCAGAACTCATCGTATTGCTTTCCAAAAAGTTTGGGTATGTGGACACAACCATAACATAGGATGCAACGACCCCGAGGCTTGACTACAATGTGGACATAAGAGAGAGGAATGGTAACCCATTTCATGTAATTTAGCTGGGGTGTAGTAGATATTATGTAGGATGTTAAACTGAATTAAATGTAGTCTGTCCTGCTTGATGTATTTATAAATCATACCCCAAGCTTTTGCTCAGTACTCAGTGTCTACAGGAAGGGACAGTTCCTGTACCCAGTAATAACATACCCCCTCAGGGAGAGACAAATCTATGGCTTGAAGCTACTTATATATCCTAGAAACTGCATGGGATGGGTCTGCTTCCTGGAAGGTCTTTAAAAGGCCCTCCATTGATTGCACAATCCACTCTTGACTACCTTTAAATGCTAGTAGGGCTGCTTTAATTTGTAAATATTTAAAAATATCTTGGAGTCTAAGCTGAAAATGAAGTTGTAGGGCCTGAAAAGGGATTAAGTCATTACCCTGGATAAGATATGCCTGGGTACACTGCTTAAGTTGAGGCAAGAAGGAGGGTAATATAGGACAATGCCCAATCTGAAAGTGACAATTATTAAAAAGAGACTGGGCCATTGAGGTGTGCCAGTTTTCTGAAAAATGCTTTTGAATTTGCTAGAAAGCCTTAAGGGACCAGGCTATTGGGGAAGTTTTAAGAAAGCCAGGAAGGTGGGAAGGTTTTGAGTAAACCAAGGTTTGTAGGGAATTAGCAATGCTATGGGCAAGCCTATGTTCAATGTCAAGCCAGACTGGGACATATGCATCTTCCGCACAAGGTATATCTCCTTTAATCCAATATTCTAACTAGCTTATATGCTGGGCCCCATAGTATAAAAAGAGAGATGGGAGGGCAAGTCCTTCCTTAAGCTTGAGTGCTGTTAACTTAAAATATGCCTTTCTCACTGACTTACTCTTCCACAAAAAAATATTAAATAATCTTTGGAGCTTCAAGAACCAGGATTTGGGGAGAAATAGGCCCAACATACTGAGCAGATAGAGCAGCCATGGCAAAACATTCATTTTAAGAATATTTATCCATCCCCAAAGCGACAGCAGAAGAGTGCCCCATCTATCCAGATCTGATTGCACAATATGCACCAGGTTAGTCAGGTTAGATTTAATCATCGAGGAAATATTCCTAGTAATTTTAATCCCCAAATATATAAAGACCCTTGATTCCCATGATAGCCCCAGTGAAGTACAGATATCTCTAGTACTATGATGATTTAATGGAAAGACCTTAGTTTTAGAAAGATTCAATTTGTATGAGGACATAGCAGAGAATCTATCCAATTCCTCCAGAAGAGCTGGTATCGAAATCTCAGGGTCCTCAACATGCAATAGGAGATCGTCAGCATAGGCTGAGATAACGTATCTCTCCCCTTGAATTTGAATGCCCTTAAAAGAAGGGGAGGATGCCAGTTTACATATTAAGGGCTTCAGATAACAATTAAAAAGAAGTGGAGAGAGCAGGCAACCCTGGCGGGTGCCTCTTTCAAGGATAAAAGGGTCCGATAGACAACCATTGCACCACACCCTTGCCCTTGGGGAGGTGCATAGTACCTTAACCCAATTGACAAAACTATCAGGCATTCCGAATTGTCAGAGGGATGAAAACAGGAAGCACCAGGAGACCTGATTGAAAGCTTTTTCAGCATTGAGGGATACCAGGACTGAAGGGGACTCAGCATCCCTCGATGCTGCCATCAGATGCATTAGCTTCCTCATATGATCCACTGACGTATGCCCCCTCATGAAACCAACTTGTTCCCTACCAATAATCCCTCCCATTACCAGAGCTAGACGATTAGCCAATATTTTAGCAAGAATCTTAACATCTGAATTAAGAAGTGATATTGGATGGTAGCTTCCAGGACATAATAAGTCCTTGTCCGGCTTAGGAATCAAGGTGATCCATGTTGTCAAAAACAAGGATCCCCTATACTCTCCTGAAACCAGAAATTAAAGACGTTTCTCAGTAGAGTGGCCAGCTGAGGGAGGCAGCTCTTATATAGATTGTTGGGTAACCCATCTGGCCCTGGAGCTTGGCGGACCAAGTTCCAGTCTCCACCCAGAAAAGTCAAAAGAGGAGGGTCTGAAACTACCAGGGGTATTAACCGGCCAAAAAACAGGGGAGATTCTGTATTTGGGCCATAAATTGATCCTAAGATTATAGGGGAGGACTCCAGAGTACCCTGGACTATAATATAGCGCCCTTCCGGATAACACCATTCCCAATTTTTAATGAAGGGTATAGTTTTAGCAATCAGGATAATGGTACCACTACATTTTGTAGAGTTACCTGCACTGAAAACTTGACCCACCCAATATCTTTTAAAAAGGGAAATATCATCTCTCAATACATGTGTCTCCTGCAAACAGGCAATCCCAGTACAGAGCTGGGAGAGGTGTTTTAGAATCATTATCCATTTCTTTTACTTTTGGCCCCTTTAACGTCCAAGCTCACTAAGTTATAAGGACCACCCATTCACTTATCCATAAACTATTAAGAAAAAAAAGGGGGGGGAGAGAAACAATAAAGCCACTGCAATACCCCACACACTGTCATCTGACGGGTTCAGCCACTGGAACCTCCAAAAGTGAGCACAGACTTAACCCAACCCCGTACCCTTCCATCAGGATAACAATTGAATTAGTCCAGGAAAAACAACACATACTCGACAAACCCCTCTGTTCCCCTGATGCTCCTCCCCCCTTCCTCCCATTACTCCCCAAAATACCATTCAACATTATTAAATTCAATATAACTATTTACAAACTTTACTACCTGGTTCTAAACAACCGACCTCCCAAAATATCTTATGGCACGTGAGTATCCCTTTTGCTGCCAAACAGAAGCCAGCCTCCCCCCCGACAACTCACAACCATAGGAGCATGAATAGTATACAATATTTATAGTAAAATGATTAAACTTATAACATATAAAGCCATCCCTAAAGTGGATAAAAATGGCTAACCAATGCTGTTACATATAAGTAAGGGAGTATTGCCCTCTTGTGGACTCAACAGGAGATGCCACTAACAAAATGAAACAGTTGACCCAGAAATAATTCTAAGAGGCTCCACTTGCACCTTTCAATTTGATCTAAGGAGGAGAGGCCAAATAAAACCCCCAAAAAGGGTGAGAGGGAGAAACAAAATGCATGAGTAACCTCCTACAGCCCACTAATACCCTCCCCAGGCTCTGAAGATACCGGCAATGATGCAAGGGAGCTGAGGTTACAGTCAGAGATACTCTGTCCATTCAGAGATACACATGATACGGTTTCCCCAGTAAGTGATGTAGTCTCCATTGCACACTTGCTATGACAGTTCAATTGAGCACATAACACAAAGAGTCACCATTTTAATTTAGACTAAGTACTCCCTCAGCCTCATGAGTACCCACTTCAATCAGAAATCACAGACCCATTTCAGCAGCATCTCTTCCGTTGACAATAATAGCACAGCTCAACATTTCCCTATCCCTTCGACGAGAAAGATTTTAAACCATCAAATTCCTCCCTACCTCACTTAAACAGATCAGGGAAGAGGGTACGAAGCTCAGATGAAGCTTGGGCAGGTGATTCCAAACTAACCCACTTCTCATTGTGCTTCACTTGTAGAGTGGCAGGGTAACGCATACGGAAAGCCTTTCCGGCAACGATGAGCTTTGAAATCATGGGGTGGAATTCTTGCCTCTTCAGGCAAACCGACTAGGGTAGATCTTGTGATATCCTTAACTTGTGACCCTCCCACTGGATTTCCTGAAGTTCCTTAATCTTTACCAGGATGTGTTGCTTATCCAAATAATTAAGAAGCTTAAACACAAGAGGTCGAGGAGGTGAACCCAGCGGAGGCGGGGGGGGTGCAGCGACCGATGGGCTCTTTCCACCACATAGATTGTATTATTGGGTGAGGGACCAGCTATTCTCTCACATAATGTTTGAACAAAGGTGATAGGGTTGTTGCCTTACTCCTTCTCTGGTAGCCCGAAAATAATTAAATTGTTGCGCCAACTGCGCCCCTCTAAATCCTCCAGCTTATCTTCCATTTTCCGAAGCCTTTGATGCAGGACAGAGTTATCCAGGTCTGTCTTGTCTTTCCACTTCTCTACCGACGAAAGCCGAGTTTCAGCATCTCCTACCCGCATATTCAGTGAGTCGATGCTCATTCGGATTGACTGCACGTCATCAGAGATAGCAGCGATGGAGTTCTGGAGAGGCTGCATAAACTATAAGAAGTGCTCCTCAGTAAGTGCTGTTGTGGGTGGAAGGAGCTTAACTGACATCGTGGCTTGTGATTTAGGCCGCTTAGGGGCCTTTTCTTTCTCCGGAGTCTGTGGCGGAGTGTGGCGCGGCGGCGCCTTTCGCATGTCCACATCCATTTCAACACCATGGTTTTACTGTCAGGGATGTCTGATATAATTCAGTCAAAATCACCACCTGAATAGCCTGCAGAGGTAGGTTAGATAGCTAAATTAACTGGGTTTGTCGAGGAGCGAGGGAAGCAGCAGCTTTCACTTAGGCAGCCATCACGTGACCCCTGTGGATCTGTTCTTACAAAGACCAATACGGCAACTAATTTATGAACTGCTTGAGATGCATAGAGAGATTCCCAGAACTAAATGTCTCTTCAAAGGATGACTACTACCTGTACTATGAACTTGAAGACATCTGCCTGAAATCATCTCTGGTAAAAAACTGTCAACTGACAATTACAGAGATGTTTAGAAAATAAAGTTTAAACATCATGCTGATTGTTTTAAAAATAATGTTAACATGGTTTTAAAAGGTCAGAATTATTCTACTTTTCACATTAAATTCATTTACTGTAACAACACTAATGCACTTTGCATGTTTCATTTAATGTGTCTGATACAGACTACCTTAATAAATGGCATTGACTCTAAGCTGAAACAGCCAAACCAGCACACACCTGCTTTAGTGAATCACCTGCTTATGTGAATATGTTTTCATGGGAAATACGTTATTCACTTAAATGGGTTTCACTGTACTAAATCAAAAACATTTTATATGTACAGTATATTTTGATAAAACATATGTATTAGAGAATATTAAGGCTGTTGGGAAAAATAAAATCACTGTAGTTGTGTAGAAATTGTTTAATATTGCAAAATAATTCTGCCATGAATAACCATAGAAGACAATGGTCAACATGAATCATTTTTAAACTAGATTGACCTGAAATCATGAACAAACCATTTATCACCATGGTCTAGCATGAACAACCATGATTAATCCATGATAAGAAGAGAGCGGCAGGGTAATTTCCAAAGCAGTCCTCAGGCAGTTATGATTATAGACCTATTGACAGTGGTGCAGATGTTGAAGAATAGTCTTGGAAAAGATAACATGATACCTGAGCCAATTTCCAGTCATTTATCATCTCATGCCTATTGTCAGTCATTATTTTACTTTTGCTTGTGGACTACAGGCTAACAAGAATGCACAAATCATTAGCTACTCCTACTCTGTGGCCCATATGACAGAAATTACACACTTTATTTTTAGTTTCAAAAGGTTTACTATATTGTAACAAGTAAACTTGATAACTGAAATTAATACTGAGGGCACTGTCTTTAGACTTTTCTTCAATCTTCAATTAATACTGAGGGCACTGTCCTTAGACTTTCTTCGTATACTGTCTTGTGCCCTATGCCAAACCTGTCCTGCATACACTTTTCCTATAACTCCACTGTACTGCTGACTGATAGACTGTGCTTCAGAAGATACTAATCAATGGAAGAAAGGGAAAAACATTTATGAAAAGTCACATCAATGCATTGTCTCAGCAGGCCACATTACACCTTCCTTCACCCAAACATACTGACACATACTGTACACAGTGCTTTAAAGAAAAATGGCCACAACCATATGTTTATTAAAACTATAATTGTAATCCAAGTTAAAACATTATTAGCATGATGTGTGCAGCAAGGAAACCATAGCAAGGTTTTTATAATCCAAATTCATAGCAACTAAGCCAACCCTTTGCACCAAGGGATCCATCACATGGGTATTACCTCTGGAGGGCCTCTGACCTCTGAGACATAAGGGGTGGCTTCTAGGCCATGTGACATGGGCAGCACCCCAGAGGATGGCCCTACACCAGTGGGCCAGGCTTGAACAGGCTATCCCTCTATCTACCCCCTGCTTGGAGTACTCGATTTATCCAGCCCCTCTCCTCTTGCCAGTCTTGAGGTGCATAGACTGCAGAAGATACATAATTCGATGTTACTCCCTTTGTACAGAGCTTGCAAGACTATTATGCTGTCACATATTACACAACTTCAGTATGATGTCCTACCACTAGAACCAACCCTACAGAACTCTTATTAAATCAATGGAGAAGGAAAAAATAGTCTGAACATCTCATGTGGAAAATTGAAAAAATTCCTTCTTGACCCCTAAAGTGGAAGAGCAAGTTTCCTACTCCCTGCCTTCCCTTTCCCTGCTTTAATAAGGGTGGGAGGTTGGGAGTTCTGACCAGAGAAAAAAGCAAAGGTAATCTTCACAGCCTGTGCTCCAGCATAAATAGCCACTTGCTCATCCCCTTCACCACAAGCCCTCTGTCCTAAGAACCCCCACCTGCATACCTAACACCTTCCTAGTGTGCGCCTACTTCCTAAATCCCTACCTGCCAGCTTGGTGTTAGGAGCGGCAATAGTGTCACACAAACCCCCACCTACAGCAATCCTTTGCAGGCTTTTTAATGTCTTAGCAGGTCACATTACACCTCACTTCACCCAAACAGACTGAGACATACACAATGCTTTGGAGAAAAATGACCATGGCCAGGTTTTTATTAAAGCAAAAATTGTAACCCAAGTTACAGCATCATTACCATGATTTCTGAAGTAAGGGGCTCATAGCAGGGCATTTATAATCCAATTTAATCATATCTCAGCCCTACCCTTACCTGAAGGAGATCCAACAAATGGGTAAAACCTCCAGAGGAGTGGCTCCTGGGCTATGCGGTGTGTGGCATCCTCCACCGGATGATTCTACACCTGCAGGCAAAGCCCAAAGAGGCTATCTGTCTGACTGCCCCATCAGGGGGGTACTCCCGCTGTCTGGGCCCTCCTCTTGCACTCCTCAGTAAAGTAAGTAAAATCTTTATTTTTATACAAATGTCAAAGACCCATTTTCAAGATGGTCATGTTTATTTTAAAGTTACAACCTTGTTACAGAATAAATAAGTTCAGTTTCATGCCAATAACTTTCCACATTCATTCAGAACCAAACATTCCCATTAATGCAGTCAGAAAACAATTAATCATTGCACATACATTTCAGGTTTAGTTCGTATTTAATGGTGCTCATAAAAAGTTTAGCATTTTGAACTTTTTTAGTTAGTTTTTTTTTTATTGGATCCCAAATTTGTTGAATTTTAGCAATAAAAGTCATGTTCCCAAACATACTTTGTATTTTTGGTTGGGATATATTTATTGTTAGGATCTCTTAAGTTATATTTATGTTTATTCTCAGATGTTTCAAGTTTATCCAGTAAGCATTTTTTTTTTTTTAGTTTAAGACCATTTGTTCCAGAGAAAGTCAATGTAAGGAGGTCATCATGTGACAATGATGTGTATGGTAGTCACACTTTATAACAAATCTTGCAAGACTATTATAAGTCAAATTTAAGTTTTTCTGATTTATTTTACAAGCCATTCCAAAAATTTGATTACCGTAGTCTATGCATGGCATGATCATCTGATTTACTGTGGTAGACCGTATTTTTGGATCTATACAGTGGCCCGATCTTCTAAACGCCCCTAACCTTTTGTTGGTTTTACTAATCAACTCATTTATGTGTTGATCAAATTTTAGATTTTCATTAATTCAGATGCCCAGGTATTTCTAAGATGTTTCTTGTCCTAAGATCTTGTTTGTGATTGTTTTTATTTGAAGCTTCTGATAGTTTTGTGTATGTTTATTACTCTTTGGTGCAAAATACATGGGGCCAGATTTTCAAATGGTGGCACAGGGCTTGTGTTCAGTCCTTCACCAAGGGACTTAGGAATTGGTGGTATGCCAAACCCGTTTTGCTCAACTGCACTGGATTTTCAAATCACGGGTGCAATTACAAGTTTCCCTGCATTACGGCAACTTGCAGCACATGTCCAGCGCAAGCCTTGTAACTTAGCCTCCCAGGTGTGTCACAGGCTAAACCATGCTACTGTGGTCTAAGAACCTGTGTCTGGTGCAGGCAGTCCAAATTTGGGTGCAGTGGATGTAGACTGATGCATGCTCCATGCGCCATATGTTTGGCACACCGGGGGCTTGTGTCCGTCTTAGGGGTCTGAAAATCCAGCTCTTGTTTTTGGTTTTTTTACTGTTTAAAACTAATTTAGAATGTTGAGATCACTGCTCTAATTTTGTAAAATCTTGTTGTAGATGCTGTTCCATTTCCTGAATGGTGTTTCCATGAGCTACCATCACAGTGTCATCTGCATACATACTAATTTTTGAGTGTATTGCTATAATAGGCAGATCATTTATATGTATAATAAATAACAATGGCCCTAAAATTGAGTCCTGTGGGACTCCTCTCTGAACTTTTTCAGGCTTGGATAGGGAGTTGCCCACCTGGACCTGTTGGGTCCTTGAGGTAGAATATGATTGAATCCTCAGGTTGAACCATTTACAAAAGGAGTGTGATTCCCTGTTACCCCCTTTATACAGAACGTATGAGACTACCATGCCACCACAGGAAGAACACTTCCTGGTGCTCATCCTCCCAAAAGTACTCCACACTGGCAGTGTTTCCACAGCACCTTGTAGGTCAGCTTTTAACCTATCACAATCTATGTCTGACAAGTGCACATAATCCCGGGCATAAAATTGGGGTACCTTACTAACTATCTCATTATACCTTAGGACAAGGCCCAACAATAGAATCCATAAACTTCAACATGACCATGATGGTCATGATACAACCTTTCTACATTGAAAATGGGGTGCCTTGTATGTCATCAATGCTTCCATTGAATGATTGCTTGTTTATTTATTGGATTTTGTGAATTGGGTAAAAGAAACAGACAATGACAACAGAAAGAAAGACCAAATGTCCATCTAGTCTGCCCAGACTTCCCTATCTGCCTGGAACCTGTTGTCCATATGAGGTTTTATCCCTCCAGGTTCACCCACCCACTCCCATCCCTACTGCTAATGACCTGAGCAACCACCATCCTTCACTCTGTCTCAGTCATGCTTGAAACCAGGCTGTCGGAGACATGTGTCACTTTTTAAGGTGTGACTAGGGATTACTTACACATAGTGCAGAAAATAAACATTTTTGCAAGGTACATACAAAACAATAGAAATAGAATTCAGTGTGACATAATGTGGTAGTAACATTCCATATATGCAATACAAAATTCAGTATCTAAATTCAAGCGTCAAACTGACAAAGTGCAACATGCATTTCCATTATGCATTTCATCTCATTTAGATGACAGTATACACAGAGCTCATATGTTACACAGGGCACAAAGGATAGGTGTCATAATGATAATGACAGCAAGATGGGTCTCAGTGGAGACATGTACATAAGTTATTAGAAGGAAAGTGTCCTATATGTAACCTTTTGAATGCTGGAAATGTGGGTATCTCTTGGATAAGATGAGAAGCATTCCATAGCTGGGGGATTTTGTATGAGAAGGATAACTGGTAACCAGTTATCAAGACCCTGTGTATCACTTGTAGAGGTTGAGATGAGGAACAAAAATGCTTCCTGTAAGGTTTTCAGTTCAGCACAACCCTGAAGTCTGTGAACTAGTCACTCAGAATCTTATATGCCAGGTATAACAAAGGATAAATGAGTCTCTCTTCAAGGGGTGGCCAGCTATGAGAGACAAGGACAGGACAATGTTGCTCACTGTTACCAACACTGGCTGAAATCCTGCATATCCTATGGTGCACTGTCTTAAGCTTACTGAACTCCATACCTCTCAGTGAGGAGACAGTAAGTGCCCCACACTGAAGATTTGAATGTTGGATACTAATGGCTACAGATATAGAGGCTACATTTCTGAGATAAGCTCTCGGCCTATAGAGAAAGCCATGTTTTTGTGTGAGGAGCTTGGTTGCAAGTTCAATATGAGACCTAAAGGAGTGCTTCTGGTCCAGCATGTCACCTACTGTAGGTACTTTACAGCATACCCAGCATTCAACTGAGTGCCACTGTAACAACCTGCAAGAGCTTATTTCTGTCTAAACCCAGTTTTCTACACCTAAATAACATGGCCTTTGTTTTTTTTGAATTAAGTACAAGTTAGTTTGATGTAAACCATTTTTCCAATTTTCCTGAGGCCTTCTCTAAGTCCTGTTTCAATTGCATACAGGTCAGAGATGGCTGTGTATAGAACTGCATCATCAGTATACAGTAGCACTTTAGCCTCTCCACAGTTGGCAGGCAGTTCATTAATTATAATGAGAAATGTACTAGTCCTAGGATGCACAACTAACTTGCAACCTGCATTGACCCAGCACCTGGATCTGCCCATCTGTCAGCCCTTCAGCCCAATCATATGTGTCAGTCCCAATGTAGATGGAATGAGTGTTGAACTCAGTAGAGCCCACCCCAAACAACCTCATGGCCTTTTCTAAGATGTGAAAAACTGGACAGTATCATTGGGGTCCAGTCTTCATGGCAAAAAAAGCAGGTGCCCCCCCACTGGTCCTATGTGTTAAATATTCATGGACCCAGACAGGGACATCACACTGAACCTCTAGGGGGACCTCAGATTACACCAGCATCCCCCAGCAAACTGGTCTGTCTTGATCTTCAATGCTGGACAAATATCCTTTCTTGGGTCACTCCCACATCCTCATCACCCAAGATCACTGCCATTCCCGATGCTTTAATTGGCTGGACCAATTCAGATACCTGAAATGACCCACAAAAATCACCAGAAACACCATGCAGAACAACTATACCTGCAATGGCAATGAGCACACACACTCAGCAGTTCGCTCCCCACCTATTTCAGTAGGGCAGACTAATCAGCCAATGCCTGTCTGATCATTTTTGAATACTGTAAACTCATCCTTCCAATATTTTGAAGAGACAAAATGCACATGTGTTGTCCTACAAAACAGTGACCTTGGAGGGCATGGTGTCATAATGTTGCAAGACATTATGCCACATGGTAAATTCGCGCTGCCAATACAGTGCGATTACTGCCATGCAGCGTAAGTCTTTTTTCTGTGGGGGACTCTGCCTCCCACACCCCCATTACAGGGGGCTGCACCCTCCCAACTCCCCCAAAAGGATTCTCAACTCTGGGGGGGTCACCTCAAGGAGCGCACAATGTGTGAAAAAAATAAAATGTCTGGGTCTGGGAATCAAACCTGGTCCCAGACTGAGCGCCTGGGTTCCTGCTGCTGTGGCTGAGTCCAGTGAGCCATGGCAGCTGCTTGGTGGAACCCACTCCCAGCAGAGGTTTTATCATTGTGTGATTGGTGCAATACTGTGAACAGCAGTGTACGCAGTATTGCACCATTCCCTGTCATAGACAGCACTGTGTCAGGTTAGCTATAATGTCATACGCCATTAAGCGTATGACATTATGACCCAGTAGGACCTTGGCAAAACCCGAAATGATGGCCAGATGTTGAATCATTGCTCCAGGTATCAAACCTTCCTATTTCATTTGGACTAAATAGAGGCATAACTGGTCTACTGGAACAGACCATGTATTCTGACACCCCTGGGCCTGTCTCACACTCAGAAAGTTCTCAACCCTCTTTGGTACGCTGCCTGTATGCTGGGCACTAAAGAATTCCTGAGTACCTCCCAGGCTTCTGTATCACTGATTCCCAGAAGTAGGTTGGGACTTCAATGTGGTGCACCTCCCCTTCTTGAGCCAACTTCTGGAACCACTACCATTGCAAACAAGAGAGAGAGAGAGATCATCATCAGTACTGTTATCAACACCTTGCCCATGAACAGCTTTAAGCTGGATATTAAGCACCAAGCATTTGAACACAAAGAACTGCAATAGGTTACCCAGGGGGCATGTGGCTCCTAGCTACCCATTAATAGTGTGTACTACCCCAGTGTAGTCTGTCCTGAAGGCTACCTTTTATCCTGAAAATACTCCCTTCAAACAAATCAATCATGAAGGGGGAAAAATTCCAACAGAATAATCTGCTTAGCCAAGCTGCCCTCAACCAAGGGCACTGCTCCACACACCATTCCTCTTGAAAGTAAACCCCACATCCAAAGCCTCCAGATGAACCCATCAACAGTTTGAGATTTGTCTGGTGGCTGCCTCTGGCCAGCTTGATACACTATTAAAACAGCTCAGGAAAGTCAGCCACAAAACAAGGTCCTCTCTCATGCTTCTCTGTCACCCAGATCCTATAGTGAGGCTGATAACATTCTGTGCCTAGCCTTCCTTAGTTGGTGCAGTAACATCCTGCCCATGGGAATGACTTTGCAGACAAAGTTGAGGTGGTGCTGCAGCTGCTGCAATTCACACAAAGTAATCTTATGTGCCTTTGCCACTCCAGCCAACAACTCACTCAGCACCAACACTTTATCCTGTGGTAGCAGATCTCAGTGGATACAGTTTTTATGTCAATGCCCAGAAATGAAAACATGGCACATGGACCCTCCATCTTTCCCTAAACCATGGGGACCCCCAAGTCAGTGCACACCACCTGTAAAGAAACCATTAAGTGCCACCAGTCTCCAGTTCCTGGTCTGCCCAAAACAGGACATCATCTAGGTATTGTGCTACTTTGATTAGGCCTGCCTTCACATGGTCACACAATGCATGCATGTGTTAAACTGCTCAAACATAGCACTCACTGTGGCAGTTGTTGACACAGTACTGGTTCCCAGACTTCATACTTAATAGATCCCTGTCCTCTGTGAATAGCAAGAGTCAGAATGTTGACTCAATGTCTACCTTACCTAACATGGCCCCCTGCCCCAACACCTAGACCACCTTCACTGCTCTATTAAACACAGCAGAATACACTGTCATGTAGGATGGGTCAATATAATGATTGCTGAGTCACCCACAGGATAAGACAAATGACTAATCATCCTGAACTACCCCAGCACTTTCTTTGGAACCAGGTCTATGGATGAAATCCTGATTTATGGACAGGGTGGTGCTTCTAATAGCCAGTTAATTTTACCTGCTGTCACCTCCTTCGCCAACTTGGCTCAGTCAAATTCTTGACATTCCCTGGCAGAACTCAAATTCACCACCTTAAATGACTTAAGGGGGTCATTGTACAGTATCCTAAAATCTTCCCTGAAGACATCTGTCAGGGCACCAGTGACAACCCTATCTGGAAACTGATCAGCCATGACTCAATGCAAACCACTGTCATTGGTGTTAATAGGACTGTTTTGACACTTCTGAAAGGACCATAGCATGAAGGTATCCCTATTGCACTGGAGGAATTAGTGTGGGTGGCCACACTCTATGCACACATGCATATACCTACAATGCTCTACTTTACATATCCCCTGGGTGAAAATATAGCAGCTTCCACCTCTTCACCCTTTCTGCTACTCCCCTACCCCCTTTTATCAGTGACTGTAGTCACCTGACTGGAAAGCCACTGCTGGACTGCTGGATCCCCAGCCAAGATCAATGGTCCAAAACAATTGGAGGTCTAACATGTCCCAGTCCTGCCTTGGTCATTTTGCTTCCTCTGAAGAAACTTTCTTCATCATACTCTAGTATCCAGGTTTGCTGCATGAATGGCAATCATCCAGTTACCCCATGAGATATTTAAAGGTCTGTACCAGCTGCTGTAACCAGATTAATCTGGGTCAATATACTCACACAAATTATAAACCCAGTAGACCATTTCTTCCAGTTTTAGCAGTTTAGCTGACCATGACCTTCTTCTGTACCTCCTCCCC
Organism: Neoceratodus forsteri; assembly: GCA_016271365.2. Lineage (NCBI taxonomy): Eukaryota > Metazoa > Chordata > Ceratodontiformes > Ceratodontidae > Neoceratodus > Neoceratodus forsteri. Next base: position 1,372,540,273 of record CM057450.1, on the reverse strand, counting down.
ATGTCCATGTCTTTTTTTCTTTTTCATCCTCAGCCTCTTTGGGTCTGTTAAGCAATTAAGTACATCCACAAGCTCACCGTTGCATATCTGATGCTTTACCTCATCAGAGATTTGTGACTCCAATGGCTCCCCAAGCTCATATATCTTATATTCACAGACTGAGGTACAGGTTTTACACCAGGGACACTTGGGTTGGGTGTACAATCCATGTCCCCTGACCCAACCACAGTGTAGCCCCTGTTGGCTAGGGTTCTGACTGCTTGCACTCCTGAGACTTGATGAATGTCAGAACCTTATTGAGCTTCTGCTCGAGTAGTGATGTGTATGCTGGGGGTACCATAGGCTGGGGAGGGACAGGAGTGAAGGGGACAGAATTCAGGCAGCAGAGGTTGCTTCAGGGTTGTAATCAATGGTACTTGGGGAATAGGTTGTACTGGAGCCTGGTGCGGGGCTGATGGTTTGGATGGCTCTGCCATGAAAGCCAGAGGAAGAGAAACCCATTTGAAGTATAGGGGTCCCACAGGCACTAGGAGAGCATTATCCCTTGGCCCTGTGGGAGCATTTGGGATCCAGTTCTGAAGGACCCTCAAAATTACACCTCATAAGTTCCCTCAGTTCTTAAACCCTTAAAGTCTCAAAATCTGGCCTACCTCATGGAGGGTTCACTGGTGCAGCAGGCACGTGCTAGGGTTTGCATGTCCTCCCTTTCTTCAATGGAGCTACTGGTGGTTAATTCATCAGCATCATTTCTGTAAGTGTCTCAGGTTGCAGTTGCTGAGCTTGTGGAGCTGGTACTTCTGATGGGCCTGGGCCTTCCAAAGTTCTGGAAGCAAACCTCCTGCCATGCCTTCCCTTTTGATTGGACAAAGGCTGGCAACTCCCACTCAAACTCTGCATCAGTCATTGCATTGCTGAGTGTCTGCCCCCAAGCAGAATCTGGTAAAATGCCATCAGTGTACAACAGCCTGAAATAACATCAAACAGACAATGAGCAAAGGACTGCAATCCTAAAGTCCTAGAAGACTTTTCAAGTTAAGAAGAAATTGTTTCTCAACCTTTTTTCTAGAAAAATTGGCACAGTAGCACTCCCAGCTTGCATGCATATGTTTTTGTTCCCCAAAGTAACTTTCTGTCAACAAGTACACATTATATGAATTTATGAAAAAAAGCATAGTTGTTCTGACTGCCAACAAAAAGTATGGTGCAATACTGTATGGGTGAAAAACAAAGAATCAGATCATGCAGCTTAGTTGGGCTTAAGGTCTAGTTGACACGTTTAGAAAACAATAGCATGTAATTTAAGTAGCCCCTCCCCAGACAAGAAAATCCCCATAGAACTATATTGTATGGCTTGTAAATTCTCCCAAATGCAAGCTGGTTCTGAATTGTTTGTAAACATTAACTAAAAATACCTCAACGGTCTTGTATACACTTTTTTAGATAAACAGAGCTCACTCCAAGGAAGGAAGGGTGACCAGCGGGGTGCCTCAAGGGTCAATGTTTGGACTGGTCCTCTTTAATGTCTTTATAAGTAACATTGCAGAGCAGCTGGAATGGAAGGTCTGCCTCTTTGCAGATGACACCAAAATATGCAATAGGGTGGACACTCTAAGGGGTGTTGGAAAGGATGAGCAGAGACATGAGAAATCTAGAGGGGTGGTCAAGGGCATGGCAGTTGATTTTCAATGTGAAAAAGTGCAAAATAATGCACTTGGGGCAGAGAAACAGAAGGTCAGAGTACTAAATGGGTGGAGTGGTATTGGCGACCACCAAGCAGGAAAGAGACCTGGGAGTATTCATATCAGATGACCTAAAGCTGGCCAGACAGTGTGACAAGGAAGAAGGAAGGGCAAGTTGGATGCTCGGCTGCATAGGGAGTGGCATCACTGGCAGAAAGAGGAAGGTGGTGTTGACTATGTATAGATCGCTGGTAAGACCCTCACCTGGAATATTGTGCCCAATTTGGGGACCACATCCCTGTAATGACATAGACAGAGTGGAGGTAGCCCAGAGGAGTGCAACTAAAATGGGGCAGGGTTTACATCAAAACCCTATGAGAAGAGACCAAAGGACCTCAATATGTACACCCTGGAACAGAGGTGGGATGGAGGGAAATGATACAGACCTTTAAATATCTCATGGAGGTTAATATGGTACAGAAGGGGAGTATTTTGCTGAAGAAAATGTGCTCAAGAACAAGGGGACATGTTATGAAACTGGAGGGAGTAGATTTAGGAGAGATGCAACAAAGTACTTCTTCATAGACAGGGTGGTGGATTCCTGGAACAGCCTTCCAGTGGAGGTGTTGGGGGAGAAAACAATTGTGGGGTTCAAGAATGCATGGGATGAGTACAAGATGATCATAGTGGAAGGGAAGGGGGAGAGAGAAAGAGTTGTAGATTGGGCATGGGATCTGAGGTAATATTATAGGTAAGGAGAAATGGGCAGACTGGACTATCCAAGCAGTCCTTACCTGCTGTTAAATTTTTTGTTTCTATGTTTCTTAGAACTTATGCCTCTAATACGTTATTTGTTTCCTAGAGCTTATTCCTCTACATAGCAGCATGCAGAGAGTTGAGATCTAAACCAAAGCAAAATGTTACCAGTTACAGATCCTATGTCATAACATAACCATGTGCACAAAGGAAAAGGCACCATTTTGCCAGTCACAGATCCTATATTTCCTACTTCATCCTCTCATACCACAATTTTGCCTGTTACAGTTTTTATATTTTCAGATATCCCTCCAACCAAAGAGTTTGCTCAAAATGTTGCCAGTTACAGATCCTATATTTTCAGTTGTGGCACCTACCCAAAGCATGCTCACATTTTTTTAAATTACAGATCGCATATTTCCTGCAAGCATTCACATTGCTATACAATAAATACACTAAAAATTGCAAGCCAAACTGAGATAACTTTATGTGACTTCAAACCTATGGATGTGTGCTCACATGACATGAAAAGGGCAGACTGATCTAAGAACAAATGCAGTTTCATAGCTAGCTAAGTGGGGGAGAGGGAATTGATCAACAGCCCCACCTAGCCAGAAAAACCTGTAACAGGCAACCCCAACTAGTACTAATGAAATCTACAGCTTCTAAGAATATGCTATGGGAATCCCCTCAAGTCTACTTGAAGTTAAAATTATCTAGCCAGTTTCAAAACTGCCTCATAAATCAAACAGTCCCCCACCAACAACTTAGTGACAGAAACAAACCTACAATTTTTTTTAATATAAATAGCTCCACAAAACATAAGAATTACCTGCTCCCAAGTGAGTACTTGTTTGCTGAGAGTTAATCCAGGCCAATCCCGCGGCCAAACTGAGAGTCAAACAAAAAGTACAGTACTTACCAAAGTGTTCAGTGGCCTTTCTGTTGCTTCTGCAGAGGGAGTTCAATTCTGGTCAGAGGAGAGAAGCAAGGAGGATCTGCACAACCTGTGATTCAATGTAAATATCCCCTTATTCCTCACCTCAACCCCCTGATAACCCCCTTACTGTGTATCTAGCCCCTCACATAGTGGACATCTATTACTTAGCTCCCTACCTACAAGCTCAAGTGTCAGGAGGGGCAGTGGCCTTAGACAAATTCCTGTCTGCAGCAATTTTCAGGCTATCTATGAAGAAACACACTGCTCCTTGCCACCAGTTTCCTCCCCCAGTAGGCTAAAAAACAGTGTCCCATATTAATAAATTGTGAAGGCAGCAAGAAATTGTATTGACCCAACAGTGGCAAGTCAGGAAATGGACTGGATAGGAGAACAGTTTATGGAGTATGGCTATGAATTCTGCATGGTCAATGTGACCAAAGAAAAGGCAGAGCAAGTGAACAGATCCTACATGATACATATGGGGAGACAGGACAGAACTATACAAGACAAGAGGATAGCAAATGCCTTGCAGTATTCTACCTGGCAAATCAGATTTGGGGATACTCAATGTACATTGGGATACATTGAACACCATTAGAGTTCCTGACTTTGAGAAGATGCCTATTGTGGCTGCAAAAGTGTCAAAACAATATGAAACAGATTGGTTCACTCTGAGCACCAGAAAAAAACAACACAGAAACAGGACAATTACCCCTAGAACTTTTGGTATGAGTCCTTGTGGGAGCTGCTACAACTGTGGAAGCCCCTAGAAAAAGGTATTTTATGAACATCTCAGAATAAACATAACGTTTTCCATAAAAGACACAATCACATGTGAGAGTATGTACATGGTTTATTTAATTATATGTCCTTCTCAAATTCTATATTGGAAAAACTACTAGAGGCAAATCTTGTGGAGACAGCATTGCATAGTAGTTAAGAGCACTGAGCTGCACACCCAGAGAACTGGGACTGGATCCCATAGTCAACACTTGCATACTATGTGACCATTAGCAAGTCACTTAACTTTCCTGTGCACCCAGGTCATACCTGAAAACAAGCCTTGGCTAAGTGTGTCTTTCCTTGCCAAAAAAACTGTAAAACCAAATAAAATACATGAAACAGAATAGGAGAGCATAAAAGCAACATTAGGGTCAAAGAGAAATCCTTAGTAGCCCAACATTTAATGCTGCAGTTCACAGCCTGGCCTCCCTACTATGCTTGGGAATAGAAAAGGTATGAAAACCATCTAGTGGTGGGAACTGGAACAAACTTCTTGAGAAGTGAGAAATGTTTTGGATATATACACTAGACACCCTTGATGAAGCAACAGGAATGAATGAGTAGGAACATTGTTTAGTATGCTGCTGAAACTCCCTGTATATCCTTTTTAATACAGGGTTATCCTTTTCAATCCCTCAAGTCTTTTTCTGTTTATCATGCCTCTGTCTACTTGTACTTCCACATTATTCCACCCTCCAACTATGGAATAATGTGAGAGAGAGATGTTGTTATTATGATCTGACTAAATAATCATATAGAAAAACCCACATCACCCTCCCCCATACTGTATATGTGTGTGTGTGTATATATATATATATATATATATATATATATATATATATATATATATATATATGTATATATATATATATATATATATATATATATATATATATATATATATACATACACACACAGTGGTGCCCCCAGGATAAACCCACTTTTCAGCACTCTGCAGTATGCTGCAGCAGACCAACTGAAAAAAAAAACAATGTAATTTCAATGGCAATTAGTCCCTTTTTTCAAGCAGGAAACTGTGGCATTCACTTCATCCTGGCAGTGTCACATTTTCCTTAATGACAAAAGGGACTAATTGCCATTGAAATGACATTGCTTTATTCAGCAGGTCTGCTGCAGCATTTAAACATGGTAAATGCTGCAGAATAGGGTTCATCATGGGGACACTGCTATAATATAAATATATATATGTATATATATATATATATATATATATATATATAGGTATATATATATATATATATATATATATATATATATATATGCAATAGGTGTGGAGTAATAAATAGCTAAATAAATGTATTTGCACAGTTATTAAATAAACAGTAATTCCTATATTTATATAATGCTCCAACATCACTGAACCACCATTTATTTAACACCCTGCCATCAATCATCATCCCCTGCTGCCGGGACTACTAATGCATAGTTTTAAATAAATAGCATTTCAACCCATCACATCCCCAACTGATCATTTAAACAGCTCCTCTTACAAATAATCATCTCATACCACCCACAAAAAATCCAGTGCTATTTCTTAAATAAAAAAAAACATTTACTTTTTAAAAATTAAATCTTACTTAACAATAACCATCACCACAAGAGAACAGCCAAACCATAAATATCCACTGTCACACAGCTCATCCTTTCACCGTATAATTTAACACTCACAAACCACAATAGTACTGCCATCATAAAAACAAATACATAATAAAAAAATATATTTAAAAAAGAGAAAAACACTCAGACCATATTAAACAATGTCCCACAATAAAATAGAAACACGGCGCAGCTTCTTGGCTTTGCAACTGGCTGGCCGGCTCTACCGGCATCCCCCTCCGAAATGCTGCCATCCCAAATTCACACACACACCAATAAAAGTATGCTTTTCAGTACAAAAACAAACTGAAACATCATAAAATAAGATTTCAACATACATACAAAATTCAGTGCAGCTTCTGCACTTTGTGGATGACAAACCAGCTTGAATGGCTCTCCGTCTACCCACGCCCCTGCTTGCTGCACATGTGCACAAATCACTCTGCAATTCCAATTCCAATATAATGTCAAACACTTAAAAAAATCTACATAAATACTAGCACTCATTTTCTTACAGAAAAAAATAGATCTACAAGTGTAAAACAAAATGTGAGCATACTACAGGGAACTACAGTGGTTCTATCTCTCATAATTCCTTCTGCCAGCTTCCTTCCAGTATTTTTCCTGATCGCCTCTCTTTTAAAATCAAATAAAAATCAAACTGTACAAAATGGAAAAAATTAACAGATACAAGCACTATAGCAAAACACCCTTCCACCACTGTAAAAAAACATCCCTGCACTGGTACAAAACATCCTTCATTTAAGTAAATGTTCCGCTTCATTACCACATGCTACTATCACAGCTGCCTACCTGGTACAGTTACTCACCCTAGCAACCAACCCACATGAGCCATGCCTCAGCTGAACACCCCAAACAGCTGAGAAGAATAAAAATTAACTAAAGTAAAATGACTGGCAAAATAAACATTTAAAAAATAGCAACAAGAATGCAGTCGCAAGACAACAGTTTCAATCTAGAGATGCAATAAATACTCAGTCAGGTAGAAATAGACACTGATACCTTAGAGGAACCAGACAGCCGGCCCAGGATCAGCCTTCCAAAACAACAGTACAGGTATCAGTGGATGTCTGCAAAATACCTGATCAACTTGAAGAAATAACCACATTAGAAGTATCAAACCTAACAGAGTTGCTAATTTTCAAAGTCACACAATGAAATATAGAAGCCAGAATGATTGTAACTTCTGAAACCTCATCAGAAGTACCCACCAACAATGCTACTCTGCACTCAAAAGACAGCACAAACCAACAACAAAATCCATTCCTGCCACTCAATACTGTACAGGAAGAACAACCCAGTACTAGCCAGTCCTCTAATGAGACTATGGAACCCACAGAAGACACACTTTTTAACAATATACAAAACTGCCATAGAAGAATTTATAGACAGTGCAAAAAAACATAAACACTGTAAAAAAACTCAGGCTGATGTCAAACTGCTCACTTCCTATGTCAAATACACATTCAAAATAAACAAACCACTAGAGGATATGCCACCAGAAAACATGAAGAAAATACTCTGCCAATACGTTATGACTGTACAATAAAAAGGATGTTCTCCTTAAGAACCACTCACATTAAGATCAATTTTTCAAAGTGTTGAAAGGCATCTAAAGAACCACCACTACCTTGTCTCACAATCAACATCTATATTTTTTGAGCCAACTAGACAAATACTTCAAGCCAAACAAAAACAACTAAAAAGCCTGGACAAAGGGTGCAGGTCTAAAGCTGCAAACAAATTAACAAATTCTGTAATAGAATAATTGTATGAAAAAAAAAAACTGGGCATACACAGCCCACAGCCACTAATCAGTACTCTATGGCTAACAATTAATTAATCAATACTCTATGGCTAACAATTAGTTAATCAATACTCTATGGCTAACAATTAGTTTATACTTTGGTGTCAGGGGCAATAACGAAATGAGAGCCATATGTTGGAGAGATATAGAACACAAGCAAGATGGAAACAGAAGACACTACCTATAATATGTTTTTGAAAGGCAAACAAAAACCAGAAGTGGAGCAAATCCAAAAGAATATTGTAAACTAAAACCAAGAGCATATGAAATCCCGAACACTTAAGACAGATGTCCTGTCCGGGCCTATGAAATCTACAGATCAAAAAGACCAAACAAAACATTAGAAAAATAATCCCCTTTTTTCCTATCTGTCAACACATCAAAACAACAACAGATAGGAGGGTCCTGGTACAAAAATCAACCTATAGGTATAAATAAACTAGCCAGCATTCTGAAAACTATGAAATCTGAAGCAAACCTTCAAACCCAGAAAAGACTGACCAATCACTAAGCAAGAAAGCATCTTATTCAAAACCTGTCAGATAGTGTCATGGCCCCAACAGAGATAATTCAGATATCAGGCCATAAGCAGCTGCAAATTCTCAACAATTATTCAAAAATCAATGAAGCAAAACAACTAGAAATATCAAATATTCTTAGTGGCACAAAGATTAAAGCCTTAGATGAATCAGTAGCCAAGAAATCCAAAAGCACTTTCCAACAACCAAACATGGAAGATTTCCTCAGATCCTGCCTCCACAAGCCTGTCATAAAATCCAAAACGTTAACTTTTAACATTATACAAGGTACTTAAAAAGAAAAAAAAAATCATTCTACCACTGCTATTAAAATAAACCCCACCCCATCCTAAACCCTGCACCCGCAAAACCACCAGTAAAACATACAACTAACATCTTATGTTCCTTTCATCTGCCAGGTAATAACTATGAAAAGATACAGCACAGAAGGCCACAAATTGAATCAGACACAGACTCAGACTAAACAGTAAGTACCACTTTTTTTTAAAAGACAAACCCAAACAAAAAAAAAGGTAAAAATGTAAGCTAACTAACTTGTCATGACAATTCTCATAACCAACAACAGAACTATAACCAGTATTTCACATATAAAGTAATACTCTATAAAAAGCAGCTTATTACAACTTAGAAATATGTATAGATGCTCAACAGAATACAGAAAATATTTAGACTTCATGAAGCTAAAACTGGGACAAATACTGTAAGTTTACTGCAAATAATGAAGCTTTTCAGCAAGAAAAGCACAAAATACCCACATACGAACCTCTCATCCCAAATTAAAACCACCACCATGACATCCCAGTAATTGGCATCATAACAATGTACTCTCAAGGCCACAGTTCTACCACTTTCCATCGTAGTATCCCAAAAATACAACTAATAAGCCACACTTATTTGTCCCACGCAACAGCAAATTAAAAAAAAAGGAATTCTGATTTTAATAAATATACTTAACAGTATGCCAGTGCATCAAAAAAAAAGGAAAAAATGCATAAAGGCAAAATTCTGAATACACTTTCTCTCCAACAGAACAGCAAAAAACCAGAAGAAACAGCAACCTACTTCAGCTTCAACAAATGATTAAGAGACATGGAAACAATTTAACTTGAAGAAATAGCAGACAAAGCATGTCCAGAAAAGAAAAGTACACCTCACTGACAAAAATCAGTACAGCAGAGAGTAACCAATGGCACAAGATTGATTTACAATAACAGGGCCTAATGGTGCAAGACTGATTCTCAAAGAGATGTGTCAACATATTAGAAACTTTAAACTATACGTATATGGAACTCTGATAAAAAAAAAAAGCAGATACAGCCAACAACTCCACAAGGCCACAGTACAGAACATAAAAACATAACAGAAAAATAAAAAATGTTTCTAGTTTGTTTCATTACACCACCAGTTAGTTCAGTATAATGTTCTTTTTTCTGTAAAAAAAACCTAGAATGAACTTCACAGATAGGCATAAGTACATATGAGACTACCTAAAGGTGCAAGATTGATTCACAGAAAGACTACCGACTGGTGAAAAATTGATGCACAACAACAACATAAGTCACCACAGTATCAACTTGAACTATTCTAATATGAGTTTCCCACTATAGAGAAATGAAACAGTAGAACTCTAAATAAAGCATGTTTCAAATTATTTTTTCCTGGAATGAACCAGTAGTCACTAAAGTTGTATCATATGTCCTACTATAGAAAAAAAAATGCAATCCCATTTTTTCAGAGCACTTTAACCTTTGACATAAGTATGAAACTATGCACAACTGTTTATTCACTATTTTTTACAAAAATAAATCAGTTACTTGTTATGTATAGCATTTACAGTTCAATAAAAAGTTAGCAAAATATACTTACGTTGTCATTCTTGTCTCCATGAACTGGTAATCCCAAAAAACATTCCAAACAATTTTTTCACCCCCCAAAAAAAGAGTCTAAATACAGTAGTGACTCTTCAAAGTCATAATCCAATAAAGGAAAATGGTAATCAAAATAATATATTCCACAAAAGTTTCACCCCAATAAAAATCTAAACACTGTAATGACTCTTCAAAGTTATAATCCACATTATTGCGGGGGGAAAAAAAGTATCTCAACAAGTTTCAGTACTTAAAGGAACTTTGCATACCACAGTGGCCAAAATCCATAGTATGTTCTTGAGGAACTGAAAACATTTAGAGCTGCTGCCAAGGCCTACTCCCAACCAACAACAACAAAACAGAAATTCACACAAAAAAAAAATACCTGCAATTGTCCAAAAAGCATCCAATGCCCACGCAATACCAAGAGGATAATATCCTCCATCAAATGTCCCTGAACATGGCACCCAAACTCCTCAGTAGTGATAGACCAGCATCTGGTTACTTCAAAAATCTCTCCAGCAGAAACACAGGGCCAAAATTACGCTCTTCTTACTCCTTGCCCAGAAAACTCCACTACACAGTAAAAACACCATTAAAATAAATAAATAAAAATGCACAACACCGTTAACCCAACGCTCACAAAGTACAGATCGATGAATGACAGCCCAGATACTCCATGAAACCCTTCCCAAATCCCAGATACTTCACCCAGATCATCCACCTCCTTCATCCACTGTCATCCAAGTTCCATACACACAGTCGCTGCCAAGCAGCTCCAGATCCTTGCCCAACAGTAACAGTAATGCAACTGAAGCCGAACTGCACAACAAAGAGCAAACCATGCCCACCACTACTAAAATCCAACACACTGGCCAATAACAGCATTTTTCCCATGCTATGCAAGCCAATCAAAAATGACTGACGCAATCCATTAGTGGAGAACAGGCAATCAAAAGCTACAACCCTTTCCCCATTCAAAAGCTACTAAAGTAAGCATAGAAAGAAAAAGCCAAACAACATAAAGTCAACAAAACTTCCAAAAATAATTTAAAAAATACAAAAAAAAAAAAACATTAATTCACAACCTCACAGTTCAATGCACACCTATTGCATAAATTGAACATGTGATGTCTGGTTCATCAAATAAGATATTTTATGCCACTTGTCTCGGTGTCCTTGGGGCAAACCACTCATGGCTTCATTGTGCTCCTCCACTCATGAGTTCACCAGAGGACAATGGGGACTCTTGGAAAATATTTGGTGAACCACCATCTTATTTTTATTTTATTTTTATTTATTGAATTTTGTTGATCCGGTAGGCTCACTGGGACTAACAGTCCCTTTTTCAGGGGTGATTGGGGGGAGGAGGACTACAGATGGTAAGCAACTGAAATTGAACCAGATTAAGCTGTTGGTGGTACTTTTTAGTGAATGTGGGAAATTTGTCCAAGACACAGGGGAAATCCCCTACTCTTTTCTATAAGTTCCATGGGATCTTCAACATCCACCTGAACTACTACCAATCCAAGAAGATGGGACCTCAGTTTAACGTATCTTCCAAAAGACGGCACCTCAGAAGTGCAGCACCCCCCCATGCTACACTACAATGTCAGTATTGGGATATTAACCCAACTGCCAGATGTGGGAACTGAACCCACAGCCCTCTGATCTCCCGGTCTGAGAGGCGAGTGTGCTAACTACTGAGCCACTGACACTGGTAAATCCATATATATATATATATATATATATACACTACCGGTCAAAAGTTTTAGAACACCCCCATTTTTCCAGTTTTTATTGAAATTTAAGCAATTCAAGTCCAGTGAATAACCTGAAATGGTACAAAGGTAAGCGGTAAACTGCTAGAGGTTAAAAAAAGTTTAGTTAGCAAAACTGCTTTAGAGAAATTGCAAAGAAAGCCAAGGTGTCAGTGAGTACAGTTTCCTACACCATCAAAGGCACTTGGAAACTGGAGGAAACTCTGACAGGAAGAGGTCTGGCAGACCCAAAGCCACAACAGAATCAGAAGACAAGTTTCTGAGAGTCAACAGCTTGCGTGATAGGCGGCTCACAGGACAACAACACAGAGTGACTGGCACCCTGAACCAAATGGGCTACCACAGCATTTTGTAGTGCCATGCAATACCCTCTGGTCTACGCCTAGTTGGTCAGGGGTTCATCCTACAGCAAGATAATGACCCAAAACATACCTCCAGGCTATGTCAGAACTACCTTCAAGGAAAAGAACAAGATGGTAGGCTTCAAATCATGGAATGGCCAGCACAGTCTCCAGACTTAAACCCCATCGAGCTGGTTTGGGATGAACTGGACAGAAGGGTGAAAGCAAAGCAACCTGCAAGTGCAACACATTTGTGGGAACTTCTGCAACAGTGTTGGGAAGAACTTCCCAAACAATATTTGATGTCCATTGTAGGAAGAATGCCAATGAATGTGTTCAAGGTTACAGTATATCTGCAAAAGGTGGCTACTTTGATGAGTCAAAAATTTAGATTAAATTTTGTTAAACAAAATGATTCTATGATTTCTTTTTATCTCCAATTGTTTATTTGTTCTATGCTTTAATTTCAGAGTACATTGAGACATTAACCTGCATAAATTTCAATAAAAACTGGAAAAATGGGGTGTTCTAAAACTTTTGACCGGTAGTATATATATATATATATATATATATATATATATATATATATATATATATATATATATATATATATATATATATATATATATATATATATATATATATATATATATATATATATATATATATATATATATATATTACATATATATATATTCCATTGCATATCATATATATATATATATATATTCATTGCAAAATACTTCCATTAATGCATCAGTTGAGGTGGTAGCACACTGATAAAAGTTTGGAAATTTGATGTTAGGGTTACCACCCCTAGCACCCCATCCCCCACCCTCCACACACCACTCTATGTCAGGGTGTGCCTTCAGGTCGTCAGGCCCAACTCTTACCCCATTCCATATGTAAACAAGGTGATATGCTACAGCATAGGAGAATGAGGTCAGAGTTTGGCCTGATGACCCCATGGCACACCCTGACATTGAGTGGCTTGTGGAGGATGGGGGTTGGGGGTGGGGTGGTAGGGGAGGTAATCCTAACATTGAATTTCCAAACTTTGTCAGTGTACTATCATCCCAAATTGATGCATTAACAGAGTATTTTTTGCATTGAATTTCTCTTCCTTTTGAGAAAGTGTAATGTATGTGGTTGTGGGAGTGTGGGCTCTCCAGGCCATGCGCTCCCATCATGGTACCCATTATGTGCCTAATGATATGCATATGTGGCAGGGTGGGCAACTCTGGGCCCTGTAGTCCCACTTACAGGCACATCTGTGGGGCCAGGCCTTGCCACACTCAAAATTTCAGCAAAATAAGAGCTAGTCAGTTTTTTGCTATGAAATGCCAAAGAAACTGACTCATTTGGCACTTTAATTTTGTGAAATTTTACTACCTTTGCAAAACTCCCATAGGTCAACATACGTAACTTTCGCAAAACTAAAGAATGGTGTCACAACACAATTGGCATTTTCATGAAGCAAAAAGTAGTGTTGAAACACCACTGGTACTTTTGTGATACAGAAGGTAGTGTCACAACACTACTGGTACTCTCGCAAAAGTAAAGGTAGTGTTGAAACACCACTGGCACTTTCCTGACGCACTTCCCAGATATGGGCACTGAAAGATGATGAAGATACTGATATCTCAGTAAAGTTTTCTAAAGTTGCATTTTGCTAGTTTACAGAAAAACCTTGCAACGCTGCCATTGTAAATGCAGTATAATGTAACTGGTATGTGGCTGTCGCAGTGTGGGCCCTCAGGGCCCTGTGCTCCCCTAATGCTTAAAATATTTGTGTAGTGGTATGCAAATATAAGAGCATGGGCCCTTTGTGCCCTGTTCTCCCACTTCCACATAAGTATGGGGACATAACGCAAGCTTACAAACATGGAAATGAATCCTTGGAACACTAATTTGCCAATATATCAGTAACCTTAGCAGATATAAAAAAAATTCCACAGCAGTTGTAATCATGACTTCGAATCCTCCATGCATCCTTAGTTTAAGGTGCCGGAGTGAAAAATCCATATCTAGAATAATTTTCAAGATACAGGTGCTGAACCACGATGTGGACACCACCATGATAACTTATGGGAAATTTCTTAAATTTGGAATGCTGCAGCAAAGGGATCATTGAATAGTTTAAGACAAAACCAGCAAAAGGCACATCGGTGGGCCCAGGGCTTACCACCCTGCAAATTGCAGCCCAGAAGCCCAACCATTTAACTGCAGTGGAATGAGAAAGACATCATATTTTTTTGCATGTTGTAGTGTCGCGAAAGTGTGACTCTTTAGCAAAAAGGACGGGCACGACACTGTTGTGATTTGCAAAAGTGTCGCATTCATTCTAGCACAATTTTGTAACACTACTGGTAGCCAATCTCAGAAAAGACATTTCAGGAATGGTTTACCCCACAGAAAAAGGTTGTGCTGTGTAGCTCAGGGCCCGACTAGGTAAACACAACTGTCAGTGCTTTCCTAGGCTCAGCCACATTTGAACTACAATCATTTTTGTCCATCACTAACTGAAAACAAGATGGCGGCAGCTCAAAAACAAGTTGGCATAGCTGGAAAACTTTTTGCTTTCACAAAAGCTTTTAAAAGCTTTCGAGCTAGGCATATATTTTCCCCCATAGGCTATAATGGGAAACTTTAAAGTTTAATAACTTTTGAGCAGACTAATATTTTTTCACCAGATCTTCAACAGGCATGTCCTTGACTGACACCCCATGTACCCTGAGAATTCCAGACTAATCGGATAAACCATTTGGGCTTTAGAGACAAGCAAGGAATTCAAAAAGTTGAGGATTGTTCACGCTTTTCAATGCTCCACAGCTCTGCAATCGAATATCTGACCCAAACAAAAATGTCCAGATCCAGAGATCTGTGGAACCACACTGTGCATGTAAAATTTCTGGCAGATCGGACAAAAGGTTGTAAAGTTATTAAAATGCTAAATTTGGGGTTTAACATAGAGGTGGCAATGTAACCCTAACTATACTGGCCCTACTGGGCCAATATATATATATATATATATATATATATATATATATATATATATATATATATATATATATATATATATATATAGATAGATAGATAGATAGATAGATAGATATACACACACACACACACACAAGTATATATGAAACAATAGACTTGGGACTGCACAAGGACAGGTGGTGCTACAAAATAACCCAAAATGTATCAGCTTTAAAACTTGAGCACTCACCAAAACCTCATGGAAATAACAAGGGCACAGATCAGTTAAAGAAGGAGCATTTTTATTCCATGATTTTTATGGAATAAAATGTTCCTTCTGTGAACCTAATGCCCTTATTATTTCATAAGGATTATAAGGAAGTGGTCATTTTAAGGTTTACATATGTGTGTATGTGTGTTTAAGGGCACAGTAATGTTAGGGTTATTAAAGTTGTGCCCTCACTTCTATGTTGAACCCCAAAATTTTACCTTTAATAACTTTCCAACTGCTTGACAGATTGTGCATGCACCATCAGGTACCGCAAATCTCTGGGTTTGGCAAGTTTCTTTCCGGTCAAATGTATGAGTGTGGAGCTACAGAATGTCAATAAAATTAAAAAATACCACTTTTTGGGCAATGTCTTTGTCACGCCATTTCTCTGAAACAATCTTGAATTGTGGTTGAAAAATGAGTATAAATGAAGCAGCTTTATTAAGGAGAAGTGCACTGTAAGAAAACTGTAGGGTGAAAGATTTTTTTTTTGTCATTTAAAATGAGATTTGTTATGAAGGCAAATGTAGAGCTGGGAAAGTGCTGAGTGGGTGGGATTAGGAGCGAACGAGCTGCGAGAGGAGATTTGGAGATACAAAATGCTGAAAGACCTTAGTGAAAGAAAGAAGCATTTTGTTTGTGCTTGGTATCAGTGGATATTTTTTGGTGTAACAGTTCCATGAGGGAGGGGGCTAGCATATCGGAGGTGACATGGGGATGCTTGATTCATAAACTGAAGAGTACTGTAAAATCGAAAGTAGAAAATGAAAGCAGGGAAATAGTGTCGGTGGGGGGTTGATTGACAGGCTGCATTTATCCCACATATGTTTGATACATTTTGGGTGCTTAGATTTATCCCACATATGTGAAGATTAATGGATTTATGCAATGGGTTTGGGCTCCACACCTATTTCATATATATATATATACATATATACATATATCTATATATATATATATGTAATAGATAACCCACTCTTAGGTGTGCGGTCTTCGCTCTGATATACGCTCGCCTTGGTGTGCATTGTATGCATGAGGCCACAGGCCAAGTGTGTCAACCACCCAAGCAGTGCGTACATCAGAACGTGACCGCACATCCTAGAGTGGGTTATATATATTAAAATGGTAAATTGTATTTTAGGAGGGTAAAAGTGCAGGTGTGCAGTTGCACTCTGATATATGCATGGTCACCTGATTGTGTGTGTCCAATGCTGTTGCTCTGGATGACCATTTATTGTCTCACCCATTTTATAAATATATATATATACACACACATATATATATATATATATATATATATATATAAGAAACTTTGTTACTGCATCAATTAGGGTTAAAACAAAAAAGTCTGGAAATGAGACTTTTTAGGGTTGCTCCTCCTCCTCCTCCATGTACCCACCCATAATCCCGAGATTAACAGCTGATGGGGTGTGTCATTGGGGTTGTGAGGCCTAAATGTCACCCCATTCCTGGTGTATTCATGTTGACAAGCCACAGGAAAGAAGAATGGGGTGACATTTAGGGCTCACAACCCCAATGACACACCCCATCAGCTGTCAATCTTGGGATGATGGGCAAGTCCACGGGGGGAGGGGCAATCCTAAAGGTCTCATTTCCTGACTTTTTGTGTTTTAACCCTAAATGATGCATTAACAAAGATTTTTGCATAGAATTTCCTTACTTTTTGAAAAAGAATAGAAAAGTACAAAGTTGCGGAAGTTGGTTGGAGCGTGGTCCCTGCAGGGCCCATGCTCCCACCAACCTTTAAATGTCTGCGTAAGATAAGAGTTCAAGTACTGAATATTATATGTATTGCTGGAAGCACATATGGATGGGAGCGTGGGGCCCAAAAGCTCCCACCATGTTGAAAGAAAACAAAGTGTCAGTCATCAGAGTGGCATAATTGAACAGCTGTTTACATGTCAGACACGTAACCACTGAAAAGTACCTCCATGGCAGTAATGCTAGGCACCCTTTAAATGTGAAGCCAGTACCACAATGCAAAACACCATACACAAAACATAAAGTATGTCACACAATATGTCCGCAGCAAATTAATTTTCCAATTCCTAAACACCATAATTCACATGCACAGTAGATCTCCTGAAGACCCTCCAAATTTCAATGTAAAAGACGAAACCATTTCCGAGATATAACATGTGAAATGTTGAGATTTTCATTCATTGGAGTGGCAGAGTTCCACACCTGTTAAGATTTTAGACACCTAACAAATAAAAAGTACATCCATGGCTGTAAGGCTAGCTACCCTACAAATTTCAAGCCACTACCACAATGGAAAATGCTGCTCGTAAAACGTAAACTGCGACACACAATATCTCCACAAAAAATAAATTGTCTGACACATAAATATAATTCCCATGTACAGGACATCCCGTGAACCCCTTCCAAATTTCAAGTATAAAGACCGAACCATTTCTGAGATATTTAATGTTAAATATTGTTAACATTGGCTTATCTGTCGCATTAAAAACTGGTCAACTACTCCTTCACTCACAATCAAAGATCGCAATCAAAGAATCTCATGATCAAAGAATTTGCAGGCTAGCAATTAAAGAATTTGCAGGCTCATGATCAAAGAATAAAAAATGGTGAAAATCAAATGTAACACAGAAATACATGAAATCACCAGCATGGTTCGATAAAACGCAGCCCCCCAAGCAAAACCCATCCTAGTTTGTGTTTCTAGGTCACCCCTGGGCTGAGAAATTTAATTTTTTCTCTGGCCATCTGGTCATCACCTTGAGATTAAAGATCATGGTCAAAGAATCTCACGATCAAAGAATTTGCAGGCTCGTGATCAAAGAATTTTGCAGCTCATGATCAAAGAATAAAAAATGGTAAAATTCAAATTTTAGACATAAATGCATGAAACCACCAGCATGGTTCAGTAAAAATGAAGCCCCCTGTGCAAAACCCAACCTCATTTGTATTAATAACCCACCCCTGAGCTGAGAAATTTGCTTTTTTCAACTGGCTATCTTGTCCTTCGCTCGCGATCAAAGATCGTGGTCAAAGAATCTCATGATCAAAGAATTTGCAGGCTCGTGAATTTTAGCGAGCGCGATCAAAGAATAAAAATGTTTAAAACTCTATTTTTTGACCATTTCAAAGCAAATCACACCTATGGCTCAAGAGAGCAAACCCCTCCCCGAGTAAAACCCATCCAAGTTTTACTTCATGAGTGACCCCTGAGCCGAGATATTTGAATTTTTCTGAGGCAAAATGAAAACAAGATGGTGACCTTTGCAATCAAAGAATTTCTCTGGGTCAAAGATTATTTGATCATGAGCCTGAAAATTCTTGGATCATGAGGAGGAACCAGATGGCCAAATCCCCATTCTTTGTTTGCAAAATAACCATATAAATTTCCCCATTGACTTATAATGGGAAGTTAAAAGTTTAATAACTTTTGAATGGATTCATATTTTTTCACCAAATGAAAAGCAGAATGTTCCTTGACCCAAGCTCTTTCAGATGAGCCAAGTCACAGAGCAGCACAGCACACAACAGCCATACAGCACTACAGACAAAATCCAAAAAACTGCCCACATAACTGGCGAAAAGTGCATTTTTCAGCATTTTGGTGCACAAAAACTGTAAGTCCAACTGAAACAAAATTTGGCAAATCAAGAGATCTACCATTCCCCTCCATGCATACCACATTCCATGCAAATCTGTTGAACAGGTCCAAAGTTATTAACGTGCAAAGGTTTGGGTTTAACATAGATGTGCCTTCATAACCCTAAATATAGGGGCGCGACCGCATCCCAATAATATATATATGTGTGTGTTTATGTGTGTGTATTATGCATATATATATATGTATTATGCTTGCCTGGAAGGGCCAGTATAGTTAGGGTTGGCAGGCCACTTCTATGTTAACCCCCTACATTTGCACTTTAATAACTTTGCAACTGTTTGTCCAATTTGTCTGACATCTTGCATGCTCGGCATCCAACACTGGATCTCTGGATCTGAAAAGTTTAGTTTCAGTTGGATGTACAGTTTTGGAACTGCAGAATGTCAAATATGTGAAATATCCTCAACCTTGTGCATTTTCTGTCAGGTTTATCAGACTGAAAGATGCATCTGTGTGGATTTAAATGTGCATGTTAATATGTGGCCTGGGTCAAAATGGTGCCTTTTGAAGATTTGGTGAAACAATATCAATCTATTTAAAAGTTATGGAAGTTTTTCATGTCCCAATTTAGCCTATGAGAAAATTTATATGTGCACTGTGAGAACTTTCATGAAGACGTTCGTGAAATTTTTTTTTTGTGCCTGAAAAGGTTTCATTATGAGGTATAGTGGTGTCATGAAAACATTTTTGTTTTCATGAAAACAATTCTTTGTCACTTCATTGTGCCAAGGCGGATTGTGGTTTAGGGCTGAAATTAGCAGGGTATTAAGCCCTGGCCCCACAGATGTGCCTTTCCGAAGTTGAGAAATTTCCCATGGGATAACACTGTGAAGCCCATATCTTGAAAATGATTTGAGATACAGATTTTTCACTACCCACATCATGCATGGAGGTTTAGAAGTCATGATTGCAACTACAGTGGAATTGTTTCCATAGTTGCTATGGTTACTGAGATATTGCCAAATAAGTGTTGCAAGGGTTCCTTTTCAGTACTATGAGGCTGCTGTACGGCTCCGTACTTATGTGTAAGTGGGAGTGCAGGACCCAGAGGGCCCACGCTCCCACATACACATACCGTTACACAAAAAATGGTCAACATGAAGGGAGTACAGGGCCAAGAGGGCCTGTGCTCCCACAAAAACATGCCAGTTATCAGTTACATTACACTTTCTCAAAAAGAAGGGAAATTCATTGCAAAAAACTTTGTTTATGCATCAGTTAGTGTTGATAGCACAGTGACAAAAGTATGGAAATGTGATGTTAGGGTTACCGCCACTACTACGACTACTACCCTACCCCCACACCCCCACCCTCCATACACCAACAGACATTGGGGTGTGCCATGGGGTCATCAGACCTAACTCTTACCCCATTCTCCTCTATTGTATCATGTCAACTTGTTTACACATGGAATCGGGTTAAGAGTTGGGCCTGACACCACCATGGCACACCCCAATGTCTTTTGGTGTGTGGAGTGGGGGTTGGGGTGGGATGGTAGGTGTGATAACCCTAAGATCACATTTCCATACTTTTATTGCTATACTATCAACACTAACTGATGCATTAATGAAGTTTTTTGCAATGAATATATAAATATATATATATATATATATATATATATACACACACACATACTGTAGGCAAAAAACTCCATTTAATGCATTAGTTAGGGTTGTTCCACAGCGACAAAAGTGAGGAAATTCAGTGTTAGGGTTGAAAACCCCTTGGACCCTCAGCCCACCCCCAACCGGCATTGGAGTGCGCATGGGTCATCAGCCCTCTCATACCATTACATGTGTATAGCAGCAGAGGTACAGGAGAATGGGGGTGAGAGTTAGGGACCGATGACCCCAATGTGCACCCGAATGCCAGTTGGGAGGGTGGGCTGGGAGATCCAAGGGGGGTTTTCAACCCTAACACCGAATTTCCTCACTTTTGTTGCTGTAGAACAACCCTAACTAATGCATTAAACGGAGTTTTTTACATCTAATGTCCCTTCTTTTTGAGAATAACGAGAAATAGTGAATGTAATGCAGTGGCGGGATGTCTTGTGGCATAGTAACAGGAACAGCAACACAAACAGAAGCACTAACAGTGGTGCACATGGTAATGCAAGCTCGAATGAGAACAGAAAGGGTAACACACACAGCGGCGTAGACGTGATGCGTTGTCACATAGTAACATGGTGCCTGCAAACAGAAATGTCAATGAGCATGGTGATGCAAAGTGAAACAGAAAGAGAAACAGTACTGTAGACACAGATGGCAAAAAATAACAGAAATGCAAGTGCAAATGAAAACGCAAAAGATAACGCACATGGTGGCGTAGACATCAACGGTAAATGAAACGGGTATGGAACCGCAAGCGGAAAGGGCAATGGTAACAGTAATGTAAGCGCACAGGCTGGTTTTCCCCAAAAGCTGCATAGAGAAATACAGTGAGCACAAAGAATGTATGCATAATAATGGGTATCGGAGCAGAAAATGAGGACTTGGAATACTAAATAGGTTATATCTCAGGAACCGTACGACGTGAAAAAAATTTAAAAGGCATATGATTTATGACTGTCCTGGCTAGTTTTATGCTTAGCCCCAAGGGGGCTAAGCATTTTTCTAACAAAAAGTCCGTATCTCGCACTGTTTCCGAGATACGGGCCCTGAAAGGCTCGGCGAACACCGTAGTGTTAGCCTATGGGAAAAAAGAGAAGTTCGGAGTGCCATAACTTTGCCTCCCTGTAATATTTTTTCACCAAACTACTGAAGGGCACATCTGTGGGCTGTTGGCTGTCTTCCCTCCAAATTTCAGGAAAAAATACCAAACCGTTATTTTGCAGCAGGGTGCCAAAGGATTCCTGTAATGCGTCGGGTTCTGTAATGTTATCCTATGGGAAAACCCATCAATTTTGGAGTGGCGTAACTTTGCCGCCATGTAATATTTTTTCAACACAATACTGCAAGGCACATCTGTGAGATGTCGACTGCTTTCCCTTCAGCCCAAAACTCCCAAGCGTTCTTTTGCAGCGGGGTGCCAAAGAATTGCTGTCATTTCCCCACAGCCTAGAAAAGTACTGTCGCAATTTGCAAAAGCTTTTGCAAAATTTGCGACACTTTCATGAGCACGAAAGTACTTTGTGAAAGTACTTTTCCAGAAATTTGAAAACATATTTCTGGGGTGCTTTACCCCAAAATAAAGACATGGCTAGCATCCTCAGGCTCCGACTAGGTGACTACAAAAGAATTAGGTTGCTAGAGGTTCCAAATTTAAATGGCAAGCATTTTTCTGATCACTAACTGAAAACAAGATGACAGATTTGTGAAAGTAAGAGGGCCATTTGCGAAAGTAAAAATGCATTTGCGACACTGTCAAACTTTTTGTTAACTTTTCCCATGGACTTATAATGGGAAATTGTTTTTTGAATAACTTTTGAACCGTTTCATATTTTTTCACAAAATCTTCGAAAGGCACATTCGGGGACCCTGCCGCACGTTCCCTGAAGATTCGGCCATCGCACAAACCGTGCAACCTGTAAGCGTTGATTGTCCAGAAAAAGCGTAAGCGCCACGCGCGAATCATGCTTAATAACTCCGCGGCCGTGTATCCGACCAGTACGACGCTTGGCAGATCCCAAGAAAGGCGTATGGGTCTTGATCATGTATTCAAAATTTCAGGCAAAATCCATCAAGCGTTGCAACGTTATTAATGTGCAAAATTTTGGGTTTAACATGTAAATGGCTTCTCAACTCTAACTATGGTAGCACTACTGTGCTAGCATAATGTATATATATATATATATATATATATATATATATATATATATATATATATATATATATATAATAGATAACCCAGTCTTAGGTGTGTGGTAGTGCTCTGATATACACATGCCTTGGTGTACATTGTATGCATGAGGCTACAGGCTGAGTGCATCAACCACCCAGGGTGTGCATATATGAGATGGAACTGCACACCCTAGAGTGGATTATCTATCTTATAAAATGGCAAAAATTGTTTTGGAGGGATGGTAAAAGTGCAGGTGTGCAGTCACACTCTGATATGTGCACAGTCACCTGATGGCCTTTAACCACTTGCTGATGATCTTTCTCCTAACCCATTATATATATATATATATATATATATATAAATAGTGCTGTGATCATGCCCCTATAGTTAGGGTTGAGTAGGCATGTCAATGTTAAACTCAAAGTGTTGCACTTTATTAACTTTGCAACCATTAAATGGATTTGCATGAAATGTGGTATGCACCTTCATGTGGGGTAGGTCTGTTGATCTGGCAAATTTTGTTTTTGTCAGATGTGCAGTATCCAAGTTACAGAGAGATGAAAAAACATGTTTTTACCCTTTAACTTTGCTGGGATTTTTCTTTGAACTTGCCTACAGTCCAGAGGGTTTGGTTTTTTGCCATGAAATATTCATGGTACAAAGGGACTATCCCACAGATGTGCCTTTTTCTAGTCTGGTGCAAAAGAAATGAGTTGTTTTTATGTTATTGCAATTTAAACATTTGAAAAAAAATTATTTCTGCACATGCTTAGTAGGCACTTCAATAATAGTTGTATGAAATGAAGTCGGAATCCTGTTCCATATGGTGAAATTCCTACTTCATATAGCCACCATATTGTTTTTAGTTTTGACCAAAAATTATTTCTGTAACCTCCCAAAATGTTATTCTTGGAAGGAACCAACACATGTTGCTTGCTTATTGGGACCCTCTTTGGTGCATTCTGCACTTTACAGGATGAAATATGCTTGTTAAATGAGTTTATTTAATAATTTATATCCTACTTTATATCTGAGTAATACAACTTAGTATCCTAGTTTATATACTTGGGATATGACCTAGGATCCTTGGTAGTGACCCAAAAATAGGAAAACAATTATTAAAAAAAATGCTTTTGCCAACATGGGGTGCTCAATCCCCATGTAAGCATTAGAGGCCCACTACCAGTATGGGACACTGGGGAGCCCACTCCCAGTTTCCCCAACAGAAAGAACCATGGCCAACAACAGGGTGCCCAATCCCCATTTGGCACTAGCCCCTAAAAAGATCAATCATGTCAGACAATGGGATGCCCAATCCCTGTGTCATCGGTTGCCCCCCATCAAAGCTGGACACTGGGGAGCCCACTCCCAGTGTCTTCGGTTAGAGCATGCTCCTCCATGATCAGCAGTAGTGCCTGAAATAAAGAAAGCAGTACCCCAACATCTTTTGGTAAAGAAAAAACTGAAAGAAAGAAAATGGTCCCTCGTCATCTCCCCATGTCCCCTCTCTCCAATCCCAAACCTCCTTCTGTGCACCCACCTCCCCAGACTTCCCCCTCACCCAATACTTACCTCTGGAGTTCAGCCACTGTCATCTTCTGTGGACCGGGACACATCTGCACTCTTCAAAGCTGAACCACAAACTGAGGAATCAAAGGTAAGCTGTATAATGGCAGTCAATGGGGTGGTCAACTTATGTTGCTATTTCAGCCATTTTTTGAGATTTTAGCACCAAATTCTCAACATGGGGTTTTTGGGAGCCCACCTCATGGACAGTATCACTGTCATATCATTACTCAGTCCAGAAAGGTGATTTTGCAGTCACTACACCTTTAGGAATTGTTAATCAAAATGACAGTCCCAGTGTTCATGAGGGGAGATCTCAAAAAGTCCTTGTTGAAAATTTGGTGCAAAAAATCCCAAAAATGGCCATGTTACAGGGGTGCATTGTGCAGTTTTGGGCCTGCTCATAACTTCGACAATTTTTAATATTTTCAAATTTTAATTTTTTTATTTTCTTATTTATTCCTCCTTTTCCACCTCAGCTCTAGTCTCCTCATTAACACCAAGGAGTCATCCCCCTGCAGTCCGGTCTTACCTGGTCAGTCCTCATTCACCCATGTAGCCTCAGTTTATGCACTGGGTGGGGACGAGGTGGGCCACAATGCCCTGACACTGCAGTAACTTCGGTCGGGAGGGTGCCAGGAGGGTGGCCACAAATCGGGGGCAAGCTCTGGTGCTCCATCTCTGCCGGAGCTGAGATGCATTTTCCCCCTTTTCTGGGAAGTGGCCGGTGCCCTGATTCCAATGTCTGCCACTGCCCCACTCCTACTTCTGCTCCTTTGGCACTTGCTGTGTCTCTAGCCTCCACCAAAGAGCAGCTGATCGCCATACAGGGACCCCTGTCCCTCCCGGGAGATGAGAGCTGTCCTCCGGAAGCTCAATCATCTCCCTCCCCTGCTGAACCCCAGCAACCCGGGCTCATTCCTGAACCCTGGTCACTGGCATGGCACAAGGTGTGGCGTCCAGCACCTCAACCTTCAGCACCACTAGGCCAGCCCACTATTTTCAAAATTGCAATTTTTTTAAACATCCTCATGAATAGTACAGCTGTCATTTCTCACATCCTGCCCAAAATGTGTTTTTTCACCTCTGGCACAGAATGGTGTGGTTGCTGTGTGAAATCAACTTCTGGGATGTATTAACAAAATTACAGTGCAGTATTCATGTGGATTTCCCAAAAAGCTTATGTTGAAAATTTGGTTAAAAAATTATCAAAAATGGCCACGTTGCGAGCATGCATTGTGCAGTTTCTGTGCGTGCTCGTACCTTCACCTATTTTTCATATTTTCCCTCCTGATTTTCAACATTAGCCTTTTACACACCTCCTCATGAACAGTATACAGCTGTTATTTTTCATATCCTGCCCAAAACATGATTTTGCACCTGTGGCGCAGAATGGCAAACTCAACTTTTGGACAGATTAATGAAATGACAGTGACATTGTTCATGAGGTGGGGTCCCCAAAATGCCATTTTGAAAATTGGTTGAAAAAATCCTAAAAATGTCTGAGTTATGTGCGTCTGTTGAATTGTGGTGCCCGTGGTACCTTTCAGCACCCATATCTCGAAAACAATTTGAGATATAGATGTTTTGATGTCCGCAGCTTAGTCCACCTAATTGGTGGACTAAGCAGTTGTGGAGGCTTCAAAGTGATGATTACAACTGGAGGGAAATATTTTTAAAAGTTGCTACGGTTACTGAGATATTGCCAAATTAGTGTTATAATGGTTACTTTTCATGACTATAGAGATGCAGTATGTTTGTACTTATGTGTACGTGGGAGTGTAGGGCCCAGAGGCCCCCATGCTCCCACTTATGCATATCATTATTCAACAATGGTTAGCGTGAGGGGAGCACAGGCCACAACCACATACCAGCTACATTGCACTTTCTCAAAAAGAAGGGAAATTCATTGCAAAAAAACTTTGTTAATGCATCAGTTAGGGTTTTTATTAAAGCATAAAAAGCAGGGAAATTCAATGTTAGGGCTACCACCCCCACCCTCCACACCAACAGGCATCAGGGTGTGCCTTGGAGTCATTGGCCTCACTATCATCCCATTCTCCTATACTGTACCATCTCATCATGTTTACACATGGAATGGTGTGAGAGTTAAGGCCAACAACTCCAAGGCACACCCTGCCTGTTGGTGTGGAAAGGTGAGATGGCTGGGAAGTTAATAACCTAATGTCAAATTCCCCAGCTTCTTATGTTTTAATAAAAACCCTAACTGAGCATTAATGTAGTTTTGCAATGAATATATATATAGATATATATATATATATATATATATATATATATATATATTAATTAGAGGCAAAAGAATCCATTTAATGCATTAGTTACTGTTGTTCCACAGCGACAAAGTGAGGAAATTCAGTGTTGATTGAAACCCCCCTTGGACCCCAGCCACCCCCAACTGGCTCGGGGTGCCATTGGGATCATCAGCCCTAACTCTCCCACCCATCACATGTGTGTGAAGAAGCAGGGGTGAGGAGAATGGGGTAAGAGTTAGGACCGTGACCTAATGCACACCCGATGCCAGTTAGGGTGGAGATGAGAGGTCCAAGGGTTTCAACCTAACACCAAATTCCTCACTTTTGTGCTGTGCAACTTCTAACTAATGCATTAAACTGAGTTTTTTGCCTCTAATTTCCCTTCTTTTTGAGAATGATAATGAGAAATAGTGAATGTAATGCAGCGGCTGGAGCAGGGGGCCCTTTGGGCCCTGTGCTCCCACCACGTGATGTGTTGTGACATAGTAACAGGAACAGCAATGCAAACAGAAGCGTTAACACTGGTGCACATGGTAATGCAAGCGCGAATGAGAACAGAAAGGGTAACGCACATGGTGGCGTAGATGGGAACGGTCCGCCACGTGACGTGTGGTCACATAGTAACATGGTGCCCGCAAACACAAATGGTAATGCACATCATGACGTAAAGTGAAACAGAAAGAGAAACAGTACCATAGACAGATATGTTAAAAGCAACAGAAAAGGAAGTGCAAATGAAAATGCAAAGGGTAATGCACATAGTGGCATAGACGTGAACAGTAAGTGAAATGGGTACGGAACCGCAAGCAAAACCAGTAATGATAGCAGTAATGTAAACGCACAGGATGTTTTTCCCCAAAAGCTGCATAGAGAAAGACAGTGAGTACAAAGAATGTATGCATAGTAATGTTTCTCGGAGCAGAAAATGAGGAGTTGGAATACTAAATTGCTTATATCTCAGGAACCGTACGACGTAGAAAAAAATGTAAAAGTCATATGATTTATGACTTTCCTGGCTAGTTTTGTTCTTAGCCCCCATTGGAGGATAAGCATTTTTCTGACGAAAAGTCCGTATCTCGCACCGTTTCCGAGATACGGGACCGGAAAGGCACAGTGAACGCCGTAATGTTATCCAATGGGAAAAAAGAGAAGTTCAGAGTGACATAACTTTGCCTCTCTGTAATATTTTTTCACCAAACTACTGAAGGACACATCTGTGGGCTTTTGGCTGTCTTCCCTCCAAATTTCAGGAAAAAAGACCAAACCGTTCTTTTGCAGTGGGGTGCCAAAGAATTGCTGTCATTTTCCACAGCCTAGAAAAGTACTGTCACAATTTCGAAAGCTTTCACAAATTCATTCAACAGTGCCTTGAGCACGAAAGTACTTTGCGAAAGTACT
This sequence comes from Neoceratodus forsteri, assembly GCA_016271365.2. Lineage (NCBI taxonomy): Eukaryota > Metazoa > Chordata > Ceratodontiformes > Ceratodontidae > Neoceratodus > Neoceratodus forsteri. The sequence goes on along the minus strand of CM057450.1, from coordinate 1,372,512,213 downwards.
TTTTCCAGAACTTTGAAAAACATATTTCTGGGGTGTTTTACACCAAAATAATGACATGGCTAGCATCCTCAGGGTTCGGCTAGGTGAATACAAAAATAATTAGGTTGCTAGATGGTCCCAATTTTAAATGCCAAGCATTTTTCTGATCGCTAACTGAGAACAAAATGGCAGATTTGTGACAGTAAAAGGGTCATTTGCGAAAGTAAAACTGCTACCATAATATATATATATATATATATATATATATATATATATATATATATTATGGTAGCATGGTAGTGCTACCATAGTTAGGGTTGAGGAGCCATTTACATGTTTAACCTAACATTTTTCACCTTAATAACTTTGCAACCATTAAACAGATTTGCTTGAAATTTGGAATAACTAAACACGAGCCATACATCTTGGGATCTGCCAAGTTTCGTTCTGTTTGGAAATGCAGCTGCAGAGTTATTAAGCATGATCTGTGCAAGCGTTTAGGCTTTTTTGCAATTCTTTGGTCATCTCTGCAGGTCACACGGTTTGCGTGACCAGTCCAAAATTTTCAGGGAATGTGGGGCCAGGGTCCCCAATGTGCCTTTTGAAGATGTTGTGAAAAAATATGAAACGGTTCAAAAGTTATTCAAAAAACAAGTTCCCATTATAAGTCAATGGGAAAAGTTAACAAAAAGTTTGACAGTGTCGCAAATGCAGTTTTTACTCTTGCAAATGTCCCATTCACTGTTGCAAATCTGCCATTTTGTTTTCAGTTAGCGATCAGAAAAATGCTTGGCATTTAAATTTGGGACCCTCTAGCAACCTAATTCTTTTTGTATTCACCTAGTCGGACCCTGAGAATGCTAGGCATGTCTTTATTTTGGGGTAAAACACCCCAGAAATATGTTTTTCAAAGTTCTGGAAAAAGTACTTTCGCGAAGTAGTATTGAATATGCGACACTGTCGAATGAATTTGTGAAAGCTTTCACAAAGTTCGACAGTACTTTTCCAGGCTGTGTGAAAATGACAGCAATTCTTTGTCACCCTGCTGCAATAGAACGGTTTGGTCTTTTGGGCTGAAATTTGTAGGGAACACAGCCAACATGTCACAGATGTGCGTTTCAGTATTTTAGTGAAAAAATATTACATGGCGGCAAAGTGACGGCACTCCAAAGTTGATGCTTTTTCCCATAGGATAACATTATGGTGTCTGCTGCATTACAGGAATCCTTTGTTGCCCTGCTGCAAAATAATGATTTGGTCTTTTGGGAAGAAATTTGGAAGGAAGAACAGCAACATACCACAGATGTGCCTTTTAGTGGTTTGGTGAAAACACATTACAGTGAGGGAAAGTTATAGTACTGCGAATTTGTCTTTTTTCCCCATAGGATAACATTACGGCGTGGGTTGCGCCTTTTAGGGCCTGTATCTCAGAAATGATGCGAGATACGGACTTTTCGTCATAAAAATGCTGAAGCACAAAACTAGCCAAGAAAGTGATAATTAATATGACTTTTTTACATTTTTTTTCTATGTTGTACGTTTCCTGAGATATAAGCAATTTAGTATTCCAAGTCCTCATTTTCTGCTCTGAGAGGCATTATTATGCATACATTCTTTGTACTCATGGGCCCAGATATTCAAAAGGGTTGCGCCATGCGCAACAGGGTTGCGTATGCGCAACTCCAAAACTGCGCCATTCTGCAATATTCAGAAAGGGCCAGTTGCACCACCGAAAACATGCTGAGCAACAGCGCAATGGAAATGAAGGCATGCGCAACCGAAGGGGGCGGGTCCATGCATAAAGTGAGCAATGCGATATCCGAACACTTGCGCACTGCGCAAGAGTGGCTCAGCCAGAAGTTGCGCAGTACGGTTTGAGCCAAAAAAAAGGCTCAAGGAAGCGCGCGCAAGAACTCTAACGGGCTGCAAACTGGGGAGAGAGACAGAGAGAGAGAGAGAGAGAGACAGGAGCTGGAAGGGCAGAGAGGGACAGTGGGTCCAGGAGGACAGAGAGGCCAGTGGGGGTGCCGGTGCAGTGGAAGCAGCAGTGGGGGCAGTGGGGGTAACACAGGAACAGCAGCCGGGGCAGAAGCCAGGGAGATGGACAGTGTCAGCTTCCACATGGAAGCTGTAATGAGGGGGGTGAGACACCATGCTGCAGGGGGACATGGCCGCGGAGGGGCCCGTCGGCGGTATGCCCCCAACAGGCGGTATCGTGCCCGCATCAGCTTCGAGCTGTACACAGACGTCGAGATTGTGGCCCGGTACCGCCTGAACAGGGCAATACTGAGACGGCTCTGCGAGCTGTGCAGTGATGTGATGCAGGCACCCTCACGATGGAGTCATGCTCTGTCCGTGGAGACCAAGGTGACAGCCTGCATGTGCCTGCTCACCACGGGCACCTTCCAGAGGCCGACAGGGGACACCACAGGCATTACACAGTCGCCATGTCACGCATCCTCACCCAATTCCTCAGCGCACTGCTGCCTCATGCTGCGGAGTACATCCATTTCCCCAGCACCGCGGCAGAGCGTACAACAAACATGCAGGAGTTCCACAGGGTAGCACATATGCCTGGCGTGCTAGGGGCCATAGACTGCACCCATGTGGCCATTCGCCACGCCACCTGGCCCGGACGGCCAGGCTTATCAGAACCGAAAGGGCTTTTCCAGTGTCAACTGCCAGGTGGTGTGTGATGCCACTGGGCGATATCAATGTCTGTGCCACACACCCTGGCGGAGCACATGATGCCTCTCATATGGCACCAGTCTGCACTGTGCCATCTATTGAGAGTGGGAACATCCCCACGAGTCATCTAGTGGGTGAGCACATGTATGGAATGCAAACTCTGTGCAAGGGTGGGAATGACACAGGTGCCATGGTAGTGGCACACAAGGATATGGGCAATATGGACCTGACATGACACTGATCTCCACTATCTCCACACAGGTGACTGCGGATACCCACTCCGTCCCTGGCTGCTCACACCATACCGCGCCCACGACCCCAGTGTAGCTAGGTTTCAATGAGGCACATGCCGCATGCATAACATCATAGAGCGGGTGTTTGGGATGCTCAAGGCACGCTTCCAATGCCTGGACACCTCCGGCGGAGCTCCTACAGTACAGCCCCCAAAAGGCCTGTGGGATATTCCTGGCCTGTTGCATCCTGCACAACATGGCCAAAGACCATGGGAGAGCCGTACAGGTCCAAGAGGGGGACAGCGATGGGGACGCCAGTGGCGCCGGTGATGTGGGTGATGAGCAGCCCCCCTAGGACGGAGGGACCCCCGACTGACCCGGCAGGCCCAGCTGCACTGGGACACCATTGCAGAAGAGTACTACGCCCAACACAGGTAAGTCAAGGGGACATGTGCAGACAACACTGTCCATGCGCAAACCACAGGCACACAGGGGAACACACCGTGCATGAAGGTCAAGGGAGTTGAAGGTTCCAGGCATACCAACACACCATCAGAGAGGGGTGAGCACTCATATGGACACACACACACACACACCAGGCAGCATACATGGGCAGCAGCACAGCACTGTGGAAATGACATTGCCAACACACAGCACCACCAACCACCCCCACCACCTGGACTGTCCATGTACATGTGTCAGGACCTGGGCACCGTTGCACCTTGGTGTACAGTGCAATGCAGGCATCATCATGCACACGCACCTGTGGACAGCAGTTGGGAGGTGTGCAGGTGGTCCGTGTGTCAGCTTGGTGAGCAGAGCACCCAGCAGTGCACTGCCACCATGACACACATTGCACACAGGGCAGCACCAGACAGGGCCTGCACTGGGAGACAGTTCAGTCAGGTAGCACTGTCCCACGGCCACCACGGATGCATGGGTAGCCCGCCCGTGTGCCCAGCACTGGCAGGCTGAGCAGGGGCCACATCGGGTGGCGCTGGTGCACCACCAGGGTCCCACTCTTGCGAACGCACCTTGCCCGCACAGGGTCTGCATCCTGCCAAACAAACTTGCACCAGGGGTGCTTGGGATGCACAGCAGAACCCGGCATCGACAGGCCTGGTGTTGCACGACACCGGGGGGGAGTGGAGGCGCACTGTGTGGGGTGTGGTACAGGGGCACCTGACAGTGTGGCCAATGCATCCGCGACAGAGACCACTGCCTGGGTCAGCCAGTCAATGGCAGCGGTCACATCCATCCGCAAGGGACCAGCTCGGCTCGGTCCCGAGCACCCTCCCTGCTATGCCGCTCCACGGACACAGACAGTGCCTCACGGACCTTGCAACCAGCCCTGCAGCTGTGCGAGGTCCTGCAGCAGGCGGTGTGCACGTCAATGGGTACTGTGCCCCAATAGCATCGTGACCCCCAGGGTGTGGGACGGTCCTGGTGCACAGCACCCTCTTGAGGTGGCGCTGTTCGCCAGGACCAGTAGCTGGGTGGATCAAGGGCGGGGTGGACATGTGCCACTGCTTGACACTGTACCCCCAGACCTGGTGTGCAACCTGCTGCCGCCCCTCCAACTGCTGAGCCCCAGGTCCACCTGTTCCACCTCCATGCTGACAACAGTGCCAGACACCTGCACAGCCACCGGTGCTGCCCACCGGTGCTGACAGGCACAGCCTGGGACTGTGCCAGCATGCTGGTACACAGGTGTGAACCAGGAAGGCCCAGGGGCACGTGCTGGCCTGCCATGTGTCCGTCATGGGACACACACCTATCACTGCCCATTGCAGGCCTGCTATCATCAATGGTGCAGGTGCGTGCCACTGCCATAGACACAGCATGCTGGCATACCTGCATGCCAGACTGCTGTGACACAGGCTGTACCCGCTCGTCCATCACCTGACACGGAGTTGTTGGCCCAGCGTGCATGCTGCTGCAGTGCCTGCAGGCTGGTGGCGGAGGCAGATGGTCCTCCTCCACGTCCAGCAGGTCTGCCTCACTGTCTGGACCCACCACCACCACCGTCTCCTGCAGACGAACAGGATCTGTAACAGAAGAGAGTACATGTAAGTACATGTGAACAACAGCCCCCCCCCAACAACATCACCATGTCATACCGTGCAGTGATGGGCTTCCACCTGTCTGGAATCCTCCGCCTGGTACGCCCGCAATGGCACTCAGCTGCATGGCCATGACCAGTGTCTCCTCTGTAGGGGTCAGCTGCAACACCACTGGTGGGCCCCCACCAATGCCAGCACATGCCACCCTGAAGGCTGCCACCTTCTCCTTCAGCCTCCTGCGGTTAGTCCCCATCTTCTTCCTGCATTCCTGCATGGAGCGCTGGTGGCTTCCGTGCAGGTTGACGGCCCGAGCTACCCCCTCCCATGCAGCTGCACGCTCCTGAGGGGTGCCCCTCCGTCCACTCAATAGTGGCTTATCCTCCAGGTAGGCCTGGAAGAGGGCCTCTGTCTCTGCCATGGTGAAGTTCAGCCTCCTCCTACGCCCGCCGTCCACACCCTCAGCTTGGATCTGGTCAGTCATGGTGATCTGTATGGGTGGAAGTGGACACCTGTCACTGTGCAGTCGACAGCATTTCCCCATGAGCATAGCTGCCGGCCCGGGGGGGTGCAGATGCCCCCCACGTTTCCTCTCCGCATGGCACATACTGATAGAAAGGGTGCCCTTTGTCCCTTTCTAAGTGCCCTTTTCATGCTCAGCCCCCTCAGCCTTTATCATCCTCCGGCACCCCTGCCCATGAGCATTGTCCTGAGCATCACACAGCATGTAACTCACCTCTCACCTGCAGTAACCAAATCTGGCCAGCTCAACCCACTGTGCATTTTTAAGCGCGACACATGCAAATAGTGTGGCGCTACTTTACTGACATGCTAATCGCCACTGCGCTTTGAATGGCTGATCGAATGATTTGCATATGTCGGCTGAATATCGCGTATTTGCGCTTTGCGCAATACGGAAGGTCCGGCTGAGCCAATGGTGCATGTTTGTGGCTGCGTGCTACACTGCATTGCGCATGCCCAGACAGCTTATGCATGCATCTATCGCGCTGCAGACCTGCTGAGTGCAATAGGCGATTCAGGCCATGGCCACCATTGTGCCAGTGGCGCTACAGCACTGGGCACTATATGGCACTGTGGCACTACTGCGCGATAGTCCACTGTGACACTGGTGCTCAGCTTGGCAGTCGTGCAGGATGCCTATACGTCCTATGGCGCTGTGCGTAGCCTTGCGTCATTGCCGTGACCTAGTGTATGCCCTCTGACCCCTGGCGCTGTTGGCATGCCATGTGTACGTCCCTATTGCGCTGTCTGGTGACAGTGCCATGTAAAGTGACGGCGCTGTTCGAACAGCGTGATTGGAGCCTGTGGTGGTCTATTGCGCAACAACTCCACGTGGGGTTACGGCGCAGTGGGGCGCCATATTGCCTGCTGTAAAGTTGGTGCCATGGCTAGGAGGAGGGCGGTGTCCTGGATCCAGCTTGAAGTGGCCAACCTGGTGGCCCTGGTGGAGCCCCACTGTGAGGCACTGTATGGTGAGGCCCCCCTCACCATGCCTAGGACCCACGTGTGGCAGCAAGTGGCCACTGACCTGGTGGAGGTCACTGGCGGGGCGGTCTGCTGAGCAGTGCGCGGCACTGGTACAGTGACCTCCCCCGGAAGGAGCCGGAACTCTTGGCCGGCTGCGTTCACATGCCATGTGGGCGTGGTGCCTAGGCCAGGTGAGTGTACCATCTATGCACCTATATTCTCTGTAGGGGTGTGTGTGCTTGGGTGGCTGTGCATAGGTGTGTCAGTGTGTGCAGCTGTGCGATGGATGGTTATGGCTGTGTGGGCAGGCACTCTCACTGGGGCAGGGGGCACTCTGCTTTTGAGTCACACTGATGTTTGTCTCAATATATGTCTCCCACAGGCCGGATTGTGAGGACACAGGGCCAGGGTGATGTGGGCCATGCCAGGGCCCCGGTGCCGGGGATGTTGTGCCCCAACAGCAGCAGCAGCAGCAGCAGAGTCAGACCCAGCTGCTGGAGGAGTGTGAGTATCATTACTTCATGCATGCTATTGCATGCTGGGGGGGCAAGACCACCAGCCATGCGGGACACAACCAATGGGGAGGTCATAATTCCACTATACAAAGCACTAGTGAGTCCCCACACTGGAGTACAGTGTACAGTTCAGGAGACCATACCTACGTATGGACATGGACTGGGTGGAGAGGGTTCAGAGGAGGCGACATGGATGGTGCATGGATTGCATCACAAGTCCTATGCAGACAGGTTGACGGAACTGAACATGTACTCCCTGGAGGAAGGAGGGTGTGGGGATATGATGGGACATACAAGTATCTTACAGGGGGGAGCAGAGTGCAGGAAAACAATATTTTTAAGCGTAAAGGATGTTCCAGAACTAGAGGGCATGGGATGAAGTTGGAGGGGGGACGATTCAGAGGAAACATGAGAAAGTATTTCTTCACAGAATGGGTGGTGGACAAGTGGAACACCCTGCCAGAGGAAGTGGTGGGGGCTGACTTGGTCACAGGATTTATGAATGCATGGGTTAGCCATAAAGGAATTCTGGAGGTCAGGGGTAAGGGGGAACGGACTTATAGGACAACAGAGTGAACTTACAAGGTCAAATGGACAGACTGGGTGTCCCATAGGCCCTTATCTGCCGACACTGTCTATGTATCCATGTATGTAGGCATGACACAGGTGACCTGCATCACAGTGCAGTATCACGGCACGTCTGTGTATGCATCACTGGTGGTCCAGGCATGCACTGGGCACATAGCTGTATAACTGGCATCGCACCACGTTGCCACATCACTTGCCAGCCTAGTTTGTACTGTGATTGACGTGGGCAGTGTGTGTGGGCGGTGGTGCGCATAGCTGGTGCCGCCTGTTTGTGATGGCCATGTGCATGTTCACTGTGGGTGGGTGCATGCCATCACAGGTGCGGGACATTGGGCTATATGGCTTGCAGGTTGGGTGGTGTTCAGGGTTGTGGTCAGTCACAGCCATTGACTGTGTTCCCATTTTCCTGAGCCCCGAGGTTCTCCGGGGATTCGGCATGACATCCGGGGCCTGACACAGGTGGCCATTGAGAACCAGGCCATCCTTCAGTCAATCAGGCGCCATGGCCTCGGAGGGGCGTCACCGGACAGTGCAGCACCAGGCAGAGGATGACCAGCCAGCTGGGCCTAGGGGCACATCCTTTCACTTCTCCCATCCCTACCACCCTGCCTTCCTCTCCCAGTTGTTCATCCCTACCCCTTGAACACCCCTACCTTGTACCATCCCCCTTGTAAATAGTTGTTGTTTATGGTTTGGTTATTTAGTATTTGAAACTTTAAATATACCTTTATATTTTGATATGAATACTGTGTTGGTCTCTGATTTGCAGCTGGCTATGGGTGCTCAGTTGCAGTGGTGTGCATGTCATCTGGGGTGGTATGCTCCTGGGTGTGTGTGTGTGTGTGTGTGTGTGTGTGCATGGGGAGGTATCTCCAGCATGGAATTAACTTTCTGTTGGTCTTGCCATCTGCTACCACCCACTGCTGGGTGCACAGGGTGGGTCTGGCCTGTATGCTTCTCTGCAGCACGGGGTTGACGTGTGCCAGGGGGGATGCATGGTGTTTCCTGCAGTGCCAGTCACTGCACATGGGTGGTGTCTTGGGGTCATGGTGCAGGGTGTGCTGTGCATACGGGGGGCTGATGTGCACTGTGGTTGTCAACCCCCTGTGTGTGGCACTCTCTGCCTGCCAGTGGTTGTGCTGGGGTGTCAGGGCTCTGCTATGCTTTGTTGGCTTGTCCCCATGGGCACATGGATCATCCGTCCACCCCAGTGATGCTGTGCTTGGGGTGTGCGGTGTGGTGTGGGTTCTGCAGTGTGTTCCTGTGCCCATGTGTGGCATGGCTGGTGGTGGGCCCCAGCCTGCCTCCCTGGATGTGCAGTTCCATTGCTCTGGGGGGGGCTGTGCTTGCGCTATGGCAGCTCTGGAATGCTCAGTTGAGCTTCCATGGTTGCGCCATAGCACAACATTTTGGCTCAGCTTCTCCTTCCTGGTTGCGCGATGGCGCAGTATGTGCGATATTCAGACGTTGGTTGCTTGCGCTATTTGCTCTGCTCCATGTTTGAATATCGCACCTGTTGCGCATTTGCGCAACTGGTTTGTGCTTGCTCCTACTGTTGCGCCAGTTTTGAGTGCAGTTTGAATATCCAGGCCACTGTCTTTCTATATGCAGATTTTGGGGAAAACTATTGTGTGTGTTTCTATAACTGTTAACCTTAGTGCTTCTGCTTGTGGTTCTGTACCTGTTTCAGTTACTTTTCGTGTCTACGCCATCGTGTGCATTACCGTGTGCGTTTTCATTTATGCTTGTGTTTTTGTAATTTTAACCATTTGTGTCTACAGTGCTGTTTATCTTTGCATTTCTCTTTGTGTTAACATGTGCGTTAACATTTGCATTTAATGGCACTGTGTTAGTATGTGTGAAGACATCACGTGGTGGGAGCGCGCTCCTGTCGCTGTATTAAATTAGTATTTTTCAGGGGGGTCACGTGATGGCAGCCTGAGAGTCGGCAGCAAACTACCGGAGCTCCGCCACCCGCTATCTAATTTAGGCTCTTGTAAAGCGCCGTCGGATTCAAGTTTCCTTTATTTCAGGCGGTGTGGGTTCTCGCTGCATGGGAAATCACTTTTTTAGACCCGCAACATGGAGGTCTATATGAAAAAGGCGCCACCGAAGCACTCGCCTGCGCAGACCCCAGAAAAAGAGAAGGCCTCAAAGCGGGCCAAGCAACAGGCTGCTAGCTTACCCAAGTTACCCACGGCGGACGTCCCGCTAACCGAAACCAGATTTCTTGAAATTATGCAGCCTCTCCAGTCCTCCGTGGTGACTATTGCAGAGGACATGCAATTAATTAAAAGTCAGTGGATACTCTTTCTAGGAGGGTCGGGGATGTGGAAGTGAAGTTAACCTCTCTGGAAAACAAACACCTCGGGCATGAAACAGAACTCGTCCTGGTTAAATGGAGATTAAAGAAGTTGGAGGAGAAATTAGAAGACCTAGAAGGACGCAGTCGAAGAAATAATCTTGTTGTGATTGGGATCCCTGAAAAAGAAGAAGGGAATATGCCGGTCACCTTTCTTCAGAAATTTTGCAGTAAAGTTGCAGGGGATCCGGGGGGTGAATATGTAATAGAAAGAGCTCATCGGCTTTGCCCGCCCACCAGGGGCAGCCATGAACTTGATCATGAGATTCCTGAACTTCTTGGATAACCAACACGTCCTCGTTAAGGCAAGAGATGAAAGAATTGCTTTGGGAGGGACAGAGAATTCGAATTATTCAGGATTTGCCACACTCCATCAGGCTGAGAAGGCAGGAGCTGCATCCGATTGTTACCAAGCTTGTAGCGGCGTCTAAGCCATATAAAGTTAAGTATCCTACTGTGTTAATGGTACAGCATGAAGAGAAGTGGCTATTGTTTGATTCTTACTCTCAGGCTCAACAGGAGCTGCAACGTCTCTTCCCAGATCTCTTTAAATGATGATATTTTCCCTGCATCTCAACTTTATTGGCTTTACTTCTAGATTCATCAAGATATTAGTTGATGATATAGAGTTGTCTATATAGTCCACTTGCAAATCTCCTGACTGTCTGCATGGAACTCTCACTTATATTATCCCGGTATTTCTCAGCCTCTCAACGACATGCGCCTCCTACTGGTGGTTAGCGGTTGCTTACACGATGAAACCGTTGAATTTTCCAATTGGGGACAACCACTGTAATCCTTTTTCTCTCCCTCCCTACATTTGGGTCTTCGAGTTACCTTCTCGGTGCATATGGCTTTCCTCATTTTCGCTGACCGCTTCGACGTTTGGGCTGACTCTAAGGAATGGTTTGAGTGGTTTATCTCTGCCCGCAGCTTACTTCATGGCATGAATAAAGCTGGACCAGATGGCTTCTGCAGCTAATGGTCTGTTATGACCGGGACTCATTAATTTTTTGGCATACCATTGATGGTAGACCTTCCGAACAGAGCTACTGATCTCCACCTGGGACAAGTTCCCCCTTTTTTTTTTTTTTTTTTACGCATCTTCAGCCAATCCGGACTTTTCAGCAAGACTTCCGGTGGATGTACTTCGGACTTTTCAGCAGGACTTCCAGTGGATGTACTTTTTTCCCCCTCTCTCCCCTCTTCCCTCCCTTTTTTTTTTTTTAATTTACATATCTTGGTGTGTATATAGTTATTAATTAACTTGATAGATATTTTTTAGTTCACCCGGAGAGGGCCTATTTTAAGTTGATTTGAGACTTAGATGACAATTGATTAGTAGTCTGTTGGCACTATTTACATTTCTGGGCAATGATGTTGGAGCCTATCTTGTAATTAATTATTTTCTCCTTCTTCCTGGTGGGTGGGGGGGCTCCGGAGGATAATGCGGGGCATATTGGGTTGTTTGGAAGTTAATCATGTGGCAGGTTTTCTTTAGGAGGGCAGTCTTCTGGGACTGGGGCATAGGTCTTGTTTTAGACTGGGGGGATTTCAGGTTAGTGTGTTCTTTGGGTACTAGGAGGGTGGGGAATTGGGGATTGGCTGCTTTGTTGAGGGGTTGGGGGTAGGATTATCAAGGTTACGAGCTAATTGAAGTACACACATATATCTGGTATCAGGGAGTTTATAGTCATGTTATTGATATCTCTGGCTTAACTCGCCAGGGCACATTTTACTCAGCTTGTCCTAACATCTGTTTTGTTTATAATGGCTTGCACTTATAAGCTCATCAGCTGGAATGTTAAAGGAGCCAAGGACAGGGTCGAGGCAAGTGGTACTAAAACACCTCCGCCATTTGGGAGCGATATTGTCTTCCTTCAAGAGACATACTTAAAAAGAAGTGACCTTCATTATTTCAGAAGAGCATGGCGTAGGTTTATGGGGCGGATGAGTCAACGAAGAAGGGTGGAGTGGCTATCCTTATTGCTAGGCATATCCTTTTAAAACTGATAAATGAGTGTTGGGACCCTGAAGGCCACTATGTAATTGTGCACGCACAATTGGCATCACAACCGATTATATTAGGATCCATATATGGCCCTAACAGAGATTCCCCTTCCTTTTTCATGAACCTACTGCACTTAGTAGTGTCTGATATATATAAACCCATATTTATTGGGGGTGATTGGAATTTGGTACTCCAGAATGATTTAGATAGGTCAGGACTTGCGAGATGGGGTTTATCTCCTGCACAGAGGGCCCTTAAGGACTTTATCAGTAAGGCGGCCCTGGCGGATGTCTGGCGCACACTTAATCCTGAGTTGCGGCAGTACTCTTATTATTCACCGGTACATAACTCCCATTCACGAATTGATTATATTTTGATAAGTTCAGCGGTGATACCCGATGTGATGCAGGCAGAGATTTCTGCCAGGGTAATATCAGACCATGCTCCAGTTAGTGTGACACATAGGCCTACCTTAGGGGGTAAGCGCTCCCCACAATGGAGGTTAAACTGCAAATTCTAAAAGATGAGTCCTCTTTAGCGCATCTCAAGGATTTCATCAAACATTTCCTAGAGGACAATCAGGACTCAGTAGACCAGAGAGACCTGGTTTGGGCTGCCATGAAGTGTTCCTTAAGGGGTGAGTTAATTAAGATTGCCTCCAGGAGGAAACGTGTTCAGAGGGACAAGTTAGATGCCTTGCTAGTTTCTATTAAACAAATTGAGTGTTTTATCCCGATCTTCATCTGAATCGGACTGGGTTAGGCTATGTCAGTTGCAGGCCCAGCACTCGGGTTTAGTGATGCAGCAAGCTGAGTTAGCACTCTGGCGCTCGAGACTTCAATATTTGGATATAGGTGAGAAAGCTGGGAAACAGCTTGCTATGCGTATTCGGCATTTAGACTCGAATCATCATATTCCGGGTGTCCACGTTGCTCAGGGGGGACAGGTCTGCACGGATCCACAGGAAATGTCTAGTGAGTTTGGGGCATACTATCAGAGATTATATGTAGAAGATCCCGTATCTAAACTTTCAATGATAGAAATTACCTCATATCTGAATTCAATCGCTCTCCCAAAGTTATGGCCGGGCGATGCGGTCGAGATAGGTGCCCCAATATCACTTCTGGAGATCCGCCAAGCCATTCAGCAGATGCCCTCTGACAAATCCCTGGGCCTGATGGGTTTCCCCAGCAATTTTATAAGATATTTTGCCCTGTCATATCTCCAATATTATTAGCCGTTTTTCAATATTGGTTTGATCACGGTATCTCCGACCCCAATTTCCAAGAGGCCACTATCTCGCTAATTCTGAAGTCGGGGAAGGACCCTTACAACATGGACAGCTATCACCCCATATCTCTCTTAAATACAGATTTTAAAATATTGGCTAAAGTTCTGGCCAACAGGCTATCTAAAGTTATGGACACGTTGCTCAGCAGGGAGCAAGTGGGTTTTATGAGGGGGAGGTTACCCCAGGATCACCTTCGTAAATTATTACACCTCATTGCAGAGGCTAGGAATCTAAAACCCCAGCAGCACTCCTTTCTTTGGACGTCGAAAAGGCCTTCGACCGGGTGTCCTGGGATTTCCTATTCACCACCCTCTCGACTTTTGGGCTGCCTGACGTTTTCTTAAGATGGGTTAAAATCTTGTATTCTTTTCCCTCTGCTCGAGTGAAATGCAATGGGGTATTATCACCACCTATTAAGTTAGAGCGTGGTACAAGGCAAGGTTGCCCCTTGTCCCCATTGCTATTTAATTTGTACCTGGAGCCTTTTTTGTACAGATTAGTGCAGAATCCTCTTATAAAGGGTATACAGGTAGGGGAATTTAACTATGTGTTTTCAGCTTATGCTGATGATGTGTTACTGCACATTGAGAATCCGGTAATCTATATACCGGCCGCTTTGGAAGAAATAGCTGCCTTCTCCAAAGTATACTATTATAAATTAAATCGTACTAAGACCAAAATTCTCCCTTTAAATCATAATGTCATAAAAGCAGATTTACAGACTTTTGGTCTTGGCTGGGAGGCTAAATCCCTTATATATTTGGGGATCAGCATTGGCACAAGCCTACCTTCGATGATTAAAGACAACCTGGGTACTCTGGTTCAAATTATTTCGGGAGATTTGAACAGATGGCGTTCGATCTCCTTATCTCTATGGGGCAGACTAAATCTCCTTAAGATGAATATTCTCCCTAGAATATTGTATCCTCTGGGGATGCTTGGAACTTATCTTCCCAAAAAATGGTTTATCAATCTACAGAAAATATTTAATTCCTTTTTGTGGCAGGGGAAGAGAATACGTAGATCTTATATTAAATTGACCGCCTCAAAATCCAAGGGTGAACTGATGGCCCCCTCTCTGTTTTCATATTATACAGCACAACACATTTCTAAGCTAACTTTATGGGTCAAAGGTCATAGGCCCTCCGGCTGTTCTCCCTTATGGTTAGACATCGAGTGTGACCTGGCTAAAAGATTGAAGAGCTCTTTATGTGCCCTCTTATTTGTTTCCCACTCCATCATTTCTAAAACAGCAATGAACAATCCCATGGGCTGGTCCTTGAAAGCATATTTTCAGCTACAATGTTATCTCGGAGTCAAATGGTGGCTTTCGGACAACCAGCCTATTTTTGAGAACCCCAAATCAAAGTAGGGGGTGCTGCGGTACCCACTACTTTCTGGCCCCAGATAAGCCATTTTTCCGTATTGGATACCTGGAAGCAGGGCCGCCTACGTCCTTTTGACCTGCTGAAGAGACTCCATGGGATTCCTGATCATTATTTTTTTAAGTGGCTACAGCTCAGCAAAGCGATAGCCCGGGTTTTTCATTCAACACCCTCTGCTAGTTATGTGCCGGTCAATTTGGATACTTTATTAACTGCTGTGGCCCAACCGCATGCAGTTTCTAAAGTTTATAAGCTACTTCAGGAATGGGATCACAGGCTTCCCTCAGGTGTTTGTTACTACTGGGTAAGGGTGCTGAATATTCAGGATACCCCATATCTCTGGAATAAACTTTGGTCCGCTATGTATAAATTTATCAAACAAGACAGGTTGAGGATGATACACTTCAATATTATGCATCATTTATATTTAACTCCTTCTCACTTATTTAGGCATGGGGCGTCTCCCACGTCTTTGTGTTGGAAATGCAAGAAAGAGGAGGGAACTTTATACCACATGCTATGGTCTTGCCCGGTTATACGAACTGCCTGGAGTGCCATTTGCAGGCTTGTGGGCCCTGTCCTTGGCTCTCACAATATGTTCACGCCGGAGATTTGTTTGTTATATTTTTTTCCCGCAGGCTCTTCTAGGATCTGGAAAGCCTATGTTTCACTCATCTCAGCTGTAATGAAACTGCTAATTTTAAGGCATTGGTCGTCTGATAAATCTCCATCTTTGTTAGAATGGTACCAAGAATGTACTTTAGCTTTACAGCTTGAGAAGCATTGCATATATGCGGGCGTTAACGGGCGCTTATGCTTCTCTTTGGGGTTATCTTGATGCTTTCCTTATGGCCTGGAAAGCCTAGATTTTATTGTCTTAAGTTCTATGTGTGTATATTTGCTCCTTGTTGCTCGTAACCTTTGGGGTGGGGGGGGGGATGGACCTTGGGTTACTCCTTTTGTTTAACTATCTTCTGAAGGCAATTTGTATGTACTTACAGCAATTTTATGTCTACGCCTTGTGCTTTTAGTTTAACCTTCCATTGTCTGTCCGTTACCTTGGGTATGTTTGTAAAACAATAAAGATGGTTAATTACAAAAAAAAAAATTAGTATTTTTCAGTACTGTTTATCTTTGTGTTTCACTTTGTGCTACCATTTGCTTTAACATTTGCGTTTGCTGGCACTGTGTTAGTATGTGTGAAGACATCACGTGGTGGGAGTGCGGGGCCCTTCCTGTTGCTGTACTACATTCAGTGTTTTTCAGTACTGTTTATCTTTGTGTTTCGCTTTGTGTTACCATGTGCATTACCATTTGTGTTTGTGTGCTCTGTATAAAGACATCACATGACGTGAGCGTGTTTATGGCCACTGTGTTAGTGTGTGAAAAGACATTATGTGGCAAGAGTGAGGGGCCCGTATTACTGTTGCGGTATTACGTTCAATATTTGTTAGAGTAATTTTTAAAAAGAAGGGAAATTAGAAACACTTTGTTTACCGTTTCAGTTAGTGTTGTTTATCAGTGACAGAAGTGAGGAAAGTCTGTGTTACAGCTCAAAAGCATAAATGTGCATTTACCCCTCACCCCCTGAGCACCAGTGGCAGACAGAGACACACACACATATGGGAGTAGGGTGGAGAAGCAAGGCTACAGACCCAATCATAGACAATCAGCAGGAGGTGTGAGGAATAATATACAACTAGTGTACATACTGCACACTGAGTGGAGAGACACAGTAAAAATATGCCTATGGAAATGAATAGTGTAGCTTTGCTATTGCAGCTGTAGAGAACTTAGTATGCTTAGGAGTTGCATAGTTTAATGGGGTAGAGGATTACACCTACAGACCAACTGCTGCATGTTAAGTGAAGAGGCACAGGCAAAGAAAGGTGATGCAGATCACTTGTAGACTTCCATGATTACCAGTGCAGTGTAGTTAGCACAATTAATACTTACATTGCCTTGGCCAGGTAATGCTTTCCAAACTGTGACAGCAAGTACTGGATCCTTAGTAAAGACCCATAGCATAGCTGAGGGTATGGACATCTATGGTAGTTGTCAGTGATTGCAGGGACACTCAAGTAAGCATAGTTAGTGTTTGTGGGGGTGGATCAGAGAGGTAATGCTTCCCCCAAAAAATTTGCACTGCAGCATGAGTACTGATGTAGAGAAAGACTGAGGCAATGGACACCAATGGTATGTCTCTGTATTTGTTGGTTGACACAAGTTTACACAGTTAGGATTTATTTGGGCTCACCAAGGGAATTTTTCATGCATACTAGTTACTGATTGTGACTGTACAACCACTGCTTCATGGACGTAGTTAGCAATGTCGCATATTTCTCTACAACATAGATACATAGATACATAGACAGTGTCAGCAGATAAGAGTCTATGGCCCACCTAGTCTGCCCATTTGAGTTTGTAACTTCAGTTTATGTTTCCCTAGAAATCTGTTGCCCCTTACCCCTGACCTCCAGAATTCCTTTATGTCTATCCCATGCATTCTTAAATCCTGTGATTGTTTCAGCCCCCGCCACTTCCTCAGGCAGGGTGTTCCACTTGTCCACCATCCATTCTGTGAAGAAAGTCTTCCTCACATTTCCTCTGAATCGTCCTCCCTCCAACTTCATCCCATGCCCTCTAGTCCTGGAACATCTTTTTCACTTAAAAATAGTGTATTTTTGCACCCTGTTCCTCCCTGTAAGATACTTGTATGTCTCTATCATGTCCCCTCTCTCCCTCCTCTCCTCCAGGGAGTACATATTCAGTTCCTTCAACGTGTCTTCATAGGACCTGTGATGCAATCCATGTACCATCTTTGTTGCCCTTCTCTGAACCTTCTCTACCCTGTCTATGTCCTTACGTAGGTAAGGTCTCCAGAACTGTACACTGTACTCCAGGTGGAACCTCACTAATGTCTTTTATAGTAGAATCATGGTCTCCCTTTTCCTGCTGGTAATGCCGCTGCCTATGCATCCCAGCATCCTGTTTGCTTTACCTGCTGCCTTGTCACACTGTTTTTCTATCTTGAGGTCATCAGAGATGATAACCTCAAGATCCCTTTCCTGCTTGGTGCATGCTATATCCTCACCCCCCAACTGATATATTGTGCCAGGGTTTTTGTGCCACATATGCATTATCTTGCACTTCTTTGCATTGAATTTCAACTGCCAAACCCCTGACCATTCTTCAAGTTTCTGCAGGTCCCTTCTCATTCTGTCTATACCCTCTGGTGTGACTACTCTGTTACAGAGCTTTATGTCAACATCGAACAGTGAAATTCTGCCTTCTGGGTCCTGCACAATGTCACTGATGAAGATGTTGAATAGGACCGGTCCCAGTACTGATCCCTGTGGTACTCCACTGGTCACTCTTCCCTCTGTGGAGAGAAAGCTGTTTACCACCACACTCTGTGTCCTGCCACCCAGCCAGTTACCTACCCACCACACTACTGTCCTGCCCACACCCATATTCCCTAGTTTGTGTAATAGTCTTCTATGTCGCACAGTGTCAAAGGCCTTGCTGATGTCCAGATAGTCCATGTCTACTGTCCTCTCCTGATCCACCTCACTAGTCACCCAGTCAAAAAATTCAATGAGGTTGGTCTGACATGACCTCCCCCTGGTGAAACCATGCTGCCTTGGATCCTGCAGTCCATTGACAACCAGATGTTCCACCAATCTCTCCTTCAGTAGTGCTTCCATGATCTTCCCCACTACCAAGGTGAGGCTGATTGGTCTGTAGTTCCTCACTTCCTCTTTGTTCCTGCTTTTGTAGAAGGGGACTACATCTGCTGTCCTCCAGTCTTTGGGTACCTCCCCTGTTTCCAGTGATTGGCTAAACAGAATAGCCAGAAGTTCAGTCACCACCTCTCTGAGTTCTTTAAGGACACTGGGGTGCACCCCATCTGGCCCCATTGCTTTATAAACTCTTATTACCTCCAGTTCCTTCAGGAGCCTTTCTCATGTAAAGGGACTTGTGTACATTTCTGCACCATTCTCACCCCTTGTACTCCCTTCAGACCCATTACCCTCCTCTTCTTCAGTAAAGACTGAGCAGAAATACCTTTTCAGTATGTCAGCTTTACTGTTGTCATCCTCCACGCAGCCCCCATCCTCCCTCTTCAGTCTCACTATCCTTCCCTTT
Source organism: Neoceratodus forsteri (assembly GCA_016271365.2). Classification (NCBI taxonomy): domain Eukaryota; kingdom Metazoa; phylum Chordata; order Ceratodontiformes; family Ceratodontidae; genus Neoceratodus; species Neoceratodus forsteri. Next base: position 1,372,493,464 of record CM057450.1, on the reverse strand, counting down.
GCCTTTCTTTTTTCACTTATGTACCTGTAAAAGATTTTGTCCCCCTATCCACTGATTTTGCAATGTGCTCTTCTGTCTAAGCTTTGGCTTCCCTTACTGACCTCCCTGTCTTCCTTTGCTTCTCCTGGTACTTCTTCCTATCCTCTTCTGCATGTGTCTTTTTGTATTGCCTTAATGCAATCTTTTTGGCTTTCACTTTCTTTGCTACCTTTTAGAAAACCATAATGGCCTCCTCTTCCTTTTCCTCTTGCTAATCTGCTTAATGCATAATTCTGTTGCTGTTCCTCAACCCCTGATTCTTGCCCCATTCCCCTTAATGCCTCTTTCAAGTATCTTCCCATTTTCCCAAAGTCTGCCCCCTGAAATCCAGTGTACATGATTTTGTGTGGTTTGGTTTGCTCCTTCTGTGATTTCAAACCACAATGATTGGTGGTCACTGTTCCCCAGGTGCTCCCCCACTGTTACCCCCATCACACTGTCCCTGTTTGTGAGCACAAAGTCCAGTATTGCCTTCTGCTGGGTTGGTTCCATGACCAGTTGCTTGAGGAAGGCACTCTGAAGGGAGTCCTGGATAAATCTGCTCCTAGTTGATGCTGCTGATGGGATGCTCCAGTCCACGTCTGGAATATTGAAGTCTCCAACCAGTACTACCTCACCCTTGTCTGCCATCCTTTGGATGGCTAGCATCAGCTCCCTATCTCTTTCTTCCTCCTGGGTTGGTGGTCTATAGACCACACCTGTGTGGCTGGTTGGTTCCATTTTCCTTTCTAGCTTAACCCACAGTATCTCTCCCCCATTTTATTCCTTCTGGATCTCTGTGGCCCTTATGTCATTTTTCACATACAGTGCCACTCCTTCTCCCCTCTACTTGCCCGGTCTCTTCTGAATATGTTGTAGCCAGGAATGTCCATCTCCTAGTCATGGTTATCATTACACCAGGTTTCTGTGATGGCCACCATGTCCAGGTCTGACTGCACCATGACAGCCTCCAGATCTTCCATCTTGTTGCTAAGGCTCCTGGCATTGGCACACATGGCTTTCCATGATTTGACCTCCCTAGACTGTTTAGCTGTTCTACTCCAGCCTCTTCCCTGGTTGTCCTTTATCCCTGGTTATCCTTGCTGTCTGCCCTTCTGCTGATTTTTGCCCCTTTTCTGCCTATCCACCTCTTGGGCACTAATCTCCATCTTTTGCACATTGCTTTGTTGAGATATCCACTCCTCTGGTTCACTGGTTCCTCTGCTATCTGTGGGGGCTGAGCAAATAGGTACCCTCCTTGCTGGCCTGCCACCCCCCTTGGCTATTTTAAATGCTTGTCAATGTAGCATTTAAACTTATCATTGAGTGCTTGGATTCCCCTCCAGGATGGATGCAGGCCATCAGGCTTGAACAAACCTCCATCCCTCCAGGTGGGTCCCCAGTCACTAAGGAATCCAAACCCTTCCTCACAGCACCAGTTCTTCAACCATGAGATAAAGTTCCTGGTGCATGCACCCCTATGCTGTCCCATGCCTCTCATAGGTAGTACTTCTGAAAAGGTGACAGAAGTAGCTACTTGCTTGAGACCCCTCCACAATTTCCTAAACTCTTCCTGAACTTCCTTTGGCTCCCCATTTGCCAGGCCATTAGTACCTAGGTGGATAATGACACCCAGCTCTTCCCATCTTGCCTTCCCAACAATCCCCAGGATCTTTCTTCCATCCCTCCATGCTGTGGCACCTGGTAGACACCTCATCTCCTGGTCCTCCCCCTCCTGTGTTCCTAACTGGATCCCTCTTATGATGGTGTCCCCCACCAGGATTCACTTCTTCCTCCTCTGGTGTCCACTGTTCTCCCCACTGAGGTCACCTCCTTGGCTAATCTCCATATCCTTTCCTTCCACTTCTCTGGGTACCTCTATTTGGTTGCCCCAATTTGACAGTGTGGCATATGAGTTCTTGACTGGAATAGGATCTGAGATGTGCCTCTGCCTGACCATCTTAACCTGCCCTGAGCCCACTGTCACCCAAGTGCTCCTCATTATCGGCATCCTTTGAGGCAGCGGCATTGGACTGGGTGGTCTCTGGATAGGGGTGATGGTACTCCTGACCCAGTTTACTTCCGCTCTGAGTCTGGCTACCTCATCTCACAGTCCAGAGTGATGCATGCAGATAGGGCAGCACCTCAGTGTCCAGAAGGTCTGCCTGAATATGGCTGCCCCACAGCTACTGCATTGCACCACTCCCCACATTATACTGCAGTTATACTGCTATTCCACTACTTGTATGTTATTGAAGCTCTCCTTGTTCCCTTTTTATTAATTTACTGTCCTAAAAATCCTGCCACTGATCCTCAGACCCTTTCCTTTTTAAAAAATAAAATAAATAAATAAATAAATGAGTCAAAACACTTGTGCTGAGGGTGGGCTTCTTCCCCTTATGCCCCTCCTACTCCACACCCCCTACTATCCCCTGTGTTTAGCTCCAGTCAATCAGATTTAACAGGGCATATAATTAAGAGTTAGGGGAAGGGGAGGGGGTGAAAATTTGCAGCAATTAAAGACAGCAAAGAAATACACCACCACTACATTTAAAATTTTCAACAGCCCAAACACAATTCTAAGTAAAGACAGCAAAGAAATTACAGTGTCACTAAAAGCCCACACTCTAAGTTTAATAACAGAAATAGCAATTACCAGTTACTGTAAAGCACTGATATGGATATGTTTCCTTCTCCCCTTCTGGCTTCTTCTGAGAAAACAAAACCACTTGCTACCTCAACTCTGACTAAGCCCCACCTTCAGCTATCATGTAGCTGAGGTCAGAGGACAGACAATTGGCAACCCTCACCCAGACTACAGGGCAAGTCAGACAAGCCAAGACTAAATTTTCAGCAATTAAAGACAGCAAAGAAATACACCACCACTACATTTTAAATTTTCAACAGCCCAAAAAACAATTCTAAGTAAAGACAGCAAAGAAATTACAGTGCCACTAAAAGCCCACAATCTAAGTTTAATAACATAAATAGCAATTACCAGTTACTGTAAAGCACTGATATGAATATGTTTCCTTCTCCTTCTGGCTTCTTCAAGATACTGCAGCCTGACTGTAGACTCAGATGAAAAGTAAGGGTTGTTCATACTAGTTGATTTAGCTTGGAATTACATGAACTCTGTCAGGCAATGTCTGAACTCCTAGCATAGATACTGCATACTGAGTGGAGAGTACAGAACAAAATAGCCAATGGAGATGAACAGTGTCATGGGGTTACTGAACTTGCAGACCACTTGCTATATCCTGAGTGAACAGTCAGACAAAAAGATAGACAATGTACATCAGTTGTATAGCTCCTTGATTACAGGAGCTGTCCAGTTAGCACAGTTATCACTTGAATGGATTCAGGCAGGTGATGTGTCTTCAAACGTGACAGCAGGTACTGCATTGTTAGTGTAGATACACAATACATGTGAGGGTATGGACATCTCAGTGGAGATACACAATACTTGTGAGGGTATGGACATCAATGGTAGATATCAGTGATTGCAGGGACAGTGAAGTTAGCTGAGTTAGAATTTGCATGCATTTAGGCAGCTAATGTTGCTCCTCCCCTAAAAAATTGTACTGCATCATGAATTGTGATCCACAGGAACAATAAGGCACTGGAGATCAATGGCACTGCTCTGCAATTGTAGGTACAGTGAAGTTAGCACAGTTAGGAGTTGCATGGGCTCAACCAGGGAATTTCAGCACAAATAGCAGTTACTGCATCCTGAGTGTATAGCCACAGCTGGATAGTTTTACATTGTGATGCACAACACCTCGCTACAGCAGGTACTGCCCATTGACTGGATAGGCACAGGAAAAGTAAGGGAGGTACAGACTTCTTAACACAGTTAGGAATTATGTGAACTGTGTCAGGCAATGTGCCACATCGTAGCCCATATGGTGGATATTGAGTGGAGAGCCATAGCAAAAAATAAGCCCATGGACAAGTAGTTGTGGTAGTATTTCTTACAGTTGATTTGCATGCATAATAGAAACCATAGTTACATTCTAATGTTATTATGCTATGGTTCAGTAAAGACTCAACACAGGTGGTTACATTTAAGAAAGATTTATTGCCAATTGGTAAAACTGAAAAAGGGCCAATTAAGATTACATTTTTTTTTTTTACAAAATCAGTCTCACAATACAATCCTTGCATGTGTGTAATCATTGCTTGGAATATATCTAAATGTGTGGCATTTATAGTAAGTAGATGATATGAATTGGAATAAGTATGTACATATGGTAATACAGCATAGAAAGAAGGCAACAGAAGAAGGCAATTTGGTCAATTATGTCTGCCCGTGTTGCAGGGTTCGCATCTTGAGCTAATGCCTCTGCTATCCCTGCACTGTTCTCCCATCTTTTCTAGGCATGCTTCTTATCTTCCAGCTATGCATATGCCTGGCTGTTTTATAGCTGGTAAATGTCTTTAACGAGGTGACCTCTTTTAGCAGTGCGGTGTGTTTACTACTCCTTGTGGGAAGAAGTGCTTTCTTTCTTCTTTTTTGCTCCCCTCCTCCTCGCAGCTCCCATCTCTTCGAGAGTCACCTATGGCCTTTTCAGCCCTCGCTCACCTACCTGGTGGCCAGTGCAGTCCATCCCCCATGGAGCCATGGTTGTACCCCCCAGGCAGGGTACGGGGTGGAGGCCCATACACCCCGATGTGTCTATCTTTCATCGGGATGCTGTCTCTGGGCAGGTAGGGGCATTGAGGGTCGGGGCCTGGTGCTACATCTACTAGGAGGCCATGAGGTGTTTTTCCAGTGTTCTCATGATGTATCTTGTCCCCTGATGTCAAGGCGCTTGAGCGCCAACATCTGGCACATCCCCCCTGTTAGTTGTTGGGCTTGTTGTACCTCGGATCTCCACCTGGGACCAGACAAGAGCCAAGCTCTGGTTCCCTCCTCCCCCCAGAGAGGATGAGCAGTCCCTGGGATGCTCAAGCCCTCTCCCCCCAGCTGGCCCGCCAGCTCCCGGGCTCGTTATCGAACCCGGGTCACTGGCATCGCAAGCGGAAATCCAACCACTGTGCCAGCAGGCCAGCGGAAGAAGTGCCTTTCTGACATTTCTCCTGAACATCCCACCCACAAACTGAAGCCTGTGTCCATTCATGATACGTTTGCTACTCAGCTTGAAAAGACTTTGGTTAACAATATTATTTATATCTTTTAAGTAGTTGAATGTTCCAATCATTTCTCGTCCCTTAGTTCTGTCCTATATTAATGAAGGTATGTCAGGAGCTTCTAAGCAGTGATTACACAGATGAAACAGTGATGTTTTGTTGTTATTGTGTGACTGATAATGTGTATGTTCCTGGGGTGGGCGAAAAACCAGATGCTAAGTGTTCAAGTAATAGAATATTAAAAACATATGGTTTCAGTGACATTAGATAACTGGTATATTCAGTTAAATATTTTAAGATATATCACTGACTAGGTGCCTATGGAAAATTCCCACCTGACCCCTCAATAGAGGTAATTATAAACATTGTCAGGAACAGGTATGAAGTGAGTTGTGATCAGTAACAGTGTCTGATTTACAATTTTCAGTATTATTAACATAGGTTGCAATTACTTGTATGATAAATACAAAAAATGTCATATTATTACAGGTACAGTATACATTTCTTTCAATTGTTACATTAGTTACTATGTTGGCTCTGAACTAGTAAATAAATAATGTCTGTAGTATGTTGTTTTTATGAAAGATATGGGTCACTGAACTTAACCACTATAGTATTGTATTGCATGTCAAGGATTAATTGTTACTTGACTCTTATAGTAATAATTTTACTAGAACAATTAAACTAGTTAACAACAATGGTGAGACAGAATGAGAATGTAAATATTATTTACATGTCATTATAAAGGTATGCAAAAGTCATTTGATAATAAGCTGTAATAGTTCAGTATTTACACTTGCTTCATTTAACTTGCTGCATTATGACTAAAGTGTTCTATTTTTACATATGTACAGTTTCAGTGTAACAAATACATCAGGCATAGTTCAACACTGTTGCATGGTGAAAGAATGATGCTGTTGTCTAGATGTCAACAGCTAACAGACAGAAAAAAACTGGTGATAGAAAAGTTGTGACACAGTGTTCTCTTTGGTAAATGAGACGTGTTAAACAGTTATTTAAAATGATAAGGGAGAACTTTTGTGTCTCTGCTGAGGCAAAAAGTAATTAACTGGCAACAACTTCTTGTTATGTATGTGTATGATACAGCTACAAGAAAAGATATGTACAGAACAGGAGAGCCAGAAAGGCCTCATTTTTGACATGTGCAATCTTTGATAGACATGTAAGCATGGTTTCTCTAGTGTCTGTGAATACTGTTGGTGCCGATTTAAGCCACTACAACAATTTCCATGTTGTCACTGATCCACAAAAGATCTTAAATGTCATAGTGTATGAAATGTCTCTGCAGTATATCATTTTGTTGATATGCTACAATTTATTGAGAGTCGTAGATGGGAAACAATTGTACTGACCTATGACTGTTTCTGTCACTAAGTAGTCATTTAAAAAATGCCAGATGTTATCTGCAATTCTTCTGAAATATGAAGGTCATCATAATTCTTCAATATTAGAAGATATGCATTTTTTAAGTGTCGTGGCAGTCTCTGTTTAAAACTGCTTGTAGAGTCGTCACACTCTACCCATTCACTTCTGTACCTTAGTAAGGTATAATGGCCAGAATGCATGGTTTGACCATGGTGATAGACTACACTTTGAGAGTCAAACACCGATTGGTTAAAAACTATTCTAACAACTGTGTAATCTGTGATAGGAGTGTCAACTCTGAGCCCGTTGGAGTCAAATCTGTACAATATAAGCAACAGATAATGAAATGAACTCCTGAGGCGTGTGGACTGAGTGCATCTGCCTCCACACCTTTTACAGGCATAACCACATTGAGCATTGGTAAATAGCTGTTGAAATTTGACACTTTTGGCTTGAGGGACAAAAAGAGTAATCCACAGCATGTCTTCTGTGGTTTCAAGCTGTGAATGACCACATGATACACATACATATTTGGTTACATATGACACTGTGAAGTAGTGGCGCATTGGAGTGCCATCTTCATCCAAGTTTTTTATGATAGCCATCATAAACTCACTAGTGTCTTGCTGTATGTCAGCAGCAAATGTACTACATCCATCACATGTATCTAACACCTGGCGTAGTGGTGTTAGTGACTGCACATTGTTAGACTGGTCAGAAGCCATGTTGACAATCTGCTTCAATGCGTTTGATAGGGGAGTGTCTTGTGAAGCAGATATTGCCTGCACAAAGTGTGGCATGTGTACAAAAACTTGCATAGTTGAGTTAGCATAGCAGTTCACTCTAGTGCTGTTGTCAAAGACTGGTACAGCAACTACACCAACTGATTTCTGGTGAATTGCTGGCTCTTAATGTTTAGTTGATATTGTGACCTTTGTTGAACTCTTTAGAGTTGAATCACTTGTGGAAGCTTGTGCCTGTTTGCTGACATTGGTAGATATGACTGTACAATGTGAGACAGCCAGATATGTAGGCAGTGGTATTAAAGACATTTGTGGCTGATGGAGAGTACATAACTTGTTGTACTCAACAATACATCCCTTGTCAGCTCGTATCTTCTGAAGTACAAGAGTTATAATGTGCAGCCCAGAAAGACTACGGACACGTGAAGGTGCCACGTAGCTCATGCCATCCTTGAAAATATCTGTACTTATGTCCCACCATTGCTGAATCCAAACTCAAGCCCTGAGATTTGTGAATAGAAACAGCATATGCAACACACATTGGAAACTGTTTCCTGTTTACATAAATATCTAAAATACCTGAAATTTCACACAGGTACGTTCTATGTGTGTACAGGCTGTTCCATGTTGTCAAAGTGAACTACAAGTGTCTCTATATATGTCTTCTGGACATTGTAGACAAAGTCAGTGATGTTTCTCATGGCACCGTTTACCATGCCTCGTTCAACATCGAGATTACATCATAGCATTTTTACGTGCATTCCTACAAAGTGTAAGAACAGCTTCTAGGCCAGCTATGCATGAAACATCTGACTTCAGTTCACTGAGTCATTCAGTCATCTTTGCTACTAGGTTGCAACTGAGAATTACACCATCAACTGTATCAACAGCATGCAGAGTTAGAATTTCTTGGTTTTCTCTCTGCAGCATAATATTGTTGAACTCAGTGCATTTCTTTAGTCATGGCATAAGACACACTCTGTGTGTCCCTGTAGAGTACACATCGCTGAAAACATTACATGCTGTTTCTATGGATGCAGTATCTACTCTGATTCTCCGATCGTTTAACATAGCAACATGTTCTGGTGATAGAGAACCTGTATGAGCTTCATCTAAAAGTGATTTGTAAGCCAGAACACCACTTTGGTGCATGTTCTCATACAACTCAACATAGGTAAATAACTCCCAAATGTTATTTCCTGCAATGCAGCCAAGAATGTTCTTAGCTTGCTTGGCAGTCAGAGTTGCAAACACATGCTCTGCATTAACTGGTGCATGCTGTAAAAGGTCGCCAAATACTACAATACTTTTGCTACCAAATGGTACTCCATAGTCAGTACCTAAGATCTCCTGTAGATGTAGATGTATACAGGCAAGCATTACATTGGAGACCATGCTGATTTCATCAATGATGAGTAACTTCACCTTTGTGAACATGGAACGGAGCTGAGATGCAACCTCAAATGACAGTTTACGATACTCTCCTGTTTTGCCATGTTCTACTGGCAACATAAAAAGACTGTGTAATGTACAAAATCACACATGCCCCCACAATGCAAAGCATCATGGGCTGCATATGCAAATCACCACAGAATGTTATGCTGGTCCAACTTTAAGCAGAATTGCATGGTGCCGAAAGGCCTCTCACACAGTTTGCAAAGGGTGCTAACAGAAGACATAGACACGTGTTTCGTCCTACCAGGACTCATCAGTATGCCTCATCTGTTTGACACCCCAGTGGAATGGACCAGCTACCCCTAAGGCAGTGTGCCTGGGATATATTGTGGTGAACCCATTAAAATAAAAAACTATTTAAAAGACAAAGAACCTCTGTGCGCAAACACTGAGGCAAGGGTTACCCCAAAGGGCATTTGGCTGGGAAGCCAAGTTTCAAGAAAATACAAAATCACACATGCCCCCACAATGCAAAGCATCATGGGCTGCATATGCAATCACCACAGAATGTTATGCTGGTCCAACTTTAAGCAGAATTGCATGGTGCCGAAAGGCCTCTCACACAGTTTGCAAAGGGTGCTAACAGAAGACATAGACACGTGTTTCATCCTACCAGGACTCATCAGTATGCCTCATCTGTTTGACACCCCAGTGAAATGGACCAGCTACCCCTAAGGCAGTGTGCCTGGGATATATTGTGGTGAACCCATTAAAATAAAAAACTATTTAAAAGACAAAGAACCTCTGTGCATAAACACTGAGGCAAGGGTTACCCCAAAGGGCATTTGGCTGGGAAGCCATGCTCAAGAAAATACAAAATCACACATGCCCCCACAATGCAAAGTATCATGGGCTGCATATGCAAATCACCACAGAATGTTATGCTGGTCCAACTTTAAGCAGAATTGCATGGTGCCGAAAGGCCTCTCACACAGTTTGCAAAGGGTGCTAACAGAAGACATAGACACGTGTTTCGTCCTACCAGGACTCATCAGTATGCCTCATCTGTTTGACACCCCAGTGGAATGGACCAGCTACCCCTAAGGCAGTGTGCCTGGGATATATTGTGGTGAACCCATTAAAATAAAAAACTTTTTAAATTTATTGTGTAATGTAACTCCACCAATGTTGTATGCAGCTAGTCTTGTGGGAGCAGTAACAGCAACAGACATTGATGACCCTGTCAGGCTCTGTATTTCAGCAGTTATGGCTTCAATAAGGAAACTCTTTTCTGTGCCAGCTGAACCGCTAACAAAGATCAGTAGTGGTTTATAGTCAAGACAGTCACATTTTTTTGTTTCATGTAGTAGGCCATGTTAAACAGTGTCAATGACTTGAGAGTGAACTACATGCTGCTGCTGATTAAGTCTTTCTCTCAAGTCAGCTGGGTTGACAGTGGAGTGTGTTCCATGTTCCATGGCTGTCTCAGTTTCTGAGATTAACACTTCTAGGGAATTTAAAGGCAGAGGTTCACCTAGAACAGCTTGTCCTTCTGGATCAAGATTGTCTTGTGAGCTAACAGGATTGTCTTCCTGAAGCTGCTTCTCTGCCTTCTCAAGCTGTTCTTTCTTAGCCTGTAGTCTCTGTATGTATGTCTCTGAGTATTCAGTTTTGAAAGTCTCGTAATTGAGATTGAATTCTTCCTTGAATGTATCACAGTCACCTTTTAATTCAGACTCATTCTTCCAGGGTCTAAATAGGAATAGAAGGGCAGAGTAGTAATGCTCTCTGCTCTCTGATGTGCCTAGATGTAATTTACAGTGGTCTATGAGCCATGGCTTGTGTCTCTTTATGAGACAGACATCCACTCCGTTCATCTTGTAAATGTGGCGGTTGTGTCAGGTGATATATCTGCCTTGTAGTCATACCACTTAGCTGACTGAAAGAGACACATATCCATGTCATTGTGTCTACAGGGGTAGTATGTGTCTATCAGGTTATTTTTCAAGATATGTTTTGAAGAAGGTCTATTGGCAGTGAGTTCCTCAATTTCGGCATAGGAAATCAGTACACATTTACATTTCTCTTTGTAGTTCACACTGAGAAGCCGTACAGCGTCAGACTTCCCATACAGATGTGTACCCATTAAATGGTCACTGGTTTCATAAGTTCCACATTCTCTGTGTGAAAGGGTCTTCAAGCCCAATGACCACAGCTGAGATGTCAGGCTCCTGCTTGAACTGGCAATATCTTCCCAAAGATCTTGCACGCTAGTCTACTCATGTTTGGTTATGTACGAAGTCACGTACTGCACCAGGGCCAATGAGTTATCAGCCACAAACTGAACATCTATGTTAGCTTGCCAAATTAGGAGAAGAGTTGAGTTGTAGTCATTGATGTACACCTCTTTCTCATCTCTGGGTAACTCATATATCATCTTGGTTGATTTTGCCTTCAAGTGGTGTTGCATTGCTGAAAAAGTTCATTCATGGAACCATCCTGACAAACTCATCTAGGAAATCCGAAGTGACATTGTGTGTACCAATTAGATTTGTTCTTTACTACTCGTCAGCAGAGTTTTGCACAAATATGTCCCTGGAACTTTTGTATCAACTTCCATACTGTAGAACTGTCATACTTGTCTGGAATGTGACAAGTGATATATTTCTTGATGAATGCTAGCACTTGTGCTGCTTCATGTTCACCTATGCATGGTGCATCCTTGATCCATAATAACATATGGATATGAGGGGCACCCCGTGCTTGATATTCCATCCTCCAAAAGTAATGCTCCACAATACCAAGAGATGGATTGTCCTTTGACAATATAAAAGTCAGAATGTCATGGAATCACTTGTGAAAATGTTTTGTGACAGACACAGGATCAAGTGAACACATTTCTCTGACAGTCATTAATGAAATGCCGTCAACATCAGAATTTGCCCACTTTAAAAGTTCAATGAGCTCATCCTAGGCATATTGCACCATACTGTCACAGCACTGTCATCACTTCAGAGTGTCTGCGATACCAATATTCTTTGGTGCCACGAAGACTTGAAAGTATGGAAGACAGATTCACTTGCATGTTTTCATCTTTCTGCTTTAATTTCTCCATAAATTGAGTAGCTGTTATTCCATCTAGTGGAGTTGTAAGACGAATAGTATGCACAATAGATGTAGACAGAATGCTAAGTTCACTCTCCCAGAAGAGATGAAACAGGTACTGTAAGTTAAATCTGAATTTTCCCTCTTTACTGAGCACACGGCTAGTGCGGTACTCAGCACTCTGTACACGCACTTCCCTTTCATCTAGCCATCCATCTGACCCTTTTGGGAATAAGTCTGGGAAACAGTGTGCTTCTAGTGTTGCCTCCCAAATACTGACAGGCTCACCTTCCACCTGTTTCATTTGCTAGAGATCAATGTTGTCTCCTACTGGATCTCTGCCATGTAGTGGCTGAATTGTGTACTGTTCATACAAATTGTCACTTGTCTGTCCACTGACCTTCTCAATCATTGGCTTAGTTGTTTCTAAGAGATCATGTTGAACAGAGAGACTAGTCATGTGATCTATGTCAAGGTCTGCATAGAAGGGATTGTTACCCTTTAAAAAAGTAAGAGCAAGCTTTATCTTCTGTACTTTGACAACATCTTGCCAGATGACCGTGGACCTAGTTGGAACACCATTTACAAGAATCACCAAACTATTTTCTATAGAGATTGCCTCCACATTTCCCTGTAGAGGAAGTGGGAGATACATCACGGAACCCTTTAGAGATCTAATGAGTTCTTTCTGTGGAATATTCCGTGTCTTTGGGTTCAGACATAGAATGATTTTAAATGGTTTCATTGTCTGAATTAGAATGCATTCAAACATATTCAATGTCACAATCTCACTTGGTGTAACATGTGCCTCCATATTATTCAACAGTAATCTTGGTGGCAGAATGTTAGACTTTAGTTTGGAGAAACAGTGTTTGCACAGAAGAAAGGTGTTCTGTAACTGAAATTCAGATTTCATCAGCAAAAATGCTGAGAGATGGAACCATATGTCATTGTATGGTGACAAGGTTTCCAGGTTCACTGTGACTGTTTGTTTATTGTAGCACAGACGGTCACATGACACACATACAGAGTCAAACTTCTGAGCCTTTGCCAGCTCAAATTTAGCAATTTCTTTGCCGTACTGTTTCACTATGTCAGTTTCTAACACAGAAACAGATGTTTCAACAGAACTTGCTGACTGATAAATAGTAGTGTCTGGTACAGAAGTTACACATTGCAGCTGTTTGAGAAATGTGATGGCACCCTGCATGCCACCAGATTGCAACAAGTCATTTAAACAAGTGTACTGATTGACAACTCGTCGGACTTCATATACCCTGTATACAAAGTTTTGCATGCCTGTTTAATGTACTCCCAGCATCCGCATGCTGTAAAAGACACTATCACAAACACCGCTATTGAGGCATGCTAGTGAGTGACCCATAAGTCCAGTATGTGGACAGATTTCACAAAGGTCAATCTTGTTAAACAGTTTATATCTTTCTTTGCCATCAGTCATCAGAAATAGGTTGACAAACTGATCAGCTTTTTAAATGATGATTGCCTATGGTTGCAGGTTTCATCACATGGCCATGAGAGACAGTGTCGTTTATGGGACACAGTGGTTGCATCACAGTCATCATTTGTGTCCATTGCTGTGTCATCACAGACACTGAGCACATTGACCAGCTTACCGGACTCATCAATGGTGAACTTTTTTTTCTGTGAATAATAAGATTCTTCCAAGAAATATGCCTCTGAGTGCTGTGTGTGCATCCAGTGACCTGAGAATGCATCACAGAAGTTGTGCACAGTCAAAGTAGGATACCGTTGTAGCCTTTTTTTGATGTCATACATAACTTTTCTGAATAGTTCAAGCACATGAGACATCTTACGCCATAAACGTTGAAGAACAAATACTGCTCTGTTAACAAATGTGCATACTTTGAGATGCAATTTCATCAAAGTCAGATGACTCTTTGTCTTTTTGTGCTCATGTCTCATCACAGCAGCAATAAGCCTGTCTATCTTAGCTTTACTTGCTAGCGATCAGAAATACCTTTGCTTTCTCAGATGAAAATCACCAGCTGTGAGTTTATGGCACTGTTTAAAAGGTCTGTTGATGGTTGCTGTAGCAATAGTTGTGTTTCATCTGAGAGATCAGCACAGGACAGACAGAACACCAGGAGGAAGGAGCTACTGCTATAACTAAAACTTCTCTACTGGGACTAAGAACTAGATCTCTTGTACTGGGACCTTCAATTAAGACTAAAAAACAACAAAAAAAAGGAGTTGGTGTGTTTTTCTAGGTAGTTGAAGTAAATTGTTATCTGTTATCTGTGTTATCTGTGTACTTATCTAGGTGTTTGTCACAGGTGTCAGAAGGGAATTGTTATCTGTGAAATTAACTAAGTGTAGAAAGATTTGCAAAGTAGGGGGAGTGGCTTAGCTAGAAGGAGCCAGGTTAAGACCATATATAAACACTGCCCTAGATAGCTTCTGCCAGAGGACAGACAGAACACTAGGAGGAAGGAGCTACTGCTATATCTAAAACTTCACTACTGGGGCTACATTGCACTCCTTTCCTTCCGTCCACCCACTCACCCTAAACCAGTTCTACTTTTATAGGCACAGGATTTAAATGACAACAGGAACTTCCTGTTTGGGAGCAGGAAGTGATTGATCACAGAGCCACCAAAGACTCACCATCCTAGAAGGGCAAGAGTGGCTCTCCATCCCCTCTAGCTGCTAGAGGTCTGACTCTGAGCAAGTAAGAAGACTACTGAGAAATATAGGAACTTCAAGTCTCAGAACAGGAAGATCAGGAGCTAAAAGGGTGCAGATGCAGTAAGTAAGTAGGGAGAGAAGAAAAAATAAACAAACAGAGGAAAGAGTAAGAATTCCAAATAACAATTAGGGGGCCAGAAAAAAGACATGATGGGAGTGGTGCAGTGTAGTGTCTGTGGAACAGCAGTCTTCCAAGAGATGTTCTGGAGGATTCAATGTTGTCCCATCTGCAGACACCTCTCTGGGTTGAGGGAGGAGGTTGCTCATCTCCAGGCTGAGTTGGCCAGGATTTATGTGACCTCCTCTCCCACCCAGAGACCACCAGAGTCACTGCCATTGCCTCAGAGGTTGCCAAGAAAGAGGAGTGGTTGGACCACAGTGGGCTCAGGGAGGGTGAGGGTGGTGTAACAGTTGTACCTCTCCATAATTTCTATTCCATTCTGAAAAAATGTGGTTCCTCTATGGAGGCACCCACAGTGGAGACCAAGGAGGATGCTGGGAACCTCCACAAAGGAGACCCACAGGAGGGTGGCATGGGACCCCACAGGGGAAGGAAACAACTCCTGGTGGGGGACTCCATTGTTAGGAAAGTAGAACTGAGGGAGGAAGGGGAGAGGGAGGTAAGGTGCCTGCCTGGTGCCATGGCTTGAAGGGACAGGGAGCAAATCCTCAGGATCACAAGAGCAGCTACACAGGAGAGGGAGGTGGATGTCATTGTCCACCTTGGGACAAATGACCTGGCTAAGAAAGGGATCAGAGCAGTGTAAAAGGTTTTTGTGGAGATGTGAAGGGGACTTAGACAAATAGCACACACAGTAACCTTCTCAGAGGTGCTGCCTGTCTATGGCATGGGTGAGGCTAGGGTGCTCCTCGCCATGGGATTCAATAAGTGGTTGAAAAACTGGTGCAGAGCTCAGGGATTTGGCTTCATTGGGGACTGGGGGTCCACCTGGAGGGATGCAGGCCTATACTGGCATGATGGTCTGCATCTGTCCAGGAGGGGAACCAGGATCCTATGTGATATGTTTAAATACTTCATTGACAAGCATTTAAACTGGCCTAGGGGGGAGGCACTGGAAAGGAGCAGGGAAATCCTAGCCCCCCAAAATATCAGGGTACTAAGTGAGGTAGACACCAACGTAGAGATGTCGATAGGGAGAAGAGCAGGGGTAAATGGAAAAAGTGACAAATGCAATAAGGGCAGAGATGGGGCAAAAAGGGGTAAGGCCTTCAAGAAATGGAGGATAATGAGTACCAACACCTGTAGTCTGGGCAACGAGCTCCCTGAACTAGTGGCTTTGATGCAAGAGGGATGCCTGGATATTGTAACAGTCACAGAAACAAGGTACACAAAGAAACATGACTGGGATGTTAACATACCAGGGTACACAACCTACAGGAGAGACAGAGAGGGCAGATGAGGGGGGAGTAGCTCTCTAAGAAAGGGAAGAGATAAAAGCAACAGAACAAAAGAGTAAACAGGGAGGAGAGGAGGCACTGTGGATCACCCTAGAGACTGGAAATGGCACCACAATCCGCACAGGGGTTGTATATAGACCCCCATGTCAGGGGAGGGAATGGACAAGGATATGATAGAAGGCATACTTAGGATGGTAGAGAAAGGGGAGATACTGTTGATGGGGACTCCAATATGCCAGATGTTAACTGGAGCACCTTTGTGGCAGCCACATCCAAAAGCAGGGCCATTCTTGATGCCCTTCAGGTGGCATTCCTCAAACAGCTAGCTTAGGAACCTACTCATGAGGGAGCAATCTTAGACCTCATATTCTCAAACAGGGACAGTGAGAGGATTTCAGATCTAGAAGTGGGTAGTCATTTGGGAACAAGTGACCACCAAACAGTGTGGTTCATGATAAACTCAGCTACAGAGTCAAGCCATACAAAAGTGAGGATTCTGGACTTCAGGAGGGCTGACTTTATGAAGATGGGAGAGTGCCTTAGAAAAGCACTAGCAAATAGGCTAGAAGGAGGTGAGCACAATAATGGGGAAATATCAAACTGCCATCACAGAGGCAACAAGCTTCCTGTGTGAAGCAACTAAACAAATCAAAATGAAAGAAAAAGCCACTATGGTTCTCAAAAAGATGTGGCAGTGAAGGTTAGGGAGAAAATATAGCATTTAGGAAGTATAAGGAAACATGGAAGGAGTAGGACATAGAACTGTACCAGTTAAGGCAGAAGGAAGCAGGAGGATAGTCAGAATAGCAAATGCACAAACTGAGGAAAAGATAGCTAACTCAGTTAAGAAGGATAAAAACTTTTATAGGTATATCAGGCATAGAAACACAAAGGAGTGGATAGGAGGCTGAATAGAATGGATGGTGGTGGAGAGTGACAGTGAAAGCAGGGATACTGAAAGAATACTCTGTTCAGTATTCACAAAAGAGGAAGAGGGAGAGTGCCTAATCCAATTAACAGAAGCACTCTGGAGAGGAGGATCATCCCAGTCCTTTCACAGAAGAAAGGGTTCTGAAGAACCCTAAAACTGAAGGTAGACAAAGCAATGGAGCCAGATGGAATTCACCCCAGAATCTTAAAAAGAATTAAGCAGAGAACTAGTGAGACCACTGACTACCCTTTTAACAAATCATGGGAGGATGGTGGGTACCTGAGGACTGGAAGAAGGCAGATGTGATTCCCCTTCACAAAAGTGGGACCAAGACAGAGGCAGGAAACTACAGACCTGTTAGTTTGACCTCTGTGGTAGGGAAAGTGATGGAATCACTTCTGAAGGAAATAATTGTTGAGTACCTAGAGGTCAGGGAGGCACAGGACCCAAGGCAGCATGGGTTCACAGTGGGAAGGTCATGTCAGATGAATCTAATTTATATCTTTGACTGGGTGACCAAAGTAGTAGACCAGGGTGGGGCTGTGGACATGGCCTACCTAGACTTTAGCAAGGCATTTGACACAGTCCTATATAAAGATTAGTAGCCAAATTAACCAGCCTGGAAGTGGGTCCCAGGGTGGTATCCTGTTAAAACATTGGCTGAACAACAGGACACAGAAGGTAATTGTAAAATGGAGTCCGCCTGATGAAAGAGGGGTTGCTAGTGGGCAACTGCAGGGTTCAGTACTGGGTCCAGTCCTTTAATGTCTTTATAAGTGACATTGTAGAGGACTGAAGAAAGTATGCTCTCTTGCAGATGATACAAAGATCTGCAACAGGGTTGATACACAAGGAGGCATGGAAAGGATAAGAAGGGACTTGGCAAGGTTGGAGTAATGGTCAGAAGTATGGCAGCTTGGATTCAATGCAAAGAAGTGCAAAGTAATGCACCTGGGATACAAAAACCAGGGGAAGATTACACAATGTGGGGGGAGGTAGTAACAACAACAAAAATGGAAAGGGACCTGGGGGGTAATCATATCAGATGACTAAGGTTGGCAAGTAATGCAAGAAGGCCGTAGGGAGGGCTTGGGGAATACTGGGATGTATAGGGAGAGGTATCACCAGCAGAAAACAGGAAGTTGTTATCCCCTGTACAGACAGTTGGTGAGACCTCTGCCTGGAGTACTGCAGCCTCTAGTTCTGGAGACCCCATCTCTGCAAGAACATAGACAGGATGGAGGCAGTTCAGAGGAGGGCAACTAAAATGGTGCAGGGTCTGCAAAAGAAAGCCATACGTGGAGAGACTAAAGGAGCTTAATATGTATACCCTTGAGGAAAGGAGAGAGAGGGGGGACATGATAGAAATGTTTAAGTACCTCAGTGGAATCAACAAAGTCCAAGAGGGTAGCATCTTTCAGAAAAAGAGATGTGCAAGAACAAGGGGACACAATTTGAAGATAGAGGGGGGACAACTCAGGGTCAATGTGAGGAAGTACTTTTTCACAGAGAGGGTGGTGGATGCATGGAACAGCCTTTCCTGAGGAGGTTGTGGGGTCTAAAACTGTGGAGAATCTCAAGAATGCATGGCACAGACATAAGGCAATTTTTGTGGGGGTAGTGGGAAGAAATAGGCTTTATGTTGTTAATAGAACGCAGCCATCGCCCAGGTAGGGAAATGGCAGACTAGGTGGGCAGCAGTCTTCCAGAAGTCTTTCTGGAGGCTGAGATGCTGCCCTATTTGCAGACAACTCTCTGCCCTGAGGGCGGAAGTTGCCCATCTTCAGGCTGCACTGGACAGTAGTAAGAGAACCTTCCCCCAGGCCACATTGGACAGCAGGAAGGGGTCTTCCCCCATCCAGGGTGCACCAGAGCCACCACCACTACCTCAGTGGTTGCAATGAAAGCACAGCAGTTGGACCACAGTGGGCTCAGGGAGGGTGAGGTAGGAACAGAGGCACGCAGTCAGTTGTTCCACTCACAATCCATACACCATTCTAGGTCATACAGCCCCATGGATGCACCCACAGAGGAGACTAAGGAGGCTGAGGACAACTATCAAGGGAGGCCCACAGGAAGGAGGCAAGAACACCACAGGGATAGGAAGTAGCTCCTGGTGGGGGCTTAATTATTAGGGGATAGAACTGGGGGAACAGGGAAAACTGAAGTGAGGTGCCTGCCTGGTGCTATGGCTTGAGGACAGGAAGCACATCCTCAGGATCATGAGAACAGCTGCACTGGAGTCTAAGCTGGATGTCATTGTCCACCTAGGGACAAATGACTTGGCTCATCATGAGATTAGAGCAGTGCAGGGGGACTTTGTAGAGTTGGGGAGGGGCCTAAGGCAAGTAGCACCTTCTCAGAGGTGCTGCCTGTCAATGGCATGGGTGAGGTGAGGGTACTTTGCACCATGTAGTTTAATGAATGGTTGAAAAAATGGTGTGGAGCACAGTGGTTTGTCTTCATTGGGGACTGGGGTTCCACCTGGAGGGACACCAGACTATACTGGCAGGGTGGTCTGCATCTGTCCAGGAAGGGAACAAGTCTTTTGAGCAATCAGTTTAAATGTTTCATTGGCAAGCTTTTAAACTAGTCAAGGGGGAGGCACTAATAAGCAGCAGGAAAATAGGAAAATCCCAGCCTCTACCTACAAAACAGAGTACTGAATGAAAAGACAGATGGTAGAAAGGTCAGTGGGGATGCTGCAACAGAAGGTAGAAGCCATCAAAAATGGAGAGAGCAATGACTACCAATGCCCATAGTCTGAGTAACAAGCTTTTGAATTAGTGGCCTTGATAGAGGAGGAACATCTGACATCGTGGCAGTCACAGAAACATGGGTATAGCTACAGACGTAATGACGTTACGCCGTGGACACACTATCTGACAGGAGGACAGGGAGGGTAAAAGAGGAGGAGGAGTAGCTCTTACATAAGGGAAGGAATCAAAGCAACAGAACAAAAGGGTAAACAGGAGGAGAAGAAGCACTGTGGGTCAATTTGAGACCGGCAAGGCACCACAATCTGCACAGGTGTTAGATACAGACTCTTCTCAGGGGGGGAAATGGACAAGGAATGATAGAGTATACTTAGAATGGCAGAAAAGTGGAGATATTGCTGATGGGTGATCTGAATATGCCAGATGTTAACTGGAGTGCAGTTGCAGCAGCCACTTTGAAGAGGGTTATTCTAGATGCCCTACAGGGACATGCCTTAGACAACTAGTATTGAGCCCACCAAGAGGGAGCACCAGATTCTGGTTCTTCAAATGAGATGGAGAGGATCACAGATGTAGAAGTGGGTAGCCATCTGGGAACTAGTGATCATCGAACAGTATGGTTCATAATAAACACAGCAATAGAGTAAAGTCACAAAGGCAAAAGTACTGACTTATGAGGGCTGACTTTATTAAATGGGTGAGTGCTGGAGGAATGCACTAGCAATGGGCAGGAAGGAGGGTGGAAGAACAATGGGAATAATAAAATTGCCATCACAGAGGTAACAAGCCTTGTGTGAAGCAAATAAACAAATGAAACGGCAAGAAACCACTATGGTTCTCAAAGGAAGTGGCAGTGAGGGTTTGGAAGAGAAAAAGAAAGTCAGGAAGTACAAGGAATTGCTACAGAAGGAGCAGGACAGAAATGCATCAGTTAAAGCAAAAAGGAAGCTGCGAAGGCAGTCAGAATGTTGTAAAGGCCCAAATCGAGGAAAAGATAGTCAACTCATTAAGAAGGGGAGAAACCAGTACACTAGGAGTGAAGGAAGACCACGGAGGATAGTGAGGCTTAGCTAAAGGGAGGAGGGTGGCAGAGGGTGACTGTGAAAGGCAGAGATACTAAACAAATATTTTTGCTCAGTATTTACAAAATGAAGAGGGGAGGTACCTAAACAAACAGTGTAGAAACAATCTGGATACAGAAGTTGATACCAAGCCCATTTACAGAAGAAAGGGTTCTGGAAAGAATCTTAAAACTGAAGGTGGACAAGCAATGGGGCCTGATGGATTCATCCCAGAATTTAAAAAGAACTAAGTGTAGAACTAGTGACACACTGACTACCCTCTTTAACAAATCATGGAAGATGGGTGGTACCCAAGGACTGAGGACGGCAGATGTGATTCCCTCACAAAGTGCAGGAGCAAGCAGAAGCAGGAAACTACAGACTCTATGAGTTTAACCTCAGTGATAGGGAAAATGATGGAATCACTTCGAAGGAAAGAATTGTCGAGTATCTAGAGGCCAGAGGGCACAGTGACCAAGGCAGCATGGATTCACAGTAGGAAGGTCATGCCAGATGAATCTGATAGATTTTGACTGGGTGACCAAAGTAGTAGATCAGGGAGGGCTGTGGATATGGCCTACCCAGACTTTAGCAAGGCATTTGACACAGTCCCACACAAAGATTAATATAAGTTAGCCATCCTGGGAGTGGGTCCCAAGATGACAGCCTGGGTAAAGAATTGACTGGAGACTAGGACACAGAGAGTAATAGTAAATGGAGTCCACTCTGAAGAAAGGGGAGTTACTAGTGGGATACCACAGGGTTCAGTATTAGGACCAGTCCTCTTCAATGTCTTTATAAGCGACATTGCAGAGGGACTGGAAGGAAAAGTATGTCTCTTTGCAGACGACACAAAGATCTGAAACAGAGTTGATGCACAAGGTGAGGTGGAAAGGATGAGAAAGGACTTGGCAAGGTTAGAGGAATAGTCAAATGTATGGCAGCTTAGATTCAATGATAAGAAGTGCAAGGTAATACTTGGGAAACAAAAACCCAGGGACGAGTACACAATGGGCAGGTGAGATACTAACAACAAGAAAAATGGAAGGGACCTGGGGTAGTTATATCAGATGACCTAAGGTGGGCAAACAATGTGAGAGGGCAAGCAGAGTTGGGAGGATACTGGGATGCATAGGGAGAGGCATCACCAGTAGAAAACAGGAAGTTATTATCCTCTGTACAGACAGCTGGTGAGACCCCATCTGGAATACTGCATGCAGTTCTGGAGACCCAATTCCGCAAAGACATAGACAGGATGGAAGCTGTCCAGAGGAGGGCAACTAAAATGGTGCAGGGTCTGCACTGGAAGACATATGAAGAGAGACTTAAGGAGCTTAATATGTATAGCCTCGAGGAAAGGAGGAGAGAGGGGACATGATAAAACTTCAAGTACCTCAAGGAATCAACAAAGTCCAAGAGGGTAGCATCTTTCAAAAAAGAGGTGTGCAAGAACATGGGGCACAATTTGAAGATGGGGGTGGCTCAGAGGTAATTTAAAGAAGTATTTTTTCCAGAGAGGTTATGGATGCATGGAACGGCCTTCCGGAGGAGGTTGTGGAGTCAAAAACAGTGGTGGAATTCAAGCATGCATGGGACAGTCATAAGGCAATTCTAGGGGTTGGGGGTAGGAAGAAGTAGGCTGCTGGTTAACTAGGATTTGCAGCTTATCCATTAAGTAGGGAAATGGGCAGACTGGGTGGGCCAAGTGGTCCTTATCTGCCATCAAATTCTATGTTCCTATGTTTCTATGTAAGCGGTCCTTATCTGCCGTCAAAGTCTATGTTTCTATGTTTCAACTGTTGCTCAGGTAAGCATTTTTTACTTGCTGTAAAGCAAGTATGTGGTTTTGATGTGGAGTGAATTACTGTAGAGCTCACTATTCCAGTAGAACTCTGTTTTGTTTTACATCTTAAACTCACATCACTCTTTTTATCATTCTTAAGCAACAGTGAAGTACTATGATACCTGTTCCATTTTTCCATACATGCACGTCTGTATTTACTAGGCATCTTTCAGTCTGTTAGTTCACATTGGCAGTCACCAATGTTGCAGAAGTATCAGACACCTGTATAAAAGAAGAGAAAAAGACAATATTAGTATATGCTTGTGTTGCTCACGTCTAACATTGTATATTGAGACAGATGATTTATGTATAAAATATTAAAAAAAAGAATCGTAAAGTGTTTTAATCAGATTGGTTGCTCACATTTTGACAGGCTTATTTTCATTCATTTTACACTGTCCTGTATAGCGTTATCACCATGCCACATAGATTTTTTCTCATACTATTTCACTGTTCTGCAATGCAGAATCAGTGTAATTCTGTATAGTGATTTTGACCTAATGTTGTTAAACTGCTGGTCAAACAACTACTTTATTTAAAATCTTTCTGTAAATGAGTAACAGATTAGTAAGTCAACTTGAAACACAAGTTAGTGTATTTGCAATATTGTCATGTCACATTCTCAACATTGGCATTTTAGCACACCTTCTTGTGAACTGTACAGCTGTCATTTTTTCACATCCTTGCTAAAATGTGTTTTCGCACTTACGGCACAGAGTAGCATGGTCGTGTGTAAAATCAGTGTTCGGCACACATAACGAAAATGACAGTGATACTGTTCATGAGCAGAGGTCCTAAAATGCCTGTGTTGAAATTTGGTGTCAATACTCCATAAAATGACTGTTTTACGAGCGTGCATAGGAACTGCACAAAGCACACTCGTTAGCACATTTGCAATATTTTACGTCGCATTCTCAACATTGGCATTTTAGAACAGCTTCTTGTGAACTGTACAGCTGTCATTTTTCACATTCTGCCCAAAATGTGTTTTCACAGTTCCGGGTGCAGAGTAGCACGGCCGCAGTGCGAAATCAGTGTTTGGAGCACATTATGAAAATGACAGTGACACTGTTCATGAGCAGACGTTCTAAAATGCCTGTGTGCTGAAAATTTAGTGACAATACTCCGTAAAATGACTGTTTTTCGAGCGTGTGTAGCAACTATGCAATGCACACTCGTAAGTTAGCACATTTGCACTGTTTTCATGCCAGATTCTCAACATTGGCATTTTACCACACCTTCTTGTGAACCGTACACATGTCATTTTTCACATGCTGCCCAAAATGTGTTTTGGCACTTCCAGTGCAGAATAGAGCAGTTGCTGTAAAAAATCAGTGTTTGGAGCCCATTACAAAAAAACAGTGATACTATTCTTGAGCAGAGCTCCTAAAATGCGTGTGTTGAATATATGGTGACAGTACTCCATAAAAATGACTGTTTTACAAGTGTGCATAGGAACTGCGCAATGCACCACTCGTAAAATTAGCACATTCACACTATTTTCATGCCGGATTTTCTAACATTACCATTTCCACCTTATTTATGACCCGTTCAGCTGTCATTTTCACATCCCGCTCTGGCAGTCGTACTCGACGCAGAAATAGATGGTCGCTGTGTGAAATCAGTGTTCATAGCACACACAAATGATAGTGACAGTGTTCATGAGCAGAAGTCCTAAAATGACTATGTTGAAAATTTGGTGACATTACTCTGTAAAATGAATGTTTTACAAGCGTGGTAGCAACTTCGCAATGCACACTCATAAGTTAGCACATTCGCACTATTTTCATGCCAGATTCTCAACATTGGTGTTTTACCACATCTTCTTGTGAACTGTACAGCTGTCATTTTTCACATCTTGCCCAAAATGTGTTTTTGCACTTCTGGCACAGAATAACTCGGCTGCTGTGCGAAATTAGTGTTTGGAGCACATTACGAAAATGACAGTGAGACTGTTCATGAACAGAGGTCCTAAAATGCCTGTGTTGATAATTTGGTGACAATACTCCATAAAATGACTGTTTTACAAGTGTGCTTAGCAACTGCCAAAAATGCGTTCCTGCAAGTCTCCTGCACAGTGTTGTACTAACTGTGCAAAATCACATTTTGGGGCACATTAACAAACTCACAGCACTATGCCTCTCCACCTCTGTCACTGCCAATACCAGCGTGACAATGTTCGGCATTGAAAAATTGCTTGTTTTTGTAATAAATCATCAAATTCTGTTGTAAATTGAAACGTTTGGAAAAAATAGTGTCGTGTGCATGAAAGTGTCATCAAAAGTAGTGTTGTGCGTTCGACAGTTTCACAAAAAGTAGTGTTGAGCTTTCGACAGTGTCTCAAAAGTAGTGTTGTATGTGCGAAAGTGTCTCAAATTTAAGCTTGGGAGTGACAACTGTATTCATTATCGAATCATATCTGATTGCTATTTGAGTGACAGCGAGTTCTGCCAATCTTATGCTAGATTTGTCAGGCCATGTGAGACAACCAATCAGAGATGGACAACACTGAAGAAGAAGTCAACAGCAGCCATCTTAGTTAATACTGAGAGACAGCAGATTTATAACTGTAAGTACAATATATTTTATAAAGCATTGTTCTAGTATGATAAAAAGTGTTACTAACAGGTAAATAGCATTAATCAAAATGTTTTTTTACTGCTCTATTTGACTATGTTGCTTGAAGTAACCTAGATTGCTGCATTATTTAGGTAAAAGTGTTTAAAGTCAGATAGTAGTTTAGTACTTACTTGCACAGATACAGCTGCAAATGGAGGGAGATAGAAAGGTGCATGTGGACCCACAACAGAAGAGGGGACCAATCAGACATGTTTCTGCAGTTGTAATTGTTTAAAACTGCCTATGAAAAGGATGCATTTTTCCCACCTCTTAATTTTTTCACATTTTAGCTGTAGCAGAAATGCAGTGATAGTCGGTGCATAGACTACATTGGTTAATGAAGGCACAGTAGTAGCCAATGATTTGTTTTATTTGTGTGTTATGGATCAGCCCAGTGAAGCTGGCTTGAAGTTAGGAGGGAAAATAGCAGTTTTACTTTCAGTACTGCTCAGGCACTGCAGGGTAAACACTAACTTTTTTGGTAGCTCTCTGTCCACTTCTAAGTTTAAAAGCTGAGAATGGCAGAAAACAGCAAAAGGACTTTGTGGATAGTTAGAAGCAGTATTGTGAGACGAGTGTCTGTGTATGCTCAAAATAGTGATTTTGGGAGAAACCTGCAGCTCCCAAATTGCTGTGTTAAGTGGTTAGATAGGGGTGGAATGAGGTGGGAGCACCTCATGCCAACCATGCACAGACTTTTGAGTACTCAGCCTCATTCAGACATATTGCTGATACATCTTGGAGGCAATGATTTGGGAACCGAACGCTGGATAGATTTAGTAACAGAAGCAAATTTGGACCTTGCTTCTATTATGTCTATGTTGCCTGCCTGTAAAATAATATTCTTGGATATTACAGAGCGTAGGGTCTGGCAAGCAGAACACCATATGTACCTGATTGACAGAGCACGAAGAAAAGTCAACATACAGATATCTGCATTTCTATGCATGTCTGGAATGTACACCATACATCACCCAGAAATTAAGTATTGTTATGATTGGCTATACCTACCAGACTATGCACACTTCTCACATGCTGGCAATTGCATTTTCCTGGGAGACCTTCGAGATGCAATCCTCAAAGTCCTCTAAGAATGTCAGACTGTTTGAACAAATAACAGAGTGCAAACAAAGGTTCTTTTCAGAACAAAAAAATGTTCGTCAAAAAATAGAACAATTGCATACATCACTCAAACAGATGTAACTCATGGGTTGGGAATATTCAGACTGTGCCAGGCTGTTGAACAAGCCTGGACAAAGTGCAACTGCAATGCAGCAGATTGTTGTCAGGGCAATATTTTACAGTGCTGTGGCATGGTCAGCATTGTTAGCTATTTCAGTCTGGCAACCTGCATTGTGCATGTTACTCTGGCACTGCACTAGTGTAAGTGGGCAGAGAGGAGTAGGGGGAATACAACACTGAAGTACTGTGGTGGTAGGTTCAAGTATTACAGTATTTTGTACTGTACATGCAAATGGAGCCATAATGCATGCAAGGTATTACTATGCCTATTTGCAAATAATAATGGTGTCATTAGTGTGCAGGTGTGGTGTTCATCAGTAACTTGTTGCTCATATTGTGTGAGTCAGTACCTGTTGGCTAGTGATGTGCCTCCCCAGTTGCTTTGTGGTCATGTATTTCAAAACTAGAGCTTGCTTTTTCAATAAAAAAATACTGCTGGTAGTACAGCGGACTGTACCCTTTCACCTTATAATGGGTTAACTGTATTAAATGTATCCCTTGTGGCCCTGTTAAGTCTACTTCCTCATTAAATTGAGCTGGAGTGGTAGCTTCAGTACAGCACAATGGTTACTTTTAAACAGAAAGCCCATAACTGGATGAGGGAGTGGGGTGCAGTGGACCACCATGGATATATTTTCCATAGCAAAATCATAGTTGGTGAGGGAGGGCTGATGCCAACACACAGTAGCCCCGGACCTTGGGTGACCATGCACAGCTGTTGGCTGCATATTGTAATGTGCAATGCTGCAGGTACACTGTGGTTGTCATGTTTTAAAACTATTTTGTTTGGGGAGCTTCAACAGTGTGTAGCAGAAGTATGGGTTGTGGTTGCAGATGCTCATGTTATTACAGGATCAATACCAGGATGTGTTAAGCATGCATAGAAGCATTACTGTATCACAATACAACCCATGTAAAAAATTATTTCTGTGTGAAGTGGTATGGTAGGGTTGTGAAATGCTGTTCTTGCCATGTTCTAATCAGAATACTTCGTAGAATACATAGAAATATATAGACTCTGAGATGTGATAGTAATGGAATGTTTGTGTATGTTTTATTGCAGAATCGATAAATCAACATGAGGCAGTGGACCTTGAGAGAGGTGTGCTTGCTGCTTGAGGCAGTTCAAGACAGGGGGAGTGCCCGCATTTTAATGCGGAGCACAAACCGGAAGTTGGACTCAATGTGGAGGAGCATTAACAGTTTCCTTCATATGGTTTTGAAGGTAAAAAACAAAACAATAGTCCAGCTGAATAGGAAGTGGAAGCTGTTGTGCCAACGCTTCTACGTGTTGAAGCAGAGGGAGGAGATACTGGAGAATGATAAGTGCTTGTACTACCTCACTTACGAATTGTGGGAGGCTGCATGAAAGCCTGCTGCGGGGGAGCGCCTCACTCATTGTAAGTTACTCAATAGAATTCCTCAGATTCTATGATATTAAAGTAGGTACACAATCGGGTACAAAAAAGTATTTTTCTTATTGAAGTCATTGTTGTTGAAGCCATGTTAGTATCACAATAACATGTTACAAGTCAAGTCGCTGTAGTGTCAAACAAGTGAATATTTTGTACGTCACAAGAGACATCATTTTTTTTAGTCTTTTGTTGTTTTTTTTGTGTTAAGGAAAAAGTATTTATAACTGTTACTGAATAATGATGCTTTTTTTTGTTATATATATATATATATATATACTGTATAGCAGGTTATATTGGCGTCCGATATATTTAGCGGATGCAGACTTGGTACTATATTGGCACCCGATATATTTAGCGCTTGCTGTACCTGTAGTTATGGTCTAGTACAGTACTGTATATGTAATGAGCCTTGCGGTGATACTAAACTGCAGCTGATTTCAATCACACCTCCTTTCAAGGAAGACAAGTAGACATCATCAGAGGAGATGAGAACATATTTAAATTTGTATTTTTTGAGGAGGGTGGTTGGTACCAAATAGAGCGAATGCTAATGCGTGTTTCCTCAGTAGTATTACCGCAGGACAGTGCGACTACCAATATGTCCCTCTGTTAGTAATGCAGACATTATGTTTCTGAAAAATCAGTTGAAGTTTTACAATGCAGAAGCATATTAAAACAGCAACTGTTTTAAATTCTGTAAAACGTGGCTCTGTGGTATATGTGTCCTACTCTTTTCAGCCATTACAGCACAGTTCTATGCACCGCTTCCATTCAAAATATCACAGGTGCTTTGTCATTCTTTTACTTTGGCTGGTGCAGTACCTGGCTGTATTACTGATTGAGAGCATCCAATTATATACCAACTCCTTCTCTTAACAAAGACATTTTAAACAAATGCTTCATGACTGAAAGTAAGTGGACTACTAATTTTCATCTGTTGGTGATATGATTTGTATATGATTTGTATTTTATTGCAACAGTAGTCTGTAGCTACTGTATAATTTCCACACCTGACCCTTTGAATAAGCTAGAGTTACTGGTTGCCATTTTCATTTGTGGTTTGTTTCTTACTCTGAGTGCGTACCCTCGTTATATTAGTGGTCAGTTAAATTTAACGCATGTTGGTGGGTCCGCTAATAGCGCTAAAATTATCGGAGTGCTAATATAACCTACTATACAGTGTATATATATATATATATATATATATATATATATATATATATGTATATGTTCATACAATACACGTGTCTTGATATTGACTTAGATAAAAATTAAGAAATATACCATCACAGGGAGTGGGTATATTGGTGGATTTGCCATGCCTGGTGTGGTTCAGTCATGAGGCGCTGCTGAGTGACTTAACCACACCAGTAGTGGTAAATCCACCCATATACCCACTGTCTGTCATGGTACATTGCTATTTTACAATGTTCAACTTGTTTTGTTGTCTTTATAGTGATATAAAACTTTTACAATGGGTATACTGGAGGATTTATCACCGTTATGTGATGTGTTTTGACCAGTGAGGTTACTGAATTTTCATACCCCATTGTATAACATGTGTTTTACAAAGCTATTGAATGAATCACCCAATGATAGTGTTGGAGTTAGTATCCAGTATCCATTTAATTTAAGCAGAATTGTATTTCATGTGGCATATTATATAAGTATTAAGTATTGTATACTGAGTTAGCTTATGATTTTTTATTTATGAAATATTTATGATGTATGTTGTCTATTAACCACCATAATCAGCAGTCACACAGCTTTGTTATGCACTGTTTAGAATTTTAAGAGTTGTTAACCACACTTTGCAACTTCCAAACAGTGGCATAACAAAACAGAATGCACCAGAGTTCCATAATTCTCACACATAGAATGCAAACAGTGTTTTTTTGCCATGCACTATCAAAAGATGATGGCTGGGGATCTGGTGAGAACCACACTGAAATCACCTTTCATGGTTGCTAGGGCTACAGTAAACCTCTCAAAAACCTCTCTCAAGGTTTACCATGTTGCCCAAGCAACCATTCGAGGTGATTACAGCATTGTTATCACCTGCTCTCCAGCCATTATCGTCTATATTTGCAGTAATTGTAATTTTCTATGTGTCTGCATGGTTCTGCGGTACCTGATTACAGGCAATGTTAGGTGCCTGAAACATGTTTAATGCTTAAAGAAAGTGTTGTTAAAATGTGATGACATTTACATGTAAAACCTAATGGATCTACTTATTATCTTCTTTCACAGACCAGTGCAGCCCCCCCCCCCAGTTGCAGCTGAGGTAGTACCAGCACAGTCCGAAGCTGTGGAGGCTGATCACTCTGACACCGACAGTATCATTCTTGTCAAGTCAGATGGTAAGATGCTGATAGAAATAACTGTATTACATAATTATGGTGGTGTGAGGCTATCATGTAAGGTGTGAGCTGGACTACTTAACTGACTTTTTTTAGGAAATACTATTCAGAAAGTTAATATGACTTCCAGCACCCATGTAATATTTGTAGTAATACAATGTACAATAAAAAATGTAATAGAATTCTGGATTTTGATTATCTAGCTGGCACCTTTTCAGCGTTGTAAATACTACTGTGTACTTGTTGTAAAAGGTGCCAGCCACCACTCAGCCACATCAGGAACTCTGCGGCAAATGCATATGTTCATTGCAAAAACACCACTGCAAAGCTAATGGAT
The DNA here is from genome assembly GCA_016271365.2 of Neoceratodus forsteri. Taxonomy (NCBI): domain Eukaryota; kingdom Metazoa; phylum Chordata; order Ceratodontiformes; family Ceratodontidae; genus Neoceratodus; species Neoceratodus forsteri. The sequence continues at coordinate 1,372,463,013 of CM057450.1, read as the reverse complement.
GGATGACAAGGAAACAAGCAGCAAGTTTGAAATCAAATGGATTTTTACATATTTTATTTTGTAAAAAAACAAATAAGCCCTTTGTATAATTGAAATATACCGCTCCAGGGAGTGGGTATACTGGAGGATCTACCACTCTTGGCATGGTTAAGTCTCTTGGCTGCATCTTGTGACTTAAAAATTCTAAAAAACAAGGGGTAGTACTTCATTATATAAATGGTGCTTCAAAAGGAACAGATTTTATAGCCAGACATATGGTACTTGTATACATCTCAGTTTGGTTTAACTATGATCCATAACTGGTCATGACATTTCTAGACAGCAATGGCATGTGAAATATTGTAGTCCTATGAATTTCTTATCTATTATTTTATAAGTGAATGTTGTCTTCATTGCACTCTAAGAAGATATTTGTACAGATTTTAATTTATTTTTGTGTCATCTCATGTTCAAAATGAGTAATACAGGTACTCAGCCCAATATATGCTATCTAGATCTTGGCTGGTATATTTAAAGTGTTTTAGCATATTGATATACTACCCACTTAGGTGCGATGTAGTGATGTGACCAGACACAATATACACAAGAGAATGTTCTGTTGTACACATAATGATGTGAGAAGGGAAGAATAGTAATGTATGTGAATGAAGTTAGGGGACTGCCCCATGCATACATAACAGACCGTGATATTGAGCCTGTTATGTCCTGGTAATATATTGCCAGAATCTGTATATTTCTGAATGGACAGTATTGTATGTCTATGGTAACAGTGGGGTAGTAAATGAAAATGGGGTGGGTGTCACTGAACAGCTGCATGGGGACGTGCAGTATTTCACAGAGAGAGAGTTGCTGAATTACAGTGGGGTGTGCAGTGCTGATGTGGCTGGCAAGGTGTGGGAACTTCTCTGTAAGATTGGTTGTGGCACTGCTGCTACTGTTCATGTAAGTGAGTTTGTTGCTGTACCCACATGCAGTCCCAGTGTTTGGATGTCACTGCTGCTGAATGATACAACATCCATGGAAACACAGAAGTGCCATAGCAAAGAGAAATGTGATACATGGTGGAATTACGCAATGAGACAGTATAAAAAAATCTATTTCACAATAAAAGTTTAGTGGTAGATTAATATTTTGTGGCATATGTTATAATATTTTTTACTAATATGTTTTATAGTGGCCAGGGAAGCTGTGGCAGTAAGAACTGTGGAGGTGAAGGAGGAGCCGGGCACCAGCTCTCAGCATGAGTACCATCATAAAAGATATTCACACGAGATATAGTGTCACAGTCCCCTGCACCCACAATGTCTGTTCAGTAGTATGAAGGACCTTTCACTCCTAAGGCAGCCATAGAACTACTAATTACTAGGTACTGTGAGAGCAGTGTGGTTATTTCTGAAAGCGATGAGCAAGTGGGAATGTAAACAGTACTGTAGCAGACAGTCTCAACATGTGAATGGATCATTTGTATATTGAGATTCTGTGACACAGTCTGTTATCTGTGTTCATATACCTACTTTTTCCTTTAGTATGCATACAGCTGTACTATATGGTGTCACTCCATGCATAGCTGGGAGGTATTTTGTTGAATAGTGTACCCTATTCATTATGATGGTACACTTATGATTACATTTTTGTTTCTCAGTGGGTACGTGGTGAGGTGGTAGTACTACATTAAGGGGAAATCTATGATGTGGTAAGACAAGGGTGGCACATGAAAGCAGCTGTACTAAGCCAATTCTGAGTATGTTACCATAATTATTGCAATGTGTGTGGAGTGGTGATGGAGTGTACTGGACTGCTGTGTCATGCATGTATGTCATAATAAGTTAACTGTATGAAGCGGGGAGTGTACTGGGATAAGAAGTGTATTTATATATAGAAAGTTCCTGATAATTAAGATGATAAGGCCTAGTGTACTACAATGCATACTCAACAAACTCAAAAGCAGTTTTCACTTCAATGGGGAGTGCCTAGTGTAGTAATAGAGCTAGTCACCCTATTCTAAGAGTGTGATAAATGTTAAGGGGGGTACAATGGATATGTCACATGGTGTACTTGCCATTCACAGATGATGGATATACTGTAACGCTTCGCAATGTGTCAATTCATCTGTAAGTAGGTACATATTGTTGTTGTTTGCTTATGGTGTATGCTCACACCCGTACTCCTGTACGGAGACAGTAGAACATTAGTATGCTGGTATATATATGACACAGATTACAGAGTGAGTAATGAAGACTGATGACTATGCATGCTAACTGGACACTTATTTTTCGCACCAATGACTGTTGCAGTTTGTTTTATCATGGCAAACTGCTGTAATATACAAAAGTGTAGATGCAAATCGGGCTATCATGAATGCATGCTGGAAATCTGCCATTTGTATGTCATGATGGCCCCATTTGCATTCAGGTGTGCCAATCCCTGATGACTTTTGCCTGCCACCCTGCCAGGCTGCATTCGTTGGGGAACAATGCTCCTTTCTCCTACTGGCAACATTCTCTGATGACCGTTTGTGTGCATTTGTATAAATAATAAACAACCATGTCACTGCTGGTCCACTGGAACGCTTGCAGAGTGATCATCAGTATATGTGATAAACTACAATGTCATATTACACTGGTAATCCAGTGGAGCGCTTGTAGCACAATTGCAGGAATATATCATGAAATAATAGTCCAATATCACTGGTGGTCTAGTGGAACACTTACAGCCCGATTGTGGGGATATGTGATAAACTACAATTTCCTATAACCCTGGTGGTCCAGTAGCCCACTTTCAGTCTGATCGTGGTCATATGTAATGAGATTATGGCCCAATGCCCTTCGTGGTGTAGTGGGCTGCTCGCAGCATCATTGTGGTTGTCAGTGAGATATAATGAGAAACCAATGCATCACTGGTGGCTCAGCATTACTCCCCTGCACACCCATGTACTGAGCCCCACTGCCCCATGCTCCCCCAGTTAGTGGTAGGTGGCAGTACACCATCTGCTTGCCACTGCACTGTCTGCTGACTGATTCCATACAGTAGGACTGTACAGCCATTGTTCCACAGTATAAGCAATGGTTGTGCAGATCGCATCATACTACACAGTACAGAAATGTGAAAGGATCCATTCATATTGCTGGGTTGTGTAGTACGGTATGAGCTGTATGCCCATTGGCTTATGTTGTGGCCTAATGGCTGTACAGCCCTACTGTACAAAGTCAGTCATTGGGCATCAGGGTGGCAAGCCGGTAAGGAGCTGCTGACTGCTGCTGACGGGGGGGAGCGCAGTGGTGCAGCTTAGTAGGTGGGAGGGGACAGGTGTACCGCTGGACTATGAGGGATGGATTGGTTTGACATAATATAGCACTGATGCCTGCAATCGGCCTGTGAGTGGTAGACTGGACAACCAGGGATATAGCACCATTATTACTATAGTAATGCCCACAATCAGCATGGGGATCCAGCATGAAGGTGTCACTGTAGCTTGGGTGGTCACTAATAGCTGTCAGCTGCCATGTTGCAAGGTATAATATGACAGCGGAGCTGTGGGTGGCCAGCTGTTGCTCATTTTTTTGAGGGGATCAACTGTGTGGAGTGCAAGTTGGGGTTGTGACTGCATGGGTTAGTACATCCTGGGCTGAATATCAGGATGTGTGTAACATGGATGGGAATGACCCTCCTAATTGTGCTGCATACATTACTGTTGTGCTTTGACTCTTTGATATTTGTACCAGGCACATTCCCCTTTTGAATATGACACTGGTATGCATCAGTAGGTTGTGTATGGTGACACTGTTGTGCACGTTGCACAACCCTTCTGAATATCCCACCCACTGTTTCTTAACATGATGTGTAAAGAACATATTTCATTTCATTAGGTGCCAAAGTAAGTGAGTTGTTGGTTTGTAAATGTCTAACATTATTTTAAGTATTATAAAAAGAGTGTGAGAATTAGAGCTTTATGATTGTCTGCAAACATTCTAACAACCTTATGTAAATCTTTAATTAACATACATGTACAAATTGGTCATATGGTCAACAAGGTTTAAGAGTGTTAAAGAACATGTTTCATTATAATATGAATAAGGCACTCCCAGAGATTATGTTAGAGGTCAGTTAATCACCGTCTAGGCGCATGTGGTAGTCAGTTACACTTTTTGCCACACTACAACTGTACAGGTGAGCAACAGAACATTAACATAACTCTTGGTCATGCCTTACTGTTTAATTAATGTAACAGCAGTAAAATATGATTTGTTTCAATGAAAATATGTACACAGAATAAATTAGTATATGACATGTGTGTCTCTTTTGTTGCAGTTATTAAACAGATGATTGCATGAACATTAAATAATGGAAACAGTACTATTGGTGTACAGGTCATGCTATTATTCTCATACAGATGTGAAGAAATAACATAGGCTCAGATGTTCAAGTTTACTTGTTCATACACAATTGAAGAGCTAGTATCACTGTATATCAGACTGTGTTGTTTATTATGCCAAAACATTTAGGTACTGAGAGTTACCAAATACTAAGTGATATAGAACAACAGTGTAGAAAGTATACTGTTCTTATAAATCTTTCCAAGTTGTCCACAAAAAACATAATATGGTACAAAAAAATATAATAACAGAACTGACAAGACAGGAGTTCTGATTTACATCACACTTCTAAATAGTCTTGAGAGTGCCCAGCAAAATGTATTACAATTATTGAATTAGATATCAATATAGAAAGTGAAAGACAGGTAGGTAATCACCATTTTGAGGCTCATATATTGATTCATGTTTTTTGTCACTTTGCAGGATGCCCTCGCTTAAAGTGGTGTGCTGGCCACTGCCGCTGTTACCACAGACTCAAGCACAAGGTTGACAGTCTGATAACAGACAATGTTGCGCTCCATGAAGGACAGGAGAAATTGCTGTCCTTCATGGAAGCGCAACAGAAGACTGTCAATCTTGTGCTTGAGCCTGTGGTGACAGTGGTTAATGACACCGTGGCCAGTTCCAGCTCTACACCTCCACCAGTGGAATCTGGCTTCCCTGGGACACAGTGACCAGCCTCCACAGCTGCTCCGGTATCTCCTCTGGAGGGCGCAATAGCTTTCACTTCCATTGCGCCTCCACATTAAATCCAACTTATGGGTTGGGCTGCCTCAAACAGCAGCACACCTCTCCATAACACTTGTTGTTAATATTGTAAATAGTTTTTTATATATTTTTCGATAAATTTTTTACAAAATCATTTCTCTAAGTTTTAAAAATGAATGTATCTATTTTTTTATGTAGCATTTATTTTGGGAGATAAAAAATCAATTTTTTTTTTATTTTGCATTCAATATGATTGAATTTATTTAAACATTTTTCTGTGACGAATGACTATTTTCATTTGAACATTTAAAAATATTTATTTACTTTTATATATATAGGCCTGGATATTCAAACTGCGCCATTCTGAGGCGCAAGCCCTTGAGCTGCGCAAAATAGTTGAGCAGGGGTGTGGCCGGGCCGATATTCAAAGGAGTTGCGCTATTGAGCAACTCCTTTGAATATCACCCCCCAGCCACAGCCACTGTGCATGGCGCAGTGGAACTTGTGCCACCGCAAGTTGTCAGAGTGGAGCATTCAACTTGCGGTGGCGCAAGCACCATTGCGCCATGCGTAATATCATGATATTCAAAAGGTGACATGCAAATGGGGCCATAATTCATGAAAGGCGCAGGGGGGGCCATTTGCATCTGATTATGGCCCCATTTGCATGCCATTAGCATGTAGGTGCGCCGATCCCCGAGGACTTGCACCTGGCCGCCCTGCCAGGCAGCAGCCATCGGGGACCGACGCACCCTGCAGCCCGATCGCGGGCAGAACATGAAAAGAACCCCCAAACATCTCCCTAATGCCCGATCGTGGGCAGAACATGAAAGAACCCCCAATCACTCCCTAATCCCGATCGCAGGCAAGAACGTGAAGAACCCTCAGTCGCCCCTAATGCTCGATCATGGGCAGAATGAAATATTTCAGTGCTCGATCACAGGCAGACGAACCCTCAACCCGATATCTTTCGAGTGGTCGTACGCGTTAACGCGCAGAATTGCTGATCCTTGAACATTTCGGCCCAGGTTCTTTCACCATGTTTTTACGACTCGCCTTTCGTGGTGGTGGTGCAGGCATCCCACCCACCTGCTGCCCGCCGCTTGCGATCAGCCCGGTTGCACATTTTGGGCAGCTGCCGCCGGGCGTGCAGCCTACATCTTGTACATGATAGTTCAGATTTGTGAATGACATTCATTCACAAATCTGACTGTCATGTATAGTGGGCTGCACGCCCATTGGCCTCTATCTCTGCACCAATGGGCGGCAGCCCACCGACAGTCATCTGGCGGGTGGTGGGGCGGCAGGCGGTGGGATGCTGCCGCCGGCCGCTGGGGAGCGGGTGGTGGGGCTCATGGGTGGGTGGGTGGGGGGACACTAGACACCAGGGAGATGTTTGGGGGTTGTCATTATACATTCTGCCCGCGATCGGGCATTACGGTCCACTGGACCACCAGAAGATATTCGGGTTGGGGGTTCCTATTACATTCTGCCCAAGATTGGGCACTGGGGGTTCTTTTACATTCTGCCCTGCAATCAGGCATTAGGGAGATGTTTGGGTGGGGGGTTCTTTTCACATCTCTGCCCCGATCGGGCATTAGGGAGATGTTTGGGCGGGGGTTTTTCACATTCTGCCCTCGATCGGGCATTACGGTCCACTGGACCACCAGGGATGTGAAGGAGGGGGGCCACATTGATTCCCTAATCGGGCTGGTGGGGGCACAGGACTGAGTTGGGGGCCAGCCACGTGGCAGCTGCTGTGTGTGCCCCTGCAATACAGCAGCTCACCTGTGGTGGCCTCAACTTAAGCCTTTTTTGGCTCAAAGTTGTGCAGGCGCAGGTTGGGGTTGCGCCAGATAACTCTGCACAGCCCAACTGAATATCGGGCTGTGCAGTTCATGCATGGTTCCTCCCCCTCCTGTTGAGCATGCATTCATTTGCATTGCGCTGTTGCTCAGCCTGTTTTCAGTGGCGCAACTGCCTCCTGCTGAATATCGCAGAATGGCTCAATGGAGGACTTGAGCATGCGCAACCCTGTTGCACATGGAGCAACCCTTTTGAATATCTGGCCCATAGAAAATAAATATTTTCTGAATATAACATTTTTTCTTGTGGTATTATTAAGTTGTGGGGATCTTTGTCATCAATATTTATAAGAAAGGGTCTGAAAAATGTAGGTTTCTGATTGGCTGCAAACATTCTACCAGCCTTATGTAAATGTTGTATTACCATACAAGTAGAGCGTAACCATATGTTGAACAAGGTTTAACGCTGTTTAAAACCATGTTTCATTATTATAGCAATAACTCACTCCCAGGTATTATGTTAATGGTCAGTTAATCACCCTCAAGCTGCATGTGGTAGTCGGCTACACCTTGTGCCACAGTACATCCCTAACAGGTGATTAACAGACCATTAACAGAACTGTTGATCATGCCTTATTGGTTAAATATGCTATATGAAAGAATTTGGTTTCATTAGTTTGGTAAAGAAGGGTATTATACACAAAGTTTGAGATTTAAACAGATAACACATTTAAATTTTTGTTGTGTTACATATGTTGCAGTGTTATGACAACATTGTTGTAGGTACATTAATAAGTATGAGTTATGTTAAGAATTTGTGTCTATTAAAGGTAAAGAAGAGGACCATATAAGATATCTAAATATTTAACAGTGGTGCTGAGAAATAGAGTGCCACATTGTTTATGTCCCACAAGAGTAGTCTCATTGGCTGCAAAAAGATAGTGAGTGAAACACTACAACACCATAAATTAGTATTGACATAACAGTGGTAAGCAAAAGGAAATAGATGAATATTAAGAGGCATATGCTTGACATGGATGTTGTCTTACTCTTCATAACAGGAAATTCTGCTAGATGAGTTACTGTGTTCTTCATTTGTGTGCATTTTGCTATGTATGTGTGGTGGTGCCACAACAACATTTTCAGGTAGTATTGGTACTTATCATTCTCAAAAAGACAGGATATTTATGGCGAAAAACTCAGTTTAATGCATCAGTTAGGGTTGTTCCACAGTGACAAAAGCAAAGAAATTCAGTGTTAGGGTTGAAAACCCTAGCTCTGAATTCACCTCCCCCAGCACCACACACACACACAGACACACACACATGCATGCAAGTAGGGGGGAGGACCAAGGCAACACGACCAATGGCAGACAACCAGCAGCAGGTGACAGAAATAAAAAACAACGGTCTAAATGTACTACAAGACATCCTCACCCACCTGACCAGGTACTGCATGCTCAGTGGAGATCAACAGCAAAACTGAGGCCATGTTCACCAAGCGTACACATCTCTGATTGCAGGTGCACACAACGTTCCACACTTAGTAGCTGCATGGCCTTACCTACCGATGCCCCACACCCCACCACACCTGGTACTGCACCCTGACTGGACATCAATGATGCAACTCTCTGATTGCAGCTGTGCAAAGGTTTGTACACTTAGGACTAAACGGAAATAAAGACAACAACATAAATATACTAAAAGACACATCCATCATCAAGATACAAGAACTGTTGCATTTAAGTATGTAATTTACGTAGTAGTAAATTTACTGCATCTGTCCACTCAAGATACACAGGCTGATCTCAAGGTATGGGAAAACTATTGCCTGTACAAGGCTGTGCAACTCCTAATGTCAGTATCAGATATATAGTTTCAGTGATGTAGGTGTACTGTTGATGTCCATATACTTGCCTTCAGTTTGTTTGTATACTAAGAATGCAGTAACTGTTATGTCTAACACGAAGTGAAATTAGCTGGCTGAGGCCAAGCAACTTCTACATGTGCTAACATTACTGTACCTTCAATGACAGAGGTGTATCATGGATGTCTACAGGCTCAATTTTGTTGTAGCTCTCTACTGAGGATGTACCACCTGGTTATCGAAATTGTGGTAAGTTGAGCATCCTTGCAATGAGTGAGCTGTACCATTTATGCCCACAGCCTCACTTTTTTGTAGTTGGTCTACACTCAGTTTGTAGTACCTAGTCTTTGGGTTTGGCAGACCATTCTGTGGCTGATGCCATGCAAGTGATAACTATGTTAATTGTAGTACACCAGTAATCAAGTAGATGTACTGTAGATATAAACACAATTTATTTTACTATAGCTTTTAGTCACAATGGGTCAAGTGTTGTACGATGGGAGGGGGCATTCTCTACCACAGAGTCTGTGAGTCATAATTGTGCTAACCTTTGTAAGGCTGCAATCATAGTGTTACAGTATTCATCTTCATAGGTTCATTTTAACTGGGGTTCTCAGTAACTACACAGTACCTGGTCTGAGTGGATGGGGTACTGCCTTGCAAAGGTCCTCCAGTGCCTAACAGTGGGAGGTTGTGTACACATGAAATCAACCACAAATATTATACCTGCACAACTACTTAGTTTTGCTGTGCTCTATAGCTGAAGTGCAGTACCAGGTGTGGTGGGGTGTGGGGCATCGCTAGGTAAGGCCATGCAACTACTAAGTGTGGAACGTTTTGTGCACCTGCAATCAGGGATGTGTACATTTGGTGTGCATGGCCTCTGTTTTGCTGTTGATCTCCACTGAGCATGCAGTACCTGGTCAGGTGGGTGGGGATGTCTTGTAGTACATTTAGACAGTTGTTTTTTATTTCTGTCACCTGCTGCTGGTTGTCTGTCATTGGTCATGTTGCCTTGGTCCTCCCTCCTACTTGCATGCATGTGTGTGTGTCTGTGTGTGTGTGTGTGGTGCTGGGGGAGGTGAATTCGGAGTTAGGGTTTTCAACCCAAACATCAAATTTCCTTGCTTTTGTCTCTGCGGAACAACCCTAACTGATGCATTAAACAGAGTTTTTTTTGCTATATATATATATATATATATATATGTGTGTGATGTGTATATATATATATATATACTGAACTGTCCTTTACTTTGTGCTATATCTCTATGCATTTTCTCTATTCTTTTTGCCTTGGATAGTTCTGCATTTATCTGTATCCTTCTATTAGAGAATGCCTCAGTAAAAAATCCAGTTCCCTAACCCCAAAACTACCTTCTCCTCTATGTTGTAAGCAAGGGGTGAGTAGTTTGCAGGCTCTCCTGTATGAAAAAGTACCCCATTCTGCATTATTGTATCCTACATTTGCAAAATTTGTTTCCAAGTAAGGCACTGTTTAAAGAAACAATGTCTTTCCTTTCAGAGCACTGTTAACTGAAATGCAAGACATCTAAAACAAGCATTTGTCAATGTCGAATGTTCTCCGCTTGCATTGCTGTTGTACCGAGTCTTGTGTGTACACAGTTTTACTATATATTTCTCTAAAGGCAATACTGAAAAGGAAGTGCTGATTGTCCTGTGGCTCCTAACTGCAAGTGGGGCAATAACTATGTACTATACAACTAAAAGCCAAATCAAATTGCAAGATTTGTCACAAAGTTTTTATTTATTTTTTATTTTGTTTTTGTTGACCAGGCAAGCGCACTAGACAAATCCTGCCTATTTTCAAGCACGACCTGGGGAAGGGGGATACAGATGAATGCCAACTGACCTTGAACCAGATTAAGCTGTTGATGGTATTTTTAGTGAATGAGCGAAATTTGGCCAGGACACCTGGGAAATTCCCCTACTCTTTGGCCAGTAGGGGGATAGGCCATCAGACTGCAAGATGGCCACTGTAGAAGATCGTTTTGAGGAGAAGGATGTGGGTGTAGCAGGCGGGGAGGCCATGCTGTTCACAGAGTCAGATTCCCAGTTAAAAACTTTCCTGGATATGGTTGGAGAAGAGATTTATCATAAGGGGATATCTACAAGTGAGTCTTTTGTTTTTCCACAAACCTTGGCTAAGGTGGAGATAAATGAAGGGAGTTCCTTTAGAGCTATGACAGCGGAGGATCCTGTGTATTCTGATTATGTGGCTACCCACGCTGAAGCAACACAGCTGGTGGCTAACTCCCCTGTCAAACAGGGCATTCAGCTTGACAGTGGGAATGCAGAAGTAAAGCCAAAAAATCCTCTTCAGAGTGCAGGTGGGTCAAAGCCTGACTCTGGGTCTTCTAAAAACATAAGTGTTTCCAGTTTGGCTGGCAGTGAATTCTCGAAAGCTGGAGAGTGCCAAAAGCCAGCAACTTTACTGAATGCTCTGGTCCTGCTGGTCAGATCAAATGCCACTCCCCTAGTATCTCTTACACCGGTAACTGTGAGTAAAACCCAAACTAAGACTGTGTTAAAAACTGTGCATTTAACTAAAGAAGCTGGATTCATTTTTAAACCAGCGGGGTAAGCAACATTGCTAAGGCCTCACAATCGCCTATTAAATACCAGACTGAAGCAAATAAGCAGGACGGTGTGACGGAATTTTGCTTCTATAAACCAATAACCCCACAAATGGATATTGTGCAACAGAAAACTGCTGGGGACATAAAAATTTTGAAACAGAATAATGAGGTACCTAATGTTCTCCATATACAAGTGCCTGACTCTCAAGTTCATGATGAGAACTGGTCATCTCAGAGTGCCCTTTTAGCTGCTGGCTGGAAGAAAATGGCTAAAGGGGTATGGACTCCTGACTTGGTGTGGGATCCCTCACCCACTCTGCATAGTGACTCCCCAGAGTGGAAACCAGGTGTAGCACATGGGGTTCCAACAGAAGGAATAAAAGAAAAGGGACCTCTCGTTAAGTAAGTACCTTTGGGACTTGATTCTAAAGATTGCCTTGTTTCTAGTGTTATACATGATTCTGTGGTAAACAAATTAGAAAAAAGCAAACTACTGATAAACCTTTAATGTCTGCCTTGTTCTCACAAGCTAAAAGGGAGGCTGCACCTAGGCGCATTGCTGTACGTATAAGGTATAAAGGTGGTCTGGCAGAGAGACCAGACAGATATTATGTGGGGAAATTCCTCATAAAAGAATCATTGCATTTTTCTCCCAGAGATGTGTCTCCTTTTATCAACATCTCAGGAGAAGACAATTATGATATTAGCTTTTGTTCTGCCTACTTACTGGATTTATTTTGGGAAAGATATGGCCAAGTAAAATTCTCCCCAACATGGACTCCCTTTTTAGCAATTCCTTTAACTAAACCTTTGATTAAAAACATCACAGTGATGTTCAGGAATGAGGGAGTCCATGTTGAGGATATTACTTATGGGTTATCTCAAAAATGCGATGTACAAAGTGACCCTGAACCTATTTTAGATTCAGAGCAATTCTGGACAGGACAGTGGAAGTTTAAAGTTAAATTGTGACAGTCTGGCATAGGTATTGAACATATCCCTAATTCTTTTTTATTAGGAAGGGATAGAGGGTTTTGTTTTTATAGTGGCCAGCCTAGGGCATGTTATAAATGCAGTTCTAAAACACATCTCTCAAGCACCTGTGACCAGCCTAGATGGGATAATTGTGGGGAGGTGGGGCATGTAACTATGCAATGTGTGAATCATACAAGATGTGACCTCTGTAAAGAGTATGGATATGCTTTTAGGGAGTGCCCATGGGCTGCTAAAAACAAGGCCCATTGTGGGAGCCCCAACTTGATAATTTAGCCAGCCCAAGACGCTGTGGAGAAAAACACGGTAATAATATTGAATTGGGCCCCCCCTTACCCCCAAACCTATACCAATCATAGTAGATAAAATGGTACAAAATTCTGAACTGTTTGAGCCAGTTTGTTATGTGGACCCAGAAGACAAGTCAGCAGTTGTTTCTGCCCAACAGTCTCCATTATCTCCAAGACGGTCCAGTAGGAACCTAAAAACAGTTCCGATACCCTCACTTGAGCCAATTGAATATCAGAATTCTTATGCTGCCCTTTTTACTGCTTGGGGTGATTTTGAAATGGAGGTTGGTGACTCTGATTCACAAAAATCTGTACAGGATACCCAAGGGGTCCCTACAGAGAATTATAAAGAAAAGAAAAAGAAAAAAAGGAAAAAATGACTGTTTTTTTTTTCCTAATCTGTATTCATGTTGGGAATTCTTTGGGGCTCTCTAAATATGTACAGTATCCTGAATAGTAATAAAATAAAAGCAGTTTTCCATCTTGTGCATGACAGGAACATTTCAATATGTTTCTTACAAGAAACCTGGATGTTCACATAGGAGCAAATTTCTTCTTTTAAAAAAGATTGGCCATGGGGACCTTCAAATTGGTCCTTTGGTAGAGATAAAGCTGGTGGCATTGGGATTCTTTTTAATTCTTTCCACTTTGTCCTATACAAACTAATTGATTTAGTCCAGGGAAGGGTATTAATTATAGATGGGAAATGGCAATCTAGTACTTATAGAGTTATTAATATCTATAATCCCCAGACAAAGGCAGCTAGAATTAATTGTATGAAGGAAATACAGCCTTATTCAGTCACCTCATTACACATTCTCTGGGGAGGAGATTTCAATTGTAGTTTATATTTAAAGGGTGCCTTTTCTAAGAAAATTTATTGTGATTCCAACTGCTTGAAGACAATTATTAAAAAAGCAGATTTAACTACATGTAATCTGTTAGAGAAAAAGGGCTCTGGGTGTACCTTTTTAAGGGGAAAACTGGATCTATAATAGATTACCTATTTACATCTAAAGACCTCCCTGTTGAATCCTTTACTAGGGTCCCAGTGGAGTTCTCAGACCACATACTGATTCAGGTAGAGGTGGGAGAGATTTTTAAACAGAATTGTCAGGGGAAAAGATGGAAATTAAATACTTCCATTTTGCAAGAAAAGATAGTAATAAATTATATTAAACTAATCTTAAAAACCAGATTATCAGTGGCATTTTTATACCCTGATTTCTGGGGTATGGTGGTGGGAAACAAAAAATGACTATAAATTGGTTTAAATGTTATGGGACACATCAGAGGAACTCTAATTTTTTTCTTATTTAAAATTAAGATCTCAATTGCAACATTTAATTACGGTAGCTAATTCTTCTAGACAGCATTTTTATTTACAAATTGATAAAATTAAGCTACAAATGAGGCAATTACAATATGATAGTGCTAGAACACTTCAAGCACTCATTAATAACCATCTGAAAAAAATCAGTCATATGAGACCCCTATGCATTATGTAAAACAATTAGAGACTCTTCATCTATAGATTTTTTAGAATCTAATAACAGTAGAGTTGAGGAAGTAGCATCTATTAGTCCTATTATTGAATTACATTTCCAGGCTTTACAGCCAGAGTCTTACCCCTCTTCACAGGACATTACAAATTATTTAGCCCCCAACACTAGGATCAGGTAATGATTTCTAATATGAAGGAACCTTTTCCCCCCTGGAAACTGAATCAGTAATTAATTGCTTAAAGGATAACATTTCTCCTGGCTTAGATGGTCTGTCTAACCTTTCTTACAAAACTTTTTGAGCAGAAATGGTGACTTGTTTATATTTGGTCTTCAACAAATTTATGACTGGAGAATCTATCCCAGTTTTTTTTTTCTGATGAGCTTCAGATCTACATTTTTAAATCTGGGGATAAAGGTAACATAAGGCACTGGAGACCAATTACACTTTTGAACTCAGACTATAACATTTTTACTACCCTAAAAAATAACAGAATTAAAAATATTGCAAAAATAGTAATTTCACCAGTTCAGTATTGTGGGTTACCCAATAGGTGAATTCAGTCAGCACTAGCAACTATAAGAGATTTAATTGAGTATTTGACTGTAAATGGTAGAACTGGCTGTCTTCTTTCTTTAGATCTAGAGAAAGCTTTCAATAGGATTAATCATATATTTTTGTTCGCAACTTTAGAATATTTAGGGATTCCTGAAGAGATAATTAAACTTGTAAAATCATTGTATGAATCCTATAAAGAATACCCGGTAATACAAGGTAAAGTAGGGAAGGGGTTTATTATAAAAACTGGGGTATGTCAAGGTTGCCCTTTAAGTCCGTTATTGTATATTTTTTCTTTATAACCCGTTATTAGAGCCTTAAGGTTTCAATGTACCACTGACGGATTATTTTTTGACGGTCCAGGATTATGCAGATGATGTTTGTTTATTTTTTAAAAACACTGAGCAAATAGGAGAATTTTTTAAAGGTTCTGCATTATGCTGCTCTCTCTAATGCAAAATTAAACTATTCTAAATCAAGAGGTTTGTTGATGGGATGTATTTTTCAGGCCCCTTTTCAATACAATACTATCAAATTACCAATAGAACCTCTTACAATTTTAGGGATTGTTTTTGGGTCTCAAAATCTCCCTGATGACAATTGGGAAAGTGTGTTAAAAAAGGTGGAATCTAAAATAACTAGATGGAAACAGTTTCGATCTACAAAGCAAAAAATAATTCTTGTTCTAAAATGATTTATTTTGCCCTGTTTGCAGTATATAGCCTTAATCTTCCCCCTGCCATCCCAATTTGAAACTAAACTCTACAGTGTTTGCTTTCAGATGTTATGGGTCAATAGACTAAACCCAGTAAAGAGATGTTTTACACATCTGGAAAAAAATAAGGGAGGTTTAGGAATGGTAGACCTGGTTATATTCTGTTTTATCCTGTTTTTTTCCCATTCATTAAAATTAGGTATTGTAGTTCCAGTTAGCCAAGAGGGACTTTGGTTTAGAGACACATTAGGATGATATTTATCAGCTTGGCTGCATTGGGCACCTAAACTGAATCCTCACATCCATTTACCCATCTATTTTAGGCCTGCTGCTCAGAAACTATGTAAGTGGTAAGTGACCAAAAGCCAGATTAGTATGAGCACATCTCAAAACCTTTATAAATTTGTTATATCCCAAATGTATCCCATAATTCCTTGTTTTAAGAACTGCCCTTCAGCCATGGATAATAACATTCTGGAACAGTTAAATAATTCCAGATTACCTCCACATATGTGGGAGGTTCAATGGCTCATTATGTATGGGCATTTGAATATCTGAGGGACTGCAAAATATAAGGCTAAGGAGGAGAGGAATTGTCCATACTTGGAATGTATTAACCAGGAGGAAACTATGGAACATTTTTTTTCTGCTTTGTTCTTATTCAAAAACGTTATGGGCCTATTTGGCAAAGAAATGGACAATGGACTGGTTGGCTAAACTGACATATGATATATTAGTACTAGGCAATTCTCTCCCCCAAGGTTAAAAATATATGAGAAGGGTACACTGTGGGTGTAGTTGGCATGTTTGCGATTTTGTCTATGGCAGGTAAGATGCAAATGGGTTTTACATCAAAAGAAAACTTCTTTTGAAGGGTTTTGTTTACATGTATACAAATGAATTACAAAAGTATACCTTAAGGATATGCAACTGTATAATGTAGAGAAAGTACAGATATGGTGGAAAGGGTTTTCATATAAGTAAATATAAATAGGGAAATAATATGTTTTTTAAAAGATTAGGAACTGTGTATATTTGTAATCTGTGTTTAGTTTTCTTGATTTTCCATTTAAGTTTTGTGGATAATGTAATGGTGTGTTTCTTCCTGAGTTTCTAATGTTTTTTCATTCATAATTTATAATGTCTGTATTATGTTTTATTGTAAATAAAATCACCTCTACTCTTTTCGATAAGTGCCATGGGATCTTTAACATCCACCTGAACTACCACCAGTCCAGGCAGATGGTACCTCAGTTTAACATCTCATCCGAAAGACAGCACCTCAGAAGTGCAGCACCCCCTCATGCTGCACTACAATGTCAGTACTGGGATATTAACCCAAGTGCCAGAAGTGGGAACTGAACCCACAGCCATCTGATCTCCCAACCTCAGAGGCAAATGTGCTACCTGCTGAGCCACTGACACTGACAGGGAAGTTACCAACTTTTGCACATCATTGTAGTCTTTATGATAGCATGAATTTGTTACAGTTAAAACAGAGGTACTAGTTACAAATTGGAATTGTTGGCAGAAAAGATTATGCCTAACAGGGTTCCATGTTGTTTTCATGAGCTTTTGAAAAAACATGTCCCAGTAGCTAAAACACAAACTAGATCTACTCATTACACTAGGTGTGCAGTTCCCAGGATGAAAACATCTCTTGGACAAAAATCATTATTATACAATGGCAAGAAAAAAAATGTCTTCTCTCATTGGTCAGTGTGTGCCTCGGACAGTGATGATATTAAGCTCTAACATCACTGTATTAAGTTCAGGCACACAACTGACCTGACAACACTGGAAAAACCCCTCTGTGCCCACACAAGCCACCGGCAAGCCAATAGTCCCTCAAGCCATCACAGCTTACACCAGTTCGCCCTCCCAAACAACAAACACATGTTTTCTTTATCATTGCCACACTCCTTCAATGAATTAATGCAAACCAACAACATAAAAAAAAATGGCAGCTCCCTATCTTTGACTGCACGCTAGCTGCCTGCGAATATGAAACCCGCGCGCTCGGACGTTCTAAAACACAATCCAGTGCCAATGCCATTTGAAACCCTCACCAGCTTCCCATTAAACCCAAAACTTTTGCCGTTTGACAAAAAGCACTTTTCCAACATAAAACGACCTGTAACTTAAGGTTCTGCTGATGTCCAGTTACGGTGCGCGGAAACCGAAGTAAACACTCTGCCTCAATGTTTTTTCCCACTGTCCATTCCTTTCTCTCACCGCTAACAAAATAAAAAAATACCTCTTCAACTGCTTCCAAAACAAGCAGCGGGAGCACACTAATTTAATTCAAAAGATGCCACACGACGAGTGTGTTGGGGGGGTTCCATCGACAACAAAGGCATATATTAGCAGCAGCACCACCTAGTGGACTTCTTTTTCTCTCATTGCTGAAATAGACCTCTCATACAAAAAGCAATAAAAATATTACAATTTTTTTTTTTTAACTTTTTAATATTATTTTAAAATGAGCCGTTGTATAATAGCAATAAGGCACTCCAGGGAGTGTGTTATTGTGTAATAATGTCACTCCTGGGGTGGCGGAAGCACTCAGCTTCACCTCGTGCTTCGACCCACCCCAGGAGTGATGTTATTACACACTAACACACACCCTGTCATGCCTTATTGCTTAATTATACTTCTTACCATGTATATACAATACTTTACATTTGGTGATATCTGGCGCTTTTACCACATTACCTGTCTTTGCAAAAAGACTTGAGGAAACATCTCATAGATGTCAATGTCTACAAATGTTTCACTGCATAATAGTTCTGTCTACTATGTACTGTATTGTTATTTGTTGATTGTTCTGGTCACCCATGTAAATGGGTATTTAGCCCATGGTCTTATCCAGATTTTAAATAAACAAAAGAAAATAAAAGCCTGCTTGGGTTTTCATCTTCCCATCTGCTTGCTTACATTATCACCCAGAGATGGTAACAAAAAAAAGCTGTTAAGAAGGACTACAGTATCCATAGTGTGTGAGTGTGTGTGTGTGTGTGTTGTATTTTGTATTTTGTCACTGCTGATACAGTATAAGAACAGAGGGAATAAATAGTATGTGGATCCCCAGGTAAAAACTGTTTACTTTGTTTTTGTTTCTTTTCCCCTCAGGTGATATATTAAATATCCCAAGTTGAATCAGTGGCAGCTGCATGATTGGGAGTCTGGGCAATTGCTGCTGCTGATCTCTCTCTCTCTCTCTCTCTCTCTCTCTCTCTCTGAGGTAAGTGGATTCCATGTGGGGGCTGGCTTCCTCCACTGTGTTTCTTTCTCTTTCTGTCTCATTCTCTCTTCTTTCATGGGAGTATGAAATACAGATGTTCTGTGGCTTGATTTACTGTTTTTCTTTTTAAAGTGGAAAGTTAAAAGATTCTAGACCATGATTCCCTCTCTCTCTGTTCCTCGTGTGATCTCTCACACTTGTATCAGCAGAGCCCAATCTGGATCCCAGAGTAGCCAGCACAATGCACTCACACATACTGCACTATGGACTTTGGCACAGGTGTATTTATTAGGAGGCAAAATGTCAGTTTAAAAGGACACTGTCAACCATTTTTGCATCATATTATTTCTAGTTGAAAACCCACATTTTATGATTGTTTACCTTTTCTAAAATTAATTGATGTTGCAGATTGTTTCATCTGCTTCCTTTCTTAGCAGTACTAAATTGTATGGTAGTGATATAATTATACTTTACATTGTTTTGCTTCAAATCATTGATCAACTCTTATTGCATATTTCCTGAATATTAGGAATGCATCCAAACAGTGCAGACACTCATGATGCAATAGTCTCCTGTACTCACACTACATCATGAGAGGTTAAGCTGTACTGCAGGTGTTCCTAAATCCAGAAAAGATGCAGTGTGAGTTGATGTAGGACTGTAAACAAACATGTTTTTGTGTGATAACACCAGTATGGTTAGCAACCTGTTTTTTATGTTTAAAAAGAAAACAGAATCTGAATAAAAAAATAACAGTTGCATTCTCAGTCTATACAGAATGTAAACAATTATAAAATCTTTTTTTTAAAACTAGAGATAATTTGAGACCAAAGGAGGGTTGAAAGTGTCCCTTTAAAATGTTGAATGAGTGTCACACACAAGAAAGCCTGTTTGGGGACTGAAGACATGATACCACACTTTTTGAGGGTATAGACAGAGTATAATCTTTTTCATTTAAATGCAGTTCTCTCAGATTTGCTAAATGCCTGCCTGATGTTTATTTAAAGGTCCTGGTATAACTGTTGGTGCTTCAGTTATTAAGAAAGAAAGCACAATCCCACAGGAAATGGACATTTTCATTATTCCTTATGCTGCCACTCCAGATGTGTCAGAGATACAGAAATGTGCGCTATTACAGAGTGAAAGGTATGGTGGTGCTTCAAAAATTTAATTCTGTAGATGGTCTTTCTTGATTCCAAATTCCTTTTCATTTTAATTATGGCAAGCCTCAACGTTTCACCAAGTGTCTTGGCTTTATCAAGAGATGCTCTTTCAGACAAATACGAATAAATACAATTAGAAAACTGTCCACAACCACAAAAAAGATAAAAAGTAATACAGATATTCAACATATATGAACATACACACACTGATGCCACTTATTTCATCCAAGTATTAATAATATAAAATCCCTTCCCTGAGTATTTGTGTAAATTCACAATCCTACGAAAAGAATGTGATATAAAGTATTAGACTTCATTCATTTTATATAAAAATCATTTTTGTAGGTCCTACTTTCTGTTATTTATATATGACCTTGTTCATTTCTTACTTCAATATATGTTTCATCACATTTCATTCATGTCTGAAATTTAAACAAAAAAAGAGATCTTTCTATTCATTAACATATTTTTTATAATCCATATATTTATCAGGCTCAATAAACACTTTCCCCAAGATTTCATACACTTCCTATTGAAAGAAACATGTGTATATTCCAATACCTTTCAAAAAAAAAAAGAAGAAACAAAAAACAAAAAAGGAAGCATATAATCACCCATATGTCTCTAACCTATAGAAAAAATGAAAGTTAACTTTACTTACATAGGCAGGACTATCATTCTATTCATTTTTTAAACTTTATGAAGTAGTCCCCACCAACCAATAGAATTTCATCTTAATTGCATAGAGGTATTTTCCTGTAATCACATAACCACATAACCTTCACAACCTAACAAAATAGTAGGGAGGTCAGAGACAAAATGGATATTTGAGATGAGACCATTAGAATCAAGGATTGGTTTAAATAAGGACATCAATTGGAGCTGCTGTCGTAGGTGAAATATGCTTGTTTGTCTCCTTTTCTTATTTATTAATTCTTATTTCTTCTTTATTTAGAAGAATTTACTGAGTAAACTAAGTTTTGTTTCATGCCAGTGAGGTTAATCCCCCCCTAGTGATAGACACCCAGGCTACTTAGTTAATATTTTATTAGAATGTGAAGGTTATGTGATTACAGGAAAAGACCTCTATGCAATTAAGATGAAATTCTATTGGTTGGTGGGGACTACTTCATAAAGTTTAAAAATGAATAGAATGATAGTCCTGCCTATGTAAGTAAAGTTAACTTTAATTTTTTTCTATAGGTTAGAGACATATGGGTGATTAAGATAGAGTGTTCCCAGTTGGTGGAAATCTGGTGTATGGATTACTCTATTAAATAGTTTGTGAACTAAAATTGAATGAATGAAAGAATGACGTAAAGGATACACAATAAATAAACATTCCTTGGATAACTATTTTTACACCCACTTTTTTTGAGACAAGGGCCCCGAATAAGACATATGGGAGAAACTATAATTAAGTGACTAGGAATTATTTTATTTATGACAATGACTTTTAGTGAAGAAAATTAGAGTCAAAAAGGTGCAGAGAGATATTGTACATGCATATTAGATAAATGTATTCATATACTAGACATGGGTCTACAGACCAAGACATAGAAAAAATGTATTGGTATATTAGATATGGATTCATTAACCAAGAGGTAGCTAATGAAAATATGGTCCACTTAGCGGAGTTCATGACAGTTGTTTTTTGCAGAGGACACTGGTGAGATTAAGTTATAGGGTGAATTTGGATTGATTTAATATGTTAAGGTTTGCATATATAAAGGAAGCATTTTTGAGAATATGAAGAGGGTCTGACAGACTGATAAAGAAAGCGCTTTTAAAAATAAGAAGAGGGTATGATAGATAGATAAAGAAAGATACAATTGGTATTTAGATCATTTGTAAAGATACTTGAAGAGGGGGATCTGTGATTAGACTGTTTACAATAGTCATTTTTAGCAAAGGACATCAGAGCGATTGAGGTGCATGAAAACTGTAGCTGTATATTAGATATGGATTCATTAACTGAGAGGTAGTTAATGGAAATATAGTTCATTTAGTGAAGTTCGTGACAGCTGTTTTTTGCAAAGGACACTAAAAGATTGAGTTACAGGGTGATTCTGGATTGACTTAATATGTTAAGGTCTGCAAATTTAAAGGTAGCATTTTTGAGAATATGAAGAGGGTCTGATAGATTGAGCAAAGAAAGATGCAATGGGTGATTAGATCACTTGCATAGTTATTTTAAGAGGTATGAGATTTTCATTAACAAGGTGCCTTTAAGGCTGATGTGTGACGTAATCACAAGAGCATTTTTAAGGCCCATAGAAGCGACGGCCGAAAAAACACGGGAGACATAAACTACAGCGTCTTGCACAGGGAGAAGGTCTACAGGACTCAGGTCAGAACCTTTAGAGGATATATTTTAAACGCCTTTTGAGAATAAAGGAAAGGTTACATGCCGATTTTGAAAAATAGAATTTAAACGTAAATGAATGTTATGAAAAACGACGAGAGAAATATATGAGCATGTTTGTAATGGGAGTCCTGTTAGAGTCTATAGTAAGGTTATACGTGTGAGTATAGGAACTTTACAGACTTAATACTTATAGGGACAGAGATGCAATGATGCAGTTTACATAAAATAATATAAAAGCCTTAACTGCACCGCCATGATTTGTCACGTGGAAGTTGACTTAAAATGCGTTTAAAGGGTGGAACTGACATTTTGAATGGGGTTTCCCAGACCAATGGGGATTTCATAATAGTAGAAGAGTTACTTTGTGAAGAAGAGACATAAAAAGCGAATATATGGAAATGTAATACCTCTCACTAACAGCACTCACTAAAAACATTTTTGGTAGTAAATGGTATATGCTAAAACATCAATAATGTGCGATATCAATATAAAAAGGCGAAATACTGATGTTTCTTTTGCTTCTATGAGTGTTTTTGAGAAATTATGATGAGCTTAAAGCATTTTAATTGTTCACTGTTGTTATAGAACAGTTAAACAAGTTTCTCTGCCGCTGTGCTATGTCTCATTCTACTTGATTAAATATCATGCCTCTTACATTTGTTCCATGGTTAAGTCTGTTCCTATGAATGTTTTTGAGAAATAAAGATGAGCCTTAAACTTTTTAACTGTTTACTGTTATTATAGAAAAGTCAAACAAGTTTCTCTGCAGTTGTGCTGTGCCTCATTCTGTGTGGTCAAATATTATAACTCTTACATCTGCTTTATGGTTAAGCCTGAGGATATATGCTTCCTTTTTGGTTTTTTGTTTCTTCTTTTTTTTTTGAAAGGTATTGGAATATACACATGTTTCTTTCAATAGGAAGTGTACGAAATCTTCGGGAAAATGTTTATTGAGCCTGATAAATATATGGATTATAAAAAATATGTTAATGAATAGAAAGATCTCTTTTTTGTTTAAATTTCAGACATGAATGAAATGTGATGAAACATATATTGAAGTAAGAAATGAACAAGGTCATATATAAATAACAGAAAGTAGGACCTACAAAATATTCAGATATGAAGGTATTAACAAGTATTTACCAGAAAGAAGTGAAGTTCTGTTTACTATACTATGGTGTTTTGGTTTTGGACTCCATCTCTAATGATTTTTATATAAAAATGAATGAAGTCTAATACTATATATCACATTCTTTTCGTAGAATTGTGAATTTACACAAATACTCAGGGAAGGGATTTTATATTATTTATACTTGGATGAAGCAAATGGCATCAGTGTGTGTATGTTCATATATGTTGAATATCTGTATTATTTTTATCTTTTTTGTGGTTGCGGACAGTTTTCTAATTGTATTTATTTGTATTTATCTGAAAGGACATCTCTTGATAAAACCAAGATACTTGGTGAAACGCTGAGGCTTGCCATAATTAAAATAAAAAGGAATTTGGAATCAAGAAAGACTGTCTACAGAATTAAATTTTTGAAGCGCCACCATACCTTTCACTCTGTAATAGAACACATTTCTATAGCTTCAGTTATTACAGTAAGTCAGAAAAGCTGGCACTGCCCCAGCAAAGGTCAGACAGCCTTACTTTTATATCACACACCATAATACACTGTACTCTGTACATTGTGAAGTTGACTAGGGCACTACTTGTGACAGTTGCTCTGGATGGTTATATCACTTTCCCCCAAGAAGACTGGCTAAGCAAAGGGGGGCGGTTGCTTGGTTTACCTTAGGAGCACCATCAGAGGCCAACTAACACCAAACAGCCTGAATACCAAGGAAGCCCATATACTAACCATTAAGCTCAGCACAGGATGATAAAATAAAGTCTTATTACTCTCTACCATCTACATATATCCCCAGACAAATGCATCACCGGGCTTGAGCAGTACATAAGTAACCAGGAACAGGTCAAGCATAAGTGGGAGCAAGTCATCCTAGAGGACTTCAATACAAACTGGAAATCACAGGCGCCTCTGTGGCCAGAGACCAGATATCTGGCATATTCCTGACTCAGATGGCAACACAGGCAACTGGGTATAACTATAAAATGGGCACAAGTACACTCATAGATTTGCTTCTCACCTCATGCCCAGAGCACATCACTGAGGTGTCAGTCCTTTCAGACTCCCTCAGTGATCACTTCCTAGTCTTGTGCATCTGGGCAAACAAGTTCGCAAAGTGTCCTCCAATGGTCAAGAAAAATTGCAAGCTCAGAGCAGGGCAGCTTGATGCCTTCAAACTTCATCTGAGGCTCATTAACTGGTCACCACTAGGAACTGCTGTGGACATCAACCAGGCCCTTGAATTCTTCATACAGGCTTTCACTAAGGCCTGCGATGTCTTTGCACTCTTTAGGACTAACAAGGCTAGAGGCTCAGCTAGCCCATGGCTCACAGGCTCCTCATTCAGCTCATGCGCCTGAGGGATAACCTATGGCACAAGGCAAAGGCAACAAGGGCCCAGGGAGACCAAAGTGTCCATCGGGCTGAACGCAATGAGTGCACAAAGCTTATTTGGCTTGCCAAGGTATCCTACTACAAAGACCTCCTGACCAGAAACTGGGGATGAGGAAAGGTTTTTTAGACTCTGTCAAATCCCTCACTGGAAAGACATCCAGAGCAGCACTGGATCTCATTATAAAAGACTCAAAGACCCTTCAGAAGTCAAGGGATATTGCAAATGCTTTCAACCAAGCATTCACCGACCTAAGCTTTGTGCTCCTTTTTGACTACCTCACCCAGGCATCAAAAGGTGAACTTCCTGAAGCAAACAAGCAAGCTCCCTGTAGCAATGGAGCCCCTCCTTGTTATTTCTGGCTGGTCACCTGATCAGAGACCATCAGGCATGGTTCCATGTCATAATAGCAATTGCAAAACAGCAATCTCTATTATGGCGTGTATACTGCCAAAAAGCATTTCGGCTATATACAGTTCTCAGGGACCCCACTTCTGGGATCACTCAATATTTTTTTTGGAGGGCTATGCCCCCCCCATGTCCCCCTGCTTTTGGATTATTAACTCCAGGGGGGTGCATGTCGAGGAGGGGCCAAAACTCAGTGGGGGAGAAAAAGGCAGTCACAAGCAGTGGCAAAATATTTTCCCCAGTCCGTCTCGAACCCAGTGACTACTGCACCATAGCCAGTCACCCTCCCCACCATACCACAGGGCTGGCTTGGCTGCAGAAGACTCTTCTCCCTATCTAAACCCTCCCTCCTATTCTCCCCTCCACCTCCGTTTCCTTCCCCCTTCCAGTCACTTTTCTTGCTATTCCATCGCTATCTTTGCAGGGTAGCTGATGATGATAGTGTTATAAATGAGTTGCTGTTTTTACAGTGACTCATTTATTAGCACTATCATCACTGGATATGATCAGATATGTCAGGTGGGTTCTAGGAAAGACTAGAATGGGGAGCAAGCAAGTAGACATGAAGATGATATCCCTCACCCTCAATGAACTTGCAGACCCTCTCTCGAAAATCTTTCTTGTCTCTCTTAGAACTGGTGTGTTCCTTAACAAGTGGATGGCGACACTTGTCACCCCAGTTTTTAAATCAGGGTATAGAACAAACATTTCCAATTACAGACCTATCTCCATTCTACCCCCTTCCAAAGCCCTGGAGCGAGTGGTCGCAGACCAATTCACTGAATAACTGGACAAAAATAACCTTCTCTGTAACCAACAGCACTGGTTTCAGAAAAAAACACTCTACCCACACTGCAGTAACTGATTTCACCTCATAGATTTATAATGCCCCTGACGATGGTCACGCTGTGGAGTCTATCTTTATAGACCTCACAAAATCATTTGATACCATTAATCATCACCTGCTACTAAACTGATTCTTATCTACTGACCTATCCACAGACACTGTGGCCTGGTTCCACAGTTATCTCTCACACAGAACACAACATGTGAGAATTAGTGGCCAGATCTCAGGACATAGGGAAGTGAGCCTTGGAATCCCCTAAGGGTCCATCCTTGGGTCACTCCTCTTTAGCTTATTCATCAACAACTTACCCTCTAACTGCCCAGCACACACAGTACTATATGCTGATGATGCAGTCATCTCAGTATCTAGCAAACAGCTGACTGCAATCACCACTGAGCTGCAAGATAACTTCCATGGACTTGAGTAATGGTTCACTAAGAATAAAATGCTGCTCAGTTATAAAAGGATGAAGAGCATGCTCTTCTCTGTCTCTCACAGCAAAAAAATTCAGCTCACTCTTGATTTGTAGGTCCAAGGCGGACACTCTGGAACAAGTATGCAGTGTTAGTGGCTCAGTAGACAGTACACTTGCCTCTGAGGCAGAGAGATCACAGGGCTGTGGGTTCAGTTCCCACATCTGGCACTTGGGTTAATATCCCAGTACTGACACTGTAGTGCAGCATGAGAGGGGCGCTGCATTTCTGAGGTGCCGTCTTTTGAATGAGACATTAAACCGAGGTCCCATCTGCCTGGATTGGTGGTAGTTCAGGTGGATGTTAAAGATCCCATGGCACTTATCGAAAAAAGAGTAGGGGAATTTCCCTGGTGTCCTGGCCAAATTTCCCTCATTCACTAAAAATGCCACCAACAGCTTAATCTCGTTCAAGGTCAGTTGATATTCATCTGTAGCCTCCTCCCCGGGTGGTGCCTAATAATAGGCCGGATTTGTCTAGTGCATTTACCCGGTCAACAAAAAATAAATAAAGTTTCCACCTTCAAGTATCTAGGTGTTCACCTAGACAATACCCTCACCTTCTCTTAACACATTGACCACATGTTCAAAATGGCTAACCCAAAACTGTGTGTCCTATATCGTCACAGACAGTACATGACCCTGGATGCCTTAATGCTAGTTACATACTGCTCAGTATTATCCACTGTAGACTACAGCCTTGTCATCTATGGCACTGGCTCTTATACCTCATTAAAGAGGGCCACAACACTACTCAACAAGGCATGCTGTTTGGTCCTGGGGCCGACTGTCCCACCCATACCTGAGCACTATACAAACAAACCAAATGGCTTTCCTTTGAATCCAGGGCCCAGTATCAGACCTGCTGGTGAAAAAATCCTTACTTGACCAAACCCCTGACTCAACCTCCTCCCTGTTTAAATATGGGCATTCCAGTGTCAACACTAGAAGAACAGCTAAAGGTGGGCTACTAGTGCATTTCAAACACACTACACTGGCTCAGAGATCCATCCCATATCAAGAACCCAAATGGTTCAATGACCTGCCCTTTGCACTCCGCGATTGTGAAAAACTCAGTCAATTCAAATCTGGGCTCCACTCACACCTTGCATTTGAAAATGCTTGTTCCTACAATACATAACTCTAGCTAGCCTAATGACACACTATTAATATGCCACAACTACCTATGGCCAACCCTGACTCCATCTTTACCACTCCTCCCACACCTGACCTACCACCCCTTACCTCCCCTACTTTCCTACCCCCCGTCCCCTCCCACCCACTCTTCTCTTCCCTGCTCATTTGACTATACCATGACAGTGCCTCTTCTGGATGCTCCTGCTACCCTTTCACTTCACCTGGAGGCCCATCCTACCTTAATACCTGGCACTTACACAAGGGTTGTGCCACACTGATTAAGTATTGTTTATTGCTGCATCCTTCAAGTGGTAACTGCATTCATTTGAAATCATGTAATTATTTTCATTCTTTGTCAACAGCTGTAGCCCAGAAAACATATCTTACTTGATGATTATTCCTCCTACTTGATCTGTAATCCATGTATTGTATTGTATTGTATTGTATTGCACTGTATTGTATTGTATTATATTGTATTGTATTGTATTGTATTGCATTGTATTGTATTGTACTGTCTATCTCTGACTTGGAACCTTTGTAAATGAGCCCTGGCTCAAAGGTATTAATCCAAATCAGAAAAAAATTAATAAGTTAATACTTAGCCCTGTTTGTGTTTTTTTCTGTTTTATCCATGACACCTTTTTAGGGACCTCACAAGCACCAAGAACAGGGTAAGCAATGGGAGGTGTGATGGATACTTGGCAGAGAGTGAGAGTTTAATTTTAAATATGGTATCAGATCAGTGAAATCTCAAGTAGGTGCCGGTCCCCACACTCTTCTTGTATCTTGTGAAATTGAATACCGCAGTACTCATCCCTGGTTATGTTTTTTCCTGATGTGTCCCTGACATTTTTTGAGGGACCTCCTGTTGAAGTGAAGCAAGCATCAATCAATTCCTGAAGTGGCTGCAAGTGTGGGATGATGTCCAGTTTGTCGGCACCAGGAGTGGGAGTACTAGCTGGCACTGGGGATGGGCAGCAAGCAATGGGAGGTGAGAGGCATACTTGGCAGAGGATGGGAGGAATTGTTTTAATGTTGGGGGGGTGACCACAGAAGGCTGATCATGACAAGATCAGCTCTGCTTGCTCGGCAGTGTCATGCAGATCAAAGGAAAGAGCTGCTCTATGATTAGGCCAGCTCTCTTCTTTGAACTACTCAAAGATTCTGCCCAGCAAGCCAGAACAGTATCATGGTTAGCCTGGGTTATAATTGGTCTGACACTGATGAGTCACTTGCAGATTGCATTGCATTGGACTGACAGACATACCTCTCAAAACCCACTCTCATAACAATTTGTTCACCTTGTGCAAGTGCAAGGGAGAACATAAAAAGCCACACTCTCTGTGCTGCAAACTGAAATGCAAAGGCATATGAAAAATGCAATACTTTCTGGTAAGAATTCTCCATGCTGTTCATAAGAAACCCGGTCCACTGTAAAAGTTGTAATGAAGAATCCAGTGAAGCAATCTAATGAATCTGAACTACATATGGTGTAAAATTCCATTTTTATATAACATTTCTTTGTATATCTTTTCACATGAATAATTGTGTTGGTGGCATCAGTGCATATGACTGAGCACCTCAACTACTGATGGTGAGAAAGTCACCATAAATCATGTGAGTGAATGTATCCTGCACTTTAAAGCACATAACATTGTGAAGCATGCTTTGGTCTCAGTTTAGATATATCTGCCTGGTATCAAAGTAAATATCTGAGTTTGTTATCTACCATGATGAGCAACTCACTGTATATGAAGTAAGTACTGTATATGAGTTTACAAACATTTTTGGCTATATTGCAACCTTTAAAAATTATATATAAAAAAGCTCCTTACCAACAACAAATGACCACATGGGGCATGAATTGCATAGCACTGGGTTATGCAGTTTTGATGATTTTTAAGCTCGGTTTGATGGTTTGAGATAATCACACTTGTGAAATGTGCACAAAAAGCTAGGTGTTGCAAAAGATCTTTACAATATAGAAGCATTACACTGAACTATATTGTCAGATAGCATGTATCCAATGAGCAACTTAATGCAGTTTAGAATGATGTTTTGAACAATCCTAGCAAAAGCTCTGCTACAATTATTAAGATGATTAAAAGGGTAGAGGCTGAATCATGTATAATGACAGGTGCAGATTTCGCTTAAAATATTTTGTGATGGTAATGACTGAGGTTTGACTATCTATATGCAGTTATGACAAAATGCCAGCTAGAAATCTGAGCTTTGGGAACTGAAACTTAGAAAAGTAGATGTGTCACTCTCGATATGATGTGATAAAACAAAACTTTTAACATGAAAAACTGTATAGAGGTAAGAATGTTAAATGATTTTTTATTGAAGAGCCACTACTCCTGATGAAATGCTATATGGGCCAGGGGTTGGGTGGTTTGTTTGGTGGACAAGTTTAAAATAAAGTAACTACAGTACATCAGAAGCTACTGTACTATCTTGGAACTGGAGTGACTGTCTCTACAGTATTGATTTTCATTTGAAATTCTGCCTTACCACAGCCCCGTCTGAAAATTTGAGTTTTTACTCAATAGTGTACCCAGGGATCACTGGCCCCAGAAGGCCTGTAATCAAAGTTTTGGATCATTATCTAAATCATTTCTTCTTCTTATGCTTCACAAGGGTTTCCTACTTAGGAAGCATCAGATGTGATTTAAAAGTGATTAAATTAGTCAGGGTTAAATGAAATTGCAAATGACTGAAGACAGGCATGGCTACTGCATGCCCTTTTACTTTGTAACCCCAGGCATCATTTGGGAGTATTGTTTTAGGCTGTATGTTATAAATGAGAAAAGGAAGCTGGACGGAGAGCTTTGCATAACAGTAGAATGAAACAGTTGCACCTAGCTTATATCAGTGAAGTACAGTAAATAGAAAATGGAAATAGAACAGTGTGGGACCTACAGAAGGAGTCACAGTAAAGTAGTAGATATACTTTTTCCAAGTCTTAGCTGATGTTTGTTAACTAAGATCCTCTTTTAAATGCTTAATAAGAAGAAATGAGAGGTGTATGCATCAACGCCAAGAGGGATGACAGTTTGAAATACACCAGTCATCCCATTCCTCTTAAATGTGAATATTTCTAGGGTAAAACTGCCGAACCACTGACTGCATCTCAACTGTCCCATATGAGGCTACTGATGGTTCATACTGCTTGAATTTGCACTTACAGGAGCAAGTATTTCATAGGATAATTGTGATCTTTGCTGAATTGGAGCTGTGACAGTTAGACCCTTGACTTGCCTCATGGTTGGCATCATGGCATCCGGTATATGGTTAAGCAGTATGGCAGAGCGAGGATCTCACATTTCTAATCAGGGCACTAAAAAATCTTCCATGAGATACATTACTATCTTACTAGTGACTCTAGTGGAGGATATGGCTGAACTAAAAGTGACAAAAAAATCAGCAGCTGAGGAGATTAGAATTATCAACGACTACATGCATGCCACAGACCAGCGAGTTATGGATCAAGAAGATTTTCAGCACTCCATCATGTGGCAGCTGGACAGTAATGAAAAATGGATTGGGAGGCTATGGGAAAGGGCTGAAGACCAGGAGAATCACAGTTGGGGGTGCCAAAGAGAGCTGAAAGTAGGAACATAGAACTTTTCTTGGCAAACATGCTACCACAACTGGTTGGCCCATGTTGGCAAGAGCCCATTGAGGTGGAGTTGGCTCACAGAATAAAAGGCCCCCCTGCATCGCCAGGCTCCTGACCCAGACCCATTGTGGCATACCTCCTCTGATACTCTACAAAAGAAAGACTATGTCGAGCACAGAGGGAAAAAGGTGAGTTTTTTTTGGAAGGGGGTACGCATATCAGTTTACTAAGACTTTTCTTATGAGGTGGTTCAAACCCACAAAGTGTACAATCCTGGAAAAGCATTACTCAGAGAGAATATGCTACCATATAGATTTAAGGGGCTGACTAATTTATGTGTTACATGGAATGGGCAATCCACTGAAGGGAGAACATCCTCTGAGCTATTAAATCAGATGGAAAAACAGTAGCCCAACTTAAGGCATCGCACTACGAGTCCCAGAAAGCTTTGGAACAAACACTGGGACAGATAGACAAATGTTCAGTGTCCCCAGAGCCACCAAAGTGTTCAGCATGAAGTGGGCAGAACCATGCAAAATAATGATGCAAAGATGCAGGATTGCAGAGATCAACACGAGTCTCCCCTTTCTGATGGTGCTGCAGAAAAGAAAAACACCTCTGACAGCCCCAACCCCATTACCAACAATCAGAGCTGAATGAGATCTAGAAACCCTCACCCTAAACAACCTCACATAGAATCAGCACTGGCCTCACCTCCAGCAAAAGCTCCAAGAGAATCACAGAGAATGCTGCACCAGAACAGAAGACTGGCAGAGCAAAATCATCAGATTGTGGAGGCTACTCCTGTAAATGACTGTTCATCACGGGCAGAATTCTCAGAGGACATCTCTGATATGGACTGCTTGTCTGGGGCCTCCAAATATGTCATGCCAGGGGAAAGATCATTTGCAGAAGTGGTAGTGCGCTTTGGAACCTGAACTTTCTCCTGCCTGATTGGTGGTTTTATCTAAAGTTGCCTTTATGATGTGCTGGGATGACAGCATGCAGATGTTTTGCATATCCTTTCTTAACTGTTTCTGTTTAATCTTTATGCTTTTGCATGTATTCCATTTACCTTAAAGGGTAGACATTCCTACTCTGGAAAGGGTCTCTGTATAAGGCAGCTCGGGGGGGGACAGTTGTGCTGCAAGTCGGGGAATGTAGTCTGATACTGTTCTTCCTCTCTATATCATCTGCCATTTTCCTTCCACCCCTCACCCTACCCAGTGTTGCTCTCATCTCTCACTAGTCTGAACAGAGGCAGTGTTAATCAACAGTATAGTGCTTACCCCACACATCACAAGAGTGGTATTTGGAGCTTTCCCTCGGTACAAGTCCCAAAGACAGGTGGTGGGGTCCCTCCTGCATTGTGAGATTCTGGCTTGCATCTCAGGATCTGAGGCTTATTTTTTTACTGCTTGGTGCTGGCAGGTCTCTCAACTCTGACTGATCACATAAACTACATGACAGCTTATCTCTCATCCACATTCAAAGCACTTTGCGATCATTGTCTTACCCCTCCTCCCAGATAGCAAGTAGGTGGAAGGGGTGTTTTTTTTTTCTATTTACAGTTTCTGAGTTTTTACTGGTTTCTCCCAGTCCCTGCACCCATGCATCCCTGACATACCGTGCGTGTGTGGAGGCACGCACGCGCATGCTATATGGGATGCCCTTCCCTTCCAGTTGCACCGTTAACCACCTGCGCTGGCACCGAACCTCCATTTGGTAATGGCGGGACTATGGGCAGGTGACCCCAGCCCTTACCCAGGAGAGGAGAGCCAATGCTTTATCCTGCTCCAAACCCCCCCCCATGCACCCCAGCGACCTGAGGTCATTCCCAATCCCGGGTTGCCGGTGAAGCACGAGGTGTGGCATCCAGTTCCTCAATCCTCAGTACCACTGGGCCAGCAGTGGGAGGGGTGTTTGACACTGGATAGAAGGATCCAACCCACTATAGGAGGTCTTCCTCATTTGGATGGGGGGAATCTAAAATCATGAACATCAATGACAGCAATAACAATGCAAAGAGGGGGAATGACTGCAGGCAACATTGAGCCTTTTTTTTTATTTTTGCTATAAAGATTGATCCCTGTGATGCACAGTAGATATGTGGAGTCAAAATGTCAGTTCTGCATACCTGTAGTGTAGCCTCACCCCCTTCAACTAGATACTTTAGTTTTGCCCCCCACCCCAAAATGCATTATTAGGTCCACATTGGGTATAAATGGGTCCCCTTTTCATTTTATACTCTTGATATCTCCTTGGAATTAATGTTAATTTGGAGATGTTAGCTGGGTTGTCTTTCTGGGACAGGCTGGGGTGCGGATAGCTGAACGCCCGGTTGGTGAAGCACCTAGTACTGGGAGAGGATGGGAAGGGTCAACTCATACCTCAGTCTTCAGTGCTGTTCTCAGTGGCAGAGCTGGCTGCACCTTTACAGCTTTTCTGCATACTGTACACTGCTGTAACATTTAAAAAATATTTTGTTTGATTGTGATTCCATTTAATCAGTTGTTCCTTATTGTTCAGACAAGATTCTTTTCCTCGCAGATTGCAGTTTACTGTGTGTTTACTCAATGCTTATAAATCAAAGCCAGAAGGGCACCTTTGACCCTTCAGGTCTTCAGTCGGACAACATAAGGCTCACATATTTTTCCCCCCAGAGCATGTGCAGGTGTACAGGCCATATCTTATGCCTTTGGAGTGATTGTTAAACTACCTGAACCCTGCTCTTCCTTTCTCAGGGACATTCTTCCTAAGTATCTGTTAGCTCATCATTACATCTAGGGGTCTTCAGACTCACAAGGGCAGTGTGGGGTGTCAGTTCTATACTAAAGGGGAGTACAAGCCCCCTCTCCATAGTCCCTTAAATAAGATGACCAATTTAGATAATTCTGGAAGGGTGTACAGGGTCAGATGCATCTCCTGGAATGTAAACCATCTAAATCACCCGGTGAAGAGTAATAAAGTCTAACAGTATCTAAAAAGTAACAAAGCTGATCTAACTCTCTCATACAAGACTCATTTAACCTCAAGGTGTGTTCATTGGTTAAGGAAAAGCTGGGTGGGGCAGGTAATCCATAGCTCGGCCCCCATCAAAATCTAAGGGGGTGGTAGTCTTGATCCACAAAGCACTGCAGTGGAAGGAAGTTAGAACACTGGCCAGTGACCAGGACAGACGGACGGTATCATTTTTTTCCACCCCTGGGTAGCAGATAATCATAGCTAATGTGTGTGATTCAAATGCTGACAACTCCAGATTATACCACAGGCTTACCCAGACCATCTTAGATATATGGGAGGAATCACAGAATATACCTGTTCTCATTAGGGGAAACTTCAGTTTGGCTCCAGAACCTTTATTAGATAAGTCTACCATGACTAATGACTCCCACCCCAAAGCTAGAGCTGCACTCCAAGTTCATATTGCAGAATGGGGGTTGATTGACCTATAGAGATGGGATAACTCAACAGGTAGGGACTGCACATTTTTCTCCCTGGAATACAATCCATACAGCAGAATAGATGTATGGCTAGCCAACAACATAGCTGCCAATGGTAGCACAAGCACATCTATTGACAATTTCCTGGTCTCAGAGCATACCACTGTGAGTTTTACTTTTTTCACTCCTGGAGATGCCCTAAAATCTCTCAGATGACACTGTAATCCTTATAGGTAAAAGATGTGGAGTTCTGAGATTGGATTGCTAAAAAGCTTTATTTTACTTTCAGGAAAATGCCACAGGATGGTCCTCTAGGAACAGTATGGGAGGCTTTCAAAGCCTACTTAAAGGGCTGAATAATTTCCTACTCTGATGCCAGGTGCAAAAACAGACTCAAGAGGTGGCCTCACTACAATCCATCCTCCGCTCTAAAGAAGCTCAATGTAAAGATAACCTCTCTTCTCTCAACCATGGCAGCAAAGATCATCAGGCTTAAATATAAGATTAATTTGATGCTCCAGTGCAAAACAGAATGGCTTCTCACTCGGTCTAAACCCAAAGTTTGGGAATCTGGGGATAAGGGGGGTAAACTATTGGCATATCACCAAAGAAAACAAAAAGCTGAATCACAAATGACAGCACTGCATAAAATACAGGGAGCAGTGGTATCGGATAGTGAGGGAATTAATGACATCATGGCTCATTTTTTGAAATTTTGTATGCCCCACCCCATCATCTAATGATGTTGCAATACGTCACCCCATTGCATGTTTTTTAGAAGATACTCCTACCCAGGTTCTATCTCCTGAACTACATGAACTTTTGGACAGGTTGGTGACAGAACAAGAACTATCTACTTCTCTGAAGCAGTTGAAGCCTGGTAAGATTCTGGGTAAAGATGGATTCACTGTAGATTTGTACCAGTCAATGGCCCAAACTATTGCCCCTCACCTACTGTATTAGTGGCACTGAACAGAGCCAGAACACTGCAAGTATTGCCCCCTACCATGAAAGAAGCCCTCATAATCTTGCTAGCAAAAAAGTCTAATGACCCTTTAGATAGAGCAAATTACAAACCCATATCACTTATTTCAACAGATGCAAAGATTCTGGCCAAAGCACTAGCAAATAGGCTAGAGCAAGTGATACCTCCTTGGTGCACTATACACAAGCAGGATTTCATAAAGGGCAGAGAGTGGTGGATAACTTACATGCCTTACTGAACCTGACATGCATCACCAGGAAATAATCCACACCTATGTTGGCGATGGCCATGGATTTCCATAGGGCATTTCACTGTGTTCCATGGAGTCACTTACATATGGTGCTTCAGACACATGGCATACAGTAAGTCCTTATTTTAGGAGCCGGTTAAAAGCCCTCTACAGTGCACTCACTGCTGTCATACTCACTAACAATACTATATCCTCCCCATTTGTGTTGCATTGGGGCAATCGGCAGGATTGCTCCTTATGCCCCATACTTTTTTTACTTACCCTGGCTCCCCTCAGCATGAGATCAAAACCCTACAAACAAAAACAGTACAGCAATTAATGCCACAAGCAAAATGCCGTGAGCTGAAATAAGGTCGGTGAAAACACTGACCATCACAAACACCATGTGCACCATTGGAAATAATGGAACCTTTTTGTTTTTGTGGGAGGCTCCACCCCAGCACCCCTGATGTAGGGGGCTTCACCCCACCCACACACTCTGGACTTAAAATAATAAACTCTCGGGGGTTGTGGGCTTCGGAATGGGGAAAAACTCAGGAGGGGGAAAATTTGTTTGTTTAACAATAAAAAAAGTTGTAACACCAGGAGACCTTGGGGAACTGAACCATGGTCCCAGTTCTCCAACGCTGCCATGTGCTGGTGCTTTAGCCACTCCACCATAGGAGAGGCTCAACCAGGCACCACACCAATGGCAACTTGATTCCTCCCTGCTTTCAGCACACAGTGACAGAGGTAGTGGTAATTCACTGCTGCTATTATGCCCCGTCACACTAAATGTTTTTGCACTTTACATGGCACGGTTCTTGCTCCGCTATTCTAGCAGTGGCATATTTACCTGGTACCAATCCCCTCTCCAGGAAACTGCTAGATTTACCAGGCATACAAGGGATGCAGGAAAATTCCTCACCCTACTTAGTTAATGTCTTTGCAGATGACATGCTTTTAACACTTGCTCATCCAGATGAATCAGTTCCTCAGGTAACGCAAGTACTCAAGGTCATTGCCACTACCTCTGGTCTTTTGGTCAGCTAGAGCAAGGCATCAATTTCCCACCTCAATTCAGCCTGTGATAATCAATACAGGAAAGGAACAAATATAATCTGGGCCACAATGGGGTTTTCATATTTAGGGGTTAAAATTCCTTCCAGATGGGGGAAAATATTTCCTGATAATTATATACCATTGCTACCAGTCATAGAACAATAATTTAAAAGATGGGTTGAGATGCTTCTATTGCTCAGGAACAAGATTGAGGCAATCAGAATGTCTGTCTTGCCACAGTTGGCCTACTTGTTCCTAAACATTCCCTTTAAAGTGTCAAATATAATCCTGTATAAATTCCAAAAATTAATCACAATCTTCCTTCGGGACAGAAAGAACCTAAGGTTGAGCAAGGCAAAAATGAATGCAAGTCGGAAAAAAGGGGGTATAAACCTCCCCCACCTTCAAGGATACGTGTATGCATACCAAATGGCACAAGCTACAAAATGGTACCTTCCTAGCTCAGATGCCAGTCCCCCATGTGTATATTTGGAAAAGCAGTTAGCAAATGTCTATTGCTTGTGACTTATGCTGAGCTCCAGAGGCAAGGATATTCCTGGAGATAATCCCATTTTGCGTGACATGAAAACAACATGGATGAACTGTATCAAGTGCACTAGCACCCAAGACGCATGTGGACTACCCCCTCCACATATGTGGGAGGTTCAATGGCTCATTATGTATGGGCATTTGAATATCAGAGGGACTGCAAAATATAAGGCTAAGGAGGAGAGGAATTGTCCATACTTGGAATGTATTAACCAGGAGGAAACTATGGAACATTTTTTTTCTGCTTTGTTCTTATTCAAAAACGTTATGGGCCTATTTGGCAAAGAAATGGACGATGGACTGGTTGGCTAAACTGACATATGATATATTAGTACTAGGCAATTCTCTCCCCCAAGGTTAAAAATATATGAGAAGGGTACACTGTGGGTGTAGTTGGCATGTTTGCGATTTTGTCTATGGCAGGTAAGATGCAAATGGGTTTTACATCAAAAGAAAACTTCTTTTGAAGGGTTTTGTTTACATGTATCAAATGAATTACAAAAAGTATACCTTAAGGATATGCAACTGTATAATGTAGAGAAAGTACAGATATGGTGGAAAGGGTTTTCACATATAAGTAAATATAAATAGGGGAAATAATATGTTTTTTTAAAAGATTAGGAACTGTGTATATTTGTAATCTGTGTTTAGTTTTCTTTGATTTTCCATTTAAGTTTTGTGGATAATGTAATGGTGTGTTTCCCTTCCTGAGTTTCTAATGTTTTTTTTCATTCATAATTTATAATGTCTGTATTATGTTTTATTGTAAATAAAATCACCTCTACTCTTTTCGATAAGTGCCATGGGATCTTTAACATCCACCTGAACTACCACCAGTCCAGGCAGATGGTACCTCAGTTTAACATCTCATCCGAAAGACAGCACCTCAGAAGTGCAGCACCCCCTCATGCTGCACTACAATGTCAGTACTGGGATATTAACCCAAGTGCCAGAAGTGGGAACTGAACCCACAGCCATCTGATCTCCAACCTCAGAGGCAAATGTGCTACCTGCTGAGCCACTGACACTGACAGGGAAGTTACCAACTTTTGCACATCATTGTAGTCTTTATGATAGCATGAATTTGTTACAGTTAAAACAGAGGTACTAGTTACAAATTGGAATTGTTGGCAGAAAAGATTATGCCTAACAGGGTTCCATGTTGTTTTCATGAGCTTTTGAAAAAACATGTCCCAGTAGCTAAAACACAAACTAGATCTACTCATTACACTAGGTGTGCAGTTCCCAGGATGAAAACATCTCTTGGACAAAAATCATTATTATACAATGGCAAGAAAAAAAATGTCTTCTCTCATTTAATTCTGTAGATGGTCTTTCTTGATTCCAAATTCCTTTTCATTTTAATTATGGCAAGCCTCAACGTTTCACCAAGTGTCTTGGCTTTATCAAGAGATGCTCTTTCAGACAAATACGAATAAATACAATTAGAAAACTGTCCACAACCACAAAAAAGATAAAAAGTAATACAGATATTCAACATATATGAACATACACACACTGATCAAAGGAAAGAGCTGCTCTATGATTAGGCCAGCTCTCTTCTTTGAACTACTCAAAGATTCTGCCCAGCAAGCCAGAACAGTATCATGGTTAGCCTGGGTTATAATTGGTCTGACACTGATGAGTCACTTGCAGATTGCATTGCATTGGACTGACAGACATACCTCTCAAAACCCACTCTCATAACAATTTGTTCACCTTGTGCAAGTGCAAGGGAGAACATAAAAAGCCACACTCTCTGTGCTGCAAACTGAAATGCAAAGGCATATGAAAAATGCAATACTTTCTGGTAAGAATTCTCCATGCTGTTCATAAGAAACCCGGTCCACTGTAAAAGTTGTAATGAAGAATCCAGTGAAGCAATCTAATGAATCTGAACTACATATGGTGTAAAATTCCATTTTTATATAACATTTCTTTGTATATCTTTTCACATGAATAATTGTGTTGGTGGCATCAGTGCATATGACTGAGCACCTCAACTACTGATGGTGAGAAAGTCACCATAAATCATGTGAGTGAATGTATCCTGCACTTTAAAGCACATAACATTGTGAAGCATGCTTTTGGTCTCAGTTTAGATATATCTGCCTGGTATCAAAGTAAATATCTGAGTTTGTTATCTACCATGATGA
Organism: Neoceratodus forsteri; assembly: GCA_016271365.2. NCBI lineage: Eukaryota > Metazoa > Chordata > Ceratodontiformes > Ceratodontidae > Neoceratodus > Neoceratodus forsteri. Next base: position 1,372,423,395 of record CM057450.1, on the reverse strand, counting down.
GCAACTCACTGTATATGAAGTAAGTACTGTATATGAGTTTACAAACATTTTTGGCTATATTGCAACCTTTAAAAATTATATATAAAAAAGCTCCTTACCAACAACAAATGACCACATGGGGCATGAATTGCATAGCACTGGGTTATGCAGTTTTGATGATTTTTAAGCTCGGTTTGATGGTTTGAGATAATCACACTTGTGAAATGTGCACAAAAAGCTAGGTGTTGCAAAAGATCTTTACAATATAGAAGCATTACACTGAACTATATTGTCAGATAGCATGTATCCAATGAGCAACTTAATGCAGTTTAGAATGATGTTTTGAACAATCCTAGCAAAAGCTCTGCTACAATTATTAAGATGATTAAAAGGGTAGAGGCTGAATCATGTATAATGACAGGTGCAGATTTCGCTTAAAATATTTTGTGATGGTAATGACTGAGGTTTGACTATCTATATGCAGTTATGACAAAATGCCAGCTAGAAATCTGAGCTTTGGGAACTGAAACTTAGAAAAGTAGATGTGTCACTCTCGATATGATGTGATAAAACAAAACTTTTAACATGAAAAACTGTATAGAGGTAAGAATGTTAAATGATTTTTTATTGAAGAGCCACTACTCCTGATGAAATGCTATATGGGCCAGGGGTTGGGTGGTTTGTTTGGTGGACAAGTTTAAAATAAAGTAACTACAGTACATCAGAAGCTACTGTACTATCTTGGAACTGGAGTGACTGTCTCTACAGTATTGATTTTCATTTGAAATTCTGCCTTACCACAGCCCCGTCTGAAAATTTGAGTTTTTACTCAATAGTGTACCCAGGGATCACTGGCCCCAGAAGGCCTGTAATCAAAGTTTTGGATCATTATCTAAATCATTTCTTCTTCTTATGCTTCACAAGGGTTTCCTACTTAGGAAGCATCAGATGTGATTTAAAAGTGATTAAATTAGTCAGGGTTAAATGAAATTGCAAATGACTGAAGACAGGCATGGCTACTGCATGCCCTTTTACTTTGTAACCCCAGGCATCATTTGGGAGTATTGTTTTAGGCTGTATGTTATAAATGAGAAAAAGGAAGCTGGACGGAGAGCTTTGCATAACAGTAGAATGAAACAGTTGCACCCTAGCTTATATCAGTGAAGTACAGTAAATAGAAAAATGGAAATAGAACAGTGTGGGACCTTACAGAAGGAGTCACAGTAAAGTAGTAGATATACTTTTTCCAAGTCTTAGCTGATGTTTGTTAACTAAGATCCTCTTTTAAATGCTTAATAAGAAGAAATGAGAGGTGTATGCATCAACGCCAAGAGGGATGACAGTTTGAAATACACCAGTCATCCCATTCCTCTTAAATGTGAATATTTCTAGGGTAAAACTGCCGAACCACTGACTGCATCTCAACTGTCCCATATGAGGCTACTGATGGTTCATACTGCTTGAATTTGCACTTACAGGAGCAAGTATTTCATAGGATAATTGTGATCTTTGCTGAATTGGAGCTGTGACAGTTAGACCCTTGACTTGCCTCATGGTTGGCATCATGGCATCCGGTATATGGTTAAGCAGTATGGCAGAGCGAGGATCTCACATTTCTAATCAGGGCACTAAAAAATCTTCCATGAGATACATTACTATCTTACTAGTGACTCTAGTGGAGGATATGGCTGAACTAAAAGTGACAAAAAAATCAGCAGCTGAGGAGATTAGAATTATCAACGACTACATGCATGCCACAGACCAGCGAGTTATGGATCAAGAAGATTTTCAGCACTCCATCATGTGGCAGCTGGACAGTAATGAAAAATGGATTGGGAGGCTATGGAAAGGGCTGAAGACCAGGAGAATCACAGTTAGGGTGCCAAAGAGAGCTGAAAGTAGGAACATAGAACTTTCTTGGCAAACATGCTACCACAACTGGTTGGCCCATGTTGGCAAGAGCCCATTGAGGTGGAGTTGGCTCACAGAATAAAAGGCCCCTGCATCGCCAGGCTCCTGACCCAGACCCATTGTAGCATACCTCCTCTGATACTCTACAAAAGAAAGACTATGTCGAGCACAGAGGGAAAAAGGTGAGTTTTTTTTGGAAGGGGGTACTCATATCAGTTTACTAAGACTTTTCTTATGAGGTGGTTCAAACCCACAAAGTGTACAATCCTGGAAAAGCATTACTCAGAGAGAATATGCTACCATATAGATTTAAGGGGCTGACTAATTTATGTGTTACATGGAATGGGCAATCCACTGAAGGGAGAACATCCTCTGAGCTATTAAATCAGATGGAAAAACAGTAGCCCAACTTAAGGCATCGCACTACGAGTCCCAGAAAGCTTTGGAACAAACACTGGGACAGATAGACAAATGTTCAGTGTCCCCAGAGCCACCAAAGTGTTCAGCATGAAGTGGGCAGAACCATGCAAAATAATGATGCAAAGATGCAGGATTGCAGAGATCAACACGAGTCTCCCCTTTCTGATGGTGCTGCAGAAAAGAAAAACACCTCTGACAGCCCCAACCCCATTACCAACAATCAGAGCTGAATGAGATCTAGAAACCCTCACCCTAAACAACCTCACATAGAATCAGCACTGGCCTCACCTCCAGCAAAAGCTCCAAGAGAATCACAGAGAATGCTGCACCAGAACAGAAGACTGGCAGAGCAAAATCATCAGATTGTGGAGGCTACTCCTGTAAATGACTGTTCATCACGGGCAGAATTCTCAGAGGACATCTCTGATATGGACTGCTTGTCTGGGGCCTCCAAATATGTCATGCCAGGGGAAAGATCATTTGCAGAAGTGGTAGTGCGCTTTGGAACCTGAACTTTCTCCTGCCTGATTGGTGGTTTTATCTAAAGTTGCCTTTATGATGTGCTGGGATGACAGCATGCAGATGTTTTGCATATCCTTTCTTAACTGTTTCTGTTTAATCTTTATGCTTTTGCATGTATTCCATTTACCTTAAAGGGTAGACATTCCTACTCTGGAAAGGGTCTCTGTATAAGGCAGCTCGGGGGGGGACAGTTGTGCTGCAAGTCGGGGAATGTAGTCTGATACTGTTCTTCCTCTCTATATCATCTGCCATTTTCCTTCCACCCCTCACCCTACCCAGTGTTGCTCTCATCTCTCACTAGTCTGAACAGAGGCAGTGTTAATCAGCAGTATAGTGCTTACCCCACACATCACAAGAGTGGTATTTGGAGCTTTCCCTCGGTACAAGTCCCAAAGACAGGTGGTGGGGTCCCTCCTGCATTGTGAGATTCTGGCTTGCATCTCAGGATCTGAGGCTTATTTTTTTACTGCTTGGTGCTGGCAGGTCTCTCAACTCTGACTGATCACATAAACTACATGACAGCTTATCTCTCATCCACATTCAAAGCACTTTGCGATCATTGTCTTACCCCTCCTCCCAGATAGCAAGTAGGTGGAAGGGGTGTTTTTTTTTCCTATTTACAGTTTCTGAGTTTTTTACTGGTTTTCTCCCAGTCCCTGCACCCATGCATCCCTGACATACCGTGCGTGTGTGGAGGCACGCACGCGCATGCTATATGGGATGCCCTTCCCTTCCAGTTGCACCGTTAACCACCTGCGCTGGCACCGAACCTCCATTTGGTAATGGCGGGACTATGGGCAGGTGACCCCAGCCCTTACCCAGGAGAGGAGAGCCAATGCTTTATCCTGCTCCAAACCCCCCCCCATGCACCCCAGCGACCTGAGGTCATTCCCAATCCCGGGTTGCCGGTGAAGCACGAGGTGTGGCATCCAGTTCCTCAATCCTCAGTACCACTGGGCCAGCAGTGGAGGGGTGTTGACACTGGATAGAAGGATCCAACCCACTATAGGAGGTCTTCCTCATTTGGATGGGGAATCTAAAATCATGAACATCAATGACAGCAATAACAATGCAAAGAGGGGAATGACTGCAGGCAACATTGAGCCTTTTTTATTTTTGCTATTAAGATTGATCCCTGTGATGCACAGTAGATATGTGGAGTCAAAATGTCAGTTCTGCATACCTGTAGTGTAGCCTCACCCCTTCAACTAGATACTTTAGTTTTGCCCCACCCCAAAATGCATTATTAGGTCCACATTGGGTATAAATGGGTCCCCTTTCATTTTATACTCTTGATATCTCCTTGGAATTAATGTTAATTTGGAGATGTTAGCTGGGTTGTCTTTCTGGGACAGGCTAAAGCGGATAGCTGAACGCCGGTTGGTGAAGCACCTAGTACTGGGAGAGGATGGGAAGGGTCAACTCATACCTCAGTCTTCAGTGCTGTTCTTGTGTGGCAGAGCTGGCTGCACCTTTACAGCTTTTCTGCATACTGTACACTGCTGTAACATTTAAAAATATTTTGTTTGATTGTGATTCCATTTAATCAGTTGTTCCTTATTGTTCAGACAAGATTCTTTTCCTAGATTGCAGTTTACTGTGTGTTTACTCAATGCTTATAAATCAAAGCCAGAAGGGCACCTTTGACCCTTCAGGTCTTCAGTCGGACAACATAAGGCTCACATATTTTTCCCCCCAGAGCATGTGCAGGTGTACAGGCCATATCTTATGCCTTTGGAGTGATTGTTAAACTACCTGAACCCTGCTCTTCCTTTCTCAGGGACATTCTTCCTAAGTATCTGTTAGCTCATCATTACATCTAGGGGTCTTCAGACTCACAAGGGCAGTGTGGGGTGTCAGTTCTATACTAAAGGGGTGTACAAGCCCCCTCTCCACAGTCCCTTAAATAAGATGACCAATTTAGATAATTCTGGAAGGGTGTACAGGGTCAGATGCATCTCCTGGAATGTAAACCATCTAAATCACCCGGTGAAGAGTAATAAAGGCTAACAGTATCTAAAAAGTAACAAAGCTGATCTAACTCTCTCATACAAGACTCATTTAACCTCAAGGTGTGTTCATTGGTTAAGGAAAAGCTGGGTGGGGCAGGTAATCCATAGCTCGGCCCCCATCAAAATCTAAGGGGGTGGTAGTCTTGATCCACAAAGCACTGCAGTGGAAGGAAGTTAGAACACTGGCCAGTGACCAGGACAGACGGACGGTATCATTTTTTTCCACCCCTGGGTAGCAGATAATCATAGCTAATGTGTGTGATTCAAATGCTGACAACTCCAGATTATACCACAGGCTTACCCAGACCATCTTAGATATATGGGAGGAATCACAGAATATACCTGTTCTCATTAGGGGAAACTTCAGTTTGGCTCCAGAACCTTTATTAGATAAGTCTACCATGACTAATGACTCCCACCCCAAAGCTAGAGCTGCACTCCAAGTTCATATTGCAGAATGGGGGTTGATTGACCTATAGAGATGGGATAACTCAACAGGTAGGGACTGCACATTTTTCTCCCTGGAATACAATCCATACAGCAGAATAGATGTATGGCTAGCCAACAACATAGCTGCCAATGGTAGCACAAGCACATCTATTGACAATTTCCTGGTCTCAGAGCATACCACTGTGAGTTTTACTTTTTTTCACTCCTGGAGATGCCCTAAAATCTCTCAGATGACACTGTAATCCCTTATAGGTAAAAGATGTGGAGTTCTGAGATTGGATTGCTAAAAAAGCTTTATTTTACTTTCAGGAAAATGCCACAGGGATGGTCCCTCTAGGAACAGTATGGGAGGCTTTCAAAGCCTACTTAAAGGGCTGAATAATTTCCTACTCTGATGCCAGGTGCAAAAAAAACAGACTCAAGAGGTGGCCTCACTACAATCCATCCTCCGCTCTAAAGAAGCTCAATGTAAAGATAACCCTCTCCTTCTCTCAACCATGGCAGCAAAGATCATCAGGCTTAAATATAAGATTAATTTGATGCTCCAGTGCAAAACAGAATGGCTTCTCACTCGGTCTAAACCCAAAGTTTGGGAATCTGGGGATAAGGAGGGTAAACTATTGGCATATCACCAAAGAAAACAAAAAGCTGAATCACAAATGACAGCACTGCATAAAATACAGGGAGCAGTGGTATCGGATAGTGAGGGAATTAATGACATCATGGCTCATTTTTGAAATTTTGTATGCCCCACCCCATCATCTAATGATGTTGCAATACGTCACCCCATTGCATGTTTTTTAGAAGATACTCCTACCCAGGTTCTATCTCCTGAACTACATGAACTTTTGGACAGGTTGGTGACAGAACAAGAACTATCTACTTCTCTGAAGCAGTTGAAGCCTGGTAAGATTCTGGGTAAAGATGGATTCACTGTAGATTTGTACCAGTCAATGGCCCAAACTATTGCCCCTCACCTACTGTATTAGTGGCACTGAACAGAGCCAGAACACTGCAAGTATTGCCCCCTACCATGAAAGAAGCCCTCATAATCTTGCTAGCAAAAAAGTCTAATGACCCTTTAGATAGAGCAAATTACAAACCCATATCACTTATTTCAACAGATGCAAAGATTCTGGCCAAAGCACTAGCAAATAGGCTAGAGCAAGTGATACCTCCTGGTGCACTATACACAAGCAGGATTTCATAAAGGGCAGAGAGTGGTGGATAACTTACATGCCTTACTGAACCTGACATGCATCACCAGGAAATAATCCACACCTATGTTGGCGATGGCCATGGATTTCCATAGGGCATTTCACTGTGTTCCATGGAGTCACTTACATATGGTGCTTCAGACACATGGCATACAGTAAGTCCTTATTTTAGGAGCCGGTTAAAAGCCCTCTACAGTGCACTCACTGCTGTCATACTCACTAACAATACTATATCCTCCCCATTTGTGTTGCATTGAGCAATCGGCAGGATTGCTCTTTATGCCCCATACTTTTACTTACCCTGGCTCCTCAGCTTGAGATCAAAACCCTACAAACAAAAACAGTACAGCAATTAATGCCACAAGCAAATGTCGTGAGCTGAAATAAGGTCGGTGAAAACACTGACCATCACAAACACCATGTGCACCATTGGAAATAATGGAACCTTTTTGTTTTGTGGGAGGCTCCACCCCAGCACCCCTGATGTGGGGTTTCACCCCCCCACACACTCTGGACTTAAAATAATAAACTCTCGGGGGTTGTGGGCTTCGGAATGGGGAAAAACTCAGGAGGGGGAAAATTTGTTTGTTTAACAATAAAAAAAGTTGTAACACCAGGAGACCTTGGGGAACTGAACCATGGTCCCAGTTCTCCAACGCTGCCATGTGCTGGTGCTTTAGCCACTCCACCATAGGAGAGGCTCAACCAGGCACCACACCAATGGCAACTTGATTCCTCCTGCTTTCAGCACACAGTGACAGAGGTAGTGGTAATTCACTGCTGCTATTATGCCCCGCCACACTAAATGTTTTGCACTTTACATGGCACGGTTCTTGCTCCGCTATCTAGCAGTGGCATATTTACCTGGTACCAACCCTCTCCAGGAAACTGCTAGATTTACCAGGCATACAAGGGATGCAGGAAAATTCCTCACCCTACTTAGTTAATGTCTTTGCAGATGACATGCTTTTAACACTTGCTCATCCAGATGAGTCAGTTCCTCAGGTAACGCAAGTACTCAAGGTCATTGCCACTACCTCTGGTCTTTTGGTCAGCTAGAGCAAGGCATCAATTTCCCACCTCAATTCAGCCTGTGATAATCAATACAGGAAAGGAACAAATATAATCTGGCCACAATGGGGTTTTCATATTTAGGGTTAAAATTCTTCCAGATGGGGGAAAATATTTCCTGATAATTATATACCATTGCTACCAGTCATAGAACAATAATTTAAAAGATGGGTTGAGATGCTTCTATTGCTCAGGAACAAGATTGAGGCAATCAGAATGTCTGTCTTGCCACAGTTGGCCTACTTGTTCCTAAACATTCCCTTTAAAGTGTCAAATATAATCCTGTATAAATTCCAAAAATTAATCACAATCTTCCTTCGGGACAGAAAGAACCTAAGGTTGAGCAAGGCAAAAATGAATGCAAGTCGGAAAAAAGGGGGTATAAACCTCCCCCACCTTCAAGGATACGTGTATGCATACCAAATGGCACAAGCTACAAAATGGTACCTTCCTAGCTCAGATGCCAGTCCCCCATGTGTATATTTGGAAAAGCAGTTAGCAAATGTCTATTGGTTGTGACTTATGCTGAGCTCCAGAGGCAAGGATATTCCTGGAGATAATCCCATTTTGCGTGACATGAAAACAACATGGATGAACTGTATCAAGTGCACTAGCACCCAAGACGCATGTGGACTCCCCCCACATGCTACACGTATCTATGGTGGAACCCTAACATTCAGGTGGAAGGGAAGCCCATACAATGGGGTACCTGGGAGCGGAGAAACATATTGACAGTGGCAGATATCTCCTTACCCAATTTGGATAACCTCCTGTCTTTTGAACAGCTGCAAATCAAGTTTGGCCTCCCAAAGCGAGACTTTTAGAAGTATCTGAAGCTCAGGAGAGCATTAGGAAATCTTGATGGAACTGTATCTGAGTCACAGGAATGGACATGGCTTTTATCAGGCCATAAATGACATGCAGCAAAGGGACTTGTTCGTAGAATATATGCTACCCTCAGAGAGGCCCAACCAGTAACCCTGGGTAAGTGTAAGGCAGAATGGAAAAAGGAATTACAATGGGATATTCCCCAATCACAGTGGGGAAAAATGCATCCACAAAGCCAGTACAGCATAATGAGATGTTAAAAGTCAACTAATTTAAATTTAAAATCTTACATCACTGATACAGAACTCCCAAGCCCTTACAATGGTGAGGACTGCTCCCTCACTCTCATTGCTGGAGATGTCAGTCTCCAAATGCAGGACTGCTTCACATTCACTGGCAGTGCCCCAAGCTCCAGCAGTTCTGGGGGAATGTCCTCAGGGACTGCTCTACATTCCTGTAAATACATGTACTGGCCCAACCAGCCCTCACCATCCTGGGAGACACATCACAACTCTCTCAAGGGTTGCCATTGGATGCAGATTGGCTCCTCCTGGCCCTGATGGATGCCAAAAAAGTGATACTTATGAACTGGAGGCAATTCTTACTCCCAACTCAATCTTGAACTAGTACTCTGCCCTTGCTAAAGTGATCTGTATGAAAGACTCTCTTTCAAAACTATAGGAAAATCCTCACATATACGCAAAGAAGTGAAACCTCTTTCTACGGTTCCATCTATTTTCAGTTCCTTCCTGGGCTCCTGTAAATCCACCCTCTTGAATAAGCTGCATAAATAGGTAAGCCTCAGAGAATACCCAGGAGTAGAGCTAGACAATAACTGTACATGGTAGTGATAAAACATTCAGATGGTACTCAACACTTCTGGTGTAGCAGCTGCAAGGTTGACACACCTGTAGCTAATCAGACCCTCTTCTGTATCTCCCTGTGCAAGTTCAGAAAGACAGAGTAGTGAATGCCAAAGGGTTATCTACATGGTCTATCAACTCATACAGCTTCCAACTAGAGACTGACAGGCCCCTGTGCACATAACTAGATGGGTCTGCATGAGGCTTACTCTAGTAATGAAGGTTACTGTGGATCTATGCATGATAAAATATTGTATAAACTGGATACCTGTGCTCAGGAACTGGTTCTGTATGGTAACAGAATGTGGTATTGTACTTTCTTTCTTCATTAGTTACTGGATAATGTATTTGGTGGATGTCTGATAAAAGAAAAATCAGTTAACTTTTATATGATACAAAAATAAGAAGAAATGAGTTAGATAACAATATAAACTAGACAATCATGATTGGCATCTGTTATGAGATTTTTTAACATCCTTGATGTATGTGGCTCTACAGTGGTTCCCATAAGAATCAGATGCCTAATACTACAAAATTCTGCATCATCTAGCAAAATTCTGTATGAAACAGTGCAAGTCAATAGCAGTTGCTATACAAAACATTGTGCCATGCTGTGGTGAATTGTTTGATCAGGTTGGAAACCACAGTACATAAAGAAGAGGAGCAAAGTTCTAGTAGTTTATAAAAGTATAACGTTATTTTTTCATAATTTCTTATTTGAGAAAATATGTTTTGGCCAGTGTGGGAGAGTGACATGCTGGGCTGAGCCTCACAATACATGATTGTAACATCACAAACATGTATTTTGGAATTTTACAGCAAATGGTTTTCATTGATATCAACTTTAATCAGTAATTATATTTCTATTACAGGTAGGTTTGTGCAGTATCTAGAAGAGGCATGTTGGACATTGTTCATTCCTATTAGCCATTCTCTAGAGTAACCTAAAATATGATCAGGATTAAATTAGCCAGACTAGACCAAGATTTCAAGAAATGCCTATAAGAAGACAAGGCTGTGTCCCTCTGTCTGTGGTGAGGTAAAAAAAAAAATACTTCACACATCTCATAGTTTGCTGCAAAGTGTGAACTATTAGTGTCTCTCCTGGTTAAAAAAAATTGGCTCTGTGTAACAAAAACTATAAGCAATGTGGCAATTCACTGCTAAACTGAGATTTTGCTTCATGAAGTGATGAAGTGTGAAAATTGTCCTTGTAAAGTGTGAGGTGACCAATTCACAAAAATCTAATGAAGTGGGAAGTGGTAACTTCCTGGGTTCTTATGTTCATACTTTTAATGTGTACCCCAACTACTACAAGAGAGTATCATTTCAGGCTGCACATGATACATGTGAAGATGGAGGGAGGTCTTTGCATAAACAAAGACTGAAACAGCAGGATCTCAACTCATATCAGTGAGGTAAATATAAACAAGCATTTGTCAATGCCGAATGTTGTCTTGCTGGCATTGGCATTGGTAGTGCAGGAGTTAGAGATGCATAATAGGAATGGCAGTGAAGTATTAAACTGACGCCAACCCCACCCCCACCCTGCAGAGACTGACAGGTGTTGGGGTGTGCTTTTGGGTTGTCAGCTATAATGCTCATGCCATTTTACCTCACCCTACCCTGTAGACACTGACAAGTGTTGTGGTGTGCTTTGGAGACTTTGGACCTTATACTTACCCCATTCCATAAGGAAATACACTAAGATGGGTGCAGTATGGGAGAATGGGGTGAAATTTAGGGTCGAACACTCCTAGGCACACCTCGATGCCTGTCACTGGCTGCAGGGTGAGGGTGGGAGTGGAATGGCGTGAGCTTTACAGAAAATGATCTCAAGTCACTCCCCTGATGCCTGTCAGTCTCTACAGGGTGGGGTGTTACAGTTGGAAACCCTAATGCTTTAGGCGTTTGTTGTTATTTTCACTTCAAATTTTCAACATGGGCTTTTTTGTGACCCCACCTCATGAAGAGCAGCAATATCAGTTTGTTAGCTGAAAGGTGACTTTGCACAGCGACTATGCCATTTGGTGCCACAGGCATGAAAACACATTTTGGGCAGGATGTGAGAAATGACAACTGCATTGTTATTGAGGAGGTATAAAAAAATGCCAGCATTGAAAATCTGGAGTGAAAATATGAAAAATTGGTGAAGTCATGAACATGCATAGAAACTGCTCAACACACGTCTGTAACCCAATTGTTTGGGGGATTTTGTTTACCACATTTTCAACATAGGAATTTTGGGACCTTGTCTCATGAACAGTGGCACAGTGATTTCTTTAATCTGTCCCAAAAGTTGATATCCCACAGCGACCACACCATTATGCACCACAGGTGTAAAAACACATTTTGGGCAAGATGTGAAAAATGACAGCTGTACTGTTCATAAGGAGGTGTGAAAAATGGCAGTGTTGAAAATATGGCATGAAAATTTTGCAAATTTGCAAAGTTACAAGGGTACATGGAAACTGCGCAACATATGCTTGTAACAGTCATTTTATGGACTTTTATCACCAATTTTCAACATAGGCATTTTAGAACCTCTGCTCATGAACAGTGTCACTGTCATTTTCTTAATCTGTCCCTAAAAACTGATTTCCCACAGCAACCGTGCTATTCTGCGCCAGAAGTGCGAAAACACATTTTGGCCAGGATATGTAAAATGACCGCTGTACCGTTCATAAGGTGGTGTGGAAAAAATGCCACTGTTGAAAATCTGGAGTGAAAATATTACAAATTCATGAAGTTACTTACGTGCATGAAAACTGCACAACACATGCTCATAAAACAGTAATTGCTTAAATTTTTTTCACCATATTTGCAACATAGGCTTTTTGAGAGCCCACCTCATGAACAGTGGCACTGTTGTTTCTTTAATCAGTCCAGAAAGGTGATTCCGCACAGTGACAGCGAAATCACCCTTTGGGACTGAATAACACCATGATAGTGACTGAATGCATGAGGAGAGGGTCCAATAGCCCCATGTTGAAAATTTGGTGCCAAAATTACCAAAAATGCCCAAGATATGCACCAAAGTTGAAAAAAACCCTATTTATGCTGTTATACAGCTTACCGGCATTTCTTCAGTTCTTGGTCAGCTTTGAAGAGTGCAGACGTGTTTCCAGTCCACTGAAGATCATCACACTGGGTGCTGGAGGTAAGTGTGGGTGAGGGGGGATGTGAGGAGGCAGGGTATGCAGAGGGTGGGCATGGGTTAGGGAAGGGGGCAGGAGAGACTGAAAGGGTCTGTTTTCTTGCTTTACAGGAGAAAAAAAAAGAGGAGGGTTGGTTTTCTTTTTTTGGGGGTGTTGTTTGGTACACTGGGGAGGGCTCCCAGTGTACCACCTGCATTACGGGAAGGGGGACCACAGCTGATGGGGATTGGGTCACCAGTCGGTATAGAAATGGGAGGGGGTGCACATGATGCTGAGGGGGATTGGCACCCCCTTGGCACACAGCACAAATCGGGGGTTGGAGTCATTATGCCAATGGGAAGTGGGCTCCCCATTGACAAATTGAATTGGGCAGGGGGACTGAAGCCGATGGGGGACTGGGCCCCCCCATCGGCAAAGACAGACTCTTGGGGGGGTGCAAGATACTGATGGGGAATGGGCACCCCCTCGGCAGACAATTGGAATGGGGGGGCATTATGCCGACGGGGAGTAGTATCCCCCATCAGCAAATGAAGTGGCTCGAGGCATGTTGACAGGGGGATGGGACACCCCTGAAGTCGTTATTGTGTGCAGCGGCACTCAGTGCCACCATGTTTATTGGACAACTGCATCAGTAAAGGCACAGCGGGAGGTGTGTTATTGTGCTGCTGAGTGATGAGCTTGGTTCTCATTGCAGGGGCCCTTTTGATAGATGTGGTGACCAGTTTACATACTGCTGGTGTCAGTGCCTGTATGCTGTCTTATTGGGGAATGAGGGACACACCTATGGATGCGTGCCCTGCTTTCGCCCACAGTGACCGCACCTCCAGATCTGTTACTACTGCAATATATTGGCTGGTGCACAAGCACGAGCGAACATAAAAATGAATATTGGATTGTGTAGGACCTACTGTAACTGAGGGAGGTTACCGTGACGTGGCAGCTAAGCTTTTTCAAATCTCATCTAATGTTTGTTAACTATGAATTCCTGTTCAAAGCATGATTACAAAACTACTTGAGTTAGATAATGATATAAAACATCAATTGCAGGTCTTTTTGGATATTGTCTTGGGCATACTGGAATTTGTTGATTCATGTTAGTTTCTCAGCAAAAGCATCCAAAAATATTCCAAAACTGAATAAACTAGACACGGTTCAGCAGATTACACCCCAAATTTGAAATTGACTAAAGCGAGGTTTGACACCCTTTTAACCTTCACCCCAGCCAACACTTTGGAACAACATTTCAGACTGTACTTCATAAATATGAAACACAACAACTGGAGGTAGATCACTGTATAAAAGTTGAATGGAAAAACAGACCTCAATTCATAACAGTGTAACAGATATTAAAACTGAATATAGAACTGTGTAATTTCAGCAGATGTTTAACTAAGAGCCACTGTTTAAAACATGATTGACTGAAGAAATGAGTTAGATAAAGATACAGAACCTCACTTGCAGGCCTTTAGGAGCAGCATTAGGTAGAGGATAGGAATTGTTTGTTAATTCCAAATAGCTACTCACCATAAGCATCCCAAAATATGACAACACTGATTAAACTAGCCAGGCTTGCACAGGTTACATCTTGAATTTGTAAGTGGCTAGAAGGAGGTGTGGCTACACCCTTTTAGTTTTAACCTGACCACTGCAAATACTTCATTTTAGGCTGCACATTATAAATGAGAGGGAAGAAAGTTGGAGGGAGGTCTTTGCATAAATGGAGAATGAAACAACAGGACCTTAACTTTTATCAGTGAAGTAAATATAAAAATGAATATTGAATTGAGCAGGACCTACTGTAACCAAAGGCAGTTACTATGAAGTGGCAGCTAGGATTTTTCAAATCACAGCTGATGTTTGTTGACTAAGAACCCCTTCTTAAAGCATGATTAGAAAATTACATGACTTAGACAATGATATATAATATCAGTTTCAGGCCATTTGCGGCAGTCACTCGGGTGTACTGAAAATTGTTGATTTATGTTAGCTTCTCAACTAAAGCACCCCTAAAATAAGCCAACATTGAATAAACTAGCCAGGATTAAGCATGATACACCTTGAATTTTAAACTGTCTAGAATGAGGTTTGACTACACCCTTCTAACCTGCACTCCAGCCACCACTTTGGAACAAGATTTTTGACTGACCTTTACAAATATGAGACGCAACAGCAGGAGACAAATCTTTGCATAAAACTTGAATTAAAAGGAGGACCTCAGTTCATATCTGTGACACAAATGTTAAAATGAATATAAAATTGTGTACAACATGACCAAAGCAGGTCACTATGAAGTAGTGGTTAGCATTTTGTAAATCTTAGCTCATTTGTTCACTTAGAACCACTGTTTAAGGGGGTCACGTGATGCAGGCAGTGGACTCGCTGCATTACTGCTAAACTCTCTTTCTTCAGCTACAAAATTAGCAAAAAAAAAAGGAACTTTTGCACTAACCTTTTTCAGGATTAGTAGGATTAGAATATTCTTAACAGTTTCCCAAAATGGAAATAGCACCTATTTCTTTAGAAGCTCCTTCGGCAATTGTTGGACATGATGAAGAGCCATTGCTGACCCTGGAAGCAAAGCAACCGAGAAGGAACTCCTTGCTCATGTAGGCCCCATTATCTGATGGTGCACCAGAAGCAGACACTATTAGTGGCTCAAAAGTTGTTTTGGAGATATCCGCAATTAATACAGCAGTATTTGCTATTCGGGATGACTTAAAAGACATGAAGTATGTTGTAAAAGACCTCACCATCAGGGTCGGTGATACAGAGGTCCATATCTCATCCATTGAGGATAGGCAAGCAAAGTTGAAGCCTAGAGTAGTTACCTTGAGCTGGAGGATGGGAAAGCTAGAAGACAAGGTGGATGACCTGGAAGGTCGTAGAAGATGAAACAACCTTTTTCTCCTGGGCTTGTTGGAGGGTCAAGAATGGCCTAATGCCCTGGAGTTTTTACAGAAGTTGTGCAATATAATTGCTGGACCGTGCCCAAATGGCCCAACTTATATCATTGAATGGGGCCACACAGCGTTACGAGTGAAACCTCCTCCACATGACCCCCAGGCCCAATAATTTTTAAACTTCTCAACTATTTGGACAGAGATTATTGTTTTGCAAGTGTTTAAGAAACTAGCTTCTGTGCAATGTGAGGGGAAAAGTTAAAAAACAGTGCTGGAATTACACTACTTGCGAGACAGTCTCAACAAGCATACAGGCCCATACTATATAAGCTTTGAGCTGCTCAAATTAAACACCACCTTCTGTATCCAGTTCATTTGGAGGTGACCTTGCCTTTGGGAATTCATTGCTTTGAATCTGCAGAATCAGCATGGAAAGAGCTTAATAGACTGCTTCCTGACCTTTTTAAGACACACAGAACGTGAGTACTACTGTATGCCATGGCCGGTTGCTTGTGGGAGTTCTGACAGGAGTCTAATGTTTGCTGGCGGGTGAAATATGCCCCAAATTATTGTTTGCACTGTCCTCTGCAGCAAAAATATTGATGTTTACCCTTTATTTACTGGCACTCCTCATTTTGGAAGTAAATTAACCTTACTGGATGAATGAATGGAAAAAGAACCGTACAACATACTAACTGCGTACATTTATGCAGCCTGAATTGAGGAAGGGGGAACTTTCTGGACTTTAGCTGGGTGGTCATCTTAATTTATACTCATAAGGACCTGCACCAGCTTGTCTGGGTGACCAGTTTATTAGAAGAATGAAACTCCCCGGCTAAGACTGGTATGGCACTGGAATATGAACAGCTGCACCCCTGCTCTTGTATTTTGAAGAAATATATACAAGAGATGCTGCTTTTCGGTCCCATAGAGATAGTGAAGACCTGGGGTGATGGTTATTGTGTAGACACTTTGTTTTCATGTATGCTGAGAGTTAATGTTGCTTTCTTTGGCTGATGCCAATGCCTCAGGCAATAGTATTCAATGGCCACTACTGCACTACAGCCAGTTATATTGCTACTTAAGGGGGTACATATTCAATAGTTAATATTAACTACTCATTCCTAAATTGTTAATCTTATTCAGTAGCACTATAAGATAATTTCTTGTTTGCTTGTTATGGAGATTGCTGGAAAGATGGTTTAAAAATATGTGTCAGGGAATTCATTTCATGTAATAGTCTATATTATTTCATAGTAGGGCTGCTATTATTTTGTGTGTAGTGGATAGTTATATTGTGCATTCTTTTATGAATGGCAGAATGCCTTATCAAAATGCCTAGCAGCCAGTAACGGCTTATTTCAAGTTTTCCTTTAGCAGCCCACAATTAAGAGTGTGGTAGCTATTTACTGCTTGACACTCCACATCCACTTCGAAATAACAAGAATTTATGGCATGCAACTCTGCCTATTTTATTTTCTTCTTATTGAGATATCCAGCACTCCACTAATTAATATATAGTCATTTCAATGTTGATCTTTGGTGTGTTGCTTAAAGTTTGGGGCAAGGGCAGAGGGATAAACTTAATATTATAGTGCTTGGTTTCCTTTTGTAAGAATCTGCTCTTTTAAGTTTACTGGTACCTGGAGTAGTGGAAGCACTGCAGTCTGTATATGAACCTAGGAAATAGAAGTAGGCAGATGGCCTGGGTAGTGGGAATTTTGTTTCAAATTGCCAATGTTTGGTTGTTTTTTAACTTAATATTTTTCTTGCAGGATTTGGGACTTTGGTGGGTGGGAGGAGGGAGGGGATGGGATATGTGCAGTACACATGGGGTTTTACACAATTCCTATTGTATTTTATGATTCCTTACGGCCTAAAGGATTAAAATAATTACTTGTAATATAAAGGGTGGGAGGGAAAATAGAAAGAAGTATATGATATTGCATCATCTTGTTAAATTTCCCCCCCACTTGGTATTTTTACAACAGACCCATCTTCCCGAGTCCCAGATTCCTCAATTAAATACATTGTGGGTAGGGCAAGTGTATGGAGCGGTGAAGAGCTCCTAAAGGTGTGGCATGGCCATTTTTGTTGGGAAATCTCTGCCATTTCAGTGCAAGAGTGAAATTAAGGATCCAAGGGGGAGGTTTTTGTTTGTCCAGGGCATCCTGGGTAACGTGGAGATAGTGCTGGCAATGATATATGGCCTTAATGTTGATTCTCCCACTTTTTTACCACATTGGAGGTGGCATGAGCTCCCTTTTCTCATTTGCCATGTATCCTTGGTGGTGACTGGAATATAGTTTTTGCAGACAATATTGATAGATCTTATAGGACAGCTGCCAGCCTCTTTCCAGCTCAGAAAGCATTACGAGCCTTTGCTGACACACTTGGTCTGGCTGACCCTTGGTAGGTACTACACCCTTCTGATATTGATTTTACTTTTTATTCAGTCCCCCATAGGGGTCTTTCCAGGTTAGATTATTTTATGGTCAGTAAGACTATACTCTCTAATATGGTGGATTGCACAAAACTACCCCAAGTACTATTAGACCATTCCCCTGTTCAGCTAATTTTGGACCTTCCCCTGTTTTCACGTTGATCACATACCTGGTCTTAAAGCAATCTTGTTTTAAAAGACCAGAACATAGTTTCTAAGTGTCTAGACTTTGTACAAGAAACTATCCATTTTAATTTAGGTTCCATTCATCCCTTAGACTTACTCGGGGCTGCACTGAAATCTCTTTGGAGAGGAGAATTAATACAGCTGGTAACGGTTCGGAAAAAGAAAGGTCAATCTCAAGAAGACACTTGGCTTAGGCAAATTTGTTCTATTGAGCAAACCTTGTCCCCATCTTCTGCCAAGGCAGATTGACTGGAATTAGCAAGGCTTCATACTGAGTATTAGATCTACCTAATGGAGAAGGGGGATAAGGTGGCTTCCCGGCTCAAAACAACATATACTGGACAAGGGGGAAAAGATGGCAAGTTGTTGGCACTGCACATAAAGCAAAAAATGCTCCTCCAGGTGGATTTCGGCCTTGCAGCAGCCAGGAATACCAAGGAAATGTTAGACATATTTCGGCCTACTATCAATCATTATACTCCCCCACATTGCACCTTCCCGCACAGAGCTGCAGATGTATCAGTTTTTGGACCAAGCTCATTTGCCCTCCCTTATTCATGATTTGCAAAAACAACCAAGTGGTCCAATTACAGAGCAAGAGGTAAGTCAAGCCATTATTGATATACCTCTAGATAAGGCTCCAGGGCCATATGGCTATACAGTATTTTTTTATAAAATGTTTAAAGATCTCTTGACAACGTGTTAACACAGTTATTTAACTTTTGGACTATGTCGTCTGAGCAGGACAAATCTCTATTTGAAGCCCAAATAATTTTATTACCAAAACCTGGAAAGGATCCTCTTAAGCCAGAAAGCTATCGTCCAATCTCACTTATAAACAATGACATTAAAATTTTTGCAGAAATCTAAGCCAGTCGTTTATCCAAGGTTTGGGTCCCACTAATCGGCCAGGAACAAGTGGGGTTCATTTCAGGATGACATGCTAGTGACGATTTTGGAAAACTCTTTTATTTAATCTCTTCATCCAGGGACCTCAAGGGAAATGTGTCCTTGGTGTCTCTGGATGTGGAGAAGGCTTTTGATCAGGTGACTTGGCCCTATTTATTTGTTGTGTTATAAAAAGTATGGGCTACCATTAGATTTTATCCAAAAAATAAAAGTGCTTTATTCCTCCCCTTCCACCAGGATATTGTGCAACAATCAACATTTCAGACCTTATTTGGTTCACTAGCAGGATTAGACAAGGCTGTCCTTTGTCCCCTTATTTGTTTAACTTACATATCGAGCCCTTGATACGCAGATTGAAGTTAAGTGAAGGATTTCATGGTATTACAGTTGGGGGGCAGAAATATAAGATCTCAGCCTTTGCTGATGATCTCTTGTTGCACATATCTAATTGGCATTCTTCCCTTTTAGTGGCTTTTTGACCTCATCAGTCAATTTAGCTCCTTCTCTGGGTACGAATTAAATAAAAGTAAAACGCAGGTTTACCCCTTGTCTCCGGCATGTACTAAAGCCCAAGTGTTACAATTAGGTTTTCAATGGGAATCTAAAACATTGACTTATTTGGGTATTAAATTATCGAGTGAGCTAGCTAAATTAAAGGTGTTTAATTTGGAACCCATAGTCAAGTATTTAGCTGAAGATTTCCAGTGTTGGCAATGTTTGCCTCTCTCCTTATGGGGATGGGCAAATCTAATTAAAATGACAGATCTTTCCCAGCTCGGTTATCCAATGCCGATGCTTAACTTGTCATTACCAAAAAAATGGTTCAGTGTACTACAATCAGTATGCTCTAAATTCTTATGGGTTGGGAAGCCCTCAAGGAGATCTTATGAGAAATTATGTAGATTGCGAAGGATGGGTGGGCTGCAAATGCCAGAGTTATTTTTGTATTGCCTGGCTGTATACAGCTCCAAATATTTTAAATGGGGAAACCAGGATCAGGGTGACACTTATTCACCAAATTGGTAGAGTATTGAAAAGAAGCTATTTGGGCAATATAAACTAGCACTAGTCTGGCTATTTTTATGTGCCCCAGACTAGTCTTCCAAGAGGGCTAAAGAAACGCCTGTGGAGTGGGACATAGTAGCTCACTCCCAGCTATGCAGTGCATTTGGGATTCAGGCCCTATGTGATCTTTCCCAACCCCTTACAAACAATATGAATATACGTATTGGTGGGAACCCCATATCTGCCTCCTTTTGCCCACCCCTTGGGTGGAGAAATTCTTCGAGAGTTGACTGCTGAAGGCATCATACTAAACCACACTAGGCTTATATTGAGTATGTGTTAACACCCAAAGAATCCATTAAATTAATTCAGGTGTGTGTGAGTGTGTCTTGTTTCCTATGCCCGACCAGATGGAATTTCCAGGCAGGGTCTTGGTTTCAGGATTTAAATGCTATAGTCGCTCATTCTAAATCTATATCTGGGCTTTATAAGGAATTGCTTTCTCGATCTTGTAAGGCTATTTCCCGTCATTCATTTTACTGGAAACATACTTTACCTATAGACCAGCCCCCTACTTTTTGGCATACTATTTGGGATAATATATACCACTGCAATTTAATATATTACATAATTTGTATCTTCCACCAACTTGATTACACAAAATGCACACAAAATTTATCTGCTAACTGTGACTCATGTGGAGACAAAGATGGATCACTATACCATAAGCTTTGGACCTGTCCTAAAGTCAAAGGCCTGTGGACTGTGGTACAAGACAAACTTCATTTGTTTTTTAATTATTCATCTTTTTATGACATATGTTTGTTTACTAGGAAACTATTCAGCGATACCTTCTTGGATGCAAAAACACCATATGGCAATGGTAGCCTTAGTTATTAAATTTATTATTATACGCCATTGGAAGAACAATTGGCATCCTTCCTTTACCGAATGGTATCAGGAATTTCTATTGGCCCTAGCAGCAGAACAAGCAGTAGGTTGGTCCAATGGTGCATGAGTTAAGTTTCAGAAGTGTTGGTCTCCCTTTTTCCTCTAAGCTAACAAATATGTAATCAAGTTGTTAGCATATATATGATGATGTTTTGTATAATCTCCTTTTTCATTACAGAGAATTGTCTACTATCCTTTCATTGGAAGTGTCCCACTGTCGGTAACCCTTACAATATTGTCCAGTCCCATATTTCTGGTTTAATTTATATATGGATCATCCCTTACTTAGGTACTGCATGGGGGGTGGGAGAGGGTGGTAATGGGAGGTTGGGTGGGCTGGGGAGGAGGTGGTATGGGCTGTTCTTTTCTTTTCCTTTTTTCTGTAATTGTTGATTGCTTTACTTCTATCACATGTATGATATATATTCTTGATGGTGTTTTTATACTGTTATTCTTTTGAAAGTTGAATAAAGCATATTAAATTAAAATAAAGAACCACTGTTTAAAGCAAGATTGAAGGAATAAATGAATTAAAGATATGAAACCTTAATTGCAGGCCTTTAGGAGCAGTATTTGGGAGAGGACAAGAACTTGCTTATTGATTCTTATTTGCCTGTCCCCACGAGCACCCTAAAATATGATAAAACTGATTAAACTAGCCAGCATTGCATAGACTACACCTTGGAACTTACAAATGGCTAGAGAGCCATGTGGCTACACCCTTTTACTTTTAACCCGCCTATTAGAGATCTTGCAAAGTTTTACTTTGCTGGTGAATTTTCAGCGAAATTTGCCTCTGCGAATAGCTTCACAAATTGACCACTTTGTCACTTCCCACTGAGTTTTCTGGGGAAATGGCACCTTTTCGGGTCAAGTTAAGGTGAAGCTGCAACTTAAGTCTTACTTTGCCTGACTTCACCTGAAAAACTGTACTTCACCTGCCAAAAACTTCACAAAACTGGCACTTTACACTTCACAAATGTGGCAAACATCACAAATTATTTCACAGAGCGAAGTTTGACAACTTCATCCATCTCTGCTGCCCACTGCAAACACTGAGAACATCAGTTTAGGTGGAAATTTATAAAAGTGAGGCAAAGCAGTGGGTGGGAGGTCTTTGCATAAATAAGCAATGAAACAGGAGTACCTCCACTAATATTATCAGAATAAATATAACTTGAATATAGAATAGAGTAGGACCTGACTAAAAGTCTTTTTTTCTCCAACTATTTTTATGTCCTACCTTTGGAGGACTCTCTCAGGAGTGAATACTTGGCTCTGCTCTGATGCCTGCCTGAAGCCTCTGACTTCATACTTCTCCGGTTGAGCCCTTATTCCTCCAACCTCACCCAGCTGCCCAACTCCCCAGCTCTCAGCCCCTTGGGGGCGAGACTGCCATCTCCTCTGGTGTTCCATCTAGAATCTAGTACAGTGACCAGGGAGGAAGAGGAAGACTGGGAGCATATGACAGTATAGCCCAGCACTTGACATGGGGCCAAACCCTGATCCACACCATTGCCTACCACCGAGGCAGGTTTTTTGCCTTGCTGTTGTCCCTTTGGACACGGCATGTTATGGCTCCTTGTGTGACTGTTCCATGTCTCCTGCTACTGGAGCCTGCCATCATCCCACCCCCTTTCTACTTTCTGAAGCTAGTGCTGCCCCTGGTCTCCACCAAAGGCCAGTACTGCACCAGAAGTTATCGCTAGCCCATGCGGGGAAGGAGAGCAGTCCTCCAGATGCTCAATCTTCTCCATCCTCTGCTGACCCCCAACAGCCCAGATCCATTCCCAAACCCAGATCACTGGCATGGTGCTAGGTGTGGCATCCAGTGCCTCAACTGTCAGTGCCACTGGGCTGGCTTGACTAAAGGGGGTTGACATTAAGTAATTGTTCATTTTTTTTAATTTCAGCTGATATTTGTTAACTACAGTTACAGCCCCTGTTTGAGTATTAAAAAAAGTTACATTAGATAAAGATATAAAACCTCAATCACAAGCCTCTTGGGGCAGTACAGTGGGCACATTGGACTTTTATTTGTTGATTTTTATCAAGCACTCACCAGGAGCACCCTAAAATTTAATGAAACAGATTGAACTTTTTAGGGCTGAGCAGGTTACATCATGAATTTGTAAATGACAAAGCAAACAAAACAAATAACAATACTGCCTCACAAATGAAAATTAAACAAATTTATAAAGGGTAGTGGGAGGAGCCAAAGATATTCCAAGTATTTGTGGCTACACTTAAATATGTTGCATCAGCCCATAACCTTTCATTCAATATGTCCTTTCACTGTTTACTCATCAAGTCATATTTTCCAGCTGACAACTGACTTACAAGCCTAGGGCTTCTCATCTGTTTCATTGCCTGAATCTGTCTCCCATAATTCACTATGTCCTCTCTCGTGTCATTTACTGTGCCTCATCTCAAGCCATTTGCCATATCAAATATATCACCGTGCTGCCTAAGCCAGTTCTTCCTCAGGGTCATATCCACAAAACAGTTCTTCTCCCATTCTGAGTCTTTGGCAAATGTCCTTTGTGTATTGGGTCCATAGGTGCATTTCCATTTAGTGATAATAACATAAAGAAAACAACTAAAGAAAAAAGTGTAGCATGTATCATCATTCATAAGAGTAAAAAATAGACTTTTGAAATGTGTGGGCCCTTGCTGATAAAATAAATAACTAAGTCAGTTTAGAAAAGAAAATTACATCAGTTCATAAATGGTTGGTGTGTGGGCCAAATATACTCCATGTGTTTGCTGTTAAACTTAAATTTATTTCCTCAGCTCACCAATTGTCATTTACTGTGTACTGTCACCCGTCAGTCACCAATTCACTTTTGCCAGCAGCCAACTGCCTTGCAAATGTATACATACTAGTTGCTACACAGCTCTTTCAGCCTGTCTTGGTTCCATGTCATTACAGCTCATATTATTGAGTGATAACAATTTCAGTGAATAATTATAAAACGCAAGTCTATACAGTGACTGGACATCTCAGCGACTGCACATTTCAGCAACTTGATAATAAGCACATGATGCATTTCAGTAATTTTGCAGGATCCTGGCAGCCCCATTCCCCTTGTCCCACTACAAAACTTGCTCACCTTGGGATGTTCTTGTATATGCCATATAGCCCTCACTCTCTCAAATCAATCTCAACATGCCACACTCCCACATCAGCGGCATTGGAAAAATGATTATGCTGTCATCCCCTGTGTCATGCAGGGGGTCTCGGCCCCTGCACCCCCATGGGGGGCTGTGGTCCCTGAACCCCCCCATCCTTAGGACTATAACACCACATTGCACCTGGATTGAGGGGGTAAGCTTTTGTCATCGGAGTTGAGTATGTTCCTTTTCTCTATTTACATCACTAAATGTTCACCCAATTCACACCATAGCCTACATGGCAGCTGTGCTGTCATTGATGTGTTGCTCCATTTACGTCTCACCCAACACAGACATCACCCACTGTGTACTGGCATTACAATAGTTGCCCAATGGACTTTGCTGTTATTACATAGCTGTCTTGATGTGATACCACATGTCTCCCATAACCTATTATGTTAACTCTCCTCTCATGCTCATTTCCTTGCAGTCACCATATCACATTACTCATGTGAGCATATGGTTAGCCAGCAAGCAAGACTACAAGTTAGTTGCTACTAAATATCCCAGTTTAGTTCTCAAATACCTTTCAAAGTGATTTGTTGACCAACAGCTGATGGCTGCTAGGTGCCATACTAATTCTCTCCTGTTTGTTGTGTTCTTCAACATTATAAAAAGGGTCTCAGAAATAGAGCTTTTTGAGTGGTTGGAAACATTCTATTAGCCATATGTTAATCTTTGATTAACATACATGTACAGCCTAATCATATGCTGAACAAGGTTTAACACTATTTAAAACACATTTTTATTATAATAGTTTAGCCTCATGCCACATTACACCCCTAGAAGGTGATTAACTGACCATTAACATAACCTCTGGTCATGCCTTATTGCTTAATTATATACTGTACATGTTCAACTCATTCCTATACTTTAACAGCAAACAGTTTTTTTTTTTAAGTTTATTTATGAAATGGGCATCAGAATTTAGACCTACTGATTGGTCCATACCTGTGTGATATTCTGTCTAACGCACAGGAAAAAGGACCAGCAGTGCCCTGTGGGCACTGATTCTAGTAAAGATGCCAGTTAGAATGTTGGCAAACTGAGAATCAGCCATCTTCTTTTCACCAGCTGTGAGTGACATGCCAGGCTGTATTTTCAGTATGCCAACAAAAAAATGCAATAAAAAACATCTGACCTGCTGCTCACATTTACTCAGTCTGTGAAATCCGTGGATGTAGCAAGAAGGGAAAAACTGCGATGTCTCTCACAGCCCACCCGCTTGGTAATGTATAAAAAAAAAAATCACAACAGCTGCGATCTCTCCACCAGCCCGGCCACTCACTCCTTAAGATCCATGTTTGAATTTAATAAAAAGGCCGGTGGCCTCGTGCCTCACTATGCCTCCTAGCCGTGTGTTAAAATGTCTAACGCACACCCTGTTGTGGCTTATTGCTTACTTAATCAACTTAATGTCATTACAAAACAGTACAATAAAACATTTTATAGTCTTGTAGCAAGTAAAACATATAAAAAGCATAGAGCATGTATATTGTTTTCATTCATTCTCTATAACCTGCGGACACTCAGAGCTTGTGAGAAGCTGTAAAAAACCCTTTTTTTTTAAATTTACTGTAGCATTCTGTTTGTTCCTCAAATAATATCTTGACATCCCAGGAAAGATACCCAAAAACAGCACTGGCCATATCAGGAAAAGCAATAAACAATCGACATTCACATTTAAACATCATTACCAGATAGCAATATTTTTTCTGATTCTATTTGAGGGAGACTTTAAGCATAACAACCCCAACCACACACTAATCCCCATGCACTACTTGAGGACTCCATCAGTCCAGGCAGTCAGCCCTTAATTTAGCCAGAACTTCAAAAGGTGTCTCCCATACCCTTGCAAATTGCAAAATCAGACCCATTTACTGGCACCCTGTATGGGGAAAGCCTTCCTTTTAGCCTACAAGGCAATTTAGATCAGTTGCACCTAAAGGTTGTTTAGAGACTTCATCTTGTCATTTATCTGCTAAATAAATGCCAACCAGCTCATGATCCTGTCCTGGTTTATGCTGGTTTGTGCTGGCAGGTGTTAATTTTACTCTGCTCCTCCTGAATTCTACCATACTTAACATTGCTGTATCTGGCATCATGATTATCAAACTGGGATCCCACTGTTCAATTAACTATTTACCTGTGAGCTTCCTGCTATATTCCTTTGATCCTATCAAGGACGTCAATTTAATTTCAATCAGACCTTAATTCATACAAAGAATAACATTTTCCATAATCTCGCTATCTCATATTCCACTTCCAGTGGGCCTATCAAGCCTAATTTACTTTCAATTGTAACATTTACCATAGAAAAAATGTTCCAAAAGCTACTTAATCTCATGAGCCTGGGAGACATACTCTAAAATCTACATGCTGTAAATCAGATTTCCAAAAACATGTAAGCACACATAAACACAAAAACATGTAAAACTTGTTAATAATGAATAATAAAAATGAGCACTTCATTTTGTATGCTCCAGTACAGCTAGGAGTCCTTCCATTTAATTAAAGTTAGAACATTCCATGGGTCTAAAAGTAATTTCCACATGAGGTTCAGGGATCCAGGTTCAATTGTGGCAACCTATGGAATATTTAAGTTCTCTTTAGGCCGACAAATTATTATAAGTATCAATTATAATTGTTAGCTTTCCCCTACTCTGAAAGACCAAGCGTTAAAGGATGCAGCAAAACATTTTCCACTGAAAGCTAATATTCACAGATAGGCTCGAAATCAAAAGGAGTCACTTATGCGGCAGCATATTTAGCCCTTTAATCTTGATTTATATAGAAGTTTAGTCTCCTTGGAGAGTGATAATACCTTTAGGGGAACGACTCCCCAAAGCCAAACCGTACCGTTCACCTAGTAGAAATCATTTTGAAATACTTAATGATTAAAATAACTGGGAGAGAAAAGCAGGCAGCTAAAAAAGTGAAATTATCTTAGGAGTTGAAATACCCTGACATACAGCCACTTCCATGCACTGTAACAGTGTCCTTGCAGACTTAGAAAATGTAAGCTGGTGGCGTAACCCTTCAATGGGGTCCATACACTTAAGTTTGTCACTACAATAGTTTGAATCTCAGAAATTGCCATGTTGCTTAAGAATTTTTGTAACAAACTTATGTTTCTGGGGTCAGTTTTCTCTCCAAGGGCTGTTTTGTTCAAAAGGCTTACCGCACCACCGACCTACAAATTCTGTGGATTTTGCCCCTCAGTGAGAGTTCAGGAAAAATCCTACTCACCCTACTGAGTCCATTGGTTTAGCCACCAGATTCCTTCAGTACTCGTATCACCCTCTGCTCCTTAAGCATGTCAGGCTTCAGAGTTACACCTGTAAAATATAACAGAAAAAGCTTCTCTAAGTGCAATAACTTAGGTGCACCATATAGTCATCACAGATCCCTCACCCTAGGCAACAACTGGCATACCTATTCAAAAAATAAAAGTGCCTTTCTGCACCAAAAGTTCTGCCACTTGCATACGAATCCATTTCAGCTCTTATCTTGCTCCCAAGAAAGTGACTCTTGATAAGAGAAAAATCTGTCTCACAAATCCAAACTGGAGCCAGAAAATGCATTTTTACATTTGTGTAAAATAACATTAAAGAATGTCCAAACACAAACATCCTTCCCTGACTCAGGGACGGCTTCTGGAGGTTCAGCAATAGCAGCTTCATTTATTCAACCTGCTGAAAAACCTTCAGCATTAAAAAATACAGGTTAATTCAATATAGGGTTCATTCATCTCTTGACTGAGAAAGCAAAAACTCTCAGCTGAAACTTATAAAGTGTCATGGTGAACACAGAGTAAAGAGGAACCAATGCTTTATTCAAAACACAGTTGGACCAGAACAAGCAAATACCAATAGCAGTCCACAATGCATTTTAAATAAATCTCCAGTGTTAAAGACTATCAACATTGTAAAACAATGTTATTGGAGAAAAACGCCATTAAAACCCAGTGCTCAACACAGATCACTGTTGCGGAGTGGAGAAGCAGCACGGCCATCTTGCTGCTCCGCCCCCTCCCTCCAAGAGATGTGCCAACAAACAGAGTTAAACATTGGATGCATATAGTCAGGACTTCAAAACCAAAAACAAAGCAGGAACAGCAACTCCTCGGTTTTGTTCATCTGAAGTAACAATAAACTGAAGTGCTAACAGTGTGAAACTACATTGCTGCAACTGTCATGAGGGCAATGGACTGACTGTTGAATTTCATCTTGCAGATCCTAATTTTCTGTTATTAATCATGCACTTACCTCCTTACTTGAACATTTTTCATAGTCAGTCTGTACAACCTACAAATTTGTTGTCAGTAGTGATGGTGGTGGGAAGGATAACAATAAGGAATGAATATTGGGAGATATGTTTCAGTAAGGAATAACACAACCTTTCCAGCTCCATTTAAGATTCCAACTCTTTGGCTACCAAAAAAAATTGACATTAAAGAGGAGTCTAAGATCAACATTAAAGACAGTTGTCCTTTGTTTTCTATGGTACCTCTGGCATTTATTAATGTGCAGATTGTAAAAATGTCTTCTGCCATTAGACAAATCTATGCCCTTTGCTTTCAAAATCCTAAAGACGTCATGCCATTTATCAGCAAAATTCTATTATCAAGTACTATGCATTCTTCAGATTGAAATTATTTTATGCAGAAGAATAAGAAGAATGACAGTACAAGATTATAATAAAACATTTACTCTAGGTAGCTCCTATACAGCATAATGTATCACACATGAGAAATAATTCAAGGCAAAAACCATTTTTTTATAACACCTATCCATAGGCTCAGGGTGCTGAACAAACCAGAAATATAAAATTAAGCAAATTCAAAGTAGTCATAAGTTCATTATAACACAAACACAGATGGACGGTATGTTAAAGCCATGAATATATTTGAAAGATAGCAAAAAAAAAGAAAAGATTCCTATAGGAGTATCAGCCTCGTGGATTATGGAAAGCCTGTTCAAATGGATGGAATTTGAGCCCCCCTTAGTAATGCCTCCACTAAGGAAGAATTCTGCAAACTAGTGAGGAGTGCATTCCAAATCATAGGCACAGCAACAAATAAACAGAGACTAATGCATATGTACAGTAGGTGTGTGATCTGCAGCTTTTTTACACACTCAAGGTGTGTGACAATGTATAAACCTCGAGAGCGAAGTTCAAGAAGTTTATATATTGTCACACACTGAGGGTGTGCAAAAAAACCTGAAGATCGCACATCTTCATTTGTGTTATTTTTTATAATAAATGGTGCTAAGTAAACAAAGCTCTGAGTCTTAGCATTATGTGCTTACTGCGTTGCTGATTCGACCTCCGTATGTGCTCCATGGCATGCTGGTTGTTATGATGACAAGGTAAAAGTTCAATAGCTTCTCCATTGTTTAAATTTTTTTTTTAAAACTGTGAACAGTTCAATTTTCTGATTCGGTACTTACCTTAGCATGGTACATACAACCCAGCATGAGACAGTAAAAGCCGTATCAACTCGCAGGTTGATATGACTGCTATGTCAACTTGCAGGTTGATATGACTTTTTACAGGTCTCAAAAATGGGTTGATATCGGGAGTCACCAGTTATTATTGTCTTATATTGCTTTAGTCTAGATCTTGGAATTGTTAGCAAATTACACTTTGTGGAATGCATAGGATGAGTAGGGGCAAACAAGACTGATACATCTGTCTGAAAGTTGGGACTAAGTTCATGCAGGGCACTGTATATTAGCAAAGCAATCTTTCAAGCCATGAACAACTGTACTTACAGACAATGCAGTTCATGCAGCACAGGACTGATGTGCACAGAGGTTTTAACTTTTACAATTAACCTGGCAGCCATATTCTGCTCCAACTGCATTAGATGGATAAATGCTCCAGATAGCCCTTGGCATAGAGTATTAAAGAGGCTGAATCTCAATGTCAAGAAAGCATGCATGCATTAAGCTTACTGGGTCCTCAGGAACCATATAAGGCTTGATCTGGTGATATTCCTAAATTAGAAGAATTCTCTCTGAATCACTGCTATAGTCTAATGTTCCAGTGACAGCTCACAGTATACAATGACCCAGAGATTCTTCACCAAATCCACAGCTTGCAGCAGCATGCCATTTAAAGCTGGAAATATTGGCAAGCCAATCCACAAGTACCAGTCTCCAGTCTAGTAGCACCTCTATCGTACCTGGATGTAAGCTCAGCAAGCAGGAAACTGTCAAGCCAAATTATTTTTCTAGACATTGTTGCCATTACCAAGTAATGGTACACTGAGAACCATGATTGGGATATAACCATACCAGGGATTATGATCATAATCACACCAATGGAATAGCACAGCAGCAATCCTTGCTTAAATGGAATAGCACGGACAACATTTGTGTGCACACAGCTATTCAGCAGGTGGCTCTGCCCTCACCTCCTGTTTACGGTGGGGGGGCTTAGCCTCGCATCCTCAAATATAATATAAAAAACTCCATTGGAACACATGTGGGGGAATGGGTCTGATTCAGGTGGGTGGGCAGAGTTTGTGTAGGAAGTCAGTGGGGAAATAAGTCAGGTAGGGGGGAGGACACGGGTGTAAGTTGTGGAGTGGAACTGCTCGGGGAAGGGGCGCTTTTATACAGTATGTGTGGGAGGGATGGCAATGTTGTATGCACGGCAAGAGACTTAGGGAAAAAAATAAAAGCACCAAGTGAGACCCGAACCCGGGGATGGCCATAGGTGCCACTGGCATCCACAGTCTGTGGCTGTGTCTGCTGAGCCACAACTATGGCATGCTAGCAAGTAGACATTCTGGTGAAAACAGCACAGGGATAGCACTGTTATGTCAGTGCTATACTTTGCCTGTTGCTATTTTCACACACGCATTTTTCTCTTCATGGTTTTGTACCACGCTGTTATATCCACACTGTTAAAACCAGATGCCCCATACCAGGCTATACTCAGTTCAGGAAGGACAGAATGGGAAAGAAAGGAAGAAGAGTGTGCTTTATGTGAGGGAAAGTTTAAAAGCAACAGAGATACAGGGAATACAGGGAGGGTGGAGGTACTGTGGGTTACCATAGAGATGGGGAATGGAGCTGCTAGTCACATTGGTGTGATCTACAGATCACCAGCATTGGGAAGGAGGGCGTTGTATAAGGTTCTGGTTGAAACCATCAAAAAGATGGCAAATAAGGGGGTGGTACTACTAGTGGAATACTTCAATCTGCCATATGTAGACTGTAATTTCCCAGCTGCAGCCTCAGCAATGAGCAGGGACATCTTGAATTCCCTGCAGGGGGGCATTCCTCAGACAACTAGCAAGGAAGCCCATTCATGATGGGGCAGTACTGGATCTTGTACTCATTAACTGGAACAGTGCTGCAGACGTCAAGGTGGGAGGCCTCCTGGGAACCAGTGATCACCGTACAGTGTGGGTCAATATAAGAACTATAACAGAATCAAACCACAGAAGGGTGAGGGTCCTGGACTTCAGGAGGGATTATATTAAACAGTTGGGTGAATGCCTCAGGAATGCCCTGGTGGGGACAAGGACTTGGGTGGAGTGGAGAAACTGTGGGTGAAGCTAAAAGGGGTCACAGTGAAGACAACAACCTCTGCATTAGGCAAGTGAGCAAAAGCATGAGAAAAAGAGACCACTATGGTACTCAAAAGAGGTGCCTTAGAAGATAACTGCAAAAAAGTTAGTGTTCAGGAGGTATAAGAAGACATAGAAGAAAGAGGATTGGGAGGTCTATCAGAAGAAACAGAGAGAGCAGGGTAAGCAGTAAGGAGTGCAAAGGTGCAAATAGAGGCAAGAATAGACTGGGCAGTAAAGAAAGTGGACAAGACATTTTTCAGGTATGTAAGTGAAAAAGGAAGACCAGGAGAGGGATTGTAAGGCTAAGAAGGGAAGGGGGAATTGGGTGGAGTGGAACCAGGAAAAAGCAGACATCCTGTACAAATACTTTTGTTCAGCTTTCACAGAGGAAGGTCAAGGCAAGGGGAGATAGAAAAGTAAGAGAAGCATAGATAGAAGGGAGGTGGACACTAGCCATGTACATTGGAGAGATTCCTGAAGGAACTCACAACTCTGAAAGTGGACAAGGCAATGGGGCCAGACGAAGTGCATCCAAAGATTTTGAGGGAGCTCAGGGAGGTACTGGTTGCATCTCCAACAGTCCTGTTCAACCAGTCACTGTAGTCAGAAGTGGCATTGTAGGACTGGAGAAGGGCAGATGTAGTCCCACTTCACAAAAGTGGTATCAGGGAGGATGCTGGCAGTATAGCCTAGAGGTTAGAGTAACAAGCTGTGAACGAGCTTAGTACATCCAGCAGACCAGACCTTGATTTGATTCTCACAACCTCCACCTGCATACTGTGTGACTCTGAGCAAGTCACTTAACCACCCAGTGCTCCCAGGTTACCCCTGAAAACAGGCACTTGTGTCTAGTGGGCCTTACCTGATTACCAATGACTAAAATAAAATAAACCACAGGCCATTCAACCTGACTTTGGAGGTGGGGAAATAAATGGAATCACCACTGAAGGAAAGAATTATGGAATCTCTTGAATCCAGTGGCTTACAAGATCCAAGGCAGCATGGATTCACAGAGGGGAGGTCATGTCAAACAACTCTGATAGATTTCTTTGACTGTGTGACCAGAGAATTGGATTTGGGGGAGTGGTGGATGTGGCCTATCTAGATTTCAGTAACACCCTTGGCACTGTTCCACATAGGAGACTCATAAGCAAGCTGAGCAGCCTAAGAGTGGGTCCAAAGGTGCTAAATTGAGTATGAAATTGGTTATGGGATAGGTGACCAAGAGTGGTGGTAAACAGAGTTCATGCCGAGGAAAAGAGAGTGACTAACAGGGTTCTACAGGGATCAATACTGGGACCGGTCCTCTTTAATATCTTTATTAGCAACATTTCAGAGGGGCTAGATGGGAAGCTCTGCCTTTTTGTAGATGACACTAAAATCTGCAATAAGGTAGACACTCCAGGTGGGGTGTAAAAAGATAGTGATCTGAGAAATTTAGAGGAGTGGTCAAGGATATGGCTACTAATTTTCAATGCAAAAATGTGCAGAATCATGCACTTAGGGCATAGAAACCCAGCTACTCTGTACAAAATGGGGGAGTGGTTTTGATGACAAGCAAACAGGAAAACGACCTGGGGATAATCACTTCTGATGACCTAAAGGTGGTGAGACAGTGCGACATGGCAGTTGGGAGAGCAAGTGTGATGCTTGGGTGCATAGGGAGAGGTATCACTACCAGTAAATGGGAGGTGGTGTTACCTCTGTAAAGATCCCTGGTGAGACCTCACCTAGAGTACTGTGTCCAGTTCTGGAGACCTCATATCTGGAAGGGCATAGTCAGAGCGGAGACAGTCCAGAGAAGGGGCAACTAAAATGTTGCAGAGTCTGCATAAAAAGCCCTGAGAAGAGACTGAAGGACCTCAATATATACACCCTCAATGAAGGAAGGGAGAGGGTTGGATGTGATAGAGACTTTCAAATACCTTATAAGAGGGAAGCATTTTTCAGAAAAAAAGGTGCTTGAGAACAAGGGTTTATGCTGTGAAGTTGGAAAGGGGATAGATTCAGGTGAGACGTGGGAAAGCACTTCTTCACAGAAAGAGCGGTGGATGCCTGGAACAGCCTTCCAGCAGAGGTACAGGGGCCAAAAACTGTATTGGGGTTCAAGAATGCATGGGATATGCATGAGGGAACCTTAGTTGTAAGGCAAGGGGTGGCAGAACAGAGATCAAGTAGGGTCTGTGGTAATACAGTAGGTGGAGAAAATGGGCAGACTAGGTGGGCCAAGCAGTTCTTATCTGCCATCAAATTCTGTATTTCTATGTTTCTATTGATCTGGCACAGAGACAGTATCAGGTTTGTCTGCTATAATGAACATTACAGACTGGTATCTGGAAAACAGGAAACTCCAACTTGTAGCACCAAATTAACTCTCCCAGGACAATATATATACAGCAAATGCCAGGATGGATAATATCAACTCCTGGCACACCACACAACTAATAACAACAGGTAAAGAAAAAAAGGTTCCCAATTCCATCTGCATTGATCTGCTGGATAAGATCTCATACCAGCTATAAACTGTCCAGGCAAGTCTTCCATATTTACCTAGGAGACCCATAAAATCCCATCATCCATCATATTAAATGCTAATGAGATGTCACAAAAAATGACTACAGCACTCCAGTTGATATCACACCAAGAAAAGATCATTAAACACATGGACAATCATAGTTTCCATACTATTCTGTGGACTAAAACAACACTTGATTATTTTTAACCTTCTTCAGGTGAGGATGGAGCTTTGCTGAAACTACCTTTTAAATCACTTTCCCCAGAAAGGGACATTTTGAGACAAGTTTGTAATTTGCTAGGGTGTCTAGGTCCAAAGAGGAGTTCTTTCAGAGGGTCTTTTCAGGGCTGAGTGGAAACACAACTCCTCCAGGGAACACTTTACAATCCGAGCCACTACTGGACCAAGGCCTTCTGGACAGTCCACCAACAGATGGTTTGGGCCAGGGTTAAAAAGGTAAAAGCATTGGTCACAGCTTCTCAGATTTTAACTAGACCACCTCTTCTTCCAATACTGGCTGAAACTCTTTCCAAAACCAGAAGGCCGTTCGGTCTCATTGAGACAACACAGACCTCACCTAACAGTCTGCCTGTAAAGAATACCACCCTAATGGATAACAATTTCAGAAATAAAAGAACACCTCACATATTGCAGCTGACAAGTCTCCTATAGATCGTAGGCAGGTGGAAGCTGTAATCTGTCCACATGCAGAAGTAATGACATTGTAAATTCTTACTTGAAGCAATCATGCATGACAGGAACTCTGACTTTATCAGAGTGATTGTCCTCTATGCTGCCCATATTGGGTTATCAGAGCCAATCTGTCATCCCTCAAGCAAGTACTCTTTCAGCAGTACTCCAGCCTAATCTCTGTTGCCTTTAACTGCTGCATCTTGTTGTTATACCATGAGAAGCTGCACCAGGAGGTCATCAGGTGAACACAGACCACTTCTAGAGTCCAGAGACTCCATTATGGCCAAATTATAGTCATACACAACAGTCTATGCACCCCCTTAAGCATTAATATAGCTTACATACCCTCCCAGATGTCCTGTGCACTTGATTCATATCTTGCAGCCAATGGCTTACTTAATGCATCACTAAACACTACTTTCGGGGAACAGCTAACTTCCTGCTGCCAGAAACTTTGACTTTCTCAGAGTGACTGCCCTCAGATACCACCCATATTGGGTTCTCAGGGCCAGCCTGCCATCTGTTCATCAAGCAAGTACTGTTTCAGATGTCCTCCAACCTAAATACTTCAACTTCTGCAGCTTGTTTTTATACTATTGCAAGCTGCACCAGGAGGTCAGATGATGGACTCAAACCAATGCTAGAAACCAAAGCATCCATGATGACTATATTATAGCCATCAACAACAGCCTCTGAACCCCCCCTCAAATGCTGTAACCATATCTGAGATGTCCAGTACTACCATCAGTTTCTCTAGCTCAAGATTTATTTTAGGAGAGTTCTATACCATCTCCATATGGGGGGAAGGGGGGATGAAACTTAAAGGGGCCCTCAAACAGAAACCTTACAGCATGGTGATCTTGCCACCCAATAGGATTCACCCTGACATCCATACTATCCAGACCCAGTTAAATGACAAAGTTCAAGGTGTGGCATAGCTCAGGGGTAGCAGTAGTAATTACCTGTGT
The DNA here is from genome assembly GCA_016271365.2 of Neoceratodus forsteri. NCBI lineage: Eukaryota > Metazoa > Chordata > Ceratodontiformes > Ceratodontidae > Neoceratodus > Neoceratodus forsteri. The sequence goes on along the minus strand of CM057450.1, from coordinate 1,372,387,632 downwards.
GAAGCTCAGTGATGTCATTAGTTGGAGGAATTGTTGAGCAAATTACTGTCTGAGGTCTCATTATCCACCCACTCATTGAAATCCCACCTACCCCCACACAAAATCAGGGGTAGTCCAATCCAAGAAAAATAATGAAATCCAAAAATTCCTGAACAAATTCCTGTACCCACCCCAGGGGTCAGTAAACCAAGAGAATCCTACATTCCACACCTGCCCAACCCTTTACAGTCAAACATTCAAATGACCCCTTCCCATACACTGAAAATGCAATGAGCTTCAAGCTAGACCTAAAAGTGATGTCCTCTCAAACTATCCAGGATCCTGCCTCAGGTATTGCACCTCCAAGAACCCAGCTGGGATGTCTACCTCCAAGATAGGCCTAATTTCTTCACCTCAACAAGTTGCAGCGATGCTTCCCACTGATGAATCCAAAATGGAATCTGACATTATTGCTGTGTTATTTCTCAGGAATCTGGTATTGGAAATACTTATCCAAAGAGAAGGAGTATGGTCAGATGGCTACCTGTCCCTAATTGCCAGGAGACTCCCTTAGAATAAGAATGAGATAGGGAAGGCCCCTTCCCCAATTAATTTTTGTCCTGAGGCATCTACTTGATCCAATGCTCTTTATCCATGATTCCACAACATCTACTCTGGATCATGCCCACAGATAATAGCATGCCTTCTTCATATCTCTAATGCCAGACTGCGGAAGGCTGTATAGACTAGGCATTAGCGTGAAGAAAACCATTGCCAAGGCAATATTCAGCAATTAATGTAAAACTAAATATTTCTGAGGATCTACTAAAATGGAATAAATTACCCTGGGGTTCTGAGAAAGCTTGGAAACAATCACAATGACTATAGTAATAAGTGCTATCTTGGTTCTATGTGATAATGGTAATCATGGAAAGGCGATTGCCATTAGGGTGAGTGTACATTGGCGAAAATCAATTTCACTGATGTACACTCGCGCTGCAGACCAAAATGGCACCAAAAGTATAGTTTTTTTTTGTTTTTGCAGGGGGCCAAAAAGCCCCCTGCAAAAAGCCCCCTGCATCCCCCTACTAAAGGATTCTCAACTCCGGGGGGGGTGCATGTCGGGGGGGTGAAAAAATAAAATTCATGGACTGGCGCAAAAATACTGACATGCTCAGCATTGAACCCAGCACCCTCCCAACCCTAGCCTGCCACGAACCCACCATGCCACACAGCTAGCCCAGTAACCCACTGCCGAGCTACACCTCACAAACCCTCTCTCTCCTTCCACCTGTGGCACGGTGTGCTCACTCCCCCCACCACACACGAGTATATGCATAGCAACAGGATGTCACTATAGCTGTATTCACCCCCCTCTCCAGTAGCCCTCTGAACAGATGCCGCTATTGAGTCTCCCTTTTTTGTAAGCACTCAATAGCGGATGCCCTCATCACCTGATACCTTCCTACTTCTTCACCATGTTACCAACATTTTTACCAAAGAAAAGGCTTATTAAAGATCAAGAACTAATAAGTACATATATCTGATCTTACAAAAAGATAAGATAGGCCTTTTACAAATTAACTAGACCTTTAGGAATAGAAAGGCTCAAAGTGCTGGATCTTTACTGCAGAGCTCAGTTTGCAAAATGGCATCATTTAACTCCTCATGCCTTTATGCACCAGAATGGGTAGACATCAAAATGGACAAGACAGCATGAAAGTTACTTTAAAAACTCTTTTAGCAAAGCCATGCAAAACACTAAACAACGGGATAATGTCTACCATCAGAAATTTAGCGCAGCTGTCCAATCTGCTTATGCTCAATTTGACGAAATCACACCTTCTACCACTGTTAAACATGCTGCTGTACATGTAAAGCTTAATGGGGTCTTTATAATTAGGAATGACAGGAAGCACTAAGGCAGTTTAGCAATTTATGACATTAGGAATCACAACTTGTTTAAAGCATTCAAGAAGTTAAAAAATGAAACCAATGGGCAGATTCAGATTTTCCTCTTTATTACACTTTAAAAAATTAATTTCAGCATGTGTAATACAGCAGTTCTGAAACATGATTCAGTAAAAATTCAACAACCAACTCTGTACTAGAATACTGTGTATAGATGTAATCCCAAAATATACATTTTCTATAATTTACCTTTAGAGGATAGGATTGTGTGTTGCTCTAACACCCTAGGCAAAGACATCAGTAACTGTGTTGGCAGACTACAGTATTTGAGAATTTTCAAATCAATTTCCTCTGTCAAGCATATACTTATTCAGCACAAACATCTGCATAATCTCTATTTTACCCTTTTACATATACTGTACATAAAATGTGATTAGAAGCTGAATAGTTAATTACTAAAACGTGAGTTTTGGACATACTGTACAGTACATTAATAATTTCCTCTCAGAAATCCCCTTCATACAAAATAACTTGAATATATACTGTACACATATGGAGAGGGGTATTTTACAAGAAATACAAAATTAGACAAAAGAAATAAAGCATTCTTTTGTGTTAATTTTAATAGCAGTTAAGACATGATGCTAACACTCTGGACTGAAAATAAGATTCTATTCCATGGATTTGTAGATTTTTAATGCAAAGCTTTGTGTGACCATTTCACATTAATTAAAAGAAATACAAGTTTATTTTTATATTATTTATTTGAAAATTGATAATCAGGAAAGGCACACTGAGCCAGGGCTCATTTCCAGGTGCAATTTGGTGGAGGGGAACAGTGGAAATATAGGAGCACTGAAAGTAGTAGAAAAATATTTGAACATTTGGTAAAAATGGGCCCTATGCACTAACATAAATGTTGCCTACGCGCCATGTATCCGAGGAGCATATGCAACCTCATGGGTGAATGCCGCACAGTGGGGGTTCCACGGACCCTGGCAGCATTCACCAAGGGTGCATAAGTGCAGCACAAGGCACTTACGTGCCCGCCTGCTTAGCCCCTTGTGGATGTCCACACTGGGGGCATGTCGGGGGCATGCCTGCACTATGCAGCATTACAACGGGTACACCTGCCACATGTTGTGTAGCCTGGTGCATGCCCCCATGAATGATGACTGTCGGGCGTGGCAGAAACAGGTACCTGATCACTGTGCTGCCCCAGCACACTAGGCTTCAGGAGAGAGCTGGAGCAACAGCTCAGGCGACAGCCCGGTGTGTCTGCAATACTGTTATATGGGGCAATTCCTCTACTCCCTGCACCCTCCACAAGGGCACAAGGGATCCACTCGGGGACTCAGTACAGGCATCTGAACGAATGCCCGCCCAGGTCCGCAGCTCCGCCCTAAATGCCTGTGTGACTGTGGGAGCATGGCTGTGGACAGGCACCCTGCAGGTGCTAGTGGAAGTGCATACCACTTACCCTGCATCTGTCTGTGGCCACGTAGGTGGGCAGGGTACACACCTCAGGCACATATTTCCTGCTCTTTCATGCATTGGGCCCAAGATTAGTACAAAATTAGAATAAATACAATTGTATGTGCAGAGAAAAAGTGTGGTGCAGGTCGATAAGAGCACCTAATAAGTGTATATTCAGAAGTGGCAATAATACTCAGTGAACAAGAATAATTATTGACAACAGTTGAGTGATCTGAATGGTGAGTTATGCCTGACCTGGAAATTGAGGGAGAAAACTTGTAGCAGCGTGAAAGTGAAACCACAGCATGACGTGGGGACAAAGCTTGTTGTTTACAACAATGGTTAAGGTCAGGGGAAGGGTAAAAGTAACAGGTGGGAAGGGGTTGAAGTTTGAACTTGGTGTCTAAGGGAGCTGTGGGATGGGGAGAGGCAGAGGGAGGAGGGAAGCTAGTTTCAGAGTGAGAGAAGTCAATAGCAGAAGGCAGATTTCCAAGTAGAGGAGCAGGGGTGAGTACTGGCAAATGTTCGATGATTGCTGGAATGGGCAGAACAGGAAGCAATGGCAAATTACATCAAAAATGCATCCATTTGCTGTTTTATGCCTGGTGGTGGCTTGTGTTGATAATTAATTGTCTTTTAATTTTTTAATAAATATTCTCATGTGTCCTTAAATTTTGACATGTGCATCTTGAGCCACAGAAACCTATTGTGTGAAACCCCACTAAGTTAGCAATGCTTGTTTGGCTCCAGGATCCAGCACCAGCCTGCAGCCACCAGCACTTTTTAATATCTCCATCCCTAACTGACTTGGTTTGGCCCTGGGGCCAATCCCACTCTCAAAAGAAAGACAGCATGCTTTCCTTGTCACGCTGTGACACCCCGTCAAGTGTCTATCTGCACCAGAACCTTGCAGCACCACTGCATCTGATGCAGTGCATGTAATCATGCAGTGCGGGGGGGGGGGTAAAACCAATGCCATAAGCACAGCATTCTACACCGTGCTCCACAACCACAACCCAACACTTGCCTGGAGTGGGCAGAAAATAACTTTGGGGCCACAGTGGGTTGTTGGCCAAGGAAGTCCTTCAAAAATCATACTGTAACTCTGGGGGACAGTGTTCTACAATAAAAAAGGTACAGCTGCAACCATTTTGTTCATTCCTGACCTTCCATTATCACAGCAACAGAGAAAAAGTATGCTACATCAGCCAATGCAGACTGTGAGAAGCCTATCACAGAGTCAGAATGGCTCATGGGCTGTAGGAGGGTTTTTTAATTCAAATGTGACTTTTGTTGCCAATCATTTATCTGGGTACAAATCTATTCACTGACCAGAATAAATGACAGCTTCAGGTACAGCCTGTTGAAAGACTCTGGGCATGTGAGACATACTATTTCTCATCTAAGTACACTTCAAGAATGGCTTTATTTGAAAAATAAATCCACACATGAAAATTACAAAAAAAAATAAAGTATGCGGTGGGGTGTGTAACAAGAGGTTTACACACCCCAGAGGTGCCAAATGTTACATAAACCCTGGGACCGAAGCTTGAGGTGTTTAATAAAGCATCTAACACTGAGTAGGTGCGCACACTTCGATTTCTACACACTACCCCATATTTTATTTTATATAATTGCTAGATTTCCCTTTTTTTGCCACAGTAATTATATAAAATAACAGAGGTTCCAAGACGGTCATGCTCCAGTTTCTTTTTTGCCTGGTCCTCATGTTTTCGGTGTCTGAGATTTTCAAATGTTTTTAAATGTTTTGTGATGCCCATAAATGTGGAAAATTACAATTTTTTTCTCAAAAATAACTTGCTGCCAAGTTCCACAGGCATTCACTTTCCGGGAGAGGGCAAGCATCGAGAAGGGAGAACTGCAGTGGGCACTTGCTCAGATTGAGGTAAATCATGCATGTGTTTGCAGTAATAAATGTTCCTTTTGATGTCAAATTATGCTGCAGTTTCCCTGTGGGAAAAAGGGAAACCCATTAATTATATTTGGATACTGCATGACTCTTTAGACTACAGAAACCAGCATTGTCAGCAGTGTATCAATCACAAGCATTTTGGACAGCACAGTGTTGAGTTCCCTAGCCACCAGATGGTTACAGGGGTATTTTGTCCATTTTGGCAATGCTTGCTTGATAGTGGGGTGCACTAGGTGTGGTCACACACACAGGGATGATGCTTTTAAATGGGTAATGGGCACATTCTTGATAGCAGTTGAGCCAGGTCAGATGCATGACTGCAACAATCTTTTCTTTAGAAAATAGTCAATTACAGACATTGTTGCTTTTCTGCTTGAAATGCTAGTTGACACAAGCTGTATGCTTGTGGTGGTGCCAGTCCTAATGTTGTGCACAAACTCACCACTTCCTTACTTCTCCAACAGAATGAATGAGAGTCATTAATACAGTTATATCAATATATTTGGTATAATTCTTTTCACAGGTCTCATGCCAAGGTGAAGAAGAGATGTGATACTGAGTGCTTGCACAGAGCCACTACTGAATTGAGTGTGGATGTGGATGCCGCATACTCTCCAAGCTGACTCATATTTTCATGGACCTAATGATCCAAACTCATCTGTCACTCAATAAAGTTTTTTCCTTTTTTTTTTGGGGGGGGGACTCAGGACACATTTCAGCTGTGTCTACATATGCCAGATGCCTGTCAGTCCACATGACCTTCTTTGATAAGGTAGCATGCCCACCAGAGACTTTCTCCTGCCTGTCCTCCTCCCTAGTTATAGTCTCATGCCAAATCCTAACACTACTTGACCTGTTTATCTCAAAACCCTAGAGGTGGTCCCACAGGTTCTCTAGCCGATTACTCCTCCAGGTCCCCAAAGTCAGGACCAACTCAGGTGGAAGTTCTTTTGCCACCTCAATCCGCCCTCCTACGTAATGGTCCTCACTCTGCAGCTTCAGGAAAGGCCTGAAGACCTTCCTACTGGAGTGCAGCCTATGCAACTGCTATCAATGATAGGCTCTCTCTCCTGCCACTGGTCTGCCTCCCTTGCCCAGCCTCCCCTTGGTTCATCCTCTGACTATGTTCTAATGATGTAGCCAGCATCCTTTTCTTTACACTATATCTGCTTTCCTAAGTTTTATGCTTCATAGAAACATAGAAACATAGACTTTGATGGCAGATAAGGACCACTTGGCCCACCCAGTCTGCCCATTTCCCTACCTATTGGATAAGCTGCAGATTCTAGTTAACCAACAACCTACTTCCTGCCACCCCCCACTACAATTGCCTTATGTCTGTCCCATGCATGTTTGAATTCCCCACTGTTTTAGACCCAACAACCTCCCAGGAAGGCAGTTCCATGCATCCACCACTCTCTGTGAAAAACATTTCACATTACCCCTGAGCCATCCCCCCTCTATCTTTAAATTGTGCCCCCTTGTTCTTTCACATCTCTTTTTCTGAAAGATGCTACCCTCCTGGACTTTGTTGATTCCCTTGAGGTACTTGAACATTTCTATCATGTACCCCCTGTCCCTCCTTTCATCAAGGGTATACATATTAAGCTCTCTCAGTCTCTCTTCATATGATTTCTGATGTAGACCATACACCATTTTAGTTGCCCTCCTCTGGACTGCTTCCATCCTGTCTATGTCTTTGCATAGATGAGGTCTCCAAAACTGCACACAGTACTCCAGATGGGGTCTCACCAACTGTCTGTACAGAGGGATAACCACTTCCTTTTCTACTTGTGATGCCCCTTCCTATGCATCCCAGTATCCCCTGGCTCTCCTTACTGACTTCTCACATTGCTTACCAACCTTTAGATCATTTGATATGACTACCCCCAGGTCCGTTCCATTTTGTTGTTTTAGTACCTCCCCTGCTATTGTGTATTCTTCTCTGGGTTTTTGTTTCCCAGGTGCATTACCTTGCCCTTCTTTGCATTGAATCTAAGTTGCCATATGTCACCATTCCTCCAATCTTGCCAAGTCCTTCGCATCCTTTCTACCCCCTTGTGTATCAACTCTGTTACAGATCTTTGTGTCATCTGCAAAGGGCATACCTTTCCTCCAGACCCTCTGCAATGTCACCTATAAAGATGTTAAAGAGGACTGGACCCAGTACTGAGCCCTGAGGTACTCCACTAGTGACCCCCTTTCTTCAGAATGTGTTTCATTCACTATTACCTTCTGTGTTCTGTTGTGCAGCCAGTTTGCTACCCAGGCTACCACCCTGGGACCCACTCACAGGCTGGCTAACTTGATTATTAATCTTTTGTGCGGGACTGTGTCAAATGCCTTGCTGAAGTCTAGGTAGGCCATATCCACAGCCCCTCCCTGGTCTATTACTTTGGTCACCCAGTCAAAGAAATCTATTCAATTTGTCTGGCATGAGCTTCAGGCTGTAAATCCATACTGCTTTGGGTCCTGTGCCCCGCTGGCCTCTAGGTACTCAACAATTCTTTCTTTCAGAAGTGATTCCATCATTTTCCCTACCACTGAGGTTATACTTACAGGTCTGTAGTTTCCTGCTTCTGCCTTGCTCCCACTTTTGTGAAGGAGAATCACATCTGCCCTCCTCCAGTCCTCAGGTACCACCCCATCCTCCCATGATTTGTTAGAAGGTGTGGTCAGTGGTGTCACTAGGTCCTCCCTTGATTCTTTTAGGATTCTGGGATGAATCCCATCAGGTCCCATTGCTTTGTCCACCTTGAGTTTTAGGAGTTCTTTCAGGACTCTTTCTTCTGTAAATGGACTGGTGTCAACCCCCCTACCCAGAGTGCTTCTATTCTCTGGTTTAGGTAACTCCTCCTCATCTTCTTTTGTGAATACTGAACAAAAGTATTCATTCAGTATCTCTGCCTTTTCATTGTCTCCCTCTGCCCACCTCCCCTTTCCCTTATTAATCTTCACTATTCCTCCCTTAACCTTTCTATGCTCCTTAATGTACCTAAAAAAGGTTTTATCCCCCTTCTTAACTGAATTGGCTATTTTTTCCTCAGTTTGGGCTTTTCCTAGTCTGACTGTCTTCCCCACTTCTTTCTGCTTTAATTGATACAGTTCCCTGTCGTGCTCCTTCTGTGATGCCTTGTACTTTTTGAATGCAGCCTTTTTCTCCTTAACCTTCTCTGCCACCTCTTTTGAGAACCATAGTGTTTTTTTACTCCGCTTTGTTTCCTTTATCTGTTTCACACAAAGGCTTGTTGCCTCTGTGATGGCAGATTTGATTTTTCTTCATTGTTCTTCCACCCCTCCTTTTTGGCCATTTGCTAGTATATTTCTCAGGTATTCACCCATTTTGCCAAAGTCAGCCCTTCTAAAGTCCAGTATGCTTGTTTTTGTATGGCTTGTCTCCATGGTTGTGCTTATTGTGAAGCACACTGTGCAGTGGTTGCTTGTTCCCAGATGTCTACTGACTTCTAAATTTATGATCCTCTTTCCATTTGAGAGTACCAGGTCTAGTATTGCTCCCTCCCGAGTGGGTTCCAACACTAGCTGTCTAAGGCCTGCGCCCTGCAGGGCATCGAGAATGATCCTGCTCTTGGATGTAGCAGCAGTACATGTCATCCAGTTAACATCTGGCATATTCAGGTCTCCCATCAACACTATCTCCCCTTTTGCAGCCATTTTAAGAATGTCCTCTATCATTTTCTTGTCCATTTCCTCCACTTGAGATGTGGGTCTGTATACAACCCCTGTGTGGATTGTGATGCCATTCCCTGTCTCCAAGGTGACCCAGAGTGCCTCTTGTCCTCCCCCTTTACTTTTTAGTTCTGTAGCTTTGATCCCTTCCCATATGTATAGAGCTACTCCACCTCATCTTTCCCCTCCCTGTCCCTTCTGTAGACTGTGTATCCTGGTATGTTGACATCCCAGTCATGGTTCTCCGTGTACCATGTTTCTGTGACTGCCACAATATCTACTTGTTCATCTTCCATCAAGGCTACTAGCTCAGGAAGCTTGTTTCCCAGACTACGGGCATTGGTACTCATTGCCCTCCATTTAATGTTGGCTTTATCCTTTTTTCCCCATGCCTGCTCTTTTTGCCCTTGTCTATTTTTCCATGTACCACTGTCCTGCCCTCTGTTGAGCATTGTGCCTCAGTGTTTACCTTACTACCCATCATGTTTTGTGGGGGGGGAGGCTTGAAATTTCCTGCCTCTTATTAGCACCTCCCTCCATGGCTAGTTTAAAAGCTTGCCAAGGAAGCATTTAAACCTGTCACTTAGAATCCTGGTTCCCATCGTGGGCAGATGCAGACCATCTTGCCAGTATAGACCTTTATCTCTCCAGGTGTACCCCCAGTCTCCAATGAAGCCAAAGCCCTGTGCTCTGCACCAGTTTTGCAACCATTCATTAAACTGCATGGTGTCTAGTACCCTAGCCTCACCCCTGCCATGGTCTGGCAGCACCTCTGAGAAGGTAACCGTGCTTGCTACCTGTCTGAGGCCCCTCCCCCAACTCCACAGTTTCATCCTGCACTGCACTGATCCCATGTCTAGCTAGGTCATTTGTCCCAAGGTGGACAATAATATCTAGTTCCCTCTCCTGTGATGCTGCTTCTGCAATCCTGAGAATTCACTTCTTGTCCCTCCAAGCCATGGCACCAGGCAGGCACCTTACTTCCCTCTCCTCTCCCTTCCCCAGGTCTACCCCTCTAACAATTGAGTCCCCTATCAGAAGCTGTTTTCTTCCCCTGTGGTGTCCATTGCCACCCTTCTGTGGGTCTCCCTTGTGGGTGTCCTCAGCATTCTTCTTGGTCTCCACTGAGGGTGCCATCATAGAGGAACCTTGCTCTGCCAGACTGGCGTATAGTTTGTGTAAAGGTACAGCTAGGGGACTTCGCATCTGTTCCACCACCCACACCCTCCCAGAACCCACTGTGGTCCAACTGCTCTTCATACTTGGCAGCCTCTGTGGCAGTGGTTGTGGCAGTGGTGCTCTTTGGGTGGGGGAGGCCTCCTTAGTCCTTGCCAGTTCAGCCTGGAGGTGGGCAACCTCCTCCCTCAGAGCTGACAATTTCCTGCAAATAGGACAGCAACGCAGTTTCCAGAATTTCTCCCAGAAAACTGCTGCCCCACAGCCAGTGCATTGCACCACTCCCCACATGTCCCTCTCCCTTATAATATACAATATGTAATAAATATATATAAATATTTGTTGTTGTTTTTCTTCCTTTTTGTGGTGTGCACTTACCCTTTATGCACTGTGTTGGGTTATTAAGAATATGACAGTTCTGCCCCAAGACTTCACCATTCCCCTCTCTGTGAAGCTGATACTTGCAATATATTTACCTTCACTGTGAGAATTAATTCATATGTGTCACTGTACCTTCTCTAACTTGCAAATATTGCTATTCCCTGTGTGAAGCTGTTGCTTGTAGATACATTACCTTCACTGTGTGAATTGATTCATATGTGTCACTGTTCCTTCTGTAACCTGCAAATACTATTATTCTATGTTACTTGCCGTGCTGTGTTCTTGGTAATTAATCCAGGATCGCCTCTGAAAAAGGGAATATTGTGTTCCCAGTGGGCCTACCTGGTCAATAAAATTCAACAACTAAATAAATAAATAAATTATAACTCTTCTCCAAGCCTCCTGTGGCAAAACTGGCATAACTGGTGGTAGTGTTAGGATCAGAAGCACGGAAGGCTGTGCAGAAGATACACCAGCTGATCCAGTGGTACCCTTCTATTTCTCCACAAACAGTGACCACAAATTACCATAGAGACAAACTTATCTATGGCCTTAACTGATTTTCATGATGATAATATTGTGATATTATCAAAAAACTCATTTTTGCATTAGATAGTGCACACTAGTAATGTTTCTTAAACATGCCAAACTGCAAAAGATTATATTTTATTGCCCTCAGAGCCCTTAGACAGTGTTTTAGTGCTAATAATCTCTTGTGCAAGCTATTACTGGTTGAGTCCAAAGAACCTTATCACACACATGCACACACACCCACACACACACACATACACACCAGTGCACAAATGCACAGCAACTACAAAGCAGCACTGCTAGAAATATTAATCACCAAAGCTCTGAGTAAAAATCAGAAATCTAACAAAAAAAAATCTCTCTGGCTCTTATTATTTATTTTTTTATTTATTTAAATGTTTGTTGACTGGGATAGGCATACTGATCCGAGGCTCATTTCCAGGTGCGACCCAGGGAAGGGAATAGATGAGTACATACAGTAGTAACAAAGACATGATATTTACAAAACTATCTACAGATAGTTACAGTATTTACAAGTTGGAGGTTTGAGTACAAATAGATCAAGCAGAAAAGCTTCCACAATTCGGGTCAACAAAGCCACAGGTCATCAGCATATAGTTATTATTCAAAAGCATTAACATAGCGAGGCATGCTAGAAATATTTCAATAGCATGAGATGAGATGAGAAGAAGAGAATTAAGCAGAAGTAGGTGAGATCAGTGCAAAAGAGGTCAAGTAGGAGATGAGTGGTGACAGAATAAAAGGAGGCAGTGGCAATCACCTGGGACAGAGGCAAGAGGGAGGTGATAGGAGGTGTATTTGTTTCTTGCAAGCGAGGTAAGAGGAGGCATTTTTAATGGAGGGGGTTTGTTTATTCCACAAAGTGGGGAGTTGATAGGAAAAGTCAGCCTTGCCAGAAGACAAGGATGAACGTGGTATGCTAAAAGAGCTTTCATTTCTGTGTCTTATTATGTAGGGGTTGTCGGAGGCCAGTGAGAGAGTACCCATCAGGTAGGGGGTAGCAGGTCAAACCAGAATTTAGATATCAGATTGAGCGAGTGGATGTAATGCCTCTGGGACAGCGGAGTTATTCTTAAGAGGGAGTACAGACTGCAGTAATGTGTTCTAAGGTGTCAGTTGGTAGGGATGCAGCAAAAAGAATTCAGGAGGATGTCTCATTTTGAGATGGTGGTTTCTGAAGCAGGGCAGTAGACCATGTCCGCGTAATCAAAAATAGGGAGTATCATTTTAGTTACGATTTGACAGCTGGCAGTTAACGGAAGGGAGTCTCTGTGCTGGTATAGCATACCAAGTTTGGGATGTAATTTTGAGATGGTTACATCTATGTGAGGAGAGAATGATAAGTGGAGGTCTAACCACATACCCAGGTACTTGTATTTGCTAACCTGGTCAAGAGGGGTACCACCTAGGGAAGTGATGGGTGGGAGAAAGGGGTATCTGCTAATTTTTTGCATTGTGCCAAATAGCATGGAAACAGTTTTGGAGGTATTAAGTTTTGGTTGGTTTTGTAAGAACCATTTTTTAATGTTGTTGAGATTGCATTGGAGGGTAGCTTGAACTTCATGTATTGATGGGCCTGAGGTGAACAGGATAGTGTCATCTGCATATGTGTGTATTCTGGACTTAGTGCAGGAGGAGGGGAGGTCATTTATGAAGAGGGACAAGAGGATGGGGTCAAGGACAGATCATTGTGGAATGCCTGCTCGGATGGGAAGGGAAAGAGAGACATGTCAGTGATTCTGACAGATTGTGACCTGTTTGAGAGATAGGAGTTGAACCACTGTAAGGAGATGGGAGCAAGGCCTGCTGTTTCTAGTTTTAGCAGGAGGAGGGGTTGGGATGCAGAATCAAAAGCCTTGGCCAGGTCAACGAAGACTGTGGCGGTGAGGAGGCCTTGCTCAGAGGCAGTGTGGATGTGGTTTGTGACATGTAGGAAAGAAGAGATATAAGTCTTTAATAAAAGTAAACAGTAATGAGTGAGCTGTTTGGCAAGATTTGAGGCCAGTTTTCTTCAGCGGAATTGTAGCAGCTCCACAAAGCAGAAGAACAAATCTTTATCTCTTGAATGCTTCATGAGTTCTGGATGACTGTAAGGAGTCACATGGTGTGTAGATTGTGTACAAAAGGCAGCAGTGTGGTATCACTAACCAGTTAAGGAATAAGTCCTCATGACAGAAATAATTATTTCTATGGATTTCAGGGTACTTCTGCTGAAGGAAGTGAAATACTGTTCCATGAATTACAACACTGAATTTATGTAGAGTAAATGGCAGAATTCAGTTAAGGATTCAAAAAACACTAAAAGCTATAGAGACAAATTCATGATTACCAGGTGGGGTGTATGAGCCATTAAGAAGCAAGTGGGTGCATTTCTGATGACATTCGGACACCTGCTTCCAAGAAAAGTGTATACAATGCTCATGGAATGTATCAGTGCAGTTTGTGTGGAATGGCAAAATGCCATTCCACCATTTGACATAAACATGCCTGGCAAACTAGTAAGCAAATCACAGAATCACACTAGTCTTGTAGGAAAGGTCAACATAATAGGAGAATTGTTCAAAAATTGAAACAGAAAGCATGTAAAAGTGGTCTATAGGTAGATTGTTATATGCTTTTTCATATAAGAGCAGGACACAAGTGATCCAGTAATATTTAGGGGCTGCAAATAGGAGTTTTATTTAAACATAGTCAAGCAGCAGCCATTGGTGCCAATGGCATGTTTGACCAGCAGACAGATTTATAAATCATATAATCTTCATGTTAGAGATTTGATATTAATGGTATCAATGGTAGGAATGTCAACATTTTCTTGTAATTATCTTGTTTAGTAATGTTCTTATAATTATCTTGTTTAGTAATTTTCTTATATTTATTTGTAGGGAAACTATGGAAGGTAGAGGAATAATCATCTGATAAAAAGGGCTCTGTGTCAATATGGCTAATAAATTATGGCGAATGTCAATTCGGTGAAACCATTATGGCAATTGCAATTTCGGCACCAATAACTACCAGCGATTGCCATATTTAGCAAATCTGACACATTTCCCTAGTGCTTTACTCCTAAACACAGCTCAAAAAACTAAATCTGGAAATGAAAATTGTATGCAAGTCCCCTGAGGTAGCCATACCACTCATAGACTGAATACGCTTGCACCACTGCCACCAGGCACTCATTCAAATCCCAGTATCGGCGACATCCTGGTGCACATGCAGCCCCTGAAATGAGTTGTTCCAACCTCACCTCCGACATCCTCTGCTCTTTCAGACATTCCAACAGCCTCCAAATACTAGGGTGACATGCTCGTAGACGTGTATTAAACAACCTGTGCCACCCTTCACCTGCACACCTGCTGCACAATTTCTGTTAGTCGGGGACTCCACCCCCACATCCCCAATGGGGGGACTGCACCCCCAAAATCCCCTATTATTTCTAAATATCCTACTCTAAGGCACTCCTTGATGCAGGGATAGGCTATATCACCATATTCGCCATTTACACCCAGTTGCCATTAGTTTGAGGTCACCGTTATTATAGTCATGCTGGTTTCATCACCGTTATTGGCTCGCCATATTGATGTGCTACCGATGAAAAGTTGAGGGGTAGTGGCTTCAGTGACACAGTGCTAGTGCTGTAGTCTACTAATATGGATGTGACAATGTCTAAGAAATGTACATTTGTAAATCCTGGGAGGGAACTCTGAAAATGGAGCACAAGTCTGCAAAGCATGTAACAGATCAGTGTATTTGTGCTTTATGTCAGGTAAATAGTGATGAAAAACTTGTGAACCCAGGAAAAGCAAAATTCATGAGCAGTAGAAAATAATCTGGTTACAGATTTATTGCAGAAAACATCCTTCAGTTTAAAAGTTAGGCTGTGTACCACTGGACATTGACACAGGAAGACATGATGATGGTAATGGTATAGAAATCACATTCTAAGTAAATAAGGCAGTGTGGCAGAAATGTTGCAGAAATCAGTTAGACAAACTCTCCAACGTGCTCAGAAAAGGATAGCAAATGCTGACAAAGAACCTGAACACAGTCATACAAACATACGAACATATATACAAACATACAAAGAAGCCAGCAGAAGAAGACCATTTGGTCTATCTAGTCTGTTTGTATTGCTGGTCCACAGCTTTAGCTATTGACCAAGCCCTCCCCCTCCCCGCTACTCCCAACCTTACCATCCTCCCTACCCATGATGTTTACCTTCCCCCATGCCTATCTAAGCATTTCTTGAGGCTGCCCACAGTCTTCAACAAGACCACCTCTTTGTGCAGTGCATTCCAAGTGCCCACCACCCTCTCCGTGAAGAAGTGCTTCCTGACCTCCCTCTAAACCTCCACCCCTTCGGCTCAAAACAGTGCCCCCTTGTGTTGTGGGTGCCACATAGCTTAATGAGAGCCTCCTTATCCACCTTATTTATTCCTTTCAAGTATCTGAAGGTCTCAATGCTCTCCCCCTCGTCCTCCAGGGAGTACATTTTCAGTACCCTCAACCTCTTCTCATATTCCTTACCCTGCTGACACACTATCATCATTGTAGCCCTCTTCTGGACCTTCTCCATCAGGGTAATGCCTTTTAGAGGTGTGGGCACCAGTACTGAACTCCCTACTCTGGATGTGACCTCACCAGTGACCTGTACAAGAGTAGCATAACCTCTTCTCTCCTACTATTGATCCCCCTAGATAAGCATCCCGGCATTTTGTTTGCCCTTGCCACTGCTTTCTTGCACTGCATGGAGTGATTCAGGTCTCTAGTGATCATCACTCTCAAGTCCTTCTCCTCCTCTAATGCAGATAGCCGAACTCCACCCAGGTAGTACACCATCTTGGGATTCTTGGCTCCAGTGTGCATAACTTTGCATTTCTTGGCATTGAAGACAAGCTGCCAGATCCTGGACCACTTCCCCAGCTTTTCAAGAATGTCCTGTAGGTCCTGTATCCCTTCAGCTGTGTTCTTTCTCCCTCAGAGCTTGGTGTCTCCATGAATAGGTGCATTTTATTTTTAAGAAGTTTTTTTTTTTTTCTTCGCTGGGTCTGACTACATTTTTCTTTGAAGTGGGGATAGTAATTTTATTTTGGTTTGGTTTAGGATTATATGTTTAGTTAGACTTACTTTGGGGGTTTATTTAATTTAAGTTTATATATTTTATATCATTGTTTTGGTTTAGTTGTATTGTAGCGGCATGTGTCGGCCTACAATCCCCATGGTGGTACGCTATTCATCCTCCTTGCTTCATGCCCTCCACCCTTTTTATCCTCCCCCTCTCCACTTTGATATATACCAGCGTTGTAGAGCATTGGGAATTGCTCGAAGGAGAGGGAGGAGGGTGGAGGGCTGTGAACCAGGGAGGATGGACGAGGGGGGCCTTCGTATCCGGGTAGTGAGATCTAGAAGGTGCCCTGGGGTAAAATGGAACCCAGACCATGGTTTTCCCTGTCTGGTGTCCATACCCAAGGGTGCTACAGAATTTGGTAGGCAGATGGGCTTGACAGCCTCCGAGGTTCGTTCAACCCGGGCGGTGTTATGCAATGCTAAGTCTGTCAGAAACAAGACCGGCATTATTGCTGATCTTGTTGGTTTGGTGGACTTAGCTTGCATCACTGAGACCTGGCTGGATGAAAATCCAGGCCCCACGTTGGAAGCCATGACTCCGGCCGGGTACTCGGTGATGCACCACCCGAGATTGGACCACGGGGTTGCAGTCTGTTTTAAGATGGAATTGGATCTCACAAGTGTGGTTGTGGGAGAGACTGAGTCCTTTGAGTGTACAGTGGTAGCAGGTGTTGGCGTTTGAATCATATTCATCTACCGTCCACGAGGAGATGGGAAACGGTTCTTACAGGAAGTGGCAGACTTCATCGTTGACATGTCGTTGGAGTCACCCAGATCGATGGTTCTGGGTGACTTTAATGCCTGGGTCGACGATGAACTCTCGCAATTTGGTAATCACTTCCTCCAATTAATGACTTCTTTGGGCTTTGCACAGGTGGTTTCCACTGCTACCCATAAATCTGGACATTCCTTGGACTTAGTCTTTCTCCTAGGGATTGATGTTACTGATTTGGGGGTGGAATCAGTCGTATTGTCAGACCACTGCACCGTGGGGTCCAATTTTAATACCCCCCTGAGAAGGCCTACCCCTGTGGAGATGGTGAGATACCGCCCTTTACGGGATACTACTCCCCAAGGCCTTGCGGCGGTTCTTGGCCTCTCATCCCACGCGCTGGCGAGCAGTAGTCCAGAGACCTTGGTGACAGCCTATAATAGGGCAGTTGCATCGGCTATGGATACTATTGCTCCTGCTCATGTACGCCCCCTCTCCCTTTGTGCCAAGGCACCCTGGTTTGATGGGACATTGAGGGAGATGTGGAGACAGGGGTGAAGATTAGAACGCTGCTGGCGCAGATCCGCCAGTGATACCGACTGCTTTAAATTGATGGACCATTACTCTATCAATCTGCAATCACCCATAAGAAGGCAGAATTCCTGTCCAGGGAGATTGCTGTTGCTAGGAACTGACCAGCTCAGCTTTCTCGAACTGTGGACAGGCTGTGCAACCCAGCCTGTCTACAAGTTTGGAGAGCTTTTTCACAATTAGAGTGTGAGGAGCTCGCTCGTTTCTTCGCTAATAAGGTGGCTGACATCAGGGCGAATCTGCATCCTGCAGCTTCTAAGGGGGATGCGGTTGAACAGCGTGAGTTCACAGTGCCTCAGTTTTTGTGGTGTTCCTTCAGCAGACCTGATTTCATGGATGTCATGAGGATTATCCATGGTATGCACCCTATGAGCTGTAGTTTGGATCCTGGACCGACTTCCCTAATATTGGGTTGCTGTGACATCATCGGTCCAATCCTTGTGCAAATAGTCTGGTGCTCTCTGGAATCGGGCGAGTTTCCTAGCTCCCTGAAAGAGGCGGTGGTGACACCGCTCTTGAAGAAAGCTACCTTGGACCCTGACTGTTTCACAAACTACAGACCTATCTCAAACCTACCCTTCATTGGGAAGGTGATTGAGAAAGTAGTGGTGGTCCAATTGGAGAACCATTTAACCATCCATGACATCTATGAACTCTTCCAATCTGGTTTTTATAAAAGACATAGTACTAAGACTGTGCTGGTCTGGGTGCTTAATGATCTCCTGAGGGCGAGAGACCAGAAGAGACTCTCTATTCTAGTTCTTCTTGATCTCTCCTCAGCTTTTGACACCGTGGATCACGTGGTGTTGTTAGCATGCCTGAGGCAGATCTGTGGAATATCAGGAACCGTCCTCGGATGGTTCACCTCATTCCTCACTGGGAGATCACAAAGAGTTGTGTCGGGGATCTTTTCCTCTGGCCCAATTCCTTTGTTGTGTGGGGTGCCTCAGGGTTCTGTGCTATCTCCCATGTTATTCGTGGTGTATATGCTGCCCCTCGGAGACACTATAAGACGGTATAAGCTGAGGTTTCACTGCTATGCAGATGATACCCAGCTATACCTGTCTTTTGCTCCTGACCAGGATGGAGCTCTCTTGGTGTTTAACAACTGTCTGAAAGAAATCCAGGATTGGATGGATTCTAGTTGGCTGAAGTTGAACTCAGAAAAGACAGAGGTTTTGGTAGTGGATCCGGGTTGTCAGATAGAGAGGCCGCATGTTGGCGCACCCTCAGGAATTTTTCTTGGGGGTATGTCACTTCCAACCTCCAAATGGGTGTGTAACCTAGGGGTTATCTTGGATGACAGGCTGACACTACAGTCACAAGTGTCAGCAGTCATCAAGACTTCCTTTTACCATCTTAGGAATATCGCTGGAATGAAGCACCTTGTTCCGTCTGACTTGTTACCAACGTTGGTCCACGCCTTTGTGTCCTCACACTTAGACTACTGCAATTCCCTGTATTTTGGGCTTTCTGGGGTTGAAATCTGCCGCCTCCTGCTAGTGCAGAATGCAGCAGTCTGGGTTTTGACTGGGACAAGCAAGTCTTGCCACATCTCCCTGGTGCTGCGCGATCTGCACTGGCTTCCCGTTAGGTGGCGGATCACCTTTAAAGTCTGTTTATTGACTTTTAAAGCCCTACATGATCAGGGTCCAGCTTACCTGAAAGATCTTCTGGTTCCTTACTGCCTGGGCCAATTACTCCACTCAGCCGATGAGGGGTTGCTAGAGATTCCAAGAGTGAGCCTAAATTCATCTGGTTGCAGAGCCTTTTCTTATGCTGCTCCCACTCTTTGGAATTCTCTACCCCATCGGTTGCGGAAGTGCACCTCCATGGAGGAGTTTAAGAGGGACTTAAAAACCTATTTGTATCAGTCTGCCTTTTTGGATTATTGATTGTGTTGTTTTATTGTGAGACTGAAGTTTAATCTGAGTTTTATCTGTGTTTTATTATGCTTGTACAGCACCTTGGAAATTTGAAAGGCACTTTAGAAATAAAATGTATTATTATTATTATTATTTTGTCCTTAATGAAATTCCCAGTGTCATTGATGAAGACAGTGAACAACACCAGCCCCATCACCAAGCCCTGCAGGACCCTACAGGTGACATCTCTGGTGCCAGATAACTCCCACCACACAACCACCCTCTGGGTTCTGTTCTTCAGTCAGTTTTCCACCCATCTGGTCATGGTACGGGGTCATAATGTTGCAAAACATTATGCTGCATGGCTAAATCGCACTGCCAATACAGCGCAATTTATGCCATGTGGCATAACTTTTTTGCTGTGGGGGGCTCCCCCTACTAAAGATTCTTAACTCCAGGGAGGGTCCAACTCGGGGAGCGCACGAAGACTGAAAAAAAACATTTCTGGGACCGGGACTCAAACCTGGTCCCAGACGGAGTGCCTGGGTTCCTGCTGCTGTGGCTCTGTTCAGTGAGCCATGGCAGCTGCTCGGCAGAACCCACTCCTAGCAGAGGTCTTATCCTCAGCCTGGGAGTATGTGAATGGAGCAATACAGCGTACAGCAGTATATGCGGTATTGTACCATTTGCTGTCCTAGACAGCGCTATTACAGGTTAGCTATAATGTCATACACTATTAAGCATATGGCATTATAACCCGGTAGGTCTGGTCATCTTCTCCCCAACCCCGAGATCCGCCAACTTCCTGATCAACCTTTTGTGGGGCACAGAGTCAAAGGCCTTGCTAAAAACAGGATGTCTACCACTTTGCCCTGTCTACTGTATTAGTGACCCAGACAAAGAAGTCAATCAGATTTAGTTGACACAGTACCCCCCCCATAAACCCATGCTGCCTCACATCTAGGAGACCATGCTCTTCTAAATATTCTACCAATCTTTTCTTAAGTATGATCTCCATGAGCTTACACATGATTGAGGTCAGACTGACTGGTCTGTAATTCTCTGGGTCCTCCTTGGGGCCGCTTTTGTGGAGGGACACCACATGTGCTGCTCTCCAGTCCTGTGGAACCATGCCTGACTCCAGTGAACTGTTAAATAGGCCTGTCAGTGGCCCTACCAGCTCCTCAGCAAGCTTCCTTAGTATCCTTGTATGTACCGTGTCTGAGCCTGGCGATTTGTCCACCTTGAATGCTAGCAACCCCTCCCTCCCTCACTCTATTCTCCTGTATCACTACATCTATATCCCCCCACTCCTCTTCTCCCTCCTGAAGGCACTGGTCTATCCTTCTCCCTGGCAAAGACAGAAAATAAGTATTCATGTAGTATTTCTGCTTTTCCACCATTATCCTCCACCCACTCCTCCACTTTCTTAAGCCTAACAATCCTGTCCTTCTTGTCCTTTTTCTTGCTTATATAGCAAAAGAAGGCCTTCTCCCCTTCGTAATTCCTTTAGCTAGCTGTCCTTCTGTGCCTTAGCTCACCATACTTCCTTACTTGCCTCACTAGCAAACCTTAGATAATTTTCCTGGTTCTAGGTCAAAACCGCTAAACATTAATCATGCAGTTGAAAGGAAGGCAGTAAAACTGTGTCTGTAAACACAGTGCTAACAAACTACAGCAATGCCACAGACAGTGCTAGAAAAGCCATGTAGAAGCAGCATCCAAAGCAAGAGTTGGGGAACCTGAAAGTTCTGGAATTCCCATAATAAGTAATGGGTAATAATGGGAAGGTGGCAAAACAAACTGGAAGGTGGAGGGCACATTTACTTGGAGGTGGGATGTAGATTGCCCATGCAGGAATACTATGAGACTGACTAGAAAGCAAACCTAAATAAGACCATCTGTATTTTTTTATGCAGGGGACTAGTCCCCATGAAACCCCTATAATTGTATATAATCAACTTCGGGAGGAGGTGGACATTTTTTTGGGGGGGGTATTTACTGTAGGTGTCAAAAAGGTGATCACGGCAACAACATGTATGAGCTGGGATTCAAACCCCAGTCAGCTGGATGCAGGACTTTTTTTGTGTGCTTCTACTCTCTACACAATGGTGTTAGCACAGTGAAGCAACACACAGTTGTGGACTTATACTAGAGAACAGCAACATGGTGAACTGCGCTGTTATGCACCTGTAGCTGTTTTCAGTTATGCTATTTTCTCTGCATGGTTTTTACCATGCTTTTATTGAAATGCGCTTTTGACCTTCTACCAATCCAACAGGTCGTAATGTTGTACACTTAATAGCGTACAACATTATAGTTAACCCATAATAGCGCTGTCTAGGACAGCGAATGGTACAATACCATGTACACTGCTGTACACAGTATTGCACCATTCACACACTCCCAGGCAGAGGATGAGACCTCTGCTGGGAGTGGGTTTCACTGAGCAGCTGCTGTGGCTCACTGTACAGAGCCACAGCAACAGGAACTCAGGCACTGCATCTGGGAATGGGTTTGATTCCTGTCCCAGAAATTTTATTTTTTCTGTCTTGTGTGCTCCCAAGTTGTACCCCGGAGTTAAGAATCTTTAGTAGGGGTCTGAGTGGTGTAGTCCTCAACAGGAGGTGAGGTGGCACTTCAACAGAAAAGAGGTTATGCTGATGGCATAAATCGACCAAAATGGCAGCTGATTAAGCATGTGGCAATGTCTTGTGACATTATGACCCCTTGCCCTACCAATTTTCCCAATCCACCTCTCTCTTCATCTTCCTGAATTTCCTATAGGCTAACCTCTTTTCCCTTACTCCCTGGGTGACCCCAGAACTGAACCAGCTGGGTGCTTTGGTCCTTGTATTCTTCTACGTGAGCCTAACTCACTACTCTGTGGCAACCAGTATTCCTTTATTAATGATGAACCACTTTTGCTCAACCCCTATATCTGCTCTGATATCTGTCAGGTGGCTCCTTAGCACTTCACCAATCTTCCTGAAGTCCACCCTCCTAAAATCCAAGATTTTGGTCTTAGTTAGGATGCTTTCCCTGCCCATATCTAACTGGAACCAAACTGTGCAATAGTCACTCCCACCCAGGGGCTCTCTCACCATTATTTCCTGTACATGCTCCCCATTTGTGAGCACTGGATCAGGAACTGCCTTTACTTATGTTGGTTCTGTGATGACCTAAGTCAGGAACCCACTCTGCAGTCCTTCCAGGATCACTTGACTCCTAGTACATGTTGCGGATGATGCACTCCAGTTAACCTTGGGCAGGCTGAAGTTAAAACAAGAATGAGTGCAGTTTGGGAGTCTTTATCAAGAACAAACAAGTGTTGTTTTTTTTTCTGTGGCAATTATGAAGGTAGTGAGCAGGTGCACAATGCCTGCACATTAGCAATAGATCACAGAATTTGTGAATATGCACAAATTTGTAATCTAGGAAGTTATTAGGAAGATTGTCTGAAGGAGATATGCATGCTTTGGATGCCAGATATCACCTCAGTTGTTAGATGGCTTTGCACAATCATGTTAGACAACACAAGGCTGAAGGAATGTGACAAGGAACAGTAAATACATTAAAGGGAATAGTTTTAAGTGAGCTGGTGTCATAATTAGAAGAGCATAGAGATGATGAGATACCTCCTTGTTCAAATTGTTAGAATCTGGGAAATTGTGTTAGTGCAGACTCCAGGAGTTGGAGCCAACTTTCTCTGGAAAAGTCAACACAAGACTGAAGGAGGGATAACTGGGGATAATTCCAGATTTCAGAGCACAAACTCAAGGAAGAGATGTAGTATCGATGTTTAATGCAAACGTTGGTGAGATTGTCAAGATTGCATTTTCTCATGATTATGATGCCAATGTAATTCACTTGGTTTGTGCTGCTCAAATTTTTTGAAAAGATATTCTTTCCAAATATTACTCATCTGATGGGTCTTTTCAACATGGATGTGAACACATTGTAGTTCCACAAAGTCTTCTTGCTCTGGTGAGAATGATATTACAGGGCCCCAATATTACAGATCAAAAATTAGCAAAATATACTAAGATAAAAATATGAGAACATACTGCAACAGATATTTGATATGGAACTTTCATAGCCTGATTATGTGCAGTTACAGAATGTTATTTGTGTTAAGTACACTTTTTGTGAGATAATGGCTGTAAAAATATCCTGTTTCCATTTTATTACCATTCCAAGCAATCTTTTTAGGAGTTTATCTTTAAAGATATATCTGTTATACACATTTCTAAAGATGACATAATGAGTATTTGCTTGTCTTTACATGACAACACAGCTCTACATCACAGTTATCTGTATACTTCAGATTGTATAATAATTTTGGATATTTTTCCACATGATACAAGATTATTTCAACCCAGATGTCTGCATGCTCGATTTAAATTAGTGATGTAAAGGTTAAAAAGTTATTTGGTGTTATTTGTAATCATCTGGAACCATATTCATGGACCAATGAGTCAAATGTATAAATATTGTTGGTGGTTTTAATGTAATTAGACCATGTGTGTCCTGTTTTTATTTTATGGAAAACATAAAAACCTACTTATGTTTCAATTTTCTTGCTTTTTTCACATTTTGAACGATTTTTGCAAAAGTCTGCTAGACTATATTCTATGACTTCAATAATGAATCTGTGGGTTGGTATTAGAATATTGCTAAATGCCCCAAACAATTCTGAAATTCTCTCTGCCAGTGGAATTCCACATTTGGCACGGCTCCATCTGCAATTCCTTTCATATGAGGGCATGTAAAGATATGAAGAACATGGAAAATTATTCTTAGGTATTACAGGAGTAGAAGAGGATACGGAGATAATTTGGAGTGAGTCAGAGAACAAGAATATTTTATTAAAAATGTCTTCTTTAAAAGTTTGTTGTGAAGTTGCCAATATGTAAGAAATGCACCTACAACATATAAACAGTGAATATCTAAAGCTCAAATGATTGTACAACATCTGGATTAGGTGCATTTTTTATGAAAACACACATACAGTATGTATGAAAGGGTAATCATCAGGTCATGGGTTGATTTGATGTGGGGACTAGTGTTTTAAAGACAGCCTTTTTGATCTACATGTGTCTGATGACTTTACTACCATATTTAAGCTGGTTCATGCTACTACAGCTAAAACCAGTTATGTCCAGTTCCAGCAAGGTATTGGCATGGGGAAACACTTAGCTGTGTCCCAAATCTTATGAAACTACAGTTGATGTGCATTTACAATAATAATAAAAAAAAATTGTCAATGCTGAATATTTGCTTGCAGTGTAACAAGGCTTTAAAGAGCCCATGATGTTGTTAGGACAACTCTGAAAAACATCATATCTAGATACAATTTAGATTATATTTCACCTTTTTTCATAATTGTTGCCTTTATTTATTACTACACACATTTGCACGGAACAGAATCTCTGTCCTTTTTGCTCTGTCTGCTTGTCCACTTTACAGCTTTATTTATGACATCCCAATCTGTTGCTGTAGATATAATTATGATGTCATAAACAGGGCATTATTATGTCATCAGTAGACATGCACCCAAAGCTAATATAGTCCAAGTGACAGCAATCTTTTTATGTTACTTCCTCAATAATAAAGAAAACGGGTAAAGAATGCACAAAATATAGTTCTGGCTGAATGGTACAGAGGGTAAAAGCACAAAACTGTAAAACAATGAGTTTGAGGTTCAGCACCCTTCAGGGCCAAAAATGATATTGTATAAGGAAAGCTGTGCTACAGAAAAATTGTAGGCAGGCATGGAAGATTGAGGTGCTGGATGCCTTACCTCTCACCACACTTGTGGCTTGGGTTTGGAAATGGACCAAGGCTGCTCAGGGGCTAGTGGAGAAGGAGAATTTAGAACCCAATAATGGATCTCCTCCTTTGAGGTGGAGGGACAGTGTGTACTGCTGTTTGGCTGCCACTAGTGGAGGATTGGTGGCACAGCAGCAGTCAATGGAATTGAAAGCTGGAGGTCGGCATTGAAAGTGTGCACTGTCTTCATTTGAAAGTGTGCACCATCTTAATAGTTTTCCTGTGCACCATGGCATGCTGCTGGATCTTACTCTAGGTGAGTAAAGGATGGAAAAGAACCCCAGACTAAAGGATAATGCTGCAAACCTAAAGGCACCTTACCACCACCCACTCACACAATGAGGTAAGAAGTAGATGGGATACGTTGTGAAGCTGGGGTGAAGGGGCTGGGAATCAACAGCAGAAGGGGGTTAATGTGGTGGAGCAGGAGGATAAATCTGTATGAAAATAAAAGGACTGCAAAAATATTTAAGTGATAAACTAAATTATGTCTAACTCTCACATTATTCACTGTTATCCAACTGGTATCAGGGGATCTTTAAAGGGAACATAAACAATATGTAATTTGAATCAACTATTGCTTGTTTTCTGTTCATTACTGACATGCTGTTAACATATTTGAAACTAGTATATCTGCATTTTGCACAGTTTTTTCCCAACTCAGTTTAGCACTTTTAAATTGGTGCTTCCTGTTAGTAACTGGGACACACACACACACACACACGCACGCACACACACACACACACACACACACACACACACACACACACACAGTGAGACTTGATGTTTATCTTCAAAGCCTGATGATTTCTGCTAGCTAGCTAATAGCCAAAAAACCAATGTGATTGGTGGAGCTTTCTTCTTTTAACTTCAAAAGATTCACATCCCTCTGTAAGCTAAGCACTGTCATCAACAGCCTTCTCAGAATTGGCTTTGAAGAGGCAAGCCTCCTACATTTCTACAGTACATCTATTGGATTATACAGTAAAGACATGGAACATCCTTGTGTCTGTTTATGTACTTGTAACCATTGTAAATTATGTTATGCTCATGTATTACTATGATGTGGAACCTCTGTAAAAGAGCCTTTGGCTCAAAGGTAATTCCTAGAAATAAATAAATAAATACCTACACATCCCCCTACATTACAACAACAATATGTTTGCTTTGTGCATGCATGCATGAAACATAAAAAGGATAACAGAAATCAAGGTATCTGTTCACTAGGGAACTACAAACCCCACATTAGTATCTGTTACCTGTAATGGGCGCCTATTGATATAAAAATATTTCAGGTAAGATATATGGCTACTGTACATTTCTGTATTCTGAAAGTTCCTTTTGTTTATTATTATTTTATGTAACTGAATGCCATCTTAGCTCCTAAGAAAGCATTTGAGACATCTTGAAGCTTTCTTATAGGAGACCAACCAATTGGTCAGAGACTGGGACAGAGACTGAGTTTGCACTGCAAAGAACTATATCCATCATTTAGAAGCCTTCAGCTTCAAGCAGTGTATACCCTTGCTTCAATCCATTATTGTGTCTCAGATTGGTTTAACACACTGGAAGACATTATTTCTGTTGACCTTAGTAATATAATACTGTATATTCATGTATTGGAGATTATCGGATATATTTGATAGATACCTTTTACTGTTTTGATGATGAGCAGTTGTATCATATTTCAGAGATATCAATAAATATGAGGAAGTTAAAAAAAAATATCTGTTACCTGTCATGTTAAGCCATATTATACAAGTGTGTCTCAGAATTAAAGTAAGTGACTGGTAACCTGCCTTCTTTATGCATGGATACATTTTTGTATAACCCACGCATAAAGAACCAGTTGACTACATCACATCAATCAGAAATAAAACAATTACACACTTCCCAAGTCAAAAAAAACCCATCTTTTTGCTTCCACTAATGTGAGTGCTAGTTAAACCCACACAAGGAAAATGACCTCAATCTATCTGGGAGGGAAATGGCAGTGCTGGATGGAAGGCTTAGACACTACTTTGATATGTATTTAAACTAGCCATGTGGAAGGCAACAAAAATGAGGGAGGCAGTGATTAAAATTAAGCAGCAGAAAGGAGAAGCCCATGTAACATACATTTCCCAGGCATAGAGGGGCATTGGGACAAGGGAAGAGTTGGACAGGTAGGTCAATAGGTGGTTCTAAGGATGAGAGATGGGCTAAGGAGGGTGGACAGAGGAACAATGGAAAAGTGGTGGACAGCACCAGAGAAATGGGAAGGGTGAAAGATGGAATCAGGAAGGGATATCAGAGTAGAGGGAAGGAGGGATAAGAAGTGTGAAGAGTCATGTGTGCCAATACAAGAAGCTTAGGAAATAGAACTCCTGACCTAGAGGCAATCATTGGAGAGGCAGACTAGAATCTGATGACCATAGCAGAGTCATGAAGCACTGACAATCACAGCTTGGATGTGGCCATTCCAGGTTACACTATGTTCCAGAAAAACAGGGAAGAAAGGGAAGGGGGATAGACATGGAAACATGGAAACATAGAACTTGATGGCAGATAAAGACTGCCTGGCACACACCTAGTCTGCCCTTTTCCCTGCCTACTGTATAAGCTCCAGATCCTATTTGATCTGTGACCTACCTCCTCCTTCCTACCATTAGTTTTGCCTTCTGCCTGTCCCATGCATTCTTGAACTTGACAACTGTTTCTGACACCACAGCCTCATCTGGGAGGCTGTTCCATGCATCCACCACCATTTCTGTGAAAAAATACTTCCTCACAGTGCCCCTGAGTCTTCCCCCCTCCAGCTTCACATTATGAGCTGTTGTTCTTGCACATCTCCTTTTCTGAAAGATACTACCCTTTTGAACTCTGTTGATCCCCTTGAGATATTTGAATGTCTCTATCACATCCCCCCTCTCCCTCCTGTCCTCCAGAGTACGCATATTCAGTTCTCTCAATCTCTGCTTGTATAGTTTCTGTTTTAGCCCCTGGATAATTTTCATTGTCCTTCTCTGGACTGTTTCCACCCTGTTGATGTCCTTTTGGAGATGAGGTCTCCAGAACTGCATGCAGTACTCTAGATGAGGCCTCTCCAACTGCCTGTACAGCGGCATCACCACCTCCTGTTTTCTACTGCTGATACCTCTCCCTATGCACCCCAGCATTCCACTGGCTCTCCTCACTGCCTTCTCACATTGTTTGGGTACTTCAAGATCATCTGTTATGACTACCTCCAGGTCCATTTCCATTTTGGTTGTTGTTAGTACCTCCCCCCACCCCTTGTGTATTCTTCCCCTGGGTTTTGTTCCCCAAGTCCATGATTTGGCATTTCACGGCATTGAATCTGAGCTGCCACACACTTGCCCACTCCTCCAGTTTGCCTAAGTCTCTTCTCATTTTCCCAACCCCCCTGGAGTGTCAACCCTATTGCAGATCTTGGTGTCAGATATATGTTTTTGTGGGGAGTTGTTCTATGTGTGAGGAAAGGTATAAAAGCCACATACTGTAGATACAGGGACATGAGGGGGATGACAAAGGGATGGAAGTTCTTTGGGTTGACTTCAAGGCAGGAATCAGGATCTTTATCTGCATGGGGGTGGTGTACAGACCACCAACCCTGGGAAAGAATTCAGACAAGGTTTTAGGGGAGACTATTGGCAGAATGGCAAGCAAGGTGAGATACTGATTAAAGGGGACTTTAATCTGCTGTATGTAGACTGAAGCATGTTGGCTGCAGCTACAACAAGAAGTAGAGCCATCCTCTACTCCCAAAAGGGGACTTTTTTAAACTTCTTTGGTAACCAGGTAAGGCCCATGAGGCTCAAGTGCCTCTTTTTAGTGTGACCTGTGAGCACTGAAGAGATTAAGGGGCTTACTCAGAGTCACACTGTATGCAGGTGGAGGTTATGGGCATCAAACCCAAGTCTGCTGGATGTGCCAAGCTCATTCACAGTTCAATACTCTAACCTCTAGGCTATACTACCATCCCATTTCTTAGGAAACTGTTAACAGAAATCACTAGAGATGGGGCAATGCTGGACCTGGTACTAACAAACAAGGACAGCATTGCAGACTTCACAGTGGGTAGTCCACCGGGTACAAGCAATCACTGTATGGTGTGAGTTGGCATCCAGATTTGGCAGGTGAAATACCACACTAGGATGAGGGTCCTGGACATCAGGAGGGCTCATTTTCAGGAAAAGGTGACTACCTGATTAAATTCATTAAAGTGGGGATGGCCAGAGGTGAGTAGAGACCAAATGGAAAAAGATCAAGAAGGGTATAGCTAAGGCAACAGGATGCTGTTTGAAGGAGGTAAGCAAGAGTGGGAGCAGGAAGAAACCACTATGGTGTTCAAAGGAGGGGGGTAAGGTGGTAAGGGAGAAAAAACAGCTTTTAAGAAGTAGAAGGAGATCCAGTTGGAAGTGGATAGGGAGGCATCTCTGGCTAAACATAGGGAGGCAGGAAGGAGGGTGAAGACAGCTAAGACACAAACAGAGGAGAGGATTGCCAAGGAGGTCAAAAGAAGGATAAGACTTTTATCTGGTATGTGAGTGAAAAGAGGAAAGCAGAAGATCAAGAAAAAGCTGAAATTGTACTTAAGTACTTCTGCTCGGTCTTCACAGTAGAGGCGGGATGGACCAACATGTATCAGCAGACAGTGGCGGAAGGGAGGAGTGGGCACAGGTCCATTTTCAGAAGAGAGAGACCAGAGGAGATCGGAAGCCCTGAAAGAAAACAAGACAATGGGGCCATAATGGATTCACACAACAGTTCTAAAAAACTGAATAAGGTGGTAGTTATCCCCCAGAAGCACTATTCAGCACCTGATTGAAGATGGGGGAAGTTCCAGAGGACTGGAGGAGGGCCAGTGTAGATTCTTTGCACAAGTGTAGCAGCAAGGAGGAGGATAGCAATTACTGGCCAATCAGTCTCACATCAGTGGTGGGGAAATTAATGGAAACCCTACTGATGTACCTTGAGGCAAATGGGATGTAGGACCACCGGCAGCAAGGTTTCACAGGGGGAAGGTCATGTCAAACAAATCTCATAAATTTCTTTAAATAGGGGATTGGTGAGGTGAATCAGTAGGGGACAGTTGAGGTGGCCTGTCTGGACTTCAATAAGGTGTTTGATATCATGCTGCACAGGAGGCTAATAAAGAAAATTAATGGCCTGGGGGTTGGGGAGAAAGTGGTAAGCAGAGTATCATGCTGGTTGAAGGATAGGAGGCAAATGTTGGTGGTAAATGATAGTTACTCTGGGGACAGGAGAGTAACCAGTGGGGTGGCAGAGGGATCAGTAAAAGGTTTTGACCTCTTCAATGTCTTCATAAGTGACATTGCTCAGGAACTGGAGGGGAAAGTGTTCCTGTTAGCAGATGACACAAAAATCTGCAACAGGGTGGACACCCAGGAAGGGTGGAGAGAATGCAAAGGTATCTAGGGAAACTAGAGGAGGGGTCTAACGTGTGGCAGCTGGGTTTTAATGCCAACAAGTGAAAAGTCATGCACCTGGGGTGGGGAAACCTGGGAGAACTATAGAAGATGGGGAAAGGTACATACACACACCAAGCAAGAAAGGGGCCTTGGATTAATCATATCTGATGATCTCAAGGTGGCAGTGTAGTATCACAGACAAACATAGAAACAGAGACTTTTATAGCAGATAAGGAGTTCTTTGCCCATCCAGTCTGCCCAATTCACCCTACCTACATTACCATATGCAGTGCCCAATCTATAACTTTTTCTCCCTCCCCCCTTCCTTTCCACTATGATTCCCTTCTTTGTATCGCATGCATTCTTGAACCTCACCACCTCTCCTGGAATATATTACTCTTTATGTGGTGATACACCTCCCTATGTACCCCAGCATCCTACTAGCTCTCTCTACTACCTTGTTGCTCTCCCTGGCTACCTTTAGGTCATCTGATATGATTACCACTGGTCCCTTTCTGGCTTGGTGGTCATCAATACCACTCCATCCATTTTGCACTGCATCATGGGGTTTCTGTGCCCTAAGTGAATTATTTGTACTTTTTTGCATTGAAACCCAGCTGCCATACTCTTGACCTCTCCTTGTGTTTTCTCAGGGCTTGGCTCATCCTATCCACCACCATAGAGTGTCCACTCTATGCAGATTTTGGTGTCATACACAGAGGCAGACCTTCCATTCCAGCTCCTCTGCAATATTACTTGTAAAAACATTAAAGAGGACTGGTCCCAGCACTGATACCTGTGGCACTCTGCTGGGTTAAAGGGTCAATACTGCACATGTACAACAGTGTGGTATTGCACGGTGTGTACATTCAGCATTTTAATTCACATTGACGGGGTAGAATAGCGATAGGGATTTACCACTACCCCTGTCGCTGCACACTGATGGAAAGAGAGGAGAAGTTGTTGTGTGCCGGGTGCCTGGTTGAGCCACTCCCATGATGGAGTGGCTCGGGCACCAGCACATGGTGCAGTTGAGAGTCCTGAGACCGTTGTTCAGTTCCCCCTCCCCAGGTCTCCCCTGCTGCAACTTTTGCCAGCATGCTTTTTTCTTTAAATCAACCCCTTCTGAGTTTCTCCCTCGTCCCCAAAGTCTGCCCCCCCCCGGAGTTTGTTATATAAGTTCCAGGCGTTGTGGGGGGGGAAGCCCCTCACAAAAAAAAAATATAAAGACCCACTGTTTTCAATGGGCATGGTGCGTGGAACAGGTCAGTGCTTTGTCCTACTCTGTTTTTGTGTGGCGCTGTTTCACTGTGGCATTTTCATCTACACAGTTTTGTCATACGGCGGTGTGCCCCCCACTGGTCACCCTCTCTTCCTCATAGTGAACTCTGTTTACCACCACCCTCTGTTGCCTATCCCCTAACCAATTTATTATCCAGTTTGTCACCTCTGGGCCCACTCCTAAGCTACCCAGCATGCTTACTAGTCTCCTATGAGGAATGGTGTTGAAAGTCTTACTGAAATATAGGTAGGCCACGTCCACTGCTCCACCCTGATCAAAATGCTTTATCACCCAGTCACAAAATCTATCCAATTTGTTTGACATGACCTTCCCCTGTGAAACCATGCTGCCCTGGTCTTGTAAACCACTAGTTTCAAGATATTCCACAATCTTTTCTTTAAGCAGTGATTCCATTAAGTTTCCCACCACTGATGTCAAGCTGACTGGTCTATAATTGCTCGCCTCCTCCCTGCTACCAATTTTTTGTAGTAGGACTACAACCACTCTTCTCCAGTCCTCCAGAAACATGCCTGTTTCCACTGAGCTGTTAAATAGAACTGTCAGAGGTGCAGCCAGCATCTCCCTGAGTTCTCTCAGTACTCTTGAATGCACCCCATCTGGCCCCATTGCTTTGTACACCTTCAGATTAGGAAGTCCCTTCAGGTCACTCTCCTACATAAAATGGACTAGTGTCCACCCCCTCCTTCCAAAGCTTCTGATACTTTTTTGTGGCCCCTCCCCTTCTCATTCCTCTGTGAATACTGAACAAAAGTATTTGTTCAGGATGTCTGCCTTTTCCTGGTCCCCCTTTGCACAGTCCCTACCTTTCCTTTTAAACCTTACAATCCCACTTCATGTCTTTCTTCTTTTCACTTACATACTTAAAAAATGACTTGTACCCTTTTGTTACCTCCTGGAATATTCTCTCTTCAGCTTGTGCCTTTGTGCTTCTTACTGCTTTCCCTGCTTCCCTGTGTTTCCCCAGTACACCTCAGAATCCTCCTACCTCTGCGTCTCCTTATACTTTCTAAATGCTACCCTTTTAGCCTTTACCTTTTCAGCCACTTCTTTTGAGAACCATAGCAGTCTTTTTATGTTGTCTTGTGTGTGCAGTGCAGACAACATATTGGGGTTGCTTGAAGTGGAAGAGCAGGTTTTGGAGGCACGGTCGTGTTGTGGCCAGTGGCACAACTGCTTTTTAGGGCTGGGATCCATGGCACGAATTAGATTGCATGTTGTTTATGATAGCAGTTGCAAAACATGCCACCAACCTGAAACATTTTAGCCACTGCAATGAGGGAGCAACCCCTTATTGCAGGGCGTGCCTTGCCTGGTGTAACATTTCAATAAACATGGCGGGTGGTGGCTCACCACCAGCAGCTCATAGTCCCTAGTAAGCCGATGTAGGGGGTGCCCAATCCCTGTTGGCATATGTGACCTTTACTGATGTGGTCTGCCAAGGGGTGCCCCAACTCTTCAGAATCATCATGCCTACGAACACAGATATGTTGTCGACGGGGGTGCCCAACCTCCTGTCGGCATGTTAACCCTCCCCATTTTTCTGCCACTGTTCCACCCTGAATCTGTGTGCCACACTGATCCCACCCAGTGTGGCTAACATGCCCTGAAGAAATGTGCCACACTGGGAGCCCACCCCAGTGTGGCCAAACATGCAAAAAAAAAAAAAGAAAATGGCCCACGGTATTTTTTTTTATTTTTATTACCTGAAACAAAGGAAATGGTCCCTTGCCATCCTGTCCCTTCCCCCAGCCCACATCCACCCTCTGCGACCCCACCTCCTCATACCCCCCTCACCCCTTACTTACCTCTGGAGCCTGGCACGATGATCTTTGGTGGACCGGGAACATGTCTGCATTCTTTAAAGTCAGCCTTGAACTGAAGAAATGCCGGTAAGCTGCATAATGGCATACATTTTTTTTTCAACTATGGTGCACAACTCAGCCATTTTTGTGAATTTTAGCACCAAATTTTCAACATGGGGTTCTTGGGACCCCACCTCATGAATTCAGTCACTGTCATCTCGTTATTCGGTCCTGAAAGGTGATTTTGCGGTTATTCCTCAGAATCACCTTTTGGGATTGATTAACCAAATGACATTGTGACTGTTCATGAGGTGGCCTCCCCAAATAGCCTATGCTGCAAATTTGGTTAAAAAAATTCCAAAAATGACCATGTTACGAGAGTGCATTGCTCAGTTTCCTTGCACGCTTGTAACTTCGAGAATTTTTTATATTTTTACTCCAGATTTTCAACACTGCCATTTTTTCACACCTCCTTACGAACATTTCAGTTGTCATTTTCCACATCCTGCCCAAAATGTGTTTTCGCACATCTGGCGCACAGTGGCACAGTTGCTGTAGGAAAACAATGTTTGGGACAGAGTAAGAAAATCACAGTAACACTGTTCATGAGCAGGGGAACCAAAATCCCTGTGTTGAAAATTTAGTGAAAAAATTCCAAAAAATGACTGTGTTATGAGCGTGTGTTGTGCAGTTTCCATGCACGCTTGTAACATCGAGAATTTTCAATATTTTTACTCCAGATTTTCAACATTGCCATTTTTCCATACCTCTTTATGAACAGCACAGCTATCATTTTCCACATCCTGCTCAAAATGTGTTTTTTCAGCACGTACAGTGCACAGTAACGCAGTCGTTGTAGGAAAACAATGTTCTGGTCAGAGTAAGAAAATCACTGTAATACTGTTCATATGCAGAGGTCCCAAAATGCCTATGTTAAACAGCTGGTGAAAAAATTCCACAAAATGACTATGTTACAAGCGTATGTTGCACAGTGTCCACGTACAGTCGTAAGTTCGAGAATTCTTTATATTTTCACTCCAGATGTTCAACATTGCCATTTTGCACACCTTCTTATGAACAGTACAGCTGTCATTTTTCACATCCTACCCAAAATGTGGTTTCGCACATCTGGCACACAATGGCACAGTCACTGTCGGAAATCAATGTTAGGGACAGATTAAGAAAATCATACTGCCACTGTTCAACAGCAGAGGTCCCAAAATGCCTATGTTAAAAATTTGGTGAAAGAATTCCAAGAAAAGACTGTAATGAGCATGTGTTGCACAGTTTTCATGCACACTCATAACTTAGAGAATTTTTAATATTTTCACTCCAGATTTTCAACATTGCCATCTCTTCACAGCTCCTTATGAATGGTGCAGCTGACATTTTTATGCGCTGCAGAATGGCACGGTCAATGTGGGAAATCAACGTTCAGGACACATTAACAAAATCACAGTGACACTGTTCATGAGCAGAGGTCCCACATGCTTTCATGAAGTGGGGTCACAAAAAGGCCATGTTGAAAATTTGGAGTGCAAATACCAATAAACGCCCAGGGCGTTAGGCTTTCTAACCATAATGTCCCACCCTGTAGAGACTAACAGGCATCAGGATGTGCCTTTGGATTGTCAGCTGTAATGCTCATGCCATTCATCCCCACCCCCACCCTGCAGCCACTGACAGCCATCCAGGTGTGCCTTGGATTCTTCAGCCCTAAGGTTCACCCCATTCTATTATGCTGCACCCATCTCAACATACTTTCTTTTGAAATGGGGTGAGCATAAGGTCTGATGACCCCATGGCACAAAGCAACACTTGTCAGAGTCTGCAGGGTAGGGTTAGGTGAAATGGCATAAGCATTATGGCCAACAACCCAAAGGCACATCCTAATGCCTGTCATTTTCTGTAGGGTGGGGTTGGGTTGACGCCGGTTCTATACTTCACTGCCAGTCCTACTATGTGTCTGTCTAACACCTGCACTACCAATGCCAGTGCCAGCAAGACAACATTTGGCATTGACAAATGCTGGTTTCCTCTTGCTTTTGCTCACTTGATTTATTGCCTTTACTATGCTCACTTTTATCTTTTCCCACTGTTCTTCAACCCCATCTGGGCCATCCCCCCACACCCTCATCGTGTCATCCCTGAGGCATTCACCCATCTTTATAATGCATATACAGTCACTTCACTACCAGTCTAGCATTGCTTGTAAAGTGCTTTGGGATACTGTGTATGAAAAGCTCTATATAAATGCTGATTCTTCCTCTTCTTCTTCTATGAAATCTGCTCTTCTGAATTCCTGGACCCTCACCCTTATGTGATTCAATTCCACAGCTGTCCTTATATTGAACTGCACTGTATGGTGATCACTGGTCCCCAAGTAGCCTCCCACCTTGACATCTGCAATACTGTCCCTGTTAGTGAGTACCACGTCCAGTATTGCCCCATTACAAGTGGGTTCACTGACTAGTTGCCTTAGGAATGCCCCTGCTGACAGTCCAGAATACCTCTGCTTCTAGTTGAAGTTGCTTCTTGGATGCTCCAGTCTACATCTGGCAGGTTGGAATCCCCTTCCAGCAGCACCTCCCCCTTTCTGCCATTTTACCAATGGCTTCCACCAGTACCTTATCAAATTCCTCCTCCTGTGCTGGAGGACTGTAGATCACTCCAGTGTGAATAGTGGCTCATTCTCTGTCTCCAGGGTGACCCACAGTACCTATGCCTCCCCCTGTAGTCATTGTATCTCCATCGCTTGAACTCTGGGCTGGACCTGTTGTTAACACCTGCCTGACATTCGCAGTGGTGAAACCAGTGATTTCTTCCAAAGGTGTCTTCTTATGTCTGCTTTATGCTGTTAAACTCCCCTAGCAGTAATGACAGTGCTGCTGGGGAGGATACTTCAAGTGACTTTGCTTTAATCTGTATCTGTCTGAAAAAATGGACATTCAACACAGATTTTAATTTATAACTCTGACAAAAAAGTGCTTAAAATGTTGTCCATTGACTGGCACATATTTCCGACCTGGACTTACTTTTAAGTATCAATTTTAATTCTGGTTACTTATTGTGTGGGTAGTGGGTTTGTATATTTTTTTGCAGTTAATCTTTTTATTTAAAAAAAAAACAACAGATAAGAATGGTAACAGTTACACAGTGTTAAATCAAACATGTACATAATCATACCATATTCCCATGACATAAGTAACTTTCAGTAAAAAATCTAACCAAAAGACATCAAAGAACAAAACTATAAAGTCATAAGCAGAGCAACGTACAGAACAGTTATACGACCAATCAAAACAACAGCCTGAGCTCAAGGCAAAGACAAAACGAATAACCACCAGAACAAATAAAGAACAGTCATTACCCAACTAATACGAGTCATGGCACAAAAAGACAGCACTGGAAACAGACCCCAAAGGGGGATGTAAACATAGCTTATGTCAATGGGCTGTACCAACCTCCATATCCAAGGTGGATTGAGAGGGGAAAATGTGACAATACTTAGAATCCAGGAACATATTCCAACATCTATAGTATTGTGGCAAGGGGTGGGTGGCAAAATGGGATAATCGTTCAAAAACTGCCAGCTGACCAACGGCCCGCAACCAATCAAAAATAGAGGGAATGACATTGGTTCTCCAATTGCATAGAATCAACTGTTTTGCTGCAACCCCAACAACAGTGGCCCATTGAGCTTCAAAAGAGTGTTTGGGGGTATCATCGATACAGCAGCCCAATAACAACAGAGGTGCAGTTACGTCAACCTGGGAACCAAACAATTCAGTTGAGATCTCTATGATACGCTGCTATAAAGGGTGAACCCTGCGGCAGTCCCACAGGATATGATACAAATATGCAGCAGAATGACTGCAACACCAGATTTGATCATGATTCATTAAATCTATCTGTTTCAGAACCTGCGTGGTTCTATATCCCCTCATAATGGTGTTATTAAGAATGAGACGGCTCTGCCCAGCCCTACAAGATTTATATCTTCAAAACCAACAATGCTCGCATTGAATATCACTTATTTGAATTAAGGATGGGAGAACCTCTAAAGGTTCTGAGGTTCTAAAAGGTTCTGATAAGCATAAAAAGGTTTGGATGATTATCGGAACCTTATCCTAACCTTTTATAACCTTTATGGTTTTATGGTAACTGTATGTGAAAAAAAAATCATTTTAAACAGCTTTTAATCAACATATCTATAGAAGAAAGCAATTAAACCACTGTTTAGTAGTACTAAATAGCATGATTAGTGAAATGAGATGAGGCGTGAATAATGTGACTGTGGATGTGCCTACTTGAGGATGGTGAAGATTTGGCCCAAAGGCAAGCAAATCCTAGATCTCTTTTTTTTCTTTTTAACCAATATCGTGACTCTGACTTTTTGCAGAAGGGGATATGTTTGGCACCACTTTTGTTTAGCAATGGCTTTTGGTATGGAACATGATGTAAAGCAACATGGCAAAAAAAGACAACACCAGGCAGTCCGAAAGTCACCACTTCACTATTGATACTACCACTACTATTAGCCTCAGAGTGAAAATCAGAGCTAAGCAAAATTTTTACATTTTAATCAATCTGGTTAAGGCACATTTAGCTGAATGTTCTCCTAAGAAAGAGAAAGTGACTGTGTGTGAGATCAGGGACTTGTCTGCCACAGTTGCTACCAGTTCAATCCTGTCATGTACTGGCTGCATCTCCCACCCACCCCAGGATAACGATGATATGGTCCAAAGGCAGGCAAGTTCCAGATCTCTATTTGTTGTTAAACCAGTCTCCTGAGTCTGACTTTTTGTAGATGGTGACAATGTGTCTGCAATGTATGTCACCAACTATGTTCACCAACGGCTCTCAGTAAGGAACACAACAGGTAGGGCACCCAGCAGAACATGAACACTAACAGAAGCATCGTACTGGAACAAGGCTCATAAGTGATATGACATGATAACTGGGTGTTCTGAGTCATGATGAAACTGAAGATTAAAAAAAAAAAACAAAAACAGGGTTGCACCAAAAAAAGTTGAAGTGGTGTGATTTGTGATGACCTTGAAGAACGTGATTCATTGTGATAAACATGACTCATGAACTTCGCACTGGCAGTGCTTCTTAGAGCACTAGAAACTGGATGGAACTGAGCTTCCACAAACAGTTGCCATTAAAAATGTGAAATACCTATGTCTGTACTTCCCTGAACTGCTACAATGTTTGGTCTGAGATTATATCTGCTGGATTAAATACAATTGGCTTGTGAGGACAAAGATTCAAGTCCATCTGTTAGTAGGGTATTCTGCAGAATGTGAACACTAACAAAAGCATCATACTGGATGAAGGCTCATGAGTGACATGATGTGACATGATAATTGGGTGTCCTGATTTATGATGAAACCAAAGATTAAGAAAACAAAAACAGAGTTGAACCAAAAAGGTTGAAGTGGTGTGATTCATGATGACCATGAAAAATGTGATTCGTTGTGACATGATGTGAGTCATGCACTTGGCACTGGCAACATTTCTCCGAGCACCAGAAACTGGATGGAACTGAGCTTACCCAAACAATTGCCATTGAAAATTTGAAATACCTAAGGCTGTACTTTCCTGATGACAGATGACTGACTTCTTGGGGGGGGGGGTCACACAGACAGTATGCAAGAAGTGGCACTGGTGCAGATTTTATTTCACACACACACACACACATACTCTCAGAATTTATATTTCACAAACCACCTACTTTATGGGCGATGCTATAGGCACTGCTGCTACCCATACAGATTCAGGGACCATGCCTGGCCTAACCTTCTCTGACGCAGCACTTTTTCCCTTCAAGTATTTTTTTGTTTGCTTATTCCATGTGATGTGACAGAATGCCCAGCCTACTGAGCCAAAGCATATACCCCACTGAGCAAGCACATGGAGGAAACTGACTGATGACTGATTTCTTTGGGGGGTCACACAGACAGTATGCAGTAAGTGGCAATTGTTGATTGAATGGCAGATTTTATTTCACACACATATATGGAATTTATTTCACACACCACCTAGGCTAAGGGCAGATGCTGCATGCACTGCTGCTACCCACAGAGATTCGGGGACCCTGTCTGGTCTAACCCTCTCTGACACAGTACTATACTTTCCCTTCACAAATTTTTTTTTTATTCCACGTAATGTGACATAATGCCCTGCCCACAGAGCAAAAGCTTATACAGTACATTCCACTTAATAGGGACACGGTTAATGGGGACGTTCGGTTAATCGGGACATTTCTCTGGCTACTGATTTTTCCCCATTCATTTCAATGATGTTGCTATTCTGTTAAGCGTGACACCACTTTCACTTCTTTGGGATGTTTTTCCACGCTACTGTTACTTAGGAACCAGTGACCAGTGACAGAAAGTGACAGACAGAGTTTTCTGCAAGATGTCAGGCAAGAGGACTGAGCTCATGCTCACACAGTGAGTTAAAGTAGTAGAAGCCTTGCAGGCACCGAAGGCTTCGCTGTCCAATGTTGCCAAAGATTTTGGCATTTCTGAAAGTCAGGCTGGCAAAATTAGCCAGTATTGGGATTCTATAATAAGCGAGTGGCTAGCAAATGTCAACCCTGCATGGAAGTGAAAATGCGAGGGTAAAGATGGAGAAGTTGAGGACACCTTTCTTCTATGGTTCAATGGAGCTCTGAGTAGGGGAGCATGGCTGTCTGGACCTCTCCTAAAGAAAAAGGAAAATGAGCTTGCCATTCAGCTGGGGCATGAGACATTTGAGTCTACTGATGGGTGGCTCTCTAGGTGGAAGCAAAGGCACAGCATTGTGTACAGAAAAGAACATGGAGAACAATCTGATGCTGACATGGATGTAGCCACCGACTGGGTCTCTTCTGTGCTGCCTGCTTTGTTAAAAAGAGTACCCTCCCAATTTTGTGTACAATGTGGATGAAACTGGCCTCTATTTCAGGGGCTATCCAGACAGAGGGCATTTCCATAAGCAGAATGATCTTTTCTGGGGGGGGGAAGGCAAAGGACAGAGTAGCGCTGCTTGTGTGTGCTAATATGGACAGCACGGACAAACGTCCCCAGCTCCTCATTGGAAAAAGCAAGCGTCCTTGATGTTTCCCCAAAGACCTCAAAACACTGCCTGTCTCCTACTACGGATCATCCAATGCGTGGATGACAGCTTGGATATTTAAGGACTGGCTTACTGTATGGGAGAGAGAGCTCAAATGCAAATGAAGACATGTTCTACTGTTTCTGGACAATTGCTCAGCTCACCCCAATATCATTGGAATGGTCCCACACATAAAAATTGTTTTTCTACCACCCAACACCACAAGTCTAGTGCAGCCCATGGGTATGGGTGTAATTCGTAACATGAAAGGCCACTATCGTTCACTGATGGCAACTGGTATCATGGATATAATTGACAAAGGAGAGGAAGTTATGGCATCAGCAATTGCCAAATCTGTGACAATTTTGGATGCGATATACATGATTGCCAGGGCATGGCAGACTGTATCCACCTTAACTCTCCATCACTGTTTCAAAAAAGGTGGCTTTAAAACATCTGGTGATGCTGTTGATGCTGGTGATGAGCTGTTTAATGGAGCATTGAGTAGCCAATCAGACCCCATCAGTGATCTCCACGATGTTGTCACCCCTGAGTTCATGTCCTCATAGGAGTTTGCTGATTTAGTTGACATTGATGAGAATGCCAAAACAGGAGGGGAATCGTCTGATGTTACAATTTGTGAAGCTGTGAAAAGGTTACCATTAGACGAGTCCTCACAGGACTCTTCCAACACTGAGGACGACACGCTGCAGAGTCCGATCACAAACGCCAATGCCCTGGTTCATTTATGCAGTCTCATGATCTGGTGTGCACAAAATGGAGAAATGGCCTCATGGGAAGACCTAACAGAAATCGAGAAGTGGATAATAAATAAGATCTGCACCGAATCAAGGCAAAGCAGAATCCTGGATTTTTTCAGTGCTACTGAGTGACTGAGTGACCAGACTGTAACTGGAATGAAGCGAGCTAAGCTTTAATTTTCTTATTACTGTACAGTACTGTACAGCACTTTGTAATGTCACAAGCAAACTAAAAAGAAAGAAAAAAAGGTTATTGCAGTGCTGCACTGCTGCACTTGAATAAATAATAATAATTAATATTTACATGATTAGCATTTTTTTTTCACTGACAGGTTGTGTTTCCGCCACCCAAACAACGCTACATATAGCAATCCTGATAGTTGGGACAATCAGTTAATGGGGACAAATTTGGATCCACGGGGCCGTTCCTATTAAGAGGATTCATCTGTACTCCACAAAACAAGCACAGGGAGGAAGATGACAGATGACCAATTTCTTGGGGGGGGTCACACAGAGAGTATGCAAGAAGTGGCACTGGTACACTGACAACTGGCTGGCAGATCTTTATTTTACACACACACACACACATACATATGCACACATGCAATTTATTTCACACACCACCTAGAAAAAGGACCGATGCTGCAGGCACTGCTGCTACACACAGAGCTTCAGGGATCCTACTTTACCTAACCCTCTCTGACACAGTACTTTCCCTTCAAGGATTTTATTTATTTTTTTTATTCATTCCACATGATATGATGGAATGCCCTGCCCACTGAGCCAACGTGTATACCCCACCAAGAGAGCACAGGAAGGAAGATGACAGATGACTGACTTCTTGGGGGGATCACACAGACAGTATGCAAGAAGCGGCACTTGTTGGCTGGCTGGCAGATTTTATTTCACACACAGACACAGAATTTATTCCACATAACACCTAGGCTAAGGCCCGATGTTGCAAGCACTGCTGCTACCCACAGAGATTCAGGTACCCTATCTG
The DNA here is from genome assembly GCA_016271365.2 of Neoceratodus forsteri. Classification (NCBI taxonomy): domain Eukaryota; kingdom Metazoa; phylum Chordata; order Ceratodontiformes; family Ceratodontidae; genus Neoceratodus; species Neoceratodus forsteri. The sequence continues at coordinate 1,372,345,005 of CM057450.1, read as the reverse complement.
GCCTAATCCTCTCTGACACAGTACTTTCCCTTTAATGATTTTTTTATTTATTCCATGTGATGTACTTTCCCTTCAAGGATTTTATTATTTTATTTTATTTATTCCACATGATGTGACCGAATGCCCTGCCCACTGAGCCAAACCTTATATCTCACCAAGCGAGCACAGGGAGGTAGATGATAGATGACTGACTTCTTGGGGGGTCACACAGACAATATGCAAGAAGTGACACTGGAGACTGGCTGGCTGATTTTATTTCACACACACACACACACACACACACACACACACACACACAGAATTTATTTTACACGCTACCTAGGTTAAGGGTCGATGCTGCATGCACTGTTGCTACCCACAGAGATTCAGGGACCCTGACTGACCTAATCCTCCATGACACAGTACTTTCCCTTCAAGGATGTTTTTTAATTTATTCCATGGGATGTACTTTCCCTTCCAGGATTTTATTATTTTAATTTATTTATTCCACATGATGTGACAGAATGCCCTGCCCACTGAGCCAAACCTTATACCCCATCAAGTGAGCACAGGGAGGTAGATGATAGATGACTGACTTCTTGGGGGGGGTCACACAGACAATATGCAAAAAGTGGCACTGGAGACTGGCTGGCTGATTTTATTTCACACACACACACACACAATTTATTTTACACACCACCTAGGTTAAGGGCCAATGCTGCAGGCACTGCTGCTACCTACAGAGATTCAGGGACCCTGACTGACCTAACCCTCTATGACACAGTACTTTCCCTTCAAGGATTTTTTTTATTTATTCCTCGTGATGTGATGGATGCCCTGCCCACTGAGCCAAAGCTTATACCCAACTAAGTAAGCACAGGGAGGACAATGATAGATTGCCTTTTTTGGGTGGGGGGCTCACAAAGACAATGTGCAAGAAGTGGTGGCATTGGATACTAGCTGGCTGATTTTATTACACACACACACAGAATTTATTTCACACACCACCTTGGCTAAGGGCCAGTACTGCAGGCACTGCAGCTACCTACAGAGATTCAGGGACCCTGCCTGGCTTAACCCTTTCTGACACAGTACTGTACTTTCCCTTCAAAAATTTTATTTATTTTTATATGTATTCCATGTGATGTGATGGAATGCCCTGTCTGCTTAGCAAAAGCTTCTATACTCCATCGAGCAAAGGGAGATGGTAGATGACTGACTTCTTGGGGGGGTCACACAGACAGTATGTAAGAAGTGACAGTGTGGACAACTGTCGGCATGCACACACACACGCACACAGAATTTATTTTACACACCACCTAGGCTAAGGGCCAGTGCTGCAGGCACTGCTGCTACCCGCAGAGATTCAGGGACCCTGCCTGACCTAACCTTCTGTGACACAGTACTTTTCTTTCAAGGATTCTTTTTAATTTATTCCACATGATGTGATGGATGCCCTGCCCACTGAGCCAAAGCTTATACCCCACCAGGCAAGCACAGAGAAAGAAGATGATAGATGACTGACTTTTTTGGGTGGAGGGGCTCACAGACAGTGTTCAAGAAGTGGCATTGGATACTGGCTGGCTGATTTTATTACACAAGTGCACCCGTGTGCACACACACACACACACACACATGTACACACACACATACAGAATTTATTTCACAAACCACCTAGGCTAAGGGCCAGTACTGCAGGCACTGCTGCTGCCTACAGAGATTCAGGGACCCTGCCTGTCCTAACCCTCTCTGACACAGTACTGTATTTTCCCTTCAAGGATTTTTTTTTATATATTCCATGTGATGTGACAGAATGCCCTGCCCACTTAGCCAAAGCTTGTATACCCCACCGAGTGAAGGGAGATGGCAGATGACTGACTTCTTGGGGGGGTCACACAGACAGTATGCAAGAAGTGGCACTGGTGACAACTGGCTGGTGCGTGCATGCACACATACACACACACACACACACATATACTATTTCAAAGACCACCAAGGAAAACGGATGATGCTGCAGGCACTGCTTCTACCCACAGATCTTCAGGGACCCTGCTTGGCCTAACCCTTTGTCACACAGTACTTTTTCTTCAAGGAGTTTTATATTTATTTATTTCATGTTATGTGACGGAATGCCCACTGAGCCAAAGCTTGTATAATAAAAAGTAAAATAATGGGGAGGTCACATGATGTAGATAGCTGAGTGCAGGGTCCTCTTGTTTGCTCCAGCCACCTAATCATTTTTTCGCATTTATATCCCGACTTACAGTAAAGAAAGCAGCTGTAAAAGAGTGTAAAAGACATCTAAAGTGATTGTGCTACTGCTTGTTTGCATAGTGTCTTGAATGGAGGTTGAGATGAAAAAAGCCTTGCCAAAAAGAACGCCTCCCTCCACTTCCAAGAAAGGCCCAAAGAAGCCTAGGTCTGCAAGTGCGGCCGAATCAATGGAAACGCCCTCCATGTCGGCTGATCAAGACCCGTTAACCCTGGCTAGATTCTTAGCTGAGATTAGGCCTTTCAAAGAAGAACTGAGATCTCTAACTTCTGAGATTAAAGCTATATCTCTAACATTGGAGGATCTTTCCCGATGAACGTCTGACTCCGAAGCTAAGGTGTCCTCTCTAGAAAAGAGAATTGATAAAATTAACCCGGAGATAGTAGAGACAAGACAGAAGATCGCCAGGATGGAATCTAAGTTGGAGGACCTTGAGGGTCGTAGTAGAAGAAATAACACAGTCCTGATTGGACTGCCTGAAACCGAAGAAGGTCAGGATGCTATTTTGTTTATCCAAAAATTTGTAGAGTGAATTGCTGGACCCTCACCTTTTGGGGCTAAGTATTCCATTGAGAGGGCACATACGGCCCTAAGACCAGTTCCCCCAGCTAGATCACCACCGAGACCCCTGATTTTTAGATTCCTCAACTTCCTTGACCGCCAGCATTTTCTGAAGAAAGTTAAGGAGGTGCAGGATATCAGCTGGAAAGGAAGGAAAGTAAGGGTCACTCAGGACCTCACTGCCAGTGTTAGACAGCGACGTACAGCCTTTCATCCGCTGGTCTTGAAACTAATAGCTGCAGGAATTCGGTTTAAAATTATGTATCCAGCTTGGCTACAGGTCTTGGCTTCAGGTACCTGGTACAGCTTCAATGACCCCGAAGCAGCACATGCTGGACTGAAGAAAGCTCTGCCTGATCTATTTTGAGAAGCAAGAACTGTCTTCTGCGACAAGTTTATGGCTGAGTAGTAGCTCCCTATAGTTTAGCTAGGCAGTTGATCCTAGCAAAGTGCTTACTCTCATCAGGAGAAGGGAGCGATCATTGAAATGGCTCTAATCGAGTCCTCTCATCTACTTCCTGGATTATTGCAGAACGATAATGGGTGATGTAAAAGCATAATCTGTGAGGCTAAATTGATCACTCTCTAAACTGTTGGTTGAGCTTTGGGCTGATGTAAGCAATGGAAAAACCTATCAGAGAGTTTTCAAAGAAAAGTTTAAGCCCGTTTGTTACTTTTTATTATAGGGTGTGTATAATTCTCTAGCATGACCACTAGAGGGAATCAGCAGATCAGGCTTTAGGTTTGTGTGGCATTGTAGCATCGTTAATATGATACAACTACACGATACTATTTATAAGTTAATTTTTCGAGGGGATACATGTAGATTAAGCAAATTGTTGTTATCCTTATAATGTTCTTTACAGTATAGAGAGAAATAATTTCTAAGAGAAAAGTTGTTAGGGGAGAGCAAACTTTTAGGGTGTTACTAAAACAATCCCATTCACGTTGAAAATGGGTTGTAGTACTCTTAAATGTTAGTTATATTGGTATCTAGGGATTATTTTCCATACTCTTCATAAATAAATCTTATATTAGGGTCACCTATGGGTGGCTGGAGATAGGGAGCTATGGTATAGATATTCGGAGGATCAAAGCCTGTGTTAGATTGGAGGGAGAGGGGGGTTGGGTTAGTAGTTTAGTGTTGAGTGTTGTTTGTTGTTGGGGGTGGGAGGAAGGGGACTTATTAGGGTTCAGGGAGGGATTCAGCACAGTCTTATTAAGATATTTCTTGGTGATTGGAATGAGGAACACATTTTTTGTTCTGTCGAATTTACAATGTGCATGTAATAATGTTCAATAGTATTAAGATTGCAAGGTGGAATGTTAAAGGATTACAACAGCGAGTAAAGCAGTACAAGGTTCTTAAGCACCTGACATTGTTATCCTTAGATGTTTTAATACAAGAATCACATTTATTAGAATCAGAGGCAAATTGTATGAGAAGGCAGCAGATTGGTTATGTATTTTCTGCTGGGGTTACCTCCAATAGGGCTGGAGTGTTGATCTTAATTAATAGAAAAGTTCATTTTGTTCATAAACAGGTGCTTAAGGACCCACAGGGCAGGTTTGTTTTCATTCATTGTACTTTGTATGCGACCGAAATTGTATTGGGTGGTCTTTATGGGCCCAATACAGATTCTTTTGGCTTCTTTATGCAGCTGGTTGAACTCCTATATCCATTTTTGTCCCTGCCAATTATTTTAGGGGGCGATATAAATACCGTTATGGATTCATTATTGGATCGTTCTTCTCGTATGAGTAGAGGTCACTCACCGGCACAAAGGGCCCTGCAGGAATTTATAGAACACTATGCTCTGTGTGATGTTTGGAGAGTCTTGCACCCTTCGGAGAAAGGATACACTTTTTTATCACCAGTCCACAAAACAGCTTCACACATCGATTATTTTTTTCTTTCTCAGACTCTCCTGCCAGGTGTAGTAGAAGCTTCTATACAGTCGGGACCGCCCTCCAACCATTTGCTAGTAACCTGTCATCTTATCCTTTCATTTCTCCCCAAGAAAACCACCTGGTGGAAAATTAATAATCAAATGTTAAAGGATCCCCACATAGTCAAAACTATCAATAAGCATATTGAGCAATTTATTGAAACTAATCTCTAATCTATCTCCATACCAGATTTTTATATGGGGTGCATTTAAAGCCTTCATTAGGGGAATTCTAATTAGTATAGCTACACAAAGGAAAAAAGTAAAGGAAAGAGAACTAAGTAGTCTTCTTGAGCAAATTCGTTCGATTGAATTAAGGCTCTCTCATAGTTTTTCAGAACCCCTTCAGCAAGAACTGGCAAAATTAAATGATGCTTATCTGGAGATATTACGGGAGAAAGCAGAATTTGCCATTCTGAAAACTAAGGTGAATTATTTGGATCAGGGAGAAAAGGCAGGGTGACTATTAGCACTCCAGATTAAACCACAGGAAGCAAGCAGATATATCCTTTCAATCCACTCCCAATCAGATGGTACTCTAAAAACATCTCCAGTGGAGATAGTATCTGAATTCCAACAGTACTATGCAAAGTTATACAATTCCAAGATAAGCCCACCATCAGAACAGTGTTTAGATAATTATTTAGAGGCATCTGGCCTATCTTCGCTCTCTGAGTCCCAACAGAATCTGCTTGTATGCTCGATATCCTCTGAAGAAATCCTCGGGGTTATTAAAAACTTACCTTCTGACAAATCACCGGGCCCAGATGACTTCCCGGCCAATTTTTATAAAGTGTTTCCAATACAATTATTACCATTTTTAGTTCCCTTATTCCAACATATCTTGTCGGGTGCAACTGCTGACCCTACTGTATGGGAGACCTGAATAGTTTTTATACTGAAGCTGGAAAAGAACCCAGAATTAACCACAAGTTATCGTCCAATATCCCTGATGAATCAGGATGTTAAGATATTATCCAAATTGTTAGCTGATCATATTGTATTAGTTTTGCCTGACCTCATTGGACCCGACCAGGTTGGATTCATGAAGGGTCGTTCCTCGATTGATCATCTTCGAACCCTGTCGCACGTCCTTTCGGCATCCAGGGATTCCTTGTTTCCAGTTATTTTGGTCTCTCTGGATGCCGAGAAGGCATTCAACAGGGTTGATTGGAATTTTTTATTTCGGGCTTTTAACACTTATAAGTTCCCTTTACATTTTCAGAATTGGATTAAGGCCCTTTATAGTACCCCTTCAGCTGAGGTGGTGGCTAATGGAGCCGTATCCGAGCTATACATGTTACATTCAGGTACCAGGCAAGGGTATCCTTTATCCCCTTTGCTTTTTAATTTATACCTGGAACCCCTTATTCGACAATTAAAAGTTTCCCCGATGATTCAGGGGATTACTATTCAGGGACATGATATTAAAGTATCGGCTTATGCCGATGATCTCTTGTTACAATTATCATACCCAAATAAGTCAATCCCCCCCATGTTATCCATAATAGAAGAATATGCCAAGCTTTCGAATGACAAATTAAATATTGAAAAATCTCTTGTTTTTCCTGTTAATCATAAAGTGGTTAAATCCACTATCACAGAAATAGGGCTGTCTTGGGCACCGAATTCTTTAAGGTATCTGGGCATTCAAATTACTAGAAACTTGGCTTCACTTCAAAAACTAAATCTTGATGCCCTAGTAAATACCATTGGTACAGACCTAGATAGATGGTCCAAATTATCTATTTCATTATGGGGCCGGGTGAATTTAATTAAAATGAATGTTTTCCCCAGGATTTTTTACCCCCTGTACCTACTTAATAATTGGCTACCTTTGACCTGGTTCTGTAAAATTAATGGCTTGATTACAAAATTTATTTGGGCTAATAGGCAACCTAGGATTGCTTTTCACAAGTTAGTGGCATCCAAGGATAAAGGAGGCGTTCGTCTCCCTCAGTTGATATTTTATTATTGGGCGAGTCATGTTGTTAAATAAGTAAGCTGGTTAGGACATATGGAAGAAATGAATGCTTCTGTTTTTGTTCCTATCTGGCTCAAAATTGAGTTGCCTCTGATTAAAGTAAATGGCATATCACCGGCTGCCCTGCTTCATATCAAGCCCTGTGCTCTTCCCCCAAGTTTAAAGTCAACCCCCATTGCAACTTCTGTTAGAGTACATACACAGATATGCGCTTTCATGAAATATAATCATACTTTAGATCTAGCCCAGCCCATTAGGGATAATCCAAATTTAAAAATAGATAACAAACTGATCACAGTTAAGTGGCTTCCCCAATTGGAAGACACTAGGCTCTCCAATTTTGTCACAGCAGATAATTTATGGCTTTCAACTACTGATATACTGAAAAATCTCAACATTCCTACTAAACTTACATTTAAAGTTTTTCAGTTAAGACATCTAATAGTGAAAGAATTTGGTGTGAAGCCTGCCCAAAAGGGAACTAAAACTTTCTTGGAAGAATTGGCCCTTATGCCCGACATGGCCTATTCTGTATCTAATATGTATAAGATTTTATATAATTGTGAATACCTGAATTGTTTTGCACCTGAGAAGTATTGGGGTTTGTTTTTTCCTAATCTGGAAATTGACTGGACAACCTTATGGCGCAATTGTCATAAATATGTTACTCAGGATAGATTACGGCTTACTCAATTTCACATATTACACAGTATATATTATACCCCTCAAAAATGATATAAATATGGGCTTATTGGCTCGCCCACCTGTTCCTATTGTCAGCAGGCAGAGGGCTCTGTGTTTTATATATTTTGGACTTGTCCTAAGACCTCTACTCTCTGGAAGGACATCCAGCAGAAGACGGATCCCCTTGCTAGGACTCTCGGATATTTTTACCCCTGAGGTATGCCTCTTAGGTGATTATGCCATGATTTCAGTAACTATCAGGAGATACCATATAGCTCTGATATCCCTATCCATTAAAAAGGTCATTCTCCGTCACTGGAAAGATAATGCTGATATTTCTTATTCTGAATGGCTAAAAGAATTATTAGCCAATCTCAGGACGGAAAAAATGGTGGCAAGTCTCAATAATAAAACGGGCAGATATAAAAAGATATGGGAACCTCTTCACACATTGTTCACCATCTAACATAACGTGTATTGATGTTTGGTTTAGAGTCTGATGATTAAGCTGATAAGTTTAGACTGTGCTGAATAGGGAGGGAGGGTTTTAGTACGGGGGTGGGGGTTTAGGGTTTAGGGTTGAGGGGTGGGGAACAGTTCCAGTGCATGCAGTGTTGTACTGTTTCTGGTTTCTTGTATAATACAGATTGTTATTTCTGGACCTGTTCTCTTTATTCTAAAAACAATAAACTTTGATTTGAAAAAAATAAAATAAAATAATAATAAATCCCCTCTGAAGTGACAAAGCAGTGAGCACAGGCAGGAGAACTGAAAACTGACTTGTTGTTGAAGGGGGGGCAATTGAAAAAAACAGCAAGAAGGCTAAAAAGGAGTGGTGTGGTAATGGTGGTGCAGTTCTCCCCCTCTGCTGGTCCCCAAAAAAACTGTCAGTCTGGTTCTGGCACTTCAGTCTTTTCTCTTCTTGTCTTTCTTGACTCACTCACTTGACCCCAGTCTCCAAGTTCCTACTCCCCTCCTGAGTCTTCTCTCCCAACTCCCCAGTCCCTGACTCCCACACCCACATCTGACCCAGTCCTTGAATCTAATCTCCTCTCGATCCCGAGTCCCTGACTCTCCACCTACAAGTTTTCTTTTAGTTCTGATTTAAAAAAATAATACAAAATATTTATATAAAACATTTGTTGGGGGTAGGTAAAATCAGAACATAAGAGTCAGCAATAAAGGTACAAATCAGGTAAAGTTTTTATTAAAACAAAAAAAATAAATGCTGAACTATAAGAACTTAACTTCAGGCATACATCAGCGTACTTCAAAACACAAAAACAAAAACAAACTAGAAATGAAATAACAGAAGCAGAAAGGCACAACTAAACTGCCAAGTGACTAACAGGAAAAATGCTCTGTGCTCTCCTTCAGACCAGAGATCAGCTGGGAGATCCACATAGGACTGGAGATGCAGCAGAATTAAATTCCACCTGTGAAGTGGCCACTTTGCGTTATCATTATGCTACACGAAGGGGCCATTGGAAAGTGCTCATTTCACTTTGTTGTTATCATGACGTTGCACTGTTATTCTGCCTTAACGCAAAGCAAGATGGAATGACAGCAATACAGGCAGTTTAGGCAGCCCCCCACATATGACATGGCTTACAGTACTGTAAGTCACATGCTTTAGCCAGGCAGGAAGGAAGTGAGTCATACAAGCAGATACTTTCACTTTCTCCTTGCAGAGGTAGAGAGAGGAAGCATTTTGTGTAGGAGGAGAGTTCGTGTTAACAAGTTTCTTTCTTGAGCAAATTCCAAAAACCCAAAAGCTTTTTTAAAAGCTAATTGTTTAGGTTTTTTTTAACTGTTTTGTCAGTTCTTTTTGGTGACCAATTTCTTTGTTTTATAAGTTCTGTTTTGTGTGTGTGTGTGTGTGTGTGTGTGTGCCTGTGTTGTGTGAGTGTGTGTGGAGTCGCTCGTCATGTTGGAGAGGAAAGGGTTTTTTTTGTGTGATGAACCAGGGACAGTATGTGGCCACTGGCCAGAGGGGAGTGCACATGCATGGGGGTCATAGCTGGGTGGTGTTGGACTGAAACATAGAAACATAGAATTTGATGGCAGATAAGGACTGCTTGGCCCACCTAGTCTACCCATTTCCCTACCTGATAGATAAGCTGCAGATTCTAGTTAATCAACAGCTTACTTCCTCCTACCCCCCACTAGAATTGTCTTATGCCTGTCCCATGCATTCTTGAATTCTCCCACTGTTCCTGACTCCACAACCTCCTCAGGAAGGCTGTTCCATGCATCCACAACCCTCTCTGTGAAAAAATACTTTCTAACATTACCTCTGAGCGATCCCCCCTCTATCTTCAAATTGTGCCCCCTTGTTCTTGCACATTTCTTCTTCTGAAAGATACTACCCTCTTGTACTGTGTTAATTCCCTTGAGATACTTGAAAGTTTCTATCATGTCCCCCCTCCCTCTTTTTCTCGAGATATATATATATATATATTAAGCTGCTTTAGTCTCTCCTCGTATGTCTTCTGGTGCAGACCCTGCATTATTTTGTTTGTCCTCCTCTGAACAGCCTCCACTCTGTCTATGTCTTTGCGGAGGTGGGGTCTCCAGAATTGCATGCAGTATTCCAGATGGGGTCTCACTAACTGTCTGTAGAGAGGAATAACAACTTCCTGTTTTTTACTGTTAATGCCTCTCCCTATGCATCCCAGTATCCCCCCAACCCTCCTTACTGCCTTCTCACATTGCTTGCCCACCTTTAAGTCATCTGATCTAATTACCCCTAGGTCTCTTTCGATTTTTGCTGTTGTTATTAACTCACCCCACATTGTGTACTCTTCCCCTGGGTTTTTGTTTCCCAGATGCATTATCTTTCACTTCTTTGCATTGAATCTGAGCTGCCACATATTTGACCATTCCTCCAACCTTGCCAAGACCCTTTTCATTCTTTCCACCTCACCTTGAGTATCAACCCTGTTGCAGATCTTTGCATCATCTGCAAAGAGACATACCTTTCCTTCCAGGTGCTCTCCAATGTCACTTATAAAGATATTAAAGAGCACTGGTCCCACTACCAAACCCAGCGGTACCCCGCTAGTTACCCTCCTTTCTTCACTGTGGACTCCATTTACTATTACCCTTTGCATCCTGTTGTCCAGACTTTTTTTTATCCAGGCTACCACCTTGGGATCCACTCCAAGGCAGGCTAACTTGTATATTAATCTTTTGTGTGAGACTGTGCCAAATGTCTTGCTAAAATCTAGGTGGGCCATATCCACAGCCCCTCCTGGTCTACTACTTTGGACTGCTCCAAACACTTTGGTCCTCCCTTCCCCCCTCTGGAAGCAGCAGCACCACCAGTGCCACCACCATGTCCACCACATCCACCACCACCACCAGTAGCAGCTGCAAGAGCTCCAGCAGCACCACCTCCACAGCAGCAGGTGGAGCCCCAGGTGTGTGACCATGCTGCTGGCACTGCATCTGCCCCTCCTGTGCCTGTTCCCCCACACAGCTCCCCAGTTTGGCAGTTTTTCAACTGTGTCGGGGGGACAGCAGTCTTGTAGTGTGTCTGCTTTGTGGTATGCAGGTGCGCCATGGCTCCCGGGGACACATCTGAGGATTGAGGGCCAGTGCACACATATGTTGAACCATTACAAGGTAGAGTGGCAGGCTGCCACTGAACAGACCAGGCCTCCACCTGCTGGCCCTTCTGTGGCAGTGGCAGAGGGTGCTTGCTGTTGTGCATTGCCACAGTAGGAGGAGGGCCACAGCAGAAGCTGCTCCACCATCACCCCCGCCACTGCCACCAGCACCAACCTTTACCACCACCACTATCTGCCCCCCATGCCAGTGGACCCCACAATGCCTGCAACTCAGGCAGACATAGCACTTTTGTGGGCCACGGTGGAGGAAAATAATGAGAGGGTGGGTGCTGTTCAGCAGCAGGTGGAGCAGATTGAGCAACACCAGTTACAGATTGCATCTATGCTCCATCTGCTGCTGGAACATAAGGAGATCCTCCATTAGCTTTTTTTTTCAGTACCCCCAACTGCTGTAGTGTGTTGTATTTTGTTTATGTTTAATAATAGACAGAGGGAACGCCAAAGTATTAGTATAAAGGGAACCAGTCAGCAACAGGAGGTCCCACCCCCTGCAAGGTTTACCCTCCAGTTAAGCCTTTTAAGTATGTTGCAGCATTTTTCTCGCACCACAACATACTTTATTTTAATAAAGAAAAGTCAGCGACCCTGAAGTATAGCAGATGCTATGGGGGCTCCATTATGTGAAAAGGTGCAATGGCGACACACCATGCACTTCAATACAAAAGTCCTGCTTTCTGTGAAACACTTCATGAGTCCCGACACAAAGTAAACATTACTGAGGCTTCAGAAATATATATTTTTTTTAAATAGACATCAAAGCAGCAGTGCAACAATCTGGTGAAAATTTTGACCTATGCTTTTTTATGCTATTTTACATTGCCACTTTACTTACCTCCTGACTTGTATGATACCATTCTTTCCAGTATTTGAGTCCGCTTTAGTACTGTTTTACATGTCTGAAATAGTAAAAGGAGTACTCTTTTTAATATGGTGCGGACCAGGTCTTCATCAGTATTATGCGCTGTTTTTCTCCATCAGTTGTCTACATGTTACTTCTGTTGTAAAATTAACAATTATGCAGCAGGCAGTGTTTTCTGACCTCACAGAACAATATTTGTTCAAAAACAGCTGCAAATAGTGATGAAAACCTGGTCAGAGCCATATTAAAAGGTGTGTTCCTTTAATTTTTTCAGACATGAGAAAAAGTAGAAAAACAGACACAAATTGTGAAAAGAAGGATATGATACAAGTCAGGAGGTAACTAGTGGCTGGCAATGTAAAATAGCATAAAAAAGTATAGATCAAAATTTTCACCACATTGTTATGCTGCTGCTTTAATTTCTAATTTAAGTATGACATTATGTGCTCACAATCACAACACACAAAATGCAACTGTCTTGTATCCAGAAAATTCCCAAGTGTTGACAAAGTGAAATGGGAGCGTTACACCACACGCAAAGTCCCCCAGAATATATTGCACAGTCACTCATGCGTCCAGTGGTCACACAGAGTCCGCAGAATTTTTTTTCATCCCAAAAATGCATCTGTCTTGTGTCCAGAAAATTTGCAAGTGCAGATGAAGTGAAAAGGGTGTGTTACACCACATGCAAAGCCCCCCCAGAATTCACTGCGCAATCACTCATTCGCGCATTGGTCACACAGAGTCCCCAGAATTTTTCTGCATCCCCAAATTGCAACTGTCTTGCATCCAGAAAATTTACATACTCTGTGATGATGATGCCGTGTCGCACAGTGTCTTGCCAAACCATGTGAAGTAGCGATAGCATGACATGAATGTTCTGTCAGAAATGATGACCGTGAGAGAACTGTTGCTGGTCCAAAGTGTGCTGCGATGTGATCACCTCAACCAGATGGAAGGGTGCCCATTGTGTGTACACTAATAGTAGCCTTAGTGAGTATATATATTTTTTTTTCATGGCAAAAAGCTTTGTTTAATGCATCAGTTAGGGTGGTTCAACAGCGACAAAAGAGAGGAAATTCGGTGTTAGGGTTACCACCCCTTGCACATCATGCCCACCCCGTTCCCACCAACAGGCATCGAGGTGTGTGTTGGAGTCATCGGCTGCAACTCTCACCCCATTCCATGTGTAAATAAGCTGAGGTAGTGCAGTATAGGAGAATGGAGTGAGAGTTAGGACCGACGACCCCAATGCACACCCCAATGCCTGTTGATGGAGACGGGGTGGGCATGGGGTGCAAGTGGTGGCAACCCTAACACTGAATTTCCTCACTTTTGTTGCTGTGGAGCAACCCTAACTGATGCATTAAACAGAGTTTTTTGCCATGAATTTTCCTTCTTTTTGAGAATGTGGACTATAAACAATGAATGGAATGTGGTGGCGGGCGCGCGAGGCCCAAACTATGTGATTTTCTGTCACTTCTCTGCACAAAAACTGTATGACCAACAGAAATGAAATTGTTAAATAAAGAGATGTATAATGGCACACCATGTGTCCAGAATTTTGTGTACATCCATTCAGTGGTCACACACGCCACAAGCAAACAATGTAACATGCACAATTCAGCAACCGTAAGTGCCAGTGACATAAAAATTAGCACAGTGAAAGATGAAGTATAAATCTTTATACATTCCAAATGCCAGGCAAATCAGACACAGGGTTCAAAAGTTATTGAAGCATAATGAACCAAATTTTAATTCATCAGAGTGGCATAATTCCACACTTGTTAATGTTTTACACATGAAACCACTGTAAGGCACCTCCGTGCCACTAGGGCTACCTGCACTATAAATTTAAAGGCAGTAGCACCATGCAGAATGCTATACACAAAATGTTAACTGCGTCACACAGCATCTCCGCAGTGAGTTATTTTTAAAACATGTATACAGCATAATTCACATCTCCAGGGCATCCACTCAACACCCTCCAAATTTCATGTGAAAAGATCAAGCCATTCCACAGATATTTAATTTTTATGATTCTGTACCTTTAAGAAGTCTTCCACCACAAAATGGTGGAAATAGCAGCGGAAAATGCACTAAAATGGCAGATCTGGTGGCTGAAAAATCAATAACGTCGAAGCGGGCCAACTTCAAAGGGCCATAACTCTGGAACAGAACAACATTTTTTCACCAAACAACAACTGGCATGTTCCTTGAACAAAGTCTTTCTACCTGTCAAGTGTCTGACCAATCAACCACACACTGGCTCTGCTATGCATCACAAAAGACAGAGCATAAAAATAGCAAAAACATAATGTTTTGCACTACGCAAATGCAAAAACACATGTTAACACAAATGGTGATGGAAATAGTGAGGTGAAATAAAATAGTTACGGTAACGCAAATGCAAGCACAAATGGTAATGCACACGGTGACACAAATGTAAATAATAATGCAAATGGTAAGAGAAACGCAAGCACAAATGTTAATGAAAACAGAAATGGTAACTCAAACAGTAATGCAAATGATAAAGGCAAGAGAAATGCAAACATTAACAAAAACAGTAACGCAAATGTTAACGCCAATGGAAATGCAAACTTTAATGAAAATGCGAATGGTAACACAAACGCAAACAGAAATGCAAATGGTAACGGCAACGGCGATGCAGAAGGAAACAGTAACACAATTGACAATGAAAACGCTACCGAAAATGCAAATGCTAAGGCCAACGGAAACACTAACACGAATGGTGACAAACATGCAAACAGTAACAGTAACGCAAATTGGAAACACAAACAGTTATGGTAACACCAATGATGATGCCAAAGGGAACAGTAACACAAACAGAAACGCACTTCAGGGAAGGTTTCATTATCAGCCTCATGATATATATGTTAGACATGTACTGTTTATCAGTCTATTGCTGTGGAATAGAACTAGCTACTTGAATGTATGACCGTCTCAAAATCTCTAGAGTAGTTTACGCAGATTCTTTGTGCATACTTCATTCTGTTTTAGAAGGCATCCTCCCTGGTCCAGTCCAAGACATTACCAGATGGCTACTGGGACACAATTTAGACCCTGACCTTGGTAGAGGTAGGAGTACCTGGATGTCTGATCTCTGTCCACCATGCCGTTAGAGCCATGATTGCCCCTCATGGGTGAGTAGCCTAATTTTTCTTTCATGATTCCTTGGGAAGTGTCAGCTCAGTCGCCACCTCCTATGCTCTTGGGACCCCCCATGTGTGGATCAGGGCCTGTAGGGAGGACCACATTCAGACATAGCTAGAAGTCACATGGGTGCTAGACCAAATCAGGTGTATAAAGTTGCGAGATTCTGACAGATCCACCTTACCACTACTGTACTCAAGTCTATATCCTATGCACAGACAATAATGTTTTGTTGTTACTAATCGCTTTCCTTGAGCCATTCCTGACCTCTCCATCTCCCTCCCTTCCATGTCCATCCCTCTCCCTCCCCCCTTTTGTTTGTTTCTACACCAGCTAAGTACTTGTGTATACTGTCCGTACAATGTTCTTTTTTTGAAAAAAAAAATGTACACATCAAAAATGATACTGTGCTTTTGGTTTCCAGAACTCTCTGGCATCAACCTTTTTCAGCAGTTGATGAATGAAACTAGTGCTATTTTGTTATTACGCTGTCGGCTCTGAAGTAGCAAGTTTTAATATTGATATCATTAAATGTGGAGCTGTGGCAGAACGAGCATGATGGCATTTTAGGTGGCTGAATGCCACGAATACACGGATTCTTCTGCCTTGAATTTTACAGGCTGAATCGGGTCTGCTCCTGTGATGGAAAACAAAAAAGGAGGATGAAAGCCTGTGAGGAGAAGGATGTGGCATTTAATGCTGACTATGTATATACATTAACTACAAAAGGTATGCCAGTGTTACCTGGGGGGGGGTTAGATCAATTAGCAGTGGGTTTGATTCCCCAAAGTTATTGCACTTAGAGGAGCTCTTTTGTTTGTTACAGGTACATTACTGGAGAAGGAAGAAAGGAGATGGCATACTACTGCTGGAAATTAATCATTTGTAGTTTAGTTTTTTTGTTGACCGGGTAAGTGCACTAGACAAATCCTGCCTATTTTCAAGCATGACCTGGGGGAGGGGGAATACAGATGAATGTCAACTGACTTTGAGCCAGATGAAACTGTTGGTGGTATTTTTTTAGTGAATGAGGGAAATTTGGCCAGGACACCGGGGAAATTCCCCTACTCTGTAGGCGGGTGGCGCTGTCCATCTGTCTGCGGAGATGGAAGACCTCAGTCGAAAGGAGGTAGTGGAGGAGGACGGTTCTAGTTCTGGAGCCCTGAAGCCTTCGTATGCTTTTACTGCTAGTGTGAAGGAATCAGAGTGCCTTGAATCACAAAAGGGACTTTTGCTAACAGAAGAACAGGACATGTCGTCAGATACATCGGTTTCTGGTGATGAGAAAGAGTCTGTATTGTATGAAGAAATGGAAGAAAAGAAAAAAAACAGTTGCTGAATTTAATACAAGTGGCAGAAAGGGATTATGGTTTATGCCAAGAGCGACTAGAAGAAGAAAAGAAAAGAAAGCGCGCTCACTTGCTAGCCCTTTATCAATAGGTAATAAAAGGTTACCTGCTATTACACCTTCTGAAGAACAGTTTGTTTTTGTGGCCACAAGTGTGTGCAGCGAAGTTTTAGTGGATGGAACGCTTCCCTCATCTGCTGATGACAATGGGATTCAGTCTAAAACTGATGTTCTTATTAAGGCAGGTTGGCTGTGGCAAAAGGGTATTTGGGTCCCTGACCCTGTCTTTTCATCTTCTAATTTCCAGCAGGATTCCATGCAAGATGTCTCTGGGCCAATGGATTTAGAATTACAGTCCGAAGTATCAGAGTCCCATACTGACAGGAGTACGCAACTGTCAGCTGAAGGAGAGGCTGTCAGGAACAAGACTGCATCAGACGCTGTGGCAGACAGCAGTTACAGGAATACCAGGCCACCTGAAATAGCAAGTTCTAATCTGGGGGGGTTCTAAATGCATTTTATTGTACCTTTCTGTTTCCTTCCTTTGGTGTTACTGGCTGCCTGTATTTTTGTTAGGGGAATGCTGGATGGAGTCAGCATCCGCACTGTATTAGCACTCCAGGTTAGGATTGCAGCTTTGGGGGGTGTAGTAACTAAATGTGTGCCCTTCCTGCCTAGCTACATTCTGATGCAGTCTGTGTTGCAGTGCTCACTTTATTTTTTACCTGTAAGAAGCCATAGTAGCTAGAGGTGCATGGCCTGTTTCTGGCTTGTATCGGGACTCTTGCGCTGCTGTGATCACGACCGCCGGTCTCCCGCTGCATACTAATTAGGATCCTTTGTTTTCTCTTCCAATATAGGCCCACTGCTCCCCTACAGTCGAGCAAGCTGCCCACCTGCCGCATCGGAGGATCGGAGCTCCCTCCTGGAGCCGAAAGTCATGGTGGTGGTGCGATTAGAGGTATTTAAACAACCTCTATTTCGGCACCTGTGAAGGGGGGGGTTAGCCAGTCGACACGCACCCGCCCCAGCCACCCTTCCAGGGTCGTCCCTTTGTTTATAGTCCCTACCTGATGACATCACTTCCTGTGGCTTGAAATACTAAGTCCCCTTTTTTCCCTTTGCAGGTTATACCTGCTTACCACTAGAGGGACC
The DNA here is from genome assembly GCA_016271365.2 of Neoceratodus forsteri. Lineage (NCBI taxonomy): Eukaryota > Metazoa > Chordata > Ceratodontiformes > Ceratodontidae > Neoceratodus > Neoceratodus forsteri. The sequence continues at coordinate 1,372,327,408 of CM057450.1, read as the reverse complement.
CTCTGTTACTGCCTCAAGCTCTTCTAGTTTTGTAAGCCTCCCACCTCTTTCTACCTGTCCTCTTCCGTTCTCCCCCAGCCCTATCTACCTCCTCACCTGATCCTATACTAGCCTATTCCTGGACCCCTTCCCTTCCTCCCCCCAAGCCCATCCTGGTTTAACCACCTCTGGTTTAACATCCTATCCCTCATCCTATCCTCCTGACCACAGTGGCTCTGTCCCTTCCATACCTGTTGCTGTATAAATCCTGCCCAGATCTCCTGCTATTACGACTTACGCCTTTTCTCAAGTGGCCACTAGGAGTCGCTATTAAGCACCCCTTCTTGGTCCCAAACCTACCCTGTGTCCTGGCCCCTGAACGGGAGCACGGCTCTTACCTAGGTCCCGTGTCCAATTGCCTTGAGTTGGTCTTGAACCTGGTACCCTGGCCTCCAGAGTCCGTGTCGCTACCACTATTCCAAAGTGGCATCCACACTTGCTGAGTGATGCAAAAACAACTTCAACCTACCACTCAGCTGCAACCACAGGCAATATGTTAGCCCTCTTACTACAATGCCTCCCTTTCATCCTCACCCTGGCACCATTGTCTCTCCAACCCAATACCCCCCTGGCACAATGGCACCTGATCCTACCATGTTTGGGAGCTAACCCTGCCACACCCCTACTCTCATCGTCTGCCCCAGTCATCACAACACCCTCCCCCAGTCCTCTCCCTACACTACTTTCCCAGGTGCCCACCTGAGACTTATCCTCCTCACGTTCTCAGCCTGGAAAACCCTGCCCACCCAGTGTGCCCAAAAGCACCCCCCCTCCACACGACATACATATCGAAAGCTCACCCTCTACCGTCCCCTGGCGAGGGCTGTGGTTATACTATTACTTCTGACAGGCAACATTCATCTGAACCCTGGCCCAGTGCCCTCTAACCCTCCTACAGGGTCACCCGGGCTCTGCATTGTGTCTATGAATATACGCAGCCTGATGAAAAAATTAGACTCCTTCCAATGTTGGATCACCTCACATAGGCCTGATGTCATTGCGGTGGTGGAAACCTGGCTATCAAAATCCACGCCAGACTCGTTTGTCACTATTCTTGGGTACTCCCTCTACAGGGAGGATCGTGTAGGCAGAAGGGGGGGTTGTGCGATTTACACCAGGGATGCTCTCACTGTTCTGACACTCCTGCCTGCCCTCGCCCATGGGCGCAGGCCCTAACCCTCAAGTTGACTCCCGACTCCTCTAGGGGTCCCCTCTATCTCACTGCAGCTTACATTCCCCCAAAAAACCAAACTGTGGCACTGGCTTCGCTAACTGATTATCTTTCAACCCTACCTCACACAGCTGACCAAGTCCTTGTTGGTGTCCTGAATGTTAACTGGCTCAGCTCATCCATCAACTCCACTCGTGACTCTTTTGCAGCCATTGACATGTCCCAACTGGTCTCCCAACCCACCAGATTTAACACAAAGAAAGGTACTAGCACACTGCTGGATGTGGTCATCACTAACCGCCCTCTACAAATCCATGATACCCAGGTCCTTCTGGACTCGATTAGTGACCACTCTCCTATCATTTTCCACTGGGCCACCCCCACTTCCAAACCCTCGGATCATCCCACTCTTCGTCAGCGTCTCAGACCAGGTGGGCTAAAAGGCCTTAAGCTACTTCTTGCCCAAATTAACTGGTCTCCCATACACCATGCCTCTGATGTTGACTCCGCCCTTACCTTCTTCACCCAAACCTTCAACAATGCCTGTGACGTTTTCGCTCCCATGACAGCAGTCCGGACTAAAGTCCGCAATGCCCCCTGGATTACCCCATCCCTGCTGCAACTACTAAAACACAGGGATAACCTGTGGCACCTGGCCACCGAAACAGGCCGTGCTGCGGACAGACAGGCCTACAATGCCACTAGAAACAAATGCACATGGGCCATCAGGAAAGCAAAATCTGATCACTATCAGGCAGCGTTTACCTCCTCCTGGGGGAACGGCAGTAAGTTCTGGGACAACATTAAGCAACTAAATGGGAGCACGCGCTCTCCTCCCCCCTCCCAGATCTCCATCGAAGGCTCTGTCTCCACTGACCCTGCTCACATAGCCAACTTCTTCAACACATCTTTCACAGACCTCAGCTCGATCCTCCCCAGTGACTTCTTTGACCCTCCCGCAACCTTACCCGCCCCTGACTTCCAATATCCTAGCTTCCACTTACGCAGGGTGACCCCCCAGGAAGCTAGGCCACACCTGCTTCAAGCTCTTAAGAGCAATTATATTGGCAGCGACTCCCTGGACCCCAGTATCCTCCGCAGGGTCCTGGATCAGGTTCTTGCCCCCCTAACTACCCTGCTCAACAAGTCCCTCTGCCTGGGTCAATTCCCTTCAGGCTGGAAAACAGCCTCAGTCCTGCCCATACACAAAGGAGGTGACAGGTCCTCTGCCGGGAACTACCGGCCTATCTCCATCCTTCCACCCCTCTCCAAAGCCCTTGAAAAACTGGTGACAACCCAAATCACTGATTATCTGAACAAATACAACATCCTCTGCCATGAACAGCACGGTTTCCGTGCAGGTCATAGTACCAGCACTGCCCTTACTGAGTTCTCAAATTTTCTGCATTCCTCCCTTGACTCTGGCTCCCTAGCAGGGGCAGTGTTTATTGACCTCTCAAAGGCATTCGACACTGTCTCCCACCCTCTACTGTTGGATGCCCTCTATCACATCGAGCTTTGCTGCGGCCCGTCTCCTGGTGCTCCAGCTACTTGTCGGACCGCTCTCAGCATGTTAAAATTAATGGGACCCTCTCCAATACATGTACCATCCGATCCGGTGTCCCCCAGGGCTCCATCCTAGGCCCACTTCTCTTCTCTCTATACCTCAATACCATGCTCAGAGCTTGCACGGGAAAAATCCTGCTGTACGCAGATGATGCAGTAATCTTTGCCACCAACCAAAACCCCATCTCTCTTCAAGATACCTTGCAACTAGCCTTCAATGATGCGGAAGCCTGGTTCATAAAGCACAGACTTGTAGTTAATCTAAAAAAAAACAAATCCATGCTCTTTGCACATCCCCAAAACAAACTCAGTAATTTCCCACACTCCGTATCCTCCCTGGCTCTAATCTTCCTCTCGAGCAAGTCCACCTGTACAAGTACCTTGGGGTCTCCTTTGACTCTGCACTCACTTTCCACGACCACATTGATACTCTAGCCTCAACTGCAAATACACGGCTAGGTATCCTTTATCGCTACAAGCACTGCCTCCCCCCCGAGGCCCTCCGACTAGCAGTCACCTCCTCAATCTTGTCCCTTGTGGACCATGGCCTGCCTGTCTATGGTGCCGCGGATATGACTGCCCTCAATAAAATTCGACATACCTTGATCAAGGCCTGTAGGTTAATCACGGGAGCTACCAGATTAACCCATACCTGCCAGCTATATGACTTCGCAAAGCTGCTCAACCTGGATGAACGGCTCAGATATCAAACCTGCCTCCTATCGAAAAAAACACTCCTTGGGCTATCCCCTCCCGGTCTGACAGCCTCTATTCACCTAGCTCAACCCTTAGTCCAAACTCGTAGCTCCTCCAAGGCCACCCTGTCTATCCCAAGAACCAGGACCACTCATGGTCAACGGTCCTTCTATTACAGAGCCCCCACCTGGTACAATACTCTCCCCAGCTCCATCACTGAAATCCGTTCAATCTCCAGTTTTAAAACTGCTCTTAGAAGTCAGCTATTTAATATGCGTAGCTGTGCTTGTCCCCGGCCGTAGGTGTTCAAGCTCACTGTACCCGACAAAACTCTCTGAGTAGCTTCACAATCTACAACTGACAAAACTCCTGAAGTGGCTTGCCCCCTAACTTTCACCTACCCTGTCCCCCTAGGCCACCTGTTCCAACTAACCTAGCAGTCCCTGCTCAAGACTAATTTTGTCGGTTTAACCAATGTTTGCTTACCTCTCAAGCTTATCTGAATTAACTGTTATACCTGTCAATACCTAACCTGTTACACTGTAATTGTAAACAAAGTAATTTACAGCATATATCTGCCTTACTGTTGCCTGCTATGATGTAAAAAAAAAAAAAAAAAAAACGATGTTACCTACAATGATGTAATGAAATGTTGTGCTTGTATTTGTCCTCTTTGTGACGAGGTACCTTTGGAAACGAGCCGTTGGCTCAAAGGTTGTAAACTGATGTATAAATAAATAAATAAATAAAATAATCCTATAATTTCGGGTGCTACTGTTTCTGTTAGTAAGGACGGTGATTCTCAATGCCAAGACAGTGCTGTTTCTACTGCAGATAAAGACATGGGGAAGAAAAAATCCTTTGCAGGTTTGTTTCAGCGTCCTGCTCAAGAGGCAAGATGAAGATTTTTAGTCAGACTTAGTTATAAGGGGCTAGCTCCAGTTGTCCCAGATAGACTATGGGTGGGGAAAACCCTTTTACTTGGCAGTTTAGGGTTTGTACCCTCAGATGTATATGCTTTCATACATACACCTGGTAACTCTCAATACGATATAAGCTTCTGTTCCATGCATTTATTAGACAGATTTTGGAAACGTTATTAAGAGTAAAAGAAATGGACATATGGAAAGACTTTTTAGCAATTCCTGTCACCAAACCTACCATCAAAATTGTGACTGTTTTGTTCCGGAATGAAGGTGTCAATGTAGCAAATATAATGTACTGGTTGGAGCAGCGTTGTAGAATAATGGAGAATCCCAGACCTATTATACTGTAGATGATAATGGGTTTTGGACGGGTGGTTGGACTTTTAGGGTTCAATTATCCCAGGATGATTCTGGAATACAGCACTTACCTAGTTCATTTTTTTTAGGAAGGGATAGGGAAATAATCTTTTATGCAGGTCAACCAAAAAGCTGTTATAAATGTGGTTCTTTAGATCATTTAAATACAGATTGTGACTCAGTAAAATGTTTTTCCTGTGGGGTTCTTGGGCACGGGGTGAGTGACTGTGAAGCCCCCCCGTGTGCAATTTATGTGGGGAATCGGAGTATGGGTTTGAGGATTGTCCTTGGAATACTACTGATTTAACTGCGGCTTCTGATCATGCTCATTTTTTGTATAAAGCCAAGAATCCTCAAACAACTTTGAATTCCGGAATTCTGTCAGTTGAGAGACGTCGGGGAAGGGGGGCTGCGAGAGGGTTGAATAGAGTTTCTCACCCATGCCAAACTAATATTCAAACGAGTGTTAAGAATTTAGAATATAATGTTTCAGGTGTTGATCAAACCCTATGCATAAGGAAAGATACCCCTTCTGTTACCCCACAAGGTTCTCCAACCAGACCCCAGACTCCCTTACTCTTTGGGTCTGTGGAAGGCTCACAAGGGGATTTTCAAGCAGTGGAAAATCTTGTGGAGGTTTCAGGATTTTCAGATACTTTAGGCGAAAAAGAGCAGTTTGTGTTAGTTCAGAAGTCAGGATCCAAGAAAATCAAAGATATTGCCCTTAATGTGGCCCCGGTAACGCTTTCGAATAGATTTTCTTCCCTTCCTTCTTGGAGTGATCAGATGGAACAAGATTAGCCTATTGATAGTGAGGGGGTTGAGAGTGTGCCCACACAGGAACAAGAGGTAGAGGAAAAGGCAGAATTGACAGTTGAAGGGGAAAGGTGTACTTTTTCCAGCTAAACGGGTCACGAGGTCCAGTGGGAAAATGAAAAAAAAAAAAACATAAATAGTGAATTTCTCTATAGCGAGTTTAAATGTTAATAGTATTAAGAATAAGAAACACAGGTTTATTATGTTTAGCATTTTACATTCTTTGGGCTATGATATTTTATTTTTACAAGACGTGCATTTACAAGATACAGTGGAAATTCAGCAGTCCACTATGGATTGGGGATGGGGGTTTTCTATCTGGTCACCAGGAATTGAACCCTGTAGTGGGGTGGGTTTTTGTTTCCGAACCTATGATGTTCAAATTATCAGGCTAGTAGAAATAGAGCCAGGTAGGGCTTTCTTGTTAGATGTTAATTTTTCTGGTATTTTCTTACGTTTAATAAACATATACAATTCCCAAATGAAATCATTATGGAATGACTTGCTAAGGGAAATACAGCCCTATCTATACACCAACCATCAATTGATTTTTGGGGGTGATTTCAACATTAATTTTAAAGCACAAAAGAAAGAAGGAAAACAGTACTGTGATAAGAATTTCTTAAAACAGGTGATTTTTCAGGCGGCTTTAAAAAATATTTTTGTAGGCACCCCTTTGGCCAAAAAACCCACTTTTTTTAAGGGTTTCCTTTCTTCTTGCATAGATTTTCTTTTTGTAAATCAGAGTTTTCAAGTGTTTTCTCCTAAACTAATCCCTATTGAGATTACAGATCATTGGCTATTGGGTTTTCGGTTTGAATGCCCCCCTAAACGAGTTGCTGGGAAGGGTGTATGGAGGTTAAATGTGTCCTTGATATCAGATAAGAATATTTTGCAGGAATTACACAAGGTAATAAAGGAATAATGCACTCCAGGGTGTGTGTCATGCTGGGATAACTCCACGCCTGGGGGGGGGGTTGGGCACGAGGCCGCAGGCCGAGTGCGTCCAATGCCCCAGGCGTGGTGTTATCCCAAATGACACACACCCTGGAGTGCATTATTCCTATTAGACAATGGCTCGTTGTTATACAGAATAAAAAAAATTATGTTAAAGATGTTTTTGCCTGGAAAAATATTGTTGTTTTTTAAGAGAAAATGAAACAATCAATCAAAAGCTCAGTAAAACAATCAATCAAATGCTCAGCAGCAGGTTCACAGTGCTGAGACTAGACCTGTGGCAACGTACTGGGATAACGCCATGGGTCCAGCCCCAAACTGACCAATCACAGTCCAAGATTCTTTCTTGCCATTGTATAATACGTGATAAAGTGTCTACTTTAGATTTGTATGAAAATATAGGACTTTGGTGGTCAGATCTGAAAATATGTTTAATCTGTTTTTTTAAAATAGTGAGTTCATATAGAGCAAAAACAAAAAGGGGTATATACTTAGACTTTAGATATGAATTGAGTACATTATTATCTCGACAAAGTTCGGGGGAAACTGGTTTAAAGGATCGTATAGATAGTATAAGGCAACAAATGAAAGATTATCAATATTCTAGAATGCAGTCCTTATGCAAGGAGCAAATGTTTGGTACTCAGGGGAAATCAGAACAAGTTAATCCATTTTTGGCTTGTAAAACTAGAACAGATAGACGGGTTTTTTCAAGTCTTGTGGATTTTGCTGGTATAGAACATTGGGATAATAAAGGTATCATGGGTGTTATTGAGGAATATATTAAGAACACTTTTGGAACTTTACAAGACACTGTTTCGTCAGCCAATACCTTTTTACAGATGGCATCACTCCCTCAGTCCACTAGCTCTCAGAATTCTTTTTTTGATTAGTCCTTTTACTTTGCAAGAAATGGACAGGGTAATACATTCTTTGCATGATAATGTAGCTCCTGGGTCAGATGGTTTATCAAGCGAATTATATAAAGTAATATGGTCAGTGATTCTGGTTGTTTTTCTCTGTATTTATAATTTTTTATTGGAAGAAAATATTTTGCCTAATCAAATGTATGAGGGGCTATTAATCTTTTTATATAAATCTGGTGTTAATAAGGAGTTAGGTAATTGGAGACCACTGACTTTGTTGAATGTGGATTTTAAGATATTTGCAAAGTTATTAGGGAATAGACTAGCGGAAATTATGCCTTCATTAATAAGCCCCATGCAGTTTTGCGCAGTTCCTGGTAGGAACATTTCCGATGCCTTATTAATGATAAGAGAAATTATAAATGCCTCACGGACTGATAAAGATGTACTAGAGATACCAGGGTATTTAATTAGCCTGGATCAAGCCAAGGCTTTCGATACGGTATCTCATTCTTTTTTGTGGGATGTTTTATTAGCATTTGGGTTACCCACAGAATTTATTGGGTGGATAAAGCTCTGCTATGCTTTGGCATATGTATTTCTGTATGAAAATGGTTGGAAAGGAGATCCTCATTTCATATATACGGGCTTAAGGCAAGGATGCCCTTTAAGTCCATTGTTATATGTGTTTGTTTTGACCTTCTTTTGTGGGTTTTGACCAGGTCTCCGTTGATAAAAGGAATAAATGGTCTTACAGCTTTTAATTGCAAAGTGTTAGCATATGCTAATGATGTGTGTCTGTTATTAAAAAACGAACATTCCTTTGGTTTGGCAAGAGATCTTATCCAGGAAATAGGGAAAATAACAGGGGCCTCTTTAAACCTTAATAAAACAAAAAAATTAAGATTAAATGAGCATGTAGCCACTCCTCAAAAATTTGGAGGGTTTTGGGTGGCCCAACAGCCTTGTAAAATTTGGGGAATTTATTGGGGTGGAGAGGATATGTCCCTTTTTAATTGGGAACGTGCTTTAGAGGTAGCAAGAAAGAAGGTGGCGGTATGGAATCATTGGAAAACAATGAAGAAAAAAGGGTTTATTATACAAAGACATTTTTAATCTCAATATTTTTGTATCTAAGTGCTATATTCCCTATAAAAAAACAATTGGAGGCTTCAGTGTTGAGGATTTTCTTTACCTGCATTTGGGTTAGCAGGTTAAATCCAATTAAAAGGAATATTTTGTATAAACCACTTAAAGAAGGTGGCTTGAACATGATTAACCCAATCGTGTTTTATTTCACAATTTTTTTTTCCATAAATTTGTTCCCGTTAATTAAAAATGAACCAAAATGGTGGATACAATTTGGATTTATAAACATTAAAAATGTGTTAGGAGAATGGAGAAGTGGTCATTTTTTACATAAAAATAAATGACAACCTAGATTATTAGATTTATGGGAATTAGTTTTTGATAAAATAAAAATATGGGATATAAGTTATATGAGTGCATCACAAATGTCACGAAAAGCCCTTTATCTAACGATAATGGATACGTTTTTTTTTCAGACACCCCTTGGATAGGATTTTAGATTGTCAACAACAGCAGATTTCTAACTATATTACTAATAACAGGATCCCGGACCATATGTGGGATACCGTCTGGTTAGCGATTCACAATAGGGTGAATGTAAAGAGTAATCAGAAACACAAGGCACTAAAAGAGCGTTTTTGTCCAAGATCTGATTGTCAAGGTAAACTGGAAACTATGAATCACTTGTATTTTCAGTGTCCATATGCGGTTAGGTTTTGGGATGTGCTAAAAAATAGATGGTTACATAGCATGAGTTGGTTACTACTTCCTCCTTCACAAGATTCATTATATTATGGCATTTATCCAGCTTTTAAGGAAGGGGTTTGTATAGGTACATTACAAATTATTCATGTTCATTTTTTTGTATTCACTGTGGCTTAGCAGATGCGGTTTAGTTTTACAACGACAGGATATTCCTGAAACTAATTTGGTACAAATAATTATAAATGAATTGCAAAAATTAAAACGTGAAGAATGTAATCATCTCTCTTCTCAACAACAGGAAAGGAAATGGAACAGCTTTGTTTTCTTATAAATTTTGGTTATTACTTAGATTTGTAGACTTTATTATGGTTCCGTTTTTTGGTCGAGAAGGGATGAGAAGAACGGGGATGGTAAGGGTGAAGGAAGGAGAGAGGGGAAAAAGAGAAAAAAATGTATTTTTTTGATTATATATGTTCTAATATTGGTTAGCACAACTCCTTGACTGTCATAATTTTGACAACTTTTCCATATTCTATTTTCTAGGAAGTGGAGATGTTCCACTGTTGTATATATTATTGATATTGGTTTTTCTATGTCTATGATCTGTACATGATTTGTTTTTGATGTAGACATTCTCATATTCTTAGAACATGGAAGGGGGAGGTTTTTGGTCAATGTATTAATTATTTTTTTTATATATTGGTTATAATTTTTTTTTGATTTTTATTAAAAATTCCCCTACTCTTATTGTGGGGAGCGGGAAGGGGTGGGTTATACCACTTTTCTTTTATGTTTAAGATTATTATATGAATTACTACTCTTTTATGTTTTGTTTTTGCTTCTTTTTCCTTTTATGGATATGTCTGTTGTAATACTGATTTTGTATATATATTGTCATGATTTTGTTATGATTTTAATAAAAAAATTCCCCTACTCTTTTCGATAAGTGCCATGGGATTTTTAACATCCACTTGAACTACTACCAATCCAGGCAGATGGGACCTCGGTTTAACATCTTATCCAAAAGACGGCACCTCAGAAGTGCAGCACCCTTCTCATGCTACACTACAATGTCAGTACTGAGATATTAACCCAAGTGCCAGATGTGGGAATTGAACCCACAGCCCTCTGATCTCTCAGCCTCAGAGGCCAGTGTGCTACCTACTGAGCCACTGACACTGGTGTTTACTTACCTTGAATTCTGGAAGGGAGTAATTTGCTTCTGACTTTGGAAGGGAGAGGACAGAGCAAACCTTTTTTTCTCTGATTTAAAAAAAGAGCAGAGTTTTAGCAGTGGGCATTTTGGCACGGCTTGGAGGCTTGGAACCTTGGATGGTGGTTGGCCTGCACAGGCATTAAATTGACTGGTGGAGTGATGTTAATATTTAAAAGAACTGCCAACAGAATGATAAGATGGACTTTGAATTTTTGTAAGATTTGCTACTATAATTTAGTATTTAAAAAATGTATTTTTATATATACATAGTTTGAACTTGGTAGTTATTTATGGCTGAAGTTGTCCCTCGATTATGTGCTGTTTGTGTAATTGAATCTAAAGGCTGATAAATAGTACAAATTAATTCCACAGTAAAAAGGGAATTGCTGCAGACAGGCTTTTAAAATGTAGGCTTATTTAGATTAAGCAACTCAGACTGAGAAAGTAAGATGTTCAGTTACTCTGTTTGTTATAAAGGCTGCTCTAATGGGGTTAGTTTGAATATACCCTTGTTATACTTTAATTTTGTACAAAGTAAGTGAGATAATTTTGATGGACATCATAAGTTGCCAACCACAATATGTTAAATCTAGAAATTTTGGGGCTAAAACAATGTTATAGGAGCAAATTGTGCAGACAGGGATTGGGCACATTGTTGTCTTATGTCCTTGTTGCTTTGGTTGCTCAGTGTTTGATTTCCTAAAAGTTGGTGGCTTAGAACCATAAAAAGACCCATTTGAAGCCTCTCCAGGAAGCCTGCCCAGGAGGGACTAATTAGGAGGGTCTAATTGGTCAGCCCAAAATTGGGGATTTCAATAGTCTAGAGAGTCAACTTTTTAGGCATACTTTGGGCTCCCACAGAAGGGATCCAGGGTATTACACTAAATGTTTTTATGACAAGGTAGGCCTCAGAAAAGTAATGGATTGATAATGGTAGAATGGTAACAAATGTGTGCATTGGGTTTCCTTTACTATGTCCTGGGTATTTTTTTTGGTGTAAGCCTCGTGTTATAAGATGACTGCTCAGTTTGGGCAAAATAAAGCAGATATTAGAGTACAAGATATTAGAGCACATTATATGTATTATCAGATAGAAAACTCAATTGGAATGTGGAGGTTAGAGTATCTAGTGAAAATCTGATTCAGATTTTTCATTTGTGAAACATGTAGTGTAAACATAATGGCCCAGATATTCAAAAGGGTTGCGCATGGCACAACAGTGTTGCACCATGTGCAACCCACTGATACCCCTCAGCGCGATATTCAAAAGGGAAAAGTGCACGGCACAAATCCTGATGCACCAGAGTGCATCAGTAATGAATGCAGGCACAGGTAGGGGGGGCATGCCCATGCATACTCTGCACAGCCCGATATTCAGCCCGGGATGTGTGGAGCCATGCATGCACAACCCCTACATTCACCAGCACAAAGCTGATCCAAAAAAAAAGGAACAATGGATGGCCACCCACAGGTGAGCTGCTGCATTGCAGGGCACAACACAGAAGCTGTGGCCACCCGAGCTCCAGCTGCACCTCCATGGTGGTGGCCCCCGCATGCCCGATTGTGGGCATCAGTAAAAAAAGATTAATCAAAAATCCCTGGTGGTCCAGTGGATCACTGCCCTCCCGATCGCGGGCTAAGTAAATCAAATATAAATCCAATATCCCTGGTGGTCCAGTGGACCTGTCTGCCCGCCTGATCGTGAACTAAGTAAAGAAATGAGAAATCCTATTATCCCTGGTGGTCCGGTGGACCTGTCTGCCCACCTGATCGCGGGCTAAGTAAAGAAATGAGAAATCCTATTATCCCTGGTGGTCCAGTGGACCTGTTTGCCCTATCGCGGGCTGAAGTAGAATTTAACTAAACCTATCATCCATGGTGGTCCAGTGGACCCCCTTCCCAACCTGCCCACTGATCCCCACTGCCCCACTCCCCCTGGTCAGTGGCGGGCAGCAGCACCCCACCTGCCTGCTGCCCTGTTACCCATCGTCTGACACCATCGGGCTGTCGCCCATTGGTCCACAACGCGGAGCCATGGTCATGCAGCCCATACCAGACTTCACAATCCAGATATGTTTATCTGGATTGTGAATCGATGGATGCACCCATTGGCTCACTCTGTGGACAATGGGCGTACAGCTCAACCGATCGTCGTCGCGATGGGGTGGCAGGCGGGTGGAGTGCTGCTGCCACCTGCCACTGACCGGGGGGAGTGGGGTGGTGGGGATCAGTGGGCGGGTTGTGAGGGGGGTCCACTGGACCACCAGGGATGATAGGTTTTGTTAAATTCTACTTCAGCCCACGATCAGGCAGACAGGTCCACTGAACCACCAAGGATAATAGGATTTTTCATTTCTTTACTTAGCCCACAATCGGGTGGGCAGACAGGTCCAGTGGACCACCAGGGATAATAGGATTTCTCATTTCTTTACTTAGCCCACAATCAGGTGGGCATCGGTCCACTGGATCACCAGGGATTTTGGATTTATATTTTACTTTTCTTAGCCTGCGATTGGGTGGGCAGTGGTCCACTGGACCACCAGCGATTTAGGATTATTCTATTTTTTACTGCAGCCCGCGATCAGGCTGTGGGGCACATTGCTGCACTGCAGGGGGTGTCAGTCCCCAACAGCTGCTGCATGGCAGGGTGCCAGGCACAAGTCATTGGGATTGGTGCACCTGCATGCAAATGGAGACATAATGACATGCAAATGGCCCCATATGCACCTTGCATACATTATGGCCCCATTTGCATGTCAGCTTTTGAATATCGCAGTTGCTGCACCTTGCACAATGGAACTCGCGCTAGCGCATCCACATGCTCCACTCTGGCCACTGGCGCTGGCACAGTGCCACTGTGCCATGTGCACTGCGGGTGGCCAGGATACAATATTCAACGCTGCTGAGCCATGGTGCAGCTCTGTTGAATATCACCCAGTCCATGCCCCTGCGCAGACAAGCTGAGCTGCGCCCAGGCTTGTGCCACAGCCTGGCGCAGTTTGAATATCTGGACCAATGTATATAATAATGATGGGACTCAGGTATAATTTGTTGTACTGCTAAAATTTTTTGTGCTGTCAAATGATATGTACTTATGTTTAGAATTGTGTTTTTATATATTTTTGTAGAGTGTTCAGATCCTTTGAGATCAAAATGAATTTTAATGTTGTCATGGGTTATTTTAATTTGATCAACAATAACTAACTAACTAGCTAACTAACCAACTAACATCAAAATAAAAAGGGATCATCAGCGATTGACAGATGCTTGTTTTCAGACACATATGACTCAACCATTCACTGTGCTGCTCTAAGTCCAGTGGTTGATGCATCATCCACTTCTCCGGAATCATATGTGTCACAAATTTCCACTTGGGACAAAGCCTCCCAAAGTGGGTTAATGCCAGCCACTTTTGATGACAGACCACCTGGAACAGCAGTCCCCTTCCCCTTACAGGATATGCTTGATACTACTCCTCCAGGTTCACCTTCAGCCTGATGATGCTGCTCAGGTTTCCTGACCTTGGCACGTGACTTCTGTGCCCCATGAACCAAGCGCACCAGTTGCCACTGACATTTTTTATCTGTTCAGGCCCACCCTCCAGTACTGAGGCAATTCCACATTTGTATCGTGGGTCCAGAATTGTTGCTATTGCAAAGTTGTCACTACGCTGAATGCTCAAGATGTGACGATTCTGGTCAAATACTGTCAGCATGTGTTTAAACAACACACTGCTAGCACTGTCTCTGGCAACATCAAGGCTATGATGTACATTCACCAGTGTCTGCCTTTGCACCCACAGCAGTGGAATTGATTGGCTAATGGAGGCAGACTCACCACTCACTGCCTGTGTGGCATGTTCAAAAGGCCTCAATATTCTTATCACAGAGTCCATGAGGTGCCACTGTTTAATTGTCATAGTCATGGTGGCCCTGGAACTGTAATGGCTAGTGTGCATGACAAGATATTCTGAGACAACTTCATACAACCTCTCTGCCATGTATAAAGTGGAATTCCACTGAGTGAAAACTTCCAGCTTCAAGTGGTGCTGTGGGAGGCTGTTTCAGATCTGCAACTGCCTAAGTTGGTCACGAGCCTTTGCAGAGCGTGAAAAGTGAGAACAGATATGCGTGCAACTTTCAGCATTTCCTTTATATCAGGGTGCTGCAGAATCTCCTGCACCACAAGATTTAAACAGCGGGCTATGCATGGAACCCAAAAAAAGATGCCATTCGTGATGCATTTCACCACATTTGATCCATTGTCACTTGCTATGAACTCAGCTCTCAGGGACTGGTGGTTCAACCACTTGACAGTTTCAGTAGTACCACATACAACATTTCACCAACGTGTGAACAGATCACATTGTGCATAGCAATCGTTGTATGCTGTTGAATTCCTGAAAGATTGCTACCATGACACTCCACCTTACTACACTGATTATTCACACTACCAACAGCACAAACAACCCCAGGCACCTCAGCACAGTGTACAGCTACACACAAATATGAACTCCCCGCTGTTTTGCCACTTATCCACATATCCATACTTAAATGGATGAATGGAGAGGAGGAATGTTGAAGAGCATGTCTTACTGAGTTGGACACATTATGGTACAACTCGGAGACAGCACTGGCTGAAAAGTATGTCCTGGGGAGTCATGTGATGCAAGTTCCGTGGTAGCAGCCTGGTCGAATAGCTCCAGCCTCCTACTCCAATATAAGTCTTTATTACATGTATTCCAGAGGATTTATACCAAGAATTTAATCAGATTAATTTAGCTAAAGGTTTCTAGAACGTTTTGTATTAGAATCAGGGATAGATGGAAGCAGAGATGAGAAGAATTCAGCCTAAGCATATCCCACCAGTTTCCCCGACAAAGGCCCTTCCAAAAAAAGCCAGAGTCTCCATACTCACAAGAGGCCAGGAAAGTGAAATTACTAGTATGGAGATTGAACCCCTGACATTGGCACAATTTCTTGCCGAATTCAAACCTTTTCACATGGAGCTTTGCTCGGTAATGGAAGAACTGAAGGCTGTAACCCAGGTGTTAGAAGATTTATCTCATCATACTGGGGACACAGAAATCAGAGTTACCTCACTGGAGAAGCGAGTGGGAAAACAAGTGAATCTGAGGAAAAAAATAAATAAAATGGAGTTGAAAATCGAAGATCTGTAGGGACGGAGCAGAAGAAACAACATGATAATTATAGGTCTCCCCGAGAAAGAAGAGGGAGCAGATGCAATTTTGTTTGTCCAGAAATTCCTACAAAAGATTGCAGGCCCTATGCCCTTTGGAGAAAATTACATGATCGAACGGGCTCACCGGGCATTACGTGCAATGCCACCATCAGGGTCCCCCCCATGTACCTTGATTTTTCATTTTCTGAACTTTCAGGAAAGACAGTTTGCAATGTCTAAAGTTAAGGAGCTTAAAGAAGTGAAATGGGAAGGGACCCCATTAAGAATCACACAAGATCTTCCACTATCGGTGCGCCAAAAGAGAGCCGAATATCACCTTGAATTATTAAACGGGACTGAGACCGTGTCGAATTTGACCACAAGAGGGAGCTCTCCCATCATTTTTCCCTTTAGTTAGTGACCGTGATTTTAACGGTGTGGACTGAAGTGTAAGTCAGTTTATTTTATATTTCTTTTTTCTTTTTTCTCTCTCTTTCTTTTTCGTAAAGAGTAACCCCCCGATAGGGTTTTGGGAGTAATTTTGAGTGAGGAAGTAGTGATTTAAAGGCATATATATGTTAGGGGGTGTTTTATAACTTCCTCATTTTGGGGGGGTATAGCCCTTGGGGCTGTGCAGTATGAAAGCATGTTTATTTAATGTTTATTGAAAACTGATACTACGGGGGTCTTGCTTAAAAATGTTACTGAAATGGGATGGGGCTCTGTTTTGATGCGGTTTAAAAGGATAGAGACTTTAATTAAAAGAGATTTGATATCTGTGCAAATGTGACAATAAAGGAATGGACCCCCTTAGGTTGGAGGTCAGTTCATGTGTTAATTTATTTACTAATGAAGGTTTTATGTTTAATAGTTCATAGTCAAATGACCTACTTAAGCAAAGCTACAGGGGGAAACTGTTTTTTGAATTTTAGATTCAGGATTTTTGGGAGAGAGGAATATGTGTTTGGTAGATCTTAAAGGTTTTCACCTGTTTGAAAGTTAGATACATAATGGTTAGAGGAAGGGGGAGGCTGAAGGGAGTTCAGGAGGAATGGAACTTTGGATATCATGGGCCGTCATGTTGTTTTGTTGGGGGAAGGGGGTGGGAAAAGATATTACCCGAAACATAAATGGGTCAATGTAGTACTTGTAGTTGGGTATAAGGGGGTTAAATGGGGAATATATGGGACTATAAGGGAGAATAGGGATGAGGGAAGGGAAATAAGTAGAGGCGGGTTAAATGAAAGATACATGGGGAGATCTGTTCATCAGGTGGTGCTAAAGGCAAAAGGGAGAGGTGCTATGGATGTTAGTACTCTACGGTATCATACTGGGTACTTGGACAATGGGTAGCACATACAATTTTATCACGTGGAACATTAAAGGGTCCAGGAAAAAAACAGAGATACAAAGTGTTAAAACATCTGCAATTACAAAGGGGCCAGATAATATGCTTGCAGGAAACACATTTACTTGAAAAGGAATCTAATTTGTTCAGACGTCAATTTGTTGGCCAAGTATATACTGCTGGAGATAGCACAGCTAGTAGGGGAGTGGCCATACTAATTACCAGGAACATTGCTTTGTGTGTGAAAAGCAACTGGCAAATCCTGGTGGTCGCTATATAATTATAGTAGGACTCTTAAATCAGACAAGGATAGTGTTAGGTAGTGTGTATGGCCCAAATGGAGATTCACCGGGCTTCTTTATAGAATTATTAAATGTTTTGTCCCCATTTCTTCACCTTCCAATATTGCTGGGTGGAGACTGGAACTTACCATTTACTCCAGAAATGGATAAAGAGGGTAAACAAAGTAAGGACCTTTCGCCGGCGCAGAGAGCTATTAAGGATCTGTACGACAATCTGGGTTTGTGTGACCCGTGGAGGGTGTTATATCCTTCCCGTAGGGAGTATACATTCTTATCGGAAGTCCACAAATCCAGATCTCGAATTGATTATTTCTTGATGAGTCAGTGTATGCTTCCTGGATTAGTATACAGTAACATTATTCCAGGGATAATCTCAGATCATTCTATGGTTAGCTGCACCCTTAATCTTGTTCCTAACATTCCTAGACAGACCATCTGGAAACTAAACAACCAACTCCTCCATTCTTCGGAGCTTAGAGATTGTATAGTTCAGAGGATTGAACAATATGAGAAAGAGAATCGCAATTCAACAGGTAGAGGGGATATAGAATGGAGTGCACTGAAGTGTGTATTAAGGGGTGAATTTATTCAACTTGCAGTGGCTAGGAAGAAACAGAGAGAGGGTAGGGCCAGGCAGTTGCTGACACAAATTAGAGAAATAGAAAAGACTATCTCAAAGAGCACATCAGTAGAGATTAGGGAAGAGTTAATCAGACTCCGGCATCAGTATGTTGAGATTTTGAGAGACAAAGTGGAATATGCCATTGGTAAAATGAAAGCTTTATATTTAGATCAAGGCGAAAAATCAGGATGGCATCTAGCTATGCGTTTAAAAGCAACAGAAGCATCCAGAATTATCCAAAGTATTACTTCCCTGACAGATGGGTCTATTAAAACCTCCCCTTATGAAATAGCTAAAGAATTTGAAGACTACTATAAGGATTTATATAGCCCTATGACCTCCTGACCCAGTAGTGAGGAAGTAAGGGCATATCTTTCCTCTTGTAAGTTGCCTTTGGTGTCAGAGGATCAGAAGGAAGAGCTCTTCTCCCCCATTTCAGAAACTGAAATTTTAAAGGCAATCCAAATGCTTTCACCAGATAAAGCTCCGGGACCGGATGGTTTTTCGCCTAATTTTTAAAAATGTTTTGCGAGTCAGTTAAGCCCCGGGTTAAAAAGATTATTTCAGAGTATACTTACCTCTGACACAGTAGACAATCATCTTTTTGAAGCCCTGATAGTGCTCATCCCGAAAGAAGGGAGGGAACCTGATAAGGTCTCAAATTATAGGCCTATATCATTAATTAACTATGATGTTAAAATCTTAGCAAAAATCTTAGCGGTCTGTTTAGCTAAAGTTATGCCTAGGTTAATTCATCAGGATCAGGTTGGTGTTTATGAATGGCAGAATGGCCTCAGACCATCTTCGTAAGTTGTCTCACATCTTCTCTGCATCCAAGGATAGTAAATGTCCGTGTGGATTGATGTCTGTGGATGCAGAGAAGGTGTTTGACAGAGTGGCCTGGAGGTTTTTATCTTTGACTATGGAGAAATTTGGCATTCCGCTCTCTTTTATTAATAGTGTGTTTGCTCTATACAGACATCCGTGTGTGAAAATATATTGCAATGGGGTATTCTCGTCAAGGTTTCCTCTTTATTCGGGTACTAGACAGGGCTTCCCCCTATCACCCCTTTTGTTTAATTCATATTTAGATCCCCTCCTATTTAAAATCAGACAAGACCCCAGGGTTATAGGGATAAAGATTGGGTCTCAGGAGTTTAAGATATCCGCATATGCGGATGACATCTTGCTCCATGTTATCCATCCTCGAACTTCAATCCCGGCTGTGCTGGGAATTATTGCAGAATATAGCAAGCTATCCAATTACAAAATTAACTTAGGGAAAATCCAGATATTTCCACTTAACATGAAGGTATATAAGTCAGATGCGACGGTCATGGGTATGCAGTGGGCTCCACATACATTGAAGTATCTAGGAATCTTTTTGGCAAGAACTGACTCTAAATTAGTGAAACTTAATCTGGATGCCCTTAAGAACAATATAAAGCAAGATCTTAATAGATGGGACAAACTCCCACTCTCTCTCTGGTGGAGGATTAATATAATTAAAATGAATATTTTACCTAGGATTTTATACCCTCTAAATATGCTCAATGTGTGGTTACCTTTAAAATGGTACAAGGCAATACATTCAATTATTTCAGATTTTATTTGGAGAGGGAAAACTCCCCACAGAGCCTACCATAAGCTGGCTGCTCCCAGAGAGAGAGCGGGGTTAAGACTACCACATAACGGATTATATTATTGGGCAAGTAATGTTTGTAAATATTTGCGATGGCTTGTGCCTGCCACAGAACTTGAGTCTTTGCCTTATGTACAGGGCCCCAATTTTTCTGCGGCACATCGGAGCAAAGTTCTGCAGCAGGGTTCTCATTTGCCGCAGAACTTCTACGGCACTCAACACCAATTTCTGCGGCAATTCTGCGGCACATTTTTACCCTTAATTTTTTTTCCTTTTTTTGTTTTTTTTGCCATATCTGACACAATGCACGCTCGTAACACAGTCATTTTATGGGTGTTTGTCACCAAATTTTCAACATAGCCAGTTTAAGATCTCTGCTCATGAACAGTATCATTGTGATTTTATTAATCTGTCCGGAACATTGATTTCGCACACCGACTTGCCATTCTGCGCTACAAGGGTGGAAACACATTTTGGGTGAGATGTGAAAAATGACAGCTGTACTACTCATAAGACAGTGTGGTGAAATGGCAATGTTGAAACTCTGGAGTGAAAATATTGAAATTTAAGTGAACTTACGAGCTCATGTAGGAACTGTGAAGAACGCATTGCTAAAACAGTCATTTTTTGGAATTTTGGCACCAAATTTTCAACATGGGGGTTTTGGGCCCCTTTCTCATGAATGATGTCACTGTCATGGTGGTATTCAGTCCCAAAGGGTGATTTCACAATCACTGCTCAGTCACTGCATGAAATCACCCTTCGAGCCCAAATAATGCCATGACAGTGACATCATTCATGAGAAGGGGTCCCAAAAACCCCATGTTGTAAATTTGGTGCAAAAATTCCCAAAAATGCCTGAGATATGCAATAAAGTTGAACCCCTCCTATCTAGCCCATTATACAGCTTACCGGCATTTCCTCAGTTCGCAGTCGCCTTTGAAGAGTGCAGACGTGTTCCCGGTCCACCGAAGATCGTCGCGCCGAGTCGGAGGTAAGTATAGGGTGGGGGTGTGGGAGAGCTGGGTGCTCAGTGGGTGGGTGCGGGATGTGGGAGGGTGGCTCGGGAGACGTGCCGTGGGACAGTTTTGTTTACAGGGAAAAAAAAAGCGTCGCGGACCTCTTGCCACGCTGGGGTGGAGCTCCAGTGTGGCACAATGACTTTGGGGGGCATTCGCGGCGAGGATTGGGCACCCCGTCGGCAAAAAAAAACTATTGGAGACATGTTTGCTACCGCTGGGGTGGGCCTCAGCGTGGCATGTAAGTACTGGAGGGGGACAGTGAAGCCGACGGGGATTGGGCAACCCTGTTGGCAAATGAAGCAGACGCTTTGTTCAGCGGGCGGCCCTTGAATTCCGTGGGTGATGGCAAATTCTGCGGATATTTCCGCGGTTTGCCGCATCCGCGGAATCGAGGAAAACTCGGGGCCCTGCTTATGTACCTTCTTGGGTTAAATTGGAAATAGAGCTGATAAGGGAAGCTGGTATAGACCTGATAGCTCTTCTTTATTCCACTTTAAGAACATTGGCCCCTAAATTAGCAGCTACCCCAATAAAGGAGTCCTTACGTATTCAACAAAAAAATACCACCGACAGCTTAATCTGGTTCAAGGTCAGTTGGCATTCATCTGTATCCCCTTCCCCCGGGTCGTGCCTGGAAATAGGCAGGATTTGTCTAGTGCACTTACCCGGTCAACAAAAGCTAAATAAATAAAAATAAATGAATATTCGGTTATGTGCTTTCTTGAGCTATTTTCTGAATACAGATAGACACCAGCCAATATGTCACAACCCTAATTTGAAGATTGGGGTAAAATGATAATAGAATCCTGGCTCTCCCAGTTGAAAGGTTTTAGGATTGAAGATATTTTACAGGGGGACAGATGTCTTCCAATTGCAGAGTTATTAGTTAAGTATCATATGGGACCTAATCAGACTTTTAAGGTATATCAGCTCAAGCATTTACTTGAGCAATTTAAGAACAAACTTGAAAATGGGCGCTTGATGGGGGGTTGATTTGAGTCTTTGGCTCAGATGGTCTGGGAACCGCATGTGGTCTCCAAATGATGCAAGACACTGTTTGATCAAGCATATGTAAATATTGATAATAAACCTAGATTCTGGTTATGTCAGCTGGGGGGCCAAGAGAGGAAATGGGATGAAATCTGGTGTCATATATACAGATATGTTACTCAGGATAAGTTACATGTTATGCAGTTTCACTTTCTAAACAATCTGTTTTGGACCCCTTCTAAATTATACAAAATTGGACATAGACCTGATCAGTCATGCTCTCGATGTCACCGTGCAGTTGGGGATTTATATCATATCTTCTGGGAATACCCACTGATAAAAATGCTGTGGAACCAAATTAAACATAAAGCAGATCCACTATTGGGTACTGACCAGTATTTTACTCCAGAAGTCTGTCTGATAGGTGATTATTCCAGTATCACAGTTAAAGTTCGAAGATATTATATGGCCTTGATTTCATCCTCGCTTAAGAAAGTAGTGCTAAAGCATTGGTTGGATGACATCCCAATTACTTACATGGAGTGGTTACAAGAACTGCTATTTAATTTGAATATGGAAAACTTTGGGGCTATGAGAAGGGATAGTCTTTCAAAATATGAATCGATATGGAGCTCCTTCCAAATGCTTTGTCTGCTTCAATCTAAGCCGATTACTGGAAGGTAACACAATCCTGGTAAGCATACTGATGAACAGATCTTCCTAAATCATATTAATAGGGGGGAGGAAGGGAGGTTTGAGAGGGCAGGTAGGAGGATCATAAGGAGGTGGGGAGGGAGAGTAAAATTTTTTTCACTTCCTCCACAATGTAATAGCGTTATTTTGATCTATGTTTCTGTTGAAATGTTTTTTGCTCTGTAAATAATAAACCTCAATAAACTTCAATATAAAAAAAAAAATGAAAAGTATGTCCTGGATGGCACTTTCCATTTTGGACAGGTACGTGCAGCAAACTGCAGGATCCCAGAATTCTCCACAAAGGAGAAGAGCAAAAGATCAATTGCCAGCATTTCAGCTACAGCAGCATTAGTTTCACATGACACTGTTTGATGGGGTGGGTAGTTCAACTTCTACACAAAAACACTCTGTAATGTGGGCTGACTTAAAGGTTTTACACAGGGTGTGATGACAAATGGTTCTGCTCTGCGAATGGTAGGGGGTGGAGTGTGGACGCTTGATGAAGGCAGTTACACAGGTGATGATGACAAACCCAGAAATGCAGTTATTTTCCCAGATTTACCAACAGGGGTTGATGTACTGTACCACTTGCACTAGACATACTGCAATCACCACCACCACCAGCAAAACTGCTACTCTCACCATCACTGGACAAGACTTCAAAATCATTCTGCTCTTCCACCTCATCATGCCTTAGTAATCCTCTGCTGTTATTTCATCACTACTGCACACATTTAATTTTCTACTTGATGCTACAGTCTTGGAAGGGGATAACATGCACATTATGGTTGATGACAAGGGTGAACACCCCACTGTGGTACAGGTATTAGCAGCAATCTTGTGTTGAGTTCACAGTGCCATGTGCCTATTCTTAAGATGTGTATGCTGTTCCCCTGTGCCCAGATGGCTCCCCTTTTACCTCGACTCACACACACCTGGCAAACCTGGCAGATTGCAACTGACTCATCATTTGCATCTTCCACAAAAAAATCCCAATCAAGGAGTTTTGATGCTCTAGTTTTAACATGCTCCCCCGATGCTGCTTATTGGACTTCATTTTTTTAAGCCATGAAGTGGGGAGGTGCTACTGGACTGCAACAGACCACCACGACTACCTATCCTTATTACTGGGTCATCATCATCAACTGAAACTGGTAAATCACAACTTTTTAAGGGGGGGGAGCAAACAGACCCAGACACAGCCACCTTGAGTTTCTTTTTCTCCAGTTCCCAACGGGGATCACCGACGTCATCATCATATTCATCAACATCCTCTACATCTTTTGCTTGGATGCTGGCATATGGATTGCATGTTGCAACCACAGCAATATCATCATCATCAGCACCACCATCACCCAAAATGTTTTCACCACACTGTGAATCACTGCATGGCAAATGCATGACCTGAACCACGGTGGAAGAAATGACACTTTGTGTGCTGTTGTTGACATGATGATCAGAATCCTCATGTTCAGTTACTGGAATGTAACTGGGGAGTATGACATCATCTACATTGTCACTCACTGCCACTGCTTCACACTCCACTATAATTTTGGACATGGTAAACTGGTCAGAAGTGGAACTTGAGGCAGCAATACTCATACCACCACCAGCAACTGCACTAACACCACCAGCTGGGACAACATCATCTCCTCCAACTATGAGTGAAGCTACTGATTGCACTGTAAAACACATTGAAGGAGAAATACCTTTCCTCACATCAGCAATGCACTTCTGTAACTGCGTACTAATACCACGCCCACAGACAATCTTACCACTGGCAGCAGTGCCATGGTGAGAAACAGATTTGTTTGCATATCTCTTTGTGAGCATTTTGGGGGATCAACAGGAATATTCTAAACAAATTTAGATTTTGGAACATTCACTTTGAGTGGGGCAGGGGTGATGCTGGATGTGAAGCCAAAAAAACAACTGTGGCTTCAACAACAGATACAGACACAAAGTCACAACAAGTTCAACAACACCTTAACTAACCAGTGGTGTTCTCAAGTCACAGACAATCGAATCTGGAAAAGAATACCTTTTGCCGGTGGTTGGGGGGGAGCACTGACTGTAGATTACTGCAGTGCAAAACCAAGAAAAGATACCACAATGGCAGTACAAAATCACGCAGCTGCAGTGGATAGCAGGTTCACTCTGCTGCACCTGCAATTACACTGTGGCACAATAAAAGGTGTATTATTTGATGTCACGTCACGCACCGCACACACACTCACACACACACACACACACAGAATTTGTCAAAAAGTAATGCATAGCAAATTTAAAACTTCAATAATATACAACATATTTTGAACAACCTCACTGCTGCACCAGATCCCTCCAAACCACAACACACACAAGCAGCAAAAAAATGTCAACAATTACTGAAAATATTACTGCGTGTACAATAACACAGTCATACAAGAAAAATATAGCCAAAAAACAAAGAACTCCCTATTTCTCCAACTTAAATCTACATACACCAGATACACCCCTCCCTCAAAGCACACTTCCACTGTCTCTCAGTACACAGACTGAATGTTGTACATTGACAGTCAAAATCCACATACAAACAATATACGCTTGATGATATGAGCACAGGAGGATTTCCTAAAATCAATGAACTAATGTTTCAGCAAAAAAAAATGAATCAAAAAGACTTTAGCAGCTTTTAGAAGGTTTGAATCACAGAGAGCTCTTAGAGCAGACTGTCTCCTACAGCTTCCTACACACATTACCCCAAACTGAGGCTGTACAGAACAATCTAGAGCCCATGTGACCTGAAATCCCATGACTCACTGCAAAATTCACTTTTGGAGCTTAAAAACAAGGCAAAGTGAGGTGAAGTAGATTATTCTCAATGTACTTCACCTTAAAATTTGGTGAAGTAGTGGTTTGGGAAGGCGGAGTAACACAAAGTCATTGTTTTCAATGGACTTCGCGTTACCCATTATAATGTGAAGTACTCTGCTTTGTATTGTGGAGTGCTCCACGAATCTGCCTTTACTCCGTGAATCACTCTGCAGAGCGAATTGAGGCCACTTTGCCATCTCTGCACAGGATCACCCCCTAACTACATCGGCTATAGTATTACAAAACAGTTTCTGTTAAAGGATGTAGCTCCTCCCTTGACCTGCAACTCTACCCCCTTATAACTAAAATATAATATTTTCCCTTTTTACAGTCTTTTCTATTAAGGAAAATACAAGAACTACATAATACACGTTAAATATACCAGCTATAGTGGAGCATAAACAGGTAAGGGACATTCCTAAGCTCATATCTTCTTAATTATACAGAAAGGGGCGACATTAAAGTCAAACTCAGCTCCTTTTGACTTTGATGGACATCCATCACCTACATAAAAGGAGCAGCCAGGGTGCCACTGACTCCCTATAGGAGACTGCACCCAGTAATGAGAGCCATCCTAATTGGAATAGGTAGCTCTGCATAACAACCTGCAAGGAGCTCACATGGATACCACAATAGAGCTTTAGGTATATGGTTTCCTTATATTTGTACTTTATTTGACTGTCACTACTGTCAGCCCATGCATCCATAGCCGAAACGTTAATTTACTTATGCAGAGAACCTTTCATTTTGCCCTTTGCCTCTTACGCACTTTGCTGCAGTGCTAACCCTTGTGTCTGTGCACAGGTAGTTTGTTAGTCTTTGTCAGATGTCTGGTGCATAGACCTGCTAGTTTTTAAAACTACTGCCAGGAATGGGAGCGTTCCTTTTATACTGCACAAAAATGGATGTAAAAAGAGCAGCGCTCCAGCAAAAACATACAAGAGGGAGCAGCTAAGCTTGCTGACCTCCACATAGAACAGCACTGTTACAGATAGCAGTCGCGCTGCTGTTTGACTGCACCAAACACTTTTTACATGGCAAATGCCACTGAGATTTACTATGGGGACAGCGCAAGAAGTATTAAAGTCAGAAAGAGATTTCAGGAGAGGACAGACAACAAGAGGACAACGGAAGCTACAGCGGGTGGCCATTCCACCATAGCAACAACACATTATGCAGACAAGGTATTAGATAGAAATGGGAAGAAATACACAGCAAGTGAGAAATATGTAACATGCTGTTGCGCAACAGACTTATAAATAGAAGAGAATAGGAAAGAGGCAATGTCCAGGTTAAAACCCTAAAGTGTTGGCACAGTTTGGGGGGTCTCCTATCACATTCCCCTATTCAAGTACAAACCAGCACCATTGCTGGTTTATTACCACATTCCCCCGGGAGAGATCCCAAAGGAATGGGACTTCCACCCACCCTCACAGAAGCCCCATCCCAGGGCACCCTCTTACTATCTAAAACATACAGTATACATTTTTTAATAGTATAATACAACACAATACATTCATTTGTCCTGGGGTATCAAATAATATACTGTTTACTTTGTCTCTTTTGAATTCAAGTCAGAGCATGCACTATATCTAGATAAGAAATCTGCATTTTTATGTTTGTTACCAGACCTATGTTTGATATCAAAACAGTAGGGTTGGAAAGCCAGATACCAATGGAGAATACAAACGTTTTTATCTTTCTTCTGGTTGAGCCAGCATAATGGATTGTGATCTGTAATTAATGCAAATCAGGTTCCCCATAAATAGAATTTCAAGACCTCTATGGCCCACTTAATAGCCAAACATTCTTTCTCAATTGTGGTGTATTTCTGTTCTTAGAGAAACCTTTTCTGGCTTATGTACAGTATGGGAGGCTCCTCTCCGTTGATTGTCTGACTAAGAACTTCCCCCAATCCAGTATCAGATGCATCCGTTTGGACCTCAAATGGACAGCTAAAATCTGGAGACTGTAGCACAGGTACTGCACATAAAATAGCCTTTATTGTTCTAAATGCTTGGTCACAAGTAGGGGACCAGGGAACCTTATTAGGTATTTGTTTTCAGGTAAGGTCAGTTAGGGGTGGTGCAATTGTAGCAAAGTCTGGGATAAAACATCGGTAGTATCCGACAAGACCCAAAAATGACCTAACCTGTTTTTTTTTTAGTTTCAGGGATAGGACACTGGGCCACAGCTTTAACCTTGGCTATTTCAGGACATACTACCCCATTACCCAGTATGATTCCAAGATATCTGGTCTCTTGCATAGCCATGGTACATTTGGATGGGTTGATAGTTAAACCTGCTGATTCAATAGTCTGCAATATCTTAGACAAATGTAAGCAATGGGACTTCCAGTCTGGACTGAAAATGACTACATCATCCATGTAAGCAGAACAGTAAGGTGAGTGTATGTCTAGTAACCAGTCCACATACCTTTGAAAAGTTGCAGGTGCACCATGTAATCCAAAGGACGTGTACATAAACTGGTACAAGCCATGTGGTGTACTAAAGGCAGTTTTTTCTTTAGGTTGCTCGTCTAAGGGAATCTGCCAATACCCTTTCATTAAATCAAGGGTGGTGATATAGTTGGCTTGCCCTATACAATCAATAATGTCATCCACTCTAGGGATGGGATAGCTGTAAAACTGTTATACCTGGTTAAGTCTATGAAAATCCAAACATAACGGATCTCTCCCTCTTTTTTGGGAACTATCACCATGGGGGATGACCAAGGACTGCTGGAAGGTTCAATGATTTTCAGAGTTTTCAGTTTCTCTACTTCCTGTATAAGATCATTTTGGAGCTTCTCAGGAAGTCTATAAGCTTTCTGGCTGATAGGTTCTGATTCAGTTTTGATTACGTGAGCTACACTAGATGCTTTGCCAGGGATGGTCGTAAAAATAGGGGAAAATCTTTGCAACAATTAAGCCAATTCCTTATTTTGTTGTGGGGAAAGGTCAGGGTTGATTTTAATATCTTCTTATGATTTCTGATGTTTCTAATCATTTATATGCTACATCCAGTTCAGTCTCAGATGGTTGTGAGAATACATACATACCAGGGGTGTTATCAGTCTGCTCATGCCACTTCTTTAGGAGATTGGCATGGAAAATGTGTTTACCTGCTCTTTTCTCAGGTGTCTCGATCTGACAAGTAACAGGCCCAGTACATTCTGTAATGGTATATGGACCCTGCCACTTCATTAGGAGCTTATTGTCAGTGGAGGTGAGCAACAATAGGTCCCTAACCCCTGGATGAAACACCTTCTCCTGTGCTTTGTCATTATAATGGATTTCTGTCTGTTCTGAGCTGCTAAACCCCTTTCATGTGCTTTCCAAACATAAGAATTTAATTGTTTCCTTAAACCAACCAAGTAATCTAATATATTGGTATATTTCACTGTGATGCCCCCTTCCCAGGCTTCCTTTACTATGTCAAATGGTCCCCATGGATTCCGCCCATACAATAAAGTAAAGGGTAAAAATCCAGTGGACGTCTAAGGAACCTCTAGATGAGCAAAAAAAAACAGGGGTAAGTAGTGGTCCCAATATTTTCCCTCCTCATCCACAAACTTTCTAATCATTATTTTTAAGGTTTGGTTGAATCTTTCAACCAAGCCATCTGTTTGGGGATGGTAAGGTGTTGTTCTTATGGTTGTGATTCCAAAGATTTGTAGATTTCTGTAAGGAAGGTTGCACTAAAATGTATATCCCGATATGTAAGGATTTCTTTTGGAAAACCCATCCTGCTGCAGAACTCTACAATCTTTTCAGCTATCTTTGGAGCGACAACTGTTCTGAGAGGGAAGGCCTCCAGATACCTACTAACATAATCACAAAGGACAAGGACAAACTTGTTTTCCTTGCTACTTTTTTCTAGGGGGTCAATTACAACCACAGCTAACTGCTCGAAAGGTTGGGTAACTAATGATAATGGCATCAGAGGTACCCTTTCTTTCCTTATCTGTCCAATCTGCTGGCATGTAGTACAACTCCTACAATACTCTGCCACATCATTCTGAATGACAGGCCAATAAAAACATTGTAATAGTCTAGCAGCTGTGCGATCCCTCCCAACATGACCAGCACATGGCAGATCGTGAGCTAAAAACAATAAGTCCTGTCTGTATTTAAGAGGTACTAACAATTGCTCTACTTGGTCCTGGGAGACAGGATGTGTTCATACTCTATACAGTATACCCTTTTGTTGTATAATCTGGGGGGACCCTATAGATGTTTCTTTATTCAGCTGTGAAAGAAAAGGTTTAATGGTTAAATCATTTATTTGCTCCATTTTAATATCCACAATATTATATTGCGGCAATAAATCGTGTCCAAAAATGTTTAAGTTTCCATTCTTTCTGGATCTTCCTTTTCCCTGCCTTGGTTTTTCTGGGGCCCTGGGATTCTTCAACAATAGAGTCCTCAAAGGTAAATGCAGGGTCATCCTGTAGATGTTTTGTTTGGGCTCTAGTAGCGACAGCTGATAATTGTTCACTGCAAGACAACAGTGTACTGAAAGTAGGGAAGGCCTGTCCAATAATAAGGGATGCAGGTAAGGTTGGTACTAATCCCACAGTCATGTTACATGTTTGTCCATTCAGACTGATTTGGGCTGTTGCAGTGGGTTATTGGTGAATGTCCCCATGTATGCAAATAACACCTGTGGATGCTGTGTGGGAAGAATTAGCAGTCAGCAGATCAGCTCTGATTAAACTTTGACTGCTTCTGGAGTCTACCAAACCCTCCACAGATTTCCCATTAACCAATGGCTTAATGAAAAAGTTCCCCAAGTTCATAGATGCTAAGTAAGTTGGTTTCTTTTTGGGACAATACCATGCAATATGGCCAAGTCCATGACAGTAATGACACTCAATAGATGGATCAGGGTTTCTAGGCAAGGTATCCCCATCATCCCCTTAGGTTTACCAGTCCCGGCCCCAGATGAAACAACAACAGGGGGTCTTATCATGGAAACAGCAGCATGGGTTTTCTGGCCGATAAAAAGTCCTCAGCAATGATAATTGCTGTTTCAGCATTTTCTGGATGATGTTCTCTTAGCCACAATTGTACTTCTGTAGGCATTATCTGCACAAACTGTTCCAGTGCAAACTGTTCAATAATAGCCTTGACAGTCTTGCCTTCTGGTTGGAGCCACTTCATACATAAGTCATTTAAGCATGTATAGGTTTCCTGAGGTGGCACAAGACTTATGTGTGTGAGGGACCTAAATCTTTGTCGGTATTTTTCAGTGTTGATGTCATGCCTTTTGAGTATCTCTTTCATTACAGCTGCATAGTCAGTAGATGCCTGGCTATCCATGCTAGTATAAGCCAGCTGTGTCTTCCCAGTCAAATATGATGCCAATTCTTGCAATCCACTGAGTCGGAGGCCAATTACAGTCTTGTACCACCCGCTCAAAGGTTGTCAAATAAGTTTCCACATCATCTGCTGGAGTCATCTTTGTCAGTTTTATGTCTCTTGGGTTGTTTTGGGAGGTGTCCTGATTTGTCCCTAGGACCTGCAGGCACACATCATATCCTCCCATCTTTGGTCCTGTCTCCTTCTCTCCTGCTCTCCTTCTTGTAGATCTAGTTCCCTCTGGCATTCAAGAGCCATTTGTTTGATTGCTAGCCATCTTAGTAGGTCTTTGAGGCCTTCAAGAGGTGTGACACTCGGATCTACCTTGGGTTCCTCATTCTGGGCTTCGGTTTGGCTTCTGTCATCTCAGTGGGAGTATCCAACCTTATCTTGGGATGTGTAACTGGGGGTAATCCAGTAAGAAGTGGCTCACCACTAATAGCTACTTGGATCCTTGTCAGAACCCCTGAGACAGTAGCTGTCTCTTCTAGTTTGTGGGCCATGTACCTGCTGAACACCACTTTGATCTGGATACTATGTGCAGCATTTTTTTTTTATTTCATTTTTGTTGACCGGGTAAGTGCACCAGACAAATCTGGCCTATTTTCAGGCACGACCCAGGGAAGGGGGATACAGATGAATGCCAGCTGATCTTGAACCAGATTAAGCTGTTGGTGTTATTTTTAGTGAATGAGGGAAATTTAGCCAGGACACCGAGGAAATTCCCCAACTCTGCTTCCTGTGAGCAGAAGGGACCCTTTTGCTAGTGACTCTAAGATGGCTGCTGTTACAGATCCTGGTGAAGGTGGTGGAAATTCTGTGGAAGGCAGAGGAGCTATCCTTACTGATATGGAGACTGAGAATGGAGTGGTGAAGAGTTCTGCTGTATGCACACCACGGTAGCACTTTCAAGAAAGCCGCAGAGAATACAGCTCTATGGGAGAGGCAGAAGCCATAACGAAACACAACATGGAGCTTATGGATGCTGTTGCAGTTCAGAATCAGGAAGTTGGTGGCCCGTATGATTTGCAGGATGGTGAGCGGTGCACAGAACCTCTGATTGTGGAGGAGGAGGGTTCGCTAATTCCTGGTGCGGCTAGGATGCCTTTCCAACCAGAGGAGGAATGTGGAGCTATGCAGAAGTTAAAGGCAACATCGGAGAGCTTTCCAGCCAAGGACTGGAGCAAGGAGACTGCCCTGCTCCATGCAGGCTGGATGAAAAAAGATGGTAAATGGATTCCAGATGCTGAATGGCTCACTTTTTCACTGGAGGGCATGGCTGCTCAGGAGTCTCCAGGGCCAGTGCAACCTGACGAGGTGCAGATGGAGGTAGGTAGTGCTGCTGGTGGTGAGACTTTTTTTCATGTTGGGACAGACTCTGGGGCTGCTTCTGGGTCATCGGGTGTCCCCCCCTTCCTCCCCTCAGAGGGAACAATTTAATAAAGGTTCTCGTTTTTCAGACCTATTTCATAACAATCGTTTGGAACAAGCCCCCAGACAGAACGCTGTCCGCCTTAGGTACGGGGGTGGGGCTTCTGGAACCACCTGACCATTTCTTCGTGGCCCGCAGGCTACTCAAGGGATCAATGAATTTCGATCATCAGATATCTATGCCCTTATTAACATTCGAGGGGAAGAAACATTTGATATCAGTTTCAAATCCTTTGTAGGACTTGATAAATTTTGGCAAAAATATGATTCCCTCAAAACAACCCCTTTGTGGACTCCATTTTGGGCAATTCCTATTACAAAACCACTGTTTAAAACTGTTCATGTTATGTTTCGAAATGAAGGGGTAAATGTGGGGGATATTTTGTATTTGCTTGAAAGTAAATGTACTGTTCTGGGTACTCCTGAACCTGTCATTGATAGGGAGGGCATTTGGACAGGTGGTTGGAGGTTTAAAATAAAATTGCATATTGTGGGGGATTTGGTGCAACATATTCCAAACAGTTTATCCCTGGGTAGGGATCAAGGTGTCTGCATTTAACCTGGTCAACCCAAGGCATGTTATAAATGTGGAAGCCCACATCACCTTAGCAGTGCTTGTGACAAAATCAAATGTGCCTTATGTGGGGAACTAGATCATGACAGTTATACATGTCGCAATGTTTTTCGCTGTAATTTGTGTGATACCCAGGGTCATGCATACCATCAATGTCCATATGCTGGCCAGAACAATTCTGGTGGGTTAGATAAAGAAACCTTGATTTCAGATGCACAAGGCCACTTTAGGCCAACTACAGAGGAAGCGGCCTTCACTGACCCCAATCCTCCTGGTCCAGACCACATGGGTTCACCTCCCCTTGCGGGAGACACATCTGATTCTTCTGGTATACCTCCTGTTGTTGTCCACCCACAGGAAGTTCAGGAGTGCATTGACCCTCTGGTGCTTGTAACTGCCCCCCCATCTGCCCCGGAGTTTCATGTGCCTCATCCAAAATGAGTGACACGATCCCATGCCAAAAAGCTTGTTTTACGGCCCCTTACTACTACACATAATACTTTTCAGGTTCTGCAGGATGTAGACGGAGACTCTGAATCTGATTTATCAGTTGCCTCAGGGGTCTTATCTGGGATGGAGTGTGATGAAGAGGGAGGACCTGAATTCTTGGCATCTAAAAAGAAGTCAGGACGAAAACGAAAAAAAGACAAAACTTAGTTAATGCGCACTGGCTTTTTTGTCAATAGCTTCCTTGAATTCTTGTAGCGTCAATAATTCAAAAAAACGTCTAGGACTTTTGCACTTTTTTAAAACCTTACCTGCAGATATTATTTTTCTGCAGGAGACACATATTTTTACCCTTACTGATGTTAATTACACCAAAAAATTGTGGTGTGCAGGACCCTCTTTTTGGTCCTTTGGCTCAGACGTTGCAGATGGAGTAGGGATATTATTCTGTCATCCTTTTGTTCAAGTTACTGGCTTGGTTGACATAGTCCCAGGGCGGGCCCTACTCCTAGACTGTGTTTGCCGAGGGTTTTTTCTCCAGGTCATTAATGTTTATGCACCTCAGGTTAAATCAGCCAGGGTTGCTTTATTTTCTGATATACAACAATATTTGTCTACCCCAGGCATGTCATTCTGGGGGGGATTTCAATTGTGGATTGGATATTAAATTTAAAGATCACACACAGCATAAGGTATATT
This sequence comes from Neoceratodus forsteri, assembly GCA_016271365.2. NCBI lineage: Eukaryota > Metazoa > Chordata > Ceratodontiformes > Ceratodontidae > Neoceratodus > Neoceratodus forsteri. The sequence continues at coordinate 1,372,293,831 of CM057450.1, read as the reverse complement.
GTGATTCTCATGCCTTGTTTAAATTATTGTCAACGGCATCCTTGACCGATGTTTATAGAACATTAAATTCGAATCCAGGATTCACTTATAAATGTGGTAATCTTGCAACATGGATTGATTTTATTTTTTCTTCCAGATTTTTGTTACCTTATTCTTTTTTTTTGGCCCCATGTGAATTCTCGGATCATTTCTTGTTACAAGCAAAATTTTCTTTAACTAAGATTCCACTGGCTTTTCCGGCCTTGCCGGTTAGGTGGAAACTAAATCCGACAATCCTTGCCACTGAGCACTATCAGATATGTTTATTTCAGGTTTTTGATAATCGTCGTTCGGTAGCTGAGATGTATGATTCCTGGGGGGATTAGTGGATGGACACTAAAATGGAATTTTAGTGGGCCTCAAAAACACATCATTGTGCTACCCAGTTCACAGATTACCTTGACTACTTAAAACTCAGAGCACAGTTCTATAAACTACTGTCACGGTCTTCAGTTTCTGATGATTTTGTTAAGGAATGATTGGCTATACTTAGACAAAGTATGAGGAATTACCATTATGGCAAGGCATGCAAAATTCATGAAGACTTATCCTATGGGCTTAAGTCTTCACCAAGTTCAAATCCTTATTCAGCATGCAAACAAGCTTTGGATAGTAAACTTATGGAGGGTCTTTATGATTTTCAAGGGGTTCTACACACTGCAGACACCCACATGCTACATATAGCAGGGAACTTTTTGCGATCCCAACATGGAACAGTTTTTCAGTCCACCATTTTATGGGAAGATTTGTTTACTTTTCATCCACCTACCATAACTACCTCTGACTCTCTTATTCTAGATGCTCCAATAACACTGGCCGAGGTTACATCAGAAATAGTGCACTTAAAATCCAGAATATCACCTGGTCCAGATGGTTTAATTAATGAACTATACAAGCTCATGGCAGATGACATCAGTGTCATCCTGACTTCAGTTTTTAATGAGATTCTGGATTCTTCACGGATACTGGCCGGTTTTTCATATGCTTTGACGGTATTTTTATTTTAAAAAGGGGTTAAGCACCATATTGAGAATTGGAGACTGATCTGTTTATTAAATACACATTACAAAATTTTTTCAGCCATCCTGTGTCATCGGCTTCAACAGGTTGCTCCTTTTTTTAGTACACCCGGTGAAGACATGTTCTATCCCAGGGAGACATGTTCAGCAGAATTTGACTCTATTACAGAATGTGTGTGAGTTTGGGTGCTTAGGAAAACTTTCAGGGTATTTACTTTCTCTGGATCAGGCAAAAGCCTTTGATAAGGTGGCACACGGGTTTTTATTCGTTGTTCTCCGACGATATGGGTTTTCTGTTAAAACAAGAACCTGGGTGGTACTTTTATATAACAACGCTCACAACTTCCCAATTGTAAATCATTTGGTGGGGGAAGGGATTGATTTTTGTAGAGGAGTGCGCCAGGGTTGTCCACTCAGTCCGTTACTATATACCTTTATTTTGGATCCTTTGGTTCGGGAAATCCTTCATCATCCACACATTCAAGTCTTAACCCCATCTCTAGAGGTTCTACCTCAGTGTTTAGTGGTATATGTGGATGATATGTGTTTCATGCTCAAGGATGTAACAGAAGGACTAGCAGCATTACATATAGTGGAACGTTTTGGTTGGATTTTGGGAACATCCGTAAATTATGAGAAAAGTGCTGGGTTTTTTTTAGGCAATGCAGTTTCTGTTTCCATGATTGGACAGATAACTGTTTCTTTGGGGCCCATTAAGATAATAGGATTTTTTTTGGTTCTGGAGATTTAAATGATATTAATTGGCAATCACGTATTGAAATAGGAGAAAAGAAAGTACAATTGTGGAAAAACTGGTGATTTTTTAAACAGAAATATGTATTAATCATTAAAAATTTTTTACTTCCCTTATTTTTTTATTTGAGTTCAATTTTTCCTTTACCTAGGAATCAGGAGACCTGTTTGTATAGTAATTTTTTTCAAATGTTGTGGGGTAGCAGATTGAACCCAGTCAAATGAGATTTTATCTATCTTCCAATTAAGGGCTGGGAGGTCTAGGGATGATTAACCCGGTGGTCTTTTATTTTCTTTTTTATTAAAACTACTTTACAAGAGCATTGAGCGCACCTGTCATCCATGGGATGCCTGGACTATGGCTTTCCTCCAGGATTTCTTCTCAAAGTGGTCTACTTTAGCACCTATTGTAAAAATTAATTATAAAGTTCCCTCTTTTTTGCCAATAGTGGCAACTAAGCTTCGTGCGTGGAGGGTGGTTAAAGATGAGGTTTTTCGGCTTACTCTGAAAGGTCTTTATCAATATATAATGTCCCAGAATTTTTTTGTTCAGGTGGATTTTCCCAGGTGTAACCCCTTAAAAGTACCACTAGCTCTTAAAGTTCTTACGGATGGGAGGATTCCAGCTCGGATGTGGGATATTACGTGGTTAAGTTGCCATGGGAAGCTTGGGGTTAAGGAAAATTTAAAACATAAAGCTTTAACAGAAAGAAATTGCATCTGCATTGAATGCGTGGGTATAGAAGAAATCCAGACTCACTTTTTCCACAATTGTCCACATACAGTACAGTTTTGGTCTGCTTTGTCTGAGAAATGGGGGTGGGGAATAGCATGACAGATTACATATGAATGTTTGGTTTTAGGAGAATATTCAGGATATTTTTCTCATTTTCATCCCAGCACTCTTCATGTAATTTTTGCTTGTATCAAGTTTTATCTTTGGCAAGCATGATGTTCTTTTTCTATACAACATACCTGTATTTTACCTAGGGTAGTGATCAGTCAAATTGAGACGGCTTTACGGATGCAAAAAGATTTTGAATACCGTCATATTCCGAGCTCATTATTTTTTGAATACTGGAAACATGTTTATTGGATTTGAAATGTTTTGTTGTACTTATTTTTTTCTTTTCTTTATTTATATTGCTTTGTTTTGTATCTGAAATTTGTATAGTGATGCTTTATTTCCAGTTTTACTTTCAATTTGTTCCCATTGAGTATTTGTATTGATGGTTTTTGGTTTTTTCAATAAACAATTCTCCTACTCGCTGGTAGGGGGAGTTGTTGTCTATGGATTGATGGCCATTTCGCCCTGAGATGTCGATGGAGGAGGACATCAGGGAGGTAGGGGAGTGGGTCTCCTCCCCAGTCTTGGCTATGCAAGAGACCTACGCTGCTTCTCAGATTTCGTACTCGCCTGAGCTGTCTGCTTTGGAAAAATCATCCTGCCTGCTGCAGGACACTGCTGTTTTGGGTGTTCAGCAGCGTGAGACCACTCTGACTCCTGTGGAAGAGTTGGACGGTTTGGACTCTGCCTGTTCTGCTGTTTTGAATGTGGCGCCTACATCTGCTGACTGTGGCGGTGCTGCTTCTGATACTGGAGAAGTTCCCGGATGTGCGACTGCTGTTACCATTATGGGATTGCCGGTGTCTGCTGGGGATGTTGTGCAGCACTCAGAGGAGCCACTCTCTGGAGCTCCATGGAAAGGTATGCCTCTGCTGGGTAAACTCAGAAAACAGTTGGGGATGGTTCACAAACTGAGTATAGTACCTAGGAACTGTGAGGACTCGCTATAGCGAGAAAATGACACTGCACCTGCATTGCAGGCTGCGGGCTTGATTCCTACTAAGAGCGTCTGGTCTCCTGACCCCGTGGATGCGACAGTGCAAACGTATGCTGCTTTGGTGATTACTGATACGGGGAAGGTTCTTCAGAACTCTGCACTTGTAGCTGAGGGACCGGTGGCTGTACAGCAGATTTCAACTGCTAAGAGACTTGGGATTACAGTGGGGACTTCTTTGCCTCCAGCTGCTTTAGAACAGGATCCTGCTTCTGTGACTGCCCCTACTCACAGTGTTGCCCCAGGACAAGAGCAGTCTGCTGCTTCCCAGGTGGGAGAGATGCGGGCTGTGGGTTTGAGAGTTGCTACTTTGCAAAATCCTGTTAAGGAAAAGGTTTTTAAGCCTGTGTTATGGATGGCTGATTTATTTAAACCTGCTCTCAAGGAACCTGCTCCTCGACAGAATGCAGTTAGACTGCTTTGTAAAAGGGGATTGTCAGACCCTACTGATAGGGTATATATATTGGGAGGCGTCTGTTGAAGGATTCTTTAAAATTTTATGCATCAGAAGTATTTGCTTTGATTCACACTGATGAACATAATTATGGCATTAGATTTGAAACTGTGGAAGCTTTGGATCGGTTCTGGGTTAAATATAACTCACTGAAGGATACTCTGCTTTGGACTCCTTTGTTGGCTATCCCGCTCACTAAACCAGCTGTAAGCACTGTTACGGTTTTATTTAGGAATGAGGGGGTGGAGCTGGCTGATATCTTGTTTTGATTGAAGAAACACTGTGAAGTGTTAGAGCACCCAGTTCCTATTATAGACTCCAAACAATTCTGGACAGGTGGTTGGAAAATAAAGTGCAAATTGTTTATGACTAATTCTGGCATTGCCCATTTACCAGGCTGTTTTTCCCTGGGTAGAGACAGGGGTTCTCTGTTTAACCCGGGTCAACCTAGATTTTGTCATAGGTGTGGATCTAGATTGCATCTTAGTAATGCTTGTGACTCATTGAAGTGTACTCATTGCTTAGAAACTGGTCATTTGGCTGCAACATGTATTAATTTGTTTCAATGTAATCTCTGTGATGAGAAAAGCCACTCCTATGTTAAGTGTCCATGGGCCTCCCATAACTCAGTGGATGACCATTCACATGAGGGTCTTATTACACAGGCCCCAAAAAAGGGCTATTCTAAGGCTTCTGAAAAAAGAATGCAGGACCTTTTAAGGACACAAGACCCTCTTGTCACCAGACCGGTGCCCCAGCCGGAGTCAGGTTTAAAGACTGTACAACATACTGCTCTTGTTTCTGGCATTAAGGCCAGTAGTGTAGCAACATTGGTACAAGAGGCTCCGATGGTGGTAGACATTGCTGAGCAGGTGGACCATCTAGAACACCAGTTAGTTGCTATTGCAGAAACCAGCTCCAAATCTGAGGCTATGCTTGTGGAAACTGAGGTTGACCCTCTGGTACCTTCACTTGCTGATGAAGTCCCTATCTCAGATACCTCTACTACGCACCCCCGTGTTAAATACTGACCAGACTTTTCAGACTGTCTCTTTTAGAAAAAGACAGAGGGAAAAGAGTGGGATTCGGGGTCCTAAAGGGGGAGAGAGAGAGGAAAGTCGTGGCTAAGAAGAAACTTTTATAGTCCAATAAATTTGATGTGCTGCGTCGGCAAAGGAAGTCGGGGGGGTACTGAAGGGGAGGACTAGGATTCCGCATCAGATTCCTCTTCCGTTGCCTCTTCCATGGGTGCTTCTTCAGGGATGGAGGATGGGGTTTCTGGGAAGCTTAAATGGAAGACCCGTTCACAGCGATGATATGGATTATGATTTTTTTCTTTTCTCTGTCTTTTCTTTTACCTTATGGGTACCTTTTGTATCTTGACTTTAAATGTTAATAGCATGAAGAGTGGGATGCGAAGGGATTTAATTCTGAATGAGTTGCAACATTTCTGGTCTGATACTGTCATTTTTGCAGGATACTAGGATTAACATTTTTAAAGAGATAGCGCAATGTTCTTCTTCTTGGAAGTTGGGAGCCACGTTTTGGTCATTAGGGCCTGACAAATGTGATGGCTTAGGTATTTTGTTTGCCAATGCTGACTTAAAGGTTTCTCGATTGGTTGATTTGGAACATGGTAGAGCTATGATTTTAGATATTTCTTACAAAACATGGAGATTGCGTGCCATTAATGTATATGCACCACAGAGTAAGGCATCCAGGGTAGACCTTTTCAGGAAGAGTCAATCATTCTTATGTACAGCATGAATGGTCATTTGGGAAGGGGATTTCAATTGTGGTATACATCAGGGGAACAGGGGTCTACAGATGGACAAATTGTTTTGAGATTCTAACGCTTTACATGATATTATTACTATTGCCAATTTGGTGGATTCTTACAGATTGTTTCATGCTACTGGTAGGTTTACTTTCTGTAAAGGATTATTATGGACCAGAATTGATTATATTTGGGTTTCTAAATCAGTGCAGGATACTCGGTCAGGCATTATAGACCTGGATTTTTCTGATCATTCTGCTGTATATGTTGAATGCCATTGGGATGAGAACCTTTCTCATGAGAAACCCTCTTGGAAATTGAATGTCTCCTTATTAGAAGAGGCACATATAATTGTAGAATGTAAGACTTTATGGGCTACTCGATTTTCAGTACAATGTATGTATGACTCTTTAGTTGATTGGTGGAGGGATACAAAGTTAGAAATTAAAGCTTTTTTTCATAAAACTGCTGGGTTACAAAATAGAAATGGTTATTTTTGCTATTTACAGTGTAGGAAACACTTTCATAGATTAATTTCCCTATCTGACTCTACTGGTCAAGATTTTAGCTCACAAATTCAGCAGGCTAAAGCTGCTATGTATAGGTTCCAGCATGATAGGATTAAAACTCTTAAAAACAAATTAAGGTTTGGCACGAATGGTAAGAAACAGACGTTTAGCCCTTTTAAAGATAATCAGGGTAACTGTAAAAAGAAATGTATGGAGGGGTTGATAGACACGGATGGGAGGATATGTGTCTGCATATATTAAGGATACTTTTGGATTTAAACCTCGGACATGTGAGATGGAATTTTATGTGGCACAGTTGGAACCACAAACTATTTCCCCAGATCAGGTACAGCAGCTCATGGCGTCCATTACAGTAGATGAAGTCAGGGCTGTTATTAAATCTGTTAAAACTAACAGTACTCCAGGACCAGATGGGCTTCCAGCATAATTTTACCAAATTTGTTATGATATTTTGGCTCCGGTATTATGTGACTTGTTCAATACTCTCTTAAGCTTACCTGAAATACCAGAATGGTTGGTGGAAGCAGAGTTGATTCTATTGTATAAAAAGGATGATAGAATGAAATTACATAACTGGAGGCCTATCTGTTTGCTGAATTCTGACATTAAGTTTTTGAGTAAAATTCTGTCTAATAGATTGTCTCACTGTACTCATACTCTTATTAGTACTGTACAGGGTTGTGTTGTTCCTCAGCGAGGTATACAAGATAATCTGATTTTGCTTAGGGAATTGTTTTATAGAGGTCAGAAGCAGAGCATCTGTGGTTTAGTACTTAGTCTGGATCAACGTAAGGCCTTTGATTCTGTTTCACAGGACTATTTATTTTTAGTGTTGGAATGATATGGGATACCTGTTGAGTATATTTCTTGGCTCAAGAAACTTTATTATAGGGCTACACTAGTGCCAAAGATAAATGGTTGGAAAGGGGAAATGATTGGTTTGGAAAGGGGTGTGAAACAAGGTTGTCCACTGAGTCCCTTGTTATATGTTTTTGGTATAGATCCCCTTTTACGATGGATTCTTAGTGATTCAAGGATAACAGGGATACCTCTGGTACATTCCCATCGCCACTGAAATTACTCGCTTATGCTGACTATGTTGTTCTTCTGGTGCAAGAATGTGCTAGTGAAGAAGTCATACTACAACAGCTTACTGACTTTTCTGCTGCTTCTGGATCTAGTATTAATATGGACAAATGCTTTGGGTATCAGTTTGTGACTGATGTTAATAGGATAGATACGTATGCAGGTATATCAGTATCAACAGATCCAGTCACTATTTTAGGGCTTCAGTTTGGTGATGTCAATCCAGCAGTTGTTAATTGGGAAAAGAAGTTGCTGAAAGCAGAAGGGTTATTAGCACATTGGATTCAAGGGCCTTTGTCCAAGCGAAAAAGAATATTGTTATTGAAAACCTTGATTGTACCTCTTTTTTTGTATGTCAGTTATATTTATCCCCCACCAAAAGTTTTGTATACTAGATTGTATAGTTTATTTTTTAGAGCTTTATGGGGTAGTAGGTTAAACCCTATAAAGAGAAGTATTACATATAGAAGTATAAAAAATGGGTGTTTGGGTATGCTCCATCTTATAGCATTTTATTTTAGTATTTTTCTTTATGTCAATGTTCTGGAAATCAATTGACCACATAGTCAGTGTTGGCTTGGTTTATTGACCGAATGGATTAGGCCTGGTTTGAGAGCCTGGGAAAATAGGAATACTAGACTATTCTCTAGGATGAAAGTTGTCCTTCAAGTCATTAAAGAAATGCTTCAGCAGCTTATTACTTGGAAAGTAGACCATAGAGTTATGACATTAACTAAGCGGGTGGAACTTTATGATGCTATTGTATGGGCTCAATGCTTGGAATCTCTTATATTGCCATATTGCACTGAACACAATAGTCAGGGACAGTCTTTACAATTGTCAAATGCTAGGTTACCAGTGTTTGTTTGGGATTTGGTATGGTTGACTTTGCATGGCAAACTGAAGGTTAAAAATAATAATAAACATAAGGCAGGTCAGGAAAGATATTGTTTACAACATACTTGCACCCAAATTCTAGAAACTCAGGAACATTAGTTTTCAGAATGCATTTATGCACAACAGTTTTGGAGTTTCTTGGCTGATCAATGGAAGATACCACAGTTTAGCTCCCTTACTTATCAGGAGTTAATTTATGTTACGGGAACTTCAAGTTGGCAACTGTTTTCAACAGAAATGTTGCAGGTTTTATTTGCTGTTTTAAAATACTATCTCTGGCAATCTAGGTGTAAATGGGTACTGCAACAGCAATATGTTCCATATGATGTATTATTACTATTAGTAACCAGAGTGATTAAACAGGTTTATGAGAAAGATTCAAGACAGCTTACGACTAACCAGTTGAAATGTCTATGGAGAGCATGTGATGGTATACAGTATTATGGTATACTTAATTATGAATTACTAGTTTTCTGACATTTCACTCAGGGTAGGCTTTCTCATTTGTTTTCTGCGTGTTGCCTGTATATGTTCTTTGGATACATTTTGTTATGGTAGAGCTGATTATGCTATTTGGTGCTTGCTTTCTTTCCTGTTTGTAAAGTAATAGTTATTTTGAATTATAATTCACTTCCCACCCACAAAATTCCCCTACTCTTTTTGATAAGTGCCATGGGATCTTTAACATCCACCTGAACTACCCCCAATCCAGGCAGATGGGACCTTGGTTTAACGTCTCATGTGAAAGATAGCACCTCAGAAGTGCAGCACCCTTCTCATGCTGCACTACAGTGTCAGTACTGGGATATTAACCCAAGTGCCAGATGTGGGAACTGAACCCACAGCCCTCTGATCTCTCAGCCTCAGAGGCGAGAGTGCTACCTACTGAGCCATTAACACTGTCCTTATCTGTATCCTTATAAGTATCTTATGCTGATGCCCACCCAGCACCTCTAGAACACCAGCCTATCCCACTCCTGGTACCAATATGTCGTGGGTAGGTAAAATCAGATCATAGGAGTCAGCAATAAAGGTACAAATCAGGTAACGTTTTTATTAAAACAAAAAAATAAATACAGAGATATAAGAACTTATCTTCAGGCTTACATCAGCGTACTTCAAAACACAAAAACAAACTAGAAATGAAATAATAGAAGGAGAAAGGCACAGCTTAACTGCCAAGTGACTAGCAGGAAAAATGCTCTGTGTGCTCCTTCAGACCAGAGATCAGCTGGGAGATCCACACAGGACCTCTCCCTAACTACATGTGCCATAGTATTATAAAACAGTTTCTTTTAAAGGATGTAGCTCCTCCCTTGACCTGCAACTCCACCCTCTTATAACTAAAATATAATATATTCCCCTTTTACAGTCTTTTCTATTAAGAAAAATACAAGAAATACATAATACACATTAAATATACAATCTATAGTGGAGCATAAACAGGCAAGTGACATTTCTAAACATATCTTCTTAATTACACAGAAAGGAGTGACATTAAAGTCAAACTCCACCCCTTTTGACCTTGATGGACATCCAACACCTAAATAAAAGGAGCAGCCAGGGTGCCGCTGACTCCCTATAGGAGACTGCACCCAGCACTGAGAGCCATCCTAAATCAAATAGGGAGCACTGCATAGCAACCTGCAAGGAGCTCACATGGAGACCACAATACAGCTTTAAGTATACTGTTTCTTTATATTTGTACTTTATTTGACTGTCACAACTGTCTGACCATGCATTCATAGCTGAAACATTAATTTTCTTATACAGAGAACCTTTCATTTTGCCCTTTGCCCCTTATGCACTTTGCTACAAAGCTAACCCTTGTGTCTGTGCACAGGTAGTTTGTACTGTAAGTCTTTGTCAGATCCCTGGTGCACGGACCTGCCAGTTTTTAAAACTATTGCAGAGGCTAGGAGCGGTCCTTTTATACTGCACAGAAACGGGTAAAAAGAGTCATTTGCAAGCGGTGGGTCTCCAGCACTCTAACACGAATGTGTGAGAGGAAGCAGCTAAGCTTGCTGACCTCCACATAGAACAGTGCTGTTACAGATAGCAGTCGCACTGCTGTTGACTACACCAAACACTTTTAACATGACAAATGCCACTGGAATTTATTACATGGACAGAGACAGAAGTATTAAAGTCAGAAAGAGATTTCAGAGGAGGACAGACAATGAGAGGACAACAGAAGCTATAGCGGGTGGCCATTCCACTATAGCAACAACACATTATGCAGACAAGGTATTAGATGGAAATGGGAAGAAACACACATCAAGTGAGAAATATATAAGCTGCTGTTGTGCAACAGACTTATAAATAGAAGAGAATAGGAAAGAGGCAATGTCCAGGTTAAAATCCTAAAGTCGTGGCACAAGTTGGGGGGGGGGTTCTTCTATCACAAAATTAAATTCTCAATTTTTTTTTGAGTCCCAAGTCAACTTCCTTCTTGCCCAATGGGCAAACACAAGCAGCACAAACACAGAATCACGGAGCAGCCTGTAGAAGTTACTGCTCCTTATCCATCCTGTATTCCTCTGTGTAATTTCTAAGTAGACCACATGGGTTGCTACAGCAAACCCAATCAGGTGCTACCTTAAGAAGACTGACAGCTCGGACATCCAATGAGGAACCAGAGTCTTGTCTCTGGTCCCTTCTGTGGTTTCCTCCTGCTATGGTGCTTCTTGCACTGCATTCCCACAATACAGCAACTGCCCAAACTGATCCAAACAGTCAAAAGTGTTCAGAAGCCATTCATTTATGAACACTTCGGCATGTTCAGGTCGGTTCATATTTTTAACTAACCAGTTTGTCCATCCCTACTGTAATTTGAATCCCTATGTTGTCTGCCATTGAGCCCTGGCCTGAACTGTCTGGTCTAGTTGTGCCTTCAGCAGGGTCCAGTAGATAGCACTGGCTCTGCCCTTTGTAAGCTTGAGCCAGGTCCATAATGGGGAGGTAATTGACATGCCATGGGGAAACTTATGAGATCTGTGTAAGTGTTGTAACGCCCTCCTTACTTGCAGATATTTCCAAAAATCATATTTATGTAATTGGAAACATTTCATTACAGAAGTGAAAGAGTCCAGAGCAGTGGTGCTGGGGATATAGAAGTCCTGAACAAGGTGGATGCCCTGGGATTCCCAGAGACACCATCTGATCAGATGACCCACTACTATTAAAAGGGGATTGTCCCAAAGAGGATTGAGGTGTGATGGGGTAAGATTCACTGAAATATGTTTACTGACTAGTGTCCAGTATCAAAAAGCCACATGTATGGCAGGGCAGGAGAGGGCAATGTGGAATATTTCTGGGGACTATAAAGAGCGGTGGATGGCATCTTATTGCCCAACAGTGCAGACTCAATGGAAAGCCAGAGTGGACCCAGAGAGGAGGAGGGGGAGAACCAATTTACTCTTTGCGCTGTGATATAAACCATATGGTACTTATAAAATCTGGAAGACCCCAGCCACCTTTACTCCAATGGCTGTGTACCCTGGCCCTGCTAAATCTGGGGGACTTGCCCTCCCAAAGGAAATGACGGATCATGGTGTCAATCTTATGTAACCACTTGGGTGGGATTGGGAGTGATAAGTGTGGAAAAAATATAAAGAAACCATGAAGCAACAGTCATTTTAACCACCTCGATTTTCCCTGCTAAGGATAAGTGGAGAGCTTTCCAGCAGTCAAACTCAAATCTGAAGGAGGCTAATAATGGGTCCACATTTAAGGAGGGTATCTTAGAAAGGTTGCTGTGCAACCGAATACCTAAATATGTGATGCCATCAGGTGACCATTTAAGACCAGAAGGGGCCAGGTCCATCTTCACACATGCAGGATTAAGAGTAACACCTCTGTCTTGGAGAGATTTACCTTAAGTCCAGATATAGCGGAATAGGCTTGGAGGAGAGAGAAGATGTGGGAAAGTGAATGGAACATATCTGAGATAGTGAGTAACAAATCATCAGCATGCATAAATGTTTTATACTCCCCAGACCCACATTTATACTCGGATGAGGTGGTTTTCCCATATGGCAATGGCCATAGGTTAGTCCGCTAACACAAAAAGCAGGAGGGAAAGGGGGCAACCCTGCCTAGTGACATTTTGTAGTGGGAACAAGTGGGACCAAAAGCATTTGTAAGGATGGATGCCATCAGGGAGGCATAAAGCAGACAAACCCAGCTTCAAAATGTGGGACCAACCCCAATGCAAGAGAGGGTTTCCTACAAGTACGCCCATTTGATAGAATCAAATGCTTGTTCAAAATTTTCTGCAATGGCAGCCGTGAGGCAGGGGATAGTATGGGAATAATAAATAAGCAAGATGAGGGACCAGAAATGATCACTACAAAGGCACCCCTAATGAAGCCCACTTGGGAGGGGTGGATCAACTCTGGTAAGACACCAAATGTACAAAACAGAGCCACCCTGGAGGGACCGGGTGCTCAGTGACAAAACAATAAGGCACAGGAAATGTAAGTCACGGCACTCACACTCCTTAGGAAAGAACACTGTCCAAATGGGAAATCTGTTCTAAAACCAAAGCGTTTTATTCAGAATGCATAGTCCAAAGTGTAGAGTGCAATATGCAAAAACAAACAGCCTTTTACGTGGGGAGCAGCAGATCACCTGACATTTCACCAATTGCTAGATTTATCAAAGGTTCATTTTCAGTACCTGTTAAGACACACTGCAATCTGGCAGCCAGAACTTTTGTCAGAATCTTAACATCAGTGTTTATTAGGACTATCAGGTGGTAGCTGGTGGGCAAGAGAGGGTCCTTACCCTTCTTGGGAAGGACTGTAATCACTGCCTCCTTCATAGATCGTGGTAATATGCCCTGAGTGTATGCCCCATGAAATATTCCCTGCAGGTAAGGGACGACCTCAGAGCTGAGAGCCTCGGAAGGCCATCAACACCAGGAGTCTTATGGGAATTCAATGAATGGATTGCCTACATAATCTCCTCTATGGTGAGGAATGCAATTAATATTTCAGGTGTCTCCCACCCCTCCTAATTCTCACCAGAATTATGTATTAGTAATAATGGAAAATAAATTGAAGTATGGTCCTATGGAATGTAACTTCACACTACTGTTATATTCTTATCTATATGCCTGTAATGCACTGTACTATGGATATCATCCTTTTAAAGCAAATGCAAATTTAAATTAAAAAAAAAATCTCCTCCTGGGTTATGGGGGCTTCCAGCTGGAGAGTCTGTTCCAGAGAGATCTGAGGGATAGAAAGGGAAGACAAGAAAGAACGAATGTTCTCCACAGGCAGTGGGTTAGGTGAGGCATACATGGCTTCATAGAAGTATTTCATAGTTGAGCTGATGCCCACCTGGGTGTAATGTACATGCCCAGTTGTATCCAGCTACGTGGTTATGTTTTTTTGCCACCTGTTTGCTTTTTAACCTATAAGCAAGGAGCTTTCCCTCCTTCTCTCTACCTTCCCAGAAAGTATGCTGGAGCCTGCGAAGGGCAAGTGCAGCCTTTCTCTGCAAAAGAGAATCCAGTTTAGCATGGGCCCTAATAAGCTTAGCCAGCAAGGTAGGAGAGGAATTAGAGGCTATGGCTTTATAGACCCACTCCAGCTCCTGCACCTCTTGCTCAAGTTGGGACTGCTTGGCTTCCTGACATCAGAGATGGTGACTAGCATACATAATAATGCTGGCCATTAGGGACACCTTAAATGCCTCCCATAATGTTGAATTAGACACTTCCCCAGTGTCGTTGGAGTTCCAATGGAACCTAGCCTCCAGGAGGATCGAGGCTATGAAGTCAGAATCCTCCAGGAGAAGAGTCAAGGTGCCACAACGTGGAGCGTTCCTGCAGGGAACCCCATAGAACCTGTATCTCCAGTCGAGCGTGGTCAGTTATAACGATTGAGTGGATGGAAACCTGAGTAACCTGGGCAAATAAAGATGAGGAGATAATCCACAGATCTATTCTACTGGACGTACCATGGACAGCTGAAAAACAGGTATAATCACACACATGAGGGTAAAAATGCTGCCAAACATCCAGTAGCTGATGGGAAAACATGAGCTTCTCCACTGCCTTAACTGCTTGAACATGAGGTTCAGACTTCTCAGAAGTTCTATCCAATGATGCCTGCAAGGTTATATTGAAGTCCCACCCCCCAATAAAATCAGTACCTATGAGGCATTGATGTCCACAATTGTTTGATTCAAAGCATGGAAGAAGGCTGGGTCATCACAGTTAGGGACATATACATTAACTAATAAAAAAGAGCCCTGTGGAGAGATGACTAGTTCTCATATCCACCTACCTTCCTGATCAGACTTAACTGTGGAAAAGGTCCACCCAAAGGTCTAACATACCAAGATGGAACTGCCTCTCTTTTTCAAAGAGGCGGTACTATGAATAGCAGTGCCCACCCAATCCCTGCAGAGCTTATCTGCCTTTGGGACCAATTTAGTTTCCTATAAGAATAAATCTAATCTAATAAAGGGTAAATCTGGCCAGGCACAATACAGGTGGAACATCTGAGACTGGGGACAGTATAATCCGATGGGGGATACCAAAATCGGCCCTCAGTGTGGGTGCTGAAAATCGAGCAGACTCGAGGGACAGTTAGGCCAATTCAGCTGGTATTGTAGTATGTTAGTGTATAAGAATGCTATATGATGCTTAAAAGCATTTCAGATAAGACCAGACCTTCTTCTGCTTTAGAAGAGAATTTAACCCCAGGACATTCTAGCATACACAGGATACTTCCATATTACTGTATATAGATTAACAACAATATCATCAGTACAAATGGAGAACACACACCCCCCTGATCCCAGATTGCAATAACTCCCAAATAAGGTCATAAGCCCAGCATAAAGTAAACCCAGAAAAGAAACTCGGTAGCTGGTAACTATCAATGAACCACCAACAACAACAATAACGAGAACTCGAACAACCCCCTTGTCCCCCCAATCAAAACTACTAGGCCAATCTACTGCACCAAGAGCCAGAACACCCACTTCCAAGGCGGTCACAGCACAGGCTGAGCATAGCAAAGCCATGCCTTCACAAACCTAACCAAAAGCAACTCCCAAGGCCCAGACAATGATACATATTAATCCAAGGAGTTACTCCAGACCAGAATTATAACAAGAAGAACATTAGTCAAATTATCCCAGTAAACACTTTCAACAGAACTAACCAGGTACTCACGGTAGAATAAACAAATATTTAACACTGTAAGCTAGACCTACTACCCCTTGTAGAGCCCAAGAGGTTGCAGAGACCCAAAATCTGTACAGCCCACCCCAGGCAAGAAGTACAGCCAGAGGCCGGCCCTTCCCTCTTAGACCAATAGAGAGTAAGGGCCTCAAGAGACAGCAACCCTGTGGAAATAGAACAATTCAACCCTTGGAGGAGATAGCCATCCCTCCGGCAGGTGCCAAGAGGGAGCAAAACTAATGTAACATAAAACAGAGGACACCCTTGTAAAAGCAAGTACCTGCCTGACCTCAATTAAACCACCGGGGAGGTCCATAATGAGTTGCCCCCACAAAAGTGGGGACAAATTTCCCCCTTGCATGGGAGGTCAAGCACAGGTGGGAAAACACCCCAAAAAGGATATGAGAGAGCCTGAATCCCCACCTTGCTGATGCATACTGGTGATGTACCCCGATCCAGGGCAAGAAAGCTGTACCTGAGACACAATTGGAAATGATCCACCCAGAGACAGGAGCAGCCACTCCAGTGCTATGTCTGAAATAGAGGCCTATAAAGAAATAGAAGGGCTAGGGTGAGCAAACTAGGCCAATAATCTGGCACCTCAAAATAGCCAATCCAGCAAAGAATAGTGGAGGTAACCAAAGGATGAGGTGTAAACAGTCAACCTGTAGATTCGTTTAGTGACCCGACAGGATAACAAAGAAATGCAGGGTGGGCACAAACATAGCTAGACCAGGAACCCTGCCCCCCACTCTGCACTCTTTTTCAAACAGCCATGCAACCCCATACAAAATAGCAATATCCAACAATAAACTAAATAAACTGATAAACTGATATGAAAGCAGTCTTAGATGGTAGAGACAAATCAGAGAGGGAGGCCATCAATGCTAACAAATACGTCCTGCAGCATCACAATGAGTCATTAAACAGAAGTGGCCACTTCTCGATCCCTCCAGGAAATGTCTTTCCATATAGCAAACAGACAGGTGATAACTATGAAAGTCTAGTTGAAGGGGCAATAAGGCCTCCTGCCAGCCACTAGGGGATTCAATAATGTGCCACCAGAAGACTAAAACAGAGCCCACAATAGGTAAAATAGTTCAGCCCTCACCCCTGGAAAAAGCTACAAAGCCTCCATGTTGGCGCCAAAAGAAGAGGGCAGAGAAGAGGCTACCACAGCCCAGGACTTGTTAGCAACTGCCAGTCCCAGAGTCCAATACTGAGATGGGGCAGCCAGCTGAGAGCGCTCATTGGAGACATCCTTTGTGAGCTGAGCCATCGTCTATGAGCCACCATCATTGGGAAGTTTGGCAGGCAATCCCAATGTGAAGGAGTCTTTGCTACTGCAGTGGCTTCAGGATCATTCCTGGGGAGACTTTTGCCTCAGACCTCCTCCCAGAGATCTCCCCTTATTCTTGCAGTGACATTTGGAAGCGGGGAGCCAGAGATTTTCCTCCACGGGTAGAGCTGGGAGTGGTGGACCCTAATAATGTGGAGGAGGTGAGTGAGCCATGGGGACAACAGAGGTGTCCATAGCCTGCTCTTCATGGGCACGGTTCCCAGGAGGGGCTGAGGGGGGATATTTACCCCAGCCGAAGTGAGGAACTTGCTTATGGAGAAGAGTTTCGGCTATCTCAGGGGTGTAGAAAGAGTGGGAGGCCCCATTGCAGATAATTCTAGGAATCACAGGATAGTGCAGAGAATACTGCAGCCCGAGGTCTGAACAAGCTTTCTTTGCAGCTGTATAAGCCCAATGTTTTTTTGGACAGGGCTTGCAAGAAGTCCACAAAGACATGTATTTTATAACCCTGCCACATTAGTTCTTGCTTCTCCCTGGCTACCGGAAGTATCTCCTCCCATACAGTAAACCTGAGGAAATGGTCAATGATAGGCCTGGGCCAATTCCCCGCTGGAGGTTTAGGCACAATGGAGCAGTGGACCCGATCAGTTTCCAAAGGGCCAGGCCACTTACAACCCATTAACTCCAGAAGGACCGGCTGCAAAAATATGATGGGATCCCTGCTTTTACAGCCCTCCAGAAAGCCAATGAATCAAAAATTATTTCTTCGGCTTCTGTTTTCCACATCTTCAGTACAGCCTCAAAGAAGGCGTAGGGTCTTTTCCTGCTCCCAGACATTATTCATTATGGGGTTGGTTCGATCCTCTGTCTTAGCAATCTGTTATTCAGAAATCTCCATCCATTGTGACAAGGCAATAATGTCAGAATTTGTATATTGAGAAGCCAGCTTTAGCTTCTCCATCTGAGCCATGATCATGGCAAACATAGCTTTAATTTCTTGCAAATTGGTGTCTGAAGCATTCGGTGCAGTTGCTGCCATATTGAAGTGAGACCCGCACAACACTGACCCTATAACGCAAGGCCACTCAAGAACGAACAGAGGAACCACACATTATTCAGTGAACTGGCTCAGAACCACCAATGAAAAGGTAAAGGATTTATGTGATAAGGGCAAGTCCCTAATAACACCACACACAAAGAGCATTGTAAATACCCCTGAAGCAACAGGGCAACTGAAACAGAGACCATCACAAACAATGATGCTCCTCAGCCACAAGAAACAAAATCACAATGCTTCTTTGTGCCAAGCCCCCCGCACCCCCAAATATTATATGATCAACTTGGGGAGGGGGACGGACTTAAAAAAAAAAGAATATTTGATGTCTTACTGTAGGACCTGAACCTGTGTCCACTGGCAGTGCAGATGGTAGCTCTAGCCACTACAACAAATGGCCAGCTCAGCAGGATTCGACATCAGACCTGCCTATATCCTGTCATAGTGAGTGTAGTTCACTGCTACACTCGCTATACAGGATCCTTTGCTCTGATAGAATAGTCACCCAATACATGAGCGGTATTACTGAGTCAGTCATACTGAGTCACTCAGTAATACTTGCCCATATAGGGTGTTATCCAAAGTAAGTCCTCACCAAGATAACAACAGTCCACATCGGTATTACGGTCCAGAAAGGTCTCCAGATGATTAGTAAGGAATTGTCACAATGCTAATGAACTATGCTGCCATCTTCCTCTCCTGCTAGCTACGCCCCCCCCCACCCTTGGGCTTGTATATTGATGTTGAGATAGGTTAGTGGTTGACTGTGTGTGACTGTATGACTGTATGTGTGTGTTTCATAGAAATTTATTTGTATAGAGTGAGTGCTGTGAATGTGTGTGTAGGATTTAGTTTAAATTGGGTGTTGTGTGGTGATTTAATTTAGGTGCTGAGTGTTAGTATTAATGTATTTTATTCATTTTATCACTGTCCTGTTAAAAGACCGTTTAGACAGTGAGCTGGGAAGATGTGCTTAGGTACCAGGCCCCTTAGTCTCAGCGGTTCTACGATGTCAGTTTGACAACACGTTTGTCGACCAGCATCTCAGCGACGGGATTTATGTCGACCACAAGATGTGGCAAACATAAATCCTGTATGTCTCCCAGTCCTGTTCTTCTATCGGGGGGCTTTTCCCCCCAAACCCCCTGAACTTTGGACTATCAACTACAGTCACAGTTGATGTCTTGGGTGCACCAACACAGTGATCTGTTGCAAACTGTTGATTTTGCTGACAGCAAAGTATGTCGCTGTGTTGGTGTCACTGTCTGGTCGGCATATCAGTCTCAACTAGTTGGGGTCCCAGCTGTTGGACCTCCACCCCTTTGTCACTCTCCCAGTGTCATCTACAGCATTTCGTCACTGTTGCAAGGTTTGCATTGGAAGAAAGTTGGATGGGAGACAGTTGGGTGCTAAGGTGGCTGATGGGGAGAGCCATATTAGAGAGGTAAGGACCAGAACATGTCCCAGGGCAAAATGGGGACTTAAGAGATGCCAGGCATATTTAGTCAACATACCCAGGGTTTCCACTGGACCGACTGGACAGGTAGCCATAGGGCCAGCAGCCATCTTTAATCCCCTTCAGGCACTGCTGTGCAATGCTAGCTCAATCAGGAACAAGACTGCAATTATAGCAGATTTAGTTTCCTTCATTGATTTTACTTGCATCACAGAGACTTGGCTGGGAGTTGATGCTGGTTCATTTCTGAAGGCATCTATTCTGACCAGATTCTCCATAGTGCACTGCCCAAAGAAGGACCACAGGGGTCAGGGTGTGGCTGTGTGTTTTAGATCTGACATGAACATTTCTGTACATCCAGTGGGTTTTACTTCATCGCTTGAATGGGTGGGCTTACAGGGAGGTCCAGGTGCAGGTTACATGATTCTTCTGGTGTACCAGCCTCCGGGGTATGATGGGGAGTTTCTGCTGGAAGTCGCAGACTTCATCGCTGAAAGGGTGTTGGAGTCACCCAGGAGGTTGGTCCTGGGTGACTTCAATGCCTGGATTAACAACTGTCACAGCTTAGACAAGACTTGCTCAAGGCAATGAATTCACTAGGCCTTGCACAAGCATTTGCTACCACAACTCACAGACTTGGACATGCCTTGAATCTTTTATTCTCTTTGGAGCTTGAGGTCACTGATTTCAAGATTGATCCAATCACTTGGTTGGATCATTGCAGAGTAGGGTTCTTGATTCCCCCCCCCGGTAGTCCTTCTTCTATGTGCTGGTCCACTATCACCCTTTAACTCATTGCCTCCTAGAAACGCATGTAGGCGTCAGTAAATCTACTGCAGTGTGTCCCAGAACGACTAGAGAAGTTGCCTACAGACTTTCTGTGTGCCCTAGTAACATCTGAAGATGTCACTCACATATTTTAATATTACTTGCCAGCCAGAATTGATTAGAATTGACTGCCTAGTACCATTAGAAAGGTAATGTTGTGCTGAACAACTTTGCCACTGACACTTTGTGTGTATCATGTTCACTTCAGTAGTTATTCACATTTGTTTTTGACATTTTGTCCATCTAGAACCACCGAAGCACTTTGAAAAAAACATACATTCTGGGTATCTCAGCCAGTATAAAACAAAAACCGAATTGAGCACAGTTGATTGCATAGCACCGTTGGAAAGGCAATTTTGTGTGGAACAACTTTACCTTTGATATGTTCCGTGTATCATGTACACTTTAGGAGTTATATGCATTTGTTTATGGTATGGTGTGTATGGTTCAGATTTGTTCCTCAAACCTCACCAACACACCTTGACTCAATTGGGGAAAAATTATGTTTAATACTACAGAAATAGCTTTTTTTTTACAAGCAAATTATTAAAACTACATCTAATGTCTGGATGCTTAATTTGGTGTTGATATGTTACATATTTCCCAACAAAAAAGGGCTTATGGTGCATTTTTTAGTGAAAAAAGCATTTCATTTTGCTGTTTCGACCAGCACAGAAATAAAACTAAATTATCTATTATTCCTTGCATACCACCATTGGAAAGGTAATGTTATGCTGAATAATTATGCCACTCATACTTTGTGTCTAGCACTTACGGTTTTTGTGCTATTAACATTTGTTTGCGGTATGCCAATTATGGCTTGATTTTGCTTAAAAAGGCCCAGGATTCACTGTTAACAGTATACAGGAGACAAGTGCTGCAACTTCAGAGAGTTCCTGTGGAGGCAATGAGTTAAAGAAGTTGTTCTCAGAGGGACAGTTGGCGATAATGGACCTCTCAGAGGTGAGTGATGACTGTGCTGCAGGTTCAAGTGAGGTCGTAGCAAGCTAAAATAGGGCTGTGACCTCAGCATATGACTCTGTCACACCAACCTGTATACGACCCAGGTCCTCTCATTTGAGATCCCCTTAGTTTGATGGGGCTCTTAAGGAGATGAAAAGCAAGGATCAGAGACTGTAGAGTTGTTGGTCAAAGTCTGGATCAGAGGAGGACAGACTGGCTTTGAAAACTCAAAGGGCAATTTCCCATAAGAAGGCTGTATTCCTATCCAGCTAGATTGCTGCAGGGAGGAACAGACTGGCTCAGCTCTTTAGGACGGTAGACAGACTGCTTTATCTGGCCTGCCTTCAGCTGAAAAGTGCAATTGCTGTAGCTAAGTGTGATGAGTTCACTCTGTTCTTCTCTGACAAAGTGTCCTCTATCAGGTCTGGAATCTGTCCAACAGGGAAGTCACAGCCCCGTAGTGGTTGGTTGGATGTTCAAATTGCGCTCCAATTTCCTGGAGTGAGTTCCGGCCAGTGAAGGTAAAGGAAATCTACAAGGTAATCTCAGTGCTGTGGCCCACGTATTGTGAACTGGACCTAGGTCTGACATGCCTCCTTGTGAGATGTTTGGAGTCTGTTAGTCCAGTGTTCTCCAGGATCATCCATTGCTTGCTCTAGGAGAGGTTGTTCCCCAGTGCATTGAAAGAAACACTAATGAACCCTTTCCTGAAGAAACCATCCATCGACCCTAACATCTTGGTGAATTCTAGATCTATCTCTAACCTTCCCTTTTATTTATTTAGTTTTTGTTGACCGGATAGGTGCACTAGACAAATTCTGTCTATTGTCAGGCACGACCTGGGGAAGGGGGATAGAGATGAATGCCAACTGACCTTGAACCAGATCAAGTTGTAGGTGGTATTTTTTTTGTGAATGGGAGAAATTTGGCCAGGACACTAGGGAAACTTCCCTTACCCTTTTCAGAAGTGCATGGGATCCTTAGCATCCACCTGAACTACCACCAGAACAGGCAGATGGGACCTCGGTTTAACATCAAATCTGAAAGATGGTACCTCAGGAGTGCAGCACCCCCTCATGCTGCACTGCAGTGTCAGTATTGGGATATTAACCCAAGTGCCTGTGTGGGGATAGAACACACAGCAATTTTGATCTCGTGGCCACAGAGGTGAGTGTGCTACCTGCTGAGCCACTGACACTGACACAAAGGTAAGGTTATTGAGAAAATTGTGGCTTTGCAGCCTGAAGCCCACCTCACTGCTTTCATCATCTTTGAGTCCCTCCAGTTGGTATTTAGGCCTAGGCCCAGTACTGAAACTGCACTAGTAAGGGTGAATAACCATCTCCTCAGGGCAAGAGATAGAGAATAGTTAGTTCTCGTCCTCCTTGATCTCTCATCAGCTTTTGACACTGTGGACCATGGTATACTTTTGGATCATCTAAGGGAGCTTCTGTGGACTCACCAGTACCATTATTGACTAATCCAAGTCCTTTTATTTTAATAAAGACTTCAAAGACTGACTCTCCAAGTCCTTTTATATTGGTAGGATGCAGAAGGTGGTGATGGGGAGCTTCTCATCCCGTCATAAACCTCTACCATGTGGAGATCCCCAGGGCTTGATCCTCCCACCCATGTTGTTTGCAATGTACATGCTGCCCCTGGGTAAGACCATTTAACACTACAGCATGGGCTTTCACTGCTATATAGATGAAATCCAGCTGTATATGACTTTTGCGCTGGGGACTTATGGTGCCATGGAGGTACTAAAAGTGTGTCTAGCTGAGATCCAAGACTGGATGCGCTCTAACTGGCTGAGGCTTAACCTGGATAAAATGTACATTCTAGTTATTGAGCCTGGTCGTTGGTGGGAGGCAGAGACTGCTGGGGTTGGTACAGGCTTAATGCTATGACCAATCCTGCTGGCATTCCCTATTAAGGGGGAAACTCTGGCTGTAATCCTCGTTGACACATTGATTCTTGAAGCACAGATGTCATTTGTTGTCTGGAGTGGTTTCTACTACTTGAGGAATATTACCTGGATTAAAACCTTAGTCTCACCAAATGACCTGCCCTCACTGGTGCATGCATTTGTGATGTCCAGACTCGACTATTGTAATGCTCTATATTTCAGGCTTACTGGAGGGATCCTGCATCACCTGCAGCTAGTGCAGAATGCTGCAGCCAGGTTGCTTATGGGCGTTCTGAGGTCCTGTCATGTGTCCCTGGTTTTGTGTAATCTGCACTGGCTGCTGATGAGGTGGTGAATCACCTTCAAAGTGGGTCTCCTCCTCTACAAAGCCCTAGACAGCCTGAGTCCTGGCTATCTGATTGATCTCCGGATCCACCTCTGCTCTCAGCACTCTCTCTGTTCCTCTAAAGAGGGACTCTGAGTAATTCCCATAGTTCAGGTAAAAACATCTGGGGATCATGCATTTGCAGTAGCTGCACCAGCTCTGCGGAATTCACTTCCAAGGTCCTTGAGGGAAGTCCCCTCACCAGAAGCTTTCAAGCGGAGCCTGAAAGCACATCTTTATAGGGAAGTCCTTGGAATCTAGCATTAGTATTGATGTATTCTGGATCACCCAGCTGCTTTTTCGCTTACTATTAAACATGTTGCTTTAAACTTGTTATTTATGTCTTACTGAATTTATATTTATTTTAACTTATTGCCACTGTCTGTACATTGTACAGTGCCCTAAGCCTCAGAGATAGGGTGCATTATAAATAAAATCTTACTTGCTTACTTACTGCTTTTATGCTTTCCCTCACATAAAGCACCACACCCCCTCCTTTCTCTGCTCCCTGGTCCTTCCTGAACAGAGTTTACTCTGGTATGGCCATGTCCCAGTCATGATTTTCAGTGCACCATAACTTGGTAAAGGCCACAATATCCAGCTCAGCCTCTGCCATGATGGCTACTAGGTACAGAATCTTAGTTCCTAGACTTCTAGCATTTGCACACATGGCCTTCCACATTTTGTTTCCCCTCTGCTTGTTGCCCCCCTTTATCCTTTTTGCCTTCCCTCCTTTCACCCTCTCTTTTTAATTATCTCATTCCTTTACCCCTTTATCTCTACCACCCTGTTTCCTTTAATAATTTTCACCCTGAGGGATTCCTCTCCCCTCAGGTTCTCCATACTCTCTCAGTTTCTGACTCTGTGATTCATTTCTCTACCCAACTTGACTAGTTTAAGTGTTCATCAAAGTAACATTTAACCTGTTCAGTGAGGGCTGTAGTTCCCTCCAAGATGGATGCAGGCCATCACTCTTGTATAGGCCCTTTCCTCCCAGGTTGGTCCACAGTCCCCAATGAAGATCAACCCTTCCTCCCTGCACCATTTCTTTAGCCATGAATTGAAGCTCATGGTGTGGAGATCCCTCTCCTGTCCCTTGTCATAGACCTGCAGCACCTCATCAAAAGCCACTGAGCAAGCTACCTGTCTAAGACCCCTCCTCAGCTCCCTCAACTCCCCCAACATTATCCCAGTCCTGACCCTAGCCAGGTCATTATTTCCCAGGAGGACAATGACATCAAGTTCTAAGTCCTATCCTGCAGACCCAGTGATCCTCAGGATCTGCTTTATCCCTCCGGGCCATTGTTTTGGGTAAGCACCTAACCTGTCTCTCCCCCCCTTTCCTATTCCCAAACCTATCCACCTCACAATCAAGTCCCCAACCAGAAGTTGCTTCTTACTCCTTTTGAGTCCACTACCACACTCCTTGGTATCTCCAGTATGAAGGGCCCCCACATCCTCCCTGGTCACCATCCTGGTTGCCTCCTCCTGGCAGTCCTGCCCTGCCAGAGTGGCGTAGAAGTTATGTAGTGGTACTGGTTGATGAATGTGCCTCTGTCCCACCACCCCCACCCTTTCAGAGCTCACTATAGTCCAACCTCTCCTCCTTCCTGGCATCTTCAGAGGTAATGGTGTCAGACTCGGTGGCCCCTGGATGGTGGAAGAGGTCACAAAAATCCTAGTGAGCTCGGCTTGGAGTCTAGCAACCTCATCCCTCAACTCAGAGAGCTGTGTGCAGATGGGGCAGCACCACAGTCTCCAGAAGGTCTCTCTGAAAACTGCCACCGCACAGCCACTGCACCGCACCACTCCCAACATTCTCAAGTTCTAGTCTCCTTGAGTTACTTGGAAATACTTTTGTACATTTATCCCTGGTAGGGTGATTCTAGTTTAACCCTTATTTGTTTTTTTTCTATTTGTGTTCCCTGTGCCTTTTTGAATCTTTTTATACTCCTGTCCTAGATTGGTGCTGCTTCTATTCCCAGTTTTAGCCTACCTATGCCCTTCTGCCAGTCCCAGCAGTGACTGTTACACAGTAGTGAACAGGTACCTTGCCTTAATTGACTGGCAGAGTCCCCCCACTTCTCTGCTTCCTTCTGCTGATGCCTGCCAGTACCTATGATGTCAATCACCTGTTCAACTCCTTCACTGTTCCACACACTCACTGGGCATGCCTGTATGGGTCACGTTGGCAGTGACTGCTTTTATGCAGAGCCTGCTCCCTTCCTGGTGGTTCGCTATTGGCTGTGGGAGGTTAATTATCAACTAGCTGAGGCACCATGCCAGACAGTTAACACCCCCCAAAAGAGGGATAGACTCAGATCTTATACTATGGCCTCTAAATGTGGGCTACTCTGGCTGGTCTCAAATTTACCCTTCACTCAATAATAAACACATTAATTATAACAAGCGTCACCAAACTTACCCCACCTACGTTGTCTCCCAAAAACACAAGCCTTTTTTTGTCCATCCTGTGGCAAATGCAGGCAGACTCTGGTTAAGGCAGCACCTTCAGGAAAATTGGTCTTATATAATGAGCCAAAACCAATTTGCTATCAGAAATCTGACTCAGCCCCGCCTACAGTTATCAACTTTCTAAGGCCCCAAGCCAGACAATTAGCACCCGCTCCCAAAACTACAGGTCTAGACAAGGCAATAAGTAAGGCTAGTGGAATGCTAGGGTGCATCAGGAGGGGGGTTTCTAGCAGGAGAAGGAGGGGTGCTGCCACTCTATCACTCACCAGTTTGACCCCAGTTAGAGAACTGTGTCTAGTTCTGGAGGTCACACCTCCACAAGGACATTGGCAGGGTGGAAGTGGTCCAGATGAGGACTAACAAAATTATGTGGGGGTTTCAAAAGAAGACATACAAGGTGAGGCTGCTGCAGCTCAACATTTACTCCCAAGAGAAGAGGAGAGGAGAGGAAAAGGGGACATGATTTTTTATTTTGTATTAATACTTTTTTGCTCCAGTCACTGACTTCTGGAGCCTCAAAGGCCGACTCTTCACCTGATCCCGCCCAGCCTGATACCTCCCAGCATTTGACTCCACTCCTCTGTCCCACCTGTGGCTCACCTGCGGTTACCCCGGTCATAGCCCCCAGTGTCAGGACCACCTTCCGATCCCCAGAAATCTCATACAATTATCTTTTATCCTGGCGGCAGAAATGAAGAACAGAGGTGTGGTGGAATCCAGGAGGGTAGGATCTGGCAGTGGGTGTGGTAGCTGCGGAGTGACATCTTCCTTCCAGCCATCTGGGGTTTCCTCTTTTCTTGGTTACATTGCCGCCAGAGTCACTGACATGCAATGATGTCAGTGCAGATGGGGCATGCTCCCATACTGAACCTGCAGACATTTGCTGTCACCTCCAGCCTATGTTTACATGGCCCTGTCTATTGCATATCCGACCACTGATTGGTGTCACTGATAGATGGGGAGACCACAGCCCTCCTCCACTGGGTGACCCAAGCTTGCTCCTGACTCTGGGTCACTGGCATGGTAAGAGGTAAGGCACAAGGTGTCTCAGTCCTCCACGCCACTCGGCTGGCTAACAGGGGACATGATTAAGATCTATAGGTACCTCAAAGGGGTGAACAAGGTGCAGTAGGGAAGACTCTTTCAGAGAAGGAAGAGTACCAGAACATGGGGGCATGCAGTGAAGCTGGGGGGTAGGGGTTAAAAGGGATGTGAGGAAATAGTTATTCACAGAAAGGGTGGCAGATGCCTGGAACAGCCTGCCAGAAGAGGTGGTTGAGGCATAGACAGAGGGGAGCTCCAAGCATGTGTAGGTTAGGCATATGGGCATAATCAGTAATAGAAAAGGAGGAAGGAGGGACACCAGTGACCTATTAGGGTCCAGGGTGTAATAATAGTGCAGAATAAATGGGCCTACTGGTCTCTTTCTGCCGACAAATTCTGTGTTTCTACAGTATGTTAACGTGACCACAAAACCACTAGCACTACTGAAGAAAACAAAGGGTCGCAATTAGTTTTGGAGTCAAAAGGAGAACTAAAAAACTAATAAGTGACTTGAAAGAAAAGAATTATGGGGAAAGACTGGAAGATCTATTTCTGTTTCTTTTGGCGATGAAGAGTATGAGGAAGGATTTAATTCCAGTTTTCAAGATTATACCAAATCTGGATCTGAAACATGTTGCTTATGTATGGAATTTAATCAAAACAGCAGGGACACCAGAGTGAACACATTTCGATTAAAGGGCAAGCAGTTTAAAACAACTAAAATGAAACATTGATTTATTCACCAAGTAATCCCATCCTGGAAATTATTACCTGGGTATGTAGTATACAGTGGGAATCTTTAGAAAATTAAAAGTAGACTGGGTATCTGCCTAAATTAGAGAGGGTTCATTGGCAACATCTGCTGAGCAAGTGGTGACCAGGCTAGATCAACTTTTCCTCACTCCTGTCTGTACATCTCATGTTCTTGTGTTCTAAACAGCAGCTTTGAACTGGGAGCAAAGCTGAACTACAAGCCTTCTTTCAGTCCATAATGATACAGGAGAGTGATCTTAGCAACACAGAGAACAATGAAGATATATTTATCAGTCAGCACATACCTCTTCAAACTGAGAGAAATGCTGCTTGTTAAGTAGCCACATAGACTGCTCAGCCATCTCTCCTAACATTAGCCCCATCTAAAACTGACAGATCAGCATAATTCAGCACTCCTTCCTCAGCAAGAGAAAATTACTTGTAGATAACAAGCTAATGCTTATCAACCAGTAAGAAACATTTCAATTGAAGAACAAGATGTTATAGAACTAGAGCTTGAAAGAAATGGTGCAGCTACTAATAAGCAAATGAAATGGGCCATTAATGTATTCAATACATGTAGCTTGTGTAAGGAAGAAAGTGACAGTAGATCTAGCCACTATACCCACCCACAGTCTAAATTAACTGCTCAGACAATTCTATAGGTCAGTCAAAAAACACTTTTGGCAATGAATATGGCCACAGCAGCTTTGTCAGTCTCTGACCAGGCTTTGATTGTCACATAAAAGGAGTACTACAGGCAGAATTTGCAAAAACATTGTTATGCAGAGTGTTTTGATTTGTGTTTGTAATCCTCGTGTGTCCTTCCTTTTTTTTTGCCATTGTGAGTTTTTTCTAAATTTGCCTGCTAGTTTTATGGACCCTGGGGACCTCCACATTAGCATTTTTTGTGGATCTTCTTTTTCCTGCAATGTGTCCTGTCCCATGTGACAGTGATGCATGCAGGACCATAGATTCAGCAAATAGGTTTAGAGTCAATTTTACAACAGTGGAGCT
The DNA here is from genome assembly GCA_016271365.2 of Neoceratodus forsteri. Lineage (NCBI taxonomy): Eukaryota > Metazoa > Chordata > Ceratodontiformes > Ceratodontidae > Neoceratodus > Neoceratodus forsteri. Next base: position 1,372,265,047 of record CM057450.1, on the reverse strand, counting down.
GTGATTTGAAGTAACATTCCTTATGCAGTAAGCCCTGAAGTCTGCATTTACAATTTAGCAAACATTTGAGGGGTAATGAGGTAGACTACTCTGTAACAAAAAAGCAAGTCTTAACTAAATATATCATTGATGACTTTGGTTGATTTGTGTGTTTTTTTATTTTTGTGGCTAGGTGCAGATTGATTAAATGAAAAGTTTTAAAAGCAAAACATTTTCTCCTGGTGAGACCTAGATACACATGGAAAACAACAACATTGACTGAGTGCTGGCCCGGTGGTGCTGAGGGTTGAGTCACTGGATGACATACCTCATGACACGACGGTGACCTGGGTTCAAGAGCAGACTCAGGTGACAGGGATCGGCAGGGTAAGAAGAGGATTGAGCATCCAGAGGACTGCTGTCCTTTCCTGGGGTGGGCTAAAGGGGGTTCCCCACTCTGTAGAAGCCCCCGGTGGAGACCAGGGGCACTACAAGGAGCAGGGGCTGTAGATGGGGCGAGGTGATGACAGAGGTCAGCGGGAGGGCAGGGACATCCTCCATGCACTGACATCATTGCTCATTCATGCCTTGAGGGGGAAAACATAAGGTGGAAAACCTTGGCTACTGGGGAGGCAGTGGCAGAGCTCAAGGGGTCCCTGCCCACATGTCAACACAGGCCCCTGACCCACCTTGACTCTCCATGGTCCCTGCCTCCTCCCATAAGGCGCCAGAGGGGGAGGGTGGACCCAGCACCCAATTCCTTGGTCAGTGAAAGGGGTTCAGGCAAATGGTAGAGGTGGGGATGGAGTGGGTCCCTGCTTAAGAGATGCCTCAGTGGACGGTGACCATGAGTAAAACAAAGTTGAAGAAAAATAAACAACATTGATTGATTGCATTTTAGCTAGTTAGTGAGCAAGGTAGTTAGTTAATTAGTTTTTTCTAAATACGTAGGGTGCACTAGACAAACATTTGCCTATTTTCACACACCACCTGGGAGAGTACAACAAGTGAGATGATACAGTGTATGGCAACAACACATTAGAATGATAATACAACACGTTATGTTATCATGAATACAAAGATATGTACATAAACCACTGTATGAAGCATATAAACAAAAGAGAGGTACAAAGGCAATTTTTTATGAACTGACTAGACAAAATGTTTGTCAGAGTTCATACTAAGGGGTAGGGAGCAAAAAAGGCTTAGAACTAGCCCATAACCGTTCCTATCCGTTTACCCATAATAGGCTAAATTATGTCCTTCGAGAATGTAAGAGTCAAGCTTTCTTTTAAAGTGGGCTTTATTTTCTAAACATATGATGTCTTTGGGTAGTTTATTCCATGGGGACACCACTCTCTGTGTAAAAAAAAAGCCCTTCTTCTGTTGGTATTGAATTTAATATGCCTTAACTGAAGAGGGTGACCCCTGATATCTATGTTAGCATTTTTGTATTGTAGGTTTAATTCATTTAGCAGATAATCATCCTGCATTATGTCATAGCATAATAATAGGTCCCCTCTTATTCTTCTAGTCTCTAGTGACATGAGTTGTAACCTGCCAAGTCATTGCTCATATGTTACATTTGTTATTTTATGTATCATTATAGTAGCTTGTCTCTGTACTCTTTCAACCTGTTCTACTCCCCCCCCTTTGAAACTGGACCCCAGACCGGGGCCTTATAGTCCAGTAATGGTCTGACATATGCCCTATACAGTGGCATGATGACCTTTTGACTTCTACTCTTGAAGTTTCTTTTTATGTTCCACAGTACCCTTTTTGCCATTGTAAGCTGCTTATTACAATGTTATTCATATGATTGTTTACTATCAATTAATATACCCAAGTCTTTTTCCTCCTCAGATTTCAGCAACGGAGTGCCGTTCATAAAGTATTGTGATTTGCAATTATTTTTGCCAAGGTGAATTAAACAAAACTTATCTATATTAAAGCTCATACATTTTTTGGTTGCCCATGTAAAGATATCATCTGGTTCTGATTGCATCATTGCAACACCTTTACCATTTGTGACTATACCTGCCAGTTTAATATCGCCTGTGTATTTACTTATCCAATTTTCTATTCCTCTCCCCATTGCTGCAATAAAGATTCAAAACAGCTGTAGCGGGGTAGGGATTTCAGGATAATAAAGTCAGGCAGACCACAGCTAAAGTGCATAAAAAATGCCAGGTGGCATTTATCATTTTATATTGCTTGCATAAAATGATCAGCAGTAGCACAGAATTCAAGAAAATATTAGATAGTTCAGCAGTTTTCAAGTCAAAAGTCACTGTTATGCCCAGTGGCACACATACAGCTTCATTAAGTGTGCAAACACATGCTCTTGCAACAGAGGTCTTACACCTCACACAGTCAGCTGTCCACTGACACCCTATCTAAATTATACCCCCAGTGGTAGGCTTTAATACAGTCATACTAGTGACATCACTTCCTTGGGAAAGACCCACATTACATAGAAACATAGAATTTGATGGCAGATAAGGACTGCTTGGCCCATCCAGTCTGCTCATTTCCCTACCTAATGGATAAGCTGCAGATCCTAGCTAACCAACAGCCTACTTCTTCCTACCACCACCACCTAGAATTGCCTTATGACTGTCCCATGCATGCTTAAATTCCACCACTGTTTTTGAATCCACAACCTCCTCCGGAAGGCAGTTCCATGCATCCATAACCATCTCTGTGAAAAAATTCGTCCTTACATTACCTCTGAGCCGCCCCCCATCTTCAAATTGTGCCCCCTTGTTCTTGTGCACCTCTTTTTCTGAAAGATGCTACCATCTTGGGCTTTGTTGATACCCTTGAGGTACTTGAAAGTTTCTATCATGTCCCCCCCTCTCCTTCCTTTCCTCAAGGCTATACAAATTAAGCTCCTTAAGTCTCTCTTCATATGTCTTCCAGTGCAGACCCTGCACCTTTTTAGTTGCCCTCCTCTGGACTGCCTCCATCCTGTTTATGTCTTTGTGGAGTCTGGGTCTCCAGAACTGCACGCAGTACTTCAGATGGAGTCTCACCAGCTGACTGTACAGAGGGATAACAGCTTCTTGTTTTTGACTGGTAATGCCTCTCCCTATTCACTCCAGTATCCCCCCAGCCCTCCTTACTGCCCTCTCACATTGCTTACCCACCTTTAGGTCATCTGATATGACTACCCTCTGGTCCCTTTCCATTTTTGTTGTTGTTAGTGTCTCACCCCCCATTGTGTACTCTTCCACTGGGTTTTTGTTTCCCAAGTGCATTGCCTTGCATTTCTTAGCATTGGATCTAAGCTGCCATACATTTGACCATTCCTCCAACCTTGCCAACTCCCTTCTCATCCTTTCCATCCCACCTTGTGTATTAACTCTGTTGCAGATCTTTGTGTCATCCATAAAAATACATACTTTTCCTTCCAGTCCCTCTGCAATGTCGCTTATAAAGACATTGAAAAGGACCAGTCCTAGTACCGAACCCTGCAGTACCCCACTAGTAACCCCCTTTCTTCAGAGTGGACTCCATTTACTATTACCCTCTGTGTCCTGTTCTCCAGCCAATTCTTTACCCAGGCTACCATCTTGGGACCCACTCCCAGTCTGGCTAACTTGTATATTAATCTTTTGTGTGGGACTGTGTCAAATGCCTTGCTAAGTCTAGGTAGGCCATGACTACAGCCCCTCCCTGATCTACTACTTTGGTCACCCAGTCAAAGAAATCAATTAGATTCATCTGACGTGACCTACCCACTGTGAATCCATGCTGCCTTGGGTCCTGTGCCCCTCTGGCCTCTGGGTACTTGACAATTCTTTCCTTCAGAAGTGATTCCATCATTTTCCCTATCACTGAGGTTAAACCAACAGGTCTGTAGTTGCCTGCTTCTGCCCTGCTCCCACTTTTGTGAAGTGGAATCACATCTGCCCTCCTCCAGTCCTCAGGTACCACCCCATCCTCCCATAATTTATTAAAGAGGGTAGTCAGTGGTGTCACTAGTTCTACCCTTAGTTCTTATAGAATTCTGGGATGAATCCCATCAGGCCCCATTGCTTTGTCCACCTTCAGTTTTAAGAGTTATTTCAGAACCCTTTCTTCTATAAATGGGCTGGTATCAACTTCTGTATCCACAGTGTTTCTATTGTTTGGTTTAGGTACCTCCCCCTCTTCATTTGTGAATACTGAGCAAAAATATTTGTTTAGTATCTCTGCTTTTTCACAGTCACCCTCTGCCCACCCCTTCCCCTTTATTAAGCCTCACTATCCCTCCCTTGGTCTCCCTTCACTCCCTGATGTACCTATAAAAGCTTTTATCCCCCTTCTTAACTGTGTTGGCTATCTTTTCCTCGGTTTGGGTCCCTCAGTGGCTCATAACCCATCCTATACAAAAACAAAAGGGCTATTTCTAAGCCAAAACAATGAGGGTTCACAACTGTAACATAATAACACCTTTATATCCATGCTAGACAGATTTATTATCCTTTGCAGCTTTAATTGCCTCTAGCTCCTCCTCTAGGTAGTGACCTCACTAGGTAGAGTCCTTATAAAATCAGACAGTCTGTGGGCTGCCAGCCCTATAACAGCACCACATACAGCAAACAAAGAAGCTCCTCACAGATAAAGAACGACTGTTTCATAAAAGTTATCCTTAGAGTTTTATCTAGCTTTCTTGTGTTTTCTGACTTCCAAACTGACACTCCTCCTGCACTAAACTCAGGTAAGCACCTTGTAAATTTCTGTTGGTAAACAAGGCCCAAACATGTATTTTATTTGCTTCTACTTAAAGCAATGTGTACCTTACTAAGAGTTCAGCTAAGCACCACTGATAATCTTAATGGGGCCCCAGAGTCTTATCGTGATTGCAACTGTATTTTTATTGTTGAGGTATTTGTCTGCTCTTTTTAAACTTTCATTAGAGCAGATGCAAACCCTATACCACACAGAATGGTGTATTTTTTAAAGTAATAAAGCAGCTACAAGCTGCTTAATTAGCTGCTATTATTTAGAGCTATAGAAAACAGTTCTTAACTTTTGCCTACAGCTGCAAAGTGCAGCAGTCAGCTTTACTTTTCATTTTGGCCCTTTGCCAAGGGCAGTTTCTAGCAAACACAGGGAACCCTCCTAGAATCTCGCTAGGGAGGGACCTGTGTCTAGCGAGGCTCAGTAGCAGCCTTTTTAATGCTGGACAGAATTGGCATGGAGAGTGGGTGGCACCGTTCCTGATATAAGTGGAATGCCTCCTCTCCTCACCAACCCATACCTCAGAGTATTTTCTCTGTTTCCTGGCTTTTTTGAGGGGTCTAGGAGCCACCACAGTTTCCCCAATGGGCCTTGGTAACAGAAAGAGCAGAGTGAGTCAACAACGTTATTTTTATTTATTTCTGCACTTCCTTAGCATTTTAGTGAGTCTTGGGGGGTCTGGAACAAACTCAGGGCACCTTTCCATGACAGGGGTCACACTGTCACAACAGCACTGGTCCTAGGACAGACCCCTGTGGCACCCCACTAGTCATGGGTACTGATTCTGAGTAGTAGCCATTTACGCATACCCTCTAAGATATTGCCCTCAACCAGGTACAAATCCAACATACCATCCTGTGATCCAGGTCAATTTCTTTTAGGCTATGCATAATTTCTAAGTGAGGGACTAGGAACAGGTACAAACAGCCTTCAGTAGTAAGTGGAAGTGATACTGGTTTCTGAAAGTGCAGATAGCAGAACTATGTCTAATGTTAGCTGGTATAGTGTGCCAGGGTTTGGGGACAGAGATGGAGAAGGCAGTCTCACCAAGTTTGGTCCTGATCCTGGGTACAAGGAGGGGGGCAAGTGATAAGGGAACCTGGTTATGAAAGACACTGCGCATGATACCTCCAAGGGAGAGATCACATAGGGCATAAGGAGTGAGCCAACCAAGTTTAGCATAAAGCAAACAGTGGTGAGATAAATGGTTACATGCTAGGGCAAAATGGCATACATTGTTATATGTCACATCCCTTTTGTGCAGTATTGAGATTGAGGCTCTAACTAAGACAGGCAAACCATAGGATAGTTTGGGGAGCAATATTCCATGGGTGATGGCTATATGAACACTAGGTGAGATGATTGGGTTGGCTCTGTGCAAGTTCTAGATGGATTTTGACACTCTTACAGGTAGACACCACATGGAGTGAAAGTCAAGGGCAGGGTCGAGTGTGACACCAAGGTAGTTAAAGGATGGGACAGTGGTGAGGGGTATAGCATTACTGCAGACCACAGAAAGAGCAGTCTTTATTTTCTTTAGGTGGGATTGAGGCTCAACCAAAGAGAATGACCTGTGAGATTTGTTAAAATTCATTAAGAGCTTATTTTCATGAAACCAGGTTTGGATGGACAGAAAGTTAGAGGAAAGCTTTCTGTTGATCTTGGCCATATTTTGATCAGTATAGAAGAAAGCCAAATCACCAGCTTAATTGAATTAGAGCTATTTAGTTGCAGCCATAACATCAGACTTCTCTCTGCAGGTTACTGCCACAGTATTTTTCTCACTGAATAAGTGGTCCTAGATGTATCTTTGTCACATGAGACAGGATGCATTGCAAGAAACAGAAGAGCAATAAACCATGCTAACCTGGAGATCTTCAGAGGCCATAAAGCTAGTAGGCAAATTTAGAGAAACTCCTAATGGCAAACAAAGGAAAGGACACACTAGTACAACACACAAAACTCAGAACACTCTGTGCGACATATAGTATGTTTTTACAAATTGTGACTGTAGCACTCATTTAATGCTCCCCCATCAGCCGACAATTAAACCTCATGATACAGTAAATGACGATTTTACTATTTCAAACATCTTCAAAAGAGTAGTAAAAAGACAGAGATGGCAGGAGAAGGATAGAGCAGCATTATTTACCACTGTCACAGCAAGAGATAGATTATTATCAGATACCCTTCAGCACTTTCCACAGATACAGCCCCTGGCTTAGTAAAAAAAAAAAAAAGTGTTGCAAGAAATCCAGCAACATATGGCATGTCAACTTGTGGCAATGAAGGTGTTCAAGTCTTTCACTCCATCCTCATTTGAAATCAGATCTGCTCCCAAGAGCCTGAGATACTTCATGAAACTTATAATGTAGAAACAAAAAATCATAAAAAAGTGCATAACCCAACAAAGCAGAAAAACAGAGCTATCTATTTGAACAGCCTGGCAACTCCCTCCATCCACTTGCAGCATATTTAAGGTACATGTCCAAATTGCCTCCAAACCCTCCAACCCTTTTCTGCCACCCATGAAAACTACCCCAATAAATGCTGGACAGGATCTCCATATGGTACACATTAGAACCCATGGGTGTTAACTACCTTGGAGGTATGCTGCCTGAAATCTGCAAAAGGCTGGACTGCAAGATACATGCACCAATCACTCTTTAAGAGGGACTGCAGTTACACTATGATGTAATGAAGGCTGGAGGCAAAGCAGATAATGTCCATAACTGTCATAAGAATGAATCATCCCCACGCAGCTGCTGGCATCCAAGCTTAAACCAGTGTGCAGAATGGCAGATATACCATTATAGGAAATCAGCCAAAATTACAAACTGAAATCAAAACAAAACAAAATTCCCCCCAAAATAAGTCTTCAACAAAATATATATTCAGGAGAGATGTGAGAAAGTACTTCTTCAGAGAAAGAGTGGTGGATTCCTGGAACAGCCTTTCAGCAGAGGTGATGGGGCCAAAAACAGTGGTGGGGTTCAAGAATGCATGGGAAGCACAAGGAATCATAGTGGAAAGGAAGCGGTGAGGGAGAAAGAGCTATAAATCAAGTAGGGCCTGCAGCACAATATAGGTGGGAAAAAATAGAACGAGTAAGCCAAGCAGTCTTTATCTTCAGTCAAATTTTGTGTTACTGTGTTTCTAAACTCAAACACAGACCATTCACAAGTTTTTGCTTCTTTGATATTTCTGACCACCAGCAACATGCAACACATTTTCATTTTTCTGTTCTCTGTCCCTCCAAACCACAGGCTGCTATTCATGGATAACAATTCAATAATCACAACTGCAAAACAAAAAACGTTCCTTGCAAAGACATGAATGATATTCCACCAACCAAAAAAGCACTTCTCTTATAAAATCCTACAAACATCCACTGCAATCAAGCACTCTGATGAGTACTTCCACATGGCTGGCTGTAATGTGCATTAAAGTGCAGCAAAAATCCCTCACACAGCCATCCAGCAACCAACGAAGTAAAACAGAATCCAACCCAAAAAAAATAAACAAAGCAGATGTACTGCAACCAGACCTTCCAAAGCATCTACTCCTATGATGCTGACAACAACCTTGCTTCTGAGCTGGAAAACATATCCAAATCTTACATGTAACACACTCCAGGCATGTCTTCTCAACTGCCTTCAACAGCTCCTGACATGGAACAAGACAAAACCCTGCAACAGGTGATCCACTAGAGCTGTGTGGAATGGGAAAATTCCTAATTCATGTAATTCCATCTGAATTTTGTGGAATTTTTTAAATGTAGTAATTTGGTCATAACTCAGCTGTCATTTAAGCTAGAACTCTGAAATTTGGCATGCCAGCTTTTGGTTGGAGGCCCAGTAACTTTTCAAATATCAGGACATTCACATGAATAATTTCGTAATTAAATGTGCTCAAAGTCTTTCATTTTATTTTTTATGAGAAATTTCATTAACATTTTTGTCTGCATATACCTCAGCCATCTGTTAGGTTGGAGATCTTAAATTTAGCATGATTCCTTGAGGACAGGTGTTCTAATTATGTACAAGATTTCATGAAGATATGATACATCGTCTCAAAATTATATATGCTCAAAATATGTCATTTTATTTTCTGCGGGAAATTTCATGGAAAAATTTCATCTGCATATAACTTGGGCACTTTTGGCACCAGACATGTAAATTAGCATGAATAACCTTTTTGTAATGCTTATAGAATGATTTAAATATGGGGAGAATTGACTTAGAGATTTTAAAGTTACATGGATTCAAATCTTTACTATGTAAAGATTTGCAAAATGTTGTTAAAACTCTCAAAAATGTGGATGTTTGTAACTTCTATGCTCATGCAGGCATAGACTCTATTTTATTTTTATTCATTTGTACAACTCGGATTTACAACCTTTGAGTCAGAGACTTGCTTACAATGGAGCTTGCCCCTTAAGGGGCAGACCAGGTTGTCCTGGTGCACCCCTTCCCTCTGTCATGGAATGGTAGTGCTCAGAAGGGGAGGGGCTAGGGACCAGAAAAAAGGACAGGTAACAGGAAGGGAAGGGGCAAAGGGAGGTACATAAGGGACAGCACAAGGGGGCCTCAGATACTTTTTGCTGGAGTTTTTGATTTGCATCAGCTACAGTACATCGGATTGGCATATTTTCTTTTGAGGTTTGTTTACAGGAGAGAGAGGTAAGGAAACAAAGAAACTGATTTGTAGGAGGAGATGTGAAGTTGGTTCAAAAAAAATGTTGGCAGTATACAGTAGAGGAATGTGGTTTGTATAGATTAGGGCAAAAGAGATTAGGCTGAAATACAGGGTGGAACAGGGAATGCTGGCTATAGCTGTGTTTAAAGGTATGGGATCAAAAAAAAATGACAAGGACAGGGCAGGCATGCTAGGAGGCATGGGAGCCCACACCAGAGGAGGGCTGCAATAGGGCAAAAAACCAGGAATGAAATGACCGTATGATGTCTGGGGTGAAAGTTTTCCCCCCAACATTAGAATTTTTGATTACATTATCTGGTCTGCAGGTTGTTTAGTGAGTTGCTACATGGCATGGAAGGGGCCTTGGGATAAAAGAGGGAGAGCGCAATCCCAGACCACACGGTGTGATGTCACATGCCGCGTAGGGACTGGGGAGAAGTTTTTCCACTCATTTCTGGGCTGTTGTAGCATTTCTGTGTCCAATTTAGGAGTAGGGGACAGAGCAGCACACTGCAATGGCAAAATGGAAGTAGGCCTGGTGGTAGGTAAGAGGTCCCTGAGGCAGAAAGGGAGAGATCACGATGGGGAGAGCCAGGACTATGCGGTGTGACATCACACGCCATGTGGAGGGGTTTGCGAGGAAGCTGCCTTATGGTTTTGGTGCTGTTGGGCCATTGGTGGCCTTTCTTGTTAAACAGCAAAAGCAGGAGGGCTGTAAGAGGCCCCGGGGGCAGAAGGGAGAGAGCGGCAGCCTGGGACCACGTGGCATGACGTTACATGCTGCGTGGGGGGGTTGGCGAAGAAGCTCCTTTTGTTTCTGGTGCTGTCGGACCATTGGTGGCCTTTTTGTTTAAAAGAAAGAAGCAGTAGGGCTGGAAGAGGCCCCGGGGGCAGAAGGGGGAGAGCGGCAGCTTGGAACCATGCGGCGTGACGTCACACGCCACGTGGGGGGTTAGCGAGGAGGTTTTTTGCTTGTTCTGTGCTGTGGGGCCATGGGTGGTCTGTTTTTAAGGTGAAAGCAGCGGGATTAGAAGAGGTGACCTGGGCCACGCGGCAGACACCACACGCCGCATGGTGGTTGCAGTAAGCCTCAACCCCATTTTGTGCAGGCTGGTCACTGGTGTCCGGGTGCATAAAGCCACTGCACAGAACTGCATCCTTATCAGTGGCGAATGACAAACACAACAATTTTTCATCCTCACTCAGTTTTGCTGCAGAGCAGAAGCCTGTTGGAGGTGGTTTGAAATGTGTGGTCATAAAGTAACGACTGCATACCATGTGAATTATTAGACTGCAACCAAAGAGATACATTTTAAACTACTTTTTTCTCTGTTGGTTTTTTTTCATTATATGAGGGTTTCCAATAAAAGCATGACTGTGCAGTTGTTACAGCATCAACACACAACCCCCCTTTAAGTATCATTTTCTGACTATTACAGTAGATTTAGTAGATCTGTGTGACCCAAGCTATCTGAAAGCTATGATCAGGCAATAGTATTTGAAATAGCATTGACAGTTTTGAGTTGGTGCTGTTGGTACATCAGGGAGCACTGTAACAGTATTGCTTCACAACACTTTAGTAACTTAGTGTATGTACACTTTCAAATGCTTTACAATTTAATATATGTTTTATTAGGTAGCTAGCTTTACGTGTCTTTGAACGGCTTTTCATAGAGACATGTTGCTGAGATTTGGGAAAGACTGAAAGAGCAGTTATATTGACTCCTTATTTATAATACATTTTCAGTGCCATTGAAGAGGCAAAAGGGGGGTGAGAGGCCCGCCTAAAGGGGAGGGGTCACTCTCGCTGGACAGGGCAGGGAGCAGCCAAGGGACCTGGTGACCCTTGAGCATGGTGGAGACCTTTACAGGGGGGCATGATGGTTCATGCGGGTGCGTGTCATGAAGGCTTTACAACAATGATATATATACAACTAATTCTGTTCTCTTTTCCCGTAGTTGTTTTCACAGAGCAAGGGAAAAGACAGACATGGCGCCAAGAAAGAGCAGGCCATCAAAGGAAGACACTTACAGGGCTATAATTGAGTTGGCAGAGAAAGCAAATAGAATGTGGGAACTGGGGAAGGGGGATGAACCAGGGAGACTCGGGGAGAAGAGAAAAGCGGGCCCAGGAAAAGGTGGCAGAGGGAAACGACCAGCCAAAGGGCCACACAGTCCTGCTAGGGTGCCACCACTGGTAGGGGGACCCAATGGGGTGGTAGATCTGGTACCTCTGCAGCCTGTAGACTTGGTGACGCCAGTACCTCCCCCCAATCAAGGTGGGATCTCCCTGGCCGAACCCGGATCAGATCCCTGGAACATGGTGTTTCCCCCACAACCCCTGGTAGTTCACCCTCCTCCTCAACTGCAGGGAGAAACAAGGGGACACTTGGAGGACTCCAGGCAGCAAGACCCGGACAACGTTACAGGTAACACATCCAGTGCAGTGGGGGACAGTATAAAAGAATACATTGGCCAAATTGTGTTGGCACTGGGAACAGGAGGTATGGGGCAGATGGAATCAGCCTTGGCAGAGATTAGGGCAGAGAAGGAGGTGCCGGGAAAAAATGAAGGGTGTACAGAGAGGGAAGGGAAAGGTACAAGGGAGATAGGGGCACCTGGGATGAGGATAGGTGAGCATGTGCCATTGGCCACAAAGGAAAAAATATGGAAAGGGGAGTATGTGGATACATTCACTTTGGTGAACTGGGAAGTGGCAGCCAAATATGAGGAAATGGAGGGCAGAGGTAAGAGCGAAATGGCAACGGTGATAGTGCTTTTAGGGAAGAAGGAGGACGACAAGTTCATAAAAGGGAAGACTTGGGATGGGTGGTTCATGGGTTTTGCCACTTTCTCAGCCATTGTACTAGAAAAAAGGCCGGAGCTAGGCATCCCGCTCATCACCTATTCCTTGATAATGCAGAGGGCGAAAGCAAAGGGAGGGGTGGGGTAGTTATACTATGATGAGTTTTTTTGGCAGAGAATGGCAACATTCGGGGATGTGAAATGGGACACCAAGCAGCTAGATTTATGGACTGATTACATAACAGATCAGTCCACACCAGAAGGTGAATGGGGAAAAAAGGGGGCTACGCTCCAGCAGTGCTGCTGGGCTTACAACAGGGCTTTTTGCTCGTGGCCTCAATGTCGTTTCCGGCATGTTTGTTCCAAATGCAAGGGGGGCACCCGGCAAGTAGATGCAGAACGATATGGACCCAGGGGGCACAGGGGCACAAGGGTCAAGGTTCAGGTCAGCAGTTTTTTCGAGAAGGCCAGGGGGTTAGAGGGCAGACATGGAACAGGGAAGGGAGGGGTAGGGTGAACATGAGTAGGGGGGTCAGATTCACTGAGAGAAGAAACATTGCACAAAACAAGGGAGAGGGGCAGGGGAAGAGTAACAGGGGGCATGACAGGGACCAGTTTGGGATGGCCAGAACTCCCATCAACGTGGGGGCATGGACAGCCTGTTTGGATGGATATCCAAACATGAGCATGCGGGATATGATCATAAGAGGTTTTACCACAGGGTTTTCACTGCAGTGTGGGGGGCTCAGACAAGTGAGAGAGGCGAGCAACCTGGGGTCAGTAAAAGGAAAGGAAGGGATGCTAAGAAAGAAGATAGATAAAGAAAAGGAAGCAGGAAGGGTAGAGGGCCCATTTAGCACACCCCCATTGCAGAACATGTGGATTTCACCATTGAGTTTGGTACCAAAGAAACAAGAAGGGGAATACAGGGTGATCCACCACCTGTCCTATCCAGAAGGGGACTCAGTGAATGATTTCATCAGCGAGGAGCATAGTAGGGTGACATATGCGACACTAGAGGATGCAGTCTGGTTAATCTGGGCCACAGAGGATGCATGGATGGCAAAGATGGACATTGAGTCCGCTTTCAGACTGCTGCCAGTTAGGAAAGAAGACTGGGATCTATTGGGTTTTAAAATTGAGGGTCAGTATTATTTTGGCAAGGCAATGCCAATGGGATGTTCCATAGCATGTGCGACGTTCGATGCATTCAGCACCTGTTTGCAGTGGATATTCCAAGAAAAAATGGGTTATATGACAGTCATCCATTATTTGGATGATTTTCTGTTCATTGGGAGGGGGAAAAGAGAGACACAAAATATGCTGGGTAAGTTTCAGGAGTTGGGCCGGGAGCTAGGGGTTCCACTGGCACTAGAAAAAACAGAAGGACCCAAAAGGGTGATGGAGTTCCTGGGGATTGAGATAGACGCCCTGAATGAAATATTTAGATTACCGGACAAATAAGTAAGTAAATTAAAGGAACTGATTCAAGTACACACCAGCAGGAGAAGGGTACAACTAAAACTAGTGCAGCAGGTGCTGGGGCATCTGAACTTCACCTGCAGGGCCATCGGGCCAGGATGGGCATTCACAAGGAGGTTAGCTAGGGCTACAGCAGGGGTCACCAGACCACATCACTGGGTGGACTTGACACAAGGTGTCAAGGAGGATTTTAGAATATGGGAAGAATTCCTTAAGGAGTATAACGGGAGTTCTTTCTGGCAAGAGGAGTGGCTGTACAACACAGACCTCGACCTCTACACAGATGCTGCTGGGGGGCTAGGCATGGGGGGTTACCTGAGGGGCAGGTGGTTTGCAGAACCATGGCCTGCCAGCTGGGTGAGGGATGAAAAAGTGAGAGATATAACACTACTGGAGATCATGCCCATATGGGCGTGTACCTTGGTCTGGGGGGAGGAATTACGGGATCAAAAAGTGACATTTTGATGTGACAATAGAGCAGTGGTGGATGTACTCAACAACAGAGGGGCCAGGTCGGATACAGTCATGCAGGTATTACAACATTTAGTGTTAAGGGCTTTGCAGCTGAACATGTCATTCAGAGCAAAACACATAGAAGGGGTACGCAATACCCTGGCTGACAGCCTTTCCCGTCTGCAGCTGGACCATTTCCGGAGGCTGGCACCAGCAGCGGAGGAACAAAAAACGCCCATACCAACGAACATCTGGGATGTTGGCAAGAAGGAGCAGAACTGCTGTTTCACAGCTCATGGGTGCCTCGGACTCTGAGGGCCTACGATGGGGCCTGGCGAGTGTTTCAAACATTCAGGGCAGAGCACCAGATGGAGGTAAGTGGGCCACTCACAGAGGAACAGTTGGGAATGTTCACTGTGGAACAATGGCAGAAAGGGACCGCCCACATCACAATGGGGGTTTATCTTTCAGGAATTAGTGTCATCTGCACCCTAAAAGGGTGGGATGACCTGACAAAATCACTGCTCATCAGGAGAATGATGCAGGGATGGGGCAGGTTGAAACATGGACCAGGTGATAATAGGAAGCCAATAGGGGAGTAGTGGCTAATAAGGCTAAAAGAGGTGCTCCCGATAATATGCAGATCGAAGGCTGAGGCACAGCTATTTCACACAATTTATGTGATAATGTTTGTGGGGGCTATGAGAGTGAGTGAGTGAGGTGGTAGGCCATGGGAAAGATGACAAGGAAGGAGGTTTGGAACGGGGCGATGTGAGCTGGGGGGTGAAAGAGATACGCATCAAGCTAAGGAGGTCAAAAATGGACCAAAAAGGGCAAGGTTGCATGGTAACACTGAAAGGGCAATCAGAGATTGTGATATGCCCAGTGCAGGCTCTGTGGGTTTTCGCCGCAGAGCAGGTGACCAGGACAGGAAAGCTATTTGTACATGGTGACGGAAAAAGGGTCACCAGCTATCAAGTCATAGCAGTGCTGAAAAAGGGCATGCAATTTCTGGTGGAGGACCCAGCTAATTACTCATCCCATTCCCTATGGGTTGGGGCTGCCTCACAGTGGGCAGCAATGGGGGAACCCGTGAAGGACATTTTGGAAAAAGGACGCTGGCAGTCAGCCAGTTATAGAGATCATCAGAGCGCTGGAAGTAAAAAAAGGGGGAAAAGAAAAGTGTGGTATAAAAAATAAATAAATACTGAATTGTGGTGCTCCTACAGGGAAGCACAGGTAAAGGGGGGAAAGTGTGGGGGGCAAAGAAAAGAAACAAGCAGGGGGGATAATAAAGTGAGGGCACTAAGAGTATGTGTAAATTAATACATTTTCTTTGCACCCCATAGGTAGAGGGAGGATCACAGAAGTCTGGATCTGTGGCCATTCCTATATTTACTGGGCTGGAAAGAGAGCAGAGAAGAAAGCTGGGGGAAAGCAGCTGTACCAGGGTATAAGACAGTGTAGGTTGGTATGGCAAGGCATATGGGGGATGAGATGGGCACAGCTCCTTCCCACTTTGAAGGAACTCAAGGGACATCGGACCAGTTCAGACCTAATCATTATACATCTAGGGGGCAACAACCTGGTGGGTAAACCGTGGGTACACACATACTTACAGATAAAAAGGGACCTAGTGGCACTACGACAGTGGGGCCTCAGGTATGCCTCGCCCGGTCAGATATAATGCCGAGAAGGGTATGGAGACAGGAACACAGCCACAGGGTGGTAGACAGGGCCAGGAAAAAGATGAATAGAAGGGTGGGGACATTGATAAGGCAGATGGGGGGACAGGTGATATTGTGGGGGGTAGAAGAATGGGTGGAGGATTTCTACAGGCCAGATGGTGTGCACCTGTCAGACCTAGCCATAGACATGTTCAACACAGAAACAGTGGGTTTCATAGAGAATGGAGAAAACAGGAAAAAGCTGGTATATAAAAAAAAAAGAAAAAGGGAAGAAAGGATCATCCCTGAGGTAAGAGAGAGTGATACCCTAAGTATGGAGGGAAGCCAGCCATCCAATACAAGCTGGAGACTGGCTAGTGGGGAAAAGAGGAGGGGGGAAGAAAAAAGGAATAACATAAGAAGAGGAAGAAGAAAGCGGTCTCGGTTTTCACCGTTACCTAGCGGAAAAGGAGAAACAGAAGGCACCCAGGTATTCACCTGGGCGAGGGATAATCAGAGATTGATATGTGGATGGAAATAAATGAAATTTCTTGAAATATAATAATAAAGAAATGGAAATGGAATATTGGATTATGAATGCAAATAAATGAACTGCCAATCTGAGCACAATAACAAACAATGGTCTCTGTCTTTTGTGAGGGAAAAAGGGGGGGAATCTGGGACAATGGAGTTTGCCCCTTAAGGGGCAGACCAGGTTGTCCTGGTGCACCCCTTCCCTCTGTCATGGAATGGTAGTGCTCAGAAGTGGAGGGGGGAAGGAATGGGAGGGGCTAGGGACCAGAACAAAGGACAGGTAACAGGAAGAGAAGGGGTGAAGGGAGGTACATAAGGGACAGCACAAGGGGCCTCAGCCACTTTTTGCTGGAGTTTTTGATTCCTCCCACCCACCCTACTAGACAGAGCAAGAGGGAAAGACAGTCAAAAAAGAGACTGTATGGTGGGTCTGTTAAGGTGGATGACAGACAAGTCCGGTCAGACAGTTTGGACTGCCAAAGGTGGATGGCAGGTGATGATATGGTTATGGACCACCAAAGGTGGATGGTGGGGGGGAAGGGGGAGGGGGAAGAAAAGGAACAACACAAGAAGAGGAAGAAGAAAGCGGTCTCGGTTTTCACCGTTACCAGCGGAAAAGGAGAAACAGAAGGCACCCAGGTTTTCACCTGGGCGAGGGATAATCAGAGATTGATATGTGGATGGAAATAAATGAAATTTCTGGAAATATGATAATAAAGAAATGGAAATGGAATATTGGATTATGAATATAAATAAATTAATTGTCAATCTGAGCACAACAACAAACAATGGTGTCTGTCTTTTGTGAGGGAAAAAGGGGGGACTCCGGGACAAAGGCACCTCGTCACAGAGAGAACAAAACAGCAATACAAAGTTCCAAGTACAGACAGTGATACATAGATCACAGAGTTACATGGATTATGTACAGTATGTATACATAGGTAACATATGAGTCAAGTGGGGAAAATATATACCCCTATTATGCAATTACAACATAGGCAGATAAAAAAACAGTACTTGCAAGGTTGGAGCAACTAAGGAACAGAAATGCCCTATGGTCAGGCCATCACATAGAGCAGACTGGTGACTGCAGGTGAAGTATGTAATACTGGTGTCCAGAAAGGAGTGGATCTATGGGGCATGGGGGAAGGGGGAGAAAGGGATGTGTGTGTGGGTGAACTGTCTGGAGGACATTGTCAAAGTTGAAGTGTACAGGAAGGCATGAGTTCTTAGAACTTAACATTTGACATGCATATCCATAGTCAGTGCATCCTAGTGTCTAACATAACTGGATAAATTGGTTTATGAGTTTTAAATTTGCAGTAGAAAAAAATATTGGCAACATTTTCTCACATATTTACAGTAGCATTTAAACAAATCATCCGTAATTCTTTTTGTGGAATTTAACAATAACAATGCACATATCACTACTTCATTGGATAAGTTGGCTTGAGCTTTTTGCAGTCCTACTGTTCCTCTCTTGGTGACTACTCTCCCCTCTTCTCTTTTGGCATAGCCAGATTGACTCAGTAGAACTACTGATTCCACGTTATTCTTTACAGTGACATGCTCCCTTAAAACATGAGTCACCTATTCCTTTTCCTATTGACCTACTCTATTGGAATAACCAGAATTCTTCTTTCCTGCTGCTCCAGACATTGTCTTCCACCACTACATCTTTTTGAGTACCTCTAAGTCCCAGACTTGCATGTAATGTACAAGAAGCTCTCTGGATCATAAATTTACTGGATGTGATCCATAAATATCCTGCATTCAGGCTGGAATTGTTGACACTACAGTATGTGCTTCCTTGCACCAACCTGGGGGTCTACCACTGCTGTGCTACCCAGCTGAGCAGTCAATTTCTTTGTGAAACTGTGTATCTAACTCCTGAACCTGGTGATCTTCTGCACTATCTGCCTCTCATACCCCTTTCTTTTAATTATAATTCTCCAGATAAGGCTGAGTGAAATCAGAAAACTCCAATTTTATGGAATTTTTCATGAAATTCTTAAATTTTCACAAAGACTTGTGGGATTTGATTTTAAATACAGATGTTATTTTGTTGAGCTGTGCTTTTTCCTGAATGTTCAGCCTGATATTTGGTATTCAGGTCCCAGATATTCATTATTCAGTAATTTGGTATTTAGCCAGGAAAGTTGCTTATTAGAAAATTGTTACAGAAGACCCTAAAATGGTTTCAGTAGGAGGAGGAGAGGTCTCGGCACTTTGGCTTATACACTAGTGCCAGAGAATGTCTTGTGCTGCTGGTGCTTAAGGAGGAGGATGCAGAGGTCACAGCACTTTGGCTTGTACTCTGTTGCCAGAGGCTGTTTTGTACTGCTGGTGCTTCAGGAGGAGGATGCAGAAGTGATAATCTCTGTATGGTCAAAAAGGTCTCAAGAGGTACTACAAGAATAACATATGCCACACCCTTAAATAATTGTGGCCATTAACAAAATCAAGTAATAAAACATAATGATTCCCATAGGATAACACTGGATCTTCAGTAGGCCATAACTCCATCAATATCTGGAGTTAAGTGATAATCTCTATAAGGTCACAAAGGTCTCAATAGATACATCAAAAATAGCATATGCTGCACCCTTAAATAGTTGTGACCATCAAAAAAAGCAAGTAATAAAACATAATGATTCCCATTGGATAACACTGGAACTTCAACAGGCCATAACTCCATCAATATTTGGGGTTACGGGCTAATATTTATATGGTCACAAATGTCTCAAGGGGTACTACAAGAAATGATGGTGTTACAAATGCAGTAGATCGATAGCGGCACCAGCACACTGTTCTGACAGCAACTTAGTAACTGATTGTTTATACAAACAAAGGACAAACAAGCATGCCTTGTTTTTATACCACAATGTGCATCCACTTCATCATTTCCCTGCTGTCAGTGGTGCTTCTTACCCAACTGGATCAGCAGATTGCTGTCAGAACAGTATGCTGGTGCCAATCACTAAGTTTCAAGAAGGGTTCCTGTTATTCTGCCAGCACCTCAGTTCTCCTCTAATATGGCGGACACACAGCTTCAACTGAGCCATTTGAGTCCACACCCTAGTATCTCTATATATTCAACTCTATGCTACACACTCAGAGTGACAAGATCACATGGTATTCCTGGCTGTGAGTTACAAAAACAGCCTCCAATTGGCCATGACAGCTCTGTGAGATTTTGAAATCTAACCCACTGAATAGTACATCCTGAATAGTGGACTATTCAGAACATCCATCCAAATATTCAATAAGCCTACTATTCGTGGTATTCGGGAAATACTATTTGGTCCATGCACAGCACTATTAGTTTTCAATTTCTGGTAGCAAGCAATTAATAAACTTGGCATGAACAGTCTCCTTGTAAGGTCTAAGAATCTGTCAGATTTCATGGTATTGCATTCTCTATTTTTAAATATTAATGGGTTTAAATTTGTAGTTTACATTGTTACAAAATAACATTTTTAAATATTGTGAAAGTCTGACTACTTTTAATTCAATCCCATTTAAAGCTGAAAATATTAACTTTTTCAGAAATGACCATGTGGTATAGTAGTTTAAATGTTTCAACTTTGGTTAAATTTGAATATGTTGTTTTAAAATTAGAGGGGAATAGCTGAAATTTAAATGTTGGCAACATGTTTGGTAGGCTATAACTCAGTCCCATTTGCATCTAGAAATCTGGAACTATGTACATATACAAATGTAGTGATAACCAGTATACCTGTCAATTTTATAACATTTCAATGAATACTATCAAAATTATACTAAAATTACAGAAATCTAAATTTTGGCAAAATGTTTGGCTACCCATAACCCAGCTCCCATTGAAGCTTGAGACTTAAAACATGGTGTATATACTCATGTTGACAGCTTCTCCAAATCCTGACATTGTGAAGCAATTTGGATAACAAATTGTAAAATTGTCTCAAAATAACTGAAAATGTAATTTTGATTAAATGTTTGGCCACCCAAAAGTCTGCCCCTTTCAACCTATGAATGTGGCATTTGGTACATGTTTGTATATCATTGTGTTCTGTTTATATTCCAAATGTGGCATTAATTGGACATATACTTTTAAAATTGTATTGAAATAACTGAAATTAAAAATTTGGCAGAATTCTGCTGAATTTTCACAAAAATTCTGTGAAATTCTATGGAATCAGAATGGTCATTCCACAGGCATTCTTTAGGTGGAATTTTATATTCTGCACAGCTCTAGAATCCACCCAATGTCTCTGTTCTCAGTTAATTTGTTAATCATGATACAATCAACTTCTACTTCAAATAGAAGTAAGAAATTGAACATCTCACAACAGAAAAATATATTCTATGTGCATGCATGAGCCATGGACCAGAATTTCAGCTTAAGAAGGTAGCTTGGTGCCATTCAGCTCTCTATATATTCATAACTCCAGTTCAACTGCAGTCATTTCTCCCAATCTGGGCTCATTTAATTCGGACATTCAGATCTAATAAACTACCAAATCAGAGAATGAAACTCTGTCTGGAAGGAAAGTTACTACCTCAGGTTTTCAGTGGTGATTCTTTTACTGGGTGTAAAATGGCTAATAGTGCAGCAGATTCAGCTTCCCTGATGGACACTCAGGAGCTTAAAGGGATGCTCCAATAGGTACTTCATGAGATTTCAAATCATTGGTGGCCTCCATGGAAGATAAGATCCAGGAATTACAATGGAAATTCAGAGACACAGAAACATACTTTTACTATATTGATGATAAAGACATTCACCATGAAGCACACATCCATGAACTGGAAAGGTAGGTGCAGTACTATGGGACTGATCAGAGGACACTGAAAATAGGAATTTCTAGAATGATCTCAGGATCATCGGCTTTCTTGGGGGGAGTGGGGATGTGGCTTGCTTCATTCAAAGGGAACTTCCACAACACTTTGCCTTACCTGGAAGTCAGCTCTGAAAATTGGGCAGGTGCACAGAACACTTGGACTGACCCCCAAACCTGGAAATAGACTGAGGTCCATACTTTCCAGATTTATGAGGTCTCCAGACAAAGAACAGATCCTTGACCTAGTCAGAGACAGAAGACCCCTAATGTGGCAGGGCAGAGGATCAACATGCTTGCTTATTATTCCATGGAACTGACTCAACATCAGAAAGAGTACAATGCTGTTAAAATTCCAGATCCATGGCATACGGTAGAAACTGCAGTACCCAATGAAAATTGGGCTGGCAGTATATTCTAGAGGTTAGAGGAACGAGGTGTGAATGAGCTTGGTACGTCCAGCAGACCAGACCTGAGTCTGATTCTCACAACCTCCACTTGCATACTGTGTGACTCTGAGCAAGTCACTTAACCGCCCAGTGCTCCCAGGTCACCCCTGAAAACAGGCACTTGTGCCTAATGGGCCTTACCAGGTTACCAACGATTAAAAAAATAAATAAATAAAAAATGTACATAAACTTCTACACCCTGGAGGAGACAGAAAACTATATTTCCAAAAACTGGTCTTGTGCTCTTCCCTCACCACACCAAACAGCAGTGGGTGACCACCATCTGAAAGAAATCATCCCAGGTCAGCCTGGAACATACACAACCCCACTGACAGCTCAGGCAGATAGGTGCCAAGTGCTATGGACTGGCAAAATTATCAAACCATAGGGAGTGTTGTAGCATTCTTTCAATGATTTTAGTGTTTTTTTGCATATATACTCAGTGCAGCTCAATAGCAAGGGAGCTGTGCATATATTTTAGGTTGCATTGTGGAAAATTTAAATTAATTCCACTTGGGTGGTTGTGTTAGCCCTCAGCCTATAAGGGTTTGAGTTCCATATGTTGCAGGGGTTAAAAACATGGCTCCAGCAAGCAGATCCCTGCTTGTGTGTAGCTGGGCTAATGAACTGCTGGGTGTGTGAGAAACCCTAACACCCACATTTCCATGTGGGCTTGTGCGTGAATAGCAAATGAATGACCCCAGCCAGAGCTGCTGTATAAACTATCAGCAAGTAAGGGGGGGTTGCTTAGGCAACAGCCCAAGTATTCCTGGGAGACTGAGTTCTGAGTCTCTCATTCCAGAGACTACAGGACAGAGAGAAGCACTATTGTAGTGTTCTTTCAATGATTTTATTGCTGTTTACATTCATACTCAGTGCAGCCCCATAGCTAGGGAGCTGCACCAAGATTTTAGGCTGTTTGGGGAAATTTAAAGATTTATTTCACTCAGGTGGGTGTTTGAGTCCTCAGCCAATCACAGCTCAAGTTCTGTGTGTGGGACGGTGTGGTTACAGCTATTGGAGCCGAGCATGGGTGGAGGTGATGCATGGCGGTGGCAAGAGGCATCTGCCAGCGTCAACTGGATCAGTCAGTGAAGGAGGCCACAAACTTTACATCTCTGCAGCCAGCCAAACCTGATCAGAAAAAATAAAGATCAGCATTACAGGTGCCTTCCAGCACTGATTTCTGTTTGCTTGCTAAGTGACAAGGTGCAATAAATATAGACCCATTAACTAAGGTTCTTTAAACCATCACATCAGTGAAAATTCTGGGTGCGATTACAAGAGTTCTCTAAAATTATACAAATCAGAAAACTTAAGTTAATCAAGGGCCCACAAATTTAGTCTCTGAGTGGTTAGTTGGTGCATTTCTGACCACTGCATTTAGAGCATTGTTCTGAGTACTGGACACGGTGACAGATTTTCTCTGTAATATGCTGAACTGACTTACAGTTTTGCAGTTTAATTGGGATTGAGCCACTAGCGGTTTCAGGATTAGTTAAAGTAAAGCCTGACCCTAGCAAGTTGCACCTGTTTTGTACTGTATGTGATTACTAAAAGTATTAAAAAAAAAAACACTCCCCAGAATTCTCCATTACTGATGAACCTAGACAAGGAACTTGCTAGATGGAGTTGCTTACCTCTTTTGGACTGGGGCAGGGCCAACACTTTTAAAATGATGGAAGCACCCAAATACAATATGTCTTTGATAATCTCCCTAGTTAACTTTTTTTTAGTCTTTTTCCATTTGGTCACCGACTTCTGGGATCTCCCTCAGTCATCACCCTCAGCTGTTAAGACCCTGCCTGAGATCTCCTTACCTGTGGAACCTGGCCTCCAACCCACCTGTAACACACCTGCAGGACACCCCCTTGGCTTGGGGCCCCCAAGGAGAAGTTACTTTCTCCTCCTTGGCACTTTCTTACCTGAAATCCAATGGCCTACAGGTGGAGGTGAAGATCAAAGGTGGTTGAGACCCAGTAGAGCAGGATCTGGCAGTGGGTATGGGGTTGTGGTGTGACACAGTCCTTCCAGACTTTGGAGGTTTTCCTTGCTCCGGCACATTAACTTCCCCACCCAGTCATCGGGTGTGGACATGCAATGACATCCAGTGAAGGCTCACACACTCCTGAGAGTACCACACTGCCACACTGATGTCTGCAATGTCTCACAACCTGTAATATGGAAGACTGTTGGTGCAATATCTCCCAGCCCCCACTGGAGCCTTCTACCAACCCCACCCCAGAAAAGATGAGCTGTTACCGGATGTTCGAACCTTCCCCACCACCCCCAGTGCCTCAGGCTTGCTCCTGAACCCAGAGCACCAGTGTGGATCAAGGTGTGGCATCCAGAACCTCAACCCTCAGTGCCACTACGCTGGATTCTCCCTATTAAACTTAAGCTTGAATTGTTTAATCCAATCCACCAGAAAATGCTAAGCTTTTTCTGGAGCTAAGTCCCTTAATGCATCAGCCACCAGAAACTCATGCAGCCTCTCGAGAAAAGAGGACTCAGTTTATCCAACTTTGCTCTAAAGCATGAGACCCAGCTGATTTTACAACTGGCACAAACTTCTTCCTGTAGATTTTCAGACTTTAACCCTTATAGGATGATTGTGAGACCCACCTGTTAGGGGAATATCCTTTTGCAGACAGTGCTATTCGGCAAACTTCCTGCCAGACTGGGTACCCACTCTACATTCAGCCCTATGGTCAATGTTTGGTCCCTCCTAGTTAAGCAGATGTGGTGGCATACTCACAGCACACCACTCTTCCCACTATAGCAAAATTAGGCCTCAGAATTGAGAGTAAATCCATACTCTGTCCCATGTGGGCTTGCAAAGGCATACATCACCTATCCCAACTTGTAGAGGGGCAATCAGGGCACCTGAAGGCCACTGAGCAGCTTCAGGTGGAGTACAGCATAGAGACTGGTAGACACTGGCAGTACCTTCAACTCTGACATGCTTTGGCTCTGATACTTGGGTCATATTACAAATATGATAGCCAGAATGTGCTAGACAACATGATTTTCCAGGAAACAAGGGACCCGCAAAGCCAGCCACATCTACAGAGAGCAATCCTCAACCAGGGGGACCACCACAAAGAAATTCTGAGCAGCATGGAGCATGGAGTTGGGAAGAGAACAAATCCTGAAGGAGTATGACACCTCCTGGAGCGGGCTGAGGCAAGCAGCCAGAGACACATGTAGCAAATATACCATTGCAAAGAACCCCTTAGAGGTTCCACAAGTGGAGCCTGTTGCCCTCAGATACCTGCTGCAGTTTTCCACAGGGGTGGGAAGCATTACCCACCTCCTCCAGCAATGCCCAGGACTGGACCCATTCTGGTAAGAAGTCCTACAAGGATGCAAAGATCTGACCAAACCAGAAAGGACCCTTATCCCCAATCTGGTAATGATGGGTCTTACTCATGATTCTGGTCTAAGGCCAAGGAGCCATTCACAAGTAAATTCTGGTTCCAAGCTGCCCTAATTGTAGCAATATGGGTAATACTCAGACACTGGAGGGAAGTGGCTCCCCTCTGCTGTTATAGTGGCTACTAGAGTTAAGCAAGGCAGTAAGTTATGAATGGGTCCTTTACATCACCGGGGATAAAACTGACATCTATGCAAGGATCTGAAGCCCCTACATTGCTTCAAAACACTGTAAGATACCACATACATGCTATCTGCCTCCCAGTACATTCATGGGAGCTAGACATGATACCAATGTTTCACTATTACAGGGCATATACCCCATACTCAAAGAGGACTGATGGCCGATGGCACTTCTCCACTGACTATGTCCACTTACCTACAGTGCAGGATGGTAGCACATCAAAACAGCGACTGCAGAACGGTGACCTGTAAAGAGTCAGCAGGACCACAGCACCAACATTTTTGGGTGACCCTTGGTTCTTCCCATCCTGAGGTATGCCACCCTGGAGTCATAACACTATATAGAGGGGGTGTGGGGGCAAAGCCCCCCACAAGGGTGTATGTGTGGGACAAAGCACCCCTGTAAGAAACAACTTTGTTCTAAGTAATTGTGCTGTGGGATTTGTGCCCTCTTCATGGATTGCCATTCTGTAGTTGCCATTATGACATGGAACCATGCAGGATAACATGTCTCACTATATCAGTTATACTCACTACTGGTATACTGTTTGACAAAGAAAGTTTGACTACGGTGTTTTTTAAATTTGTTTATCATTGCAAACCCTTTATAGTTTGAGCTTTAAAATTCAGGTTCCATATCATGACATGATGTTCTGCAATATCCCTAGCTCTTCAGAGACCACACTTAGAGTGTATTTTAAGGAGGTCTGCTCCAGCCAGAGTGCACTGTACTTTCCTGGTGGTCCATATTTGTATGTTACCATATTAAACATAATAGCATTTCAGTCACAAAGAAAAATATATTCTAAGAAGGTGGAAAACTGAACTTTTTTTTCTATTTCCTGTTAAATAAAGACTTAAAACGCTGCAATTTTATTATTTGCGATGTTCTATGAATTAAATTATATGCACTAACAGTTTAATAACCAGTTCTGGTAACATTCCATTAACTAGCAAATTTTAAAAATGGTTACAAATGTTTATAAAGTAATTTAAAAACCCATTAAAAATGCATTGTAACAATGGGACTATTTTGTGTTCCCAATTAACATTTTTTCATGTTCTTAAAAAAAAAAAACTTGTAATTTTTTATATACAGTGGGTCATTTTCTTTCACTTTTGAATGATAATAATAAAACACTGCAGGTTGTGGGGTATGCAGATCTTACCCACTTCTGGTGTGGATTTGGTCACTCAACCTGCTGCTTCATGGCCAAACCACACCAGGCATGGGCAAACCCTGATTATCCAATGGGGTCCAAAACTGGCAGGCTCTGATTGGTCAACTGGCACCTCATGCCCATTGTAAATCCTCCACAGTACCAATGGGAAGAGGTGCCAGTTCCCCACTAAGCTGCACCAATGACTCCCCCGAAATCACTCTGACCTCTGTGAAATCAGGAGTGGCACAGAGGGAACAGACGGTAACAATATCCTAACGACGAGTCCAGCACCCCCTCCTCGGTAATGTAAAGCCCTCCTGATTTAACAAAAAAAACAGTCCCATCACATTCTACACACACTTGTACCTGTACATCACTGTATTCAGCCCAGATAAAACTTTGTTATATGTTCGCTTTCTCAGTGACTGCCGTTCACAGTTTTGAACCTGCCCGGATGTCCACATCATAGCATGTACAAATTGAAACTGCACACACTCTCGCTTCAGGGACACGAAGACGAGTATTATTTTTTTTCTCACAAGCAATAACAACAATAAAAATAAGGTAAAATGTAAAAAAAAAATGTCTTTTTCAAACACAAAATAGAAGGACGTTGCATAATAGCAATTTACCACGGCAAGGGTGTGGGTCACATTAGGATTTACAACGGCTGGTGTGTTTTGCTCACTCGGCCTATCAGCCTTGTGACAAAATAACACACCACCCATTGTAAATCCTAGCATAACCCACACCCTTGCCATGGTAAATTGCTTAAATAACCCTGCACACCCCGTCATGTATTATTCTTTAATTACCATTGTAATGGTTCCAAAATTCTCTCCTCATCACACAACCCAACTCACAGAAGCACATGCACATGCCCCACTAACAGGGACAGTAGTTGTACACACTAAAATAGACACAGATGCACAGATCCAGAGATGCAGAGCACATACTATAGATGCACATCAGCTCACAAGTATAGAATACATGTAGTTGCACTCACACACAGAAATATCACTACATATATACACCACTACACACATAGACACCACCATTGCACTTACAGATTCACATGTATTAATACCACTACAGACATGCATGTACAGACCACAAGCCAGGACAGTAGTTGCACACAAATACAATAAAAGACACACACACACACACTTTCACACACACTGGCAAACTGGTCATGTCTAGACTCAGCCTGTCAGTGTTATCAGCTTTCTCAAGCCGTTCAGATGCCTTCAAGGGTAATCAGTAGATGTCACCACTCAGCATGGACAATCTCTTGGGGTATTTCCAGTCTGGATCCCTCCAGAGCCACTACTCACATAGTATAGTGCTGCTTGCTTAAGTGCAACCAATTCACCCCACTCCATCACAGCAGAAAACACCTGACTTTAGAAACAGAATATGGTAGTGTAACTGTCGTTTTCTCTTTAGAGGTTGAAACAAGTTTTTTGTTAGTTAAAAATGAGTTAGCTGTACCTCAAAGGACTCAGTCACAGAAACATGATGTATGTATAACTAATGTTTTAATACTTCAAGCTATTTGCATACATTTAATACAGGATATTCCAACAAGACTATGGGAAACTAATTCTACAGAAATGGAAAATAAAATGCTTGAACAGTAGATCACGGACAGAAAACACCTATCTCCCTATCTCTCTTACCTCTCTCTCTCTTTCAGTCTTTCTCTCGCTCGCTCATTATCAAGGTAGAATGGCTTACCATACAAGACACTTTGGTGAATCAGTGCAGACCTGAACCTTTAGATAATAACTTGTTCATAGTCCCAAACATGACTGTTTCTATCAGGTTCTGCCAGACATGAAGACCATCTAGCCCCCCATGACACATCATCCAGCACGTTACTCTGACATCATAGATTCAACATTCTTTGTATCTTGGGCAGGGTTGAGAAACTGGTCTGATCTGGACATTGGACAAATACATCTGTTGTTTGTCCCAAGACCTGAGCTTAACAGGAATATTTGGTTTAACTAGCAGCTTCTTGGGATGAAAAGACATTTTCTAAGCTCACCCATGAATTGTCCAGGGGTCCTGACAAGATAACAGATAACATAGATAGTAAATTGCCATCAGAGCCAGTGGATCTCCTCTGATAAGAATCTTGACTCCCCCCCCCCACCAGGAATGCCATCTTGGTCCCTTTAGCTGATACATTCTAACTGATACTCATGCAGAAAGAATGTAATAAAAAAACACAGTGACAGGTATACATAACAAATTGTCACACAACACACACACACACACACACACACACACACACACACACACAGAGTACAGTGATGTCTACCAATGAGCAAGTGTTCTTATCAGAGTTTTTGCTGTGCTACTTAAGGGATACTGCAGGAACTCAATATAATTCAATGACTATTACTCCGATTTTACACACACACACACACACCACACTCACACACACAGAGTATGCTGTGAAATCTCACACAAACTCATCGATGGCACTGTATACACACTTTCCACCCTTAACTTAAAATGCTGCTGCTGACTCCAGGTGGGACATCATTGAGCACCACATCAGAGTATAAAAGCCCATTATGTATTATCCAATAGAAGTAAGGTTGGTGAGGAAAGAAGTGTTAGGGTGCCTAGCCCTGATCAGATTCTTTACAGTAACAGAGGTGCAAATGAGTCACAGACACATTGAATATCAATAATAAATCTAGTTTATTACTACAAAAGGAAATCACAGTTGCCCTAAGCAGTCCTTACCCTAAGACACTGGGAGCCATGCCCAGCATTCCCCAATACCCCAAGGCATGTAGAAGGTCTTCAGGGGAAATATGCAATATATTACATAATATACTAAGATTATTACCATGGTTACCATTCATAAGAAGCAGTGCTAGATACATAAAGTAAGCCCTACTGACCAAAAGTTAGGTGGCTCCACAGCATTATCTAGTCCTATACAATATGTGGCTAAGTCAGCTACATTGTAGAACAATGAAGGCATATATGATACATGGAAAACACAGGATCTGGTGCAATTATACATAAATCCAAAAGATGGCAGTGCCGACTACATAATAGTTTATTAGAAGATTGCAAAGATGCAGGTGTCTTGGCTTACAATGTGCAGTTTCCATGCATAAGGAAAGTATGGTCGTACAAATCATAATGTACCCTGACACTTACAATTGTGCACTAAGTTCCTGTACCCTACAGGTTAGTATAACATATGCATAGTATAGTTTGTCTAAGGTGTACAGGTGGAATGCCAATTAGGGTGTTAGGACCGCACACATAACATTCCTCCTTTGCTGCCTTACTGAAAAGGTAACAACATTATGGGAAAGTCATTGGAACAGTCATTTACAGACCCAAAACATGAGCCTGGTAATGGAATTTGAGCTGTTCTCAGTGTTGTTTGAGAGTATGTCTTAGGCAGCAAAGTGTTAGTATCAAAAAGATTATCAAAAATGCTTGTATGATAACAAAACCTTTAAAAGTCATTTCTAACTAAGTATTAGAAAGTACATTACTTAAATCACCATCATGGGTGAGGGTATTAAGAGCATCTCCAGCTGTAGAGATATTGTTACTGATGTGGATGAGGTGTATCCTTTCTCTCTAACAGGGACTTAAAAGTCAAAGTCAAAGGGTCAATGTGAGCATTGAATATGGGTAGATATTGAGATAGAGCAAGCAAATATTCAGTGTCACCATCAGTAACATCTGATTCTGCAATGGGAATGGGTAATCACAGTATGGCCAATTACAGTAGTCTGATGAGGAATAAAACAAAAGTTAGTTTGCTTTATCTGACAAACCTTATCACCCCAGGAGAAAGATTTATGATTGGTTACAATACAATACTATATATTAGAATTATAAATCATTTTAACAGTTGGTAGCCTCCATTTTTGTAGTTGAACCTGACAGGTGTAAGATTGATTCGTTAGTCTTGTAGTCAGCCAATGAACTTCTTCTGAATGAGTTTTGTAGAGTTGTCTAGTGTTCACCACTGGTGATGGTACAGATGATGCATCAGAGGTATCTGTGTCATTAGAAGAAATGTCCTGGTCCAAGGTAAAGGACCAATCAATGCTGTCCAGTAAGTATCCACATACCAGTTTGATGATGTTGAAAACATGATAATGACACAAATAATGATAACCCTTATGCGCACAGCAATCCATGTGAGGTGAGACCCATGTTTCTAGGATCAGATGGTATACCAGAAGAGGTGGCAGTTCAATGCATTCTCTGTAGATGTCCTCATCTAGATGCCCAATGGAGTGAACAGAGGCAAGCTTATCAAACATTGCAGTTTGAGGATCAAAGTGTGGTAAGGATACAGTAAAAGTTACAAGCATGATATTCCAGACAGTATAACATTTAGTAGTGTAACAAGGTACTCTATTAGGATGTCATGTAACATACCCTAAATTTCTGGCAGTAGAAACAGGAAGAGATATTGAGTGAGACACACACATTGTAATACAGGATGTAGATTTACAATGTGGGTAACACCATTTAGAAATTCTTCTATCATGTATGATATCTGGAATATGTCCTGATTCCAAATCATGGAAGAAATTATTGACGGTGGTCATAACATAAGAACCATAAGCAGAGCAGAGTAGTTACCTGGCAATATATTGCTTGGCTGCCTCCTTGTTATTCTGGAAAATAAGCTGATTTAGTTTATCTTTGGTATCATTAAAAGTTTTAGCAATATCTCTCATACTGTATGCTGTAAAATGTTCTTCCTGACTAATTCTATCCACACCATGTAACAAATGGGGTAAAATATCATTCGTCATGGCCTCCTGGAATTTTAATGTGTGACTTTTGATGGCAATAATATCTGCCCTGTTCCAGATGAACATGCCAGATCCAAAGAGTCTGGAAATGGTGTCAGTGTTGCCAGTAATATCAGCAGAGTGTGCGTATTTCTTGCATAATGTAGGGTTCTTTTTACTTGAGGGATTTGATCTATGTCTAAATAGATCTATATGTTCAATAGTATGTATACCAGCTACAGGATCCTGAGTTCATGTCTGATAGGCTGCAAGACTATGAAGTAACAGAGTGCTGAAAAACTTAGAAGTGTTTGTAGTGGAACAAATACCAAAGTGTGCCATTTTTCAATGTGTGAGATTGAAAATGACAGGGAAATGCATATACTGTAAGTTATGAATAAGGGTAACTGGGATAGAAGATACAGTAAGACCACTAAGTGGACCAGGTTACTGTGGGGGACATTCAGTAAGTTCTGCTTTAGTAAGAGGTAAAACAGACAAAACATAGCAACTGTAGCCATACAGTTGTGTGTACAGAATTCTTTTTCGGAGTCTTTGGGATCTCTCGCAAAAGGCAGGGTCAATTAAAGCAGTAAGGCTATATAAATCAGGATGTCTATGTTTAGCTTGCATGATGGCCAAAGTAGCATTTGGAGCAATTTTAGTGTTGTGCCAACCATGGAATGTTCTTTTGGATAGGGGGCCACAAGGAGAGTTTGTCCATATAAATCTGTTTGCCATTCAATTTGAAGTGAAGATTTGTCAGGGGCCATGACCAAGGCAGTGAGGTAGGCAGCCTTGTCTACCAGAACAGTAATCAATTTGTTTGGGACTGATATACTAGCTCCTTCTGTAAAAGTAGTAGGAGGATGGTCTAGATGTGAAAGGATGTGACCCACCATGCCTTGGATGCAGGGGAAAGCTCCTGAGATGAGGAGAATCAGGTGCAAGATAGCCATCTTGCAGGGTTACCTGTAAGGAAAAAGAAAAGGTCAGTCAGTACAATTCTGCCCAATGGGGTTGGGAAAAGTAATTATACTCCTTTGTAAAGCTTTAGTTGGTTAGCATGCAACCATTTCTCAGTAAGTTTCTTATTTTTCAGAAGTCTAACTTGATAGACTACGGGACTGAGTTTGCTGAAAATGGGGTAGTGTCCTTCCCACTTAAAAGAGAAGGAGTGTGTAGGGTGAGAAAATCTAAGTACCATTACCTGATCTCCAACTTGCCAATCCACTTCTTGTGCATGCTTGTCAAACTGGATTTTGGACTGTTACTGGGCCATGCCCATGTGATGTGCAGCATACAGATGGATTTCTACAATATCATCTTTGAGTTTGGCCACATGTTTGTCTACAGAAACTCTGTCTGCAGTGGGAGTGTTCAGTTCAAGTAACAGGTGTTCAGGTAATCTCATAGTTCTACCAGTCATCACCTCTAAGTGTGTCAGCTGGGTAGTGGTTGAAGGAGTACCCCTTATTGCCATAAATAGTAAAGGCAACAGAGAATTACAATCTTTGGGATTGTCCTCAATGAATTTGGAAAGCATTTGCATAATCCATCTGTTTGTTTTCTTTACTTGACCTGAAGACTGAGAGTGGTAAGGTATGTGGAACGTCAAGTGTACCCCAAGAAGTTCAAGTGCTTCTTGCATTAACTCACCTGTAAAACTGGTTTCTTTGTCAGAGTCCACCTTCAGAGGTAGACCCCACCTGGAGAAAATCTGTTCTACCAGGACTTTTGCAGTTGGTTTGGCTGTACAGGTCTTAGTGGGGAAGGCTTCAACCCACTTAGAAAACAGATCAGTAACCACAAGCGCATACTTGTTGTTCCTGCTGGTGTTGGTCAAGGGACCAATAAAGTCAACCTGTATGGCATACCAAGGGCCAGAATGTCTTTGTGGTAGGAGTTTGGCATTTTGTTTTGTTGGTATTAGGTTGTTATGAGCACAAATTAGATAATTATCAATGTAATGTCTGACATCTTTGATAATGTCAGGCCACCAACCAACAATTTTGAGTCTCTGAAGTGTATTTTCAACTCCCTGGTGTTCACCAGTGGGTGTATCATGGACCTGATGGAGAAACACAGATCTCAAGGATTGGGGGACTGCCCATAATTTGTAGGTAGGTCCTCCGGCTGGTACCAGATCAATTTGCCATCCTGTGACAAATGTATCCTACTTCTATGTCTCTTGTAGGTACTGTGAGTGGGTAAATTTTGTTCAGTTCCTTTGTCAAGGAGACAGAACACATCTTTCAGTTGAGGTTCTCAGTGTTGTGCAGTGGACAAGTCCAGTGGCACAAACAGTTCTGGCTTCTTCTTGAGGGCAGCTATTTGCACAGCTGCCAGACCATTGGAGTGCTCCATTGCTCAAGTCTTCCTCCCTTGAGCAACCTCTTTTGCAAGAGTATCAGCTCGATCATTGGAAGAATAGTAAGGATCAGTCTTAGAGTGGGCTTTAAACTTGTGGATGAAAAGTTTGTGGTGGAAGTGTTGTGTGAGTTGGTGGATATAAACCACAAGTGATTTATATTTCACTGGGGAGCCATCAAAAGATACAAAGGAGTTCTTCTGCCAGAAGGATAGTAACTCAGTAAGGGAGCAACAGACCCAGTTGGAGTCTGTGAAGATGATGGTGTCTTCTGTACCATATTGTATCAATTCGAGGGCACAGGCTACTGCTGCCAATTTTGCATACTGTTAGGATGCAACACTGCAACGCTTGGAAACTTCTACAGTGTTGCCATTTGGATTTACGATGGTAACAAACAGGTAGAAAATCCAGTTACCTGTTCTCCTTGATAGTATGAGGCATAGCCATAGGTGAACACATGACACAGGGAAATGTCTGCAAGGAGTTGTGGAGTAACAGGAAGAAAAGGGCCTGGTTCAGGCAAATCAGGGGTTGCAGTGCACAATTGTGTGGTTCTCCTTGGTATAGGAGTCCATGTGTCAGAATTGATGACATCTAGGCAGAGTGAACCTGTATATCTCAGTACCGGAGAAGAAGAGACCAGTGGGTCAGTCTGGTGTTGAATACTGATCCATCCTTTACTCTGTCTGATAACAGAAATGTGGTGGGTGTGTGATTGTGTTGATAATGATAGGTGAGTACCCAATGATATACAGAACATGTTTGACAGCCCAGCAGGTAGACAGGAGGTTTCTTTCACAAAGACTGTACTTCTGTGCCACTGGTGACAGCATTTCGGATGCATATGCAATAGATCTCAGAGTATCAATCACCTTCTGAGCAAGGACTTCAGACATGGCAGTGTCTGAGGTGGCTGATTCCAGATGGAAAGGCAGTGCTGGATTGGGGTTCACCAAGGCTAGAGCAGAGGCCAAGGCCTGTTTCAGTAGAGTTATGGTCTGGGTGTGTATGGGGCCCCAAGTTCAGGGGACATTCTTTTTCAGGAGCTCTACAGAGGTGTGGTCTTCTGTGCAAGTCACAAATGAAGTTCCTGGAATAGTTGACCATTCCCAGGAAACGTCTGAGTGTTGCCACATTGGTGGGTAGTGGCAAATCTTGTAGGCCTTGGATTTTCTTCCAAGCTGGGGTTCGGCCTTGCTGTGTTATGCATAGGCCAAGAAAGATGACTTCTTTCTGGCAAAGTTGTGCCTTTGCAGGGTTGCATTTGAGGCCTGTTCTCTGAAGGAGGGTCAGTAGTTCATCCAAGAGGTCAAAGTGCTATTCTTTGGTGGCAGTTGCTAACAGTAAGTCATCCACATACTGCAGAACACACTGTAGGGAAGAGAAACCTTCCAGGACATCCATCATGTGTAGAAGGAAGAGGGAGGTGCTATTGTGAAACCCTTGGGGTAAGCAGGTGCATGAGTACTGTCGACCTTCAAAGGTGAAGGCAAATTTGTACTGTTTTTTTAGGGTCAGCGGCAGTGATCAGAAGCCATTGGAGATGTCCAGAGCACTGAAACACTGATGATGAGGGATTAGCTATTTGAGCATATCAGGTGCTGATGCTACTGTTGGTGAGCAGCTAGGAGTGACTTGATTAAGCCTCCTATAATCAATTGTGGGTCTCCATGCTCGAGTGGGCTTCTTCATCAGCCAGATAGGTGAATTGGTGGTTGAGACACAAGGTCTAATTACACCTTGTTTGTAGAGTGACTGAATGGTTTCTGTGAGTGATGGTAAGGCCTCAGTAGGAAAAGGATATTGCCTCTGCCTGTCATGTGCTGGGCCTGGAATTTTGATGACTGTTTGCATCCTCCCACAATCATGCTTGTGTGTGGCAAAAGTGCTGCTTCTGCAGGATGGGTAGGAGTCTCTTGAAAAACTTGTGGTTTTGGAATAGAGCTATAACATCATATTCCTTTTCATTAGTGGATATAGCTGCAAACATGTGTGAATCAGAAATCATGACAGTGTGGTACTGTCCTCTGATCTGGATCAGGAGCATGTTGGCCAGATCCAACACATATCTGTGTGGCACCAGAAAATCAATTCCCATGATGCTGAGATGA
The DNA here is from genome assembly GCA_016271365.2 of Neoceratodus forsteri. Classification (NCBI taxonomy): domain Eukaryota; kingdom Metazoa; phylum Chordata; order Ceratodontiformes; family Ceratodontidae; genus Neoceratodus; species Neoceratodus forsteri. The sequence continues at coordinate 1,372,229,370 of CM057450.1, read as the reverse complement.
TTCATAACATCATAAGATTGAAGGTATGGTGTCTGTTCATGCTGCCAATGACCACTGATAGTATGATTGATCGGTACGTAGATAGCTTCACACCATCTATGCCTGACATATTGGTCCTCCATCCGGTGGACCAAGGAGAGTTTGCTGGGTCATCATCATGTAATACAGACACAGCTGCACCTGTATCAAGTAGCATTGTCAGTTGGCGGCCCCCGACCATGGCCATGGTGCAAGGTCTTCTGTTTATGTCCAAAGCAAGCTTGTTCACAATATGGACAGAGGCCTGTAGTTGTCCATCCATGATGCCAGTACCTGGGAGTTCCCAAAGAGTGATTGAGCCTGCTCTTGTCAGGCCCCATCCTGGTCCCGGGCAGCAGCTACAAAGGGAGTAGCATCGGAGTTTAGGCCTGTTCCAGCCTGATTTCCTGTGGTTCCCAAGTCCCTGCAGCCTACTGAGGCCTGCTGTAGCAGGGCTATTGCTGCAATTACATGTAATGTGACAGCATCCACTACAGATTGAACATGACCAAGAAGATTCCAAAGATTTTTGTTCTCTGTGATCTCTTGGTAGGAAGGGCCTGATTGATTATTTCAATTGCCTCGGTTAGAATCAGAATTCCAATTGCAATTGTTTTTGTTGTGGTTCCAGTTCCCTCCTCTGTACTGGAGGTGCTGTCTCTTGTCCAAAGATGCAGGCTTTTTTTCTTGAGCCTGTAGTTGTCAAGCAATAATGCCAGTACCTGGGAGTTCCCAAAGAGTGATTGGGCCTGCCCTTGTCAGGCCCCATCCTGGTTCCAGGCAGCAGCTACAAAGGGAATAGCATCAGAGTTTAGGTCTGTTCCAACCTGGTTTCATGTGGTTCCTGAGTCCCTGCAGCCTACTGAGGCCTGCTGTAGCAGGGCTATTGCTGCAATTACATGTAATATGACAGCATCCACTACAGATCGAACATGACCAAGAAGAATCCAAAGATTTTTGTTCTCTGTGGTCTTGGTAGGAAGGGCCTGATTGATTATTTCAATTGCCTCGGTTAGAATCAGAATTCCAATTGCTTTTGTTTTTGTTGTGGTTCTGGTTCCCTCCTCTGGACTGGGGGTGCTGTCTCTTGTCCGAAGATGCAGGCTTTTTTTCTTAGGCCTTGCCCTCCACTGTGTAGTGGGTTGTGGACTCACTGGTTGATTGTATCGTGGCCACCTTTTTCGAACAGGAGCCAAGGTCTCAGATGTAGAGCTGGTAAAACCGCTTTGTTTTCTGAAGGATGTCTGCAAAGTTGTCCATGGTGGGGAAATTGTTGGTTCCACCTTTTCATGAACAGTTGGAAGCATTTTCCAGAGAAACAAATTTTTGTGTTCAATGAGATCGGAATCTGCGTTTTTGCCTGCAAGGTGTTTGCTAGCATGATAGGCCATCCACAACCTCTGATGAAATATTGTAGGGCTGTTTTTTGAATTTTGTTTTACAGGATGAGCCAGCACCACTCCAACTACACCTGAATTGTATGTGTCAATGTGTTCTGCTGTGATCTGATCAAAAGTTGCTCTGTTGACTCGTTGGGCTACATCTGGGAGTTTTACACATAGGCCTGGGTCAATGGTCTGTCAGAGGATCTATGCCTGGTAGTCCTCCACTAGACTGAGCATCTCACATTTGGAATGTACTTTCTTTAAATGACAGCTGAGATTGTTAGTGGGGGCCATACGGCCTATGCTGTCAGTAATCTGCTGTAAGGAGTGAGCCATCTGAAGGGGATTACTGGGGTCATGATCGGGATCTCGTTCTCTGTAAAGAGTGGCCTCTGCTGTGGCGTCGTCCATAGTTCAGACCACAGAATCCTGGGAAGTGGCTTCTTTCAACATTTGTTTCATATGCGCTTTGAAGGCCTGCTTGCTTCTCTAAGGGAAATCTGAGTTACTGAGGGATGCCTCGGTCATTCTCTCAATCTCCAGCCTATCATTCTTAGTCAAGGCCCTATCAGAGTGGCCATTGGTAGGCCTATAGGGTCCAGTGGTAAGGTTAGAGAGGCCAGATGTTGGCCTAGGCCTCTCCCTATCATGAAGGTCACCATCTTCGCATCGTAGATGATAATTGTCATCGCGTTGATGGTGTAGGGGCATGCTGTCATAGCAAGGGGATCCACCATCTTGTGAATAGCAGGACGATACTGAACCACAGTAAGAGCATGACTGGGCATTGTATTGGGAGATATCATCATCAGAGTAATCATCCCCAGATGACAAGAGGTCAATGGGTGTGTAGTGAAACCCACCCATCACCTTAATGTGACCAGCCAGAACCTCATGCATATGGCGCAGTTTCACCATCTTGTCTTTACATTCTATGTGACTAGCTTTTGCAACACTCTGTTTCACACCATTCGCAACATCTTTCTGTAACATTCTATATGTGGCGCTCAATTTGCAGTTGTCCCTAAGTTCCCTGTCCAACTCATCACTTACTCATTTAAGGTCATCTCAAAACTCCCCATCTCCTAACGCATTTGGTCATTTGTATTACTTAACAAATCATTTATTTGCAATGCCTATCTCTTATCCTGTCTCAAACTTTCACATTCCTCTCTCAACATACATATGTATCTCTGATTAACTTCACCAGAACAGTATAAAATATAATCTTTCTCACTTCACAACGACTGAATTTCAGTCTCCGGTTGTTGCTCCTTTTTCAAACTTTCAGATGCCTGCAATCCCATCTTTTTCTTAAGGGATGAAAGTTGCTATTTGAGGAAACAAAACCTTGATTTGGAGGATTCTAAATCAGCAGATAGAGCTGCAACCAACAGCCCTTATGCTTTTTGGCTGTTTGTCCTGTCTTGGTGTACTGGGTTGAAATCCCCAGCATTGGGTTTTTGGATTGAATCACATCCTGCGTGAAGTCGCTCCATCCTCTATGGGAGGCAAGGAAGTTAGAAACATCTAGTCTCATGTCTGCACATATGTTTGACATCGTAGACATCATGGTACCAGCATAAGTTGTTGGGGGAACACAAAATCATTAACCCCTAAGAGACTGCCATGTTGTGGATCGATTCTCCTAGCTAAAGAATCTAAAGAATCCAAAGACAAAACTAGATTTGCAACTGCTGTTGGATTCTATCAGTTCACCAACATGCTGGTTTGTTTTTGTGGTGCAACTGCTACATTCCAGTGGTACATGGATGTAATTCTTGCCCCTCACACTAGTTATTGGGCTGCTTACCTGGATGCTGTTGTGGTGTGCTGTCCAGACTAGAAAAGCCATCAGAAACATCTATGAGAAGTCATTCAATCTATCAAAAATGCAGATCTGACTATTAGTCCTACCAAGTGCACATTAGGCATGCAGGAAACCAGACATTTGATATATTTTGAGAAATGAATAAGTTAAGACAGAGATTTCCAAGACAGACACTGTAGCTAACAGTCCCGTCCCCTAAAACAAAATGACATGTTACGTCATTTTTAGGGATGCCTAGATACTACCAAATATTTGTTCCCATCTCTGCTGTTCTTAGCCTTTTCTGATTGTATTGTGAAGCCTTCTGGCACCATACAATTCTGCTTTAAGTTGAACCAGTCCAAATTAATTTATGTGCATTTGCATATGCTTCCCATGTTGCTTCTCATTATTGGGATGTGTGCAATTTGTGTTGCCTTTAAAAATTGGCTGTATGGCCAACATCCTCCAGGATAACCCATGCCCCAGTGCATTTGCTCTGGGGTTCTTTAGTAGTTCTGCCAGTTAGCTACTCCCCTTACTAAACTCACAAAGAAACATTGCACAAATATTGTGAAATTGACCCCGGAGTGTGTAGAGGCTTTTCAGGCCATCAAGGTTGCTTTATGTTCAGCCCCTGTTTTAAGAAGTCCAGACTTTTAGAAACAATTTCTGTTACACACATATGCATCAGAGGTAGGCCTAGGTGCAGCCTTAAGTCAGAATATAGATGGAAAGGAAGATCCCATTCTGTATATCAGTAGTAACCTGTATTACCGAGAGAATTACTCAATTATTGAAAAGGAATTGCTGGCTGCAAAATTGTCCATGGAGCCCCTTAAGTTTTACTTGTGAGGAGCTGACTTTGAACTTATAACAGATCACAATCCTGTTTGTTGGCTTAACCAAATGAAAGAAAACAGTCCCAGAATCACAAGGTGGTACCTGGCACCCCTACCATTTAAATTCAAAATGATACACAAATCTGGAAAAGAGAATGTCAAAGCTGAATTTCTGTCTATTTATGGTTCAGGAATTATGAATTCAGAAGGTTCAAAAAATGTATGTGCTTAACTGAAATATGGGCTGTGATAGGAGTTATGAGAAAGGGATACTGCATGCTCAAAAAGCTGTAAATGTTAGAAAATAATGTTAAAAGTGAAATTAAGGTAGGTTTTGTAAACCTGTTTTTCTAAGAAAAAATAGGTTCCTTCTTAAGGTGGGGTATGTGACAGGGTTGGATAAGACCGTGTCTCATTTGTTACAGCTTGCAGAGTGAGTTAAAGGTAAGGATCTATTTTCTCCTCTCCTTTCCTGCCACTTGTCTGTCCTGTTGTCTGATTGTGCAAACTTTTTTCCTGTGGAACCAGAGATATTGGCCACTCCAACAGACCTATAATCCCCCCCACCCTTAATATCTCCCTTGCTTTACTTGCTGCTTCTGTTCTTTCTTTCTTCTCTTGTTTCTCTGTGGTGATAGATGGATGGATAGATAGATAGATAGATAGATAGATAGATAGATAGATAGATAGATAGATAGATAGATAGATAGATAGATAGGGTGTACTGATTGTACTTCAACACCACCAAAGCGAAGACCTTCACAGTGACATAATTAGATGAAAAGCGTCGGGTGCTGTGATGGTCCCTGCAGACACCAGCGGTGCATCTCCCAGTGTGACACTCCCTCCGTGAGATCACTCTGACTTAGAGTTGTATAATTAGAGACCGGGGGGTGTGGTGGGCAGACCCCCCCACATGGGAGGTTGGGGGGGACAGCCCACTGCAGAAAACACATCGACATCCCCGACAGTACAATAATGACACTCGGCATTGTGCCTGTCACTGTCGGGGATGTTGGTACAGAAGATGTTGCAGCACTATAGGTAAACCGATAGATAGATAGATAGATAGATAGATAGATAGATAGATAGATAGATAGATAGATAGATAGATAGATAGATAGATACAAATTTGTATGTGAAACTGGGGTCCCTTGGTTTGCAAATGTATAGCATTATATTGTTGAAATTATTGCAAAAAACTACTTGACACTCAGGGGGTTAATCTGGAGATGCAGTTTGACTTCCACATGCTCATTTACAGAGTTGTCAACAGGAGATCAGTTCTGTGACACAATGGTGTATTTTCTTGCACCTGCAAGAAAGAAATTGATAAAGTTCTGATACATTTTGTGAGAAAATAGGAGATGTATCTTAACAAGTTCATGATGCAGAAGTTTATTGCCAGCAAAATACATTATATAGAAAGACAGCAGTCTTTTGTTAGAGAAAGAAGAGACAGAGATTTATGTTTATATTTAGAGAAATTCTCAGATGGAGGACTTTATTTTGTTTGAACCACCTGTATAAGAGCTATGCTTCCCAATTTTAATTTTATGTTTTTGTTATTGATGAGAATAAAATGGTACTTGTGAATGTATTACTTTTTCTGGTTTGCCTATGAACTATACTTGAATCCTGAAGTTTTGCTAGTTTGAATATTGCACTATCGTTTGGCCCCTCCTTAATTTCCTGTTTTCTTTAGATCATGACTGAGGTTATTAAAGACTCTAAGCATTAACTGGGAGCTTATTTAAGATTATTTTAAATGATTATGTACTGTTCTAAGCTTAATGTTAGAAGTTTTTCACAAACTGTAATACCGCAAACCTTATAAAGCTTGCTTTCATTGTCTCAGTGCTTAAAAAGCCCACACGTGAAGCTCAGTTAGGTGGTTTGGCTAGGAGTTACCAGTTGTTCTCCAACTTTGTAATGGGTCATCCAGGATGTTTATGTCTTATCATGAGCGATGTGGGCTCAAGAGATTGGCAAAGCCTTAGCAACTTACATGAAGTGCAAAGTGAAAGATTATACTTGATGAAACTTGCTGCTTTTAATAATTCGCTACTTTTGGAACAATTGTCCTTAGCCTGCCTTTCCTGTAATTCAGTGGACTGATTTCAGAGTTACCTCACAAACCATGTGCAGCAGGTCAGAATCAATGGGACACTCTTAGACTGTAGCAAAGTTACAACTGGTGTCCCACAAGGCTCAATTCTTGGCCCACTTCTTTTCAGTATATTTCTCAATCGCCTATACCTAGTCTGCCTGAATAGAGTCTTGCCATATGCGGACAATGCAGTAATCTTCACCTGTAACACTGACCCAGTGGTCCTACAGAAACAACTACAGCTCAACTTCTCGAGTATTGAGGAATGGTTCCTGTAGCAAAACTTGATCATGAACCATAAAAAAACCTAAAGTTATGACCTTTATCAACCCACATAGTAAGAACAGAACTTACTAACTCTCAATTCTAAATAACCAAAACACCAAGGTTTACACCTTCAAGTACCTTGGTGTTACCCTTGACAGCACCTTATCATGTGCTAAGTATGTGGAAAAGGTTGCTAAACCCGTCAACATAAAAATTGGCTTGATACATAGAAATAAACACTGTCATCCAACAGTGGCATTGCAGACTTATGGGTAGTGCGATTATCCCCATTATTGACTATGGGCTGACTATATATGGGTCTACATCAGACACAACCCTCAAAAGGGTCACAATATCATTAAACAAGGCCTGCAGGCTTGTAACTGGAGCCCAACATCTCCTACACACCTGTGAACTGTATAGGCAAGTGGGCAGGCTTAACCTAATGGGAAGGGTAAAGAATCAGACCTGCCTGTTTGCCGAAAAGACCTCATTGAGGTTTACTCCTCCATGTATTTAAAACCTTCTCTGCCATACAACTAACTTTCACTGTACCCAAGGATCAGACAAACAGATTGCCAATGTCTCTTTCTATCAGACAATGCAGGGGCAAAGATGATTTGTGTATCATGTCCCTCTATTATTAAGTACCATATGTGGGGACTTTCTGTCTGAGCCTAAGACTGGTCCCTTCAAACACTCATTGTGGGAACATCTACTAGCACTTGAAGGCTGTAACTGCCCTACCTAAGCTCAGGAATGGGGTGCTCAAATCTCCATGCCTCTGACCTGCTATTTTTGTTCCCCTCCTCTCTTGTGTTGGCCTTTAACTTTGGTTCTATCCTTCTCATCTTATAACCCTTCCCCCCTTCCACTTCCCATACCTTTAACATCTGCTCTGACCTTGGACTTAGGTGCCCACCCCCCCCATCTTCCATTTTCACTCTCACCCTTTTACTTCCACATTTCTTCTCTTCTTATTATTCTTTATCTTTTTTTTTTACTAACCTTGGTTACACCTGCCCTCTCCATTTTTTCATCATTGTACTCATCAATTGATTTAATACAGCCCTCTGGGCTAACTCCCCACTACTTCCTGACTGGTTATACTATGTTCTTCGAGTAAAGTATGTCTCATAATTGTCTCCTTGTATTACCTGCATTAGCTACTGTACCTTGACCGAATTTCAGAACCTTTTACTCCATCTTGGTGATATGTTATCTTATTAAACTTCTGCCAGTGGCACTTGTATACTGACCACACATAAGACTTCTGTAACTAATGTATTTCTATGCACTTGCTCAGTGTTTTTGTTGTACTTAAAATGTTTATATGTGTAATTTTGATGCGGAACCTGCCTATGCTCATAAGTGTCATCCTAGAATTTGAAATAAATAAATAAACTTTGCAATATTCAATATGCATTTTATGCTATTGGATCTAAGCACTTGTGTGGACTTTATTAATGTTATTAATATTATTAATAGTAATAAGTATTTCATAATACACTAGTATGGACAATTTGTTAACTGATGATTATGAGGAAATTGGTATTATGATGGGCATGTGACCAGACTGATCTATTAATTTCTTCATTTAATTTTCCTTGGTAATGTAATCATGCTTCTGTTGTACAGTGAAGCCCACCAGGATGAAGTTCAGCACTGCAGAATTCTGCAGTAGAGTTACTGCAGCAAACAATGCAATTTCAATGGGAGTTAATTCCTTTTGTCATACAGTAAACATGTGACACTCTGCTTCATCCTGGTGAGCATCACTGTAAGTTATGCTATTTGCAAAGTGCAAAGTGGACACAAAACATGGATTCCAAGGTCACATGTCGAAGCAGGCTGCATGGGAAATATTAGCCAACTCAGCTGCAGGGAAATGTTCTCAAGGGAAAATTTAGCCTCAGATCCTGAAAGGCAGATGAGAGAGTGCCATTTTGAACACCTCAGTCATCCTGAAAGGCAGAGGTGTGGGGCTGCAAACCTCGGACATACTGGAAAACAGAACTGTAAAACTGAACTGAGGATGTCTGGGTGTGAAGTAAGCCAGCTGGCATAGATGATGGCATCCCTCCATACATACACACACCAATCCGAGGGGGCAGAGGTAAACTGCACTCAAAGGGGAGAAACCACCTCACATACTCAAAGACAATAAATCAGCAAGATAAGGTTCATCTCTTTCTCTTGGACTTGGAACATCTGAAGACCAGAGCCCTGCCATTCAAAGACTAGCTGACTGGTAAAAAGGCTGTTGGTTAAATAGGATCTGCAGCTTATCCTCTAGGTAGGGAAATGGGCACACTAGGTGGGCCAAGCGGTCCTTATCTGCCATCAATGTCTGTGTTTCTATGTTTCTCTAGTAAGATAGCACAGTGAGGGACAGTGCTTTCTGTAGCTAGGGCAGGTGAATCGTTTTAGGTACTGATAGCTCTGAATTTTTCTGTACACAAACTGTCTTTTTCACTTGCTTTATTTTTGTTTCTTAGTAAATGTGCAATTCTTTTGTTTTCCTGTAAATACATCCTGCTTGTAAATACTTGTAGTCACTAATAAAGAATACATTTTTTATAGAATCAGTGATTGCCTGTTTTATTTAAAAAGGTAATTCTGCTATTTCTGCTGGACTCTGTTTGCAGTCCATCTCTGAAGGGCACTCTACCCACAGTTATTGTGTTGACTTTCCTGACCTTGAGCAAGGAGGAGGTAAAATACAGGTTTCCTGGTTCCTGTTCTGGTAAAAACCTGGTGGTGGCAGTGAACTAGAAGTCTCTGTGAAGGGGATTTTTGTCACAGGTATTAGCAGATTTTAAGCTGCTTGCTGAATTCAATGGCTTTTGCAGCTATAGGGTGTGAAAGCACTTTCATGCTGTGTAAATGTGCACTGAAAACTGGTTGTCTGGTCTATGAAAATTACATTTATAATTATATGACGTATCTCTTTATGGAGCAATTATAAATCTTGAAACAGAAGTTTGCATGGCTGAAAGCCACTTTATCTTGATTTCAGGTGCAATGAGCAGTATATGTTCTATTTAAGTGTTCATTAAATGTTCTGGTTTGGAATGTTTTTGAATAAATAGAGAATAATGGATAGCTCACTGGGTATTACCGGTGAGTAATACCATTGAGAGGTTCTGGACACCTAGGAACCTCAAGAGCGAAGCTCGAGAGGTTACAGTGTGCAGAACCTCAAGATAGTATCTCACCGGTAATACCCAGTGAGCTATCCTTAATTTTTTTTAATATATTGATGTGAGATTTTTTCATGCATGTCTTTTTGTTACAGGTGGTCAGCTTTTTAGTGAAGGACTGTCTCAGTCCTAGCCGACCACCACAGTTTCTGTTACTTTGTGTCTCTTTCTCCCTCTCGTCCCTGGCGTGCACAGGCACAAATGGACAGTTTCTTTTACCCCTACCTTGTCCTATGTTGGAGAAGTCACATAAATCCTGTTCTGATATTTAAAGTAAAATCCATAAACACAGGAAGTAGCACAAACATTTTACATTCACGCCAAGCGAGAAACCATCGCTATGTTTGCGAAGGTGTTTTGGCCACCTACAAACAGAAAATAGCAAATCAATAGCCACGTTTTCATGGTGACTGCTTGATTGATGCTTGGCAAGATTAATAGTTTTGGGAGTTTTGCATTTGCGCTGTTAACCTTTCTTGATAATACTATCGTTCAGGTCCTGAATGATACTATTACAGGACATGAACTATAGTATTATCACTCTCGAAGTGTGGTATTATCACTTCGGGAATGATAGTTTTACCGAAAAAAAAACTCTATGCTTTAGTAGCATATTAAATCTGATATCCATATATTAAAAGATTATATATGTTTTATTTTAGCAGAAAATGAAAAAAATCTCCCATTGAAAAAGTCTGAATTAGCACAGGCAAAACGTTGAGATTGTTTTGAAAATAAAGAAGACATTCTGAAGAAAGATTGTTTGTTTGTGGTTGTGCTTGCCAAAATGCTGCAGTCTCCTGCAGTACTCACATGGTTAACAATTCAGCCAATCAGTTGAAGGTTACGGTGAACTTTCGTGGGGTTGGGGGAGTTTGTTTGGTGCATGGTTGGGGGTGATTTCATTTTTTGGATACAATCTGCACATCATACAAATGCAATTCAGCAGCTCTGTAATTTACAGGTGCAGGGTGAGGAGGAAGGAAGGTTCACTGTCAGCAGTGTTGGGGATGGGTGTAAGGAATCTATAATTTTTGGGTGAGGGAGGTACTGGATGTACAGCACAGTGTGTGGGGGGGAGTTTTTTAGATTCAATATTTATAAAAGAATAAATCCATTAACAAAGCTGATGTGTCTACTGTGAAATTTGTGAATTTTGTGAAATGTGAATTTCTGCAGAATTGCACCAACTTCACCAGCAGCTCAAAAAACACAACATTTCTAGTCCATACTACCAATTGTGTAAATGGATGGGGGAGTGATTCAGTTCCAAAGGTAAAATTAATAGTCAAAATGAGTTCCAGGAGTAAAATGTAGCCCTCAAAATGCATAAATGGACTAAATAAAGTATAACAATGTCACCATAGAATGTGGAAACATGCCCCCTTAACCTTGTAAGGCAGGTTAATACTACATTAAACGTGGTGGGCTCCTCTGGTGAATGTTTTTTTTTTATTTCCAGTACTGCCTAATGGAACTTCTGCTTCAGCCTAGTTAGAGCACACATCAATGGTGTCTTGTGTGTGTGGATAGCATAAGGATGTTCTCCCTATCACGGACAGATTCATTTAAACCACCTGAATCCCATCTGGAAATGGACCTGCTATCTCTTCTACACATTTGAATAACAGGAGCCAGAAACACTTCCTAGTCTAAAGAGATACCTACACATTTTCATAAATGAGGCTGAGATACATCATTCCCAGTTACCAAAAGTTAAATAAATGTTACTCCCTTAAAGATTGCAAGTTAGCACTTATCTATGTACAATCACAAAGTAAAGATGTAGCAAAAATTAATATTTTAATAGCATCCCCTTACCACCTTCCCTACTCTTGTGACCCAGGCCAAGATAGAGTATGTCATACAGGGCCAGCATACTAAAAATGTGTAAATAGCAACTGTAATCTGCACCCCTCTCCCCTCTTCCCTGCCCTTTTCACCCAAGGCCAAGATTTAGATCTGCAGAAGTGCCACACAGGTCTGGAGTTTCATATATATCCTACACAATTCTTGGTCTGTAATTCATGTACTTGTGGGATGCACCTTCTGAGTTTTACATCCATTTATGATGTGTGGCTTTCTTTGTGTGTAATGCTGAACACCCTGCACAAAGCAGCATAACTGTTACAAATTTGTACTGTACATATTGCACATTTGTAAGTTCCTTTGTTTAGGTCACTTACTTGGAACTACTTAAAGCAAGTTATATGTGAGGGACATGGATACTATGTTACGTGGGGTACAGACTCTACTAGTATTGCTGTTAAATGTATGTCATACTATACACAAGGTCAACAACACCACACACCAACAAACATGCTGTACATCTATGAAGTACTGTAACTGTGCAACTTAACATTGCACTTTCAGAGACAAAAAAAGAGTGCAGTGATGTACATGTAACATGAAGATGGACATATGGGTAGAGTTTCGAGAGGAGGTAGGGCTTAGGGTTTCTATTTACAAATTTTGACTATGTTAGCCAGGTATGAGGAATGAGACCATGGAAGCATGGTGCCACAACTGTACTGTTTCTTGACCTTGGGCCATTAGGGTTGGGGAGGTGGGGGAGGAGGAGTTGGGTTTCACAATACTGAACACACATTTCCAAACATGTAGGCATTGGGCTGTCAACCCTAAAACCATATCTCCAGCTTTCTGGGCATTATGTTAGGACACTTAATATTGATTTCAAAACTTTGTGGGGCTTGAGTTTTGTGTGGTAACTATCCTAATGCACATTAATGTAGTTTTTAGTTATGTACAGGTTGCCTTCCTTTTTTGAATGATCATTCAAATTGGATTTGGACATGGCCTATGAGACCCTACGCAAAGCATTAGGTGACTCCTAACTAATTTTGTACAGGGTCCTTTGTGCCCTGCAAAATGCAGGAAGTGTAGGGCCATTTGGGCCTTGAACATAAGTGCACATGTTGTGTGTGCAGGGTTATTTAGACCCTGAACAAAGCAACACATGAGACATAAGTATTAGTTTGTTCATGGGTAACTTTAATTATAGTAAATAAGCATGTAGACCCCCATATTCAGCCAGCTGCACATGTGGTGTGCTTTATTTGTTCATGATAGCACTAGCGCTGGTACACACCAGCAGTTATATTCAGAATAAGCACACCCACACTAGCATGATTGAAAATTGAGCAGCAGCACAGAGCACATGCGCAGCACAACAGCATAGCACAGTGTACAGTGTACAGCGTACACTTCAGTGTAATGACACAGCAAAGGGCACAATAGCAGTACTGAATATAGTGCTGTATACAGGCCCAGCACAGGTAGTGCAGAGAACGGTGCAGGAGGGGGTAACTATAGATGTGAACATTGCACCCATTGCTCAAATACTGCCAATTCCAAATCTTTTTGCCACACTGCAGCATGACTTGCCTGCTCTGCTGCAACACTTCTAGCTGTATTGGTCACGTCTACATGACTTTCCTTCTGAACCCTGTATTATTAATAATATGTGTGATTGCTGAAATATGCACCAAACAAAAAATGACCTCATGGTCTGAGCAATTCAATAGTGCAGTATACTACAGCAAGACTTGTCTGCCCTACAGTAGTTTAGATGAACAAGCAGCATGACCTGTCTTCTCTGCTGCATTAATTTAAATAGATGTGTCACTCCATTCATTTGTAGAACTATGCGCTAAAAATACAAAAATGACCTCACGGTCTGAGCAATTCAATAACGCAGTATACTACAGCAAGACTTTTCTGCCCTACAGTAGGTTAGGTGAACAAGAAGTGTGACCTGTCTTCTTTGCTGCATTAATTTAAATAGATGTGTCACTCCGTTCATTTGTAGAACTATGCTCTAAAAAAACAAAAATGACCTCACGGTCTGAACAATTCAATAGTGCAATATACTACAACAAGATCTGTCTGCTCTGCTGTAGTTCAGATGAACAGGCAGCATGACTTTTCGGCTCTGCTGCATTAATTTAAATAGATGTGCCACTACATTTTTTGCAGTAGGACTTGATGGTTCTGCTGCAAATTATTTGAAAATGTGGCACAAAAAACAATCCAATGTCTACCACATACTGTATTTAATGCAGAAGGATTAAAGACTTAGTGTACATATTTATGATGTTAGAGACATGTAAAATAATGCTGTTATGATTACCGTTTCACATTCAATTCCATATGCTGCTACACTAATTAGGATCTAATAAAAACAAAAGCGTTCATGCTCTTATGACTTTTTAACATTTTCTGCTACTTGCAGTATGGGCTTTTATTATTTTATTATATTAATTGCACAGCACTCTGCACTTTCCTTGGTGCCTGTTACTTTAAAATTCTTCCTTTAAAATAGTCACCACCTCCTTTCTTATCAGGCTCTGAAGATGACTCCCATCAATACGTAAGTGCGTGATGTGATTTTACCTTCTTGCTTCCTAGTTTAAAGGTATCTGGCATGTCTGCATACTTTCAGCTCCACCGAGATGTTATCTCTCTGTTTAAACGTAAGCCAAACTGTTGGGTTGTCACAACACAACTTTTACTATCTGAGGGTAAGATTTTTACATTTGTTGTGTGTTTTTTGTAATAAAGCTGTTGTACTGATTTACCTTATTTACTACTTCATGTCCTGATTTGTCTATAGTACAGGTGCTGACCTTGTTTCCAGCTAGTTTTGGAACCCCCCATTTTTTTTAAACAAATTCCACTATCTCTTAGGTATAGTGCACCTGGCAATTTGGAGAAAGCCCCCCACCCCCCAACCTTTTCAAGTCTAGTTACAATTACTGTAGGAGAAGTTCCTTTATGGTAGGTGCTCCCCATATTTATTGCATATTTTTGTTTTGTTGTTTTGCTGGAAGTATGGAAAGATCACAGACCGCCTATACAACTATAGCCACCACCACAATAAACCCCTCTAACACAGAGATTTAATCATTTTCCAATGAAGTAGGAAATTACATACTGTAACTCTACCAATTGATCAAATTCAAACCCATTTTTCAGGGAACAACCCACACAGTGGTCAAGCCAACACCAATTTTAGATCCTTAGAGTATTTAATGAAAAAAGAGATGAGATTTAATCTACACGCCGCCTCCCTCTCTCAGTACTGGTGAGAGAAACAAATCCCACAAGGTATGAGGAATCAAAAAACTCCCTCATTTGGTATGGAACAGGACCACTATATTTCAGACTGGGAGAAAATACTCAACAAATGTAGTCAAGACTTGATTCTTCTTACAATAAAAAAGGCAAAAAAAGCAGAAAAAATAGCGACAGAAATTGCAACCTTAGAAACAAAACTAAAAGACAAATTTCCAGCTGCAAAATACGATCAATTTGAAATACATGCTGATAATATTATAAATAAATTCCAAGCAGATCTAATTTCATATAAGCAAAAGAAATTCAGTATAGATTCTAGTGATTATGCATCAGGGACTGTCTATTCCTGGCATGGCCCTAAAAAATGAGTTCAATACACCAATGCAAGACAACATGAATTTCATAATGGAGACCTTGACATTTCCTCAGGGCCAGATAGCGATACAGGTGACAATAACCAAAGAAGTGCCACTAACAGGAATTTTATAGCCATGAACATGAGAGATACAGATCTAGAACCTCAGGACCGAATGCAAAGAGAACACCAAGGTGGGGCTGGGGGAAGAAGACATGCAAGAGCAACAAGAGGCAGGAGAGGGAGACATTGCTGGAGAGGAAGGCAGGACTGAAACCGGGTAAGATGTTCCTCCCAAGAGAGGAACAGCAAATGGAAGTCATAAACATGCCTAATAAAATATCTGGCTTACAAATTCAAGTACTTAGATAGGGGTTAAACTTTGTCCCTACCAACAATGTAAACCCTTTCAAAATAGAAGTCTCCAGCTGAAAGATTTCATCATTCAACACCCACAAAATCCACAAAATGTAGTGCTCCCCCTCCCTCCCAAAAATAACTCTCCAACACTGGTTGAAAGTACCAACCTAAAGAACCCATCTACTTTCTGCCCTCCTCAAACTAATGCTACACTTAGTACTTTTTTCAATGTAGTATTTAAAGAAGTTCATAAAGTGCTGCACACAAATAAGCACAGGAAACATAAACAAAACATCTCCTAGAAAGAGAGACAAGTGCTAAAAGAATTGGAAAATTCAAATGCTTTAGTTATCAAGTCAGCTGTTAAAGGAGGAGCTGTAGTTATATGGGACAGAGAAGACTACATCAAAGAAGCTGAGAGATAGTTGACAAATGATACCTTCTACCATAAAATTCCAAATGACCCAGTTAATGAAATTATGGAAAAAAAACAACACATTAATCCAGAGAGGCCTCACAGCTGAGTGGATTACACAACAGGAATCTGATTACTTTACAGTCAAGTTCCCCATAAAACCTATACTTTATTTGCTACTTAAAGTACACAAATCAGACCAGTACCAGGATGTCCCATTGTGTCAGCAATAGCATCAATATCAGAACAAATCCTAAAATTTGTTGATTTCTATATATAAAAAGGTTCAGTTTTTGTGGTCTTATATACAAGACACCAATGATGCCCTGAGAGTAGTCAAAGAAATGAGAGTAGAAGAAAGTTACTGGATTGTCACTATAGACATTGAAAGCCTATACTCGAATATTCCCCATGGGGGGTTGAAACATTAAAAACTTACTGATGACTAGAACTAACACCATTCTCCCCACTGACTGCATTCTGGATTTGGCTAGGTTTGTTCTGGAGGTAAATTACTTTTGGTTCAAAGGCAACTATTATATACAGCATAAGGGCACAGCAATGGGCTCCACCTTGTCCCCAAACCTAGTAAACATTTATATGGGTCAGTGGGAAGACTTATACATATATGACCAAAATCAGAATCCTTTCTCCAACCATATAAAAACCAGGTGATGCTACATTGATGATTGTCTCATGATCTGGACTGACAGTCTTACTATGTTGCAAGATTTTATGGTTTACATTAATTCAACTGATATCAACTTGAAATGCATGCATGAAGCCATTCAGAGAGAAATACCATTTCTGGACATTCTCATTTTCAAGCAAGGAAATAAATTAGATATGAAACTGTATAGGAAACCACTGTCTAGAAATATGCTTTTGAGAAGAGACAGTTGTCACCCTTCTACTATTACTGAAAAGATCCCCAAAATACAATTTATATGTGCTATGCAGATATGCTCTACTGAAATCAGATTTAATGAAGCAAGTGAAGAACTGACACTGTGGTTCAGACATAGAGGCTACCAACCACAGCTTACTTGAGATGCTCTTTCACACTCCAGAAACTTGGACTGATACAGCCTCTTGGTGACAAAAACCCCAGAGTCCAGGAAAGAAGTACCAACCTTCAACACAGAAATTAACCCACTTGTAAAACAAATAGGTAAAGTGGTAAAAGAAACACAAGCCACTGTTAAACTTGGATGCCAGTATAAAGGAAATATCACAACAGAATCCAAGTGTAACATACCGAAGAGGATGGACTTTGAAAGACATCTTGGTAAATGCAGTTTTACCACCTTTACCTCCACCAGGGAACTGGTTACCCTCGCCACCTCTGGGTAACTATAAATGTGGACATTGCACCCACTGCTCAAATACCACCATCTCTGAATATGTTTGCCACCCAAGAACAGGAGAAAGATTCACCATCAACCATTTCATCAACTGCAGTACCACAGCAGTAATCTACCTGCTCATTTGCTCTTGTGGCCTAGGATAAGTTGGTGAAACAAAAAGGGCACTGAAACAGAGAGTGGGCGAACACAAAACAGCAATCAGGAATAACAACGAAGATTATACAATGGCCAAAAGAGGCAATATAGCACAGTGGGTAAAGGCTCTGAGCTGCAGATCTGGGGACCTGGGTTTAAATCCCACAGCTGCCTAGATGCAAACTGTGTGATCTTGGGCAAGTCACTTAACTTCCTTGTGCTCCCAGATCGCATCTGGAAACAAGCTTTGGCTTAGTGTGCTACTCCTGTTTAAACAATGTTCACTTTCCCTTCAAAACACTACAAAGAGGCAGGACATGGTTCAGCTGCCTCTTTAAAATGTGTTGGGATTGGCAGAATCAAACTTGGAATCAGAAGGGGTAACATAAAAAAAAGCTATTATAACAAAGAGAAGCTTTCTGAATATATACACTTAATATTATGTCACCAAATGGACTCAGTGAAGAACTTCCTTGACAAAGTTATCTCTAATCACAAGTCTTCTAGACATGTTTCTACCTGTTTTGGTTCAGAAATGCAACCTGCCTGCTTTATTGCATTCAACTTCTTTGACAGCAACGATATTTCCTTAAAGCAAAATCTATAATAAGCCTTGTCTGCTCTGCTGTAGCTACTACCTACAGTTAGACTCAACTGCTATGCTGTAGCAATTTCATTTCATAACAGCATGAGGCTTTTGTTGTATTTTATGATATGTCTTTTGAGGTCAAACCACCTTGACCTCCCACCAAGCAGCACACTACAGCAAGATTTGCAGGCTCTGCTGTAGTCCAGTTAATAACTGCAGCACGATTCATTTTGATCAGCTGTGGGCTACTATCTACAGTTAGACTTGATGGATCTGCTGTAGCATCGTTCCTTCAATACAGCATAACTGATTTGCCCTGCTGTGGAACCTCTCAAAAGCTTTAAGACTACAGAGTCTAAACAACCAAGAACTTTTGGTCTGAGTAATTCAATGGAGCAGCAGTTTGTAGTGAGACTTTTATGCTCTGCAGTATCTCAGATGAACACTGCAGCATGACCTGCCTGCTCTGCTGCAGCACTTCTAACTGAACTGGTCACTTCGCTATGACTTTCCTTCTGCACCCTGCATTATTAATAATATATGTGGTTGCTGAAATATGCACCAAACAAAAAATGACCTCACAGTCTTAGCAACTCAATAGCACAGTATATTACGACAAGACTTGTCTGCTCTGCAGTAGGTTAGGTGAACAAGCAGCATGACCTGTCTGCTCTACTGCATTAATTTAAATAGATGTGTCACTCCATTCATTTATAGAACCATGCACCAAGCAAATATGACCTCTCTGTCTGAGCAATTTAATAGCACAATTAAGCTTGCCAATTAAAGGGCAATCCAGGTTGTCCCAGGCCCCTCCCAGAAATCAAGGTAGGAAACCAAGGGCTGTGGGGGGGAGGAAGGGGGGAGGTGAAGGAGCCAGTGAAATCACAAGGCAGGGGTGGGGACAAGGGTGAGTGTCATATGACAAGGAGCCCAGGGGCCTGGGGATCTGCCAGGAGGAGGTGCCATCAGGGGTCCTGATTGGGGTCCTAATGGATTATTTAAGAGCAGCTCACTGGCAGCTGGCTCTCTTTTACTGGGATTTTTTACAGTTTCAGCACATTCATTGGTGAACAAGGTAAGGCACAATCTTTTTAACTAGGCCACTACAGGCCATGTAGTGGTAGCATGGCTAGGATCAGTGGAAATTGCATGTTTTTAAAAAGGGCCAGCCATGCAGATACAAGATTGGTTTTAAGAAATATGTTAGCAACTGCAGTGGTTTTGTTGCTTTAAGGAATTGTTTTTTCAGTATTAGTGTGAGAAAGAATGTAGCAACTGCTGTGGTTGTGTTGCGTAAGCCAGCCAGAGGCTAGGGCATGGCCTGGCTGCAGGGGCCAGTTTTAATACAGAATGGAATTTTTGTGGTTTAAGGTGCTTATTTCTAAGATTTGTTAAAAAAAAAAGATGCACTGGCAGATTAGCCACTGCTTGCTAGCTGTTTTTTAAAAATAGGCAATTTAAGAATTTATGGTTTGCTGATTAATATGTTGAAGCAGGCATTGCAGATAAACAAATTATAGGCTGGTTTGGTGAGAGGTTTTTGTCTTGGCCTGCTGGCTGCATGGCCGACTGCAAGGAATTTAGGGCCTAGTACTCTAGTTCAGGCAGCCAGCAGAGTCCTTTTGTAAAGGAGTTTTGCTAGAGCAAGGAAGAGCCAGTTTTTATTACAGAATGAACTTTTCATGGTTTAAGGTATTTATTTCAAAGACTTGTAAAAAAGAAAAGATGTGCTGGAAGATTGGCCACTGCTTGCTAGCTGTTAAAAAAAAAGTAATTTAAGAATTTATGTTTTGCTGATTAATAGGTTAAAGCAGGCATAGGAGACGGACAAATTATAAGCAGGTTTACTGAGAGGTTTTGTCTTGCCTGATGGAGACTAGAAAGTAAATTATTTAAAGGAATACTAAAGATAAATAAGAGAATATAGGCTTTGGGGCCTGCTGACCACATGGCACACCAGGCCCAGTAAAGTATGTATGGCACTTGGCTGGTTAAAGAATTGATTTAACAAGAATAATGTTTATTTTCAGCATTTTAAAAGATGCACAATAACAAGCATTAAAAAAAAGATAACATTTGTTGGTATTTAGGATGAGTAGTTAGGGGCTGGGTAAGCAAATTCAAGCTTGTAGTGACTTGTTAGTTGGTTACTGCTGGTTGAAAAATGGAGCATTCCTTTTTCACAGAGTTTGGAAAGGCGTTCTTGATAAGCTGGATGCTAGCGTTTTAAATGGAATGGTGTTTTTGTAGCATTTATGCTTTAAAAAGGAGCTCATGCTAGGCATTTGCTTGGCTTTTTGCATTGAAGCTGAGCAGTGGGATTGTTAGTAGAGGCTGATACTGTTTTAGGCTGGTACTTTAGTGTGGTGATGCTAGTGTGGAGACAGTCGGCGAAGCATGTCTCACCCGGTTTATGTTTTGAATGCAGCCTCAGATTTTAGTTTGGAATTTGTAGCGGCTCCCCCTTGTTATTTCTGTACCTGCCTGTGGTTCCACTGGAAGATGGTCAGGTGAGGTGATGGGACCATGGGCCTCTTTAATGCCTGTCAGGAGCTTTAGTACCAGTTTTAATCTGGGTTATGGACAACACCAGCATGGGGCAAGCCTGGCTACGGTTGGAGGCATAGCACTGGGGCAAGTAGTGGACAACCCCCAGCATGACATGAGCCTGGCTGTGGCTTGAATCATAATGCTGGGGAGGGTTGGCAGAGAGAGGACTGGTAGGACCATGGTTTGACATGTCCTCTTATTTCCACCCATAGTAATTTTACACAGATGGGGCCCAAGAAAAAACAGATGACCAGCAAGACAATGATGAAGGAGGCCACTAAACTGATGGGACAGATGTCAGAACTCATGGCGGTGGCAAAATGGAAAGAGAGGAGGAGGAGGATGAGGTGCAGAGGAAATGGAAGGAGTGGGAAGAATGGGTGGGGAAAGGGCAACCAGCCATAAAGCCCCAAGTAGCAAGGGTCAACCCCGAGTCAGCGGCAGTTCCACAGCCAGAGCTGGAGCTGGATAAAGGAAGCCTGGATGGGGGTAAGGACCTGGTGGATATCACCAAAGATGATAACCTCAAGGAGTACTTGGAAGGGCTGCAGGGGGACATGGGGGGGGCATGGAGAGGCAAAATGGAAAAAGCGCTCCAGGACATACAAGGAAAAAAGGAGGGTGGGGGGACAGGGGCACAAGCCGGGGTCAAGAAATATGATTGGCCCAAGGGGCTCATGCTGGGTGACTGTGTGTCAGCCTCACTGAAGGAGTGGATATGGAAAGGAGAGTTAATGGACATATTCAGATTGGTGGATGGGGATACCATCAAGAAGTACGAGCAGAAGGAGTCAGTGGGAAAGTCTGAGATGGCCGAAGTGCTCGCAGTGGTGGACCACAAGTCAGAGCTAAGGCAAAATGGAAAGGGAAAACCTTTGATAATTGGCAAGTGGGGTTCATGGTATATAGCGCCATAGTCCTGGAAAAGATATTGGAATTGGCCATTCCACTACTGACCTACATGGCGACCATCAGGGATGCATACAAGGCCAAATTGAGTTTCGGATAGCTCAAATATGATGAGGCCTTCTGGATGAGTATGGCAGCAAGGGGAGGCTTGAGGTAGGACAGTACCCATTCCGAGTTGTGGGCGAAGACCATGTTCATATCAGGCCAGGGGACTCCAAATGGGGGGGACACCAGGAAGAGGACCATGCTGGCCACAGGTGCAAAAACCTGTTGAGTGTTCAACAAGGCATCCTGCAACTGGGTACACTGTAAATTCAAGCACGTTTGCTCCAGATGCAGGGGAGTGCATCCATTGACAACCTGCAGGCAAGGGGAGAGAGGGGAGAACAGGGGAGCTGCCATCAACAGGATCTCCCCTTTTGAGGGAGCGGGGGAGGCCTCCAACAAAGGTGGAAGGCATAACAGGGGAGGCCTCGGAGCCACCTACGGTTATTAGACAGGAGCAGGAAAGGGGGAGGTAGGGGTACTCACTGGCCTGCACACCCATTGTATGGGAGGTGGTGGAGGTGTGGACTTGGGAGTACCTGAACAGGGAGGTGGGTGAGATCCTGCGAGTTGGTTTTAGGGAAGGTTTCCTGCTGGGTTTCCACAGGCTGTGAAGAGGGATGAGGGCCAAGAACTTGGGGTCGTGAGAGAAAAGGAAGGGGTGGTCAGAGAAAGGATAAGGAAAGAGATAAGGGCAGGGTGGGTGGAGGCGACTCTGGTGGTGCCACCATACCCCAAATTCTGAATATCCCCCTTGGTGGTGGTCTCAAGAACCAGGCAAGTGAATACCGGCTGATTCACCATTTGTCATACCCAGAAGGGCAATCTGTGAACGACTACATTCCAGACTACCTGTGAACTATAGCCTGCACCTTGTTAGATCAAAGAGCTGGTCAGGGCAATAAAGGGGCCTGGTTGGCAAAAACAGACATAGAATCTGCTTTTCAGCTACTGCCGGTCAGCCCAGCCGACTGGGACCTGCTGGAGAAACTGTTTGATGGGGACATATACATTAACATGGCCATTCCCATGGGCTGCTTGGTGGCCTGTTCGACGTTTGAGGCTTTCAGCTCATGAGCCCAGTGGGTGTTCGGGGAGAAATATGGCCACAAGAGGGTAGTGCACTACCTGGATGATTTTCTGATCATTGGGGGAAGCCGTGCAGAGACACAAGGCATGTTGGGGGGCTTCACGGCGATGTGCGAGCAGATTGGTATCCCGATGGTAAAAGGGAAGACTGAGGGTCCGGAGCATAAGTTGGAGTTCCTGGGGATTGAGGTGGGCACAGAGCAATATTGTTTCTGGCCACCAGGAGAAAAAGTGGCCAGGGTATGGGGGCTACTGCCACAAGTAATAGGGAGGCAGAAGGTGCCGCTGGTACAAGTACAGCGGCTGCTGGGGCACCTTAATTTTGCATGCAAGGCAATCAGCCTGGGGAGGGCATTTATGAGAAGACTAGGGAGGGTGACTGGGAAGGTGAAGAAGCCGCACCACTGGGTGGACATCTCAAAGAGAGTACAAGAGGACATCAAGGTTTAGGAGGAATTCCTAGACCAGTATAATGGGGTAACATTCTGGCAGATGGAATGGGAGCACAACACGGACCTAGAGCTATACACCAACACCTCAGGGATGGGAGCATATTTTAAGGGAGAATGGATGGCGGAGGCCTGGCCAAGCCAATGGGGGTAGAAGGCCTCTTGAGAGACATCACGCTTTTGGAAATATTCCTGATTTGGGCAGCCATGGAGGCGTGGGAAGAGCAGATGAGGGGAAAATGCATCATGCTGTGGTGCAACAATAAAGGAGTGGTAGAGGTCATCAACAGGCAGGGTGGGAACATGGAGACAGTGGGCCAGTAATAAGGAGGTTGATACTGTTGGGGCTGAAGTTGAATGTGTCATTCAAAGTACAGCCCAGGGATCAAGAATGAATTGGCTGACAGTCTTTCCCGCTGGTGCCACAGGCAGCAACACACAGGACCGGGTTCCCGGACCGGATATGGGGGATTGAAGTTCCACTGCAAGGGTGCTGTACTGGGGCTCCTGGGCAACCAGGACCCTGAGGGCATATGATGGGGATTGGGCCAGCTTTCAGGACTTTAGAGCTAGACAGGGGTGGAAGAGGACAAAACTGGTCTGAGATGAGCAGGTCAAGAGGTGTGTGGTAGAAAAATGGGAGTTGGGGATGGCACACTGCACGATAGTGGCTCAGTTATCAGTAGTGAGCTAGGCATGCCTGGACAGAGGGTGGCCAGACACCACAGTGGGCAGGATAGTCAAGAGGATGCTTGCCGGATGGTGGAGGGAACAGCGGAGCAAGACAGATGGCAGGCACCCAATCAGGGGCCAACTGCTGGACAAGATGTTTGGGGCCACATGGAGCATGTACAGCTCAGCCCAGGAGTCCAGCCTCTTCAGGGTGGTCTTCATAGTAATGGCAGCTGGGGCATTCAGGGTGAGGGAGGTGGTAGTGCCCTGAAAATGGGTGCCTGAACTATCATAACAACATGAAAGGGTACGGGTCGAGGGGGACACCATCTCCATCAGTTTGGCCAGGTCAAAAACAGACCAGAATGGTCAGGGGCCACAGTGACCCTACACAGGAAGCCCAGGGCACCGAGTTGCGTGGTTGCTGCATGGGAGGAGTATGAGAACCACAGGGGCAGCACTGGAAGAGCGATGTACCGGCATGGAGATGGAATACCAGTCACAGCATTCCAGGTGGGGGCAGTAATGAGGAAGGTGCTGGCATTTATAGGGGAAGAGCCTGGCAAATTTGCCCCACTCTCTTCTAGGATTGGTGCAGCCTTGGAGGCAGTAAAATTGGGGGACACAGTGGAGGAACTGAAAGGAATCAGCAGCTGGAGGTCAGACAGTTACAAATGGTATGTCAGGTGCCAACAAATGATGACTCACGCTATTTTCTTTTGTTCCCATGGCAGTTACCAGACAGAAGGTGTGGATTGTGGGGCATTCATTTGTGTACTGGACAGAACAGTTTGCAGTCACCACGGGCAGAGGGACCCAACTGCACCCAGAGTCAAATTGCACCAAAGTACAATGGAAAGGCATCAAGGTATGAAATGGGCCCAGCTTTTACCTCTCCTGAAGGAATTGAAGGGGGAATGGGGCAGGCCAGAGTGCAGAGTGGTAGATCTGGGTGGCAACAACCTGGGAGGGATACCCTGGGAGTAGTTAGGGCAACAAATGTTGGGGGATTTTGAAACCATTCAAGGGTGGTGGCTGGGCGTGACCATCAGCTGGTCCAAGATCATGTCCAGGAGGGTAAGGAGGGGAGCCAAGGATGTCAAGCTTATAGAAAAGGTCAGGAAGTGGCTCAACAGAAGCATGGCGAAAGCAGTCATAAGATGGGGGGTACACATTCAGCACAGGGACATAACATATGAGCAGGTGGTGATCTACAGGGTGCACCTGACTGAGTTTGGGATGTGTCTTTTCTTAAGGCCGATTAGTGAGCTAGCGGGGAGGATAGCCCAAAAAGGCCTGAGGTTTTTAACCCTACAATGAGGTAGCCCACCATCAAGTGCAAGTGGGAGGTGGGGCAGTGGAAAAAAAAGGGGAGGGACTAGAAGTGGGGGAGGGTAGGTCCATGGGCTGGGGCAAGGAGCCCAGGTGTGGATTAAAAGGGGGAGGGGGAATAGGTCTGGGTGCCGGATACAGAGTGTCCGGGCATGGAAGGGGAGGCCCGGGTACAACAGGGAACCGGCCTGGTTATGGTGACAGAGAAGAAGGCCAGATTCAGTGTCCAAACCTGGAAGACCAGAAGGAGGAGAACAACCAGGAGGAAGATGAGGCCAGAAGGAGAAGAATGTTGAAGACTAAATTATGTTATGATAAATTTATCTGATTGGACATGACAATTGAACTGTAGATGGAGTGTGCCAATAGAATCAAAAAATATGTTTGCCAACGAGCATCCAAAGATTTCAAAATGGTGTGGTTGTGGTTCATTTCTGGGGGGGTCAAGGGACAATATACTACAGCAAGACTTGTCTGCTTTGCTGTAGTTCAGATGAACAGGCATCACAACATTTTGGCTCTGCTGCATTAATTTAAATGAATGCGTCTCTCCATTTTTTTGCAATATGACTTGATGGCTCTGTTGCAAACTCTTTGAAAATGTGGTACAAAAAAACAATCCAATGTCTACCACATATTTAGTGCCGACAAACTAAAGACTTACATATTTATGATGTTAGAGACATGTAAAATAATGCTGTTATGATTACTGTTTCACATTTAATTCCGTACGCTGCTACACTAATTAGGATCTAATTAAAACAAAAGTGTTCATGTTCTTCTGACTTTTTAACACTTTCTACTATTGGCATTATGGGCTTTTATGGTTTTATTATATTTATAGCACAGCACTCTATACTTTCTTTGGTGACTGTAACTTTAAAATTCTTGCTTTAAAATAGTCACCTCCTTCTTTCTTATCAGGCTCTGAGGATAACACGTGTCGAAAGGTAAGTTCATGACGTGATTTTACCTTCTTGTTCCTGGTTTAGAGGCATCTGATGTGTTTGAAAACTAAGCTGCTGGTTTGTCACAACACATCTTTTACTTTCTGAGGGTAAGATTTTTACATTTGTTGTGTGTTTTTGCAATAAAGCTGTTGTACTGATTTACCTTATTTTCCACTTCATGTCCTGGTTTGTCTATAGTACAGGTGCTGACCTTGTTTCCAACTAGTTTTGGAGACCCCCTTTTTTTAAACAAGTTTCACTATCTCCTAGGTATAGTGCACCTGGCAATTTGGAGAGAGCCCCCCACCCACCCATCCTTTTCAAGTATAGTAGCATAGATGTTGCAATGACGGTTAAACCAGTAGACAGAACAGCCCATGCCAGACCTTAATTTCAGTGTTACAACAGTGTCCCAAGGGTCAGGTGTGTGTCAAGATCCACAGTCACTGATGTGCTGCCTCACAGGTATGCATGCTATCTGATGAGACACACACATGGACATCCTCTACCCCTGCCATTATTGAGTAGACATGCAACACAGGCTATGAAACACACAATGCAGGGAAGTTATATGGACATGTTGCTGAGGACTGATCACCCTCCCTTGATGACAGCCTTCCATCATCATGCCTGTGTACTCCCTCCAGCTGTCTGACATTCTGCCACCCCCATGAAGCCTGGCTGACACTTGTTGGGTTCTGTTGTATGTGATAGGAGACAAAGGTCACATGTTATCAATAGCAGGCAGTGGAAAACATGGCACATCACTAAACACACCTGTACACCAGCACTGTGCCACTGCAGTCACATGTACATGGCAGAGATGGACAGGAATGTGCACAGACCCGTCAGACAGTTACACAAAGCCATGCTGCAGCACACTGACAAGTGAGACTAGGAACTGGACACAACCTCAACACTACATATCTGCATTGTAGCTAGAACTTATCACTGTGTAAAAGGCCAGTTTAGTTCCCCTGTGCTGCTGCCTCCTCTCCCATTTCCAAGATATCCATACATGTCAATTACACCCCATGTGCATCCTATATTATTTAGTTGGAGGCTTTGAGCCCAATGTCTCATATAAACCGAGCACAATAATCATAGCATCAAATAGTACCGATGGATATCATACCTTAGGTATAACCAAACACAATGACAGGTACTAGATTGGCACAACCACTCCAATGCAATTGCAAACCATGTATTATGTGGCATATACCTACCCGCACCCATGCTATGGTACATACCATGGACAATGTACATGGAACAGTCATTGACTGTGATGACATATTGTTTGGTATGCCTAACACCTAGGCTAGAAGTACACACCAAGATACAGGACATATTTATCCAACTTTACACAACACCTAGAAACATGCAGTGATCGCATATCTATGTGGTATTACACACTCTAACTGGTATGGCAAGCAGCCTGGTTCCCATATCCATGATTCCTGTATTGCACAGGTCAGTGGAGACCTCAACAGGGACAGTAGCCCAATAGATCTGCATTGGTTATATAGGAAAATGCAGAGAACCAGATCCAATAGGGCAATTTGTACTTAACAGGCACACATGGGTACACTGCTGTGTACCTCAGAGACAGTAACAAAGGAGTCCAGTAACATGGAAACTGTACTGCATCTCATACAACACAGCAACCCTACATACAGTACAAGTAGCATTAAGCTGTTCCACCAGTGAGTTGGTTTAGCGTTGTTTTTAGAGCGGCAGTGTATGGAGCCCTGCAGTCCTCTTGCTTTGAGTAAAAAATGCACTCCCGTATTCCTTGTGAACGAACACCATGTTGAGTGTCAAAAAAAGTCAACTCCACCTTGGAACACTCTGCTCATGCACTATTTATTTCTTTTTTTTTCTTTTGACAAAATACATAACCCCCCACCCAACCGCCCTTATCAGCAACCACCACCCCACTCCCGACACTGTCCAGAAATATAATAGTGACACTGGGGGGTGCCCAATCCCCCAGTGTCTCGATCACAAGTCCTCAATGTCCTTCCCCTCTTATCCACTACCATGCATGTGCAGTAATCTTTTTTTTATCGTCTGATAATAATAGGGCTTGCTGTCGGTTCACCCAGCTTCCTTCCAGGTCCCTCTCCCATTAGAATTGCAACAGAATTGCATAATTGAAGCTTAGCTATATTACTACACACTCAATCTTGATTGAAGTCCCTTTAATGCATTGTGGAGCTGCAAATTCCCAAAACCCATGACCATCTGGTCTTCTCTTCTCCCATCCCCATCCTAGTCCAATCCTTACAAAAAACAACACATACACCAATATTTTTTTTTTTTATGCAGGTTTCAGGCAGCTTAACTTTTAAATATATAAGTAAGGAAAGCAAGCACTGTCTGCAGGCCAGGACAGAAGCAGCTTCTGTCTGCTTCTGCAGTGCTGCCTTGCTTGCTTGCTTTGCTTAATGCTTCTTATGGAAGAGCAGTTGAGGATCCATCTCCACCACCACCACCACAACGGATATTAATTCATTCAATGCTTATCTGTTCTGACTCCCATCCCAATCCCAAAACAACAAAAGAAAACTGAAGAAGTGCCCTGGCCATGTCCAATTCCCGTCCTGTCCTAACCGGTATGTCCACTGATGCCCCCACAGTGAGACATATCTGCAGTCAGATGAAGAGCAGAGCTGCCAGCCAACTAGCCAAGCCACTACTGCCACATGCCACCCACTGCCAGTAGTGCACAATCCCCTTCCCCCCAAGCACTCAGACCTGCCCATGGAGCAGATAGAATGTTCTACAGGTGCAGCTGTGGCCTACAAACATGATCATTATCCCACGGTCATCAGTGACATGGGAGAAGTGGTGTGTTGGGATGTAGGAGTCAGGGGTGGAGAGCTAAACAGAGCAGCAGCAGCAACACCCTGCCCCTGCAGCACAGAAGCAGTATCTCCATCTGACTGTCTCTGGACTGTCCGTGACCGAGTGATTAGTGACCTCTCCCTCTCTGGTTCGCTTCCAGTAAGTAAGTGTTGTTGACTTGTTATGTGTAGTGCAACCAAAACTCTACTCACTAAACAGGGGGTCAGATGACGAAGTGAGACATGGGTTGGGTTGTGTCGGGTCGAGATGGTCATGTGACAAGGAAGGGACTCTGTGGCCATGGGAGACTGAGTTGCTTGCTGTTCCTCAGTGCCTGTGCCTTTTGCATTGTGGACTTGCAGTTCTAAACATCTTGAGTGTATATGGCATTGGTCATGGATCTAGACTTGAGAGGGATGACACGGGTGATGGGACTCAAGTCAGGTTGTGTCAGGGGGGTCAGGATGACTGGTGGTGGCACGGCTGGTGGGGCAAACATGCAATTAACGAACTGTCTCCATAACATCATGAAAAATAAGATCCAGTCGCTGCCTGAGCCAGTTTTTTCAGCCTACTATTTCCTGGCTGAATAAAATATAAAACAGAATTGAAAGATATTTAACAGAGGGGCCAGGGTTGCCCCCTCTCCTCATGCATGTCTCTGCTAAATAGTATAACTATAACAGTGCTGAATTCAGAAGTATAGAGAAGGTCCATGTGAAAGGAAGCCAGGTAGATTTACAATTTACACACCAGTAGTACACTTGGTATACAGTATTATCAGTTACCATTACTTTATTCTTGTGGACGATGAGTAAGAATGCATACATACAGCACTGCCCTGAGATGCATGCTGCTTGCCATAGTCCAGCACCCGTCCCAGTGTTGTTGTTTTTACTGGATTTTTTTTTCCCCTGGGTTTCTCTTTCTGTGTTTGTTAGCTCTGCTCACCTTTTCTGTCCACCCTAGGTACCTTATTAAAAAGTGTCCCTTTACTCAACATTCCTAGTAGCTACTGCTGTATGGACCTAGAGGATAATAAGCTGAAACCCAGTGTATCAGTGTTCAAAAATTAATCATGAACAGGCTGTAATATCTGGGCTTTTTTTAAACTGTTAATAAAAATGTTCATAATTTTGCTCTCGCTGCTTTCTTTCTTTCTTTTGTGATAGTAGCAGGTTGCATCTAATGGATCTCTATGCAAAAGGTAAGAAAGTGCAGGATGCTGCAAACTATAGCCAGGGCCTTTGCCAGTCTGTCTGTAGTATGGGGAAGCAATGCCACTGACCGGTGAACATGAAGAAAGGGCATGTAAGACTGGGGGGACAGTTTTAGGCTCAAAGAAAAAAAAATCAGCTCTGAAAAGGATAACAACATCATAATATTACTACATATTATAATTATAACAGTGACAAATTCATAAGTACAGAGGAGTGTCTGAAAAGACACCACTGCAGATTTACAATTTAATGATTCCCAAATTTCTTATTAATAAATCACACCTAACGTGTTCAGGTTTTTAATTCTCCACAAAAAGAAACTTTATGTATGATGTTTACCTTTCTCCCCAAAAATAAAAGAAGTCATGTGAACATTGCATTGAAACCAGATGCTTGGGGCCCGATTCCAGAAGGCATGGTGCAAGTCGACAACAATTGAGACTTGTGCCAAATGTCGATGCACTGAGAACCCTGTGCCCAATTCCGGAACAGCCAGGGTCACTGGCAGCTAGGTTCATGACTTGCGGCACCCCAAGCATTGCACCAATGGGAGGACATGCCTCAACAGGGTGTCGTAAGCCACTGTAAAGCCCACCAACAGGATGCAAGCCCCTACCCCAAGCCCCCGGTCCCCAAGTAATGACCCACAGGGCTGAACATGTCACCCCACGTACCCGAGAAGTGCCCTTCAGGGCTGAATATGTCTTTCCCCCCTGAGAAGTGCCTCACAGGGCTACACATGTCCCCCAGTCCCCTAGCACTGATCCCTGATCACCAGCTCACCAATAATATTAATACTGTTGTGCCCCTAATTCCCTGGTAGTCTAGTGGCCTCCACCCCTCCACCTGGTAGTGCCAGTCCACCCCCCCACATCCGTTTCCAGTTGGTGACTGGGACATCTACCTCTCACCTTTATGGCCAGCCACCTACTGAGCTCCCACTGAGTGTGTACTACTGTACACAGTAAGCACTCAATGAATGACAGCTCATTCATTGAGTGCATATTATATACAGAAGCACAAGCTCAGTCAGCGGCTGACCGTGGAGGTGAGTGGTGGGATGTGCCAGTCACCAACTGGGAATGGGTGCGGAGGGGTGGACTGGCACTGCTGGGTGGGGGCTACTAGACTACCAGGGAATTAGGGACACGGCAGTATTAATATTATCGGCGAGCTGTGGATCAAGGATCAGGGCTTGGTGAAGAAGGGGGGGACATGTGCAATGTGCAGCCCTGCAGGGCACTTTTTGGGTACAGGGATGAGACATATTCAAGCCTGTGGGGCACTTCTAGGGTACAGGGGAGGAAACATGTTCAGCCCTGCAGAGCAATGCTTGGGGATCGGGCTTGTGGGTGCCAGCAGCCTGCAGAGAGCTTTCCAGGGTATGTGCCAATGAGGGATGGGGGGGCTTATGTGGGAACATGGGGGTTGGCTGTTGGGTGCACATGGCTCAGTGGTGCATCCCCAGTGGACACAGAGTACATTTAGATCAATGTCCTCCAGGTGTTCTCTTGGAATAGCAAATGTGCTTTTCCGACAGCCACCCTCTTGGAATAGGGCTTAACTGCTGCCATAAACCCTCTTGTGCTATGTCGCAGTGGGTTTATGGTGTAACTAGTACCATAGGACCACTTCAATGTAGGCAGCCTGCGACTTGTTGCAGGCTGCATTTTGGAATATTGAATGTCGTTACTCACGGCGCAAAGTGCTACTTGCACCATTTTTTTTGGCACGTCACTTTGTGACATGTGTAACTGTTTTGGAATCAGGCCCTTTGTGTCTAACTGGCTTTTACAGCCAAAGCATAGGGTTTCACTTTAACACCCCTATTCATTCCACTAGTGCTTATTTTTTTAATGAACTAAAGCAATATGACTGTGCCTCTCGGGCACTGAGACTCCACCTAGTTGTTGCTCTGCTGTGCTTTGTTGCAGTCCACAGGTGGCCTTTGATCTACATGTACAATGTAATCTTGCAGCATGAAACCAACTTTCCATACTGCGATCCCAGTTAGTGAGGTAGTCACCATTCTCCAAGAATGCTTTGCTGTACATTCAGACCTCTACTCCCATAAAAAGTGCTGTTTTAGTAGTTGTGCTGGTTTTCTAACTTTCTTGCCTCCTATCCTCTATCCACATCCCCTCTCTGTGTATACATGCCACCCCATGGAAATCAGGTGGTGTCTAACATTATATTACTTACTGGCATCTACAAGCAGGAGAAGCCTCATAAGTTTTTCATGGCTAATTTCTTTTTACTATCAGATCTAGTTAGTGTTTCCACATAATCCATTTTTCTCACTATCCAGACACTTACGTGCTGTCATAGAATAAGATCTGTGTTGAATTGTCTTTTTACACTGGAATCCTCTGATTCTGGATGCTGTAACTGGTGTTAACACTCAGTGGTAATCCTCTGCATTCATTTTTACCTCATAACTGTCTGCATGAGGTGTTAACTGCCCTCTGTACATAAAGGTGAAATGAAAAAAGAACATTGATCAAGACCATTGCTAACTGTCATATAATATGAACATGAGTCTGTTTGTCATTTTTATAAGTTGAAGCATATTACATAGTACCTCTCCGCTTCTGCACTTAAACAATATCAGTGATACAAGTACAGACTTGGTATGGCTGTGTATGGTACGGATAAATGTCGATTAGTAAATCAAGTCTGGAACAGTTTCTTCTGGCGGAGCCCAAACCGGCTTCAACAGCACACATCAAAATGCCTCTGTAAACATTCACAATAATACCCAGAACATTAAAGCCTTGACAAAATTAATGTACTTGTAAAACTACTTAATGGATAGATGATTAGTGCTTAAAAGAATGGCTTCTGGCACTATATCACAGGGGAAATGATGCAGTAGGTATGCATAAAAAGCCAGCCTAACACGGGAATTCAGTTTTATTTGTGGAAAGTTAGTTTTTAATACATGTTTTGCATTCAGAATTGTTGCTCTAAAATGAATCAAAATTAGTTTATGTGGAATGTCAATGTATGGATATCTGAGCATCAATAAATTTTAATGTTCTTTCCTTGATCCTTTCAAGAAATAATTTTGTGAATTCCGTAGGTCTTGAAAGTCATGTAAAAAGCCAGTCACGGCCTAGAAATGGAGTCATAGAAGAAAAATAATCAAAATACCTCACTCCAAAAAAGAAAGAAATAAAAGTGACCATAAAACTTGAAAATAATAATGTTGTGTATGTCTGCCAGAGTAGCCCATTGTACAATAAATGTTTAGTCTTCTCCATGTTTAAGGCACTTAATGAACTCCTACCCATCCATGTACCCAAATCCTGCCTGAAAATAGGCAATCTATGTTTGCACAAAATCTAAATACATAAATGAGGAAAGCTGATACTTAAAAAATAAGAACTAAAGATACAAGTATAACCAATTGAGAAAACAAAATAATAGAGAAAGCCCCAGTCAGAAGTAATACTATACAATGGCAAAAAAAATATTGTGCTCTGATTGGTCAGTCTGAGACTGGACCCGTGATGTTATCCCAGTACAACATCACGGGTCTAGTCCCAGCACTGAGATGACCACATCAATCGTTATGGAGATCACTCCACACAGCCCGCTTGAGTGATCCCCGCTGGACAGCACAGTTAAAACATCGCTGCTCCAATGGCATCTCCAATGTTCAAACTTCCCTCCCAATATTCATTTCAACAACAACAAAAAAGCTGATTGTCAGGTTTTTTTTTTATTTTTTTTTTCAAATCCTTATATCAGCGAAGTTGTTGGCTTCATTCAACACGCGATCAGCGAGCCGAGCTGAGACAGCATGAGACTGCCTGTATTCAACTTTGCGCAAAATCTACAGCTACCACTTCATTTTTCATGCAGCTCGCAACCTGCATTACTAGCTCCCGAGTCTCAACTCCTTCACAACTAAAACTGAGATGCCCCCTCTTAACACTCACCATTCCATAAAAAAAGTCACTTTCTTTTTTTTTACTTATCATACACCTCCGTAGCATCCCCTTCGCTTTTGATCGCACAGGCACAGCATCACAACAGAGCATGAGGTCAGCCATTGTCTCAGGAAACAGCAGAGAGTGGCTGGTTCCAAAAGTGGCAAACTTAATCCCGAAAGCTGCAAACTTAATCAATTTTGGCCATGTGCCTCGTAGCGCCATCTCCCAACACTTCATCTAAAACTTCACCCATCCCAACAGCTGCTCCAATAGTGAACATCAGTTACCATTCACAGAAATCAGACAGTCTCCACAACTCGCGCTTCCTTCACAACACAGTTTCTTATGGAAAAAAAAAAAAGAAAACTAGATGAACTCGATTACATCGGAGGAGCAGTAGGCGGGGGGGCAGACTACAACAGAAAAGAGAACAAGTTTCTATACAAAGAATGGGCAGGGACAGCAAAGAAAAAGTAGCTAACTAGAAATAGCACCACCTACTGCACAGAATAGAAATTGGACTTTTTTGTTAAAAAGTATACCTCCACATACAAAAAAATTAATAAAAAAAACTTAAACAAATATATATTTTTTTAATTTTTTTTTTATTTTCTCAAACGAGCCATTGTATAATAGCAATAATGCACTCCAGGGTGTTTGTTGTGCTGGGATAACATCACTCCTGTGGTGATTAGTCGCTCTCGGCCTGCGGCCTCGTGCCTAATCACCCCAGGCGTGACATTAACCCAGCACAACACACACCCTGTTGTGCATTATTGCTTAAATACAGATGACTATAGATGAGATCACCCAGTCTGTTCTTCAGACAGATGGTTGAACTTGTGTAGTTGCTTACCATAGAGTGCATTTTTTAACAGCTGGGGTAGGTCACAACTGCAGGGACGCTGGGACTGAGTGTATACAGAGTGTGTATAATGCAGATTATTGGGGCTCATTTACATGGAGATACAGACAACTGTATTGCTCCTCGCCATGGCAGTGCCTCAGAGATGCAGCCTTGTCTCTGATGATCTGGGTTTTACCTCTGGCCTCACAAACTTTGTCATCACTGATTAGCTTTTTTTTTTTTCACTTCATAGCCAGGATACAAACAGAAAAAATTGTTCTTATTTTCACCAGGAGACATGACTAAGAGAATGATTGTTCTTGTGCTGCCACAGCATGTCTGTCTGGCATAACTGTATCCTGGTCTATTACAGGAGGCACCTTAATCTTACGACGCTGTCCAGACCACAGTCTCTGCTGTCGCCCTGTGAACTGCTGCACACAGTTCTGTTCCTCAAGAATACAAAAAAGCTCTACATTGCCTGTACCTACAACCCCCCCATCGGGAGCATATCGGGGCTGTCCTCCCTCCTTGACATGGTTGAGTCACTGG
Source organism: Neoceratodus forsteri (assembly GCA_016271365.2). NCBI lineage: Eukaryota > Metazoa > Chordata > Ceratodontiformes > Ceratodontidae > Neoceratodus > Neoceratodus forsteri. Next base: position 1,372,194,014 of record CM057450.1, on the reverse strand, counting down.
CTGGGAACAAAGAGCTGTTGATACTGGGAGATCTCAACCTGAATCGACTCGGTGGCAATGTTAAGATGTACGAGCCTTTCCTGGCTTAGCTGTCATTGTCCCAACTCAGCAAGGAACCCACCAGGTGGTCCCTCGCTGGTGGCTCAGGCTTTCTCCTAGACTGGGTCCTGTCCAATAGGCCAGAGAGGATTAGCTGTTCTGGAACGCTCTCTGACTCCATCTCCAACCACTTCCCTGTGTTCTGCATATGGAAGGTCCCCTCCCTGGAAATTCCACATAAAGTCATCCAAATTCAGGACTTCTCCTGGTTTGACCTGAGGTCTTTCTATGATGACCTTTGGCATACTGACTGGTCTGCAGTCTGGAATGCTCATGACCCAGCCTCTGCCGTCAGTCATTTTTTCAATGCCTTTGGGACGATGCAGGATAAACATGTCCTTCTCATCAGGTGGAGGGTAAGGGGGGTCCGCTACCAAGTGGTTGCAATGCAGCCTCCTTACCCTCATGAGGACTAGGGATAAATGCTGGGCCAAATTCAAGGTCTCAATGGACCAGGCCATACTTCAGCAGTAAAGAAGGCTCAGGAATGAGTGTAAGAAAGAGATCAGCGTGGCAAAAAGTGAATTCTGTAAAGTGGCACTGCTGAATTCTGCAAAAGACCCTAGGACTTTCTGGAGGAACATAAAAAACATAGTAAGTGGGTCCTCCAAGGGTGAGGCCACTGATATGCTCATTGATGGTACTGCAGTAGTTGTAACAATCCACTGTCCATCACCAATGCATTTAACACACACTTCTCTGACCTATCTGCCTTCACCTCCCTCTTCTCCCCCAGTGGAGTTGATAGCTGTGACCAGGACTCTGCCTCACAACCGGCTTCCACTTCCCGACCATTATTCTACTTCAAGGCTGTGATGGCACAAGAGATGCAGAGATTGTTCTCTTGTCTTCCCCCCCCTTCTTCAGCGCCAGCCATGATGGCATGGAACCTAAGCTCCTCCGTCTTGGGGCCTCTCATATTGCCCCCCCTACTGGCACATATCTTTAACTTATCCCTTGCCACCGGGGTCATCCCTGACATATGGAAGGTGGCTAGGGTGGTTCTCATACTTAAACAGGGCAATCCTAAGATTCTGGACAACTACCATCAGATAGCCATACTGTCTGCAATCAGTAAACTTCTAGAGAAAGTTCTGGCTGGGCAACTCGCAGAGTACATCCAGTTTCATGAGCTGCTGTCTCCTGAGCAGCATGGCTTTCATAAAGGTCACAGCACAGTAAAGGGCTCTGCCCTTGTCACTGCTGCTTCTGGGATCAAAACTGGTATGGACCAGGGTAAACTTTCGGGAGCCATTTTCATTGATCTATCCAAAGCCTTCAACCTAGTTGACCATGCTCTGCTCTGCGCTCAGCTTAGACCATTTGGCCTGTCACCTGCTGTACTCTGCTGGTTCTCTAACTACTTGCAGGGTAGACGGCAGCTGATCAAATACAGCAAGGTGCTCTCGGACACCACTGCTGTGTCTTCTGGTGTTCCCCAAGGTTCAGTCCTGGGGCCCCTGCTTTTTTCCATTTTTTTGAACAACTTACCTGCTATCACCTCCTACTCCAGGTCCATTCTATATGCAGATGACCTGGTCATCCAAACCCACTCCCGGGACATTGGGGTCATAAACCACCAGTTAAGTGAGGACTTTAGGAGTGTCCAGTCTTGGATAACATCTCACAAGCTGGTCCTCAACCCCAAAAAAACTCAGGCCATGCTCTTTGGGTCCCTGGCCAAGATAAAGGCCTTCCCTGCCCCCTGCATATCACTGGTCTTGATGGAGTCCCGGTCCTCATCACCAGCTCCATCAAATATCTTGGGGTTACACTGGGCCCGCAGCTCAACCTGGGACTCCATATCCTTAGTGTCTGCAGAACGGTTAACTGCAAACTGGGTCTGGCCTATCATGCTAAGAGCAATCTTACTCCCACTGCCCACCTTGCACTGGCAAGAGGTGTGTTTCTACCCTCTCTATGCTATGGGCTTCTCCTGTTTTCCCACACATCCAAAACCCACCTCGCCAGGTGGACTGTTGCCTACAACAACATCTGTTACTTTGCACTTGCTGCCCCTCGACTCACCCACCACTGTGACCTGTACAGTAAGCTTAGTTTGCTCTACCCATCCAGTTACTTAACTTTCATATTGGGCTGCTTCACCGGCAAGGTTCTTGGGACTGGCACCCCACCTGGGTTGGCGGAGCTCCTCGTACCGGCGGCCTCCCCATCATACTCCCTCAGATCCCTTGGACACGCAAATGGGGGACAGAGATTTCACTGCATGTGCCCCCAGACTATGGAACTCCCTTCCTGTCCAGGATCACACCTCCCCCTCCCAGGCTTGCCTCTGAACCTCCCTGTGGAGACACTTAAAGCTCTTATCTGTGTGTGGTTGTCCCAAGCCTCCGTAATCTCACCTGGTCCCCTGCACTAAACATCCCTCCTTATCCTCCTTATGTTCTGCTTGTCTGCATGGATTCAATTACACACCCTAGGTATGGGGTATTGCTCTGATGGTGCCACCCCCTCCCCTGTTTCTGGGGACTGTTTATAATTTTGTATATAATGGACTCATTCTGTAGAATGTTTTGTATATAATGCGCTGCTGCTCACAGCTCTGGTGTTCCGATGTACTTGTTAGGCTTTTGCACCTGCTGACTATGTTATGTTGCTGTTTTTTCTGTGCAACAGCCTAAGATGTATCTTGTAGTACCATGTCGTATTTCCTGTACTCTCCCGGGTCGTACCTGATAATAGGCATATGTACTGACTAGTGTACCACCAGGTTAACAAAAGCTTAATAAATAAATAAATAAAATGTCATCATCAGAATGATTAATTTAATTGACACATTTGTTTCACTTTTGCCCTTTGAATAATTAATCCCAGGGAGTAAACTGTCACTTGTTCCCCAGCAAAAAAAAAAAAAAAGTGCTTGGGATGTATCAGGATCTGACTTGTTATAAATGAAGTGAACAAGGTCAGAAAGGAGCAAGTAGTAAACAAATTACAGTATGCAAAAAAATATAGAAGCACTGAAACTGGTGTAATCTAAGACCTCCATTTGTAGGCTTTGATTTGGTGTAAATGGATTTGCCGTTTTAAGTTTAAATAATAGCTTTTGGCTCTGTTACTATTTTGTGTTCCCATTTGTAATTGCAGCTGTCTCATTGCACGTCAGGTGACACAAGGTCATACTACTGTTTAAAGCTGCAAAGGAATTAGATCAGACAAATTAAGTCCTGATTTTGTAAAATGAACAACACAATTACTTCAAATTTAAACTTAACCTTTAACAGTAGTATGACCTTTTGCAAAAAAAACAGTGATCTCCCTTGTCTCTTAAAGGTAGGTTAAATAAGATTATATTTTTGTAACATTGTTTTCATTTCTAAAATCATGAAATAAGAAATGGAATTTATAGGCAACTATATTGTGAATGAATTTATCATGAATGGCGCTGTAATTGTATTAGCAGCCTGCAATATGTAATCAAGTGTGCCTTTACTGCTATTCTTATATTTTACTTTTTTTTAACTTCACCTGTTTCTTTCTTTAGAGCACTTTGTTCATGAATTAAGAAAGTGTATGGGCATATGATGTAATTAGTAATTGATAAGTGGACACAGTTTAATAGTGAACTATGATTTGTGTTAGCTACACACACCCTGAAGGATTTACTGACCCGAAGCCCTGGGGATTTGAGTGTGGTGAGTTTACTGGCTTCTCTCCTACTTGCCGATGTAAGTTTATTTTTTTGTAATAAATAGTATTGGTTCAGCATTCTGACCAGGCTGTCATTATCATTTGATATTTTTCTGTTTTTCTTTACAGATGGAGTAAAACAGGCTAGAGGTGGAGGAGGCTCCACTGGAATGTGTAGTGGTTTTGTAGAGTTGTCATCAATTACTTAGCATTTCTGTTTGCAGTACTTTACAAATGGGTTCTAATCAGGGCCAGGGATTTGGATCCCTCCACCACGAGCCATCATCAACATGCACATAAATAACCCTTATTGAACTTGATCAGAGTCACTCTGAATACTTTATTTGGGAGATACTCTGATTTGTTAGTAGTTTATATTTTTATACTCTGGTCATAGATTCATAGCTGTTTCCAAGTTCAGGGGCAGATGCCCATGAGTGAACTTGCCATCACAATTCAGTGGTGGAAGGAACATTTTCTGTCACCCTTTTAAGTGTCACGCCTTTTCTTGAACTGCTGAAGATTATTGCTATTAACAATATCTTCAGGAAGTGAATTCCAAATTGGAGGGATTCTGAAGTGCTTTTTTATTTTCCTTTAAAAAAAATTACAACATTGACCAGGTATCAGATGGACAGAAAACAATGCAAATGAAACTAGTTGCTCCTTTATAGGATTGCTATATATACTTTGCGTACTTTCTCTTTTTACATGCAGCACTGAGTGAAAGAAAGGGGCAGCTTCATAACCTTGTCCTGCAATTTCTCATCATATAGTTTATTACATTGCAATGTAGTGCCTTATAAATCAAGTTCTAATCATGCTGAGCATGTTTTTTTAAACATTCTTTGTGATGTGTAAGTACTTCTACTCTAAGGATAGAATACAATTTGTGTTGGTGGATTGAACTCCCCCCCCCATCACATACACAAACAAGGTCAGAGTAATTTATAGTGTGACCCCATAGAATAATGTTGCAGTAATGATTTGGTGTAATTACTGTGGTTTTGCAACATTTTTCATATTTTTATATGTCTTATGTTCTAGATCTGACCCCCCCCCCATTCATTACAAGTCCATGCTCGGCTGGTCACTAACTGATATTGTGCTGTTGCAAACTGGCGGTATGAACAGTTGTAATTAAGGCTTTCAAAATTCCTATGCTTGTCATCAGAATTCGGACTTGGAGACTGCTCTGCTTCACCATCTACAGTAATGAAGTCATTTTTTTTGTTTGTTTTCTTTTTTTTCTTTAATCTCATGTAGAGATGCATGTTTACTATTTTCCTGCCTACAAATGTGTAAAATTCCACTGATCACTAAATGCAAGGTCCTGTCCAGCCAGTGAATTCTACATGAATCCTGTCATGTGCTCTGATATTACTAGTGATAGTGCCTGAGACAGACAGACTCTGCACTCAAGTTTTGTACTGAAACCAGAGAGTGAACGTCTTTGGGGCATAGGGCCTTCACTCTGCCATTGTGGCAAGTTTTTGTCTCCCATACTCTGTCTCAGTATACATCTTTCTGGAGAAGTTCTGAGGCTCTCTCACACGCACAGACAGACAGACACGCACACACACACACACACACACACACACACTCCTTCCAGCAGTTAATTAAGATGCACATGAATGGAAAACTAATTTAACCCCAAGTTCCTCAGCTGCAGCCCTATCGGCTCTGGCCAGAGTTGGTTTACAAATTGCCACTCATATTACATTATTTTTCAGTGCATAACCTGCACAAGAGCAATGTTTGTAAAATGATTTTGCAACTCAGTTGAACTGCATCTGCAGTCTCATTGAAATGCAATGTAAAATTGCATTTTAACACTGAAGAAACAGTTTTTGCAGGGCTTTGTGTGTGATCAAACAACACCTATGCAACTCAGCCAGTAATGCTAAAACAACACATTGGAGGAACAGTTTAATGTGACACAATGCCACTACCTTCAATGGCCTACAGCTACTGAAGTCACCTTGGCTCCCTCTGGAGCAGTTTAATCTAATGATAGCAACACAGGTCATCCATTCTGGCAATACCTCTCTGATGCACCAATCACAGCTCCACCACTGCCCACACCTTGCACTTCAGCCTGTCAGATGCCTTCCCCCTCATTCAATAGCAGCTCCTCCTGGTCAAGCACAAAGTAGACCAAGTTGGACAATTCCACAGCTGACCACCATGTGTCCCGCTATTAGGCCCTCCAGACCCTCATGCACCTGTCTTATTTTTTTTGCAGTTAATGTTTTTATTGATGAATTAACACAAAAGTTACATAGGCATACATTTAATGAACCACATTGGTTGTAAACATGTTTGATACATATTTATTGCAGGTGGAAAAAGCAATCTTCATCAGTCAGAGTTACATTCCTAGTCTATCCTTTAAACATTATATTCATCTGTTAGTAACTATGAGTTCAGGGTGGTTTGAGTAAGTCTTTGGTGCACAATCCTACAGAGATGCTATCATGCAGGTTATGCATTTTCAGATAGGGAGACCAAATTTCTTGCTATAATTGGCAGGTGTTCCTTGCAAAATGGGTCAGCCTTGAGTGGGAAACCAGTGACTCCATAGCCTGAAGCCACTCCTAGAATGTTGGGATCTACTGGGTTCTTTATCTCCTAAAGATTATTCTTACCATTTCCAGTGAGGCCTGAGTCAGCCATAGCAAATGTAAGTTTTGGACTGGGTCATCCTCGAGTACACTACCCAACAACCAGAAGCTAGGAGTTGTTGTTAGACTCTGATTTATGATTTTAGAATGGAAGTGCCTCATCTTGGCCCATAAAGGATGTAAGAAGTGGCATTGCCAAAGGACATGTAGTAGGTCAGCCCCTGGGTTGTTACACCTCTAGCAGTTTTCCTGTTGCAGCAGACCAATTTCATTTAGCTGGGATAGGTTACCATTGGTGCAAGACCTTGTTTTTTTATCAGTAGGCTAAGTTGGTCTACACATTCCTGGTGGGCCATCCTCCAGCATTTGGTCCAGGTCTGGGCAGGAATCTATATGCCTAACATACTTTCCCGCTTAACTTTGGCCTGCATAGAGGGATCTGGGGCTCCATCTCTGATCTGCCTCTGTATAGCCTCTGCCAACCCTTTCTTTTTTGTTAACCAAAGTTTAAGGGGAAGCTTCTCCCTGTGATCCCTACAAGCAGGGCCACAAGAGGAGCATTTGCATTGGGTTCTGACCCACTTGTTGTATAGGCTTCTCGGTTGCAGATATTGTCAAAAAGATTCTTTAGGAAGGTAGAACTTAACACTTAAATCCTGAAAAGAAACAAAGGTTCCAATGCCATCCTGTATCAGGTCCTTGAATGTGCTGATCGAGCTGTCCTCCCACCTCACCCAGTGTATTCAATCAATCAAATCTTTATTTATTCAGGCGAACATCGTTGAGCACAGCTCATTTGCAAGATGGACCTGATAAGGTCAAGGTTCAATAATTGGAACATATACATATACATATATATTTAAAACACTTATATATACAGTAAGCAAAGGCAGAAGTTGATTAAAACATAACAAAACAAGGTAGGACATATGAAAAGCACACTAGACAATCCAATATATACATATCAACAATGGAGGTATCATGACATACATTCAACATGTGGCACCCAAGACTTCCAAGATTCCTGGGCAAGCCAATGTAGACAAGGAGACACAGTGTTTGAGTGACTGAAAAATGGTGATCATAGCCTCTGATAAGTGACAAGGTAGGAAGGGGTATGAGGGACTAGAACAGGGGCTGTACAAGAGGTGTATGGGAGTGATAAGGGCTAAGGTAAGGGCCAGGAATTAGTGGGCGAAGATTATAACCAGGAGTTGAGAGATCTGTGGAGATAAAATTATAGGGAACTGAATTGCCATAATATGAAGGCTGCATGAGAGGGAGATCTGTGGAGATAAATTATAGGGAAGTAAATTGCCAAATTATGATGGCTGTCTGAGAGGGGGAGGGTTAGGAATGTGAATAAATTAGAACTTGTGGAAGCAGTTGCATTTATCTGGGAAGAGACTTAGATAAAGATGTTTGAAGGATGCTAATGATATAAGGTTGAACAGCTTCAGGGTCTTCTGTATAGTATTCCATGATATAGCTAGAGTATTGCTGATAGCAGATCTCCCATGCCGGGTGTTGACTTTAGGCACCTTGAGCATGATGAAGTTGTGGCTTCTTAGGGCATAGGTACTAGCTGTGGCCTGTGTGAAGCAGTCTAATATATAGTTTGGAAGCTTCTTAGTCAATGCTCTGTAAATGCACAATGCAGTATTTCTGTTTCTTCTGAGGTGTAGGAACGTCCAACCGACTGCAGCATAGAGAGAGCAGTGATGAGTGTTAAATGGAAGATCTGTTATGAACCTTAGTGCTCTGTGGTATAGTGTATCCAATTTGCTTAGGTAGGAGATGGGGCAGTGACTGTAGAGGAAATCTGCATAGTCAAGCACTGAGAGAAATGTGGCCTGGACCAACCTCATCTTGGAGTTTCTGGTTAGGAAGTGCCTTATTCTGAAGAATAGACCAAGCCTCTGGCGAAGCCTTTTTAGAAGTTCTTCAATGTGATCTGTGTAGACAAGTCTGCTATCTATCCACACACCCAAGCACTTGAATTTTTCTGGCTTGTTGTCTATGCAAATGTTGGGATTGTTCCAGAGAGGGGTTATAAACACCTACCCCCAAACAGTATTTTGCCAACTTCCCCATTTTCTGTCAGGACTGTGCAGTTTTTGGGAGGTTGTGCCCTAGGTAGCTGTTTGGTGATATGTCTTTCAATACCGTCTTTTCTATTTCTGTCCATGCCAGTAAGAGGTTGGCTTGTTTTTCCAGACTTTGGCATGTTTTGGCAGTTATAAAAGCATAAGAGTATTTTGTAAAGTGTGGAGGGACCCACCCCTCTTTTATCCATGGTGCTTGCAGTTAGGCTGTACTGTATCTGGGAGGCATCTGTCCCCATAGGAACTTACTCATTAGCGGGTGTAATTTGTGTTTCCAGAGCTCAGGTAGCAATATAGGAAGGTGAGAGATCAAATTATATATCTTGGGGGCCATCATCATCTTTATAGCCACAGTTTTGCCAGTCATTGATAAACGCAAATGTTCCCATCTCCTGAAATCCTTCAAGAGCTGTGCCCACACTGGGGAGAAATTCCTGTCAACCAAGCTTGCCATGTCCAATGACAATCTGACCCCTAAGTACTTTATTTCTTTTAGAGCCCAATAAAGTCCCATTTCTACAATCATATCTGAGGTTGTGCATGGGTTCAAGGGGAGTATCTTGGACTTTGTAATGTTAATTATTAGCCCAGAGATGTTTCCAAACTCCTTTTATGTGCTCAGTATGGTCTGGATTCTATTCGTTATGTCCTCAGTCATTATCATGAAGTTGTCAGCATGTAGCTTAGTGTGATACTGCTTGGGCCCCACAGGTATCCCTGCTGTTCTGGGGTGCCTTCTAATAGCTGCTGACAGTGGTTCTATGGCTACTACAAATAGAAAGGGGGCGAGGGGGCACACTTGTTTAGTACCCTTGTGTAGTTTAAAGGGGAGGGGGATGGCGTTAGTTAATACCTTAGCCCTAGGCCTCGTGTACATGGTTTTGATTCATGATGTGAAGTGTGGCACAAAGTTATAAAGATCCAAGACTGCATGCAGATACTCCTACTCCACAGGATCAAAAGCTTTTTGAAGTCAACTGTCACTATTGCTGCTAGCATTGAGAGTTTTGCTGCGGCCTGCATCATGGTAGTTATGGCTCTTAGATGGTCCAAACTATTCCTCCCTTTTAACAAACCTCACTTGAGCCGGGTGTATTATGTTGGGGAGTATCTGTTCCATCCTCGCTGTTGGCAGTTTAGCTAGTATTTGGCATCCACATTTATTATCAAGACTGGCCTATAGTTCCCTGTACTTATGTGGTCTTTCACATCTTTTGGAAGAATAGTTATTATCGCTTCCATTCCAGTGTCCAGCAGTTCTCCCTTTCCTTGGGCTTCTTGGATCATCCTGAGCATCTGGTCTGTTAACTCAGTCTAGGCCATTCTATACAAATCTGCAGGGAAGCCATCACTCCATGAGGCCTTATGTAATGCCATGCTATTAATGGCCTTATTCAATTCTGTTTCTGATAGGGAAGCCTCTAATCTCTACTTTTGGGTGTTTGATAGACTGGAAAGGGGTAAGTCCCCCATGAATTTTTGGAATTTGTCTCTATCCCACACAGAGTGAAACTCACACAGATTTTGATAGAAGTCAGACGTAACCCCATTGATGTCTTTTTGGTTATATACCAGTATCCCTTGTGTGTCCTTGAGCATGTGAATGTGCCTGTCAGCTTGTCTCTTTTTCAGCCTATATGCTAACAGTTTCCCTGCCTTTTCCCCCTCTGTCCAATATTTGTACTGTGCTCTTCTGATATGGAGCTCTACTTGCCAAGTTACTAGTCTGTTCAGCTGTATCCTCAGAAACGTAAGCTTTGATATCAGACTCGGGTTCTTTAACTTCTGTGGACCCTTTTGTACACCTCTTCCTTCTCTTGGAGTATCTTTTCCAACTTACTATATCCGCTTCAACCTCACTCTGCTTATGCCTATGTGTGGCAAAATTTATCACCCTCTCTGTTATGGTGGCATTATATGGCTCCCACATTGTGACCACAGATGTGTCTTCTGGGGAATTAAGTTGGAAACATTTTGTTGTTTTCTCCAGAATGTCTGATAAAATCCTCATCCTGCAGTAGGAGGGGATCTAGTCTCCAGGACATGGATTTTTTCCTAGTGGATGGCTCCACCTTGAGGTTCATAACCACTGGAGCATCTTCTGATAGGTATATAGGCTCTATATGAGTGTCCCCCACCAGCGCAGTAAGATGCTCTGATGCAAACTAGTAGTCTAACCAACTGGCCATTGCTCTGGCAGCTGAAAAATAGGAATAGTCTTTATCTATCGGATGCTGGAGTCTCCAAGTATCAGAATTGGTGTACGGCAAGTAGCTCTACAAATGCCCTGTGTGAGTGTGTATGTGGCTATTATTTTGCCTTAGACCTGTCCAACAGGTAATCCATTGCCAAATTGCAGTCTCCACCTTTTATAATCCCTTGGTTGTGTTAAGACAGCTCTAAATTTTCTGGGCGACATCATGACAAAAGTCTGGAGCATCCTCATTTGGGGCATCCTAATTCACTAATAATACTGGTCCAATGGGGGTACATATTTTGACCATTACCCAATTGCCCTCTGAATCACAATCGTGTTGTATATGTTTCCAGCAGAGCTTTTGGTGTAATAGTATAGAGACCCCTCTCTTGGTTTTCCTCAATGTGCTGTGGTATTCCCAACCCATTCACTCCCTAGTTAACTTCTGGGCCTCCTTAGAAATAAGTTTGGTCTCTTGTACAAATGTCACCTGGGTTTTTCAATTCTTAAATCTGGCTAGTATCCTTTTTCTCTTTATAGCCGAGTTCAGCCCCCTCACGTTCCATGTGGTCAGAACCCCATACCCTGAGCTATCCATTATACTGTATATGCTTATGATTCTTTTCCCTTTATAGAAGTTCACTATCCTCAGCCTTCCCTTATTTTCATGTCTCTGCCCACCTTTCCAGATACCCCTTACTGATTGTTCCTTTGTACCTTGCCTTTTTGTAGATCCTGCGTTCTTTTCCAAGCTTTCTTTTGTACTCATTTTGCTCACCACCCTTACTCTGCCTATCACATCCTTAGTATACCTGCCTTGAGAATTCTTAATCCAACTTTTTATTGTTTCCAGCACTATGCCTGCCCCTTTTTGCTTTAATGTATTTTCCCCTGTCTGACCTTTTAATTTTAAACATCTTAACTATTAACACAACCATCCCATGACCCACAGGAATACCTTTATTATATCTGTACCTTTTTCGTATTCTTTTTCCATGGATCTGAATTCTCCTGGTGGATCCAGATTCCCCATTACTTCTGGAAGAATCCATGACCCTAGAACTCCCTCCGGGGAGTAGGGGTATTCCCATCCAGATTCCAGCTGGAAGTGTGTCCTGTGTCCTATTTCTTGGACAAACACCTCCTTCTTTCCTGTTCCCTCTCTCTGGGTTCCCATTCTAAGCTTTTCCCTTTATCTATTTTTTCAGGGGCATTTCTCTGGAGCTGTCTTTTTTCATTTTACATGCATGGCAATGTATCTTAACAATAACAACATCTTGTAACACCTGAAAAACAGAGCACTCTTCAATCAAACTTTATATCCCAGTAACCTTTGGGGGTCTATAACCAATGTCAACCTCATTAATACTTTAACAGTGGCTTATACGTTATTCAAAACTTCCCACCTGACAGTAATTTGTGGTCACCATCAATGCAGTGTACTCAGCCAGTGTATTGGGGTGGTGAAGTTGTGGGGGGTCCAGTGCTCTCATTGTGCTCGCACCGTGTACTGGGTCCCACTTCTTAGACCCTCACTGCACCTAAAAAAGGGGAAAAATAAATGTGGCACATGCGACTCCATCCCTCTTAAGTCAGCCTGGCATCCCCAGTCGAATGAACTGTTTGGGAGCAGCGCCACCACTGCCGAAGCCTCTGAGTCCTATTCTGAAGTACTGGCTTGCTGCTTCTGTGAATCTATGTCCAGTCAGGTTTCCATTTGGACAGGTTACTCCCAGGAGGGGTTTTTTCTACCCTGTCTATATCCTTTTCCTTTGATCTTCATCACTGGTTCACCTCTCCTGTACTCTGACCCTATATCCATACACCCGCTTGGCCCATACTCATATACGGCAACAGCTGCATTGCTGATCAGTCATTGCAGAGTGCCTTTCTTGTTAAAATAATTTCCCCAGTTAATTAGTACTCCCTCCCCCTCAGTGTCCCATTATGCCACCCCTCCTGAAATTGCATTCTTGGGTTCTTTGTCCTAACCTCTTTGGCCCCTCATACCTTTTACCCAATCACAATTAGATTTCCACCATATCCCCCTCTAATCACTGCATTAAACAGTTCCTCCACATTTTTTACCAGCATTTCCCTTATGCACAGATAAATGAGGCCTTACCTGCAGCTTGTCCCATACAAAATTCCAGTTCCTGGATATATCACAGGCTAAGCTCTTCATACTTCCTCCTCTTGTCTTTGGGCCTTCTCCTGTTGTTCTTCCTGTGGCCTGGGTGGATGTGGTAGCTCTTCACTAACACCTGTAGCTTCCCTAAAGGGCTGAATACAGTCTATCCGCTTCTCTTATATTGGGGACCAGTCACTTTGGGTACTTGTGTCCATCTCTTTTGCAGTGTCACCGGAGCCTTCTTTGTGTGGCAGCTGTAGGTCAGTCGGAATGAGGTCCCAGAGGGGCACATATTTATTGGAAGTTTTTACTGGTGTGAGCCCTGGGATTGCACTACCTGCATCCAAGAAGTGCAATTGGCTCTGTAAGGTCCTGGACCTGGCTCTCCTTGGAGGGGAAGATTTTACTGCACCCAACTTTTTGTTTTTCTTCTTTGGCCTGCCTCTTTAGACCTTGTGCCATCCATCATCCTCTGTAGTGTTATCAGGCTAGTTCTGACTCTGTGCAAGTGACATATCATGGATAGTGTCCATCAGGAGTTGGGCCTCTCTTCGTGGCATCAAAGGATGATGGGGAGGCTTATTGTTATTTCCAGTGATGTCTCTCAAAAACTGTTTCATCTTGTTGGGATTTTGGAAGGTGATAAAGTTCCCTTGGAAGTACACCCACAGCATAGCCAGGTACCTCAGGGAGGCAGGAATATTTTAATCTGTATGCTGCCTGTTTAACCACCCATATGTCCTCCATTTCTTCAACAGCTCATATGAATAGTCTTGGTAGAACTGAATTCTATGACCTTCTCAGAGGATCTCCCCTTTCTCTCTTGCAACTCTGACATAATACTCCTTTTCTGGGTACCTCAGGAATTTACACAGAATCAGCCTGGGGCATTCTCCATTCTTCTGTCTCAATGCAAGGGAGCGGTGTGCCTGCTCCAGGTCTAGTGGAGCCCCGTTATTAATTTGCAGCATTCAGGGGAGGGCCACTGTCAAGAAGGCTGTCATGTCCCTGCCCTCAATCCCTTCTAGTATCACCACAATGTGGATATTTTTTCTGCCTGGCTGTATTTTCTAGGTTGTTGATTTATTAAATAGGTATTGCAGCTGGATATGGTGTTCTTTTAGTTGGGTAGAGTGATCTTGTATTACAGCCCCTTGCTGGGATATGTTTGTCTCCATGTTGCTTACCCTCATGGTGAGAGCTCCCAGCTTTTCATTTGTAGTGGTAGTTGTCACTTTAACCTCAGCAGTGTCATCCAGCACCTTGCTCAACATAATTGTAATTTTTGCCAGCTCAAGGTCTACAGACATGGGCTGCTGATGTGCCATCTCAATCTTCCATTCAGGTGACACTTGAGTAATAAAACAGACTTCAGACTCTCACAACTGTTTGAAAAATCTGCCACTGCTTCTTATGTGTGGCAGGCTGAAGTATGATACCAGCTGACAGCATGGGTCTTGGTGATAACTCCGGTATCTTTCATCCGATTGGCTTAAAAAAGGTCTTGTTTTACAACTCTCACTTTAAACTCTCTCCATCCACTTTTTCAGGTATTTTTCCAAGCCTTGTTGAAACAAATCGATTTGCAATCAGCTCCAGGAATTCCCTCCTTGTAAATTACAGTGCCATCATTTTGGATGGCAAGCACCCCTCCATGCAACTGACTGATATTATTAATTATTTTTCTGCCAATTCCTTCATACTCCTACAACTGCTGTCAGAATTCTCTTGGTTCTACTGACTAGGCTGGGTATTAGAATGGCATATTTGACATTTGCATAGCATTAATGTCAATTTGCACAGCATTAAGCATGTTTATGGGTGGGAGATGCTGTCAAGATGTGGATGGCAATGTGCGTTCTGGGCCCATGGTGCAGATGCTCAGCACTGCACTGCTCATACACAATGGCATATCATGTCATAGCATGCATGTCCTCATAGCTGTATGACATCAGCAGATATCACCTGATGTCATAGCCATCGCCATGCTGGCCATAGTACTGGACAGAGAAGAGCAATATCCAAACAATGTATCCAAATGACCTATTTTTGTAACTTGTGCCCTAAATCTATATTTGCATATGTTTACTGGAATGTATTTATTTGTTTGCATGCATAATTGCACCTGGGACATGTAAAAGGAGCAGACAGCACCACACAGCTTCTACAGAGGTAAATCAGGCAACTAGAGTTAAGTATAGTTTGCAATGGCCTACAACATGGACTTGGTGTTCATAGCAATTGGTTTATTACATAAACAAAGGGAGAAAGACCAAGAGAGAGATTATAAGGCTAAGGAGGGAAAGGGAGTGTGTGGAGGGGGACCAGGAAAAAGCAGATGTCCTGAACAAATATTTGTTTTCAATATTCAGAGGAAAGGGAAGGTGGGGGAACCACAGTTAAGTGGCAGGAGCATCAAAGGAAGGGAGGCGGACATCAGTCCATTTACAGAGGAGAGAGTCCTAAAGGAACTCACAAATATCAACGTGGTCAAGGCAATGGGGCCAGACAGGGTACATCCAGGGATACTGAAGGAGCCTAGAGAGAAGCTGGCTTCACCGCTGACAGTCCTGTTCAACTATTCACTGGAGACGGGAGTGGTTCCAGAGGACTGGAGGAGGGCAGATGTAGTTCCATTTCACAAAAGTGGTAGCTAGGAGGAGGCTAGCAATTACAGGCCAGTCAGCCTGACTTTGGTAGTGGGGAAATTAATGGAATCCTCAGAAAAGGAAAGGATTGTGGAATATCAAGAATCCAGTGACTTACAGGATCTGAGGCAGCATGAACTTACTGGGGGGAGGACATGTCAAACAAATCTGATATATTTCTTTGCGTGGGTGACCAGGGAATTAGATCAGGGTGGAGCAGTGGATGTAGCCTACATAGATTTCAGAAAGGTCTTCAACATTGTTCCACATAGGAGACTCTTAAACAAGTTAGGTAGCCTGGGAGTAGGTCTTAAGGTTTTTAACTGGGTAAGAAACTGGTTGGGGGATAGGTGACGGGGGTAGTGGTAAAAAAAGTTCACTCAGAGGAAGGGAGTGTGATCAGTGGGGTGCCACATGAAACATAGAAACATAGAAACATAGAACTTGACGGTAGATAAGGACCGCTTGGCCCACCCAGTCTGCCCATTTCCTTACCTACTGGATAAGCTGCAGATCCTAGTTAACCAGCAGCATGGATCAGTACTGGGCCAGTCCTCTTTAATAACTTTATTAGTGATAAAACAGAGGGGTCAGAAGGGAAAGTATGTATTTTTTCATATAACACAAAGATCTGCAACAGGGTAGACACTCCATGGAGGGTGGAAAAATTGAAGAGGGATCTATGAAAGCTTGAGGAGTGGTCAAGAGCATGGCTAATACATTTCAATTCAAATAAGTGCAAAATCATGCACTTGGGCCACACGAACCCAGGGGCAGAGTACAAAATGGGGGAAGTGGTACTGGTGTCCACCAAACAGGAAAGAGACCTGGGTAATCATCTCTGATGACCTAATGGTGGACAAACAGTGTGCCAAGGCAGTGGGGAGAGCCAGTGGGATGCTAGGGTACACAGGGAGGAGTATCACCAGCAGAAAGAAGGAGGTGGTGTTGCCACTGTACAAATCATTGGTGAGTCCTCATCTAGAGTACTGTGTCCAGTTCTGGAGACTGCATCTCTGGAAGGACATAGACAGAGTAGAGGCCGTCCAGAGGAAGACAACTAAAAGGGTAAAGGGTCTGCACCAAAAAACCCTATAAGGAGAGACTAATAACCTCAATATTTACATGCTGGAGGAAAGGAGGGAGGGGGGGATTTGATAGAAACTTTCAAATACATCACAGATAGAAATAAGGTACAAGACAGTAGAATTTTTCAGAGAAAAAGGTGCTCAAGAACAAGGGGTCATGTTTTGAAGCTGGGGGGGGTAGACCTAGGGGAAACATGAGAAAATACTTTTTCTCAGAAAGAGTGGTGGATGCATGGAACAGCATCCCATAGGTGGTGGTAGTGGCAAAAACTGTGATGGAATAGCTGGCCTGAATCCAGATGATGGAATATTGATAATGGGGGGATTTAAATCTCCCAACAATAGACTGGGAAAAAGGTATGAGCAAAACAGCTTTTGAGTAAGAATTTATAAGCATACTGGAGTTTATTGGATTAGTATAATATATTAAGCAGCCAATGAGGGGTAATTAACATCCTTGATTCAGTTTTAAGCAATCTGGGAGACTCTATAGCCAAGTGCTGTGTAAGTCACCCGTTAGGGAATAATGATCATGACAAAGTCAAGATTGTGATTAAGAACATGCATACAAAATATAGAGGAACAACACAAATAAAATGTTTTAGAGAATCAGATTTTAAAGGAATGCAGAGGGAAAATTGAAGTTGGAACTGGGCAAGGGAGCTCGAACCAAAATCTCTAGAAGATATGTGGAATACCATTATTGATAAATAGAATCAGTTAGTTAATACATATGTACAAAAAAACCCAAATACAATAATAAAGGAAGAATATGAAATTTGCTATTGGTTTAACAAAAGGGTAACTAAACATATGAATAAAGAAAAAGAGTTTATAGGAGGGTGAAAAAAAGAGAGACTGAGGAGGATTGGGAACAATACCACAGGTTAGTTATGGAATATAAAAAGTATGTCAGGAAGGCCAAACAAGACTATGAACTGAGCCTAGCAGAAAAAGTCAAGAATAATTATAAATCCTTTTATTCCCACATTATCACACAAGAGGAGGCAGTGTACAGGTAGGCCCTCAAGTTGATAACAAAGATGAACTAATAATCGATGATAAAGAGTTATTGGATATGTTAAATCAATATTCTGTGTCTGTTTTTAACATCAATATGGACCTGGAACTTGAGGGAGAGGATGTCTCTGGAGCTATACCGATGCTTATTAATGAGGAGGACATTAGGTGTCGATCATGATTTCTTGATCATAAGTCACCTGGGACCAAAGCTGTGCATCCAAGGGTCCAGAGTAAGTTGGCGGCAGAACTATCAGGACCCATGGCAAAGATCTTTCAAGAATCCCTGAATATAATGCAAGTGGTTAGTAGTTGGAGAGAGGCTACAGTGCTTCCCATTTATAAGAAAGGAATGAAGGGAGAAATGTGATAATTACAGACCTGTCAGTTTAATATCTGTCTTGGGTAAGGTGTTGGAGGAAATCATTAAGGAATGGATTGAGGAACATCTTAGAAAAACAGAAGAATATGATGAGTTACAGCATGGTTTCACAACTGTCAGGTCCTCTCAGACTAACCTACTCCAGTTCTATGATGGGGTGAGCAAAGCACTTTACCGGGGTCTACTGGTTGATGTGGTGTTTTGGAATTTTAGCAAGGCATTCAACAAGGTGCAGCATAAGGAACTTATTGAGGCCTTGCAAAAGTTAGGCTTACTGTACATAGAAATATCATGAGTTGGGTCAATTTGTGGCTAAACAGCAGAAGACAGCAAGTAATCTTGAAAGGGTACAGATCAGACAGGGCAGAGGTCATGAGCAGCGTGCCACACAATTGAGAGCAAACTTCTATGTTAAGCCACATTTTTGAACTTCAATAACTTTGGAGCTTTTCAATGGATTTGAACACAGATTGGCATGCAAATTCTCCAGGGGCATGTCTCTTGATGTGGCACATTTCATGTGAATTGGTTGTGAGGTTTCCGAGACACAGAGTGTCAAAAATCCATAAATTTACAATGTTTTTGCTGTTTTTTGTCTGCCTGTATCTGAGAAACAGCTTTAGGTTGTGGTCTAAAACATTCAGGGTATAAAGCCTTTGCAATACAGATGTGCCTTTTGAAGGATTGGTGAAAAAACTATTAATCCATTCAAAAGTAAATACATTTTTGATTTCCTCATTATTTCCTATAGGAAAAGTTAGATGTTCTGCACAAAAATACTTTTTTTTCCTCAGTACCTATTGTATTTTTGCATGGAGGGTCACATAGTGCCTACTGTATTTTTGCAGAGCTCTCTTTAGTTTTTGCAGAGCTCTCCTGTGTCCACCATCTTGTTCCTCAGTTAACGAGAGAAAAAAGAAATAAAATACATAAAAATGAATGGATTTAAAAAACAAACAAATATCTGAACCTAGCTAAACAGGACCCATTTACTACATTCTTATGTTTGTTTGTTTTAACTTTCCCAAGAAATACCTTTTCTGGGCTCCCGAAATCCCAGGTGCTGAGCTTAGTGAGAGGATGGCTTCTCCCATGTTCTCTGTATGAGAACAGCAGGATTTTTGTGACGTCTGCAGCCAATGCTTCAACTCAAGCTGCCAGCTGCACTCTCATATGTGACATGCTGTTTCTCTGGTGTCTAGTGGCACCCTCCACCCTCTGATCGCTATCCACTATCCCTGGTGTCTAGTGGCACCTCCCCCACCCTTTCATTAACACTTTTTATTTATTTATTTATATAGTCTGACACCGGGATGGCCACCCACAGTGTCAGATGTCCCCCAACCCCCCACAGTCCATTCTGTTGTATTTGCCAACACTGGGGGGCCTAATTCCCATGTCAGCACTAGAAGCACCCCCAGCAGAGTGGGACACTGGAGAGCCAACTCCCAGTATCCCAAGATATGTATTTCATTTTTACCTATAAAGAAGAAAAACATCCCTCGATGTCTTTTTTTTAGCTGAAAAAAAGAAAATGGTCCCTTGTCATCCCCGGCATTCTCCTCCCCCATCCTAACCCTCCTGCTGAGCACCCACCATCTCACACACACACCCTGACCCTATACTTACCGCTGGAAGTCATTGGCTGTCATCTTCTGTGGACCGGGACATGTCTGCACTCTTCAAAGCTAAACCATGAACTGAGGAATCAAGGTAAGTGAAATATAAGGTATTTCAATGGTGTTTTGAATTTATGTTTATAACTTTGCATTTTTAGGAATTTTTGCACCAAATTTTCAACATGGGCATTTTGGGACCCCCACCTCATGAACACTGTGACTGTCATTTCATTAATCAGGCCCAGAAGGAGATTTCATGGTTGCTGCACAAAATCACCTTTTGGGACCGAACAATGAAATTTCACCACAAGTGTTCATGAGGTGGGGTCCCAAAAAGGCCATGTTGAAAATTTGCTGCAAAAATTCCTAACAATGGCCAAGTTATGAGCGTTCATTGAAGTGTTTCTATGCACGCACGTAACTTTGGTAATTTTCAATATTTTAGTCCAAATGTTCAACATAGCCATTTTTTCACACCACCTCATGAACAGTACAGCTATCATTTTTCATATCCTGCCCAAAAACATGTTTTTGCACCTGTGGCATGTAATGACATTTTGGCATAGATTTGAAAATGTTCACCTATGGGGTTTATGAGGTGGGGTCATAAGAAGACTATGTTCAAAATTTGGGGTCAAAATATGAAAAAAAGGGCTACAGTTAGGACCAGTTGTTGCAATTTTGGTGCACCCACTCATAACTTTGGAAATTTTAAATATTTTGACCATAGATTTCTAACATAGCCTTCTTTTTACCCGACATCATGTATGTCACAGCTGTCATTTTTCAAATCCTGCCTAAAATATGTATTCACACCTGTTGCACGGAATGGTGCTGCATTTGCACAGAATTATGTTTTGGCGTGTATTTGAAATTTTTCTGTATTGAAGTACATGAGGTGGAGTAATAAGACAACTGTGCTGATAACTTGGTCACTGTTGTCCTATAAATAGAATCACAGGGCCAGGAGGGCCCAGTGCTTCCATGGCTATATACTGTACATATATGCATCTATGGAGGGATGGGAGTGCAGGGTCAGAAGGGCCCTGTACTCCCACAGAAAGAAATATGATCATAATATCTACAAACGTAAGGAAATTCTTTGCAAAATACTTCATTAATGCTTCAGTTAGGGTTGTTACTAAAGCAACAAATGCAGAGAAATGTGGTGTTATGTTTTCCAACCGTAACACCCAACCCCCACCCTGCAGACACTGACAGACGTCAGAGGTCAGAGGTGTGGCTTGGGGGTCATCAGTCCTAACACTCACCCCAATCTCCTATACTGTGCCAATCTAAGCTTATTTACTTATAGAATGGGATGAGCATTAAGGCTGATTACCCAAAGCCACCCCTGATTTAATCAGGTTCAAGTTCAGTGGGCATTCATCTGCATCCCCTTCCCCCGAGTCGTGCCTGAAAATAGGCAGGATTTGTCTAGTGCACTTACCCAGTCAACAAAAACTAAAATAAAAATAAATAAAACAAATTTCTGCTGCCAATAATAGATCTCAAAATTCCCCCCCCCAACCCCTGTCTGGGTCTGTGATTTTTTTCAAGACCCCAGAACCCTAGGGATGCAGCATTATGTCCCGTTTCATTGAAATGAACTACTATTGGGTAGAAATACAAAATCACACATACCGCCACAATGCAAAGCATCATGTGCTTCATATGCAAATCACCACAGAATATTATGCTGGTTCAACTTTAAGCAGAAATGCATGGTGCCAAAAAGCCTTTCACACAGTTTGTAAAGGGTGCCAACAGAAGACAGAGACATGTGTTTCATCCTGTCAGGACTCATCAGTATGCCTGACTGTTTGACACCCCAGTAGAATGAACCAGCTATCCTAAGATGGTCTATCTGGGTTATGTTGTGGTGAACCCAGTTAAAACAAAAAACAATTTAAAAGACAAAGAACCTCTGTACGCAAGCATAGAGGCAATGGTTACCCCAAAGGGCATTTGGCCGGGAAGCCAAGTTTCAAAGAAATACAAAATCACACATGCCCCCACAATGCAAAGCATCATGTTCTGCATATGCAAATCACCACAGAAATACAAAATCACACATACTACTGGGTAGACTGTACATTGGACAAATAATCAGAGGATTTAAAAGGAAAACTATGAACACAAAGGGGATATCAGAAGCAAATATGAAAATTTCCTATAGCAGTTAATTTTAATGAATCGGGACATAGTGGTGTATCCCTAAGGTTCTGGGGTCTTGAAAAAATCACAGTCCCAGACAGAGGGGGGCATTTTAGAGATCTATTATTGGCAGCAGAAATTAAATGGATTTTTTTACATGAAAATACTAGACAGAAACTTGGAAACTAATGTAGAGACTAACTGGCAAGCGTGCATTTAGGCAGTATTTTGACTGGTGGCAGAATGCTTAATGAAGTCCAGACCACAGCATCCGACAACACAACAAAAAGAATTTAGTAAAAAATAAATCAGAAACAGCAAAGAATTGATAATAATATGCTCATACAACACAGTGACCTACTAAGAGAAAGCATAGGTAACAACATGATGACATCAAGAAAGTTTGAACCCAGCAGGTGTATACATATAAAACAAACAACCTTGTTGACCTCTTACTATTATAAGGCACAAAACTGTGTATAGAAACATAGAGGTTGTCAGCAGATAAGCACCGCAAGGCCCATGCAGTCTGCCCATTTTTTCTACCTTATGAATGTGCCACACACCTTTACACTGTCAATGACGTACAGTATCTATCCGTATTCATCTGCATTGTTCCTTTATGCCTATCCCAAGCCTGTTTGAAGCCCTGCACTGTATTCATAGCCACCACTTCCTGAGGTAGGCCATTCCATGCATCCACCACTATGTATGTTTATTAAATGACAACTTAGGAATATTGAGAATAAGATATTCAAGGTTGATATATTACTGTTGAATTGCTTTATATGATGTAGCATTATCAGGAGGCAACATGTTTTGTTATGTCTAAGCACTGTTGCTCCTCATACCTAGCCAAGACTCATTAGAAAGGAAACATTCAATGTGGACAATCAGCTGTTATAACTGTAAAATGAACATTTATCAGCTAATATAACTTCATACCAAGACTAGAACCAGAAAAGGTGTAAAACTGCCCCAGATAATGGGGCGAATTTGAAGAAATAGGTGTCCGTTTTGTGACTATCCTGTCCAACTCTATTTTGAGTGGGAAGCTGCCAATCGCATCCGCGCATGTGCAGTGGAACGGCATGATGTCATCATGCATGAGCATCATCCAGTGGGTATTCATAAAACAGGCACAAAAAGTCTATAAAGTGGAGTAACATAGAACCTGAGAGGAGCCGAGAGGCCATTTTTCAATGCTGCATTTACAAACATCCTTCATAAAAACAGACAAACTCCATATAGTAAGTAGCATAGAACTTTTGAAAAACATTTAAGGAGAGTCTCAAATGAATCAGTATATATGGAACTTATAACTAAAACATTGATACAAATGATTATGTTTTACAGAACTCTAAAAGAGCTTAAAGAAGTCTGGAAACATTTGAAGTTAATAAGCTCACTCAGTTAAAGAGAGGTACAGGTTGATTAACAGTAGATACAATATATTTCAACAAGTTTCTCCATGCCTGGCATTAGACAACAAAAGAAAGCATTGTGTTTTTTTTAGGATACAAAAGTGAGACAGAAATATAATTGAAATACTGAAAGCCATGTCACAACACAGATTGATGTACCAAACAAGAACTCAAAAGTATTGTGATATGATAATCAGTATAAATATCTAAAAATAAGAAAAAGAATGGAACCAGCAATGTATACAAAGTAAAACATATTTTATGTATTAACAGAAACAAGAATACAAGAATAATAATAATAAAATAAAGAAAATAAGAACCCTGTTAACAAGCTCCTTATGGGAGTGAAACATAAGGGCAAATAAAGAAAAATAACAGATCACTTCATGAGTGAGACTTCATCTTTTAAAGGGCCCCCTTTTCTTATTATTGTATTAGAATATTACAGAGCCTCTGGGGAGATGACGAACTACAGAAAAAAGAACATACACTCCATTTCCCACCAAACCCACACATGTTTACATTTTTCCACACCACCTCATGAAAATGTTTTCCCACACCTGTGGCGCAAAACGACATTACAGTTGCATGGAATTACATTTCAACAGTGATTTATAACTTTTCTGTACTAGGTACATGTGGTGAGGTGATAAGAAGGTTATGTTGAACATTTGGGATGAAAATAATTTAAGATGGCACAGTTAAGACTATTTGTTGCAATTTGACTATTTCTGCTCATAACTTTATGTGTGGAAGCTCAGGGGCCACAGATCCATGTGTTTCCACAGCTACACACATATGTACATATGTGTATCTGTGAAGGGACTGGAGGCATGGTCCAAAGGACCCTATGCTCCCACTGTGACATATGGATACTGCTACACTATCTGGATGGAGGGATGGGACCGTAGGATCTGAAGGACCCTTGCCTCCTACCCTGAGATATGGATACTGTTGTACTCTCTCGATGGAGGGATGAGAGTGCATGGTCCACTATGATATATGGATACTGTTGTGCTATCTCAATGGAGGGATGGAACCTGCACTCCCACCGTAACATATGGATACTTCTGACCCTGTGCTCCCACTGTGACATTCAGATACTGCTGTCCTATCTGGATGGAGGGATCCCACAGGTAAAATGAGGATACTATTATGCTACCTCAAAAAGTAAGTAAATTAGCTGCAAAAACTTGGTTAATGCATCAGTTAGGGTGAATGCCATAGCAACAAAAGCAGGGAAATGAGGTGTTAGGGATTTCAACCCTAACACCCCACACCCAGGGTTCCCACTCTACCACCCCACTCCATCCTCCCACCCTCCACACACCAACAGTCAACTGAGTAGCCCATGGGGTTGTCAGGCCTGACTCTCACCCCATTGTCCTATATTGTAACATGTAAGGTTGTTTACACGTGGAATGGGGTGAGAGTTAGGCCTGAAAACTCCATGGCACACCCCGATGCCTGTTGGTGTGTGAAGGTTAGGGGGATGGGGTGAGGTGGAGGAGTAGGAACTCTGGGGGTGGGGTGATAGAGTTGAAAACCCTAATGTCTCATTTCTCTGCTTTTGTTGCTATGGTATTTACCCTAACCAATGCATTAATGGCGTTTTTGCAACATATAACATCTAAGAAGTGTGGGGGAAGGGGTTTGGTTGGCAAAATTTGCCAACAACACAAAAGTAGGATCTGTGGACAGAGCACTGGAGATGTAGAAGGGCTGCAGTTAGAAATCACATGCTAGAGCAGGGTGCAAGGAAGCCCCAGTTGGTGTTTAATTTGGATAAGTGTGTTGTGATGCACTTGGGAAAATCAAGTGCTCAGGCAAGGTACACTATCAGGGGCCACACATTAAGAGAAATAACAGATGAAAAAGACTTCAGGGCAGTAATAACTTGGGACCTTAAACAGAACAAGAACTGTAATGATATGGCCAGAAAGGCTAGAGGTATACTGGGATGTATATCTAGGCACATTGTGAATAGGTAAAGGAGGGTGCTACTGCCACTGTTTACCTCTCTGTTGTGGCCTCACCTAGAGAACTGTGCACTGTTTACATCTCCTTATGCCAACATAGACATTTTACTACTAGAGGGTATACAGAGACAGGCTACAAGGATGATTAAATCAGTTAGACACCTACCTGTAAGTTACAGAGACAGGCTGAAGGCTCTTGGTTTATACTCATTTGAGAATGGATGATTGTGAGGGTACATAAGTCTAGTCTTCAGAGCATTCACATGACTTGTGGGACTGCCTATGACTAGAATTAAAGACCAGTTGCCATACCACGAGATCACATGAGCTACAACTAAAGGCGGAATTATATCATATAAAGAAAAGAGCTGCCTGGATCACCAAAGGGTTGTGGACTTATGAAATGGGCTGCCATTTGGGGTGGTTGGCAGTGCAGATATGACTACTTTTAAAAGGGGATTAGACATTTATTGTATTACACACATTGTGTTTGGCTATTCCCTTTGAGGTACGGGCAAGCTGCACATGGGTGACTGCCGTATTTGGCTCAAAAACTCCTATGAATCATATGAATTCAAGAAAGCATGAGATAGGCACAAGAGAATGTTAGCAGATACTATAGGAAAGGGAAGACGAAAGCCAGAGATCAGTAGGGTCGGTGGTATTACAGTTGGTAGGGAACATGGGCAGAGTAGGTGAGCCAAGTAGTCCTTATCTGCCATCAAATTCTACGTTTCTATATTTATGCTGTTTCTAAAATTGCCTGTTTCAGTATCTGGCTACAACCTCGAATCTGTGATAGGCAGACAGCTCACTGTGTGTTCAACCCTGACCTGCAAGGACACGTATGTGTCCTGGCCAGTGGGCACTGGAGACTGCACACCACTGTGAGGGGTATAATTATAGGGGGGGGAAGGGGGCACAAGTCCCCCCAATTTTCTCCATTACCACATTTGTCCCCCCCAACATTTGATTTTATTCAGCCCTAGCCAGCATGCAGCATTGCTTGCTTTCACATGAATCTGCTGCTGCTGCTGGCCTTAATCGATTGGATTTGGTGGCGCCGGAGCGGCGGAATGAGGAGGAACATGACAATTCCATTGCCAGGGAGGAAGCAACTCAGCTCACAGACTGCAGCTGTCATTGCACTGGCCCAGAAGTAGTGTGCCACTGCCCTCCAGCCCAGTATAGAAACTAAACTAACCAATCACGAGATACGAGGAGGAGGAGGAGCAGGCAGGAGACTGACTGTTGAATGCGTGCACTAGTGTGAGGTGAGGAACAAGTGTCGTCGAGCCATGAAATTCCCAAATCCAACTGAACTGTGTGTCTGCCAGGCCCAGTGCCTAGAAACTCATCATCATGTTGGTGGTGCTGCCCACTGCTTCATTTGTGCCTGTTCCTGTTGGTCTGTCAGTCATTGGTCCAACTGCATTTGCAACTGTCCAGACCACCATTTTTCTATTCTGCTATTACACACAGGGGAGGCTAGCACTGACTGGGAGTTGAGACTGGGAGGGAGACTGAGTTCGGGCCTCTGGGGGGTCAGTGCGTGTAACTGTAATAAGGGCTCAGGCCAGGGTGACTTTCGGGTGAGACCGTGAGAGAAAGAAAATCAGTCCAGAATTGGATACAAGCGCAAGCTCTAACAAGCTAACTTAACAGAGCAGAGGAAAGGAATAGACTGCTTGAGGAACTTGGAAGCTGCTGGTTTCTGGCATTGCTGCATCTGAGAAGCAGGTAAGTGTGTACTATTCCCTACGTACATCTGCTGCTGCAAATTAAACTGGAGGGGAGGGGACTGACTGAGAGGGAGGCAGGGGAGGACTGACTGGTCTGTGTCTGTGATGTGACTGCTAGTGATGTTGCAGTGCAGTGGGTGGGAGTGGTTGACATTATTTTGAATTATAGGGTGGGGGAACTGGGGGGCTGGGAGCAGGAGGACTGATGACTCACTGGTCTGTTTGACTGCTGGTGTGGTGCTGCTGCAGTGCGGTGGGTTGGGGGTGGTTGAGTTATTATTTATTAATGATTGGGGAACTGGGAGTGAACTTGGAGACAGAAGGACTGATAACAGTCTATCCATGACTGCTGGTGGTGCTGCAGTGGCAGTGCAGTGGGTGGGGGTCAGGGGTGGTTGAGTTATTATGATGGGGAACTGGGAGTGAACTGGGAGACAGGAGTACTGATAACAGCCTATCCGTGACTGCTGGTGGTGCTGCAGTGACAGTGCAGTGGGTGGGGGGTCAGGGGAGGTTGAGTTATTATGATGGGGGAACTGGAAGGGGACTGGGAGGCAGGAGGACTAATGACTGGTCTGTCTGTGACTACTGGTGGTGCTGCAGTGGCAGTGCAGTGGGTGGGGGGTCAGGGGTGGTTGAGTTATTATGAGGAACTGGAAGGGGACTGGGAGGCAGGAGGACTAATGACTGGTCTGTCTGTGACTGCTGGTGGTGCTGCAGTGCAGTGGGCGTGGGTGGTTTACTTATTTTGAATGATGGAGTGAGGGAACTGGGGGACTGGGAGGCAGGAGGACTGATGATCACTGGTCTATCTAACTGCTGGTGTAGTGGTGCGGCAGTGCATTGGGCGGGGGGTGGTTGAGTTATTTTTTATAAATGATTGGGGAACTGGGAGTGGACCAGGAGGAGGCAGGAGGATGGATGACCGGTCTATCTGTGATTGCTGGTGGTGCTGCAGTGTGGTGGGTGGGGGTGGTGTTTTAGTTATTATGATGGGGAGGGGACTGGGAGGCAGGAGGATGGATGACCGGTCTGTCTGTGATTGCTGGTGGTGCTGCAGTGTGGTGGGTGGGGGTGGTGTTTTAGATATTATGATGGGGGCCTGGGAGGCAGGAGGATGGATGACCGTCTGTCTGTGATTGCTGGTGGTGCTGCAGTGTGGTGGGTGGGGTGGTGTTTAGTTATTATGATGGGAGTACTGGGAGGCAGGAGGATGGATGACCAGTCTGTCTGTGATTGTTTGTGGTGTTGCAGTGTGGTGGGTGGGGGTAGTTCATGGTTCAGTTATGAATGATGGGGGGGGCACAGCAGATAGCACAGTGCCTGCAGTGCCAAACAAAATATAAAAAACAAGCAGAGAAGGTGGTAGGACGTGGGAGGGAAATTGGGAATTACTGTTTGCACAAACAGCTGTGCTAAGCTCCAGCTGACAGGGACCACATAGTATTGGCCATTTGATTTGGTGCCAGTCAGGATTAGGGAGCACTTGGGAAAAGAAGCCTGCTGCAGTTTGCAAGGCAGATTACTGTTATGTCTGAAGTCACTGGGCCAGTGGTTCTTTATCTTCTACCAGTCCAATACAGTGTGACCAGCGCAGTCAGCAATCAGCAAAATAGCACAAAACTGCTAGTAGTCTGCAAGAAGGCAAGGGTAGGTGGTGGTATTTCTGTTTAAAGGACATTTCTGGCATAAGGTATTGTGCTTCATAGCCCAATACCTTATGCCAGCGTGAACTAATCTGTGAGAAATAAACATTATAGTGTATGGTGGAATGTTCCTGTATGCCAAATTCGGTAGAACTACAACCCTGTGACGTAACTTGCTGTTATACCATCTTGAGGACATCACA
Source organism: Neoceratodus forsteri (assembly GCA_016271365.2). NCBI lineage: Eukaryota > Metazoa > Chordata > Ceratodontiformes > Ceratodontidae > Neoceratodus > Neoceratodus forsteri. The sequence continues at coordinate 1,372,165,299 of CM057450.1, read as the reverse complement.
TCAATGGTACAACAGCATGGAAAGCTCTTGCGCATGTGCGTAAGTTAAGCGCCACATTTCGAAACTGGCTGCGCAGTAAGAAATGGACCAAAAAGCAGGGAATGACAGATAAAGCAAGGAACCAGTGTCATATTTTCCCTACCAAACAGCAGCCATGTTTAAATGTATTTCACAAAAATGTTTTATCTGTGAGAACGGGAGACAGACCAGGACTGATTGTGACTCGTTTTGGGGGGGGGGTGGTGGTAATGTTCGAAAACACGTTTTTTTATTTTTTTTTTTAACAAAAAGTAATCCTCCAGCAGTGAATTCCTGGTGAACTGAGCCCATACACTGTCACTATGCAAGATAATGTATGTGCATCAGTTAAGAACCTCTCTGTATTCACGTCTCGAGGTTACCAGGGGAGCAGTAAACCTCTCGAGCTTCACTCTCGAGGTTTACACAGTTGTCATGGTAATCTCTCGAAGTGAATACAGCATTGTTGTGAACTGATGTCCATACATTATCCTCTATGTTTACTCATTCTTTTAAATAAAGAATGGGATCATAGCTGGCTCCTTAGCCACTGCCAGCCGATCCCTTCTAGCTTCCTAGTATGGCCACTCCCCCCAGAGCCCTATACAAGTGTATGGGACATCTTTTAAAAACAGTTCTATGAAGATTTAAGCAGTTTTAGAGGGCAATGAAAACCACTGCTCATCTAATATGGACCCTATTAGTTGAGTGGTGGCTTTCATTGCCCTCTCAGACTGCTTAAATCTTCATAAAACTGTTTTTAAAAGACATCCCATACACTTGTGTAGGTCTCGCCCCCATGCTGTCCCTGCTCACATGTCACAAAAACACGGAGTGCAGGGGCATAGTGGCCATACTAAGCAGCTGGAGGGGATTGGCTGCAGTGGCTATGGAGCCAGCTATGATCCCTTTATTTCCTTCAAAGAGTGAGTAAAAATGTTTTCTTTTGGCACCAATTATCTCACACTGGTATAAGGTACTGGGCTATGAAGCCCAATACCTTATGCCTTTTTGCTGGAAATTCTCTTTATGTTTTCAGTAGTCAGTCTACTGTACTGTTAGTATCTACAGTCACTGCCTGCTTTGAAAAGCTGAGCTTTGCTGTTTGCTGTTGGGCGTCTCTCCTGTGTGTTGCCCGAGCCTGACTATTGCGTGCTTTGGTAGGGGTGGGGGACTGCTGGCTCTGGTATCTGCGGGGGGGTGGTTATATGGTTAACCTAGCATGCAACTCCAGTGTTTTCCTTTATGTTATCAATATGAAAGTCAAACTGATAAAAAAATAAATCAGACTGTTACCCTGCAGGAAAATGGTATGGTACAAGGGAGGGAGTCATTATGGAAATGAAGTTGGGATAGAGAAAGACCTGTAGATCAAGTTGGGCTAATGGAGCACTGAAAGTATGTAGCCCTTAACCAGTCCAAGAGTGCTGTTATGGGGATACATGATGGCCCAGTGTGTGATACCGTGTGTATCACGAGTGGACAGTGGCCTCGGCTTACAAGTGGCGGCGCAAAGCAGAGCCACGAGTGAGGTTTCCGAGGTCACTGTCCATGAGTTGTGATACATAGGTGTAATGCAATGGGACATCACGTGTCCATTTTACACAATAGAGCTGTTTTTGGTTACTTTTTTTTTTCCAGGTTTAGCAGCATGAGGAGTGGTGAAGTGACGTGTACACTATGTTGATAACCAGTGATGATGTGTCAACTGTGGTTGATATCTTCACAGTGTACATGTCACAATCTGTTTATCGCACTGTGGTTGTGATACAGATTTTTATTTCATACCATATATCACTTCAACCCTATTGTATAACATTGGAGACCACTACCCCCACCTTGGGTCATGATAAGGCATCTAATCACAAGCTGGCTTTACAAAGGCATTACCCCTAGCATGGGGCAAATTACGTCGCTCAAACAGCTGAGAGATCGAGGACGTTAAGTTACAAACCGAACATTTATATTTACTGTACTCCAGGTTGTGGGAGAGAAGTGCTAGGACTGTGCTAAGTCTATCTTCTGAGGGGGCCCCATAACAATTCACACTGGAAGCATTAACTTGAATGTCCACTACTGGAAACTGACATTGTGAAGTACTATATGGCTTTATTCACACAGTTGAAAAAAATAGAACAGAGTGGTTCCCCAGCATTTGTCAATGGTCACAGCTGAGGCATGCAGTCTGTCTTTCTCAAATACACAAAGGCACTATGTACATTTCCCATTAGTGCAGATCTAGAACACTGTCCAGCCCTTTAGCTAAAAATCGTTAGAAATTTACTTGGAAAACATTTCTTCCCAAACTTGTCCGCTCCTTTTTCTATTGGGTTTGTCATGCACATTTAATTTCCTGAGTGTCTATATAGGTGATGGGTTGCCACACACTCTTTACATCCTCCTGCATTATCAGGGAAAACTTGCACCCTTCCAGTGACCAGCTAGCCCTGACTTGAATTTCAGGTGGCATTCCTCCCACCCTAGCCCCAGCAAGACAGGGTCTGCTATCCACTTGAGGTTATGCAAAATAGGACCTGCCACCCTTTCATAGGGTGTGTTACACGAGGTCCCTGTACCCTAATTGGTACCCTCAGAGGTACACCGTAGACAGCTAACACTTAGATATAGGTTATACTAATATTTAGGGCTAAGGGCATCTACTGTATAAGAGTAGATGCCAGGATATGAATGCATATTGTTGTAATACACTTTGCTTGCTAATACACATATATTCTGCCATGTATTTTCTGTGTATTTCTTACTTGTCAGATGCCAAGACACCTGTGTCCTTGAAGTAATTGTAACATGTAAGACAGCATTGCCATCTTTTGGTGATTGGTACTACTACACTGAGTTATGTAAGACTCTGTATAAGAACTCTTTTGTTCTCAAACTGATGACTTTACAGAATTGTATAATGTTATCTTGGACCGTGGAGCCACCTCTAATTTAGCCAATAGGGCTCATCTCTGTAACTAGAAAAGTTTCTATCTTTTGGTAACCATAGTAATTATCATAGGTATATAATGTAATGCACAAGCTTTACACCTCGGAGACCGAGAGACCCCAAGAGACAACAGAAAACCTCGAGGTGTGGAAAGCTTAGCACTGGCTCCCGGTTCATTGGTAAGAACTGCTTAGGGCAACTGTGATTTATCCCTTGGTAGTAATAAACTTGTTTATTACTCTAATGCAATGTGTCTGTGATTACTTGCATTCCCAATATCGTCAAGAATCTGAAAGTGAGGTTTAGACCTCTCAACAAATTGGTGACCGTGGGCAGGCGACATTTGGTGTTTGTAAGTTTTCACTTGTTGCTTAAACTTTTTCCCTTTCCCCCGGGGACAGTAGGTGTACATTCCCATATCACCTCTCCCATTTCAAAACCAGTTCGTTGTCACTTGCAGAGTCTGGCTGACTTTTCGGGTGTGGTCGATGCGCCTCGACCCACTCCATAGCAGCTTTTGATTGCAAGCCTGCAACTAATACAGTAGCCCGGCTGTGTTTAAAGTACTCGTGCTGTGGATCGATATGCAGCACGCTGTCTTTTTCACAGTTTGAATTTTTGTTCCTTCCCACACAATGGCCACAGTATCAGATATCTGCACAGAACTGAGACTCGATGTCTCAAACTTTCTTGCCCCCCATGGAGGATGGGCTGACTTCGCGCGGGGCGCAAGTCAATCCGACAACCCTATACTGGGGATTTCAACCCAGTATGCAGAGACGAGACAATCAACCAATAAGGGTCACGCTAAAGGGTTGATGGTCGCGGCTCTCTATGCTGTTTTGGAAGCCTCTGAAGCGAGGTTTCGAACCCTTGATCTGCAGATTTCATCTCTTAAGCAACAGATGGGTTTGCAGGAAACAGAATGTATTGGACTGCAGCAGAACTTGGAGTCTGAACTCCAAACCCTGCAGAATGAAAAGGATTCACTATTGCATAATTCAGCCCATGCTGGTGAACAGGAAATATGTATGTTGAAGCAGAAGTGTGAAAGTTTGAGACAGGATAAGAGTCAGGCTGTGCAGATGAATGATTTGCTGAGTGCTGCGAATGCTCAGTTGAGTGATGAAATGGGTGAGCTTCAGGACGAGATTAACCAGGTACGTAATGATTTAGAAGTAGCTTACAGGGACAATTGCGAATTGAGCGCCGCGTATCGAGTTTTGCAAAAGCAAAAGCAAGATCAGGTTGATATGGATGTTGCAAGTGTGAATCACGATGAATGTAGAACAAAGATGGCGGCACTGAACCATCAGCGATAGGTTCTGGCTGGCCATGCTAAGGCAATGGGAGGCGTAGCCCCTGCCTTTCATTCGTCATCAGAAGGGGAGTTATCTGATGATGACGTTGCACAATACAATGCCCAGTCATGCCCCTACTATAGCCCAGACTCCACACCCAGCCATCCACAGCATGGAGGGTCCCGGCCCCCAACTCCCCAGGTCACACGTCGGTGACGTCGTGATGCTCATCATGGGAAACGTCAACATGATGGAGCCCATGATAGGGGGGAGCAGGCCCAAGCCAGGTCCCAACAGCACCTCCGGTAGCCGTTATTAATGTGGAAGACAGGCAAGAGATAGAAACCATGATTGAAAGAGTGATAGGCAATATTCCTCTTCCTGAGAGGAGTATGAGGGCTATTAAAACCCAGATTAGGCAGCTCTTTCAAGAGGATGGCACTCAGGAAGGTATTGTCCACACTGCGGCTGAATCTGCAGCTCACGCAGCCTTGGATGGTGCTCGAGACACTCTACCTTGGCCTGATCGACCCACTAATCCCCTACAAATGGCCTACTCTGTTCAGCAAATTGCTGACAGCACCGGTCGGATGAGTTCGTCTGACAATCTCAGCTGTCACTTGGAGAAAGTACGTTCTAAATGCGAGATACTCAGCCTCGCTGCAGAATATCATGTCCAAATACTATGCCAGACCATCGATCCTGGTTTATGGGCCAAACTCCCCGAAGCTGTTCATCAGGATGGGAACACTACCTTTGATGAGGCTGCAGGTAAGCTCATTTCTGCTCACAGTCCAGGAGTAGTAGGAGTGATGCTTGCATATCCTGTGAAGCAGAATGCAAAAGAAAGTCCAGTGACTTACCACCAGTGACTCTGGATGGCCTACGGAGCAGGAAAGCACCTGGCACAAGAAGCTGCCGATGTAGATCTTATTGAATATAAGACCCTGTTCCTTAGGAACATGATTCCAGCAGTAAGAGAAAAGGTAGAGCCAACCACTTACCCAAATACAAATAGGTTTTACGATATTCTTCGGAAAACCGAGAGGGTGTATCAACTGTATATCCGTGATTTGGGCTCCGGTTCCAAGAAGGTAGCTGCCGTGGAACCCACCTCGGGGACCACGACACACTAAACGGTGGAAGGGCAGGCTCAACGCCAACAGACCCAACATCAGCCAGCCCCTCCAGCTGATAATCAACACCCCCAACAAGCCCATCAACAACAGCAATGGGGTGGGAACCGGAATTGGCATAAGAACAGGAAGCATAAGGGCAGAGGTAAACCACAACAGAGAACAGGTCCCTCATATAGGGAGATAGCCGAAGAATCAGAAATTCCGAGAGCTCCTGGGACAAGTACACTCTGTGGCGGATGCTGTTCCCGCACAAACCTTTGCGGCGGTACAACCAGCAGCCCAGGCCTCAACCGGCCATGGAGACACCAGAAGTACAGGCCCTCAGGCCCATACAGGTCTGAACCCAGAAGCTCCTCCCTATATAGCATCAGTACAGCATGGTGAAGTCATTCACATGAGCCAGGCCCAACCTCTGCATGCTTCCGGCAGTACAGATTGACAATTACAGGCCCCAGTCCGTATTGTAAACAAGCTGGTCTTGGATACAAATGGAAGGCCCTGCACCGAGGCCGAGGTCGGGGGCCACCAACTAGTAGTTTTGCTAGATACAGGTGCAGCTGTATCTGTGCTACATGACGAACTCCTGGAAACGTCCCCTTGGTCCACCGGACGGAGGACCAACATGTCAGGAGTCGATGGCACTAGGCTACCTGCATACCGTTCTCTACCCTTACCGGTAGAGCTAGGCCATTTAAAGGCCTCACACGCTTTCCAACTAATGTTACTGCACTACCAACCTAGTATTATAGGGATCGACTTCCTTGCACCACATGGCTGTGTGGTGGACCTAGCTAACATGCTACTGATACAGATTCAGGGTCAATATCACACCATTTTGATTCCTGATTCACACGTTGTGGCAATGATATCTGCCAATGACAAAGAGTATGACATCATAGATTTGTTCAAGAACCATGAACTTTTCCCAAAGCTCCTACCTATTCTGCAATGACATTTGGAAGTGTTTGCAGTTAACAAGCATGACTGTGGTAGAATGCACACCATCATTGAAGTGCCAGGCCCAGCACATGAGAGGCAAAGGCAATATCCTTTCCCAACTGAGGCCTTGCCTTCTCTTCAAGAAATGATCAAGTCACTCCTCAAGCAAGGAGTAATCAGAACTTGTGTTTCCACTGCCAACTCCCCAGTATGGCCCATGAAGAAACCCACAGATGCCTGGAGACTTACTATTGACTACAGGAAACTGAATCAGGTCACCCCCAGTTGTTCCCCAACTGTGGCATCAGCACCAGATGTACTACGACTTCTAACCCCTGACTTGAAATGGTTCAGTGCCCTGGACATTTCCCATGGTTTTTGCCCATTGCCATTGGCTTTAAGAGTCAATATAAGTTTGTCTTCACCTTTGAAGGAAGACAGTACACGTGGACTTGCTTGCCACAAGGATTCCATAACAGTCCATCCCTCTTCCATCTCCACATGATGGATGCCCGCGAGAGTTTCTCTACTACCCAATGTCTCTTACAGTATGTGGACAACCTGTTGCTGGCCACAGCCACACAGGAATAACATTTGGATCTCTTAGATGAACTATTGACTCTCATTCAGAAAGCAGGCTTGAAATGTAACCCAGCAAAAGCACAATTGTGTCAGAAAGAAGTATTCTTTCTGGGTCTGAAAATAACTGACCAAGGTCGGAAGCCCTACCTGGAAGAAAGTACAGGGATTACAAGACTTGCCATTACCCACCAGTGTGGCAACTCTTCGAAGGTTTCTAGGTATGGTAAACTATTTGAGAGATTTCATTTGTGATTTTGCTCAGAAAGCTGCTCCTCTGTATGAATTACTCAAAAAGGATGTACCATGGACTTGGGGCCCTATTCACACCCAGGCTGTGACGTCACTGAAGCAGGCCTTGGCCTCCGCCCCAGCACTGGTGAACCCCAATCCAGCACTACCATTCCATCTGGAGTGTGCCACCTCTGACATTGCTATGTCAGCAGTGCTGGCCCAGAAGGTGCATGGCACCTTGAGACCCATTGCATATGCCTCACAGCTCTTGACCCCAGTGGAACAGAAGTACAGCCTTTGTGAAAGGAACCTTCTGGCCACCTACTGGGCTGTCAAGCACTTCCTGTATATCATTGGGTACTCACCACTGATCATTAATACCAACGATACACCGACCACCTTCCTGCTCTCAGACAGAATGAAGGATGGCTCAGTCTCCAACACCAGACTGATGCACTGGTCACTTCTTCTCCAGGACACAGATATACAGGTACAACCGACTAAAGTTCCATCTATGCTAGCTCATGGCCTCCTTTTCCAGGGAGAACCCCATGACTGTATACTACAGTCACCTGATCTTCCTGGTCCATGTCCTTTCCTCCCTGCCACACCACAAATACTCGAGAGTACCTCTTTGTGCCATATCGTTACTGATGGTTCAGCATCCTACTAATAGGGAGAACAGATTGCAGGGATGGGTATTTTGGTGATTTACCCTTATGAAAACACTGTCAAGATATCTAAGCTCTGTAGTGTAGCTTCATCTCAGTATGCCGAGATGGCAGCGGTGGCTTGTGCCCTCGAGTTCATCCAACATGGAACTGAGGATACCATCATCTTTACAGACTCTAACTGGGTTTGTTGTTCCCTTACAGAATTTCTTCCTTTCTGTCAGAAGAACTCCTTCCTCTCTTCTGATGGCAGTCCAGTGAAGTACAAAGAATTGGTAATATACATACATGCACTGGCACAGAAATTTGCACACAAGCTCTATGTACACAAGGTTAAAGCCCACTCTCTCCATGACCCCTATCATGCCTTCAATGACACAGCAGACACCCTTGCTAAGGAAGGGGCCCGGGGGGAAGTCTGGATGATGGATCACCCAGAGGCTAATGCAGCTGTACACATCGCAGCACTGAAGAAGAAACCTGAACTTTTTTCCTCCTTGGATCTCTCCGCAGCCCAGCAGCTTGACACTGAACTCAAAGAGGTGTTCAGATTCCTTGACAAAGGTACTGAAGAGAAACTTCCCACACATAACCCTTATCGAAGGCACGAAGGTAAGTTACGCTTTTCACCAGCTGACAAGCTCATTTGGTTTCAACTAGATGACTCTACCACCAAGTTGTGGGTAGTCACCAGACACCTAAGATCCAAATTCTTGCACCAAGTGCATGACACTCCTACTGGTGGACACCAGGGAGCAGAGAATACCCTTCAATGACTCAAGACCACCACCTGGTGGCCTGGTATCACCAAAGATGTTAAACAGTATATAGACAACTGTCTCGTTTGTGTGCAAAACAATCTCATCCCTAACAAATGAAATGCCAAACTTTTACCACAAAGACATTCTGGCCCTTGGCATGCCATTCAAATTGATTTCATTGGCCCCTCTGACCAACACCAGCAGAAACAATAAGCATGCTCTTGTAGTAACTGACCTCTTCTCCAAGTGGGTAGAAGCTTTCCCCACTAAGACATGTACAGCAAAGACTACTGCCAAAATCCTGGTGGAACAGATTTTCTCCAGGTGGGGTCTACCTCTTAAGGTAGATTCTGATAAAAAGAACCAGTTTTACAGGTGAGTTGATGAAAGAATCCCTTGAACTCCTTAGAGTTCAGCAGAAGTTCCACATACCTTACAACCCTCAATCCTCAGGTCAAGTAGAAAGAGCCAACAGACGGATTAAGCAAATGCATTCCAAATTAATTGAGGACAATCCCAAAACCTGGGATTCCCTACTGCCTTTACTCCTTATGGCAATTAGGGGCACACCCTCAGCCACCACTCAGCTCACACCCTTTGAGGTGATGACTGGTAGACAGATGAGATTACTTGAACACCTGTTGTTTGACCTGCACCCCCCTCACTGCAGACCATGTGTCTGTGGACCAGTATGTGGAAAAACTCAGAAAAGACCTCATACACACACACTTGTATGCCACAAACTGCATGGGCAAGGCCCAGCAACAATCCAAAATACAGTTTGACAAACATGCACAAGAAGTGGATTGGCAAGTTGGAGATCAGGTAATGGTACTTTGATTTGCACATCCCACCCACTCCTTCTCCAATAAGTGGGAAGGCCCATACCCTATTGTCAGCAAGCTCAGTCAGGCAGTCTATCAAGTTAGACTCCTCCACAACAACAAATTGACTGACAGATGGTTACATGCAAACCAGCTGAAATTGTATAAAGGAGCTTAAATTACTTTTCCTCACCCCATTGGGTGGAATTGTACTAACATACTAATCTTTGATCTTCCTTTTCAGATACACTGACAAGATGGCTATCTTGTTCCATTATTTCCTCCTCTCAGGAGTGATCCCCTGCATCCAAGGCATGGTACCGGACCTCCTATGACACCTCGATCCTCCAGCACCTCCTCCAGAGGGAGTATCCATCAATATACCAGATAGTATGATCACTGTCCAGGAAGGTTCCGATGCTTACCTCCCTGCCTCGGTTGTTGCTCCTGACAAATTTACCCTTCAAATTGAGTGGCAAACCACATCACAAGGACAAATTCTCCCTGTGGCCAAACTCTCCAAAGGAACTTTCCAGGGTTGGCCAAATGCTAAATTATTCCCATATGGTTCACTGTCCTTGTTACAAACTGCATTATGACATTCTGGTTTGTATAATATAACTGCCTTAATTGATCCTTCTTACTGTAATTCTTTGTCCAAAGATTCTGCTCACAGATTTTGTGCTATACACCACATGGCTTCTGTAGCCATGTACCTCTCTGTGTTACCGCCCACTGATAAGCAGCTTTTGGAATGTCCAAAGCATACCCCTGGTCCCCGTAGTGGTCTCACAGCCACTGCCCTCCCAGGTTCTTTAATTAATAACTTACAGTTTATGCATATACCTGTTTTGTTTAATCTTACTTACTGAAACATGAAAGAGTTTGGTATGTGTCACAATACTAATACATCAGCATTTTATAGTACATTATTGCTTGATAGTTTAGCTGCATTTCAGATTCGTACGCAAGATCCTATTGCCGGGGTCTATTCTACTGAACATAGAGGCAACTTCAGGAAGACGTCCTCTCCTGATAATCTAAATCATAAACGTAACAAACGTGAAGTTGATAGTTCTGATGTCACAGGTGCAACAGGTACTGTCACAGGTCTTTTTGGTATGGCTATGTCTATCTGGAATAAAGCAGACATTGCTGCTATCAAAAGTCATTCTGCCAAGTTCTCCAATGGCTTGGTCAATAACATTTTACCTCCATTATTGCATGGTGTGGATGGCCTTAGTCAGGAAGAAAGATACACTGTATACAACATGCACGACATTGCTAAGGCATTAACTGATTCTAAAGATAAGATCAACGCACTCATACAACAGAACAACAAAGAAGCAGATAAACAATACATTGCTAGAGAGATACTCTGCTCTGCTTATGGCTCCTACATTATCACTACCATCAATAACCTCTTCCGTGATCTAGAATCTGGAAGAATTCCTGACATTATACATGATAGACACATTTCCAAATGGTATTGTCCAAAGTGTAAAACCACTAGTTGTGTTTCCATGTGTATGCAACAGACTTTAGCTATTCCTCTCTCCACAGCTAGGAATTTGGGGTTTGTGACCAAACACCCTAATACCGGTCCTTGTTTCACTGCTAAGAAATGTTCCATAACAGATACCATGTTTGTTTCTTTCACTGTCTCCTTACCACACTTTGATCCTACTACAGCCTTGTTCAACAAGCTTGCACTGGTACATTCCATTGGGCATTTGGACAAAGATATCTACAGGGAACACCTAGAACTACCACCTCTACTGGTCTACCATTCTTTCCTGGATGCCTGGGTGGCTCCGCACATGGACTGCTGTGCCAAAAAGCAATACATTTACCTGTGCCGATGTGATGTGTTTGATGTTATACAGCCTGTTTGTGGCTACTCTCCAGACAGCATTGATTGGACTTTCACATTGGATGATGACATCACTGCAAATGGCACCAACTTTTTTGACTCAACTTTGGCTCCAGATAAGCTCTACCAATCCTATCATGAGGAGGTTCATCGCCTGTCAACACGGATTTCGAAGATGACCTACACCTGCCCTGTCCAGTTGCAAAAGTGGAGACTGCCTACTGTGCACTCACAGTATAATTCCGATGGAGAATATTGTGCAGTTACAAACTACAAAACCTACACATATGGTTCTGTTACTTGTGATATTGATTACCCCAATTTCTGTTTTGTCCCCCACCAGAAGACTGTTATTGGACATACTGTTATAACCCCCGTTCCCCTCCTGGATGCAGACATTATTGATGGTAACCCAGATTATCTACTCACACTGTCAGAATACTTGCCATACTTTAATGTACACATAGACCCACTCACACTTACACTAAAATCACTTTTAGACAGGAAAGACACACATCTCATCCACATCAGCAATAATATGACCAAAGCCAATGAAGCTGTTCTTGACTTGTTTAATGATGGAGATATGAATAACGCATTAACTAACACCTGGTTAGAGATTACTTTTAAAGGTTTTCTATTATACAAGCATTTTTAATTTTCATTTTGATTACTATGCTTTGCTGCCTACAGCACACACTATGCCAGCACAGTGAGCAGCTCAGTTTCCTTTACAAGGCTTATGCGTCGGGATTGTAAACTACCACTGCTCCTGTCCTTTCCCTAGACAATTGCCTGTGTTTCCTTGGAGGCAACAAGGGGGGGGAATGTTACACGAGGTCCCTGCACCCTAATTGGTACCCTCAGAGGTACACCATAGACAGCTAACACTTAGGTATAGGTTATACTAATATTTAGGGCTAAGGGCATCTACCGTATAAGAGTAGATGTCAGGATATGAATGCATACTGTTGTAATACACTTTGCTTGCTAACACAAATATATTCTTCCATGTATTTTCTGTGTATTTCTTACTTGTGAGATGCCAAGACACCTGTGTCCTTGAAGTAATTGTAATATGTAAGACAGCATTGCCATCTTTTGGTGATTGGTACTACTACACTGAGTTATGTAAGACTCTGTATAAGAACTCTTGTTCTCAAACTGATGACTTTACAGAATTGTATAATGTTATCTTGGACCGTGGAGCCACCTCTAATTTAGCCAATAGAGCTCATCGCTGTAACTAGAAATGTTTCTATCTTTTGGTAACCATTGTAATTATCATAGGTATATAATGTAATGCACAAGTTTTACACCTCGGAGACCCGAGAGACCCCAAGAGACAACAGAGAAACCTCGAGGTGGAGGAACGCTTAGCACTGGCTCCCGGTTCGTATTGGTAAGAACTGCTTAGGGCAACTGTGATTTATCCCTTGGTAGTAATAAACTTGTTTATTACTCTAATGCAACGTGACTGTGATTACTTGCATTCCCAATATCGTCAAGAATCTGAAAGTGAGGTTTAGACCTCTCAACAGGTGCTACAGGTGATAACACTTTATTAAACATTCAGCACATATCTGTGGTGAGGCTGGGGCTCTGCCTGGTGTACTTTAGCTGTCTTATCTAGTGCATGTACACCAGCAGACTGTGACCCAAAACATTTCTCATAGTCTCTGTCTCTGTACTCACAATTTTAACTTCTTTATAGACATCTGGCTGAAGAAAACTTGAACATAGCTCTTCCATAGCTTTCAGACTAGAAACATAATTTTTGGCTCCTCTCAGGGCAGCTGACAATTTGTTGTGGTCTACAGGGGATTGCCCCTTATGCACACTGAAACAGCAGTCCCATAACTTTCTGACAGGAATTGACACACTGGTGTCCTGGAATCAATGGTTTTCACCACACACTTCTAGTGGCACTGCTGCTTTTCCATACACTAGAGTGAGAAAGAAAGGACAGAGGCCCTTCACCAGGCTATTTGGCTAAGCCGACAGGTACCTCTCACTCTGTCCCAACATTCTAACTGCCCAAGCAGCTGAACTGCACAGTGGCTCATACTGCTGTGAGAATTCTAAATGACATAATCCATTCCCCAGTCAGGCTAGCTTAGAAAAGAATGATGTCATTATGTAGAAAGTTCCTAATAAATGCATCTCATTTGGGACTACCTTGATTCTTTAGGGGAGGAGTGGGCGACTCTCGCTAGTTGCTCCCCTTACAGCAAACGGAAATGGAGCACCTCGGGGTTGAGGCGCCAGCAATCCTTCAAAAGTCAGGTGGACCACTGCCAATGAATTGGGACATTTTTGGGGGCAATTCCAGTAAGAGGGACTGAGTAGTAGCAGCAGCAGCAGAAGAAGCTGCTAACTTGAACTTCAGTTTTAATTTTTGCTGGACTGTTGTCAACAACCGGAGCACCAGTAATCCTTTGGTGCCAAACTGCCTAAATTCAAAAAAGGCAACAGTGCCTCATAGGTCCACAGCTGATGTGATGCTCAGGCAGCCTGGACAAAAGGCTGGGCTCGAGTTTGAATTAACAGCATCTCATTTGGGACTATCTTGATACTCAGGGGAGGAGCAGGCGGCTCTCGCTAGTCGCTCCCCCGGCAACAAACAGAACGGAAATGGAGCACCTCGGGGTTGAGGCGCTGGCAATCATTTGAAAGCCAGGTGGACCTTCCCCAGTGAATCAGGACATTTTCAGGGGCAATTCCAGTAAGAGGGACTGAGTAGTAGCAGCAGCAGCAGAAGAGGCTGCTAACTTGAACTTCAGTTCAGTTTTAAAGAGAACAGGAAATCATTCCTAACTGGTAGCTGTTTATAAAGTTTGTATTCTCAGAAATGATATGCATTCACTTAAATAATCCATATTTAACTGTACTTGAATAAAAAGTGATATAAAAAACTATATTTTGCATTGTCTTATTTTTAGGGGCAGCATTTTATTACAGTTCTCTCCATGGAACCAATAATTTGGAGTTTTAACTATGTCATGGTTTGTGCACAGAACTCTAAGCAGGGTCCTGATAGGTCAGTAGCTCATAATTAGCATTCTATACACAAATCATGACATAGTAAAAACTTCATATAAGTGATTCCATGAAGTGAACTGTAACAGAATGCTGCCCATAAAAACACAACAATGCAAACTACAATTTTACCTATCACTTTTTATTCAGGTACAGTTAAATATGGATACTTTAGGAGAATGCATATTGTTTCTGAGTATAAGAACTTTATAAACAGCTACCAATTAGCACACATTTCTTGCCCCCTTTAATTTTTGACCTTCCTGCCCACCCCATTCCCTCCTCCCATTAAATGCCTGGTAACCATGCCCACCTTCTGCCCAAGACCAGTCGGGTCTGGCAATAAATGGCAACTCAGCTGACACACTAACTTGAAAAAGTTTATCTGTTAAAACTGTCTGCCAGTAGAATGTACAATCACCTTAAATGGGAACTGTTTTGAACTGCATTGCTTCTCCTTGAAACTGACTACTAGTAGATAGCGAACAGTAATAAGAACTGGTACTAATGTCCTAAGCCAACTGTGTAAATGATCTACTCTGAGTTCAGAGAGAAATAGAAGCCTAGCTGCTACTGTAGTTATATGGTATTTATCCTGAAGTGCCTTGCTACTGTTGCCATATATGAATAATACCTAAAAGTGACAGACAGGGAATAGCTAACAAGCCAGGCTCAGTAATTCTGGTCCCTCAAACTACAGTGGTCTAAGACAGCCAAATGAGGAGACCCACAATTTCAGCTTCTGCAACCCTAGGGTCCCCATTACTCAAGGGTATGTCGATGAAGTTTGGTGCACCCTGTCACTACCTGCCCTACAGAGGACTACTTCTGGCCATTATGTATATCCTGTCCCTCCTCTGGGTGAATAGGCTCATTAGCATAGGTGACCCTAACCTACACGAGACCCAACAGCCCAACATCCTCCCATATTAAAGTGACCAAACCCCCTACCAAAGCAGTCTCCAATCCTTACTGATGACATCTGAGCTTACCAAGAAAGGCACATGGTATTCAATCACCCACTACGCAAAGAGGTCGTGCTCAAGAGGTCTGTTCTCGCTCCTTAACCCCACCTCACTATGCCTCTTGGGAGCCCTCCTGCTCCTGGCAGGAGATATTCAACCGAACCCAGGTCTCATTCCTGGCAATCTCCTGATATCTTCCCCACAAGACCCTCAGTGGGTGTCCTCAAAGGGCCTGCGGATTATGCACATGAACACGTGCAGCCTACAACCTAAGATGCACAAAGTGCAAGCCTGGCTGTATCTTTACAATCCAGATGTCCTGGCTGTGTCAGAAACCTGGCTCAAACCTCATGTCCTCCCACATGAGGTCACTGCCCTTGGATACCACTCCTATCAGAAAGACAGGACCAACAAAAGAGGGGAGGGGTACTCATTTATGTAAAAGATACCCTTAATTCAGCCAAGGTCATCCTGCAACACAATGCCAGTACAGACAGCGAATCAATCTTCATTCACATCACCCTGGGCCTCTGCAAACACCTCACCATAGAGTGCGTATACAACCCTCTTAAGAATGCCTTTCAATCCCTGGAGGCAAGCCTGCAGGATATAGTTAAACACGTTGCCACTGAACTCCTCATCTTAGGAGACTTCAACCTGAATTGGGCCCAGGATTTCACCCAGACTCTGTGGGTATCACTCTACCCTCGACTGGGCTCTAATGATGAACCCCTGCAATATCCAGTCCACTGGCATCCTGGCTGATGCTTTGAATGATCATTCTCCTATCTTCTTTATCAGGAAGAATAGGGTGCCAGAGTGCCACCACGTATTCTGACCATGAGAGATTTCACCCACTACGCACCCGAACAATTCTCCAATCATCTAAGCAACTTAGATCGGAGCCTGATCAAGTGTCTTCCTACCCCAGAAGAGGCTGTGACCTTCTTCTAGAGGACAATAAATACAGCAGCCAACCTCCTTGCTCCTTTGAAAAAACATTGTGCCAAGGGCAGCTACTACAAATGGATAACCCCTCCACTAAAGGCCCTCATGATGCACCATGACAAGGCGTGGAAAAAGTTCAAACATTCCTCCCTACAGGCAGGCCTCGTGACATGCAAAACTCTCAGGGACAAATGTAAATTGGCCATAAAAAAAGCTAAAAAAGAGTATATCATGCGCCTTCAGAAAAATAACCTAGGGAACCCTAGACTTTTCTGGTCCCACATCTACAAATTGGTGAAGGGGAATGGCAGGTCTGAACCTGGCCTCATTGAGGTCAATGGACAACTAATTCATGAGGACCTTCTAATTGCCACCTTCCTAAACCACCACTTCACTAACCTAGACCCATGCAAGGCTGCCTTACCCTCCCTCACCACTGATCCTAGCACAAGGGTTCCCCCTGATCTCAACAGCCCATCCTTCCGCCTAAGGCTAGTAAAGCCTAAAGAGGTTCTACCACAACTAAAAACTCTAAAAACCTCTGGTTCTCAGGGACCTGATGGGATTCACTTAAAGCTGTTACCCCTATCCTGGCTTATCAACTGCACAGTGAAGGAGGGCACCATCCCTACACAGTGAAAACAGGCCCACATGGTCCCGATCCACAAGGGCAGCTGCCGGGAGTCTTTTGCCAACTACAGACCAATCTCCCTACTCTGCATCCTGTCAAAAATCCAGGAAAAACTGATCTATGGACAACTATGTGACTACTTAGAGGCCCATAAAATCCTGTCACCCTCCCAGCATGGCTTCAGAACTGGCCATGGGACAGACACAGCATTGACCAAATTTGCAACAGACATACTCCGAGACCTGGACAAGGGTACCCCCAGTGGTGCGGTCCTCATAGACCTTTCCAAGGCCTTCTACATGGTCCACCATAATCTCCTTCTCACCAGGCTGAGCAACACAGGCCTAGACAGCCATGTTCTGAAGTGGTTCGAGAGTTACTTGACTGGCCACATGCAGAGGGTAAAGTGGAAGGACATCATATCTGGGCCACTTCCACTAAAAGAGGGGGTGCCCCAAGGGTTGCTACTCAGGCCCCTCTTCTTCTCCCTGCTCACTAATGAACTATCGGACCACTGTGGAGGGAGCTCCATTGTCCAGTACGTGGATGATGCAGTCATCTACCGGTCCACTGCTAAACTGGGAAGCCTTAGCCCCCTACTTCAAGATGATCTCTAGTCATTGGAGTACTGGTTCACTGAGAACAGAATGGTCTTCAACACGTCCAAAACTAAGGCAATGCTGTTCGGCCCTAGATCCCTTGGTAAGGACAGAACACAGCACCTACACCTTACCACTGTGTCTGGCAACAGATTAGAAGTAGTGCCCTCCCTAAAATACCTCAGCCTAACCCTGGACCAGGGTTTCACCATGCAGAACCATGTGGACTCATTCACTAAAACCTTACATGGGAAACTGGGAACCCTCTACCATCTGAAAGACCAGCTCGTACCTGAAGCCAGAATCTCAATTGCCACCAGCGTCCTGATATATGCTGTCCCAGTTGTACAAGGGCTGGGAAAGCTGAAGAGGAACAGACTTCAGGTACTTTACAACAAGGTGGCTCATTTCGCCTCCCTGGCCAACCCTAGGGATCACCACTGCAACTCTCTATCCTTCCTAAACTGGTTCTCTCTGGATGCACACCTCCGATAACCCTTGCTCTGTCTAGCCTACAAGTTAGTCAGCCTGACCCCCCCCAGTCTCTATGGTCTTATTGCTCTGAAGGCCAACCACTGACAACTTCACACAACTGGCTGTACGCCCCTTGACATCCCCAGGGTTAGAACTAAGGCAGGTGGTATGTCATTTGCCCTCACTGCTCCCACAATGTGGAACCAGCTCCCTCCTGGGGTGCAGGAAGCCCCCACTATCAAAAACTTCTGCACTAGGCCTAAGGCCCACCTATCGATCTTCCAGTTCCTGCCATTGCACCGGCTCCTGAAAGGAACCCAGAGATAAATGACTTACCAGGTCCTACTCCTCCACCACTGATTAAACTCTATGCCAAACTGCTAATATTCATACAATGTTATCACTGCTGCTCTAACTATTTATTCCACTTGGACTGCTATGCTTCTGTCCTGTCACCATAACTGTGTTGTTGTGATTCCTGTAAACCAAACTAACGCTGTATTTGTCTCTCGTGTTATGTAATTTCCTGGGTCGCCCCTGAAAAAGGGACCCACGGGGCTCAGTGGGCTTACCCAGTCACCAAAATGTAATAAACAAATAAATATTAAACTTTCTACTAGCTACTCACTACCTTCCTAATCTTAGGGCTAATACTGATGGTATTCTAGTAACCACAGGGGAATGGGTTCTTACATGTAAGT
This sequence comes from Neoceratodus forsteri, assembly GCA_016271365.2. Classification (NCBI taxonomy): domain Eukaryota; kingdom Metazoa; phylum Chordata; order Ceratodontiformes; family Ceratodontidae; genus Neoceratodus; species Neoceratodus forsteri. The sequence goes on along the minus strand of CM057450.1, from coordinate 1,372,146,656 downwards.
AGGGAAACATGGGCAGACTGGGTGAGTCAAATGGTCCTTATCGACAATTTTATGTTTCAGTGTTAAAATGAATTAACAGCTAAGTAAAATAAAAAAATAATGAGCAAGTCACTGTTGAATGTTTACCACTCGCATTGCTGCTGTGCTGGGTCCTGTTAGCTTGTGCACATTTCTACTATATATTTAAGCAAAATAGATCAGATGAGATATAATATGTGAATGTGATATGCTATTTGCAATGGGGTTCTGATTTCTGAAGCATTGACTCAGGATACATAGATACATAGATACATAGATACATAGACAGTGTCGGCAGATAAGGGCCTATGGCCCACCTAGTCTGCCCATTTGAGTTTGTAAGTTCAGTTTGTTTTCCTAGAAGTCTATTTCCCCTTACCTCTGACCTCCAGAATTCCTTTATGTCTATCCCATGCATTCTTAAATCCCGTGATTGTTTCAGCCCCCACCACTTCCTCTGGCAGGGTGTTCCACTTGTCCACCACCCGTCTCTGTGAAGAAATTCTTTCTCATGTTTCCTCTGAATCGTCCTCCTCCAACTTCATCCCATGCCCTCTAGTCCTGAAACATCTTTTCGCTTAAAAATAGTGTTTTCCTGCACCCTGTTCCTCCCTGTAAGATACTTGTATGTCTCTATCATATCCCTCTCCTCCTCTCCTCCAGGGAGTACATGTTCAGTTCCTTCAACCTGTCTTCATAGGACTTTTGATGCAACCCATGCACCATCTTTGTTGCCCTCCTCTGAACCTTCTCTACCCTGTCTATGTCATACGTAGGTATGGTCTCCAGAACTTACACTGTACTCCAGGTGGGGCCTCACTAGTGTATTGTATAGCGGAATTGACCTCCCTTTTCCTGCTGGTGATGCCCTGCCTACATCCTAGCATCCTATTTGCTTTACCTGATGCCTTATCACACTGTTTCCCTACCTTGAGGTCATCAGAGATGACAACCCCAAGATCCCTTTCCTGCTTGGTGCATGCTATATCCTCACCCCAACTGATATATTGTGCCAGGGTTTTTCTGCCCATATGCATTATCTTGCACTTCTTTGCATTGAATTTCAACTGCCAAACCCTTGACCATTCTTCAAGTTTCTCAGGTCCCTTCTCATTCTGTCTACACCCTCTGGTGTGTCTACTCTGTTACAGAGCTTTGTGTCATCAGCGAACAGTGAAATTCTGCCTTCTATATCCTGTGCAATGTCACTGATGAAGATGTTGAATAGGACGGTCCCAGCACTGATCCCTGTGGTACCCCACTGGTCACTCTTCCTCTGTGGAGTGACAGCCATTTACCACCACTCTCTGTGTCCTGCCACCCAGCCAGTTACCTACCCACCATACTACTGTCCTGCCCACACCCATATTCCCCAGTTTGTGTAATAGTCTTCTATGTGGCACAGTGTCAAAGGCCTTGCTGAAGTCCAGATAGGCCATGTCCACTGCCCTCCCTGATCCACCTCCCTAGTCACCCAGTCAAAAATTCAATGAGGTTGGTCTGACATGACCTCCCCTGGTGAAACCATGCTGCCTTGGGTCCTGTAGTCCATTGACAACCAGATGTTCCACCAATCTCTCCTTCAGTAGTGCTTCCATGATCTTTCCCACTACCGAGGTGAGGCTGACTGGTCTGTAGTTCCCTGCTTCCTCTTTGTTCCCACTTTTGTATAAGGGGACTACATCTGCTGTCCTCCAGTCTTTGGGTACCTCCCTGTTTCCAGTGATTGGCTGAACAGGATAGCCAGAGGTTCAGCCACCACTCTCTTAGTTCTTTAAGGACCCTGGTGCACCCCATCTGGCCCCATTGCTTTATCAGCTCTTATTACTTCCAGTTCCTTCAGGACCCTTTCTCGTAAAGGGACTTGTGTCCATTTCTGCACCATTCTCACCCCTTGTACTCCCTTCAGACCCATTACCCCTCTTCCTTAGTAAAGACTGAGCAGAAATACCTGTTCAATATGTCAGCTTACTGTTGTCATCCTCCACGTGGCTCCCATCCTCCCCTTCAGTCTCACTATCCCTCCCTTTGTCCTTCTTTTTCACTTATGTACCTGTAAAGGTTTTGTCCCTTTAATCACTGATTTTGCAATGTGTTCTTCTGTCTGAGCTTTGGCTTCCTTACTGACTTCCCTGCCTCCCTTTGTTTCTCCTGGTACTTCTCCCTATCCCTTCTGCCTGTGTCTTTTTGTATTGCCTGAATGCAATCTTTTGGCTTTCACTTTCTTTGCTACCTCTTTGAAAACCATAATGGTCTCCTCTTTCTTTTCCTCTTGTTAACCTGCTTAATGCATAATTCTGTTGTTCTTATAATCCCCATTTTAAATACTGCCCACTGTTCCTCAATCCCTGATTCCTGTCCCATTCCCCTTAATGCCTCTTTCAAGCATCTCCCCATTTTCCCAAAGTCTGACCCCCTAAAATCCAGGATACGTGTTTTTGTGTGGTTTGGTTCTGCTCTTTCTGTGATTTCAAACCACAATGACTGGTGGTCACTGTTACCCAGGTGCTCCCCCACTGTTACCCTCATCACACCGTCCCTGTTTGTGAGCACAAGGTCCAGTATTGCCTTCTGCCGAGTTGGTTCCATGACCAGTTGCTTGAGGAAGGCACCCTGAAGGGAGTCCAGGATAAATCTGCTCCTAGTTGATGCTGCTGCTGGGATGCTCCAGTCCACGTCTGGTATATTGAAGTCTCCAACCAGTACTACCTCACCCTTGTCTGCCATCCTTTGGATGGCTAGCATCAGCTCCCTATCTGTTTCTTCCTCCTGGGCTGGTGGTCTATAGACCACACCTGTGCGGATGGCTGGCCCCATTTTCCTTTCCAGCTTAACCCACAGTATCTGTTCCCCATTTTGTTCCTCCTGGATCTGTGTGGCCCTTATGTCATTTTTCACATACAGTGCCACTCCTCCTCCCTTCTTGCCTGCTCTGTCTCTTCTGAAGGATAGTAGAAGTGAGATGCAAAATCTTGTTTCTGATTTATTTTATTTATTTATTTATTGAAATCTTGGATTACAACCTTTGAGCTACAAGCTCTTTAACAAAGGTTCCACATCAGGCAAAAAGGAAATCAAAATACACAGTACAATACTAGAATGGGAAAACACAGAGAAAGCTGTAGGGAAACAACCACATTGCATAGAACAATTTTACAGCTACTGTACTTAACCGAAGAGACATAAAAATTTTATAGGGGTGGAAAAGTTTATTAAGCAGCACAGTAAACCTTGAGTAGAGGAGATGGGGAATAGATAGAGGAATTGGGGGATATAAAAGGATGGCAGGAACCTCAGGCTCAGGGTCACTTTGTCCTGGGGGTTGGTGGAGGGTGGGTGGATGAGGCAGAAAGGTGAGGAATGGGCTAGTGGGCTGGGATGAAGACTCAGTGAAGTGGTATGGGGCGGGAGTGGGGAGAACGGGAAAATGGGACAGGGTAGGTTGAGTTGCAGGTTGGACAGAAAATAAGTGCAAGTGTTGGGAGTACACAGTTTCAGGTTACAGGGGGAGGAGATCGTTTCTAGTGTGGTACTGATGGTATAATGTATTTTTTCAGGACAGATCATCTTAGATTCAACATTTGCTTTTTACTGGGGTTCTGCTGTAGCAAGGTCCTGTTTCTACACAATTTTGCAATATACTGTACCTAGGATAACCCAACTGAGATGCATAATCTCATTTTCAATGGGGTCCTGCTTTGACACATTTGTGTAACGTATTTACCCAAGCTAGCACAGTTCACAGTCATCTTATTTTCCGTGGAATCCTGTTTTTCCCTATTTTGACACTATTTACCAGGACAGCACAGCCAATATGCAATATCTCATTTTTAATGAGGCCATACTTTTGCTCATTCTCATAATCAGGCTGTCAAAAGATATGTGAAATAACAGCTTTACTGCTGGATGTCAGTTAAATGGAGCCAGGAGAGAAGCAGCCTGTAGCCTGCATACAGACCACAGGGAAATTACTTAGAATCAGTTCTTCATTTTATAGCATTTTTGGCAAACATAGAAACCTCGCCCGACAACCTATATAACACTTCTGAAATTACCCACCTGATATCAGGTCTGAGAAATACTTATTATGAAAATGGAACAACTGTGTTGCCAATCTGGCATCACAGATGCAGACAAAATACCACGTTGTCCTTTGTAAATTTCTACAAATTAGTGTACATCTCTTAACTTGGGCAAATCAGGTGGCATACTATGAAGTGTTTCAGTGATTTGATTTGTGCTGTCCTGTCTGTTCATGAGTGGTATGTAGCCTGCCTTTTGACAATCTTGTGCCTGTGCTGTATTGTGGGGAAAGATCAATAATTGTCACCCTGGAGGGGGTACGGAGACAAATAAATGACATGTGAGTGTGTGTGTTTGCAAAACTCATTGTCTGGTTTCTGCATTTCACTGTAGAAGTATGTGATGTCCATGTTGTATTTTGTTGTGTTGTGAGATTGGTTCTTTGAATGGTTTTTAATGTGTAACCATGATTTTTCTTGTTGTGTATATGTTTGCAAGTTCCTAATCCACATTTGTAAATATTGTATCTAAATGTCAAGTTTTCTTTGTGTTCTGTGATCGATGATGTTTTCACGGGCTTTGGTTATTGTGTAGCCGGTTAATGATTTGTGGAAGCTGTCCAGTATGCATTTTTTTTGTGGATTTTTTGTGTGTATGACTGACTTTTATTTTTACATTGAGTTTTAATGAAGAAGAATCCGTAATAGTTGTCCATTTTTACAGTCCAGAGTTGAGGGCAAATCTCATAACATGAAACACCAATGAGACCAACCTTCAATTGCCACCTTCCTCAAGAAGATACCTCATATAGATCCTGTGTCTTCATCCACACAGATGATCCTGACTGAAGAAATGTGTACTGCAGAGTATGAGGAGCTAGATCAGGGCTTCAACAGTAACTGTAACAACATAGGAGAACAACAGCTAAGTACAAGTTCAGCCCTTGCTACTGTCAACAGCACAGAGCCTATATTGGAGATCCAAACAATGCATCTGGATCAGCCTCCCTGACCCCAGTCACCATCTGTTTCAGAAACAGTGCCTAGAGTGGAGATGACAACACTGGATATAGATTGGCCGTACCAACCACCATCTGAGGAAATACCAAAGCAGGACTGTGGAAACAAAAAACTCCAATTCCAGGAATCATGGTACAAGAAATTTTCATGACTGCACTACAATGCCAAGCTGAATGCAGTGCTTTGCTTTACCTTCACAAAGTGTGAACAAATGGGGAAGCTTGAGCTGTCAAAGAGGCGAGAACCAGTATTCACCACAACAGGCTTCACCAACTGGAGGAAGGCACGGACTAAGTTTATTGCTCAACAGAGCTCAGAAACACATCAGCATGTCCTGTGGAAGATGACTCATGTATCCCGTGTTCAAAGCATTGATTCTGCTCTACTGGAACAGAAAAAGATATCACAAGATGTGTTTCACAAGTGCTTGTTAAAGTTAATAGCTGCTTTGTGTTTCTTGGGCAGACAGGAACTGGCTATGCGTGGTCATCAGCTTGATGAGAGAAATTTTGCTGAACTTCTAAAACTACTCAGTAATGAAGATGGGACATAAGCAACTTGATTGAAATGAAAGCAGGACTACAGAAGCACAGCAATTCAGAATGAACTAATTGGTCTCATTAGTCATGAAATCATCTGTTCTGTCATGAAGGATATTAAAAAGCCATCATACTACTCCCTCATCGTTGATGGAACACAAGACTGCCACGGAAAAGAACAAGAAAGCATTTGCCTTAGATACGTTGGTGGAAACATGCAGATCCAGGAGGAGTTCATTGGGTTTTATGAGACACAGGATACAACAGGAGCCTCAATAGCAAAAGTCATAATGGATGTCCTCACCAGACTTCCTCTGCCAATTGAATTCCTCCGAGGTATGGCATTTGATGGTGCTGCAAACATGTCGGGATGTTATCGGGGTGCACAGGCTGTCATCAGGGAAAGTCAGCCATTGCCACATTTGTGCATTGTGGTGCTCACTGCATCAATCTTGTGGTGAAAGAGAGCTGTGAAGCAAGCCCTGCATTAAGAAACTCCTTGCACTGTGTCAATGAACTGGGCAAACTCTTCAGTGAATCACTGAAGTACAGATACATTTTTTCTCAAATTGCCACATCTGCTAATGCATCTAACTCCTTCAAGAAACTACTACTCTTATGCCCAACTAGATGGACTGTAAGACTAGGAGCAGTTGTAGCAATGACACAGCAATATGAGCAAATCCTGGAGAGTCTGAAACAAATGGAGTTGGAAAATGAGGATGCTGCAAAAAGGGCAAGTGGTATCTTAGAGAAGCTCAGCAAGGGGAACACATTAGTAAGTCTGCTGCTGGTCAAGGTAGTTATGGAACCACTGACTTGTCTGAATAGGAGCCTTCAAAATCTGAACTGCACAGTAGGGGGCATGCTTACCCAAGTAAGACTCATAAAAGATCAGCTACAAAGACTAAGGAATGAAAATACTGTCCTGGATGCCATTAACCATGCTGACAAACTTGTCCTGAGGCTGGATTTGGATCTCATTGCACCACCAAGGCAATGAAGGCTTCAAGTCAGTTTTGTTGGCACGGGGGAGCAGCATAATCCTGCCACAGTGGAGGACTATTTCAGAATGGAATTCTTCAAGATGGTAGACATCTCAGTTGCCCAGCTGGAAGAGAGGCTCAATCAAAAAAGGCTGGCTGAATATTCGACTTCAGAACAGTTGTTTCTTGCTGCTGTAAAGAAGGGTGAAGGGAGTGACCGTGAGCTGGAGGAAAAGATTGACTGCATTCAAAAACATCTGGAGCTGAATGCCAGAATGCTCTAAGTTCAGCTTGAGATGTTTTCACACAGTAACACATATACCTCTTTGAACGAGGTTGTAAGCCTATTTAAAGCACTAGCCCCAGATGTTCGTGGGCTTTTTACTGAGTTAGAAAATTTTCTGCACCTCTTCTTGTTAATACCAGTAAGCAGTTGTGAAGCAGAACACAGTTTCGGTGCACTTAGGCAACTAAAAACATGGCTGCAGTCTACAATGACCAAGTGTCACCTGAACGCAGTTGCTGTATGCCTTGTTCACCAAACAAACTTGATGAACTATGTCTGGACACCATTGTATGTAAATTTGTTCATGCTCACGAAAGGTGCTGTGCTGTATTTGGACTTTAGCAATGAAAACATTGATATGGGCTGATGCACCAGAAATATAAACTTGTTCAAGCGCATCAAATTCCTTCACATAAATACCATAAATACCCTTTGAGTTTGTTAGCGATAATGATTAAAAGAAACAGGGCTCGAACTGAATTGAGAAATGTTTCTGGTTTGCCTCTGTCTGTGCTAAAATTTACTTTTATTTTGGCTATATCTGACAGTGCTTATTGGCAGTACACTTAAGTTTGGACTTCCCATTATTTAGAATTCTCATTATGCCTATAGTGGGGTAGCAGATTAGTTTATTGAGGGGCTTATTTGTACTCATTGCTTTTAACTGATCCTATAGCTGTGAGGGGTTAGTACCTTTTTTAATAGCTTTTGTGTAATACACTGCCTGCTATAGAGTGGAGGCTCAGATCACCATTGCAGTTGCAGCCTTGAGGTATGATGCACCTAACTGACTCTAACTCCTACACAGAGCCATTTACTATCTAATAGGCCCCTTTCTAAATAGCACTTGGTTTGAGTTGGGGTAGGTCCCTTTGGTCCCTTCTCCCTTTTCATACTCTCCTTATTGTTTCATTTTTACATATTTTACATTTAAAAGCACTGTGTATGTTTCATCTGAAGTTTCTATTCATCTGTAAGTTCATGTTTTGCATTTACTCAAGCGCTTGTCTAGAGTCTTGAGGGCCATGTTTCAGCCTTTCTGGACACTTATGTTATTATTGGTATGACACAAGCTACATGACAGTCTGCAAGGACACAGTCACAAGTGTTTTGGTGCTCTGGATATTATCAAATTACTACAGTTATGGTTCTGGTTCTTAGCCTGTGGTGTTGGTGCTTTTTGCCACATGTGTTTTATATATATACTGTACATATATATTGCAGGATTTATAGTTCTGTATTGGTTGCACCCCAACATGTTGTAACAAAGGGAGACAAGACAATGATCCTTTGCATGCACGTTCCTTTTCTGTAATGGTTACTAGGAATTGTCACCAAGTAAAGTACTCTGAATGATTTACTGAGAACTGTAATAAAAATAAAATCTAAAAAAAGAAAATAAATACACAATATACTTGAAATAAAGGTGTGTTCTGTGTAAATATTGTCTTCATTGTTTTGCTTGTATGTATTAGCTTTTGAAGGTATGTTGCTAGAAAAATTTATATTTTTCCACATATAGTTTACTTTTTGGTGGGTACCACAGTACCCATGATCCGAGGTTGGTTGCCAGTAAGGTTGTCCCACCCCAACCTTGACACCAAAATTACTCTCCTGACCACTGTAGCTGTGCTCTGTGCTCTGCTGTTAATATATAATGCTCAATATTCACTATTGTTTACTATTGTAAAGGAGCAAAAAAAGGCCGAGGCCCAAAGGAGCTCCTATGTGCTGTGACAGTATTTCATTCTTTCACCTCCAGCATAAGTTTATCTAATCTTTTCATAAAGGTCTCTTTACTTTCACTTGTGACTATGTTCTCTGACAAACCATTCCACAGGATAATCACCCTCTCAGTGAAGAAATACTTTTGTTGGTTACTCCAAAAACTGCTGCCCTGAACTTGAAGGCATGTCTCCTGGTTATGGAGTTTGGGTTTTCAAATGTAATGTTTAGCTCATACACAAGGGTTGGATCTTTAATGACATCATTGAAAAGTAACAGGTCCCCTCATAACCTTCACTCCTGTACAGTATATAATTTCAGAGTGCTGGTTCTATCTTTGTATGGGAGGTCTTTGACACCCGTAATAATTCTGGTCATGCTACATTGTATTTTCTCAATTCTCTGTATGTCATTTTTTGTATGGTTTCCATAGCTGACTACAATAGGCAAGCTGTGGCCTGACATAGCATCTACTGTATACAGTGGCAGTATCACATCTGCCTTTCTACATTTAGTGTTTGTTTCAGGGTTGAATTGCTTAGTATGTATTTATCTGTGTTGAAACACATCCCCCATTTATAGGCCCATCTTGTTATTTGATTCAAGTTTGTTCGAATTGATCTGACTTCCTCAGGTGTTTCACATGGGCCACCTAATTTTGTGCTGTCCGCATATTTAATTAATCTATTACTCAAGTTGTTACCTAAGTCAAACATAAACAACTGAAACAACACAAGACCCAACACTAAGCCCTGCAGGACACCACTTGTGACACTCCCCTCCTTTGATGAGTATCCATTTATAGTTACCCTCTGAGTTCTACCTGTCAATCAGTTACCAATCCATTTTAGCATGTGATGGTCTACCTCAAGTTTTTTTCAGTTGGCGTATCATCGTCCAGTGTGGTACAGTGTCAGAAGCTTGACTGAAGTCCAGCAGAATCACATCTGCTGGTATGCCCCTTTCCAAACCTCTGCTAAAGCTTTTGTAAAAACAAATAAGAGTTGTGAGACAGGACCATCCTGCAGTGAATCCGTGTTGGGTGGTGTCTACATTATGTGCTGTTTTTATGTGTTGGCAGAGCCTGTCCTTAATCAATGATTCCAAGATTTTCCTGGAGACTGATGTTAGACTTATTGGTTTATAATTACGGATGTAATGTTTTGGTCCTTTTTTATGGATGGGGTGATTTGGGCAGATTTCCATTCATTCAGAACTTCTCCTGTACTTAATAATCTGTTGTATAGTATTTCTAGGGGGACACATACGCTATCTTTTATTAAGGTCAATATTTCTGGAGTAATGTTATCTAGACCTGGCTCACCAAATTTTCTCAAGCTGTCTATTTTGTTTTTGAGTTCCTGTGTTGTGCAGAATTGCAGAGAGGAGGTGTTGGTGTTATGAATGGTTGGTGAACTTGAAACCAAGTAGATTGAACAGAAGTATTTATTAAAGATATCAGCCATGTGTACTGGGTCTGAGATTACTTTGCCTTGTTCCATTATGGATGTTAACCCTGAGTCTGATTTGTCAAAGTGAGTTAATATAACCATAGAACTGTTTGCTGTTACCTTTTGTTGCTGATTTTGCTAGTCTTAGTTTGATTCTCCTTTTGGATTTATTAATTGCGTTTTTAAATTTTTTTTTTGTCTTTGAATTTGTTCCAATTTTATACCATGTTATTGTTTTTGCATACTGTGTGTTGTCAGTTTTTTTGTTTAATTAATTCTATGATTCTTCTGTTCAACAGTTTTGACTTAACACCTTTCCTGTTGTATTGTTTAATACACTTGATGTATTTGTCACTGAAACTTAGTATTGTTTATTTTATTATTTGCCAGCATTTGTCCCATGTTTTGTCTTTAAGAGTGTTATGCCAGTTGATATTAGTAATCTCTTGATTCATTTCTCTGTCTGCTGTCTTGTATACATACATTTTGGTGCATCCTCTCACTCTAGTTGGAGTACACTGTGCAGCATAGTGTATACTCGAGTGGTCACTGTTACCCAATGTAGAGGATATATTACAGTCACTGATGGTTATGCTTTCTATACTAAGTACTATGTCTATTATATTGTTTCCTGTCTTCCCTTTTCAATTGGCATCATAATGGAGGATGAAAAATTTGAAAAGAGAGGTTTTTGGAGGAGGAGGAGGTAATGGCCCTTGCATATCCATATGTGGCAAGGGAGAAACTGGTGGGCCTCCACAGAGGGGCAAAGGATGAGACAGCAAAGGCCTGTCAGGATATCATAGAGTCTGGGAATGCTATGTGAGGCAAGATCCAGACAGTAAAGGAGGCTGGAAAGAGGGTAAAAGACCTTAAGTGCAGGACAAAGGGCATCATGGCAAGGTCCGGTCTGATCACCTCTTAACAGGCAGTGTGCCCCAAAAGCAGAGCTCCTAGCCTCATCAGAGGTGCTGATGTCTAGCATGCTTCAGCCTGTCACCATAAAGGGGCAATTCAGAGGTGGTTATGAAAGCCAGGGGGTACTAACTCAGGGAACTACTACCTCAGAGCACCAGCAGTACTGCACCCAGTCATTAGGGTGCCAAGTCAGAAAGTCACTGTTCCCTCTTTTTTTGTGGGGGGCTGTGCCCCCTGCACCCCCCTTTCTAAATATACTAACTCTGGGGGGCTGGACCTCAGGGAGGGGGCGGTGAATCCGACAATCGATGCTGTAATAACTGGGCTCTGTAATGCCAGTGCTCTGACGACCGCTAAGGCTGACTCAGCCATGTGAGTGACTGCAGTAGCCCCAGCACACTGAGCTAAGGTGTGCACATGCACCAGTGGTGCTAGGGGTTGCATGCTTGTTAGGGGGCACATACCATGGTGACATGGTCCACAGCTGGCCATGCACAAAAGGCAAGGACAGGATGTCATACACAAATCAGTGTTCTGTGGACACTTCCAACCACAGCCCTATGCATATAGCTTGCACAGGCCACAGTATACCATCCTCCTGTACCCTCACTGCTGCATGCACTTTCTGCCATTGTGTACCTGTTGGATGGGTTACACAATAGGGGTAATCCTTCTCCTGTTTTACAGCTGTCCTTGTGGTGTATACATCTGTGGGGAAATCCCCTACTCTGCAATACAGGTGCCATATACTGTGTGATCAATAATGATGTTAGGTTTGTGTGATGTGTACAGCACTGGGGTGTATAAGCACTTTAAGTGTGGTGAGTGTGTGTTTATCCACAGTACACTGGACCAGCATGTTGGCATTGTCCATCCCCAGTATGTGCATTACTCAGCAATGCCCCTCTCTTCTCTCAACAGCCCACTCATTTGTATTTAACATGGTAGATGACAATTCATCTGGACTGTCCAAAAGGATGCTACCCATGCAGCTCATTGCTGCTGGGATACCGGATGACATGGAAAATGACAGTGAGACATATATGGAGGAATGAATGTAGTATGATGGCTCCAGTTCCAGCTCTGACCCCACCAAGGCTAGGTCAGAGAAGGGTGCACCCTCTTGTCCCACTACAACCAGCAGTGGACATTGTCCTTACTAGCCCTTGCCAAAAGGGCTCAGCTGTTCAGCAACCATTGTACCACCCTAGACCCATTCCCCAGGCCTAGTCACTGCTCTGCTGCCCCAGACCTATGCTCTGGCCCAGCCACCACTATGGCACGCCAGGTCAATTCCTCTAGCCTGGCCACCACTGTGCTGCTCCTTCCAACTCTTCAGTCTGCAACATTGACCCCAGTACCATGCCAGACAACAGAACTGGCCAGGGTGCAGCCTGCCCCTGCCCCTGGACAGTCAATGCTGGCAGTTGGGGGCAGCCAACAGGCAGCAGCTGCAGGCTGTCATTGTGGATCAGAAAAGTCTACAGTCCAAAGTAGGCTACCTGCAGGCAATCCTGCTGGACCATGAGCAGCATGAGGGGTTCGTCAGGTGGAGCACATCGCAAGCTTGGAGGTGGGCTTCTCCAGAATGGAGCAGTCCATGGTGGCTGACTTTGACACAGTGGCCACGATAGGACTGGAAGCCTCAGCCACTGTCTGTGAAAATGCAGGTGTTACCCATACTGGGCTGGCCATGGTGGAAAGTGGAGGGCTGTGCTAGTCACCTGCATAGATTCGGGAGGTGGGTGATGGGGACACTACCTGCTGGGAGGGGGGGCAGGGGGTGCACTAGACCACAAAGGATTGGGAACAGCTTAGCCTACTGGGGACTAGGGATAGGGAGGGGGCTCCACTAGACCACCAGGGAAGTGTTCATTCATATAAAGACTATACTGGGGATCAGGATGGGGTGGTTACACTGGAGTCGGAAGACAAGAACATACTAATGTCCATGTCACATGAGTGATCGGGTGGGAGTAGGGACCGCTAGCCATCAGGGAAGTATATTTTATTTATGGTCTGAGTTATTGGGTAATGGGATGTGTCACTAGCTACTAGGAAAGTATATTTTATTTATGGGGTGAGTGTTTGGTTGGGGGGAGGGACCACTGGCCACCAGGGAATTTTATTTATTCATTTTTTATTTAGTATGCTTTTTTCAGACTGCCCACCCCCATTTATAGCTCTGCTCCACTGACTCTGGCCCCCTTCTCACTCTGTAAACTTACCTTCCCTGCAGATGATACCCCCTGGATTGCCTCCAGGGCAGGGCCACCTCACCAGCGCGACCCCTCGACGACAGGAGAAGGATGCTGGCAGGGGGCATCTACCAGCATTGCCTCCATGGCTTGTGAAGTTGACTGGATATAGTGGACAATGGACTAGGTAATCTCCAGGAGTGCTATGGTGGGTGATCAGGACCGGGGGAAGCAGTACATCATAAATGGTGGCTGGTAGGATTTGTTGCTGAATTGGTCCTGAAGGAGGCATGGCATGCAATGAAGCCAGTGCCTGACATGCCTCCTAAGGAGTCTTGGTGCCTGTCGCAGCCAGATCCCCAGCCTCCACCAGAGGTCCAACTTGTGCCAGATACACAGTCCCCCCCTCCCCCCAGAGAAGGAGAGCCATCCAAGGGATGGGATATTCAATCCTTCTCCCCCTGGATGGCCCTCTGACTTCTCAGGGCTGTTCCCAAACCTGGGATGTTAGCGTTGCAGATTGATGCCATGCTGCCTCTCTGGCAGGCCAGCCAGAATTTTATTTTTATTTTGGACAAGGCTTGGGGGGAGCATTAGACCCCAAGTATTCAGGAAAGGAAAAATTCTTATGTAGGGTGCCATCCAGCAGAAATTTTCATGAAAGCTGATCTTTTGTTTCCAAACTTTTGCAGAAGCGAAAGTCTGACATTTGTGGAAATTCTGCTTGTGTAATTTTCTTTTCCATACAGCTCTATTTTTAATACATTTTGATAAATCATTACTGTCACATGTGTGCCCTGTACTCACTGTCTAGGTCTGTAGAAGTCTGCAATGAGACAGTCCATGTAGTTCATGGATATCCTGGCCAGCCTGCAATCACATCTATTGAGCTGCTCTTGAATGCCCTGGTCTGCTGGCTTTGCATCCTTTGAAGTCTTGCCCCCTCAGACCAGTAGTCATATTCCACAGTTCAGTGCCATGTTGTGTAGTATGAAACAGACATGGAATATGACATATACTTTCTGAGGGCTATATTATAGGGTAGTACTGGAATGGTCAATGCATCATATAACTGAAATGGTCAATGCATCTGAACTGCATCTTGAACATGCCAAAGAGCAACTTGATGACATTGTGACATTGTGTGTTCCAGTGTGTGCCACATTGTACCTGTCCTCTGCAAGGGATACAGGTCATAGGACAGGTATTAGCAGCCAGGGGTACAAGGGGTACGCACTGTCCCTTGTGTAAGTAAAAATCATTGGTTATTGAAATCAGTGGCAGCTATGGTCAGGTGTGGAGCCTTGGGTATTTACTTACCAAAAAAAGCCTACTGGGTTTGTCCCCACCATCAAATTTCTGGAACATGAAATCACAGAAATCAATTCTACTACAGCTATTACTTCACAGTATAGCCTTTACTAAGTCACTTGATATCCATGAACTTCACTCCAACCCAGTTAATGCATATAATTGGAAAGAAGCAGAGCACTATTGAAAATAGCTTGAATCTAAGTTCATCTGTACTGTGTGGAAAATGACATACATAATACAGAGGTAGACAAAATCCAGTGTGCAGGATGAATGAAGTTATGATGAGGATGGGGTGGCATTTTGCTCTTACATATTGTAAACAGTATCTAGTGCATCACTGCAATCACATCTGTACTTTGAAATGAAAAAGTATCCAAGCATAAATTTAAATGACTTCAAGGTACCTCACTGGTAAGCCTGTAACATTAAATCAAGCAGAAATCTGGACCCTAGAGCTCTCTTGAAAGGATGATGGATTTTAATTTAATTTCTATCCATTGTTTTATTGATCTTTATTTCTGAAGGTTTAAAGGAGTGTCCAAGGCATAAAATTCTGATTCATTCTGACTTGCTCAGATCATCTATATTCAGTGCAGTGCCTTGATCTTATTTAGATCAGAGCATTATGAGAAATAAAAAAAAAGACAGACTGTACCTAAAATATCTGAGATGCAGCTGCACATAGGGAACAGTGCCCTGGGATTCAGTTTCTACTATGGATGTGCAAAAATGCAGAAGGAGTGTGAATTTGAGCCGACAGCTCAAACTGACCAAATGGATTCCAACAGAGATGATGCGGGAAGGACACTGACAAGACTAGCCAGCCATGACATGAAATGAAATGGCAGGTTCTGCAGCAATAAAATAACAGAATCTTGTCTGTCTGAAAGCCATTTGAAAGTATACAGTTTTCAACAAATGTCTAATATATACATAGTCATTGCATAAAAACTATGTTAATGCATTCATTACAGAAACAAAGCCTCAAAAGTCAGAAAACATAGTCTTAGAGTTTTCAACCCTAATGCTCACCACACTCCCCGTCCCCTACCCTAATGAACCAAGGCCAAGTTACAGTTCCAGATCCATGTCCAATGTGTCTGCTGCTTCAAGTTACAGGTCTGGAGACATGTCCAATGGCTGCCATATACTGCAGGTATCTTATTTGATTATGGCTGTATACAAAGATGCTGGGTTGTTGAGCATGGCCCTAGACCTCTACCTTGATCTGTAGAGTTAAAAGGGCAAACCCATTGTGTATGGCCCCATACAAACTGACCTTAAGCAAAGCAAAAGATCTGTGGAGTACAACCATAGATCTGTAGTTTTGTTTGTACAGGATATAGAGGGCTCTACATGAAGAAACATACCCATGGGTAATGGCACCAGATATACTGCTTGCTTCATGCAGGGCCCTGTGGCATCATGCAAAGAGGCAGACCCATGGCGTACTGTTCTGTAACTGTATCTTGTTTATTATTGAGTCCTCTGGTCCCTACATAAGCAGTACACTGATGGGCATGGCCCTGAAGATGTAGCTGGCTCACAAAGGGCCCTGTTGACCCTACATGAAGCACCAGGCCTGTGGGGCAAGTGTCTGGACCTAGAACTTTCTTCATACAGGGCACTGAGGACTCTATACAAAGCACTAGAAGCATGTGGTAGGGTCCCGGATGTGTAGCTTGAAGTGGCAAACCCATGGAGTTTAGCTCCAGACCTATAGAATACACCCATGGAGCATGGCTCCAGACATGTGAGGCATAGCCCAGACCTGTAGTTGAAACAGAAGAGCCATGGCTCATCATCCTGGACCAGTAGCTTGGTCTCAAGGGCAGGGTACAGGATGTGGGCATTAGGGTAGAAAACTCTAATGCCACATTGCATGATGTTTGTTGCTTTGTAAGCCTAATGAATACATTAAGACACTTTTTTTTGCAATGACATCCCTCACTTTCTCAGTCTGTATAGAGACAGATGTATAGTTTGTTTCATGTATGGTGGGTTTTGCATGAAGTAGTGGGTAAGGTGTAACTTGTCTTAAGGAACAAAGGAGTTCTTCCCATTGGGTACAGGTAACTTGCTTCATGCAGGGACCTGTGGCAAAAGTCCCATCCAAGTATTATGCTGTGAGTGATTACATACTGTATATAATTAGAGTGACATGGTAGTGCACTGTACTTAGGGTTGATTAGGGTTTTCTATGTTAAACCTCAAACTTTGCACTTTGATAGATTTACAACCATTCAATGGACTTGCAAGAAAGCTTGTATGTGTGGTCTGCCAGGGGAGGTCTCTTGAAGTGTCAAATTTCATTCCAGTCAGATGTGCAGATTCCAGGTTGCTGATAGTGAAAAAAGTGAAAAAATAATTTTTGTTTTTTGCTGTTTCTTTGTCATCACCTATTTCCCATATGGTTGAGAATTTTGGTCTAACATTTTCAGGGTAGAAAGGTCTTGGGCCACAGTGGTGCTTTTCACTGGCTTAGTGAAAAATTATTAATCCATTCCAAAGTTATTGGGCCTGATTCTAGAAGGGTGGTGCAAGTCATCACCAAAGGTGACTTGCACCGGACCACATTATGCCAAGGACCCTGCACCCAATTCTATAAGGGGCAGGGTCCCTGCGGCTAAGTCCTGTGACTTGTAACATTCCCAGAGGTAGGCCCAACAAAAGGCATACCTGCAGGGTATGTTACAGGCTGCAGCCCTGGATGTGTAGTGTGCAAGTGCCTCCCCATACCACTATCCCCATAGCCCCAAAGGGCTTGCTAATGCCCGTGACACCCAGTAACCACACAATAGCCCCCACTGCCATTCCTGAATTTCATGCCCCACAAGGCTGGGATGTGCCCCCAACCTCAGTTCCTGCAAAATTTGCCCTGCAGGGCTGGAATGTGCCCCTGACCCCCGCTTCTGCAAAATATGCCCCGCAGGGCTGGAATGTGCCCCTGACCCCCTTTCCTGCAAAATATGCCCCACAGGGCTTTCCCACAGTGTCCAAGATGCAACAAATCCTGATAGTCTAGTGGTTCTCACTTACACTAGTAGTGCCAGACTCTCCCCACCCCACCGCTTGCCGGCCACTGGTACGGATCTCTTCTGTCACTCACCATTGTGCCAGTCAGTGACTGAACTGTGAAGTGTGTAGTGCCAGGCATACAGGTATGCACGAGGTACATGGTAGTACATGCGCCACTGTTCAGTCAGCGGCTGGCCGCGGTGGTGAGAGGAGGGCCTGTGCCAGTCATTGGCATGAAAAAGGTGGGGATGGGGAGCAGGGTGGTCAGCACTACCAGGTGAGGGCCTCTAGACTACCAGGGATTTGTTGCATCTTGGACACTGCAGGAATCGGGTCATGTGGAGGTTCGCAACTTGCTGTGGTCCAGGGTGCAGGCAAACCCTGTGGGATATATTTTGCAGGAACAGGGATCAGAGTACATTCCAGCCCTATGGGGGTCTGGGCACATTCCAGCACAGTGGGGCATATTTTGCAGGAACAGGATTGGGGGCACATTCCAGCCCTGTGGGGCTATAATGAGGGTAATGGGTGGGGGGGATGCAGCAGTCCTGTGGGGCTTTTATGGAATATTGTGGGTTTTGGGGGCCCTCATATGCTGGAGGATGGCCAGGGGGCCAAATTTGCACAACCCCCAGAGGGTGTAGATACACTTACATCAGCTAAAAGCTGGTGTAACTGTACATTGGTGGATGTCTTCGGGGGCTTGTTTGAGAATTGAAAACTGGAGGACTTGGTTGCTGCCCTTCCAGAATAGGGTGCAACTGCTGCTGTTACCCCCTAGCGCCATGTCACAGGGAGTCTAGGGTGTAAATGGTAATATATGTCCACTTTGTCACAAGCAACCTGTGACATGTCATAGGCTGCTTTTCAGAATACCAATTGTCACAACTGCTGGTGTAACTTGCTATTTGCACCATTTTTTTGGCATAAGTCAAGTTACACCAGGCATAAGCGTTTGAGAATTGGGCCCATTAAGTTTAAAAATGTTGGTTCTGAGCATGTTTAGTATAGTCTTTTTATTAGCTGCTTGGAATGAAAAAAAAAATTTGGTCCATACAAAAAATGATAACTTTTTCATATGGGGGTAATCCTTTTTCATCAGGAAAAATTATTTTTCATATGTATGCCATTTTTCCCATTTTTTTTCAAAAACATTTTTTCAGACCTGCAAAAATGACAGTCTGCACACACACCAGCATATGTATTTTGCTAATCAGGACCTTGGCAGGTGAATTCTGCACTAAGTTCTTGGAAAAATTGCCCTGACATTTTTTTTTTTCATTTTAAAATCCTTTTTCATGACTCAGTTTTTTTTCCATATTATCATACAAAAAAGGAATCTGTCCATATGTACATGGATATCTTCATCAGAAAAAAATAATTTGAAGTTTTTTTTCTAATTCTTTTTTCATATGAAGGCATCCTTTCTTGCATGAAAGGAAAAAAAAACACAAAAAAGGGATCCCTTCATATAAAAAAAAAGAATCAGATAAAAAACTAAGTCCAAATTCTTTTTTCATATGAAGGGATCTTTTTCATAAATTTGTTTTGTTCGTATAAAAAAGGATGCCCTCATACGAAAAGTTATATTGTGTTTATTTTTTTCCATTTTTTTTTAATACAAAGGAATCCTTTTTCATATGTTTTATTTATTCATACAAAAAATCATGCCTCACATGAAAAAAGATTTGGCACTTAGTGTTTTTGTTGATTCTTTTTTTGTACGAAGGAACCATTTTTTATATGGGGCTTTGGTTTCATTCAAAAAAGGATCCCTTAATACAATAAAAGATTTTGGACTTAGTTTTTGTTACCACATTTCAACTTCAGCAAGCTATACTTCCCTTAATATTTAGAGATAAAGGACAAACTATATGTTGAAACAAAAGTCTTAATGAGCACTGCAAGAATGGTACCTAACACCCCAACCCCAATAATTTAGGATATATATATATATATATATATATATATATATATATATATAAGAAATTCAAACATCATAATTCCCATAGGATAACATTGGAATTTGAACAACCCATATAGCCAAGTAAATAAATTTTTATTTAGCACAAAGCTCTGGTACCAACATGGATGTATGCAACTATGCAGGGATGGAAGCTCAGGGCCCAGGGGGCCCTGCACTTCCACAGGTAAATGGGCATGTTCACATAGGTCCCAAAGGGACCTGCATGAATGAGAATATAGTAATACTATCTCAAAAAGGAAGGAAAGTAATGGTAAAAAAAGGTATTTTCCCCTGTTCTATAGGGGAGTGGCCAGTGCCTGGACATCAAGGCATTTTTTTTCCGCTGACGTCTGCCACTCCTAACCCTTTTCTATGCTCCAACAGATGCCATGTCTCCAGCTTCCATCAGAGGCCAGCCAAGCACTGAGCAGGAGCCCCTCTCCCTCCCTCCTGGGAGAGGAGAGCTGTCTGGATGCTCAATCCTCTCCCTCTCCTGCCGACCACCTACGACCTGGGCTTGTTCCCAAACCTGGGTCACTGGCATGGTTCGAGGTGTGGTGTCCAGTGCCTCAAACCTTAGAGCCACCGGGCCAGCTTTTGGTGTGTGACTTTAATCATATTAATGACATGTGGTTCAAAAGTCATGCCCTCATCAATTAGAAGTCCTAAATATTTAAATTGTTGGACTTGTTCAATATTTTCTCCCAGTACTGTCCGTAATGATAATGAGACATCCTCTCCTAATCTCTTTCTACATTTCAGGAAAACAATGGACTTTGTTTTTTTTTTCATATAACACCAGTCTATTACTAATAAATCAATTATGAGCTGCCTGAAAATCACATGTCAAATTTTTCTGGACTGTATTAAGATCTGGTCCATTCTCAAGGATCACTGCGTCATCAGCACAAAGTGAAATCTGTGAATTAGTGCAAACTAGAGGAAGAGTGTTTAAGAAAAGACTGAACAGAAGAGGACCCAGAATCAACCCCTGAAGAATGCTCAGTGAAATTGAATCAGGATAAGAAAAATGGCCGCCGATTTTTGTTACATGAGAACATTGTCTCAAGTAACTTTTAAACCACCCCACCATGTCACCATATAGGCCCAATCCATCCAATGATGATAGCATAAGACCATGATCTACCAGGTCAAAGGCCTTAGTGAGGTCCACGAGCACAGCCCCTATCCATTGCAACTGTACTGCATCACCGATGCACCAACGCATCACAGATGCTCTGCACACCTCCCATAATGTTATGTGGTGCATCGGAAGGGGGCATGCCCATGCATATGATGCACAGCCCCATTCACAGCCCAACTTGGAGGCACATCCCTGGAGCAAGTCCAGAGATGTCCCTCCAAAAGATAAGTCTACAACAAGTAGACATAAGTGGGTGTCCACCCACATTCAGGCTGCAGTACTGCAGACAGCAGCATGGCAGCCTACCCACACTGGCAGTCCAGGCCCACCCCCCCACCAATATCCCCATAATGCCAATGAAATAGCCCTCTACCATAATGGGTGTTTGTATCTCTCCACCTTGCCCATAGCTCTGTATTGCAGAGATAAGAGCTGTCTGACACAGTATGCTTTTTACATCCTCCTTCCCTGCCTGTAGCCCCATATTGCAATAATAAGTGCCCCCTGCCAATGCATGCTTATGTATCCCCCTTCCTGCCCATAGTCCTGTATTGCAAAAATAAATGCCCTCTGCCACTGTATGGTTCTGTATCCCCCCTCCCTACCCTGACCCACTCGCACATCCATACCACTTCCAGTCATATACTTGGTGGTCCAGTGGACCTCCCACCACTGAGGCACCCACCCCACCCCACTTCCCCATCCCAGCATGTCCCAATGTCATCAGGCAGCACAACTCACTTGCACACCACCATGGCTGCCCGCCATCAGAGCTGTCTGTGAATGACACAAAGTTGTGAATGATAGGGTACAGTACACACTGCAAGCCCATTGGTTGACACGGTCTACCAATGGGCATACAGTAGTACAGTAGCTGACAATCACAGACAGCTTTGTCAGTGGGCAACCGTGGTGGTGTGTGGGTGGGTTGAGCTGCCCACTGACATTCGGGACATGCTGGGACAGTCAGAGGAGGGTGGGGTGGGGGTGTCTGAGTGGGTGGGCATGGGGGATCTGCTGGACCACCAGGGATATGATTGGAAGTGACACAGATGTGTGATCGGGTTTGGGTCAGGAGATGGTATACAGATGCATACTGTGGCATAGGGTGATTATTTTTGCAATATGGAGCTACCGGCAGGAAGGGGGGATACATAAGCACACTGTGGCAGAGGGTGCTTATTATTGCAATACAGTGCTATGGGCAGGGAGGGGAATACAAAAGCATACATTGGTGGAGGGCACTTATATGTACAATATGTGGCTATGGGCAGGGTGTGGGGATATGAATGCACACTATGTCAGAGGGCAGTTTCACTGATGTTAAGGGGATACTGGTGGGGGAGGCGACTGGCCTAGGATGTCTTCTTGGTGAGCACTGCTGCTTTGCAGGGTGCCTGGCCCATTCTGCCAGATGCATCCCTGCAATACACATGCAATTGGGGCCATAATGACATGCAAATGGACCACTGTGCCATGCATGCTTAATAGTCCCATTTGCGTGTTGGTGACTCTGAATGGCAGCTTTTAGTGCAGCGCATCCGGTGATTCACTGTCTCATTGATTTCCCAGCCTGACCATGGGGTTGCGTAGTGTATCAAACATCTATACAAAATACTCTACTGAGTGTGCTAAGAACTGACATTTGAAATTCTTATAACTTGGGAATGGATTCATATTTTTTCAACAAACCAAAGAAAGGCACTATTCTGGTGCAAGCCTTTTCTTCCCTGTACATTTCAAACAAAATTTCCAAACTGTATGGGCACTGAAATAACAAAAAAAAATTGATTTTTCCTAAAAATGCACATCTGACTTGAATGGAATTTGTAATGTCAAGAGACTGTGGAAGCAAAATTTAATGTAAATAAATTGAAGGGGGCAAAGCTGTTAAGGGAGAAAGTTATGTGTTTAACATTAAACAGCTTACTCATTCCTAACTATTGCGGCACTACTGCACCACTATAATATATATATAGTATTTGCAAAAACTGTAGTACTACACCAGTTAGGGTTCAAGTTAATGCAACAAAAGAAGGGAAATGTGGTGTTAGGGGTTCTAACCCTAATTCCCCATTCCCACCTCCCCCAAGCAGCGAAAGGAAAAAACATTAGGGTTTTGGGACTCTTCAGTCTTGACAAATCAGTGTTGGGGTCTTTCTTGGGGTTATTAACCCTAATGCTCACCGCTAACCCCCCAGCTTGCAGCCTCCTGTCTAAAGTATGAGGTGCAGCTCCAAGCCTGTACCTCATACTCAAACACTCTTCAAAGGTAGAGAAGTATGTCTTACTAAGTGTTACCGACAAAATCTGTTGTAGCTTTCTTCTTGCAAGGCTAACAGGGCCTTTCATGAAGAATAGAGTTCACATTTGACCTTTTTGCCCATGGTTTGGGGTGAGCATTAGGGCTGACAACCCCAAGGAAGAGTCAACCACTGATTCCCCAAGATTTTGGAGACCCAAAATACCAATATTCTTTTTCCTTTTGCTGCTTGGGGTGTGAGTGGGTAGTTAGGGTTGGAACCACTAATGCCACATTTCCATGCTTTTGTGGCATTTAACTGAACCCTAACTAGTGCCTTACTGCAGTTGTTTGCCCCAAAATTTCTTTCTGAGATAGTGGAATAGTATACACATTCATGCAGGTCCGCTCCGGACCTACTTGAAGAGATGCAATGTGCCAGGCCGTCTGGGCCCTGCAGCAAGGGAAGGCTCTGGACATCTGTAGTAATGCAGGGCCCTGCTGACCCTGTTCTGTGTAACAACAGATGTCCAAAATTACCAAAGTTATGAACATGTATACAAAAATGTAACCATACCTTCATAACTATTTTTTTATAAATATTTTGAATTGACATTTTCAACATGGCCTTGTTAAGAGCCCACCTCATGATCCCAGTAGGTGAAAGTATTCAAATCTTGGCTAAAATGTCATTCTGCAGTACAAGTGTAAAAACGCATTTCAGCCAGGATTTGAAAAATGACAGTTGTCACATTCATGTCGTGGAGTGAAAAAATGGGTATGTTGAAAATGTGGAGTCAAAATAGTAAATATTACCAAAGTCATGAGTATGCAATGAGAAATTTCAACAAATGTTAATAGGATTTTTTTTTTTATATTTTTAGTATTTTTAACCCAAATTTTCAACATAGACTTCTTTTTTTTTATTTGTTTTTGGGGGGCTCCTCCACCATGTATGGACCCCCCGGTCACCCCCCAGCTATTCCCCCTGGAGGGCAGGCCAGACAGCTGGGACCCCCTATCCAGCCCCTGCAGAACCAGTAACTAGCTGGGGAGGATTCCAGTGTCAGTGGCTAATTGAAGCCCTGAGGAAGGCTTCATAGAGGAGGAGGTACCCATTTTTTCCCCCTCTTTAATTCTTTTGAAGAGTCAGATGTGCAATGACATCAATGCACTAACGTGCAGATGTCCACTGACTCTTCTCCCAATTTAGATGCCCGCAGTCTGCTGAACACCCAGTCTCCACTTGGTGTCAGTACAGTGTGGTGCATGAATCCTTACCCACCCCGAAGGAAGGCTAGCTGTCACAGGATGCTCAATCCTCCCTTCCCCCTGCCAACCCTGGCAACCTGAGTCCATTGCTGAACCTGGGTCACCAGCATGGCACAAGGTGTGGCATCCAGTGCCTCAACCCTCAGCACCACCGGGCTGGCCAACATAGCCTTCTTATGACCACACCACATGAACAAGGGCAGAGAAAAATGTCATTTTGTACAGTGATCACAAAATAACCTTTTTGGATAGATTTCCATAATTTCACTGACATTGTTCATGAGGTAGTATCCCAAAATGACCATACTGAAAATTTGGTATCAAAATGTTCTAAAATTAGAAAGTTATGTACAAATGTTCAAATTCCATAAAAATAAAATAACCAGCACTTACCTTATGTTATCATATTGTAGTAGCCAGTTCCAGCAGCAAAACGTGTCTTTGATTGGAGAGTGGATCTACCTCATGGGACATGTTCAGGTGAGTGAGGATGTGTGAATGTGTGGGGGTGTGGATGGCCGGTGCTGAGTGGGAGGTCAGTGTGTGGTGTGTGGAGTGTGTGTGGAGAGGTCACATCCACAAAGAACCATTTTCTTTTTTACAGGTTAAAAAAGGATCAATGAGGGACAGTTTTCTTTATTGCAGGGTGACAGAAGCCAACACTGTGGACTGGGCACCACAGTGTCAGGATGATCTTTGGCAGCACCAGGGGTGGGCACCCCAGTACCACCACATATATATATTTTTTTAATATAAGAAGGGTGATGGGTGACCTGAAGGGGAGGAGGCAAGAGAAGCAGTACTGGGAATGAACACCCTAGTCCCCTTTATAGATAAATAGACAGACAGCTGATGTTGTGTGGGAGCAGATCGCCAATGGACTTTTTTATTCGGAAAGCAAAACAGAAAGATCAACGAGGGATGGTTTTCATTCTTGTACAGAGAAGAAGTTAGCAGTGGGGATTGGGCATACCAGTGTCGGCAGGATCTTTGGTGGTAACAGTAATGGGCACCCTGGTGCTGTCATCAATTTTTCACAAGGGGGCAACCTGGAGAGGAGGGAGAAAGAGAAGCAGTACTGGGGTGGAAACACTGGTTCACTTCAAAAGATAGAGATAGATAGATAGATAGATAGATAGATAGATAGATAGATAGATAGACAGACAAAAGCCAACACTGAGGGTTTGACATCCCAGCTTCGGCATGATTTTCAGCAGTACAGTGGTATGCAACCTGCTGCCACCACCAATATTTAACATGGAGGTGCCCTGGAGGGATGGGAACCTTGGTTTATTTCAATCCATAGGTGGTAGGGGCACAGGAACATTATGCTGCATGCAAAAATCATGCTGCAAATAGAGTGCAATTTTTGCATGTGGCATCAGTCCTTTTTTTGTGGAGGGCTCCCCTAATCCATCCCAATAATGGTTCACAATCCGGGGGGGGGGCTCCAAAATCGCACAAAGTCTCCAAATAAATTAAATGTTCTGGGACCAGGAATCAAACCCAGTCTCAGACACAGTGCCTGGATTGCTTGCTACAATGGCTCAGTCCATTGAGCCATGGCAGCTGCTCAGCAGAACCCTGTCCTCTCTCTCTCTCTCTCTCTCTCTCTCTCTCTCTCTCTCTCTCTCTCTCTCTCTCTCTATATATATATATATAAGCATTTATGTATCTATATATTTTCTTTGCAAAAAACTGCATTAATGCAACATTTAGGGTTCTGGAAAAAGCGATAAAAGTAGGGAATGTGGCTTTAGGGTTTCCAACCCTAACACCACACACACCCCCAAAACAAATCAGGAGTGGAGCCCTCCTTGGCACTGTCAAGTCAAAAGGCCACCCCCATTAGGTTGGTATGTTTTCAGAATGCATAGAATGGGGTGAGCATTAGGGTTGATAATGCTGAGGAAGACTCCACCCATGATTTGTTTTAGGCATGGTGTTGTGGTTTTAGGGTTGGAAACCCTAAAGCCACATTTCCCTACATTCGTCACTTTAGCAAGACCCTAAATGTTGTATTAATGCAGTTTTTTGCAAAGACTTTCCTTACTTTTTGAGATAGTATAATCATATCCTTGTTAGCCTGTTGGAGTGCAGGTCTCTCTGGGCCCTGTGCTTCCTGTGCTCCCTCCATACTTTTTCAGATAGTGTAATCATATTGCAATTTGTGTGACAGGGCGCACAGCCCACTATGGATGTGCACCTATAAGCAAACTGTCAGCACAGCCTTCTTACTACTCCGCCTCATGAACTGAGCACTAAAAGTCAACACTCGATGCAAGAAACATCATTCCATGCCACTGCAACATAATTCCACACCAGAGGCATGAAAATACGTCTCAGCCCAGATGGTAAAAATGACAGCTGTCTCGTTCATGAGGTGGTGTAAAGAAATTGCTATGTTGAAAATCTGGAGTGAAAATATTTAAAATTATGAAAGTTACAAGGGAGCATAGGTGAATTTCAATGAATGCACACAACTTTGCCATTTTTTGAATATTTTGACTTCAGATTTTCAAAATTCCCTCCTTATCACCCCATCTCATGAACAAGGATGGTGAACATTTTCAAAGCCCATCCAAAAGGTGATTTCACCAACTGACCATGAAAACACCTTATTGAAAGGATTTGTGAAATGCCACCATCATTGTTCATGCAGTAGGGACTCAAAAAGTGCATGCTAAAATTTGGTGCCAAAATGTTGAAAAATGACAAAGCTATGCACCAAAGTTGAAAACCATATTTAAATACATTGAACCACATTGACCTTACTTTTTCATATTGAAGGTGGTGGTTCCAGCAGTAAGATGTGTCTTCAATCAGAGAATGGATCTTCAGCCTGAGACCTGTTCTGATCAGTGAGGGTGTGTGGGAGCTGTGTGTAGGGAGTGGGGTGGGGGGTCTGAGTTGAAGATCTGGCTGAGGAGTGCAACTGGTGAAAGATAATTTTTTTTTTACAAGTAAAAAAAAAATACAGCAATGGACCATTTTCTTTATTATAGGACGAGAACCACGTTGTGAGGAGCAACTAGATACAAGGGCTACATTGTAGAATGACAGGGACCCCCATCAGAGGGTGGGGGGTAGCACTAGAACCAGGGAACAAATTACAAATAATAGAGGCAATGATTGGAGGGTGGGAGGTGCCACTAGCCACCAGGGAAAAAATTTATAATAAAGATATAACAAAAAAATATTGGGGCAATGATCAGAGGGTGGGAATCACCACTAGACACCAATGATAAATTATATAATAAGGAGCACACAAATCAGAGGGTGGGGGTACCACTAGACACCAGGGAAAATAAAAAAAATTAATGAGAAGGATGACAAAGTACTTTTTTCATTTCAAGGCATCCTTTGCCATATAAAATGAAAAATGATTCCTTAAAAAGAAAAAGGATTCAGGAAAACTAAGTCTGAAATCCTTTTTCTGCCAAGGGATCCTTTTCATTTTACACTTTCTTTCAAATGAAAAAGGTTCTCTTGGCATAAAAAAGGATTTCCTGTGTAGTCATTTTTTCAGTTCTGTTTTCGTGCCAAACAAAAAAAGATCCCTTGACACAAAAAAAGAACTGGGAAAAATAAGTCCTTTTTTGATACGTGAGCCTTTTTCATTTGAACAAAAAAGGATTCATGAAAAAGGGTCTTAGCAAGTCATGAAAAAGAATAAAAAAAAAAAATAAGAGGTGATTTCTGGAGCAGATTACTGCAGAATCCAGCAAATGGAGCACCAATTAGCAAAATACAAGTTTGGATGTTTCACCAGTATGTCATGTAAGGGGGGGGGCACATTTGTTTTGTGAAGAAAACAGAAAACAAGATGGCAGAAAACAAAAAAAGGAATGTTTTCCTACAAATAAAATTGGTCCCAAATGAAAAAGAATATGTTTTCGTTTGACCAAAATCTTTTTTCATTCAGTTCTACTATCCTGGAGAGAATTCTCATTGAAAATAAGGATGACTTTAAAATGTAATAATTTTGGAATGGATTAATATTTTTTCACCAAGCAAGTGAAAGACACTTCTGTGTGCCAAGGTGTAGCTTTATGAGGGTGCCATAATTAATGTGCTGTCATATGAGCAGGGTGTTCTAAATTTTACAGTGCCCTGCACTCACAACATGTTTGGAGGCTCTACAATTTGCCTGTCCTTCTTGGCATGCCTGACCTGGAGGTAATTATGTTTAGTTTGGTGGGTGCGGGGCCAAAGCCCCCCACATTGGAGGTGTGGAGGTGAATCCCACCACAAAATGTAAGTTTTCTAGGGGACTGTCCTTTGGTGTGGTAATTTTCTAGTGGCGCAATGTCACC
Source organism: Neoceratodus forsteri (assembly GCA_016271365.2). NCBI lineage: Eukaryota > Metazoa > Chordata > Ceratodontiformes > Ceratodontidae > Neoceratodus > Neoceratodus forsteri. The sequence continues at coordinate 1,372,118,221 of CM057450.1, read as the reverse complement.
TGCGACCATGACGTGGTGACATTTTTTCTGTGCTCTAAGTTACCTTGACCACATCTCCCTTGCACTGGCATGGGTGAACTGCGTGCCAAGCCCTTGCCACCCTGAAAATATCAGACAAAAATTCCAAACCATCTAGCTGCAGTGTGCTGACAAAAACAAAACAGCAGAAAAAGGTGAATTTTTACATTTCTTCATTATGCACAGCTCAGAATCTGCACTTCTGACCAGAAAAAACTCAGCAAATCAAGAGATCTACTCCACAAGACCGCGCATACAAAATGTGCAAATCCATTAAACAGTTGTGAAGATATTAATGTTCAAATATTAAGGATTAATATAGAAAATCCTGCTCAACCCTAAATATAGGGGCACTACTGCATCCCATATATATAATGTTTTTTCTTTTGCTGCCAGAGGGTGAGGATTGGGTGTTAGGGTTGGGATCACTAACATCACATTTCCCTACTTTTGTTGCTTTAACCATAACTAGTGCATTAATGACTTTTTTTAGCAATGAATTTCCTTACTTTTTGAGATGGTATAATTGTATCTGCATTTGCCTGTGGGAGTACAGGGCCCTCTGGACCCTGCACTTCCATTTCTTCCAAAATAGCAGTTTATTTGCTTTTTCTGTTTTCATGGTCTTTTATATGGTCCCTAATTTTTATGTTGGTGCACATGCGCAGCCAACATCTTGCGTCAGTGGGGATTTGGAGGCGCAGTCACTGTTCAGTGAATGCAGGGCATGCACCAGTAGGTGCGTCCTGTATTGCCCAATCAGTTTGCATACCGGCGCCACACAATGCATACATAATGGGGTGAGCACAACTAAGAAAAGGTCCACTGCAATCTGAGCAAAGCTCGTCAGATGCAGCGGTCCTTTTCTTGCCATGCTTGCCACCATTATGTGCATGGTCGGCAAGCGGGCGGCCGCCTAACCTCTGCTGACTTCAGGGGTGCCCAATCCCCTGTCGTTAACCCCCACTGTCTTTTGTGTGCCAAATGCAGAGCCCACTCCCGTCGGCATAACCCCCCAATTGTTGAATGCCAAGGGGGGGTGCCCAATCCCCCTCAGCTCACACACCCCCACTTCTTTCTGTGCAGACAGGGGTGCCCAATCCCCGTTGGCATTACTTTCTCCTCCCCCCTCATGTTATGTGCTGATGAGGGTGCCCAACCCCCCGTCGGCTACTGACACTCCCCCAAAAACAGTTAGGTGGCATGCTGGGAGCCCACCCCAGAGTGCCAAATGCCCTGCAAAAGGAAAACTGTCCTGCAAAGTTTTTTTCTGTTTTTTACCTGTAAAACAAAAACTGTCCCTCGTAGTCTCGATGCCCCACTCCCCCACCCACACCCACCCACTGCGCACCCTGCCTCTCTCACCCCCCCACCCCATACTTACCTCTGGAGTTCAGTGCAATGATCTTCTGTGGACCGGGAACATGTCTGCACTCTTCAAAGCCGACCGCAAACTGAGGAATTGCCGGTAAGCTGTATAATGGAATGAATAGGGGTTTTTCAACTTTAATGCATATCTCAGGCATTTTTGGGAATTTTGGCCCCAAATTTTCAACATGGGGTTTTTGGGACCACTTCTCATGAATTCTTGGACTGTCATGGCGTTATTCGGTCCTGAAAGGGGATTTCAGAGTCACTGCACAGAATCACCTTTCGGGACTGAGTAACAAAATGACAGTGCCACTGTTCATGAGAGGGGCTCTCAAAAAGGCTATGTTGCAAGTTTGGTGGGAAAAATCAAAAATATTACTGTTTTATGAGCATGCATAGCAACTGCGCAATGCACGCTCATAAATTAGTGTATTCACACTATTTTCATGCCAGATTCTCAACATTGGCATTTTACCACACCTTCTTGTGAACCATACAGCTGTCATTTTTCACATCCTGCCCAAAATGTGTTTTCACACTTCCGGCACAGAATAGCGTGTTCGCTGTGTGAAATCAGTGTTCTGAACACATTACAAAAATGACAGTGATACTGTTCATGAGCAGAGGTCCTAAAATGCCTGTGTTGAAAATTTGGTGACAATACTCCATAAAATGACTGTTTTACGAGATGCATAGCAACTGCTCAACGCACACTCATAACTTAGCGGATTCGCATTTTCACACTAGATTCTCAAATTTGGCATTTTACTACACCTTCTTGTGAACTGTACAACTGTCATTTTTCACATCCTTGCTGAAATGTGTTTTCGCACTTTTGGCACACAGTAGCATGTTCGCTATGCGAAATCAGTGCTGGGGACACAATACGAAAATGACAGTGACACTGTTCATGAGCAGAGGTCCTAAAATGCCTGTGTTGAAAATTTGGTGACAATGATCCATAAAATGACTGTGTTATGAGGTGGCTGCAGTTTGCACTCCACACTTTATCGCTCGCAAACTTCTAATATCTACCCAGATTTTCATAGTGCCATTGTTCTGCACCTCCTAATGAACAGTACAGCTGTCATTTTTCACATCCTGAAATAAAATCTGTTTTCGCAGTTCCGGCGCAGAATAGCGTGGTCACTGTGGAAAGTCCGTGTTCGAGACACATGATGAAAATGACAGTGACCCTGTTCATTAGCAGATGCTCTGAAATACTTATGTTGAAAATTTGGGAACAAAAGTCAATAAAATGAGTGTTTTATGAGCATGTGTTGCACAGTTTGCATGCACGCTCATGACTTTCTGAATTTGTAATACTTTCACTCCAGCTGTTCATCATTGACATTTTTCCATACCTCCTTATGAACACTCCAGCTGCCTGAAATGTGTTTTCACACATCCGGCACAGAATTGCACGGCCGCTGTGCAAAATCAGTTTTTGGGACAGTTTCAGGAAATGACGGTGATACTATTCATGAGCAGAGGTCCTAAAATGCCAAAGTTGAACATTTGGTGCCGAAACTCCATACAGTGACTGTGTTGCAAGCATGCATTGCGCAGTTTCCACGCACCCTTGTAACTTCTTCAATCTGCAATATTTTCATGCCACATTTTTGCCACTGGCATTTGTGCACATCTCCTTATCAACAGTCCAGCTGCCATTTTTCACAGCCTGCCCAAAATGTGTTTCCACAGCTGTGGCGCACAATGGCGTGCTCGCTGTGCAAAATCACCTTTTGAGACACATTCACAAAATCACAGCATTATGCATCTCTAGCTATGCCACTCCCACTGCCAATGCCAGCATGACAACATTCGGCATTGACAAATGCTTGTTTTTTTGGGGGGGGGGTGGGAAACATGTCTTATTCTTTCAGTACTCATTAATGCCCTGGTTTGATATATAGATTGTCCCTTAAGTCAAAATATTGAGGGAGTTTTGGTTTGTTGAAGTTGGAATATGGAAAAAAAAACTAAGTTCAACATCTTTTTTTGTAAGAAGGCATCCTTTTTCATACAAACAAAAAATCCATATGAGAAAGGATCCTCGAATATGAAAAAAGAATCTGGAAACAAATTTAAGTCCAAAATCTTTTTTCATATGAGGTAATCTGTTTTCATATGAACAAAAAAACTATACGAAAAAGGATCCTTCCATACAAAAAAAAATTTTCTACTTAGTTTTTTTGTTACAATTCTTATTTTCGTGTGAAGGAATCCTTTTTTTGTATGTCTTTTTTCATTCTCACAAAAGGATGCATTAGTAACAAAAGAATTGGGAAAAAACTAAGTCCCATTTTTTTCGAATGAAGGGTAATTTTTCATATGGGCCAATTCCTTTTCGTATGGCCACATAAAAAAAGAAATCTGCTCAAGAAAAAGGATTTTTAAAGAGCTTGTGGATTGAGCCATTTGTATAGTTATTGCATATGCATTACCTTCTTGCATGCTGTTCTTGTAGGTACACAATGAATATAGTACCATTTTTATGTTTTACAGGTTCATGCCTTTATCGGAAGTCCAGGACTATATGCTGCACTATCTGTTCTCTAAGCCGAAAGTGATGAATTGGGGGGGGGGAGGGGCATGGGAGAGACTTGATGTGGACTTAATTTTGTTTTCCATGTTGATGTGTATGTTAGCTCCTCTAACTACTGTCTGAACAAAGGTGCAGACTGTCCAGATAAAGTCCTGAAATGTATAATGGTACTGAAATATGCACATCAGTTCTTGGTAAATAAAGTGTTCAAGTAATCACTTTGTCAGTCTTTTTTTTCTGCCTGTCATGTTTGCGTGTTACCAGGAGCAGTACAGTTGAAGGAGTTCTGGCATTATGAGAGAGACATTAATGATGTCATTTTGCAATATAAGAGCTATTAATATGCCAGAACCTCACTAAGTTCCTTTGCTATTCTAGGATGTATCACATCTGGTCCCATTGCCTTATCCACCTTCAGTTTTGCAAGTTCCTTTAGAACTCTCTCCTCTGTACATGGATTGGTGTCCACCTCCCTCCTCTATTGCTCCTGCCACTTAATTGTGGTCCCTCATCTTCCCCTTCTTCTGTGAATATTGAACACAAATATTTGTTCAGGATTGGTGCTTTTTCCAAGTCCCCTTCTGCACACTCCCTTCCTACCTCTTAAGACTCACAATCCTACTTCTTGTCTTTCTCATTTGGCTAACATCCCTATAAAAAAAGTGTGTCCCCTTTCTTTACTGCCTGGGCTATTTCTTCCTCCATTTGCACTGTTGCACTCCTGACTACCTTCCCTGCCTCCCTGTGCTTATCCAAATACACTAACCTGTCCTTCTCCTTCTATGTTTCCTTGTACTTCCTGAATGCCAACTTTTTCGCTGTTACCTTTTGAGAACCAAAGTGGTTTTCTTTTTCTCTTGCCTTTGTTTATTTGCCTAACACAAAGATGTGTTGCCACCACAATGGCTCTTTTGAGATGGGCCTACTGTTCCTCAACCCCCCCCAGTCCTCCCTCCCTGCAAATCTACCCTCCTGAAGTCAAGGATCCTCACTTTCGTGTGGCTTGACTCTGTCCTTGTACTCATATTGAACCACACCGTGAGATGATCACTGGACCTCAGGTATCCACTCACCATGACATCTGTGATTCTGACCCCCATTGGTGAGTACCAGCTCCAAAATCGCACCCTCACAGGTGAGGTCTAGCACTAGCTTCTTGAGGCATGCCCCTTGTTGGGAGTCCAGTATGCCCCTGCTCCTGGCTGAGGCTGTGTCTGGGATGCTCCGATCAACATCTGGCAAAGTGAAGTCATCTACTAGCAGCACTTCCTCTTTAGCCACCATCTTATGGATGGCTTCCACTAGAACCTTGTCCAACTCTTACCCTTGTGCTGGAGGTCTGTAGACCACACCCATGCAAATAGTGGTGCCATAGTTTGTCTCTAGGGTGACCAACAGGGCCTCCACCTTCCCACAGTCCCTGTGACTCAGTTGCCTTTGTACCCTCCTTGATGTAAAGAGCTACCCCTCCTCCCTTTTAACCCTCCCTGTCCTTCCTGAATAGAGTATAACCTGGTATAACTGCATCCCATTCATGATTCCCATTATACCATGTCTCGCTAATAGTGACAATGTCCAGGTCAGCCTTTGACATCGAGGACATCAGGTCCCAGATTTTATTTCCCAGGCTGCAAGCATTCACACACTTGGCCTTCCATATTCTGTTACTCCCCCTCATGTCATCCCTCCTTTTGCCCTCATGCCTTCCCTCACCACCCACTACCTTTAATCCCCTTTCCCATTTTCTCCACCATTCTACCTTTTCCTAGTTTAGTTACAATGGTGATTTCCCATCCTTAGGTTCCTTCCTGTTAACTACATTAACCTGTGTGAGTGGACAGTTTGATTCTCCCTGCTTCCTTCAACCACCCCTCTTGGCTACTTTAAATGCTTGCCAAGGAAACATTTTAACCACTCACTAACGACAATGGCCCCCTTCCAGGATGAATGCTGGCCATCTCCCTTGTACTCACCCACATCCCGCTAGGTGGGTCTTCAGTCCCCAGTGAAGCCAAATCCCTTCTCTCTGCACCAGTTCCTCAGCCATGTGTTGAAGTCCCTGGTGTGGAGATCCCCAGCCTCCACCTTACCATGGACAGGCAGCACCTCCGAGAAGGTCACTGATCTTGCTACCTGCCTGAGGCCCATCTCCAACTCCCTGAACTCCTCCTGCACTATTCCTATCCCTGTCTTATCCCTAGCCTGGTCATTTGTCCCCAGATGAACTATGACATCCAGCTTCCCCCTCCTTGCAGCCACCCTAGTGATCCTTTGGATCTGCTCTTCATCCTTCCAAGCTGTGTCTCCTGGTAGGCACTTAACCTCCCTCTCCACTCTGCTACCTGTCCCCAACTCCTCTCCCCGGACAATGGAGTCCCCCACCAGGAGTTGCTTCCTCCTCCTCTGTGGTCCTCTGCTATGCCCCAAGGTCTCCACCCCAGAGGTCCTCCACATTCATCCCAGCCACTACTTCAGGCACCTCTGTGGGACTGTTCCACCCTGCCAGTGTGGTGTAGGAGTTCCATAGTGGTATGAGATTTGGGATGTGCTTATGCTCCACAACCCTAACCCTCCCTGAGCCCACCATTGCCCATCCACCCCTCCTGACTAGCATCTTTTGAGGAAGCAGAGGTGGACTTTGTGATCCCTGAATGGGGGGTTTGTCCTCCGTACCCAAGCCAACTCAGACCTGAGTCTGGCAACCTCATCCCTCAGCCCAGAGAGGTGCCTGCAGATGGGCAGCACCACAGTTCAGAAGGTATCTCTGAAGACTGCCACCCCACAGCCACTGCACTGCATCACTCCCCTAAGAGTTACACCATGTATGTTGCCCTTACCCATTCCCCCCTGGCAATTCCCAATACAATACTGAACCTAAAGATTGACAACTCCTTTTTTAGCCTCTTTCCCCTCTCCCCTTTTACTGCCTGCATATGCTATCTAACCTTTCCTCGCCAACACAGTGCACAAGTCCTCCAGTCTTTAGCTAACAACTTCCAGATGTCCTGTTTACCCACAACCCTCTTGGGGTTGTTAGTTTGTTTTATTTTGTTAACTGGGTAAGGACACTGGGATGTACCATTTTTCAGGTCCAACCCGAAAACATAACAAATGCAATATAAAAAAACATATAACAACCAAGGACAAAGTTAAAAACATTTACATACTTTCAAGGCATGCAACAATTCGTTTAACTTTCTTTTAAAGAAATCCAAGGAACAGTCAGTTCTCAAGTCCTAAAGCAAACTATTCCATAATAAAGGTGCAGAGGCAGAAAAAGCCTGAGCACCGACTTTTGTTGAGGAAGAGTTAGTTACAAGGACAGTACCCCTAAAAGACTTAATATTCAGAGTAGAATATTGAATACTTAACAAATCAGTTCAAGGAAATTGTTCTGCACAAAAAAGGGACTACCTCTTTCCCACCTCAGACTTGTTCTGGTAAACCTGCCCTTCTTTTTTTTCCTCAGGAAGTATTTGTTGTCAATCAATCCTGGTGTCTAAAAGATTGGAACTGGTTCTGGGAGGGTAGGTGGGAGGGCAATGCCAGTCAAAGATGTTTCTCACCCTCTAATAGAGACAGAAAAACAAGTCAGTGCACCAAGTAGTCAACTGTTTTGGCTCCGCTTCCATCCAGCTGCATCTCCTTTAGCTTATCTCCTGAGCTTGCCTCAAAGAGAGTACTTGTAAACAGCAAAACAATACAAAATAAAAATATAAATAAAAACCATGCAGTTAGTTATGATGTTGCAGATCCTAGAAGCAATCAGTTCTATTCTCCAGCTCACTGCACTGTTGCTGCAGTCTGCAGGAGGACTGTGGAGCAAGCTGTGTTCCCAGCTATTTAAGCTACCTTTGTTCATTTTGAACCTTTGTGCCTTTATTCTGCTGCCGTGATTGGTGGCCGAGTATCCTCTTTCTCCTCTGGAGCAGTCCTGCATACTGTGTCTGTGATTTCATTCCAGTCAAGGATTTGCCTGACCCACTAAAAGAAAATGAAATGCAAGCAGCATCACAGTCAAAAATGTGTTTCACCCACTAAAGAAAACAGAAAAACAAGTCAGTGACTAAGGAGTCAACTGTTTCGGATCCACTTCCATGCAGCTGTGTCTCTATTTGCCTATTTTCTGAGCTAACCTTGAAGAGAGTACCTGCAAACAGTAAAACAAAACAAATTAAAAAATAAATAAATACCCTGCGGTTAGTTATGATGCTGCAGTTCCTAAAGCAATCAGTTGTGTCCTAAGACTCACTGCACTATCACTGCAGTCTGTAGAAGAACTGTGAAACAAGCTGTATTACCAACTTTTTGAACTCCCTTTGTTTATAGACATTTATGAAAAATATGTACATTGGCATGGATATAGTTGGATGCAACCCGAGAACAGGAAGAGAATGCTAATTAAGTGCAAAGTGTAGATAATGTGGGCAGGTAGTAGTGAAGCTAACCAGTAGATATTCAAGAAGAGTCAATTTGAGGAGGGGGTAAAACAGTGGTTGGCAGCAGGAGATAGGGTGAGTAGTTGGAGTTGGAGGGTGGAGGGGGAAGGAGACAAGGGGTAGGAGAGGTGGAGGGAGTGCAAGGAGGTGAAGAGAGGCACAGATTGAGATCAGGTGCAGTTGCAGGAGTTAGAAAAGAAACTGAGGAGAAGAGTGTAGGGAAGAGGCAGAGTGAATGGAGAGGGGGAGAGAATTCCATGGTTTGGGGAAGCAGCAGGACAAGGCAGCCTGGGCAGCTGAGGATGACCTAGTAGAGAGTGCTAGGGAGTGGAAACCAGAGCTATGAAGGGTATAGTGGGAAGGAAAGGGAAGAGGAGAGAGGTGAAGTAAGAGGGGAGAGAAAGCCAAGCCTGAATTTAGTGATAAAGGAGGTACAATGAGAGAGACACCTGGCTTTGAGCGAGGGAAGGGAGAGGGAGGTATAAAGGGAGCAATGCTGGGTGCAAGATGGGAAGCCCAAAACAAAGCAACAGAAGGGGTGGAAGAAGGGATGCAGTCTAGTAAGGGTGGACTTAGGAGCTGCACTGTAGATAATCTCTTCATAGTCAGAAATTAGGAGAATTATTTGCTGGACAATGGTTCTATGAGCCAGCAGGGAGATGCAACCATAGTTCCTGTATATGCACCTACTGTAGTTTAGGGTGTAGTTTTTAAGTGGATGGCATCCACATGCCCAGAAAGGTTGAGGTGTTGATTGAGCCAGACCCCATGGTACTTAAAGGTGGGGACATCATCGATCGTGATCCCATCAAGGGTGTGGAAGGAGAGGAGATCAGTAAGTCTAGAGAGCATCTACTTATTGCAAAAGGTCATGGAGACTGTTTTTTTTTGGTGTTGAGGAACAGTTGATTTTATCAGAACCAGTGATGGACATTGTCAGTGCTGGATGTTGTCAAAGTCCACCTGGAGCTTGGCCATCAGATCGGGGAGGGAACAAGAGGCGTTAAGAACTGTATCATCTGTGTACATATGGATGGATGTAGAGATGCAGACAGTGGGAGGTCCTTCAAGAAAACTGAATAGAGAACTGGGCCAATGACAGATCTTTGGGGGAAACCAGTGGCTATGGGGAGTAGAAGGGATAGGGAATTTCCAGTTCTAACTGAGTGAGTCCTACCACCAAGGTAGGAGCGGAACCAGTTAGTAGCAGATTTGGAAAGCCCTGCTGTTGTAAGTTTATCGAGGAGATGGAGGTGGGGTCCAGTGTTGAAGGCTTTGGCCAAGTTGACAAAGATGATAAAGATGGTAAGGCCCTGATCCATTCTTGAGAGAATGGAGTCAGTAGGTCGAAGGAGGGAAGAGAAAGCACACTGGGTTTTATAGAAACCAGCTGGAAAGGGGTGAAGAAGGAGGATGAATCAAGGAAGAGGGAGAGCTGAGAAAGTACAAGGCACTCTTGAAGTTTAGCAAGGTTGGGGACAAGTAAGACAGTGTGGTAATTGACAAGACTGAAGGGGTTGCCTCCTTTGTGAAAGGGTATGACAGTAGCATGTTTCCATGAATCAGGGACAGAGGCAAGGGAGGAGAGGTTTAGAAGAGAGGAGATTGGTAGAGCAATAGCTGGGGCAGAGCGATGGAGAACTTTAAGACTGAGCCTGTCAGGGCTGCTTCCCTTAATAGTGTTTAGGGTTAGGAGAGACTTTAGCATGTCAGCAGGAGATATAGGAGAGAGAAGGAGATCGGGGGGAGATTGGGAGGGTAGGTGGGTGGAGGGGAAGGGGGAGGTCTGGGAGGAAGGGAGGATGCACAGGTGGTGAAGAAAGTGTTGAACTTTGAGGCAACAGAGATGTGGTCTGAAATGGTGATACCACTTACTTTAAGAACTGGGGAAGAGGACGGGGTTGGTGGGGATAGGAGGGCATGGATGACCTTATTGAACTTGGAGAGGTAGTTAGTGTTGGTCTGGAAGGTGGAGGCATATTACTCTGCCTTGGCAAGCCTAGTGGCTTTGGTACAGGTATTTCAAAGGTCACGGTACTTGATTAAATCAGTAGGGGAGCCAGAGGCCTCGTGAGCCTTCCAGGCGAGATCCCAGGCATGCAGACAGGCTAGTGATTTGGCAAAGATACAAGGCAGGTAGGAACCACAGACCCAGGGTTTTCTGAAGGGATCATACAGGTCCCAGATAGACCGAAATTAGGACTTAAAATAATTAAGGGCAGAATCCATGGAGCTGGCAGAGGAGATCAACATCAGCAAAACTAGAATGCAGGAAAACAAATATCATTACAGTCCGTATTTTAAAAAAAAATCATCAACTTCCTTTATTTCATCCTAATACACTCTCATATACATTCAGCATATTCAAATCATTATTTATAAAAAACTACATTTTAATCTAATACTGTCTTTAGATATTTCTTTACCCTAGCGTATCCCATATAGTATACCAAAAAAGGAAGATTCAAGCAACACCATTAAGCAGCATAGAAAGACTAAAAAAGATAGTTGTTAAATTCTGAAGCCTAATGACGTGTCAATAGTTTAATTTAGACCATTTGGGGTTAATGAGGTCATTCTAAAAATCCAGACAGAATCATGCTGTTCCAAGCTCAAATCTCAATGTCCACCTTCTGGATGCTGTGGTACAGTATATGGTCAACAACCAGGAGTTTAAAAGAGCTTGGATCACTATTGTGAAAGAACATAAAATGATGTTCCAATTAACTGTCACACCTTTCACTATGAATAGACCTTAGAAGTTATTGTATTCTTACTTAGTTTTGCTGGTCTAATTCTTTTTCCAACAGAAACATAGAACACAGAACACAGAGAGAAAAAAATACATAAGAAGTCAGGGAAAAATGTAGAAAAAACAAATGAATGGAGAAGGGGAAATTAAGTATCATGAAAAATGTTGCTTAGCTCAATAAATGCCCCATCCTTTTGTTTTTCTCTAGGGGAGCCATTGGTCAATCCTGTGCATACTGCTATACAGTATACAGGTGCTGTGCAGCAAACATCCTCAAAAAAAAAGGAAGACTTACAATCCTTACAGGGGCATCATTTACAATGAAACATGTTCTAAATGATTAATAAAAGTTATAATGTCTTCCCCTGTAAAAGGTTTTACATAGAAAAATAGAATTTGACGGCAGATAAGGACCACTTGGCCCACCCAGTCTGACCATTTCCCTACCTGATGGATAAGCTGCAGATTCTAGTTAATCAACAGCTTACTTCCTCCTGCCCCCCACTAGAATTGCCTTATGCCTGTCCCATGCATTCTTGAATTCTCCCACTGTTCCTGACTCCACAACCTCCTCAGGAAGGCTGTTCCATGCATCCACAACTCTCTCTGTGAAAAATACTTTCTAACATTATCTCTGAGCCGTCCCCTCTATCTTCAAATTTTGCCCCTTGTTCTTGCACATCTCTTCTGAAAGATACTACCCTCTTGTACCTTGTTAATTCCCTTGAGATACTTGAACGTTTCTATCATGCCCCCCTTTCCCTCAAGGGTATACATATTAAGCTGATTTAGTCTCTCCTTGTATGTCTTCTGGTGCAGACCTTGCACCATTTTGGTTGCCCTCCTCTGAACAGCCTCCACTCTGTCTATGTCTTTGCAGAGATGGGGTCTCCAGAATTGCACACAGTACTCCAGATGGGGTCTCACTAACTGTCTGTACAGAGGGATAACAACTTCTTGTTTTCTACTGTTGATGCCTCTCCCTATGCATCTCAGTATCCCCCCAGCCCTCCTTACTGCCTTCTCATATTGCTTGGCCACCTTTAGGTCATCTGCTATAATTACTCATAGGTCTCTTTCGATTTTTGTTGTTGTTATTAACTCACCCCCCATTGTGTACTCTTCCCCTGGGTTTTTGTTTCCCAGATGCATTACCTTGCACTTCTTTGCACTGAATCTGAGCTGCCACGTATTTAACCATTCCTCCAACCTTGCCAAGTCACTTTTCATTCTTTCCAGCCCACTCTATGTATCAACCCTGTTGCAGATCTTTGTATCATCTGCAAAGAGGCATACCTTTCCTTCCAGGTGCTCTCTAATGTCACTTATAAAGATATTAAAGAGGACTGGTCCCAGTACCGAACCCTGCGGTACCCCACTAGTTACCCTCCTTTCTTCACTGTGGACTCCATTTACTATTACCTTTTGCGTCCTGTTGTCCAGCCAGTTTTTTATCCAGGATACCACTTTGGGACCCACTCTGCGGCTGGCTAACTTGTTTATTAATCTTTTGTGTGAGACAGTGTCAAATGCCTTGCTAAAATCTAGGTAGGCCATATCCACAGCCCCTCTCTGGTCTACTACTTTGGTCACCCAGTCAAAGAAATCTATTAGGTTTCTCTGACATGACCTTCCTGCTGTGAAACCATGCTGCCTTGGGTCCTGTGCCCCATTGGCCTCTAGGTGCTCAGCAATTCTTTCCTTCAGAAGTGATTCCATCATTTTCCCTACCACTGAAGTCAAACTAACTGGTCTGTAGTTTTCTGCCTCTGCCCTGCTCCCACTTTTGTGAAGTGGAATCATATTTGCCATCCTCCAATCCTCAGGTATCACTCCATCCTCCCATGATTTGTTAAAGATAGTAGTCAGTGGTGTTTCTAGTTCTACCCTTAGTTCTTTTAGTATTCTTGGGTGAATCCCATCAGGCCCCATTGCTTTGTCCACCCTTAGTTTCAAGAGTTCTTTCAAAACCCTTTCTTCTGTGAATGAACTGGTATCGACCCCCCCCCATTCAGAGTTTCTCCCTTATTTGGTTTAGGCACCTCCCCCTCCTCTTCTTCCTTTGTGAATACTGAGCAGAAACATTCATTCTGTATCCCTGCTTTTTCACTGTCACCTTCTGCCCACATTCCATCCCCTTTATTAAGCCTCGGTATCCCTCCTTTGGTCTTTCTTCACTCCCTAATGTACCTATAAAAGGTCACATCCCCCTTCTTAACAGAGTTGGCTATCCTTTCCTCGGTTTGGGCCTTTGCTATTCTGACTGCCTTCTCTGTCTCTCTCTGCTTTAACTGATAAAGTTCTCTGTCCTGCTCCTTCTGTGTTTCCTTATATTTCCTGAATGCTATTCTTTTCTCCTTAACCTTCCCTGCCACCTCTTTTGAGAACCATAGCCGTTTTTTCCTCCGTTGTGTTTTGTTGATTTGCTTTACACAAAGGCTTGTGGCCTCTGTGATGGCTGTTTTGATTACTCCCCATTGTTCCTCCACCCCTCCTTCTTGCCTGTTTGCTAGTGCTTTTCTGAGGCACTCTCTCATTTTCCCAAAGTCAACCCTCCTAAAGTCCAGTACTCTTGCTTTTGTATGGCTTGATTGTATGGCTGTTTATTGTGAACCACACTGTTTGGTGGTCACTTGTTCCCTGTTGGCTACCCACTTCTAAATCTGAGATTCTTTCTCCTCCCAATTTGAGAGTACCAGGTCTAAGATTGCTCCCGCCTGAGTGGGTTCCAATACTAGCTGTCTGAGGCATGGCCCTTGTAGGGCATCAAGAATGACCCTGCTCTTGGATGTGCCTGCAGCAACGGTGCTCCAGTTAACATCTGGCATATTCAGGTCACCCATCAACAATATCTCCCCTTTTTCTGCCATTCTAAGGATGCCTTCTATCATTTCCTTGTCCATTCCCTCTCCCTGAGATGGGGGTCTGTATACAACCCCCATGCCGATTGTGGTGCCATTTCCTGTCTCCAGAATGACCCAGAATGCTTCATCTGCTCCCAGTTTACTCTTTAGTTCTGTTGATTTGATCCCTTCCTTTACATAGAGAGCTACTCCTTCTCCTCTTTTACACTCCCTGTCCCTCCTGTAGATTGTGTAACCTGGTAAGTTGACATCCCAGTCATGGTTCTCTGTGTACCATGTTTCTGTAACTGCCACACTATCGAGGCAACCCTCTTCCATCAAGGCCACTAGTTCAGGGAGCTTGTTGCACAGACTATGGGCATTGGTACTCATCACCCTCCACTTTTTGATCACCTTACCCTTTTTAGCCCCATCCCTGTCCTTACTGCCTTTGCCCTTTTTCACATTTACCACATCTACCTCTGTCCTGCTCCATAATGACTTCTCTACCTTGGTGTTTACATCACTAATTACCGTGTTTTGTGGGGGGAGGCTGGGATTTACCTGTTCCTTTTCAGTGCTTCCCCCCTTGGCTAGTTTAAATGCTTGCCAATGAAGCATTTAAACCTCTCACCTAGGATCCTGGTTCCCTCCCTCGGACAGATGCAAACCATCACACCAGTATAGGTCTGCATCCTTCAAGGTGGCTCCCCAGTCCCCAATGAAGCCAAAACCCTGAGCTCCACACCAGTTTTTCAACCATTCATTGAATTCCCTGGTGAGGAGTACCCTAGCATCACTTTTGCCATAGACAGGCAGCACCTTCAAGAAGGTTACCATATGCACTACTTGTCTAAGGCCCTTCCCCAACTCTACAAACTCCTCTTGCACTGCTCTGATCCTATTCCTACCAGGTAATTTATCCAAAGGTGGACAATGACATCCAGCTCCCTCCCTCATGCAGCTGCTCCCACGATCCTGAGCATTCGCTTCCTGTCCCTCCAAGCCATGGTACCAGGCAGGCACCTTACCTCCCTCTCCCCTTCCTTCCCCACTTCTACCCCCCGATGATTGAGTCCCCCACCAGGAGTTTCTTCCTTTCCTTGTGGGGTCCCATGTCACCCTCCTGTGGGTCTCCTTTGTGAAGGTTCCCAGCATCCTCCTAGGTCTCCACTGCAGGTGCCTCCATAGAGGAACCACTATCCACCAGAAGAGCATATAAATTGTGGAGAGGTACAGCTGGAGGGATGCAACTCTGTTCCACCACCCTCTCCCTCCCTGAGCCCACTCTGGTCCAGCCTCTTCTCTTTCTTGGCAACCTCTGAGGTAGTGGCATTGGTCCTGGTGGTCCCTTGGTAGGGGAGGAGGTTTCACGAATCCTAGCCAGGTCAGTCTGGAGACAGGCACCTCCTCCATCAGACAAGAGAGTTGCCTGCAAATTGGGCAGCATCGCAGCCTCCAGAATGTCTCCTGGAACACTGCCCCCCCACAGCCATTGCACTGCACCACTCCATCATGTCTTATTTTGTGTCCCCTCTCCTGTTTCTCTTTATGCTTACTCTCTCCTCTCCTTACAACTCTCACCCTTCCTGTTCTGGGACAGCAACTTCTTATATTCTTCAGTAGCTTCCTTCTTTCTTGCTCAGTGTCAGAGCACCAGCAGCTGGGGGAGAGAGTGAGCTACTTTTTTTCCTTTAGGGTTGACAAAACTAATGTTTCTCTATGATCCTTCCCTTCCTACTGCCAAACAGGAAATTCCTGCTGTCAGTCAAATCCAGTGGCTATAAAAGTAGAACTGGCTTAGGGTGGGTGGGATGGAGGGCAATTAGTAAGAAAAAGGCTATCAACAGGAAGTTGTAATTGGAGTCACCTGCTTTTATATTGTCTAAGCCACACTTCTATAGCATAGAGGTTAGGATGGGTTAGATTTCAGCAATTTAGCAAGACAAAAGGAAGTTAGACTTTTCAGTGCCAAGGCAGAGTGCTTGGATGGGGGGGGTGCAGGAGGAGCACTGAGACAGAAGAGGTGTAAGCACTTTAAAACACTAGTAGAAATTACAATCAGCTAATACAGTTGAAAAACTTCTATTACACACTTGAAATGTGCTTAGTTCTATCGAAAATCTATTTGTAAAAAGTGCCAGGTGGCAGAAGCAGGGGAAAAGTCCTGGCCAATCAGAGCGGGTTTGCTGGAAGCGCCCGTGTTCTGATTGGTTATGCTGTCCCATACCTTCCAAGGAGCTGCAGGTGGGCATCCTGGTCTCGGTCAGTGGCTGGCTGGGTGCCAGCCAACCATGGGGGAGCTTCCAAGGAGCTGCAGGCAGGTATCCTGGTCTCGGTTGGTGGCTGGCAGGGTGCCGGCCAACCATGGGGGAGCTGAAGCAGCCCTGTTCAAGGGCAGGCAGCTTCCAAGGAGCTGCAGGCAGGTGTCCTGGTCTCAGTCGGTGGCTGACTGGGTGCCAGCCAACCGTGGGGGAGCTGAAGCATCCCCGTTCAAGGGCAGGCAGCTTCCAAGGAGCTGCAGGCAGGCGTCCTGGTCTTGGTCGGTGGCTGACTGGGTGCCAGCTGACCATGGGGGAGCTGAATCAGCCCTGTTCAAGTACTAGGTAGCTACTTTTGCACCATACAACTGAGGAAGCATCACATCCTGGGTGCCTGTACTCACTGGCAGACATCACATGTCAGTCCTGTGGAGGTCATTTGCCACACACATGTCCACTGCTGCATGGCTGATAATGGCCACTGAAACTATAGTGCAGTGCCCGCCCATGCTAATACCTTTCATTCTGCATTTCTACTGGGTAGGGCAATGAGCACATACCGGCACACACACAAGTGTGTGAACACATGACCCACACAGAACCTTTAAAGGTTAGCTGTGCGAAAATGTCAGCCTCCCAAAAGAATGGCAAACAGAACTATGGATGATGTCTCTTACATCACAAGTCAGAAGGGGAAGGCACGCCTAGCCCACTGGGGATTCCTCTACCGATGGAACAAGGAGGTAAAGAGTAAGGTGTATTGGTGTTGCATGCAGGACAACTGTTTCAGCTATCCTGCATGCGTGCACACAGAGGCCAATGCTGTGGTGTACATGGGACGGCCCCACAACCATACCCCTGATGCAAAGGAGGTGGGGTTCCATGAGGTCCTGGCCAAGGTGCATGAGTGGGCATGCAAAAGCATGGCAGGCACCTCCCAGGTGCTTGCACACTGTACCACCAGTGTGACCGATGCTGTGTCAGGCAGGCTACCTGCACTACCGCTCATGAAGTGGACAGTGAAGCATGTGTGACAGGCTAGTAGGAGTGGCCCTGCCACACCAACATCACTGCAGGACATTGTGATACCCCCCAAGTATGCCATCAAGGGGAATGGTGACACCTTGCTGCAGCATGACAGCAGTCCATCTGAGGACTGTATCCTCATTTTTGCAACCCTGAGGGCACTGCAATATCTTGCTGGCAGTGCCAACTGATTCTTGGATGGCACATTTCGCTGCTCACTACTTCTGTTTGGGCAGATGTACATGATGCATTGTATGCATGAGGGTGTAGTCCTGCCAGCTGTACATGTCCTCATGGTGGCCTGGATGGAGTGAGCCTCCATGCAGATGTTTAGGGAGGTCAGGGAGCTCATGGGTGGTGTGCATCCCAAGACAGCCATGATGGACTTCAAGAGGGCTGCATGGCATGCATTTGCAGCCACCTTTGAAGGGGCAGTACTCAGGGGCTGCTTCTTCCATTTTAGCCAGGCTGTCTTGTGAAAGATACAGCAGACCCCTGGGTTGCATGCCCATTATGCCAAGGAGTAAGAGTTCACTATGAACATCTGGATGCTCCTTGCCCTGGCCTACATCCCCCTGGATGCCATGGAGGGGACCTATGGTGACCTGCTTGACCTGCCACTCTACAGGTCCCAGGAGGAGCTTCTTTGGCCACTCCTGGAGTATATGGAGGCAACATGGGTTGCGCGGAAGGTTGGCAGGATGGCACACTGCCAACCTATTTCCAGTGCCCACCTAGAACATGTACAAGGTAATGCTGGATGGCCTTGCCAGGACAAATAACTCAGTTGATGGCTGGCACTGTGGCTTTTCCACCAGGATGGGTGTCAGCCACCCTAGCCTCTGGTGGACCATGGACTGCCAACTTGAGGAGGAGCACCTGACAGGGGTCTGGATGGAGCACCTGTTGTCTAATGCCAGGCCAGCATGTCCAATGAAACGCTACTGTGACCTGTCCAGAAGGATTGAGGTGATCATCAGTGAGTACACCCAACTACCTGTGTGGTCTCACCTATAACTTTCAGCTGCAGGTGTAGTTGGGTGTGGTGTGGGTCAGGATGTCACCCATGCTCTACTGGCCACACTGCTGCACTGGCCCCCCTCATGGGTCATGTGCCCCTCTGCTGCATGCCTCTATATGCTGCATCACCACCCCAGATACCTCTGTCAGTGCCTATCCCCCTGCTGCCTTGCTGGATGCCCACTGATGCCATCCTCCAATGCACCCATGCGGCACAGCCATGGTCCATGCTGTACCTCTGGCCCATGGCTTCATGGTGGCATCTTCCTTCTGCACTCATGCTTGGCAGTCTGTGTCCCCTGTTCCCCTGCAGTGTCTTTCCTCCACGTGAGTGTTGTGCCCCCTTCCCTCTACAATCTCCCCCCTTCCTATGGTCTCCTGTTTGCATATAGTGGTGGCAGTGTGTTTTGTGTAATCCACCCCATTCACCCTTCTGATAGTTGTGCATGTCCCTGTGCACTATAACAGTTCTTCCTGTTGTGTGTGCTCCATTTGCCATGGGGTCACAGTCACCCATTAGCCTGTCACGGTATCCTGTGACATGTGGGACCTGAGAGTGGGTGCCTACCAAAATAGTGATCCATTTGCAGTGCATGTCAACAGGCCAAGACACCAGGGAGGGTGACCAGATGGGGGGGTTTGCGAATAGCAACAGGATGTTACTATATGTACACATGTGTGTGGGGGGAGGAGCAAGCTGAGCGAAGGGTGGGGGAGGAGAGGGAAGGTTAGTGAGGGGTGGTGCCACGGTGAGCTTCCAAGCTAGCTCCATGGCATGGTGAGTGGGTGTGGGCTGGGGTGGTCAGGATGCTGGGTTCAGGTCCGGGCACAGGTATGTTTTGTTGTGCCCAGCCAGAATAGTTTTTCTTTTACAATTTTGCACCCCCCCCACATGCACCCACCTGGAGTTGAGAATCCTATAGTAGAGGGGTGCAGGGGGTGCAGGCCCACACCTGACATAAAAAATTATGAGTCCCTGGTGCCTTTTGGTTTGTGCCAGGGGTGTACATAGCTGAAATTGATTTTCAGTGATGTACACTTGCCGTAACTTTTCTGCAATCACTGTTATGGCATGGAACCACCAGTCACAGTGACACCAGTGACAGTGAAAAAGCAGGGATACTGAATGAATACTTCTATTCAGTATTCACAAAAGAGGAAGTGGTGGAGGTGCCTAATCCAATTAGCAGAAACACTCTGGAGAGGGGGGGTCGATCCCAGTCCTTTCACAGAAGAAAGGGTTTTGAAAGAACTCCTAAAACTGAAGGTGGACAAAGCAATGGTGCCAGATGGAATTCACCCCAGAATTCTAAAAGAATTAAGCAGAGAACTAGTGACACCACTGACTACCCTTTATAGCAAATCATGGGAGGATGGTGTGGTACCTGAGGACTGGAAGAAGGCTGATGTGATTCCCCTTCACAAAAGTGGGGGCAAGAAAGAGGCAGGAAACTACAGATCTGTCACTTTGACCTCTGTGGTAGGGAAAGTGATGGGATCACTTCTGAAGGAAAGAATTGTTGAGTAGCTAGAGGCCAGTGGGGCACAGGACCCAAGGCAGCATGGGTTCACAGCGGGAAGGTCATGTCAGATGAATCTAATTGATTTCTTTGACTGGATGACCAAAGTAGTAGACCAGGGAGGGGCTGTGGACATGGCCCACCTAGACTTTAGCAAGGCATTTGACACAATCCCACACAAAAGATTAGTAGTCAAATTAACCAGCTTTGGAGTGGGTCCCAGGGTGGTAGCCTGGGTAAAACATTGGCTGAACAACAGGACACAGAAGGTAATCGTAAATGGAGTCCACTCTGAAGAAAGAGGGGTTACTAGTGGGGTACCGCAGGGTTCAGTACTGGGTCCAGTCCTTTTTAATGTCTTTATAAGTGACATTGCAGAGGGACTGGAAGGAAAAGTATGCCTCTTTGCAGATGACACAAAGATCTGCAACAGGGTTGATACACAAGGAGGTGTGGAAAGGATGAGAAGGGACTTGGCAAGGTTGGAGGAATGGTCAGAAGTATGGCAGCTTGGATTCAATGCAAAGAAGTGTAAAGTAATGCACCTGGGAAACAAAAACCCAGGGGAAGATTACACAATGGGGCTGGTAGTAACAACAACAAAAATGGAAAGGAACCTGGTGGTAATCATATCAGATGACCTTAAGGTTGGCAAGCAACGTGAGAAGGTGGTAGGGAGGGCTGGGGGGATACTGGGATGTATAGGGAGAGGCATCACCAGCAGAAAATAGGAAGTTGTTATCCCCCTGTACAAACAGTTGGTGAGACCCCACCTGGAGTACTGCGTCCAGTTCTGGAGACCCCATCTCCAAAAGGACATAGACAGGATGGAGGCAGTTCAGAGGAGGACAACTAAAATGGTGCAGGGTCTGCAAGAGAAGCCATATGAGGAGAGGCTAAAGGAGCTTAATATGTATACCCTTGAGGAAAGGAGGGAGAGGGGGGACATGACAGAAATGTTTAAGTACCTCAGTGGAATCAACAAAGTCCAAGAGGGTAGCATCTTTAAGAAAAAGAGATGTGCAAGAACAAGGGGACACAATTTGAAGATAGCGGGGGATGGCTCAGGGGCAATGTGAGGAAGTATTTTTTCATAGAGAGGGTGGTGGACACATGGAACAGCCTTTCTGAGGAGGTTGTGGGGTCTAAAACTGTGGGAGAATTCAAGAATGCATGGGACAGACATAAGGCAATTTTTGTGGGGGGTATGAAGAAATAGGCTGTTAGTTAAATAGGATATGCGACTTATCCTCTAGGTAGGAAAATGGGCAGATTAGGTGGGCCAGGCAGTCCTTATCTGCCATCAAAGTCTATGTTTCTATGTTTCTATGTCACGCTGCTGTCTGTGCACTGTCTGGGATTTTGAGGTCCTGCTGGTGCCCTGTTAGTGATCATGATTCTGTGATCACCCTTATCACATACAACTACTAAATTCCTTCCCTCTCAGTCTACTGGACCCCCTCCCTTGCCCGATAAAGGTGTTGTGGAAATGTGCTAATGTCCACCCTGGCAGTTTAGTGTTACTCCCAACCAGTTGAGGTTGTTCCTCTTCTCAGTCCACCCAGTGAGCAACCACCAACTCCACTGCCAATCAGCCCCTAATATATTGACCAGAACAGACTCCAAACTCACTACTTCTGCCATCTGCCATCTGACTGCTTGGTAGTGAGTGTATGCGTACCACAGAAAAAGATGTTTCTACAATAGGCATATATTCTCTCCTTGTCAATCAGATGGTGGCCTTCTGAGATGGTGAGAAGTAGGTCTGTGCTAGTTTTCATCTGAAAACCTGATGGTAGCTCACTTATATATGGGTGGGTGAGTAGGATGTTGATAGACAAGCTGGCTCACCAGCACAGTGGTGGGGCTTCCACTTGCAACGCCAACATCCCAGGTTGGGAAATGGACCTAAGGAGTCAGAGAGCCAGAAGGGAGGAGGAGGAGGACTGAGCGTCTGATGCACTGCTCTTCTCCTCTTGGGGGGTGCATCCAGTGCATTACTGATCTTTACCAGAGGCCGGGGGAACAGCTGCTGGAGCCCAAATTGCAGGGAGGTGTAACCGACATTGGCGCTTTGGTGCCATCACATCATTGCATACCACACCTCCCATAATGGATACTAGCATATCAGAAAAATGCCATCCCCCATGCATGACACTCCACTTCTCCAGACCCACTCTGCCTGCCTGTAGCAATTGACTGGTGACCAAGTTTAATGTTTCCTCAGGCAGCTCAATCCCATGGCCCCACCCTGGGGGGGGGGGCAAGCCAGGGAGGCATCCCAGTAATGGGGAAAAACTTGTTTCAGAATTCCATCAAGAGTCATTCCCACTCAGTGACCCAATCCTGGGGACCAAGCCCAGGAGGATCATCACCCGAGGTAAGCCTGAGGGGACCAAGGGGTCCAGGGCTATGGGGGCTGAGCCTACGGTGGGGTCCAGCACCAAAAAAAAAGGATGCCGACAGGCAGTGTTGGTGGTACTTGCACAGTGGGAGAGCCAGACAGGGAGGTTTTGATAGTGATACAGTCTAGGATAGCATAAGATAGCCAGGTATAGGCTTCAGTACATTTCCACAATACTGGCTTGGTTGAGGAAGGGGCTCCACTATACTGCCAAGGAAAGGTTTCTGTACAATTCTAAAACACCAACATAGCTTGGATGAGGAAAGGGGTTCACAGGCTGCAAGGGAAGGGCCTTAATACAGTTCAATAATACTTGCAGGATTCAGCTAAGGGAGGTGTGCCCACTAGACTGCCATGGAAGGGCTTTAGTACAGTTCAACCATAATGTCAGGGACTGGGCTAGGGAAGGATGTCCATTGGACTGCGAATGTTTGAATATTTGCTATTGTACAGTACCAACAGCAATAAGGGGTGAGGAAACACTAGAATGCCAAGGTTAGGATCTGCAATATATCTCTTTACTAGCAGGGAGGTTACTTGGTTGGTTGCTTGGTTGAAAGGACAAAAGAAAGCCGAGGCCCATCGAGACTGTCCTCCACATGTGTGGATCATTATTGTGATACTATCTGGTTAGCCAATCATCGAGTTTAATTTTATAAGTCATAACAGTAGTTGTGTCTACAATATCTTGAGGGAGAGTGTTCCATAGTCGGGGAGTTCTTATGGAGAAAAATATTTGTCTTTTATTAGTGTTACATTTAAAGATATCCAATTGTTTATTATTTAGCCTTGGTCCAATTTTTCTGGTAGAGAGCGATATGCCACATTGCCTCATCAAGATAGGTGATTTAATAATCTTAAAAAGTTGTAGTAAATCCCCTCTTGTTCTTCTCATTTTAAGGGAATGCAAGCCTGTCTTTTGTAGTCTGGACTCATAATCCAGATGTGCTAAGTGAGGAATAATTTTTGTAGATCTTTTCTGGATCCTCTGAACTCTGTCTACATCCTTAGTGAGGTATGGACTCCAAAAGGGAGCCATAATCAAGGTATGGCCTAATGTGTGATCTGTACAAAGTAATCATGCACTGTTCGGTTTTAGAAACAAATGTGCAGTTAATCCTTCGAAGAAGAGCATTGGTTTGATTAGCAATTTTGCTGCAATGAGAAAATGGGGTAAGTTTATTGTTAACTAGGATCCCGAGATCTTTTTCTAGACAGGAAACCTTAATGTTGATGTTGTTCAGTGTGTATACCTGTTTAGGGTTATTTTTCCCCATGTGTAAAACAGCATATTTAGATACATTAAAGTCCATTTTATTGATGAGAGCCCAGTGTTCAATTAATGCAAGATCGTTAATATTGACTGTCTATTAGCTACATTGTTTACAGCACCTCCTAGCTTGGTATCATCCGCAAACTTCATAAGAATGTTAGTTGAATAGATTTTCATATCACTAATGAAAATATTGAACAGGGTGGGTCCCAAGACGGAGCCCTGGGGAACACCACTTGTCACTCTACCCAAATCTGACATAGTGCCATAGACCTGAACCCTCTGAGATCGATTTGTCAGCCAGCTTTTTATCCATAACACAAGTGTCGCTGAAAAGCCTAGATGAATAAGCTTACTGATCAAAATAGCATGTGACACTTTGTCGAAGGCTTTACTATAATCCAATAAAATGACATCAGTAGAGATGTTTAAGTCCAGGTTCAAGCTAATGGAATTATAGAAGGACAACAAATTTGTAGTGCAAGATAAGCAAGTTCTAAATCCATGTTGAGTTATGGCAGTAATGTTTAAAGATTCTATTTCTATTTCTAAAAGTATTTTGATTACTTTTTCCAGTAATTTACAGGGAATTGAGGTTAAACTGATTGGACGGTAGTTATCAACTATTGAATGAGAGCCTTGTTTAAAAATGGGAGTTACTATTGCCATTAGCCAGTCAGGGGGAACCATAGATTCTTGGAGAGATTTGTTAAAGATAATTGTAAGTGGTAGGGTGATTGTGTCTTTAACTCCCAGGAGAAATTTAGGACAAATATCGTCAGGGCTGGGACTTGTGGATTTTTTAAGGCTAATAATAATTTATAAATATTATTGTGTAGAATCATGTGGTCAGTATTACCTAATGGGAGTTTGGCAGCGGGGGGTGGAGATGAATCCTGGGTAAATACTGATAAAAAATAGTTATTTAATGTAGAGGCGATAATGAAATCAGAGGATATTATTGTGTTGTTTATTTTAAGGGAGCCAATTGTTTTGTTATTTTCCTTTTTACTGTTTAGATAAGCATAAAGTGATTTGTGTGTGTCTTTAGTGTGTGCAATGCGGAATTCTAGATTTCTTTTGGCTTCCAATGTTAATTTTTTGAATATTCTGACTGATTCTCTGTATTGAGTTAATAGTTCATTGTTAGTATTGATGGAGGAATTTTTCAATAGTAAAAATAACTTACATTTATGTATAATTTGTTTTTTAATAGATGAGTTAAACCATGGTGGAATTTTACCTTTACTATTATGCATGTGCTTATCAGGAACATACTGATGTTCAAGTGAGTGTATTTGTGCTTTTAAAAAATCCCATGCCTCATTAGTATTAAGAGATGATAAGGTGTTTATCCAATCAATTTTACTTAGGTGATCATTTATCTTTTGGAAATCTGCCCATTCATAGTGTATGATTGTTTATTTAATACTGGGCATTGAGATAAAGGAATAGTAAAGAATATTGACATGTGGTCACTATTGCCAAGAGGTTCAGATATTTGTAAGTTATTCACGGGGATGTCAAAACTTGTTATAACAAGGTCCAGGATGTTATTACCCCAGGTAGGTTCCTTGACCAGTTGGTGCAGTCCCAGGTCAATAATGGTTGTGAGAAAGTTGTTGTCATAGTTATTAGAGCCCGTTAATGTGTCCCAGTTTATGGTTGGTAGATTAAAGTCACCTAAAATTAGGACAGGGCCCTTGTTAGCAAACTGAGAAATATCTTCCGTTAACCTTGAACTTTGAGTATTGTCTGATGAGGGAGGGCGGTAACAGGTTCCAACTAAAATTTGTGGAAGGCCTTTAGGTTGAATATACACACATACACTCTCAGAATCTACACCTGCTGAAGACTGATAGGAAGAGATGCTATCTTTAACGTACAGACTAACCCCGCCTCCCATTTTGGTGTCAGGTCTATTTTTAAAGTAGTGTTTATAACCTGGTATTTCAGATGTCCAATTTCTGTAAGAATTACCCCAGGTTTCCGTAATGGCTATTAAAGAGATCAAGGAGATGATCTTTAAGTTCAAGCTCAGCATGTTTAGCAATATTTAAAGATCGAGCATTAGGGGATAGAATATTTAAATGGTTGTGACTAGAAAACTGAGTCTCAGTGTTAAGAGTTTTGGTAGTTGTCCCAGACTCCCCCTTAGTGGTCAGTTTAAATAGGAATGGATAAAGGTAGCGATTTTTCATCCTAGTAAAGTGCTGCCCTGTCTACTAAGATGTAAACCATCCCAACAAAAGAGGGATGGGTTAAGATGAAAATCCTCCCAGTGAGTCAGGCAAGGAATATTTTGTCTGAGGCACCATTTCCTCAACCATTCATTTAAGGATTTTATCTTAGAAGTGATAAAGGTGGTTGATGGAAGATAGGGTCAACAGCACTGGTGCTGCTAAAGGCAGGGGTCACACACCACTGGGTACATTGACAAAAGCATGGTATCATAAACATTAATTAAGACTCACTGTTGCCACCTACAAAAGCCTTTCAATATACCACTGCATACTATATGCAGGAGGGTACCCTCATTTGCAAGTTCACAGTGGTGTAGACTGCATATCTGCACTATCCACTATATGCAGTGCTCCATGACCCCTTGGTTATGACCCCCCCCCCACCTAGATGCAATGAGTCTGGTTGGCTTGTCAATATGCGAGTTGAAACTGCACTCACCTTCCTAAAATGGGGGTCACTCTGTGTCTCATTTTACCACTCCCTTAGAAACACTAAAGTATCACCCTTATCATTTAAGTATTTAATAAGTTATCTTAGCATAATATTTTTATAGTCATGTTGAACATGAACACTAACTAAAAACCTTCACTCAGTAGGTAGATTTTGAAAACCACTGTACAGATGTAGGTTTTGAAAACCATCATAAAGCCTATAGATTTTTATAACCTTCAAGTAGGACTTCTATTTTGTGAAAACTATTGGGCAGCAAGTAGATCTTGAAAACTGTTATGCAGCATGATGATCTTGGAAAATGTTGTGCAGCACATAGATTTAAAATTCATCACATAGCATGTAGATTTTTTTAAACCCATGATGTAGTATGAATATTTTGAAAACCATTGTGTAGATTTTTAAAATATTTGTGCAGGAGGTAGATTTTCAAAAATATTTGTGATGGATTCCTCAGCATTTTGTTTTTTTGTAATTAATTGTGTAATTGCTACCCTGAATAGCTTTTATTAAAATTCAGTATTTTTACCAGCACCTTGTATTCTAGGGCAGTTTATATTTGAGGGTGGCTTGTTCTGCAAATCAGATTTTGAGGTGCCAAAAATAAAATACTACACATCCTAGATTTAATCATGTTTATTGTTATTGGCCTACTTCATATCCCAATAAGTAAAACAAAACTCAAGCTAAGATAATAAGTAAAAAAAAACCTCCAATAATGATCATGTCATACTTACAGAGATAAAATTTGCAGAATACCACTCCTGGGGCCAGATATTCAAAACTTTGTGCTGGGCAAAAACTGTTTGCACAGGTTTAGGTTGGGATTAGCGTGGGCCTGCTATATTCAAAAGGCCAAATAGCACGGGCAAACTGCATTAACACTGGGCAAAATCATAATGTATGCAAGGGGCAAACTGACATGAATACAGGCGCAATGCTATATTCAGTGACTAGCACCATGCTAAGTGGTTTTGCGTGACTTAGCGTGACACTTAGCACGGTGCACATTACCGCCCAGGAAAAGCTTGTCTTAACCCTGGGCAATCAGCTTTGCGCTGTGCTTGCACGGCTTTTGCTCGGCTTTGTAAGACCCTAACAACTATGACACATAGACAAAGCCAAACATAGAGGAAACATGCTGCTAACTGATGGCATCACAATGATGCCACCATCTGCCACCAGTCCCAGCCATGCCAGGCAGTAAGTGGTGACCCTGCCACCAGTGGACAGCATGGCAGTGTAGCCATACAGCACACACTTGCAGACCGCTCTTCTGTGGACGCCAACAGATGCTAGCACACATATGCAGCACTGTGGGCATGGAGGATGTTGAGGGGAGAGTAGATGGGTGGCCAGGTTGTGCCACAGACCAGGTGTGGCCACAAGGCTGGGACACATCATGCAGTGCACATGGGCCTGTATTGGGAATACCCCAACACCAGTGTGCCTTTCTGATAATATATGTCCCCCCAGCCACATACTGCACAGCAGTACAACTGTCACAGCACACAAAGCCGGACATGTATATGTTACTGTGAGCATCCCATGCCAGAGAAGCAGCATCTGTGGGTCACACAACAGCGTAACAGTAATGTCCACTGTCAGTAAACAGCTGCAGGTTGGGCCTCTCACTGTGTATAGTGCAGTCATCATCACTGCCCTACACACCATAGGCACTGCTGTGTCCACATACTACAGGCCCCCTTGCTACTGTAGTGTCTGCTGTGCACTGTAGCATGACCTACAGTGTGACAGCTGCATGCAGCACCACCACCATCTGTGCCTATGCCATGTTGTCCCAGTACAGCTGCAGGCAGCAGTGCATGTGAAAGTACAGTGTTCAAAACTGTATAATATTCCCCAAACTGTTTACGCAGAGCTAACACATTTGCGTGGGTTTAGAGCAGGGCTAAACCATTAGCCCAGTGCAAACTACATGCAAATCAGGGCATAATGAGACGTTAATTAGGATGTTTGCCCAGAGATTACCTAAGTAGGCTCATTTGCATGTCACTTTTGAAAATGGCAAAGTTCAGCACTGGGCAAACGTGTCTGCACCGAGCTAACAGTTTAGCCCTGGGCTAAACCCGTGCAAATGTGTTAGCACTGCACAAACAGTTCAGGGAATATTTTACAGTTTTGCACACTGTACTTTCACATACACTACTGTCTGCAGCTGTACTGGGTCCATGCATTTGCTGGCACACACATTGTCCACATAGTTCACCTCTACCTACCTTCGCATCGTTGTGCACTGTGTTGCTGTTGTGGTTTGCACTTCCTGGTTGCCATATTCAGAGCTATATTATTCCAGGGCTAAG
The DNA here is from genome assembly GCA_016271365.2 of Neoceratodus forsteri. NCBI lineage: Eukaryota > Metazoa > Chordata > Ceratodontiformes > Ceratodontidae > Neoceratodus > Neoceratodus forsteri. The sequence continues at coordinate 1,372,089,728 of CM057450.1, read as the reverse complement.
TTTGCCCTGCACTCCCAGCCCAGTTTACCCGCCCTCATTCCCATGCTATATTCAGAAGCTGTTTGCCCTGGGCTGTTCCTTTGAATATGGCTTGCTTTGTGCTCCAGGCTAAGTTTTCCCCCCCTTCTGGGCAGTGCTAATTTAGCCCTGGGGCAAAGTTTTGAATATCTGGCCTATTGCGTTTTATCTCACATGACTTCAACCCTTACTAGAAGCTGTGGTTTGTATTTTGGGGCAGCATATATTAAAATTATTCATTGTGACTTGAAGCTTGTATTTGAGGGTAGCTTTTATTCAGTGGTGTCTTATATTCAATGAAATACAACTTTAAGTTATTTATTTTTTCAGTGAACTGAGCATGTTTGAACAATAAATCATTAATAAGTTCAAAATGAATTAACATTTTTTCACCAAACCACGAAAAGGACTTCTAGCTCTACAGCATCTAACAAACTTGTAAGTTTTAAAACTTAACTCTTTGTGCATTTTCTTTCGCTATTGTATATCTTTGTATACTTTTAGCTATTGTTTCAGCAAACTGAGCATGTGTGAATAAATATTGTTAATAACTACAAAACAAATTAACATGCTTTTCACCAAACCACCAAAAGGACCTGTTCCTCTGAAGCATCTAACAAACCTCTAAGTTTCATATCTTAACTACTTATAGTTTTTTCTCTATCCATGGACAAAAATTTTGGCTGTAAAACAGGCAAAAATACATACAGTAAATTCATAATTTTATTTATTTATACTCAAGTTTATTGACATCAAATGGGTACAAATACATTTATCTCCGTCAGACTTCTCAATCAATCTGGTTCAGTTACAATTATTCTGTGGTAGTATAATAAATTGACTCTTTTCAATACAGAGTTTTAGGATTTTTCTGGTTTGTCTTTCAGCATTTCCATTCCTTCAATGCAGAGTATGTTGCATTAATATATTCTTGTCACCATAGGGCCACAGGAGATCCTGTTGGGCCCTTGGCTCCTTGACCCATCCCCCCACCCTCTCAACCCGACCCCCTCTAATTATTTCAGATCATATCAGGAGGGGACTATTGGGTGTATATCCTTCCACAAAAACCACCGTGTCCATCTCCTTATGTATAAATCTATTTTTTGGTTTAGTTTATAGGTTATCGCCTCCATTTCAGAAATCTCCTGTACTGTGTGACCCAACTCTGTATCATTGGCGAATCAGTCTCCGCCATAAGCGGGTTATGGTTTATGTGCTGCCACAATAAGTATAGCCCACAAATATAGGGCGTCGGAGGAACCAAGACCCGGGGGGGGGACCCCCAAAATTAGATTTGTAAAGCTCAAAGCTTGTGTTAATGAAAAAACTTCCCCCAGGATATTACAGATCTCCTCCCAATAGTCCTTTAGCTTTGGGCATTCCCCAAAAACATGTACATATGTTGCCTTCTTTTCTTTGCATTGTGTCCAACATTCTGGGGTCTACGCAAAACTGACAAACAAATTTCTATAAGACATTCCCAGATTAGTAGACTCTAGGACTGAGATGATGAATGCTAATTTAAACAGTACTGTAGTCTCAGATGGCTGAGTTATGGACATTGTTTTTTGTTTGCTTGTTTGTTTTTGTTACAAAAACAGAATACAACCATATTATACAGTTTCCAGTACTCTAGAAGGGTTGATTTTATAGAAATAGGAGACTGCCTCAGGAACTGACTTACAAGTGGGGATAGCCAGGGAAGGGTAGAGGCATAGTGGGGAAAAATAAAGGAGGGTGTAATTAAATTAAACAGCCTCTGTGTGAAGGAGCTGAGGAAAGAAGAAGGAAGAGGAGACTGTTATAATTCTATAAGGAAGTGGCAACAGTGGTGAAGAAAAATGGGTGACATTCAGGAGTTATAAGGAAAAGCAGAGGGCAGAAGACTGGGAGATATACTAAGTAAAACAGAGGGAAGCAGCAAAGGCAGTGTAGGGAGTAAAAGCACAGAGAGAGGAAAGTATAGCCAAAACAGTAGCTAAGGTAATAAGACATTCTTCAAGTACATAAGTGATAAGAAGAAAGCAAGGGGAGAGATAGTGAGGATAAGGTAGGTGGGAGAGGGAGAATGCACAGAAAAGGATTAAGAAAAAAGAAGAAATCCTAACTTCACAGCAGAGGGATGGAGCACAAGCCACCAGACAGCTGCAGGAATAAAGGGGGGAGGGGGTTGACAGAGGTCCATTTTCAGAGGAAAGGGACTTGCAGCTCTGAAAATGGACAAGGCATGGGACTGGGCTGGATACACAGAAGGAAACTAGAGTCACTCAGGGAGGAGCTAGCTGCTAGACATAGGGCCTTATGTAGCATCTCACTTGAAACAGGCATGGTTCCAGAGGACTGGAGGAGTACAGATATGGTCCATCCCCATAACAGCAGCAGTAGGGAGGCGTCTAGGAATGATAGGCAGGCTAATCTCACGTCCATGGTAAGGAAATGAATGGAAACCCTGTTAAAAGAAAGGTATGAACAGTATCTTGATGCCAGTGTTATACAAGTCCAAAGGCAGCAAGGATTCATGGTGGGAGGAGGAGGGTCATGCCAGATAAATCTGATTTCTTTGACTGGTTGACAAGGCAAAAAGATTAGGGGAGGGCAGTGGATGCGGCCTATCTGGATATCATCAAGGCTTTCAACACTATACTGCACAGGAGGTTGATAAAGAAATTGAGCAGCCCAGAGGGTGGGACCCCAAGTGGTGAAATAGGAATGGAATTATAGGCAACAGAAGGTGCTGGTTTATGGCACTCACTTTAATGAGGGAAGTGTGACCAACAAGGTGCCACATGGCACATTACTGGGACTGTTCCTTTTCAATGTCTTTGTAAGTAGCATTGTAGAAGAACTGGAAGAGAAAGTATGCATGTTTACAGATTACACTAAATTCTGTAATAGGGTGGACACTTTGGAGGGAATAGAGAGATGCATAAGGGCATTAGAAAACCCAGGAAGTGGTCAAGAGCATGACAGATGGGGTTCAATGCCAAAAAAGTACAAAATCATGCACCTAGGGCACAGAAACCCAGGAGCTGAGTATAGTAGGATGAGTGGTACTGATAGTCACTAAGCAGGAAGGCGATGTTTGGATTGTCATACACGATGACCTCAAAGTAACAGAGCAGTGTGATAAAGTAGTGGGTAGGGCTAGTGGATTCTGCGATGCATAGGCTGGGTTATCTCCAGCAGGAGGAGGGAGGTGGTGTTACCACTGTATCGCTTGCTTGTGAGACCCTACCTGGGGTATTGTGCCCAGAGTCTAGAGGCCACATCTCAGAAGGGACATTGATAAGGTGGAGGCAGTATAAAGGAGGGCAACTAAAATGGTGCAGGGGATGCATTAAAATCCAATGAAGAGCAAGTGATCTCAACATGTACTCCTTACAAGAGAGGAGAGTGAGAGGGGACATAATAGAGACCTGCAAGTACTTCACTGAGTAAACAAGTGGCAGGAAGGGAGTCTTTTTCAAATAAGAAAGAGCATCAGGACAAGAGGGTATGTGATGAACTAGAGGTGGGGATAAAAGGAATGTGAGGAAATACTACCTCACTGAAACAGTGGTGGACACCTGGAACAGACTATCAGCAGAAGGGGTGAAGGCAAAAACAGTAGCTTCAAGCATGAGTTGGATAGACATAGGGACATATTAGTAAATAGGTAGGGAGGGGAAAGGGTCACTGCAGACCAGTTAGGAACTGTGGAGATAGACTAGGAAGGGAAAGTCTGGGCACACTGGGTGGGTCAAGTGGTCCTTTTTTGCTGAGAAATTCAATGTTTCTGTGTTTCTAGTTTTTGTTGCCTTTCTTTATTATTAACTAAGTATTTTTCATTGAAATGTGACATTGCTGAATGTTTTTGCTCTTTTCCTCCAGACTTTATTTTTGCACTATAATGCATTTGGAAATTAGTTGTTTTTCAACTGAGTGTGTCTTTCTAGCTAAAAAACAGAAATTTAAATTAAAAATAATGTTCTTATCTCCACCTGTATGAAGGACTAAAAACTGATAATTTGCAGTTGGTACTTCACATTTATCCAGCAATCCCTGCCCCTCCCCCCGTTATAGTAAATATGAACATAAAAAAAAATCTGGTTGATCCTGATACCTCCACTAATGGCCATAACCATGAAAGTATATAGTGCATAACACCTGCAACAATCCAGGTGCATTTCCATGATCTCTACCATAACAAGTGTCCCAATTCCCCCAAACATTGGAAGCATCTAGTATCACTTACTTGCTTCCTCTGTCATACTGTATATTCAGCAACCTATCTGCTTGTTCCATTTCCTTCTGTTCAAATTAAGAACCCCTTCCCCCAGATTTGTACTGGCACTTTAGCAAAGGAATGTTGCAAAGATAATACTTCTGTACATGAGTGTGGTTTAAAGTCAGATATTGTATGCTGTACTTAAACATGTAATATGCTGTATGCCAATAAGAGGGACAAATACAACCCTAAGTAAATCACTTTTATTAAATGGCTTATACCATGTTGTTGCATTATATTGTAAAGATCTCTGTGAATACTGAGTGTAGATAAACAGGCTTTTAAAAATGTGGTGTATGAAAATATATGTAACATTCAAAAAGCTAACGTGTTTATAAAGGTTTCACTAAACAGATTTTCTGCTGAGAATAATAACTCAAGAATGAATGTCTTCAGGGTATTGTAACAATAAGGACTAGAAGCATTTCTTCTTGTTGACTCTAATGTGAAAATATCTACCTGAACCAAACAATTCCAGCTGTAAAATGTAATGAAGAACATTTTTTTGAAAAAATAAACATTCTAAAATACACTTATAACTGCATGCTTTAACTATGTTCATTCCAACAAATGCTCTGTCCATCTGTTTAAAGAATAATATATTCACTATGTCAGGAAACCCAAATGGTGCAGTTAATACATCACCATAAAAATCGCTGCTTGAGCTTCAGTATTTATTGAATCTGCATTCTCTTCCCCGCTGAGATAGTTGCTATAATCAAAGGTAGACAGATGGAACTCTGTGAATATTTTTTAATAAAAGCAAAGGACAACAGAACTGGAAAATCAGACATTTCCGAATAGTACTGAATATCAAGATGTTTTCATTGCACACTGAATCCTATGGAAAGAACAAGTATGATGTGCCATCACCAATTTTAATGAGGGACCTTTAGATTTGTTTCAAGATACTGAGACGCTATGTGTTGTTAAACTTGAAGTGGCACAGGCAATGTTAATTCCATTAATACTGCCAACAGCTGTTTATTGTATATGCTGTAAATGCTTTTCATCCAAAATACTATTTATACATATCCAATCTCTTGTCATATCACTTTGCTATGAATAAATGAAACATACCAGTTTTTTTAGTACACATGCCCTGAAATATATTCCAATGCAAAAATATGGTCAGTAACTACGGTTACTCCTTTCGTACAAAAAAAATATATGATTTATTCCAATAACTGCTATTTAGCTTCTATTTTATAAAGTCAACAGAGAAATAACATATAATATATGGATGCCTTTACAATAATCTTACCATATAAATTTATAAGGGTTTTAAATCCATACAAGTCTAAACATTTGTAACTATACTCTTACCAGCTACTTTTATAAAAGTTTTAAATCTATATTAAACTGAACATTTGTTTTTATAAGCAATTTCTTTAAGTATGTAAGGTAATATAACATAATCATGACATTGTTCCCAGTATTATATCTGTACACATGAGGGTGGCAGTACTGATCACGGGAAGTAGCAACAATAGTAAGCCCACTCATGCAATACTTCATACATTTTAAGTCTGAGGGAGATTATTTATGTTGCTCATGTACATGTCCCCTGTGCCCCCTTCACACAGTTCCACCAATATGGAAAAGCTTTATATTTTAATATGGCATAAGGCTTATATTATGCATGAGTTTTCACATATTGCTGTCACTGAGCAATATTTGATTATAAACATGAAAAAAATCTAGCCATGCATAGGTTTAATATATAAAAAGGGATACAGCCAAGCTTGTTAAAATTATACTGGCATTACTAATGTAAGTCAAGTGCCAGTTCAATTTCCCAAATTTAGTTTAGCTTGAATTGCTGTAAAACTCAGATAAACAATTTTACTTTACTGCTCTGTAATTTCTTCCCAGTCTCCTTCCAATGGGACACCTTTAGAAACAATATTTTCCTCAGCCTAGACTCCTTTAGAAACATGATGTCATCAACTAGGGGAGGCCATTCTTGATAACCCTTTAACAAACAAATACATTTCTTTTATTTGCAAATTTCGGACAATAAAATAGTTGGAGCCTCAATTGTTCCTTTCAAGGTGCTACCTTGGGAAGGGGTTCAAGGGGAGAAGGGAGGAGAAAAGTAAAACACACAGATAATGTAGTACAACATATGACAACATCTAGTGGAATATATACTTTACATAAAATGTTGCTTGTTCTTTTCTGCTTAGGAAAGTGGCAAATTAAAAAATAACAATAATAATAATAATAATAATAATAATAATAATAATAATAATAATAATTTAGCATGCTCTTCCTCATGAAAATAATTTTAGTACAGAATAATCACACTAGAATCCTATGCTGAGGTCATGGAGGGAAAGTGCTTGACTACTTGCATGGAAAGGAGGTTGCAGGTTCTCCAGAATCCACACACTATCTGCCACCCAATAAAAAAGCACTATTGGCACTGCCTGTGCAGGTAGACACTTGTCCATCCTGTGGCCTGAGAAATGTGCAACCATAGCAACCCCAGTTGTTGAGATGAGAGACAGGGGTAACACACAAGGAAATACTAGAAAAATACATAACAATTTTCAAAATTCAGTATATTATTGACAAATTTAGTCTATTTCCATATTGAAAGACATATACGATTTATAAAAATATAAATTATGTAAAGGCAACAGTTAGGGTTGCAGCACAAGGTCCCAAAAGTATGGAAATGAAACATTTGGGTAGAAATTCCCCTACTTTATATCTTCATCATTGTGTAGTTAGGACAATATGAAAACTTACTGAAAGCAAAGTTGGTGGTACCCTCATGTCAGCACTATATTTTTTTTTAAGAATTTGTTTCCTGTTTGTGATTTTAGTGCCTCTTAAAGGTGTCAGATTTACAGAACTGAAAACTAATGCCCTGTGTTTATCCACATGTTATATAACATGGGTGATCATAGTTCAAGGAACCTGACATTGCCCCACTAATGTGCCTCAACCCTTCATAGAGGGAACCATAATTTTTGTGAGAAGTTAGTTCAGCTTCCATACCCATTCAGTCTTCAACTTGTCATGTTAGACTGCTAACAAAGGTACCAATTAGTGCTGATTATGTTGGTGGGTTTGTTATGTGGACAGTTGCTTACTGGGAACAGGACTGAGACCTCCACAACTAATTTCATAAGAGCCACTGAACAGCCTAAAGGTGATAATCATTTTTTTTGTCCACTGCTAACCTGGACTGGATCTGAATCAGTGACCTATAGAAAAAAGGCTTCCTGACCCACTGCCACTTCACCGAGCCATCCAGTTTACTCCACCACAATTGTTAAGCAAGAAGAATTACTCACACACAATCAAATCCTTTTGTTATTCTTTAAGAAATGGTGTTAAAGTTTAAATAATGTCAACTTTTAATCAATCATTAAATTCCCCACACCACACAGTCACCAAGATTCCACTATATTATTACCTTCAAAGAGTGGCTCTGCAGTTTAGCAGGTACTTTTATCCAATGTTTGCAACACAGTGAGCTTGTATGGTGCTCCCTTTCAAAGGGGTTCTTTCCTAGCACTCCTTAAGAAGCCATATTTGGACTCAGACTGCTTGCCAAATTACCTTTCTGGGGAAGGTTATTGAGAAGACAGTGGTGCTACAGCTTGAGAAACATCTCATGGCTTTTGACAGCTATGAACCTCTCCAGTCCAGATTCAAGTCAAAGCACATTACTAAGACCACATTGATCCACACCTCTCAACCTCATAGCATTAAAATTTATAGCACTGGGCTTCAAAATGCAGAATAAATGCACAGGATGTGCTGACAATTTTTGTTTAAAAAAATAATATATTTACAAAGAGTGGGCCCCATATATTTAATATTAAGGAATGTTTCTATTAATTTAGTTCAATGATTTAATAGTTTGTGGGCCCAATTCTCAAAGGGTTACACCTGGCATAAACTGACTTGCACCACAAAAAAATGGTGCAAGTAGCACTTTATGCCAGGAGTTGTGACATTCATTATTCTGCAAAGCCATGTCGCAGGCAGCTTGCATCAAAGTGGACTTATGCTACCAGTTACTCCATAACCCCCCTTGTGACATGGCGGTAGGGGGTTTATGGCAATAGTTGTGCCCTGTTCTGGAAGGGCAATCTCTAAGTCCTTGAATTTGATATTCTTTTTTTCTTTTTTTTTTTTGAAATTCAAAGTTTATTAATTTTACCAAAAAGGCAGTTACACATAAGCCAGGTAGGTTGCATTTGTTAAGTACAATGGTAATCCAAACCTCCTAAACTATACATAAAACAGCTAAGTCCCCCCAAAACTGCCCCTTCTCCCTAGCCCCCCTCACCCTCCTTCCCCCCTCCCATCTTCCCACCTCCTGGAGTGTGCCTGTCTTTATCACTTGAAGGAGGAGAAGAGACATCACTTATATTAAAGCAAGTATCCACACAGTTGAGTTGTCATACATCTAATGCAAGTATAATGCGTATAGCTTCCCTCATTTCTTATTGAAACTTGCCATGTTGTTCCTAAAACCTGCTATCAGTCATTCAGATCAGAAAAAGTTAGATATGTCCTTTAACCATTCACTATAGGATATTGTTAGCTGGTCCATCCAGTGCTTCAGAAACAATTTTTTAACAATGATGGCAATTAGGGCCATATGATATCTATGTTCCTTAACAGTAATACCCTCATATTGTCCTAGGATACAAACTTCAATTGTGAAGAGGTCTTCTAACCCCAACCAGGGGTCAAGTTTAGATCTGATTTCCAGCTAGAGTGAGGATAAATTTTCACAGTGCCAGAATATGTGCACCATGTTCCCTTCTTCCCTACCACACCTGGTGCAAGTGGTGTCCGGTGTCCTGCCCAATTTGGCCAGTCTCATAGGGGTATAATACATATTATTCAATATGTGGTATTGAGTGAGTCTGAGTCCATCCTGAGAGTGGTAGATATAAAGATCCTTCCAGATCCAGGCCCAGTCAAGGTTGGCATCTGGAAGTAAGGCCGACCAGATTGGAGAACCAGGAAGGGGACCGGAGCAGGTAAACAACAAGAGGAGAATATATATTGTAGAAACTGAGTGTGACCTTAAAGAGCTTTCACTGACTTGAGCCATTAAGGGTCTGACTAAGGATGGTTGAGATTTTACCCCAAACAAGGTACTTATAGTGTGCCTTATTTGGTACACCTTAAAAATCATCCATCTCGGGATGTCAAACTTGCCGAGGATTTCAGATGAAGAAAGGAGGTTGTCCTGAGAAAATAGGTCTTCCACACATGCCTCCTGTAACTGCGGGAGCCATTGAGGTGAAAGACATGACCCCCCCAATTTTGATGTTGGGGTTTAGCATGATTGGCTGACCCATGTCGACCTTAAGGGGTATCTTAAGGTATGAGCAGCATTGTGAAAGTACTCTTAAGGAAATACTAATTACTGAGTCATGTAACCTTTCTAACAGCGATGGTTTTGTTAGGTAAAAAAATGTAGATAGGTTAATGTTATTAGATCTTAAGAGATCATTCTCAATTTGGAGCCAGATGGGGATATATTCCATTTCCTCCTTCGAGAGCCATTTCCCCAATTTAGTTAAGTGACTCGCCCAGTAATATAAAAGAAAATTGGGGAGGCAAAGTGCACCCTGGGCTTTGGGTACACTGAGTTTATAAAAGGCTCCACAGGGATGTTTGCCTAGCCAGATAAATTTTGATATCATGGAGTGTAAACATTTGAAAAAGGAAATCGGAAGCCATAGGTTTAATAAATTTAGGGGTTAAAAAAGCCGGGGAAGGATATTCATCTTAATTATATTTATTCAGGCCAATAAAGAGAGGGGTATATTCTGTGATCTCAAGAGATCCTATTGGATAACACCAACCAAGTCATCCATATTGAGCTTCTGGACTAGAGTAGGGTCTCTAGATAAATAAATACCTAAATACTTGAGTGTTTGGGAGGACCATTTAATACCTAAGTGTGCAAATTCGGACTTCAAGGTGTAACTGTTCAGAGGAAAAATTTCAGTTTTAGAAATATTTAGTTTATAATTGGATAGCTTACCGTACTGGTTGACAACCCCTAACACTTGTTCCAACGAGGAAACTGGGTGGGCTAAATGGAGAAGAATATCATCAGCAGCATAGACCGAGAGTTTAAGGGTCTGAATATGGGTACGGATGCCCCTAATTAGGGGGGCCTGTTTAATAAGCCGGAGTAAAGGTTCTAAATAAAGGTTAAACAAAAAGGGTGAGAGGGGACATCCCTGTCTGGTGCCCATATATAAGGGAAACCTGGCTGAAAAAATCCTGTTACAATAAATCTTGGCCGATGGAGAGGCATAAAGGGACTGTATCATTACCACAAATTGGGGAGGAAAGCCCATTTTCCGCAATGTCAACTATAAAAATTCTGAGTACACCCTATCGAAAGACTTTTCAGCATCTAGGGAAATAAAGGCAATTGGGGACTGGGAAGATTGGGCCACTTGGAAAATATGTGTGAGTGTCCTAAAGTGGTCTGCAGGAGAGCGGCCCGCTACAAACCCCACCTGTTCCGGACTGAGAAGTTGGGTCCAGTGTGCTTTTATTCAGAGCGAGAGCACCTTTGCTAAGATTTTAATATCATAGTTTAGCAGAAACATTGGCCTATAACTAGCTGGGTCTAAATGGGTCTTGCCTGGCTTAAGTAAAAGGATAATCGTGGCATCCATGAGGGTTGGACCCAATTTGTCTGCTTTAAACATGTGGTTGTATAATTTAAGCAAAAGGGGGGCTAATTCTTTAGCAAATGTTTTGTATAAGTTTGATGGGAATCCATCTGGACCTGGTGCTTTGTCCGGGGTAAGGCTACTAATGGCTCTTTCTACTTCGGTAGTAGATATTGGTGAAGCTAAGAAGGCTTGACTGGAATCATTCAACGTTGGAAGGTTTAGAGACTCCAGATAGGTTTCTATGTCTTGAGAATTTGTGCTAGGAAGGCACTTCCCATATAATAATTTATAAAATTTTTCAAAGATCTGTGCAATCTCCCGAGGTTCCATTTTAATAGAGCCATCAGAGGCCCTAATCGAAGGGATTAGGTGGGAGCTGTCCAGCTGATGAAGTCGGAGGGTGAGCAGCTAACCGGCTTTTTCGCCCTGATCTGCATATCTAGCTTTTGTCTTGACCAGAGCATATTCTGCTTTTTCTCTTAATAATTCCGCTTATTCATTATGCATTGCTAACAGCTCTTCTAGGGTACCCGAGGGGGTAGTGGAGGATAGTGAGTTTTCTTTCTCTTTAATCCGGGTTAATAAGGACAAAGCTTTAGAGTCCCATATCTTTTTCCTTCTGGAGGAAGTCTTAATAAACTTGCCCAGAAGATAGCACTTCAAGGAGCACCAAAGGAGGTCCCATCTCAAGACTGAGTCCCTGTTATGTTCCATAAAAGTAGCAATGAGCTCTTTAATGTGAGAGACCAACGACTCATCCTTCAAAAGCTGGGTATTCAGCCTCCAGATGGTTTCCCTCCGGGTATGGGGATCTAATGAAATAGCCATCCAAACTACCATGTGGTCAGATATCACTATGGGTTCTATACCTGTCTGGTAAAGACTGGGCATAAGGGAGCAACTCATTAAAAAATAGTTTAATCTTGACCAGGTCTGATGAACACTTGAATAGAATGTGTATGACTGATGCATGGGATTTAAAATACGCCATGGGCCACCCAGCCATAACAAGGTTATTAAATCTCTTAAAGCATTCTGTGAAAATAAAAGAGGCTTCAGCGGTCTATAAGTCCTGTCCAAATCTTGGGACGGGGGAATATTCCAATCTCCACCCAAAATCAAGTGGGTGGGAAGGAGCCTGGCAATTTTATTAGCCAAATCCATCAGGAAGTCAGGATCCCCTCCTACCGGGCCATATATCGAACCAAGGACCACCGTATTGTTGTTTAAGATGCCTTTGATTAGCACATATCTCCCAAGAGGGTCAGTGATAGTATTATCTGCCTGGAATGGGATATGCCTTTTGATAAGGATGGTCACTCCACGACTAGCATATGAGTTTCCTGCTGCAAAAAAACTGGGATATTCCCAGTCTACATAAATATAATGATTCCGCAGCTGTCAGGTGGGTTTCTTGGAGCAGAATAATATCTGCGTTTAAAAGTGAACAGTGCTTAAGTATTTGTAACCATTTCAGAACATCTCTTACTCCTCTGACATTCCAAGTAATTATTTTAGTAAGACTATTAACCATTTCCCTCCACACTTCAGGTATCAGCCTCAGAAAATTCAACGTGACCCAGATCAACCCCTTAAGGCACACTCCATCCCACCCCCCTCCCCATTCCTCCCCATAACCTTATTTAAGACAATGGAACTCAGTTCTACAAAGGCTATTATCCTATCCTGTAACATATACGCTCTTGAGCTTTCTGCCCTGATAATAATTGGAAAACTTAGTAAAAATATCCAGATTTCAAGTACCCAAAAAGCCCAACCCACCCTAGCACTTAATAAACCCCCAGAACTATGTACAATAGGCCTCTCACCCTCAGTCTGAATAGATGCAATCCAAAATACTTTCCGTGTGATTGGCCAAAACCCCATGGTGATTACCCCTACTGCCACAGAAATAAAGAACTGGTAAGGAATTGTTACCCCTCGTGATTCACAGAAGATTATAGCTGGGCTGTGAACTAAGGGACCATTAAAATGAATGGCACTTATATTAAGGCTGATTGAGACGCCATCTACCCCCCAAATCAGTATGCTGTGCAGCGTTCCCAAGTCGCCCCAATCTGGAGCCCCCCACTCCACCCCACCCCCCATTCATTATATTGAAGCCCCTTCAAAGTTATGAACCTTATTTCCAATCGGGAGGATCAAACTGTAATGAATTACATTTTATAAGATCTCAGAACACGACCCAAAATGTACTCCTTCTTGAAACCCCTTGTTCCTCCTGCAATCATTAACATGATCATGCCCACCCTTCTAGGCCTTATTATGGCTCTAGAGCTGTGGTTACAACCAGAGCTTAGCCCTTACTATGGGCTACCTCCCTGAAAATAACAGATCATAATATGGACTGTTACTAGCTTCAAAACCCTTCTCCATAACCTAATTAAATTAAAGAATCCAATCCCAGGTCAGCAAAATAAAATAGAAAACTGACCTGAATCCGCAAATATCATGCCTGCTTGGTGGATGGGGGAAATATAAGGAGGGTCCTCACACTAGTCCCCTAGATGTTGTCCCACTGGGAAACTACCCCCCTTCAAAAAAGGTTCCTGTATGAACCTGAGTGTTAACAGGGTCCCCCCCGAGTGTTATACTACGCTGACCCCACCTGCCAGCACAAAAACCATCAGAATACCCCCAGACAGACTCAGCACATCCCAGAACCAAAAAGCCCAACAGGTAAACAAATTAAATAAGTCCCCTGTCTATGATTATAGAAGCACTACAGTCCGTTAGGAGAAAGTTCAACCATCTTTAAACAAACTAGGTAGCTTCAAGGAAAGGTCTGCATCGGCCTGTTAAGGCATATCATATGTGAGCCAGGAGCCCTGAAGTGAAACACGGAGCTTGGCTGGGTACAGCATTCAAAATAGAATACCAGCAGCTATTAATTTTTTGACAGTAGCATGAAAAGTGTCCCGTTTCTGTCGGGTCTCCAAGTGCAAATCTTGTGTTATTCTGAGGGTGGCATTTTCCCACATTATTTTCTGGAGCTCTTTTGCTTTGTTAATAACATGCTGCTTCTCCACGAAGCTCAGGAACCTCACAATGACTGGTTTTGGGGGAGCTCCTGAAGGGGGTCGTGGTATAAGGGAGTGGTGCAACCGCTCGATTTGATAGCTGGCGCTTAGTGGGGAAGGCCCCACTACTTTCTGTAGAAATTTCTGCATGAAGGCTACAGTATTAGCACCTTTCTCTGCTTCTGGTAGCCCCAGGATCAATACATTCTTCTGTCTGCTCCTGCCTTCCAAGTCTTTGGTTTTAAGCTACAGCTTTTGTATCTGTTGGCATAGCTGCACTATCTCAGGTTCTGTCTTCTCCCTCCACTTCTCTGTCAAAACCATATGGGTCTCTGCATCTCCCACCCTCCTTGTAAGGCCGTTAAGATCACTGCGGAGGGACTTCAACTCCGAGGCAATATCGGCAAGGGTTTCTTTAAAAGGCAAGATTTCTTGCAAAAAAGTGGTCCTCCGTTAGCAGAATTGCAGCTGGAGTAGGTGACATCGCTTTACCGGCAGCAGCTCCTTGAGCCCTCTGTTTTTTAGACATTTTCTCCGGGCAGGCTGGTGGAGTATGCTTGGGCAGGGCCTGCTTCATTTCGGCCTCCATTGCTGTAAATAAGCCAACCCCGAAATTAGTTTCAGCACTAGCCTGGGGCTGTATCCTCAGGGTTGACCCTGTGGTGAGTTTGGTCAAGAACTCTTTAGGCTATTAGCTTAAAATATTAAGCAGAAGAGAGGCGAGGTGACGGAGCTCTGCTTCAGTGCTGCTATTGGGAACCCTGCATCATGATCTCGAATTTGCTATTCTAAAACTACCCCCGGAAGACATCCGTCAAAGTACAGTTACACCAGCAAATAGTTGTGTAAATCGTACTTTGCATCCACTGAGGGTTGCACCAATGTGCCACCAGCCCCGATCCCCCAGTATATGCAAACCCATAAGCCCCATCCTCAAATCAGTAGAAAAAGACCTGCAGGGCTATCAACCCCCGCCCCATCCCCCAATAATGTGTAAATAAAAGTCCCCACAGGCTAGCACCCCCCATGCCTGATCCCCAACCACATGCCCTATGCCCAGCAGAGCTAGCACCCCCCCATGCCTGTTTCCCACATTAATAGTAAAAGCCCTGCAGGACTAGCACCTCTACTTCCCAATCCCCGGCATTGTGATATGCACAGAAAATAATTAACATAGTCCCAATCTCCCTGGTAGTCTAGTGGCCCCCCCCCCCATCCAGCAATGCCAGTCCACCCTGCACCCCACACCTGTCCCCAGCCGGCAACTGATAAAGCCCACCTCTCACCGCCACAGCCAGCCACCGACTGAGCTCTGTATGAGTGTGTACTACTGTAAATTGCTGTCATTCATTGAAGGTGTCCTGGACTTGATTTTTAGTAACAGCAACAGGGTAAAGGAGGTAGATGCGGGGTGCCACTTAGGAAATGGTGACCACCACATGGTTGGTTTTAAAGTAAACACTAGTGAAGACATTAGTCATTCACCTCTAGTGGGAGTTTCCACAAGCTACCTCAGCCCTGCACTCTGTAGGGAAATTACAAAGTCAATTACTTTTGATGAAGATGCGGTACAAGATTTTGTGGAACATCTCCATCATTTTCTTGTCCCCAATATCCCCTTGTGATGGGGGTCTGTAGATGACTCCTGTCCTAACGACTGCCCCTGATCCTGTGTCAGCTGTTACCAATAGTGCTTCTAACTCATCTGGGATCCCCTGAATCTCTGTAGCCTTTATTTCTTCCTGGACATATAATGCTACCCTACCCCTTTCCTACCCTTCCTGTCCCTTCTGTATAGCTGGTAGCCCAGGATAGCCATGTCCAAACCATGGTTCTCAGTGAACCAGGTTTCTGTCACAGCCACTAAGTCAAGTTCGACTTCTGCCAGGATGGCCATGAGGTCACAGATTTTGTTTGCCAGGCTTCTAGTGTTTATTGCCATTACTCTTCATGTTCTACCCACACTCTTACCATAGGTGGATTTCCTTTTGTTTTGCCAGGCCTCTTTAGTAACCTTAATGGATCTCCTTTGTTCTGCACCTGGGGTTTTCAATGAAAGATTTATGGGGCTCTTTTGGACTGCACCTGTGGTTTTGGATGAAAAGTTTTGTTGGAAAGGTTTCCACCCCTCTTTTGTACCCCTGCCAGAACTCCTTGGATCTCTGCCTGTGGTTTCAGATGAAAACTTTTATTGAAGAGTTTTGCTTCAGGTATTGACAAGAGAGTTTTCCCTAATTTGTATGGTATTATCATGCTTTGGAGTAGTTACCCTATTATTTGCTGTTGTCAGGGGGGTAGTGACCTTCTTACCCTTTGCATTGGTAAGTGTCATTACCACCTCACCTACCTTCAGTTTAAATGGACCACATACACATCAAAATTTTTACCAAGTGCCCTCACCCCTTCTTTTGTCAAGTGGAGGCCATCGGTATGAAAGATGCCCCTCTCCCCAAATCACTCACAGTTGCAGATGATATGGTAGTCATTTTCCTGCCACCATTACCTCAGCCGTAAGTTAAATTCATGTATGTCCTCCTCTCTGACCCTCTTGGTGCTTCCATCCCACCCCCAAACTGGAAGCACCTCTGAGAACGCCAGTGTGGATGAAAGAAAGGATATTCTGTTAGCAAGTTGTACAATGTGCTCCTTTCGCTCTGCAACTGATTAATTATACAAGTCATTTGTCCCTAAGTGAACGACTGTGTATTTTGTTCCATCCTCCCTTCACACAATCTGCTCGATGCATGTTGTGTACCTTTTGGCAGTTGCACCTGGGAGACCCTTGACAATGACACTGGTACTGACGTTTGAATTTATGTGGGATTCCACTCTGCAGATCATGGAATCTCCCACTATGATAAGTTTTCTTATCATAGTGGGAGAATGAATTCCCAGATTGTACCATTAGATGGTACAATCTAGGATTTCATTGTTATGCTGATGACAGCCAGTTGCATTTGTCTTTTGCACCCAAAGATGTACTTGTTTTTTGCACCCAGGACACCAGTCATTATAAATGTGGTAAATTTTTGCCTAAATGAAATTCAGGACTGGATGTCATCAAGCTGGCTCAGATGTAACCCAGAGAAGACAGAGGTACTATTGAACTTGATCATTGGGAAGTGAAGAGGTCATACAGGATGTGGCAAGCCTAGTACTTGGCTTCTCTAGTTTGGTTACCTCTGTAAAGGTGAAGAATCTGACAGTCACTCTGGATTAGAAGTTGGCATTTGAGGTTCAGACACTTGTTGTAGTCTGGAATGGCTTTTACCATCTAAGAAACATCACTCAGATAAAAGCCTTGAGCCCCCTGGAAAACTTACCATCATTGGTACATGCTTTTGTCATGTCCAGACTTGACTGTTGTAAGGCTCATTACCTCAGGAGGAGTGGAGGTGTGCTATGATGCCTGCAACTGGTGAAGAACGCTGTGGCCAGGTTACTGATAGGTCTTTCTATGTCCTGTCATATAACATCAGTCTTGCATGAACTGCACTAGTTGCTGGTGACGTGGTGTATCACCATTAAGGCTGGTTTGCTGACCTACAAGGCACTACATGGACTGCATCTTGGTTACCTGAAAGATCTATTGACTCCCTGTCAGCCTCTTTCCCCCTCTGCTCAACTGGTTAGGGTCTCCTAGTCATTCCCAGGGCTAGGTTTAAATCTTCTGGTCATCAAGCATTTGCACTCATGGGATCCACCCTGTGTAACAGGCTTCTTCCATCTTTTTTTTAAAAGGGGCCTAATGTCCTTAATGTTTCAAGAACCTTTTAGTTTCATTTAGTAATCTTCTCATTTGATGCCATCTAAGCTTTTAGTTATTTCAGGATAAACAACAATTTTTTCACGCATTTACTATCCGATTATTTATCTGTATTTATTTTGTTTGTTTTATTTCTCTTAGTTGTTTATATTTAATTGTACGGTGCTTTGAGCCCCTGGGATTGGGCACCTGATAAACGATTACTCAATCACTCACTCACTTGCTTACTCACTCACTCACTTACTTAACATGTACATGCTTGCAGAAAGGATGGAGAGGGGAATGTTACTGAAACCAACAAGTTCCTAAGGGGAAAAAAGTAGACATATGTGTTCTTTTCAACAGGTATGTTAGCATAAGACAAGAAACAATGGTGGAGACAGGTAGGGGGAGATTTAGAAGGCATGTCAGAAAGTACTTCTTCAGTAAGAGTGTGGTAGGCAAATGGAATAAAATACCAAGGGGCTGTGGTGTAGGCAGGGTCTACCGTCAGCTCCTATGAAGGATGGGATCAATTTGGGGGACTTATTGTCCCTAGAGGGTTGAGTAGGGTACAGGGATGGGGGGGTGTTAGAGACTGGAGAGGGGGTGGGAACCTAATGCAATCACCCAGTCTGGTAATGGGCCAGTAAGGTTCACTTAGTTTTCTGGGGCAGACTGGATGGACCTCGAATCGTTATCTGCCATCATTGTTCTACAGATGCAGCAACTGACAGTCAGATATTTCCTGAAATTTCTGGGACATCTCTAGAGAAATTGATCACCTGTATGCAGTACCACAATTGGGTCACCAGAGAACATTTCTTCAGAAATCTCACAAAATAGCTGGGAATTGCTGCAACTGTATCTTTCAATGAAACTTCTTTATTTGTGTCCCAATTCCTCTTTAACCCAATATTCTCTTTGTCTCCACATTATCCTTTTTCTAGTAAGTTTGTTCTACTTATCTACCACCTTTTCCACAAGACTAATATTTCCTTATATTCTTTTAAATCTTCTCCTCACCATCTTAAGTGTGTGCCCCTGGTGGACATGCTGTTACTTAGTTTGAATAAACTGTTTGTGCCCACTCTAAATAACCCTTTCATGAACTTGAATGCCTCTATCATATTCCATTTTTGCCATCTATCCTCCAGTCAGTACAGGTTGAGAATTTACAGTTTCTCCTCATTTCTCCTGACCTACTGACCATGGGTCATCTTTGTGGGCCTTTGTTTCACTGTTTCTAATCAATTCTATCCTTCATTAAGTGCAGGCCGCAAAACTGCACACTGTATTCCTGATGCAATCACACAAGTGAGCTACATTATACAAAGGCAATACTGCCTCCTTAGTTCTGCTAATATCCCTCTCCCTAGGCACGTCAGCATTTGAGTACATCTCCTGTATACCTTTTTGCATTGAAAACCTGGCTTAGGGATAGTTCTGATCACCACCACTGGTCGCTCTCCTCCTCCATGCCCTATACCAGTGTTCCATCAATGTAGCAGACTTTTCCAGGATTTTTCCTCCATGGTACATCATCCTGCATATTTTGATATAGGATTTCATCTATCAATTATTGGATATATTATTCTGTCTCTTCCCATAATGTTAATCCCTTGTATACTTTTGACCTTCCACAGAGCTTGGTATCATCTGTGAACAGTACAAAATATTTCCTTGATTTTCCAATAAATATCGTTGATGAAGATGAGACTCACCTTGGCCTGGATACCCCCTCCTATGTCACAGGTATACATATTCCACAGAACAGAGTGTGCCCTGCTGGATGTACTGTATAACTGTAGACAAAATAATAGGGCACCTCAGTATGCTGAGCTGGTGCCTGACCTGGAAAAATCCAAATTGTACAACCAGACAAAAAAAACAGTCTTACTGAGGTCAAAACCAATGCCCAAAGATAATGTAAAATGATGAGTTTATTAAGAAAAGAAGACACTGCTTCTAACCCCAGCACTTCGACCATGTGGATCTTCCTCTTGGGAAATTCAGAACAGCAAGCACATAAATAGTGTTCACAATTATGAACCCAGGTGCAAATAATCCAAATACCAACAAATATCAAAGTGATACAAGAAGTTTAAAAAACAGATACAAATCACAATCCTAGATCACTTAATCCAGTAATACATACATCCAATTGTTTTTTCACCAAATTTCCTATAACTTAATAGTTGTTTGTGATTCATTGTTATAATAAAAGTTTTTATACATGTCACTGAATGCAATAAAAAGTGTTTAGCTCATAGAATGTTAGTTGAATTTGAATTTATCAGTTCTCATACAAATCAACCCTGCACTATTAGAAAATAAGTAATCCATCTATTAGGGCTATGTTATCAAGTGCCAAAGCAAAATGAACATACTGAGCATTTAACTGTTTTATAGTAAGATTTTATAAATATGGCTTATAATCAACTCCTCCATTTAAGCCCATTGGTACCAGTCTTTTTAACATAATTGTCCATCTTGTTTCTTTTTGTAGGAGCAATTCTTTACTGTTCCCTACTTTTTTACCCCTTCCAAACATCTGTGCATAGCAGCATTTTACCTGTCATTAGGGTACCACATAGTGGAATTCTCCACACTCTCCCTGAGGTCCACCCCCCGGAGTTAGAATATTTAGAAAGGTGGGTTGAGGGGGGTGAGGGGGCAGAGCCCCCCCCACAAAAAAAGGGGATGGTGACATCAGAACATTTCACCCTAATGACCGAGTACACTGCCACATGCACCCTGTGAAGGTGGAACCCCTTTTTACATGGTGGTACCTGCTCCAAACCTGTAAACTTTAATAAATTCACATTTATTCAAAATGAAAGTGAATGTTTTTAAACTGATTTGAAACCTCTTACTAACCTTTTTTTAATAATACAGTTCAAGATGGAATGATTTACTGGGGGAGTATAATTCAGAGAATGTGAATGCTAATAATTTGTTAGAACATTCAGATAATTTAAATCTTGTAATTGATGCAATGAATGAAGAACATTCAAATTTAGGTCATATGGGGTTAATTGATAATTTGGATCTTGAGACACTCTTACAACAAGCAGAAATGGTTGAAAATAATGTTGATGGCATTCAAACCACTAATTTCAGACCAAAGTCCAAGTTTTGCCCCTTTATTGGTAACAGTACACAACCACCACATTTGGGAAACTTAAAATTGCTGGAATAGAGGAAATCTGTGAGGACAGAGTAAGTATAAAAGTATTTAATTTGACATCAGATGAGAAAATAGCATTGAAAGATTTAAATAAATTATTGGGAGTAGTGAGTAAACCTTTTGATAAAGGTGGAAACCTTGCACTAATGTCTGAAGAGTGATATGTCAATAGGATTAATGAAAAGTGCTCAGTAACCTCAATGAATATGAAAAAGTTTTCAAAGATCCCACTAGTCAAGTGCTCACAGAGTAGTACGATTCTGTTGATATGGCTGACAGCAGGGGGTAGGTTACACCTTAAGAGGAGGTTTTTGTTAAAATTGAAATTCCAGTAATGTCCACTCTATATGAGCTCCCAAAACTTCACAAGAATGTAAATGATTCACCTCCCTCTGGGACTGATATGATTGGGGAATCAATTCAGTTTTTTACATCTTATGCAAACTAGTGAATTTCTACTTGCAGACTTTATTGCTAACTATTCCCTCATTTTTGAGAGCTAGCATGCATGTTTCACAAAAAGTAAAGAACTTTCAATGGAAAGATGGCTATTCTTTGATTGCAATAGATGTCACCAGTTTATATACTTTTCTACCTCACCATCTAGACTTAGATACAATTAAACACTTTCGGAACATATGGGGACAACCAATAAGGAATTCAGAATTTATTCTCATAGTCCAAGAGTTTATTTTGAACTGAAACTTCTTTACTTTCAATGGAGAAATCTTTTTTCAGAGATGTGGCACAGTGATGGGTGCTACAGTAGTCCCAACTTATGCAAACATTTATGTGGGATTTTGGGAAGAAAAATACATTCTGCACAGCAAATATACAAAGTACATAATGTTTTGGGGCCACTTTATTGATGATATTCTGTGTGTCTGGGTGGGACAAGATGCAGTGAGGCAATCATTTTTGGAATATATAAATACAAAAACTATGAACTTAAAATTTACAAGTATATATGATGTAGAATCAGCTCAGTACTTAGATCTCTCACTGCAGTCCCTCCCAGACCACAGGATTAAGTCAATGAATTACAGCAAGCCATCTGCAGACAACGCTTTGCTGCACTATAAGAGTCATCTTCTTAAAAGGTTAAAACACTTGATTTCCTATGGGCAATACTTGAGACTCCAGAGGAACTGTACAGAAGTCCCCTCATTTGAAGATCAGGCACAGGAACTGACACAGCAATTTATAGTGAGAGGCTGTGATCCATTTATTTTAAACCAAGTCCTGGACAAGGTATGAGGTATGTCAAGGGATGTATTGTTACAGCCTGGAAATAAAAGTAAAACCAAAAATATGCACGACAATGGTGCAGATTCAAACAATAAGAAGAAATTGATTACATTCTCCACAAAATTCAATCCTGAGGCAGGAAAAGCAGGTGCAATAGTACACAAATTGTGGCCAATACTACAAGTAGACCCCATTTTAAAATCTAATGAACAAGAAGCCCCACTGGTTACTTTTAGAAAAGGTAGAAATTTGGGGGCCATGCGGACATCAAGCCATTATGAAGCTAAAAAGAAAAAATACTCATAGTGACATGGTCAAAAAACTGGTTGCTCCCTAACAGAATTTTTTGCATTAAAAAATTGCATCAGTTGCAAATATGCATTAGAAGGCCAATTTTTTATGAAAGACAATCAGAAGGTGGAAATCTGGCATTTAATAACTAGTAATACACATTTTGTGGTTTTTTGCTGCATGGTGCCCTTGCAAGAAATACTATATTGGGAAAAACAGTCTGTCCCCTAAAAAAACGCATGCAAGAGCGTGTGAGACCAGTAATCAACAAAGAAGAAAAAAATGCATAAAGGTTACATTTTCATAAATATATCAACCCAAATGTGAATATATTGAAGTTTTACAGGTTTGGAGCATGCATCCACCAGTTAAAAAGGAGGAAACAGGAAAGAATTGCTCTTGCAAAAAGAAACAAGATGGATAATTATGTTAAAAACACTAGCACCAATGGGCTTAAATGGAGAAGTTGATTATAAGCCATACTTAAAAAATCTTACTAAAAAACAGTTAAATGCTCAATCTGCTCATTTTGCTCTGGCACTTAATAACATAGTCCTAATAAGTGGATTACTTATTTTCTAATAGTGCAGGTTTGATTTGTTTCAGAAGTGATACGTCCAAATTCAATTAACTTTCTATGAGCTAAATACTTTTTATTGCATTCAGTGATGTTGTAATAATACTTATAAAAACTTTTATTATAACAACGAATCACAAACAACTTTTTCATTTATTTTATTTATTTATTTCAATCTAGGATTAGAAAATACCTTTGAGCACAGTGGAGCTCATTTACAAAGGTCCCATATCAATAATGGGGAGGGGGTTGCAAAACAGACAGAGTATAAAGAACAATAACATGTACAGATATTATCAAATACAGCGAACAGTAGAACAGCACAATACATAGTAAACATAGGTGATTACAATTAGATACATACAGTACAAGTCACATTAATGGAGTTTGCCCTTTAAGGGGCAGACCAGGTTGTCCTGGTGCATCCCTTCCCTCATTCATAGGATGGTTTGTGCTAAGGAGGGAAGGGAGATAGGAAGGGAAGGGGCTAAGAGTCAGAACAATTGGCAGGAAAGAGGAAGGGAAGGGGCAAAGGAAGGTACATAAGGGACAGCACAAGGGGGCCTCAGCCACTTTTTGCTGGGGTTTTTGATCTACATCAACTGCAGCACGTCAGATTTGGCAATTTCTTTGAGGTTTGTTCACCAGGAAAGAGAGGTAAGGAAACAAACATTTGATTTGCAGGAGGAGATGTGAAGTTGTTTAAAAAAAAGAGAGGGAGAAATAATATATGTAATAACAAGACTAGATATGTCACAGTGTATAACAGATGAAAATAGAGGGGGTCCTGAATAGCGATGGGGATCAGATAAGGGAATTTGGGCCATGATTAAGTCTGATGGTGGGATTTGCAGGCCTGGGGGTGCTGGTAGTAGGACAAGCAATGCTAGTGGCTCAAAGGAATAGATGTTTGCCACTGGTAACAAAAGTTGTGGGCTTTTTGGTTGGATGGCAGGAGCCTTGCAGGAGGAGGATTGGAGCGAGACAGCGACCCAGGACCACATGGTGCGATGCCACATGCCACGTGGGTGTGTGTAAAAAAAGCCTTTCCTTGGCTTTCAGTGCTTCTGCAGCTGTTTGTGGCTGTTTTTTGGTTGCCTGGTAAGAATAGTGGGCCTGGAAGAGGCCCTGAGGCAGGGGAGAGAGAGCTCGATCCGGGACCATGTGGCGTGACACCATACACCCTGTGGGGGTATGGAAAAAGCCTTTCCTGGGTTTCTCAGTGCTTTTGTGGAGGTTTGTGCATTTTTTTGTGGCCTGGTAGGAATAGTAGGCCTGGAAGAGGCTTGGAGGCAGAGGGGAGACAGTGCGATCCTAGACAGCATGGCGTGACGCCACATGCCACGTAGGGGTTGGTAAACAAGCCCTTTCCTTTGTTTTGGGGCTGTTGTGGCTGTTGTGGCCATTGTTTTGCTCCCTGGTAAGGATAGTAGGCCTTGAAGAGGCCCTGAGGCAGGGGAGAGAGAGCGCGATACAGGACCACATGGCATGACGTTACATGCCATGTGGGGGGTTTGGAGAGAAGCTTTTCCTTTTGCTCGGTGCTGTTTTGTGGCTTTTTGGCCATTTTTAGGTGTAATGGGGAAAAGTAGGGGGCCTGGGAGAGGCCCTGAGGCAGAGGATGAGAGAGCGCAACCCGGGACCTCATGGTGTGATGTCACACACCGTGAGGGGGCTGCAGTGGAAGCTGTGCCCCTTTGGTGGGGCTGCTTGCTGTGTTAGGCCCTCCCCCTTGTTGGATGGGGGTTGCTGTAAAAGAGAAGAGGCTGGCAGAGGCCTGAAGAATGGCAAGGAGACCAAAATTTTTGTGACCACGTGGCGTGACCATTCCCTCTGGTTTGGATGCTGACCTGGGGGACAGCGTGTGGTGCTCTGGTGGGATTTGGCCCAGCGCAGGCTGGGAGGCTATAAAAAAATATATAATAATAACAAAAAACAAAACATTTTTATCATCCACTGGTAGGAAGCTCCTGGGGAGGCCAGCATGACTCAGCATTTCTGGGGGACAGCAGCAGGATGTTTTTAGAGGCTTGAGGAGAGTTTAAAAAAAGTGGAGGCACTTGAGTGGGTGCAAAGGGGGAACAAATTGGTGGTGAGACAGGGACCAGCGGGAGGGTCCAGTAGCAATGAGGAGTGGAGGCACATCGCGACCGCACGGCGTGACATCAGGGCACAAGGGTGGGTGGGAGAGGGGATATGAATAGAAGAGCAGGGGAAGGGATAGGAGAGGGCAAGGGAGACTGGCTCGCCTGAAACAGGAGCACGAGCACGCACAGAGGGGGAGTACACACCAGAAGGCTTAGAGGGACTGATGAAGAGGCCAAAGGGGGGGAGTGACCCACATAGCATTGGATCTCTCCCAATGGACATGGCAGAGAGCAGTCAAGGGATCCAGCAACCTATCGGGCATGATGGAGGCCTTTACTGGGGGCCTGACTGGTCATGCGGGCATGTGGTGTGAGGGCCAGAGGGAAGGTGTTACAAACAGGTGTATATATACAATTAATCCTGTTTTTCTCTTCCTGTAGTTGTCTTCACAGAGCAAAGGAAAAGAAGGACATGGCATCAAAGAGGAGCAAGCCATCAAAGGAAGACGCTTACAGGGCTATAATTGAATTGGTAGAAAAGGCCAACAGAATGTGGGAACTGGTGGAGGGGGAGGAACCAGGGAGGCCCAGGGAGAAGAGAAAAGTGGGCCCGGGAAAAGGTGGCAGAGGGAAACGACCAGCTGAAGGGTCACATAGTCCCGCTAGGGTGCCACCACTGGTAGTGGGACCTGCCAAGATAGTTGATCCAGTACCTCTGCAGCCTATAGACCTGGTGATGCCAGTACCCCCCCGATCAAGGTGGGATCTCTTCCCAGAACGTAGTGTTCCCTCCACAACCCCTAGTAGTTCACCCTCCTCCTCTACCACAGGGAGAAACAAGGGGACCCTTGGAAGACTCCAGGCAGCATGGCCCAGACAAGGTTACAGGTAACACATCCAGTGCAGTGGGGGACAGTATAAAAGAATATATAGTGCAAATATGGCAGCACTGGGGACAGGAGGTTTAGGGCAGATGGAATCAGCTCTGGCAGAGATTAGGATGGAGAAAGAGGTGCCAGAAAAAAATGAAAGGGGTGCAGAGAGAGACGGGAAAGGTAGAAGGGAGATAGGTGCACCTGGGATGAGGATAGGTGAGCGTGTGCCACTGGCCACAAAGGAAAAAATATGGAAAGGGGAATATGTGGATATCTTCACATTGGTGAGCCGGGAGGCGGCAGCCAAGTATGAGGAAACTGACCGCATAGGTAAGAGTGAAATGGCAGTGGCAATAGTGCTTTTAGGGAAAAAAGAGGATGACAAGTTCATAAAAGGGAAGACTTGGGATGGGTGGTTCCTAGGTTTTGCCACTTTCTCAGCCATCGTCCTGGAAAAAAGGCTGGAGTTAGGCATCCCGCTCATTACTTACTGTTTGATAATACGGAGGGCAAAAGCAAAGGGTGGGGTGGGGTGGTTATACTATGATGAATTTTTTCAGCAGAGAATGGCAACATTTGGGGATGTGAGATGGGACACCAAGCAGATAGATTTGTGGACTGATTACATAACAGATCAGTCCACACCTGAAGGAGAGTGGGGGAAAAAGGGGTTTACGCCCAGAGATGCTGCTGGGCTTACAACAGGGCCTTTTGCTCATGGCCTCAATGTCATTTTCCGCATGCTTGTTCAAAATGTGGGGAGGGCACCGGCAAACAAATGTAGAATGACATGGGCCAAGGGGCTACAAGGGGCATGGGGTCAAGGGTTAGGTCAACAGTTTTTTGAGAAGGCCAAGGGTTTAAAGACAAACATGGAACAGGGGAGGGCAGGGTAGGGGGAACACAAGTAGAGGGGGTCAGAATCACTGAAAGAAGAAAGGTCAGTCAAAATGAGAAGGAGGGGCCGGGGAGGAGTAGCGGGGGGCACAACAGGGAGCAGTTTGTGATGGCCAGCACCCCCATCAAGTTGAGGGCATGGACAGCCTGCCTGGACAGATATCCAGACACTAGCATGCGGGATATGATTATAGGGCCTTTTAACACAGGGTTTTCACTGCAGTGTGGGGAGCCCAGACAAACGAGAGAGCCGAGCAACCTGAGGTCAGTAAAAGGAAAGGAAGAGACGTTAAGACAGAAGATAGAGAAAGAAAAGGCAGCAGGTAGGGTCGAGGGCCTATTTAACACCCCTACCATTGCTGAACATGCGGATTTCGCCATTGGGTTTGTACCCAAGAAACAAGAAGGGGAGTACAGGGTGACTCACCACCTGTCCTATCCGGAAGGGGACTCGGTGAATGATTTCATCAGTGAAGAGCATAGTAAGGTGACATATGAGACACTAGAGGATGCAGTCTGGATAACCCAGGCCACAGAGGATGCATGGATGGCAAAAATGGACATTGAATCCACTTTCAGACTGCTGCCAGTTAGGAGAGAAGACTGGGATCTATTGGGTTTTAAAAGTGGGGGCAGTATTATTTTGACAAAGCAATGCCAATGGGATGTTCAATAGCATGTGCTACATTTGAGGCATTTAGCACCTGCTTGCAGTGGATATTCCAGGAAAAAATGTGTTATAGGATGGTCATCCATTATCTGGATGATTTCCTTTTCATTGGGAGGGGAAAAAGAGAGACACAGAGGATGCTGGTTAAGTTTCAGGAGTTGTGCCAGGAGCTGGGGGTCCCACTGGCACCAGAAAAAACAGAGGGGCCCAACAGGGTTATGGAGTTCCTGGGGATTGAGAGAGATGCCCCGAATTAAATATTTAGACTACCGTACAAAAAAGTAAGTAAATTGAAGGAACTGATCCAAGTACACACCAGCAGGAGATGGGTACAGCTAAAACTAGTGCAACAGGTTCTGGGGCACCTGAACTTTGCATGCAGAGCCATCGGACAAGGAAGGGCATTTACAAAGAGGTTAGCTAGGGCTACAGCAGGGGTCACCAGACCACATCACTGGGTGGACCTGACGCAAGGTGTCAGGGAGGATTTTAAAATCTGGGAAGAATTCCTTAGAGAGTATAATGGGTGCTCTTTCTGGCAAGAGGAGTGGCTATACAACACAGACTTCAACCTCTACACAGATGCTGCTGGGGAGCTAGGCATGGGGGGGTACCTGAGGGGTAGATGGTTTGCAGAGCCCTGGCCTGCCAGCTGGGTGAAGGATGGGAAAGTGAGAGATATAACATTATTGGAGATCATGCCTATGTGGTCATGTACCTTGGTCTGGGGAAGGAATTACAGGATCAGAAAGTGACATTTTGGTGTGACAATAGAGCAGTGGTGGATGTTCTGAACAACGGGGGAGCCAGGTCAGACACAGTCATGCAGGTATTACGACTTTTAGTGTTAAGGGCTTTGCAGCTGAACAAGTCATTCAGAGCAAAACACATAGAAGGGGTACACAGTACCCTGGCAGACAGCCTTTCCCATCTGCAGCTGGACCATTTTCGGAGGCTGGCACAGCAGCAGAAGAACAAAAAACGCCCATACCAATGAACATCTGGGATGTTGGCAAGAAGGAGCAGTACTGTTGTTTCACAGCTCATGGGTGCCTCGGACTCTGAAGGACTACGATGGGGTCTGGCGAGTGTTTCAAACATTCAGAGCAGAGCACCAGATGGAGGTAAGTAGGCCACTCACAGAGGAACAGTTGGGAATGTTCACCGTGGAGCAGTGGCAAAAAGGTACAGCCCACACCACGATGGGAGTCTATTTGGCAGGAATTAGTGTTATCTGTAGTCTAAAAGGGTGGAAGGACCTGACAAAATCATTACTCATGAGAAGAATGATGCATGGATGGAGCAGGTTGAAGCAAGGGATAGTAGATAAAAGAAGGCCTATAGGGGAGCAGTGGCTAATAAAGCTAAAGGACATGCTTCTGGCAATATGCAGATCAAAGGCCGAGGCCCAGCTATTTCACACAATTTATGTGGTAATGTTTGCAGGGGCCATGAAAGTGAGTGAGGTGGTAGGCCATGGGAAAGAAGACAAGGAAGGGGGGTTAGAATAGGGGGATAAAAGCTGGGGGGTGAAAGAGATACGGATCAAGATTAGGAGGTCAAAAATGGATCAAAGAGGACAAGGTAGCATAGTGACGCTGAAGGGGCAAGTAGAGATTGCAATATGGGAGAATGCCTCAGAAAAGCACTAGCAAACAGGCTAGAAGGAGGTGTGGAGCAACAATGGGGAATCATCAAACCTGCCATCACAGAGGCAACAAGCCTTTGTGTGAAGCAAATAAACAAATCAAAACGAAATAAAAAGCCACTGAGGTTCTCAAAAGAGGTGGCTGTGAAAGTCAGGAAGAAAAAGATAGCATTCCGGAAGTATAAGGAAACACAGAAGGAGCAGGACAGAGAGCTGTACCAGTTAAGGCAGAAGGAAGCAGGGAGGGAAGTCAGAATAGCAAAGGCCCAAACTGAGGAAAAGATAGCCAGCTCAGTTCAGAAGGGTGATAAAACCTTTTATAGGTACATCAGCGAGCGTAGAAAGACAAAGGGAGGGATAGTGAGGCTAAATAGAATGAACGGTGGGTGGGCAGAGGGGGACAGTGAAAAAGCAGGGATACTGAATGAATATTTCTACTCAGCATTCACAAAAGAGGAGGGGGAAGTGCCTAATCCAATTAACAGAAGCACTCTTGATGGGGGGGGGTCAATCCCAGGCCTTTCACAGAAGAAAGGGTTCTGCAAGAACTCCTAAAACTTAAGGTAGACAAAACAATGGGTCCTGATGGAATTCACCCCAGAATTCTAAAAGAATTAAGTGAGGAACTAGTAAAACCACTGGCTACTCTGTTTAATAAAGCATGGGAGGATGGTGTGGTACCCGACTGGAGGACGGCAGATGTGATTCCCCTTCACAAAAGTGGGACCAAGACAGAGGCAGAAATCTACAGACCTGTCAGTCTGACCTCTGTGGTAGGGAAAGTGATGGAGTCACTTCTGAAGGAAAGAATAGTTGAGTACCTAGAGGCCAGTGGGGCAGAGACCAAGGCAGCATGGGTTCCAGCGGGAAGGTCATGTCAGATGAATCTAACAGATTTCTTTGACTGGGTGACCAAAGTAGTAGACCAGGGAGGGCCTGTGGACATGGCCTACCTAGACTTTAGCAAGGCATTTGACTCAGTCCCACACAAAAGATTAATAGTCAAATTAACCAGCCCAGGAGTGGGTTCCGGGGTGGTAGCCTGGGTAAAATATTGGCTGCACAACAGGACACAGAAGGTATTTGTAAATGGAGTCCACTCTGAAGAAAGAGGGGTTACTAGTGGGGTACCACAGGGATCAGTATTGGGTCCAGTCCTTTTTAATGTCTTCATCAGTGACATTGCAGAGGGACTGGAAGGAAAAGTAAGCCTTTTTGCAGATGACACAAAGATCTGCAACAGGGTTGATACACAAGGAGGCATGGAAAGGATGAGAAGGGACTTGGAAAGGTTGGAGGAATGGTCAGAAGTATGGCAGCTAGGATTCAATGCAAAGAAGTGCAAAATAATGCACCTGGGAAACAAGAACCCAGGGGAAGAATACAACATGGGGTGGGGAGGGAGTAACAACAACAAAAATGGAAAGGGACCTGGGGGTAATCATATCAGATGTCCTTAAGGTTAGCAAGCAATGTGAGAAGGCAGTAGGGAGGGCTGAAAGTATACTGGGATGCATAGGGAGAGGCATCAGCAGCAGAAAACAGGAAGTTGTTATCACTCTGTACAGACAGTTGGTGAGACCCCATCTGGAGTACTGCATCCAGTTCTGGAGACCCCATCTCAGCAAGGACACAGACAGGATAGAGGCAGTCCAGAGGAGGGCAACTAAAATGGTGCAGGGTCTGCAAGAGAAGCCATATGAGGAGAAACCAAAGGAGCTTAATATGTATACCCTTGAGGAAAGAAGGGAGAGGGGGGACATGATAGAAACTTTTAAGTACCTCAGTGGAATCAACAAAGTCCAAGAGGTAGCATCTTTCAGAAAAGAGACGGCAAGAACAAGGGGACACAATTTAAAGATAGAAGGAGGGTGGTTCAGGGGCAATGTGAGGAAGTATTATTTCACAGAGAAGGTAGTGGATGCATGGAACAGCCTTCCTGAGGAGGTTGTGAGGTCTAAAACTGTGGGAAAATTCAAGAATTCATGGGACAGACATAAGACAATTCTTGTGGGGGGGTAGGAAGAAATAGGCTGTTGGTTAACTAAGATCTGCGGCCTATCCTGTAGGTAGGGAAATGGGCAGACTAGATGGGCCAAGTGGTCCTTATCTGCCATCAAAGTCTATGTTTCTATGTTTCTATGTTTCTATATGCCCAGTACAGGCTCTGTGGGCTTTCACCACAGAGCATGGGACCAGGACGGGGAAATTATTCATACATGGTGATGGGAAAAGGGTCACTGGCTACCAAGTCACAGCATTGCTCAAAAAGGGCATGCAATTCATGGGCGAAGACCCAGCTAATTATTCATCCCATTCCTTGTGGATTGGGGCTACCTCACAGTGGGCAGCAGTGGGAGAGACGGTGAATGATATTTTGGAAAAGGGACGCTGGCGATCAGCCAGTTATAAGAGATACATTTGAGCACTGAAGTAAGGAATTGGAAGTTGTGCTCCTGGCTTAACTGCAGATCTGGGGGGGCAAGAAATGGTAAGGGTGAGGAGAGGGTGAAGGGGGGGATACTATGGTGATGACCCTGAGAGCATGTGTTAAATAATACATTTTGCTTGGACCCCATAAGTAGAGGGAGGATCACGGAAGTCTGGATCTGTGGCCATTCCTATATTTATTGGGCTGGAAAGAGAGCAGAGAAGGCTGGGGGAAAGCAGCTGTACCAAGATGCAAAACAGTGTAGGTTGGTCTGGAATGGCATACAGGGGATGAGATGGGCACAGCTGCTTCCCTCCTTGAAGGAACTGAAGGGATGGTGCCCCAGTCCAGACTTAATTATTATACATCTAGGGGGCAATGACCTTGCAGGCAAGCCATGGGTAGACACATACTTACAGATAAAAAGGGATTTAGGAGCAATACGACAGTGGTGGCCTCAGGTATGCTTTGCCTGGTCAGATATCATACCCAGGAGGGTATGGAGGCAGGAGCACAGCCATATAGTGGTGGAGAGGGCCAGGAGAAAGATGAATAGAAGGGTTGGGACATTGGTAAGACAGATGGGAGGACAGGTGATACTGTGGGGGGTAGAAGAATGGGTAGAAGATTTTTACAGGTCAGATGGTGTGCACCTGTCATACCTGGCCATAGACATGTTCAATACAGAAACAATGGACTTTATAGAAGCATGGAGGAAACATGCAAAAAACGGGAAATAATAAAAAAAATAAAAAATAAAAAAAGGGAAAAGAAGGAAAGAGAAGAAGGATCTTCCCTGAGGTAAGGGAGAATAATATCATAAGTATGGGAAGCTAGCAGTCCAACGTAAGCTGGAGACTGGCTTAGTGGGGAAAAGAGGGGGGAAGAAAAAGGAATAACACAAGAAGAGGAAGAAGATGAAGGAGAAAGCGGTCTCGGTTTTCACCATTACCTAACAGAAAAGGAGAAGAAGAAGGCACCCAGGTTTTCACCTGGGGGGATAAAAGAGGAAGAAGGAGGGATAATCAGAGATTGATATATTGATGGAAATAAATGAAATTTCGAAAAATATGATAATAAGAAATGAGAAATGGAATATGGAATTATGAATATAAATAAATTAATTGCCAATGTGAGCACAATAACAAACAATGGTCTCTGTCTTTTTGTGAGGGAAAAGGGGGGAATTCGGGACAATGGAGTTTGCCCTTTAAGGGGCAGACCAGGTTGTCCTGGTGCACTCCTTCCCTCCTTCATAGGATGGTTTGTGCTCAGGAGGGGAGGGAGGAAGGAAGGGGAGGGGCTAAGGGTCAGAATAATGGGCAGGTAACAGGAAGAGGAGGAGGAGCAAAGGGAGGTACATAAGGGACAGCACAAGGGGGCCTCAGCCACTTTTTGCTGGAGTTTTTGATCCCTCCTGCCCACCCTAATAGGCACAGCAAGAGGGGAAGACAGTCAAGATGGGACTGTATGGTGGGTCTGTCAAGGTGGATGACAGACGCGTCCGGTCGGACAGTTTGGACTGCCAAAGGTGGATGGCAGATGATAATATGGTTATGGACTGCCAAAGGTGGATGGCAGGAGAAAAAGGGGAAAAGGGGGGAAGGGGAAGGGGAAGTGGGAAGAAAAAAGGAATAACACAAGAAGAGGAAGAAGATGAAGGAGAAAGTGGTCTCGGTTTTCACCGTTACCTAACGGAAAAGGAGAAGAAGAAGGCACCCAGGTTTTCACCTGGGGGAGAAAAGAGGAAGAAGGAGGGATAATCAGAAATTGATATATGGATGGAAATAAATTAAATTTCTGAAAATATGATAATATGAAATGAGAAATGGAATATGGAATTATGAATATAAATAAATTAATTGCCAATCTGAGCACAACAAACAATGGTCTCTGTCTTTTTGTGAGGGAAAAGGGGGGGGGAATCTGGGAAAAACTGTTTCTCCAATTAGTTGTTTTAGCATTTCCGAATGAGTTGCATTAAATGTTGCTGAATCCAGCACAAAGCCCTGCACAAACTGTTTCTTTAGATTTAAAACTCAGTTTTACATTGCATTGCGACTGGATTGCCAATGCAGTTCAATTGAGTGCCAACAATACTTTATAAACATTTCTTTTGAGCTGGTAAAACATTGTAAAGCAATGCAATTTGAGTTGCCAATGCATTGTCAATTGTCAAAAACAATGCTAAAGCAACTCATTGGTGGAACAGTTTAATGTGACTTGTACTGTAGTTAGCATTCTAGGACTTTATAGGTGAAAACGTGGTTGGGTAATCCCATTTGGAAATCGGGAAGGGTGAGTCAGGGGATGAGGAGTTACAGCAGGACAAGAGAACTTAACTATTAAGTTATAGAAAATTTGGTGAAATGACGATTGATGGATATATTTATTATTGCATTAAGTGATCTAGGCTTGTGATTTGTAACAGTTTATTATACTTGTTATATGCCTTTGATGTTTATTGGTATTTGTATTATTTGCATCTGGGTTCTAAATTGTGAGCACTGTTTGTGTGGTTGCTGTTCTGTCTCCCCCCCCCCAGAGGAAGACCCACATGGTTGAAGTGCTGGGGTTAGAAGTAGTGTCTCCTTGTCTTAACAAACTCACTGTTTTGCATTATTTGTAAGTGTTGATTTCAACCTGTGTGCAACTGTTTCTTCTGTGCCTGCTGGATGTATGCTTGTTATTCAATGCTAAAAAACAACAACAATGTGTGCTAACCTCCAGAAGTAAACATTGTGCTAATGGCTTTCTGACTCCTCCTCTATCAACAACTATCAATGTCTAGCTTGATGGTGTCCCGTGCTATAAATGCCTAGGTACCTACCTAGATAACACACTTACTGTATGTTTCAGCATCATAATAACTCTCTTGTCTCAATCCTAAAGATGAAGCTATGCTTTTCCCCTGAACAAAATGCATTCTTTAGCCCCCAAATTAAAAATAAAAAACTTAGTGTCAGCTCTCTTTCTTTGCAAAGCAGGAATGTGGTTATATCGTATAATGCACACCTCTAAAACCTTACTCTCTACTCAACCCTTTCTATCATAGTGCTGTTACTGTAGCTTCATCACTGGCTTCAGGTTTTGGGTTCATCAGTGCACTGTTTACAACCATGTGGACTGGCCATCTGGTGTGGTTAGAACGAAAATTCCTCTCTAAAGCTCATTGCCCCTCATTCAAGTGTTCAATTGCACTACAATGATCTCCAAAGCTGCAGATATTGATTACTGCATTCATGTGTCAGTCTCTGATGCAACAATTTAATTTTTGTGAATGTTTTAAACAATACCTTGTCACAGCAATACATTATTTTATTGTTATCCTTCTAATTCTATTGCCTATTTTTGTGATTACTTGCTGTAATTTTTATAGCTGCACTGGGCAGAGTCCTGCAGATGTTTTGCTATTACAGTAGAAAAGGGAGCTTTTCTGATTCCTAATGGACTAGATAGCATTGGAGGATGTGCTATCCCTCCACTTTCATTCAACTGAGCAGTGTTTCAAAGCACTAATTTATGTGCTAAGCTTCAATCTGGGTAGAATTCTCTTTCAAGAAATATTCATACAGTTACTCATAAACATATCAGCTCAGTCAGTCTTTCCCAACTATAAAGGGAGATAAGCAGACAACCCTGGGACTTTAGCAGTGAATAGGTCAAATGTCACAGAATGAAATGTTTATGTAGTAAATAATCTGATGTTACAACTGTCATTGAAGATAAGTTAAAGGACCCCTAAACACAATTCATGTAAGTTAGTTTTTTTTTGCAGTGGAAGTTGGAAATGGACTGTTCATATGCACTTTACTTACCATGCTGTTGAAATGTTGTTGCTAAAGAACTGAAACAGGAGTTTGCTAGTCTGTGCTGGTTATGTGCCTTTTTCCTGAAAACATAGATCAGCCCCACACCCGCTGCATTCTGATGATGTCAGACTTGCCAGACAGCTTTTGATCATGTCCATGTTGTGCCTAGCTGTTTTATAGGTAGTGTGTATGGATTTCAGTAATCTTTACTGTGCCTGTGCTCATTATTCATCATGTTTGAGGTAGAGGAATGTAAAAGTGTTAAGGACATTCATTTAAACAT
This sequence comes from Neoceratodus forsteri, assembly GCA_016271365.2. Classification (NCBI taxonomy): domain Eukaryota; kingdom Metazoa; phylum Chordata; order Ceratodontiformes; family Ceratodontidae; genus Neoceratodus; species Neoceratodus forsteri. The sequence continues at coordinate 1,372,053,965 of CM057450.1, read as the reverse complement.
TGATATTTGTATCTGACTTTACCAATCTGAGCCCACAGTTTCCAGTTTTAATTACTGTGGGGGGTGGGGCACAAGATGCATCTGATTCTCACACAGAGACTGACAGTTCTGATTCCGATGACACAAACTGGAGACTTACCTTGGATTGGTTGTATTTTTAATTAATAATACCTAATCATTGCTTTATCTGTAATCTATGGGCCATTGTCTGTTTGATTTAGCAACACAAGGGTATTCCAGTCCTTCATATCATCTGTGATAGCCCCCATTATATTATATAGCAACTCGTTGACCTATGCTGCATAACAAACTGTATATCTATATTTTTTAATATGTTTTTGTACTCATTTGTTCTGAATTATATCAAGTCATGCTATTTATTGCATGTGTGTATGTGTGTGGGCTGGGGGGCTCTGCAGTGGTGCCCATGTGCACCCACTGTTATCATAATTTGATGGTAAACACAGAAACATAGAAATTGTTGATAGATGGGTACCTCATGATCCACCAAGTCTGCTCTTGTTTTCCTACTCCACCCCACTTAGCTACCTGCTTGAGTATCCTGCAATGCCTGCCTCATGCCCACTTGAATGCCCCCCATCTTGACCTGCACAATCCCCTCCAACAGGCTATTCCACATTTCAACAATGAGCTCCATGAAGAAGAGTTTCCTCATATTGCTCCTGAACTAACCTCCATTGAAGTGAAGGCCATGCCCTCTTGTCCTGCTATAGTCTTTTACCTGAAATTGATTCTGTGCCTGTTCCTTGTTGTTGCCTTTAGGGTATTTAAATGTCTCTGTCATGTCCCCCCAATTCCTGTGCTGCTCTAGGGAGTATAGACTGAGTTCACTGAGTCTGGCTTGGTACAGTTTCTGGTGCAAGCCCTGCACCATCTTTGTTGCTCTTCTCTGTACCAACTCCAGCTTATCTATGTCCCTCCTGAGGTGTGGCCTCCAGAACTGGATGCACTATTCCAGGTGGGATCTTACCAGGGATCAGTACAGAGGTATGATCACTTTATGCCTCCTGCTTGTGATGCCCCTTCCTATGCATCTCAGGATGCCACTAGTTTTTAGTGCTGCTTTCTGACACTGTTTGTTGACCTTGAGGTCATCTGATATGATCACCCCCAGGTCTCGCTCTAGCCTTGTATCTGTCAGCTGCTCCCCTCCCATTGAGTACAGTTTTCCTGGGTTACATTTTCCCAAGTGCATGACTTTACATTTTTTGGCATTGAATTTCAATTTCCAGATCCTTGACCATTCCTCCAGCTTTTGGAGATCAGATTCCATGCTTTCTTGCCCCTCTGCTGTGTCAACCCTGTTGCCAATTTTGGTGTCATCAGCAAACATGCACACTTTTCCCTTCAGTCCATCAGCAATGTCACTGATGAATATGTTGAAGATGATCGGCCCCAGAACCAAGCCCTGTGGAACCCCACTAGTCACCCTACCCTCTTCTTACAGTGTGCCATTTATTAATACACTCTGTGTTCTCCCATTTAACCAGTTCCTTACCCAGCCTGTTCCCTTAAGCCCGACTCTCATGTTCACCAGTTTATTGACTAGTTTCCTGTGCAGAACTGAGTCAAACACCTTACTGAAGTCCAGGTAAACCACATCCACTGGCCCACCTTGATCCACTGTTCTGGTGACCCAGGCAAAGAAATCTACCCATTTTTTTTCTGGCAGGACCTCCCTGCTGTGAAACTGTGTTGCTTTGTGTCCCACTACTGAAGTTAGACTACTGTAACTGGATGGTAGTTTCCTGGCTCCTGCTTGCTTCCTCTCTTGTGGAGCGGCACTACTGTTTCCCTGTTCCAGTCCTCTATAATCTCCCCACTCTCCAACAATTTGTTGAACAGCACTGCTAAGGGGGCTGCTAGTTCCATCCCAAGTTCCTTAAGTATTCTTTGGTGTGACCCATCTGGCCCCATAGCTTTATTCATCTTTAACTTGTTGATTTCCTCTAGTACACTTTCCTCTGTGAAGGGACTTATGTCTGTACCTCTAAGTGAAATATTCTTTGTGCCTACTGTTGGACTGCTACCATCTGCTTCCTGTGTGAAGACAGAGCAAAAGTATTCATTGAATGCCTCTGCCTTCTCTCCGTGCTTCATGTTAGTTTATTAGGGGTTGTTTTTTATATGGTTTCATCTTATGTTGCAGCCCAGGTATGTTTTTTCATTGTAAATGGTACATATTCTGGTGTGTGCGTGTGTGTGTGTGTGTGTGTGTGTGTGTGTGTGTGTGTGTCTGTACTGTGAGGGTGGTCCTGACTGTCTGTTCCTATACTCTCACCTCTGTGACCACATGTGGATGTTCATGGACAGGGGTCAAAACTGTCTCTGGTCCACTAGCCAAATGCTGTTAGATATTGTTTTGGGATACTCAAGAACATTTCTAAGTAGTCCTGAGGGTTTGTACTGGAAAAGGTAATATTTCAAGAAGTATATCAGCTGGGCCAGCAGAAAAGTCCGTAGGGCTAGTGAATTTTCAAAGTCACTACCATGCTGGCTAGTGGCTGCAAAAATTAATTTGATCTCTGTATGGTTCAGCATGAGATGAGATTTTTCTTTTTTTAATTCTATTTATTCTCCCTTAGCCGATAGGTCTCTGGCCTCCAGACACATTCCCCCCCTCATCACTTGACAGGAGACAGCCTTAACCAATCTGGTGGCCCCCCTCTGGGGATCTTGACAGCCTATAGAGTATAAATATTTATGCAGACTACAATGTACTCCACATTCCTGTCACATTGGCTGGGCTGTTCATTTCTGTACCATCACCTTGGTGACCACATGTGATGGTGCTGGGATCAGCATGGCAAGTTGACATTGCTGAGTGCATCAGGTATGCACAATGATGTTGTGTGGCTGTTGATTTTTATTCCTGTAAATTTTTTTATTCTCCCTTATCAGATTGCCCATCTGCCGAACACAACAATCCTGACATCCTGACATACAATGGCACCTACCTGCCAGTTAGTCTTCTGCAAGGTTGCCCACTGCCATCATGGTATTCATATTTCCCCAACCCCATCGGGTACAACTAAACAGAACCTTATGGAATTATGGTGGGACTGTAGTAAGAAAAATCTAATTGTGAAAAAAACAATTTCATAAGGACATGACAGATGCACATCACTTTTGTTGCTTTACATATTGTTGTATATATATATATATATATATATATATACACACACACACGCATATATAGAGTGCATTCCACCAAAGAAATAAATAAACTTTTTATGTGGACAATTGGGTTAAAGGGACAGAAATCAATTGCCCAAACCAAATCCATTTACAAGCATGTAAAACACACTGCTTAATGCGGACCTGAAAGACCAGCACACATGGACAGTTTTTGAGCAATTTTGAAGCTAATTAGGTAATACTTCCACAGTGAGGTTACAGCAACTATGCTAATTAGGTGATACGTCCACAGCGGGGCAATACCAATTAAGCTAAATTAGGTGTTGATTGGATCTTTGTTTACTGACCTTGGCCTCAACAGCAGCTTATTACCTTCCTGATGTTGTGCTCTGTATGTGAAGATTGCGTCATGTTTCTGGCTGCTTCTGCTTTTAGCTTTTGTCGCATGCAGAAGAGAGACCAGGCATCCCTCAGGCTCTTAAGAACAAGCTTCTAAAACAAATGGAATCACTTCCTTTTATGAGTGTTCATGAACTGGCACCATACCTCTCTATCCCCAAGTCTAAGATCTCAGATTTGATCCATGGAAAAGATAAGCAAATGATGAGATATCACAGCTGTTAAACATTGGATGAGCACCTGAGAGCCAGAGCCAATGTGAAGAGGATGAAGACCTGGAGGACACTGAGAAAGAGTCAACACCAGTGACAGCCAAGGATGTGCATGCAGCACTGCTAACCTTGAAACAAACAATGGAACAGTGATTTGATGTGAGACCAGACTGGCAGATGATGGAAAGCACCGAGCGCAACTTCAGTGTGTACGCTTCCACAGCTGTTAAGCAGATCACTGTTGATGTTTTTTTTCAGTAAGGCGGCAGGTCAGCAGAAATAAAATGTTACCACCACTGCCTGCAAAGAAGAGTACAAAGTATGATTGATGTTTTTAACCTGAAACCCCCTCTTCCGCAACACTGAAAACAAATATATATGTTTTTACCAACCACCCCTCCCCAAAGAAGTGCACTACAGTATACAGTAATCACAGTACACAACACTGAACAAATGAACAAAAAAGGCAAAAACACAGAACAAAAAATAGCACAAAACAGCACAGATTTTATTACCGTACTGTCATACATGTATTGATCATATAATGATTTTGGCATTGCACTGTGCGCTCAACCATACTGCCGTAGTCATGAATGTTAGCCCATAGCACCATCTGCCGGCAACAGCAGACATCGCATAATGCAGATAATATTAAATTGCACAAATGCACTATATATATATATATATATATATATATATATATATATATATATTATATGATAGCTACATGGTAGTGCAGCTATAGTTAGGGTTGCAGGCCACTTCTATGTTAAACCCCAAGGTTTACACTTTAATAACTTTACAACCATTTATCCAATTTGCTTGACATTTTGCATGCTTGGTGTCCAACCATAGCTCTCAGGATCTGGAAAGTTACATTCTGGTCGTAAGTATGGTTGTGGAGCTACAGAGTGTAAAAATGTGAAAAATCTTCAACTTTTGTGCAGTTCTTTGTCAGGCTCCAGACAGTGAACGGTGTGTTTGTCTGGCTTCAAAGGTGCATTTGTATATGTGGTTTGGGTCAGGGTGGTGCCTTTTGAAGATCTGGTGGAAAAATATTAATCCATTCAAAAGTTATGGAAGTTTCTTTGTTAGGCTCCAGAGAGTGAACGGTGTGTGTGTCTGACTTCAGATATGCATTTGTATATGTGGTTTGGGTCAAGGTGGTGCCTTTTGAAGATTTGGTGGACAATTATTAATCCATTCAAAAATTATGGAAGTTTTTCATATCCCATTTTAGCCCATGTGAAAATTTATATGGGCAACACGAAAACATTTTGCGAAAACATTTTTGTTTTCGTGCTGCTGCCATCTTGTTTTCAGTTAGTGAGAGACAAAAAAAATTGTAAATTGAAAAATAGTGCCTCTTGCTAAATACCAACACTTGTGTTTACCTATTCTGGTCTTGAGGAACTTGCACCTGGCATCAGTTTTTGTGCAGGTACTGTAGTCTGGAAATATGGTTTTCAAAATTTTTCCACCATTTTGTCTTTTTGTTTTCATGAAAACATATTTTGTGTGCATGATAGTAGCCACACACAAAATAAAAGGTGGTTCGACAACATATTTTTGTGCATGAAAAGATTTCATTATAAGGTATAGGGGTGTCACTGAAACATTTTTGTTTTCTCGAAAACAATGATCAAAAACATTGTCCCATGTGTTGTTTTCTTTGTCACTTCATTATGCCAAGGAGGATTGTGCTTTTGGATTGAAATTTTCAGGGTGGCAAGCCCTGGTCCCACAGATGTGCATTTTGGTGGTTTGGTCCCAAAACCTTCAACAGGCTCATAGTTACAGCATTCTGAAGTTGAGAAATTTCCCAGAGGATACTAACACTGCAGTGCCTTTCAGTGCCCATATCTGGAAAACAATCTGAGATATGGATTTTTCACTACTCACAACTTAGTCCACCTTCATCAGTAATCTTCTCTGGACAGGGGACACGTATGCACTTTTCAAAGCCGAACTGCGATCTGTGGAATCAAGGTAAGGTATATATGGAGGTCAAGGGGGGTTCAATTTATGTTGATATCTCAGACAAGTTTACAAATGTTGGCCCCAAATTTTCAACATGGGATTCTTGGGACCCCACCTCATGAACACTGACACTGTCATTTTGTTTTTTGGTCCCGAAGGGTGATTTTTGCAGTAAATTCATGGAATCACCTTTTGGGACTGATTAATGAAATGATAGTGCCACCGTTCATGAGGTGGGGATCCAAACATGTGCACTGATGATGAAAAAAGACCTAAAATGGACGCTACTGAAAATGCATTGTGCGGTTTCTATGCACATTCGTAGCTTCATCAAATTTTAATATTTTCACTCTGGATTTTTAACATTGGCATTTTTTCACACCTTCATATGAACAGTACAGCTGTTATTTTTCACATCCTGTCTGGAATGCGATTTTGCACCTGTGGATCAGAATGGCACAGTTGCTGTGAGAAATCAACTTTTGGGATGGATTAACAAAACCACAGTTGCACTGTTCATGAGGGGAGGTCCCAAGTAGCCCATGTTGAAAATTTGGTAATAAAATTCCATAATACGACTAGAGATACCACAAAGTAAAATTCCACCTGCAAAGTGGTCATGAAATGGCCACTTTGTGTTAGCTTTCTGCTACCCGGAGTGCCCATTTTAAACCCTCACTTCACCACTTCACATTGTAATTATGACTTTGCATTGTGCACTCCACCTTAATCTGCTTTAAGGCAGAGTGAGAATTCACAGGCAGCCCACATGCATCACATGGCTTACACAGCGTAAGTCACATGCTTCAGGCAGACAGGCAGGAGGTTAAGGGCAAAAACATTCTCCAACATGGTCTGACTTACATGTTTTGAATGGGGTGTGACAAATGGCTTGGTTCTGGGAATGGCCATGGTGTGGTGTGGACGTGTGATGAAGGGGGTGCACAGGTGACAAGTCCACAAATGAAGTTATTTTCCCCATTTTATGTACAGGGGTTGATGTACCACTTGCAGTAGACATACTGCATTGACCACCACCACTGCTACTCTTACCACCACCTGACAAGATTTCTAAATCATAATCCTCCCCCTCGTCATGCCTGTAGTAATCCTCTGGTGTTATTTCTTTACTACTGCAGACATTCTTACTTGGTATTACAGTCATGGAAGGGGATAACATCTCAGTAAAGTTGATGCCAAGGGTGAATGCCCCACTATGGCATTAGCTGCCATCTGGTGCCATGCCCACAATGCCATGTGCCTGTTCTTAAGATGTGTATGCTGGCCCCCCATGCCCAGATGACTCCCCTTTTTAGCTTGACTCACCCACACATAGCAAAGCTGGCAGACGGCAACTCATCATTTGTATCTTGGACAAAAAAATCCCAAACAAGGGATTATGATCCCCTACTTTTAACATGTCCCTGATACTGCTTATTGGACTCTGTTTTTTTAACCCCTGAAATGGGGGTGTGCTGAATGATTTTTCAGGCTGGACACACTTGGACTCCAACTGACCACCATGACTACCTATGATTATTACTGGATCATCATCATTATCATCAACAGGAACCGCTAAATCACAACTTTTTTAAGGGGGGGGGATTTAACACCAACAGACCCAGACACAGCCACCTTGACTTTCTTTTTCTCCAGTTCCCAACTTTGGTCACTGACATCATTATTATATTCATCAACATCATCCGCATCTAATTTTTTTAGCTTGGATTCTGTCATCATAGTATCATAGTAGTCACAAAGCAAAAGATTAGACTTTCGTCCTTAAATAGCTTACTGTGAGGGAAAGACCATTTTAGTAATCTGTAACCCTAAATTTACTATAAGTATCCAATCTTTTTTTGAATATTTCCAAAGACGGACTATTTACTATCTTTTGAGGAACAGAGTTTTGCAGTGGGGTGCCAAAGAATTGCTGTCATTTTCCCACAGCCTAGAAAAATACTGTCGAAGTTTGCGAATGCTTTCACAAAGTCATTCGACAGTGTCGCAAGTGTGACAGTACTTTGCGAAAGTACTTTTTCCAGAAATTTGAAAAAAATATTTCTGGGGTGTTTTACCTCAAAATAAAGACATGGCTAGCATCCTCAGGGTCCAACTAGGTGAATACAAAAATAATTAGGTTACTAGAGGGTCCCAATTTTAAATGCCAAGCTTTTTTCTGATTGCTAACTGAAAACTAAATGGCTGATTTGAGGCAGTAAAAGGGCCATTTGCGAAAGTAAAAACTGCATTTGCGACACTGTCAAACTTTTTGTTAACTTTTCCCATTGACTTATAATGGGAACTTGTTTTTTGAATAACTTTTGAACCATTTAATATTTTTTCATGAAATCTTCAAAAGGCACATCGGGGACCCCGGCTGCACATTCCCTGAAGATTTTGGACCAGTCGCACAAACCGTGCGACCTGTAGAGATGACAGTAAAATTCCAGAAAAGCATAAATGCGCACGCAGATCACACTTAATAACTCCGTGACGTATATGCGACCAGTACAAAACTTGGCAGATCCCAAGAAGTATGGGTCTTGTTAGCGTATTCCAAATTTCAGGCAAATCTGTCAAATGGTTGCAAAGTTATTAAGGTGCAAAATTTTGGGTTTAACATGTAAATGGCTCCTCAACCCTAACTACAGTGGCACTACCATGCCACTATAATATATATATATATATATATATATATATATATATATATATATATATACACTCTTTATGGTTGTTGGTTTTGCTTCTGTGTGTACTTTAACAGCATGTTAACTTCTTTTCCATTATCTCTTTTTTGTGTATGTTTGGCCTCCTGTAATCATTGTGCTATCATGGACATAGCACTAGAATGTTTATGCTGCTGTGAGGTGAATGCTACACAGTATTGGCTGAATTTGATGAAGAGCAGTATTTCTGTAGAACACTGATGGAGTGCTTTTGAGGCAAATCTAATACATACATTTCTTTGGTTGGTTTTGTGGGTTGCTTAAAAGGAGTTTTCAGCAGCTATACTGAACTTGTGTGATCAATGTGCCTGTAATAACATCTATGGCAAAATAAACTATTCATGTGCCCCAGTATGAGTAACAGTAGGATTTGGTATCTAAATTTAAAACATTTATACCTTAGCTTGGACCAAGCACATTTCCTTAGTGCTCAGCCAGTCTTCTGCCACCAGATGCCTCTTCTCAATGTGAACATTCATTACACGTGTGTATCTCTCAACCTCCAGGTAACCAAATCAGGGACAGAGTCCCAGAAAATCAGGGACAACCAATGAAAATCAGGTACACTTAATCAGCATAAAATTTGCATAGCTGTGCCCCAAAGTGGGTTACATTTCACATGTTGTCAGCTATTTTTAGTTGCCTCACATGAAGCATTTGGAAAGTATTGTTCTTTATTTCTTTGCCCAGATGTTACTGGTGGCAACAATATTTATTACTTAAGATGTTATTTTATTAACCAAGAAAAACTAAGGTGTAAAATTTAAAGCGTCTTACAGACATTATTGTATCAAAATGTGTTAAAACAGAAATGACTGCACCCCATCACCAATACCACCACACGTGCCTTCAAAGTGTTTCATAAATAGTTAAAAAATAATTGCATCAAAATGTGTTAACAGAAAATAGCTGCACACCATCACCAAAAGCACCACATTACACAAATGTTATACTCAAGTCTCAAGTGTCTATGTGCCTCTTCAATGGCCATTAAGAGTCTGTTGCTGCTGCTGCCTGTTTTTAATGATGTTCTTTATTGTATGCTGCAGTGACCTTTCTTGCTGCCTCAGTTACTTCTTTTGACTGCTGCACAGCAAAACAGTCATTCTCTTTGTTCATTTTTATAGCAAGTAGTGCATTTAATGTTTTCACATGCATAGATTGCCTCAACTCAGTTTTTACCTTCCAGGCCACGCTCAAGGCTCGCTCTGGTTCACTGTTTGAATGTGGAATGCACAGAACAGTTAGCATTCATTTGCAACATGCTGGCAGGTCTTGCACTTCAGCACTGGAAAGAATGGTAGACCAGTAGTTCAGGAAAGAGGGCACTGTATTGCTTGTGCTGCTAGAATTCTGCTGCCATTCAGTCATCTGGTATACTGAAAATTCATTCAGGAGCTGGCTGCGTTCTTGCCTGGAGTTGCAGAATCCCAGGCGGGTACCAATGTCTTGTGGAAGCTAGCTGTAGCTTTCATGCAGAATCTAACAAAGTGCCAACACTCTTAAGCAGAGGGTCATGTGATGGGAAGTTTTTCTTTGTCTTAACTAGCACTGCTGCATCAAAATCAAAAGCTTTAGACTTTTTTATGAAATGTCTTTCTGCTGTTGTCCCAATGATGTTGGTTAACTAGGATCTGCAGCTTATCCATTAGGTAGGGAAATGGGCAGACTAGGTGGGCCAAGCGGTCCTTATCTGCTGTCAAATTCTATGTTTCTATATTTCTATCTGCATTTTCATCAGGGTAGATCTCTGCATCTGGGCCCACATGGATTTCGATGTCTGGCAGTATATTTCCTTCATCTTCCAGTAAAGAATTACTGGCAGATACAGACTGCAGAAATTCTCTGGCAGCAGGTGGCTTCAATAACCTGCTAGCATAGGTCTGCATGGGTTTCATGATGTCATTGTTCAGGCTCATCAGCTGAATGACCCTGCTCTGCATTTGTACATTGAATTTATGCAGAGCTTCCACTGCATACTGTAAAAAAAGGAATCCCAGCTTCATCTCATGACTTTGCAGTCTGTCATCAATCAGCTTCACTTTAGCTGTGCACTATTCGAAGGTCATAAAATAAGACTTCAGAGTAGGCCACATGTCCAACATTCTTTTAATGACCTTGCTCAGGCTCCACCATCGAGTGGGTGCGTGCTTTACAATTTTCAATGGCTCTATTTCAACAAAAAGTGCAAACTCCTTTAACTTCTGCTGGCACTGTGCACTGCTGGAAAAATGACAGTAAATGTCTGATATTAAGTCCTCAATGGGCAGTGCCATTGCTTTCACACCCAATTTCATGCAGAGATCTGCCAAATGGCATAAGCAGCCCATATGAATAAGACTGGGATTGAGTTCCTTCAGGAGGGATAAAACAGAATTTCTTTTGCCAATCATGGAAGCAGCACTGTCCAATGAATATGCAACCATATTGCTCTCAGGAATATTGAATTTTTGCAGTGTTTCATGAACACAGTCAAATATTGCTTGCCTAGTTCCGGTTACACAAAGGGGCATACCCAAGAATTGCACAATATTTCTGCCCAAGCTCTGGTCAAATAAACCAATCAAAATGACAAGTAGTTTGTCATCCCTCATATCAGTGTTCTGATCTAGGAATAAACATAAAGACAAGTGTGACACATTGCTGCCACATTCTCTTGGTATTTTGGCCCCAAAACATCACGAACAATGCAGGCAGCCTTTGTAGCCACACAGGTCATCTTTTTTACCACGTCTGAATCCATGTAATATTTCTTCATATACTTCAGCAGATGATCCCCAGCAGTGAATTGCAAGTTGTGTTCAACCAGTAGTGAAACAAAGACTACTTTAGCCTCAACAGCCTTTGTGTTCCCTAGTTGTGAGGCAAACATTTCAGTGACTTTTCTTCCCACAGCATGCTTGACACTCTGTGCTTTTCTGAATCCATGTGCCTTTGCAGATCATTGCAACCTCTATGGCCAGCACTGAGGTTGGTGACACAGACTTTGCAAAAGGCAAATCCCAGGCCACACTTGCTCTCCATCACCCAGTTGAAGGACACTTTCCAGCTGCTTTGAAAGGATGCCATTCTTTTTTTCTCCTCTGGTGTTCCATCTGTGGAAAAAATACAAAGTGCTTAGTTTGTGTTCAGAAAGAGAAACACACTTGCCGTGTTCTTAGTTACACTCTAGAATGCTAATTGTTCCACAGACTGCACCCCCCCCTCCAAAGTTTAACTTTATCTCCCTTGGCCTGTCACTGCAGCTCAGTAAATCAGGACTCATACTAGCTGAAGCAAAAGGCAACACTTGTTCTGGTAGGATTCCATTTTATTTTACAACACCACTGTATACTCTAAAAGTTTTGTAATGCAGGACAAGTACCATGTTGAGATATGCTCTGGTTGGTGTATATTTCTGAAGTGCAGAACAGGTACCTGAGGGAGGAGTGAGCAACATATAAAGGAAATTGGCCAACATCTTGTAAACTGCTTACTAGGTTTTGACCATTTCATTTCCTTCACAGGTTGTGGACCCCTAGCAGTGTTCAGTAGTGGAATATATGCTTAAGCATAGAAAACTGGCAACTTACCCTTCTCAGTCACCGCTGGACATTTGCCTAGAAGAACCTATGCTGGTGCTGCTACAGTCTTCTCTTGGTTCTGGGACTGGGCCATTGCCATCTTCAGTGAGTCTTGGACTCTGCTTGCTCTGTGTAATCAAAGGAGATGTATGGAAGAGAAAATTAATAAAGGTGGCAGAAACATTTATATGGTAAATTTCAGCTAATTTGCAGTAGAAGCTGACCCTCACCTTTCCAATCCAACTCAAGTCAGGAGTCTCAGGATGGAGGAGTACTTCACCACTTAGATACTGTTTCCAGAATCACATAACATCATCACACATCAGCCAGCAGAAGGCTGGATGCTAGTTATCTGTCTAGTCTACTCAGCTTCCCAAGGATGGTGGATGAAGGGTACGCACAGTATCCACAAACTGGATAGATCTCAAAATGTATGCATATGTGTGTGTGTGTGTGTGTGTGTGTGTGTGTGTGTGACTTGTGTTTTTACAAGATACATCTGTAAATCCATGTATAAATAAAAACAATTTTCAACAAATTTGGTGGCTTTTATTACTTTCTTTTCCCATTCAAAATCACCAGAGAATAATAAACAAAAACTCACTGCATGAAATGAAGCTTCAAGTCAGGCCTTAGAATTCGGTTCAGGTTTGATACTATTCCATATAGTAGGCTAAAATTAGCACCTCACATAGCAGGCTGTTGGGTCAGTTGGACACTGTCATTTTCACCAGCTGTGCTGTAACTGCCTGATAACTTATAAGTTATCAGGTAGTTACAGCACAGTTTGTGAAAATAGCAGTGCTCAACTGACCCTGACTGCCATCATGTGAAGTGCTAATTGCAGCCTGTTAAATTATCAGCAGCTGCTAATGTATCTTGGCTAGACTTGATCACATTTTGTCACACATGTGTGACACCATTTACATACTGGACCCCCCCCCCTTTCTTGCAATGCCCATCTGAACCTAAGTGTCTGGAATTACTCATCTTACAGTCAGTAATGAGGGAAACAAAAAAAAAATGTATTTCCAGTTTTATAAGGGAGTGCATATACTACAGTGTTTATAATAACTTTAAACTTTGAAGTACCTCAAGGGAGTCAACAAGTCCAAGAGTGTAGCCTCTTTCAAAAAGATATGTGCAAGAGCAGGGTGGCACAATTTGTAGATAGAGGGGGACAGCTCAGGGCTAATGTGAGGAAGTATATTTGTCACAGAGAGGCTTGTAAATGCATGGAACAGCCTTCATGAGGAGGTTGTGGGGTCAAACACAGGGAATTCAAAAATGCATGTAACAGACATGAGGCAATTCTAGTGGAGGGTAGGATGTTGATTAACCCTTTGTCATCCCTGAAAGAGGGACCACTAGTCTCACTGGGACTATCCAGTCAACACAATTTAATAAATGATCCAGACAAATATCCTTGGTCAGCTGGGAGATTATTTTAACCATCAAACCAATATGACAAGCAAGTGCCAGCATCACAGTGCCAAGTGAAATGGGTATTATGTGGGAATGTAATATTCTTTAGAACCCAAACAATAGGCACGCAATGCTTTGATGTACTCAGGGAAATGCTACTAAATCAAGGCACAGAATCCTAGCAATGACACAACCTACCCAACACCGCATATGCTAGTCAACACACAAAACTGGTTTGCACAGTACTCTATTGGCTTTAATAAATCCCCCCCCCCAAAAAAAAAACTCTGCATGTATTCATCATGGTCAATTGCTGTCACTGGTTGTTTCTGGCTTGCTAAATAATCAAATAAAATTATATTAATAACATTAAAGTAGTGGTTGAGGCTTGGAGGGGAATGGGTGACTGTGGGAGAACTGAATAAGCTACCAGCTCAGTGACCCAACCCCTTAAGTGCTTTAATGTTAAATTATTTTTATTTCTCTCTGTCTGCAGCCATGTAGTACCATACCAATCAGACTCCTGTAGAGTAGTATGGATAGAGTTAAAGAATTAGACATATTAAAAGAGATAGAAAAGGAAACAGACAATTTAGCCAACAGGAACTGGAAGCCAAACTGTATCAAGGTATTGTTTTCATGGAATTAGGTTTTATTCATTTGGCTATTCGCTTACTTCTCCAGCAGTCTGTTGTCTGCCCATCAACCAGTTTGCCACCCAGCTGACCAACTTCTGAACCACCCGAGCCTACCCAGCTTATTAATCAATATTCTATATGTGGAACAATATTGAAAGCTTTGCTGAAAGTCAAGGTAGGTGTGACATCAACTGCTACCCCTTGGTCCACCACTCTAGTTACCCAGTCTATGAGATTAGTTTGACAGGACCTTCCTATTGTAAACCCATGCTGTCTTGGATCCTGTGCTTCTATGGATACCAGGTGTTGCACTATTCTTTCCTTAAGGAGTGCCTCCATAATCTAGCCCACTACTGAGATAAGACTCACTGGTCTGTAATTCCCTGCCTCCTCCCTCTACCACTCTTGTGGTAGCAGGGACCTCTCCTGTGCTCAAAGACTCACTAAACAGTTCTGATAATGGCTCTGCTAGTTCCACCTTTAGTTCCTTCAGTACCCTGGGATGTATGCAGTCAGATCCCATTGCCTTGTCCACCCTGAGCTTATAGATCCCTTTCTTTTGTGAAGGGACTAGTGCACACCTCCCTCTCTCCTGTGTCCATGGTGCTGAGCTGTGGGCCCTGCCCTACCTACTCCTTAGTAAATACTGAGCAGAAGTATCTATTTAGGATAGATGCTTTTACATGGTCCTCCTCCTCACATGCCCCTTTACCCCCTTTGAGCCCTCTGTGCAGACAGTTGGTGAAACCCTATCTGGAGTACTGCATCTCTACAAAGACATACACAGCATCAAGGTTGTCCAGAGGAGGACAATCAAAATGGTGCAGGGTCTGCACCAGAAGACACATGAAGAGAGGCTAAAAGAGTTTAATATGTATACCGTTGACTAAAGGAGGGAGCGGGGGGGACATGATAGAAACTTTCAAGTACCTCAAGGCAATCAACAAAAGTTCAAGATGGTAGCATCTTCCAGAAAAAGAGATGTGCAAGAACAAGGGGGTAAAATTTGAAGATAGCAGGGGAATGGCTCAGAGGTAATGTGAGGAAGTATTTTTTCACAGAGAGGGTTGTGGATGCATGGAATAGCCTTCCTGAGGAGGTTTTGGAATCAAAAACAGTGGGGAAATTCAAGAATGCATGGGACAGACATAAGGCAATTCTACTGTGGGGATAGAAAAAAGTAGGCTGTTGGTTAACTAGGATCTGCAGCCTTTCCATTAGGTAGGGAAATGAGCAGACTGAAAGAGTAACTTTAAGTCATGCATTCAGAACTGTAGCTCCTGCTTATAGAATCAGTCTGCATAGTTTACACAAGACATTCTGAAACATAAACATATCTTTATGTTGCAGTAATTGATTAGAATGCATAACATAACAAATATTCTGCTGCTAAAACTTAAGGTTCTGTGTGTCTGCTATTTGCTGGCAGACTGATAGACAATAGACATAGAACCTTTAGTTTTAGCAGCTGAATAAATCATTCACTACAATATAATAATCAGAGACATGAGGCAAGGAAGCAGGTCCTCCTAGTATTTCCACTCACTGTACAGGAAGCATGAAGAGCCATCTCTCAGCAGGTGCCTTGCCATTTTTTGTTTACTGTACTGCCTGCCAGTCTGTCTGAATCTGCATACCAAACATTAATAAAAATGGGTACACTGGCTCAGCAGGACTCCCATCTTCTCTGCTGATATGTTACTGTGATTGATGAGTATTGTAGTGATTTAGAATGCATAACACGATTCAGCTGTTAAAACTAAACTATCAGCTATCAGGCTCTCTGATAGCAAATAGCATACACAGACACACACAACCTTAGGTTTTAGCAGCTAAATTTTGAAGTTATGCATTCTAAATCACTACTATAACATAATGAGGAGGCGACATGCTGATGAGTGGCACCCCACCCCACTAGTCTGTCTGTGTCTGACTAGTCCACGAACTGCCAGCCACACATTATGCACTCACCTAGTCACTTCTTTATCAAAGGACAACAACAGTAATCATCATTTTCTTCTCTCAACTAAGCTTGGAGTCTAGACTGAGCAAAATGTAATCCAAAAGTAACCCATTCTAAAAGTCACTCCTTGTCTAACTATCAGTTTTACCCCATTCAAATCTAATAAGTGCAACTGGAATTTATAATGGGAAAGCAAACAGTGAACAGTATAATCTTGAAAAATAATTTTATAATAATGACAATTTTTTCAAGTCATATCACTATATTTCCTATTAAATGAGAGGATGCCAAAAAGTGTGGAATGCAACTTAATATTACCAATTCACACCATAAGAGCACTGGTTTATATACCATATTTCTCAAGGTGTTTCTATTTCATCTTTCATGTATGTACCTTCAACTTCAAGTAACACACAATTATTTATAAAAGGCAAACGACAATCATTATAAAAAGCAACAACACATCTTATTGATTGTAGCTGTTGTTTAAAAGGTCACTCATACATTATCGTCCTCCCCCCTCCCCGAGCCGCAGTCATGACCACTGGCAGCAGCATTTCACTTGATGAAACTTGGGACATACAGACCCATGATGAAACACTCACTGACTGCATTAATATGAACATACCTCAAATAACAAAAAAAGGATTGCTTTCTCTACGTTGGTGTACTTCTGTTCTGTCTGCTGTTGCTTCTACAAAGTACATGGTAGGTCTGGCAGGCTGGCTGGGGCTGGCTGATTGTTGCTGTCTGGCTGATGAGAGCACTCTGCTCCAGTTCGACTCCAGAGTACCAGGCTGGTGATCTAACAGCCACCCACAGAGTGAAAGCCTTAAAAAAATACAATTTACAGCTACTTTTACTGGTGAAAGGGCTCACTGCTCAGCAGGGTCAGAATCTGGGAAGCAGCGATCGGCAGAAGATGGTAAGCGGAGCCGTGTAGCAGTTAACTGAGCTGTCTCTCTCTCTCTATCACTCCCAGAGTCCACATGTCATTAAAAAAAAACAGCGGCTTAATTCAAATGTTCTCTCCGGTGCTCTGGAACTCTCCTCAGCTGAATGGTTTCAACAGTGTCGAAGAGGCTGCTTTTATCCAGTGGTCGTAGTCCTGAGGGGGGAATCAAAAGTTCAGATCTGTGGGGGTGGAGGTGCCAAAATGGGAATGGAACAAGCAGCATAGCATGATTGGCTGAAGAAGCAGTGATGTCAGTGCACTCGCTCGGTGCAGCACAGTTTAGGAACACAGAGAACTAGTCGATATGGACCACGTGGCAAGTAATTTTGGCAAACAGTCCGACTCGGCATTTTTGTGGCAAGGCACAGCAAATCCAGGATGGTGAGACAGAAATGAAAAAATGGTATAAATATGTGATGTCCCAAACAAATCAGGACAGTCGAGAGGTATGTGCACATATGTAAATTTCCTGAACAAGTGTAAGTGATAGTTGAGGCTAAAAGCTCTTCTGAGCATGGGGATTTTGTAAGAATAAAAAAGAGACATTGCAAATCTTACTTTTACCTCTTTGAAAAACAAGACTGCAATCCTCAGCATGCATGTGACGTTGCCATGGACATGACCCGCATGCTCAGGATCACAGTCCTGTTTTTCAAAGTGGTAACAGTAAGACTTGCAATGCTCTTCATTATTCTTACAAAAATCCCCTTGCTAGGAAGAGCATATACCTTTAGCTTCAACTATCACTTACACTTGTTTAGGAAATTTTCACACCTGCAATGCATTTTCACATTCAGAAGAGGCATCTGGTGGTGGAAGATCGACTGAGCACTAAGGTAATGTGCTTGGTCTGAGCTAAAGTATGTATTTTTAAATTTAGGTAACAAATCTTGCTGTTATTCATAATGTGGCAGATGAATAATTAATTTTGAAATAGACGTTTTATTTATTTTAGTCTTTGGTAATTGGTTAAGGCCCACTAGGCACAAGTGCCTGTTTTCAGGGGTGACCTGGGAGCATTGGGTGGTTAAGTGATTTGCTCAGAGTCACATAGTGTGCAAGTGGAGGTTGTGAGAATCAATCCCAGGTCTGGTCTGCTGGATGTACCAAACTCATTCACAGCTCATTATTCTAATCTCTAGGCTATACTGCCAGTTCTATGTTATTACAGTTGCAGTGGTCCTATAAGTCCAGTATAGCTGCTGAAAGCTGACAGTGTCCCCTAAATGTGTGCCCTGCTCATGCACTGCATTAATAAAAGTTTCCAGAGAGCTGCAAAATACAGTAAGCTGAAAGTGAATAGCAGCTAGAAACAGACCATTAGGAAACGTTTATTAATTTATTGCCATGTGCACACATTAAGCAACTAACTGAAAAATGATAAACCAGTGAGTTGGAGGGACAGTTTAGTGTGACTTGTACTGTATGTTATGCTGGAATATATATGCACATACTGTAAGTGTATATGTATTAATTTGAAAAAGTGCAAAATAATGCTTCTGCTATGAGAGAACCATGGGGAGAGTTATAGGATGGGGGGGCAGCAGCTGACGATAAACAAGGAAGAAAGATGCCAGGGGGTTATAATTTCAGATGATGTAAAGGTGTCTTAACAGAGTGCAAAGGCTGCAGGGAGGGCCAATTGCATGCTGGTCTGCATAGGCAGAGGTATCACTAGCAGAAAGCGGGAGGTGGTGATGACACTGTATAACACACTGGTGAGATCTCACCTGGAGTACTGCGTGCAGTTTTGGAGGCCGCACCTTCATAAGGACATTGACAGGGTTGAGATGGTACAAAGAAAGGTGACTTAAGATGGTAAAGGGCTTGCAACAGAAAACAAATGAGGAGAGATTAAAGGACCTCAATATGTACTTGCTGAAGGAGAGAAGAGAGTGGGGGCACATGATAGAAACATTCAAATACCTTAAGAGCATAAACAAGGCACAGGGAAAGATATCTTCCAACATAGGAGGAGTACAAGAATGAGGGGGCATGATATGAAACTGAAAGGTGGAAGGTTAAGGGGAGATGTGAGGAAAAGTTTCTTCATGGAGAGGGTGGTGGACGCATGGAACAGGCTGCCACAGGAGGTGGTGGGAGTGAGTGCAGTGTTTAAGCATGCCTGGGTCAGGCATAAGGGAATCTTGGAGGTGGGAAGGAGGTGTGAAAAGCCAATGACCAGGCAAGGCAAGGCACATTTTATTTGTACAGCACCCGATCCCGGAGGCTCTGGGATCTTCACATTAAAACAAAGATAGAGCAAGTAAATGAAACAGGTAAAATAACACATAACAATAGTAGTACAAAAGTCATAAAATCAGATCAGCAGCTTAATAAAACAACACTGGTCAGACTGCTTTGCTCAGGAAGGCCAGGGCAAAAAGATGAGCTTTGAGACCCCTTTTGGAAATCTCGACCGATGGAGTCTGCCTAAGAGATGGAGGTTGAGTGTTCCACAGGACCGGACCAGTGACACAAAAATCCATGTCACCGAAAGTTCTCAGCCTGGTCCTGAGAATATCAAGGAGGCCCCTAGTTGAGGAGCGGAGGGAACAGATTGAGGTACAGGGTGTTAAGAGCACAGTCAGGTAGCATGGCTTAACCCATGTAGGGCCTTATAGGTGAGAAGATTCACCTTGAAAATAACCTTCGCCTTACAGGCAGCCAGTGCAAAGAACGCAACACTGGGGTCACATGACTAGACCTCAAAAGGCCAGTCAGCAACCTAGTGGCAGCATTCTTGACTAGCTGCAGTCGGTGGAGGATACCTCCAGAGACCCCAAAGTAAGATAGGGTTAGAGGCTGCAAACCAGTGTAGGGCTATGAGCAGAATAGTTTGGACTTGTGGTCCTTATCTGCCAACAATTTTCTATGTTTCTGTTTCTAGTCAGTGTATTTGTATCACAACAATTAGAAAGTGTAGTTAGATGTCTCAGTGTTTGGTGCAAAAATTGCTAGTCTACATTCTCCCACCATCTAGATCAATTTCAGCCTTATGCATGTCATTGCTGATTTAAATGAGGTAACTAGTGGCAGCCCCCCCTCCTTCTGATGTCCCTTGGAGCCATAAAAGAAGAAAATGGTCCATCTTCTCTTTTTTTAATCTTTAAAAATGTGTGTAGACAGTACACTGCTATGTTATACTGGACTATATATGCATATATGTGTATATGTATTAGTCAGTGTTTGTGTGTTTATCACAACAATTAGAAAGTGCAGTTAGATGCCTCAGTGGTTAGTGCAAAATGTTCTAGTCTACATTCCCCCACTATCCAGATCAGTTTCAGCCTTATGCATAATATAGCTGATTTAAATGAGGTGTCTAGTGGCAATCCCCCCCCCCCGATGTCCCTCAGAGCCAGAAAAAAAGAACACGGTCCATCAATGTCTTTTTTTTAATCTTTAAAAAAAAAGGTCAATTACTGATGCAACACTGAACCTCTGACCTCCCACTGAGCACATGCCACACCACACCCCACAGACCTCCCCACACACCCTCACTCACCTGAACAGATCCCAATGTGAAGATCCACTGTCCCATGGAAGACATGTCTTGCTGCTGGAACCGGTGACTGCTATATGAGAAATAAGGTAGCTGCAGTTGAAAACCCATTGAAATACATTGAACTGCACTTACCTTATTTCTCATATAGCAGTTCTCAATCCAGCAACAAGACTTGTCTTTGATGGGAGAGTGGATCTTCACACTGGGACCTGTTCAGGTGAGTGAGGGTGTGTGTGTGAGGAGGTCTGGGGGTGCAGAGTGGTGGGTGCTCAGTGGAAGGTTGTGCTGGGGGTGTGGGAGTCACATCATCACCCTGTCTGTCCTATCAATCCCTGACTAGTGCGAGGCTCCATGCCCAAACTGAAATCTGGAGCCCCCCCCTTGCCTCCAGAATACACTTGTGTCTATCACACTCCTTTTTAAATTCTGTGACTATTTTAGTCCCTAACACCCCCTCTGGTAGGCTATTCCAGGTGTCCACCACCCTCTCTGTGAAAAAATATTTTCTCACATTTCCCTGAAGCCTTCCCTTCTCTAACTTTATTGTGTGCCCTCTTGACTTGGAGCATCTCTTACTTTGAAAGAGGCTTCCTTCCTGTACTCTGCTTGTACAGGTGATGTATTTGTATGTCTCAATCATGTTCCCCCTCCCTCCTTTGTGCTAGGCAATACATATTTAACTCCTTTAGTCTTTCCTCATAGGTCTTATTCCACAGGCCCTGCACCATTTTACTTGCCCTCCGCTGTACCACCTCCACCTTGACTATGTTCTGTATCAAATGGGGCCTCCAGAACTGGAAGCAGTATTCCAGGTGTGGTCTCATGAGTATCTTACTGTATGCAGGGCCAAGATAACCTCTCTCTTTCTACTCGTGATACCCCTCCCTATGCATCCAAGTATCTGGCTAGCATTTCCAGCCACTTTATTGCACTGCCTAGTTTCTCTTAGGTCCTCCGAGATGATAAATCCCAGGTCCATCTCCTGCTTTGTGACTGTCAGTACCTCCCCACCTAGTCTGTACCTTGCTCCTGGGTTCTTCTGCCCTATGTGCATGATCCTGCACTTCTTTGCATTGAATTCCAGTTGCCATTCTTCAGATCATTTCTCCAGTTTTCTAAGGTCTTCCCTCATTCTTTCAGCAACCCCCCCCCCGGAGTGTCCACCCTGTTATATACCTTTGTATCATCTGCAAAGAGGCATACCTTCACCTCCAGTCCCTCTGCAATGACCACAATAAAGATATTGAAGAGGACAGGCTCCAACAATGACCCCTGTGGCACTCTGCTCATCACCTTTCGCTCTCCAGAATACTCCCTGTTTACCACAACCCTCTGACTCTTGCTCTTCATTCAGTTCTCCACCCACAGAAATATTTTAGGATCCAACCCTAGACTGTGCAGTTTGTTAATCAGCCTTCTCTGGGAGACAGTGTCGAAGGCCTTCTGAAGTCCAGATAGGCCACATCCACCGCACCTCCCTGCTTTGGTACATTAGTTACCCAGTCATGCCATAGAGTAGTACAATAAGTTAGTGAAAAACATAATACTTATCCTAAATACAGTAAAAATTAGGGTTAGATGTATAAGTAAATAAATGTCATATAAGGCAGTGCATGTGTGTTAGTGTGTGTGTGGCAATACTCTGTGTGTGTAGACAGTGCACTGCTATGTTATGTTGGAATATATATATACATATATGCGTATATGTATTAGTCAGTGTGTGTGTATATCACAACAATTTGAAAGTGCAGTAAGGTGGCTTACTGATTAGTGCAAAAATTGCTAGTCTAACTCCCCCCACTATCTAGATCAGTTTCAATCTCATGCATGTCATTGCTGATTTAAATGAGTCATCTAGTGGCAGCCCCCAACTCTCCAATGTCCCTTAGAGCCAGAAAAGAAGAAAACTGCCTCTCTATGTCTTTTTTTAATCTGTAAAAATGTGTGTAGACAGTTCACTGCTATGTTACACTGGAATATATATGCATATATGTATATGTGTATTAGTCTCTGTGTGTGTGTGTGTGTATATCACAACAATTGGAAAGTGCAGTGAGGTGGCTCAATGGTTAGTGTAAAAACTGCTAGTTTACACATCTCTCGCTGCACACAAGATCATTATTTTGCAGCCATATTGGCTCTTGTTAGAGTTTGTTCTTAGCTGGGCTGTATACAGTGTATATAAGACTTGTGATCAACAGTCATTTGTGAGGAAGCAAGATGGAGATGAACTGGGAGCCATGCTAGAAAGCTTCTGCCGGCCAGTACAACTTTGTATTACCTATCATGAGAAAGTTAACAGGGCACATTTCTAAGCAAATTAAGACATTTCTAAAAATGGAGCAACAGAAGAGGAAGGAGTCCTCCTCTTCTGATCTTGAAATGCCAACACAAAAAGGACCATTGGACCGCTTTGTAACCTGTACACCTGGTCCAGGGCAAGTGCAACTGCTGACTGGTGCAAGGAGCACACCTGGAGTTTTGGTGCACTCTACAAGCACTGACCCGGACACAATGCAAGTATCTACTTTATCACCACCCATCCTACACTAACCATCAAGGCTCAAGTCAAAAGAAATACTTAAACAAACTCACTTTCTGGGAAAACTGGGTCACTGAAGAAGAAACAACCACCTGATACTGAAGAGTCAGAAACTCGAGTGAACTCACTTACTGGTGAACAAGCTATATTGTTGGATATGCCTGAAATGTATATGGAACAAACTCCTGCTCTGGTGACTAGCCAGCTGTCTATGCAACTGAGAACTCTGAATTTACTATCATCGTCTTTACCTCCCAAAGTAGAATTTAAATGTTTCAATGAGGCATCTTCCTCCTTTTCCAATCTTTTTACTTTTCTGACATCATTCAATCAAAAGCTGGACTTATTAATTAAAAGATCTGACATGTTGGACAGGGAGCTCAAATCTATTAGATCTGAATTTAAAAAAGGGGCAAGGCATTCAAAATACAATTCAAAAGGAACTGGCTGTTGTGAAACAGAAAATACTTACAAACAAGGCTCTTTCAACAACTAACTTAAAGGAGAAGTCCACCCAGAATGTGCAAAAACATATGTTATGTAGAGTGTTTTGATATGTATGTTAAATCCTAGAGTGGTCTTCCCTCTGTCTGCTATTAGGAGTTTTTCCTAAATTAGCCTGCTGTATGGTAGTTTTACGACCCCTGGGATCTCCATCACAAATAGGTTTATTGGCTTTTTTTCTCCTACGATGCACCTTGGCTCATGTGACAGTGATGTAGCTATGCCCTTAGATTTAGCAGGGTCTGTCACAGCTCAGCCACAAAGATAATACTTCTTTCAGAGAAGTAACACTGCTAGATTTTGGGTGAGTGTAATCATTATTTTTTGACATTAGTACCTTGTCCTACTATGTTACAACCTATAAGCTGAAGTTCAATTTTTACTACTTAGTACTGGTGCAAAAACTGAAAGTGACTGAGAGGAATAAACAGTGACATGAATCAAAAACACACACACAAACGCACACACACACACACACACACACACACACACAGCAGAACATAGCAGGACAAGGTACTGATATCAAAAAATAATAATGATTACACTCACCCAAAATCTAGTAGTGTGTCTTCTCTTGAAGAAGTATTTTCTCTGTGGCTGAGCTGTGACAGACCCAGTAACAAGACACTGGCTTTCTGCAGGGGCAATTAGACATCACACGAAAGGGCACTCTGGGAAGACTAGAGGCCATAAAAGAATGGCAACCTCCAAGGGCAATAAAACAGTTAGGGAAAGTTAGAAAAAAATATCTCTCACAGCCAGAGGAAAAGAAAACACTGGGAACTGGTTAGAACACAGAAAAAAAGACTACTACATATCTTTTTCTGATTTTAACATGGAGTTTTCCTTTAAAGGCAATTATGGCCCTTCAAAGGAAAACTGTAGTAATGGAGAATACTATATGATATAAAAACTTAAGACTTGTGGGAGACTCAGATTCCTGTACCAAAGGATTCGAGTCTGTAAGAGATCTGTTGAAAAATCTATTTGCTACTATTCTGAAGCTGCCTGAGACTAACTTGCCTTTTATGACTCAAGCTTTCAGAGACCCAATGAGGAAATCCTATGTTATTTCTCAACAGAAACCTGAAAAATAAGATGTGAGCTTCAATCTGCTTTCACCTGATTCTGCAGCTGTGTTTAATCAGGCACAAAATTCTAATAATCTCTTTAAATACACATCAGGTCCAAAGAGCACTATTATTTTTTCACTTGCTTTTGACATGGACCAGGACTTAGTTCTGAATACAGCCACAAATTGGGAGGTTTGCATTTTAAGGAATTAGTGTGTCGTATTTTTCCTGACATTGCTCAAGCAACACTACAATGGTTGAAAGCAATGTTTACAATATAAAGAGGAGTTTAATGAAATTAGAGCTAACTTTAAAGTCTTGTTCCCAGCTAAATGTTGGCTCACATGTGGGGCTAATAGAAGGCTTTTTTTGAGCCTGAACAGTTTAGAGCTTACATCATGGAGAAAAAAAAAACAGAAAAGGGATAAGAATCAGAGGAAAGAATCAGATCGGGAAGAGGAAATGCCTCCCCTTGAAGATGAATAAAGAGAATGACTATTTCTGGGACATTTATTAAATAATGATATACTTATGAAGAATACCAATTGTGATTTGATATGCTAGGGATATATATATATATATATCTGTATATATTTATAGGTATATATATATATATATATATATATATATATATATATATATATATATATGTATATATATACACACACACATATTTTTATATATATATATATATATATATATATATATATATATGGGATACATGATGCCCAGGAGTGATACAACAAATATTCTCACTCCTGCAGAGTGAGTATGCAGAGCTCATGATGTAGGAGTGAGAATATTTGCCATAGCACATGATGATCTGGGCATCATGTGTGTGATTTATACAATACAGGCCATGTATTGAGACATTTTTAAACATGTATTTTATAGTTCTATGTTTTGCAGGTTTAAGTATTTGCAGGTGTAAGTCATCTGGTTGTCTGGTATGAGTGTGAGATTTGTGAATGGGTTGTATGTGTATATTTTAATTTGCTTTATAGCTGAATGGGAGTGTTTCATTGGGTATTGCTCTGCGGAGTTGACGGTTGCTATGGTATGATTGGTTGTGGTGTGTTGTGTGGTGATTGGGTAGTGAGCTAGAATGTCTCTTTTTTATTCGCTGTGTAGTACTTGTGGGAGGGGTTTCATGGAAGGGCAGTGTGCACAGAAGACTCCTGACTACATACTGTTAGGATGTGCATATATTTTATTTTGTTTCTGTTGAGTGCTAAATATTTATTTTTTTATTTCATCGTGTTTGTAGTGCTTTCTGCAACGTTGAGATTTTGGGCACACGTACTTCATCAGATAGTGTTCGTTATTTCATGTACAACTAGTGCAGTTTTATTACTTTGAGGATCAACTGTTTTCTTTACTCTTTCTTGTTTGGCTAAGTATTGTTTTGTTTAACAGACAAACTACTTTCCATGTTGTTTTGTTCTTCAGTTTCAATCTGTGTCAGATTGTATAACAGGAAGCCTTGTCAAATAAATATACTGCAGGAGTTTTATGTTTATTTTGATGTAAAGAGATGATGTATGCACAGTGGTGATTTTATGTAGTGACTTAGGGAGTGTATGTATAAATGTAAGAGTTTACATTTATACAGATCTTGTATATGTGACTGAGATGTTTATTCAACTGGGGTGAGAAATACATGTTTTTATTTAACTCAATATCAGCACACCCATATTGTGTGTGTGTGTATATATGTGTGTGTATATATATATATATATATATATATAAATATATATATATATAAATACAAAATCACACATGCTCCCAAAATGCAAAGCATCATGGGCTGCATATGCAAATCACCACAGAATGTTATGCTGGTCCAACTTTAAGCAGAATTGCATGGTGCCGAAAGGCCTCTCACACAGTTTGCAAAGGTTGCTAACAGAAGACAGAGACACAGTGTTTCGTCCCTACCAGGACTCATCAGTATGCCTCGTCTGTTTGACACCCCAGTGAATGGACCATGCTACCCCTAAGGCAGTGTGCCTGGGATATATTGTGTGAACCCATTAAAATAAAAAACTATTTAAAAGACAAAGAACCTCTGTGCGTAAACACTGAGGCAAGGGTTACCCCAAAGGGCATTTGGCTGGGAAGCCAAGTTTCAAGAAAATACAAAATCACACATGCTCCCACAATGCAAAGCATCATGGGCTGCATATGCAAATCACCACAGAATGTTATGCTGGTCCAACTTTAAGCAGAATTGCATGGTGCCGAAAGGCCTCTCACACAGTTTGCAAAGGGGTAGCTGGTCCATTCCACTGGGGTGTCAAACAGACGAGGCATACTGATGAGTCCTGGTAGGCTGAAACACGTGTCTATGTCTTCTGTTAGCACCCTTTGCAAACTGTGTGAGAGGCCTTTCGGCACCATGCAATTCTGCTTAAAGTTGGACCAGCATAACATTCTGTGGTGATTTGCATATGCAGCCCATGATGCTTTGCATTGTGGGAGCATGTGTGATTTTGTATTTTCTGAAACTTGGCTTCCCAGCCAAATGCCCCTTTGGGTAGCCCTTGCCTCAGTGTTTACTCATAGAGGTTCTTTGTCTTTATATATATATATATATATATATATATTAGAGGCAAAAACTCAGTTTAATGTATTAGTTAGGTTGTCCATCAGCTGACAAGTGAGGAAATTCAGTGTTAGGGTTGAAACCCCCATTGACCCAGCCCAGCCCCAACTGGCATCGGGTGTGCGTTGAGGTCATCAGCCTAACTCTCACCCCATCACATGTAAAGAAGCAGAGGTATAGAGAATGGGGTGAGAGTTAGGACCGATGACCCCAACGCACCCCATCCCCGCTGTGGGTGGGCTAGTTCAAGGGAGTTTTTAACCTGAATAATGAATTTCTTCACTTTGTCACTGTGGAACAACCCTAACTGATGCATTAAATGGAGATTTTGCCTCTAATTTCCTCTACTTGAGAATGATGACAACAAATAGTGAAAGTACTGCAGTGGCGGGAGCGCTGGACCCTTCAGGCCCCGCGCTCCTGCCACATGATGTCTTGTGACATAGTAATAGGAACAGCAACACAAACAGAAGTGCCAACAGTGGTGCACATGGTAATGGAAACATTAATAGAAATGGAAGCGTAACGTGACACCAAAGCGAACAGAGACGGAAACGGACATTGAAGCACATACGAAAACACAACTGGTAATGTGAACAGTGATGGCAGTGGTATTTTAAATCGAAATGTTAAGTGTCACAGCAAAAAGAACGCGAAAGGGAACAGAAATGGAAACGCGAACGTGCGCGCACATGTAAACGCAAACCTAACGCGCACAGCCATGGTACTGCAATAGTAAATGCAAATGGTAAAGTTAACATGAAGAATAATGCTAAAGGAAGCAGAAACAGAAACAGGAATGGAGGCACGTACAGAAACGCAAACCGTAACGTGCATGGTCACGGAACCGCAATTGTTAAAGCAGATGGTAACGATAACAGCAACAATAACACCAAAAGAAAGAGAAATGCAAGTGAGTACAGAAATGCAAACCATTATGTGCATGGTCATGGTACCGCAATTATAAACTCAAATGGTAACAGTAACAGCAAAAATAACGCCAAAGGAAACAGAAACAAAACAGAAATGCAAGCTTGTATGAAAACGCAAACCGTAACGCACGTGGATGGTACCACAATTGCAAATGAAACTGGTAATGGTAACAGCAACAATAACGCCAAATGACACAGAAACTCAGACGCAAGCTAAAACGCACACGGTGGCGTAGACGGAAATGGTGCCATAAACGGAAATGGAAAAGCAACTGGAAACATTAACTGGCACAGTAATGAAAGGGCACACCCTTCTTTTCCCCCAAAAATGCATTGGAAAACACAGTGAAAACAAAGAATGTATACATAACAATGGGCCTCAGAGCAGAAAATGAGGACTTGGAATATTAAATTGCTTATATCTCAGGAACCGTGCGACATAGAAAGAAAATGTTAATTTCATATGAATTATGACTTTCCTGGCTAGTTTAGAACTTTCTAAGCAATTCTGAGATGAAAAGTCCGTATCTCGCACCGTTTCTGAGATAGGGGCCCCGAAATGCGCGACGGGTGCAATAATGTTATTCAAAGGGAAAAAGCGTTAACTTCGGAGTGCTGTCACTGTGCCGCCCTGTAATATTTTTTCACCAAACCACCAAATGGCACATCAGTTGGATGTTGGCTTTCTTCCCTCCAAATTTCAGTCCAAAAGACCAAACCGTTATTTTGCAGCAGGGCAGCAAAGGATTTCTGTAATGCGGCGGATGCCGTAATGTTATCCTATGGGAAAAAGTGTCAACTTTGGAGTGCCGTAACTTTGCCACCCTGTAATATTTTTTCACCAAAATACTGAAAAGCAGATCTGTGAGATGTTGGCTGCATTCCCTCCAAATTTCAGCACAAAAGACAAAACCGTTCTTTAGCAGCAGGGTGGCAAAGAATTGCTGTCATTTTGCCATAGCCTGGAAAAGTAGTGTAGCAATTTATGAAAGCTTTCGCAAAAATTTGCAACAGTTTCACGAGTGCAACACTACTATGCAAAAGTACTTTTTTCAGAAACTTGAAAAACATATTTCTAGGGTGTTTAACCTCAAAATAAAGATATGCCTAGCATCCTCAGGGTCCGACTAGGTAAACATAAAATTAATTGTGTTGCTAGAGGGTCCCAAATTTAAATGCCAAGCATTTTTATGATCACCAACTGAAAACAAAATGGTGGATTTGCGAAAGTAAAAGGGCCATTTGCAAAAGTAAAAGCTGCATTTGCGAAAGTATTGAACTTTTTGTTAACTTTTTCCATTGACTTATAATGGGAACTTGTTTTTTGAATAACTTGAACCATTCAATATTTTTTCACAAAATCTTCAAAAGGCACATTGGGGATCCTGGCTGCATGTTCCCTGAAGTTTTTGGGCTGGTCGCTCAAACCGTATGACCTGTAGGCAAGAGCAAAGAAATCGCAAAAAAGCGTAATTGCGCAATTGGTTGTTGCTTAACTCCACAGTTGTGTATCTGACCGGTACAAATCTTGATAGATCCCAAGATCTATGATGTCCAATTGTGCATACCAAATTTCAGGCAAATCCGTTGAACGGTGGCAAAGTTATTAAGCTGCACAATTTTACCCTTTAACCTTAAAAGTGCTGCTCAGCTACTCAACCCTAACTACCGTGCTACCATAAAATACATATATATATATATATATATAGATACATATATATATATATATATATATATATATATACACACATATAGTTTGTACAGTGATGACTGGGTTAAAGGGGGCATAGAGTAAATTTATGTTTCACTATCAATATCATATTTTGTAATCTTGTGGTGAAACCCAAAGTAATATAACTATTAAGATAAACAACTAAGTTATGTTTAATCTGAATGTTAATTGCTTCTCCCACTGGAATTGTGGACTTTATCTTTAACTAGTAGATATACTACACATATTAACTTTTAACTGTAATGTCGTTCCTCACAGGCAGGACTCAGAGAGTAGTGTCGGGCATTTTTTCCTAGGCATCCCCCCCATCTTGTGGGGTACCACAGAGCTTTGTCCTGTTCCCCTTGGTGTTCACAGTGTATATGTTGCCATTGGGGGACATTATTAGATGGTATGGGCTGATTTTTCACTGCTATGCAGATGACACTCAACTCTACATGTCCTTTGTGCCCAATCAGGATGGAGTAGTCTCTGTCTTTAACAACTGCCTCGTGGAGATTCAAGACTGAAGGACTGCCAACTGGCTGAGGTTAAATCCTGACAAGACTGAGATATTGGTGGTTGAGCCAGATCGCTATTGCATGGAGCTCGGGACCACCTTGCTACCTACCTCAAATCGGATGCGCAATCTGGGCATTGTATTTGATAGCAGTCTATCACTAAAACATAATCAGATGTCGGCCATTGTCAAGACCTCATTTTATCATCTGAGGAACATCACCGAAATAAATCATTTGATTATGTTTGGTGATTTTCTAACTCTGGTTCATGACTTTGTAACCTCATGCCTTGATTACTGCAATGCCTTTTACCTAGGACTACCGGAGGTTGACATACACTGGTTGCAGCTAGTGCAGAATGCAGTGACCAATCTGTTGACTGGTTTATCAAGATCTAGCCAGGTCATGCCTGTGCTCTGCTATCTGCACTGGCTGCCTGTGAATTGATGGATCACCTTCAAGGTCTGATTACTGACCTATAAGGCCCTACATGGACAGGGACCTGGCTACTTGCAAGATCTTTTTGTCACTTACCACTCCCTCTTCCATCTCCACTCAACCAGTGAGAGATTGCAAGAGGTTCCCAGGGTTCATCTGAAGAAATCAGGAGCACGCTTTCTTGCCTATGTGGCACTGACCCTGTGGAACTCTCTACCTCATTGGATAAGAGAGTGCTAGACCACCGAAATGTTTAAATCAGTGCTGAAGACTTTTCTTTTTAACAGGTATTCCCCCTGCAGTTTAAAGTTTAGAGCTGGGAAAGTAGCTACTATTAAGATTTCTGTTTTAAGATTTTATGTACAGCACTTTGATCTTTTTGTAATTGCTTTTAACAAATAAAGAATGATTGATTGATTGATAACATTGCAATTAACTTAATACTGGTATATGAAGTGTAGACTTGTTTAAGTTGTAAATGATTGAAATATAATTAAAAAAGACCTGTGATCAACTTTCTTTCATGGCTTATACAGAAACACATTTTCTTGCAAGCTTGTCTTATTAAAAACATTTGGAAAAGGCACCAGTTGTGTGCCAAATGCAACTTCCCATGGCTGTCATTTAGATTGTAACCCTTAGTTTGAAAGCCACTGATTTATTAAGATGAGGAGGAAAAACAACTGGATAATTTGTCTCTGCCATGGGTTCCTCAAGAAGTAAAGTAAATTTATGCACAACTACATTGGAGCCAGCCACAATGTAATTTGAAAACTTGTAGAAGGTGAAATGTGACTTGCTGGTGCAAGGGTATACTAACATACTAACATACTAAAATGCCAGCAGAATAGGCCTAATGATCTTTCGTGTCTGCTCGTTTGGTCAGCCCCCACCCTGGGTGCTGACCTTGCTGTCCCCATCGCCTTCTCTGGCTTCTCCCTTCCCAGTTCCGGATATTCTTGCTGCATTGGATTTTGCTTCCAGAAAACTTTCCCTGTACCTGTCCCACCCCCTCTTGAACCCCTCCACTGTCTCTGCCTCCACCAGCCCCCTAGGCAGTGCATTCCATGGCTCCACCACCCTCTCAGTGAAGTAGCACCTCCTCCTTTCTCCCCTGAATTTTCCCCCCTCCAGCTTCCACCCATGCTCTCTAGTGGCCCCTTCCTCCGTCCTTCAAAGCACCCTGACTGTTCCTCCCCTATTTACCCTCTTCATGTACCTGAAGACCTCTATCATGTCCCCAGGTCCCTTCTCTCTTCCAATGTGTACATATTTAGCTCTTCGAGCCTCTCCTCATAGGTCCTGTCCCCCAAGCCCCAAATCATTTTGGTTGCCCTCCTCTGGACCCTCTCCAGGAGGTTAATGTCCTCTTAAGTGTGGCTCTCCAAAACTGCACGCAGTACTCAAGGTGCGCCTCACCAAGCAGTTATACAGAGGGAGTATCACTTCTCCTTCTGGAGGTGATCCCCTAGTGATGCATCCCAGCATCCTATTGGCCTTGGCTGCTGCCCTCCTACAAGTCTCAGAGTTGTTCATCTTGACATCCACCACCACCCCCAAGTCCCTCTCAGCCATCAAGACTTGTAGCATTTCCCCCCCCAGCGTGTACACTTGGCCAGGGTTTCTGGCCCCCAGGTGGAGTACCTTGCATTTCCATGCATTGAACCTCAGCTTCCACTTTCTAGACCATCTTTCCAGAGCCTCCAGGTCCCCCTGTAGGACCACCCTCCCCTCCTCCCCATCCACCACCACCCCCAGTTTCGAGTCATCTGCAAAGAGACTCATCTCACTCCTGATTACTGTCCTTATGTCAGATACGTAGGTGTTGAACAGAAGGGGCCCAAGGACTGATCTCTGTGGGACCCCACTAATGACCCTCCTTGGGATGAGACTATCCCACCAACTATGACCCTCTGGGTCCGGCCCTGGAGCCAATTGCCTATCCATCTGATCATCTGGTTCCCCACCCCCATTTCTCCCAGCTTATCCAACAGACCCACGTGAGGAACAGAGTCAAATGCCTTGCTGAAGTCTAGAAAGAAGACATCCACTGGTCTACCCAGGTCCAAGGCACTTGTCACCCAGTCATAGAACTCCACCAGGTTTGTCTGACATGATTTCCCCAGGATGAATCCATGCTGTCTATCGTCCAGGCACCCTGACTTATCCAGGTCCCCTAGCCTCCCTTGACAATGCCCTCCATCACCTTGCCCACCACCAATGTCAGGCTGAGCAGGCCTGTAGTTCCCTGCCAACTCCCTTGATCCCACCTTGTGGATAGGCACTATATGCGCCACCTTCCAGTCTTGGGGCACCCACCCTGTCCTCAGAGAGATGGTGAAAAGCTCTGCCAGGGGTTTCGCCAGGACATCTGCAAGTTTCTTCAGCACTCTGGGATGTAATTTATCTGGCCCTGGTGCTTTCTCCATCTTAAGGGAGCTGAGGGCTTCCCTCACTCTCTCTGCTGTGACTTCCACTTCCGGTACCTCTTCTCCCTGCTTAGCCCTCCCCCCACCTGCCAGTGATGCCACCCCCTCTCCCCAGACCTGCCGATCGGTAAGGGTCCCCCTCCTCAGTATCTCTGTCTCCTCCCATGTATGATGCAGCACCCCCTTTCCCTGGTGAAAACTGAGGTGAAGTACTCATTTAGTACCTCAGCCTGCTCCCGGGTCTTGTGCCCATCTCTCCCCTGATTTAATCCTGCTAATCTGCCCCTTCACCCTTCGTTTTTCCCCAATGTATCTAAAGAACCCCTTGTTCCCACTCCTAATTTCCCTGGCCAGGTTCTGCTCCTTCCTTGCCTTAGCTGCCCTCACCACTCTAGTGGCCCTTCTAGCCATCAGCTCGTACTCCCCTCGATCCCTTTCACTCCTTGAGCACTTGAATTGCTTATAGGCTACTTTCTTTCCCCGCACCACCTCCTGGACCTCCCTGGTCCACCAACAGGGTTTTTGGGCCCTACCGCATTTTCGTCTTACTCTTGCACAGGTGCTGGTAGCATTCTGTACCCCTCTCCTGATGATTTCCCACCTACTATCAGCGTCCATGTCTGACCCAATCCCATCCAAATGCTCCTAAGGATCCTTCCCATTTCCTTAAAATCCGCCCCCCTGAAGTCGGTTACTTCCGTCTTTGTGCAGCCTTCTACCCCTCCTAGGTCCAGGCAGAACCAGACCGTGGCATGGTCACTCCCCGCCAATGGGTCCCTTACCTCCAGCCCCCCAATCAGGTCACTGTCTACCAGGACCACATCCAGTACCCGCACCTCCCTGGTCAGTTCCCTCACCTGCTGAGTTAGGAACGCGTCTTGAAAGACATCCAACAACATCTGTTCCCTGGTCACAGAGGATGTCATAGTCTCCCAGTCTGTTCCTGGCATGTTTAAGTCCCCCAACACCACCACCGTTACTCTGCCCAGTCTGCAGTGTCTCCTAACATCTACCACCAGACTGTTCTCCAGCTCCTCCGCCAGGGCAGGGGGTCTATACACCACTCCTATTTTTACTCTCTTGCCCCCCCTTGTTATCAAGGTGACCCAAATCGCCTCCATGGTTCCCTCCACCTCTTCTACTCCCCCTATGCCAATGCAGTTTTTGACTATCATTGCTACCCCTCCTCCCCTTCCCCCCCCCGTCCTTCCTGAACATAGTGTAACCCTCCAGGTTCAGGTCCCAGTCATGTCTTGCAGTGGCCCAAGTCTCAGTGACCGCTGCCACATCCACTGCTCCCTCAGTTAGCATCGCCTGGAGCTCAGGCATTTTATTGCCCAAGCTCCTGGCATTATAGGACTACCTTCCACCCTTTCCTATAGTTCCATTTCCCTGCTCGTGTTCCCATGGGGATTCTGTTTTCCCTGGTCTGCGCTTTGCCAATTGGCCTTTTTCTGCAATCCTCCTGGTCTCAAGGGGGGTGGAGACAGAGTCCCTCCTTTATCGGCACCCCTGACAGCCTTTTCTCCCATCCCACCCCCTTCACAAGTTTAAACCCCACTTTTCACCAATGAACCCTCTATTTTCAACTTAAGGATTCCCTCCCTCCAAATTGAGAGTAGTCTATCTCTAGCATACAGCTCCTTATGCTCCCAGGTCTCCCCAATCCCCCATCAACCCATACCTCTGGCCTCACACCACTCCCTGAGCCACTGGTTTATCTCCTAATTTTCCTTTTGTGTTCCCCACTAGCCCTTGGCACTGGCAGGATTTCTGAGAGGAAACTGTGCATCCTATGTCATGACAGACCTGGCGAGCTCCTGAATCTTGCCTGTATCTCTAGCTCGCTATTTCCCTCAATGTCATTTGTACCCAGGTGGACAGTATGTCTGGGGAACCCCCACAATCCTTTGCCAGCTGATATACCTCGTGCTTAGCCCTGTGCACCATTAGTCCAGGGAAGCATCTTGTTCTAACTGGCCAGGCTTCTCCCTCCCTGTCCCATTTGATACCCCTGCTCATAGAATCCCCCAGCAGGAGCACTCTGACCACTCCTTTTCCTCCATTCCCCCCTCCATGTCCCTCATCCTTTCTACCAGCCCCTCCACCCAGCCGGCTCCTTGTTCCTCCCCCTATCTGGGTGCCACATGCCACCCCCTCCTTATTTACCATGGCCACCCCTTCCCCTCCAATCCTATGCCTCTCCTCCTCCTGAGTATCCTTCTGTACCTTGCTAATTCCCCCCTCACTGCTCGCAACTGGTCCTTCTCCCCCATCTGCTAAACTAGCCTGGCTCGTCCTCCCTTCCTTCCTGTCTCCATTTAGTTCCTCCTTGCTCGTCATGCTCCCCTGGCCTAAACCCTCAGCTCCCTTTACTGAATCCTCCTTGTACTTCTGGTCCTACTCCTTTACCTTTCCTCCCAACTGGTCCTTCTCCTTGCGCTTTCCTCCCTCTTCCCCTGCCCCTCCTGCTCTGATTCACTGCTCCCCATTCTCCTGCATTCCAGGTCCCCGTGTTCTTCCTGCTATCTGGCCCCTGCCTCCTGCCTCCCTCCATCCCTTTCCGTCTCTAACCACCCCTGTCGTGGCTACATCAGCCCCTCATCCTTGAGCAGAAGAGAGAATTGAGCGGTTACTGAGTGTAAGGTCTGATCCACCTCCCGCCCTTGCTTCCTTCTATCCAGCCTGGCCATCTGCCTACTTCCCTGATAATGTTGTCCCTCCATCCCCTTTGTGAGGGTCCCCAGTTACCTGCCTGCTTCCTTGGTAGTGTCTCTTTGGACCCCTCTGCCAGGGTCCCTATTTGACCCTAGTGTTCTCTCACTCCTTTCCTATGCCCCCCACCCCCAGTGTGGTGCAACCCTGTGAGATTCCCAGCCCCTTCCCCAACCATACCACCCCCCCCAGCTTTCTCCTAATCCGCAACCTCCTCCCTAAGCTGTGCTAGCTGGTAGCACACTGGGCAACCACCGAATCTCCAAGCCCAGTCCAGTATCATGGCTGCTCCACATCCTGTGCACCCCACCACCCTCCCAAAGATGCCGCCCTAATGACGTGTGGTTCCATCCCCTTCCAAATAGGTTTCCTTGGGTGAGCCACCAGGTTCCCCCTAGTCCAAGATACCCTACTGCCTAATTAGGTCACCCACTAATCTTAGAGACAGTCCCACTGTACACCGTAACCCTGTTACTAGGGTGCAGTACAACACATTAAACTTATATGGAAATGAACAACTCCCAAGCTCCTCTCTTCCAGCCTTTAAATCCAACCCCAGTGGCTAGAACCATGAGCTGCACCTGCAGCCTTTTCCTCCAATTGCAGGGCAGGTGTTCCCCTATAAATTCACAGACTTCTGGGAGGCGGGTCCTGGGCAGACACCTGACTCGAGAGAAAGTGTATCAGCCCTGTGTCTCCCCTCCAAGCCCATATATTTTTTTTATTTTATTTATTTTTATTTAGTTTTTGTTGACTGGGTACGTGCACTAGACAAATCCTGCCTATTTTCAGGCACGACCCAGGGTAGGGGGATACAGATGAATGCCAACTGACCTTGAACCAGATTAAGCTGTTGGTGGTATTTTTAGTGAATGAGGGAAATTTGGCCAGGACACCAGGAAGATTCCCCTACTCTTTTCGATAAGTGCCATGGGATCTTTAACATACACCTGAACTACCACCAATCCAGGCAGATGGGACCTCGGTTTAATGTCTCATCTGAAAGACGGCACGTCAGAAGTGCAGCACCCCTCTCATGCTACACTGCAGTGTCAGTACTGGGATATTAACCCAAGTGCCAGATGTGGGAACTGACCCCACAGCCCTCTGATTTCCCAGCCTCAAAGGTGAGTGTGCTACCTACTGAGCCACTGACACTGACATATAACCTGGCTTGATGTGCTTCATGGTCTCTGGTAATTGTGAGGTTTTTTGGGGGTCAGCTGGAGGATATTTCAGTGCACATTAAAATGGGAAAATACCATAAGAAAAAGCAGTGCTTGGACCAAAAGTGAATGGGTGTACTTACAAATTATGTGGCAGTTCTTCAGGGTGACATGTGCAAGCTATGCTCTTTGTGCTGCTGCAGAAAGCAGCGATTGATATAGTAACACTGAAACATGGAATGTGTTGTCAGAACAGGACCACTGTGTCCCCCCAGATGCCACCTGCCTAATCTGTCTCCACAGACCCTAACTGGACTTCAGTCACCCTCCCTCCCTTCTCCATTACTATTTTCTAATATATCTCAATGCCTCTCCCATGCACGATTGAAGCCCCCCCACTGTTTTCACCTCTGCCACTTCTTCTGGTACTCTGTTCCAAGCATCTACCTCCCTTTCACTGAAGAAGTATTACTTCACATCTTTCTTAAACTCCCACCTTCAGCTTCATTGCATACCCATTAGTCCTGGTGCTCTTTTTTTCATTCAAAGGAGACTCCCCTCTGCATCCTGTTCACCACTATGAGGTACCTGTAGGTCTGTAACATGCCACCTCCCATTGTCCTCTCTTCAAGAGTGTACATATTGTGATCCCCCTGTCTCTCTTCATATGGCTTCTTGTACAACCCCTGCACAATTTTAATTGCCCTCTATGAATGTCCTCCACCTTGTTTATTTCTTTTTTGCAGTGTGGTTTCCAAAACTAGACACAATGAGTGATACAGTGGCAACACCACCTCCCTCATCCTGCTGGAGATAACCCTAACCACTTGCACTCCAGCATCCCACTAGCACCACCCACTGCTTTGTTTCACTGCTCTGCTATTTTGAGGTTGCCAGATATGATAATTCCAAGGTCTCTTTCCTTTTTTTTAAATTGCGTTTATTTTACTCAAAATCCAACAAACTGGAAACAAGCAACAAAAAATACATTACATAACAAGCAACAAACAAAACTATTTACAACAAGTGAGAACATCAAACAAAAAATAATATAAAGGATCATATTATCAAGCTGGCCCGGTGGCGCTGATGGTTGAGGCGTTGGACGCCACACCTCGCGCTGCACCAGCGACCCAGGTTCGGGAACGGACTAGGGTCGTCAGGGGCTGGTCAGGGGGAAGGAGAATTGAGTGTCCCAATGGATGCTGTCCCCCTCGGGGTGGGATGCCAGGGGTGCTGTATAGTGTCTGACGCCCCGCAGGGGGCTGGTGGAAGCACCAGCTTTCGGGGGTACAGCAGCTTCGGTTGGCGGAGCTGGGAGGGGGGACACTGTCAGGCGCTTGAGAGAGCATGCATCTGCACATTGCACTCTCTGTGCCAGCATCTCAGGGGTCTGGTAACACAAGGGACCGGAGGAAAAATCCTTCACCTCTCCTGCAGCAAGCATGCCACCACCGACAGGTATCAGGGCAGACTCTGCTGTGCTAGGCCTTCTCCCTGAGAACATTTCAAGGGGAATAGGTAAGGGAAGAGCCTTTCCTCACCCCACCCGGTGGGGTAATCTGGGCCATCAAGGACATGGGGGGGGTTGAGCTGAGGGCACTCTAGGGGCAGACCCTGAAGTCAGATAGGTCACAATGCTTGGGGCGCTGAGAGCTCTGATTGAGTGGAGAGTTGAGGGTAGAAAGTAGGAGCTGGGGGATAAAAAGAAAGTAAAAAAAAAGGGATCATATTATGTTGATGGTGAGGAAAATAGAAACATAGATACATTGACTTTGAAGGCAGATAAAGGACCACTTGGCCCACCTAGTCTGCCCATTTCCCTACCTAGAGGATAAGCTGCAGATCCTATTTAACCAACAGCCTATTTCTTCCTACCCCCCACAAAAATTACCATATGTCTGTCCCATGCATTCTTGAATTCTCCCACAGTTTTAGACCCCACAACCTCCTCAGGAAGGCTGTTCCATGCATCCACCACCCTCTCTGTGAAAAAATACTTCCTCACATTGCCCCTGAGCCGTCCCCCCTCTATCTTCAAATTGTGTCCCCTTGTTCTTGCACATCTCTTTTTCTGAAAGATGCTACCCTCTTGGACTTTGTTGATTCCACTGAGGTACTTAAATGTTTCTATCATGCCCCCCCTCTCCCTCCTTTCCTCAAGGGTATACATATTAAGCTCCTTTAGTCTCTCCTCATATGGCTTCTCTTGCAGACCCTGCACCATTTTAGTTGCCCTCCTCTGAACTGCCTCCATCCTGTCTATGTCCTTGCGGAGATGAAGTCT
Source organism: Neoceratodus forsteri (assembly GCA_016271365.2). Lineage (NCBI taxonomy): Eukaryota > Metazoa > Chordata > Ceratodontiformes > Ceratodontidae > Neoceratodus > Neoceratodus forsteri. Next base: position 1,372,014,511 of record CM057450.1, on the reverse strand, counting down.
CCAGAACTGGACGCAGTACTCCAGATGGGGTCTCACCAACTGTCTGTACAGGGGGATAACAACTTCCTGTTTTCTGCTGGTGATGCCTCTCCCTATACATCCCAATATCCCCCCAGCCCTCGCTACTGCCTTCTCACATTGCTTGCCAACCAGTCATCTGATATGATTACCACCAGGTCTCTTTCCATTTTTGTTGTTGTTACTACCTCCCTCTCCATTGCGTAATCTTCGCCTGGGTTTTTGTTTCCCAGTTACATTATTTTGCACTTCTTTGCATTGAATCCAAGCTGCCATACTTTTGACCATTCCTCCAACCTTGCCAAGTCCCTTCTCATCCTTTCCATGCCTCCTAGATATCACCAATTCGATACCCATAATCACAAAACAATGAAATGGAAGGGTAGTACAAAAAATTACAAAGTACAATGGGTCACTTGTCTGCCAGTGAGACCATGAGAGGGTGTATAATGTATATGTATTATGAAGACTTGCAATCATTTTCTCAAACTACTGGTTAAAGAGAAGCTGTTGTAACCATTCAGCATAAGATATAGTCTCTTGATTCTTCCAATGACACAAAATTAAGTGTTCAACTGTCAAGGCTATCATGAATATGTAATATTTCCATTACTTAATACGGACTCCACTCAGACCCCCCACCAGACACATTTCTGGAGAAAATAAATGGCCTAAGACCAGAAGGGGATCTGCCTAGGCCTTAATCATATTCAATAAACTCTTAACCTTGACAGAGTCCCCAAAACTATATAACAAGGTTACCTCTACCAGCCCACATTTTGTACAAATATTTTATTGCAGCTTACATATTTTCCCCAATCTATTAGGTGTGTAGTAGAAATTACGGAGGAAGTGAAACTGTGTAAAATATAATTTATCCTTAATTATAAAAGTGTACAGATCAGACCAAATTTTCTCCCACTAAAGGTACCTGTCTGGATTGGTCGAATTCCATTATGGACAGTCTCCCCTTAAAGCTGGATAAAGATTAGTAATAATAGTGCTATAAATGTGGGAGACCACATGAGATTGTGTTGCAAGGTCCACAACATGCTGAAAGATGGAACCATGATCTTCTAGCCAGGGTTTTGGACCCATATGGCAGGTGATGGTACGTATAAGTTGAAAGTATTTAAACATATCTTTATTATTAAAGTTAAAAGAGGCCTGGATGGAATGGAATGGATACACGGATCCTTTCTGGAGCAAGCTAGACACATTAGAAATAGATAAGTTTTGTATCCAATCCATAGGAATCACCTCACTGGCTATCCTAAAACTAAGATTTTCAAAGACTGGCCAAGTAACATCCTACCAGAAATTAAAACTAAAAACTGCACACAGTTGATCATACAACTTTATGGAGGTACCAATAACAGATTATAGTGTATGGTGGAATGTTGTTATGCATGGAATTCCATGCCTGGAATATACTTGTTCTGCTGCAGTAGTGACATCATTATGTTGTTCTGCTGCAGTAGTGATGTCACTACTACAGCAGAACAACTTGGAATGCTGCCACATAGTTGCTTTCCTCTATCCAGTTAAGCTGGAAGTTGTTTTTTTTATACTTGAACTTGCAGAAATATCTGCAGCACACTGTGTCAGTTAAAGAAAAAGAAAGAAAATGTTAAAATTTCTATTCTCCGTTGTCTTCACTAGCTGGTTTTGTGTGATTTTCTATGCTATGACTGCCCATGCACTATAAAAGATTGTGTATGAGCAGTCATACTCAAACAAGGATATTCTTATATCTTGAGGTTCCCTTGGTAACAGAGCATCTCTTGTGCTGTGCTCTCGAGGTCATCTGTTACCAATGAAACCTTTCTATACAAGAATATCCTTGTTGTATATGACTGCTCATACACAATCCTCTATGTTGTATATCCTGGGGAAGTGAAGTATATTTCATGAATAACAAAGAAATGGATAATAATCCATGACTATGGAGACATTCGCATTTTATAGTTAACCACACAGGAATGAATGAGATAGACAAATTTGAGGAATTGGGCATCATCCACTGGAAGTATTTACTTGCCTGGCTAGCCCAATAATAAAGACTCCTGTGGGGCAAGTATAAACCACCTAATAGTTTGGGGGCTGTTAATTTGTAGTATGACTGACAGGAGACCTTAGCCACCCAAATAAATGATGAAAGTAAGAAATGAACTTTGCTAAACTAAGATTGAGGCAGGAAAACATCAAGTCTATGTATTGTATAAAAAAAGATGGTGTAAGACATTCATTTAAATGACATTAATTCATCCCCATAATGTTAAAAGAAAGTGACAGCCACCTATACAGGTCTTGTTTAATTACTTTGATCAAATCATCCAAATTTAGTTTTTTAAGTGTAGTAGGGTTCTTGGCAAGCTCTGCGCCAAGGTACCTAAGCCAGAATGGGGGCCAGACCACTCCCAGATGACTAATATTATCTTCAAGAACACCAGCATTAAGGGGCATAACCACCATTTTGTGAATATTTAGCTTATGTTTTGACAACATCCCATATTCCAGAATCGTGGCTGAGCAGCGCATATAGAGGCCTATGCATGAAGGTGCGTGAAAGGCGTGGAAAGTGCAGGATATGCAGTGCGCAGCTGCACACCATGCAGGACCACCACAACACATGGCATGCATGAATAGAAATGCAGCCCGAGCAGAGGCAATAGGTGGCACCATGGAAGGTGCGGAACTGAATGCGCAGGCAACAGAGGAGGGGACAGGGTACGCATTCCTGCCCTGTGACCCCACCAGAAAAGGAGATCCGTTCCACCAAAACTGTGCATGGGAACATGAATCCCAAATGCAAAGGAGGTGACACATGGGTGGTGGAACCAAGGGAGGGTGCAAAGCAAGCCATGCACAGCAACAAGGAGGGAGATCAGGAGAAGCACATGCTAGGCTCAGAACACGGAGGCCCCCATATTGGTGGAACCAGGCAGTCCTAATCGTCGAACCCCACAGTGGAGCATGTGGCTGTAATGGTGAGTGAGATCAGTGCCAACCACGCCAGGCTATACGGCACGCTCTGCCCATCCACCCCCGCAGATGTGAAGGCACGCCTGTGGCTGGAGGTGCAGACTGCCATTAACATCATTGGCCCAGATGCCAGGATGTTAACGGTGATCAAGCACAAGTTGTGGGACCTATGGATCACCATGAAGCAGTGACTGGTGGCTGCAGCATGCAAACAGCGGGGTACGGGAAGGGGAATCACCTGCAGAGGATGCCGAGCGCATATCAATTGAGTGGATGGTGGCTGACATGATCATGGTGATGAGCATCCATGGGGTGGATGAGGGAATGGACAAGTCAGTAGGTAGGCATGGCACAGACACCCTGCACACCCATGCACAGGCCACCCAGACCCACCGATACCTAACAAGACCCCTATGTGCCAACAGAGCCAGACAGTGTTGGGAGATGAAGAGGTAAGCAACCGACGCAGATAGCGCACACCACGGATGCACAGCACACCCAGCCAACACAGGACAACACCACAGGTAGGCCAGGAAAGGTATGGTTGAGGTCACAGGCCATGCAGTGTGAGCAGTGCAGGTAACAAGACCTACCATCTACATCCCACAGGGCAAAGACAGGAAGCAGAGGCCATGATGCCATCCATTTGTCCCTAAATAGGCACAGGAACTGACAGTGAGGCTGATGTGACTGCCATTACCATGGTAGAGGTCACTGGAGGTGAAAGGACACAGGGCAGTACACAATACAGCCGCAACTCACCAGACATACAGTTGCCATGGACATCCAGCTAACAGAATGCACATGGGCGGGCAGTGCCATGCCGTGGCATGGGGTGCACACCGTGGGTGGAGCTAACCCCGACAACAGTGCCGAGGGCCCGTCCACCCGGATGGTGGGGCGCAGTTGGATGGCACACCCCATGGTGATCATTGACCAACAGTACCATGAGCTGTGGCAGCTGAAGCTGGACCAGCTGGAGGCACAATGGCAGCACATGGAGGCACTGGTGGCACTAACTGGTGTTGTCACTGCCATGGGGCATGACATAGTGTGGATTGCAGCATCCCAGAAGTGGCTGAAGACCACCATCATGGGCTGGGGTATGCCGCCATGGGTGACCAGCAGAGGGCCATGCCCAGCACATGACGGCACTGCCCATGCAGCACTGGCTGCCATGTGGCACCTGCAGAAGGACCAGGACATGGGTACAGGGGAGCCGGAACTGTGCAATGTTGCATTACCAGGCACAGGTGGAGACAAAGACATGCCTGCAGGGACACCAGCTGATGCACACCTGGAGACAGACACGGGGGCCAGCCAGGCCACCGATGGCGGGGGTGGCATGCTGGACATGGAAAGCAGCACTGAGCAGTGCTCCGTGGCCTCCGTCAACTCACAGGAAACACCACGGTGCAGGGACCACGGTGGCAGGGCACTGGGGCAGGCTCACAGGTGGGAGATATGGGTGGCAGGATGTGAGACGCCCAACCACATGGCACACAGTGGCCTTGAGACACCATACTCATGTAGTGCCTGGCTGCATCACACACGTGGCCTGGCAGGGATGCACATGGAGGCGTGTACACACACCCACATGGACACACAGTGTTATGGGACATGGGGCTCGGGACAGCACAGGGTGATGGTGGCACTACACATGGCAGGAGCATGGCCATGTGAAGGGGGAACCCCTGTGTGGCTGGCTTCCTTGCTGTGGTACAGAGGCTTGTCACAGCGGCCCTGGGACCCTGCTACCAAATGCTAGTTGTGCCAGAAGGCACAGTGGGCATGCACCATGGGCACGATGGGGCCTATGCATGCCCTCAGACCAGCCTTATCATTGGGCATGCATTGGTCACAACAGCAACACCCAGCATAGCTGGCACATACTGAACAGACACTGGGATGACAAGGCTGCACTGGAAAGTGTGATGCTGTGCCTAGTGGTGGAATGTGCCATTTACGACTGCCGCTCGCACTGCACAGCCTGCTGCCATCTCCTGGCGATGTGCCAGCCCATCGGCATTGCACTCCGGTGGCATGTCTGGGGGCTCATAGTTTGGCATTGGTACACCTTGATGCACCGCCATGTTGTGCAGCATCAAGCAGACCAAGAAGACATAGCAGGCGGGTGTCGGACACAGCGTCATGTAACCCAGGTGTGGTCCAGGAACCAGAATCATGTGTTCAGTAGTCCAGTGCTCCTCTCCATGATGGCCCTCATCTGCCAGTGCACTGTGTTGAAGACAACCTCTGCTGTATCCTCAGGTGCCAGGTAGAGCATCAGCAGGTATGGACACAATGGGTATTCGCTGTCACCAGTAAGACAGAGGAGATGTTAGCCATGGCACGTGCATGAGGTAAGGCCATACAGGGGTCCTGACACCTACCCAGCAGACATCCATCAACACGTCCAGCACAGAGCCAGGCACCGAGCCCCGATGCATCCAGGATTTAGGCGTCATGACATGACCCAGGAAACCCTGTGCACATGTCGGTGAACAGGCTCCCTGCATCACTGATGACCTGGCAATTGATGCTGTGTAAGCTTTTCTGGTTGTGATATGCCACCTCATCGACCGTGGGTGGCAAGATAGCGAGGTGCGTGCAGTCCACGGCATTGAGCATGTTGGGCATTCGGTGCATCATGTAGAATGCCTGCTTCATAGCGTGGGTCTCACCATCCATCTGTGGGAGGCATACATGGTCCCACACATGTGGCAGCAAAGCGTCCGTGACCTGAGCCAGTGCCCTGGACACAGACGACTGGCTCACACCAATCCCATCACCTGTAATGCGCTGGAAGGACCTTGTCGTGTAGTATGACAGTGCACACATGACCTTGGTCTTGATGGACATGGCCATGGACCAATGTGTCCATGGGCCCACACTGTCGCAGACCATGTTGTACAGTTGTTTGACCATTGGCTACAGCAGCCAGAAGCGATCAATGCAGTGGGTATCCTGTAGCCTCTTCTAATCCATACGGGACCGGAACACAATCTCCTGGGGTTGACAGACCCCACGTCTCCCTCGCCTTGCATTATGCAGATACACATTCATGAGCATTCCCAGGCACATGGAGCCATCTGTCAGTGACTGGCTTGTACTGGGAACAGTGCACGGCATGGGAATCCCACCGTCTATGTAGCACGTGGGACAGCAGGTGTGCACCATGCACCAGGTGTGGGTTGCCCTACACACACACACACACACACACACACGTGACATTGGCTGCTGGCATAGCCAGTAACATAGGGCATGTGCCACACTGTTCATGCAGCTGGGTGTATGTGTGCTGTGGCATGGGGACATGTGGCGGTGGACACGCCCCTCCCGCGGTGTGCATCGTGCATCCTGGGGGGTGCATGTGTGCCCTGCTTCACCTTCCACAGGTGTGGTGCACATGGGGGGCCACGTGCCACATGCATACCAGGTGCTGGTGAGCTACCTACGGGGTCCTCCCGTGCCTATGCACATCACACTGACATCATGGAGTGATACTCAGAGGACCTCTGTTGTGTCTCAGAAGCCGAGTATTCTGACAGCAGTGGCTACAGCACACTCTGGGCCACCCAGGCCACGCTGCTGGTAGGTGTGTTGCACAGGTGATGTATGCATGCTGGTGGGTGATGGCAGTGACCCACCATGGTTCGTGCATGTATGCTAAGCTCTACTATGTGTTGTTCCCCTCCCTACAGTGTTCCACAGCCATTCCAAGTTGACTGGAGCTGCAGCAGCAGGTGCAGCCGCATGAGGCCACTGTAATGGTGGAGACGCCCTGGGCACAGTATCACATGCGGTGGGTGTGCATGATGTGATTCCACCTTCACCAGACCGCCATAGGAGGAGAAATGCACAGGGAGGGAGGGAGAGCAGGGAGACGCTGAGCTATGGGCCACGTGGAGGATCATTGTGCCATCACAGGTAGATGCACTCCACCCACCATGAGCTACCTGTCATCCCCTCTTCTGAGGGTACCACCCCTTACACAGCTGCATATTGGTCATCCTGTACATCCTCACTCCCACTGCAGGGTTACATCTGGTTTACGTCTGTACAGCCCCCTGCCCAGGACCGCCCTGTAGGTGGGCTGGGACGGCAGTGGGGATGGTACTCCTTTGATCTCTGGTTTGGGCTGTAGGGCTCTTCAGACACAGGGCTTGTGTGGATGGGGTATGGGGCCACCAGCTGGGCTCCAGCCCCACCTCTTGGGTGCCAGGATGGGTGCGTGGACTGTAGGCACCTGTGATGGACTGGTGATCCCGGTCAGTGCCTGTGATGTGCAGCATTGCTGTGTGTGACCTGCACCATGTGGTTGGTCATGGTTCCCCATTTTGTGGTGGGGCTGTGTCCTGTCTGTGGGCTGCTGTAGGGGCTCCATTGCCACTCCTGGGCTGTTTCAGAGTTTGGGTGGGTGGCCTACACTGGTCTGGCACCATGCACCACTGTGGCCAGTTAGTGTGGGTGGGGTCCTGGTTGCTATGTGGGCTGCACGGTGTTGGGCCAAGTAGTGTGTCTGCATTGGGGTGGGGGGGTCTGCAGTCTTTGTAGGGCGGGTGCGTGCCCTACCCAGTGTACACTGTGCTAACTGTCTGCTTCTCTCCACAGCGATACCACGGACCCATACAGCACCTGGTGCTGTGCCATGTGCAGTGGCCTGTGCCAGCGGAGGTGGACACCTGCAGCAGCGGAAGCAATGAGGAAGGGGACAGACCAGCTGGGACGTGACCAGCATGAAGGATGCAGCGTGCCTTGTGAGGGACCAACTGGGCCATGACGTGGCCATCCAGCTGTGCTGCGGCACTGGACTGTGGACATCATTGGGCTGTTGGGGGGGCAGTGGAGAATATAGCTCTTCTGATTTGCATACATGTGTAATAAACGTTTTGCCCTTTCTACATTGTCTCTTCCTTGCCTCGCATGTGTGTGTGTCTGTGTATATGTGTGTGTGTGTGTTGGGGGGGATGTGTCATTGCCTTGTTCAGCTGCAGGGCCATTGATGTATGCCCACCCTGTTGTTGGACATGCCTCCCACCCTTCTGTGTCTGGCTGGGGGGGTCACAGCTGGTGATGGTGCAGGTCACTGGGGGTCACGGGCCACCATGCTGGGGGGCACGTCCCCATGCATGATGTCATGTGCCCAGGGCAAATGGTGTCCATGTGGGATTTGTATTGATGTGACAGCTTACTGTCTCTTGATTCTGCTTTACACAGTCAGATCATGCACAGTCACCATGGGCAGCACCTTTTCCATGTGGGTCTTCTGTGGGCCTGTGTGGTTTCCCTAGGACCACCGTGGGATGTCCCATGTTCTCAAGGGTGCTTGTGTGGTATGTTGCTGGTGCTGGGGGGGGCTTTGGCTTGGTGTGGCCACCGCCACATTGTGGGCCACGGTCTGGTCCCACCTGCCAGGTGGCTGGCTCTGCCTTGTGTGGGATGCTGGCCTGCCGGGCATGCTGTGGGAGCATGCCACTCCTGGCATTGTGGTTTGTTTATCCACTCAGCATCCCTGTGCCGTGCATCGCCACAACAGACACCATGGGCCCTGGTGGGTGGGGTCACCAGCCGATGGCTTGTGGGTGCACTGTTGCTGCCCGGCCGTTCCATGGGTGTGGGTGCTGTGCACTTCAGAGGCATCCCACACCATGCCTGTTGTCCATGGCATTGGTGCGTACTACATGGGTGGATGCCACACTGTTTGCATTCCAGTGCCATGATGGCATGCCTGCCAGGCTGTGTTGGGTGCTCACCATTGTGGCCCACCTCATGCTGTGTCATGCATCTGCACTCTGCTGTATGCTCCTTCTGTGGATGTCTGCTGCTGTTGTTGCTCCTGTTGCTTGTGTGGCATGCCCCCCTGTTTACATCTGCCCTTGGCCATGCATTACTCCACGTGTTGTGCAGCGCACATGTACATGTGTTCCACACGTTCATGCATGGGCTGTGCACATCACCACATACCTGGTACGTGGCTCCTCCCCCACATAACTGGCGTGTATGCAGGCTGCGTAGCTCCACATTGCCATGCTGTGTGGCTCCTCCTGTGCACGTCATGCATGCCGCTCCTGGCTTGTGTGTGCGTATGCTCCCCTGTTGGCTTCACCTGCGTGCTGCACGCGTTGTATAGTCATCATGCATAAGGTCCATAGAGACAGTGGGATGGGTTACAAGTAACAAAATATCATCTGCATAAGTGGAAAGTGTGAAGTGGCAGTCACGAATGGGGATCCCAGTAATTAAAGAGTTAAATTTTAATTTAACAAGCAGGGGCTCCAAGTATAAATTAAAGAACAGAAGGGGTAGAGGGCATCCCTGGTGGGTGCCACACTACAGCGGAAAAGCAGAAGAGAGTACCCCACTTCAAAAAACCTTTTGCATGTGGTTTAGAGTTAAGAATCTGCACCCATTTCATAAATGTTACGAAAAATCCCTCTTTCTCCAACACATGGAAAAACAAAGAACAAGAAACTCCATCAAAAGAGTTCTCTATGTCTAGAGACACCAGTGCTGCTCAAAGAGCAGGGTCTCCAGATATGGGAAAGAGATGGGACAGTTTGTGGAGGTCCATGGAGTGGCATGTGGGAATAAATCCAACTTGTTCATTACCAGTAAGGCCCTGCCAGTCCCCATTAATCCATTTAGCCAAGATCCTGGCCAACAGTTTAAGAACTTGATTCATCAAAGAAATGGGGTGATAGTTTGCCACATATTCTGAATTTTTGACAGGTTTTTGTGATAGGATAATCAGGGTCTCTGCCAGTCAAGTGTCCAACAACCAATGTTCAAAAATGTCACTGACGACTTGAGTTAAGAGTGGAACCAATTCCAAGGCACATGTTTTATAAAACTTTGCCGTAAACCCATTGGGTACGGGAGCCTTATTCAAGGACAAGGACTGAATAGCATCTAATCCTTCCACTTGGGCAATCAGATGGGCCAAGGTAGCCTGTTGAGGCTCAGTTAATGATGGGAAGGTCAGTGAATCTCAAAACTGGAAAATGGTCTGAACAGAGAGGGGATTAAGAAGGGGACTGTACAGCGAGCTATAATATTCATAAAATTCTTTAGTAATTTTCCAGATATAGGTTCTAGGGGTGTTTTCTGAATCAGATTGAATGACAGTAATAAGCCTGGATGATTACTGCTTTTTAAAATGAGTGGCCATACGCCAGATAGCTTTCTCTCCCTGGTTAACATACTTGGAATGGATTTCAAAGATAACATATTCTACTTTTTTCCACATTACTTCCACATATTGTTCCTGAAGTAAGAAGAGTTCAACCTTAATAGCATCTGGGGAACAGGTGTTAATTTGTTGTTCCAATGTCCAAAAATCCTACAATAGAGAGGAAGCTTGTTCTTTATGGTCTCTGACTCATTTAGACACTAACCAAATGAATGCCTTTTGCAACACATATTTACAGGCAGCCCACTCCATGTTCCACATGTATGGAAGCCCCAATTCATATATAACAAAGTTTTTGAGGTATCCTTAATTTGGGACACCACAAAAGAGTCTTCAAGTAATTGATTATTTAGCTTCCACATGGTACCGTTGTCTACTGTGGCTGGGAAAGAGTGCTAGAGCCAAACTGAAGTGTGATCTGACAGCACCCTAGATGTGATGTCACAAGCATGTAACCCATGTAAAAGTTATAAATTAGAATATAATCTATTTTCAAAAAAGATTTGTGAATGGGAGAAAAATGGTTAACTGTTTGATGGAAGGATTCAATAGCCTCCACTGATCACACAAACCCAGGGTGTCAAATATGACACACAGGGATCACTGTGCTGGAGATAATCCCACTTTAGCATGACCAGTATTGTCTAAGTCACAAGTGAAAGTTAAATTCCAATTTCCTCCCAGGACAAAGGGGTGAGTAAGGAAAGGGAAAAAAAGCTGAAGCTAACTTTGTAAAAAATTGGCGAGAATCAAAGTTAGGGCCATCCACACTGCTCAATAAGACCTCAGTAATATCCAGGGAACCCAGAACAAATACATATCTTCCCTCAGGGTCCACCACAGTTGGGAAAGGCTAAACCTTAAGGACCTAATAATCAGAATAGTAACTCCTCTAGTCCTGGTCCCATCCCTGTATCACCAGCCCCATACACCTGGTCAATATTCTTTCTCTGTAAAAGTGCAAATTAACAAGATAACAAATGAGCTTCTCAGAGAAAAGAAATGTGAGCACCTATTTGCTTAAGGTGCTTAATAATTTGATATATTTTAGTTTTGGAATATGCACCTTTGACATTCCAAGAAGCATATTTAATACCCACACTCACACCAGAATAAAAATGTAAACTGACAAATCTTCTCCAACACGTCACAATATTTTGCATGTAAATCAACAGGTATGTCCTCAAATTGTCCCCACTTACCACCCACCCCCCAAAGGCAATATGATACCACACCATGACATAGACACTAGCACCCCAAAAAATAAAAAACAAAAATAAAATAAACCACACAACAACCAACAATATATTTATCCACAATTGTAATATGACCCCCAATCCTGGGACTGCTCTTCTCTCAGTAGATCTGCTCTGAGGCTGATGGAAATGCTCTAGAAGTCCCCCGGCATCTGATATATTGGCTTGAGCCAAACTGTTAATAAAAGCAGTAAGTGAATCACACACAAGAAGGGTAGGTGAAATACAGCTGATGGCCTCCCCTGTAATAATATACCATAAAAGAGGACCAAAACTTAAAAAATAGGTTTTCGAGGATCACGTGATGCAGAGTGCTGAGTAGAAGCTCCTTCAAGAAGCTCCTGCCTCCCGATCATTAAATCATCTTTTTTGGATGTCTGAATTTCCCCATTTCCTCTGCTTTCGAGATTCAGTGCTGTCTGAACACTTTGGAAGCCTGGTTTGAGTGTTAGATCGGCAAATGGAGGCTTAACTGAAGAAAGCCCCACAGAAGCACCCACCCCGCTACTTCCGAAAAGGCCTCCAAGAAATCCAGGGCCTTGGGTGGGCCTGAGAGGCCTGATCCGCCGAGTCAATTCGGAGAGCAGGAACCTTTAACACTCACTAGGTTCCTTGAAGAGTTTAAGCCCTTTCATGAGGAAATGAAAGAAATGGCGATGGATCTGAAGTCTCTCTCCAGAAAATTAGATGAAGTCTCGCTAACTGTCTCCAATAACACAGCTCGAATAGTCTCAATGGAGAAAAAGTTAGAAAATCTCGATCCCGATCTGGTGTCTATGCGTCAGAGGTTATCTCGTCTAGAAGCCAAGCACAAAGATCTAGAGGGCCACAGCCACAGAAACAACATTGTGATACTTGGGTTACCGAAGGGAGAAGAAGGCCAGCATATGACATTTGTGCAGAAGTTGGTGGAGCAGGTCGCTGGCCCCTCTTCCTTTGGCCCTGTCTATATTATAGAGTGTGCTCACAGGTCCCTATGGCCTAAGCCTTCTCCGGAGGACCCCCCCCATCCCATTATCTGTCGGTTTCTGAACTACCTGGAGAAGCAGCATTTTCTGCAGAAAGTGAGAGCTTTGCAAGAGGTTCACTGGGAGAACATGAAACTGAGAATTTCACAAGATTTGCCTGGCTCAGTTCGTCTGAAGCGGAAAGCGTTCCATCCTATTGTCTCTAAGATAATTGCAGCAGGCCTGAAATTCAGGATGGGATACCCGGTCAGGTTACAGGTTCTAGTAAATGGATCCTGGTCCAACTATGAGGATCCTGCAGCTGCCCTGATGAGCCTTAAATCTATGCTACTAGATCTATTTAGGGAACCCTGAGATGCTGTGTTTGCAGGATGAAGAGATGCATGGAGCTGAAAATTGGAACTTTCATTTTTTCCCTCTTTGAGAAACCGTTCAGTGCAAGTTGGATGGGAAACTTCCCCTGTTTTGCCTGGACTGGGGGGATCAGCGCAGGGCGCACTTGCTACTAGTTTCCTTGGCCCCAATTGCAGAGGGCCTATGCCGGTTAAGGGCAAAGGACACTTAGGGTCTCGGGGTTTGTTTACGGGGGGAATAATGTTTCAGGTTTCAGTATTCTTTGTATGGTAAACACAATAGAAAGGGGAATTGGTTTTGGTGAGATTTAGATTCATGTTTATTTCATCTGGATTGGGAATTAGAGCAGTCTTGGGCTTTCTTTGCAGCTCGCTTTCACTCTACCATGACCTGGAATTGGTCACTAGAGGGCGTACCAGGCATTAGTAACTCACGTGGGTGCAGCCCTCAATTCGAGGGGGATCTCTCTGAATCTGCTCATTAGACTCGAGTGCAAGACAATTAATTCTCGCACGGAGAGCCATTGCACTTGGAGGCTGGTTACCTCTGGGAAGATCGTTTTTCAGTCTTCCTTCCTGAGATGTGGTTACTACCTCTTTCTCGATTCTTGCTCTCAGTCTGTGGCAGAGGTCACTCCTCCCCACTGGGTTCCTGATCTGGTTTTAGTTCTTGCATAACTGCCTCATGAGGCAAGGATGATTTCAATTCTCTCTCTTAATTTCGTTCGGGTTTCCATGGCAACCTGGGTTGTATATGACTTTCGCTGCAACCCTTTTCTAATAGGTTCTCATCATGTTAACACTTTGGTGTGATGGTATTGAAAGCCCAGGACCGTTCTCTTTTCTGGGGGTAACTAGCACTGTTTTGTTTTCTATATGAGGTTAGCGGAATGTAAGATTTTTCATTAACAGGGGTGCATCATCGGGGGGCGGGAGATGAAGGAAAAGCACCAGTACTGTGCTGAACGTTGCTTGTGACAGCTTAGAGGGTTGGGGGCGGGTTTCGGGGTATCATTGGAGAGTAGGGGGGTGGGAAGGGGGGATAGGATGGACTTAAATGTGGGGGGATTAGGGAGGAGGGAGGGCTTTACTGCAGTAACCATGAGTGTAAGGTTGCAGGTACTATGTATCCCGTGTGCTGAGCTAAATACACTAAGTCTAACTACCATTACTGGATGGCTAAAGAGATAACTTTTGTGACTTGGAATGTTAAGGGGATCAGGAAAAAGCACAAACAATATCAGGCTCTTAAACATTTAAGCTTACTAAGTTCTCAGATAACTTTTTTACAGGAAACCCATTTATTAGAAGCGGAAGCTTCACAGTTAAGGAGACAACAGGTGGGACTGGTTTACAATGTCCAGGGATCTACAAATAGCTGTGGGGTCATGCTCATGATTAATAGGGGTGTTCCCTTTGTTTCTACACAGGTTATTAAAGACCCCAAGGGAAGGTTTATCCTTGTTAAAGGTACTCTCTGGTCTGTTCCATTATTACTTGGCAGTATCTATGGCCCTTACATAGATGACCCAGGATTTTTTATGAGACTTAGATCTGCTATTCTCCCAATGTTTCCCAACAGGATAATTTTAGGGGGGAATTTTAACCAAGTACTTGAGTCTAATTTGGATAGGTCAGGTAGAGGTCTGGGAGGGGTCACTCCAGGGCAGAAGGCTTTTAAAGATCTATTGGATCAATGCAGGCTCTGCGATGTCTGGCATGTCTTACATCCTGATTCTAGGGAGTTTACCTTCAGGTCAATGGCGCACGGCTTGCAGTCCCGCATTGATTACATACTTATTTCTCAGTGCCTATTACCTGGGGTTAAGACTTCCTTGATTCAACCTGGCCCAATCTCTGACCACTCACTAGTATTATGTAAATTGGTATTACTTAATTTACCTAACAGGGAAACCAGATGGAAACTTAATGAACAACTTCTCAAAGATGTTAAATACTGCAAACGTATAAGGGAGCAAATCAAATCCTTTTTTTCATCTAACCCTTTAGATAGTGCAAAGCCAGATATTTTGTGGGGGGCCTTTAAGACCTTCATGAGAGGGATCCTTATCAGCATGGCGGTAGGCAGGAAAAGGGCACAGGAGAAGGAATTAATATCTTTACTATACCAAATTAGATCACTTGAAAATTTCTTCTCGATTAATCCTCCTGACGAGGATAGGAGGAAACTCTTAGTGTTGAAAGATGGATATTTGGAGTTACTCCAAGACAAAGCAGAATTAGCTATTATTCGTACAAGAACTAGTTATACTGACCAGGGAGAAAAGGCGGGGCACCTACTGGTACTGCGTATTAAGCAACAAGAATCAGTGAGCTTTATCCCCCCTATCAGGGCAATGGCTGATGGAGCCTTAAAAGTATCTCCCACTGAAATAGTTCAAGAATTTGCCCATTACTATACAAATTTGTACAGTGACATGGAGCATCCCCCTTGCCCTGGGAGTACGGAGAGTTATCTGAAGGATTCTCACTTGCCCTCTCTCTCTCTGACCAACACAAGGATTTTCTGGATACTCTTATTTCTCAGGAAGAAATTGCCGAGGTTATTAGTGAATTGCCGGCAGACAAGGTCCCAGGCCCCGATGGTTTTTCCTCCTTATTTTATAAAGTTTTTTGGGACCTTTTATTACCAGCACTTTGCCGTTTATTTCAACATACTTTAGCTGGGGCAGAGGCCGACTCTCACCTTTTTGAGGCCTTGATTGTTCTTCTCCCCAAACCAGATAAAGATCCTGAGCTTGTTCAGAGTTACAGACCTATCTCACTTTTAAATCAGGATATTACAATTCTCTTCAAAATATTAGCCAATAGGTTAATGGTAGTTCTTCCTGAGTTGATAGGTATAAACCAGGTAGGATTTATGAAAGGGCGTTCATCTTCTGATCACTTACGCACCTTATCACGTGTCTTCTCGGCTACCAGGGATGCCGAGTTCCCTGCAGGACTGGTCTCCCTGGATGCCAAGAAGGCATTTGAACGAGTGAACTGGAACTTTCTGTTCCGAGTTCTGGAAGCATTTCATTTTCCTTCTCTGTTCATTTCCTGGATTGCCACACTTTATAAAAACCCTACGGCAAGAATTTCTGCAAATGGGGCATTCTCTAAGCCCTTTTCGCTTCACTCAGAAACTAGGCAAGGATGTCCCTTATCTCATTTGTTATTTAATTTATATTTGGAACCTCTCATTCAAAATATTCTCAATAATGTTTCTATACAGGGTTTTACAGTTGGGCAGCATGAAATCAAAGTCACTGCATACGCGGACGACCTGCTGATACACTTATCTCACCCTGTATCCTCTGTTCCGGCTTTTGCTAAGGGAAATAGCAAGATTTAGTGACCTGTCCAATTACAAAACTGATCACTAGTAAATCGTTATTTTTCCCATTAAGCCATAAAGTTTTCAAAAATGACATTAGTCCTTTTGGTTTATGCTGGACTTCCAGGTCAATTAAATATTTGGGTTTTAAGCTTTCTCGTAACCCACTAACATGGCTTAAGGAAAACCTGGATTCCCTCTCGCAGTTGATAGCTCACGACCTTGAGAGGTGGTCCAAACTTCCTATTTCATTATGGGGCCGGATCAACATAATTAAGATGAGCATATTTCCTAGAATTTTCTACCCATTATCTCTTCTCAACACTTTTATTCCTTTACTCTGGTTTAAAAAGACACATGGCATATTCACCAGATTTATCTGGGCTGACAGATATCCTCGGCTGGCTTATCATAAGCTGGCAGCCCCAAAACTGGAAGGGGGTTTACGAATTCCCCATCTGGCTATATATTACTGGGCTAGTCACTTAGCAAAATGTCTGAGATGGGTATTCCCCCGGCCCAGAAAAAGAGCAACCGGTTTGGCTTAGAATAGAACTGGATGCAATCAAGTCCAAGAATCTGAACCCCCTTGCATTATTTTTCCTTAAATTCCCCCAGGTACGTATGACCGAGGAGTGCCCCATAATATTGACTTCCTTAAAGATCTATTCATAAATGTGTTCATTTTTGCAATATTCCCCTCATCAGGACCTGGCCCAGTCTATCTGGAATTCTCCATCTTTCACTATTAACAAGAACCAGATTTCCCGTCAATGGTTGTCCCAATTGGGAGATGGGAAGCTTCTTTCTCTTACGGATGAAGAGGGGCATTGGTTATCAGTGGGAGACATTATTAAGAAATTTCTCATTCCGGTTTCCTCTCATTTCAGAGTTATACAATTAGGGCATTTACTTGTAATTAATTTCGGTAATACTCTTCCCTCCCAGACCATCGCTTCTCTAATACCTGAGGTTTCCTCACTTTCCGGATCTTCAGGTGTAATTTCTAAACTATATCAGGTTTTGTTTCACAAAAAATATGGGGGTCCCTTTGGACCTACAAGATTCTGGAATAATTGTTTCCCTCAACATTATTTGGATTGGCATTCTCTGTGGAGATCATGTCATAAACATATTTCTCAAGACAGACCGCGTCATTGCAAAAAGAATCAATGTCAGACCCAATCACCATCCCCCCAACTCCAAAAACTACAGAGAAAGGAGGTGAAACTATAACATAAAGGGCATGTAATAAACAACAAACATCTGCCAATACAAAAAGTTAACCAAGGAAATCCAGTAGGTAATGTAGGCATAGCAGAATCAGACAGTTGCCAGACTGGTAAAAGTGCTCTATGTAGCCAACAATGAGTTGAAAGTCATGACAAATCTATATGATGTAGAACCATGCAAATGGAGCCTATAGTCAATAAAACACATACTGTATATCCTGTGTTAAAGATCAATGGTAATCATTTTACACATTGTTAAAAAAAGCCTGAATTCAAGTCTCTGTGTCATGAGTAGTGTTTCCTGAAAATTTCATGCTATTTGGTTTTGTGGTTTGCCAATCTGAGGGGAAAAGAATTGTTCTTACATGGCCCTGTTTGTTGAGGATACGATAAAGACAAACTATTTGTATGAATTTACATACTTTAGATTTATTTCATATCCATTAAATAAACAACCCAGTGCTATATACTGTAGCTAGAAAACAAAACACAAAGTTTCGATGAGAAACAGCCCACAGCGGTAATACAGACAAGCATATTTCTCAAATGCATACCACTTCAATTCAGCAATGAAACTCAAATTATTAGCTTTGTAGAAGAACAAAATGATAGATTTTCAGCTAATTCATCTGAACACATACCAGAGACTGAGTTAGTAAAAACCATGGACAGCAAACAATTAACTCTACAGATTGCTCTAATTAGGAAGTTTACAGCTCTTCAGTCAAGTAGAGACTTACATTGCTGAAGCAGTAGCTTACTCCAAAATGATGTCATCACTCTCCAAGGCTCAGTCAGAGGGACAGAAGCAGACTGTTTCTAGTTAGTGCAGAACAAGTTAACAGATGTTGAATTAAAGAAAACCGCAAAATAAAATAGCATGACATTTTCAGGAAACACTACTCATGGCACAGGGACTTGAAATCAGGTGTTTTTTTTAACAATGTGTAAAATGGTTGCCATTGATCTTTAAGTGATAAGCACTCAGGCGCCAGTACAGCACTTTGAGACAGTCACAACAGAAAGAGAAGAGAGCCGAGCCTTCCAGATAAACAAATGCAAATGTATCAAATAACACCCAGACTCCAGTGGTATGTGCACATGTCATGCAAAAACAGCAGTGTCAACAGGCCTCAACAGTGGATAAACCAACTCCCAATCAAACTAAATAGCAATTAAAATACAAACACTTAAGTCCCCCCCCCACTGCTGTGCCTTATCTTTTCTACCTAATCTCTTCCCTGCTCACACATTTTTATCTATCTCAGTTCTCTGACAATGAAAAATTATTCGACTGAGTAGTTCGAATATGCAACCCTATTCTCACATTGTAGACATACCTATATTATCATGTTTTCACCTAGTTAAAATTTTCACTGCACTTCCATGTTCATCTAAATTTTTTGAAATTCTTGTACTGTCATTTGTTTCTGATTGAATTGTCTGAAACTTGTTATTTTTTACTACTGACGTGGAACCTTTGTAAACAAGCTTCCAGTTCAAAGGTGTTATCCTAGATCTCAATAAATAAATAAAATAAATAAAAAAATAAGGAAAAAGCAACAATGTCCCTCCAATAAAGCCAGCAAGGTACTGCTCATATGGAGGGTCACTCAGTTTTTGAATTCTGGAGCCTTTTTATGACTCAGGTAGTTGCCAAACTTAAAAGTAAATGCAGACCAGCTAAATGAAATATAGTCTCTGTTTATTTCTGCCATCTACTGCTTTGTAATTTAATTGCAGCTTGTTTAGCCAGCTTACTGCTTTGTAACTGATTTTTCAGCTGTTACTTCATCAGCTTATTTTATACAGCCACTGCTTATTTCTGCCAGCTTACTGCCTAGACATTTTCAACCTGCTTCCTACTTAAATTTTTTTGTGCTCTGTCTTAATGTATTTGTGGGTTTGGGGAACAGAAGTACATGTATTTCTCAAAATATACTAGTCCTGCTGCACTCACCCCTTCCCCCTTTCTGAGGTCCCTCCCATTCACTTAATGGCCCTGTTTCTCTCACCTCTCTTTCCTTCGTTCCCTGCCTGTTTTAAATCTAGCCTCTGTCCTTCCCCCTAGGCTCCTGGGACTGCCACTAATAGAGCTCTTCTGCTGTTCCACTCCTGCCATGGCTCCCAGGTCTGCCAGCAACTGCTTTGTCCACCCACTCAGCTCAGAAGCCAACAAGTTACTGCTCACACAGAGGGTTGCCCAGCTTTTGAATTCTGGCACCTTTTTACAACTCAGGCAGCTGCTGAACTTTAAAGTCCACTTAGACCAGTTAAATGAAATACAGCATCTGCTTATTTCTGCCAGTTACTGCTCTGAAATTTAATTGCAGCTTGATTAGCCAGCTTACTGCTTCCCTCTGGTGCTACACTCTGGCTCCCTACCCACCCTATCTGGACTGCTATATTTATAGCTAATCTTGGTCATATGACTAAGTGTAATTTTTCCCAATTGCAGGTTTTACAACCAGTCCTCTGGGGATCTCACAGTCCATTCTCCTGCCTTCTTTGTTTTTTGGACTGCATTGTTTTACTTCAAGGTTTCTGTTTCAATTTTTGCTCACTATTCCTGTTTATCTGTCTGTGGTTCTGTTAGTGCCATTACCTCTGCAAGTTCTGACCAGGCATTAGTCAATGCACGTCTACTTTTCTTGCTTTTAGGAATGCTTTGGTTTACTTTCAAGGTTTCTGATTCAATTGCTGCTCGCTATTCCTGTTGACTGTGGTTCTGTTAGTGCCTCTACTCCTGCTAGTGCTGCCCCGGCATTAGTCAATGCTCTGCTAGTGCTGCCCCTGGCATAGTCAGTTGCTAGTTATCAGTCATCCCCATTGCTTTTGATCTTGGTCTAGTTGATCCTATTCTTTGTCTACAGCCAGTCTTACTCTCTTCTCCTTTCTACCTCCTGCACAGTGCACTAACCTGGTTTCCTGCATCTGACACAGCCAGACTTACTAGTGGTTGCTGTAAGGCTGATTGACCCTTAGGCTCCTCCTTCTCTACATATCTAGTGTTTTCTGCCTAGTCCCACTCTGCTCTTTCTACTGTTCTCTGTCCTTGTTTCTTAAGGCTTACCCCATACCCTTTGTCCTACTCTAGCACACCACCTTGTCCACAACATGTCTTTACCTCTCTACATCACACTGGTTATTCTCTCCTTGCTTCCCCTTCCAGAATCTCCTCTCCTTTGCCCATCCCTTTCCATACAGTTCCCCACTCTCCAAACTTTACATCCCCTTCCAACCACAAAGCTATATATATTCCCTTCCCTCTCTCCTCTCTTTTGGCTACCCCCTTGCTCGCCTCCTTTCCCAGACTCCACCCTCCCCTACCTTTCTCCTGTCATACATCCTGTTCTACTCCCCTCTTGTCTTCTTAACCTTAAAGCTCTGCATTGCCACATGTCTCCAATCACTCCATTCCACCCTCATAACCATAGGAAATCCAGGTACCCTCCCTACCTCCACCTATTCTTAATTCTCATACTTTTTTCCAGTGACGTCCACCCCAACCCAGGTCCACTGTCAACTTTCCCTATCCCCATCCAAGCCTATTCAGCACACACCACAAATTTCTCTTCTCTGCCTAAGGGACTTTGTACTTTTCACCAAAACATGCACAGCCACCTCCCCAGATTGAATGCTCTTCAAGTTTGGATCACCCAACATCCTCCTGACATCCTTTGTGTTACTGAAACCTGGCTATCTGCCAAAATCCCCTACTCCACCCTCTCCGTCCCCGAGTTTAACTTTTTTCTTCAAGACCATGACAAGTGAGGTGGCGACATAGCCGTTTATATCAGACAATCCCTCTCCTGCTCTATTATCTTCAAAGAGTCCCGTACTTCCTCCCATGAAGTAATCATTGCTCAGTTACCCATCCCTTCCTCTGCCCCACTCTATATAGGTGCAATCTTTGTCCCTCCTAAAACCACATCTGACGCCCTAGTATCCATCATCTCTTCCATCTCCTCCCTCACAGCAGGTGGAGAGCTACTGCTTCTCGGAGATTTCAACTACAACTGGCTCTCCCCATCCTCCAAGTCTACCCTCCTTAAAATAGAAGCCTTCAACCTTACCTAACTGATCAATGAGCCTACTTGCATGAATGCTCACTCCCAGAACCACACCCTCCTCAACTGGGTTTTATCCTCCCACCCCCACTGTATCACCACAGCTGGGACTCTGCCAGATGCCTTCAGTGATGAGTGCATTACATTTTGCATAAGAAAGATTCGCATTGTCCCTGTAGCCCCCAAATACAGTTGGTCCCACACCCTCCACAATCTAGACATCACTGCCTTCCAACATGATTTATTGCAGGCTGACTGGCAACCTATCTATTCAGCTACTAGATACATAGATACATAGACAGTGTCGGCAGATAAGGGCCTATGGCCCACCCAGTCTGCCCATTTGAGCTTGTAAGTTCAGTTTATGTTTTCCCAGAAGTCTGTTGCCCCTTATCCCTGACCTCCAGAATTCATTTATGTCTATCCCATGCATTCTTAAATCCTGTGATTGTTTCAGCCCCCACCACTTCCTCTGGCAGGGTGTTCCACTTGTCCACCACCCGTTCTGTGAAGAAATTCTTCATCATGTTTCCTCTGAATCGTCCTCCCTCCAACTTCATCCCATGCCTTCTAGTCCTGGAACATCTTTTTCGCTTAAAAATAGTGTATTCCTGCACCCTGTGCCTCCCTGTGAGATACTTGTATGTCTCTATCATATCCCCTCTCTCCCTCCTCTCCTCCAGGGAGTACATGTTCAGTTCTCTTCAACCTGTCTTCATAGGACTTATGATGCAATCCATGAACCATCTTTGTTGCCCTCCTCTGAACCTTCTCTACCCTGTCTATGTCCTTACGTAGGTATGGTCTACAGACCTGTACACTGTACTCCAGGTGGGGCCTCACTAGTGTCTTGTATAGCAGAATTATGACCTCCCTTTTCCTGCTGGTGATGCCCCTGCTTATACATCCCAGCATCCTATTTGCTTTACCTGCTGCCTTGTCACACTGTTTCCCTACCTTGAGGTCATCAGAGATGATAACCCCAAGATCCCTTTCCTGCTTGGTGCATGCTATATCCTCACTCCCCAACTGATATATTGTGCCAGGGTTTTGTGCCCCATATGCATTATCTTGCACTTCTTTGCATTGAATTTCAACTGCCAAACCCTGACCATTCTTCAAGTTTCTGCAGGTCCCTTCTCATTCTGTCTACACTCTCTGGTGTGTCTACTCTGTTACAGAGCTTTGTGTCATCAGCGAACAGTGAAATTCTGCCTTCTAGGTCATGCAATGTCACTGATGAAGATGTTGAATAGGACCAGTCCCAGCACTGATCCCTGTGGTACCCCACTGGTCACTCTTCCCTCTGTGGAGTGACAGCCATTTACCACCACCCTCTGTGTCCTGCCACCCAGCCAGTTACCTACCCACCACACTACTGTCCTGCCCACACCCATATTCCCCAGTTTGTGTAATAGTCTTCTATGTGGCACAGTGTCAAAGGCCTTGCTGAAGTCCAGATAGGCCATGTCCACTGCCCTCCCCTGACGTTGACTCTGCCCTATCTTTCTTCTCCAACCCCTTCCTCAGCATCTGGAATTACCACATCCCCCTAAAAAAATCCAGAGTGAAAAGACATCATCACCCCTGGATAACTGCCAACCTGTTAGACCAGTATTCAGCCAGGGACAAAGATACAAAGAGTCCTTCTCTCCAGTGGATCTTCAAGCCTATAAAGCCCTTATAAATAACTGCACTAAGGCCATCTGCCTTTCCAAGGCTCATTACTTAAGGCACCACCTACAGCAAGATCAACCCTCCTGGTGTCTTTTTAGAAGGTTCTCTACTCTTTCCTTGACCCCCCCACCCAACTAACTTCCCCTGTTCTAATTGCTGATGGTTTCCCTGTTTCTGACCCGGCTTCAGTCACTGAGACTTTCAACCAATTCTTTGCCACTTGGGCTGTCCCTGACATCCACAACCCCGAACTCCCGACCCCCCCCTCTGGCCTTTTCGGTTGCCTCAGGTCTACTTCCTAAATTCCAATTCCTTCCTTTCTCTCCCCTTGAAGTCTACTCAGACCTCCTCACCCTGAACCTGACCAAGTCCAGCTCTGATGGCCTGCACTCCAAGCTTCTCCACATCTCTGCCACGGCTATAGCAGCCTCGCTCAGCCACATCCTAAACCTCTCTCTCACTCTCTCTCTCCACCTCCTCCATTCCTAAGGCCTGGAAATCAGCCAAGATCCTACCCCTCTGCAGTGGAGGTGACCACTTTGTACCTGGTAATTATAGGCCTATCTCCATTATCTCTTCTCCTTTCTCTGGCCAAACTCCAAGAATCACTAGTTCACTCTAGGCTGTCTGAATTCCAGGCTAATACAAACACTCTGTCTCTCTCCAGTGCAATCTGGCTTCAGAAAAAAATCACTCTACCATCTCCTCACTACTACAAGTCACTGATTCAATACTCTCTGCCATGGATAAGAACCTTATTACTTCTACCATCTTCACTGATCTGGCGAAAGCCTTGAACTCAGTCTCCCATCCTTTCCTGCTACAATACCTTAGAGCTACTGGCCTTGCTGAGCCTGCTGTTAACTGATTCTGCTCTTGTCTACATGACAGGGTGCAATCTGTTCAAACTGGTGATGCTGTATCCTCCCTTCCTCTTATTCTCTCTGGAGTCCTCCAAGACTCCATCCTTCAACCCCATCCTTTTCTCCCTATTCATAAACAACCTCCCATCAATCTGTAAATCTTCCAAGATACACATGTATGCTGACAACACTATTCTTTTCATCTTGGAGCCCTCTGTCTCCAGCATACAGACCCCACTCCAGGAAGACTTTAACAGAGTTCAGTCCTGGTTCAAGGGTAATCTACTCAATCTTAACATCAAAAAAACAGTGGTCATAACCTTCGGATCAAGGCAAAAACTCGCCACACTCCAGTCCTCTCCTGCATTCACTACCTTGGATTGTTCTCCCCTTGAGAATGTTTCAGCTTTCAAATACCTGGGGTATGGCTGGACAGTTATTTGGATTTCTCCACTCATGTTGATGCCATCTGCTCTAAGTTACACCCCAAATTGGGCATCCTCTATCGGCATAAAGACAGTCTCCCCCTCCCTACCTGCCGTGAATTGGTCTCCAAAATTATCTTACTCATATTCATTTATGCTGATGTAGTGTACAGCTCTGCCTCTCAATCATACCTCTCCATATTTGACACCCTGTTAAACTCCTTCTGTCGTTTCACTTCCGCCTCCCCTCCACACACTCACCACTGTCTCCTATACTCTGCCCTTTCCCTTGCTCCTCTGTCTCACAGGAGATTGGTTTATTGTGTATTCTTTGTTGCTAAGTACTGGTTTGGAATCCTCCCCACCTACCTCTTCTCTTCTCATCCCAAGCTGCCGCCTCAAACTGCTCCCTTCAACACAGAGATACATGCACATTTTCAATCAGTTGCCCTACTCTGCATCTGGTCAATCTGCTTTCTCCTTTCATTCCCCTTCTCTTTCTGGAATAAACTCCCCCGACCTCAGATTATCCTCCTCCCTCTCCTCTCTCAAAAGGCTCCTCAGACTCCTACCTCATCCACTGTGCTCTCAGTGCTCCCTACCTTCCCCTACTTAATTTCTTTATTCTGTCTCCCCCATTAGCTGTCTACTCCCATTACTCCACGCTTACCACATACATTGTAGCTCCCAGTCATGTGCCAGTTTTTTTTTTAGTCTCCTGAGTTATTTCGTCCTGACTCCTTCCTTACTCTGTGTCTCCACAGGTCCCCACCTGTACCATTATCAAAACTGAGGCTTCTCCTATGTTTCTTGATGCTTTGCCTGTATCAGGCTGCATAACTTTTCTGCAATGGATTTTTGTAACCTCTACTCTCTACTGCCTATTTACTTTTGCAGTATTTTGCAATTGTTTTGGGTCTTTCTATTTCATGACCAACACTTGCAAATTATTGCTGATGTGTTTACTGTTGCTATTTGTCTGGGTCTTGTAACTGTGGCCCTTGTTTTATGCTTATCCTACAAATGCATTGCTTGATATCATTGTTTCTCCCTGTGTTACCCTTTTCCCTGGGTCACACCTGGAAAAAAGCCTCAGCTCAATGGTGACTTTTCTGGTTATCAACTTTCAAATAAATAAAAAAAGTGGTACCCAGAGGCAAGTACAAAGTTCAGAAAATGGAGGCATGGTAGGTGGCTACACACTCTCTGCAGGCATAGGCAAGCAAAGATGTCGGGGGTGGAACTTGAGGAGGTGAGAAGAGGTTAAGAAAATTATTTGGAAGCTCCATAGCAGCCTCTACAGTAGCCATAAATTGTTTGTCCCCCACTGAAGTAGTGACTAGAAGACGTGCTGGTTACTGCATTCTAAATTTAATCCCAGCTGCACATACAGTAGCTTCTTCTTAATATCTCAATATTCCTGCTGTCTCTGCCAAACAGAAGGGTTAAGATCATTGTAAATAAAAATGCAGCTACCTTCCTAACACACTTCTCTAAGCTCCTACAGTTTAGACTGAATGTGCATTTTGTCTAAAAAATTAAGAAGTCTGAAAATTATTGGATGGGATTTTTCCCCAGGGTTAGGCGAGGCCAAGGTGCTCTGTGGGATCTCTCAATGATATAGTGAGGGCCATGTGGAGATGGCCACACCACCTTGGCAAGCAGCTGATGAACAAATGTAATCATATTTTGCCCATTGACCATTCAGGAAGACTGACAATCACTAAATTGTTTTTGCCAACTGCGGCATTCCTGATGTTCCACCCTGTCTTCAAGGTTCTGTAGTTTGAGCTTAATGATGATGAAGTCTTGGTTCAATTTTCACAGTCCTGTCTTCCAAGGAGCTCAGTCAAGCTTCCACATCTGTGACCCAGATAGTAGGAGCTTCCAGTGCAGCTATCACTAGGTGAAAGTCAGGCACTAAGGCCTGCAGAGTATCCTTGATGTCTCCCAGTTCTCAAAAGAACCACACTGTGGTGGTAGTGAGGGACTTAGGATCAGGAGAGGAAAGTAATAAATCATCCTACATGTAGCACTTTGAGGGAAGGCTCTGCTTTGAGAGAGCCATCTGTGTTGTTGCCACATCCTTTACTTGCTGGTCTGCGGACATGCCAATACAATAAAAAGCACCATCACATACAGCTTCCACGCAGCTGTCAAGAACATGTAAAAACAACAATAAACGCAATCTGAAAAAAAAAGTTTAAAATAATCTGAAGCTATAGGGAGCTACATTGGAAACTGCCACTCCTCAGCTCACCATCACATGACCCAACCCAAGGTCCCTTTCCTTTTTAGTGACTGTCAGTAATTCACCCATACTATACTCAGCTCCAGGGTTCCTATGCTGTAGGTGCATGATTTTGCACATTTGGCATTGGACCCCAAGTGCCATGCTCTTGACCATTCCTTAGAGTTTTCCAAAATCCCTGTGCATTCTCTTCACCTATTACTGAGTGTTCACACTACTGCAGATTTAGTTACCATCTTCAAAAATGCGTGCCTTCCATTCCAGTTCTTCTGAAATATCACTTATGAAGGCATTACAGGGGACCAATCCCAGTACTGAGCCCTGTGGCACCCCACTGGTCACTCTTTCATCATTATAATGAGTTTCATTAACCACCACTCTCCGTCTCCTACCCATTAACTAGTTTTTAACCCAATTTATCACTTTGGATCCCACCCCATGTTGCTCAATTTCCTTATCAGCCTCTTTTGCAGAATAGTTTTGATGACCTTGCTGAGGACCACATAAGTCACATCTACAATTCTGTTGGGTCTGAGTCTATTCTATGTAGTTTGTTTGTTGTATTTGCTCTGTTCTGAATAATTCAATAGAAGCATTTTAAATAAATAAAAGTCATATCTCCTGCCTTCCCCTGATTTGGTTCCCTGGACAGTTAAATCTATCAGATTCATTTGGCATAATCCCCCCCTCCCGAATCCATGCTGCCTTTCAATTCAAGATACTCTACTAGTTTGTCCTGTAGTAGGTTTTCTACTGATTTCCCCACCACTGAAGTAAGACTGACCAGCCTATAGTTGTGAGCCTCCTCCCTGCTGCCACTGTTATATAAAGAGGCCATGTCCACTCTTCTCTTGTCCTACAGAACCATGGCTGTTTCCAGTGAATTTTTGAACAAGACTCTCAGTGGGGCAGCGGACCATGGAGAAAATAATAGACTTTAAGTGTGGTTCACCATTCTGGAGGGTGTCTCTGTCTCTTCCACTGATTTGACCATGGCAAAACAAGCTGTACTTTTTTTTGCTTATAAGTGTAACTATAGTGTATATCGTGCCATAGAAGTTTCATCACCCTTCACCACACCAGTGAATTAAGATAAATGCCTGAATCTCCTGTTTATATTTCAAGTTTCAGAGGTGTACTGTACAACACTTTGTATAAAAGTGTTGTAGCCTTTGGCCAGATGGACTCTAGGAGTCTGTGCCATGATTAGATGGAAGTGATGATTATCTTGAGGAATCTTAAAGAGAAAATGTTTGCTCTATGTGTGTGCTGGTGCTGATTGGCCCAATAGGGAGCAGCATTTTAGACAGAAAAAAATTAAATCTGAAATAATCATACATTTTTGACAAAAGCAATGGAACAAAACAGTACTACTCAGAACAATATCCATTTAGGCATTGCAGCTTCATCTAACTGAAAAGAAGGGTCAAGCATTCCTCCACCTGTAAAGAGTAAACACAATCAAACACAAAATATTATTCCAGTAACTCAAGCGTTTTCACTTTAAAATGGTTGCTCGAGTCATCCCAAAAAAGTTCTCCTACTGTATCTCAGCTAAAAAATAGTTTTTGTAATTAAAGCCAAAGGATTAGTGGATACCACCTTCACAGTTAGGGTGTGAGAAGTGGACCAGAGCAATCTTTCTTTCGGCTTCAAACTGGGACCTGAAAATTTGGCTTGTCTTTGCCAGTTCAGCTAAACCACTTCAGCTCTCTGTGCAGCACTTTACAAATGGTGAAACAAGCTACAAATGGGGTGAAGGATCCACAATGTCAGCAATAAATATGAATTAATATAGCTTACTTTTGGCAGGTGTTGCTGTCATGCATCTGCTCTGGATTACTGTTTTGGTGCTGTGACAGAGGGCAGGCTTCTCAAAGCTCTCGAAAATCCTCCGGCAGTGGGAAAAACTTGGCACAAGCGGGTTGGCACTTGTGGAACAGCAGTTTCTCCTGCAGTTCTGGTAATCTCAACAGTGGAGATGTTTTATGACTGGCTCTATGATTTATGGCAGTTTGTGAATGGTGTTGGCATGAAAATCCCCTCAGCTCTGGAAAAATGTCATAAGATCTTTCACAGCTGCTGCGGATGAGAATAACAATCTCTGCAGCTACAGAGATTTCAGTCTGCTAATGAAGCTGTTGTGTGGGACTTAGTCCCAAAACCTTTTGGGAATCCAGCCCCAAGTGTGTAACATAACTAAGACTGCTATGGTGCAGTGTGAGTTACAGTAATAATTGCTATACATAGCTGACTTCATGGCATCTACCTCTGTTTTGCCTCTGACTCTACACTTTCCCTAGTGCCAATTACTACATTCTCTCTTGTGTCATTATTAATTTTAGAATTATATATTTACATTATGATTATTATTTTATCTCTTTTATTATTTTTATGTGTTTATATATAAGACAAAAGTAGTGCCATGATGATAGTAATAGACTCTGTTTTATTATTGTATATGCAATTGTATTTATATATGATAACACAACATGATTTCTGAATGAACACATGACAAGACAATAATAAATAACTCTTTGTATAGTGCCTTTTGGATAGTCAATTGTTTATCCCAATGCAGAGGAACACAGTTAGCTGTATTGTTTGACACTTCTCAATCATATTGTATCATTCTCTGTGATGTGTGTAGGCAGAGACAAAGTGGTGTTAATGTCACCCACATGCTGCAGTAAAAGATTAAAAGCAAAATGTGGAAGTCACATGATGCATCCGACAAGCTAAATTTCCTTTTCTGCAGATCTGCTACACAGAGACAACAATCAGTATTTTCAGCTGATAAACCATGGCTTTTTTTATTTTTTAGCACCCAACATCAAAGTGTAATTATAGTGCACTTGATCACAATGTGCACATCTGTGAATTTACACCCTGGATTCTACAATTTCTGTGGACTATACATCTGAGATCCCTGAGTTGACTCGGGCATCAGTAATCAAATGGCACAGAGCAGGAACCAATCCTGGATCACCTGCGGAGTGCCCTACAAGCAAGATGGCACCAGACAAAGTAGAATCAATCTTTGTTGACATGGCCACTATCAAGATCTCCATCCTCGAAATGGCTAGCAACCTCAAGGCTATCAAATCAACCCTGGAAGCTTTACATACTAGAGCTGGAGATACAGAGACTTGCATCAACTCTTTGATGGACTGCCAACTGAGAGTACCAAGCTAAAGAAGCTAAGGAGAATGGTGGACAAACTGGAAGATAAGGGAGAAGAACAGGAAGTGAGGAACAGAAGGAACAATTTGGTGCTAGTTGAGGTCCCAGAGAAGTCATAGGGCAAGAACACGTTATACTTCATAAAGAGGTTTCTCCAAGAGGTGGCAGGTCCCCCAGAGCTGGCACGGCTTACTTCATAAAGAGTGCTCACCATTTATCCCGGACCTAGCTGCCCCCCTCCAACAAGCCCGGGGCAATCATTTTCCTCTGCCTAGTTTCAAAGAAAAAGGTTTGTCCAGGAGCAGGTGTGAATCAAAGGTAATTTATACTGGAACGGCCATCTGGTACATATCTTCACAGATGTGACACAAAGAGTTTGAGATAGGCAGCTGGAATATAAACCCATCAAGAGTGCTCTACAAAAGGCCAACATTAAATACAGAATGCTATATCCTGCTCACCTTATATTTACCACAGCTCAGGGGCCAAGGGACTTTGAATCAGCAGCAGCAGCCCGGAGAGACCTACCGAACTGTGTCCCCATCTTAAAGATCAAATCAGACAGTGGCAAGCACCCCAGGAGCAACCCAGCCAAAGCCAGTAGTCCACATACTGTAAGATGTAAGTAACAGCTTCTTAATGAATGCCCACCCCCCGGGCCATCTGTTGAATTAACTAATACATGGTACACTGTACCCATGCCTAGCACAAAATGTTCTGCAAGACAGCTCATGTTTCTGGATATCTTTCACTGTTACTGGATAGCAGCCATGGCCTGGGAACTTTTCTATCCTTTTTCACACCTCGACCTTCCCTTTATGGTCCTTTGTTCTCCACATCAGAATTTCTCACTGCTGGCTGCCTTCAGACCTCTGAATTATGAAAGGAATCCAGCCCCCCCTCCCATCACCCAAGAGGATCCTTGATCTGCAGACAGCTTCTTCCCAAATCTCTTTTCACAGATGGCAACCTCCGCCCCACCCCCAAGAGATGGACTCTACTTACAGGGACAAACCTTGCAGACCTACCAGTCCTTGTGACCCTCCAAACTTCTCTCTACAAACTGTCCACCACCATCCCCCTGGCTTCTCCTTCCCTAGAATGCAACACCAATGGACATGGAAGTGGCCCTTCACGGGGATCCAGCTGTACACTGGTGGCACCTTACATGGCCAACCGAGAACTAACCAATCTCCCAGGAACCACATGGCTACCATGATGGAATTCACTCTCTCAAGCTGGTACCTCTGGTATTGGGGGACTTGTAAGGTCGAGAGGTGGGATGGAGGGAGGGAGGATGCAGCCTCAGTAAATGAAGGTGGCACATTCCTAGTTATCATCAGCCCTTGGGTAGTCAGTATTAGCAATAGGCAAGAGACCCCGCTACCCCACCATGCTGTTTTAAGGATCACTAAGCCCACACATTGCCCCCGTTCAGCCCAGCAACACCTCCCATCCACTGGCCTCAATCAGGGTTGGGGTAATCCCCCAAATGGCATCCTGCTTCCGAATGCACAGGACCTCTAGACCACCGGCAACATCCAGGCTGGCCACTAGAGCCTGTAATTCAGGAGACTGTCATCAGAAAACTCCATCCTAGCAATGCAATTGATTGTACCAAGCACCTATGTACTGTCCTGATAGGCTGCAACTGGATGGCGCATATTGGGAGGCAGAACCATGGTCCACTTGCCATACTCATTAGTTACCCTAACAACCTACACCTTGAGCCCTATCCCTGACTTACACTCTGAATCTCCCTACTCCCCATCCCCCAACTCCTCCTTCCTTCCCTTCCCTCTCTCCCCAATGCATGGTACAGAGACAAGGGACATAGACCCTGACTTGTCTGCCAGATCATCCCAAACAACTTAACCCCAGCTGGGTAGACACAAGGAATAGGTGACCAGCTCTAATGCATAGCTCAGACCAAGCAGAGATTCTGGGGGTGTCTTGGGTAGGGGTAATAGCACAATGTGATCCACATCCTGCCTCAGGATGCTAGAAAACACCCCGGGAACACCACAAAGCAGACCTTCCTCTCAGCCTGTTCCATAGCAGCAACCAGGACAGAACCCGCTCAGGGATTAATATAATCAAGCCTTTAAGCACAGACTGTTGCGGCCGAAGCCATATAAGTGACAATCTAATGTGGTGGAGCAATAGGCAGCTGCTTGTTCAGGCCACTTACAGACCTGGTTTCTGAACTCCTGCAGGTCTA
This sequence comes from Neoceratodus forsteri, assembly GCA_016271365.2. NCBI lineage: Eukaryota > Metazoa > Chordata > Ceratodontiformes > Ceratodontidae > Neoceratodus > Neoceratodus forsteri. The sequence goes on along the minus strand of CM057450.1, from coordinate 1,371,982,477 downwards.
GGTGCCACACCCCTCAAAGGGGGGCTTTATTGCCAGAACCCCACATGAGCCCTCATACTACACAGCATTTACTCACATGATGATACCACCAGTATTGATTAGTTTTGTGTATACTAGTTTTGCATTTTTTTTTTGTGTTTTTAGTTTGCACTGATCTTGGGTTTTACTGTACCTCTTTTGTTATTGACAGCCTTGTTAGTGCCTTACTCACCTTGCCTTTCTGTGACCTTAAACACTGCCAACCCAGCAATATTGAAGGGCCACCCTTGCTGGAGTTAATACTTAAACCTGGTATAGACCCCATGGATGGCACAAGCTAAACCTCTAAACCTGGCCTTCCTACATCCAGAACCCCACTCACTGTACAGGCTCCTGTATGGCTAACAGCCCAATCAGGTTCCTCACCTGAAACATTAAGTGGTGACAAACTGCCCAAAAGAGGCATCAAATCCTATGTCACCTCAGATCCTTGGGCTCTGACATTGCTTTTCTACAAGAAACCCACACAGCCACCAACAGGACCAACTTATGGAGGCAAGACTGGGTAGGCAAGGTCCTCTCCTCCAGAAATAGCTTGAAGACAGCAGGCACAGCTATCCCAGTTCGTAGGGTACTATACTATGTTTTTCCCCTCAGAGGTGATCAGAGACCCAGAAGGCAGATATGTCATTGCCAAAGGTGTCCTGGACCAAAAGGAGTCATACTGGTCTCCATCTATGGGTCCAATTCAGATGACCCACACTTTTATACAAGTATCATGGCCCACATAGTAGGGCTCGGTAGCCTCACAGCCATTGTGCGGTGACTGCAATGTTGTCCCAGACAACATGCTGGACAGATCGGGTAATCTCCAGAAAGGTCTCTCCTCCAATCAGAGAGGGGCCAAGGAGCTACAGTACACCTTGGATCTCCATGAGCTCTAAAGAAGAGCCCCATCAACAAGACAGGGACTATATATTTTGGTCTTCTGCCCATAACTCCCACTTGAGGCTTGATTAATTTTTCGTAAGTCAGGAGCTCCTGGAGTCTACCCTTAATAGTGAGATAGTGGCCAGAGTAATCTTGGACCACTCACTGGACTCTCTCCTGCTTACCACCACTGGTCTTACCCCAGAGGAAAGGCAATGGAGAGTTAACAAGTCCCTTCTTAAAGACCTCCACACCTTTGGAATTGTAAGTCAGGTTGTGGAGTGCTATTTCCAAGAAAATATCTTGGTCGCCAACATAGGATCCCCATGGGAAGACTTCAATTGCATGTTGAGAGGGGAGCTAATTTGACTAGTAGCAACCATAAAACAGAAAATGAATAAAGAGGGCAAACAGCTGCTAGCCCAGGTTAATCTCTGAATACTAATTTTTCCAATAGGTTCCCAGTCTTGCTCAAATTAAACATGGTGAGCAGGCGGAGTTCACTATCTTCAGCTCCAAAACAAAATATGTAGACCAGGGAGATAAGGCATGCAGATTAATAGCCATCAGAATCTAGCAGCAGGAATCCAGGAAAGCAATTTGCACAACCCACATTTCCCCCAGTGAAACCCACCTTTACCAACTCCAAGGACATAATGGTGGCTTTCCAGTCCAACTATGAAAACATATATGAGGCAGACCCCACAGCTGACCCTGCTGCCATTCAGGACTTCCTACAATCAGTTTGGCTTCTGCACCTGACTCAAGAACAACCCTGGGCACTAGCACAAAATATATCAGTAGCAGAGAAAGTCCATGTTAGTAAGATCCTCCCCACAGACAAAGTACAGGCACCTGATAGATTCTCAGTGAATGTTATAAAGCCATCATAGATGTGGTCTATCCATACCTTACCTCCCTTTTCAGCTATTACAAGCAACACATGTTCTTAGACCCAGCCTTCCAGGAAGCAATGATTACACTCCAGCCCAAACTGGAGAAAGACCCCAAACAGCTGGGCAGCTACAGACCAATCTCCCTCCTAAACATGGATATCAAGATTCTGGCCAAGGTACTGTCTACCAGAACCAACAAGGTCTGGCACACCTTGAATGGCCCAGAACAGGTGGGCTTCATGCAGGGTAGACTAGTAACAGACCAGCTGAGTAAACTCAGGCACATATTTGAATGCTTCCTGGGACTCCAGCCGATCGGTGGTCCTGATGTCCCTGGATGTGGAGAAGGCCTTTGATGGGGCCTCCTGACCTTATCTTTATGCTTCCGTCAAGGAGTTTGGTTTCCCACCGAACTTCATCGCCTGTATCCAGCTGCTATATTGCAGCCTCTTGGACAAGATCTTCTGTAATAGTGTCCTGTCATCCTGCTTTGCCCTCAATAAGGGAACTAATCAGGGCTGCCTTCTGTCCCCTTACCTATTCAGTCTTTATCTAGAGCCACTCACCAGACATCTCCTTCTCCAGCAGGAGGTCTAGAGCATCCCAGTAGGTAACAGCAGATACAAAATCTCCACATATGCGGATGACATCCTCCTGTACCTAGTGGACTCAGGTCTCGATCTCAGTGGCCATCAACTTACTCTCTCACTTTGGCAAGATCTCAGGTTACAAATTGAACCTGTCCAAAACCAACATAATGCCTTTAAATGAAGCCATGACAGGCACCAGACCTTTCAGTATGGCAGCACATGATTCCCAGATGGGTTGAGGTACCTGGGTGTTGCTATCCACATAAGCAAACACCTGCTGTTCTGTAAGAATCTAGACCCCCTACTACAACAGTTGAAGCAAAACCTCCTACAGTGGTCCACCCTATCCCTGACTGTCTGGGTCAGGATCAACTTAATCAAAATGAACATCCTGCCCCATGTACTGTATCCCATGAGTATGACAAGATCACTGATATCCACAACATGATACACTAAACTACAGGCCATCTTAAACTCATTCTTGTGGGCAAGCAAGAGACCCAGAATAGCATGCAAACAGTTGTCCCTTTCAAAGGTGAAAGGGAGCCTTCAGCTACCGGATCTCAGCAGGTACCATCTGGCTATACATGCTAGTCAATTCCTATGATGGACAGTGGGTTCCCCAGAATCCTCAGAGACTGGTTACTGGAAGTGCATGGAAGTGGATCTCTGCCAAATCAATAAGACTGACCTAAATGCACTTTTGAGCATTCCCTTTCGCAGACTGCCGCTGGCACTGAAATATAAACCAATAGGTACATCCCTTTTGGTGAGTAGACAACTGCACAGGAAGCTCAGCACCACTCCCATTTTAGACCCCATGCAAACCATCTCCCAGAATACCAGTTTCGGGATCAATGGACTACCAATCCCAAGGACCTTGCTAGGCTTCATGGATTGACTAGTATTGGGCTCCTTACTGAATGAGGGCACCATGCTGCCATACAATCACTTCATACAGACACATCCTGACACTGAACTATCAGTGTACTTGTACACACAGCTTCAGCATATGCTTGAGAAAAACCCTGGGCACCAAACCCTGGAACACCTCCAAATCTGCTGTGTGGGATGAGTTGCAGTCTTTGGCTGTTCAGAGGCATGTAGTATCCGGGGTGTACAAGAACCTAGCCATGCTCTCTGTTCCACATTGGGGGTGCAGGGATGTTAATGTGGTAAGGAATTTCCCACCATTGTTGGCACTGACCCCTAGACCGAAGATTGGGAGAGCATACACAGGTGTCTGAAATTTGACGCACTCCATCTAACTCAGTATAAAATCCTGCTCAATGCTTTCTACAACCCCAGAAGCTCCACAAAATGAGGCTCCTTGGCTTGAACAGCTGCACTAGGTGGGGGCCAAGCCATAGGGACCCTTAACCATATCCTCTGGGATTATGACAAAAGCCATACTTTTTAGGAGGAAATTCCAAGATGCATTAACCGATTGTTGGGTCAGGATGAAGCCTTTTCACCCCAAATATGCATCCTGGGTGTAGGTCTCAGCCCCCTGAAGGGCAAGGGTACACCACATCTCTCTCATAGCTTAGCTACCATGGCCAAAAAGGCCATCCTGAGGCAGTGGCTGGATAATGTCACTCTGTCATACCAGGAATGACATAATGCCATGCTGGAGGCTCTACTCATGGAAAAAAATGATCTGCTCACTTAGAAACTCTCTGTAAACATACTTTAGACAAAGGGGTCCACTCATAGCAGTATTATTGATCACAGAACCACAACAGTCCCCCATCAACCCACCCCTGCCTAGCACTATAATTCTCCCAGCAGCAGTTGAGTAAATAAAGATGGTGCAGGTCACAGAAAAGGCATCTGGCAAGAGGAGAAGCAGCACTAGAGTCTGAACAGTGCATGGATTAGTCCCCATTTTCAGAAGCACATCTCTCACCAGACTCCCCCCAACTTTTTTTTTTCTTCTTCAAGGCTGGCTTTTGCTTTCACTCAATCAGTATGTTGTAATGTATGTAGTAGGTAGTATGTAGTGTGTCTGAACCTTGTCTGTCTTTTATTTTCCAATAAAGTGTATCATTTAAAAAAAAAGGAAAATGTAATTTATGATGGAGCTAGTAGGAGAATGATGACAAAAAAAACATGATTTCTGAATTAACATATGATGAGTCATGAAGATAACAGTAAAAGCCATTATCTATTGAGTTTTAAGGTAGACAGGCATATGTTGAGGCTTATGACACACGGTGGCTGTACTGGCAATGGCCAGTCATACTGTTCCATTTGCTGTGCAGTGTGCAGGCAGGGAAGAAGGATATGTCATCCACATGCTGCAGTGATGCCTGATGAGAAAACTGTGATTCATCATGGAGGAAGTGGGAGAATGAATACAAGAAAACATGACCTCTAAATGAACATGTGGTGAGTCATGAAGATGACAATAAAAAGAGACTATTTATGTTGCAGCAAGGCAGACTGGAAATTGCCAATCCTGTGCATACAGGTGGTTGCTGTGGCACTGGCCAACTGTTTTGTCCAATACCATTTGCTGTACAGTGTGTAGACAGGGAAAAAGGTGGTGTCATCTACACACCACAGCGATGCATGGTGAGGAAAATGTGATTAATTATAAAGAAGGATTTTCTTCATGATGAAGAGGATGTGTTGTTTTCTGAAACCAGGGTCCTTCTATGTTTTTTCTTTTAATGCAATTATTTTATATTTAACTGTACTTATTTGCTAAGAAAACTTGATTTCAGTGGATTAATTTTGTATCTGTAAAATATTTCCACCCTTCACAGCATCTGTTGAATTTTTAGGTACTGTACAGTGCACTGGTGTTGGTGCAGAGAAGTACTTCCAGAGAGAAATTGACTTAAGCACCAGGTGGCTGGCAGTTGTAGGATACATTTGTTTTGGTCACTATGGAATGACATACCCTCATATTGCATTAGGCAGGACAGTAGATATGATATGTGAGCAGATACAATGTGATATACAGTAATATGACATAATATGTAACATATAATAAAATAACATAATCTGGTATGATACATTGTATGAGACAATGATACAATCAGATATCATAAATGGAGTCTGGTTGCATGCTTCAGGACTGGAGGATGGCACCTGTGATGCCCATTCATAAAAGTGGGACCAAAGATGAACCAGGGAACTATAGGCCAGTCAGTCTCACCTCCATCATGGGGAAACTCTTGGAGTTTACCTCAAGGAGAGGCTAGTAGCCTTTCTGGAGGAGAATTGTCTCCAAGATAACAGACATCATGGGTTTGTCTCTGGTAGATCCTGCCAGAGAAACATAGTTGACTTCTATGACTGGGTAACAAGGGCAATTGGAAGGGGCCAGGCAGTGAATGTCCTGCATTTGAACTTTAGCAAGGCCTTTGATTCAGTGCCACATGGGAGGTTTGTAAGCAAGCTGGGGTGCCTGGGGGTGGAGGAGATGATAGTGGGGTGGATCAAAAACTGGCTGAGAGATAGTCAGTAGAGGGTTGTTGTAAGGGGAGAACTCTCACCTCCAAGGGCTGTGACAAGCAGGGTCCCACAGGGCTCATTGCTGGGTCCAGGGCTGTTTGGCATATTTATTGCTGACATAGCAGCTGGAGTTAGCAAAAAGATGAGCCTGTCTGCAGACGACATGTAGATAGGAGCAGAGGTGGACAACACAGAGGGGTGGCAATGTCTGCAAGAAGACCTGGATAAACTTGAATACTGGTCATACACATGGCAGCTGGATTTCAATGCATGGAAGTGCAAAGTTATGCACTTGAAAGCAAAGAAACACATGTATTCCTACAGACTGTGGGGAGGGGGTACAGTTATCCACTACAGAGGAGAAGGATCTTGGGGTGCTAATCATGGGGCAAATGAACCATTCGGCACAGTGCAGGAAGCAGCAGCCAAGGCCAATAAGATGTTGGGGTGTATAGCCGGGGGAATCACCTCAAGGAGGAGGATGGAGGTTATCTTACCACTGTACAGGTCACTGGTCAGACCGAATCTGAGGTACTGCATGCAGTTCTGGCATCCCTACTTGAAGAAGGATGTCAAGATGCTGGAGGGAGTCCAGCGCAGAGCGACCCAGATGATCACAGGAATGGAGGAAAAATCCTACAAGGAAAGACTGAGGGAGCTCATAATGTACTCCCTGGAGGAAAGGAGGGATAGAGGAGATATGATTGAAAACTTTGAATATATGAGAGGCATTGACAGGGTTAGTACAGAGGGAATTTTTAGATTAAAAGAGGGAGAGACTCTAGGAGGCACAGTCTGAAATTGGAGGGGGGAAGGTTCAAGAGGAAACTGAGAAGACACTTCACAGAAAGGGTGGTGGCTGGGTGAAACGAACTGCCGGAGGAGATGGTATGATTGAAGTCAGTGGGCAGTTTTAAGAGGGGGTGGGACAGGGTCAGGGAAATGGTCACTACGGTACAGGGTAGGGGGGAAATTGCAGAGTAAAAATCTGATAGTTGCACAATTGAGCAGACTCAATAGACTTTAGGGCCTGTATCTGCTGGCATTTTTTGTATGTTCATATGAGAAGATATCCAATATAATCTTACATTATTATTATTTAGTCTTTGTTCACCAGGAAAGAAGGCCTACACAATAATGCCTATTTTCAGCCTTGTCATGGGGACAGGGCTATGGATGCAAACCAACTGAAATGGAACCTTATTAAGCTATTGGTGACATTTTTAGTGAATGAGGGAAATTTGACCACGACACTGGGGAAACTGCCCTACTCTCCACCTACTCTCCAGTGGAGGGTGGTGGTGCTGTGTGGCTGTTTTGTTGCTTGCAAGATGGCTGACCCTGGAGCAGGTGAGGAAGAAGGGGGAGGTAAATTGTTACTGATGATCCTGCTTTTGCTAGTGACATTGCAACTGGCAAAATCTACTGTAGTTTATGAAGTCAGTTCTGAAACTCCTGACTTGTCCCAGTGAGAAACATATTTTGCACAAAGACACACCAGTACCTGTGATTCCTAGTATGGATGCACCTTTGCAGTGTGCAGTAGCCGTAGAGCCCTAATCTAAAGAGCTTAAGACCAAATCCAGTTCTTCAGACAAGTTTCTTCCAGCTGAGATGTCAGGAAAACATCCTTTACTTCTGAAATTGCTGGCTGATAAGGAAGCTGCCATAGCTGTGGTAAGCAATGATGAACTGAAGGGAAAAGTGGAACTATTGATGGTGCAGCTTCCTTTGAAAACTCCTGTGCAGATACTGTCAGCTTCACAGCTGACAGTGTCAAAGCCAGTGGACAGATGTGGAAAATAAGCTGGGGCTCAGCAAGGGCTGTCTTTCTCCAATGCTGCCCGGCACCTCTGTGTGGTCTAAAGAGCAAGCACTGATGGCAGTGAGATGGGAGAAGGTGGCAGATGAGGAGTGATTCCCAAAGAAACAACTAAGGGCCCAGGGCCAATTGGCATTAGGTAGACAGGTAAGCCCACTCCCCCAGGAGCATTCCAGTAGCAAAAGGGTCACTCTATCATGTAGCAACATAACTACAGTAAACCCAGACCACAATTGGTGCACAAATCTGTGATCAACAATAGAGCTGGGAAGGTTAACTCAGATTTAGCTTCCCTGTATAAAAGCCAAATACCACAGAATGGGCTTTCTGTAGCTTTGCATCAAGTGGCTTCAATTTCATGTAACCCAGTCCCTGAAAAAAAAGACTCAAATAGAGACTTCAGCTGTCCATGAGAAGTCTCTCTCTGCTGAGTGTGTCCTGGATAAGGGAGAAAGCTCCACTATGGTGCAAAGTACTCCACCTTAACTGCATGTTTCTTGGGGGGAAGACACCAAGCTATAGTAGATTCCTGCTGATAACCTAATGCCCGAGTCTGTACTTCAGGAGATTGGGAATGAGGTTGCAGTGACAGAACTTAATGTGGACAGTTTTGATGTAATGCTGTTTAACTCTGTTATGTGGGGGGGGGGGGGAAGAAATCCCTCCTCATAGGTCATATGTAATTCGGACATTACTGAAGAACTCAGTGCAATTTACTGCTTCAGATTTATATGCTTTTATCCACACCTCTTGAGAAAAAAATGATAATGTCATTTTTAAAACTGTCAAATATTTGGACCACTTTTAGGCTCAATATATCACCTTAAAAGACATCTGTTTGTTGTTCTTATTTCTGGCTATCCCTTTCACATAAATCTGATGTTAAAGTAATCACAGTTTAAGTCATGAATGAAGAAGTTAGTGTTTTTGACATCTCATATTGGCATAACCAGAGATGTGAGGTCCTGGATGCCCCAGCACCCATATTGGATGGGGAAAATGTGTGGACAGGGGTCTGAAAAGTCAGGATAAAACTGAAATATGCAGAAAAAGGCCTTAGTCACCTCTCTAAAGGTTTCTTAGGTGAGGATAGAGGGGTTTGCTTTTACCCAGGTCAGGCTTGTTTCAAAAGTGGGTTACCCACTCATCGCAATAATGCTTGTCACCAGCAAAAATGTGGGTTATGCCTTATGTATGGACACAGTAATGAATCCTGTCTGAATCCTTTCCAGAGCAGTCTCTGTGAGAAGAATGGCCACTCTCTCAGAAATTACCCTTGAGCCTCCCATAACAGGGATGGTTGTATTGACCAAGATCAGTTAATCGGGAAGGATCAGTAGGCAAGACCACCAATAAGGCCAACTGAGCTTTCTAATTGTTTCTCAGGTAGGTGAACACTCTCCTGAGACCCCTGACCACCTGATGACAATACTCTTTAAGCAGAGAAGGGTACCCTAATGACAGACCTTTCAAATGAAAATGCTGTCCTGGTGTTCCCAGAGAGGGAGACATAAATATTCCCATTGCCAGTGGCAAGTCCTTTGCTCAAGGACCCACCACAGGACCCTGGTCCCATTCCAGAAGTTGCTGTGCCATAAAATGTCCCCACCACCACCACCTTCATCGCCACTTGAGGTAGATACTCCAAATTCCCTCTCTTTGGGGATGTGAAAATGTTTCCAGCTCCTGGGGAAAAAAAGAGGTCATAACCACAATCTTAAATCTGTTAAACCTGCACCTGTCCCAGTATCCAAGAGATACATAGCTTAGCGTAGGAAGAAAAGGTGGGGGGAATGGAGGACGAGGATGAGGACTCAGAGGTCTGCTCAGTATGCTCACTGTAGGATATCTCCTCTGACCAGGAGAACTTCCTGGCTGAGGTTTCCTCAAAAGAACAAAAGAACTAGAACCAGGTCCCAGTCTTAAAGGGTTGGGGGATTCATTTTGAGACAGATTTGTCAACTTTTTCTTCTTCTTTGTTACATGAGTTTATTAACTGTGACTTCTAGTGACATGAACAACATAATGTCACTCAAAAAAAGTCTCACTACCCTTTTTCTCCTGCAACAGCAACCTGTGGATGTCATTCTAGTGTAAGATACTAGATTAAAATCCAAAATGTGAATTCATGAGTGCTCAAGCACGATGGACAGCAGGTCTTTCCTTTTGGTCACTGGTGAAAGATCTGTTTAGATGGGGTGGAGATTTTGCTAAGGAGTATGAATTGGCATCTTGTATTGCTTTTAGGCATCATCCCAGGCAGAGTATTGGTGAGAGATGTTAATAGGGGAGCTACAAATGAGGATAGTTAGTATTTCTGCCCTTCATACTAAAGCTTCACGTATTGTTATGTTTAAGGAAATTTGTTTATGCCCCACAGACCAAAGCTTCACATATTGATATGCTTAAGGAAATTCATCCTTTCTTATTCACTTCAAGAATGGTAATCCTGGTGAGGGGTATTTAATTTTTGTATTCTTCATGTTGCAGGAGCTAGGCGGAAAAAGAAAATTTATAGTGATTCATATTTCTTACTTGAAATGGTCACCACAATGAGTTTGAAGGATGCATACTGAATCCTGCACAACTCAGGAGGTTATACTTTCTTAAAAATGTACAGTTACTTCCAGGATTGACTATAAGTTTGTATCTTGTGCTTTGCGAGTTGAAACAGCTATTACACAACTTATTGAAACATCAGACAATATGTTAGTATAAATGTCTTGCTCAACTATGGCCTCCTCACTAAGGAATAAGGGCGCATGGCATTTGAATAGCACCTTATTGTCTGAAGAGTGACTGAGTGCATAAAAAATGGGGCAACTCTGGCAAGCTAGGTTATCAGTATAGTGTGCATACAACTTAACTGTTAACTGGTTGGAAAATTCCAAAAAAAGACTCCAGGACATTACTTCCACAGATGCAAAGTTGCAAGAGAAACTGGTCTACTTATACATTGAAGAATTCCTCCACTCCTTCAACTTTCTCTCCCCCTTCTGGTCTGGTTTTAGGATAGATACCTCCACTAACATCTCCCTGCTTAGGGTAATTGATTCCATCCTCTCAGGGATGGATCAGGGGCATGTCACATGGCCATTTTCACTTGACCTGGCAAAGCTTTGATTCGGTGTCCCATTCTCTCCTCCTGAATAAGCTGAGCAACGATGGCCTCTCAGCCCCCACTGGCAACTGGTTCAGATCCTCTTTCATGGTCAGTGGTCAGTACAGTAAGAAGGCACACTCTCCCCACCACTCTCTATCCAGTCCAGTGTCCCACAGGGCTCATTCCTGGTTCCAATCCTATTCTCGATCAACCTCAATGACCTCCATTCTTTCTGTGCCAACTCGCATATTCATATGTATACAGATGACAGAGTCCTCTACACCTCAGGTCCCACAAGTGGTTTTATGGAAGTCCCACTCCAGTATGACTTTCACAATGTTCTGTGCTGTTTCCAGGCCAACCAGCTCAGGGTTATACAAAACAACTTTGTGTTTATGACCTTTGGTACCATTCAGAAATTGGCCCAGCTCCCTCCCTCCCTCCCAGTTTTATCCATGCTAGATGGCTACCAGCTTAATGCTGTCTCAACCTTCAAATACCACAGTGTGTGGTTAGATAGCTGGCTTCACTTCTCAGCTCACATCAACTTTCAGACTTTCTATAGATACACTAGTGAAAGAAGAAAGTCCGGGGGGGTATTGCAAATATCAAAGGGGATAAGGGGGATCATGTGGAGGAGGACCAAGGAAAAGCATCTATCCTAAATAGATATGTTTGCTCAGTATTTACTGAGGAGAAGGTAGGGCAGGGCCCACAGCTCAGCACCATGGACACAGGGGGGAGGGAGGTGTGCACTTGTCCTTCACAAAAGAAAGGGTCCTACAAGAGATTGCTAAACTCAGGGTGGACAAGGCAATGGGACCTGATGGCATACATCCCAGGGTACTAAATGAGCTAAGGCGAAACTAGCAGAGCCATTAGAAGAACTGTTTAGTGAGTCTCTGAGCACAGGAGAGGTCACTGAAGACTGGAGAAGGACTCATGTGATCCCGCTCCACAAGAGTGGTAGCAGGCAGGAGGCAGGGAACTACAGACCAGTCAGTCTTAACTCAGTAGTGGGCAAGATTATGGAAGCACTCCTTAAGGAAAGGATAGTGCAACACCTGGAATCCATAGGCACACAGGATCTAAGACAGCATGGGTTTACAACAGGAAGGTCCTGTCAAACTAATCTCATAGATTTCTTTGACTGGGTAACCAGAGTGGTGGGCCAAGGGGGTGCAGTTGATGTCGCCTACCTTGACTTCAGCAAAGCTTTCAATACTGTTCCACATCGGAGATTGATTAATAAGCTGGGTAGGCTTGGGGTGGGTCAGAAGTTGGTCAACTGGGTGGCAGACTGGTTGGCGGGCAGAAAACAGAGAGTGTTGGTAAATGGTATACAGTCTGAAGAAATGCAAGTCACAAGTGGGGTACCTCAGGGATCAGTCCTGGGGCCAGTCCTCTTCAATATCTTCATCAGTGACATTGCAGATGGACTGGAGGGTAAGGTTTGTCTGTTTGCAGATGACACCAAGATCTGCAACAGAGTAGATGATCCAGATGGGGTGGGCAGAATGAGAAGAGATCTGGATAAACTAGCACAATGGTTGTAAGAGTGGCAACTTGGGTTTAATGCAAAGAAGTGCAAGATCATGCACATAGGGAAGAGAAACCCTGAAGCCACCTATAGGTTGGGAGGGGAGTTGCTGGCAATCACAAGGAAAGAAAGAGACTTGGGCATCATCATCACAGATGGCTTAAAATCATCCAAGCAGACCATTAAAGCAGTAGGCAAGGCTAGAGGGATGTTGGGGTGTATTAACAGGAATATCGCAAGTCATAAGAGGGAGGTAATAATCCCTCTTTACAAGACACTGGTTAGGCCCCATCTGGAGTATTGCATACAGTACTGGAGGCCACACCTTCACAAGGACATTAACCAAATTGAGGCAGTCCAGAGAAGGGCAATCAAAATGGTGCAAGGACTGCATCAGAAAACATATGAGGACAGATTAACAGAGCTCAGTATGTATACCCTAGAGCAAAGGAGGGAGAAAGGTGATATGATCGAAACATCAAAACATCTTAAGGGCATTAACAAGGTGAAAAAGTTTGACATCTTTCAATACAAGAAAAATAGCAGGACAAGACGACACAGCATGAGATTAGAGGGAGGCTGATTAAGGGGTAATGTGAAGAAGTTCTTTTTCACAGAAAGGTGGTGAATGCATGGAACGGCCTACCTCTGAAAGTGGTGGCTATGAATACAGTGCAGGGCTTCAAACATTCATGGGATAAGCATAAGGGAACAATACAGATAAATATGAATAGACAGGCCATTGACAGAGTAAAGGCCTATGGCACACTCATAAGGTAGACAAAGTGAGCAGACTGGATGGGCCTTGCCATCCTTATCTGCCGTCAGCTTCTATGTTTCTATGTTCTATGTTTCAATGCCATCCATGCCAAACTCTGCTCCAAACTCAGAGCCCTGTTAAGCAATTAGAAATGCATCTCTTCACTGATCCTCCAGGAGTTAGTCACCAAAATGGTTCCTTCTGGTCTTTGGCTAGATGGATGCAGTCTATGGCAATGCCCCATCCACCTCCTTGGCCAATCATGACACCCTCTGCTACTCCTTCTGCTACCTTGCTATCAACTTTTCTTCTCACACCCACCACTGCTCCCTTTATTCCTTCCTATCCATCTATCCTCCCGCTCCCAACACTTTGTCAACTCCTCAGTGCCTCCTTCATCTCTAAATACTGGTGAGAGTCCCTCCACTCCTACTTATTTTTTCTCATCTCATCCATGTCCTCCTCCTCCTATTCCTTGCGCTTCAAGGATCTGCACACTTTCTTTCTTCCCCACCTACACTCTTCACTTGAAAAATCTGCTTTATCTTACCATTTACCAATGCTCTGTAATCAGCTAACATCCGCTATCTGTCTCTCTTCCTCTCTTCACTCCATTAGACATTAATTAAAACTTCTCCCTCCTTTCCCTCATTCCTGCTTACCTACTTTCTAAACCCATTCTTATCTTTCCTGACCACACCTATTACTGGCTCTGCATCCCTTCATCTGGGTTCCTCTGCACTTTTAGATTTACCTTATTTGCACACTTGTTTTGATTCAGCACATTGTTTACTGGATATTCTGTCATAATTTGTGGCATTACAGTCCGTTATAGCACTACAACGTATGCACTTTATGTCATTATGTTGCAATTATCATTATTAGCCTAATTTACATTTCTTTGTACCTGTGTTTTCCTTTTCCCTTTTCCCTGGGTCACACATGGAAATAAGCCTTGCCTTAGTGTGCCTCTCCCACTCAGATTTTCCAATAAATAAATAAGATATCTTTCCAACAGTCCACCTCTGGTTTTTTTGTTTGTTTCTATTTTTATCCCCTACTCTTCTGCCCCCATCTGCTCATACCCCCAAGGTCTTTCACCTCGATATCTACCAGTACTTACCAGCCAGCAAATACCCTAAGGGCTTGCCCCCCCTGGCAGGGCCAGGGCTTCCTCCCCCCCCCAGTGGAGTCCCCTAATCATTACTGACTAGAGCTGGATCCAGTAATTAGGCCAGCAAGCCCAGCTAGTCATGTGCAGAGCCTGTGATGATCTGAATGAAACCCTGACACTGGAGGTTGATTTCCATATTTTTGCCCCCGGGGAGGTGTGGCATTCAGTGACACCAGGGTGGGTAGTGTACACTTCCATGACCATCACATTAGCATCTGCCCTTCCTCTCTTACCCCTATCTATGCAGTCCTGGAAGCATATCCCCGAAGTCAACCACCAGGGGCCAGGTGAACACCAGGCTCTACAGACCCACTCCGGAGGATGAGAGCAGTCCTCTGGAAGTTTGATCCTTCTCCTCCTCCTCCTCCCTGTCACCACTGTTGGGTTGTAGTCCCAATTAAATAGACTGATTGATTTACCTTTCTCACAGAAAATTGGGCAATTATGCAGCTTAGATTAAGTTGATAAAGGAAGCCATGAAAAACTGTCCATATGACAGGGCCTTTTTCTTACAAGTATACTGTAGTTAAAGTTTGGAACACATGGAAACAGGTAAACTTTCAATGTTTTTAAAGGTTGCCAAAACAGGGTAGAATCTTAGGCCTTTTCTGTATTCGCTAAGCAAATGATTATTTGACATCACAATTGCCTGAGATGATGCATAATACTGATTCTTATGTGGCTAATTGTTCTCCCCCAATGCTACCATGGCAGTTCCACAGTTTCTTCAACAAATGCACAGGCCAGCTTTGTAGGATTTGGACAGGTCATCCCTTATTAACCCAATTATGGTTTCTGAAGTTTTGGAGGCTATTAAGGCATAAAGGAGAAATTCATCCCTTGGGTGTGATAGAGTACTTTCAGAATTTTATAAAAACTTTTTGACCCAGCTAGGACCCCATTTAGTGGAGGTATTTAATTGTATTTTGGAGACTGGGGCAATATCTGACTCCTCATTCGTGGCATTGCTAATGATTTTTTTGTATCAAAAAGGGGACAAAGTATGCTTCGATGTGCTTACACAATTGGATGAGATATGATATAATGCTTGTGTAATTTGATTATTTTGTGGCTTTCTTCTTCACCATCCATGGGATATACAATCCTATAGGGGTACAATGCAAGTAACCCTAGAGGAGGGTTCCCCCCCACAGATGACGTAGAAATGATTGCGTTGGCCAAAGGTATGTTAGGAAGAAGCCCACAGGTAAGAGAGACGAGCCAGTGGAGGAGGAGGAGGGGTGGATGTTGGGAACCAAAAGTGAATTCTGGGAGAGTCCAGGATGAGTGACCTTTTAAGCTCAATGGGGGAGTGACGTTGTTGCTCCACCCATCGAACCTCAGGCTTAAAGCCCTCCCATTCAATGTGCTTATGCAACCAGATGAGATATGATATAATGCTTGTGTAATTTGATTATTTTGTGGCTTTCTGCATCTCTATCCATGGGATGTACCACCCTGTAGGGGTACGATGCAAGGAACCCTAGAGGTGGGTTCCCCCCTACAGGTGCCACGGGAATGATTGCGTCAGCTAAAGGTAGGTTAGGAAGAAGCCCCAAAAGAATACCCACAGTACTGAGCATCGAAGAGGTGAGGATGGTGAATGAGTGAATTCTAAGAAGATAAAGGTGGACTTCCTTATGAGAGATGAGAAAGCCGAGGGCCACCATCCACCTCCATCCAACAGTGGAAGCTAACTAAGTAAGCTAAGAAAGCACTAACTAACTATTATTATGACCATTGGCAAGAGGAGAGGAGAGGAAAACCCCCTCTGAGGAGGAAAACTCTGGGGATCCAAGGCCTAGGTCGCCTTCCCTCCAGGCTGAAGACGTTTGATTTTAAGAAGACGTTCGACCGGGGGACATATGTCGGTGAAGAGAAGGATTCATTAAAGAGAAGGATATGAGTAGGGAAGATGATGACAGAATAGGGGAAACCCCAAAAGAAGGCATAGATTGAAGAAGGAAAATGAAGTAGTGATGAAGACTGAAGAAGATGATCACTGCAGGATGGCAGCTCCAGGGAGAGGTATGTATCCAGATGCGGTTTGAGAAAGATAAAGACTGAGGATGATGAGGATCACTGTTGGTGTGCAGCAGGGTTGATGAGGTAGCATAGGAGTCAATGATAGGAATGCTCGAGGAAGTGATGTAAATAGATTACGGATGAGTGACGGAAGACCAGAGTCATGAACCTGTAGATATAGGAGAACAGAGGGAAAGCCATGAAGGCTGGAACAGTGAAAGTGAAGTACAAAATGGATGATGGTACAATAAATGAAGGAAAGCCAAGAAGGCTGATGCATGTATAGGTGAGGTATGGACTGGAATGATGTACAATAGAGAAAGGAAAGGGAACAGGTGCTGATGAAAGGACGAAGAATGGTAGGGATGTCAGGTGAAGTCAGGATAGGATCATCCATTGCTGTTCAGCCGGAGTCAGTCGGATGAGAAAAAGGTGCTAGGATAAGGAAGGTAAAACAGGAAGGTACAAGGGGAGATTGAAGCCATGGAGGCTGGTACAGAAAAGTGAGATATGAAAGGTTGAAGGACAGTAGGGAAGTCGAGTCAAGGCAGCAGGGACTCTAGAGGGATATGCTTGAGTGTGCAATGCGAAGGAGTGGACCCATGTAGATGTCAGATGAGTAAGGGGTCAGAGACTGTGAAAATGATGTGGATGTGAGTGATCATTGTTCAGGTTCCATTTTGCTCTGAAGAGGAATAAAGAAAATATACAGGGGTGCAGAGAGACAAGGCAGCACGAGCGGGGAAGGTGATGGTAGGATAGGGAAAAAAAAACAACAGAAATGCACATGCCAGGGTTTGGAAAACTGAAAGCCCCATAGATATGGGAGCAGAGCAGAAGCGAGGGCCAAGGATAGCAGCACCCCAAATGGAGACAGGTGTTACTGAGGGTCTTAATAATGAAGAGTCATGGTATCAGACACAGGAACTCAGAAAACAGGGAACCAAACTGATAGAAACATACCTTAGCACGCTACAGCTATAAGTGGTGTGGGAGAGGCATGGTAGGCTGAGCACTATGTATGCCAGGATTGTCCTGGTAAGTCCAATGGAAGTGAAGCCACATACAAATTCTGTCACGAATGATTTCTATGAAACCACATAAAGATACACAACATTGCAGTAAGGAGAACAAATAAGTGAGCAATTCAGAAAATAAGGAAGGAAAACACAAGGAGCTGGAGTCCTCACCTGTGACACCAACAATCCAATGAAAAGAACGATCAGGACTGAAAGAAAATTAGCTGAGCCCCAATACAAGTATCATGGTAAGATGGCATCCACTGCCTCGATCAAACAAACTAGCTCTGGCCCTGAAGCTGTAGTATTCCTGTGTGATCCTTCTCCTGGGGCATCTGAAAATGCCAAAGAGTCATGAAGTTGGAAGGCTGGTGTGAGGACCGTCAACCCAGAGAGCCGGCAAGAACAGCAGCAGGCAGGGAAAGGGAACCAAGATTAGGAGAGGCAGGAAGGGACATCCAGAATGGAGAAAGAGTGAGCCTGTGATGGCAAACACTGATGAGATGAAGCAGGAGCGGCAAAGGACCACATGACTAGCACCAGAGAGGAGGACCGGGTGAGTCGGCAGACCCAGAGCAGGCAAGAGACAGATGGAGAGTGGAGCAGCAGACTAGATGCCAGAGGATTACTGGAGCACTCCAGGAGGAAGGCGGGACCAAAATAGGAAGGAATGGAGACCATCTGGGAGGGGGTAACTGACATGGGTGGCTAAAATGGAGCACTGAATGATGATGGCATGCCTAGAAGGTGGACTTAGAGCCTTGGAACAGAGGACCAAAAATAGGAGAGGAAGCTCAAACAAAACATGAGCAAGGTAAATGGAGCACTGGAATGCCCAAGGAATGAGGCAGGGAATGGGGAGGAAGGAAGGAAAGGGCAGGAGAGGAAGGAAGGTAAAAGAAGGAGCAAAGGAGATACATATGGGGAATGCAAGGGGGAACAGAAGGGTGGGGAATCGGAGATGAGCAGCAAACAGTCATGTAACGTAGTGTCTGAGAGCCGAGAAAGGTGAATCAGAGATAGGGTTGGCAAAGGGAGCAACAAGGATACACAGAGGAGAAACAGCCGATGCATCCTCCAGCTGCAATGAAAAACTAATCCTGGGAGAGTCCAGGTTGAGTGACCTTTTAAGCTTGATGGGGGAGTGACGTTGTTCCTCCAACCATCGAACCTCGGGCTTAAAGTCCTCCAGTAACTGGCGACCCATATGTCTTGTTAAAGTGGATGAAAAAATTATGCCTAAAATTGTTGTGAAAAGATTACAGAATTTAGTAGAGAAAATCATTTCATCTCACCAGGCCTGTGCTATGCCAAACGGAACAATGCAGGACAATTTCTTGAACATAAGGGACATTTTTGAAAGAGGAGCAAAAGTTTCAGCCTCAGATTATGCTACAGTATATCCCTTGAATAAGAAAAGGCATTTGACAAAGTCTCATGAATATCTTTCTCAAATGTTAAAATACTATGATATCCCACCTACTTTCATTGATTGGATAGAAAGTATATATAAGAACACATGCATTTGTACTCTTTTTAATGGATGGGTGTGTAGCAACTTGAGGACTTTTAAAGAAGTGCAACAGGGATACTCTCATTATCCCTTACTCTATGTTTCTGGGATTGATCCCATTCTGCATAGTCTGAATACGCACATTAAAATTCCAGGTGTTAAAATGAGTGATGGTAAACCTTTAAGGAATATTTTGGCATATGTAGATGACATTAGTTTGCTTTTACAGGATGAAACTACCGGTTCATCCCTGGAAATTATATTGTATGATTTTGCTCAGGCATCTGGCTTTTTCATCATTAAGGCCCAAAACAGGAGTGTTTATTTGGTACCTGGTCAATATAGCACACTTGAAACAGCACAGGAATAAGCATGCTGCAGAAACTGCTAACAAAATGTACAGTGACAGTGTTTTTACAGCATTCAGGAATAACTGCT
Organism: Neoceratodus forsteri; assembly: GCA_016271365.2. Classification (NCBI taxonomy): domain Eukaryota; kingdom Metazoa; phylum Chordata; order Ceratodontiformes; family Ceratodontidae; genus Neoceratodus; species Neoceratodus forsteri. Next base: position 1,371,963,223 of record CM057450.1, on the reverse strand, counting down.
ACCCCTATTTTAGTACGTTTTGATGTGGGAGTGTCAAGGAAGCTGCTGGTGCAGTGCCTGGTTGAGCCGTTCCCATGGTGGAGTGGCTAGGGCACCAGTACCTGGCACCACAGGGGACCTGGGTTTAGTTCACCCCAGATCCCATAGCATTGCAGCTTTTCTTGTTTGTTTAAAAAGTGATTTTTCTCCCCTCCGGTGTTTTGCCTCATCCCCAAAATCCATACCCACTCAGAGTTAGTTATATTTTGTCCAGATGGTGTGGTGGGTGAAGTCCTCCATGTCAGGGGGTGCAGGGGGTTGGAGCCCCCCCAAAAAAGATAGTACTGTTTTTCTCCATAGTGTGTACTGTTTCTGTTGTGGTCGGTGTTTTCCCAAACCTTATTTCAGTGCACACCATTTTCCTTGTGGCATTCTTTCATGCCCTGTTTTGTCCGCAACATTATGATACCTTACCTGTTTATTTTCAACAACACTAAAGCAAAGTTGTTGATATTGCTAATATTGAAACTGACGCAGCTTATATTGAAATGTTAGGAAGTCATTTTGGGGTGCATGATATGCATATACTGAGTTGGGAATCCCACCTGAAAACTGCAGGGGGCCTGTTACAACAAAGGAAGACATGAGAAATGTAAAACAAAAAAGTGGGGTTTTCTTATAAAGTCCTTACTTATCCCTTGTTTTTGTATGTTAGTTATGTTTTTTAACCCCCTATTATTTTTGAGGCAAAACTTTACAGTATTTTTTTACGTCTCTTTGGGGAAGGCATTTGAACCCTGTAAAGAGAGGAATTACTTATTTGCCAATAAATAAAGAGGAGTTTGGGATGATTACCCCACTTTTTTATACAGCATCTTTTTTTTTTCGATATCCAGAAAACTTTGAAAGGGAATACAGACTATAGGTTCCCCTGTTTCAGACGTGATTAACCCCCTTTTTTACTGAACTGGCAAATGGAAAAGGTAGGGTTACCAGCAAAGAACTCAAGTAATAGACCTCTATGTTATGTTTTGACTGCTTTCACAAAAAATAAGGCAATTGAACTTGCCATTGCACTGTCTGAGTTGCATACAAGAAAATGATTATTTGATTCTACAATATTATGGTGAATAACTTCTACATTCCTTCATATTTTCTGAAATTGCCCGGTAGTACACACGAACATTGCCCTGGGGCTTCTCAATAGTAATAAAGCACCCAAACAAATATGGGACTTTTTGTGGCTGAGCATGCCTGGTTATATGGGTGTGAAAGGCTCTTTAAAACATAAGAGCATTGATGAAAGAAACTGCCCCCATACTGGCTGCAAGACAATTCTAGAAGCACAAGAACATTTTTTTATTTCATGACCTTTGGTTCAAGGATTTTGGTTTGTATTTTACTGGTCAAGGGACATTGCCTAAGATGGAACGAATCCCGTATGATTGCTTCATTTTTGGTTTACAACTTGAAGGATGGCATAATATGGATTCTGAAATATTAGGTGTCTTTTTTACAATTTGTATTTCTGGCAAGAATGCTGTGCATTTTCTTTACAACAGAAGACTACCTTTTGGTGAAATACTACAATTGATTACAGTTGCCTTAAGCAAAGTCTGTCACAGGGATGTTGATAACCTACCAGCAATCATGGTAGACAAGTTGTGAGGAATAATTACTAAGAGGCTCAAACTTACTGTATATGAGTTATGGAATTGTGTTTATCGCAGAGGTGACCAGACTGTTTTGCTAACTAGTGGGTTTGTATTGCTTTGCCTTATTTTCTCATTTTCCTTCCAATTAAATATCTATATATGGTTTTGGTTTATTTTTTCTTGGCATTTGATTGGTGTACTGTGATATGAGTATGTTTTATTAAGTGGCTCAATACAAGTAACTCAATAAAACCACTTGTAGGATAAGCGAGTGCTGCAAAATAGTGAGGAGTAGGTTAGAGAGAGAGTTTAGAAGTGAACTGCACCCACTACACTCACAGGAAGAAGATGAGAGGTGTAGTTTGGCCAAGCCCTGCCAAGATGGCCATTTGGTGTAGCACCTAGAACCATCATCAATGAAACTCAAGGACCTGAGTTTGAGTCCTGGTACAGGACAACATTTTCTTTGTCCCTGGCTTTTCTTTTTTTTCTGAAGTCCCCCCGTTGATAATCCTTAAGTTGGGGGGTGTGGGGGCTGTTATTTTATTTTGTTCTAGCTAGAAAATGTAGTGACCATCACTGTTTGTGGTGGTCGCTCTAATGTTCATCATTGTTTTGACGTCAGGTGGTTTTTGCAGTGCTGTTGTTGGTCAGCAAGATATAATACTGGCCCTTATCACATAAAATGCATTTGAACCATTTAGACTGCATGAAGATTGATCATTTTTATATTTCCTATGTTTGCTTCTTTTTGGTTTTTTATTGTTTATTTTTGATCTTATTGTTCAGTTCTAATGTGTTTGATATTTTGCAATAAACAATTCTCTTACTCTTGCTGAAGGTAGAGTACCTCTAGCCAAATAGACCTTTGGTTCATTTTAGCCAGTCTTCCTTTAGCAAAAGCTGAGGTAAGATAGGTAGAAACTTCAAATACCAAAACAGCATGATTTTTTAACAGATTCAAAAGAACTGATAATAGGATGAGGGATTAGGAAAATGAATACTTCTCTTTTAAATAATGAAGTAATTAAAACAAAGTGGGTACATTCAATCATGGCTAACCAGTCTGTGCTATGGATATTTGACAATCCTGTTGAATAGTGGGAGGATACAGGAGTAACATCACAGTCATTTCAAAATCAATCCTACAGAATTAAAAGAGATATGTAGTTCAAATATCTATATTTAAAAGTCTAATTGCATAAAGTACTATTACTAGAAAGTGAAAGGAAGGGGAACTGTGCAAACCAAATCATAATTTTAAAACAAGAAATGAGACCCTACCAAAGCAATAGAATGTCATCTTTAATATTAGACTAAAAATCTGAAATACAAGAAAATAAGTTACCAGGTAAACCAATTAGATACTAGAGCTGCTGGTAGAACACTTGAAAGTAGATCATACAGGGGTGGCCAAATTATAGAGGGTAAAACCAGGACAGATAACAAGGAAATTATGAACATAACTGGCTGTTTTATGACCTCAACCTTTAGTACACATTTTAACTCAGAATCAAGCCAAACAGAAAGATTATTGAATACATGTAACTCGTCAACATTATCAGAAGGGAGTGGAAGTATAATAACAAAATCCTCACAAGAGGAAATATAAGCTGCAATTAAAACATTAAGTAAGGACACTGCCCCAGGTAGTGATGATCTACTGCAGAAGTATATAAGTGAATGTCAGAATAAATTTCACTGGAATTGATTATAATGAATGATTGTATCCCAAACTGTCCAGAATCATTTGAAAAGAAATAACAAGGCATGATATTTTATTCTGTTCAAGAAAAAGGAATGGAGCAATATAACTAATGTGAGATCAATAAAGCTATTAAATATTGATTTTAAAATTCTGATTAAAATTTCGTGTGACATACTGGCCAATGTAGCCAGTCATCTAATAAACCCATCATAAGCTTTTACAGTCCCAGGCTGAACTATACAGGACAACCTAATATTATTACAAGAAGTAACAGAACAGGGAAATCAGGGGAAACTGGAAGGTTTTATACTTACTTCAGATCAAGAAAAAACTGTTCAGTGGAAGAGAGAGGTGGTACTATCAGTGTATAGCTAGCTGGTCAGGCTTCACCTGGAATATGGAGTCCAATTCTGGTGGTCTCACCTCAGGAAGGACATTGACTGGGTGGAAAATGTACAGAGAAAGGCAACAAAAATGATTCAGGGTCTGCAGTACATGTCCTAAGAGGAAAGACTTAGGGAACTGAATATTTACTTCCTCGAGCAGAGAAGAGAAAAAGGGGAAATGATTAAAACATTCAAGTACATAAAAGGCATTAACAAGGTACAGGCACAGCAACTTTTTCACTTCAAGGAGAGCTCCAGGACCAGGGGACATGATCTCAGGCTGCAAGGAGGGAGGTTCTCTACCAACACCAGGAAGTTTTTCTTCACAGAAAGAGGGGTAGTTGATTGGAACAGCCTGCCCCAAGAGGTTGTGGGGGTTAACTCTGTGGGGGGGATTCAAGAATGCATGGGATAGACACAAGGGAACCCTGACTACAAAGGACAACTAGAGTGTCAAAATAGGTCTAAAACAAATGGGCAGACTAGGTGGACCTAGTGGCCTCCTTCTGTAGTCAACTTCTATGTTTCTATGAATGTGTGTCTCACACTTTTATGATTCAAGTATTGAGGATGTTTGGTATACCAAAGACTTTTATTAGAAACGTAGCCTGTTATGTAAAGAAGCTACTATAAGACCACAGGTAAAAAGATCATTGGGGTCTCTGCATAAAGTGCAGAGAGAGGGTACACCAGGGATGTCCCCTTAGACCACTGCTATACGTCTTGTGTTTGGATCTTTGGAAAATGTTCAAACAAACCTAACAAGCATTTGTCAATGCTGAATATTCACTGCTGGTATTGCTGTTGTACTGTGTCTTGCTTGTACACATTTTATTATATATTTACCCAGGATAAGGTAGATGAGATGCAATGTCACATTTTCAGTGGTGTCCTGCTTTTACACATTGTTAGATTGTAATTACCCTACATAGGACAATTGAGAGGCAATATCTATTTTTAAGTGGACTCTCACATTCTGTTCCCAAATATCCAACAGTCTTTTTATGACCTGACATTATGATGAAGACAGGTGGAATTTTTAAAATTCCATCCAGAAGGTGATTCATTGCATGACTGTGGAAATGAGTTTCAGAGGGGATCTGAAAAATTACACCTGCCATGTTTAGGAGGTGGGGTAATACAAGGGATATGCTGAAGATTAGAAATCTGTGATTTCTTGCATAAGGTTTTTGGTTTCTCCAATTACTGCCTGTTTTGAATTTTCTATTACTGTATTTGATTGTTCTAAAATTACTGTATTATTTGATCCAAATGTATTCTGCACCAGTATTGCTAGTTTAGCCTGTGCTATTTTGACTGCTGTCTGCCTTGAACTTTTTTGTATGTTTTTAGTGTTTTAGTGAAAATATAGTTTTCAACACATGGCACTGTCAATGTACTTCCCTTCCTGGGTTGCCCCTGAAAAACGGATTGTCTTGTTCAGTGGGCTCATCCAGATACCAAAATTCAATAAATAAATAAATAAAATCTGCAAAAATAAAGTTAAGAGTAAATGTTTAAACAATTCAGGGTTTCCTCATAAGTTAGTTGGTTTTTCACATTTTACCTCACATTTTCAACATAACCTTTTTATGATCACTCTTTCTGAACATGACAGGTGTCATTAATAAAACAATGGCTACAACTTTATTTTGCATCACAAGTATGAAAGCGCATTTTGGGTAGGGTTTGAGAAATGACAGCTGTCACATTCATGAAGTGGTGTGAAATAATGGCTATGTTGAAAAGTCAGGGTCAAAATATTGAAAATGATACAATGGCAGGAAAACATGCTGGGCTCTGATTGGTCACTGCCGACTAGACCCGTGATGTTATCCCAGTAAAACATCATGGATCTAGACCCAGAACACAAATGATGGCATCAATCATTATTGCAATCACTCCACACAGCCCACGAGTGCTCCCTGCTTCTCAGCCCTGTTGCCCCACTCACAAGCCACCTTCCTTGATCCCAGCTCCTTCAGTATTCAAACTAAAAACCTCTCTCCCAACATTCCAAAAACAGAAAAAGCTTTTCAGTCCTGAACTGTACCATTTAATGTTGGTACAGCATTGTTTCCTGAGTGGCTTTAGTAAGCATTGTTAAAAGTCAGTGTGCACGTCACCACTCTCCTGCTCTTCCCAGCTCATGTACCAGGCTCCACTTCAGGGTCACACTGTCATTCTCCTCCCCAACTCCACTTCAGCTTCTACTTACTGAAAAAATAAAACAAAAAATCACTGCCCTCAGCATTCTCACCTTAGCCCCCTCTCACAATGCTCAGACATTTCCACAAAAACTGGAAACTTCAGCTTTCAGTCCTGTGATCTGGCGAGCATGAGGACAGTTCAGCACGGAGGTTTTCATTCTTGAAAGCCACAGTTAAAAACATCCACAATGTTTAAATTTATGTTAGCTCTGCGTATATGGGGTGGGCTGATGTTGGCTCTAAAAAACACCAAGCTATACAGTGTGTGAGTGGGGCACCATAACAAAGATCAAGGTTTGGAAGGGAACAGAGCACACACCATGAGTTAAGCTGACATGGAAAAATTGGTACCATTTTGCAGCAATATCACCTAATTGACAAATGAGAAATTGTGGATTTTGTTTTTGAAAAGATATACTTGTATGTCAGGAAATTTATGAAAAAATGTATTTAAAACTTGTTTTTAGATCTTTTTTCTTTATTAATAAACAAGCCATTGTATAATAGCAATAAGGCACTCCAGTGATGTGTGTTATTAAAGGAATAATGCACGACAGTGTGTGTGTCATGCTGGGATAACACCATGCCTGGGGGGATTGGGCAGGAGGACACAGGCCGAGTGCGTCCCATGCCCCAGGCATGGCGTTATCCCAAATGACACACACCCTGGTGTGCATTATTCCTATTATACAATGGCTAGTTGTTATATATAAAATAAAAAAATAATTTGAAAGAATGTTCTTATTAGTGTGGAACAATATTTTTGTTTCTTAAGAGGATATGCAAAAAAGGGATGATGAATAGTGACCATCATGATGACAGTAGACCTGTGGCATCGTGCTGGGATAAAGCCATGGGTCCAGCCCCAAAATGACCAATCACAGTCCAAGATTCTTTCTTGCCATTGTATAATGTGTAATAATGTCAGTTCTCAGTTGTTGAACACAATCGGCCTGTGGCCTTGTGCTGCAACCACCCGAGGCATGACAATATTACAAAGTAACACACACTCTGTTATGCATTATTGCATAATTACCACAGCTACAAGCAAGCATTACAAAATTTTAATGTAGGCTCATAACTTTGTTGTTTTCTCACATAGCATAATTTTCAACATAGCCTTCTTATGACCCCACATAGCCTTCTTCTGAGCTTACCTCATGAACGAGGATGGAGAAAATTTTCAAATCCTTCCTAAAAGGTGATTTTGCACCACAAGCGTAAAACCACATTTTGGCCAGGATTTGAAAAATGACAGCTATCACATTCATGAGATGCTGTGAAGAAATGACGATGCTGAAACTTTGGGGTCAAAATATTGAAAATTACTGAAGTTACAAGCCTGCATTCATAAACTTTAATGTAGGCTCATAACTCATTTTTTTTTTTGTGTGTGTGTGTTTATATTTTTACCCCAGATTTTCAACACAGCCTTCTAATGGCACCACCTAATGAACAAGGGTGGAGAAGATTTTCAAATCCTGCATGAAAGTTGATTTCACGCAGTGACCACAAAATCACCTTTTAGGAGAGTGTTTCATAATTTCACTGTCATCGTTCATGAGATGGGGGTCCCAAAAAAGGCATGTTGAAAATTTGGGGTAACATTATTCACAAATGAGCAAGTTACGATGACAAGTTCAAAACATTGAACCACATATCTGATTTCATCAGTTAGTGGTCCAGTGTTAAAGAGTGAAGACATGTCTCTGGTTCAGAGATGATTATGGCACTGGAACACTGGCAGATAAGTAAGGGCTTAGGGGAGTGAAGTGGTAGGTGCTGAGTGGGAGGGTCAGGAGGGGAACATTAATGGTGGCAGTGGCAACAGACATTGATGGACATTTTTCTTATTTACAGGGTGTATTATACATAAAAGAAACTACAAGGGATGATTTTCTTTGATTTCAGCTACCAGCACTGAGGATTGGGCACCCCAGTTTTGATGTTAAGTTTGGCAGCACCGGGCGTTGGCTCCCCAATGTCATACAGTCAAAACAGGCAGGATGGGGGGTCTAGTAGCTGGCATGGGGGATTGGGAACCCCTTGCCAGAATATTAACATTGAAGGGGCAGGAGAGCTTGAGGTAGGGTTTTCTTTATGTTTGGCAGCACTGGGTGTGGGATCCCCAATGTTGCACCATGAAAATGGGTGGGGCAGCACTGCCTGCAACAGTACTTCTACATCCCAGACAGGACAGGGCTTTATTCTCCCCTTGTCTTTTACCTCAAGGTGAATTTTACTTGAGTGGTGGTCCATGGCAGTATAGTGTTAGTATAGTAAATAGATAGGAGAAGGGAGTTAGCTGTCAAAAAGAATACATGCAATAGCAAGGTGCTGCTTTGGAGGCAGCACTGTCTCCAAGGCCACATTCAGAGAAGAAAAGTTCCTCAAGTGGGTAATAGTTGGTACTTGGCATTATTTTGGGGGGAGGAATCACAGCAGGCTGATCATGACAGATCAGCAGTGCTTACTGAGCAATGTTATGTAAACCAAAGGAAAGAGCCATGCTATGATTGGGCTGGCTCTCTCTTTTGAGCTACATGAAGTTTCCACCTAGCAAGCCAGGACAGTGTCATGATCAGCCTGGTGATGATTGGTATGACACTGAAAAGCCCCTTGCTGACTGCCCTGAATTGGACCACAGTGACACACCTCTCAAAACCCACTCTCCAAAAAGTATGTTTGATTGTGCCTTCCCATTGTGAACATAAAAATTTAATGGGTTTTGGGTTAAACAGGAGATCTGAACACTAAAGCACTGGCTTATGTAGATGGCACATGTTTGCTTAGGAAGGACATGGGATCAGGGAGAAAAACAGTTAATTTCCTTAATTATTTTCGGAGACTACAGATTCAAAAATAATTCATGACAAAAGTGTGAAGATAGCAGTTAGGACTGCATCTTTTTGCATACTGCACATTTAGCTGGTATTAAGGTTCTTCAAACTGCTATTAAAATTTTGGTGACCTACTTTGGCTCAGGAACATGACAGTATTTAATCTGGAGAAAAAAGATAGAAGTAGGAATTGAAAAAAGTTGATTAATGGAAAAATTGTTTAGTCAGGAACAAGAAAATGATCTATGTGATAAAGACTTTTTTTTCTGTTTTTGTTTATGCTCCCTCCAGTTGGCCATCGTCAGCCAAGCATTCCAGCCCCATCACCATAACTTCTACAGGGACACACCACCAGCCATCTTCCCCCAGGACTTACCCCCCTCCAATGGGTTGATGGGATTCCCCAACCCCCCTCCATTATCACAGATCCAGTTCAGGCTGGCAAGCCCAGCTGGTCAAGTGTGGGGGCTGCGAGCACCCAGCGCCATCCTGCCATCCATATTTTCCATTTTTCTTTCACCAAATAGGTGTTGTGTGCAGTGACATCAGGATGCATGCCACACAGCCCTGTGCAATGACATCAGGATGCATGCCATACACTCCCATACAATGACATCAGGATGCATGCCATACACTCCCATACAATGACATCAGGATGCATGCCATACACTCCTGTGCAATTACATCAGGACGCATGCCACACAACCCTGTGCAAAGGCATCATGATGCATGCCACACAGTCCTGTGCAATGATATCAGGACACATGCCATACACTCCTGTGCAATGACATCAGGACGCACACCACACACTCCTGTGCAATGAAATCAGGACGCACACCACACACTCCTGTGCAATAACATCAGGATGCATGCCACACACTCCTGTATAATGACATCAGGATATATGCCACACACTCCTGTGCAGTGACATCAGGAAGCATGCCACACACTCCTATGCAGTGACATAAGGATGCATGCCACACATTCCTGTGCAATGTGCATCGATGTCTGCCATGTGACCCCTGAGACTCAGGTCCAGGCTGCTTTTCCCACAGTTTCCACCGAAATCCAAGCAAGAGCCAGGCACTGCACATCCTACCCCTTAGAAGAGGAGGGCAGTCCTTCAGATGCTTGATCCATCTTTCACTGACCGGCACTCCAACATCCCAAATTCACTTCCATACCCATGTCGGCATCATCACAGGTGGTAGCACTACTGCTGCGCCAACAGGCCAGTGGTTGCTGATTTTTTTAAATGTGAGCTGCCCCCCCCCCCCCACAGCCAGTCTGGAAGTAAACATACTAAGCATCATCCTTCAACTCTTACGGGAGAGCAGATTTAAAACCAATAAAAGGCGCGGTTATATATCTGCCTGTAAAAGTGATAACTGGATATGTTGGGATTGCCTGTCCTGGGGCTGAAGTTTCCTCAATGTTATCACATTTGCAGTTCAAACTCACAGCTGCTGGCATGGTCACCCAACCACTCCCCTCAAATCTCAGGGATTGCCTGCCCTCAGGCTGAAATTCCCTCGATCGTACTGCATTTGCAGTTCAAACTCACAGCTGCTGGCTCTGCCGCCCAACTGCTCCCCCTAGATCCAAGGGATTGCCTGCCCTTGGGCTGAAGTTCCCTCGATCATACCATGTTTGCAGTTCAAACTCACAGCTGCTGGCACTGCCGCCTGACTGCTCCCCCTGAATCCAAGGTACTGAGCTGCTTGGCTGAAATTATTTTGAACTGAGCGCCTTTCCCTATGTGGCCTCTTACTATAGGTGAAAGCTCTGGCTCTGGACTGAATCTATTTTAAATCTGAATGCCTTCCCTATGGGGTTGGTTAATATTGATCCAATAACTCAGGCTGCATTCGAAGTGCTCAGCCTTGACACAGTTTTAACCCTCTGCTTGCTGCTGAGGAATTGCTTCTGTAGAACTAATGTTTTGTTGAATTTCTTGCAAACTTCTAGCCTTACAGTATTATGTTTCTTTAACAGACTGAGCCTAATCTGATTTCAGTTAAAGCCAGTTAATGAATTAGTGATTGTTGTACTACATTAAGGTTTAGAGTCTACTCTGGTTCTAGTTAGAGCTTTATTAATGGATTTGGTGACTTAAGTGCTGTTTGGCTGCTGAAATCCCTTTTGTGGCTCCAGCCCATGCTCAAATTGCCTGCAATTTTCCCCACTCCCATAGGTGGCCACTCCCAGTGATTAGCCAGACCCTCCCTGTTTCTTTTGTCCCTTTTGTATCCCAGTAACTCCCTCTTTGGTCTTTTGTTCCTCTTGTTCTCAGCTAACCTTCCCCTTCCTGACAGCCTATAACCTCTCTCTTTCTCCCCTTCTTTCTCCAGGGATTGCCTGCCCTCGGGCCGAAGTTCCCTCGATAGACTGCATTTGCAGTTCAAAGTCACAGCTGCTGGCACTGCCCCAACCCCAATCCAAGGTACTGAGCCACAGGGCTGAAATGATTTTGAACTGAATGCCTTTCCCTATGGGGCCACTTACTATAGCTGCAAGCTTCGGCTCTGGACTGAATATATTTTAAATCTGAGTGCCTTCCCTATGGGCTGCTTACTTTTGGTTCAAGCTCCAGCTCCATTCAAACCACTCAGCCTTGTCTAAATTTTAGCCCTCTGCATGCTGCTGAGGAATTGCTGTAGAATAAATGTTTTGCTGAATTTCTTGTAAACTCCTAGCCTTACAGTATTGTGCTGCTTTTACAGACTGAGCATAACCTGATTAAAGTTAAAGCCAGTTAATGAATTAATGATTGTTGTACTACATTAAGGTTTAGAGTCTATTCTGGTTCTAGTTAGAGATTTATCAATGTTTTTGGTGACTTAATTGCTGTTTGGCTGCTGAAACCCCTTTTGTGACTCCATCCCCCTGCTCAAATTGCTTGCAATTTTCCCCACACCCATAGCTGGCCGCTATCACTCACAGTGATTAGCCAGACCCTCCCTATTTCTTTTGTTCCCTTTGTATCCCAGTAACTCCCTGCCTGGTCTTTTGTCCCTCTTCTTCTCAACTAACCCTCCCCTTCCTGGTTGTCTATAACATCTCTCTCTCTCTCTCTCTCTCTCGCTCTCTTTCTCTCTCTCTCTATCCCCTTCTTTCCCCAGGGATTGCCTGTCCCTGGGCTGAAGTTCCCTTGATCGTACTGTGTTTGCAGTTCAAACTCTCAGTTGCTGGCACTGACACCCAACCTCTCCCCCTGAATCCAAGATACTGAGCCACTGAGCTGAAATTATTTTGAACTGAGTGCCTTTCCCTATGGGGCCACTTACTGTAGGTGGAAGCTCTGGCTCTGAACTGAATCTATTTTAAATCTGAGTGCCTTCCATATGGGGCTGCTTACTATTGGTCCAAGCTGAGGCTCTATTTAAAATGCTCAGCCTTGCTGCAATTTTAGGCCTCTGCTTGCTGCTGAGGAATTGCTTCTGTAGAATTTTCTCCGGCCCCATCCTCTATTAAATACACCTGCTCCAGCTACTGTCCCATTCACCAACCAATCAAGGCCCCCTCCATCTCTTAAAGGGCCTGCACCCCCTGAGCTATAAGATAGTGCCCAACACTCCCTCTGTTCTTGCTGTAACATAGCACCTAACAGTTATTTCTATTGCCTCTAATTCCCTTCAATTTATAACCTCTCTTGGCTATAGTCACATATTTTATGTTCCCAAATGCTTCTACATGCACTTCTTAGCAGTTGTATCTACATCCTTACTCCCCTAGCACCGCCAAAATGCACATAAACTTATTCCCTGCCTTATCTTACTTTATCTCCCATTCCTGTATTCTCCTAGCCTCCGCCTTATGAATGAATCCGGCCCTGAGTTACATTACACACAAATCTCCTATTCATACACATTTATTTATACTGTAACTCCTACCCCATTTTCCTATCAGTGGACCCACTTCCCTGTCCTCCCTAGTGCCTCCTTAATCTCCACTCCCAGTCTGGTTGCTGTTCTTTACCTACTGACTAACTCTTCTAATCTATACTCCAACCCACCCTGCAGCTGAATTTCAGCTACCTCCTGTGCCTGGTATAAATGTCCCAAACTCCACTACTTAATTATCACTCTTCTGCTCCTGATTGCTGGTGATATATTTTTTTTTTATTTAGTTGTTTAACCAGGTATAGCACACTAAGCTGAAAGCTTTTTTACAGGAGCGACCTGGGAGCACAAGGAGGTTAAGTGACTTGCTCAGGGTCACACAGTATGCAAGTGGAAGCTGTGGGATTCAAACCCAGGTCAGGTCTGCTGGATGTCACCAAATTTGCAGCTCAGAGCCTTAGACCACTGTGCTATACTGCCTCCTATTAACCCCAACCCAGGACCCCAAGCCACTCACAGTGCTGCAGACCCTACGCGTTCCCCAAACCCCACTTTAACATATCCTACTGCCCTCCCTAATGGTCTAAAAATTTTCCATTTAAACATTTGCAGCCTATTACCTAAAATTGAGTTACTTCAACACAGTGATCTCACAATCCCCCGACATCCTCATTATGATAGAAACCAGGCTCAAAAATAACATTCCTGACCATGCCATAGCCATCCCAGGATATACCTTCCTCATCAGGATAGAACAGGCAGGGGCAGGGGAGTGGCAGTGTACGTCTCCTCCTCAAATGCAATTCACTACCTCCCCAGCCGATTCTCTCCCCTCAGCCTATGGAGTGCTCATAATACATGTCTTTCTTCCATACACAGTTTCCATCTTCATCTCAGGTGCATACTATCACCCTGATCTCCCCCACAAGGTTGCAACTGACCTTGTCACCAAACTATTCCTCCACTCCCACTATGGAGAACTGGTTATTATGGGAGACTTTAATCTCAACAGACTGACCCCTTCAGAAAGCAAAGCCTGCTCAGATGTAACTGCCCACAACCTAACCCAGCTGATCCAGGAACCCACCCAACTAAATCACAGAACTAACAACCATGCCCTCCTAGATTGGGCCCTTACCACAATCACAGGATTGTGCAGTTGGTCTTGCCACCAGACATCCTTAGCAACCATCATGTAATCTATTTAGTACAAAAAGTCCACAGGCCCAAAGCCCCTCATAAAGTCATGCTAACTCATTCCTACAAATCACTTGACCGTACCCCTTTATTTCATGATCTGTCCCACACAGACTGGTCCCTGATAACCACTACAGCCTCTATTGATGATGCTATAAATGTTTTCAAGGACAACTTCCTCACCACCTGGAACAGGCACACCCTACTAAAAAAGATCAGAGTAAGGGGTAATCACATTTCTTGAGTAAACTTGGACCTCCTAGTCTGCCAAAGGGCACATGACCTGGCATGGAGGAAACACAAATCCTTCAAATAACCTTGTGATGATCAGAAGTACCATACACTTCTTGCACATTATTCAAGAGTTTGGTAGATTTTCCAACTGCAAACTCAATATTGATAAAACAATGATAATGTCTTTAAATCCCATGGTAGCTGTATCAGACTTTACCCACCTTGGTCTTGGATGGACCACCAAGCTCAAATATTTGGGTATCACCCTATCACAAACCATCAGTGCAATGAACAACTTTAATTTAGATGACTTGGTTAGTACTATCAGGCCAAGATCTGCATAGATGGACATCCCTTCCCTTATCCCTTCAAGGCAGAATCAGCACTATTAAAATGAATATTCTTCAAAGGCTGTTTTATCCCCTGAACATGTTGAATGTTTCACTTCCCTTTAGTTGGTTTAAGAAAGTCCATGGCCTTATTTCTTCCTTCTTGTGGAAAGGCAAAATCCCAGGCAGGTCCTATGCTGCCCATTTAGGAGCTTCCAAAAATGTGGGAGTGCTCAGGTTGCCTAACTTTTTTGTCTATTATTTGGCAACTCATGATGCCAAATGGTCCACTCGGTTCCCACACCAGTGATTATCTCATATGTTCCCTTGTGGCTCAAAACTGAGCAGGCACTGATTGATGATGCTGGCTTAACCCCGGATAGTTATACTTTATTCCCCCCAAACAACTACCAAGGCCACTCCGAAACTCGGTTATTTTTACATCAGTAAAGATCCATGCACAGTTAAGTACAGCACTCCGATACTTTAATAAATTAGACATCACTCAGTCAGTATGCTCCAATCCAAATTTCCAGTTGGACAGTCATTTGTTGAGCTTCAGAGACATACCATCCTTGGAAGAAAAGAGGGTCAAGGATCTTCTTTCGGAGGATCACATCCTCAGTAGTCAAGACTTGTTGGTGGCTCTTGATATACCAGCTAGGTCGGTGTTCAAAATTTACCAACTCAGGCATATGCTGCTTAAATGGTTTGGGTTGCCACCATGGTCAATTAATCAAGGGGAGTTCCTTCAGTCACTCCAAACCCTGGCATGGCAACCTCACCTTCCCAGATAGCATCTGCAATATACCCCAAAATTTGCCCAGATGCATCTGGAAATTCCCCCTACTGGACCACCCTTTTCCCTGAATCAGATTTTGATTGGAGCCGTATATGGTCAGATCTATACTGTTTTGTAGCCAATGACAAATTACGCCTCACTTAATTTTATATCCTGCATAATATTTGCTTTATTCCTGTATGCCTGACCAAAATGGGGAAAATCTCCTCTTTGTTGTGTACCAGATATGGCCAGGTGAATGGGACCCTTATACATGTGTTATGGGAATATTCAAAAGTTACCCCTCTGTGTGAAAAATTAAAACAAAAATCAGACCCTCTTCTGGAGATATGCCTGATCGGTGATTACTCAAGGGTTCCAGTTTAAGAATGTAAGTATTGGCTAGCCATGATTTCCTATTCAGTGAAAAAAGTTACTCTTCGTCATTGGAAGGATCAGTCAGAAATCTCTTATTCTGAATGGCTTAATGAGCTATTATTTAATTTATGGATTGAGAAGATGACCGCTAGTTTCCACTGTCACCTACAGGCATACATTAAGAAGAAGAATAAATTACATACTCTTTTTTTTATCTCCCCCCTCCCTTCAGCAGACCAACTGAGCTCAAAAGCCTTGGAAATAACATGCTGAGATTTGCTGGAGGATGGTCTGGCTACTTAATCAGTTAATTGTAGTGGACCCCTTATGGGGCCCATTTTTGTATGAAATATGAGTACAGTGCTGGTTCAACTTCTGTGGGTTCCAGTCCTCTTTGTCTTATGGTATAGCCTTTTCTTTTTCTTTGTCCTTTTTTCTTTTTTTTTTTTTCTTGTTTCTTCCTTTTCTACATGTGCCGTTTATTCAAGTGTCTGCCCTAACTGGATTATTTCTCTATGTTTGTTACATGCCTCTGAGGGGACTTTGGTGGGACAATGGGTGGGTTGGGGTGTAGTGTGCTAGTATAGTGTTGTATAATAGTTGTTAACTATTTGTAAGTTGAATGTGTTTTTCTTCTGTGTTCTTTGTTTGTAATAATTTTGAAAAACAATAAAGTATATTGAATTAAAAAAAAGAAGTACCCTACTCTTTGTAACTCATGCACTAAGGCCATCCGATTAGCCAAAGCAGAACACTGCTGCTCAAATTTTCATTCCAATATAAATAATCCCTCTAAATTTTGGAAAGTGGTCCAGGCTCTCTTCTCTGTTCCTTCTGAACCCCCAACTCCTATCATTAAACAAAATAATACAATCAGAACTAACCCTTTGTTGGTTGCCAAGTGTTTCAACTCCCATTTCAGTTCCTGTGCCTCTGACCTCATAACATCCCTCCCCTCCTTCTCCCACCTTCTCCCACTTCTACTAGTAAACACCCTCCTTCGGTCACTACTTCATTTAACTTCTCACATGTAACTCCTTCAGACACCCTGAATGCTCTCCTGGCTCTGAATCCCTCAAAGGGCAGCTCACCCAATGGGCTTGATGCTAGGCTGCTTTATCACTCATCTCCAGTGATATCCCATCCCCTGGCTGTCCTACTAAGTCTCTCCTTTGCTACTGCCTCTGTCCCAACTGTTTGGAAGCATGCTATTGTCCTCCCCCTCCATAAGGGAGGTGATCCATCTTCTCCTGAGAACTATCACCCTATTTCACTGTTGGCCACCCTTGCTAAACTTCAGGAGTGCCTAGTCCTAGCTCAAATTTCCACCTTCCTTTCTGACACCTCTTTCATTTCTCCCTTCCAATCTGGATTTCAGAAAAAGCATTGCACCACCACTTCCCTACTTAGGCTCACTGATTCCATCTTCTCAGGGATGGACAGAGGCCATGTAATATCTGCAATCTTTGTCAACCTTGCCAAGCCTTCTACATGGTCTTCCACACCTTTCTCCTTAGTAACCTCACCTCAGAAGGCTTCTTCACCTTGGCCACAAACTGGTTCAGTGCCTACCTGACAGGCAGGACACAATCAGTTCATATTGCTGATTTCATCTCCCCTCCCCCACCCATTAACACCAGTGTCCCACAGGCTCTGTGCTTGGTCCCCTGCTTTTCTTCATTTTTCTTAATGATCTCCTGTCTGTCTGCTCTTCCTGCTCCATTCATATGCATGCAGATGACACTGTCCTGTTTACTTCAGACAAATTCCCCCACTGAGGTGGCTGCCAGACTCCAGCTAGACTTCAATGAGATCTGTCCTTGACTCAGCTCTCACCAACACTTTGTAAACACCAAGAAGACCATATCCATGACCTTTGGCACAAGGCAGAGACTCTTGAGGTTACCCTCCATGCCCACCTTCCACACCCTTGATGGGACAACCCATGAGGACTCCTCCTCATTTTGATACCTAGGGGTTTGGCTCGACCAACACCTAAACTTCTCTGGACACGTTGATGCCATTCTGAAGAAACTACACCCCAAGTTAGGCATTTTATACAGGAACTGTAGTTGTATCCCTCTACCAGCAAGGTGTGAGCTTGTCCAAAAGACTATCCTCCCCATTTCTGACTACTGTGACGTACTGTGTGCAGTCTACAGCGCTGCTCCCAATACCTCCCTATCCAGATTGGACACCCTCTTTAACTCCTTCTGCTGCTTTGCTCTTGACTCGCCTCCTCTTGTTCATCACTGTGACCTCTACCACTTGCTATCTTTTACCTCACTGTTTAATTGTTGTACTTCCCACTGTGCTAAATTCATCTCAAAGTTCTGGTGGGATGCTCTCCCTACCTACCTACCTACCTATCCGTCTAGTTTACCATTTCCATCTTACCCATCCACTCACTTAGATCAATTGACTCTCATACACTGGCTATCCCTTGCTGTGATACAACTATAGGTCAAAATTTGTTTTCTCACCGGCTACCCAAATTGTGGAACTCCCTTCCCCATCAGATCCAGCACTCCTCCTCCACTTCTTCCCTTTCTGCAGCCTTACACAAATTTTCTATCCACTAACTGTTCCTGCCTGTGATCTCCCTATCTCCAACAAATTGTTCTTGTCTTGAGCCCACCCCTCCCCCTGTCCCACCTCCTTGAATTCTACTGCCCCACTTTAAAGTAATGCACTCACTGGTGCCAATATGATTTAAAAAGTGGTAAGGTAGGATGTAAGGGGTAAATTCACCCGTATTAAATACATTAACATGATTGCAAAAACTGATGGGGCCACTTATGAAAGTGGTAGGGCCATGGACCTAGTGTCCCCCCATTCTGGCACCTATGAATGCACTTGAGGTATTGCGTACCAATGCACTTGATGTTTTTTGCTGCT
This sequence comes from Neoceratodus forsteri, assembly GCA_016271365.2. Taxonomy (NCBI): domain Eukaryota; kingdom Metazoa; phylum Chordata; order Ceratodontiformes; family Ceratodontidae; genus Neoceratodus; species Neoceratodus forsteri. The sequence goes on along the minus strand of CM057450.1, from coordinate 1,371,944,786 downwards.
TGCTGTCACTGATTGTACCTGACCGTACTTTCTCATGCCTGTAAAATCTATGTAATTTATTGTTTGTCACTTATATGTATCATTGTTATCCTGAATCCTCTTCCCCCCAGGATGCACTGTGAGATGAGCAATTTGTTGTTCAGTGTGCCTTTCCTGGTGAAATTTTTCAATAAATGGCTAAATAAATGTTCAACCCAATTATTTCCTACTATTGCGTTTGTGTTTATAGTAATTTAAACTGGCCAGTATTTTTCTAGAATGATTTCTGTTGCAACATTAAAGTTTTAGGCAGTCTAACATTTACCAAACTGGAACACAGGACCACTCAGATTGACAGGAAAGAAACTGAATCACCTTCCAGGTTATATGAATATGAGTTTAAAAAAATTTAAAAGATGGAACATAACTCAGAGACAAATACAAATGTAATCCAGGGAAACAGTGTGAAAATCTATGTTAAATAGTAATTTTGCAGCCCTGGTAAATTTCAAATTAAGCTCAAAAGATAAAATCCAATTGATGATGCTTTCTTTCTCAGCCCCCACACTCTGGTCCTCAACTTATCTCCAGGGACTAACATTGGGTGGTGATCTTACAACTGATGAAGACAAGATTACTAGGAAAAATGTGAGATGTTCCTAAGGTATTTTGTGACTCAAAGTCAGAGGTAACTACAAACATAAAAGTATACTGGAACTTGACTGCCTCAGAAAAATTTATAGGAACTGTCCCAAGACTATGCAAATGTACTCCTTGGTTGCCCTTTTATTTTTTTGTATTGGATGTAATTAGAAAAAAAAGAAATGGCAGGAACCACTATTTGTATCATTTAGTTATTAAACACTGCTGTTAGTCTTGTTTTTGGACAAATAGGGCAGATACAATATATGTACATTGAGTGTAATTTTTGCTTGGTTGAAATACTAGATGTGGCAAACTAGTTGCCAGTATGTGCATCAACAGAAAGAGGTCTTGTACACACATTTAATGGGTGAAATCAAGACTGAGCTAAAGAATATTTATAAATTAGAAATAAGGTAGAACCGCTAGGAAGCAATTTAGTAAATGGTGGAAAAAATATAACATCGGTGTATTTGCCTACTAAGACTGAGCAAGTTTTACTTAACGATTTTATAGGATTGTGAATATGACATATAATAACGAGCCTCTCTCTCTCTCTCTTCACCAAAGCTCAAGGCAAGCTACCAGGTAGCCAGAGTAAGAATATTCATGGCCTTGTCCTTCCTCTTTTTATGTTTGCTTGCACATGCCACAAAGAACATTTTGTTTCAGTGAATGGTGTTTCAGAGGTGTGTCTCCACTAGGTACTATGCAACTGAGGTTGGAATGGACACAGCAGTAACAGCTCAATAATCAGCAAGGCTGATCCTGACATGTGCTTCTGTTTTGGGGTGTAAACTTCATGTATTTGAAAGGAGTCAATCACTCCATTCAGAGAGTGGCTGGCTCCTTTCATTTGCATATTATAAAGCTGTGTTGTGGCTTTGTCTCATTACTCCCTTCAGGAAGTGCTGTGTTCTGCCTTTCTCCTGCAGGCTTTACCAAATTAGGCTTAAACCATGTGGTGCAGCTGTAAATGTGTGACTGCTGCCAAGCTTGCTGCTGCTGCCCTTTCTGAACCTGCTCACAGCCCTATCTGGGCACTTTATATATCTCCATATTGCAGCTTTCATTGCTGGCAATTCCTGTCACTTTTCACTCCCAATTGAGAGCTTCAACTAGCCTCAAGTGGGTTTCTCTCCTCAGCTGCCTCTTGTCACCTACAAAGTCCCTCAAGGCATTCATAAATTGCTGCTGGAGTGGTGGTTTGGGAAGGTGGAAGGATGTATTTTTACCTTGGCCTCCTCCACCACCCTCTGAGCTCCTGTCTCCCCCTCTCCCACCTGCATGGAGCCGGCCACAGCCTGAGATCCATAGTGGCTTTGAGTAGAAAGCATCCCCCTGGGACTTTCAGTGCAGTCGCTTCTAAAATGTGTCAGATCTATGTCCATACATTCCATCCTCATAAAGATAATGAAGGCTATGTGGACATACCAATCTCTATGAGGCATTTCAGTCTAGTCTTGGGCTGCAGAAAAGCACTAAAACTGCACTAGAGTAGTAAGAGTAAATAATTATCTGTACACTGGGAGAAAAAGTGTTGCATTTCAGTGCTGGCCCTCCTTTATCTTTTAGGGGCACCATCAATTATTAGGTGAGTGATGCAAAGGGAAACTTGGAGAGTGGTAATTTGGAACATCATCACATTAGTTTTACTGTATATCAAGAGATTGGTCACAACATATGTTACTTAGTTCACCCACCTTCAGCTGCTGCCCTTAATCATGGAGTCCCGCAGGGTGTCACTTTGGCCCCCTCCTTTGTTGGTAATGGTGTGCAGTATGTGATTTCACTTAGTGAAAATATTTGTAAGGGCAAGCTGGGGTTTCACCGCTATATGGAAAAAAAAAGCTATATCTTTCCTTTGGCTCTAACCCAGGCCAAGTGGTAGATGAGCTGACAACTTCTTAAGCTGTAGATTGTGACTAGATTTCCTTACCCTGGCTGCTGGCTAGATGACTTATAGACTCCCAAATGAACTTAGGAGACTGACTAGATTGCCTTACCCTGGCTGCTGCAGCTGAATCCATCCAGACAAGACAAATATGCTCTTGGTAAACTGCAAGACAAAGTATAGCACAGAAGTAAAAGAAGAATGTATGTGTTATTGAGTGCCCTTGTTAACTTGTAATGAAGTGATTTTCTTAATGCTCTGGGGAGGGAAGGGATATTTGTCAACTGTAGTGTCACGTATTACAGTGCATGTTGTATTGTGTAAAAGGGCAGTAATGTTTAATAAAATAAATTACAAAGAGAAAATGTTCTTGGTAGAGTCTGGCTGCCAGATAGAGTATGTTGGGTAATTATTGGAGGTACCTGTCCTTTAGTTGTTCTACTTTTGAGTACTCCTGGGTGATTTTATTATAACATAATTTCTACTGTTTTCAAAAATTAACACACAACAATGTTGAAACAATCTATTAGTTTTCATGTCTACAGTGTGTTAGTGTTAAAACAACAGAATTATGAACTAAGAAATACTACACTTTTCAACAAAAAAAGAGAGGGAAAAGGACAAAGGGGAAAAGTGCTTAATAGAAGGCTGAGATTAATGGAGCAGATGTGCTTTATATATCTTTTCTAAAAAGTTAGGAAATTATTTCTAAACAACCTATAATAGTGCATCACTTGGAGTTCATGCACAGAGAGACAAAAGTAAGGAACTGTAACATTAGGGTACAAAGTCCCCTGAGCCATGATGAGTTGGAGTTGTATTTTTCAGGGTCTGCCCAGTCATGCAATGCAGCGTTGGCATTGCCCTAACTTCGGCACCTCTCCAAGCATTAGTGAATGGCTGTGTGTTTTTTTTTTGTTTGTTTGTTTTTCTATGCCTGGTCATCACAGAAAGTGATGAAATTAGGGCAAGACCAATGCTGCATCATATGGTCATTCCAACCCTAAGAAACACAGTTCCATAGATTCACCACAGCTCAGTAGATTTTGTACCTTAACATGTTATTTCCTTACTTGTGTTGCTTTCTGACTCAACACTAACTGATGCATGAATGAACCTATGTGTACAAGCAGGACACAGTACAACAGCTTGTAAGCAAATATTCGGCATTGTCAAAAGCTTATTCTATAAAGGGATGAAGTTAGCTGAGCCTGATAGTATGGGGTCTGAATGTCATGCCCTGGCCCAGGGCTGGAAATCTAGAGGGTTTCACAGAACCAACAGCAGGTTAGAGTGGGAGATGCCTTAGAAGGGAACTTGTCCTTCTTACCCCTCCAGGGTTGAGAAAGGCCCCCTCCACTTAGTGGAAGCCACAAGAGAAGATCAGTTTACCATGCACCCCGGGAATGTTGGTGGCTCTCCTCTCAAAGGAGGCCACCGGAGGGCCATGCAGATCTACTACCAGAAAGGATACAAGGGAGTGAGAAATATGACAGCCAACGTCTAAAAGAAGCTCTAAAAGTTGTAAATAGTATCCTGCACTTTATAACTGCAGATGTTGATTCATTTAATTGTAACTGCCATTGCTTTTTCCAACCTACCCTACTCCAGGGCTACACCTGAAAATGAGCTCCTGCTCAGTGTGCCTTTCCTGGTTACTAACTGTTAACTAACTAACTAAGTAGACTACCTCTGTAGATGTATTTGTGTATGTTATTGTTGAATTAGTGTAAGGTGCTTGGCAAGAGTCAGGGCGAGTGTCCAGTCACACTGAGGATGGGCAAAACAATGAAGCTCGTTGTTAGACAATAAGGTCAAAAGCATCTAGTGCCTGTGAACCAAGAAAGCATACAGGTCTGAACTGACTGGTGTGAATGTTCTAGAGTCATAAACTGGTTCTAGAATTGAATTTAATGCCATCACCTAGCATAAATACTATGTGTCAGAATATGCAAACTGAAATATGCAGGCCCCCAGAGTAGTGTCTCCCATGCCTGGGGAGAGTGCAAGTCTCTCAAGCAGGTTGCTAAGTCTATACTATATATTGGCACCAGATGCAAAAAAGAAGGCTCAATTACTCAAAGAAAGCATTGGGTGTCAGTCAGGAACACCACATTGAAACATTGCTTTTGTGTTGTTGTAGGACAAGTTTTTATTCTCAAACGTGATCAGCAGCTATAGCGATATACTCTCCCTTCCACCAAATGCCAGGCATTTTTGCCTCAGAACGTAGGCATTTTATCAAGACTTGATGTCAGTTACTATGGATCTCATTTAAAAGCAGTCCATTTAAAGAGATAGTGCAATACATATACACTTAAAAGTGAGAAAATCTCACCAATGTGCAAAAAATCTAAAGTGACAAGGACAGTTCATAATACGTAAAAATCCATAAAATTGCTATCTCAAAGTAGGAAATAGACCATAGCAGGGGAAAAAAATAGAAATGAAGGGGATGAGGAAGGGTGTTGGGGATACAGGGAACAAAGGAAGGATGGAGGATAACAGGGTAAGGGAAAACACACAATGTCTGTATAATTAAATATACACAGAGCAGGAACTTATGTAAATAGCTAGCCAAAAAAGCTTATCAACAATAATTTATGCAAATCAATTGAGAAGCAACACTAGTACCCATTCAAACAGTGCTGTGTCAAAGAAACAGTCTTAGCTGAAACTGATCATTCAATCCTGGGGATTCCCCCACTTTCAATTTAGGGTGTGAAAATGTTTCATGTCTCTGCAATCTGTTATCCTGGTGCCCCCTTCCCCCCATAAATTCAAAATGAACTTCTTTGAGTAACTGTGGAGAGTGCAACTGCACACCCATCTTCTGAAACACAGCACCCACAGGACTCCATAACAGAAGAGAGCACTTACTTGATTAACTGTGAAGTAACAGTGCTCATCCTAGGTGGAGAACCTAGATGACTTATAGACTCCCAAATGAACTTAGGAGAGTGAACTGGAAAAGGGGAGAAGTCCTAACAGATGGTGTACTATCTGTAGAAAGTAAATATTGACCTACAGTACTTAATTCTAGGTCCTGGCATGGAAATTCAGTTTAATGAGTGGTAATCATTTCATGGAGTCATGTGTGGGGGGGGGGGTCATGCCAAAAATATCTGTTGTTTTTCTTCTATGGGGTGATCAGGAAAATAGATTGGGGAGGGCAGTGGATGTGACCTATCTGAACTTTAGCAAGGCCTTTGACACTGTGCTGTTCAGGAGACTGATAAAGAAATTGAGAAGCCTAGGGGTGGGATCCTATGTTTCTATGATTTATTTATTGAGAAGCTTGGTGACCAGGAAAGACACACTGGGCCAATCTCATTTCCAGGTGCGACCTTGGGGAAGGGGACAGGGGATCAAACAAACTGCCAGTTACAAACAAATGAAGTGTAGTAACAACAGTTTAAATTGCAACACAGTGGATAACAAAATAGTGGTAGGAATATCTCAAGATATATGGCAACACTACTGTACATATGTTTCATTAAAGATTTTACAATGGTTTGCAGTGGGGGACCAGCCAGGTTTAAATCTGGAATAAGGACAGTCCTCAGACGAGAGCAAGAGGGTAAAGGGAGTGTGAGGACACACTAGGGGATAAGGTTAGCACAGAGGTGGGAAGTGGTGGAGGAGGAAGGAGAGGGGAGAGTTAGAGGAGGGTGTGACAGGAGCAAGTAAGGAGGTGAGGTAGGCTTTAGCAGCTGCCTTAGGAATAGTAGAGATGGAGCTTTGTGATGAAGAGGGAGAGCCAGTTCCAAAAGGGAGGGAAGCTGGTAAGAGAAAGCAGCCTGCTCAGTTCTAGAGTGAGGATGAGGGAGGGAGAAGGAGTGGGACTCTCTAGTGCAGATCAGGTAAGAGGCGGGAGCCGAAGGAGACAGAAGAGAAGATAGGAGGAGAGGGAGGCAAACCAGCATTTTTCAGTGAGGGCAGAGCAGTGGGAAAGATGACGTTAAGGTAGGGGTGACAGAAGGAGAAGAATAAAAGGAGCAGTGATTTTCCCAGGAAGGAGAGTTTGAAGCAAAGCAACAGAAGGTATTACAGAAGGTCTGGTGTTGGAGGATGGAGGGGTGGCACTATAAACCATGTCCGTATAGTCAAAAATAGGGAGAATCATTTTGATAAGCAGGTCCTTATGGACTTCAGTGGAAAGACAGTCCTTGTTCTGGTGAAGGATGCCTAATTTGGGGTGAAGCTTTGAGTGTACAGCATCGATGTGGGCTGTGAAGCCCAACTTACTTCAAGCCACATGCCAAGGTACTTGTAAGTGTGGACCATCTCCAGTTGGGTACCATCAAGGGTGGAGAACACTGGAGGAGGTGAGATTCTTGCTAGCTTTTGGCTGGTGCTAAACATCATGGACACAGTTGTCTTGGTATTTACTTTGAGCTGGTTGGTTTGGAACCAGCATAGCACATTGCTGAAAGTGCACTGGAGGGGGGATGCAACTGCAGATGTGGAGGGACTAGATGTGCAGATGACTGTCTTGTCAGCATACATATAAATATGGGAGGAGACACATATGGAAGGGAGGTCATTTAGAACAATAGAGAATAGTATGGATCCCTGGAGGACTCCTGCAAGAATGGGAAGGGGGATAAAGTGTCACCCACCTACACAGATTACTGGCAGTTAGTCAGGTATGAGTGGAACTACTTAACTGCAGGAGTAGAGAGACCAGCTGACTCCAGCTTGTTCAATATGAACATACAAAGAAGCCGGCAGAAGAAGGCCATTTGGTCTATCAAGTCTGCTCATATTGCAGGGTCCATAACTTGAGCTAATGTCTCTGCCCTCCTTCCCCACTCCTCCCATCCTCCCTACCCATGATCCTTACTCTCCCCAATGCCTCTCCCAGCCTCTCTTAAAGTTTCCCATGGTCTTCAATGAGATTACCTCTTTTGGCAGTGCATTCAAAGTGACCACCACCCTCTCTATGAAGAAGTGCTTCCTGTTCTCCCTCCTAAACCTCCCAGCCTCCAGCTTAAGACTGTGCCCCCTCATGTTATGGTTGCCACTCAGCTTAAAGAGACTCTCCTTATCCACCTTATTTATCCCTTTCAAGTACTTGAAGGTCCCAATCATGTCCCCTCTCTCTCTCTCTCCTGTCTTCCAGGGAGTACATCTTCAGTGCTCTCAGCCCCTCCTCATATGCCTTACCCTGCTGACTGGCTATCATTTTTGTAGCCCTCCTCTGGACCTTCTCCAGCAGGTTAATGTCCTTTTTGAGATGTGGGCACCAGTACTGAACTCCATACTCTAGATGCAGCCTTACCAGTGATCTGTACAAGGGCAGTATAACCTCGTCTCTCCTACAAATGATCCCCCTTGATATGCATCCCAGCATCTTGTTTGCCTTTACTGCTGCTTTCTTGCACAGTGTGAAGTGCTTCAGGTCACTAGTAATCATCACTCCAAGGTCCTTCTCCTCCTCTGATGCAGATACTCCGACTCCATCCAGGTAGTACACTGTCCTAGGATTCTTGGATCCAATATGCATAACTTTGCATTTCTTGGCATTGATTCCAAAATGTCATATCCTGGACCACCTCCCTAGCGTTTCCTGATCTTCCTGTAGGTCCTGTATCCCTTCAGCAGTGTCTACTCTCCCACAGAGTTTGGTGTCATCTATGAATAGGCACATTTTGCCCTTAATGCCATCTTCAATGTCATTGATGAAGACATTGAACAACACTGGCCCCAGCACCAAGCCCTGCAGGAACCCACTGGTTACCTGTCTGGTGTCAAATGACTCTCTCCCCACAACCATCCTCTGGGTTCTGTCCTTCAGCCAATTTTCCACCCATCTGGACATCTTTTCCCCTACCCCAAGATCTACCAATTTCCTGATCAACCTTTTGTGGGGCACAGAGTCAAAGGCCTTGATGAAATCAAGATAGAGAATGTCTACCACTTGGCCCTTGTCTACTGTCTTAGTGACACAGTCAAAGAAGTCAATCAGATTTGTTTGACACAATCCCCCCCATGAACCAATGCTGCCTCGCATCCAGTAGACCATGCTCCTCTAGATAGTCTACCAACCTTTCCTATAGTATGGTCTCCATGAGCTTGCCCATAATTGAGATCAGATTGACTGGTCTGAAATTCCTTGGGTCATCCTTGGACGGCTTTTGTGGAATGGCACTACATGTGCTGTTCTCCATTCCTGCAGTACTATGCCTGTCTCTAGTGAACTATTAAATAGGTCTGCCCATGGCCCCACCAGCTCCTCAGCCATTTCCTTTACTACCCTTGGATGTCCTCCATCTCGGCCTGGTGATTTGTCCATCTTCAATGACAGCAACCCCTCTCTCACTCTATTCTCCTCTATCACTACATCTGTACAATAGGAGAAGGTGGATTACCAAATCAAACATCTTTGCAAGTTCAATAAAAATAGCTGCAGTGATGAAACCCTGGTCCATCCCTGTAAGGACTGAATCAGTAACACAGAGAAGGGAGGTGACTGTGGAGTGTTTTTTCCTGAAACCAGACTGGAAAAAGAACAGGAAGGAAGAGGAGTCAAGGAAGATGACTAATCTGGAGTGGACTAACGACTTCTGTAGTTTAGCAAAAAAAGGGAAGAGGGAGATAAGTCTATAGTTTCCAGTAGGTGATGGATCACCCCCTTTGTGTAGGGGGAGGTCATCAGCACTTTTCCAGGTGAAAGGGATGGCACAGATGGAGGAAAAGAGGTTTAAAAGATGTGTGAGTGGGTGGAGGATAGCAGGGGCAGATATGTGGAGGAGTTTTGAGGTCTAAACCATCTAGGCTATATTTTGAAGGGTTAAGAGACTTAAGAGCAAGGAAAACTTCCTGCTTCCTGAGAGGGGATATAGGAGGGAAGTGAAAACCAGCAGAAACAGTGGGTTGGGGTGGGGAATGTTTGAGGATTGGCAGGGAACTGCACAGGTTGTGAAGAACATATTGAAGAAGGAAGTGACAGCAAGGTGGTCAGAGACTAGTGAACCATCTACATGGGGGGGGCAGGTTGGGGTGGTGGGTCAAAAAGGAAGTGGATTATTTTCCAGAAGTTGGAGGGAGAGTTTAGGATGGATTGTAGACTAGAATTGAAGTAGTGGACCTTGGCTGCATGGATAGCCTTTTTGCAGAGTTTCTAAGGGACCTCTGGTGCTGATGGTCAGAATCAGAGTGGGAGGCCTTAATGTGGGCCCATGCAAGCTCCTTAGATTTGAATAGCTCAATGAGGTTGGGTGAAATCAAGGGGTGGTGGAAGCATTTCATTCTGGATATTGTGAGGGGGACATGGGTGTTCCAGGAGCCAGTGGGGATGGGGTGAAGTGTGATAGGGCTGTGTCAATGTTTTGGGAAGAATAAACAGGGGACCAATCAGCAGAGGCAAGGTCGCTCAAGACAGCATCCATGTTAAGAGACCAGAGATGCCTGTGCCAGATATATTTTGGGGTTGATTTGGGGGGGGCAGGTTTTCCTAATACAATAGGTAAAGCAGTGATCACTGAACACATTTGGGAGCACACCAGCAGTTGAGATGTGATTTGGGTGGGAGCATAGTATGCAGTCTTGGAGGAAGTGGTTTAAGGAGTGAGGATTGAGTCTGGTGAGTTCAGAGATAAGTTGTGTGAGATTCAAGAATATCATGGAGTGCAGGATAGGCTTAGAGTCAGGTGATAGCCAGTTTAGGTTGAAGTCACTGAATATAATAAGTTTGCCAGAGGCAGAGAGGAAGAATAGTGAGGACAGGTAGTTAAGGAGAGAGAGGGGAGAGATCTTAGGGGAGGCATAAAGGATGCTGACAAAGATAGGGAGGGTGAAGGTGAGGGAAAGTTTCAGTGGCAAGAGCTCATGGGAGGAGGGGAGGGCCTCTTTGAGGGAGATAGAGCAGGAAATGTTGTGTCAGATATATATATACAGTAGCAATGCGGCCGCCACCACATTTACCTCTGTCCTGGAGGAAAAGGGGAAATTTGGAGAGAGCGAGAAGAGAGTCTGGGAATTTAGAGGACAGACAGGTTTCAGATATCCAAAATATTTCTGGGGAGTATTGTGAGGCCCATACCTTGAGGGAGTCTAACTTTGGGAGGAGGCTACATGCGTTGAAGTGGAAGAAACTGAGACTTTTTGTCATAGATAAGAATGGGTGAAGTTGGGGCAAGGATTTGGTTCCACACCACGGGAAGTAGGAGGATGAGAAAGGAAGGTGTCTTTTGCTTTTTGTGGCCTAGGGGAGAGTGGGCAAAGGAGAAAAGTGTAAGGGAATGAAAGGAGTGGTAGAGAAAACTGAGGTTTGAGGAGAGGGTAGGAAGGAGACCAGGGTGGATAAAGTACGTTGGAGGTAGAGGAGTAGGAAGGCAGGTTGGAAGAGGGGTTGAGAAGGAAGAGCTAGGAAGGAGAGGGTGAAGAGGATGGAGGAGAAGGGGATAAAGGGGAGGGAGAGGGCAGGGGGATGCAAGGGAGTATGAGTGAGGGTGGGAGGATAGGGAAGAGTAGGCAGAGATACAGGAGGAAGGCAAGTGGCTAGGGGAGCATTGTGTGGAGGAGACAGAGGGAGGGTTGGAAAGAGGACAGGATAAAAGCAGAGGAAGAGCTGGTCAGAATTTGGGAGGAAGTGGTAGAGAGTTTCCAGTAGTGTAGACTGATACATAAGGATGGGGGGGAAGGTAAAAAATAGGTGAGCAGGGGTTGAGAGCAAATAAGCAGCCACAGGGAGGGAGGATTAGGTGGTTGAAATATGAATCAAGGATAAAAAGGGTAGAAAGCATGGGTAAAGAGCAGTCAGAACGGGTAATAGATTGGAGTAGAGCAAAAGAGAGAGCTCAGCACCTGGATGTAAAGGTCAGCATACCAGACAGAACCAGGTAGTCGAGACGAGAGATTGGAACAGGCAACATAGCAGTTGAAAGCAAAGGCATGAATAATAATAGGGCATATTGTTTAGTGGCAGTCAGAGTAAAATACAGTTTAAGCAATAGCTATAACACTTGGACAACAAGCAAGCCTGATTGAAACAGTTACCACAAGTTGCAGCAAAATCTAAAATTAAGTTGAGACATAAAAGGCCTGGCTAAAATAGCTAATACAGGGAGCAACAGAAGCTAAATAAAATTTAGCACAAACAAGCCTAGGTGAAAATGGCAATATAAGTTGCAGCAAAGGCTGCAGTATATGGAGCACAGATTAGCCTGGCTGAAACCACTGTTAATAATAATAAGTTTATTTATAAAGCGCCTTTCAATTTTCAAGGCGCTATACAAAATAAAACAACACAGATCAGATAGTAAAATTCAGTATAAAACACAATAAAATCACAGTATAGTCAACAATCTCAAATACGGTCAGTACTCCAAAAAGGCTATTAGATAAAAGTGGGTTTTTAAGCCCCTCTTAAATTCCTCCATGGAGGTGCACTCCCGTAACCGGCATGGTAGAGAATTCCAAAGAGTGGGTGCGGTGTAAGAAAAAGCTCTACAACCTGAAGATTTAAAACTCACTCTTGAAATCTCTATCAACCCTCATCAGACAAGCGAAAGCGTCGGTTGGGGCAGTAAGGGGCCAGAAGTTCTTTCAGATAGGCCAGACCCTGATCGTGTAGGGCTTTGAAAGTCAGTAAACTGACTTTAAAGGTAATCTGCCACTGAATAGGTAGCCAGTGCAGTTCACACAGCACCGGGGTAATATGACAGGACCTACTTGTCCCAGTCAAAACCCGGGCTGCTGCATTCTGCACTAGCTGTAGGAGGCAGATTTCAACCTCAGAAAGCCCAAAGTTACAGGGAGTTGCAATCGTCCAAACGCGAGGACACAAAGGCGTGGACCAACATTGGTAATGAGTCAAACAGAACAAGGTGCTTAACTCTGGTGCTATTCCTGAGATGGTAAAAGTAAGTCTTGATGACTGTTGACACTTGTGACTGCAGTGTCAGCCCGTCATCCAAGATAACCCCCAGGTTACGCACCCATTCAGTGGTCAGGAATAAAACGCCGCCAAGAAAAATTCCTGAGGTCGCACCAATAAACAACCCCTCTATCTGACGACCATGGTCCACGACCAAAACCTCTGTCTTTTCTGAGTTCAACTTCAGCCAGCTAGAATCCATTCAATCCTGGATTTCTTTCAGACAGCTGTTAAACACCGAGAGAGCTCCATCCTGGTCAGGGACAAAAGACAGGTATAGCTGGGTATCATCTGCATAGTAGTGAAACCTCAGCTCATACCATCTTATAATGTCTCCAAGGGCCAGCATATACACCATGAATAATATGGGAGACAGCACTGAACCCTGACTCACCTCACACAACAAAGGAGTTGGGCTTGAGGAAAAAAACCCAGACACAACTCTTTGTGATCTCCCGGTGAGGAATGAGGTGAATCATCGAAGGATGATTCCCGATATTCCACAGATCTGCCTCAGGCATGCTATCAACACCAAGTGTTCCACGGTGTCAAAGGCTGACGAGAGATCAAGAAGAACCAGAACAGAACATCTCTTCTGATCTCTCTCCCTCAGAAGATCATTAAGCACCCAAACCAGCGCAGTCTCGGTACTATGTCTTTTATGAAAACCGGATTGGAAGGGTTCGTTGATGTCATGGATGGTTAAATGGTCTTCCAATTGGGCTGCCACTACCTTCTCAATCACCTTCCCAATAAAGGGTAGGTTTGAGATAGGTCTGTAGTTTGTGAAACAGTCTGGGTCCAAGGTAGCTTTCTTCAAGAGAGGTGTCACCACAGCTTCTTTCAGGGAGCTGGGAAACTCACCTGTCTCCAAGAAGCACCACACTATTTCACAGGAGGATTGGACGGATGATATCACTACAATCCAACATTAGGGAGGTCAGTCCAGGATCCAAACTACAGCTTGTAGAGTGTACACTATGGATAATCCTCATGACATCCACAAAGTTAGGTCGACCGATGGAACTCCAAGAAAATTGAGGTACTGTGAACTCACATTGTCCAATAGCATCCCCCTTAGAGTTTGCCGGATGCAGATCATCCCTGATGTCAGCCACCTTATTTGTAAAGAAACGAGCAAGCTCCTCACACTCTAATTGTGAAAAAGCTTTCCGAACCTGCAGACAGGCTGGGTTGCACAGTCTGTCTACCGTTCAAAAAAGCTGAGCCAGTCGGTTCCTAGCAACTGCAATCTCCCTGGACAGGAATTCTGCCTTTTTATGGGTGATTGCAGATTGATAGACAGAATAATGGTTAATCAATCTAAGGTGGTCAGCATCAAGGGCAGATCTGTGCCAGCAATGATCTAACCTTCTCCCCTGTCTCCGTATCTCCCTCAACATTCCATTGAACCAAGGGGACTTGGGGAGAAGGGATAAGAGGCATACATGAACAGGAACAATAGAATCCAGAGCCACCGTGATAGCCATATTATAGGCTGCCACCAGGGTCTCTGGACTACTGCTCACCAACGCGGGGGATGAGAGGTCAAGGACCACTGCATAGCCTTGAGGAGTAATATCCCGTAAAGGACGGTACCTAACCATCTCCACAGGGGTAGGCCTTCTCAGGGGGGTGCAAAAACTGAACCTCAAGGTGTAGTGGTCTGACCAAGTGACTGGTTCCACCCCCAAATAGGAAGTATCAAACCCTAGGAGAAAGACTAAGTCCAAGGAGTGCCCAGATTTATGGGTAGCAGTGGAAACCACCTGTGTAAGGCCCAAAGAAGTCATTAATAAGAGGAAGTGATTACCAAATTGTGAGAGTTTATCATTGACCCAGGCATTAAAGTCACACAGAACCATCAATCTGGGTGACTCAAATGACATGTCGATGATTAAGTCTGCCACTTCCTGTAAGAAGTGCTTCCCATCATAGGGTGGACGGTAGATGAGTACGATTAGAACACCTACACCTGTTACCACTGTACACTCAAAGGACTCAGTTTCCCCCACTACCACTCTCGTGAGGCCCAGTTGAGTCTTGAAACAGACTGCAACGCCCCCACCCCTGCGGTCCAATCTCGGGAGGTGTATCACTGAGTACCCGGTGGGAGTCATGGCCTCCAACGTGGGGCCTGGATTTTCATCCAGCCAGGTCTCAGTGATGCAAGCCAAGTCCACTGAACCAACAAGATCAGCAATAATGCCTGTCTTGTTTCTGATGGACCTAGCATTGCATAACACCGCTCGAGTTGGACGAACCTCAGAGGCTGTCAAGCCCATCTGCCTACTAAATTCCGTAGTGTCCTTGGGTATGGGCACCAGACATGGTAAACCATGATCTGGATTCCATTTTGCCCCAGGGCACCTTCTGGATCTAACTACCCCAATACAATGGCCCCCCTCGTTCATCCTCCCTTGTTCACAACCCCCCGCCCTCTTCCCTCTCCTACGAGCAATTCCCAGCGCTCTGCAGCACTGATATATACCATATTGGGGAGGGAGAGAATAAAAAGGGCAGAGGGTGTGAAGAGAGGAGGATGAATAGTGAAGCACTATCTGGACAAAAGGCCGACACATGCCACTACAGAACAATTAAAGCCAAAACAATAAACCTACCAAAACAATTAAATTCAAAAAGAACCAACCCCACCCCAAAGAAAATCAAGTCTAAACCTAGCAAGAGGACTCCTAAAAAATAAATACAAAAATAAATGAAATACCAGGGTTATCTCACCAACCCAACTTAAACAAAAAAAAAATTATTAAACTTTTTGTTAGCCCCCCCAGCTCTCTCACAAAAGGAGGAAGAAAGAATATTTTAGCACTCTCTCTGCAAAAACATGTTTTTCCAAAATCATAAAAACATTTCAAACTTAAAATATAAAAAAATACCCCCAAGTCCTCTCATGACCAGGAAATGGAGAAAGCAATAAAATAAATAAAATAAATGGACACAAGGTCCTCTCACCACCTCGCTGTCCAGATCAACTTAAAACAAAATTTAAAAAAATAGGAAGTCCTCAGTCCTCTAGGTAGAGAGTCAATTTTGTTCGTAGGTATGTAAAGGAAAAAATCCAAATCCATCAAATCAGGAAACAAACACAGCAGACCAGTTATCCATGGGATTCAGGGGATATCCAGGGCTAAGGGTAATCGGATCCTTCTCATATCCACAGTTAAACAAGGCCCCTCTCTCCCTACTGGGCAGACACCACAGGAAATAATGAAGCCTAATAAAACACCCAGGGCAAGCCTAATTAGTAACCCAACCTGGGAGTCTAGGGGGCAAAGAACATTAGTCAATTGCTTGACAGCACGATCCTAATACCCCCTTCAGACCACAAATCAGGTGGGGGTCCCAGTGGGAGAATGTACCTCAAACCAATTCAAAGACACACCAGGGGATCCAATATAAAATGAATAAATCCCCTTTACTACTTCTTCCCGGATCTCACAATTTCCAAAGTACAAATCCTGAACACTCCTGTCAGGGCCCAGTCATAGAAGCCACACTTAAATCCCAATGTCCCAAAGAATCCTTCAGTAAAAGGTGTCCCACAGCATTTCTTACGTAGGACCAAAAATCCCACACTTTACTCCACTCAGGACTCTTCCCTCTGTCCCAATATATCCTGTAGCGGGCGGGGGGCAAATCTCCATCTTCAGGCAAAAAGCCCCCACAGTCTAAACCACGCCCTGCACACATGCGATTTGGGCAGTAAATGGCATCCCACAACACCTCCGTCGCAGGACTGAAGGTCTTGCTATCTACTCCACGCCCAATTTGGTATTCAGTTTGGGCGATAGGCCACCAGGACTCCAAACATTACAAATACTTCCCTCTGCCCTGATGAAACCTGTAACAGGCAGGGGACACAATCCCAGTTTCAGTACCAAAAAACCCTCAGTCCACTCCATGCCTGCACGATGTACAGCCCAGGTAGCAGGGCACAAATTGCAGAAAACAATCGGCAGTTGAATCAGATGCTTCCCTTCATCCTGGACTCATCCTGCAGAACTCCACTGACACCACTGAATCCACTGATCTACTAATTATGGCAAAAACGTCAAAAAACAACAAATGAACAAGAAATAAATGTTTTTAAAAACTACAAACTAAGACCAACGCAGCAGCATGCTCAGCCCAGCGGCCATCTTATCTCACTCCTAAGGTTAAGACCTAAACCAAGGCAGGCATGTGTGAGCAAAGTAGATAACAGCGGAGTGGGGCAGTAATAGAGGAGCAAACAGAAATGCTGGAGGAGTGTACACTGGAAAGCATGGCCGGCTGATCGACTGACCACAGCTGACTCCATGCAAACTCCATGATGTCCCTAGCACAGTGGTCCTTTGCACAAATGGGCAGCTTCAGCAGGTACCCTAAAATACAATGGGAAGGCCACAGAGTGAGCTGGGTGGTGGGTGCAATTCCTGTCTCCCAACTGAGCTTTTTCAAGAGTCCTGGTAGTGATCATGGGGGGGGGTTAAGGCTGGAAAAAGAAGCTCCCTCATGACCCTGACAGTGGTGTCCTCTGGTGTGCCGCTTGGCAAGAGTGGATGAGATTCTGCAGAGTCCCCACTGAAAGCACGAGAAGTTTATGGCAAAGTTAGACTCGCCTTCCCAGCTCACAGATTGGCTCAGAGTCAGTTGGAGGTGGGTGCAAGTCCTGGCTCCCAACTGAACTTTCTCAAGGGTCCTATTTGTGATTGGTGAGGGGGATGGGGAGAAGGCTAGACAAAGGAGCCCCCTCGTGACCTCAGGGGTGACATCCTCTGGTATGCCATGTGGCAACAGTGGCCTAGAGTCTACAGAGTCCCTGCTGAAAGCCTGGGAGGTGTACAGCATAGTTAGACCTGCCTTCCTCACTCATGGATTGGCTCAGAGTGAGCTGGTGGGTGGGTGCAAGTCCTGGCTCACAACAGAGCTTTTTCAATGGTCCTGGCAGCAATTAGTTGGGGGAAGAAGGTGAAGACTGGACAAAAAAGACCCTGATTACCCCAGCAGTGGCATCCTCTGGTGTGCTGCATGGCAAGAGCGGACAAGAATGAATTGCCTAAAGAACTGGTAAATGGATATGTGAACTAGGGTGGTGGTTAATAACACTCACTGTAACAAAGGAAGATTGACCAGTGAGATGCCACAGGGCTCAGTACTGTGACTGGTCCTCTTCAGTGTCTTCATAACAATTAACATACAATCAGAAGTTCCAGTTGAAATTTACCTGACCATGTCCATTTAATGCTTCAGTCTTCTAGTGCTCCTCTTCTAATTAAAAGCTGCTGTTGTTAGCAAGTCATATGTGAGCAGGCATGTCAAG
Source organism: Neoceratodus forsteri (assembly GCA_016271365.2). Classification (NCBI taxonomy): domain Eukaryota; kingdom Metazoa; phylum Chordata; order Ceratodontiformes; family Ceratodontidae; genus Neoceratodus; species Neoceratodus forsteri. The sequence continues at coordinate 1,371,927,065 of CM057450.1, read as the reverse complement.
TCAGAGCAGCGGCAGTGACTTTGGAAAAAGATTTAATCACAGGAAGCACTCTCTCATAAATAGGCTGACATATCCATCTCATAGGTTACATTCACCAAACAGGTCCAGGAAGAGTACGTGTCCATCACAAAGTCAAGGGGATCCCAAGAAGTGTCTATTACCACTTTGGCAGCAGTATGGCCATCTCTGGAGGAGTCCCGAGCATTTTTTGCCAGCGGGGAGCAGGGTTCTAAATCTGTCAGCTGGTGCCTGGGGATATTGCTTCTGGAATGCTGCTGACTGTGGGAATTCCCTTGTTGCCTTTGTTCACCACAGCCCCTCTGTCTGGACTGTTGCTGATCCTGCTTCTTAGGAAGTACTGATCCTGCTTTGGTGTCAGTGGACACTGCCATCTTATGTAATGTGTCGGGTGTAGCATCTTTTTCCCATTCCTTCTCTCTACCATCCATTTGGTTCCTGAAGCCCACATTTGCTCTGTTTTGGTTCTTCCACTTCTGGGAGATGAAGTTCCTAGCTGAATGTCTGACCAGTTCTTTTTTGCCTACCTGGCAATGTCTCAATGGGATCTGCCTTCAAACTCATTGCCATTACGCTGGATAAAGAGCTTAGTCAGACTTTTGAATCTATATTGTACACCCACTTCTCTGAGTGCTTGCTTGAGGGGGTTGTAAGCTCTGCACTGCTGCACCACTTCATCGGAATAGTCCTAACAGTGAGATATTTGGCCCCCTTATGGTATAATTCACCGTTCTCCCTGGAAGACTGTAGCAACTTTTCTTTGATGGAGAGTCTTAGTAGATATGCTATTATGGGACAGGGTCTTCTTCCACCCAGTATCAGGAGATCTCTAGTGACATGGGTGTTTTATGTGATAACAGTAAGTCGTTAACTGCATTGATCTCATAGAGCAAAAACAAAAGTGCCCAAGGTCAAAAGAGTGAAAAACATAACACTGACCATAGCAAACAGCGATGGTAGCTTACTAAATCAATAACGGCAAATGAACCAAGTATTGTTATAAGGGAGGCTATGCCCCCATCATCTCTTGTGGGGGAAAGATCCCCTCACCCCCAAAATTAGGATTACCAACTCCAGGAGGAGCAGACATCAAAAAAATATAAAAGCCCCAAGAAGACAAAACATACTTCCCTGCACCAGGACCTGGACCTGGTACCACAATCTTTAGGGGCGGTGGCTCAATACACTACACCAAACAGACAGCTCAGCAGGGCTTGGCCAAATAAATCCTAATATACTGCTTCAGTGAGTGTAGCTCAGTGCTACACTCAGTATAACTACATCTCGGTGTTTTCTGACAGTCACTCTAAACTGCAAGTGGTATTATTGAGTCGCTTATATTGAGCAGCTCAATAATACTCGCTCATATCATTGTACACCGCAGCATGCCCTCGCCACTTCTATCACCCCCTGCCATCATGGGATACTAGTTTTGGTAAAAAAAATCACTCAACAATTTATCCATATTGGCCCCTTCAGCTCTTTCTGGGACCACAAACGTCCATATATTATTTTGGTGTCCTCTGCTTTCTTGATCCACATTCCTTTCCCACAACTGATCAAGGCACCTCTCATGCTCTTCCAGCCATCACAAGATGAGGTGTTGTGTGTCTTCATGCTCCCCCATGTGCAATTCAGCCACGTTGACATGATCTGTGAGGAATCTGACCTCCACTGCTATAGAACCTCTAGTAGTACTTTAGCCACATCCAAATCAGCAACTTTAATAAATGTCAAATAAATATCCTAGTGATGGTTGTCTTGAGGATGATTGTCTATCTTTCTCTGCTCCCACCATCGTTTCTTGATTCAGCAGTTTCCACACTGGTGGGAAACAGGGGTTGTAAAGGCCACAATGTGCTGAGCTGCTTATGATGATTAAAGTTCTCTGCAGCTATTTAGGGTACTGATTGGACCCCTACAATCCTAAAGATCTAATAGACTCTTGGTGATAGGTCTTGTCCACAAGATTCTGATATTGTGAGAGAAAACTTACAAATTAGCAAGAGCTGGGATGGAGTGATAAATTCAGGTGACCATTCTAATCAGCATCCAAGTGACGCCTCATCTTATCAATTGTTATGGCAATTTGTATGTCTAAAGTTGCCTCTTGTTGAAGAGTGCTGTCTCTTGTCCACCACCAAATTGATTGTTTTACAGATTGGGGAATAACAGTTTTCTCTGATAGTTTTGCAAGCAATGTGTAGTCCCAGTTGTTGAGGAGAAATCTTTGAAGTGGTCACATGTATAGTTGTGCCCAGTTGTGGAGGTCTGTAAAGGAGGTCATGAACCCTAGTATCTGTATCATATCCCAGACTGTTGAGAACTTACTGGATAGGATTACATTGCATTGTCACTATAGATTGCGGATGAGGTCATTTGAGGGTCATACAACTCCTTGTATTGTATTGAGCATGGTTCTTAGGTGTTCCAGTGTCACTGTGGGATTAAGGTTGTTCTGGATTCTGTTTACAATTCAACTATATTGGGAAAGTATTTCCTGTGTCATTTGCATTCCTTGAATTGATAACTCCTGGCATCTGGCCCTTAGGCTATCATTCAGGTAGAGGATGACATATATTCCTTCCCTTTGTAGGTTTGCTGCAAAGATGCTATGACCTTGGTGAAGACCTGTGGGATGGAAGCAAGACTAAATGGAAAGCATTTGTACTGAAGTGGAGGTTTGGGATGCAATATCTTAAGAACATTTGGTGTATGGGAATTATGAGAATGTTGAAATAGGTATCTATAGTTCTATGGATGTTAAGAAATCTCCTCTCCTGACTGCTGCTATTGTGGTTTGTAACATTTCAATTTTGAACCTTTTGTAATGGATAAACTCATTTATGAACATTAAATCTAGCATGGGACACAGGTCTGCTAATGTCATGACATGGGCACTGTGGTGCCATCTTGTAGAAGATGGTTCTGCAATGTACTCACTTGGGGCCATAGTGATCTGGTCAGAGAGCCATGTAACTGTATGAATCTGTAATTTCTTGATACTCGATTAAATTCAGTACCATATGCCTTTAAAATCACCTCCAGTACCCATTTGTCTTTCACCGTTCCAGTCCAGGTTTGGGTGCAACATATGCTGTTTCCCCCACCACTGCATGATCTGAGTCCTGAGCACTTATTGTCTTATGGCTGGAACCCACTGTTGCCATTATTGGGTTGGAATCTGTCATTGTTTCTGGTTCTTCCAACCAGTTTCTGTTGCTTGCAAAATTTTCACTGTGATTGAAAAAGTTGGATTCAATGTGGCCCTCACTGATACCGATACAAAATGATTGCTGCCTGACAGATCCCAAAAAGGCTGCCAACAGGAAGGGAAACAAAAGATGGCAGTCACCAAGCAAAACCAAATCCAAAGCACAAAACCACAAGCCCCGCAACATGGCCACCAAAAGTAGCACTGTATAGCGATAACTCAAACCACTGTCAAAAGCGATGGAGGTGGTGGTGGTGGTGGCTCATGTTATGGTTACAAACATGGCATTTAATGATGTAGTGTTAACTGATTTTCTAGTTTGTCTCTAGGCATGACATGGAGGGTGGGAGGTAATCAAATAGATGTATGGAACAGCAGCAGCACAACTTGGGGAACAATATAATGACAGTAAAACAAAACTGAGGATGAGGATTCAACTGACGATCAGGAAAGAATGGAAAGAACACATTGCTTTATGCTTCAGTCATCCTCTTAAAGAAAGCAACTCTCAGTGTCTTCCAGACTGGAGCTGTCCCCACATGGAAATTCTTTCTCCATCCATGCATCAACTATAGTAGTTCAGTAGAAGGCAATTTGCCAATCCTTATAACATCAGGATCTTAATGTTCATTTTCATCACTACCACTACCTTCATGTGGTAGAAACACATTCATGATTGTGTCGTGTGGAATGTGCCCTGCATTCATTTTAATGAAGCATGTTCCAGCCTGCTCCCTCATCCCTAAACCAAGCCAGCGACTGGCACAGTCCACTACTCACCACCACGGCCAGGCAACGACTGAGCTCTCAATTAGCACCTACTGTATTGAGTATGCACTCATTGATTGACTGATCAGTGGGCTGTCAATCACTGAGCACGTACAGTATACAGTTCATACTCATTGAGAACACTGTTGGTGGCCAGCCATAGTGGTGAGCGGTGGGCTGTGCCAGACACTAGCATGGTTTCGGGATGGGGGAATGGGGTGGTAGGACAACGCCTGCCACAATGGGAGTGTGGGGGTCCACTAGTCCATCAAGGATGTGTTAGTTATTCATAACAGGGCTTGGTGCTTGGGGGGGGTGCTAGATCATGAGGGATTATTTATTTAATCATAATGGGGGATCCGTGCTTGGTGGGTCTGCTAGACCACTGAGGATGATTTAATTTATCATAATGAGGGATCAGGGCTTGGGGGTTCTGCTAGACCACTGAGGATGATTTAATATATCATTACATGGGATCAGGGCTTGGGGGAGCTGCTAGACCACCAGGGATGATTTAATTTACCTTAACAGTGGATTGAGGCCGGGGGTTCCCCTAGACCACCTGGGAATGATTGATATGTACAGCTAAGTTTGGGGCATATCAGGGCTGGTGGGGTGCCCTGGCCAACAGAGACATGCTAAAGAGGTGCACCACTGCCCCACAGCTTGTGACAAACCCTCCTGATGTGGCATCTGTTTGGCACATATCCAGGGTTGCCGCAAGCCATGGGACTTTTCCATCAGGACCCTGCCTGATACAAAATCAGGCGTAGGGTACTTGGTTCACCAGGCTTTGATGCAAGCTGCCTTTTGCCACAGTGGCTATCTATCTTCCGTCTTTCGGATGAGACATTAAACAGAGGTCCCATCTGCCTGGATTGGTGGTAGTTCAGGTGGATGTTAAAGATCCCATGGCACTTATCGAAAAGAGTAGCGGAATTTCCCCGGTGTCCTGGCCAAATTTCCCTCATTCACTAAAAATACCACCAACAGCTTAATCTGGTTCAAAGTCAGTTGGCATTCATCTGTATCCCTTCCCCCGGGTCGTGCCTGAAAATAGGCAGGATTTGTCTAGTGCACTTACCCGGTCAACAAAATCTAAATAAATAAAATAAATAAAATAAAAAACAGCTTGAATCCCTCAAAGCGGTGACACCTTTTAAGTGCTAAATAATTGCCTGGCAAAGATCCAGGACTGGATGTTCTCTAACTGACTGAGGCTGAACCCTGGCAAGACAGAGGTGCTGGGGACTGGGCCTTGTCGCTGGTGTGATAGAAATGCCTCTGGGGTGACCACAGGACTTGTCCTGGGATCTAACCTGTTGATAGCATCCACTAGGATGAGAAATCTGGGTGTCATCTTTGATGACAGGTTGACACTTGATGCTTAGGTGTCATCTGTTGTCCACAGTGTTTTTTACCACTTAAGGAATGTCACCCAGATTAAAACCCTAGTTCCACCCAATAACCTGCCCTCACTGACACACACCTTTGTTACATCAATGCTAGACTACTGCAATGCTCTTTACTTCAGGGTCAGTGGAGGGAACCTCTGCCAACTGCAGCTGGTGCAGAATGCAGCATCCAGGATACTGACAGGCCTACCTAGGTTATGTCACATGACCCCGGCCCAGCATGACCTGCATTAGCTGCCTGTCAGGTGGTGGATCAACTTCAAGGTGGGCTTGCTCACCTGTAAGGCCCTATACAGGTCAGGCCCTGGCTACCTTACTGACCTTCTTACACCTGCAATCCCGGTCCACTTCTTCGGCTCCTCCACAGGGGGCCTCCTAGCAGTTCCGAGGACCAGGCTGTAAACCTCAGGTGACCGTGCATTCAGGGTGGCTGGCCTGGTCCTCTGGAAATCACTCCTTAGATCCCTGAGGGAGGCTCCATCAGTGGGGGCATTTAAAATGGGTCTAAAAAAGTATCTTTTTAAAGAGGCATTTCCACACTAATTGCAGCAGATTTTAGTTGTTTATTTTTCATTATTATTTATTGATGCTTATTTATTAAACATCTTAGATTTTGTTGTTGTCTTGTGTTATCCTTTTGCAGCTTTTATTTATATGTTGTTTACCCTGCCTGTTTTGACCTTTGTAAGGAGCCCAGAGACCCTGTGATTGGGCACCATATAAACACATTTACCTTACCTTACCTTACCTACCTTACTTAAGGGCCCTGTGAGAATCAAGCCCTTTTTCTTATTCTAATTTTTGTAAGTCATTGACCATGATGACAGACCACATTGGGAGTCGAAGTTCTGTATCCAGCTGAAGTGGAAATGTTCGATACTTTCATTCATCGCTTTCCCTTAGTCCTCCATCTTTATTTCTGATCTGTCTGACACTTAACACCTCATTACCAACTCATTTTGTTTGGCTTTTGTGAACCTTTTTTAGTTTTACCGACTTTTGTGCCTGAACAAAAAGTTCTCTATGATTTAATATATGAAACACAAGCTTCTCTCCTCTCCACATAATTTATTGTGATAGTGGCAGCTAATAGAGAGAAGGTCCTGTCTCCTTGTGTAACTGAAGCACCACTGAATTACTGGGCTAAAAAACACAATTGGTTCAGTTACCTAGTGAACCACAAATATGCTTTTCAACATGTGCCTTTGTGAGGTAAAGAACAATTCAGTGTCAATAGCCCCAGAAAGCAATAGACATACAAGCATCTCCCCACAAGCACTGGAAGCAATGCAGCAGCAACACAGGCTGCTTCTACCTCCTCACCCCTCCCCACAAACATCGGGAGCAATGCAGCAGCAACACAGGCTGCTTCTACCTCCTCACCCCTCCCCACAAGCACCGGGACCAACACGGCAGCAACACAGGCTGCTTCAACCTCCTCACCCCTCCCCACAAACATCGGGAGCAATGCGGCAGCAACACAGGCTGCTTCAACCTCCTCACCCCTCCCCACAAACATCAGGAGCAATGCGACAGCAACACAGTCTGCTTCTACCTCCTCACCCCTCCCCACAAACATAGGGAGCAATGCGGCAGCAACACAGGTAGAAATCTCCTGTAAACTGCACTAGCCCATCACCACTCATGGGTCGACTGCTCCACCCACCCTAGGTGGTCTCTACCTTTATAGATATCCTAGGGCATGTGACTAGTCACATGACCCATCACCCCAGGAACTATCTCCTCAGTTTTCCAGCTGCAGATTATACATCTTGGCCACTAGGAGTCACAGCTGTGCCTAATAATTTCCCCTATACCTCTAGCATAATTACCCCTTACAGTACAAGTTTAGGGCCACTGATCTAAGCTAACCCTCTCTAATCAAACTCTCCTCCAGCGAATTACCCATCCCTACAAGACAGCACATTACCTGAGATTTGAACAACTGACCCAGCACACCACAGTCATTGACTCTAACCACTAGGCTATACCAGCGGCCGCGATTGGTCTTGGCCTGTTCTTACCCTTTAACATCACAAGCACCCTAAACACTAAATTCTCAGTTGGGATGCCACCACCCCCTTCCCCTATCATCCATTCAGGTGCGTCCCTGTTGTGATAACTAAACCACAACTTCCACCTCCTGAGGTCTCATACAGGTGACCACTCCCTACCCCCTATTCTCTCCCTGTCATTGGCCCACCCCTCCTGTCCTTCTTGCTGTTCTTTCTGCTGGTAGGCAATACCCATCCTAACCCTCGTCCAATGCAGCACTCCCCAAGCATGGGTCATAGACATGCATTTAAGCTGCTGTCCATAAACATCAGCAGCCTACTGGGTAAGTTTAATGCCCTTTAAGTGTGGGTTACACAGCACATGCCCAATGTGCTATCTCTCATGGAGACTTGGCTCTCACCAAGGATACCTGACACTGCAGTCACCCTAAATGGTTACAGCCTGTTCAGGCATGATAGGATTAGCAAGAGGGGTGGTGGCAATGCAATCTACCTGAAGGATAATCTTCAGGGCTATGTTTTGCTTAAATTAGTCTCAGGAAGCAATATCCAGGTGCTTGCAAATTAAGGTACAGCTAGGCACCCAAAATAAGGCACTCACAATAATTTCATTGTATGTCCCTCCTAAGGAATTGACCACTGGCATTAATGTGGTAATCAACCTCATTAACAACTTGCACCAAAACCCCAAAGTGGTGTTTCTAGGAGATTATAACGTAAACTGACTGGCCCCCAAGGCGGCACCTTTCAAGGATGCCGTCTCCTCCATCAATCTATCTCAGATGGTTGACTCCCCCACCAAAGTCAACTACCGAGCCTGGGATCAGTATACTGAAGAGATGCACGCATCTACGGCCCCTAAGAAAAACATCTCTCTGTCTAAAAAGTTAAAACAAGAGCAACTGAGTTTTATTAATATCACCATGCAGTTGGAGACTCAGAGGAAGCAAGAAATGGGCCCTAAAGTTGATCCAGAGAAAAAGAGAGAGGGTGAGAGGAAAGAAGGAGAAAAGAAAAGCAAAAATGCCCTGCCTTTATCTGACTCTCAAGAGCAACTTGCCAAAGATAATAAAAAAGACCATGACAGCAGTGTACATCAAGATACACACTAAGTTAAGGAAAAAAGCATATTAGGTCCTCTCAGTCTATCTTCGGACAAAACATTAGATCAAGCACAAGCATTGGAACCCCAGGAAGAACCACCTGATTCGCCAAAAATGTTAATGCACAATATAACAGAAAACCAGAATTCTTTATAAGGACTGAAGTCTTTACCGATAGCTATTAATGATATAACATTTTCTATGTCTAACATTGCGTCTAAGCTTGAAAACAAAAACCAGAAGAATTAACAAATTAGAAAACAGGCAACCTATCTTGGAGGACATAGTTAACCCCATTTCTCAAGAAATTGTGACACTGAAGAAACAGCATGATTTGTTTAAAATAAAATTGTACAATCAATAAAAAAGGTTCGGGTGGAAAAACATAAGAATTTTAGGGATTTTATTAGAAAGGACTAAAAAATCTTCATTACATACTGTTCTGTCTGAGTAGTGCCAAGCATTGTTAAACTCTAAATTGGATACCCCTATTAGAGACAGACTACATTAAGTTGGCTCTCTGAACATGTCTGCTCAACAAAATTATACCTCTACCCAACCGGTGATTGTTAAATTTCTCACATCAGAGGGTAAACAAAAGATATGGGCCCGATTCTAGAAAGAGTACGCCACAGTACAACACAGACGCGCCAAGAAAAATGTTGCAAATCGCAAATACTTCAAGCAGGTGCGACATACACTGTTCTACAATGCGACATGCACCATAACGCAACCAATTACACCAAATGCAACTTATGCTGCAGTTGTGACATACCTGCAGGTACGCCAATGCGTAACTGAACATATGCCAAGAAAACGGAAGAGAGATGCCAAAGCGACATTCTAGAAGCCACTGTGCCACAACTTACACCAAGACCTGCTGGTATAACATATACCAGGTGGGAGCAGGTGCAATTTACACAGTATATAAAGGCACACAGAGAGGCAGGCTGGTGACACAGCTGCACAGCACTGTGAGAGAGAGAGAGAGAGGAGAGAGACAATGGAAGGACCAGTAGCAATGCTAGGTGTGCTACTAATGGACCACTGGGACAGGCACAGGAGGTGACACGATGCCTGGAACCAGAGGAACAGGCAGCAACCAGGATGGCACTGATCTGTCAGATGCCATGCACCATGAGTGTACAGGGTAAGGAAGACATACCAGGACCTGACAGAGGAACAGTGCCTTGCACGCTACCGACTGCCCCAGGCCATCATAGAGGAGATATGCAACGACCTCCGTGCAGACCTGAGGAGTGCCACCCACACAGGCATGCCAGTCCCTGTGGAGGTGAAGGTAACAGCAGCACTATGCTTACTGGCAACAGGGGTGTTCCAGACACCAACAGGTGACACTGTGGGAATATCACAGCTGGCCACGTCCAGATGTCTACACCAGTTCCTGAATGCTATGGTGGCCTGCATGGATAAGTACATCACCTTCCCCCATGAGGTACGACAGGAGCAGGCAGTGATGCACAGCTTCTACACCATCGCCCAGTTCTCACGTATTATGGGAGCAATAGACTGCACCCATGTCACCATACGGGCACCATCAGTCAATGGGGATGTGTATGTCAATCAAAAGGGTCACTACTCCATGAATATGCAGGTAGTGTATGACAGTCAGTGCTGCATACTGGATGTGGTTGCCCAGTACCCTGGTTCCACGCATGACACTTACATCTTGCACAACAGTGGGCTACACAAGGGCTATCAGAGGGGCCAGCTCACTAGAGGATGACTAGTAGGTAAGGGAACACAGCACAGAACACTGTATACCTGAACACCTGCACACCATGCACACACAGGAACACAAACCACATAGAATGATGATGTGCCATTTATCCAACAGGGGACAGCAGGTATCCACAGCTGCCATGGGTGATGATAGCACTGCACCACACACGCACAGCAGCACAGATAAAATACAACAAGGTGCACAGCCAGACCAGGTGCATCATCTAGTGCACCTTTGTCGTCCTGAAGGCACAATTTAGGTGCATTGATAGATTGTCGTGGGCCCTACAGTACAGTCCAAAGACATCCTGCAGGATATTCCTTGTCTGCTGCATGCTGCGCAACATCGCAGTGCAACACTGTGTGCCACCACCGGACCAGCTGGAGGAATGTGGATGAGGAGGACTAAGGAGTGGAATGGCATGGCACACAGATATGACAGACACCACCAAACAGATGCAGTGCAGGCACAGGCAGGCTAATGTGCATGATGCGACCTGATAGAGAGGCATTTCACCTGAGAGATGCCATGACACCACAGTGACAGCCACCAAATGCCAAGCAGAGATGCCCAACAAAACAACACTCGGGTGTGCCGCTGGTGCAGCGCACAGGCCATGGTGACACTGGAAGATGGCAACAGGTCCTGTGGAATGTGGACACATGGGTGGTGCACACACAGCCATGGACATGGTACAGTGTGAGAAACTGAGAGACAGTATGGAGCAATGTAATGAGATCACTACAACAGGTAGGTGGTGACAGGCACAGCACAGTCCACTGGGGGGGAATGGCTATGCATAGGGCACTACAAAACACGCCTGGCACCACACGACATGGCACATAGTAAGGTAGGGTAGGGCAGTGGGTAGTGGTAGACAGCACACTGTGTGGGTCACACACCTGTGAGGCCTGCAGATATACAGGACAACCAGTAGACACTGACACACAGAAACACGGTGGAACCAGTGCCATGCAGTGGGCCATGAATGCAGCACACATCAACACACCATGGGAGACAAGACAGACAGAATGTGCCAGCAATGCAGTCACTGAGTGAATGTGTGGCATTGGGGACAAAAGGTGCACTGAGGCCACGGGTACAATGCCGGGATGATGGTACCACCAGGCACAATGCCTCTGCCATGGCCACTGATACATGCAAACAGTGCAGCCACAACAGGGACACAGCAATGGGTGGCACAGACCTGTAGACATATGATGGCGAAACACACCAATGCCCACGCCAGTGGTGCCACACACAGGGAACAATGGTTCCCCGAGGTGGAAGGGTGCCGTACAGGCACCGTGCCTCCACACAGTTGGGACATACATTGTGAAGTGGTATAGATGCCACACCATGCATGGTGAGCCACAGCACACAGGACATCATGCAGATGTGGCCAGTGGACAATGCCATGGGCCATGAGCAGCACAACCGGTACACTGACAAGATGCATTCTGAGGAAACATCGGGGACAGTAGGCACCACCACCAGTGAGCATCCATGTGCATGGTGACACACACCCACACGGCCATGCACACCTGGAATAGAAACACAAACCCAGTGATGTAGGAAAACAGTTTAATGCACAAATAACAACAACAAGGACACAACAATACAATGAATGGGGTAAGGGTCAGAATAACAGCAAATGACACAAAAAGAAAACATAACAATGAATCCCCACCCTAGCAGCAACCCACACCATCCCCAAATGCCCACCCACATCCAAAAACAATAAAACACAGGTCCCCGCAGCAACCCAATACCACCCAGAGCAATTCACACAAACATATACATAAGCCCACCCAAATGTAACCCACCACACCCATATGTAGATACCTACCCGAACATGACACCCACCCCTATATACAAATCCACCCACAGACACAGTCCAACCCATGGATAAATAAACAGTGCAGTCCCACAGTCATCGTGTCCAGCATAGTTCGGACAACAGGGCACCCACCAATCCATGCAGGAGCCCAATATCATCCAGTATGGCTGACACAAGGGCCACAACGCATTCCCGATCCAGGCTCTCCTCGCACGGGAACAGCACCAGGGTCCCCAGCCGTGACATTCACAACCTCTCCCTGCTGCAGCTCCTGCATGACATCCAGTGGCTGTGTTCCGGGGTTTTCTGAAGCAGGTGCAGCAATGCATGGCTTGGCATCTGTTGGTGGAGCATCCTCAGCTGGCTGCAGTCTTCAATGCCGTGGTCCCTGAAGGCAATAAAGCCATGACCTGGTCCCCCCTTCCCTGCAATGTCACCCACTGTGGCCAGTCCAGCAGCAGGCTGTGTCAGGTCCCTGGCACCCAACAATTGTGGGGTCCGGCGTCACCGCCTCCTGTGCAATGTTGCCCATGTCTTCAGCAGTCACCTCTGCCGAGGAGGAGGAGGAGGATGTTGAGGTCAGTGGAATGACTGGGCCCTCTCATGCCTGTGCTGTGTGCACCTGTGGTACTCCACAGTATCGGTGGCCTTAATCTCCACCATTGCTCTCAGCAGGGCCCTCTGCCATTGCGATAGTCGGCTATGCACACCTGTAGGAATACAAGGGATGCGGTCAGTGCTGGGTCTGGTCAAGTGGCACACACACATAGGAAATGTAAAGGTTCAGCATGAGCCACCATGCGGCCATCTGCCATGGCCACGGCACAAGGGGACCACTGCTTGCACATACCAGACCTCCAGTGAAGTGCTTCCTGCCCGAGGCTGCAGATCTGGCCCTGCTGCACTCCCTGGGATGTGCCAGTCGAAACTGTGGGGTTGTAGGGACAGGTGAGTTGTGTGCGGCTCAACACGCCATGTCCATCATGCCAGCACTGCCCCAAAAGATGAACAGCCAGAGGTATACATACCTACATCCGTGTCCCATCCAGACTGCAAGTCTGCATCCCTGCACTGAGCCATGCCTATCATGTGCTGCAGGATCCCAGGCTCCCTCTGCATGAAATCCTTCCAGTGGTGTGTCAGCTGTCAGTCTGTCCCGCGTGTGCCACTGCATTCAGCTATGTGTGCACAGATGGCATGCCACACATGCTCCTGATCCACAGTAGTGCACCTCCTGCACCCAGGTGGCAGTAGCATCCTGCCCCACTGCTGCACACAGCTTATGAGCATGGCAGTCTCCATGGGCATGAAGTTTGGCACCCGCCCACTGAGGCTGAGTGAGGAACCTGAGGACATGTCTGGTCACTGATGTGAGACCTGCAGGGAGGGAAAGAAACGGCACACAGGTCACTACACAATGCTGCCAAGAATGTGTTGATGTCCTCTACCCACCATGTGTGTAACACCAGCCTGCAGCCATGGTGCATGGGACCAGGCCAGGGTCATAGGCACGCTACTGCGGGCCCCCACCACTGGTGGTGCACCATGTCAGACACTCACTGTTCCAGATGCCTCAGGGGTTTGAGAGGGTGGCCCTTTGCTGTGAGTCCCTTCCCCTTGCAATGACCTCCTGAGATGACCATAAGACTTTTTTCCGCTTGGTGAAGCACTTTCACTGGCGGACCTCCCCCAAAGCCTGCGATGATCCTTAAGCCTCAGATACTACAGTCCTTAGACACTTCTTCAACTTGGACAGCAGCAAATCTTGTTCGGCTGAGGGGGTCACATCCTCTGTAACTGCATGCCCTACTGATGGACCCGGACTAGCCCTGGACTACGCCACTGAACAGCCGCTTGCCTAATCTTCCCTGAGAGCGCGAACTTTGAATCCAAGTGCTGAGCGCCTATTGGTCCTGCTGCTCAGTGATGCTCAGGCAGCCAGTAACAAAAGCTGGCTCCGAGCCCCGCTTGCCATACTTGCTGTTCCAGACACCTCAGGGGTTTGAGAGGGTGGCCCTTTGCCACTGGTCCCTTCCCCCTGCAATGACCTCCTGAGATGACAGTAAGACTTTTTTCCCCGGGGTGAGGCGCTTTCACTGGTGGTCCTCCCCCAAAGCCTGCGACGATCCTGAAGCCTCGGATACTACAATCCTGAGGCACTTCTTCAACTTGGACAGCAGCAAGACTTTTCTTTCCTCCCACCCACCCCGTTCCCTCCTCCCCTTAAATGGACCATTGCCCTCCTTCCTGAGGAGGACCTATCTCACCATGTCTACCCCTGCTGTCATGCGCAGGTGCCGCCCACTAGACCCGAAATTGATTGACTGATGTCACCCTTCCTCAATCTGTTCCACTGACAACTAATGCCTACCTTTGCTTTCCATGCTGTTTTACTTGTCTAACTGTTTCTGCCCTACTGCCTGCTACAGAATAACCCCCACTTTCTTCCCCCTGGTTTCTGCTGACCTATTGCCTACCATTGCCTTAGTGCTACTTTTGCTTAGTCTTTGTGCTAGCCTGTTTGTTACAGTACCTTATGCTGCTTTTCTGCGAGATTGCTTTTTCCGTCAGCCTGATTGTCTGACACAGTTTAACTGATCTATCTTTCCCTCCTAAAATAAAGCGATCCCGAACAAAGCTGTTTCTGCTGTTACTGACTCTTGTTGAATTGCTTGCTGCTAGCCTGGGTACTGCACAGTGTTAACCCTCTACACGCCAAGATAACTTATTCCCTCTAGAGCTATTCTTACTATATCCCAGGCTTGCTGTCTATATCAACCTCTACCTCGGACAGCCCCTAACCCCTGTTGCCCAAGTCCCCTACCAGACATACTCCTCCATTGGATTCCCCCTCCCCCTTAACTTATTTGCCCCTTCAGAAAACTGTAGACGTCCCCTCATTCCACAGCTAACTCCACCTCCTCCAGGAGCTGCTGACATACTCCATGTCGTATTCAGAGTAACCATTCAGAGTGCCGGACTAATGGCAGCGTTCGCTTACATAGCCCTTATCTTGGGAGCTGACCTGCTTTCTTCCTGGGACCCCAGTCTCCAGAACCAGGGTGGGCACTCGGGTAAGCCCCCCTGCCCCCTCAAGCCCCTGGTGGAGGAGACCAACTTACTGCTTCTTTCCTTGTATGGGGTAATCCATAATGGAAATTGTTACAACCTCTTTTACGGCATCCACATGAGAGACAGACGGAGATACTCCTTCTCTCCCACCAAAATTATTAGGTACCTTGCCAGGCTTAAGCTTGTTCTGAGGGGAGATGTCGAGCCTAACCCCAGCCCCCACTCCCCCAACCTTGCTCTCAGTGACCCCGCCAACCCTCTCTGGGCTGCTACCAGGGGCCTCTGGCTGGTCCACATGAACACTGCAGCCTAAGGCACAAATTCCCCGACCTGGAAGCCTGGACAGCATTGTACAAACCCGATGTACTAGCAGTGACTGAGACCTGGCTCAAACCACAAATCCTCCCACATGAAGTAGACCTGCTTGGCTGCAATGTCTTCAGAAGGGATCATGTAGGGAGGTGAGGTAGTGGGGTTCTCATCTACACCAAGACAAATCTATGCCACACATATAGACATCCCGCTCCTCTGTGACTCAGTAAATGAGATCACCTTTGTTAAGTTGCTCCTTGGAGACACTAAACCCCTGTATGTTGGATGTGTCTATCTCCCACCCCAGTCTGCTGCCTCTTCCCTAGAATCCCTAACCCATGCCCTGGCAGAGCATCCCCTGGGAGAACTCGTCCTCCTTGGGGACTTTAACCAAAACTGGCTTGTCCTAGGGACCTTGACTAATAGAAATCCGGTCATTGACTCCAACCTGACTCAAATCATAGATCTGCCCACCAGACAAAACACCAAGTCTGGCAATCACTCCTTGCTCGACTGGGCCCTTGTCTCCTGCCCCGATCATATTCTGACAGCCGGGACCATGTCCGACTCTCTGAGTGACCACTCACCAATCTTTTGCACCTGGTCCAACAAGCCCCCCAAGCTGGCTGCCAGGGTTATCGAGACTAGGGACTACACCAGCCTTGTTGCTGCTAACTTCTTCTCAGACCTTCGTGCCGTTGATTGACATCCTATCGTCACCCTTACTGCCCTGGATGAAGCCTTAGATTACTTCACCTGCTCATTTCTGTCCATGGCTAATGCCCATGCACCTCATAAGAAGCTAAGGGTACAGGGTAAGTGCCACAAATGGCTAGGTCCTAGCCTCAAACGGAGTATGTTGCTCTGTGACAGGGCATGGGGACAGTATAAGTCCACTGGCCATAATGCTGACTGGGAGAAGTACAGAGAACTAGGGAATCACTGCAAGAAAGCTTCCAAACATGCCAAGTCAAAGTACCTGTATGATCTCCAGACCAGCCACCTCCAGGACCCCAAGAAATTCTGGGACCAAGTTAATTTGTTACTCAAAGATGCCTCCTGTGCCCAGGATGGAGCTATACTTATTGGAAACACCATGACTAATAACCCCTCCACAGTAGCAGAGGCATTCAATATCTCCTTTTCCAATCCAGGCAGACTCTGTCCCCCCATCCCACCTGGTGTTGCCCCCTCCAGCGACACCAAATGGGAGAATGCTCGGCCCCAGTTTCACCTGAAACTTGCTAAACCATCTGAGGTACTGCCTCTCCTGCTCAGGATTGACCCTGCCTCATCTCTGGGACATGACCTGCTCGAACCAAGGCTGCTGAGGGTCGCTGCTCCTGCAATTGCCCTCCCTGTCACTTGGCTCATCAATAGGTCCTTCCTTGAGGGAACGGTCCCATGCAAATGGAAAGTAGGAACCATAGTCCCTGTACATAAAAAAGAGCCCAGGGACAAAATGGGGAACTATAGGCCTATTTCCATTCTCTGCCCCCTCGGGAAGGTACAGGAGAGACTGGTCTACAACCAGCTGCATGACTATCTGGAGCTTCACTCTCTCCTAGTCGACATACAACACGGCTTCAGGAAAGGCCATGGCACAGACACGGCCATCATCCGGCTCACATCCGATATTCTCAATGCCATGGACCAAGGCTCTCTGACCAATGCACTATTTGTTAACCTATCCAAGGCTTTTGACTTAGTCAAGCCATAGTCTTCTTCTCGCCAAACTCCACCCCTTCGGATTGGATGGGCTCTCCCACTCCTGGTTTGAGAGCTATCTACTGAACTGAAGCCAAAAGGTTCTCTGGAGAGGAACACAGTCCTGCGCCCAGCCGGCAGTCTTGGGGGTACCCTAGGGCTCAATCCTGGGCCCCCTACTCTTCACTTTCTTTGTTAATGATATAGAGAGGGCTTGTGAGCCAAGTAAACTCATCCTTTTATGTAGATGATACTGTTGTCTACTGCAGTGATCCGCTACCCAGCGTCATCACTGCTAAACTGCAACTTAGTCTCATGGTGCTTGAAGCCTAGTTTTCTGCCAACTCACTAGTACTGAATGAGGAGAAAATGAAGGCTGTCCTGTTTGGAACCAGGTGCCTCAGTTCAGATAGGTGTGACCTCCTCCAGCTCAAATTGAACCAGGGGAAGCAGGTCAAGGTCCTAGATAGGATCAGATACCTCGGGATACTCCTTGACCAGGAACTGTTCTACAAACCCCACATCGACTCCTTAACCAAGTCCATCCACCAGAGACTTGGACTTCTCTTTCATCTGGGAAACTCCCTTACTGATGAGGCCCAGTGTGCAATCTCTAACTGCACCCTTCTGCCCCACCTCCTCTATGGGGCCCCCCTACTACAGTCCCTAAGAGAAGGGGAACTAAGAAAACTCACGGTGCTCTACGATAGAGTGGCATGCTTTGCCACTAACTCCTCCCCCCCAGGAGACACCACAGCGAGGTCCTCGCAGACCTTCACTGGCCCACTATATGCCATGAGCTGGCCTACCCCACCATCTGCTTGACTTATAAATTCACTACCTCTAGCTCTCCTCCTCATTTGCGTGGACTGCTCAACTCCAGAATTCAATGCCAAGAGACATGGGGTCCTCGGCCGGCCGACCTCTCGTCATCCCCTGTGTACGCACCAACCTGGGTAAGCGCTCCTTCTCATATGCTGCCCCACACCTGTGGAATGCACTCCCAGCTACCCTGGTCGATAGGCCTTCTCTCCATGGTTTCAAGGCTGGCCTTAAGGTATACCTCCTGGAACTTAACCTATGTGGCTGTACTCACTAGCCCCCTTTATCCCTACCATTCGACCTCTGTATCTCATGCCCTACTGATGTAATGTGTCAAACTGTTGACCCCTATTAACTCTTGCAATGTTATAAATGTATATTCTGGATTCTTAACCTGTAATTACTGTCTTTCCAGTTGAAACTGTCTTACTTCAAACCTCTGTACTATTGTCCACTGTATGTAAGTAACTGCTGTATGTATCTAACTCCGGGTCGCCCCTGAAAAAGGGACCATTGGTCTCAGTGGGCTTACCCGGTTACCAAAATTTTGAATAAAAAAATAAATAAATAAAGATACGCAGTGTAGTACACACCATGGAACAGTGCAAGCTGTGCAATGGCTTCTACTCACCTATGTCCCGGGCGTGTCTGCTGTGGTGCTAGAGTAGGAATAGACATAGGTTAGTACACTGCTGTATGTGCCACTGTGGCCTGCTGCCTGTGGGTGCTGCATACCCCCATCTGTCACCAACCCACATGTATGTCCCTGGACATGCCCCGGGACTGTCCCCAGGTCACCCTGCCATGACAGAACCAGCACTGGGGGGTGGTTTCGGGACCATGCCTGCAATGCCAGCAGGTGGCATTGTAGACAGGCCACCATTGTGGACCAGACAGGCATAATGGGAAGGATGTAGTGCAGAGACAGTGGAACACAGACAGACATACAGGCAGCTGTGCACCTGTGTGTCAGCTGCTGGCAATAGGCTGTGTTCGGCCCCCTCCTGTACTGTCCAATGGGACGTGTGGCAACACCTGTCTTGAGTGGCATGGGACAGGCAAGACATAGGCAGCCATGTTCTGCACACAGGCATATACGGTGATACATGTCCTGTCCGACCATCAGGAACAGTAAATGCTCACAGTCAAGTATGTGCTGTAGAATACCATTGCATCTACGCTAACCCACCATACAGACATGCAACACATATGCAGCAGCACAGTGACTAGGATACAAGACCCTGACATTGACTACGTGGGATGTAGATGTATGAGGCATTGTGCGGGATATGTACCATCCTGGCAATGCCCATGCCACTACATGCCATGTACCACCCTGGGCATGGGTGTGGGCAGGCATACCCCATGTACTCCATGGTGTACAATAGTATTGGAGAGGGGCAGCACAATGGTGCAGGAGTGCTCCCTATGTCCATGTATCCCACCAAAGCCAATAGGACCTCCCTGTACTGTTAGGCCTAGTGGCCATACCCTTAATAATAGATCACTTGATACTTTCATTGCACCCCATGGATAGTTCAGCTCCACAGCTTCTGGGCTGCTATGTGGGAGTCTGGGGAGCAATGTAGTGCATTTGTAATCAGTGATGCATTGGAGAGGGGCAGCAACCAGTGTCATGAGCATACCTCTCAACTGTACCACATTACAAGACACTTTCCACAGTTTACTTCAATAAAGCACCCTGTTCCACATTGTGAGGACCTGTTCCACATGCAGGATTAACATTGTAAAGCACATTTCTATAGTAAACAATGACACATATAGAGTAATCAAGCAATATCAGACTGTATGAATATAACTGAAAACATTCACAGTGCTCTGATCCTCCTAGGCAAAGACTTGATCAGGTGTTCCACATATTGTTCATTTGTTCCACATTTAGATAGGCAATGTTACACATTTGGGGGACAGACAGTTGAGAGGTATTTTTCAAGAGGTACAATGTTGTACTGCAAATGCCAACAGGGACATCAAATACTGACTTGGTGTACATATCTACATGCCTGGCTGCACCCCTGACCCTGGGCCTCTGACAGGATGGTAACCCTGTGTGTGGCCTGACCTGGACTGTAGTGGGGGGGGAGGTATGGCCTGCTGTGGCCCAGTACTCACCAGTCTGCAGTCTGCTTCAATCCTGCTCTGCTTGTTCTGTGGCAGTGCTGTCCCCCTGCACTGGATCTAGCACACCAGCTACTTACCTGCCACTCGGTGTTGCGGCATAGCTACGCCGTATGGCTCACAGCCACATGTGGTGCACATACATGCCACACATGTATCGCAACTCGCATGTGCACAGTTGCAGCCTGCGTGGCACTGGGTATCTGCGATGTGTGCTTGCGGCCTGCAATGCCGAATCTTGCAACTGTTTTGTGCTGCTGCGGAGGTTTGCACATCTGTGATATGTGTTGTAGGCACCACACATGTGCGGCATGTGTGAAGGCATGACTGTGTGTGTGTGTGTGTGTGTGCCCAGTGGTGGCCAGTGGCAGCATGCTGCCATCCGGCATCAGTCCACCCACAGGGGTAGGACTGCACGTCACTACACACATCCATGGTGCTGGCACAGTCAATGCACATGGGTACCCTGTCATGCCAGTGGCAGGGCTGCATCCCCTGCAGCAGTGTGGGGAGATGTGGCACTGAGCATGGGACTGCTGGCAGCATGGCCCACTGCCAGTGTGCCTGTGATGTCCATGGGTGCACTGCACCTGTTGATGGCAAGGGTGAGCTGAATGCCTGTACAACCCAATGGTAGTGAGGCCGCAGCCTGTCACACTATGCAGTGCTGTCAGTGTGACAGTTGTCACCACACTGTACCATGCTGTTCAGCATCAATCACCACAGCCCTGTGTGCTGCCTCTGTTCTGGCAACTGTGTGCTGTGTGTGTCTCTCCACGTGGACATTGGTGGTGCAACACACACCACCCCATGGTGTCATCAAATGTGTGTTGCTACAGGCACATGGCATGGCTGTGTGGCATGCACAGTGCCCAGTGCTGACACCTCACAGGGGCCATGCACTTGTGGTGCATGACACCTGTGCACAGCAGCATGCTGTGATCCCAGCCCCCCCTGCCCAGCACCACCAACCGCTGTGCTGGCTGTGGCCCCACCAGTCAACACACCACCCTGGTGCACCCCTGGCATATGAGCCTTGGGACCCAGGCCACGGTCATGCCCTGGGGCTGTGCCAGCCATTGCTGATGGCCTGCTATGGTATCACAGTACACATGACTCGGTGGCCATGGCCAGTGTGTGGTGTCCCATATCACCAGCCCCACTGTCATGTTCCACTGTCCCCTGCATGCCATTTGACATGCATGCCTTGGTGCTAGTCACTTGTTCCCTAGAGCATCTGCCCAGTACTGTTCCACCTGTTGCATGTGCAGTGTGTGTGCATGTGTGTGTGTGTGTGTGTGTGTGTGTGTGTGTGTGTGTGTGTATGTACACACCTGGGGTGTGTGTCTCCAGGACATCCACAGTACCAATGCCAGTATGTGGCAGTCTGGGTGCCCATGCGGCCTGCACTGTTATCAACTGCCACTGGTGTGGGTGCCCTGTGATCCACGTCAGGCATGCACAGCGGCTGCTGCTGTTCCCGCGTGCAGATGTGTGTGCAGTGGCTCCCCATCCGGTGGCCTCACAGGCTGCAGACATTGCACTGTGCAATGTCTTTGCTGATGGCCACCCTTGCCTACCACAGGCTGTAGCCATGGCTGGTGGAGCATGTTGCATGTGCTGGCACCAGTCCACATGGCATGCGGTCTGCCTGGGCTACCTGTCGGTGCAGGCCTCTGCCTGTGGCACCCCTGCCACCACTGGCCATTGTAGCACTCCTTCCATGGCCCACATATGCCATGGTCTGTGCCATCATGGTGTCCAGCTGTATCCCACGCACCAGTCCCCATGGACAAGATTTGGCCTCTGCTGACCTGTACCCTGAGCCGGCTGCCTGACACTACCTCTCCACTGCTGGGATGTGTAGTCTCACTGTCATCTTGACCCATGAACCACAATGGCTACCACCTACCTACCAGTGCTTGCACATCCAGGGCAGCGACCACCCCTGGTGGCCTTCACAGGGTACCTGAAGATTGATACATGACATCACAGTGATAAGGTGCAGTGGTTTATTTACAGTGTCCACAGTCAGCTTCGGCTGCCCTTGACACAGTGCTCCCCTGTGATTCCCATCACACGTGCTCTCACACTCACCCATGCACGCAGTCACACATACACCCACCCACACCCTTCTGTAGTGCACATTGCCTCCCCAGATGCAGGTACCTCCCTGCCCTGCTATTGCCCCAACCCCACCATTGTAACTCCACCTGACCATCCTCCATCTGCATCATGCTGCTGGGCACACTACGGCCGTCTACTATGGCCATGCTGTGCCCGCACTGACGCCTCTGGTGATGGGTGCTGGGCTTTGGAGGACCCTGCTGTACAGGTGGGATGTGCGGTGCCCTGCTGGACCTCCCCTGGCATTGTGCCCCATGGGCCCTTATGTGACACCACAGTGGCTCTGCTGTGCATCCGTCCCCTCAGGCCAACATGCCTCATTGCCACGGGTGGTGGCAGCTGTGCCGATGTTACACGGTGTGTTCCCCCATCCCATGAGGACCTTCTCAGAACCTGTGCAGCCTGTGGTTCAGTGGCCACCATGTGCATGCCTCCCTGTGTGGACACTGTACCTGTCCCTGTTCTGGTGGGCATGGCTGTGTGTGTGGTTCTGTCCTGCACCTGTGGTGCTGACATTGCATCATGGGCCATGGTGGGTGCACTGTGGTGTTGGCCTGGGCCTGGGTCTGTGTGGGCCTGGCAAGGCAGGGCCAGTGGCTCGGGCTGCATGACTGCATGGGGAGGCACCAGCACCACCTGGCTCATTTGTGGGGGTGGGGGTTGCATTGGTTCCAGTGGCTGTGTCTGTGTGCTTGCCTGTGCAGTGGCTGGGGGTGCCATACACTGGGCCATGTACTGCAAGTGTTGCAAAGGTTGCATTGCACGTGCTATGGCCTGCATAGCTGTGGCCATGGCTGTGTCGTGGCACTGCTGCTGTGCCAGCATGTGTTCCATGCCTGTGTTGAGGCAGTAGATAATCACCACCTGGCATTCAGCACAGTGCCGTAGGCCCTGTTTGGCATCCCCCATGCTGCCCATGCATACTGTTGTCTCCCTGGCACATGCCTGCAGACTGCTGGCAATGCCGGATGGATGTGCCTCAATGCTGTTGTAGTGCTACTGCATGGCCTGCCGGATGTTACCCATCTCCTGCCTCACATCCCCCTGCCCGGCCAGCACTGACTGGCAGTGGTCTACTACGTAGGCCGGTGGGGACAGCTGGTCCTGCATCTCCCGGATGGCCTCATCCAGTTGCTCCTCCAGTTCACAGGTGCTCAATGGGTTCATCAACCCTATTACTGTCTCCTTTGTTGCCGGTTGAGCATGCTTGGTCACCTCCTGGATGTCCCCATTTGTCCGCACCACCTCTGCTGGTATGGTGTCCCTGCTGGGGTCCTCAGTGGTCCCCTGCTGCTCACATAGCTGGCCTGCTGCATCCTCCACATTGCTGGCCACCCCTTCCTCACCCATGGGGCTGTCACCATCTGCATTCTCATCAGACTCCGCTATGGGTTCCGGTGTGTTGGCCACAGGTGTGCTGGTATCTGGGCTGCCACCACTTGACGGTGTGCTGGTGCCATCTCCTGACACTCAGGGCTGGTTTTAGGACTTTGGGGGCCTCCAGCAAACTCTATGACTGGGGCTCCACAGACAGGGCAGGGCCGGGCTGCCCCCCCCAAAAGAAATTCTTAACTGCTCCT
The DNA here is from genome assembly GCA_016271365.2 of Neoceratodus forsteri. NCBI lineage: Eukaryota > Metazoa > Chordata > Ceratodontiformes > Ceratodontidae > Neoceratodus > Neoceratodus forsteri. Next base: position 1,371,903,189 of record CM057450.1, on the reverse strand, counting down.
CCAACTTACTGCACAATTTGTCACACAGACTAGCAACCTAAAGAGCAAGCAACAGTAATCTATAAACACCATTTATAATATATATGCAATAAATCATCCTCTAGTTCTCACCAATTTACTGCTGCTGCTCTATAAAATCAGTTGCAAAAGGTCCGCGCTCACTGTTTAGCTAAAGACTATTTGATTAAAAGGCTCTGCTGCTGCTGCTCTCTGCAGTCTCCTCTCGAGTAGTATACTAACATACTATATTATATGTAACTTGACATGATGTAGACTGAAAAGAAATAAATGTTTAGAATTAAGCCTCTGACTACAGATACTCATGACACAGTCAGTAAGTGAGTGTCTCGTGTATGTTGCTGTCAGTCATGAGACATGAGGTTATTCTAAACAAACATTCATTTTCAGTCCAAATTAAGGCCCAGTCCAGACTACCTCATCCTTAGCCCATCTCAGTACCTAAAAAAATTAAAAAATATAGTAAAACCCTGCTCTCCATTGGCACACAGTAACTTGTCCTCACCTAAAGCAAGCATAATATACTTTTTCCAGTTGCTGCTCTGCCTGTGCAGTCCCCTCGAGTCTTGACAGTCACAGACTTTAACAGCAGCAGCCATCTCATCTCCCAGCTATCCTTAAATTAAACACCTTAATTGTATTAGTTTTAGTATTTTGTACAAGCATATACAAATACAAAACATACCTAAGAAAACTTGGTCTCTGGGTGGGGGTGTAATCTCCTTTTCTTCAGTTTCTTCAGATCCGGTCACCAGTAGTTACAGTGCGCTGAGCTGGATTTGCAGGCTTCTGGGGAAGTTCTGACCAGCTGCTGCTGCTACTGCTGAGAGTTATTTCTTAAAAGAAATAAATGATTTACCAGTTTTCTCAGCAGTCTTTCAACAAGCAGCATGAGCAGGGCTGTATCGGCTGTGGCAACGACTGCAGCAGTTAGACCAGGTGGGAAGGTCATCTCTCTGGTGGCTGGCTTCTAGAAGAAGTGGGCAGGGCAGTAGTCTTCTCTCTCCTCCAAGCTCATGGCTTCAAGTTCACCAAAATTCTCTCCACCGCTCTGGAACTTGTCTTCGGCGGAATGGTTCCAAGAGCTCTGGGGGGGTAATCTTTATGGCACAGTTACGGACCTGAGTGGGGACCAAATGTTTCAGGTCCAAGGGGAAGGAGGTGCAAATTATAGCAAGGGACTGAGTGGAACCCTGTGATTGGCTCCAACAGTCACCAGGATGTGCAGCACAATAGGGGAACGTGTGGAAGCTGCTTTGATCATTTTTGCAGTCTGTGGATACTGCAGCATGGTTTGGTGTTTGGGGGATTAGAAAATTGGGCAGGCGGGCACAAGCAAGCGGGCAGACTCAGCAGCCAGCACCTGGTAGAACAGAACAGCTGGAATTGGTGCCGCGCCAGTAGGGCCCCTGTATGATTGTGTAGAGCTGGATAATAACTTGCGGTTGTCTTTTTAGGGAAAGGAATTAGGCAGCGGCGGGCAGCAGGAGTAGTGAGCATGAACAGTGAAATGTACAAAAGGAAGAATTCGGAACTTAGGTATGTACCGTATGTAATGCTGCCTCCTGCTTTTGTAAAATTTTGTGTATATTTTATACAATGGGACTCAGGAGTGCAGTGGGGATTTAGGAGATAAAGCCTGAGTCAGTAGACCCACTTCAAGTGCTAACCACTGTCTGCCCATACATTTGGGGGTCGGCGGGGGCATCCCGGTGCCGTGGGGTTCACGGGTGCCTAACGCCGGCCCTGCCAACACTCTGCCAGTGTCCTAGTCTATGCCAGAATCATCCTGGCCATGCTGTTGCTGCTGCTACCACCTTCCAGCTCCACTCGGACCATTGTCACCAGCAACCACAGCACCTGTTGGATGGACAACATGTTAGTATGTCTACACAGGGTTGTGTACACTCTACTGCCTACTTCTTTTGCCCTGACAGGTGTGCTACAACACTGAGGTATTGCATGGCACTTGCCTTACTTGGGAACAGTCCTACCAGGTGTTTGCCACCTATATGCCAGCATCCTTCACTGTTGCTGTGGTCCCACCACTGTTGCTGCCCATCATCTGCTGTCCACCCTCATACATCATTCCCAGCTGTCATACTGCTGCCCTGTTCAACTCCCAGCTGCACATTGACACTATGCATGGCTTCAGTCATGGGGGGCCACTGTGCTTCAGGGGTCAGCCCCCTATGGGCGGTTGTGTTGACCCTGCCATCTGTGCGCATCCCCATCTGCCCTCGCCCTCCCTTAGCGAGCACTGTGGAAGTACCTCATGGACCCCCCCCCCATGTTCAGCATGGCACATGCCTGAGCACAGCCCCCAGTACACAGTGCATGTCACAGCTCCCCGTTCAGCACAGCTCATGCCTCTGCACAGCCCACCCACCAGTACACAATACATAACACAGCTCCCCTATTCAGCACAGCTCATACCTCTGCACAGGCCCCCACCACTGCACAGTGCATGTCAGCACCCTTGTTCAGCACGGCCTGTGCCTGTGCACAGCCCAGCAGTTCCATGTGCATGTGCCTGACCCCCCCCTGGTTCAGCATGGCATGTATCTTTGCATGGCATCACATATCAGCTGCACACAGTGCATGCCCCTGGGCCACCCCTGGCCATGGTATGGTACTCTGGGCCCACTCTGTGGCTGGCAGTGGCCATGTGGCATTGCTGTGGCACACCACCACACTGCTGCTTCAGCCTACATGGTGTTTCCCCACCCACACCACCTTTGTTGTTGGTTGCACTGCTGTTGCCATGTCATAACTGTCACATGCATTGCTATTCATTGTCCCTTCCTGTGCTTGTTTGCTGTCTAAAGGTGTCCAGTTATGTAACACCACCGATGCTCTGCTGGCTCAGGTGTGCTGCTATCCTCCTCTCCAGGCTGCTGAGTGGCTGCTGCTGCTGGGTGGGTCAATCCCCTGTGCCCTGTGTGCTGCATCTGTTCTGAGCCAGCTTGCACTTCACTAGACACTTCAGGTCATTATATTTTTCCTGTATGTCATGCACTGTTCTCCATTGTGCCGCTATGGTGTTCACCTTGCGTGTGACCCTGTCCCATGCCTTCCTCCTTTTTTCCCTCTTTTTTGTTTCCCCTCCTCAGCTCATGAGGAGTGCGTGATGTTCATCTATCTCCTCCACCAGAGTCTGGACCTCCTCATGGCTAAAGTTTCTCTTTCGTCTCTGTCTCTGTAGTGCAGCTTCTGCCATTTCTTTTGCTTATCTTATGCCGCTGTTGCATGTTACGCCCTTTTATATTGCATATCTTGCATATCACAACTTGCGCATTTGCATATGGTGTATGTCTCACATGTTCTGGAATACAGCATATGTCACATGTCACAATTGCTTTGGCATACTTTACACAATTGCGTTATTTGTGTCTGGTGTATTTGCCCTTCTAGAATTGGGCCCGGTCTGCATTTCTTACATCAAAGGATTTGACATTTCAAGGGCACAGAATTTACATCAAATGAGGCTTTTCCAAAGACTTATGGACATTACAAGAGCAGTACAGTCATCTTCAACAGACCCTCTGGAAAGAAAACATAAAGTCTTACTTTGTATACCTTGCAAAGTTATGTTTTTTTTTTAACAACTAGACGTTACTTTAGAATTCCAATTCTGATGAAATTATGAATTTGAAAATATATCTACCTACGACATTGGCAATTTTTGAGTATTCTCCCTGGACCATAAGAGATTGACTACATTAAGAAATTATGGAAAAAAGAGGGGAGGAGAAAAGAAAGAAGAGAATGGAGAAAAAAGAGGAAATCTATTTTTCCTTTTTGTTGTTTTCTCTCCCTTTTCCTTTGAACAGGTACAGGAAATAAAGAATGATGGTAAACGATTGGAAAGGATAATTTAAGAAAGAAAACAGAAAAGAAAGAGATAAAAGGGTAACTCTCTTTAACTAAGGGATGAGCAGGGTTGGGCAGACTAGTGCATGTTCTGCACCTTATGTGTTTCTCAAGGCTCAGTTGCGGGGGGGGTGGGGGACCGTTTTGGTCAGGGACTGGTATGGGATTTTCCCACCTTTCTTAGATCAAATTTTTTCTATTCTATGGCAATACCATGGGTCACTGATTATGCTGAAGATTTTGAATTTTTGAATATACTTCTTAATGGTTCTGGTTAAATTGATTTCCTGGAATATTAATGGTTTAAATTCTTCCACAGGAAAGGGACTGAATATTAAATAGAATCAAAAGGTTAGAGATTGATGTTGTTCTATTACAGGAAACATAATTAAATGCCACTGAACTTCAAAAATTTAAGAAAGTGTGGGTAAGTCAAGTTATAGGCTCCTGGGCCTCTTTTAAATATAGCACTGGCGTGGCAATATTATTCCAATAAAAAGTTTAGATGTAATATTCTGGATTATATAGTTGATTCTGATTAATGTGTAGCTCTCACTCTGATCCAGTCTGATTCAGAGAAAATGTTTATAGAATCTATATATGCTCCATTTAAAGGTTTTGGCTTATTTTTGGCAGAACATAACAGACTTATTAATTCCTGGGGATGTTTTAACATAATTCTTATAGGAGATTACAATTGTTTAAAGGATCTTGATTTAGATAAATCCTCCAACAGAAGTAAATGGGATAAATATAAATCTTGGCTCTTTAATAATTTTCTGACAGACAATAACCTTATTGACTTATGGCATGAGCTACATGACCAAGAAGATCATATACTTTCTTTTCTCATAGGTTCAAGTCTAAATCCAGACTAGATAACATCTTAATGTCAAATGATATTGGCTATAAATCTGTTTCCTTATACTCTGAGATTCTTCCCCTTTTATTCTCAGACCATAACCCAGTGCTGGCATTGATTCAGATTAGACTAGCTCCTAAAGTACTTTCTCTATGAAAACTGAATAACTGTAATCTTTAGGACCATGTTGCACTTAACAAAATTCCTGAAGCAATCAACAGCTTTATAGTAGATAATAAAATACATACCGAGAACATGCTTTATTCATGGGATGCCTTCAAGGCCATGATACATGGGGAAATCATCTCTATAATCTCTTGGAAAAATAAAGAATGGAAAAAGCAAGTATTGTTAAATGAACAAAAGTTGAAAAAATTAGAAGAGGCTAACCCAGGAGATGTAGTTAAAAGTCAAGAATACCAATAATTTAAAAAGATTTTGATTGCTACAGAAAATCTTCACATTAAAAATAGATGGTTAAATGGGAGGAAAACTTGGCAAGCCAATAGTGAGCAAGCGGGTAAGGATTTAGTCTAAAAGTTAAAGCAATCCAAACAGAGGAAAACCATCTCAGCCATGTATAATAAAAATGAGCAGTTAATCTCAGGAACTGTAGATATTGCTTAGGAATTTTTTGATTATTATCAGAACCTATACCGGTCATGTTATAACCAATGTACCTTGAACTTAGAAAGCTTTTTTAAAATTTCAAAAGTGACTAAGGTAACAGATCAACAAAGAACTTCTTTATTGACCCCTATTTCTCAATCTGAGACTCGGGACCAGATATTCAAAAGGGTTGCGCATGGCACAACAGTGTTGCACCATGCACAACCCACTGATGCACCCTAGTGTGATATTTAAAAGGGAAACATGCGCCTGCACAAATCCCGATGCACCAGGGTGCATCAGTAATGTATGAAGGCACAGGTGGGGGCGACCACGCATAAACTGCACAGCCCGATATTCAGCCGGGCGTGCAGAGTTATGCAGGTGCAACCTACCTGCGCCTGCACAAAGTTCGCTGAAAAAAGGAACCGAGTGCGAGGCCACCCACGGGTGAGCTGCCACATTACGGGGTGCAACACAGAAGCTGCCACCTGTGGGTGGCCCTGAACTATTCCCCCACCTGGTGGTGCCCCCATGCCCGATCATGGGCTGAAGTGTCCCCAGTAGCCTGATCGCGGGCATAACGGTATGCTTCCCCATTAGCTTGATCATGGGCATAGCGAAATGTCCCCACCACCGAGTAGCCCGATCACGGGCATCAGACCTCCTCCCAAAGTCCAATATCCTGGTGGTCCAGTGGACTGTGAGTAGCCGATCGCAGGCGGCATCCTCACCCCCATCCAAAATCCCTGGTGATCTAGTGGCCCCACCCACCTGCCCACAGAGCCCCACCACTCTGCTCCCACCCGTCAGCCGACAAGTGGCAGCACCCCACCCGCCTCCGCCCACCCCTGCCGACTGACAGCTCAGTAGGGCTGCATGCCAATTGGTTCAGAGCATGAGCCAATGGGCGTGCAGCCCAAACCGTTCAAGTCAGTCCAGATAATGCTAAACTAAGTTGGTACAACCAAGGAAAAGAAGCGTTAGATATTAAAAATATATAGTCCGGGCCAAAACATTTTACTAAGAGTCCCAATAAACTTGTTCCAAATATTTCCCTTCAGGCTAGACGATATCAACATCAATTAAATTGGGAAACTAATTTATCCCCTTATAATTATATTTGGAAAAACCCTTGCTATAAAATAGGGGGCAAAACTATATTCTAAAAACATTGGATTGAAAAAGGAATTTTACTATGGAATGATTTATTAGAAATAACCAATTTATGAGTTGAGGACGATGTAAGACATTATATGGGTTAGATGACCATCAGTTTTTTTTTTTTATCAGCTTTCTGATCTTCACAAGAAGGATTTTTTGCAGATAGGATAGAGTGCCAAATACCAAAGATCTGGTGAAAGTTTTAACCATGATACTTAACAATAAGCCTAAATAGCTATTTTCTTGGCTAAAATTTTGTTGCATAAAAATATTAATCTTTATAGTGGACTTATTGATTCATGGTCCACAGAATTAAATGATTCCTCCCTAAAATTCAAATGGAGCAATATATGTTCAATTCTCTCTGAACTAAAGTTTACAAGAGACAAATCCATTCAATATAAACTATTAAACTGGGCTTATTTTATGAGAACAACAGGATTTTGTTGTGTGCCTTGGTTCTTGTTGTAATTATTAGTTTGTGGAATGTGCCTGTTGGCCCTCCTGGTCTTGCACTATTCGGCCTCTTCTCTCCATGCCCTCCACCAGTTCTCCCCCCATCCTTTGCCCTTTTTTATTTATCAACGCTATCGGGTGTTGGGCATTGTGCGTAGGAGAAATGGGGATGGGTGTAGTGGGGGGGGGTGCGGACACTGGAGACCGAAATAGCAGTCCTCTCACATAGGGTTGGTTAGGTCCAGAAGACACCCTGGGGTGAAATGGAGCCTGGAGCATGGCAATCCATGCCTAGTCTCCATACCCAAGGACACAATCTCATTTGATGGGCAATTAGCTGTGATGGCTCAGGAACTCCGTTCAACTCAGGTGGTGTTATGCAATGCCAGATCTATTAAGAACAAAACTGCAATTATTGCAGCTCTTGTTGGAACAGCTGATCTGGCTTGCATCACCAAGACCTGGCTGAAAGAAAATGCTGGCCCCATTTTGGAGGCAGCAATTCCAGTTGGGTACTCGGTGATACACTGCCATAGACAGGACCACGGGGGTGGGGGTAGCGGTCTGTTTTAAGACTGAATTGGGCCTCATTGGTGTACCAGTTGAGGAGGCCGAAACTTTTGAATGTACTCTGGTAGCTGGTGTGGGTTGCAGGATAGCTCTCATCTACTGTCCACCTGGGGACGAGAAGTGATTCCTGTAGGAAGTGGCAGATTTTGCCACCGATATGGCATTGGAGTCACCCAGACTGATGGTTTTGAGTGACTTCAATGCCTGGGTCAATGATGAACTCTCACCATTTGGTCACCACTTCCTCCAGATGATGACATCACTGGGTTTCACTCAGTTTTTTTCTTCAGCTACCCATAATCACGGTCATTCTCTGGATTTGGTTTTCCTCCTGGGGATTGAGACCTCTAATTTGGGGGTGGACCCTGTCAGTTGGTCAGATCATTGCACCGTGAGGTTCAATTTTTGCAACCCCCTTTGTAGGTCTGCCCCTGTGGAGATGGTCAGTTACCGCCCTTTATGGAATGTGGGCCCTGAAGACCTGGTGGTGGTGATTGATCTCTCGGAGTTTCCTAATGCCAACTCAAGTCCAGAGTTGTTGGTTCTGGCCTATAATAATGCCATTTCCTCTGCTCTGGACTTGATAGCTCCTGTCTGTGTTCATTCCCTCGGGCCCGTTGGTTTGGTGGGTCGTTGAGGGAGTTGCGACATGTGGAAGGAAGGTTAGAACGTCATTGGCGAAAATCCACCCTGGAGGTCGACCGCCTTAGTTTGGTCGAGCACTACCAGCTCTACCAATCAGTGATCTCCTGTGAGAAGGCAGAGTTCCTGTCCAGGGAAATTGCTGTCACTCAGAACCAACCAGCTCAGCTCTTCCGAACTGTGGACAGGTTGTTTAACCCAGACTGTCTTCAGCTCTGTCGAGCTTTTTCACAAAAAGAGTGTGATGAGCTTGCTCATTTCTTTGCGAATAAGGTGGCCGACATCTGGTCAGAGATTCGTATGACTCGCTCTATTGGGGATGCAGCTGGTCAGCATTTGGTCACTACTCCTTGTACTTCCTGGAGTTTCTTTGACCTGCTGGACTTCATTGGTATTATGCGGATTGTCCAGGGGATGCGCCCTATTTGCTGTAGTTTAGATCCGGGCCCAACTTCCATGATTTTGGGTTGTTATGAGATCATAGGCCCGTTTCTGGCTCAAATTGTGTGGTGCTCCTTGGAATCGGGTGAGTTTCCAAGCTCCCTGAAGGAGGCAGTGGTGACACCCCTTCTAAAGAAAGCTTCGTTGGACCCAGACATTTTTGCCTACTACAGACCTATCTCGAACCTTCCCTTTTTAGGCAAGGTTATTGAGAAGTTAGTGGCAATCTAGCTATAGAACCATTTGACCATCCGTAATGTCTACGAACTGCTCCAGTCTGGTTTTCGTAAGAGGCACAGTACTGAGACTGCTCTGGTTCGGGTGCTCAATGATCTCCTGATTGTGAGAGATCAGAGAATCCGTTCCATTCTGGTACTCCTTGATCTCTCTTCAGCTTTCGACACTGTAGACCATGGGGTGCTGCTCAAGTAGCTGAGGTCCATCTGTAGCCTGTCTAGTACAGTGCTCAGATAGTTTTTATCCTTCCTAGCTGGTAGAACACAAAGAGTTGTGTCAGGTTTTTTTCTTCTGACCCTTTTTCTCTGTCTTGTGGGGTTCCTCAGGGCTCAGTGTTGCCCCCCATGTTGTTTGCAGTGTATATGCTACCCCTCGGAGACATTGTAAGACAGTATGGGCTGCGGTTTCATTGCTATGCCAATGATACCCAGATCTACCTGTCTTTTGCTCCCCACCCAGTTAGTGCCTCTCAGTATTTAATAACTGCCATGCTGAAATCCAAGACTGGATGAATTCAAGCTGGTTAAAGTTGAATGCGGGAAAGACTGAGGTTATGGTTCTGGACCCGGATCGCAGGATAGAGGTGTTGAGGACTTAGCAGCCCTCTGGAATTTTTCTGGGGGACGCTCAGATCCTTACCTCAGAATGGGTGCATTACCTTGGAGTGGTGCTTGATGATGGGCTGACCTTTCATCATCAGGTGTCGGCAGTCGTTAAGTCAGCCTTTTACCATCTTAGGAACATTGCCAGGGTCAAACACCTTGTTCCGTCCAGCGATTTGAATGTGTTGGTCCGTGCCTTTGTGACCTCTCGCCTTGACTACTGCAACTCCCTTTATCTGGGGCTTCCTGGGGTTGATATCCACTGCTTGCAGCTGGTGCAGAATGCTGCTGCTCGATTATTGTCACGGGCGTCTAGGAGTTTGCATATCATCCCTGTGCTGCGTGATCTGCACTGGCTGCCGATTCAGTGGTGGATCACCTTTAAGGTAGGTTTGTTGATCTACAAAGCCCTACACGGTCTTGGTCTTGACTACTTGAAAGAGCTTCTGATTCCTTACAGCCCTGTGTGACAGCTTCGCTTGGCTGATGAGGGATTGCTGGAGATTCCGAGGGTTATTTTGAAATCTAGGGCACGTGCCTTTGTGTTTGTGGCCCCTACCCTCTGGAATTCTCTGCCCCGTCAGCTTCATGAGTGCATGACCGTTGGGGGCTTTAAACAGGCACTTAAGACTTTTTTGTATACTCAGGCATTTTAAGAATTATTATGATTTTATTAATGGTATAGTTATTCTGTATTATTTGATGTTTTGTTTTAATTCTGTAAGGCACCTTGATATTTGAAAGGTGCCTAATAAATAAAGATTATTATTATTATATTATTATTATTACACAACTATGAAGCTATACAGGATGATAATAATACCGGATTCAAATTTTTGGCACTGTGGTCCAGACAATGCTGATTTTTTATATACTTTCGTCGATTGTACTTTAATTAAAATGTGGTGGGTCAATCTTTTTGTATTCTGGGAAATGTTGGAATTAACATCTCCAATCTGGATAATCCCTTGGTTAAATTGTTTAATTTCAGAATGAAATTTATGAAAGACAGCAGGAAAAAGAATATTATTTTGGCAAATAATATAGTTATAAAAAGGATTATCCTTAAATATTGGAAATCTTATAATGTTTCTATGGCTCTTCCTATCCTTGAATTGAGACACCTTTTTTTAGGCACCTTATATAATAGAAACCCTTTTGATTCAGAAGTTGCCTTCTGGACACTTTATAATGAAAAAATTGAATTTTAGACGGTTGAAGTTTTTATCTTGGTCTTTGACGCTCGTCTCACCTGCACCCAGATAATGAAATAGATATCTATATATTAAATCGATTTGATGTGATTCAATGATGAAGATATGTATTTATACTATCCTATTTATGACCCTGGTACTTAATACAGGAAGGTGGGAGAAAAAGGGGGGGGGTGGGTATTTTTACAGATTGCTTTGTTTTGTGAGACGTGTACATTTTCTCCATTATGAAATCCTGAATCTAAGATCATTGTAATGGTCTATGGTTGTTTTATTATGTTAAAATTAATAAAGATAATGAACTGGGACCAGTACACTACTGGATTAGATCCTACCAAACCGCGCAGATAGACTCTCCAGCACTTCCATGCTTCCGGACACAATAAGTGACCACTCCCCCGTTCTACGCCTCTGGACTAACAGAGTCCCGAAGCCCCCTGCCAGGACCATTACCGGGTGAGTCCTTATAATAGGGCTGCTCGAGCCATTAAAATCCCATCTTAAACAGATCAACTGGTCGCTCATTGACCGGACCGATAGCATTGACCATACCCTTAACTATTTCATCATTATGTTTAACTTGGTCTGTGACATCTATGCCCCATAAGAAAGTGGAAGGTCAAGGGCACAAATAACTCTTGTGTAACCCATGCCCTCCTCACCCGAATGGCCAACAGGTATATCCTTTGGCACTGTGCACAAGCCACTGATAAACTAGCTGATGCACAGCTATATAAACTGACCAGAAATGCCTACACCCGGGTGATCCGCCTTGCCAAGATCTGCCATTTTAGAAGTGAACTTTTCAACTCATGGGGGGATGGCAGAAAGTTTTTGGAGGACATAAAATATCTTCTGGGGAAAACATCCAAAACTCCACCCTCCATGCTAAACATAAATGGGGAAACCACTTAGGACCCAAGGGTCATAGCTGACGCTTTCAATAGAGCCCTCTCTGACCTTAATAATGTACTCCCCCAGCTTCTTTGATGTTAATTGTAACAAACCTGAGGTAGGCAGTCCTAACCCTGTCCTAGGCCACCCGCTTTTCTACTTCAAAATAGTCACAGAGACTGAAGCCAGGAACTACCTGCTAAAAGTATTAGGAAAGACATGTTTCAGTAGTGAGTCCCTTAACCTCAAACTTATCACTCTCACTCCGGATGAGGTAGTAACCATTCTGACAAAAATACTTAACCATTAGCTATGCCAAGCTTAATTCCCCCAGTCATGGAAAGCCACAGTGATAACTCCAGTACACAAAAGCGGTGACTGAGCTATGCCTGCAAACTATCATCCCATCTCCACTTTCCTGCACAGGCTATTGCAACCCCTCAACTTGAACCACACTTGCAGTTCAAAATATCTTACATTGTCAAACTTTGAGCCTGAGCTGGTTATGCCGACTGCAGGCCTGCCTTACAGCTGGAGGGATTTGTGCCCTGCACGGGCTGCTGCAACCCCTCAACTCAAACCAGGTTTGCAGTTCGAAATATCTTACATTTTCAAACTTTGAGCCTGAGCTGGCTCTGCTGTCTGCCAGCCTGCTCTACAGTTGGAGGTAACTAGGAGCACTATTGTACATCATTTCAAACTTTACGCCCTCATTCTCGGTGTGATCGTAGTGGCCATAGCTTAGCAGACACTACATGCAGCTCCTTGTCTGGAATACAGCCCTTGTAGCACTGCTGTCTCTCTCAGGGCACCTTCTTCACTGAAATTCTTATGCTTTTGTTAACTTGTAAGCTGCAGATAACATCAGAGTTGCTCAGTTAATTTAGAAGGAAACCTTTTAGAGCTGCTAAGATAATTAAAGCAAAACCCTTAGAGCTGCTAAGTTAAGTTGAGCTAAACTGTGTAGTACTGCTAATTTTAAATCATAAGAATATTTATGTGTTCAATTCTTGTGCCAGACTGTGCCTCAAGGGGGCCCCTGGGAATCCTCTATCCCCAACCCCACCGGCCCATAGCCACCAGAGGTTGCACCCCTATCTGACCCCCTGCCTGTGGAGACCCTCCCTAGTCTTTTGTCCCTGTAGTGATTAATTCTAGTTAAATCCCTGTCCCCTAAGATGCTATTTAATCTGCTTCTCTCTCCCTGTCTCCTCATCGATTTGTGTCCTGCACTGGCTGCTGCAACCCCTCACCTCAAACCATGCTTGCGGTTCAAAATATCTTAACTTTTCAAACTTTGAGCTTGAGCTGGCTCTGCTCTCTCTCTCTCATGGAGCACTTTCTTCACTGAAATTTTCTCCAGCCCTCCCACCCTGGACCCTAACCACTATTAAATGCACTTGAGCGCCTCCTTCCCTACACGCCCCACCCCTCATTAGCTGCCGACTACTGCAAACCAGAGCTCCCACCTTGCTCCTCAACCGTGGCTGTTTCCCACAGCAGCTCCTCACCCACCTTGAGCTGTCTGCCACCTCATTGCACTGCATTGATTTGTTGGGCAGTGTTCCTTTAATTTGTCACCCAAACTTGTGGTAGCAGTGGTGTCAAACAGTGCATGGTAATTAATACCTAGTGTTACAATCTCAATAGCCCCCTTGTAAAAAAAAACAAAAAAACACACTGCGTACCAGCCATCATGCAGATGCATCACAAGATGTTGCTCTTAGCATCACTTATCCTCTATCTCGGGGCAGCAGTACATAGGGAGATGGTTGCACCCTCTCTGCACCATCACACACTGTATGACACACCTCTGTTCAAGATGTTTACTATGGGGAGAATGAACACGGATCCCCTCCTGCAACTAGCTCTCAGAGCCCCCCCCCTCAAAAATCTAAACACCTATTACCCCCTATAATCCCCATAGGAGCATTGCTTTACTTGCCGCTCTCCTGCAACTAATGTCAATCACCTTAAGCTCCCCTGGATGGCCTTTTCGCTCATACTGGGTACATGGTCACCTAGGAAGCTTATTCTGCTATTACTCCTGATATCTGGGAATGGGTATCCCAACCCAGAACCCACGCATGCAAGTCCCACCCCAAAAATGGGACAACTAAAGATTGTTTCCCTTAACATAGCGAACCTTCTACCCAAGTTTGCACAATTCCAGGCTTGCGTGGAGTTGCTCAAACTCGACATTATCACTCTCATGGAGACCTAGCTTTCCCCTAAAATAACTGATGCAGCCATCTCCCTAGGTGGCTATAACTCCTTCTGCCAGGATCGATTGTCTAAGCAGGGTGGTGGCTGCATGGTCTTCCTTAGAAGCGATATTAAAGATCAGACTATGTGCTCCAGTCTACATACCAAGGAGGCTCAAATCCTAAACCTAAAGTTAACCATAGGCAAACAGAACAAAATCCTACTGCTCTCCGCAGTATACCTACCACCTGGCTCACGCACCACTGGCTTTATTCAGTTCATCAGCAATCGAAAGCAAGTCAGGCAAAAATTATAAAAGATTTATTGCTGGTGATCTCAACACCAACTCGCACTCATAAGATTAAAGATCAGCAAAGACCAGGCATCTGGCATCTACCTCACCCAGCTGGTAACACAAACCACAAGATGAATATAAAGTGGGCAATAGTACCTTATAGATTGGATCCTTTCCTCCTGCCCAGAACATATCTTTGAGGTAACAGTCCTTCCAAACTCCCTCAGAGATTATTACTCAGTGATATGCACCTGGATGAATAACTTCACTACGCTCCCCTCTCCCCCCACAGGTCTCTAGCAACAGATCTCTGAGACCTGGGCTTCTGGTTGTTTTCAAGCATTACCTGAAACAGACTGACTGGACCCTGTTTGATAAAGCCAGGGATGGTAACCAGGCCCTGGATTACTTCCTTAAGACCTTCACCAGGGCCTGTTACATTTCTGCCCCACTCAAGTACAAAACAGTAAAAGGGGGCTCTAACCCTTTGCTCTCTGGATCCCTCGTTGGACTTATGCAACACAGGGACAACCTGTGGTACAAGGCCAAGGAGTCTGGGGCACAGCCTAACCTATCTGCCTATCGGGCGGCTAGAAACAACTGTACAAAACTCATTCGCTTAGCCAAAGCCCACTACTACAAGAATCTCTTAAACAAAAGCTGGGGATCTGGTTGGGAGTTCTGGAACTCTATGAAATCACTCACAGGTAAGGCCTTGAGAGCTCCACTGACCTGATAATAATAGAATCTAGGTCACTCCAGGAACCCTGTGACATAACTAATGCACTCAACACAGCTTTCACTGACCTTTCTGCTGTGCTACTGAGGGAATACATCACAACAATACCAACTAATCGGTCCCCCAACCTGTATACACCCCCTGACTTCAAACAGCAATATACCGCCTTTCTATTTCAAACTCATTACCAAGCCCGAGATGATTAAATATGTCAAGACCAGAATGGCGAGTGACCAAGCTGACATGAAGCTGGCCACCCTCATGCTAGATGTGCTAGCAGACTCACTCACAGAAGTGTTCAATGCCTCCCTAAGATCAGGTGTGTTCCCTGACAGATGGAAGGCAGTGCTTGTCACCCCAGTATATAAAGCTGGTGATAGAACTAACACAGCTGACTATAGGCCCATCTTGATTCTAACCCCACTATATAAAGCCCTAGAAAGGGCTGTCTCAGACCAACTAACAGAGTATTTGGATAAGTACAGCCTACTCTTTAAATAACAGCATGGTTTATGAAAAAAGCACTCCAACCTTAATGCCCTGGTCAAATACACCTGCCTACTCTACTATGATGCCTTGGATATAGGGATGGCTGTGGGGTCCACTTTTATAGACATCACAAAGGCATTTGACACTATTAGCCACCAGCTTCTCTTAAGCCACCTGCTGACAACAGGCCTGTCCACTGACACAATTACGTGGTTTGAGAGTTATCATTCCCACAGGTCGCAATTTGTCAGCATTAATGGCATACACTCAGAACCCAAGGTGTTGAGCCTAGGAGTCCCACAAGGGTCTATCCTAGGCCCGCTCCTTTTCAGCCTCTTTATTAATTCTCTTCCTGCTGCCTGCCTAGCACATATTGTGCTATGCGCTGATGATGCCATCATCTTGGCAGCTGGCAGAGAGCAATCCTCTATCACCACTGAGCTACAAAAAAGCTGCCTTAAGCTTGAAACATACCTGGTAATACTTGGTAATGCTTGGTACTACTAGACAAAGTAGGCTACAGCTCATTGAGTTGTCTCCCACACCATGTGGGTTTATGTGTGATACAAGGGTTTGAGGTATAGTGCAACCCGTTTTTGCTTAAAGCTCTCAAATGTGGGTTTCTCCACAATTTTCCTTGGCAATGAATTCCAATAATGTATAGATCTTATAGTGTAAAAGTTAAGTCTCTTGACAGTATTTACCTTCAGGATAATCAATTGCTTATTATGTGATCTAAGATTATTTTGTCTGTAATTACTGTATATCCCAGCTCACACTGGTTCATTAGATCCTTATTTTTAAGGATGTTATATAGAAGCAAGATGGCTCCCCTTTTCCTTCTTATTTTTAAAGGGAATAATACCAATACCTTCATTCTTTATAACTTACTGCTTTGAGCCCCCTAATAGATTTGGTGAGTTTATGCTGTTTATTTTCATGCAAATTTATTTCTCGTTTGTGGTATGGGCTCCAGACTGAAGAACCAAAATCCAAATGTGGAATGATATACATTTTGTATAATTGTAAGATACAATTACTATTTATTGTCATAGATGTTTTTTTTAATAGAACACATTAATCTGTTTACTGTCAATGTGACATGTCTGCAGTGATCAATGGATGTAAGTTCTCTATTTATCCCGATTCCCAGATCTTTCTCAGTTTTGGACAATCTTAGTATTTGCCCATCTAGATTGTATACATATTCTGGATTTTTATGGCCAAAATGCAGAACAGTACATTTTAAGGAATTAAAATTCATTCTATTTGTCTTACCCCATAATTCAATTTGTTTGAAGTCATTTGAGAGACTTTGATAATCATTTAATGTTTTTACTGAACCCCCTATTTTGGTATCATCAGTGAATTTTCATACTTTACTTATTAATCCTGAACCCATATCACTAATGTAGAGGCCGAATAGAACCAGCCTCAACACTGATCTCTGAGGAACCCCATTGCTAACCAGTCCATCCTCTGCTACAGCTCCATTTATCCTTACTGATTGGGAACGGTTGGTTAACCAATTTTTAATCCACCTTACAATGAATTTGTTTAGACCTATATTTATAATTTTATTTATTAGTAAGCTGTGAGAAACAGTATCAAAAGCCTTTCCTATGTCCAGTAGTTTAAAGTCCACTGGCTCACCCTTATCCATGCGATCACTTACATATTCATAGAAGGATACCAAATTGGTAACAGATGATAACCCCCTTCGAAAACCATTCTGTAGGGGATCATCTATCCCTAGGTTTTGAATTGCCCTATTTCTTCTTTAATAAGTCTCTCCAACATTTTACATATTGTTGATGTAAGAATTATTGGTCTAAAGTCTGCAACATTGGACCAGCTGCCCTTTTTATGTATAGGGATAACAGTAGACCTTCTCCAGTCAGATAGAAAATATCCAATTTGGAGGGACTTATTAAAGAGCAACAAAAGTGGATATGCTAAATCATTTGCCAGTTCTTTCAAGACAATTGACTTCATTAAGTCTGGCCCAGGTGATGATTTTGTCTTTAAACTGAGTAGTTCTTCTAATACATTGTTAAGCTGAAAACAGATTTGGGCAGGCCCTTCTGTGTTAAATTCTGAAACAATCATTGGATCTTTACTGAATACTGAAGTGCAATAAGTGTTAAAACATTGGACCATTTCCTGGTTATCAGAAATTTCTCTGCCATCAACATTTAATGCAGTAATTTTATTATTTTAATTTTTTTGGTTATTTAAGTAGACATAGAAACTCTTGGTGTCCTTCATATTAGCCAATCTAAATTCTAAGTTAAGTTTTTCATTTCTAATTACCTTTCTAAGGACTGCCTGTCCTGTTTTATACTTGATTCTTTTATAATTGGAAGGTTTTGCTTTAAATTTCTGAAAGACTCGATGTTTTTTTCTTATTTGTTTTTTAATGGATTTGTTTAGCCATAATGGGATGGTTCCCTTATTACTATATTTTTGCTTCATTGGATCATATAAATCGACAGCTTTTAATAGAATTTTAGTTATTTTGTCCCACGTTTGTTCAACATCTAGATCACACAGAATAGTGTTCCATTGAATATTACTTAATTACTCTGGCAGTTTAATCCAGTCTGTGTTTCTGTAATCTGGGAATGTGGTGTCATCTATAACTCTAGAGACACAATTTGAAAGAGTGAATTCAACCATATTATGGTCACTAATACCCAGATGAGGTCTTATTTTGGGATTGCTGATTCTTCCCATTGAGTTAGTTATTATCAGGTCCAAAACATTAAAGTCCCTAGTTGACTTGTGAATTAGTTGTTCACAGCTACAACTAGATAGTGTATCAAACAGATCTTTTTCAAAGGAGAAGGTCCCTGCCAGTGTGTCCCATTTAATTCCCGGTGCATTGAAATCCCCTACTACCAGGATATCCCCTAAGTCTGCTGCCTTCTCTATTTCATGTAGCAGGATATTGTTATAATTCTGGTAACTAGATAAGGCTGTATAACAAGTACCTATGAGTAATTTGAGGGAGTGGGGGAAATGAATATTTAGCCATAGTGTCTCTATATTTATATTCAAAACATTATGGAGTTTTAACTCACTGCATCTTATGCTGTTAGAGTCATAACAGCAAACCCCCCTTTCCTATGTTTCCTATTCTTATAAAATAGTTGGTATCCCCATATGTTGTTTGACCAATTACTGGTGTCATCCCACCATGTTTCTGTTATACAGGCTATATTGACCCCATTTTCTTTTAGATAAATTCCTAATTCAGTTAGTTTTGCCTGATTTAGGTTTCTTGCATTTATATTCAGTATTTGTATTGTTGTTGGGTACCTTTGGACACTTTACAACCCTTGTCCCTCTATTTCTTAGTTTAAATGTTGGATTATGATGTCTTCAAATGTTTTCCCAAGTTTATAGGCTCCTCACTTGATTAAATGAAGTCTGTCCCAGCAGTATAAGAATGTTTCCCAATGGGTGACAGAAGTATGTGCTGTTTGTAATGTCCATGTTCGCAGCCACTCATTTAGATCCTTTATCTTTTTCTGTTTCCTATGGGTTGCTCGTGGTACTGGTAATACTTCAGAAAAGCAAATTTCACATCCCATGGACTCTAGTGTCTTTCCCAGTTCCATAAATTCCTTTTTTATTTCATCAATTGTTGATTTATTTATGTCATTAATTCCTGCATGGACTATGACCAAGGGCTTGGGTCCCACATTTTTTAGTATATTTTTGGTCATGTTATGGATGTCATTCAGTCCTGCACCCCTGAAAGAACTACAGGCTATATTTTGTTTGTCCCTTCTACAGACAATTTTATCCACATATTAGACTATGGAATCTCCTAAGATAAAAAATTGCCTAGGGGAAGTGTGATCATCACCAGTCTCCATCTGAGGATGTAGGCGATCATCTATGCCTTTATCCATGAGATTCAATACAGTCTTGTTTGGATTGGTGGAAAGATCCTGTGTGGATACCCGATGGTTATATTGGGTTACAATATGGGAAGGGTTATTTATGGGAATTATGTTTTGATTTGTTAAAAGTTCAGGTGATTGTTTTTCAAAAGGGTCCTCTATAGTTTTGTTCAAAAGGGGTGAAGTGGGTGGAATTTCATTGCCACTTTGATTGGTCCTAAGGTTATTTTCTGGCTGTGCCAAGCCTTCGGGATCTCCTTCTGTTATATCTATTAACATTTGGTAACTATTTTTAAGTTCCAAAGTATTTCCTAAAACCCTGCACCTATTTTTGTTTTGACTCCCATAAGTAACCTTGGTCTACTTATTTGAATTTTCCCCTTCTATTTCATTATTTGAGTCATTAGATTTATCATCCTCAAGAGACCATTTCCTTTTTTCATTTTTACTGGAGCTTAACTGTGTCTATTCAAAAGTTTGTATTTCCTGATTTTCAGCTTCAGTATTAATATGTGCTGGTATTTTTTGTGCTATTTAGCTCATGTAGTTCTTCTGCCACTTTTGTTTGTTGTTTGTTCAAAATATCACATTTTTATAGAACACATCAATACCATCTCTTAATATACTATTATTTATGCATTTTTCACACACATAAATTGAACTATCTGGTAGTTTTTCGAATAGCTTACTTATACATCTGGCAATTTGTACAACAAAGTCAAACTTCACTATCCAAGGTCATGATTGTGTCTTTAGTTAAACTATGGTGTTTTTGTGTGTAACCCCAGGCTGGTATGCTGTTGAATCTGACAGCAATACCAGATGGGCTGGGTTCAGGGTGGAATAGGTCACTCGGCACAAAGGCTAGGTTTGGCTACTCTGCACAGGGGCACCCAAGTAATTCCAAACACAGGAAGCAATAACTGTAATGTCTAATACCAGAAGTGGAATTCTAAAGTGTAGCTTTTTATTCACATCCAAACAGAATAAACAAAGCATAGATGGACCCCCATAGGGCTACACTCCTGGTAATGCAGATTAAAAGAGACCAGAACACTTCCTCAACACTTTAGCCTTCAGGCTCTGAACCCACTGGGCACACAGTCTGGACTTGCATGCTGCTTTGGGTTACACCGCCTAAACGTGTACACTCTTCTGGGTTTTCCCTGGTTCAGCTCCCTTGCCGGCCACTCAAACACCTTCCATACTTCATGGAAACATTTTCTGGTGGCTCCCTAAACCACCTAAGAGCACCTCGGCTCCATCAGGGAATTCTTCCTTTCAATCCCACATCTGGGTACTTTCCTCAGGCACTGGCCAAGTATCTGAGAGAATGTAAAAGGTGTCTCAGAGCAAATCCATAGAGATGAATTTGGTTACTACTGATGGGGGGTTTCCCACCTCTCGATCCTACAAGTCATACCCAGCCATTGCTCTGGACAGTAAACACCTCATCCTGTAAAGCCTTGCAATGTAGATTCTTGCTAAATGTATATCACATTCCATCTACTTGTCTTGCTTCCTATTTGTGCTGGACTTGAACATATTTTAAGTGGCATTGTCCATTTCTCTAGACCCCCACTGAGTTAAGCAGTCCAATCCCCACTTTCCAACTGTTCAGGTGAAAAAACACTTGGCCCTTTTTTCAGAGTGAATTCACCCTTTGGTTGCAGGTGCTCCACAGGAGATTCCTCCACAAGGAATTTCTCTGTCAGAGCTTCTGGTGCCTCAGCACAACTTGAATAGGTAGCTTCTTTCCCATAGCTGGACACAGGAGGGTTGCCCCTGGAAAACAGGCAAAAACCTTCCCTTCATCCCCTCAGGGATGGGGCTCTTGAACCACTGAAAGCGGTCTCCACCACTTCAATTACCAGTTCCTGTGTTCCTCTTCAGATGGAAACACACACCTTCCAAACGTAGCTCTAAAACAGAACTTAAAGCTCTAACAGCCTGCACACACTCAGCTGTACTACTGTCTCTCACTCAGACTGCACACAGACTGAATTCAAAATCCCCAATGTTCTACACTAACCTCCAACTGCAACATTCCAGTGTGGCTTATGCAGCTGCGATAGTTCTAAGATGATGTCATCCCTCAGTCTCAGCTGAGACTGAGAACAGAGTGAGACAGTGTGAAATCCATTTAACTGGAGTTTCACAAGCTGCCTTCCCTGCCTACCACTAGGTCTTACTGGGATCCTAGTAACCCCGGGCAACAGGGGGGTTACATGTGCATAACTCTTCATTTTAAAATGGAGATTTATTTTTGTTTTTTATATGGTAAGCAGTACACAGATTGCCTAAAGATTCACTTCTAGTTCTTTGGCTGCAAGAAATAATTGTTTACTTACTGGTCCTTTGTCCCTTGTCCACTTGACACACGTGACACAGTAAGGCGCATGTCTCTGCATGCGTCACGCGATACATGCAAGGGCCACCCCGCTTGCATGGGGGTCTAGCTTTATGAGACAAGCACCAGAAGTATTGCCCTGTCATTTCTGTGCACTTGCTCACACTGCCACAAAATTAGTTTAGCTCCCTAATACCTTTTACCTACCACCTCATGTGGTGAATTTCTAGTAAAGGAAGGAGCCTCCTCTCCTTGCTCCGATTTCAAGAAAATAAAAACAAATAAAATCAATGCAGGGCTGTGGAGCATGGAGTAGTCTCCACAGTCCCATAATTCAAAGTTACCAGGGAGAGCTGTAGTTGTCCTGGCAATGCACTTGACAAATCCCTCTCACCAGAGTGTTGCAATATATGCTTTTAGTTAATTTAAAAATACAGGCAGCACCACACAGACACACAAGCTGCATGCCCTTTATTCTGAATAGTTCCCCGCTTGTGTGGGGGTCTAGCTTTATGAGACGAGCACCGGAAGTATTGCTCAGTCACCTCCGTGCACTTGCTCACACTGCAGCAAAATTAATTTAGCTCCCTAACACCTTTTACCTGCCACCTCATGTGGTGAACTTCTAATAAAGGAAGGAGCCTCCCTTTGCTCCGGTTTCAAGAAAATAAAAACAAATAAAATCAATGCAGGGCTGTGGAGCAAGGAGTATCTTCCACAGTCCCATAATGCAAAGTCACCAGGAAGAGCTGTAGTTGTCCTGGCAATGCACTTGACAAATCCTTCTCACCAGAGGGTCACAATATATGCTTTTAGTTCATTTAAAAATACAGGCAGCACCACACAGATACACAAGTTGTGTGCCCTTTGTTCTGAACAAGCTAATACTCAATCATAAAAAAAACAAAACAAAAGCATGCTCTTCACTGTACTGCAGAAAAAGAATAAGTTCAGCCCCCTGCTGATACGAAGCCATAAGGGTGATCTTATGGAACAAGTACGCACATTCAAATACCTAAGGGTATACTTTGACAACACACTCAGTTTCATCATACTTATAGACCATGTGGTCAAAACTTCAAACATAAAACTGGGTGTTTTCTGTCACCACAAAAACTCTACGAATCCTGCCACCCTAAAACTAGCCACAAGCAGCATGGTCTTATCTTTAAAAGACTATGGCCAGCCAATTTATGGGGCTGGCTCTGACACCACCCTAAAGAGAGTAAGAACTCTCCCAAATAAGGCCTGCCAACTGACCCTAAGGGCTGACCACCTGACTCATACCTGGACCCTATACAGGATGGCTCTCACTCCACCTCAGGGTACAATACCAGACCTGTCTACTAGTAAAAAAGCAGCATTAGGGCTTATGCCAGAATTGACCTGCAGATTATTTACAGCTGTAGAACCCACTCAGCCAACCAGAAGTAGAGCATCTAAAGGGGGGCCCCTGATGCCCTTTAAATGCACGAATCTTGCTTAGAAATCTCTCTCCTACCAGGGACCCAGGTTGTTCAATGAGCTACTTACTACCCTCATAGAGTGTGCCAAGGTCAGCCAATTTACACCTGGGCTATGGTCCCACCTTGAATGTGAAAAGATCTGTCAATGCACTACCTAATAATGGCCCCCTGCAATCTCCACCTGATCCCCCCAACCCACCCTAAACCCCTCACTGCTTTTGACCTCCTTCTATTCCTCCTTCAATCACCCCTCTATCCCCTCTTCCTAATCCTTCTTATCCCCCACTGCCCCACCCTTGTTCTCAACAAAACCTAGTCTGGCTGAACTTCTCCTGTATCTTACTCCTGACAAAGCCTCTGGCTGCAAACCACTCCACCGACTACCGGGATTCCTCCCAAGCTGTCTGTCTCTCTGCACTTTCACAATGACTTTTAACAGCACCAATAGTGCGCTGATGAAATGTACAATGAAACTCTAATCTGTGCCACTGGAGTGCCTCTCATTTTTATTTTCCTTGATTTTATTTCAGTCCTCGGTGTTGACATTAACTGTAATCGTCTGTAACAAATGTGTGATTCTGCCTGTATTGTTATGCCCTGTACTGTATTTTACTGTATTGTATTTGACAGACATGGAACCTTTGGAAAAGAGTCCCAGACTCAAAGGTATAAATCTGATATTGAAATAAATAAAAATAAATAAATAAATCCGTCTTGCCCCCCCCAAAGCACTCGACTGCATAATGTGACAGGGCTCATATTAGGCCCTGTCCCATGTGTGTTATACAGAAGGAAACCAGACTCAAGGATCTTAGTGCTTTCTCTACCTTTATATTTTCTTTCTTTCTTTTAGGCTATGCAGTCATTACCTCTACTGTACTAACCACTGATTTTCTATTTTCTCACTTGCTGGGTTCCCTGCTACATAACACAGAGATAGTGAAATGATGGCTGAGACAGGCAGCTATGACAGAGTGTGACATCAGCAGACTGATGTAATCAATCACAGTGGTTGGCCTAGCAACAAAACTGGTCACATGCCTGGCAACCAGCAGCTGTGGATGTAATGCTGGTTGTGATGTCATACTAATTGAGGATTCATGCTGTCTGTATAATCTGATGTCCTGAACTGAATTAGTCGGTCTGTGCCTGAGTCTTTTACAGTGTGTGCCTGAGTTTGTGTCTGTGTGGAGACTCACCTGCAGCCAGTGAGGAGAAAGGGAAGGAGAGAGATTTTCAGCAGAGGACAGGCTGCTTATTTCCTGCTGGAGAGATTCATCTGGAGACACTAGATGAGAGATGCTGATATTTTCCAATTAGTTTATTTGTTTTTGTTTTGTGTACAATAAATCGCCACTTGTGGTTTTTCTATAACTTCTCCTGGACTGCTCATGCTTCCTGACCTATAAGCCTCCAAAATATTTTGTGTTAGAGGTATTTGGTTTAGTCACAACTGGTGTTATTCTGAGTCAGAAGCCATACCACATCCAGAAACCTCACCACATATGGTGTCAGAAGTGCAGGTCACCACACATAGTATCTGATCAATTAGTCGACTGCCTTGCTAAATACCAGATACAATGCCCACAGCAGCATAGCTTTCAAAAAGCACATAGCACCACTACTGCCTTGACTTGAGTATACAGGCTACATACACAGTGCCTTTGACAGTGGTTAGCTTGTGGGTGTAGACTATATAGACACCATCAAGGCCTTTGATGTGGTCACCCATACCCTGCTACTTAGAGAACTCTCCACTAGCAGCCTCTCAGCCAGCACTGTTGTGTGGTTCAAAAGTTATCTGGAGAACAAGACCCAGCAGGTCAAGATAAATGGTGTCTTGTCTGGCAGTCAACAAGTGCTCTCTGCTGTCCTACAGGGCTTGATTCTCGGCCACTTACTTTTCAGCCTCTTTCTTAACCACCTCCCCAGTATCTGCTCAGAAATAAAATCCTTCTTTATGTAGATGATGCTGTTATTTTCCCCGGCGACCCCTGACCCACACCATCTTGAGATGAAACTCCAGCGAGACATCTCAAAGGTTGAGGACTGGTTCATGGATCACAAATAACTCACACTACAAAAAGACAAAAGTAATGTTGTTTGCAAACCCACATAACAAACATAAGTCCCATCAGTTAACCATTCTAAATAGCCTCCACACCCCACTTGAACTGGTGCCTACATTTAAATACTTACGAGTGACCCTTGACTGCATTCTATCCTATGCCAACCATGTAGACCTAGTCACCAAAGCAGTAAATAACAGACTCGTCCTCCTCTACAGGCACAGGAACTACATGACCCTCGATGCACTTTGACTGGCAATGAATAGTTTCATTCTCTCCATTATAGATTATGGATTAACTGTGTATAGTGCTGCATCTGACACTACAGTGAAAAGGATAAGCACACCTCTAAATAAGGCATGTAGACTAATAACTGGAGCCCACTGACTCAGCCATATGTGTGACCTGCACTCCATGACAAACTGGATGAACTTGAATGGGAGATTAAAATATCAGACATGTCTCCTAGCAAACCTGCCTAGGCCTCACTCATCTGCCCATACTGGCCCTCCTCAAACCCACTGCCAACCCCCACTGTACTTGTGTCACTATCAGACAGCCCTACCAAGTCCCTTTCTGTTGCATTGCTGAAAGACAATGGTCCTTTGCATACTGTGCCCCCAGCTGGTTAAATGCTCTGCCCAAAGACATCATGCAAGAATATAAGCTGGGTCCTTTCAAGAATAAACTATGCCAATACTGCTCCACTCATTGTAGTTGCAACTTTTTGCACTAAATGGGATCCCACTAGTTTCCAAAGGAATCTCTGCCCCTCCCTAGCGCTGAATGCCAGGAACCACCTTTGCCTTATCTCTCCCCATGCCTCACATCAACCCCCTACACCACCATTTCACCCCTCCTGCACCCTCTACTGCCCCTCTATTCCCCCATCTCCCTATAACCCCCTTCCACCTTGACAATGTCAGCACTAACTGCTAGCAATGACCCACTGAGTTAAAAGTACTCATCATGTTTCCCGATTTGTATGCTATTGACTAATGTACTAGTGTAATCACTCTAGGCCTCTCTATATATAGTGCTCCACCGAATCTTATGTACCTATATGCATCTCTAAACTTAAAACTGTTCAAGCTTACTCCAGCCATATTTTTTCTTAAGGTTGTTTCTTTTGTATAGTGTTCTACTGAAATGTGTGTTCTACTTTGTATTTATAATCTTTATGTTAACTCTGTATCTTGACATGGAACCTTTGTAAACAAGCTACCCAGCTCAAAGGTGTTTGAATCCTAGAAATTAATAAAATTAAAATAAAAATAAATTAAAAAAAAATCACAGAGAGAAAGTAAGAGAACGAGAGAGACAGAGAAAGAAAAATCATCAAGTACAGTAAATTAGCCAAATAAGCCAATCCTGTCAAAGATCTTTTATTTAGGGCTTTAAAAAAATTGTTAGACAACAGTAAGAAATGAATATTTTAATCAAACTGAGAAAACATTGTAAAACTAATATATTACATGTACACAAATATAAATTGTAGGACCTATTTAGATTAATGGTTTTGGCTGATTTTGGTCACACATGAAGAGCACCCATTGGCCCACCAAGGTTTGAACATTGCCTTATCTAGCCCACCAGAATATGTAATTGAATACCACTGTCTTAGAACCTGTAAATGTAGGATGACTTGACTGGTACAGGCAGTGTTCCCACTCATTACTTGTGCTGCATGTTAGGATGGCATTAGAAGCTTGATCAGGCCATCCCTTAGTTGCCACTGGTCTGTTGTCAGACACATGGATACTCTGGCATTGTCATTACTTGTATGCAGCAGCAGATATTCAGAGATGGCTTTGTACTACTCATACAAGTGCTCAATCATGTACAGTGTTGAGTTCCATCTGGTGATGACTTCCTACTGCATGCTGTGCTAAGACAGTTTATTCTGGATCTGCAGGTGCCTGAGATAATCACAGGACTTTCCAGAATGGGCAAAGTGGATACAGATGCAATGGACCACAGTCAAAGTGGACATGATCTCAGGATATGCTAGAGCCACCCACTCAATGAGATTGACAGTGTGCCAGGCAGGACACCCTGAGACCCGCCCTATCACTGATGCATTTCACTACATTCAAGCCATTATCATTTACAATGGTACCTATTTTCAATGAATGGGAGTGCAGCCTCTCATTAATCAGAATCAGGAGCAATGCTATCATTTTTGAAACCACGTGCAATCCAGTTACACTTCATTGTCAACATCCATACTGGCGAATACCTGGAGTGCTGCTACCACCACAATTGTGCATAGTGCAATTTGTCCTCTGGTCAGAGTCACATACTACCCCAGATATCTGTGTCCAATTTGTTGTAATGCATAGATAGGAGCTACCAGCTGTTTGCCACTGGTCCACTTATCTATACTTAAATATATGTATGGTGATGCTGAATGCAGCAGGGCATGGATTATGATGTTTGTCACCATACCATAAAGTTCAGGAAATGAATGTGTGGAGAAGCAAGTTCTTGAGGGAATGTGCCATTTGTGCAAGATCACACCATTAACCTTCTAAATCTCATTTTATCCACAAAAGAGATTGCCCACAGATCAGTTGCCAGCATTTCAGCCGTTGCTGTATTTAGTTCATGTGCAGTAGCACGACTGGGTGGGTGTTTGGCATGACACTGAAACATGCTGTGCTGCATAGGCTGGACCTTTCTGGGTGTTGGTCTAGTAAACAGCTGGACTTGGTGTGGCAGCATGGCTGGTGGGATAGTAATTGACTTTAAGGATTCATGGGGGCTGCTTGAATAAAAGCAGTGATTTGGAGAGCTTTTTGCACTAAGGTGCTATGCTTTGGTGCCTCTGTGTACTAGTACTCAACCTACTACTGCTGCTATGACCACTACTAGGTAGTCCCACAGACTCCTCCTCACCTCTGTAGTAGTCCCCTTCAATCAACTCTTCCTTCACCTTGACGGTTTCCCTGCTGCTTCTTGATGCCTTGGCAAATGCAGATGAAAAGAGAGGGAGACTCTGCACCAGTTTTATTTTGGTGCCAAGTCCAGTGTAACAGGAGCTTGGACTTTCGGTGTGTGTGAGTTGTCCATCAGTGCCCAATTGGCTGCACTTCCTCCA
This sequence comes from Neoceratodus forsteri, assembly GCA_016271365.2. Taxonomy (NCBI): domain Eukaryota; kingdom Metazoa; phylum Chordata; order Ceratodontiformes; family Ceratodontidae; genus Neoceratodus; species Neoceratodus forsteri. Next base: position 1,371,874,983 of record CM057450.1, on the reverse strand, counting down.
AGTAACATAGGCTTGACACAGCTGACAGTAACTGTTTCCTCAGCTGGGTCCAGTATATAAAAATCCCAAACAAGGGATTTTGTACCCTTTGACTTTATTTGGTGGGAGCTGGGCAGGGGAGGAGAGGAATTAGTTGCATTTTGGACACTGTATGCACTTACACACTGAGTGACTCATACAGTGTAGTGAACTCAACACTTGCATGAGGAACAACTGTTGTGATACTGAGGGGATGTTAGTAGTGTCATGACATACTGTTGTGATACTGGAGGAACTTTAGTAGTGCCATGACATACTGTTGTGTTACTGGGGGAACTTTAGTAGTGCCATGACATACTGTTGTGATACTGGGGGACTTTAGTAGTGCCGTGACATACTGTTGTGATACTGGGGGGACTTTAGTAGTGGCGTGCGATACTGTTGTGATACTGGGGGGACTTTAATAGTGCCATGACATACTGTTGGGCAATGTCCCACATGTTCAGCAGCATCTTTTCCCTTTTTTTCTTTTCCATTTCCCATAGGGGATTCAAATAATCAGCCCCACCACTGCTGATATGCTCCTCCTGAGGTCTGTCCTCCTCATTTTCACTGTCTTCAGACACTCTGTCTCTCTTCCTATCATCACCTTTAGTCAGAGACACATTTTTTCAATTTAGTCAGTTCTGAGTGTACAACAGTCACATCTCCCTCCTAAGACCCTGACTTATGATCAAGTTCCATACTCTCTCATTTGGGAATGGGAAACTGTCATCAAGATCAGGCTTACTCCACCCCTTCAACAGGAGTCATGGGGATACCAGCAACCTCCTCAACCATTGTGCATGAGCCATACATTCTGCTACCTCATGGCCTGCTCCTCTTGTTGCTGTGTCCCCCAGCTGAATGGATGCCACACATGTGGCAGAGAAAAATTAAGCCACACTAATGCTACCACCACTGTGGCCAACTACTCTATTACTACCACTATCAGCCTTGAAAGCCATAGATGTGAAGAGGTTTTTTTTGCTGCAACACCCTTTTAGCCCACATAATTTATGCACTTTTTTGCCACTTCCCTGGCACTTCTCCCTTAGGCAACCATCTCTTCCCAGTCATTTTATATACTGAGATTTATAACATTGGCCACTATGCATGAATGCCTACATGCCATGTAGGGACAGTGCATAGGCATTCCTACACACACATGCTGTGTGGAGGTAATCTGTGCACCTCCAGCAGCATGCACCACAGGCGTGCTAGCACCTTGTACAATGGATCCCCCAGCCGGCAATGAGGTGCCTCATCAGGGGTGGGACATGGGCAGGATAGGGGTGATTCACAAACTACATGTAAGCATGAATGTTGTTGCATGCCACGCTGGCATGGGAAATCTGCACATGGGGGGACCTTGCCATACAATAAGATCTTACATATGCTCCCAGAGGTTAATGGCAGGGTGCTATAGGAAAAGGATCCCCCTCACACATCAGCACCTGCTGAACATGCTGCCTGGGAGGGCCGGGGATGTCTATTAGGGTGAACGCTCAGTATATGTACCCAGTAAGGCTATGCACCATTCCAGGACCTCCTGCATGACAGCAGCAGGGGATCCAGTCCAAGACCCAGGATGGGCATCCAATTGGATGCCTGCTCACGTGCCTGTGTTCCTCACCAGCGCTGCTGCATGCCTGGGGGATGGGCCCACAAACAGGTGGATGACAATAGTGAATGCTGGTTGGTGAGGACCTGCCCACGTGTAGAGAGCTGCACAGGTCAGGTATGTGCAGATTACACGTACCAACACCCAGGTCATGCAAAGGCCCAATTGTGAGTAAAAAAATGAAAGAAAATAAATAGCAGCAAACAACATCCCCTCCCTCCTCCCCCGGGATGAGCAGTGTGATTTGTTTCTGAGCAGTACAGTTAACTGAGCTGAGCGGCTATAGTGAAAACACCCAACGAACAGTTTTTTAATTTTTTTTCATAATTTTTATCTGTAACACGACAGGGGGTACTAAGAAATACACAATGGGGTAATTAACAAGTTACTGTATGTAACACTGTCACTTTAAGAACTAAATTAAATAACTGCAACTAAAACAGTGTAGAAAGAGACTGACAATACTTTACTTAACCACACCAAACTGCACTACAGTAATAAAAATGAGAAATCACAGACCACAGACAAAAAATAATTAACAAGACTGAAGAAAACAAATATGAGATATCTGCTGCACACAGGCTAATACTTACAGTAAAAATTGCTCAAGGTCATTGATCTTTATGGTCTACCTTGCTAGCTGACCACCCCCCAACACACACACACACACACACTAAACAAAATAAAACCATTACTTTCTACTAAATAATCAGCAAAACCAGAAATAAAAAAAAAACTGATGCTGTACAAGGCCTTCTAGAGCTTTTTTTAGTGATTTGGTTTCAAAATAATACGATTTTGGATTAGTTTAAATGGGTATTTTTGCACAGAGAAGCAGAGAAAGACTTCTCTCCACCTCTCTCTTTTCAGAAGACTGCACTCAACACAGCCTCCTCATGGCATACAGATTATTTCAGTACTATGTGACCACCAGTCCCATAGTATATAGCAGACTTTGCCTGTGGGCGGCACTTCACCAGTGAAGTCATCAAATTTGCAATTTGCAAAGTAATTCCTATGCTGTCAATTGGCACTTCACAAGGAAGAATAACTTTGTGACTTACTGTAAGTTTGTGAATTAGATTCACAAAGAGAATTTTTTCCAGTTTTGCACAATCCTATTCAGTGGGCAGAACATGATGAACAGGATTTTAATAAGGGATTTGGGGACCAGTATTCCAAAACTTGCCCGCATGCAAATTTTGCACTGCCTGGCAGTTAGCATTAGCCCACAACCCTTTGCACAGACCCAGAGCAAAGGGGGGACACATGGAAAAATGAACAAATCCCAAAGTAGCTGCTCACCCAATCACTGTCTTAGACTCCAAAATGATGTACTCATTGGTGTGCTACAGATTTTATGGCATGCATAGGTTAAAACAAAAGACCCACTGTACACACACTTCAAATTGGAGGACAGATGGAACCCTAACATAGAGCAGGTGACAGCACACTGAATGACACATAGCACGGGGACATAGGGGGATGGAAGGCAGCAACATGAACAAGGACACAGCCATAGACAGGTCACAGACAGAGGCCACCCTGCTGGAAAACACAGAAATGGAGGTGCCCAAAGCACTGGGACCATCCCAGGACAATGGAAAGCCACAACTGAGATGCTGACCACCAAGCAGAGGAGATCTATAGGGGGACACACAGGGAACAGGCCAACACACCCCAACTCCCAAAACACTGTACAGGTGGACACACAGCCACAGACACCTGCAGGGACAGCAGTGCTGACCCTTTGGCAAAGGATAGCATGGGCATCACCCACAAGGGAGGTGCAGGTGGGCAGTATGGTCAACACAACAAACCAGAGAAAAATGTCAACAACCCCCAAATATACAAGACACAGGAGCATGACATATAAAAGATATTTAATATAGAAGACACATTAAAATAGGAATGAATATTTGAAAAGATCCACAATAAGGGAGGGTGGGATGGTGAAAAACCAAGATAAAGGAGAGTGGGGGGAATGCAAAAGGGAAAGTGTCATCTTCTAATGCACCCCCTCCACTGGCCTATGGAGGCAGATCAGTTTCTCAAGCAACTCAACCACCCATCCTGTCAGCTGCTCCACTGTGACCTGTCATTCTATGATGACCCACTGCTCCAGCACTAGTCCTCTGAGCAGGTTGTCTCGGCCTTCCAACTGCTCAAGGCATCTCACCACTGCTGGCGTACAATGTTCACCTATGGAGAGAAACATGTCAGTGTAAGTACTGTGCACAGATACTGTGGAGAATACACCCTCAGCAAGTACAAGTAGCCCAGTCCCACCGAGCACTGGCACCAGCATGTTACATGTGAGATATGTGTGGCACGGCACCCAAGAAGACTGAGGAAACAACAACACACACAGACAGATGGACAGGGGCACATGCAACACATGCCACACAGCACTGCACATGGGGTGCAATATTGGTGGGTGGTAGCAAAGATAAAGCAAATGCAATGTCAAGTGGGCTCATGCTGTAGCCTGGCCAGTCATGACCAATGGGTCAGTGGCCACAGTGTGCATCACCACTGGTACAAGGTGGCACACCAGATTGGTAGAGGGCACCATAACCATTATGCATGCATATTATGGCAGGATCCAACACTCACACACCAAAGAGAAGATGTCACATCAGGATAACCCTGGCACAGGCCAGTGGCAGAGCATGTGCATTTTGCATGGTGTAGGCACACACATCCACAGTGCAACCCTTCTGAATGCTGACCCATCATGTGACAGTCATGAAGACCTCCAAATTCCTGCTGTACAATGTGTAAGAATCAAATATGTGAATGGCATATATATGGGAGTACCAAACAAGAAGCCATAGGAAAAGCATCCTATCATCTGGTATAAAACAACAGTACAATGGCAGCAGAACAGTTATGCAAAGACCTCCAGTAGCACACAATGGAACAACATGGACTTGGCCCTGAACCAGGGGCAGTGTATGTGCAAGTCCCACAGGGGACTATTGTACATCATGCGGTGGCAGGTGTGCAATGTGCTGGGCTGCAGCATCAACTTGCAGGCACATATGTGGGATAGGTCTGCCCCATGCAAAACATGCCATCCTACAGGGCACAGAAGTAAGACAGCAGTCAGACATGCTTAAGGAGAATGTTTACCCGTGTAGGAAGTGCAAAGCGCAGACTACACATAGCGCTTGTGCCAGGTAGGCCTGGCACACCATGCTATAACAGTGTGTGGTTGAGAGGTGCACACAGACCCACATGGCCATGGACAACAGGCTGTGTGGTCAGTGAACATGTCAGCCAGGTTAGCCATGCTACATACTGCCATAGGGGTGTGTGAAGCATGGTAATGTAGCACATCAGCAGGGCTGACTGTGTAGTACACCAACACCTGAAGGTGGTGGCATGGGACACCAATGCTGTAATGCCAAAGTACATTGTTATTGCATATACAATGTGTATACTCTGTGTAAGTTTTTACATAGTACTTTGAATATTTTTTCATAACGTGTCCCTTCTGTGTAGTGCATAGTATACTAGCTATATGTTCATGGATACCCTTGCCCTGTACATATTTTATATACTGGTACGCTGTTTACCATTGCAATTCTTTGCATGTATCATGTTGCCTTGCACTGTACTTACTGTGTATAGCTATTTGCTGTCTACCATTTTAATTTCATATCAGTTCATTTTCATTTTTATTGGTTATACTGGAAAGGCATGTGAGCACTGCTGCCTGTTTACACAAGCATCCAGTTACATATAACAATCGTGACACAAGACATAGGCTAAAACATTTAACTAACAGTGAAGGTTAATACAATGGTACACAAAATCAGGATGATATAGACTAAAGGGCAAACCATGAAGTAGCCTTGGTGAATTAACAAATACAAGGTGACATTAAGCATTAAGTAAGGGTTTAAAAATAACATAATGTAACATTGGGAAACAAAAAATGTAAGTGCAATCTAAAAACTAGCCTAGGTGGATTAACAATACTACAAGTGCTAGAAAGAGAGGGTAGGTGCCAGAGGTGGATAACCAGAGAGTAAGGGGAAAAGAGTGTAGAAGCGGAGCCAGATTAGGGCTATGAGCAGGTGCAGGTGGGAGAGAAATGTCTCCTGATATTGTGTTTGAAGGCATTTGTGGAGGGACAGAATTTTAGTTCCGGAGGGAGACAGTTGAAGAGCTTCGGTCCCAGAAAAGAGAGTGTGTTCTGGCCTTGAGTAATCCGGCAGAAAGGAACTGTGAAAGAGAGAATAGAGGACAGTCTAGTGCTCCTGGTGGTGGAGGCTGTCTGGAAGAGAGAGGTGAGGCAATCAGGGAGCAGTCCACAGGAGAGTTTGAAGAAGAAGGTGGCCATCTTGCAGTTGAGGTGGGCCTCAAGGGAGGGCCGACTGGTGAGCTTATAAAGGTCACAGTGGTGTGTGAGATTAAGGAGACTAGAGGCAAAGTGGATAGCATTGTGGTAGGAGCTTCGAAGTCTGGAGAAATGTTTGATGGAGAGGCGGAGAAGGGAAACAAGTGAACCATAGTAGAAGACAGGAAGGAGGAAGCTGGAGATTAAGAGGGATTTGGATTCCCTGTTAAGATAATGCTTGGTTCTGTGGAGGATACCGAGGCTTTGGTGGCCTTTTTTAGGCTAGTGTGAGAATCAAAATTGAGGTGGCTATCCAGGAGTAATCCAAGGTACTTAAATTCACTGACTCTTTCAATGGAGTTACTAAGGTTGTCATAGAGGGAGAGGTCAAAGCCACGGGGTTTGTGGGGCTGGAAAAAAAACATGAACTTATTTTTTTTGAAGCTGAGTACAAGATCTTTGGACGTGAACCAGGTGTGAAGTCTGCTGAAATTGAATTGGAGTTTGTTAATGAGAGCATTGGGTTTTTGTCCTGACAGAAAAGGGCTGCATCATCAGCATAGAAAATGAGTTCAGAGGTGGTGCAGATGTCAGGCAGGAGGTAAGGATCAGAGAGAAGAGAAGATGCCCAGGATGGACCCTTGGGGAACTCCGTATTTGATGGGGCAGGATTCAGAGAGGACACTGCCAAAAATGGTGCAATGGGATCTGCCTGTTAGGTAATCCTTGAACCAGAGGCAGACCTCAAGTGAGAAATGGAGGTCAGCCAGGGTACGGAGGAGGACTTCATGATCAACGAGGTCAAAGGCTTTGGTGAGGTCTACGAATGCAGCACTGGCATAGAGGCTTTCATTGTTAGCTTTGTCTATGGAGTGAGTGAACTTGATGAGGGCAGTTTCGGTATTGTGTTGGTCATGGTACCCATGCTGGGCCTCTGTGAGCAAGTTGTATTTAGAGAGGAATTCTGTGGTTCGCCTGTGGACCACTTTCTCTAAAATTTTGAAGAGAGGGGCAAGGAGGGAGATGGGATGGTAGTTAGATACTAGATCCTTGGAACAAGATTTGTGAAGGGGTTTAATAATGGAGCACTTCCAAGTTTTCTGGAAGGACCCCATGCAGAGAGAGTGGTTGAGGGTGTTAGTAAGAGGGATGGCTAGGGAGTCACAGACAAGATGGAGAACTCTGAAGTCTATGTTGTCAGCGCCCTTGGAAAGTCTTGGGTTGTTTGTTCTGATTAACTTGACCACTTCACCACGGGTTAGGTACCTGAAATGGAACTTAGGGTGGGAGACTGGGAGGGGTGCAGGGGTAAACGGAATAAGAGTGGAGCTGGGCTTGTACTGGTCAAGATCACCAAAGTATTTATTGAAAAGGGAGGCTATTTCGCTCGGCTTGGTGGTGGTTGTCCCTTCGGAGGCAAGACAAATATGTTCTTCAGAAATTCCCCTACCAATAAGGTTGTTAAGAATGTTCCAGGTCCTCCTAGGGTTCATTGTATGTATCATGTTGTCATTTTTGTGAACCTTAAAAGCCCACCTCAAAAATGAGTTTTACCTGAATGGTGTTCTGCCTAGTAAAATAAAGATTTGATTGACTGATTGATGACACATGCCCCACAGTACAATAAGCATGGTCTACAGTAACACAACACAGGCCAATGTGTTCTAGGATCATGGCAGCACAAGATAGCATACATGGTGTGGGTGATGCACCAGTGGGTAACATGGACTGTCAGAAACAGGAATGCAACCCATGCACCCAGCCAAACATGATGCACAGACCAAAACGTGGAGCTGCAAATGACATTGTCTAGGCAAGACAAAGGTATCACAACCTGTGCAAGTGCAACGTGAAGTGAAGAGGTATGATACAATAGGTGATGGATAGGTAGAAAGTGTGGTGAGTACTGCATATACGAAACCACAATGGTGGAGAAGCCAGCATACAGCAAACCAGGCCACAGCAGGCATGTTGCAGTGTGTCCCCCATACCAGGGATGTACGATAACCAACCAGCACAGAGGTGACCCAGTGTGTGCCTGTGTCACCTGGTATATGCATGTCCCTTCCAATGGACACTGTAGAAGGCCTGCCTACAGTGCCAGGGTAAATGCACACCATGTCAGTGCAGCAGGCATGGAACCATGCATTGTGTAGGATAGTTGAACTGCACGCCATCGGTGATGTGCACACCATAGGATGCATGTCCACACAGGACACATGTGTGTCAGTGCCATGTGTGACACACTGGTGATGTGTACTAGAAGAACAGCACAATGATGTGCAGAGCACAATGGGCACATGCATGGAACTGGGAGTCCCAGGAGACAGGCCTCACAGGCATGGGCACCCTGTAGAACTGAATAATGCTGAGCACAGCACAGGAGGTGGTGCCAGGAGATGTCTGGACATATTGGCTGGACTAGCCTTATCTGTGAGGTGGGCAGCAGTTTGCCACACACACCAGGGCCTTGTTGCACTGTTACAGGTGATTTGCAACATCACAACAGCATGTCAGGTGGTGAGGAAAAGGTGTGAATGGGTAACAAGCCGGTCACAAGCATCCTGGTAGGTCACAGGTGGTTGCAAAAACATAGAATACTCATGAGTCACAGTCCTCTGGGACATTCCCGTCATCCTGGGGGGATGTCCCTGGCTCTGCTCCCCCTCCTGGCTGTTTTCTGTGCCCTGGTCCATTCGCTGTCCTCTGGCATTGTGATCTACAGAGTGTAGGAAAAAGGACATTGTCAGTATCATCGTGGACAACAGTGCCCCCATCATTAGCCATGGACCATGTGACAGTAGCATCATGAAACTGGAGAGTCATAAAGCAGGAATCATAATGTTATTGTAGCCATACAACAGTGTAATACTGAAGACCCAAAAACCAGAGTTGAGGACGCACACAAATCCAAACGGCACTGGATACAACACAAACCAAAACAGTGACAGCTGTGCCTGAGGCCAGACCACAGAACACATCACAAACATAATATGCAATAGTCCCTGATGCAAAGGGACATACCACACTGTACACCTCATAAATTGCCAGACGCCTATCTGTTCAACACTGAAGCACTGTTGTGCAAGTCACTCCACTGAAACAACATACAGTAATGTTCTAACACTCTTACAATTGAGAAACACTTTGTTACATGTGCACACAATATGTTCCCATGGGAATGCTGCCTGTATCACCATGAACGAGGCCTTGCCCCTTGCAAGGATTTTCCCTGTCATGTAATAGCCTCCATGCCCAGCATCAAATAATGTACAATGCCAACATGTCAGGAACACATGCTGCAGAGTTCTTTACACATACACCCATGTCTGGCCATGGTGTGCCTAATACACCTGCCCACATTCAGCCATACCCATCGCCAGAACATATGCACAGGACCACCTATCTGACCTTGGAACTGTGCCATCATGTACCATCTGGCAGAACTTGTCCAGCTTCTGCCTCTCCCTCCATACCAGGTCACCATATCTGTGCCTGCACTGTTCCTTTGCATGGGTTACCCTAGTCCTGGCACTCAGGAGCCAGCCCACAGAGGCCCACACCTCACAGTAGAGATGTGAACCCTCCTCCACCTCCCCAAACAGCTGGTGCTCACTGGCCACCACTAGCTCTACTAAGTTAGCAAGCTTGACCTCCTGCCATATCTGGTCTTGCTGCTGGATGGCCCTTGAATGTCTACATGCCGACATTATTCTGCAAGTATTCAGACTAGTAGCCTGTCCTCAACACTTTCAGCATGTGTGGAATGGTGTGACTGTTGTGCAGTGTTCCACTTAAGTTGCGCTGAGCAAATGATGTTAATAATAATAATTATTATTTATAATGTGCCTTTCCACAAACCAAGGCACCTTACAAGTCAATTAAATAAACAAATGAACCATAAATACAGAAACCTTATAAATACAGTAAAATGCAGGTAAAAAGACAGAATTGGATCATTCAGAATATGCCTGATTCCATAAAAAAGTCTTGAAAGCCTGTTTAAATCCTTCCACAGTCGTGCACTCTCATAACTGATGTGGTAGAGAATTCCAAAGGGTTGGAGCCATGTGCATAACTATGCGGGCCCCAGAAGATTTTAAACTAACCCTTCAAATCTCTAGCAACCCCTCGTCAGCCGAGCAGAGTGATCGCCCAGGGCAGTAAGGAATCAGAAACTCTTTCAAGTAGTCCAGGCCCTGTCCATGTAGGGCTTTATAAGTCAGAAATCTGACTTTAAAGGTGATCCACCACTGTACTGGCAGCCAACGCAATTTGTTCAGTACCGGGGAGTCCCTGCCAATAACTGGGCTGCTGCATTCTGCACCAGCTGCAGGTGGCAGATATCCACCTTAGGTAGCCCTAGGTACAGGGAATTGAAGTAGTCAAGGTGCGAGGACACAAAGGCATGGACCAACGTTGGGTGATCGCCAAATGGAACAAGGTGCTTAACCCTGGCAATGTTCCTCAGATGGTAAAAAGAGGATTTGACAACTGCCAACACCTGTGATTGCAGTGTCAGCCCTATGTCAAAAATCACTCCCAGGTTTCACACCTGTTCAGAGGTAGGGAGTGGTAGGTCCCCAAGGAAAAGTCCCAAAGGTGAACCTACCCCCAACCCCCTAATTGGCACCCTTGGTCCACAACCAGCACCTCAGTCTTTTCTGAGTTCAACCTCAACCAGCTCAAATTCATCCAATCTTAGATTTCAGAAAGGCAATTGTTAAGTACCAAGAGAACTCTATCCTGGTCAGGTGCAAAAGAGGTAGAGCTGGGTATCATCAGCATAGCAGTGAAACCTCAGCCCACACCTTCTTACAATGTCTCTGAGGGGTAGCATGTACACTGCAAACAACATTGGTGACAACACTGAACCCTGAGGAACCCCACATGATACAGGAACTGGGTCAGATCAATGAATCCCCGACACCACCTTCTGAGTTTTTCCAGTGAGGAAAGATGTAAACCACCTGAGGACTGTACCTGACAGGCCACAGATGAACCTCAGGCGACCAAGAAGAACCCCATGGTCCACAGTGTCAAATGCTGATGATAGATGGAGAAGAACCAAGATGGAGCGGTTTTTCCAATTCCCTGCCATCAGGAGATCACTGAGCACCTGAACCAGTGCTGTCTCAGTACTGTGCCTCTTTTGAAAACCAGATTGGTGAGGTTCATAGATGTCATGGATGGTCAAATGGTTCTTCAGTTGTAAGGTCACTACTTTCTCAATTACCTTCCCTGTAAAGGGAAGGTTTGAGATAGGTCTGTAGTTAGCATGACAATCTGGGTCCAAAGAAGCTTTCTTCAGGAGGTGTGTCACCACCGCCTCCTTCAGGGAGCTAGGAAACTCACTTTTTTCCAAGCAGTACCAACAATCCATGCTAGGACTGGGCCAATGATGTCACTACAGCCCATAATCAAGGCAGTTGGTCCTGGGTCCAAACAACAGCACATAGGGCACATACCCTGGACAATCCACATGACATCCATGAGCTCTGTTTGGTCAAAGCTACTCCAGGAAAATTGAGGAGTAGTGACCGAGTGCCGATCCAAAACAATGCCCATAGAGTGTGCTGGTTGAAGCCCCACCCTGATGTCAGCCACCTTAGCTGCAAAGAATCGAGCAAGCTCATCGAACTCTACTTGCAAAAAGGCTCTTCAAATCTGAAGACACTCTGGGTTGCACAGTCTGTCTACAGTTTGAAAGAGCTGAGCGGGTTGGTTCTGAGCATTCGCAATCTTCCCAGACAGGAGCTCTGCCTTCTTATGGGTGATTGCAGATTGATAGACTTGATAATGATCCATCAGTCTAAGATGGTTGTCATCCAGGGCAGATTTCCACCAGCAATGCTCTAACCTTCGTCCTAATTGCTGCATCTCCCTCAAAGTCTCATCAAACCAAGGGAACTGAGGGTGAAGGGAGAGAGGACAAACTCAGACAGGAGCAACGACATCCAGGGCCACAGAAATGGCCTTGTTATAGGCCATCACTAAGGCCTCTGTGTCATTGTTTGCCACTGGAAGGCCCGATATGTCAAGCACCACCATCAGGCCTTCAGGCTTACATCTCATAAAGGGCGGTACCTGACCATCTCCACAGGGATAAGCCTATGAAGGGGTGTGTGAAAACTGAACCCCACAGTGCAGTGATTGGACCATCTGACAGGTTCCATCCCCAAATCAGAGGCTTTGATCCCCATGAGGAAGACTAAGTCAAGAGAGTGACCGTGTTTATGAACAGCAGTGGTAATGATTTGTGTGAGGCCCAGAGATGTCATCAACTGGAGGAAGTGATGTCCAAATTACGAGAGTTCGTCATTGGCCCAGGTGTTAAAGTCACCCAGGACCATCAGCCTGGGTGACTCAAATGCCATGTTGATCACGAAGTCCGCCACTTCCTGAAGGAAATGCTTCTCATCCCTGGGTGGACAGTAGATGAGGGGCGATCCTACTACCTACACCTGCTACTACAGTACACTCAAATGACTCAATCTCCTCAACTGGTACACTCGTGAGGCCCAGTTCAGTCTTGAAACAGACTGCAACCCCCCCCCCCATGCGATCTAATCTTGAGCGGTATATCACTGAGTACCTGGCTGAAGTTGCAGCCTCCAATATAGGGCCAGAGTTCTCATCCAACCAGGTCTCACTGATGCAAACCAGGTCCACTGTCCCAACAAGATCTGTAATAATTGCAGTCTTGTTTTTAATGGACCTGGCGTTACACAACACCACTAGAGTTGGATGGCCTTCCAGGGCCACCCGAACTGCCTGCCCACCAGTATCGGTGGTGCCCTTGGGTATGGAAACCAGGCATGGCAGGCCATGATCTGGGTTCCGTTTCACCCCCAGGATGTCTTCTAGATTTTATGACCCCAGTGTGGTGGCTCGACTCATTCACCCTCCACCATTAACACCACACAATCACCACGGAATCCGACATTGTGCATACATGACCCGGCACTTTACCTGTGCAACATCACTCATACGCATAGCACTGTGCACACCTGCACATGCTGGTCCATGCTTGCTGCTGATGTCACTGGAGTATGGCGCAAATGTGCAAACATCATGGTGTGGCACCTTGCACAATGTGCAAGCACCAAACCAGGTTGCAGATTGAGCAAAATCACTATATTCAGCTAGGCTATGCAAAATAGTCTCATTGGGCAGTCAGCGGACAAAAGGAAGTCGTTGAATGTAATTTAAGATGGATTTGCATACATAACCACGTATAATTGTGCTTGAGCTAGTTACAGGGGACCAGAACCCCCCCCCCCACACTGCACATTGGAACTGCAGCCAAAACACAGCTCCAGTACAGTGGAAGCAGGCCACAGTGATGACAACCAATTATGGAAGGACATAATAATGTTCCCACAGCCCCAGGCAGGTGTCTCTCATGCCACTGTCAAACATATACACATTGATAAATGGGATACAACCATTGGCAGGGTCATGGTGGGATATATTGTGGGGGAAACCACATTGCATTATTGTTTGTGCCCTGTTCTCCATTATCGTGCAATGTGTGTTCCATAACTCTCAACTGACCATGATTTTCAGTATGGATGGGAGAACCTCAAAAGGTTCTGATAGGCAAAAATAGGTCTGGATCCTTGTCTGAACCTTATCTGAACCTTTTATGACCTTTATTGTTTTATGATAACCGTATGTTAAAAAATCATTTTAAACTGCTTTTAATCAACATATCTGTAGAAAAACTATTAAACCACTGTTTATTAGTAGTGAATGCTCTCTAATCACTCTTCTGTTTCTGACATTTAAGAAACTAATACTAATACTGTCTGTGTAAAAGTTATGTTATTAACAGTAGTGATTTCTACTTCTCAACAGGTACAGGCAGGCACCAGATGTGTTTTAGACAGTTAAGTGATGAAGAAGCTAGGAACACAAAAACAGCACCAGGCCAGAGCAGAGGGCAGTCAGTCAAAGAGAGCCAGTCAGCCAGCTACCATTTCGAGACTGCAGTCTGTTACTACCCCACCTACTACAATCAGGGGAAAACCAAAAGTAGTCTACCAGCACTGAAATCAATATAGTTGAGGCACATTTACCAAAAATGACTGTTTAGAAAAGAATGAGAAAGTGACTGTGATGACAAGAAAGTCCCAGACCAGATCTCTAGTTTATAAATACAGTAAATGTTCTCCTCCTGAGTCTGATATTTTAGAAGGGAATAACAGTGTGTTTAAATAATTGTACTTTAGTTTGTAGTAGTACTACCACTACTACCAAGGGAAAAAACAGAGCTAGCAGCATATATCAATGTGATTATTTAATTGTGTGCATTTAGGAAAATGATCTCCTTAGAATAACAAAGCAACTGTGTGTGTGAGAACAGGGACTTGTTTGCCACAGTTGCTACCAGTACGTGATGACGTGAACATGATGTTCTGGCTGCACCTCCCACCCCAAGGATGACGATGATGTGATCGAAAGGCAAGCAAGACCTAGATCTTGCTTTTTTTTAGACCAGTCTCCTGAGTCTGACTTTCAGTTGAAAAGATCAGTGTGATTTATGTATGTCACCAATTATTTTAGCAAAGCAATGGGTCTTGGTATGGAACGCAACACAAAGCAATGTGAAAGAGCAAGAGCATCAGGCAGTCCAAAGTGACCACATCACCACCGCTACTACTACCACTATTATCAGGGAGAAAAACAGAGCTGTGGTTATATAAGCAATGTTTTTTTTTTTTTTTTAGTAGGATCTAGGATTAAATACCTTTAAGCTGAGATCTATTTTACAAAGGTTCCATGTCAACAGGAGGGAAGACAGCATTACAAGGGTTCAAGCAACACTGAGTATAAAACATGTACAATATTTACAATGGATTATTCAAGCAGGTGAAATTAAGAAAAAAAACTATGGAGGGTAAGACACCCATAGGGTTGCGTTTAAAATAAGTTATAGGAGAGGATAGTTGCAGGTAGTAGAAGGTTGGAGTCAATTCACTCAGGCAGTAGTTAGTGGAGAGAAGAAGTAGGCAGTAGGGAAGAGGGAGCTAAGAGATGATGGGAGGGGGCCAGTAGGGTGGGAAGTGGAGTTGCTGCAGTCATGAACCTTGTCAAGAGAGATGTGAGGGGTGGATGCATGAGGTGGGTGGCCAAGCAGAGTTTTGAGCAACCAAGTGGAAGTAGGGGGTGGTAGGGGGTGGTAGATATGGCCTGGGTATGCCATGGTGGGAGCCACATATAGGTAGATCAGAGCCCTGAGGCAGAGGGACTAGTGGTAACAGTCACAAGTGCTGGATGCAGAAAGCTGCTGGCATAGTAGTCTCTTGAAGGGGCCCAGAATAGGTTGAGTGGAGATGTCCTGGCTGAGGGCATTAAACCAGAGGGGTTTCCTCTTGCCAGTAAGCGAAAGGGCCATCCTTACTAGTAATGTTGGGCTCAGATAGATATGCATCTACCATGCTTACTACTGAGCATGCATTTTCTCCTCATGGAATTTCAATGTCCTGCAGCTGGCCCCAAATGTCATCCTCCTTACTGTCTCCTTCTGTACTGGTTTTGGAGCAGTCTTTTGAATTTGAGGAGGTGTCATTGTAGTACTCCTTGTCAGTCTTCCTACTGAAATCTCATCTACTGCATCAATCAAAAGTTGCCTGTAGTTTTACTCCTCTATATCGTCAGAAACCACATCAGGATGGTGTCTGTTCTGGAAATGTGGATCCAGCAATTTTGCTAAGAGTTACTCCTTGCTCCGTATCATTGCTGATAATTTGTCATCATTGCTAAGTCTGGTAAGCATGTTACTGACTAGAGACCGGTTCATTTCTAAGTTGCTCCTCATTTTCTCCAACCTTTTTTTGAGAAGTAAAATGAACGGAATAACTTGGTTAAGGGATGCCTTTTCTGCACTCACCTCTTTTGTAGCACACTTGAATGGTTTCAGAATGGGACCCAACTGTTCCAGCAGAAACCATTAAGTAGAATGGAGTACAATGCCCTCCCCAATACCATTGTACAGGATATATTCAATGATATCTACCTTTTGAAAAAAAGGATGTGTTCAGTCATAAAGTAAGTTGAATTCCACCTTGTTGCTACATCCTGAACAAGCTGGAGATGAGGAAGATCTTTGTCCTTCTGAATATTAGCAAGGATGTCATAGGCTTTTACTGAATGGTTGAAGTGGCCAACACTTTGCACACTGTACCCACAGTGGTTGATACTTGCTGGTTATTATTCAGGAAGCTTGGAATGATTAGATTAAGACAATGGGCAAAACAGCATATATGCACATAGTTGCCATTGTGAAGTGCTTTTTAAATATTTGAACCATTGTCGGCAACAATAAAAACAACTTTAAACCCTGTGAAACAACCCAAACAGTAAGTAGTATTCAGCTCTTGCTGAATGTGCTGCTATGTGTGTGTGTGTTTTGAAAGTGACGTACATGGAGAGCTGCCATTTTCTGAAATGTGACGGGTTTTTGAGCTCTGAGAGATATTAGTGGTAGTAGTAGTATTGGTTGATGTGGTAGCAGACTAAGAGTACATGAGGATGATGATGAGTTGCCCTCAAAAGTGACCCAGTGTGCAGTAAGAGAAAGACTGGCAATGGTTTGGCATCTGGTCCACATATCAGTAGTGAAGTGAACTACCTTGTCTTCAGCCTCTCAGACAGTATGCCTACCTTGAGCTATTAAGCTGTCATACATCCTAGACATGGACGTTACTGAGAAGTAATTTCTACTTGGTATTAAATATCGTGTCTCTAAATATTCCATAAGTCTTATGAAACATGCATCTTCCACAATAGAGTATGGCTGCAAATCAAGTACAATAATTTCTGCTATTTTATGATTTATTGTCAGTGCTATGGGATGGTTTTGTGAATATTTAGACTTTAAAACCTTTTTTTAACTTCAATTGCCACTTATCGGGGGAGGGGAGTAAAGTTACATTTAGCTGGGGTGTTGTTTGACTACTTGCTCTACCTGGCAAAACAGAGGACCTTACAGAATTATCATGACCATGACAGTGAGGCAAAGGTGGACTTTCGGATCTTACCTGGTGCTCATCTCCCACTGTCTCTGTGGAACGTTCCTGTTCACTGACAGCCCTGCTAGATTTCCAGCCACCAATATTGGGCTTTTTTTTTTAATCATATACAACCACAGGGTGAATTTGTGAAAGATGTCACATCATTGTTGTGGTTCCAAGATACCCTTTATTTTTCCCCTATTAACACGTATTGCAATGCACACATATAGCTTGGCACACATCCTTGGGGTTTATGTAAAAATGACTCCAAACAGCAGAGGTGGACTGTCTAAGTCTACTAACGACCTCAGTAGGACTAGGAGTCAAGTTTCTGGGTTTACTTTTGGAAGAGATATCAGCGGAGAATTCAGGTTCATCAGGTGAGACAATCATCACTTCTGTCAGACTTTGTTTCACTTTGTGTGGCTTGTGCCTTTGATTTTTTTTTTTCACTTTTGACACTCTACTACTGTCATTATTTTTATCCACATTGTTACTGTCAGAACCAGAATGAGACATAGCTAAAGGTAAAGTCACAAGCTCATCATCATCAGTCTTACCATGACCATGGTCATCATCATCATCATCAGATTCAGTAGAGCTAACATTTGCAGTCACAGATTGAGTTATTCGATATGCATGTGTTGCAACTCAAGCAACTCCACTGTGAGTTTTACTGTAAGTGTTTTAACCTGATGTACAATTAGAATACCCTGTGTTTTTGCACATTTTTTCTCTGATGACTTGCTGTTGCCACTGTCTGTCGACACTTTGTTGGTTGTACTACTGAGCCCTTCTGACATAGACAGTCCACCAACCCTTGCTGGGTTCTCAGTATTTTGAGAGTTAGCCTGCACATGGATGGTAATAGCATTTAGTTCAGCCCCTTCAACAGACTGTCGGGCTTGTTGTGGTTGTTGTACAGTACTTTACTTTTTGGACCACTTCTTTCTGGGCTCTTGAATAAACATTTTTTATGTTTACTGTATTACTTTCTTTGCCCCCAGCTTTTGCACTACTGTTTTCTGGAGTACTCATAATGCCACTCTGTCACTTATTCAGGGTAAAAAGCTATTGATATTTTTTTAATTTATTTATTTCATGTGATGTGATGGAATGCCCTGCCAACTGAGCCAAAGCTTATACCCCACTAAGTGAGCACTGCGAGGAAGATGACAGATGACTGACTTCTTGAGGGGGTCACACAGTATGCAACAAGTGGCACTGGTGCACTGAAGACTATCTGGCAGATTTTACAACACACACACACACACACACACGGAATTATTTCATACACCATATATACTAAGAGCAATGCTGCAGGTGCTGCTGCTACTCACACAGATTCAGGGACCCTGCCTGGCCTTACCATCTCTGACACGGTAATTTTTCCTTTCAAGGATTTTTTTTATTTATTCCACATGATGCAATGAAATGCCCTGCCCAGCGGACCAAAGCTTATACCTCACTGAACGAGCACAGGGAGGAAGATGACAGATGACTGACTTCTTGGGGGGGGTCACACAGTAAGCAACAAGTGGCACTAGTGCACTGACGACTATCTGGCAGATTTTATTTCACATACACACACAAAATAATTTCACACAGCACTTATGCTAAGGGTGTTGCTGCAGGTGATGCCACTACCAACATAGATTCAGGGACCCTGCCTGGCCTAACCCTCTCTGACACAGTACTTTTTCCCCTTCAAAGATTTTTTTTTATTCCACAAGATGTGATGGAATGCCCGGCCCACTGAGTCAAAGCTTATACCCCACTGAGAGAGCACAGGGAGGAAGATAACAGATGACTGACCTCTTCAGGAGATGGTGTCACACAGTATGCAACAAGTCACTCACACACACACACACACACACACACTCTCTCTCAGAATTACTTCACACACCACCTACGCTAAGGGTGCTGCTGCAGGCACTGCTGCTACCCACACAGACTCAGGGACTCTGCCTGACCTAACTCTCTCTGATATAGTACTTTTCCTTTCAATGATTTTTTATTTAATTATTCCACATGATATGATGGAATGCCCTGCCCACTGAGCCAAGGCTTATACCCCACTGAGCGAGTACAGGGAGGAAGATGATAGATGACTGACTTCTTGGGGGGAGGTGTCACACAGTATGCAACAAGTGACACTAGTGCACTGATGACTATATGGCAGATTTTATTTCACACACACACACATATTTCACACACCACCTACACTAAGGGCAATGCTGCGGGTGCTGCTGCTACCCATACAGATTCAGGGACACTGCCTGACCTAATCCTCTTTGACACAATACTTTTTCCCTTCAAGCGTTTTTATTTATTCCACATGATGTGATGGAATGCCCTTCCTACTGAGCCAAAGCTTATACTCCACTGAGCGAGCACAGGGAGGAAGATGACAGACAACTGACTTCTTAGGGGGGTCCACACATTATGCATGAAGTGGTGCTGGTGCACTGATGTCTGGCTGGTCTGGCAAATTTTTTATTTCACATACAGTCACACACACACACACACACACACACACACACACACACACACACATTGTATTAAATAAAAAAAAAATCCCCACTGAAGTGAATGAGTGAGCACAGGCAGGAGAACTGAAAGAGCTGACTTTTTGTTGTTGGAGGGGCAATTGGTCAAACAGCAAGAAGGCCTACTGGGGTGGCGTGGTAGTGAATGGCACGCTGGCACAGTTCAACAGACTTCATCTCCTGTGCTAGACTGCTACCCCCTCAAAAGAAATGGACAGTCTGGCTCTGGCACTTAATGGTGAAGTCCTTCTCTTCAGTCTCTTGTTCTCTTCTTTCTTGACTGCACACTAGTCTGTTTTCATGTTCTTTCTCACAACAAGCTGCCCCCTTCTCCTCCAAGTTCCTCCTCACCTCCCTGAGTCTCCTTAATAATATAACTACTCCCCCACCCCGGTCCCCGGCTCACACACCCAGTCCTTGGCTCAGTCTCCTCTTGAGTCCTTGACTCCCAGTGCCCTACTCTCCATCCCCAACTTCCCCAAGTTTAATTCACTTGTTTTGTTTTAGTATTTTTTATAAATAAAAAAAGATTTAATTCTTCTTTCTGTTTTTTAGAGTCAGCTTCTTCTTCCTCTGTTGCCCAAGGGGCCAAAAAGTCTAAGAAGTAATTAAAATGCAAGTTGCACAAGCACACAGAATCCATACCACATAGCAGCCTACAGAAGTGACTGCTCCTTCTCCATCCAGATTCCTCTGCATAGGTCTAAGGTGGACCATGTGGGTTGCTAGAGCAGTAACCCAATCAGGTGCCACCTAAGAGAGACGGACAGCTCAGCCATCCAATGAGGAACCAGATTATTGTTTCTGGTCCCTCCTGTGGGTTCCTCCTCCTCTGGCACTTCATGCACTGCATTTCCCACAATACATCTGCCATTTGAACTCATCCAAACAGCCGAATGTATTCAGAAGCCGTTTGTTTATGAACACTTCAACATGTTTGGCTTGGTTTATATTTTGGCTGAACCGGTTCGCCCATCCCTAATTTTCAGGGATGTCCCTGAATGTGGCTCAAAATATTCCTCTTTCCCTCATAAAGGTTGTGTTGATGTGATTGAATGGTGGGTACAGCACACTCAACATACTGACAAACATTAAAGGAGAATTGCATAGACTCTATAAGTGAATTTTCCCAGTAGAAGCTGATTTTTAAATGCTGCTTTGAATTCTTTTATTTGTCTAGCTAGCCAAGCTTTTTAGTTATTTTAGTGGGTGTTTCTGATGTACATGCTGCAAATAAGAACCATCTTAGAACTGTATGCTGTAGTTTATGTCCCTGTTGTATGCCTCTATTGTTGGCACAATGCTTATACTGTATGTTCTACTATCGAACCGAGAGGTTATTTGGGATATAAATAACATCATACACTTCTAAAATGGTATTTACCACCAGATTGTAAAGCAGAAAGACCCACTGAGGTTACCAAAAGGTCTGTACAGATAAAAACATAACATAAATGTAACCAGTACATAAAAAAGAGATTTAATTGGGACAAATAGCTTACAGGTTCAGCTCGGTTCTCCTTTAAAGTACAGACTTGTTTTATCCTCATAACGTACATCCTATACTAATCCCCTTAGTCTGTTAGCTTTCTGGGTTAATATTACCAATTTGTAGGATGTGCTCCTGATTCTGGGTCTCAGTATTTGATTGTCATAGGCCATGTCCCTGGGATATGAGGCAATAGGTTGAGAGGTATGGTGGGCCCAATAACCACAAACAGTCGCATAACTCTTGGCTGTTTTGTGCCCTACACAAATTATTACTTGATGTGTTCATAGTGGCCACATCCCACTGGCAGACCAGTGAGTGGCATCTGTTGTGTTTATACATATGCCTTGCATGGAACCTCTTTACAGCAGCACCTCTCATAATGATACTATCAGGCTATGGTATTGGTAAACGATATACATACTGGGGGATGCAGTCCTTGGGGTAGTATGGAGTGACACCTGTTAGGTGTGTCCCAGCTGTGTGCAAATACCTAACATGGCTCACTCAATGCTGCATGTGTGGTATGGGGACAGGGGCAACTGCACCCCAGAACCAGGGCCTACCCTAGACAGCCAAGGCACTGTACAGGTCCTCAGTGTTGAGCATGCATGGGATGTGGGGCCCCATCGACCTGCAGAATATCATTGTAAGGCCTGCCTACCACATCACTTGATCCAATGTGTCTGGGTGTTTCATGTGTTTTGCATGTTTTGTGACATAGCCCTGCACTCCATGGCCCAGGCCATACAACCTGTCCATGACAGCACACCATTGCCCTCTGTCTGTACAGCAGTCTACAACTGCATGTTCAGCAGTATGTATGGAGCACACTTCCAATACAATGGGCACATCACAATGTTCCTGACACCGGAGGCCGCCAGCAGGTGTATCACTAGATGAATGGAGTGTGCACATGACAGCTTTGCCTGCAACAATCCCTCAATGTGCTGACCCCAACCACAGCAGTGCATGTTTGGAGGCATCAGCACAGAGGCCTGTGGCCTGGAAACTAACTGTGACATGGCACCATGGATGTGGTCCAACAGTCAGGTTATACCCGTACCACTGTTGTGCATGGGTGTGCAAGGTGGTGCCAAGTGCCAGATGTGTGGGACCACATCAGACCAGCAGACTGTATATGCCAATGGGGAGGTTTATGGATTTGCCTATTGCTCGCTTTGTCCAGGTGCAGTGCTCATGTATGCTACGGTGTGTTGGCATGTCCCACACAGTTCCCATTTGTGACTTGGCATGTGCAGCTGGGTGCTGTGCATGGCCCAGGGTTGTGGGAAGGCCTACACATGTACTGCCCTACAGCATCCCCACCTGTGTACTAGTGGCAGCTGTGCTCCAGGACAATGTCTGTCTGGGTGGTGCAGCCAGGTGGTCTACATGTATCTCATGCCTTCTCCACTGCAGTGTGAGGTGTCAGCACTTGGGCCAGGTACAAATCCTGTGGGGCCTCTGACAGGTAGCCATTGCACGCAGACCACCCTGTGCCATGCTGGTACAGCACATATGGCATCATTGCACTGGTGTGACAGATTGTTGTTGCATACAAATACACGTCACAAATGCACTGCACTGACCACTGTCTTTCTACTTTCTCTTACACGTCATATGGTTGAAGGTGACTGACTGAGGGCCCATCACTTCTCGGATGATGAACTACATGCCCTAGCACAGGCCTACTGGGAGATGGAGGTGGTCCTGTCCTGTAGCCAGGCCACTGATGCCACGATCTGGCAGGTGTGGGAAGAGATCACAGGGGCTGTAAATGTGTGGCCAAGGTCGCATGGTGGAGGTGTTACAGAAGCATTTCCAGGACCTCTGCTAGTGGCTCAAGGGCACCCTGGCCATTCTACACCATGAACAATGGGCTACCAGCAGGGGTCACAGTCTGCAGCCACTATCAGGCACATGGACCTGGCAGAGGAGGTGGTGGCATCAACCCTGAGGACTGTGGAGGTGACAGTTGTGCCTGGTGATGATTTTACTACCCAGGTGGCATTCAGCCAGCTATGTAAGTACACAGCTGGTGCACTTCCTTCTGTGTATGGGTACACGTGAGGGTCTCACAACTGGCGGGGCTCACTGTAGCCTTGGCAGTGGTACACATAGTGTGTGCCATCAGCACCCAAGGCATTCCGTGATGTACTTTTCTGTTGTATGGTGCACTGTGGCCGCCTCTGCCACATTTTGCACTGATACCCCTATGGATAGTGCGGTGCACACAGCTCCATTGGAGTGTGCCCATGCACATAGGGAGTGTATTCGTACTGTTTTGCCATTTGCTGCCCACGGGTGCTGGTGCATTCAGACACATGTACTCGGTGTGTTGCTCTATGTGTGGAATAGCGGTCTGTGCTGTGATTGCCTGTTATACCTCTCAACAGTCCCTGATTATCAGGGATGTTCCTGATTTTGCCTCAGAAATATCCTCTGTCCCTCCTACATTTGGCATTTCTGTCACGGAAAAGTATGAATTTGAATCACAATTCAATGCCAGCCATTGGTGTTACAGTCCAGTTCTCATTAGGACAATGCAATTCATACTATATAGGCCAATCAGCCTTCTCTCATAGATTCCTGAAGTTATGGAACTCTGACTCATCAAATCAGGCACTCCTCCTCCCTTTAGTCCATCTCACCTCCCTCAAAAACATCTTCTATCCTACCTGCAGCTGCTCCCAGCCCTCCACGTACACACTCTCCTGTTCCAGTGCCATTCAGCTCTTAGCTCAAATTGAAAGTAAACTCCTAGCTGCTCTATTGTATATCGCATTTAGTTCATAAGTATATAAGTTGTGCTGACAGTGATGTGCTTTTTGTCACTGCTTCTAGTCTTTGCTCCTTGTTAGCTCACTCAATGTTATACTCTAATTGTACTCCATGTACTTGTTATTTTGCTATTCACTTTACCTGTGTATTCTAATTTGTCACTGTATTTTACTGAGGCCAGATGTGCTGATCTCAAATATATTATGTATTCCACTGTTGTCTGTTTTGTTTGAGAATATTGTACTCCTATTTCCCTTCTCCCCCAGGATGCTCCGTGAGAAGCAATTTAATATTGCTCAGTGTGCCTTTCCTGGTGAAACTTTTCAATAAATAAATAAGTAAACACTAATCAGTATATTTCACAAGACTTCTAGACCTAATATTACTATTTTTCAGATGAGTCCCTGATTTTGATCATGTGTCCCTGATCATTTTCAGCTATCCCTGTTTTGTGATGAGGGAGGTTGAGAGGTATGGCCTCTGTTCACATGTGGTGTGTGTGGCATACTTGACCAGGGAGCATTGTCATGCATGCATGATCCTCCCATCACAGGTGGCTGTGTGACCATTGTGGGCCGGGGCTGGTAAACCTGTTGACACCAGTTGCATGCTGGCACTAGGCGACACACACACCCTATGCTGGGACATGCATGCACCATCAGTAACATGTACAGTATTGTGTACCGCATATTATTTGTGATGCTAACAGTTTGCTCCTCTCTCCACAGTGCATGAAAAGCCATCAGAGTGGGAGGACAGAGCTGGAACATCATCTGGGCTACTGCATGTGCCTATCAGCAGGCAGTGGGAACCCATCACCTATATTGTGGAGGAGGAGGACAGCGAGAGTGATGATGATGCCTACAGCACCACTGCACAGGAGCTGTCACCTGTTCCACTGCCAGGGGAGCATTCCCCATCACAAAGCCCCCCCCCAGCATTGTACGGCAGCATATGCACACCAGACCCCACGCCACAGCTGTCCCCTATGCCTCAGTCCACAGAACTGCTGTTACTGCCATTATCACACACAGCACCTGCCCAGGATACAAATTATACAGGAAGGACCATAAGGTGGGGAGGGAGGGTGGCAGTCTATGTGAGGGATGGGATCAAAGGGACAAGGGAGAAGAAAGGAGAACAGAGGCAATCTGGCTACAGCTCCTAGACTCAAGGGGTAGGAAAGTGAGGTTTAGGGTGGTATACAGGCCGCTGTCCCAGTCTGAGGAGCTTGACAGGGAGTTAGCGGGACAAATCAAAAAGGTATGTAGAAAAGGGAAGGTGGTCATCGTGGGGGATTTCAACTCGCCGGGAGTTGACTGGGGCATTACGGTCACCTCCAGTGCTGGGGAGCAAGTGCTCCTGGATACGATTCAGGAGGTTCTCCAGAAACAGTTTGTTACTGTACCTACTAGACTAAAGAATATTTTAGATCTGGTATTGTAGAATGGGTAGGCAGTGAGGGAAATAAAGGTAGAGGACTCAGTAGCCAACAGCGATCACCAAACGGTGTGGTTTAAAATCACGATGAGTGGGGAGCCAGAGAAATCAGTTACTCGAGTGGTAAACTTCAGGGGTGGGTGAACTTTGGGAGGATGCAGGAAGAACTGAAAGGGAAACTAGAGGGCATAAGGTAGGAGATGGACATGGAGCAGAAATGGGATATTATTAAATGGGGGGGGGTACAGAGGCAACATAAACCTGCACCAAGGCATAGAGTAAGAGAAGCAGAGCAAGAAAACCATGCTGGTTGAACAGCGAGGTTGTGGAGGTGGTGAGTGCAAAATGAGTGGTGCACCAGATGTTTAGGAGGACAGGGAAGGAAGTGGACTGGGAGGACTATGCAAGATGGTCCAGGGAGGTGACTAGAAAAGTGAGAGAAGCCAAGGCTCAGAGAGAGCATAGATTAGCACAGAGAATTAATGGGGGGGGGGGCACTTTTTCAGATGCATCAGGGAGAAAAGGAAGTGTAATGAGACAAAAGTGAGGATAAATAGGGGTGGGAAGTGGGCAGAAAAGGAGAAGAGCAGGCAGAAGCACTGAATGAATACTTTTGCTCAATGTTCATGGAAGAAAGGGGGGGCCGCTACCAGCATGGGCTGGGAGGGTGGGGACAGGAGGAGAGGAGGTGACAGATGGAAGAATTGAGGCAAGTAGAATCCTAGAGGGACTGAGGGCACTGATGGTAGACAAGGCATCAGGGCCAGATGGTATCCACCCCAGGATGCTGAGGGAGATGGCGGAGGTGTTGGCAGAGCCATTGGCAGATCTGTACAGCACCTCACTGGAGTCGGGATGTGTGCTACTGGACTGGAGGATGGCACATGTAGTACCATTATACATGAGTGGGCTAAGGGATGAACTGGGTAATTATCATCCAGTAAATCTCACCTTCATAGTGTGCAAACTTATGGAAATGATACTAAAGGAAAGACTGGTGTTGTACCTGGAGGACAATGGCCTCCAGGATGTGAGGCAGCATAGGTTTGTTTCAGGGAAGTCTTGTCAAACCAACCTCATACAATATTATGACTGGGTGACAGGTGAGCTGGATAAGGGTCATGCGGTGGATGTTCTTTACTTGGACTTCAGCAAGGCCTTCGATTCAGTGGCTCATGGGCAGCTTGGGGAGATGCTAACTGGTGTAGGGGTAGGGGAAAAAATGATGAACTGGATTACAGGCTGGCTGAGTGGCAGGCTACAATGGGTGGTGGTGAGAGGGGAGTTCTCAACTCCAAGGCTGGTGACAAGTGGGGTGCCACAGGGCTCTGTGTTGGGGCCAGTGTTGTTTGGGCTCTTCATATCAGACATTGCACATGGGGTGTTTAGCAAGGTATGTCTATTCACTGACGACACCAAAATTGGAACAATGGTAGATGAAAAGAAGGGATAGAAGCAGCTGCAGGGGGACCTACGCAAGCTAGAGGAGTGGTCAGAGAGGTGGCAGCTGGGGTTTAATGTAAAAAAGTGTAAGGTTATGCACATTGGGGTGAAGAACCCAAGGAGAGAATACTGGCTGGGGGGGTTAAGCTGGGGATCACTGAGGAGGAGAAGGACCTAGGGGTAATGATAACAGGGACCATGAACAACACTGCCCAATGCAGGAGAGTGGCTGCAAAAGCAAACAAAATGCTGGGGTGCATAGCAAGGGTTTTTTTGTCCAGACAAAGATAGGTGATCTTGCCCCTCTACAGGTCACTGGTAAGGCCACACTTAGAGTATTGTGTGCAGTTTTAGAGGCCATACCTAAAGCGTGATATCAGGCTACTGGAGGGGGTGCAGAGGAGGGCAACAAAGATGATATGTGGAATGAAGGGGAGAAACTATGATAGCAGGCTGGGAGACCTGAATATGTACACCCTGGAGGATAGAAGGGACAGGGGGGACATGATAGAGACATTCAAGTATCTGAGGGGAATCATTAAGGATAGGAAAGATGGGGTATTTAAGTTAAGGAGGGGGGAGGGTCACCAGGGGGCACAGGCTAAGAATAGAGGAGGGAAGATTTAGGAAGGAAATGAGGAGACACTATTTCATAGAGAGGGTGGTAGCAAAATGGAATGCCCTACCAGAATGGGTGGTATCATGTAAATCTGTTAACAGCTTCAAAAGGGCATGGAACAGGGAATGGAGAGAGTGAGGTTGGGGGAGGTGGGTGTGGCAGTGGGATGACAAAGGGAAGGGGGTGGGGCAGCTGCAAACAAGGGGTGTTGGCTGCACATTCGAGCAGACTGAGATAGACCGGGTGGTCTGTTTCTGCTGGCACATTCATATGTTCGTATGCCAGGAGCTCCGGGAGTTATTGTGGAGCCTGTCAGCACCCACCCAGCCTAAAGCAGGCCTGTGTGGCCACCTAGTGCCAATGAGCCATGCCACCTCCCCCATCCCCCCTTGCACTGTATCCGCATCAGCCACTCAGGGCCTCCAGGTGTTACCAGATCCTGTTCCACAGGACAGTGTTCCTCGGGGGCAGGACAAGCCAGACTCCAGGCAGCAGCTGCTGCATTCAGCCGTGGAGTCCCAGACTGTCATGCACCGTGAGCTTACCCCCTTAAGGTGTACAGTGCATAAGGACCTCATAAGCATGCAGGACATCTTGCACGTAGACCTGCAGAGGAGAGAGCAGCAGGCAGAGGCCCGTGATGCCCTCCTTGTTGACACAATCCTCACTGTCATCAGTGAACTCGCCATGGCAGTGCATGAGCTCATGGCTGCAGTGTGTGGTGGTGTGCTTCAATGTCGCAGCACTGCTGCCTTCAGTCTGTGCAGCTCTGATTCTGTGGGGACACCACGGCACACACCAATGCCACGCAGTGTCCATTCAGGATCTGGTAGCTTGCCTGTGACCCCCAGGATTGGTGCCACAAAATGCACACTGGGCTGAGACCTCCCTATCCCATCCTCCTGCTCCTGGCATGGCCATTCATGGAGTAGGGTGACACAGTCTCTCTGGGTGTTGCCCTACCCTTCCCCATGGGTCACACCACTCACCATCAGGGATCTGCAGCAGCCACATGTGAAAACCAATGGGGTTTTAGTGACTCCCATCCAACACATCCACAGCACCACACATACAATGTTCACATGACACTTTTTTGTTTTAGTGTGCTTCACCACCACCCCTCCCCTTGGCTACCCTCTCCAACACCCCTTTTTTTATTTTTTTTTTCACTACCACTGTTTGCTATGTCTGTGTGTTTCACAATAAATGATTTGCACATATGACAGTGTCCTTATTTCTTTCCACTTACCTGCTCCTGTGTGAGAGGCTTCTGATCATGCTCACAAAGTATTCCTTTGCCCTTTTGGCCATTTGGGGGATCACTCATGTCAAACTGCTTCAGCATCCCCTGCAACTCTGGCTCCATGTCACTATCACTCTGTTCCTCTTGGACTGGCAGCCTATTCTACAAGTGAGTGCCATTTTGTGTGCATACAGCAGGCTGGGAATATGCCACATACCAGTTGAGAGGTGTATTGTATGGCACCACCTGAACAGTCCAAACACCAGAATCGCATTTTAAGCATGCCAAAGTCTCACTCAATGATGTGGCATGTTGCAGTATGTACCACATTGTATCTGTCCTTCACCACAGATGTAGGCCAGAGGATGGGTGTAAGGAGGGAGGGGCGCAATGGAAAGGCACTGTTCTCTGTAAGGTAAAATACTTCTTTTAGCACCTGTTCACATTGTTGCTGCCCACTCCGCATCAACTGTGTGATGAGCTGTGTTGTTTCATCTTCCCCTGTCCACCCTTTCCTGCCCACCCTTCCCTTGGTGAGTCATGTGTGTGCTGTGTTACTGCTGAGTTCCCCACTGGGGAGTTTTTCTGGGATGCATGCTACATGTACTCACCAACAATGTGCCCTCTGTGTATGTGGCCACCTTCAAAGATTTGGCATAGTGTGGAGTTTTGCCACATGAAGGTGTCATGTGCACTGCCTGGGTACTGTGCCAGGACATTGGTTATGCACCCTGTTGCATGGCACACAATCTGGCAATTGATGGAGTAGTAGCCCTTCCTATTGAGGTAGTCATTGACCTCATCACCACTGGGTGCCCGAAAGGCAACATGGGTGCAGTCAATGGCACCAAGTACAGCATGTAAATGCACAACCAGAAAAATAAACTGCTACATGGTTTCTCTGTGCTTTGCTACCATGCTTGGGAATGTGATGAACTTTCGGGCATGTGGCAGCAGGGCATCTAAGAACTGGACAGCAGGGCAAGGTGGCAGGCTGCAACACTTGATGGTATCACCCACCAGTGTCTGGAATGACCCATTGGCTAGAAAGCACATTGCAGCCTTCACCTTCAGCTCAACAGTCATGGCATGGCTGCACTGCAAAAGCTCATACAGCTGCCATGGCATGGCCTTATTGAAGTGGCAATGGCCCACCAGCTGGTTCTCAGTGAGAATCTTGAAGGACACTCATGGCCACTACTGCATGTGTGCAGCATACTGTCTCTGCAACCTATGGAGTGGCCCAGTTCGAACTTCTGCCTTCTCCTCCTCCTAAATGGCCTGTTCCACGATGAACAGCATATGGACTGTATATTAAGCCATGTTGTGTCTGGTTGCAGAGTCACTGCCTACCTCTAGGGTTTGCCTGTAGTAAGATGGCCTTTTTATAGCCGGTATTTGTGCTGTGCAATGGTGCTACACAAACTCACGTTGTGCAGCCCAAATGCACGTAATATTGCACCATACCTGATTCATGTACACGCCCTTCACTTTTCCCAGTGCATTCATTACCTTTTTGCATGTGCGCTAAGTAAGCAATAAGACACGACAGGGTGTGCGTTAGACACTTTAACACACAGCTAGGAGGCGTAGTGAGGCACGAGGCCACCGGCCGAGTGCGTCCAGCCTCCTAGCCGTGTGTTAAAGTGTCTAATGCACACCCTGGTGTGGCTTATTGCGCTTATGAAATGGCCATCTTTAGTGGAAATTGCATTTGGTAGGTTAAATTTGCAATTTAAAGTAGGAAAAAACATGTATGTTTGTGTACTTTTTAATAAAATAGTTCCTCCGCCTAAGTGTCCTGTGGGTTTTTTTTTGCACTTAAGGACTTTTGTCCTAGAAAGGCTTCTGTACTTTAGGTCTGGTTCTCATGGCAGTATTCACCTCACCCCCCACACACACACACGTTGTGTGTAGACAAGTAAAAATGCATCTGTTTTCTTTTTTTTATAATAATTTAATGTTAAAATTTGAAGATCAGGTGGGCTGGTACAGAGAGAGACACACAGAGCGAGCAGGACGGCAGGTACAGTGAGTGGGCTGGTAGCGCGATTGCGGTTTCGTTTTAAAGAGAACGATCGTGAGTGAGCGAGCGGGTAGTGAGATCGGGGTTCAGTTTAAAAAAAGCATCGTATGCAGTTCATGTCAAAATGTACAGTGAGTGGGCTGGTAGCGCGATTGCGGTTTCGTTTTAAAGAGATCGCAGCTGTACATTCCCCGCTCCGAGGAACGATCGTTAGTGAGCGAGCGGGTAGCGAGATCGCGGTTCAGTTTAAAAAAAAAAATCGTATGCAGTTCATGTGAAAACAGTAGGGCAATCTGAACACGAGGTCACAGGTATTTATTTTATTTGTTGCACTTAGGCTGGCACCACTTATGGCACAAACAAGATGGCTGCTTTTTTTTTTTTAAGGTTCTGAGTGGGCAGCATCACTTATATCAATGCCCACTGCCCAGTTTTGGACCTTTTTCCTGTGCATCAGACAGAATATCACATCCCTAGCAGCCAATCATAGCTCCTATTTCATGATGCCCATTTCATAATTGTTCTTACTTATGCTACTGAGCTTTTTAGACATCGTACAGCTGCACAATCACCTCACAAATGGTGCACAATCTGTTTACCCACCGGGCAAACATTTGACTATCTGGCCCCAGACCTTCTATATTGTCAAACACAGACACCTGTCCAAACTAATCAATCTTCTATCAGATGGCCTAACTCCATCCAAATTTAGTATGAATGAATATACAAAAAGAGTCAGATTTACAGTAAATAAAAACAACAATTAACTTTGTAGCCCTTTGTTGGATGCAAATTTCCAGAACTGTTGACATTTTTGTTAGAAACATAGGGCTGGATTCACAAAGAGAGCCAAAATTTCCATTGCTGTGGAAAAATGGCTTGTACCACTACGGAAATCCCCAACTGCGGTAAAACACTGGCTGTGAATAGCCTCTATGGGGATATGCTATACTTTTCAATGGCTTTTTTCCCTCCGGAACTTCCGTAGCTGCACTTTTTTCCAGTCCTCAGTGTATTTTTTTCCACAGCTGTGGATGTTTTGTGCATAGCACTCAGAGCAAGTTCCCCTTTTTTTCCACAACTACGGAACTTAAGGGGATGTAGGGAAGGCTTTGCACCTTCAGATTGTTTTCTGAATTCCCCCCATATAATGTATGTTTGAAAGTAATGCACCCAAAATTGGGTGCCAGTGGATGAACTGTAAACACTGATGTGTTATGCGTTTTCATCAGCAGCTGACCTTTTTTTGAAAAACTTTGGCTGTAAGACAAATTTAGACAGTTATCCAATAAAAGAAGCATTTATATTCAGCCCTATGATATGTGTGATTCATACCTGGTTATGACTTTTTTCACATCACACATTTAGTTTAATGGCTAGGTAGAACACAGTATAACAGTTTAGCACCAAGTTTAATCCCAAACTGTAGATTAAAGCAGCAGTGCATGTTAGCGGTGAACATTCTGACCTGCATATTTTTATTTGATTTTAAATTGCCTCTTATCTCCTGTCTTGTATAATACTTTTTTTTGTGTCAATTGAGTTTGTTTTAGCACCTGTTTTCTACTTTTGATATTGATGATTACTAGTTTATTTTAATACAAAGACATTTACATTAGAGCAAGACTGTATTTACAAGTAAAGACCTTTGTGCAATATGTTACAAGACATTTATTTTTTTAAATACATAGAAAGATACAGACACACGTCAAAAGACAAAGACAAGTAACAATAAATAAAATAATGCGTTAACAAAGCAATTACAATTGTGTAAAACTTCTTGAGAAATGTTTACACTAAAAGTATTCTTTGATATAGAATCTTTGGGACGGCAAGGAAATTTTATTCCTGGTATCAGTTACACTGACAACTATGGCATTTGGACCACATTTTGTACATATATATATATATATATATATAGTATATACAGTGTATATATATATATATATATATATAAAATACCTGCACATGCCGGCCCACTGGCGCAGTGGTTGGATTTCTGCTTGCGACGCTGGCGACCTGGGTCCGGGAAAGGACCTCGGATGTTGTTTGTTGTTCGGCAGAGAAGGATGAATCATCCCATGGATGACTCTCCTTCTGGGGGAGGGTGGGATAGTGTCCGCACAAGGAGGACCCCTGGTGGAGGCCAGGAGTCACTCACGCTACCAGCGCTCGATATGCAGGGAGGCAGGGTGGACGCTGGTGCTATTGCACATCCCCGCCTCCAAGGAAAATGGAAAAAAAGGAGGGGAGAGCCCTCTGTCTCTGTGAAGCCCTCCCAGGGGCTTCGATTGGCCTGCCTTCACCACACTCTCTGACCAGATACTGTCCCACGGCTCAGATATGGGGGTTCGGCACCACGGCCCTGCCCTCCTGTGGGTAAGCCGGGGGTAACTGGGGAGATAGCAGTAATGGATGGCAGGTGGAAGTCCCAGGGGCCATGACTAGGGCAGAAGCCTGACAGAAGTCTCTCCGGGATAAAGAGTAGAAAATATAAAAAATAAAATACCTGCACAGTAGTGCAGATAGGTATACCCCCCTTCGGGCGACACCAAGACAGTGAACTACAATCCTTTCAGCAAAATTGACACTTTGCTGACAGGTCGCTGTGTTGGTGTGCCCAAGACAGAGGCATACTGTCTCCCTGTCCTGCACCCCTGCCTCGAAGTAACTCTGACTGAAGTTAAGAATCCTAAAGTCAGGGGGGTGGGTGCAGAGCCCCCCTCATGAGTGGCCCCCCCAATAAAAAGAAACAAGGATCGGGAGACAAACAGAAATCATGACGACCACAACTTACAGTCAACATGATTCCTTTTGGCGAGATGCCAGTTGACAAAAGGATTGTAGAACCGGCATCTTAGAGCCATGCCGGTATAGTTAGGGTTGGTGAGCCTCTTCTATGTTAAATCCCAAAGTTTGCACATTAATAACTTTGCATCCATTTGTCTGATTTTCCTGACATTTTGCATGTGCAGTGTCCCACCATAGATCTCTGGATCCAGAAAGTTTAATTCTGGTCGAATGTACAGTTGCAGAACTATAGAGTGTCAAAAATGTGAAAAATTCTCAACTTTTGTGCATTTCTTTGTCATGCTCCACAGAACAAACTGTGCATCTGTCTGGCTTCAAATGTGCATTTCTATGTGTGGGCTGGGTCAAGGATGTTCCTTTTGAACATTTGGTAAAAAAAGTATTAATCCATTCAAAAGTTATGCAAGTTTTTCATGTCCAATTTTAGCCTATGGGCAAATTTATATGTGCACTGTGAAAACTTTCATGAACACTTTTTTGTTGTTGTGCTTCCATTTTTAATTTTTTTTGGTGTTGCTGCCATCTTGTTTTCAGTTAGCAAGAGACAAAAAACATTGTAAATTGAAAAATAATGCCCTTTGGTAAACACCAAAAGTTGTGTTTATCTAATCGGGCCATTAGGAACATAACCCTGGCATTAGTTTTAAAAATGTTTCCACCATTTTGCCATTTTGTTGCTGCAACAGCATTTTTTGTTTTCGAGGCAATGACCTTGATCAAAAAATAAAGTACCTTGGCAAAATGTTTTTGTGCATGAAAGCATTTCATTATAAGGTATAGGAGTGTCATGAAAACATTTTTGTTTTCCTGAAAACAATGCTCAAAAACATTGTCCAATGTGTTATTTTCTTTGCTACTTCATTGTGCCAAAGTGGATTGTGCTTTTGGTTTGAAATTTGAAGAGTGGCAAGCCCTGGTCCCACAGATGTGCCTTTTGGTGATTTGGTCCCAAAACATTCAATGGGCCCATAGTTACAGTGTTCTGAAGTTGTGAAATTCCACATAGGATGATATTGTTATGCCTGCTGTGCCTTTCGGCGCCCGTATCTCGCAAATTATTCAAGATATGGATTTTTTGCTACCTGCAGTTTAGCCCAACTTTTGGACTTAGCACACGTGGAGGTTTCAAAGTCATGATTATAACTGTAGTTGCATTTTTTCCATAGTTGCTATGGTTACTGAGATATTGCCAAATAAGTGTTACAAGGGTTTATTTTCAGTACTATGGGGCTGCTGTATGGTGCTGTATTTATGTGTAAGTGGGAGCACAGGGCCTGGAGGGCCCATACTCCCATATACTCATACAACTACACAAAAAATTGGTAATGTGAAGGGAGCGCAGGGCCGGAGGGCCCATGCTCCCACAAACACGTACCACTAACCACTTACATTACACTTTCTCAAAAAGAAGGGAAATTCATTTTGCAAAAAAACTCTTTTAATGCATCAGTTAGGGTTGATGTCACAGTGACAAAAGTTTGGAAATTCGATATTAGGGTTACCACACCTACCACCCATTCCCCCCACCTCCCCCACTCTACAGGCACCAACAGGCACCAGGGTGTACCATGGGGTCATCAGACCTAACTTTCATCCCATTCTCCTATACCGTACAGTGTCAGCTTGTTTACACATGGAATAGGCTGAGATTTGGGCCTGGCAGCCCCATGGCATGCTCCAGTTCTTGTTGGTGCCTGTAGGGTGGGGTGGTAGGGGTGATAACCCTAACTTCTAATTTCCAAACTTCTGGTGCTGTGACATCACCCTAACTGATGCATTAACAGATTTTTTGCAATGAATGTATATATATATATATATATAGGAGGGAATAAAAAAAAATGAAACAAAAGTGCCCCAGAATGGATCCCCATTGGACTCTGCTGGTGATCTCCCAAGGAGGATATAAGATGTCAGACACACAGACCATTTGGTTCCAACCAGACAAGTATGATGTGAACCAAGATAATGACTCTTTACTCAGACCAGCAGTTTTCAATCTTTTGACTCAAACATTCACAATTTACTAAGTCAAATTCTTTTGATAGGTCCATGAACACTGCCTCTGTTTCCTTACCATCCTCCAAAGATGAATTTATGATGCTGTATAAGTCAATTAGGGTAGTGTTTGTATAGTATACCGTACTATATACCATAAATTCCACCTTGGATATGGCCCATGAGAATTTACAGCAAGATTTTATAACCCTCCAAGGCTCCAACATAATCTTATCAGACACAAACTTCTCCTCAATGCCAAAATGACTAAAGCTATGATTCTGTCTCCAAAGCTAGCCCCCAGACCATCGCACACGCACCAGATCCTAACACTACTAGATGAATCCCTCGAAATAGTTGAAACCTTTAAATATCTTGGGATCTGGCTGGATAATAAGCTTGATGTTCTATACCATCTGAATGAAGTTTCAAAGAAATTAAGACAGCGGCTAGGCTTATTCTATTGTATTAAATATCTGCTCACCCCAGAAGCCAGAAAGAGGCTAGAACAATTTACATTCTTACCCCTATTGGACTACGCTGACTTTCTCTACATGCATTGCCCCATAGCAGTGCTCAATAAACTTGACACCCTCTACCACAGGGCCCTAAGATTCATCTTCAATCTACCTCTTTGCACTTACCACTGCCTACTGTACCAGGAATCAGGGTGGCATTCACTTTCAGCTAGGTGAAAAAGAAATGTCCTACTTTGGATTCATAGAGCACTGTCCAATAATCTGCCTAGTTACATCTCAAGCCTTTTCACATGGGCCAAGGGATTGTATGGCTTGAGACATTTCTCCTTACTCTGCTTCCAGATTCCTAGAGTGAACACGGCATATGGGGCGGCTGCCATAAACTTCTCACTCCCATTGTTATGGAATACCATGCAAAACTCCTTAAAACTCATCTCACTACCAGGCATATTCACATTTAAAGCTTCACTAACCATACTGTTGTTGGAAGCCTGCAACTGTTTTTGTAGACACCAAACAATCTACACCATGCTCCTCTTACAAATTCTGCAGCTAAATGTCGATTAAGATTCCTCCCTATTAAGGTTGCCTAGCTCTCTTAATTCACTTCCCTAACTCTGGCCTTCTTATTCCTTTGAAATACCTCTATCATATCTATTTTCTTCTTATCTGGCCCACCCCATTCTTACCATCTTTACCTTACTTTTTTTTTTGTCCATAGAGTGCCTTGGATTCTTGCTCCTCTACTTTCTACATAATATTTGCTCTAAATTATATGAGTTCACCATTATGACAGGCACTTAGATACTGGCCTTCCGTGGTTCACCTGTATATGTTCTTACATTTTTGTACTAAACTATTTGTGTTATATTTGTTCTGAATTGCAATGTACTATATTACAATGGTTCCTACATTTTTGTGTTACTACCTTAACTCATCTGTATTTTGCATGTACTAAACTGCAATGTACTGTTGCCCAGGACCACCTTGAAAATGAGCATGCTCATTGGTGTATATGCCTGGTTAAATAAAGTGATTGATCAATTGATTGATTGATAGTATCAAGAGTGAAAGCCATGTTGGTATGATGATAACAAGCCATTTGATTCCAAAAAAATAGAAAGTTGGAAGTGAACATGTCTTTCCAGAATTTTTCAGCAGTTAGGAAGCAAGGATAGAGCGCCACCACCTTTGTGGATGGGGATTATTTTATTGGTTTTCCATATTTCTGGAAAGGAATTTTCAGAAATACTCAAATTAAAGAGATACAACATCATAGGGTAAGCTCATAGGCACAATTGTTTTAAAAAAATGTTTTGTCCAAATAGTCCAATCCTGGGGATTTAAGAGATTTCTGGGATTTAAAGACATCATAACAAGTTAGATGCTTTAAGATAAAAGTAGGTGCATTGCTTGAAATATTATCCTCGCTGATTAATCTACTCATTTGACCTGTAGAAATGCCCACATCCAGTAGACTGACAAAATATTTATTCAATAAACAAGCAACTTCAACAGGTCCCCCCAAAACATTGGGCCATCCTTTAAACACAGCATAGCTTGATGATGGGTCAGTAATGTCTTTTATTTTATAAGACTCTGGTACCTGCCAATGCACCTTCCCTCCTTCCCTTCCTCCCTCCCTCCATCCCTCCTTCCCTCCCTCCTCCCTTCCTTCCTTCCAGTTTTCTTTGCCTTTTTCCATATTATTTACTTAAGTCTTATAAGTTTGAAAGCTGGGGCAGGTATTCTGTGCATGACAGAATGCAGTGCTGCACCTAGCCTGCTACATGCGGGGAGACGCTGACAGCCGGTTTGTTCTCGGCACCGGTTGGTACTAATAAGCTGACTTGTGAAGCCCAAATTTTGCAGTCATGTCAGTGAGAGCAATATAGTTAAAGAGTGTGAGGTTTCTGGCTTCTTTCTGAGTTTGTGCATGTGGCTCTCAGAGGAACAGTCTGTACCTGGCAAGTCAACGAAGCTAAAAGGTGTATTGTTGGGGGACGACAATAATGCTGGAAGGGCTCTACAAGCATGTCCATGATATCACCTGATTCCTGTTTGAGACAAAATTGAAGAGCTCAGTGGCTGATATGGGCAGTTGTATGTTTGTACAAGCAATGGAGGAGAAGAACACCACAACAGGTTCTCAAGCAGATGGAATGGGAAAGTCAAAGGAAGGTGGCCATAGCTCTCAATACTCTGAAGCAGATCATCTGCCCAGCTCTCCAACACAAATAGCTTCAATCCCAGAAAGAGACAAGCCAAAGTCTACAGGTGACCCCTTCATCTGGGAGAACCAGGTGGAGGTTTTTTTTTGTTTTTGTTTTTCAGAAGCATGGGCCTGTAAGGGAAAAAAAAGAAAAACAAAAAACAATACCGACTCAGAAGGAGCTGAGAAGCTGAGTGTTGGACCCCCTACACCCTGGAGTAGCAACACACAGTGGGAGGTTAAACCTACATAAAAGAAGTAAAATAAAATCACCGAGCCTATCAGGAGGGCAGTCTGAGGCTGAAAACCATTCTAGGGGAAAGTGCTCAAATAAAAAAAAAGGGCAAAAGACTTTAACTCAAAGCCAGGAAACTTGCCCTCCTCAGCCTGTGGCATATATTGGGTCACCAGTATGTAACTATGATAGCTTTTCTTTTAAATCTAATATCAATAACAATGAAAGGGAAAAAAACAAGAGAAGAAGGGACACAAGAAACACAAGAGGGGAAAGAGGCCTCAAAATCCAGGGGTAACAAAAGCCATGAAAAATAAAAACAGGATGAATGAGGGAAGGGGAGGAAGGAGTGGAGGGAAAATAACTCTGGAGAATCATCTGAAGAAGGGGAGGAATTCATTAAAAACTCCCAGAAGGAAAAATTGAAAGAAATGATGCAAGGATTTGGGGCTGTAAGTCTTGCACTTTCAACTCTCAGTAATAAGCTTCTGGAGGTAGTGGTGAAATTAGATGCTTTGGCCTTAAGAGCCACAGAGTGCTAAGACAGAGTTAACAAAATCAAAGATACTCTACCTAAAATATCTGCTACTATAGCTAAAAGCAATAAAGAGCTAGAAGAGTTAAAATTAATGTCTGAAGACCTCAAATCAAGGTCCAGGAGGGTTAACTTAAAAATAGGCAACCTCCCTGAGGGCATTGAAGGTAATGATCCCCAAGGTTTCTATGAAGAAATGCTCGCTAAAGTTCTGGGCCTCCCCATCCTGGAAAAAAGCGGGGGTGTACAGAGCGCACAGGGCATTTGGTGCTAAGAATATCCATGGCAGGCCTCAGTTTATGTATATAAAGCCATTACACTATCAAGATAAAGAGAAAATACTAACCTAGGCTAGAATTGAAAAATGTTTATTCTTCAATGGTATGAGACTACAAGTATACCCAGACATTCCACCAACTATATAGGCAAAAAGAAAAAGTTTTGGGGTTACGTAGGTCTGTTTTCTCTACCTGCATGCATTTCTTTCTTTCTTTTTAAAAGGAGGGCAGTGAGGATTTATCTCTATGGGCAGTCAAGCAAGTCTCTAACCCACTCACTTGACACTCTTGCAACTAGCAGAGATTTGGCAACCTGAGGGGGGCAGGGGGAGCATCTGTTTGTCATTAGGATGCTCGGGTAGATGGGAGATCACGTAACCGATCATATGGCCTTTCTTCTTTGGTGGTACTAAAAAGAGTTAAGTGAAAAGTCAGTCTGGTGAGGGAAGGGGGGAATAGAGTAATAGAAAAAGAAAAAACTGGTCATTCAGAAGCTGAACTCATGAAAAGTGTGGGTGCCCTGGTATAAAGCTTCAAGAAATAGACTGGTACACAATTTGCACCTTACATATTGGCCAATGAAGGAAAAATGCTCTGAACAGACCTCGGGGGAGGCTACCTCAAAGGGGAATGAACAACTATACTTAATGGAAACTGTAAAAATAATGACATGGAATCTGAATGGGTGTAAGGAGAGAATTAAGATAAGGAAAGTGGCCAGCATAATTAAAAAAGGAACATTGATTGCTTGTTTTTGCAAGAAACAGATTTTAATGCCAAAGATGCTTCAACCTTTGCTAACTTAATGGGGGCAGAAGGCTTTGTCTCTAATTTCTCTGACTTGGCAAGAGGTGCTGCCACTTTTGTTATAAAACAGATAGGGTATAGAATGGAAAAAGTGCTGTTAGATAGTTTGGGGAGAGTTGTGAGAATAAGACTTTATTCACAGAATGGAGGGATCACCTTGGCATCAATTTATGGTCCAAATCAGGATGATCCTGCCTTTTTTTACTAATCTGTATCTAGAATTATCTCAGTTTGGCACTGCTATGACAGTAGGAGAGGACTTCAGTTTAACTTTTGGATTACTGGACAGGGAACCCCAAGCCACTGAAAGGAAAAACATGCAGCAGGGGTGGTAAAACAAATGAACTGCAATTTGAATTTGGTGGACCCCGTTTAGGTTTTTATATCCAAGCCTGAAAAAATACTGCTATTATTCCAAGCTTTACAAAATTTTTTCAAGGCTAGACCACATTCTTATCTCTCGAGAATTATGCAAGGAGGTGAAAAAGGCCAATCAGGATCTCTGACCTTACACCGGTGTTAATAGAGGTGGGTCTTGGGCAAATAGGGCATAAACAGCCAGGTAAGTCAACATTGAGGTTTGACAACTCCTTATGGTTACTTCTGGGGTTTGAAGAACAGGTCCAGGAGGAGATCCGGTGGTTCTGGATCCACAACTCTGGGCAAATTTTAGAAAATAACTTTCTTTGGGATGTAATGAAAACCTTTCTGAGAGGATGGATAGTGTCTCAAGTAGCGATAAAAACAATTTGTGCAGGACAATAAATTAGCTAACTTGGAAAGGGAACTAGCCATAGCCAAAACAGAACATATATGGAATCATACAGAACAATCAGAAACAACACTTATGTTGATAAAAGATAAAGTGGTGCAATTTATTCTGGATAAAGCTGAAAGAGATGGATAAAGCAGAGGCCAAGTATTATTTCTATGGAGAGCTACCGGGGAAAATGTTAGCTTACCAGATTCAGTGCGAAAGAAACAGAAACACAATCCAAGCTGTACTAAGGGAGGATGGGATTCTGTCCTCAGAGGAAATAGACATCCTGGTATCTTTCCAGAATTTTTATAAAAAAAATATATACACCACAGTAAGAGATAGAAGAAGGATCAACTTCAAACTATGTAGACAGTTTGCACCTTCCCAAAATCACTGATCCAGAGCTAACCATTTAAAATGGGGACATTACACCTGATGAGGTAATGTCAGTCATCAGGTCACTTCCAAATGGTAAATGTCCATGCTCGAATGGACTCCCATTCGAGTTGTATAAAAACATGCCT
This sequence comes from Neoceratodus forsteri, assembly GCA_016271365.2. Classification (NCBI taxonomy): domain Eukaryota; kingdom Metazoa; phylum Chordata; order Ceratodontiformes; family Ceratodontidae; genus Neoceratodus; species Neoceratodus forsteri. The sequence continues at coordinate 1,371,833,746 of CM057450.1, read as the reverse complement.
GAGGTGTGGACGCATTTGTTAGTGGACCTATACAACAGCTTGCTGAAGGAAGGAAAGCTGCCACAATCTTTTAATAAAGCTGAAATTATATTGCTTCATAGAAAAGCCAGACCATCAGACCAGTGTCGTTTGTATAGGCCTATATCACTCCTTAACCCTCACAGTGCCACCAACACGTATACGTGTCTTAAAAACCCTATATGTTCTAAATTTTCTGGCAGTCTTTAAGAGTGAATATAACATTTTTGCTAAACTTCTGGCTAAAAGATTAATCAAGGTTATCTCGGACTTGGTCTATCAGGACCAAATAGGATTTATTATAGGTAGCAGATACCAACATACACTAAAAAAGGCATTCAATGTCATACAGGCCTTTTTGGGAATGGACTGCACTCTTATCATTAGATGCTAAAAATGCCTTTGACAGGGTGCAGTGGCCATTCCTGTTTGGGGAGCTGAGGGGAAATGGGATCAAGGGAAATTTCTTAAAATGGATCAAGCTGATTTACAGTAAATCTTATGCCAGGATAAAAATAAATGGATGCTCTTCTCCTTTCTTTCAGCAAGCAAGAGGAACTAGGCAGGGATGTCCCCTGTCTGCATTGTTATCCGCACTATTCTTGGAGCCATTGGCCATTCAGCTAAGATCCTGTGCTGATGAGCTGGGCAATAAGGCCAACTTTCATTCAATTCTGACCATGCTTTATGCAGATGATACACTACTGGCACTGCAAGAACCTGACAGGACCTACCCTGAGGTGTGTGGGTTCCTGTAGGAGTTCAGCTCTCTTTTGGGTTACAAAGTAAACTGGAGGAAGAATGAAATTCTCTTTTGGGGGGATCCAGCTAGCATTAGGGACCCATCACTGTTATGTATGCTGAGAGACAAAATTAAATATCTCGGGGTTACTTTGGCAGTGGATCCAAAAAGAGCAATTCAATTAAACTGCAACCCATTAATGTGTAGGATCAAGGCAGATTTGGAAAAATGGCAGCACCTCCCCCTAGTACTGCTGGAAAAAATTAATATCTTGAAAATGAATGTCCTCCCAAGATTACTGTTTTTCTTCCAGTCTATTCCCATTAACCTACCAAAGAAGTATTTTACAGATTTGGATAAAATAGTGAGAAGATTTTTGTAGTAGGGTGGACCTCCTAGGGTCACTTTTCATAAATTGTGTCAGTATGAAGGAGGTATGGGATGCCCTCACTACCACTTGTATTACCTGGCAGCACAACTGGAGGTGGTTTATTACTGGTTCCATGACCCCCAGAATAAATTAGTGGCTGGAAGTGGACTGGAGGTAGAGAAAATAAAGGGACTGGTGTTAGTCAATGCACTGGTGTCTAATAAAGCAGAAACTGGGAGGGGGAAAAGGGATCCTTGGATACCACCAGGGCTAACACAGAAGCCTGGACCAAAGCCTCCAGACTGCTCTGGATCCCTGGTGGGCTGTCCAAACTGACTCTGATTTACAACAACAAATGTTTTAAACCCTCTATAGTAGCTAGTACATTTAAAACCATGTACTTTCATATGAATATAAGGATGATAGGTGACTTCTATTTGAGAAATAGCTTTATGTCATTTGAACAATTTCAAGCCATATATGATACACCACCTACTCAACATTGGCAAAATATACAGGTCAGGAATTTCATGTTTAAAAGGAATGGCAACTCTTTCAATTTGCCAAACAACCCTTTGGAAATAAATTTTGAGGATTTGGAAACAACTAAACATTTAATCTCCAGACTGTATCAGACCCTGTTACAGGGGGTTACTACCACCTTGATCTCGGTAAAAGTACCTTTGGAATATTGGTACTTTAGTGACTAGTAAGGTAATTCTTCAACACTGGAAAGGCATAGAGGCTTCATCATGTCTTGAATGGCTGGAGAAAATGTTGGATCATGAAGAACAGGCAAAATAATATATGTCCCAGAAGATGCCTTTGAAGAACATAATCTAATATGGACACCATCAATGCACAATCTGGCTAATTTGGCCCTCCAATGAATTTGGTTGTTAGATGACATGACAGTGATGAAATACTAGACTTCATACATGTCAGCAATGACTGAAGCACCCACACTCTGAGTCATTTCATCAAAAAGAAAATAAAAAAAAACAAGAATAATAAAACAAGGTCTTATAAGTTTGAGAAGTTTGTCATTTATCCAAGAGTGATGATTTTTTTTTTATTTGACCAATGGAGCATTCAAATTGCAAGCTTCCAAAAACATGTCTGAAAAAGACATACTGGTCAGCTCTAAATCTAGGATCATCAGTGGTAAAATCTTGTCTATTTTATATTTCTCAAAGTTTCTGTGAATTGGATGTGCTTCATTTTTCCTATAATGCCTATAAATGGGAGGCTTCAGCTATTCAAAAGGTTCTGTCAGCTTCATTTTGCAAAAAATGGGGAAATGATCTCCAAAATGGGCATTAAAGTTTCTGCATCCTCAATACACACATTTTCAGAGCTGAAAAAGAGGTCCAAAATGGACCCTGTATTAATACCTTTAGAACACCTAACTGGGGTATGAACCTGTTATCTCAGGTTAAGATGCCCCAAGCTTTCCACTATCTTACCCCCTCTATGATGTTTCTAATCAGCATTCATATCTCCCAGTAAAATAAGCTACACCCCATTAATGCTTGCTTCTGATTTTTTGCAAAATGGTTGAAGACATGCAATTGCGTTTTGAGGGCAAATAGACAACCTCAACTACAGTGCTTAATCAGTGGAAAAAGAATATCATTCAACACACTCAAAACTAGATTTTAAAATTGCTTCTGGAAAACCAATATGTTCTTTTGATTAAATCATTATCTCAGCACCCCTAGTAAGTGTGTCCATGTAGGGCATAGTTTTTAACGGACACATCAGAATCAGAGATTCTTTGAGCAAACCAAGTTTCTGATAATACAAAAATATCATATTCCCCCTGAGCAACTCATACTATTAAGGAATCAATTTTGTTTTGGCTGCATCGCGCATTGTCATGCACTATCTTAGCTTAATTAAGTTTTCTGTTTTAGGGTCTGTAATTATTTTTACTCCCCACTTAAGAAGAATAAGCAAAAAACAAATAAACAGATTATTAGTTTTTAATATTATGTCATGATTACTTTTGAAGTAAAAAAAAAATACAGCAATCCTTGCACTCAAGCCTGCTGTGTAAAATAGACTCAGAGCTTAAACCATGTATCACAAAAAGTTATTTATCTCTGACTATTGCAGCATATTAGAAACAATGTATATGTGGACATAAAACAAAAAAAAAATCAAAGTTAGATGCCTCCTTGTGGTGCTTTATCAATAGTTAGAGAATGAGAAAATATACTACTGTTATATACAAAAATATGAACTTGTGCAAATGTGAAAAAAAGACAATTAATGAAACTTCTAATTTTTAATTACAAAATTCATTACCAAGTGGCTACCTAATTTTAAGTTACCATAGATACAGATTATTTGTTGGTGTTAACTAACATCTATACAATTTAGCTACAAATTAGAAAACCCATTCATATGATTGTCAATTAGCTTGGCTTCTTTGGCAATTTTTTGATGTCATCTCTAATCTTGCTGCTTCTTGTAGCTCATTTCATGATAACCAAATGTAATCACTGAAATTTACTAGTAGAAAAAGTAGACAGATTAATGATTAAAACAGACAAATAAAAAAAGACATTGAGAAAACTAAAAGTACAGATTGGTGAACATTTGAATAGGATTCAGAATCAAGGTTGTGACAGTGCTTTGGCTGCACATGTGATGAGTAATGGCCCAGGACATGTATTTTCATTTATAGAAATAGATAAGAGTACAATGAGTTTGTGTGTGTGTGTTGGGGGGGGGATACAAAATGTTGCAGCAAGAATTTAGGTGGAGTTTTAACTTAAATGTAACACACAGAAAAGGTCCAAATGACAGGATGGATTTGTTACCATGCCAGTAAAAACATGTATAATTTTTTCTGCTAGTAAATCTCATGGATTATATTGGGTTACCATGACAACAAGCTGCAACATGCAGCAAGACTTGAGATAGATAACATCATAGAAGACCCAAAGAAGCTGAGCTATTTGACAGTCAAATAAATAGATCTTTTAATCTGTATAGATGTTAGTTAACATCAAAACTAACCTGTAACCTTGGTAAATTTAAATTATTCATTTTGTAATTTTTTAACTAAAGAAAGTAAAGCTAAATTAATTTTCTGCTTTTGCACATTTGCTCAAGTTTATATTTTTGTAGGTAAGAGCACTGTTTAGTAAGTCACTAACTCCTAATAAAGCACCATGAGCAGGCGGAAAATGTTAAGTTTTTTTTTTATATCATGCCCACTCATATGTTTTTTATAAGGACGTTCACAGGTGTTTCAGCAACCGCATGTCAAATTCATAATTTTTTGCCCAGAACATGGTTGTTTCCTAAACATTTAAAATCAACAACAAGAAACATGGGTTGCAATGCTTGTTTTACAGTTACACAGTGAGACGTAATCCCTCTTTATGGGATAAAAGCATAAGTGGTCAGATTGTTTCATATAGTTCTAGCATCATTGTTTTAGCTGTCAACATGAGTGTAAAAGAAAAAAAGTGAAACAAGGCTACATCATTTGTCATGATTTTTGCTTCATTTTCTTCCACAAATGCAAAAATAAATAGTAAATTACCAATAAGGTGACACCCTCTTGAACTAAAAGTGCCAAAAATGTGGCAAACATTTATATGTTTTTATGCATAAAACCATCATAATCCATGTCATTTTCATAAAACATTTTTGATAGAAGTAGAATATGGTTGTGAATGTAGGAAAAGAAAAAATATAGGGGTCACCATGCTGCTTTTGGTTATATTTGCTTTTGAAGTTGCAGTTCAGTTTCAGAGCTGGTCAGCTCAAAACAAAAAATAAATAAAAATCTCAATAAAAAGTAAAGCTTGCCAGAAATCTAGTCAAACAATTAAAATGTATATGCAGAATGACAAGAATTATAATATAAATGAAATAGAATAACCAAAGACAGAAAGACATTTATGTAAATTGCCTTGAATGATGCCACCGGCTACAATTGTGGGAGCAACTTTCTTTGCAGCCATCCTGTACATATTTGTAGCTGGACATGACATAATAGGATGACTCATTATTGTAATAATGCTTTCATATATTTAAGAATTTTCTTGTGCCAGTAAATAGCCTTGAAAAGGTTTTCAGCTAAGTCCAAAAAATGGGAATTTGAAACACCAGGTAACGTCCTTAATGAGCTGCCATAGCCAGAAATAGATTTTTGTGATACCATGGTTTATGGTTGGAGTCTGTTTTACACAGTAGTCCTGACTGCAAGATTTGCTGTATTCCTCAACATGCATTTTACCTGAGCACCAGTGCTAAGTTAGGCTTGGAACTGTATTGTATTTCTAAAATTTACTTTTGAAGTCATCATAGTTAAGGGTTGCTGAATGGAATTATGCCAGATATTTAACAGGCATTTGTCAATGCCGAATGTTATCTCGCTGGCAGTGGCATTGGTAGTGCAGGAGTCAGAGATGCATAATAGGAATGGCAGTGAAGTACTGAACTGACGCCAACCCCACCCCCACCCTTCAGAGACTGACAGGCATTGGGATGTGCCCTTGGGGTGTCAGCTATAATGTTCATGCCATTTTACCTCACCTACCCTGTAGACATTGACAAGTTTCGTGGTGTGCTTTGGGGTCTTTGAGCCTTATACTTACCCCATTCCATAAGGAAATACACTGAGACAGGTGCAGTATATGAGAATAGGGTGAACTTTAGGCCGAACACTCCAAGGCATACCTCAATGCCTGTCACTGGCTGCAGGGTGGGGGTGAGGGTGGAATGGCATGAGCATTACAGCCAATGATCCCAAGTCACACCCCTGATGCCTGGTAGTCTCTACAAGGTGGGGTGCTACAATTGAAAACCCTAACTTCATAGATGTTTGTTGGTATTGTCACTCCAAATTTTCAGCATGGGCTTTTTGTGACCCCAGCTCATGAAGAGTGGCACAGTCAGTTAGCTGAAAGGTGGTGTTGCACAGTGGCTATGCCATTTGGTGACAGAGGGATGAAAACACATTTTGGGCAAGATGTGAAAAATGACAACTGTATTGTTCATGAGGAGGTGTAAAAAAATGGCAACATTGAAAATTTGGAGTGAAAATATGAAAAATTGGTGAAGTCATGAGCATGCATAGAAACTGCACAACACACGTCCATAACCCAATTATTTTTAGAATTTTTTTGCCACATTTTCAACACAGGCATTTTGGGACCTCCCCTCGTGAACAGTGGTGCTGTGATTTCGTTAATCTGTCCCAAAATTTGATTTTCCACAGCGACCATGCCATTGTGCGCCACAGGTGCAGAAACACATTTTGGGCAGGCTGTGAAAAATGACAGCTGTACTGTTCATAAGGAGGTGTGAAAAATTGCCAGTGTTGGAAATCTGGCATGAAAATATTGTAAATTTGTGAAGTTACAAGGGTGCATGGAAACTGTGCAATGTACGCTTGTAACACAGTCATTTTATGGATATTAGTCACCAAATTTTCAACATAAGCATTTTAGTACTCTGTTCATGAACAGTGTCACCATCATTTTCCCAAACTGTCCTGAAAACTGATTTCGCACAGCGACCGCGCTATTGTGCGCCGTATGTGAGAAAATACATTTCAGCCAGGATATGTAAAATGACAGCTGTACTGTTCATAAAAAGGTGTGGCAAAATGCCAATTTTGAAAAACTGGAGTGAAAATATTACAGATTCATGAAGTTACGAGTGTGCATGGAAACTGCACAACACACACTCGCAAAACAGCCATTTTTTGGATTTTTTCACCAAATTTGCAACATAGGCTTTTTGAGAGCCCCACTCATGAACAGTGGCACTGTCATTTCATTAATCAGTCCTGAAAGGTGATTCCGTGCAGTGACTGCGAATTCACCTTCCGGGACCGAATAACGCTATAACAGTGGCTGAATTCATGAGAAGGGGTCCAAATAACCCCATGGTGAAAATGTGGCACCAGTATTCCCAAAAATGCCCGGGATATGCACCAAAGTTGAAAAAAAAAAGCAATTTATGCCATTATACAGCTTACTGGCATTTCTTCAGTTCGCAGTCAGCTTTGAAGAGTGCAGATGTGTTCCCGGTCCACTGAAGATCATCATGTCATGCTCCAGAGGTAAGTATGGGGTGGGGGTGTGGGGGTGCATGGTGAGGCAGGGTGCGCAGAGGGTGGGCACAGGTTGGGGAGGGCCACCTGAGTCGACGAGGGACCATTTTCTGCTTTGCAGGTTTTAAAAAAAAAATGTTGCGGGACAGTTCTTTTCTTACAGGGTCATTTAGCACACTGGGGTGGGCTCCCAGAGTGCCACCTAAGTGTTGTCTTTTTGGGTGGGTTCTGTAGCCGATGGGGGATTGGGCATCCCCATTGGCACACAACAAATAGTGGGAGGGGACATTATGCCCAAACAAGGATTGGGCTCCCCCATCAGCAAATGAAACTGGGAAGGGGGACTTGATGCCGGGGGGGGGGCCTGAGCACCCCACAGCACACATGTTAAATGGGAGGGGGGTTGCATTGTGCTGACAAGGAGTGGGCTCCCCCATGGCAAATGAAGTGGGTTATGGCATGCCGACAGGGGGATTGGGCACCACTGAAGTTGTCTCTCTACAGGGTGGCATTCAGTGCCACCATGTTAATGGAAGGGCTTTACCATGAAAGGCTTGTAGGGAGGGTGTTTTTTGGTGCCACTGCAAGATGAGCTTGGCTGTCATTGCAGTGGATCTTTCCTTAGATGTGCTCACCACATTATGTATTCCTGGTATGGCGGTCGCATGCTGGCTTTTTGGGGAATGAGGGATGCACCCACTGATGCATGCCCTGCATTCGCCCAACAGTGACCACTCCTCCAAATCTGCTACTAATGCAATATGTTGGCTGCGCAAGCGCGAGTCAACATAAAAAATGGTTATGTCATGACTGACATAAACTACTACTCGATCTAGTAAAACCAAGTACAGGAAATCTAAATTGAGTTTTAACATCTAGAGAAGGTGAAGTAGAAATACTGGTTCTAAATGCAAGATAAATTTACCAAAAGTAAGGGCCCAGTAACCAATTCCTTGTAATATTATGATTTTAAGAAAGAAACATACACACACACACACACACACACACACACACACACACACACACACATATGCACACACACACAATAACTATAAAAAGAAAATTGAAATTACATATAAATGATATGTATACTGTTTGATAAAAAAGCCTAGACTCAACTAGAGTCTGCCTTCTAAAGAAAACAATCTATACACATTAAAAATCCAAATGTTCAGAATAACTAAAGTAAAGGAAATAATGGGTAGTGTAAACAGACCCTCTACAGCATCCTTCAAAGTGGACTTCCACAGGTGATTCTTGTCACTCCTACAGTAACTACTCACAGGGACAGCTGCTGGATTAGCTCCACTTTTAAGCAGGGTGGAGCCTCAATTCCCAGCTGATGTCACCCAGGCATGCCCCTGACACCAGCAGCTATCACCAACCATCTCAAGGAAATGAGGGAGTGAGTTCTTGCAGCTTATCAGAGCAGGGACAAAAGCAGGGAAATAAGTCAAATTGTCATGTAGCCCAAAGTCTATTGCTGGTTGGAACATTGTGTGCAGTAGGGTGGCTCTGCTTTTAAGGGGGAGTGGAGCCCCTCCTCCCAGCTGACATCACCTAGCCATGCCCCTGCCACCTGCCACCAGCCAGCTCAAGGAAATGGGAGAGGGAGATTTCAGGTTTTGGGGAAGGGGAATCTTTGGCAGATGGGTTCAATAATTATCTTGTGAATTCAGGAAACTTCTTTGGTACCTCTGATCTATGTATTATTAAGGATGATTCTTTGGTGCACATAGATTTATCTAAGTTGTTTTTCATAAAAAGATTGGAGGAGTATGAAGTAATTGAAGCCTTGTTGGGTTTAAAGACATCAAAGAGTGGTGGCCCCTGATGGACTGACCCTTATTTACAAAAAATCTCAGCTTTGAAGATAGCAGCTCCTTACCTATTTGTATAATTGGTCAATTAAGGAGGAATAATGCCCTCGGATTGGAAAATAGTTAGGGTTGTTCCAATATTTAAAGGTGGGAGTCCGGATCAGTTTAATAATTATCAGCCAATTTCATTATTGTCGCAAGTATCAAAGATATTGGAGGGGATTTGTGGCTAGACAAATGATTGCATTCATGAATCAGAATGATTTATTTGACAAATATCAGTCAGGATTCCGTAAATTGCATAATACAATTGCGGCCATGTCGAGGGTCTTGGATGATGTCAACAAAGCTATGGAAAAGGGCCACTTGACAGGTGCCATTTTTGTTGACCTCTCCAAGGCCTTTGACACGGTGGATCATCAGATACTCCTTCTCAGTTTGAAAGATATTGGACTTTCAGGTAGTGCTCTTAAGTGGTTTTCCTCCTATTTAGAGGGTAGGATGCAGACAACGGTTGTTAATAAGATTGTATCATTGCCGTTGCCAGTAGTTCAGGGGGTCCCTCAGGGTTCAGTGCTTGGACCTTTGCTTTTTTTTTGATTTACCTAAGAGAATTGGGATGCCATGCGAATAATATGGCTTATCAATTATATGCAGACGATACTATAATATATACTTCTGCTTCTTCAGTGGAAGAGATTCAATTAAATCTACAGTTAAGCTTTGATAAATTATTTGGGTTTCTGACACAACGGAAACTTAAAATGAATGTAAGTAAGACAAAATGTATGTTATTCGGATCTAATATGAAACTTAGAACTTGTACTAAGATGACAGTGTTAGATCCTGAGGGGATAGAACTAGATCAAGTAATGACTTATAAGTATCTGGGTTTCTGGATGGATCCCTTGGCTACTGGTAATATACATATAGATGAGCTGGTTAAACTAGTGGGTGTAAGGGTGGGGTTATTGTATCAAAATAAAAACTGTTTGGGGGGAAATATGATAAAGAAAATTGTTGAGTCTCAGATTTTTCCTCTCTTTGATTATGGTGGTACACTGTAGGATAATTCTCAGTCTGGCAGATTGCACAGACTAGATGTACTATATATCGCCTTCGAGAACTAATCTTGCAGTAGTTCTAGGACACCCATCATTGTCTAATGTACCAAAGATTGGGATGGATTTCGTTAGCAGAGAGAAGACAGTTGCATAAATACCTTCTGGCCTTTAAAAGCATTACTATGGTAATTCCAGAATATTTCGCTGAAAGGTTAGAAGTTAGGGAAGTTAAATCTTCATTAAGAAATGCAGGATATAGGGAGTTGGTTGTACCTAGATTAAAAACTAAATGATCTGATTCCTTTTTTAGTCAGTTAGTTCCTAGATTTTGGAATATGATTCCTGTAAGGTTTTGATTGTGTAATCATAAAATACCTTCACGAAAAGCTGTCAAAACTTGATATTTGGAATCCCTTTTTGGGCAAAAGAAAGATTGTTGTGGTTAAATAAGTTTTATTGTATTTTTTCTTATGTTAAATATGTTCATGTATGTTTGTCCTTTTCTTTTTGTGTTTATATAATTGCAGTAACCATAACTTTGTATGACCAAGGGTCACCATTTTAAATGAGTTTTACTCAATGGTCTAACCCATTTAATAAAAATGAATGAATGAATGAATGAGTTCTTGCAGATTTTCACATCACGGGGAAAAAGCAGGCAGTGTCCAGGGCTAGAGATGCCCAAAGTCTTTTGCTGGATGCAAGCTTGTATGCAATACAGTGTCTTCACTTTTAAATGGAGTAGAGCCCTGCCTTCCAGCTGACTTCCCCCAGCTGTACCCCCAGCACTGGCAGCTGTCACTCACTGGCTTATGGAACTGGGGAGTGAGTTCTTGCAGCTTGCTAGGGCATGGGGTAAAGCAGACAGTGTCATGGGCCTAGAAACACCCAAAGTATGTTGCTGGCTGGAAACATCTGGATCATAAAATATAATATTCACAATGAAAGTTTCAGAATGAATGGAGAAGCCTAATAACCCAAAACCACAATCAGAGGTATATGATGGTATTGGATTTCAGTATGACTCTTCAGACAGTGTAGAATCCCAGGCCTCCAGCATGGCATTTATAGAGACACCAGTCCAACAAAGTCTCTGCAAGCTAAATAAAACAGTCTTGTAAAAGAATGTCGTTCATTGTTGAGTTTTCGGAGAGGCACCCTAGCAAAAGCTCTGTTTACTTAAACAAACAGAGAGTGGATGGTTGCAATTGGCACTGGTGGGGATTGACTACAAACTGGTTTGCCAGCTTTTGAAATAATAAAAGGAGAGCTTTTAATATGGCTGGGTTAAGGTTTTTAGCCATATTCTCTGTTGTTTTTGAACACCCTTTAATATCCTCTTTTTGTGACTAAAATGAACCAACATGCAGCAGACAGTGCTCCTGACTTTAGGGGACAACTGGTATTTATAAACAGTTGAGAATACTGAGGAAAACCTGGTCTGAGCCGTATTAAAAATAGCAATCCTTTTAGATCGATGAGTTTTATTTTATTTTTTTATGCTTGTTATATGAGCAGAAACTAACCATTTGCACATGTGATAAGTGGTTTTAATATTAATATTTTTTAATATTTGAAATGTAAAAAAGGGTACTAAAATTGACTAAAAATCTGGAAAGAAGGTATGTGCAACATGGGGGTAACGGGAACTCGAAAGTAAACAAAATACTATAGCTCAAATTTTTCTCCGTAACATGTAATGATACTTTAAGTTGCTTCAAATAAATTTGAAATCACAGACGAAATGAAGAAAAACAGAGGATTACAAAACAATTAAAAAGTACTGAATAATCTTCTTAGACTACTTTTTTTCCTATGCTATTATCAGTTGCATGGGATCTAGTGTGATCGCTTCAAAGCCTTGATTAACAGCAGTTAAACCAAAATTTGATTTGAATCACCATTAAACACAAACTATGGGTTAAACATGAACTCTGGATTTAATCTGAAATGATTTTGAGACACATTTTTTTACCACTCAACTAGTTCTATTCACGGTCAGGGAATAGGCTAAAGTCCAAGGTTTCAGGTAAAGCATGCACAGTAGCACACTTAACATGCATGTCTTCCCATGTGTTTGGTAAGTAAATTGTACCCTTTCAATTTAGGATTGGGGGTAAACTGCAACAGGACAGTTGCCAGATACAGCAGCCCAGAAGTATAGTTACAGTATTGTACTGTACATGTACTTTTAACATGCATTTCTTCCCACAAATGAATGCAACTATAGCAGTAAACTGTACTGTTTCTATTGTACTGAGGGCTGGGCTATAGCCCAGGTGCTTCACTTACTGACAGCAGTAGTAGTTATTTTCTACACTATTTTCTTGTCCCTAAAGTGAAGAAAGTAGAGAGAAAGAAAAAAGGCATGTACCCCCTCCTCTTGCTGGTGAAGAATAAATTATAGAGGTAGTTACAGCAGTACTACTACTAAAAGGGCTGCAAAAAAGATTGTTAAAGGGACACTGTCAACCCCCTTAGGTCTCAAAGTGTCCCTAGTTTAAAAAACATATTTTGTGATCGCCAAAATTCTGTAAAGATTGTTAATGTAGCTGGTAGTTTGAGTCTGACTCTTATTTTCTTTAAAAAAGTAAAAAAAAAACAGACTGCCCAACATACTGGTATTGTCACACCAAAACAGGTTTGTTTACATTCCTTGACCAACTCAAAATGCATCGTTCCTGGCCTTGGAAACACCCACAAAACAGTCTAGCCCCTCACGATGCAGTGGGAGTTCAGGAGGCTACTGCTTTATGAGTGACTGCACTATTTGGGTGTGTTTCTTATGCTCAGAAAGTATGCTGTAAGAACAGAAACAGGATTGTAAACAAAAACAAGATTGTTTATAAATATACATTGCCATGCATTTCAGTTCTACTAAGCAAGGAGATAGACAAAACAAACAGCAACATCAGTGAATTTTAGAGAGGGTAAGCAATCATAAAATGTGGGGCTTCAACTAGAAATAATATGATGAAAAACAGGTTGACAGTATCCCTTTAAGGAAAGTAATAAATGAGTAGCACCAAATGCACACATGGCAGTTCAGCAACAGACATGACAACAGACGAGACTGACCCACTGAAATCTAAAAGACCAGTGAAGAAAGCGAAAACTCTCAAGAAAAAGGAAGAGAGTAATAGATAAAAATGGTGTACATCACATAATGCGGCATACATCATCTGTCAACAGTGATATATACAGATGCAAATTATCCTGACAGTTATTAAAATTCTGAGAAGTCTGATAACTAGAATAAGGACAAGCAATCTGAATTCCAAGACAGCAGGGTAGTAGAATCCCATTTTGACTTAGTAGCACCAACAAGCCTATATTTTTCCCAAATGGTGGGACTCAGCAAGGCAGGTATCAAAATCACCAGACAAGAGAAACTGGACCAAGGAGGCCCCACCCAGAAACAGCACCACCATATTTTGCATATAACCTACAAAATGACTCTGGTATGACACTGCAAACGCTGAATATCAGATTTCATATTTTGCTGAAATGTATTGCATTTTCAACTTGAAACTACTGCAGAATTTTTCTGAAACAGAAAAGTTGCATCCATTTTTTTCTAGTTAGAGCTGACCACTCTGAATGTGATAGTTAAAGTAGCAGTACATGTTACACTGAACATGTTAATCTATACTCTTTCCACCTTACCTCCTGTCTTATAAGGCACACATGTTCTTATTAGGAATCTCATTTACTGTAGCATTGTTTTTTACATTTAAAATAATGAAAGAGTGTGCCTCTTAATATGGCTATTCTCCACATTTTCATCATTGTCTCAGTTGTTTTTGACTACTCATTGCATCATAAAGTCAGGGAGCAGTGTCTGCTGCATGCTAGTTCATTTAAGTCACAAGTAAAGGGAGGTTACAATGTGTTTTCAAAAACAGCTGAGAAAACTGATGAAAACCTAGTGAAAATCATATTAAAAAAAAGGTATCTTTGCACTTCCCTGCATCACCCAACCTGCTACTTCTTCTGGCTGCTCAACTTCCCATTCTGCCCACCAGTCTCACCCTTTGCTGCTACTTTCTGTCACCTCTCTCCACAGGTTACCCCTGCATCTTTGTAGGGTTTGACTTATCCCTGCTAGGGGGTCCCCACATCTGAACGGGGGAGGAAGTAGCATTACTGGGGTTCTATGAAACATGCAGGACTGGTGGTGCAGGAATGGTGCACTAGGAGTTCTGTGACTTGGGAGGACTAGGTAGCTATTATCCAGCAGCCCGAGACAGTTTCTGATTTTCTGGGCCCCTCCCACACTGCAATGGCATGCACTATGGTGATGTCCTGGAGGTGGAGCCAGCTGACATGGGGTTACCCATGCTGGCAAGGCTCTGCACACCACAAACTGTCACTCTCTGAGTGGTGCTTCGCAGCACCCTACAATGTGAGGAGAGCATCCATGTTAGCACTTTGTCTCCCTAACTGCTGGCCTCTACACCCGACGTCCTGAGCTTGGGGATCAAAGCAGCATACAAAGCATATGTCCCTCTACTCGGTGTCATGGAGCCTGCATCCGTTTCATATTTCAAATGAAAAAAGAACTGCTTAAGTATACTCCAAATGTGGAAAAGGAGTAATACAGAAGATAAGGGTGAATCTGAAACAGTATAAAAAAGTATAGATCAACATTTTCACCATTAATATACACTTTGCAATGGAGGCTGAAAAGGAAATATAACAGAGTCCCTAAACAATAAATTATTTCCCATGATTTCTTAGTGTGGAACATGAGACAGGTACCAACAAACCAGGAAAAAGAAATGAATGAGGAAGATCTTAATTAGCACAGGCAAAATACTGGATAAGTGTTATTTGGCTATCACTTTATACTCTTTGTACCTGATCATCTCCCATTGTTCCCCACATCTTAGAGGGATTCCAGCTGCCATCCATCTCTGCCATACATCTAGCTTTCTCCTGAAACCCCTGCAGCTTGCCTCGGCGGGAAGCCTCCAAACTCCTCACCCAGTACGGATCCAGTCCAGGAGAAGCAGCGCTGGTGAACGATTGGATGGCCATCAAGCCGTGATCAGGTTGCCATCCATTTTCCTTTTTTCTTACCCCTGGAGCTGGAGGTGTGCAATAACACCAGGTGGAGGGGAGAGTACACTTGTCCGCACGTGCTCCCTCCAGGCGCCTGCTCCAGCTCCTCCATGAAATTGCTGCATAGTGACCTGGCCCCCAGCCCCTGCTAGGGGGTGAATGGGCACTGACAGCTAGAGACCCCCCTTCCCAGAGAAGGAGAGCTGTCCATCAGATGCTTAATCCTTCTCCTCCCCTGCCAACCCCTGGTGACCCATGCTCATTCCCAAACATGGGTCGCAGGTGTAGCACGAGGCAATGCATCCAGTGCCTCAGCCCTCAGTGCTACCAGGACAGCTGAATAAGTGTTATCATTATTACAAATTACAAAGGCAGAAGGGCCACATAATATGCATCCCAAAGTTTTCAGATAACTGTCTATAGAAATAGTGGGACCACTAGAATCAATATTCAGTCAATTGCTAACTAAATATAAAGTGCCAATGGATTGAACAGAAGCAACAGTAATTAATATACTCCAAAAGGTAGTAAGGGAACTGCCTAAAAATATTGGCCAGGTACAATCACCTCACATTGATAGTATATAAATTACTGGCTATGTTAGAGATTTACCAATTTCCAGCCAAACATTCACAGTTGGCATCAGCAGAACTCCAGTACACAAAATTCACTTAACATGTAACTTTCTGGTCACTGGCCCAGTGGTGCAGAGGGCTGTGGTACCTTGAGCACCATATCTCTCCCATATTAGTGGTCCAGTTTGGGAATGAGCTTGTGTCATCGGGGGTCGATGGGGGAAGGGCTGGGAGAGGATCGAGCAACAGCTTGGCAACTCTCCTCTCCTGGATTGGGGAGACAAGCATTCACAACTCTTGGCTGCCACCGAGTGAAGTCTTGGTGGTAGTGTTGGGCAAATGGGGCACTGGTGATAGGCCAGGTGGGTGGAACAGGGTCACCCGGTTCCAGTGAGCATGTGAGCCTCAATGCACATGCACAACAGTGTCACTGAGGCAGTGGGGACTTAAGGAGAAAACAAGGAGAAAAGCATGTCCCCCCACTGCTGTATGTGACGGACTTTGGGAACTCTTGAGTCCCACACCATGTGGATCTCAGCTGGCCTGACCAACAGGTTAGCAGCAGATGCGACAGGGGGTCCCGAGCCAGGGCCCAAAGGCAGGAGTAGGTGGCAATGAGCATGTAAACAGCTGGATAAAAAATATGACTTTCTGGAGCTTCTGTTGATTATTGCTGAAGATTAGAAAAAATAATCATTTTCCTTTTGACGTCATATTTTCGCTTAGCTGACTCCTTCTCTGAAGTCACAATCTTCTGCTTGCAACATCATAATTTGTAGCCATTGACTTGATTCTGATGTCACAAATGGAGGATTGTGTCTTCCATGTAGGTAAAGCAATGGGAAGCAGAGAAAGTCTAAGGGGAAAGAGTTTTATCAATCAAATACATTCAGTAAAAAAAATGCAATGTGTAGAAATCCAAATTTTTGTGGAGGGGTCTAGTCAGATCTGAGTCTTTCCATTGCCAACAGTATTTTATTTTGTTTTGCAAAAACAGACAATCACTTTCAGGGGATACTGAAAATCATTAAACAAATATTCATAGGATGTAACACATCCTTAGTTTACTAAGTGTAGGTTAGGTTTGTCCAGTCTGCTTTGTTTAATCTGCTTTGTTTCTGTGGACCAGTAAGCAAACACATGAACATGGTCACACCAGTTGATATTTTATAAATACATTTTTTACTGTTTAATTACCCAGGATAGCCTGGGTGAGATATAAAATCTCATTTTCAGTGGGATCCAGCTTTTACAAGATCTGTGACTAGACTGACTGGAGCATGGGAAGTTAAGTGATATGTCAAATGTCACACAGTGAGTAGTTTATTCTTGTGAGGCTCCTCAAATTATGGTGGGTTATGCTAGTTTTCAGGACATAGACTAACATCTGGTTTGGCAGATTATCAAGGTCAGTTCTTTGGATTATCCTTTAACTACTCATACAGATCATATAGTTAAGAATAATAATGCAGTTTCCCTTCCCCTCTTTCATAAAATGTTTTGCCTCTCTGGCCTGACTAGGGGGACTTTTCAACACCTAATGGCCCAATAATGTGGCCCCATCCCAGACCCATATCATAGTTGTCAAGATGCAGACCCATTTTGGTCACAGCAATTACAGCGCTGCAACAAGGGTGACAGTGACAGGCGTGATCTTCATTTTAGATCACCCCTCACTCATGTCACCCTTTGTGACAACACAGTTTCAACCCTCTCCAGGGCATACCTGACCCAGAGAAGGTTATATTTAGTTTGGGGTGAGCAAGGGGAATCCCTAATTGGTTAGTGCAGGGAGTGAAGCCCCTAAAAGTGACCATTTTCCTGGAGGGCATTTTATTGTTGTAACTCCCAAGAGACGAAATGACTGGTTCCGTAATGCCTGGTGGCATTTCGCTTGTGCTGTAATTGGCGTTGACAAATGTATGTTGCTGCTGCATGGGTGAACCAACCCATATGACCATTAAGTCACCCTGCACATGCCCTTCTGTGTACTGACATCTTTTATTGTGATATGCTTCCCACTAGTCTCCCCTGCTAGAAGATATTCATAATAAAACCCCTAATGGTCACATCATTGTGCCACTTGGGGGTCCAGTGCTAATCCTAGTATTCAGTAATGCCCCCTTATACTGAGCACTAAAACCCTGTTTATCTCATTTTTACCTGGGCAGTCATTTTGTGTCAGATAAACAGTAAATAGTTTGGATTTCATAGGAAGCTATTGGAAGTAAAGCAGTAACCTGGTCCTGATTACTAGTTGACTTTACAAACATCCCTTCTCTCAAAACCATATTTTTTAAGTTTCTTCAGGGGAACTGTTCCCCCTTTCAGCATCCCATCTCAATGATCCATTGTTGAGGTTGGTCCTAGTCATGGTCTCAGCAGCTGTAAGGCTGCATGTAGTTGAATGTTCCCACTAGCTGCCTGCTTAGCCCCTTTGTGCCTCCATAATCAAGTGCAGCCTGGAACTACAACAGCATTGAAGGGCCTGGAACACTGTGCATCAGAGTGTTTTGCTCCATGCTACCTGCAATCTCCTGAACTGGAACTGGGTCCCCACCAGCTGATTCTGGGGGAGAAGGTGAAGAATCAATCAGGTCTCCCTAAATTAATTAAAACAAATATACAAGGTTTGAACTGAAAATACTGTATAAGAACTGTACCTGACAAGGGCACAGAGAGAAAGAGATAATTACATTCACTCTGGTTTCTGACCTGATGAAGTGTGTGAGGAAAGGGGAAAATCACTGACAAGTGGAGTTAAGTTTGTAGAAAATTAGGCCATTGCTTGTTTCATTGGGACAGGTAAATAGCGAGGTGGATGGGGCAGGCATGCAACATTAAAAGGTGTCAGCACAATGCTCAAAGAGAAAACCTTACTGGCCACCTGAACTAGTCCCAATGCTGTCACAGAAATTGGGCCATTACGTGTTTAAAAGCCCCTCTCCCACCCAGTTAGGCCAGGGGAGCACATAAAGTAAGGGGACCCTTTTAAAAGGGAGAGGTGATTGATTATTCCTTTACTACAGCATTATGCAATATGTTAGGGATTTAGTGAATGGGGAAATTCAGACAAACTACATGGGAAATTCCCCTTGTTCTTTCTATTACTTACACACTGCATATGGGGGATTAAATAAGCTAAACCCAATAGTTTTTTTTGTGTCTTTTTTTAGCAATATTAATAAGGCGTTATTTAGTTCCATCAAATGTAGGTCACTTGGATCAACATTTGGTTACTACCTAGACTCATAAATAGAGGTTATCTCAGAATACCCTCCTCACAGATAACAGTGGGCCCAATTCCAGAACAGATATGCCAGATGGAAACACAGTATGCCAGCACTGAAAAGCGCAAATTGCAAGTTACACCCACCACCTGTGACATGCATGATTACAAAAGGTGACGTACACCGCAAGCCACAGCCGCTGTGCCAAACATGGGTTATGACACAGTTATGCCAAACAAAGCCTGCACTACTGTGTAATGCAGCTTGTGACATGCGTAACACACCACTATGATGGAAGTGCAATTACAGAACAGGAGGCGTAAGTAACTATGCCAGAAATGGAAGTAACATAGACCAAGGTGTAGCAAGTCTAACCAGAGCACAAGCATATATAACCCCCCCCACATAGTCAGACAGCAGACAGCAGTGTAGTGTGACACACACCACAACATGCCAGCACTATCAGCCCTACTGGGCATTATGTTAGCTGAGCAACAGGAATGCAGGCATGTTAGGCGCTGTGTCAGGACCCAGGGGACTGAGCCACAGTGACTTCTGATGGTACCAAGGCCACCGGTGCAGAGAGTGAGATGCATGTGGATGTCCTGTGAGGAGCTTACTAAAGAGCAGTGCATAGCATGCTACTGAGTCACCAAGCACTGCATCATGGAGCTATGCCATGACCTGAGTGGGGACCTATGCAGTACCAGCAACAGAGGACACCCACTGCCACTGGAGGTGTGCATAAGCGCAATGCTGTGCTTCCTCACCACTGGTACATTTCAAATGCCCACAGGGGACACTGTGGACATATCCCAGCTGGTGGTGTAGAAGCACCTGAGGAGGTTCCTGGCAGCCCTCATATGGTGCACCATGCAGCAAATCAGCTTCCCAAGGGATGCCCAACACCAGCGCCATGTGAAGCAGGCCTTCTAAAACATGGCACAGTTCCTCCAGGTGCTAGGTGCAATCGGCTGCACACACATGGCCATCAGGGCCCTAACTGAAGACGGGATGCATACATAAATAGAAAGGGGTATCACTCGATGAACATCCAGGTGGTATGTGACAGTGGATGTCACATTCTAGACATGGTGGCCAAGTATCCTGAATCCTGCCATGACTCCCACATATTCAAGAACTACGGGCTACAGAAGGCCTTCGAGAGAGGGGACATCACTGGTGGATGGCTTGTAGGTATGCACTAGGTGAACAACACTTGCAAATGTGTGCAAGCATCTGTGTGTGCATGAGTGGTAGACAGTGCATGTGGGTGTGAGGGGATACAGTAGCACAGCAGGGTACATAGACAATGCAGCATACAGATGTGATGGCCATGCAGACATGTGGCATGGCATGCATGGGATGCAGGCAGGGCCACAAGCCACAGACTGTGCTACACACAGGGGCCTGTGAGGGCCACACAATGCCATGGTATGCCCATGCTGTGCATAGACACAGCCAAGGATGGTCGAGTGTGGGAGTGCGTGCCTGCATGTATTAGAAAGTGCATGCAGCTGTGTGCACCATGAAAAGAATAGGTAGATGTTGATGACAATACTGTACACAGGAATAGGCAGCTAACCTGTCCCCCCCAACAGGTGACAGTGGATACCCCCAGATGCCATGACTGATGACACCTGTGAGGACACCCCATACAGCATCCAAGGAGAGTTATAAGGAGGCCCTCACCAGCACAAGAGTCATAACTGAGCACACCTTCCATCTACTAAAGTCCCGATTTAGATGCCTTGACACCTCGGGGGAGGGGGTGTGCTGCAGTACAGCCCTGTCATGGCCTGTAGGATAGTGCTCGCCTGCTACATCCTGCACAACATCGCCCTGGAGCACCGAGTAGCAATGCCTGACACAGACCAGGAGGAAGGCACACTGCAGGAGGAGGAGGGTAGAGAGCCTGACTGCATAGCGGAACGCCTGTAGCAAGGTGGTGCATCAGCGGGACACCGTGCAAGACAGGAGGTGATACAGAAGTTCTGAGGTGGCACACAACCACCACCACCACCATGGTGGCACCTGCAGCAGTATGGGGGGACACAGTGTGGTTCAATGCAACACAAGCAGCAACACAGCATCCAATGCACCATCGCAGATACACAACAGGACAGGATACTATCTGCCAGGTGCCATGCAACACACAGGGCTGCACTGGAGCTATAAGAGTGGCCATGCATGTCGTACAGCATCTGTCAGGCACTGCTGCAAATGACAGAAGGCCCCCCAGGCCACACACAGAAGACCACAGCACACATGGCCGACGGACATGCAGAAACCAGTGGGCACAGGGCACACACAGGACAGTGGCACGAGAAGTGGATGGCACCACCAGGCACAATGCACCTGCCATGGCCACTGATGCATAACAGTGCAACCACAACAGGGACACATCACTGGGCAGCACAGACCTGCCGACGTATGGTGGTAGTACACAACATTGCGTTGTGCCACCGGTGCCACCCACAGGGCCGACCATGCCCCTGGGTGGAATGGTGCTATAACAGCCCATGGCTGCCACACAGGCATGACATACACTGTGTGGTGGCATGTGAACAGGATCCAGCACAGGGCGGTGCTGCACACATAATGCACCATGCAGGCATGCTCACCAGTGTGTGCCCAAGGCTGTGTGATGGACAGCCGACACACAGGTACCACGTGTAGGATAGGAATGCACATGCAACAACGCAGCTCTGCAACATCTGTGCCCACACATGCAAAGTGACACACACACACACACACACACACACACACACACACACACAGAGGCACACGCACACGCACATGCAGACCACAGACAGAGACGCAGAGCCAGGGATGCAAAGATATAATGTATTGTACATAATAGAAACACAGTACAGTAGTAAAGGCAAACACAACAACGCACAAACAATACCAACAGCAATCCACAAACCCCCGACTAACTAACCCAGAGTCCACCACTATGTACAATACCGCCCAGCCCCAGAACCAATCCATATGAACAGTCCCCACCCCAATGGCCCCAGTAACAAACAGTAGAAACATGTCCCCTCCACCCCAGACATATATAGCATGAATGGTCCCCAGGCACAATAGGATAAACAGTCCCCCAGATGCAAACAATATAAACAGCTCACCCACTGCAGAACAGCATATACAGCCCCTAGCCCCCGCCCCAGATACAAACATTATGACACCTCCCCACTGGCCCCCTGACATACAGAATGTACATCCTCCCCCCCATCACAGTACAGTGCCAGCGGCTGTGGTCACAGTCCGCAGCCCAGTCTACACTGGTGCTGCCTGCTCCTGCAGCACTGACAGCAGTGCACCAAGGGACCCATGTAGGCATGCTACATCTGCCATTATGGCTGCCACAAGATGGACAAGCCTCTGGTCACTGTCTGCCGGCTGCCCCGGGTGCACTGCCTCTGCCTGTTGGTGTCCGTCCCTGCCTGCAGGCCAGGATATTCCTCAGGTGACCCATCTTCCTCCTCATGACCACCCGGGTGCAGTGGAGGCATATCCACAGGTCCAGCCTCGATGTCGGCCCCCTCTGCCAGCAGCATGCCCTCCTTCACCAGCTTGTCCTGCTGCAGTCCTGCTGGATGTCCCAGCTGGTGTGCCTGGTCCCCTGGCTCCACCGCAGTGCTGGCCCTCCATGGGCAACAGTGGCAAAAGCTCTGTGGCAGCGTCCACTGCAACATCCAGCCCCTCAGTGGCTGCCTGCTCCTCTGCCACCTGCACCTCCATGGCATCATTTCCCTCTTTCACCTCCTCCTCCTCCTCCTCCAATGATGGTGGCATGGGGCAGACCCTGTGACACTGGCATAGTGTGTGCCTCATGTACTCACCTGCATCTTGGGCCTTCTTGTCCACCATGGCCAATAGCAGTGCCCAGTGCCTTGGGGCAAGGCTGCTCTGCCCACCTGCAACATAGCAAAGGCATAAGTCAGTGCCATAAAGGAACACCCTGCATGCCCAGGCAGCACACAGCAACCCCCCCCCACCACTGCAGACCCCTGCAGCACAGCCATGACACATGGTAGACAGAGCATGCTCCTACCTGACCTCCGGTAGCCCTGAGACTGCTGATGTTAGCATCCACACTGGTGCTCCACCTCCTTCCACCTCTGCTGGTCCATGTCACTGCGTCCTGCACCTGTGGGGATGGGGACCACTTTTACATTCGTACACCACTGGTGGCCATGGCATGTGTGGCAGTGTCACACCAGTGTCTGCCTACATGATGGAATACCCACCTGCACTGGTGTTCTGGCTGGTCCTCATCACCACGTCCCTCCTCGCTGCCATAGCCATCATGCGCTGCAGTATCCCAGGGTCCCGTCTGGCAAGGTCCTGCTACCTGTGCTTAAGTTGCCTGGGTGTGCAGGACACACCGCTGATGGCACTCAGATAGGCCCCAATAGCCCTCTAGGCCCTATTCCTCTCTACAGGGGTGTGGTTCCTGCAGCCAGGTTGAAGCAGTGTGGTGATCCACAGCTAGACCTGGTTCACCAGTTGGACAGTCTCAGAAGCTATAAAGTTAGATGCCCTGCCACTTAGGCAGCACCTGCTGATAGTTGCCATGGCCCTGTGTGCATTGCCTCTGCTGGTTCTGCCTAGGATTACCACCTGTCCCTATTATCGCAGGACAGTCCTGACTTTGGCAGCAGTGACCCGCAAAAAAACATGACAAATGCTTCATGTCCTGACAGTAAAGTAGAAAACATTATTTTATGACATTCCCCTAAATGTTACAAGACAATAAAATACCTCAACTAAAATACCTTACAATGATAACAAACACTAGAAATGGCTACAACACTACAACCCACAGTCTTACTTCTAATTATTTAGAGGAAGCAAGTCTGTTGCATTGGTCAAGATTACATAAAGTATTGTACTGCAAAATATCATGTTTCAGTAAGAAATGTCCCACTTTGGGCTTCTTAAAAGGTGGTAACCCTACTTCTGCCTCTCCTACCACTGTGCAGTGTGTGTTCTGTGTGGCCTGTTCAGAGCCTACACAACTGCACCTAGCATATGGCACATGTGCAGGCCCCAGGTGCAGCCTACAGTGGCATCACACATATGCAGCATGCATTCACGCAAAACGCACATGCGTACTGTGCCTCCAGGGCCACAGTTGTGGCCTCCACACGTATCGCCTGTGTATGCGACATCATGGTGGTACAGAACAGGCCTCACAGAGCGCAGCACCGTGGTGGGTGAGGCTGGCAGCTGCGGCCTGTGAATGCACATGTGCGGGTGTGCTTTGGGCAGTGCACACAGTCAGCAGTGCAGCCCTGTCACCTATAGTGTGCCACATGTGGCCAGCCCTAACACATCCTGAGGGAATGAGTGACATCACACAGATAGCCAATGAAACAACTTTACTAGGCACATGTTGTGAAATGATGATAGTGGAACAGTACATTAGTACAACACCTCTCAACACACATACCCACACCCAGTGATAATACACATCATCCACACCCACACTGTGCTTTCCCATGTCAACCGCACACCTGCATGCAGTGCACACATACACACGCACATACACACACACACATACATGCACACCACACACGCACCACACACACTCCCGAGTGCCCTCCCTTTGTGCTACTATGTACAGTGCCTTGTCTCCCTCTTGCAGCAGCGCTAATTGCTACTGGTACTGTCACTAGTCCCCCTGATACTGTGCAGTCCATGTCTGCTTCACAGTGTATATGCCCTGTGCCCTTCCCTGTGGTGTGGGCATCTCCACCCGTCAGTACCACTGGGACCTCCCTACCCCGGTTGCAAGGCTGTGGGTCCCACACTGTCCATGTGTCCTTGCACCACCACTGTCTTCCGATGCCTGCCCCGCCTTCCTGTGATGGCAGGTGCCAGTCCTGGCACAGTCCCCTGTACCTGTGGGGGTTCACTGCTGTCCTTCACACCCAGGGCTGGTGTCACCTTCTCTGCTGTGACCTGTCTTGCAGTGGCCACATGTGCCCCCACACCCGGCCTGGCCCTGTTCCTACAGCTGGTGTCCCCTACATCATGCTCCATGGCCATGGCAGAAGGTGGTATGCATGTTGGTGATAGTGGCAGTGGTGCCGGTGGTGCTGATGTTGGTGTTGGTGGCGGTGGAGGCATTGGTGCTGCTGTTGCTGCTGCTGGTGGTGGCGGTGGTGCTGCTTTTGATGGTGGTGGTGGTGGTGGCTTTGGTGCCGCTGTTGCTGGTGGTGGAGGTGGCAGTGGTGCTGCTGTTGGTGGGGGTCAGGGTGGTGTCGTTGGTGGTGGCTGCCCACATGTGCCCTATGGGGCTGTTGGCAGCACATCCAGCACTACAGGTGGTGGCTGCATGCCCCCGGCTGTTGTTGTGGCATGCATTCCGTTATCCTGCTGGTGGTGTTGCTCCACATGAGAGACCTGTGTTGCAGCATCCATCCTTGTGTGTGGCGCACAGGCTGGGCTGTTAGTGCGCTGTGTAGAGCAGTGGCAATTATGTCTATCTGCCTCCTTTGATCTGCCACCAACACCTCCATGGTCATTGCCAGTCAGGTGAGCACCTGCATCTGCTCCCTGATGCAGGCCTGTGAGCCAACCATGGCATCAACCAGCCTTCCCATGGCTGCCTCTGTGGTGTGTGTCCTGGACTTAATAGCATCAATGAGGAGGCCCATCTGCTCCTGCAGTGCCGTGTGGTGGGCATCAATGCTCAGGCGATGCAGCCCAGCATCTCTTCCTGCTCTTTGTGGTTTGTGACCAGGGTCCGGCAGAACGCAGAATAGTCAGTGGGTGTGGACACATGGTTGTCCTGCAGGGACTGTGACACCTCATCCACGGTCACTTCCAGCTGTTCATACGATGCCAGGCTCAGGTTCTGGGCAATGTCTTCAATGCTGCCCATACTGAAGAGGTCACACAAGTCAACACCCACCTCCAGCTGCTGGGGTCCTGCCACTGCCTGCTGCTCTCCCACCACAGCTGTCAGGGTGACATCCAGCTCCACTGTGTCTGCACTGCCTGGGTGGTCTATATCGCTGGTCTGTGGGATGGTTGGCTGCATGCTGTCTTGCTCTGGAACACTGCTTGTGCCACCATTGTCCTCCGCCCCCGTGTTCACTGCTGCTGTACCTGTGGGGTGATGACAGTGCATCAGTGCAACTCTGCCATGTCCTGCCCTATGTACATGTGCCCATACCCACCCCTGCTTTGCTATCTCTTGCACTGGTGGCACATGCCACAGTGCACAGTGGTGCCATAGGGTGGCCCTTGCAGGCTACTGCATTGCTCCACTGCCCCATGTCCCCATCATGTGTGCCCTGGGTGTCCCTGTCACCCTGGTCCTGGCAGCCTGCCCATACCCATGCCCTCCTCACACACTGACTGCACTACGTGCCATGCTGCCAAGGGTGTCTGTGGGCCCACATGCACTATGGTGCTGCTTGCATGCTGCATGTTCCTACTGTCCGTCACCACTGTGCCACCACCACTGCATCCCTGCATGCCTCCCAGGGTGCATTCCACCCACCATGCTACAGGCCCTGTCCAGTGCCACACAGTTCTCCTGCATGGCACTGCTTCACTGCCCACACATCTCTGTCCATGCATCATGGCTCTCTTACATTGCTGTGGCTCAGCTCGTCCACCACATATCTGTCCCTGATGCCATCCATGCTATGTCCAGGTCTGTGTCACCATGGACACTGTGCTGGCTCATGAAGGCAAGGATTCTCTCTTCATGGGAGATCAGCAGTCTCTCCTCCCATTGCCCACCACCTATGGCTGCCACCTGGCACTTATGGTATGCCTCCTTCCCCTTTGCATGGTGCTTCAGGTCATTGACCCTTTTCTGAAGGTCCCTGACAGTGCATCTGGCATTGGCCTCCTCATTAACTTTTTGGGCAACAGCATCCCAGGCCTCCTTGTGCTTTCTGCACTCTTCAGGCTTGCCACCCTTGCCCATGAGTAGGGTGGTCTGTGCTTCAAACTCATTGAGGAGCTCTTCAGTCTCCTTATTGGTGAAATTGCATTTATGCTTCCATGCAGATGCCATCTGTGCTTTGGTCCTGGCTTGCACCATCACTTCCACCTACATTGCTGACTGTGACATATCTGTGTGTTGCACACCTTTATATGGGCATTGCATTGAGATATGCATAACCTCTCTGCCCGCTATTGCGACCTGTGTCTTGGGTTTCTGGGCATACTTTATGATGTGCATAATTCCACTGATTTCTGTTGTATCTGGCCTTTGTTCTGGAATAGGATGCAGCACGCATGTCGCAAGGGTTTGGGCATACTTTTCCACCAAGGCACAACTTGCGACCTGCTCTACTTGTTCTCTTGAAATCAGGCCCAGTGCATTTACCCTGTTAGAAATGTCAAATCTTATGAAAGGTAAGGAAACTGGGGACGAATTCCAGATTAGAGATGGGTGCAGTTGGTAAAATTCGCTCTGTAAATTAATCCACTAAGTTAGCACAATTTGCAGAGTGCGGATCTATCGAGGAAGTGTGTGACATTTTGCCATGAAGTAAGGAATGCCACCATTTACAGGAAAAATTCCATACCTCCTAGAAAAAAATTCCACCATTCACAGGTGAAATTCTGCACTTCGCATCGAAAACTTCATGATTAGGGCATAGTCAAATTTGCTGAGGACAAATAAGTCTTCGCAAAACTCCACAAATATGAATTTCAGCCACTTTGCAGAAATTTCTCCAGCAAATTAAAACTTCAGCACATCTCTACTCTAGATACAATATGGGCAACCATCAGGAAAAGGTTCTATTTTTGCATTATAAAAAAAAGCATTTTGGTATAATTCACATTTATTTATTCTCATCTCCTGGGGTCCCACCAGACTGAGTGGGCAGGTAGCCAGTGGGGCTGCAACACCTGCCAGTCTCCTTTTCATGCTTTACAATACCAGATCGATCAGAAATAAGACTGCAATTTTAGTGAACTTGATTTTGATGGTCAGTCTGGCTTGCATCATGGAGACCTGGGTAGGTAATGATGCCAGGCCAGTTTTGAAGGCAGCCGTCCCCACGGGTACTCTGCAGTGCACTGCCCTAGGGTGGAATGCAAGGGTGATTGAGTGGCCATCTATTTTAGATCTGACCTGGGCTTCACTGTGCACCTGGTGGGAACTAACAGGTCCTTCGAATGTGTGGCTGTACATGGAGGTCCGGTGCAGGTTGCAGAATTCTCCTGATTTACCGCCCCCTGGGTTAGCAGGAGAATTCCTGCAGGAGGTGGCAGATCTCATTATTGGTGAAGTATTGGAGGCCCCAGATGTTTAGTGCTGGAGGACTTTAGTGCTTGGGCCAATGACAAATCCTCCAGGTTTGGTTCTAACCTCCTCCAGATGATGTAATCTCTGGGCCTGTCACAAGAAGTTACTTCCGTGACCCATCACGGTGGCCACATGTTGGACCTGGTGTTCTCACTGGGGCTTGATGTAGGTAACCTCAAGACTGATCAGGTCAGCTGGTCCGATCATTGCATGTTGAGGTTCTCGTTCTGGGCCTCCCTTGAGAGACCTCCCCCTGTGGAGATGGTCAACTACTGCCCTTTGAGGGGATTGTCCCCGAAGGGTTTCTGGCAGTGGCTGATCTATCTAGTGTAGGTGTTGCATGTGCAAAGGGTACGAGTGAGGGGGTTGCTGCCTATAAATGGGTGATATCCAGTGCATTCTATGCCCTCACACAGGTCCATGTACAACCCAAATCCTCTCACTTGGGGTCTCCTTGGTTTGATGGGGAGCTCAAGGTGATGAAGATTAAGGGTCAGAAGTTACAATGCTGTTGGAAAGGACTGGGCTAGTGGAGGACAAATGGCCCTGCATACTTACTACAGTGAGTAAAAGGGGGCAATCATCTGTAAGAAGGCAGAGTTCCATTCCATGGAGATTGCTGCAGGGAAGAAGCAATCTGCTGTGCTATTTCGGACTGAAGACAGGCTATTACACCTGGTCTGTCTGCAGCTGAAAAAAGCCTTTTCTGATTCTTTGTGTAAGGAGTTTGCTCGGTTCTTCATCCACAGGGTAACCTCCATCCAGAAGAGAATTCCATCAGTGAGCCAGATTATGGTCTGCAGTGATCTCCATGGGCATCACAGAGGAACTCCGCCTGTTTGGGGTGAGTTTAAACCAGTGGAGGTGGCCAAGGTAATTGATGTCACTTCCAGGCTGAAGCACAAATATTGTGAACTGGACTCGGTGCCAATATGTTTCTTGATGGGACGTGTTGGTTCTATTGGCCTAATGTTTGCCTTGATTGTATGGTGCTCTTTATCAGAAGGGTCTTCCTGGATTCCTTGAAAGAGGCTTTGTTGAGACCCCTTCTGAAAAATACATCTTTTGACCCTGACATCTTGGTGAATTATCTGCCTATCTTCAACCTCCCTTTTTTGGGTAATATTGTAGAGAAGATTGTGGTGTAACAGCTTGAGGAGCACCTTATGGTCTTTGACATCTTTGAGCCATTCCATTCTGGATTTTATGCAAGACATAGCACCGAAACGTCATTAGTTCAGGTGCACAATGACCTTCTTAGGGTGAGAGATACCATATAGAAGAGGGGTAAATTCTCATTCTCCTCAATCTCTCCTCAGCATTTGACACAGTGGATCATGTTGTGTTGCTTGACCATCTCAGGGAGTATTGTGGACTTGCTGGCACTGTCATCTGCTGGTTTGAGTCCTACCTTGCGAACAGGAGGCAACAAGTAGTGATGGGGAATTTCTCCTCCTCCTTCTCGAGCCTCCTGTTCTGCGGAGTACCTCAGTGTTCGGTCCTGTCACCAATGTTGTTTGCTGTGTACATGCTGCTTCTGGGTGAGGTCATTAGGAAGTACAACATGGGATTTCATTGTTATGCATATGATACCTAGTTGTATCTTTCCTTTCCCCCGGGCCATCCGATGCTGTGAAAGTGTTAAATAGCTGCCTGGTTGAGATTAATGGCTGGATGTCCTCCAGTTGGTTATGACTGAAACCTGATAAGACGGAGGTCCTGGTTATGGAGCCGAACCACAGGTATGATAGGATTGCCTGGGGTGTAGCAACTGGTCTTTTCCTGGGGTCTACACCACTGATAGCTTCCTCTAGGATGTGTGATCTGGGAGTGTTCCTAGATGATGGACTGACATTTGAACCTCAAGTGTGATCCGTTGTCCAAAATAGTTTTTACCACCTGAGGAATATCACCAGGGTCAAACCCCTAGTTCCACCTGAGGACCTTCCTGCCTTGGTACACGGCTTTGTGATGTCCAGGCTTGATTACTGTAATGTGCTCAACTTTGAGGTCTCTGGAGGTAACCTCTGCCTGCTGCAGTTAGTGCAGAATGCTGCCACCAAGTTGCTGATGGGACTTCCCAAGTTCAGTGATGTAACCCAGGTGCTGCACGAACTGCACTGGCTGCTGATCAGGTTGAGGGTTATCTTGAAGTTGGGCTTACTCACCTTTAAGGCCCCGCGTGGACTAGGCCTTGGCTATCTGTCTGACCTCCTTACACCTGCTGCTCCTATTCACTCCCTCTGCTCCTCCTCCTCCTCTAGGGGTCTCCTCTCGATTCCCAGGATGAGGTAAAAACTGACAGCGACAGGGTGTTCAGTGTCGCAAGCCCCATCCTGTGGAATTCACTACCACCTGCTGTCAGGGATGCCCCTTCAGTTGAGATCTTCAATGGCTGCCTAAAGACCTTTTGTTTGTTCTGGCATTCCCAGATATAGAACTATAGAGAATTGTTATCTGATTCATCTTTAATGCTTGCTTTCTGTATTTAGTTTACTGATTTTATTATATTTATAATTTTTGCTATATTGATATATTTATGCACTGTCCTGTTTCTTTGATTGTTAGTTTTTGTAAGGTGCCCAGAGCCTCCGGGATTGGGCACCTAAGAAATAAAATTTACCTTGCCTTGCCATTGTCCTCTAGTTTTTTTTTCCAATTGTTTAACCAGGTGAGACACACTTAGCTGAATGCTTATTTACAGGTGCAACCAGGGTGCACAGTGAAGTTAAGTGACTTGCTCAGGGTCACACAGTATGCAAGTGGGGGCTGTGGGATTCAAACCCAGGTCTCCAGATTTGCAGGTCAGAGCCTTACACCACTGCACTATACTGCTTCCTGAAGCTAAGCCAGCTGCTGTATGGCTTACAGATCCACATATCCCTGCAAACATTTTTAATTTTTATTTTATTTGTTTTTTGTTGACTGTGTAAGTGCACTAGAGAAATTCTGAATATTTTCAGGCACGACCCGAGGAGGGCGTTACAGATGAATGCCAACTAACCTTAAACCAGATTAAGCTGTTGGTGGTATTTTTTAGTAAATGGGGGAAATTTGGCCAGGGCACCATGGAAATTCCCCTGTTCTTTTTGGCAGGTGGTGCTGTTGGGCGGAAAAAGTGTGTCGGCGCTCAGATGGACAAGGACAGTGGAGGAGGAAGGATGTCTGCAAGTCTGCTGCTGCAAGTAACGAGCGGGGGACCTGGTATGGCTGGAATGCACTGTGATGGTGGCCAGCAGAATGTACCTAATCTTCCGCGGTAGGAGTTTTTGTTTCCGGCTATGGATGTCACCGAGAGTGGTAATGCGACTACAGGCCCGTTTGTACGGGCAGATTCCATAATGCAGAAGGAGGCTACTGGAGTAGTACCTGTTGAGTGAGCAGTCATGGCTGATTTAGCCCAGGAGTCCATAGATATTTCATCATGACTGGCTGAAAAACAGAGACTGATGGAGGCGGCGACAGAGGATTTCCATTTGGCACAGCTAGCAGAGGAGGAGTACAAGAAAAGGAAACCCCCTGAGTTGGATTCCCCCTCAGGTATTTCAGATACTGGTAGTAAAATTCTTAAAAGGGCTGCACCTGTTGTGCTTGGAGAACAGTTGTCCCTATCCCAAACCCCAGTTGCCCATGGGGGTGTTACGTGTGCAGAGTGGTCCCCCGCAGAAAGCTCTTGCAGGAGCGGGCTGGATTCAAACTGATATAGGAGAGTGGATAGCGGATCCTGCTGTCCCAATTCCTGGGGTTTCTGGGCTAGACAAGCAGAGTATGTCTGTGCACAGGGCTTAAATGGACATGATGGTACAGCACTCAGAAGTGTTACTGGCTCACACTGAACAACAACCCCATGACCCTAAGATTCTTTGTGATACTAAGCAGCTGACACAGAATATTGTTCTTCATGTCCAGGAGGTTGTATTAGGCAACTTAGCCTCCCAGACCCCTACCTATTCACCAATGGATGGTGTGTTACTTGAAGTTTTTGCATCTGCTGATGGGGTGAGGGAAGCCCATGAGGCTATTAGGCCTGACCCTGTCCCACCCCTGGAGGGTTCTACAGCTTCTACACCCTCTGTGGCTACATTTGCCAGTTTATTGCACAAGCCTGTGACACTAGCGAAATGGAGGAATGCAGTAAGACTCCGATATTTAGGGGCTACTGATACTATGCCTGATAGCTTTTATGTGTGCAAGGTGTTAATTAAACAAATGCTGGGCTTTTCTCCAAGTGAAGTATATGCCCTTATCCACACACCTGGAGATAATACGTATGATATTCGTTTCAGAATGTCTGGTATGTTAAACAGATTTTGGATGAAATATGCAGTATTAAAAACAAATCCAGTTTGGTCTCATTTTCAGGCAATTCCTCTTACAAAACAGTCATTTAAAGTTATTATGGTACTGTTTAGAAACAAGGGGGTTAATGTTGAGGATATTACTTATTGGCTTGAACATGAATGTAAAATTCAAGGAAATCCTGAGCCTATTCTCGATGCTGAAGGTTTCTGGAATGGGGGGGTGGAGGTACAAGGTCAATTTGACACAAACTGATGAAGGACTGCAACACT
Source organism: Neoceratodus forsteri (assembly GCA_016271365.2). Classification (NCBI taxonomy): domain Eukaryota; kingdom Metazoa; phylum Chordata; order Ceratodontiformes; family Ceratodontidae; genus Neoceratodus; species Neoceratodus forsteri. The sequence continues at coordinate 1,371,800,915 of CM057450.1, read as the reverse complement.
TACCCAGTTGTTTCTATTTGGGTCGTGATAAGGGTTTTATTTTTTATCCTGGCCAACCCCGCCACTGTTATAAGTGTGGTTCACCTAGGCATCTCAGTAGGACATGTGAGGTGGTGAAATGTGTTCAGTGTGGTGAATTAGGACATGTGCTGACTGACTGTCACCACCTTGCTAAATGTTCTTTATGTGAAGAGGGTCATTCCTATATGGAGTGTCCATGGGCAGCTCAAAATAAAACAAATGGGGATTTTTGCATGCAAGACTTTTACATTAATACTGCGGTACATGCAGCACAAAGACAAAGGCCTCCACCTCCCCCTTTAGGGAGACCCACGGGGCCTATACAGATGAGCCAGATGGCTCCTTTGGTGCATGATGAAAAAGTTGTACAACAGGCCCAAGTGAGGTCACGTCAGTTGACATCAACTTAAATATAGTAAGTGAAGGCGTCACTGCTGTGTCCTTACCACCACCTGTTAACACAAAGCCCCCACCACTCTCCCCAGAAGAGGCCTTTACACTTGTTTCTACTCAACGGAGTAGTCTGAGGTCCAGAAACAAAGGGAAAGGTGTTACTGACAATCTACCAGTCCCATTACAAAATTCCTATCAAGTTTTGCTAGAAGAACGTGGTACGGAGTCGGATTCTGCCTCGGTACATTCCTCACAGCCAGAGGGGGCTTCCGACATAGATCAGCCTCTGGAGAACACTGATGCTATTAAAAGGAAAAAATCTCATCTAGGAAGTAGGAAATGGACAAAGAAAAAATAAGGGACTGGGGCCTAGTATTATGTCTGAAGAGTTCTGATGTTCAATAATGTTTGGTACTTTACTGTTTTCTTGTGTATGCTGAGGATTTACAAACTTACAGTGGCTTCTTTAAATATTAATAGTATACAATCAGATATGAAGAGAGTGTTAATTTACTCATTATTTGAATCTGGAGAGCAGGATATTGTGTTTTTTCAAGATACTCATTTACACACTAGAGTAGATATAGAACAGGTAACAACTGGGTGGAAATGTGGGGTTTACTTACTGGTCTTTAGGCAACGAACTGTGTAGTGGCATGGGAATCACTGTGAACAATCCAGCAGCCCAGTTGGCACAACTTATAAATGTTATCCCAGGACGTGTGTTGTTGTTGGATATTGTCGGCTGGTGTGGGATAGAAAAGGCATCAGATAAAAATGAGCAGCAATCTCATTGAAAGTTTATTCCAAAACAGAGGACTGGTAAGTGACAAAACAATAAACAAAACACACAAAGAATAAATCATCAGAGCCATAAATTCAATTCAAGAGCTAGAATTAGCTAACTCTGCTGGGGTGTTACTAGATCCACACCCTTTTACTCACTGACTAACTACCCTAGACAGACGCTTTATATAGCAATTTTAATCATGTGACAAGAAGACTCCACCTTTAGTATAATTAAATATGAACTATAAAAATAAAGAAGGTATTAATCTCATTTATATACAGGAAATATTATGTTTATAAGTTGCCCACATCAAGTTGATAGTTCAAATTTAAATAACAACCCTTTTATTAGTTTATTCTGTCCAGAAGAAAACTTAGAATGTCCACCCCTCCGACCAGCAGGAGAAAAGAAGAGAAATTTCGTCTGGCCGGCCCATAACAAGCTGCAATGGAAGGAGGGAGAGGAACTTGCAGATTGCACAGGTCTGGAACGAACTCCCTCCCTTTTATATACCTTTATACTTGTTTACTTACTCAAACTGTTAAAAAGGAGGGTTACATGCAGAGGGCTAAAAAAAAGGTATCCATTGTTAACAGGATTAATTTCCGTTTCTAAGAGTGAAAAGTCATTTGCGATAGTGCGAGCATACGTGCAGTAAAATTTACCGGAGCTCTGCACTATCGCTATGTGTTTTCCACATACCTTTTGATGTTCCTCACTGTTCTTTGTTTCAACTAAATAGAGGAACAGCTAAACAATCAGGAAGCACACAAAAGTTTACCTAGCGTCCCTTTTTAAACCCGCAGTAATGTGAACCTTTTCGGCGGTTCACCTGTTACTAAATAAGGGACTCAAATAAAAACTGAGCGTTAGATCGACATACTGCGGCTACCTTGATATATCGAAAATATGTCAAATTCAGAGCCAAAAACTTAAACTAGATTATAATATCCTTATATTAAAGGATATTGAGGTTCTATTTAAGGAGGTCCGGGAATAGCGTAAAAGTGACTATCTCACAGTATTTTAAGGGGGACTGGAGTGCACCAAACAAGTTATCAATGACAAGACAAAGAGTTTACAAAGTGGGTGGCCAACCCAACAAATGAGACACAACACATACACAACAACAAAAGACAAGATAGGGGAGGGTTGGTGCAGCCCAGAATAGCCTTAAACAGGCAAGATAGTAAAAATAACAGGGGGGGAGATAATTTTTCTCTATCACATTCCCCCCCACCCAAGACCAAACATTTCGAGTTTGGTTAGTGTTGAAATGGGAGAATAGAAAAAACTGTCTTCAGATCCTTTAAACAAAAGGATGGAACCATAGCCCACCCTCTCCAGGGCTCCACCTCGGGGTCCCATATGAATAACAAAGTAATTAATAATAATAAAAAAAATAATATTAAATATCTTAAGCAAATTGGATTCACTTTTCACTTAGTGACATTTATCTTTCTCTACCCCGAGGTCTGTCGACAGATAGGAAGGTCTCCAATACCATACCAAGATAAAAAATCAGCGTTACTATGGGATGAATCCTTTCTATATTTTATACTAAATCTATATGGTTGCATGGCGAGGTACCATCGCATTATGCGAGGGTTTTTATCTTTCATCACATGAAGCCAGCATAGGAGATTATGATCTATCCATAGTTCAAACTCTCTACCCCACAAATAGAAGTGTAAAGCTTCTATTGACCATTTTATGGCTAGACATTCTTTTTCGATAATGGAGTAATGTTTTTCCCTTTCGTGTAATTTCCGGTTTATGAACATTATGGGATGTTCTTCATCTTGTACCATCTGCATGAGTACAGCTCCTATACCATAATTAGAAGCGTCTGTTTGTAGTATAAATGGTTGAGAAAAGTCTGGAGTATGTAAAATAGGTGAGGAACATATTTTGGCCTTTAGATGACAGAATGCCTCCTCACAATCAGGTGTCCATTTTACTTTGTCTGGTTTGGATTTTTTGGTTAGATCTGTTAAAGGTCCAGCTATTGTAGAGCAGTTAGGTATAAAGCGTCTATAATACCCAATAAGGCCTAGAAATGGCCTAACATCCTTTTTTGTTATAGGACGGGGGCTATTGGCCACTGCCTCAACTTTAGAAATTTCTGGTTTTACTTTCCCATTTCCAATCTGGAACCCTAAATATTTTGTTTCCTGCATGGCCAGGGAGCATTTGGAAGGATTTACTGTCAACCCAGCTTCAGATAGGGCTGATAGTATTGCCTTCAGATGTTGTATATGTTCCTCCCATGAGTGACTGAATATCACCACATCATCTAGGTAAGCTGCGCTATATGTTGCATGTGGTTGTAAGATGTTGTCCATAACCCGTTGGAACGTAGCGGGGGCACCGTGTAGACCAAAAGGCATTATGGTAAAATGGTATAGGCCTATGGGTGCGTTGAATGCAGTTTTCTCTTTATCTTTTGGATCTAGGGGAATTTGCCAATACCCCTTAGTCAGGTCTAAAGTGCTGATGTATTGAGCCTTACCTAAATGATCTATGATATCATCTATTCGGGGCATCGGATAGCAATCAAATTTAGATACTGTGTTTAAACGTCTGAAATCAAGACAAAGTCTGATTCCTCCTTCCTTTTTTCCCACTATCACCATGGGAAAGTTCCACTCACTATGGGAGGGTTCAATAATTCCCAACTGGTGCATTTTCCTAATCTCCTGTATAACATCATTCCGTACTCTTTCAGGTATCCTGTAAGCTTTCTGTAGTATAGGTAAGGTGTCTGGGACCACGATATGATGAACAGCATCTTTAACTTTTCCCGGTGTTACTGTAAATAAGGTCTGGAAGGGTCGTAACACAGTCTGTAAAGTGGAAATCTGTTCAGCTGATAAATCTGGGTTGATTCATACTTCTGAAAGGTTACCCGTATTTTCTAACCTTTGATACACTAAATCTAATTTGGACTCAACAGTCTCTGGGTAAATGTAATTACAGATATGGGGAGTTCTTTCTACCCATGGTTTTAACACATTCACATGATATACCCACTATTTAACTTTCTTTTCTGGTAGTTCGACCACATAAGTTACTGGGCCCATACGTTTCATAATTTTGTATGGGCCTTGCCACTTCATAAGTAGTTTATTTTCAGAGAAAGGTAACAAAAGTAGAACTTTATCACCAGCCACAAATTCTTTATGTTTTGTTCCTTTATCATAGTACTCTTTTTGTTTTACTTGCTGTTGTAGGTTAGTCTGGTGGGCTTTTTTTACATATGTCATTAATCTCTGACGTAATTGTTGCCAATACTCTAAAGGTTGGGTCATGTGTTTACCTGTCTTGTCTTCCCATTCTTCCTTTATAATTTCTAAAGGGCCCCTTGGGTTATGACCGTATAGTAATTCGAACGGAGAAAACCCAGTAGATGCTTGCGGAACTTCTCTATAGGCAAACATCAGATAGGGAAGATATGTATCCCATTTATTACTTTCCTCTGATACATACTTTCTTAACATTTTTTTTAATGTTTGGTTGAACCGTTAGACTAACCCGTCAGTCTGAGGGTGATAGGATGTAGTGAAAATGGCTTCAATACCTAGTGCCTGGTACAAACGTTGTAACAATTTTGAACAAAAATTGGTACCCCTATCAGTCAAAATGGCTTTAGGAATTCCCATTTGGCTGAAAATCTTTACCAACTCCTCTGCTATTCTAGAAGCAGTAACTGTACGAAGGGGAATCGCCTCAGGATATTTTGTGGTGTAATCTACTACCACTAATATGAAGCGGTTCCCCTTTGTACTTTTAGGAAGTGGCCCTATAACATCCATCACTATCCTTTCAAACATGTTACTAACCAAAGGCATTGGTATGAGGGGCACTTTGTCTTTTCGTCCTACTGCTGCTACTTGTTGACATTCAGGACAGCTTTTACAATATTCTGTCACCTGCTCATGTATACCAGGCCAAAAGAACCTGTACAAAAGGCGTTTCAAGGTATGGTCCTTACCTAAATGGCCTGCCAAAGGTATATCATGGGAAATAGACAACAATTTTTGTCGGTACTGTACAGGTATCATCAATTGCTCAACTATCTCTCCAGTTTGTGAATTTGTACACACCTTATACAATAGATCGTTTTCAATTTTATAGTAGGGTTGATGAGGTTCAGTAGGAATTGTTAGCATTACCTGTGGAAAAAAAGGTGTCAGGGTTGCATCATTTTTTTGCATATTTACAAACTCTTTGTTAGGTAGTATGCATTTTCCAGACAATATATCCAGCCCAGTATCTCTCTTAGTCCATAGATATTTATCCTTTCTTTTTTGTAGTTTGCTCTTCCTGTCTTTACCAACAGTCCCAAATACATCATCCTCAAAAGAAAATAGGTGTCCCAACTACTTTTCTTGCTTCCTTTGTGCCCGAGTGGTAACAGCTCCGATGTTTGTAGTTAATAAAGAGTCAAAATAAGGGTAGTCATGTCCAATTATCACAGGAACTGGCAAAGAGGGTACTATGCCTATTTTCATTTTTAGTAATGTCCCATTTATCTGAATCTCCATTTCTTGTAATGGATACCAGTGAATGTCCCCATGTATACACTTGACCCCTGTGGTTGGCTCCCCCAGCTCTGGCTTTTCCACCAAGGAGGCATGAATCAGGGACTGCTTGCTGCCTGAGTCCACAAGTCCAGATACTACCACTCCTCCAATTTCCACAGTTGTTACATAATGCCCCCAGTTGGCAAGGACTACGTGAATTGATTCTACCCTCTTTTTTGGACAGAACCTAGCAATATGTCCTTTGGCTTTACACTCATGACATGTGATATCGTGGCTGTATCCTTTACTTGTCTTACTATATTCTTTACTTCCAGAAATACCACTAGACTGTATCACCAGGGTAGTACTGGTAGTAGGAGATCTTATTACAGCTGAAGGACTCCTAGGGTTTGTAAATGTCCTAGGACGTTGAGGCCTAGCAGTTAGATAATCCTCAGTGAGCTGCATAGCTGCCTCTGAGGTTTTGGGGCGGTGTTCCTTTACGCACAACTGTACATCTTGGGGCAAAACCAGAACAAACTGTTCCAAGATAATACTTTCCATAACTTGTACTACCATTCTTGTGTTAGGTTGTAACCATTTATGGCATAAGTCTTTTAAATGGGTGTATAGGTCTTGAGGGGTGTCAGCAGATTGAAATTTATATGCTCTAAAACATTGTCTATATGTTTCAGGACATATATTGTATCTTTTAAGGATGGCTTGCTTAATATGGTCATAATCATTAATATGTGCAATGTCTGTATGGCTATAAGCTAGTTGAGCTTTCCCAGTCAAATAGGGGGCCAACCTGACAACCCATTGATCTCTAGGCCATGCACAAGCAGTGGCTACCATCTCAAATGTCAGAAGATATGCTTCTGTATCATCAGAATCAGCCATTTTAACCAATTTTATGTCTTTTTGTCCTACCACAGGTGCTGGTGGTGGTCTTGTTGTGCCTAAAGTCTGTATGGCACGTAAGGTGTCGGTCCAGCTGGCCGCATTCTCTGCATGATCTCTCTCACTCTCTACATGATCTTTCTCCCTCTCTCTTTCCAGTTTTACTTGTTGCAGACACAGCCAGCGGAGCAGTTCATGGGGGTTTTCTGGGGGTCTTCCTGCTCAAATCCGGCTGCCTGAGTGCCCCTTTCAGTAGGTTTCACATCTTCCATCACCATGGTATCTCCTTCAGTTACTGCCTTAGCCACCTTCCTGCTTACTACTGGCTCCAGTCCAGTCAGTAAAGGCAAATCCAACGCTTGTACCATAGACCTTGTGGCTGGTGCAGTCCACTCTCCTGCCTTGTCTGGATGCATATGATCAGGATCTGATCTCAGATCCAACAGTAGGTCACTTCAAAACCCAAGATCCCACTTCTGACACCAAATGTCGGCTGGTGTGGGATAGAAAAGGCATCAGACAAAAATGAGCAGCAATCTCATTGAATGTTTATTCCAAAACAGTGGACTGGTAAGCAACAAAACAATAAACAAAATACACAAAGAATAAATCATCAGAGCCATAAATTCAATTCAAGAGCTAGAATTAGCTAACTCTGCTGGGGTGTTACTAGATCCACACCCTTTTACTCATTGACTAACTACCCTAGACAGACGCTTTATATAGCAATTTTAATCATGTGACAAGAAGACTCCACCTTTAGTATAATTAAATATGAACTATAAAAATAAAGAAGGTATTAATCTCATTTATATACAGGAAATATTATGTTTATAATTTGCCCACATCAAGTTGATAGTTCAAAATTAAATAACAACCCTTTTATTAGTTTATTCTGTCCAGAAGAAAACTTAGAAGGTCCACCCCCTCCGACCAGCAGGAGAAAAGAAGAGAAATTTCGGCCAGCCGCCCCATAACAAGCTGCAATGGAAGGAGGGAGAGGAACTAGCAGATTGCACAGGTCTGGAATGAACTCCCTCCCTTTTATATACCTTTATACTTGTTTACTTACTCAAACTGTTAAAAAGGAGGGTTACACGCAGAGGGCTAAAAAAAGGTATCCATTGTTAACAGGATTAATTTCCATTTTTACGAGTGAAAAGTCCTTCGCGATAGTGCAAGCATTCGTGCAGTAAAATTTACCAGAGCTCCGCACTATCGCTATATGTTTTCCACATACCTTTTGGTGTTCCTCACTGTTCTTTGTTTCAACTAAATAGAGGAACAGCTAAACAAGGAGGAGACACACAAACATTTACCTAGCATCCCTTTTTAAACCCGCAGTAATGTGAAACTTTGCGGCGGTTCACCTATTACTAAATAAGGGACTCAAATAAAAATCGAACGTTAGACCGACATACTGCGGCTACCTTGATATATCGAAAATATGTCAAATTCAGAGCCAAACACCTAAACTAGATTATAATATCCTTATATTAAAGGATATTGAGGTTCTATTTAAGGAGGTCCGGGAACAGCGTAAAAGTGACTATCTCACAGTATTTTAAGGGGGACTGGAGTGCACCAAACAAGTTATCAAAGACAAGACAAAGATTTTACAAAGTGGGTGGCCAACCCAACAAATGAGACACAGCACATACACAACAACAAAAGACAAGATAGGGGAGGGTTGGTGCAGCCCAGAATAGCCTTAAGCAGGCAAGATAGTAAAAATAACCGGGGGGGGGGATAATTTTTCTCTATCACAGATATGATAGTTAGTAATTTACATTGTCATTTTATTAATGCATATGCACCACAATTGAAATCTACTAGAACAGATGTCTTTAGGGCATTCCAACCATTTTTGTTTACATCTAGACACGTCTTTTTGGGGGGTGATTTTAATTGTAGAAGATATATAGAACTGATAGGGGGCTTAGAACACAGAAAATGTTTTGTGATGCTAATTGTCTTAATGATCTACTTTCACAGACAGGGCTGATTGATGTTCTGGCCCTCACAGGGACTCCCCAAAACACTTTCTTTTGTGGCACTCAAGCTATGAGGATTGATTTTTAGTTTTTGTCTGACTCTCTGAAGGTAGTTTCTTCAGAAACTATAACCGGTAGCTCCTTCTGACCATGCCATTATAGAAGTTACAGTTTCTAGTCATGATATTATGCACCGAGGACCAGGGTATTGGAGATTAAATTTAGAGCTCTTATCTCTCCCATCAGTGGATGAGGGCTTTATGGCTCTTTTAGAAGCTAGGAAGTCTGTTTTATGCCTCTGTGATACCCACAGGGACTGGTGGGGGGAGGGATTCTAAAATTGATATAAGGAGATACTTTCAAATTATAGGTAAAATTAATGGGAAACATAAATCTTACATATACCAGGAGTATAGAATGAAATTCTTAGACTTACACTTTCTAGCGGCTCAAGGTAATAAAGATGTACTTCTGGAATTAGATAATATGAGGAAACTGATGAATACGACTCAATATACTCGCTTTAAATCTTTAGATACAGAAGGTAGGTTTGATTCACAGAGAAGTAAAGCCTTTATGAATCCCTATCAATTTTGTGCATACCAAAGACAACAGAAATATATGGCTGGCATACTTGACAAGACAGGGAACTGGTGTACTGATAAAAAAAATATTATGCGTGCAATAGATGAGCATATATGTAAACTGTTTGGTCCGACAGATGTCTCAGTTGATGCACACCACTCTTGTTTGGCCCAGAGTACATTTCCTCAACTTTCTGCTCGGTATAAAGATATGCTAGTGGCTCAAATCACATCTTTTTAAGTTTCGGCTGTGCTTTCACAAACTAAAAAGGGTACTGCTCCAGGGAAGGATGGAATCCCATATGAATAATATAAAGCTACCTTTTAGGTTCTTTTAAAAGAATATACAGGGGTTCTGAATGAGATTTTGGATACCGGGATATTACCTGATAGTATGAATGAGAGTTTAGTGGTTTTTATGTATAAAAAAGGAAATCATGAAGACTTAGTAAACTGGCGTTCACTTACATTACTTTATACAGATTTTAAACTGTTGACTAAATTACTGAATAACAGATTGTTACTTAATGCAGACTTTTTACTTCATAAGGCACAGGCGTGTTCTATTCCTGGTAGGAAGATCACATATAGTCTTATTCTTCTCTGAGAAATAATGCACAGAGAGTCTACCGGGGAGCTTACAGGTCTACTTTTTAGTCTAGATCAGGTTAGGGCCTTTGATAATGTGAGTCATGTATACCTTTGGGATTGTTTGGAGCACTATGGAATACCATGTCTCTTTATTTGATGGATCAAAACTTGTTATGATAAGGCAACTGCTCAGGCATACTGTAATGGTTGGTTAGGACAGCGTTGTAAGATTCAGCTTGGGGTTCGGCAAGGTTGTCCATTGTGTGCACTTTTGTATCTCTTTACTATAGATCCATTAATCAGACAAATTCAACACACTACAGATATAAGGGGAATTTCCTTTTTGAGTACTGATCCAGAAATAAAATGTGTAGCTTATGTGGATGATATCTGTTTCGGTATGGCTGATTTGCCCTCTGCTAAGGCTTTAGGGTGAGTTTTACAGGATTTTATGGGGCATACAGGAGCACAAATTTATTATGGAAAATGTAATTGTGTCCTACTTTATGGTGCGGATGTACAAGCTACACATATAATAGGTATACCTGTTGTACGAGAAGTGTGCACTATTTTGGGGTTACTATTTGGAGCTGGGGATTTGGCTTCATTGAATTGGTCAGTAAAGCTTAAAGAGCTCAGACTAAAGTTTTATGGAATACTTGGAGGTTGTCTAAAATGAAGAGGGTACTCATGGTAAAAACTTTTTTGTTACCCATTTTCTTATATCTTAGTACAATGTTTAGCCTGCCACCACATCTGGAAACACAGATGTATAGTTGTTTCTTTTCCTGTATATGGGGCAGTAGGTTAAATCTGATAAAAAGATGCTTGTTATTGAGGGATAGGAAATGAGGAGGTTTGAAGATGGTACAACCTATTGTTTTCTTTTTTACAATGTTTGTTTATTCAAATTTACATCCCTTGGTAACCCTGTGTAATACACAATGGACACCTTGGGTTTTGGATTAATTGGGTAATGTCTTTACAGCCCGGCCTACACAGATGGCTATTTCTAAACAGATGCATATTGTGCAGTTACCCGATTCCTTGAGAATTTGTTTTGGGAAGATTAAATTAAGGAGCATAGCTAAAGAGCATATTTCCAACTTCAGCCAGAAAGGACAGTATAGCTTTTTAATCCAGAAATATTTTCATGTTTCAGCATATTATGATACCTATTCTCCCCAGCATCAGCTTTCGATAGGTAATATGCTGACCTCACCTCGCATTCCCCTTTTTAATTGGGATGTTTTATGGTTGTCTCTACATGGTAAATTAAATGTGAGAGGTAATCTTAAACATAAACAGATTACTGAACAAATTTGCCCCAGGGAGTCATGCCCTACCACAATTGAAACAATGGACCATTTGTTTCTTGATTGTCCCTTTATACAGAGATTCTGGCGGATTTTGAAAAATGGATGGCCTGCATCCCCATTTTTCCCTATGACGTTGGAAATTTTGTGTTTAGGTATTTTGCCATTCCTATGGACTAAGCATGATAAAATAACTATGTGGTTATTTTTGGTTTGTTTTATATTTTATATTTGGTATGCACACTGTAGATTAACAATCATATGTTCGTATGTTCGTAATCCAACAACTTCATTTTTCACCTGAGGAATTATTTAATATGATTGAGACTTTGATTAGTAATCTCAAAAGTCAAGACTCTGCTAAAATTTCAGCCTCCCTTTTCCACTCTAGATAGGGATCAGTTGATTGGCTCTTTGATGGCATGTGTTCTTTTGCTTAATTTATTTATTTTTTTTCCCATTTCTTTTCCTTTTTTGTTTCAGCATGGTCCTAGGTAGGATGAAGCGGTATTTATTTTTAGTATGATGCCCTTTAGTCGTGTATACTTTGTGTTGTTTTCCACTGAAATTTCCCTTACTCTATTTCTGGCAGTAAGAAGGAGAGGCCCACTGTTCTGATATACTTTATGTTCTCCTTATTATTTGTAAGTATCATAGCACAGGTATGACCCTTCTTCCTTTTATTTTCTTTGGGTTTTGTTGCATTTATGTATTACTGCATGTTGATATATTTATTTAACTTATTTTTTTAGTGTGGAGTAACACTATTCTGTCTGTATGTATTTTTGTAAGTGATACCAAAAAAAAAAATCCCTACACTTTTTTTTGGGGGGGGGGAGGTGACTGTTTTTGCATTATTATTTTTACATTGCTCTGATAATGTATGATTGTAATACTTACTTGTTATTATTTTCTATATGATTTATCTATTATTTTGTGTGACTTAACACTGTCTGTATTCATTTTGGTTTGCTGATTATGTTAATAAAAAATTCTCCTGCTCTTTTCGAGAAGCGCCATGGGATCTTTAACATCCACCTGAACTACAGTACCACCAGAACAGGCAGATGGGACCTCAGTTTAATGTCTCATCTGAAAGACGGCACCTCAGGAATATAGCACCCCCCTCATTCTGCACTACAGTGTCAGTATTGGGATATTAACCCAAGTGCCTGGTGTAAGAAGTGGTTTGTCTATGTGAACATGGAAGATTGTGGGTGAGAGCTTTTCACAGTCCTGTAATAGGGTCAGAGTTGGAAAACTGTAATGTTGTTTAGAGCAACCCTGCTGCAATAAAGCTTCCCCCATGGTGCCAAATTAGGAATATCCCAAGAATAAGGTAAAACCTAGAAATATACTAAATTTTATATTTACCTTTTCTTTCCAATATCTAAGTCTGCTGTGATTCACATTCTGCTCATTGGTATTTCTCTGTGCCTTGCTAGCTAGCTATTATTGGGGTGTTTTTCTTATTTTTATATTGTCTTTCCTTCTGTGCTCTGTGATCCTTCCCCCCAGAGGAATGTAACATACATAATGGCCTGCAGAGCTGACTGCCTTATCAGAAAGTTCCTGAATGCTGACTATAGAAAGGATGCATGTTAGTTTTTAATTTATGTTTTAATTTGCTGTCTTTGGGGAGATAGAAAAAATAGTCCTCGGACAGTTAATATTATGCTTTCCTGTCTGATATACAGCAGGAGTAGCATATAGCAGAAGGAAAGTCAGTAATCTCCCCCCCCCCCGCCAATGTTAAAAGAACATGTTTTCCAGAGTCTGAGTTGCTCCAAGGAGCGCCTTGTTTAAATAAATGATAGCAGCTTCCAATAGAGAGATTTGCTATTGTCCACAAAGCATGCATTTTTATTAAAATAAAACAGTTGGGAGCATTGAAATCCACTAAAAGTCACAAAGAAATATAAATTAAAAGAAAGGAGACATACTGTACATGGAAAGGAGCAGGCAATGCCTGTGTTTATCTATCTAAAAAAATGTGTATAAAAAGGTATTAAATCTTGTACAGCCCTGTTGAGCTCAAAAGAGGGAGTACTATATTGTACTTAATTAAACATAAAAGAACGAGCATTTGTCAGTGCCAAAAGTTCACTGCTGGTATTGCTGTTGTACATGCTTCCCATATTTTTCTGTGTATATTCCTCTGCCTTGCATTTTAAGGCATCACTCTCAACACAAATTTCTTATGTTCTTCCAGCACTGGTTTACTTCTTTAGAAAAACAAGCACTTGTCAATGCCAAATGTTTGCTTGCTGGTATTGGCATTGGTAGTGCAGGAGTTAGAGAGATGCATAATAGGAATGGCAGTGAGGTATTGAAGTAATACCAACCCCAACCCTCACTCAGTAGAGACTGACAGGCATTGGGGGTATGCATTTGGGTCATTGGCCATAACACTCATGCCATTCCACTTCATCCCACTCTGCAGACACTGACCGATGTTGCAGTGTGCCTTGAGGTCTTCAGCCCTTACGCCCACCCCATTCCATAAGGAAATAAGTTGACATGGGTGCAGTATAGGAAAATGCTGTGAATGATAAGGCTGAAGACCCCATGACACACCTCAATGCTTGTCAGTGGCTTCAGGGTGGGGTGGGGTGGAATGGGGTGAACATTACAGCCAACCACCCCAAGTCACACCTCTGACACCTCTCAGTCTGTACAGGGTGGGCCTTACGGTTGGAAACCCTAATGCCCTTGGTGTTTGTTGGTATTTTTGCTCCAGATTTTCTACATGGGCTTTTTGGGACCCCACCTCATGAACAATGGCAGTATCATTTCATTACTCAATCCCAAAAGATGATTTCTCACAGTGAGTGTGCCATTCGACGCCACAGGTGTGAAAACACATTTCAGGCAGGATGTGAAAAATGATAGCTGTACTGTTCATGTGGAAGTGTGAAGAAATGGCAAAGTTGAAAACCTGGAGTGAAATTATGAAAAAGTGGTGAAGTTATGAGTGTGCAAAGAAACTGTGCAATGCACGCTTGTAACGCAGTCATTTTTTGGAATGTTTGCACCAAATTTTTAACATGTCCTGTTTGACACCTCCCCTCATGAACTGTGTAACTGCAATTTTATTAATCTGTCCTGAATGTTGATTTAGTACAGCAACTGCACCATTCTGTGCCACAGGTGCAAAAATGACAGCTGCACTGTTCATAAGGGGGTGTGAAAAAATGGCAATGTTGAAAATTTGGAGTGGAAATCATATAAATTGGTGACATTATGAATGTGCATAGAAACTGCACAATGGACTCTTGTAATGCAGTCATTTTTGGGATTTTTTTCACCAAATTTGCAACAAGGGCTTTGTGGGACCCCACCTCATCGACAGTGGCACTGTTGTGTCATTAATTGGGCCCAAATGGTGATTCCGCTCAGCGACCACAAAATCACCCTTCGGGACTGAGAATGAAATGACAGTGACTGTGTTCATGAGGTGGCATCCCAAGAACCCCATGTTGAAAATTTGGGACCAAAACTCCTAAAAGTAGCTGAGATTGCAACCTAAGTTGAAACCATCCCATTGATTGCCATTATAGGGCTTACCATGATTTTCTTCAGTTTGTGGTCTGCTTTTGAAGAGTGCAGATGTGTTCCCGGTCCACAGAATATTGCTGCTTCTGACCTCCAGAGGTAACTATGGATGAGGGGGGTGCGGGGAGGTGGGGTGCACAGAGGGAGGGAGTGGGTTGGGGAAGGGGGGCCAGCAGGAACGACGAGGGATCGTTTCCTTATTTTTCAGGTTAAAAAAAAAAGATGTGGGTCTGTTTTCTTTTTTAAAGGTAAATTATTTATGGATTTCAGCACACTGGGATGGTCTCCCAGTGTGCCAGAGTACTGGAAGGGATCAATGCTGTCCCGGGGATTGGGCACCCTGAGGTTGGAGAATATAGGGGCTTGGGGGGCACATACAACATCAGGAGTTTGCATCACAGGTAGTTTTTGGCACACTGGGGTGGGCACACAGTGTGCACATTAGAGGGGAAGGGGGGATACATGCTGACACGGGGATTGAGCACCCCAACGTCAGCAGGTGGGGGAATCTGCTAGCACAATTGATCGTACTTAGAGTAAAAGTGCCTTTGGGCACTGAATACTATCAGCCCATACAGAGCTTAGGCTGTGGCCTGCTCCACATGGGTGGGAGAAAATAAGAAAATGGAGACAGTGGGATATGGAGGAGGCAGGCTAGGAAAGTGCCTCCTCCCACCTTTCAGGAAGGGACCGGTGGTCAGGCAAGAGGAGGGGGGCAGACACATCACAAAGCAAACAGCTGTTTGCTCTGTGGTGACCTGCAAATGAAAGGGAAAAATCTGCTGCATGATTGGTGTGGCTTTTTCTTTTCAAGTGCAGACCACGTCAGACAAAACAGCATCAGGACCAGCCTGGCTGATGATTGATGTGACACTGTCAAGCCCCTTGCAGAGCACTCTGCATTGGGCAGACAGTATCACACCCCTCAAAAGTCACTATCCCAAGGAGTTCACAGCACATGTGCAAACTTAAAAATGGCTACAGGTGCCCTTTATTTCCAGTCTGCAGCTGGTAGCAGAGGGAAAGTAGCTGTGAAGCCATGACAACATTATTGCTTTTTGCTAAAAACACTCAAAATAATGCAGAAAAAAGGTTTCTTAGCTGGGAGTTTATGGACAGAAATACACTGCAATAGAATCTGCATACCCAAGCTATGTTGTGTGAAACGGTGTGAATAAATTCCATTTAACACTGTGACTAAAATAAAGTTGCAGAACTCATCTTCCTATTTTAAGAACAAATATCAAATGTGCTCAATTCACTTGTTTGTTCTGGGCCTTCACATGTATAAAAACTTGGGATGGGGCTTTCAGCAACATTTCCTATGTAAACTAAAGTATTAGAAGTTTATTTTTCTTTCCTCCTTGAGCACGCAGGGCTGCTTTCCTGCAGTTCCTTTAGATGGGGCAGAAGTCATCATTCCTTAAAAGGAGCTGTGATTTCATAATGGAGAACTGGTCTGCTTGTAGGGAGGAACTTCCTGTCTGGAGTTGTTTTGGTATATATAGTAAGTTACTTTGCCTATTTTGTTATAAACAACAGGGAGCAAGAACTGTGTAAATATTTCTACCCGAGTTAGTATTTAAGGAACATGCTCGTATATATCTGTAAATATTTTTTTGTATAATATTTCTAACTGTTGGATTTAGAATGACAGGTCACATGACTGCTGGCTAGTATGAAAGACTACAAAGGGCTCAATGAGTCAGTTCAGCAGGAGTCCTATAAGTGACAGCACAGAGCTGTGAGTGCAGCCTGAGTCCTGAGAGAAACATAGAAGCACTAAGGTGTGTTCTGACAGGTGAACACTGGAATCCCCTGGTGGATTGTATTGTAAATAAAAAGCTGTGCCAGAATTACAATACAGCTAATCAGATGCAGGCTCTAGGCTTCCAGAAGTCCAGAAAAGAGACTCTATGAGTAAATAAACCACGTGGACTGAATCCTACTGCATCCTGACATAATTTGTTTGAAATTTTCATTAACTATGTTGCTGCAATTATCATAGTCCTTCCTCATGACTCACCTGCTTGCATACGGTGTCAGAGTTGGATTCCTGGACACTCTCTGACAGGGGAATGTGGCTGCTCTTATACTAGAAATACTTGTACTGAAGGAAGAGAGACATGCAGGAACTCACTAGAGCTAAAGGTCGAGACAGTTTGTTGATAAGATGACTGCGCATGTGGTATTGATTCAGGAAAAAGTATTATCAATGGTGAAGTTTTTGGTATCAAAATGAGACTAACCTAGATGAGGTGCTGTCTGACAGAATGATGCTGATGAGTCTAGACTAACTCCAAGCACAATCAGCGATGGCTCTAAACACACCAGTGGCTGGGACTCAAGCCAGTAGGGGTCATGAGGGAAGTGTCTGCACTCAAAACCCCTTCCCTCCAATGGACGCTGCTCAACACTGTCACTAGAGTTCAGAACCTAGTGCCTGCTCCAACCCCTGCCACTTGATGCACACATCAGGTGAGAGTGGGCATTTTACTTCAGAAAGGTGCCACCATTTGAACTTTTTGCATCTCCCGTAGCCCTAATTCTGCTTGCGACTGGAAATAATTCCACACACGCGCACGTACACACACATTGACACCAGTGACCATGACTCAAGCAATAGGGGTTATGAGTGGAATCTCTGCACTCAAACCTCATCCCCTTAAATGGGTGCCACTCACCCCAGTTAACAGACTTCAGTACCTTGTGTCTGGACTGCCCCCTGCCTCTCGATATGCCATTTGGGAGAGAATGGGTACTGTAGTTTGATTTGGAAAGACACCAACATTTTAACTTTTTGCATCTCCTGCAACCTCAACTTCAGGCATGATCAGCAGTGCCCCCACACACACCTGTGGCTAGGACTGAAGCCAGTACAGATC
Source organism: Neoceratodus forsteri (assembly GCA_016271365.2). NCBI lineage: Eukaryota > Metazoa > Chordata > Ceratodontiformes > Ceratodontidae > Neoceratodus > Neoceratodus forsteri. Next base: position 1,371,783,357 of record CM057450.1, on the reverse strand, counting down.
ATGTGGGGAATCTTTTCACTCAACCCTCCTCCCTTCTATTGGGCATCACTGACCCCTGCCAATGAACTTAAACACCTTACACCTGCACTGTCCCCTGCCTCTCAACCCACCAATCAGGTGAGCATCGATGATCTGCTTCAGAAAGGTGCTGCCATTTGAAATTTTTGTATCTCCTTACTCCAGGTGCAATCAGCAGTGACTCCACACACACCATCGACTGGGACTCAAGCCAGTACACTTTGTGAGGGGAATGTCTGCACTCACCCCCCCAATGGATGCTACTCACTCCTGTCAGAGGATTTCAGCACCTTGTGCCTACTCCGCCTAATGGATGCCACTTGCTCCTGCCACAGCATTTCAGCACCTAGGCCTGCATAGCCCCCTTCCTCTGGTCCTGACAATAAGATTTGAATGAGCAGTCAACTTTTCCCTAATTTGGTTTCACATACAAATGGTCCTCTGCACTGTGGTCCAGAACATGAAGGACCATAGCACAAAGGACATCATCCAGGAGTCTGCCAGGGAGTCAGTCTCAGGAGGAAGCTAAGGGCTGGCTACACTGTTTTTTAGGAGCCTTCAAACTGCTGCGAATTAAGGTACATCCAGTGAACATATACCTAAAAAGACTGTAATCACTTGACATAGATCTAGTGCTGTATAACTAATGACTGCTATTTTTTCATACAGTGCCTGGGTAATGTGAAGTTCATCACTGACAGGGTGTTGGAATTGCTAAGATGAATCGTTCTTGGTGACGAGCTCTCATATTTTGAATAGGATTTCCTTCAGAATATGACAGTTCTGGGCTTGGCACAAGCAATTGCTATTGAAACTCATCAACATGGGCATGCACTGGACCTGGAGTTCCACATGGGGTTTGAGGCAGAGAAGTAAGATTGATTGAATCAGCTGGTTAGATCATTTTATTTATTTAGTTTTTGTTGACTGGGTAAGTGCACTAGACAAATTCGGCCTATTTTCAGGCACAACCCTGGGAAGGGGGATACAGATAAATGCCATCTGACCTTGAACCAGATTAAGCTGCTGGTCGTATTTTTAGTGAATGGGGGGAAATTTGATCAGGGCACCGGGGAAATTCCCCTACTCATTCTGAGGGGGCACTGTTGCACTGCAGAAGGATTGAGATTCCCATTTTGATGGAGGTTGTGGAGGAGGGAGGTTCTGTCCCTGGAGCTCCGGAGCTCTTGGTAGAGCTGCCTACAGAAACAATTGGTGCTGAGACGCTTGTAACCCAAGATATTGCTCTGGAGTTAGGGGAGCAGAACCTTAAGTCAGTTGCTACTGATAAAGAGATCACTGAAGAAGAGAGACTGAATATAGAATTGGAAAAGAAGAAATTACATTTGTTGGAGTTAATTTCATTGGCTGAAAAAGATTATGGAATCTGTCAGACTCGTTTACAGGAGGAAAAAAAATGGAAGAGGTCCCTGGCAAGTCCTTTATTAACAGGGAATAAGAGATTACCTCTAAGTATGCCAGAGGACTCTTCTGAAAATAAGTTAAAGATGGTACAGGAATCGAATGTTTTACAGGACCACTCGATTGAAGATGTTGAGGTGACTGAGGAAACCTGGATAGCAGCTGATGTATTGAAATGGGCAGGTTGGATACAACAGAATGGAATCTGGATTCCGGATCCAAAGATTCCACTACCAGGAGTTACAGGACTCAAGACACAACAGCAACCGATGGGTATAGTGATTTCAATGGACCCCGCCGTTCAAGTAATTTCGGAAGCACAAAATCCTCCTATAGCGCACGTGCTGGGACTGAGAGAGGACACGGAAAATGAAACTACGACAGACACCATAGGCCTGTTGTCTGACATTCTGGAGAAAGGTTTGGGCCATTCCAGGGTGAGTAAACAACATTTGGTAACAGAATCTGTGCAAAGGGAAAGTCCTGGCCTTCTTTTAAGTGAAGATGCATTATCTAACCCACTATCAGAAGACATATTGGGGGACAAACATACTAACTTATCTGGAAATAAAACTTATGCTGGGTTGTTTCGACAATCAGCTACTGAAGCAAAACAAAGATTTTTAGTGCACTTCCATTATAGGGTCAAGGCGCCAGTGGTCCTGATAGGATTTGGGTTGGCAAAACTTTATTGTTGGACAATATGGGATTTTCACCTTCTGAGGTTTATGCCTTTATCCATGCTTCTGGGGATCACAGTTATGATATAAGTTTCTGCACTATGCAGCTGCTTGATAAATTTTGGAGATTATATTATGAGGTGAAGGACTTAGACATTTGATGGACTTTCTAGTAATTCCTGTGACAAAACCTAGGATCAAGACAATAACTGTACTCTTTCAGAATGAGGCAGTCAATGTTGCCAATTTTATTTATTGGTTAGAAAAAAGATGTACATTATTTGATAGTCCTAAACCAATTATTGATGAGAATGGTTTCTGGACTGGAGGATGAAATTTTAGGGTGTAACTGAACCATAATGAAGAGGGGATTCAGCACTTACATAGTTCTTTTTTTTTTTTAGGTAGAGACAGAGGAATTATTTTTTATGCTGGGCAACTGAAAAATTGCTATAAATGTGGTTCTCTTTCACATCTCAGTATTGATTGTGATAAAGTTAAATGCTATAATTGTAGGGTTTTTGATCATGTAGCAACAACATGTAATGCCACCTGTCTGTAATCTATGTGGAGACCCTGAACATTCATATGTTACTTGCCCCTGGGCTTCACATGATAAAGATGATGCCTCTGACCAGGAATATTTTCTAAACAAGGCTAAACACCCTTTTTTCAAACAATTTGGAGTAAGGACGATGGCTAGTTCCAGAGGTAGATGCCAGGGAAGGGGGGACTGGAGGTGTTGCTTCTGCTAGACCCATTATTACAGGACAAGGGTCCCCCTCTGCTCCTGTACAGCAAAACATCCCATACTCACTTGAGAAAGGTGCCTCGGTACTTCCAGAGATCGGGCCAGGGGATAAGGAAACCCTGTTTGTTATCCCCCGAGGTTCCCCAGTATGGTCCCAGGACATACTCTCTCAGGGTTCACCCTGTAGCATCCATCTTGAGGACTCTGACATAGAGATTCCTTTAGAGATTGTGGATCCGTCTGAGTTTTCTTCAGAATATGGGACATTCACAGTGGTTGATAAAAAGGGTGGAGGAAAGGGCTTAGACCCCACTTTCCCTCTTTCTTCAGTACCCCCGCCAAATAGATCCATTCCTTTTACTTCTTGGGAGGATCAAATGGAGCAGGAACAACCTATGGAGAAAGAAAATATGAATACTAGCCAGGTCCCCCAATAAAGGTAAGGGACGAGGTGTTGACTGCTCGACCAGTTCGATTACCCATTCATCAGAAGAGAGTGACAAGATCTAGTAGGAAACCTATAAAAACCCCTCCTTGAAGGCATGTCATTAAAGATTGCATGCCTGAATGTAAATAGCCTAAAGATGGGGAAAAAGCACCGTACAACATTTAGTATTTTGCAAAGTTTGAAGTACGATATTTATTTTTTGCAAGATTCAAGGTTGCATTTGAATAGAGATATTGTACAAGCTACTCAGGACTGGGGTTGTGGAGTTTCTTTTTGGTCCCCGGGAATGGACCCTTGTAGTAGTTTAGGGTTTTGTTTTTCTATGGTAGATGTGTTTGTACAATGTTTAGTGGATGTTGACCCAGGCCGGGAATGTGTATTAGATGTAGATTTTTAAGATTTGCAACTCCGCTTAGTGAATCTCTATAACCCACAATAAAAAGCTCTTCAGATTGAGTTACTGGGAAAAATACAACCTTTTTTATATACTAATCAACAGGTGATTTTTTTTGGTGGGGGGGGCTTTATTAATAAATTTCTTGGAGAAAAATATTTCTGGGAAACAGTATTGTGATAAATCCTTCTTGAAACTGTTGGTTTCCCAGGCAGACCTTAGAGATGTTCATAACCATAGCTCAAAGGGAATGAAACCGACCTCTTTAAAGGAAGACTTTCACTGAGAATTGATTTTATATTTGTGAAGAAATCTTTACAAATTACAACTGCTACAGTAGTACCAATTGAGACATCAGATCATTGTTTAATTGGGGTTATATTCGAATCTCCCCAAACGGGTGGTGGAACCAGGAATGTGGCGGTTAAATACCTCTATGTTAACAGATATTTCAGTATTAGAGGAGTTGCATACCATAGTACAAGACAAAGTAACTAGTTTGTTCCTATATGATACTGTAGGCTTATGGTGGACTGATTTTTAAGGAATGTTTAGTTCATTTTTTTCAAACTACCGGTACTTACAAGGTGCGAGCAAGCAGGACTTATATATGGCTTTGAGAACAGATTTGGGGGTTTTATTAACTAAACAAGCTATGGACAAAGCTGATTTAAGTACTCAAATTACCCATATTAGACAGGAAATGGGGGAATACCAGTATTCAAGAATCACTTCATTACAGAAAGAGCAGCGATTTGGTACAGAGGGAAAAACTGAGCATGTGAATCCATTTTTAGCCTGCCAAAAGAGACAGGAGCAACGTTGTTTTATGTCTTTAATAGACTCTGATGGAGTAGGACATACAGACAACTTGGGTATCATGAATACCGTTCAAAAGTATGTGAACACAGTTTTTGGTTCATCTTTAGAATCACATAGTCAAATGTCTTCTATTTTGAGTATGGCTCAACTTCCTCATCTTTTGCAATCATGTAATAGGTCACTTGTGAAAACATTCTCTACACAAGAGTTGAACAGAGTAATTTCATCTCTTCATACATATATTTCCCTGGTTCAGATGGCTTGTCCAGTGAACTGTATAAAATTTTATGGACGATGATACCAAAGGTTCTATTGAAATTATATAATCACTTTTTGACAGACCATATTCCCCCCACATGTATGAAGGATTATTGGTATTTTTATTTAAACCTGGAAACCAGGCTGATATTCCAAATTGAAGACCTCTGACTTTATTGAATACCGATTTGAAAATGTTTGCAAAATTATTAGGTAATAGGTTGTCTGAGGTCATGGAGAATTTAATTAGCCCAATGCAATTTTGTGCAGTTCAAGGGAGGCGTATTATTGATGTTTTGTTGTTATTAAGAGAACTTACGGCACAAGGTGGGTTGGCTAACAGGAATGAGGAAATTACTGGATATCTTGTAAGTTTGGACCCGGCAAAAGCATTTGATGCAGTATCGCATTCATATTTGTGGTCTTGTTTGGCAGCATTTGGCATTCCTATGGAATTTATAGGATGGGTACAATTATGTTATGCTATAGCCTATATTGTACCTTATGAGAATGGTTGGAGAGGTATTCCCCCAATTAGTGTGTAGAGGGGCGAGACAAGGGTGCCCTCTTAGCCCCTTATTATATGTTTTTGAACTTGACCCATTGTTGAGGATTTTGCAGAGTTCTCCGTTGATTAAAGGGATGTCTCAGAGTATGGAAGTAAACTGTAAGGTCCTAGCCTATGCAAATGATATGTGTTTAATCCTACAGGATGATATTTCTTTTGGAGTGGTGTGTGAGTTTTTTTTTGCAGTTAGATTCTTTTTTTTGTTACAGAGACAGGGCATATATCACAGTGCATATATCAGCGATACATTTCATACAGATTTTACATACTGTATCATAGTAAAATATTCATAGTGCATTTACAATACATTTGAAGGAAGTGGATGAAATCACAGTCATGACATGGGACTGGGTTGTTACTCACAATGTGGGGTGCTGGGGAGGAAGGGGGCTTATTCACCATACCAGTTATCACCAGTGAGTGGGAAGAAGTAAGACTGGGAACACTCAAGGTGGTTTTAACAAATCTTTACCCAAAGGGTTTACGAAATGTGATGGCACATTTTGAAGGTAATGTATAAATGGATCCCATTTATTCAGGAAGGCACGTAGGGTTGCTGCAGCCAAGTGAGTTAGCTTGGAGAAAATGGTCAAATTAGCCATGGCTATTAACCAAGCCATGAGAGAGGGTACATCTGTAGTCCTCCATCTACATAGAAGTAGCTGTTTAGCCTCCACTGAGGCTTGTATAAGCCAGAACAAGTAGGGGTAAGATGGTCTGAATTCAGTGGACGGGATCCCCAAGATCCAAAAACTAGGAGAGGTAGGAACCTTTTGCCCCAATACATTGGAACAACATGTAAGTATTTCCGACCAGAAAGGATGGATGGGATCACATTGCCACAGTATATGGAGTAAGTCTGCTCCATTCGCATTACATCTCCAGCACCTATCGTTCGTAAGTAAATTCATTTTCTTTAGTACTACTGGAGTACGGTACCAGAGGTGTCTTATCTTATTTTGGAAAAGAAGCTTCAGGGGTCCCAACAAGCTTTTTTTTGCTAATAACCAGCCCCTTTGCCAGGCTTCCTCAGTGATGGGAAGATTTAACATATGCTGTCACCTAGTTTTGGCAGGTAGGGATGGGTCTGTTATAGCACCCCTCATATACCCATAAATATGGCCTGCCAGGCCTTTCTGTGATTGTAGCCAGCCATCTATAGGCAGCTTGTTTTGTTTGGCTCTGCTCTTGCCTTGGCACATCATGCACCCGCAGCCTCTTTTCAGTCCAGATGAATAAACATGTCTCAATTGAAGTTATCTCCAAAAATCACTTGGACCCAAATTAAATCTCTCTTTCAGACAGGTAAAACTATCTATGGTATGGACATCCTCCATTAGTAGAGTGTTGATCTGCTTCCCCTTCCAGCACTCCCAGTTCAGGGGTTTATGATCAATGGTCCAACCTGGGTTGTTCCATAAAGGGAGGTATTTCCCTAGATTCAAACAGAAGTTACTTATGGCCCCAACTTGATACCAGGCCTTATGAGCTGCTCTTACTGTGAGACAAAACTGAAAATTAGAAGGAAGGGAATTGCCCATATATCCAATCAGATGGCACCCTTGCAGGGCCATCTTCTCTATTGCTTCCGAAGCTGGTAATTCAGAGTTGTTTCTCCGAAGCAGTCTGCATGTGGCTGCAGCTGAAAACACATATGTGTAATGTTGAAAGTGTGGAAGGCACCACCCACCCTTGCTCCATGGAGCATGAAGTTTGGCTGTACTATACCGCGGGTTTTATTTTCCCATATAAATGCCCATATTAAACTATCCAGTAATTGAACCCATTTCTTGGGGATCTAAATTGGAAGGTGGGATAGTATGTAAAATACCCTTGGCGCAATCATCATTTTAATTGCCACCACTTTCCCGGGGAGAGAGAGTTTTAACTGTTTCCACCTTTGAGTTTCTACCTTGAGGCTACCAATCAGTGGAGAAAGGCTAGTCTCCAGAAGGGAGGATACATTAGCATTTACCCTAATACCCAGATACTTAATTACTGCCTTGGCCCTGACCAAACCCACCGCTGAGATATCTTCAGATGAAAGCTGCTTATTCAGGGGGAGGACTTCTGTTTTACCCTGATTAATCCTAAGGCCTGAGATGCTAGCAAAGGATTGGAGTAACTTCACAATATATTCAGCACTGCATTGAAAATCGTCAGTTAGAATGAGACAATCATCAGCGTATAACAGCGCCTGATATGACTCAGAGCCTACTCGTATACCTTTAATATTTGGATGCTGTCTCAAAGCACTAGCCAGGGCCTCTATGACCAGCATAAATAGTTTGAATGGTGCAAAGAGTGTGTTATTAGTAAGTAGTCTGGCCATAGGAGACGTGTACAGTGTTTTGACCCAGCCCTTGAATACATCCCCAAAGTTGTAGTGCAGCAACATCCTGTGGAGAAAATCCCACTCTACTTGAATTGAAGACCTTCTCAAAATCTACTGAAATAGCAGCTGCTGGAGCTGGGGCCATCGCTGCATTCTGTATAAGGGAAATTAAGGATCTAATGTGATCTGAACTGGCACGGCCCTTCACAAAGCCCACTTGGGAGGTGTGGATCAAACAGGGGAGGATTTTCTCCAATCTAGCTGCTAGTACCTTAGCTAGTATGTTGGTGTCTGCAATAATCAACAAAATGGGCCTATAGCTTGTAGGTAGGGTGTGGTTCTTACCTTCTTTAGGAAGGACTGTGATGATCGCCTCCCTAAGGGTGGTGAGGAGAATCCCCTGATCCCAAGCTTCTTGTAACATATCCCTTAGTGGATGAGATACTATCTCTGGTATTACCTTATAAAAATCAATAGAGAACCCATCTCCCCCTGGGGCTTTTTTTGGGGGCCATTTTATTAATTGCCTCTTTTATTTCTTGAATCTCCAAGGGCCTCACTAGAAGGTCTCTTTGGGCTTCTGTGAGTCTAGGAAGTCGTGTACCTGCCATGAACTCCTCAAATTTGGACTCGTCCCAGGTAGTGTGGGAGCTGTACAAGGTTTTGTAGAAAGATAGCATGATTTGGTTAATGACCTCTGGTTTACTATGTTTTACCCCCTTATTGTCCCTTATTTGGACTATAAGCCTCTCAGCTTCTTGTTTTTTAGCCGGAAGGCTAGGAGTTTCCCAGCTTTTTCTCCCCTGCCCAGTATTTGTGTTTTAATCTTAGAATTTGTAATTCCACTTTTCTGGATGCAAGCATGTTTAATTTCATTTGTAGGGCCAGGAGGTCATGCAGCAGATCAGGGTTCTGGAGTTTAGTAGGGTCCTTCTGGTATAGACCTTCTTTCTCTCCCAATACCCTCTCTAGTTCCTTAGCCTCATTTTCTTTCTGCTTCCTACAGTAGGCAGCATAACTAATAATGCGACCTCTAAACGTGACTTTAAAAGCCTCCCAGAAGGCTGCTGCAGTTGCAGACCCATGCGGGTTGTCAGAGAAAAAGGTTTTAACCTCCCCTTTAAGACACTCTTTGAAGTCTGTCTCCTGCAACAATAGGGGGTCTAACCTCCAACTGACTGACCTAGTGTGGGGAGCAAAAGGACCCAAGGCTATTGTTAAAGGGGCGTGGTCTGAAATGTATAAAGGGGCAATTGTAACATCAAGTACCTTATTTATAATGTTCTGATACATAAACCAATAGTCTAATCTACTAGCAACTTGTTTGGCCTCAGAGAAATAGGTATAGTCCCTCTCAACTGGGTGGGCTACTCTCTATATGTCTTGCAGCTTGTGCAGGGATAACATATCCTTTAAAAACCTAATGGATCAGGGGTGTGCATCTGGCTTGAAGTTGGATCTGTCCAGGAGAGAATCCATAGTTAAGTTAAAATCCCCTCCTAGGAGAATGTCATCCTCCCCCTGCCAACAACTCCAACAGCTCTTGTGAGAGTTTATGAAAAAAATCGGGGGTGTCCTCATTTGGAGCATAAATGTTAGCTAAAACTATATTTCCTGTGGGGGTGCCTACTTTGGCTAATACCTGTCTCCCTCCTTTGTCAGCTCTTTGTTCTTGCACAGACCATTTTAAGTTTTTATGACACAGTAGGCAACCCCTCCTTTGGTATTGTTAGCCACTATATGAACCTCCCATCCCACCAATTCCTGCCTTAGTTTTTGCCCTTCCATATGATTTAGCTTAGTTTCCTGTAAGACGGCAATCTGAGTTCTCAGGGATTTAAGTCTGGCAAGTACTTTCTTGTATTTAATGCATGAGTTCGGGCCCCTCACATTCCATAAGGTAGCCGTTACCATATCTTTACCTGCCATGAGTAGTAACAGTCAAAAATGCTCGAGAGCCCCACCTAATTACCAGGAAACTAAGAAGTCTGTATGTAGGAAGCTTGGCCTTCAAAATAACCCCTAATCCCTTCCCATGTGTGCCCTCTGTATTTCTGCAATCCCCACATACACTGTGAAACAATTCGTTTAATGCCCTTCTAGTCCCTATAACAACTTTTTTTTGTACCTTTCCATTCCACCCTCCTTGTACTAAACCATCGCCTAAAAGGCTTTCCTTACATGATCTGACCATTGCATATGAATATGGTCCATGATCAAGAGAGCCCCTCCAGAGCGCAGGGCCTGGTAATTTACCAGAAACCTCTAAGTTTGCAAACATCCTGTGGTGTGACCTCTACTCCAACTTGCCCCGAATAGGGCCCTGTGAACCCCCCTCAAAACTCACCATGCGGGGAGTACCAGGTTATAAAGCAGCAAATCATGGAGCATAAAATTGACACCCTTAAACCATGCTTGAACCAACAATAAGATCCAGATCAGTTCCCCCTTTTAACCACTAGATGGGGAGGCACTCTCTCTAACTGAGTGAACCCAGTATTTGTTGTGCAGATCTAAAAGGAAAAAAAAATAATAAAAGGCTTTGCGCAAATTCTCTGATGTAGTTAGAAAACACCTAACTTGGTTCACCCAAATAACATGACCCATATTAGGCCTTAGGCCATCCGGCAAAGAAAGCAGGGCAAGCTCCAAAATACTGCCTCCTTGCCATAACCAGCCAAACATAAAGACCCTACTCGGGTGCCAGCCAAACAAGGAGGACTATCCCCTATATGTTAACTGGCAAGAGGGAAGGATGGGGAGAGTAACTCAACCCCTCCATAGCCCTTCACAGCCCAGCAAGCTGGACAGATAAAGTAAGGTTGGAACCCCTCAGTCATCTTGGCCACTGTTGCTCGGCCTACAGATCCCCCTCGCATTCAGCCCAGTCCGTGCACTGTGGGGCCTAGTCCTTAAGCAGACTCTGATCCATGAGATCTTCTGGAGACAGACAGTCTGAATTCTTTAAGTCCAGGGCATGCAGCACAAGGTGCCTTAGAGGTTCATATCTACTGGACAGCTTAATAGGTGTAATGGCTGGGGAAATCGTGCTGTCATCTGAGAGGATTTGCAGTCTCTGCCTGCTCCTACATCTGTTCTTCCTGACTGATGACTTTCTGCTTGGTGTATCCCTCCCAGGCTTCCTCGATCGTCCCCGCTGAGTTCTCTGCCAGGCTCCCCTGGCTCTGTATCCTTCTGCTCAGAACTGGTTGCTATCACCATAAAAATCGGGGAGTTCTCCCTGTGCGATTTGCTTGTGCTACTAGAAGGTTGTGGGGATTTGGTCATGTCACTGCTCAATATCTGTATGTTGTGCAGAAAGTGTTCCACATCTCCAGGGCTGCTAAACATATGACAGACCCCACTGTATTGGATTCAGAGCTGCGCTGGGTATCTGAGCGAGGTGGGAATACTCATCTTGTATAGTTGCTGTTTCACCTCTGCGTATGCTCTTCTCCACCTAGCTAGCTCCTGAGAAAAATCCTGGTAAAGCTGGATGGTGCAACCTTGCCACGTTAGGGACTTTAGTTCTCTTGCTAGGCAGAGATATCTCTCCTTTACCGGGTAATGAAGAAATTTGCACAATATTGGATGAGGGCGCTCACCAGGTCTGGGTTTGGGTGCAAGTGTATGGTGGGTTCATTCAGTCTCTGGTGGGGTCTCGAGCTCCAGCCCTAGCATCACTGGCAGTGCATCCTCCAAAAAGGATATCATGTCCTTGCCCTCCATTCCTTCTGGAATTCCCACTGTTCTGATGTTCCACCTTTGAGCTCCATTTTCCAAATCATCCACTTTGGAGAGTAAGTACTGAATCTGGCCATGATTGGATTTGCACAAAACCAAGATTTTGAGCCTTAAAGGTTTCCCTAGTGAGAAGGTTAATTTTGGGGAGTTTCTTGTTGCATAGGAATCATGTAAAATTTGGGGAATCTATCTGGGGAGTGGAGACATGGATCTCTTCAACTGGGAATGAGCCTTGAGCATAGCAACTGATAAGATAGCAGTCTGGTCTAGATGGAAAGTGGCAAAACAAAAGAGGGTTTATTATAATAAAAAATCATTTACTTCTAATTTTTTTTATATATTAGTATTTTTTTTTCTTTACCACAAAAATTAGAGACAAAATTGTTGAGGTTTATTTTTGGATGCTTTTGGGGTAGTAGATTAAACCCCATTAGAGTGCCACCCTATATTTAAGTATCAAAGAAGGGGGGATGATAAATCCAGTTTTATTTTTTTTAACTATTTTTTTGTACCATAATTTGGTTCCTTTGATAAAACAGGAAGACATGTTGTAGAATAGCTGGGGTCTCCTGGTATTGGCAGGAGTGTTAAAGGAATGGAAAGATGCTATGTTTTTTACATAAAAACAAAAGAAGTCCTAAGTTGATACAATGTTGGGTAGAAGTTTTTGATAAAATTTAATTATGGAAAATTGGGCATAATCAAGTTCAGCAAATTTGTAGGAAAGTTTTGTATGAGGAATTGATGAAACAAAGTTTTTGTGATAGCCCTTTTTCAGCTTTTTCGGTCTTACAACAAAATCAGATTTTGGAGTACATTAGGAATGTTAGAATCCCACTATATCTGGGATACAGCATGGCTAGGGCTACACTATAAGATCAATGTCAAGAATAATCAAAAACATAAAGCATTAGTACATGAGAGATATTGTCCTAGGTCTGAATGCGTGGCGAAGTTAGAAACTATGAATCAATTATATTTTCATTGCTCATATGCAGTACGGTTTTGGGATGTGCTAAAAAATTGATGGAAATGTTGGTCTGATATACCTCCAACACCGGAAGCATTATATCACGGTATTTTCTCTTTAAATGTGACAGGAGATTGTGTAAGTACATTGCGAGTGGTACATTTATATTTGTTGTATTGGAAATGGATACGTAGATGTCGGTTAGTGTTACAACAGCAAGGAATTTTGGTATCTGATTTAGTTCATATGATAATAACTGACTTGAAGAATTTGCAGGCTAGTGAACATAGAACAGTTTCAAAACCTAAATGGGTAGCCTTCTGGGGAAAGTTTGACTTCATATGAATAGGTACAATTTTGGGACAAACTTACAATATTAAGTAGGAGATGGGTTGTTCACATTTATTTTTTCTGATTGTAAAAAGTAAGGCGGTTTTATAGATATTTAGCTGTAATTTTGATATGCTCCCCTTACTCTGTTAGTGGGATGGGGAAGGGGGTTTGGTTATAATGGTTTTATTATAATCGGGGTTATGGTATGGATCAATAAGTATCTATGTTTCTTACTCCTCCCTTTAATGTGTATGAGGTAAATGCTAAATATAAAGCTATTATTTGAGTTAGAATATTTATTTTGACTGTATCTTAGGATGTAGGAATGTAATAAGTGATGTTTTTATTGTACTATGTGTATTATTTTTCTGTGAATTAACACTACTTTGTCTAATGTTGATGTGTGGTTTATAATAAACATTCCCATATTAGTTTCATGGGAAGGGGAAGGGGGTTTGGTTGTATTGCTTTTTTTGTGGGGTTATTGTAGGAAATAATATTTATATATGTTTTGATTTTCTCTTTTTTATGATTTGTATGATGCAATAATGATTTGTATATATTTTGTTTTGATTTCAATAAAAATTCCCCTACTAGTTGGTAGGGGGCGACTTTGTCGGTCTGCTGTCTAAGATGACCGACATCCAAGATGGCGGAGCAGGAGGGAGCTCTATACCTCCTGAGCAAAATTCTCTAGCTGGAAATTTGAATCTTGACCTACCTACAGCTATACCCTTGGAGTCTACACTACTTGATATTATTTCTCATGAACCCAGAAGACTGCAATCTGCAGGAAGCAATACTGAAGGTACCACTTTAAAAGCATCACCAGACAATTGTCAAAAGGGCCTGCCTCAGGTTTCACAGTTCCTAGTTTCTGATGCTCCGAATACCTCTACAGACACAGAAAGTTATTTGCGGCGAAGCCTATATTCTGCCCACAAGGACTTTTTCATTGGTCTCATACAGTCTGACTCGCAGTTTTCCTCACAGACTTTTGCATCTATTCACCCTGCAGCAGTCACTTCAGTTTTGACTCCCAGCACCTCTAGCACCACGAATATTGCATCAGCAGCTCCTCTCCCTTTGCATCTTAGAGACACTCATCGTACCAAGGAGGACATCGAGTGCATTTGGTCACCTGTGGCAGTGCTCCGTGCTACCGGCTGGCAACAAACTTCAGAAGAAGCTCCCTGGACTTCCCTGAGGGCTGTTTCAGCCCAGGAAAATTATTTCTGAGGCACAAAATGATCTCTGTGAATCAGAAGCCATATCTATATCATCAGGAAATGCTTTGGAGATGGTACTTTCTCCAGACATTACTGCAAGCACATAATCTGTCTCCCGGTCAACGCCTGACATCACAGACACCAACATGGGCCCCACTCAGCTACACGCAAATCTACCATATTCTCCTCAACTTCTGGCTCAGTTTCTGTAATTGCAACTGAGCCACCTGGCCTACAGTCTGCAGGTGAGAACAGGACCTCAACTTCATTCAAGCTTAGTGACCTTTTCACAAACATGGGAGAACAAGAACAGCGAAAAAATGCTGTACACCTGAAGTTTATGGGGGACATTGCTACCAGCCCTGACAGAAGAATTGTATTACATAGCATGTTGCAGGACTCTTTAGGGATAGGGTCACCTGAACTTTTTGTCTTCATTCACATGCATGGAGAATCAGTGTATGGCTTAAATTTGAAGACTGTTTTGAGATAAATATGAGCATGTCAAACATCTGTCACTCTGGGTGCCCTTTATGGTAATTCCCTTATGAAACCAGCTGTGAAATTATTACTTTGCTGTTTCAAAGTGAGGGGGTGAGCATAGCAGACATCCAGTACTGGCTCAAGCAGTGCTGCAATATACTAGAGGCCCCTCGACGTAATTTGGATGAGAACCTAGTATGGACTGGGGGATAGAAAATAAAGGTACAACTTAAAAATACAGACAAAGGCATATCTAATTTACCAGGGAGTTTTTATATAGGCAGGGAATGTGGTTTATGATTTTATCCTGGACAGCCTCGAACTTATCATAAGTGTGGTGCTTGTACCCGCCTGAGCAGCACTTGTGACAAGCCGAGATGCACTTTGTGCTTATCTTATGGACATGTGAGTCTGGGTTGCCCAAACCCTCTTTACTGCAGTCTGTGTGATGAGCTGGGGCACTCTTATCACCAGTGTCCTTGGGTGGGCCATAATAGGCTAGATCACCCTCCCCCAAGACCAGATTACTTTCATTACAGATTCCCAGACTCAGGTCTTATGTCACAGAGAGGCCCCTGCCCCTGCCGCTCCAACACTGACACAAGAACCTCCTCTCCCACTAGGGTTGGAACCTATGGAAGAACAAGGGGGTTATTTCAACATCTCCTGGCACCCCCACAGCAACAGTTCCCATCTCTGAATCAGTCCCCCTTAGTACCCAGGTTACCATGCCCTCCCCAAAGATATGGAAAAATTTGTGGTTGTCCCCCCCTCCAAATAGGGTAAAGGTAAAAGGCTGAAGTTTCTACTCCCAGCAGAATGATTAACACAAGGAATAAATTCCAGCCTTTGGCCAAGAGACAGCAATGGGGAGGTACGGAGGGGGAAGACTAAGATTCGGATTCTTCTTTAGTTTCTTCCTTCCGTATGGTTTTTTAATCCAATTCCCAGCTTGAACTCCCCACCTCGGCAGATGAAGGAAAAACTCAGGCTAAAGTCACTTGACGTTAGGTCTACCAGAATGGTACTGTACTTTCTGGAATGCACTTACTTTCTGGGAATGCACTATCACCAAGTACTTCATTGCTACACCCTAAACGTATGCAGCTTTTAATCTTATAGGAATCAAATCTCAACAATACAGTAGCTTTCTGACTTAGGCCATGACATCTATTTCCTACAGGATACCCATTTGAAGTCCTTTTGTGAGCTTTCCCTTATTAAAACACGATGGTACCAGGGTCCATCTTATTGGTCATATGGAGAGGAAAGATGTGATGGCCTGGGCACTTAGTTTGGAAACTTTAATTTTCAAATTTCCCAGATGGTAGACAGAATACTGGGGCATGCCATACTTATAGACTGCACACATCAACAACACAAGCTCAGGCTTATTAATGTATATGCCCCCCAGGGTATTGCTGCCTGAATGGATTTATTCCACAAAATACACCCATACTTGTATTCCAATCAGCAGATTTTCATGGGAGGAGATTTTAACTATGGTTTCACCCTATCTGATCAGGGAGGCTCCACCCAAAAACTTTTTGCAGACTCAATTGCGCTGAATAAAATTATTCAGGCTGCATCCCTTATAGATGGACATAACACGGTCCATTGTCCAGGCACTATAACATACCAAAGAGACCCATATGTGACCAAGATTGATTTTCTTTTTACTTCACATAATATTTTGGTCATGCAAGCCAGCACTATACCCTGTGAGACTTCAGACCATCTAGGGATCTCTCTGGTTTGCTCCCACACGGGGAAACCCTTTCCTGGTAAACCTCACTCTAGGTGGAAATTGAATAGTTCCTTGCTGACAGACCCAGCCATTTCGATGCAATTTATAGATTTTCTCAGGGCCCGGCTATCGGTACTGGAGGCATATCTTTCCCCTCTGCAATGGTGGGAAGATACTAAGAATGATAACAAGTCTTTCCTCCTGTATACTGGCAGGAGGAGAACACTAAATTCATATCTTCGATACCTCACTCTCAGACAAAAGCTACAACAGGTCATATCTCTTTTTTTCCATGTCCCAGACAGATTATTCTCATACCATAAAATCCATAAAGGAAGAAATGGAACAATTTCAATATAATCAAGCACATCCTTTACAAATGGAGGCTCAACATGGGATGCAAGGTTCTAAACCCTCCTTAGACATGTATCAGAGTTGCACTGACAGGGTACATGCAACCCATATAGAGGAGCTTTGTGATCCTGCTTCTAACACTCCCCAAAATTTCTTATCAGACATAAAGCATATTGCTGGCTCTTATCTGACCACCATGTTTGGCACCAAAGCTCCTGTTAAAAGTATTACTAATTTTCTCTCAGGTACTTCTATTCCTTAGTTGCACTACAACATCTTATAAAACCCATATCATTAGAGGAAAACCAGCAGGCTATAAAACACTAAAACAAGTGTACTTCTCCCGGATCAGACAGCCTTACTGCTGAATTATATATACAATTTATGACCTTTTGGCCCCTTTCATAACATTAATATACAACACAATTATTAGCACTAACTCTACCCCTAAAGGATTTTCTGATGCCATCATAATTTTATTATTCAAGAAAGGGAACAGAGGTGATATACGGAACTGGAGACCACTGAGTCTGCTAAACATAGACTACAACATTTTCACTTCTATTTTGCTCAATAGGTTGATCCCTGTTACTGCCCAACTTATTTCTGAGGTACAGACTTGTGCCCTCCCTGGCAGATCAATCTTTTCTAACCTATCCTTCATTCGAGACATTATTTCGAATACTACCCCCTCTTTTCCAACGCTACTAATTTCCTTGGATCAAGAAAAGGCTTTTGGCCGGCTTAGCCATGTTTATTTATTCCAGGTTCTTGCACACTACCAAGTTCCCCAGCAATTCATCTCTTGGCTTGTGCTCTTATGCAACACTGCCTTGATAGAACCCCATTTAAATGGTTCCCCATGTTCCCCCTTTTAGGTCTTTGAGGCATGAGATGGGGATGCCCCTTAAGTCCTCGCTTATATATTTTCCAGTTGGACCCCATATTATGAAGCCTAGGGTTGCACTCATCCTTAGCTAGAATATCCTTCCACACTGGTGAACCTCTCCTTCTAGTATGTGCATATGCTGACAATTTGTGTATTTACACTAGCCCCTCTCTTCAGGGGGAAGTACTTCCCCCTATCTTTAATGCTTTTGAAATGGCATCAGGCTCTAAAATAAACATCATGAAAAGTAAAGCACTAGTGGTGCCAGCATTGGTCAGCACAGATTTACCAATGCATATAGTAGTCATCCTCCTGGTAACTGTCCCCATACAAATCCTTGGATTACATATTGGCAGTTCTGATGATGCTAGTTATAACTGGAACATTGTCTTAAATAGAGCAGCACACTCCCTCACCTTTTGGAAAGGACAAAGCATTGCAAATCAGAAAAGGGTATTTTTATTAAAAACTTTAATCCTTCCTCTCTTCCTACATGTGGCATTGGTGTTTTCTGTCCCCTTTACTTTAGAAGCACGAGTATATAGTACAGAGTATACTTTCTTTCAAGGGAGGGAGGGTGGGCAGAGGACGACTGTGAAAAGGCAGAGATACTAAACAAATATTTTTGCTCAGTATTTACAAATGAAGAGGGGGAGGTACCTAAAACAAACAGTAGAAACACTCTGGATACAGAAGTTGATACCAGCCCATTTACAGATGAAAGGGTTCTGAAAGAACTCTTAAAACTGAAGGTGGACAAAGCAATGGGGCCTGATGGGATTCATCCCAGAATTCTAAAAGAACTAAGGGTAGAACTAGTGCCACCACTGACTACCCTCTTTAACAAATCATGGAAGGATTTGGTGATACCTGAGGACTGGAGGAGGGCAGATGTGATTCCCCTTCACAAAAGTGGGAGCAAGGCAGAAGCAGGAAACTACAGACCTGTTAGTTTAACCTCAGTGATAGGGAAAATGATGGAATCACTTCTGAAGGAAAGAACTGTCAAGTATCTAGAGGCCAGAGGGGCACAGGACCCAAGGCAGCATGGATTCACAGTGGGAAGGTCATGCCAGACGAATCTGATAGATTTCTTTGACTGGGTGACCAAAGTAGTAGATCAGGGAGGGGCCGTGGACATGGCCTACCTAGACTTTAGGAAAAGCATTTGACACAGTCCCACACAAAAGATTAATATACAAGTTAGCCATCCTGGGAGTGGGTCCCAAGATGACAGCCTGGGTAAAAAATTGGCTGGAGAATAGGACACAGAGAGTAATAGTAAATGGAGTTCAATCTGAAGAAAGGGGGGTTACTAATGGGGTACCGCAGGGTTCAGTATTAGGACTGGTCCTCTTCAATGTCTTTATAAGCGACATTGCAGAGGGACTGGAAGGAAAAGTATGTCTCTTTGCAGATGACGCAAAGATCTGCAACAGAATTGATGCACAAGGTGGGGTAGAAAGGATGAGAAGGGACTTGGCCAGGTTAGAGGAATGGTCAAATGTACGGCAGCTTAGATTCAATGCTAAGAAGTGCAAGGTAATGCACCTGGGAAACAAAAACTCAGGGGAAGAGTACACAATGGGGGGTGAGATACTAACAACAACAAAAATGGAAAGGGACCTGGGGGTAGTCATATCAGATGACCTAAAGGTGGGCAAGCAATGTGAGAGGGCAGCAAGGAGGGCTGAGGGGATACTGGGATGCATAGGGAGAGGCATCACCAGTAGAAAACAGGAAGTTATTATCCCTCTGAACAGACAGCTGGTGAGACCCCATCTGGAGTACTGCATGCAGTTCTGGAGACCCAATGTCTGCAAAGACATAGACAGGATGGAAGCTGTCCAGAGGAGGGCAACTAAAATGGTGCAGGGTCTGCACCGGAAGACATATGAAGAGAGACTTAAGGAGCTTAATATGTTTAGCCTCGAGGAAAGGAGGGAGAGGGGGGACATGATAGAAACGTTCAACTACCTCAAGGGAATCAACAAAGTCCAAGAGGGTAGCATCTTTCAAAAAAAGAGGTGTGCAAGAACAAGGGGGCACAATTTAAAGATATAGGAGGGGTGCCTCAGAGGTAATTTAAGGAAGTATTTTTTCACAGAGAGGGTTGTGGATGCATGGAACAGCCTTCCGGAGGAGGTTGTGGAGTCAAAAACAGTGGTGGAATTCAAGCATGCATGGGACAGTACTAAGGCAATTCTAGGGGGTGAGGGTAGGGAGAAGTAGGCTGCTGGTTAACTAGGATCTGCAGCTTATCCATTAGGTAGGGAAATGGGAAGACTGGGTGGGCCAAGCGGTCCTTATCTGCCATCAAATTCTACGTTTCTATGTTTCTATATTTCTTTCCAAGGTTTCTGGGGCAGCCGATTAAACCCCACAAAAAGATTACACGCATACATGGACTATTGTCATGTTGGGGTAAGGATGCTGAATCCGAAAATTTTCTTCCATAGCATTTCCTGCAAACCATGTTACCCCACTTAATACAAGATCTACCCCTTTTTTGGCATTTAATCATATACTCCTTTATCACTAGGATATACCAAATATGGCAACAACACCCATACGACATCCCTAGGAATCTCAGAAAGTTGGGTATCTCCAGTTTCCTATACCCTTCTTTTCTGAAGGTCCAACAACGGAAACTTTCCCCAACATATATATTGACCAAAACCAGGAGACAGGTCTATAACTTTAGCCTAGACACACATTTCTCTGCTTTACCACAGATAGTTTCCACACAAGGCCCCATTCTGAAATTAGAAATACCTCTCTCCCAGTTAACTGACCCCAGGATCCCCAAACAATTCTGGTATGTCTCTTGGCTAGCTTGTCATGGAAGATTAGGTGTCAAGAATAACCTAAAACACAAATCAATAGAGGAGCGCATCTGCCCCCGAGACTCCTGTACAGCAGTATTGGAAACCATGCATAATTTTTTTATCGACTACCCCTATAGTCAGGTTGTTTGGACACTTTGTTTACATAAATCAAATGAAAAGGCACTTTCACATATAACATATAATATCTTGGTGCATGGGATATATCCCCTAGATTATGTACATATCATCCAGGGACTTTACGTCTCATTTTTGCATTTTGCCGTTATTATTTATGGTAAGCTAGCTGTGCCTTTCTCTTGTAACAGAAAGTGTTTTCTGCAACACAAATTGTTGCACAGGTTTTCTCAAGCCTTAGGTTAATCCAAAATAAGGAAAAATAGTTTATGTCTTCATCTGTGTTTAGTTCATATTGTAATACTGTAATTGTGCATGGACTGAAACTGCAGTTCCATGATGATGTTTTTTTTCCCCTTCCCTTGTATGCACCAGTATTTGTTTTGCAGTTAGACATATTCTTTAGGATTCCTTCTTTTATTTTTTCCTGATTATTGCTTTTTTTTGTTGATTGATTTTCTTTCTTTTTCACTAACCTTACTTACCATTTCTGTACAGTTGAAATACATTTTGTTTATATTTGTTTATTGACTGTATTATACCAATTTTTCTTTCAATAAGACATTCCCCTACTCTTTTCGAGAAGTGTCATGGGATCTTTATCATCCACCTGATCTACCACCAGAACAGGCAGATGGGACCTCGGTTTAACGTCTCATCCAAAAGATGGCACCTTAGGAGTGCAGCACCCCCTTCATGCTGCACTGCAGTGTCAGTATTTGGGATATTAACCCAAGAGCTTGGTGTGGGGATAGAACCCACATCCTTCTGATCTCTTGGCCTCTGAGGCGAGTGTGCTACCTGCTTTGCCACTGATCCTGCATTGCGCCATCAGTTTAAAGTTAAGAGCATCCCTTTGTAGTCCACCTTCTGTGAAGGTGGTCAGGTACTGTCCTTTGGGTAGACTGAGGCTTGACGGACTTCTAGCCATACTGGACTCCTCAGTTATGATGATGGCTTGTGCTGAGGGTACAGAGGAAGCAGTGGGAGCCTATAATAGAGCCATCGGCACAGTCTTTGACCTTGTAGCTTCCTTGAAAACTTATCTATTTAGCCTGGCATACCCTGATTTTTAATGATGTTATGCTGTTTGGTTTTATTATATTGTTTTATCTTCTGTGTATTTTAATTATTTAATGTACAGGCACCTTGGTTGTGGAAAGGCACTTTTTTATTAATAAAGTATGATTTGATTTGATTTGATTTGTAGCACCAGTCTGTGTTTGCCCATGGGTTTCACACCTCATCTCACCATGGTCTGATAGTGAGCTGAGGGTGATGAAAGCAAAGGGGCATAGGTTGAAGCAGCATTGGAGGAGATCTGCAGCCCAGGAGGACAAACTGGCTTTGCATACTCACTATGGGGATTATCAAAGGGCAATCGCTCATAAGAAGGCTGAATTCCTGTCCAGGGAGATTGCAACTGGGAGGAACTAATGAACTCAGCTTTTTTGGGCAGTGGATGAGCTTTTACATCTGGTCTATCTGGAGCATGCGAAGACTGCTTCATTCATGAAATGTGAGGCATCAGCTCGGTTCTTCTCAGACAGAATGTCCTCAGTTAGGGCCGGGATCTCTTCATATGGACAGTCATCACCTAACAGTATCAGGACTGGATGTTGCAACTGTGGTCAGTGGTCATGGTGTAAGTTTCAGTCAGTAGTGATTAAGGAGGTCATAGAATTGATCTTAGGGCTGTGACCCACATACTGTAAATTGGTCCTAGGCCAACACAACTCTTAGCGGGCTGCACTAGGCAGCTGGGCCCAGTGTTCACAGGGATTTATTGGTGTTCCCCGTCAGAGGGGGTCTTCCCTGCAGTATTGAAAAGTGCATTGGTGAGATCCCTTTTGAAAACAATGATGTTGGACCTGGATGTCCTGGTAAACTAGTGGCCTTTCTCTAACCTAAATTTTTTAGGCAAAGTTATTGCGTTGCAGCTGGAGACTCACTTGGTGACCTTTGAAATATATATATATATATATATATATAATATATATATATATATATATGCCTCTCCAGTCAGATTTTGGTCAAATTGCAGCACTGTGACTGTTCTGGTCAGAATGCATAATGGTAGGAGGTGGGGACTGTTAGTGTTAGAGAGGGAAACAAGACTTTGCCTTGGTACCTCAGGGCCTGACACTGCCAAAATGGTAAAGAATATTGGTGTCATTCTGTATAAAGGGCTAACATTTGAGGCTCAAGTGTCAAAAGTCATCCAGAATAATTTCTACCATCTTAAAAATATTAGCCGGCTTCATTCCCTTATCCCCCTTGAGGATTTGCCCTCTCCAGTACATGCATTTGTGACATCTCTCCTTGATTACTGAAATGTCCTGTGCCTTGGGGTCAGTTTAGACAAGCTGTGATGCCTGCAGCTAGTGTAGAACATGGCTGTGAGGTTGTTGACTGTCCTTTTGAGGATGAGTCATATTACCCCTGCACTGCAGGAATTGCACTGGCTAACGGTTAAGTTCATATCTCCTACAAGGTTGATTTGTTAACCTATAAGGCCCTACACAGTCTGGTTCTAGGACACCTGTGTGAGCTCCTGCCTCCATAACTTCCCAGTCATCCATTCTGCTGAGGAGGACCTCTTGGTTGTCCCCAGGATCAGATTTAAAACATCCCGGGACAGCACCTTTCAAGTGGCTGGTCTGTTACTGAGGACCCTGGGGCGGAGGGGACCCCTCAGTGGAGGTCTTTCAAAAAGGACTTAAAACCTTTCTGTTTGCTCAGTATTTTGGTGTCTGAATTGTTTATTTATGAGTGGCTTACTTGCTGGGGTGCAGTCCTGCTTCTGACGTTTATATTTGGGTGATGGGGTTTTAGTTATATTTATATATATGTATATATATATATATATATATATATATATATATATACTGTTGTCAATTATACTGTAATTATGGGGACATTCATTTATTTGCTAATTTCTTTTTTTTTACTGGTACCCTGAGCCTCTAGGGAAGGGTGCCATAAACCTATAAAACTACTATTACTACTACTCATGCAATTGTTCTTTAAATGTGCTAGCTAATGCAAAAGGGGTCCTTGTGCTTTAAATGGTGTTTTATTCACTCCTGCCTATATCTGTTTGCCCTGTAGTTTATGGCTACCCCAGAAAGACTAGGTACTGTTCAGTAATACTCTAATCCAGTGTTAATTTGCAGCTCTGATTATGTACTACCTACCTAGAGAGATAACAATGTTAAATTCTGTTAGGTTATGATGTTGCCATTAACACCCTGTCTTGGTGATGCTTATGTAGTGCCTGGTTTACCTTGTGATTTTACATTACAAATAGATCAGCTGTTCCTTCTGCATTATCTCTTCATGGACAGTTGCAATCAGGTTCCAAGGTGTTTGCTTAGGGGGTGGGTAACCTCAAGGCCCATTTGAACACACCGGATACAACTGCCCAAGCTCAGGACCTTTTGGGTCTGGTCAGTTTATTTGCCTGTGGTTCCTACAGCCAGTTTGTGCAGGTACACCACTCCTCCCTGATAGTACTGGATTCACAATCTTGCTTGTTCCCTCCCTACAACTGTTCTGCTGGATTCTTTAATGTGGCCCTTAAAGGAATAGCTCAAGCCTCAGTGTATATTAAGTTTACTATCTGCATGGACTACTATGTTATAGGGGTACTGACTCCTTGATATACTCATCTAAAGGAGCAAACCCAGTCCTCATACACTAGATGACTGTACTTCAGCTGTACTAATATCACATGCCCTGAGCAAAAATGATAACTGTTACAAGCCTATTTCATGGTTGCAGTGACTCAGTGGGCTCGATTCTTGAAACTCCAGTTGTAAGGGAAGGTACCCACATCAAACAGAAATAGCAGAAGGGCCACCTTGTGCCACAACTTATGGAGTTTGTGATTCTGAAAGGATGGCTGTGGCACAAAGGGAACCCCTGCTATAGACCATCCATGTGCCAGGCTTGCACCCCAGTTGGGGTGCTAGGGGGCTTGCGACAGATGCTGGCTGCAACATACCCTTAAATGGGTTTCTGACAGCCAGCAGGACCTGCCAGGACTTATACCACCCAGTAGGTGGCCTAAGGTCCTTTGTGCCACCACTCAAGCCTTGGTGGTGTGGGAGGGAACCTGTGTCACTGCCTGACTGCAGTATTCTACTCCCCCATAGCACCCAGAGCACTCCCATTGAATGGTGCGGTGTCCACAGGTCCCCCATGGTACCAGTCATGTTGACCCCACCCCCCATGGATGGCACAGGCATGGCTGCATCCTGCAATGTCCCCTTTGGGGTTCTGTTGGAATGATCTGGCACCCATCTGTGCACTACCTGCCCTCGCTGACCACCATCCTGTCCCACCTGACACTGCCATCCTCCAGGCTAGTCCCCATTACTGGGTGCTGATTACATCCAATCCACCCCACAGCTTGCGACTGACCTCTTCCATGCACCTTGCTTTTGCCACATGGCAACATTTGCTGTCAGCTGCAGGACTTTGGTGCCTGGACCCCACCCATTCATGAATCAGGTGCAGGGTCCCTGGCATACCAGTGATCAGAGCAAGGGGCTGTTGGTGCAGCTTTCATTGATCTTTGTGAATCAAGCCCAGTGTGTTTAAAATGGCCTGCTCCCCCAGCCCTGATTCCCTGGACCCTTATACTGATATCCTGGGATGTTGAAACCAATACAGGTCCTACCCCCTGCAATACCAGGGTGCCTGCTACTCAAGACCTCTGCTGGACTAACATAAAGGGCATCAAAATAGTTCACATAAATACAGCCTATGACCCAAAATCCATGAACTTGAGGCTTGGACCAATCTATACTCCCCTGACATTTTAGGGATTTATGAAACCTGGCTTAAACTTGTCCTGACCTACAGACTTGATCTCCCAGCATGACAATGTGTAATCACTGCCTTCAGTAAGGAAATGAAAAGGGGAAAAGATGTTGGTGTCCTTCTATATATGAGGTCCTCCATCAATACCACAAAGTCACCTACTGCACCCCAACCAGTTGCCCTGCAAAGCCATCTTTGTATCTTTAACCCTGGATGTGGCTAAAGCTCTCTATATTGGCTACATCTACAATCCTCTAAGTATTGCCTTTCCTGTCCTGTCATCCCTGACTATCTACCTAAGTGATCAGTCCATTGATAAACTAATTCTGGTAAGAGATAATCATATCAGTTTCTTAAATAATGAACACAAAGGGAGTAAATCAACTCAATGGCACTTGTATCTCACACAGAATATTGGTGAACCCACCAGGATTAATACTAGAACTGGCAACCACTCACTTCTGGACTGGATTCTAGTAAACAGATTATACATGATCAGAGCAACTGGAATCCTTCCAAACTCACTCAGTGTTCTGGGTCTAGAAATATGATGCCCCCAATCTACCCTCAAAACTCATCAATGACTGAGACCTCTCTAACTTCAATAAAAGCTCCTTCCTACCTTGCCATAAGGATATAAACTTGGGGTCCATAACTGATCTCCTTAATGTTGATAGTGCCCTTGAGTTCTTTGTTAACAACTTTACCAGTGTTGTCACTCTACATGACTCCTTAAGATAATGAAGGGTTAAAGACCACTGTGCTCAGTGGATGAGCAATGACCTCCACAATATCTTGAGATAGAAGGACAATGTCTGGGAACAATGCAAAAAAATCTGGGCTAATGTTTACCTGCCATACCTAGAGGTGCTTAAGAAATGCCAGTAAAGTCAATGTTAAAAGTGCCAAAATGAACTGTCTAAAATAACTCCAAGTGAAAAAACCTATCAAACCCCAAAATGTTTTGGGCAAAGATAATTACCTTATTAAAGGGACAATCTAGCACACCCACTTATGACATCATTGTTGTCAGCCAAATAATATCTGATCCCCTTACCCTGGCATCAGAATCCAACAAATGTTTTACATATCTGGATAGATTTATACTCCCTTCCACTGGAACCCACCAGAGATCCAAATCCCCTTCCCAACCCTTGACCTAAGTTCATCATCCCAACTTTCATTTTGTATTGGTGACTTGGAAGGAGATGTCCCAACATTTGCACTGGACAGAAATTGAAGCATCCCCCAGCTATGACACCTTTGAGTCAACATTGCTAAGACTTGAGTCACCAGTTTTTGTCACACTCCTTAAAGATCATATGCAATGAAATTTGCAGAAATTGAACTGTCAGCATCATTCAATAAATATTGTTATAACAACAGTGTCTGTCTAGTGTTTTATATAAAAATCTACCATTTCAAACCATTTATAGACTATTTATTGTGTGGTGTGTTTCAACAACACTGCTAGATGCTGAGACTTTCTGTTCCCTGCGGTAATAGGTATGTCTCTGCCCTGATGATGTCATTTGGGGGTGCTATTCTCTTTCTTCAATATATAAGCTATGGAGGCAGTCACATTTCTGAGGTCTGTAAAGACTTCTCATTCCTTGCACTGCGCCTGTTGCAAGAATCTGAAAAATGTTTGATTGTGGTTGTGTCATGCTCAATGCCAGTAATGCAACAATAACAGTTTAAATTAAGTTTTATAGCCTGTGCAGAAATCGGGGGGGAGGGGTAGCACATTCATGTTAAAGTAAATGTTGAAGGTTCCCCAAATGCCTGTTACACATGACATGCAATTGTCAGGCATGCTTCATATGTTGGAGCTGCAATTTTTTCGTAAAACAATCTGTCATTCTCATTTTTTACTGTTTTATCAGGGTTTTGTACTCCATTTTCATATGTGTGGCCACCCCCCCAAAATGATGACATACCAGGGAGCTCTCATTGTTTTACAAACAGCAATAAGGAATTCTGGGTAATTTATAATGTTGTCTTAAATGTGCCTTACTCAGATGTACAGTCCCTTATGTTGCTTGTGGTGCACACTAATATGTAAATAACTGTAGCAAGGCACTGTGGGTAAAATACAACCCTGTTTTACAATTTCCATACTCTGAGATGCTGTCCCATATTTGTGAGGTGGTGTCAACAATATAAACTTTTGTTTGTTTATTTTCACAACAATGCATTATATCTAGCTACAAGACTTCTATACTGAGAGATGTTGGCTCCTATTTCTTCTGTGAGCACAGAAAAATAAAATCCTGTATACTAATTTACATAGTGAGACATTCATGGTACTGTAGAGTACACTCCTACAGGTCACTTCTCCCATTTTCTATGGCAAACCTTAGTAAATCACTGTAAAATTATCTTTTTACCAGGGCTAGCACAGCTATCCCTGGTAGGAATTAATGCAGATAAGGTCCCCATTAAATCTAAATTATTGTAAAGCGGACAGTGACCATCAGCAGTGAAGTTACCAGAATTGTATTGCTAGCAGCAATACAACTTCCTAACATGCAAACACCCCAAATGACATCAGCAGCCTGGAGGCATGCTGACTTAGCATCCAGCAAACTTGGAGAAATGGACCACAACAAAAAGACACTAAAAATGCATTAATTTGTTGACTTTTGTTACAAAACCTGGAACACAAATAGGTTTTATAGCATTGTTTATTGAAGGCAGCTGTTTCTTTTAGTTTTAAAAACCTTTGCATTTGACCTTTAAACACCTTGAGCCAGATTTTCAAGGGCCAGGGAATGACGCAAGGCTGTTGTGTGAAAAGAAATTATGCAAGGAGCAGAGGGTGTTTAAACTTGCATTAGTTCCAATTTTCTAATGGTGCTTGCATCAAAAACAGGTCTACATGCACCAAAATGGCTTGGCACCATGCTAGAGTCAAAATAAATGTCTGCCCCATGTTGGAGGGGATGCTTCCATCACAGAAATGATGCACCATCCTTATTTGGGATTTTCAAGAAATATAGGTCATGTTGCAGTGCTTAAGATGCATGCCACTATTAGAGTAGCCAGAGCTGGTCTAACTGACACTTGAGCATATACAGATGCTCACAGCAGGCAGGCAGACTTGGCTATGGTACTATGAATAGAATTCTGCTGCAGGAGTCTTGCACTGTAGACATTGTAATGCTTTCTCAAAGACTATAGCATGCAACATGTTGCTTCCAGAGGCCATTTCATCCTCTGTATATTTTGAATCAGCTTGCATCATTTTTCACTCCATGCATCATATTGTTGACTCATCTTGTGTCCTTTTTGCTCTGTCTTACTCCATGCATCACATATTTGACTCAGCTTGCCTTATTCTCAGCTTGCATCATTCTCACCTAATGCATCATATTTCTGAAGCAGCAGTCCTCTTGCATCATTTTGAGGGACTTTGCCA
Source organism: Neoceratodus forsteri (assembly GCA_016271365.2). Classification (NCBI taxonomy): domain Eukaryota; kingdom Metazoa; phylum Chordata; order Ceratodontiformes; family Ceratodontidae; genus Neoceratodus; species Neoceratodus forsteri. The sequence goes on along the minus strand of CM057450.1, from coordinate 1,371,754,701 downwards.
CAGAGAATGCTTTTCTTTCAAAATATGGTGGCGTACAGTATTTGGCACACCTGGATTTGACACAAGGTGGTTGTTTGAGACATCTTGCATCGGTCTAAGGGCACTTTGAAAATCCAGCCCCTTATCAATAAAGTCCTATTTCTTTGTACTATCCCAGAAAATGGAAAATGGCCAGTGTCATCCACATTCACAAAAATGGGCAGAAAGATCCTATTGAAAACTCTAGGCCCATCTCCCTGTTACAGTATGTAACCTAACTAGAAACACAAGAGAGGCTATTATACAATAAACTGCAAGACTACCTGAAATTGCAATGCTCTTTCACATGCAAAAAATATGGGTTTAGAAAAAAAAAACATAGCACAGACACTGCCCTGGAAAGACTAATGGATGACATCTTAGAAGCAACTGAGAAAGGCATGGCCACTGGACCAGTGAACAAAACAAGCTTAACTGCTTTCATCACAGAGTGGGTTACCTTGCAGCAGGATTCATTCCCCCCCACCACCGGGTCACCACAATGATGTGTTCCACTCCCTAGTATAGTCTTTATTTGAACTACATATGGAGTTCCTTATGCTCTACCTAGCATTTAAGCTGTTAAAGTCACCCCCATCTTGAAGGTGTACTTAAACCTAAACAACTTACAAGATTCATTTGCTCTACCTCTAGGCCACACTTGGAAATCTGTAGAGCAATCTCAGGTGCTGACAACTGAGCCTTCTCCTTCACTGCCTCATCTTGATGGAACCATCTACTGTGTGGGATTAAGAACTGTATCACACTTACATCTTTCAAAAACAAGTTTACAGAATAGCCCTCCGTGATTAATGTTTGGAGCTGCAACTGCTGTGATTAATTCATTTGACTACAGCTTCATGTTCCACTTCCTGTGCAATGTGCAATACCTAACCTCTTGATAGCTTTAATTCATTCTGTTCTGAAGTATGCTAGAAGGGGTAGGGAGAAACCTCACATAGTTCTGCATTTGGGAACAAATGACCTGGTGGGAAATATGGCAGATGTAGACCAGAGGATGTTTGAGGAGCTGGGGTTCATTTGTGAGGAGGCAGGAAGATCAGTTACTTTTTCAGAGGTGCTTCCAGTATCCAGGCTGAGCTCGGTAAGGAAGCTGAGCATAGAGGGATTTAACACATGGCTAAGAGACTGGTGTCAGTCCAAAGGGTATGGGCAGGTGGGGTGGGAGGGAAGGACCTGGGAGGGCAGTGATCTCTATGCTAAGGACAGGCTATACTTTAGTGAGGAGGGAAGAAGGGTATTGAAACAGAAATGAGGGCAATACTTAGCAAACAATGAGAATTCAAACTAGAATAGGGGGTTGACAAGTTGGTAGGAGTCAGGCATGATCCACAGATAGAAAAGCCGAATGAGCTTACCACCATATCAGCACCAATGGACTTAAGGGTAGGTCAGGAGGGGATGCTAGAAAGGGAGAGCAAGTAGGGAGCAGGGGGATGGAAGCAGGGTGGAGGGTGGTAACCTTGAATGGTAGGAGTCCAGGAAACAAAACAGCAGATTTACAGGCTCTCATGGCAGATGGTGAGGTGGACATGGTAGCCATCACTGAGACATTGGGCCATCCAGTACTATGACTGGGACCTGGCTGTACAAGGGTATGGGATATGTTGGAGGGACAAGGCAAAAGGAAAAGGAAGGGGGTAGCACTGTACACGAGAGAAGGACTGAAGTGTGTCAGGGAGGAAAGGGAGGACCGCAGCACAGAGACATTATCGGTGCAGCTCCAGGACTCCAAAAAGAGTACCTTGAGGATAGGAGTGGTGTACAGGCTATCCTCTCATACTGAGAAATTAGTGAACTAGCAGGACAGATCAGAAGGACCTGTGGGAGGGGCAGCACGGTGACTGTGGGGGACTTCAACCTGCTAGGAGTAGATTGGGGTATCCCAGCCACCATGAATAGGAGGAGCAGGTACTTCTGAATGCCTTCCAGGACAGCTTCCTATTGCAGACAGTCAATGAGCCAACCAGGTTAGGAAACACCTCAGATTTCATGCTGGTGAATGTTGAGTTTGTGAGGGAGTGGAGGGTGGAGGAACTGCTGGTGGGGAGTGACCACCATCTGGTGTAGTTCATGATAAACATGGAAAAAGTGGAATAGGAACAGGCACAATGGTGTTAGACTTCAGGAGGTCTGTCTTTGGGAGGATGAGGGGAAACAGAACAAGGGTATCTGGCCAGGATCCATCAAAACATGGACACTAACCAGAAGTGGGAAGTCATTAAGCTGGGAATTGAGGAGGTAACTGTAACATGTACAAGGGTCCAGAGTAAGAGAGCTAGGGGCTAAAAATCCTACCTGGTTGAGCAGGGGGAGGTCATGGAATAAGTAAGGAAGAAAAGAGCCACCTTTAGAAGGTACAAAAAAACAGGTAGAGGGGAGAACAGAGAGGAATACCTGAAGGAGTCGAGGGAGGTGACAAGGGCAGTCAGGTCAGCCAAAGCATCCAGGGAACTCAGGTCAGAACAGGGTATCAAAGAGGGGGGAGAAGGACATCTTTAGGTACATCATTGAGAAAAGGAGTTATAAGGACTAAATAGTAAGGATAAAGAAGTATGGGGGGGTGAAAACAGGGCAGAACTGGCAAAAGCATTAAACAAGTACTTCTGCTCAGTATTTGCTAAAGAGAAAGGGGGAGCTGTACCCAAGGGGTGGAGGGGGGGTGACAGACAGGGGAAATCCCAGTGGATAGAGTTCTGGAGGACTTGTGGGCACTGAGGGTGGACAAGACAACAGGGCCAGATGGCATATGCCCCAGGGTGCTGAAGGAGCTGGCAGAAGTCCTGACAGAACACTAGGCAGACCTGTACAATACCTCCCTGGACTGGTGGAGCATACCTCAGGACTGGAGGATGGCACCCGTGGTAACCCTCCACAAGAGTGCCCCAAGGATGAGCCAGGGAACTGCAGACTGGTAAGCCTCACAGCCATCGTGGGAAAGCTGATGGAGACAATCCTGAAGGAGAGGCTGGTTTCCCTCCTAGAGGCTAATGGGCTGCAGGACAGCAGGCAGCATGGGTTTGTTTCCAGCAGATCCTGTCAGACCAACCTGGAAGAGTACTATGACTGGGTAACCAGGCAATTAGACGGGGCCATGCAGTGGATGTCCTGAACCTCGACTTCAGTGAGGCATCCAATTCAGTGCCGCATGGGAGGCTAGGAAGTAAGCTGGAAGGCACAGGGGCCGGGCAAAGATGGTGGGATGGGTAGTGAACTGCTGTAAGAGAGACTGCACAGGGGGGTGGTGGGAGGAGAGCTCTCATGCCCCAGGGTGGTGACAAGCGGGGTGCCACAAATCTCAGTACTGGGGCCCGTGTTGTTTTGGATCTTCATTGCATACATCTCCGTAGGCATCAAGAGCAAGATCAGTCTGTTTACAGATAGTACTAAGGTGAGAGCAGTAGTGGATGACTTAGAAGTGTGGCAGGGGTTGCAAGATGATTTGGCAAAATTGGAGGCCTGGTCAGATGGGGTTCAATGCCAAGAAATGCAAAGTGCACAAAACTTTCACACAAAAAAAAAAAGAAGAAGGAGCTACCAGCTTGGGGGGATTCGGCTAGCCAGGATGGGAGAGGAGAAGGATCTGGGGTGATCATAATGGGAGCAATTAACAACTCAGCAGAGAGTGGAAAGGCAGCTGCAAAATCTAACAAGATGCTGGGTTGTATTGCCAGAGGCATATCCTCCAGGAGGCGGGAGGTGATACTTCCGCTGTACAGGTCACTGGTTAGACCACACCTGGAGTACTACATGCAGTTCTGGTGACCGTACCTGAAGAAGGACATTAGGTTACTGGAGGGAGTGCAGCACAGGGCAGCAAAAATTATCCCAGGGTTAGGGGATTTACTCTACGAGAGCAGGATGAGGGAGTTGAACATGTACTCCCTGGAGGAGAAGAGGGATAGGGGGATATGATTGAAACCTTCAAGTACATAAAGGGAATAAATAAGATGGGCACAGTGGGGCTTTTCAGATTAAGGAGGTGGAGGGACACTCAAGAGCATGGTCAGAGACTGAAAGGGGGAAGATTCAGGAGGGAAATGAGGAAGCACATTTTTACAGACAGGGTAGTGTCTGGGTGGAATGCATTGCCAGAGGAGGTGGTATCCTGTAGAAGAGTGAGCTGCTTCAAAAGGGGAAGGACAGGGTAAGGGAGAAGGTCACTGGAGGGGGGCAGGGGAGGGAGGGGCAGCTGCAGTATATGGGCTGCTAACTGCACAATCAAGCAGACTTGATAGACCATAAGGCCTTTATCTGCTGGCAATTTTGTGTGTTCGTATAATTATTTAAAATAAAATCCCCAGTGGGTGACTGGCACAACCCACCTGCCTCCACAGTCAGATATCATCATTTAAAGTAATATAGCACCCATTTTCCTTTAAAAAATATAGTCAATATGTTTAACAAGAGAACCTCAAGATACAAGAATATCCTTGTTTGTGTATGACTGCTCACACACAGTCTTTTATAGTGTATGGGCAGTCACAGCATAGAAAATCACACAAAACCAGCTAGTCAAGACAATGGTGAATATAATTTTGTTTAAACAAACTGACAGTGTGTTCCAGATTTTTCTGCAAGTTCAAGTTAAAAAAAAGAAACAACAACTTCCAGCTTAACTGGATAGAGGAAAGCAACTATGTGGCAGCATTCCAAGTTGTTCTGCTGCAGTAGTGACATCACTACTGCAGCAGAACAACATAATGATGTCACTATTGCAGCAGAACAAGCAAATTCCAGGCATAAAATTCCATGCATAACAGCATTCCACCATACACTATACAGAGGATTATGTATGAGCAGTCATACATAACAAGGATATTTTTGTATCGAGAGGTTTCTTTGGTAACAGATTAGGCCAAAGGAACCTCAAGATACAAGAATTTCCTTGTTAGTATATGACTGCTCATACACAATCCTTTATAGTGTATGGGCAGTCACAACATAGAAAATCAAACAAAACCAGCTGGAGAAGACAACAGAAAATAGAAATTTTAACATTTTCTTGTTTTCAACTGACACAGTGTGCTACAGATGTTTCTGCAATTCAAGTTAAAAAAAAATCAACTTCCAGCTTAACTGGATTAAGGAAAGCAACTATGTGGCAGCATTCCAAGTTGTTATGCTGCAGTAGTGACATAGCTAGTGCAGCATAACAGCTGTGATGACATAGCTACTGTAGCATAACAATTCCATTCTAGTTATGGATTTCTATCCATAACAACATTCTACCATACACTATATATATATATATATATATATATATATTTGTACAACAGGGGCGAGCATGTAACATTGATAATAAAAACACGTATTCTCGCTGCAGTGGAATAATTCTGTGATGGCATAGACACTGTGGGTTTATTTCCTGATAAACCCACAGTGTCTACATCACCAGCAAATATACTCACAATGGTGATGTCACCAGAGTGAGACTGTCTACACTGCAGCCTGCATGTAATAGCTTCACAATTTCTCTTTCTCACTGAATCCTGCAACTAACTCAATTAGCATTGAAAAAGACACTCACCTGTGTCCCATAGTTATTCTGACAATCCTAGCCCATTACTGTGCTGCTCTAATCTTCAAATCAGCCTCCTTTACAAACCAGTTTCTCTTTCTGAGTGCTGTCTGTGACAGTTTCTCTGTCTCAGTGAAGCCTGCAACTTACTGAATAAACAGCGTTTCTCACTCCTAGCTGCAGGTAACACAATAATCATTGCAAATCACATGCACCTGTTTCTCATAGTGTCTAACACTCCCAGCCTATTCAGAAACCTTTACACACACACACTCAGATCACACACAAACAGTGCTGTCAGTAAAGCCTAGAGATTAGAGTAACAAGCAATGAACCAACTTCCTACATCCAGCAGCCCAGACCAGTGTTTAATTCTCACAACTTCCATTTCAATACTGTGTGACTCTGAACAAATCACTTAACTGCCCAGTGCTCCCAGGTCCCCCCTCCCCTAAAAAAAAACCTTACCAATTACCAAAATAAAGTAAACAGCAAGAGAACACAGAAAAAAATGTTCCTAAAGGTTACTAGCCCTATCGTATAAATCGCACACATGATGTGCGACTTGTGGAATATGGCAAACATTTGCACTCGTGCAAATGCCTTCAGCACTCGTGATATTGTCACAGTTCACTCTGCACTCATGTAAATATTTTTCATATTCCAAAGTCACCCATCATGTATCCCCTATTTATATATTATGGTAGCATGGTAGTGCTACCATAGTTAGGGTTGAGGAGCCATTTACATGTTAAACCCAACATTTTTCACCTTAATAACTTTGCAATTGTTTGATGGATTTGCCTGAAAATTGGAAGACACGATCAAGAACCATAGGCCTTGGGATCTGCCAAGTTTCGTACCAGTTAGGTAGGAAAATGGGCAGACTAGGTGGGCCAACCGGTCCTTATCTGCCGTCAAATTCTATGTTTCTAAGTTGGATATATGGCTGCGGAGTTATTAAGCGTGATCTGCGCGTGCGTTTATGCTTTTTCTGGAATTCTACGGTCGCGCCTACAGGTCACATGGTTTGCGTGACTGGCCCGAAGTCTTCAGGGAACGTGCGGCCAAGGTTCTCGATGTGCCTTTCAAAGATTTCATGAAAAAATATTAAACGGTTCAAAAGTTATTCAAAAAACAATTTCCCATTATAAGTCACTGGGAAAAGTTAATAAAAAGTTCGACAGTGTCACAAATGCACTTTTTACTGTTTCAAATGGCCCTGTTTCTGTTGCAAATCCACCATCTTGTTTTCAGTTAGTGATCAGAAAAATGCTTGGCATTTAAATTTGTGACCCTCTGGCAACCTAATTCTTTTTGTATTCACCTAGTCGGACCCTAAGGATGCTAGCCATGTCTTTATTTTGGGGTAAAACACCCCAGAAATATGTTTTTCAGATTTCTGGAAGAAATGCTTTCATAAGTAGTGTCAAACTCACGAAAGTGTTGCAAATTTTATGGCTTCCATAGTGCGATACTACTTTCAAACACTATGCCCAATATATATATATATATATATATATATATGCAGTAGATAGTGCGATCGATCAATATTCACATTCACAATTATTATTGTTCGACTTTCTGGTCTTTTACAAACATTTTTAAATGATTATGCAATAGGGAGATTAAAGAGAACAAATTATTATAAAACATTTTTGTACAAGACACCATGATGCACTTATTGTTTTGAATATCCCGGTCTTATAGCATACACAACAATAATTTGTCAGCTGTTTTAGAATAAACACAGAGTTATTATTAAAATAGTGTTGTAGTACATGTTGCCTTGTCTCTTCATTTCCAAGGAAGAATTGTTATAAAATACCATATCAATATTGGATAACCCAAAGTTTAAATATGCATTTTAGACTCCACAAGTACAAGTTTCATTTTCCATAATTATTGTGTATGTGTGTGCCTGAACATTTTGAATTTCTTTTGGCTGGATTCGTTTTTTAACATGTAGTTCCCTAAAGATTCACATTTTTATCAAAGTAAAAGAAATCAAACAAATTAAACCATTCAAATTTCTCCAGAAATATTTTACTTGTGTCAATTGGCAGTATGCCAAAAATAGATTAATTTCAATGAACCAGTGGAAACGAAATATCTGCTTTCTGGGGAAGAAGCCCTATTGCTTTAATGTTTGGGAGGTCTATTTGTCTTGCTATCTGCCTATCTTGCCTGTTTATGAATCAGTTACTGGATCTCATTTGGTAGATTATAAGGAATTAAGAGTTGGGTACCACTACCATTTTGAAACAACCTTTTAACATCCATATTTTGTTTCTAAAATGGTGTTGAAGAAACTGTGCATTGATTGCACCATTAATAGATAGCAAACAGTTGAATCATTTTCTTATAGTTGCATATTTAAACAATTATACTTATTTGGGTATTTCTAGAAACAAGACAGAGTATTATACAAGGCTCAAGATGGCCTCAGCAAAACTTGCTCTCTGATTGGACTAATCAGGTCATCCTCCATGGCTATAGGTACTCACCAAGGCACAGTTCTGCATTTTATAAGCCAAACCTTTAATACTGTATCAACCCATTTTAAAAGAGCGTTAGCACATTCCAGGGTACTTCACTCACTGGGAGATAAAGAGACTCATCGAGTCCAAGCCTCAGTAAGCAGGAGTGCCTGCCTATGTCTCCCAATTAGTGCACACCTTGGTGTGTGTGTGTGTGTGTGTAACTGAAGACATGTTATTGGAAATTGCAAACTGATAGTATGAAGCTTTATATATTTTTATATTTTCATGTGTAAGTCATTAGTTGGAATATCATGTCTGTAATTACCTGTCGTTATCATAGGCTTCGGCCTTATACAGCTCTTTTTCATTGTTGTATGCAAACCCTTATAAACATCTTTATAGCAAACATACATTTATAGTCCTAATATTAGTAAATGGTTCAATGTTTGACATTTTTAATAATGCAATAAGGTATAGATTCAACTCTAAATACAAAAAGTGTATACCTATAGCCTAAGAATTTTTCTCTTGTATCTTAATAGAATAAATTTTAGATTAGGAATGTACTTCATAGGACACTGAGAAGGTGTAATACTGTAAAACTCTTCCGGGTTGCACATCCCATTCTTGTCACAGTAAGATACCTCTGAGGAAACTGTGTAAAGGAGTCAATGAAGTTAAGTAGCAATTCTACTTTATTTAAAGACATAGAGACATTAGTTGTCATCTGACCAAAAAAATGGGGACAGAAACAAAAAAGAGGAAAAATTCATCATTTCTCCTGGAAAGGACAGTCCTAGAGCTGTTAGTAGTTTAATATGCTTTATATGGACGGGATATAATCCATTTTAGCTGCATCAAACAATATACGGCGACCTATGCAATCTTGCTACAAGCATACTCCATTGTCCCTTAGTTTGGAATAAAATGTCCATACTTTCTATTCAAATATGTATATGAAATCAGTTTATGGGTCACTTACATATCAGTTTGGTGTAACCAGAGTGGGATAATATACTTTAATGATTATTGCTTGTATAACCAAGAAGATCATGATAGCGTCACCTTGTTGTGGTGGTGTTGTTTCTGCTGCTGTTGTTACAACTGTTTCCATGAAAAGGAAGCAATCTAAATTAGTTCACTTTGGTACTGGGCATCTTTCTGTAGCATGTTTCAAGTGATTGTTGTATTTCAATACAATACCATGTTAATACTGGACAGCAAGAAACGCCCATCAGAGCACATGGGTGAAGTAGGTAGCCCACTACAGAGCATGCAAGATACTGGGGCATCAGTCACCCTTGAGAAAAAGATAAGCAGTCAGAAGGTGTCTAAACATAGGCTAACAGTATAGCCTAGAGGTTAGAGTAAGGGTCAGTGAATGAGATTGGTACATCCAGTAGAACAGGGTTTGATTCCCACAGCCTCCACTTACATGCTATATGACTTTGAGTAAGTCACATAACATCCGCAGTGCTCTGGCCCTATTCCCAAAGAATTAAAAAAAAAAAAGATTGTTTTTGTATAGGTGCTTGAGCAAAGATCAAAACTATGTATATCCATTAAAATATATGCTTTGCATCTGACGTTAGGATGAGCTTAATTAACAGTCATAGTTGATCATTTTAAAATGAGAAAAACAGTAGTTTTCATTAGATGCAGTGTAGTCTACTGCTTAGAGCGCCGGCTTGTAAATCAGTTGTGCATAAGTTCAAATCCCGCTAGAACCAAATACTCACTGTGTGGCCTTGCACAGGTCATTAAATCTCCCAGAGTTCCAATCCACCCAACTGAGGAAATAGGCAGAAATAGAACCACACTGAACATGAGATGTTGAATCTCAGCTGGGCTATTCTGGCAAAATAAACAATAAAACTTAATAAACAAACAAAAAAGATGGAACATATCGCTTACAGTGAAGTTTTGGGGATAATTACATTTTAACTGCAATTATGCAAGAAGTCCAAGCTTGATAGCCAGAAGTTTTTTTAGTCAACCATCATTTATTTTCCATTTCATTGACAGGAGGAATGTCTGGTGTCTCCTTTAAGTAGTGGTAATTTATTCATACTGTCAATGATCAGTAAGTCCAGCTCAGTTATTAGTATAGCAACCACATATAAGCCAAGAAGCCAAGCAAATAAAGATAAGTTTCATGCCAATAAATACATTAACTAATTAATTAATTAATTAATTAAAAAAAAACTGTTTCCCTTGAAAAGCTGACTGATACATAAGCTCGATTTTACTGTCCTGTTAAGAATTGAGCAGCAGGATCAGTATATTCAAAATTATAGATTCTTAGAAAGGGCAATACAATAAAACATAGTGCATATTCTTTAATTGATTACAAGCAATTATTCAATTAAGGCAAATAAAGCAAAAAAGATATCCATATATTTCACATATGCTGACTGTATGCTGCGATCTTTTATGGTGTTTCATGTATTGTGACTCTAGATTCACTTAAACATGCATCAGTCAGAGAAATTTCAGGGAGTATGAAGGGCGAACTTTAGAAAACAGCAAGTTCTTTACAATTTACACAAGTTTCTATTCTCCCTTCCTTATAATGAACTCCATCTATGCAACACAAGACACAACCGGGGTATACGAGAAATATGTTTGTATTTTTTTTTTCATGTAAACTCATAACAGTGAGTTTGTACAGTTATGAAAAACACAATAGAAGGACTGATGTGTTTAGAAATGTATTAACACACACCACACACACAGATATACACACACACACACACTCACACACAAACAAACACACACACATATATACACACACGCAAATATGATATGGTCAGAAAGTATCTGGAACCAGTATAGTCTACTGGTTAGAGCATAGGCTTTCAACCAGGGAGCGCAGGTTTATACCCCTCCAGGGCCACTTTCTTGTCAGTCTGAGCAAGTCACTTGATTCGCCTTTGATTCAGACCTTCCCAGCTGTAAAACAAGAAACAGGACTCCACTGCAAAGGCTATATTATATTTCTGAGCTGTTTTGGCAAAAAGATTACAAAAAAACATAAAACCCTGTTTTCATCGGCCTGGTTCTCAAGTCTTTCAGTGAATTGTTTATTTTTTGAGATCGCAGGCTTGGGCCTCTACTGGAGGGATGCTCAGAGACTATTTTGCAGTCTACTTCAAAGTAAAGTATAAGACTAAGATCCAAATTGTCATGTTAATCTCTGGTTTTGCCTTCAACTAGCTTTCAGTTACAAAGAACTTGCAAAGCTTGTGCATTCATTGAAGAGGCACCCTATCTTTAATTTTGCGAGAGGCTGAAAATCCTTCAGAAACTTCATATAGCTTGTTATTTTGTTTAGCATACGTGATAAAACATTGATTGTCGCAGTCTGGTGACCCATGAAATTTAGGGTTTAGTTTCCTCTTTAGACCAGAGCATATAATTATGCAAATAAAGAGCTGTCACTGATCTATAGTGAAATACTCACTAACACCAGCAATGCAAAGTTAGATGGGTGAAATCTTCAGCTAAAAATATGTATTTTCAATTTTAAGATCATTAATTGATGTTAAGGCAACAGGTAATGTCATATCTAGCTGATATTTGGCACCAGAACCGTTACCTTGTATTTTTACATTTATGGAGAGCAGTGATCCTTTTGCCCTAACACATCATCTCACCATCACTCATAACGATACTTGTCATTGTCTTAAATTTTTTTTTAATTGTCTTGCAAGGAAAGTGTCCCCAAGTACTTCTGCAATGGGTCGGTGCTGTATAATTTCTGTGAAACTGTCTTTTTATTTAAGCCTGTTCTTTTTCTCCAAATCTGTCAATGGAGGAGCAAATACTGTAGTGCAAAATCACTTTTTGTGTAAGGCATTTAACTCTGAGCACTAAACAAGAACTGATAAGTTGTCAATGGTGAAGATTTGAGCCCATACATAAGTAAAATGCAAATACTTCCTTCATAAGGCGCCTTTACAATGAAACACATTTGTAAATTGAGCATTATTATAGTTATCCCATTTATGCTACTGGCGTCTCTCAAATGATCTCAGACGTTTCATTTCCCAAATCTAGATATCATGCTTTTCAGTTTTAGCAGACAGAGATTCAATTGATCGAAGAGATCGATGAGAAATACAGGATGGTATCGCTTCTATACAGAAAAAAACCCAGTTTTGATTTGTTCGCCATGATAAAGTTTACTTATGTGAGTGGTGCTGACAGGATTAAAACATGGTATTTGTGCACTATTGTATTCTGCTTCTCATACTATTTTGCTGAATATATCACCGAACATTTGATATTTATGTACTTCTTTGAAGGTACAGAAATGTAATCAAAGAAGCCACATGAAATAGATCTGTGAATGAAAAAAAAAGCTAGAATTGAAAACTATTTTAGCAGGTACTGTTCATTACTGTTATTACTGTTATTTCCCCTTGCATTTTGTACAAAATCGACTAGAAAGCCATCAATGTTTTATTTTTCAAACATTTCAACTTCCATCAAGTGGGACCCATATGGAATCCATGCATCTGCTGATTTGGAGCTGTGACAAAGATAAGTCTAGGACAGAACTGTTGTCTACATTTTCCTATATTAGTTCTAATGATTAGAGGGAACTGAATACCATCACAGCTGGGGATTTATGATATCAATCTAAATAAACATTTTTCTCAATAATCTGAGTTGATAACACCAGCCCAGCAAAATGTCAAAGTGGTTTAATTCCTCAGAAAATATATCTAAACAGTAACCTGTAGCTCACCCTTCTCTTGGACTAGATTCCACTTAACTCCAATCATTTAATCAAATGATGCCAAATTTGCAAGAAGCAACAGTTTTCGACACATTAATTAGTCAAGGGGAGATCAAATTGCCAGATCTTTCATGTATAATGGCCAATGCAATTTAGGGTATATTTGGGAGAGAACAGAGGGCTTCAACCCACTTTTCTTTATTTGCCATTTCAGTGGCTAAAGGGGTTTACTAATCAACCCACCAAGGCTGCCACAAATGATCTTATGTACAGATACCCCCTAATTAGGCACATGCAGGTTGACATTTTTAACAATAAAAGTTTTGCCTTTGGCTCTTGTTAGGTGAGGTTTGGCATTTAAATGATGATATTCAGGAAGAAGAGAGGGCTAAAATTCCTGTCTTTGACATAGTTACAAAATAAGGAATTCAAGTATAACTAAAAAAACAAACAAACAAAAAAAAACTGTAAGAGTATAATCGGATCATCCAGTTACACATGGACTACTTTAAACGTATCCCCTGTAACTCAGGAGAATTGTACTGTTTATCCTATCAATCATGTCTGTTGTCATGGAGGAGCTTACATTTAGCAACTCTGATATGTGGACAACTAGTCGATGACATTTTCATAAGCTTCAGACTGCAGTACTTTTGCTTAATAGGTTCATTTTTTAATACACCCAAGCACCCATACTCTAAGTTTTTGTCCTACACCTGTCTTTTGAAAAGAAGGAACTCTGAAGCAGTAAATGTACTTTTATATATATGATTACACAGGCCACCATTACTGCTGTTTATTTTAACTGAAAACAGACAGCACATGCAACCAGCAACCCCCAGGTTTGCTATAGCTCATCTATATTTGCAACACACTCCAACATTACCGGCTGCCCTCAGGTATGATGCATTTCAATGATTGCAGAATTCAGTCAAATTAAATAAAATATTAATGTGTAATTATTGTTATAAAGAAAAATCACCACAGGCCAACACAAATCAGGTTGGTGGTTGTGTGTTGCTGCTGTGACCTTTATAATCTGTCAATGAGATAATCCTGACTCCCATGATTGCATCCATTACCCACAAAGGCCAATATCTAACATAATCTTCAGATAGCAAACATTGTCTGCCTTCCTTTCTTTCTTTCTTTCTTTCTTTCTTTCTTTCTTTCTTTCTTTCTTTCTTTCTTTCTTTCTTTCTTTCACAGGCAATGGCCTTACTGAGAATATACACTTTTTTCTCTATGTGTGAGTTAGGAAGGCCCTGCCCCCTCATAAATTAAAAAAAATGGCAAATTCTGAGTTGGGCCATTGTATACCTCATTTATATCACACATTTGCAAATCTGAACCTTTCAAATTAGCTCTTCATTAGAGCTGCAACTGTTTATTTTGACCCCACTTCTCTGGTAAGAATGCAGTATAGCTCCACTATGATGTCATTAAGCATTGTTTCAGCTGCTGTTCCATTGGTTAAGTACAGCATTATGAAGCTATTTATATACCTCTGTTATTTTGCATGTGCATAGCTACCATTAATATTTTTATCTCAATAGTAGACATGCCATCAAAAAAAATAGCAATGTATCTGGTGAAATGTATTACTGGGATATATATCTATGGTTGATATTCCATGGGCTAGCTAAAAAGAGCATATTTATTTTTATCTATAGATTTTAACCTGTATCACCTCACAAGTGGTGGAACCATTTGTGAGCTCTATAGAGGTCAGACTCTACAGTTATAAATACATATCTTGAGCCAGCCCATGGAATATGTCATTTATACAATGACAGTGCCTCTCTAGCAAAGCAGATCATAATACTCAAAACCAAGAATTTGTATTAAAAAATACTTTTATAACCTTGATTATCGGCTTCCTTCTCTTTTTTTCACAGTGGATCAAGCCACTATTGCCATGCACATTCAATCAGTCAATCAATCAGTTAATCAATCAATCAATCAATAATTTTTCTGTGTGACATTCAAATGAACAAATTCAAATGCACAAAGTATTCCATGCCAAATTAGTCCATGTAAGGATGTACATAGTTTAAGAATTCTAACAGGTCTTCTGGAATCTGATAATGCTCCTGGAGTGGAACTATCTATTATAACACTCCTGGAGTGAAAATAAATGATTTATTTTCACTCTAGGTGTAAAATAAGCCAGCAATAAGACATGGTGAGCTGTACATTATTGCCTGATAAGAGCATGCCCCAGGTGCGTTATGAGACTACGTGCCTTTAGCACCTGGGAAGTGCTCTTATCAGGCATTAACCCACACATTGGAGTGTCTGATTGTGCTTAAAAATGGGTACCCCAAGTAAATATTAAAAAAAAAGAAAGAAAATGTCAAAGTTTTTTTTTTAAAAAGGAGCTTTTTAATAGTTGTAACAGGAAAAATAGTTCCCTATTACTGTACTGTTCTGTATTTGACATTGGCTAGCTGTCCGGTATAGGGCTCCCCTTACCCTCCAAAAGACATAGTGCTGAGGTTAGCTCCCCCTCAGACAGGCATACACTATTTTAACGTTACTATCTTTTTTTTCATGTGGCTGTCATGTTTTTATGGGGGCTGAGCCAGTTTGTGAGTGCGCCACTTTGTAGCCATCATAGCTCAGAGAGGCTTTCTCTTTCACCATCTCTCAGAGTGTTTGCCTGTTTTAAAGCAGAAAGTTGCAACTTGTGTAATGAGAAGTCACTAGTGAGCAGAGCGGCAGGGTTTACAGAATGGGGCAGTGCTGGGGGGTAGGAACAGTGCTACAAGTGGAGATTGCACACCAATGTAATGGGCAGCACTGTACTGTGGAGGGGGCATATTGTGGAACTGCAGGGATGATGAGCAGTAGGAGACCCATGTATGACTGCCTCACATTGTACTGCTTTGTAAAGAAAAAAAATGAAGGTCAAATTTAAATTTTAACAGTCTGCACAATGAAATTGAGGTTACTCTTGATGGTGAACGGGCAGCTAGGTGGGCTGAGTGACTGACTTACAGCTTGGTTAATAGATCACGGTCAGTTGCCACAAGCTTTTGCTGATGGTAGCACAATGACACCATTCTGTTGGGTGGCTCAGGTTAGCACAGCTAGTGCCAGTTGTGAAGTTATGTTCTAATAAGGACACAGCTGAAAAACTTTCAGTCAATCACAATTCAGGAAATTTTGTTCCCATTTTATAAATGCATTTATCTGGCAATTTTTATTCTCACCTTCATTGTATATATCATCTATCTATATATCTGTCTGTCTATCTGTCTATCTATCAGTCTGTCTTCTTGAGACAGTGGAATCATATCTTCATTCACACAGGTCCCAAAGGGACCTGCATGAACAGATGCAGATGCACAGGGCCCTCTAGGCCCTCTGCTAAACAAGAGTCTATCTTCCTAGAGAAGTACTCACTTCCATGCAGTAATGAATATCAAGAATTTGTGGGACTGGCTAGTGGGCAGCAGAAGTGCAGGACCTCCTGGGCCCTGTGCTTCCATGTGGCAGCAGATACAGATGCACAGGGGAAAGAGTCCATCTGCCAGCCAAAGTGCAGAGCCTTTAGGCACCCACTGTTGTGCACAGAAAGTTTTAGGGAGTCTAAGGATGTGTCCAACTCCACAATTCTGTAAGCACCAACTTTTTCTGTGTGACCCAAAAAATCTATTTTGTAGCCACAGGTCAGTGTGTACATCTTACATATGTGCTGCAGAGTACAGAAGTACTGTACAATTTTGAGATCATGGATTTCATGGTGCCTGCACTTTTGTAGCCAGAGGTCGGTGTGTACGCCAAACTCAATTTGCTATGCACACATAAAATTGTACAACAAAACTCCATTTGTTTCAAGCATGGAAAATTTAAGGTTCTCACAATGTGTTTGACCTCAAAAATCCATTTCCCATATACACAGCAAATTGTAACCCAAAAACTCAATTCCCAACACACAGAAAATGTTTCGGTCTGAGGATGTGTCCAATTCCAAAACTCCATTTCCTCATTCGCATGAGAAATGATGATTGAAGAACTCAATGTGCCATGTCCATGGAAAATGTTGCTGCACTAAGGATATTTCTAACTTCAAAAAATGAATTCAAATTGTTTTAGTTTGACTCAAAAAATTCAATTTCCAGTGCAAACTGAAAATGTCAGTGCAAATCAAAATTTTCAGTTACAGTATAAACTGGAATTTTTTGTACAAACTGCAAATTCAATTTACTGTATGAACTGTAATTTTTGGTGGAAATCAAAATTTTGGGTGTGAATCAAAAACATGTCTGATGAACCAAAAACAAATCTGACAAACTGAAAATCAGACAGTGGCCACCACAAAGTCTCAAAATACTATTTTGGGTTCATCAAATAATAGAATATTGCTTAGAATGTCCCTTTTAGCAAGGTTCATGTTTTTGTTTTCAGAATGTGCATTTGTATGGTTTGGGGATTTTTTGTTAACCAAAATAAAAAAACAAGATGGCTGCCATCATGAACTGAAAAAAGCCTTTGGTTTGTGAGGGCCATTTTTGGTTTGTGACAGCTTAGTGATGTGAACCAAAAATGCTCTCACAAACCAGAAATTTAGAGTTTTTACCACAGGCTTATCCAAAAATCCTACTTAGCATGCTCAGAAATAGTTTTTTAATCCTAATAACTATAGAACTGATTAATATTTTGTCAAGAAATCTTTGTAAGGCACTACCTTGGCATAGGCTGGTTCTGCCCTAAAAGTTTCAGAAATAAATTCTGT
This sequence comes from Neoceratodus forsteri, assembly GCA_016271365.2. NCBI lineage: Eukaryota > Metazoa > Chordata > Ceratodontiformes > Ceratodontidae > Neoceratodus > Neoceratodus forsteri. The sequence continues at coordinate 1,371,737,173 of CM057450.1, read as the reverse complement.
GCTGTCTAGGCTGTGTACAAGAGAAAAAGAGAGCTTATTAAGTATAGACCAAAACACAATAATTCATTAAAAATCAATGTTCCATACCTCAGAAGCCACACACAAAGCTATCATGAAACTTTTTACATTTTGAGACCCTGCCAGCCAGACCATGCATGCCAAATTTGGGGCTGTTTGTTAGATGCTGCAAACATTATTAAGATGCAAAATTGGAATTTAACATTAAGTACGTTAGTCATCCCTAACTACTCGTGCCAGTATAATAAGCTATAGATATTGATAGAGATATAGATATAGAGATATTCTCTCGCTCTCTATATATCTATATATACATATATATGTGTGTATATATATATATATATATATATATATATATATATATATATATATATATATATATATATATATATATATATATATATATATATATATATATATATATATATATATATATAGTAGCACAGAAGTGCTACCATAGTTAGGGTTGAGGAGCCATTTACATGTGAAACCCCAAATTTTTCACCTTAATAACTTTGCAATCGTTTGATGGATTTGCCTGAAAATTGGAAGACACGATCAAGAACCATAGGCCTTGGGATCTGCCAAGTTTTGTACCAGTTGGATATACAGCTGCAGAGTTATTAAGCGTGATCTGTGCATGCATTTACGCTTTTTCTGGAATTCTACGGTCGCGCCTACAGGTCACATGGTTTGCGTGACCGGCCCGAAATCTTCAGGGAACGTGCGGCCAGGGTTCTCGATGTGCCTTTCAAAGATTTCATGAAAAAATATTAAATGGTTCAAAAGTTATTCAAAAAACAATTTCCCATTGTAAGTCACTGGGAAAAGTTAATAAAAAGTTCGACAGTGTCACAAATGCACTTTTTACTGTTGCAAATGGCCCTGTTTCTGTTGCAAATCCACCATCTTGTTTTCAGTTAGTGATCAGAAAAATGCTTGGCATTTAAATTTGTGACCCTCTGGCAACCTAATTCTTTTTGTATTCACCTAGTTGGACCCTAAGGATGCTAGCCATGTTTTTATTTTGGGGTAAAACACCCCAGAAATATGTTTTTCAGATTTCTGGAAAAAGTACTTTCGCAAAGTAGTGTCAAACTCACGAAAGTGTTGCAAATTTTTGTGAAAGCTTTAGCAAATTGCGATACTACTTTGCGACACTATGCCCAGTATATATATATATATATGTATGTATATATATATATATATATATATATATGCAGTAGATAGTTCGATCGATCGATATTCACATTCACAATTATTATTGTTCGACTTTCTGGTCTTTTACAAACATTTTTAAATGATTATGCAATAGGGAGATTAAAGAGAACAAATTATTATAAAACATTTTTGTACAAGACACCATGATGCACTTATTGTTTTGAATATCCCGGTCTTATAGCATACACAACAATAATTTGTCAGCTGTTTTAGAATAAACACAGAGTTATTTGGAATACATGATTAAGAACAATAGGCCTTGGGATCTGCCATGTGTCATACCAGTCGGTCATACGGCTGCGGAGTTATGAAGCGTGATCTGCACGCGCGTTTACGCTATTTCTGGAATTGTACGGTCGCACCTCGCAGGTCACGTGTTTGTGCGACTGGCCCAAAATCTTCAGGGAATGTGTGGCCGGGGTCCCCGATGTGCCTTTCAAAGATTTCGTGAAAAAATATTAAACGGTTCAAAAGTTATTCAAAAAACAATTTCCCATTATAAGTCAATGGGAAAAGTTTACAAAAAGTTCGACAGTGTCGCAAATGCACTTTTTACTGTTGCAAATGGCCCTATTACTGTCGCAAATCCGCCATCTTGTTTTCAGTTAGTGATCAGAAAAATGCTTGGCATTTAAATTTGGGACCCTCTAGCAACCTAATTCTTTTTGTATTCACCTAGTCGGACCCTGAGGATGCTTGCCATGTCTTTATTTTGGGGAAACACCCCAGAAATATGTTTTAAGATTTCGAAAAGTACTTTTGCAAAGTAGTGTCGAACTCACGAAAGTGTTGCAAAGTTTCAGAAAGCTGCAATTGCGACACTACTTTCCGACACTATGCCCAAAATAACAGTAATTCTTTAGCACTCCACTGCAAAAGAACGGTTTGGAGTTTTAGGCTGAAATTTGGAGGGACCACAGCCGACATCTCACAGATGTGCCTTTAAGTGTTTCATTGACAAAATATTACACAGTGGCAAAATTACAGTACTCCAAAGTTGATGCTTTTTCCCATAGGATAACATTACGGCATATGATGCATTGCAGCAATCATTTGGCACCCTGCTGCAACATAACAGTTTGGTCTTTTGGGCTGAAATTTGCAGGGAAGACAGCCAACATCCCGCAGATGTGCCTTTCAGTGATTTGGTGAAAAAATATTACAGGGAGGCAAAGTTATGGCAGTCCGAACTTCTGTTTTTTTCCCATTGGATAACATTACGGCATTTGCTACGCATTCAGGACCCGATATCTCGAAAACGGTGCGAGATACAGACTTTTTGTCAAAAAATTTCTTAGCCCCCATTAGGGGCTAAGTACAAAACTAGCCAGGAAAGTGATAATTCATATGACTTTTAAATTTTTTTTCTGTCTCATACAGGTACTGAGATATAAGCAATTTACTATTCCAAGTCCTCATTTTTGTGTTCTGAGAGTCATTATTTTGCATACATTCTTTATACTCACTGTCTTTCTCTATTCAGCTTTTGGGTAAAACTTGGCTTCCCAGCCAAATGCCCTTTGGGGTAACCCTTACCTCAGTGTTTGAGCACAGAGGTTCTTTGTCTTTTAAATAGTTTTTTATTTTAATGGGTTCACCACAATATATCCAAGGCACACTGCCTTAAGGGTAGCTGGTCCATTTCACTGGGGTGTCAAACAGACGAGGCATACTGATGAGTCCTGGTAGGATGAAACATGTGTCTATGTCTTCTGTTAGCACCCTTTGCAAACTGTGTGAGAGGCCTTTTGGCACCATGCAATTTCTGCTTAAAGTTGGACCAGCATAACATTCTGTGGTGATTTGCATATGCAGCCCATGATGCTTTGCATTGTGGGGGCATGTGTGATTTTGTATTTACATTACTGTTACCATTACCATATCTGCTTGCGGTTCCATACCCGTTTCACTTACTGTTCACGTTTACGCCACCATGTGCGTTACCCTTTGCGTTTTCATTTGCGTTTGCCTTTACGTTGTTCTTAATATTTCTGTCAACAGTACTGTTTCTCTTCCTGTTTCGCTTTGCGTCACCATGAGCATTACGATTTGTGTTTGCGGGCACAATGTTACTATGTGACAAGACATCACGTGGCGGGAGTGTGGGGCCCTTTGGGCCCCGCGCTCCCGCCGCTGCATTATATTCACTATTTCTCATTATCATTCTCAAAAAGAAAGAAAATTAGAGCCAAAAAAACTCTGTTTAATGCATCAGTTAGGGTTGTTCCACAGTGACAAAAGTGAGGAAATTCGATGTTAGGGTTGAAACCCCCTTAGCACCCCTCCAGCCAACCCCCAAAAATGGAATCGGGATGTGCATTGGGGTCATCGGTCCTAACTGTCACCCCATTCTCCTATTCCTCAGCTTCTTTCCACATGTGATGGGGTGACACTTAGGGCTGATGACCCCAATGCACACCCGATTCCACTTGTGGGGGTGGGCTGGAGGGGTGCAAAGGGGGTTTCAACCCTGACATCGAATTTCCTCGCTTTTGTCGCTGTGGAATAACCTTAATTGATGCATTAAACAGAGTTTTGCCTCTAATATATATATATATATGTATATATTTTTGTGCATATTATGGTAGCAGGTAGTGCTACCATGAATTAGAATTGAGACCATTTCTATATTAAACCCCAAAACTTTGAACCTTAATAACTTTGCAACTGTTTGATGGATTTGCCTGAAATTTGGAATACATGATCAAGAACCATAGGCCTTGGGAACTGCCAAGTTTTGTACTGGTCGGATATACAGCTGAAGAGTTATTAAGCATGATCTGCATGCACATTTACGCTTTTTCTGGAATTCTATGGTCGCACCTACAGGTCGTATGGTTTGTGTGACTGGCCCAAAATATTCAGGAAACGTGCGGCCAGGGTCCCTGATGTGCCTTTTGAAGATTTGGTGAAAAAATATTTAACGGTTCAAAAGTTATTCAAAAAACAATTTCCCATTATAAGTCAATGGGAAAAGTTAACAAAAGTTCGACAGTGTCACAAATGCATTTTTACTTTCGTAAATGGGCCTGTTACTCAAAATCCACCATTTTTTTTCAGTTGGTGATCAGAAAATGGTTGGCATTTAAATTTGGGACCTCTAGCAACCTAATTCTTTTTGTATTCACCTAGTCGGACCCTGAGGATGCTAGCCATGTCTTTATTTTGGGGTAAAACACCCCAGAAATATGTTTTTCAAATTTCTGGAAAAAGTACTTTCGCAAATTACTTTCATGCTCATGAAAGTGTCGAACTTTTTTGCTAAAGCTTTCGCTAATTGTGACAGTAGTTTTCTAGTCTGTGGGAAAGTGACAGCAATTCTTTGGCACTGCGCTGCAAAAGAACGGTTGGGAGTTTTGGGCTGAAATTTGGAGGGAACGCAGCCGACATGTGGCAGATGTGCCTTTTAGTATTTTGGTGAAAAAATATTACATGGTGGCAAAGTTACAGCACTCCAAAGTTGACGTTTTTTCCCATAGGATAACGTTACGGCGCCCGGCGCATTACAGGAATCCTTTGGCACCCTGCTGCAAAATAACGGTTTGGTCTTTTTTCCTGAAATTTGGAGGGAAGACAGCAAACAGCCCACAGATGTGCCTTTCTGTGGTTTGGTGAACAAATATTACAGGGAGGCAAAGTTATGGCACTCCGAACTTCTCTTTTTTTCCCATAAGATAACATTACGGCATTCGCTGGGCCTTTCAGGGCTCGTATCTCGGAAACAGTGCGAGATACGGACTTTTCGTCAGAATAATGCTGGGGGCTAAGCACAAAATTAGCCAGGATAGTTGTAAATCATATGACTTTTAAATTTCTTTTCTACGTTGTACGGTTCCTGAGATATAACCTATTTAGTATTCCAAGTCCTCATTTTCTGCTCCGATACGCATTATTATGCATACATTCCGTGTACTCACTGTGTTTCTCTATGCAGGTTTTGGGGAAAACCAGCCAGTGTGCTTATATTACTGTTGCTGTTGCCCTTTCCGCTTGCGGTTCCATACCTGTTTCACTTACCGTTGCTGTCTGCGCCATCATGTGCGTTATCCTTTGCGTTTTCGTTTGCGCTTCCGTTTCTGTTATTTTTTGCCATTTGTGTGTAAAGTACTGTTTCTCTTTCTGTTTTACTTTGTGTCACCATGCATATTGAAATTTCTATTTCCAGGCACCATGTTACTATGTGACAACACATCACGAGGCAGACCATTCCCATCTACGCCACTGTGTGTGTTACCCTTTCTGTTCTCATTCATGCTTGCATTACCATGTGCGCCACTGCTAGTGCTTCTGTTTGCGTTGTTGTTCCTGTTATTATGCCACAAGAGATCACTAGCAGGGTCAGGTAGGCAGTGGAGCACTCAATGTCAGACAAAACAACTGGGCCTCATAGGCTGTATGGTACAGTGCTGATGGAGCTGGCTGAGGAACTGGCTGGCCTCTTGGCATATTTGTTTAACTGATTGCTACAGACAGGAGAAATGATGGGTGAATGCAGTGCAGGGAGCAGGTATGGTACCACTCCACAAGGGTGGGGAGCATGGATGAGGGTGGCAATTACAGACCAGTTTGCCTCAATTTAGTAATGTAGAAAGTTATGGAGACCTGATGAAGGAGGACCTCATGGAATACCTGTAAGGGAATGGTCTTCAGGATGGCAGACAACATAGGTTTGTGCCAGGTAGTTCAGTTTCTGAGGAATTAGAGGACATTTGTAAGTCAATGTATGAACAGCTAGCCCACATATTGAACACTGAGTTAATAGTATGGAATAGGAAAAAAAATTATGTTAAACAGTGTGATGGGTGATTGCTTTTCTATAGCACTTGCTGTATAGTAAGTAAGCAGCCACAGTAAATGATAGCGAATGTACATCAGGTGTACAGGTCTCTGATTACAGGAATAGTCCAGTTATTACAGTTGCCTTTTAAATGGATTCAGGGAGGTAATGTGTGTGGAAATGTAACAGTAGGTAGTACATTGTAATTGTAGATGCAGATGACAATTCAGATGGATTTGTAAACTGAAGCATACAGTATACCCTCAGCTTGTATATGTACCACTGTCTTCTATTCCATGTACTGTTTACTTCCTGGGTCACCCCTGAAAAAGGGACCTCCGGGCCCCTGTGGGCCTACCCAGTCATCAAAATTCAATTAAGCAATAAGGCATGACCAAGGGTTATGTCAATGGTCTGTTAATCACCTTCTGAGGGGTGTACTGTGGCACAAGGTGTGGCAGTGCCACATGCTAGAGGGTGATTAACTGACCATTAACATAACCATAGTAAATGCTTATTACTAATATAATAAAACATGTTTTTAAACAGTGTTAAACCTTATTCAGGAAATGGTTACCTCTTCTATATATGTTAATAAAAGATTAACATAAGGCTGTTAGAATGTTTGCAGCCAATCAAAGCTCCATTTCTCAGACCCTTTTATAATTAAGCAATAAGGCATGACCAAGGGTTATGCTAATGAGTCTATTAATCACCTTCTAGGGTGTGTACTGTAGCACGAGGTGTAGCCGAGACCACTATCTCAGGGTGATTAACTGACCATTAACATAATCCTGGGGACTCACTTGCTATTATATAATAAAACATGTTTTTAAACAGTGTTAAACCTTGTTCAGCATATGGTTAACCTCTTCATGTATGTTAATAAAAGATTAACATAAAGCTGTTAGGATGTTTGCAGCCAATCAGAAAGCTCCATTTCTCAGACCCTTTTTTACAATAAATAATAAATAAATAAAGATACACAATACAGTTGAGTATGTGTACATCTATGCCACACATGACTGAAAACAGGGAAACTGTATTGACATTTGTTAGTATTTGCATGGATTTAGGCAGCTGCAGCTGGTGTGCCTCGTTTTATTTTTATTGCATTATGACTGGTTTTCGATATGGGACTGGAGATCTATGGCACACCTCTGTAATTCTAGGTATAGTTAACTTCATACAGTTGGGAGTTGCAGAAACTGAGACAGGGAATTGAAGTACACATAGTAGTGACTGCATCCTAAGTATATAGTCACAGCTGTGTACTGTTGAGTGCTGATGTGTGGCACCTTGGTACAGTAATGATGACTGTATAGGTACAGGAAAAGTAAGTACATTGCTGAGTTTTTTACATGCTTAGGAGTTATGTAAAGTGTGACATGCAATGTGCCACATCATTGCATATGCTGTGATACTGACTGGACATCATAGGTACCAAAGAAATTGATGGAGATATAGTTGTAGCACTATTAGTTAACATTGGTTTGTATGCTTAAGTACGACACAGTTATTTTTTATGTCATAATGCTATTTTAAGTAAAGAGTCAACACAGGTGGTTATGGTTTTAAAAAAATTATTGCCAATTTATTAAATGGAGAAAAGGCCCAATCAAGACTGAAATTTAGTTAACAGAAGCAGTCTCACAATACAATCTTTGTATGTGTGTAATCATTGCTTGTCATATATGTAAATGTGTAAGAATAATAACTGTATCATATGAATTGGCGTAAGTATGTGATATTATAGGAAACTAATCAGGTGTTGTGTTTTTCTAGTGATGTTTCACTACTCACTACTCTTTATGTGAAGAAGTACTTTCTGACATTCGACCTGGAATTCTAATACTCAAGCTGAAGCTGTGGCGCTTCATTATATATTTACTATTGAACATGAAGAGACTTTGTTAAAAAATGTAAAGGTTTTTTTAAAATGGTTTTATATTAAGAATCATGTGTAGTGCATTACTTATGTGGTATGTTAATAAAGGCAATGTCAGTAGGTTGTAAACTGTGATTACACATGATACACAAGTGTTTTGTTGTTATTGTGTGACTGCTAATGGATGGATGTTCCTGGGTGGGCAAAAACCATATGCTAACTGTTAAAGTAATACAATATTAAAAAATGTTACTTCAGTGACATTTGATTACTGTTATTTAATTATATGTCACTGACTAGGCACAAATGGAAAATTTCCACCCTACCCCTCAATTGAGGCGATCATAAATATTGTCAGGAACAGGTATGCAGTGTGTTGTGATCAGTAACAGTGTCTGATTTACAACTGTTAATATTTTTTACATAGGTTAAAATTACTTATGTGACAAGTTGAAAAAAATAGAATATTCTTAAATGAACAAATGAAATTTTTTCAATTCTTACATTAGATTCTATGTAAATTCTTAACTTGTAAATACAAAAACTGTGCATGGTATGCATTTTTTTACAAACTTATGGTTAATTAGATGTAGTTAGTATAGTGCTGTATAATATGTTAAACATTCAGTAGTACTTTAGTGTTAGACTAATACTTTTAGTACAAGTATTAAAGTAGTTATTAACAATGTAAAGGTGAATACAAATCTTTATATTATGTACAAGTAATTACAAACAAATGTAAAAGTCAGTTAATTATATTCTGCAATTGGTTGGTATTTACAGTTGTGTAATTCAGCTTCTTGCATTATCAATAAATGTAGTTATTTTTACATATGTACAGTATTAGTATTACACATGAAGGCGGGATAGTTCTACACTGTTGCATGGTGAGCGAATGATGTTGTCTACATGTCAAGAGTCAATAGACAAATACAAGTGTTGATAGACAACTTGTGACAGAGTGCAATGGTTGGTGAATGTTAGAAGTGCTGCTCAGTTATTTATGATGATAACTGAGAACTTATCTTTATTTGCAGAGAGTAACACTTTAAAACTCATAGCAATTTGTTGTTATGTATGAGTTGATACATTAATAATTAAAGATATGTACAGAGGAGGACAGCAGTAAGGCCTCAGTTTTTAGATGTACAATCTTTGACAGACATGTAATCATGGTTTCTCTCGTGACTGTAAATATTGTTGGTGCCGATTGAAGCCACTACAACAATTTTCATGTAGTCATTGATCCACACAAGATGTTACATGTTATAGTGTATGGAATGTCTCTGTCAGAATAGCATTTTGTTGAAATGCTATGGTTTATTCAGAGTCGTACATTATAGAAAATTGTACTGACCTATGACTGTTTCTGGGACAAAGTAGTCATTTAAAAAATGCAACATGTTCTTTCCTATTCTTCTGAAATATGAAGGTCATCATAATTCTTCTATATTACAAGATATGCATTTTTTAAGTGACGTGGCAGTCTCTGTTTAAAACTGCTTGTAGAGTCGTCACACTCTACCCATCCACTTCTGCACCTTAGTAAACAGGTGTACTGGCCAGAATGCATGGATTGGCCATGGTGATATATTATACTATGAGTGGCAAACACTGATTGGTTGAAGACTATTCTACTAGCTGTGTAATCTGTGATAGGAGTATCAACTCTGAGCCCGTTGGAGTCAAATCTGTGCAACATAAGCAAAAGATATTGAGATGAACTTCTGAGACGTATGGACTGAGTGCATCTGCCTCCACACCTTCCACTGGCATGCCCACATTGAGCATTGGTGAATAGCTGTTGAAATTTGACACTTTTGGTTTGAGGGACAAAGAGAGTAATCCACAGCATGCCTTCTGTGGTTTCACACTGTGAATGGCCACATGAAACACATACATATTTTGTTACATATGTTACTGTGAAGTAGTGCCACATTGGGATACCGTCTTCATCCAGGTTGTGTATGACAGCCATCATAAACTCAGTAGTGTCTTGCTGTATGTCTGCAGCAAATGTACTACATCCATCATATGTAGCTAACACCTGTCGTAGTGGTGTTAGTGAGTGTACATAGTTAGACTGGTCAGAAGTCAGTTGACAATCTGCTTCAAAGCATTTAATAGGTACTGTTCTTTGAAGCAGATATTGCCTACACAAAGTGTGCATGTGTAGAAAACCTGTACGCTTGAGATAGCATAGTAGTTAACTTTATGCTGTTGTCAAACACTGGCACAGCAGCTACTCCAATTGATTTCTGATGAATTTCTGGCTGTGAATGTTTACTTGAAGTTGTGACCTTTGTTGAACTCTTTTTAGTTGAATCACTTCTGGAAGTTTGTCGCTGTTTGTTGATACCTGTAGCTGTGACTGAATTGTGTGAGACAGACAGATATTTAGGCAGTGGTATTAAAGACATTTGTGGCTGATGTAGAGTACGTAACCTGTTGTACTCAAGAATACATCGCTTGTCAGCTCGTATTTTTCTGAGGTGCTATGGTAACAATAAGGCAACCCAGAAAGGCTGCATTCACATGAAAGTGCCACGTAGCTCATGCCATCCTTGAAAATGTCTGTACCTATGTCTACCATTGCTGAATCCAAACACAATCCCTGAGATTTGTGAATTGAAACAGCATATGCAACACATAATGGAAACTGTTTCCTGTTTACATAGATATCCTTAAAACCTGGAATTTTACGCAGGTTCGTTCTATGTGTACAGCCTGTTCCATGTTGTCAAAGTGAACTACAAGCGTCTCGATATATGTCATCTGGACATTGTAGACAAAGTCAATGATGTTTCCCATGGCACCATTTACCATGCCTCATTCTACATCTAGATTACATCACAGCATGATACGTGCATTCTTACAAACTGTTAGAAAAGCTTCTAGGCCAGCTGTGCGTGAAACATCTGACTTGAGTTCACGCAGTCATTCAGTCATCTTTGCTACTAGGTTTCGACTAAGAATAACGCTATCAACTGTATCAACAGCATGCAGAGTTACAATCTCTTGGTTTTCTCTCTGCAGCATTAGATTGTTGAAGTCAGTGCATTTCTTTAGTGGTGGCATAAGACACACTATATGTGTCCCTCTGAGTATATATCACTGAAGACATTACATGCTGTTTCTATGCATGCAGTATCTACTGTGATTCTCCGATCGTTTAACATACAAACATGTTCTGGTGATAGAGACCTGTATGAGCTTCATCTAAAAGTGATTTGTAAGCTAGATCACCACTTTGGCGCATGTTCTCAGACAATTCAACATAGGTAATCAATTCCCATATGTTATAGCCTGCAATGCAACCGAGGATATTCTTAGCTTGTTTGGCAGTTAGAGTTGTAAATACATGCTCTGCATTGACTGGTGCAAGCTGTAAAGGTCTCCCAACACAAGTATACTTTTGCCACCAAATGGCACTCGTCGTCAGTACTCTAAGATCTGCTGTAGACGTAGATGAATACAGGCAAGCATGACATTGGAGACCATGCTGATTTCGTCAATGATGAGTAACTTCATCTTTGTGAACATGGAACGGAGCTGAGATGCAGCCTCGAATGACAGTTTACGATACTCTCCAGTTCTCCCATGTTCCACTGGCAACATAAAGAGACAGTGTAATGTAACTCCACCAATGTTGTATGCTGCTAGTCCTGTGGGAGCAGTTACAGCAACAGACATTGAAGAGCCTGTCAGGCTCCGTACTTCAGCAGTGATGGCTTCAATAAGGAAACTCTTTCCTGTGTCAGCTGAACCGCTAACAAACATTAGTAGTGGCTTGTAGTCAGTACAGTCACATTGTTTTGTTATGTAGTAGGCCATGTTGGACAGCTTCAACTACTTGAGAGTGAACTGCATGCTGTAGCTGATTTAGTCTTTCTCTCAAGTCAGCTGGGTTGACCATGGAGTGTGTGCCATGTTCCATGGCTGTCTCAATTTCTGACATTAACACTTCTGGGGCATTTAAGGGCAGAGGGTCACCTAGAACACCTTGTTCTTCTGGATCAAGGTGGTCTTGTGAACTAACTGGAGTGTCTTCCTGAAGCTGCTTCTCTGCCTTCTCAAGCTGTTCTTTCTCAGCTTCTAGTCTCTGTATGTATATCTGTGAGTATTCAGTTTGGAAAGTCTCATAAGTGAGACTGAACTGTTCTTTGAATGTGTCACAGACACTTTAAGTCAGACTCACTCTCCAGGGTCTAAATAGGAATAGGAGAGCAAAGTAGTAATGTTCTCTGCTCTCCGATGTGCCTAGATGCAGTTTACAGTGGTCTATGAGCCATGGCTTGTGTCTCTTTATGAGACAGCCATCTACTCCATTGACCTTGTAAATCTGGTGTGTTGAGTCAGGTGCTACATCTGTCTTGTAGTCATACCACTTAGCCAGCTGAAAGAGACACATATCATTCATGTCATTGAGTCTACGGGGGTAGTATGTGTCTATTAGGCTATTCTTCAAGATATGTTTTGAAGAAGGTGTATTGTTAGTGGACTCCTCAATTTCAGCATGAGGAATCAGTACACGTTTCCATTTCTCTTTGTAGTTTACACTGAGAAACCGTACAGCATCAGACTTCCCGTACAGATGTGTACCCATTAAACGGTCACTGGCTTCGTAAGCTCCAAATTCTCTGTGTGAAAGGTCTCAAACCCAATGACCAGAGCTGAGATGTCAGGCTTTTGCTAGAACTGGCAATATCTTCCCAAAGATCTTGCAAGCTAGTCTGTTCATGTTTGTTATGTACAGAGATGTACGCGAACCTTAGGGGCCAGTGAGTTATCAGCCACAAACTGAACATCTATGTTTGCTTGCCACATTAGGAGAAGAGTTGGGTTGTAGTCATTGATGTACACCTCTTTTTCATCTCTGGGTCACTCGTATACCCTCTTGGTTGATTTTGTCTTCAAGTGGTGTCGCATTGCTGAGAATAGGTCATTCATGGCACCATGTTGACAAACTGGTCTAGGAAATCCAAAGCGACACCGTGTGTACCAATCAGATCTGTTCTTTACTACTCGCTGGCAGTATTTTGCGCAAATATGTCGCTGGAACTTTTGTACCAACTTCCATAGTGTAGGACTGTCATACTTGTCAGGAATTTGACAAGTGATGTATTTTTTGATGAATGCTTGCAATTCTGCTGCTTCTTGTTAACAATCGTGGAGCATCATCGATCCACAATAACATATGGATATGAGGGGCACCCTGATATCGATATTCTGTCCTCAAAAGTAATGTTCCACAATACCTAGAGGAGGATTGTCGCTGACAAGATGAAAGTCAGAATGTCATGGAACCGCTTGTGAAAATGTCTTGTGACAGACACAGGATCAAGTGAACACATTTCTCCGACAGTTATTGATGAAATGCTGTCAACTTCAGAATTTTCCTACTTCAACAGTTCGATGAGCTTGTCCCAGGCACATTCAGCACAACTAAGTGTGACAAACCACGTGGCTGCACCATACTCTCGCAGCATTGTCATCACTTCAGAGTGTCTGCGAAACCAATATTCTTTGGTGCCACAAAGACTTGAAAGTATGGAAGACAGATTGACTTGCACATTTTCATCTTTCTGCTTTAATTTCTCTAGAAATTGAGCAGCTGTTATTCCATCTAGTGGACTTGTTAGACGAATTGTTTGTGCTATAGACGCAGAGAGAATGCTAAGTTTACTCTCCCAGAGGAGTTGGAAGAGGTACTGTATGTTACGTCTGAATTTGCCATCTTTGCTGAGCACACGGCTAGTGTGGTACTCAGCACCTGTACACGTACTTCTCTTTCATCTAGGAGTCCACCTGACCCTTTTGGAAATAGGTCTGGGAAACAGCATGCTCCTAGTGTTGCCTCCCAAATGCTGACAGGCTCGCCTTCCACCTGCTTCATTCGATAGAGATCAATGTTGTCTCCTAATGGATCTCTGCCATGTAGTAGGTGAATTGTATACTGTTCATACACATTGTCACTTGTCTGTCCACTGACCTTCTCAATGATTGGTTTACTTTTTTCTAATAGATCATGCTGGACAGAGAGACTGGCCATCTGTTCTATGTCAAGGTCCGTATAAAAGGGATTGTTACTCTTTAAATAAGTAAGAGCAAGCTTTACCTTTTGCACATTGACAACATCTTGCCAGATGACCTTGGCCTTTGTAGGAACACCATTAACAAGAATCATCAAACTATTTTCTGTTGAGATTGCTTGGAACATTTTCCTAGAGGAAGTGGTAGATACATCATGGAACCTCTGAAGAATCTAACAAGCACTTCTGTGGAATGTTCCGTGTCTTTGTGTTCAGATGTAGAATAGTTTGGAATGGTTTCATTGTCTGAATTAAAATGCATTCAAACATTTAATGTTGAAATCTCACGTAGTGTAACATCTGTTTCATATTATGCAGCATTGACCTTGCTGGCAAGTGTTAGACTTCAGTTTGGAAAAACAGTGTTTGCATAGCACAATGGTGTCTGGTAAGTGAAAGTCAGATTTCCAGCAGCAAGAATGTGACAGACGGAACCACATGTCATTGTATGGTGACAAGGTTTCTAGGTTGACTGTGACTGTTTGTTTTATGTAGCACAAACAGGTTGCGCAACACACATAAGAGTCAAACCGGACACACTGCCTCAAACTTAGCAATTTCTTGCCATACTGTCTCAGAATGTCACTTTCTAACACTGAAACAGATGTTTCTGCAGAAGTGTTACACTGAAAAATTGTTTCTGGTACAGAAGTAATGTGTTGCAGTTTTTTGAGAAATGTGATGGCACCCTACATGGCATCTGATTGCAATAAGTAATTTAAACAAGTGTACTGATGTACAGCTCACCGTACTTCATATACTCTGTAGACAAAGTTTCACATGCCTGTTTGATGCACTGCAAGCATCTGCATGTTGTGAAAAATACTATCACAAACACCACTATTGAGACATGCAAGTGAGTGACCCATGAGTCCAGTATGTGGACGGATTTCACAATGGTCAATTTTTGTAAACAGTTTATGTCTGTCTTTGCGATCTGTTATTACAAATAGGTTGACAAACTGTTCTACTTTTTCAAATGATGATTGCCTACAGTTGCAGGTATCATCACATGCCCATGCCAGACAGTGCCGTTTATTGAAGACTGTGGTTGGATCACAGTCACCATCGGTATCCAATGCATTGTCATCAGAGATACTGAGGACATTTACTAGTTTGCCATACTCATCAATGGTGAACTTGTGTTCTTTTAGAGAATGATAAGACTCTTCCCAAAAATATGCCTCTGAGTGTTGTGTGTGCATCCACTGTCCAGAACACATGACAGAAGTTGTCGATCAATCAAACAAAGATACTGTTAACAGCCTTTTTTATAGCATATACAACTTTCCTGAATTGTTCAAGCACATGACACATCTTGCACACAAGCACTGTAGTACAAACACGTGCTCTGTTGGCGAAAGTGCACTTTGAATACAACTTCATCAGAGACAGATAGCTCTTACACTCTCTTTTTGTGGGTGTGTCTCAGCACAGCAGCGATAAGTCTTCGATCTTAGCTTTACTTGCTAGTGATCGAAATACTTTTCGAGTTGCAAATCAGTTGTGAGTTTACGGCATTGTTTTGGATGTTTCTTGATGGTTACACTCAAAATAGTTGTGTTTTGTCTGAGAGATCTCCACAACATTTGTAACGGTATACCTTTTTTCTTTGCTGTTAAAGCATTTCATTTGGGTGTGCAGTGACTTGCTGTAGGGGTCACTGTTGCAGTAAAGGTCTGTCCATGTTCATTTTGTGGTGTGACTTTACTGTTTTGTTTGTCACCCTTATACAACAGTGCAGTACTATTATACCTCTCTCGTTTTCCTACACATCTACATCTGTATTTATTTGGCATGTTTTGCTATTATGGTTCACAGTGGCAGTAAGCAATCTTACAGAAGTATCAGGCACCTGTATGAGAGACAGAGAAAAAAAACAGTGTTAGAATATGCTTCAGTACATTTCTTATAACAGTGTGCATTGAGAGAATTGTAACTTAAGTATGTTTACAATTTGGTCAACAAATTACTAAACAGTAGTTTTTATGAATGTGCATTGCACAGTTGCTACGGATGATCATAAGTTTGTGCATTCTCAATATTTCTAGTCCACATTTTAAACATTTTATTTTTACCAGACCTACTTATGAATAGTATAGCTGTCATTTTTCACATCTTGACCAAAACATGTTTTCGAGCATGTAGCGCGTTACAGCGCAGTCAGTACGTGAAATCACTATACGGTAGACAAAAAACTTGAGAGCGACACTGTTCATCACCAAAGCTCTTAAAATTACTATGTTTACAATTAGATGGAAAACATGGTCAGAATTACTGTTGTATGAGTGTGCGTGTAGATGCAGTTGTTATGTATGCTTGTATGTTTTCGAATTTTCAATATTGTTACTGCAGATTCTCAACACTGTGTTTTTAGTACACCTGTTTATGAGCAATGCAGCTGTTATTTTTTGCATCTTGCTCAAAATGTGTTTCTGCACATGTAGCGTGCAATGCTGCAGTTGGTTTGCGAAATCACTCTATGAGGCACAGTAAGAAAATGACAGTGACACTGTTCATGAGCAGACAACTTAAAATGAGTATGTTGAAAATTTGGTGTAAGAATTCCAAAAAATGACTGTTTTACAAGCTTGTGCAGTGCACTTTATATGTACACTTGTAAGTTTGTGTATTTTCATAGTTTTCAGTTCAGATTGTCCGAATTTTGTTTTTAACACACAACCGTATGAGTAGTACAGATTTCATTTTTCACATCTTGTCAAAAATGTATTTTCACTTATGTACTGCGTTTTGGCTCAGTCGATGTGCGAAATGACTATATGGTACAAATGTTGAAAATCACAGTGACACTGTTCATGAGCAGAGGTCTTAAAATGGCTATGTTTAAATTTTGGTAAAAATTACAACAAATAACTGTTTTACAACTCTACGTTGCACAGTTGTTATGCACACTCAGAAGTTTGGAAATGTTCAATACCTGAAGTCCACTGAGTTCGAAGCACCTACACAGCACATAATGTGTTTATTATTGAAAATTGTGCTATTTTGCCATAAAACCTGAAATTGTGGCAATAAATAGACACTTTGGAAAATTACTGTCGAATGCACAAAAGTGTGTAAAAGTACTTTTGTGCATTCAAAATAGTCGTAGATTTACTATGTCGCATTTGACAGTATGGCTAAAAAGTAATGTCGAGTTGAAACTTTCATAAATTTTACTTTCGTGCATGCAAAAGTGTCGCAAATTTACTTTTGTGCATTCAACAGTAAAGCAAATGTAACACTTGGGAGTGGCAAATACATTCATTATCAAATCAGAATTCAGTGTGTTTGACTGACAGCTGGCTCTACTAATGTAATTTAAGATTTGTCAGGCCATGTCAGACAACCAATCAGAGATGGACAACACTGAAGAAGAAGTCAACAGGAGCCATTTTAGGTATTACTGAGAGAGAGCAGTTTCAGAACTGTAAGTACAGTCTATTTTTAAAATCATTTTTCTAGTATAAAAAAATGATAACATGTAAATACTATTAATCAAAACGTTTTTCAATGCTGAATCTCATTATGTTACTTGTTATTATCTAACATGCTGTATTATTTAGAGAAAAGAGTTTAAAGTCAGATAGCATTTTAGTACTAACTTGTACAGATATAGTTGCAAATAGAGGGAAATAGGAAGGTGCACTTGGAGGCCTATGAGAAAATGAAACCAATCAGATATGTTTCTGCTGTTGTAATTGTTTAAATCTGCCTATGAAAAGGATGCATTTTTCCCACTTCTCAATGTTTGCAGATTTTTGCTGGAACAGAAGTATAGTAATTATGACTACATCACTTAGATTGGTTAATGAACGCACAGCAGCAGGCAATGTTTATTTTTCATTTGTGTGTTATGTCTCAGCCCACTGAAGCTGTCTTGAAATATGGAAGGAAAATTTCAGTTTTATTTTCAGTACTGCCTGGTCACTGCAGGGTGAACACTAACTTTCTTTGTAGCTCTCTGTACAGTTCTATGTGTTAAAACTTAGAATGGCAGAAAATTGCAAAAGGACTTTGTGGATAGTTGGAAGCAGTTTCGTGAGATGAGCAGCTGAGTTTGCTGTTCATAGTAATTTTGGGAGGGACCTGCAGCTCCCAGATTGCTATGTAAGATGGTTTGGTCATGGTGGCATGAGATGGGAACATCTTATGCCAACCATGTACAGACTTTTGAGAACTCACTCTCCTCCTGACATACTGCTAATACATCTTGGAGGCAATGATTTCAGCACAAAATGCTGGGTAGATTTAGTTACAGAGGCAAAATTGAACCTTGCTTCTATCATGAGTATGTTGCCTGCCTGTATTATCATGTTTTCAGATATTACAGAGCATAGGGTCTGGCAAGCAGAACATCATATGTATCTGATTGACAGAGCTTGCAGAAAAGTAAATGTACAAATAACTGCTTTTCTACGCATGCATGGAATGTATACTATACGTCACCCAGAAAATAAGTACTGTAATGATTGACTCTTCCTACCAGACAGTGTACATTTCTCGCATGCTGACAATTGCCATTTCCTGGGAGACCTTCGAGATGGAATCCTCAAAGTCCTTTAAGATTGTCAGACTGTTTGAGCAAATATTGCATTATACACAAAGGTTCTTCTCAGAACCATATAAATGTGGTCAAAAAATAGATCAACTGCATGCATCAGTTACACATATGGGACATATTTGGGTTTGGAATATTAATATTGTGGGATGCTGTGTAACAATAGTGGGGAGACAGCAATAGCAATGTACCATGTTGCTGTTAGTACACAATTGTATGATGTTGTTATGTATTCACATTTTTATATAGTTTGAGTCTGTTAAGTGAATGTAACATTCACTGTGGTCTTACAGTATTGTACTTGTAACAGGATGGTATGGGTGCAACAACAGTGAAACACAGTGGTGCAGTTTTATGTATAGGTTTCTTTAGTGTTATGTCCGTAAATATAGCTATGTTGAATGGAACACATATGTGGAGTTATTTGTATGTGTGCTAGCATGAATGTACAACACAATTATGATATTGTTTAACTTTCATCAGGTTTGTTAGCCCTCTTCACATTTATTCAGTGTATTTGCAGGTGCATGCACAGTTCTGCAATGTGTGGTTCAGCTGTGTTTTACATCACTTTACAATGCTGTGGTGTATGGTTGAAGGCTGTAGTTATGGTTTGATGGACAGTGGTAGGATATCACATGTTCAAGTTTGGTACTCACCTGCACACACACACGGATGCATACTATGTGATGGACTCTGTAATATGCTGTATAGGTGAGGGTGGTGTTCAACAGCTCAATAGCTGTGGTGCAAGACCGCAAAAGAGAGTTGTACAGCTCATGCTGTGTGACCACCTCAGTGTAGTAGACATGCATAGGTGATGGTGTAGGCAATCTGATGTTGGGTGCAGTGTCCTCCCCCACCAAGAGTACTGGGTGGCATGCTGGTGGGACACCACAGTGTGGCAGCAGATGTTGTCAGTGCTGAGGGTGCCGAATCCCTTGTTGGGGCAGCATAATGCTAGTGAGATGTCTTTCTGCCATGCTGAAGCAGATGTGCTCTTTAATTTCATAAGTACTACATGGAATTAGTTGAACAAATCATTTATATTGTTAGATGATAGTAATGGATTTTTTTCTGTTTGTGTTCAGAACTGAATAATAAAAAAAAAATGAGGCAGTAGACCTTGCGAGAGGTGTGCACTGCTTGAGGCAGTTCAAGCCAGGGGAATGCCAGAGTTCTTATGAGAAGTACCAACAGGAAACTGGATTCGATGTGGAGGTGCATAAATTGCTTCCTGCACGTTGTTTTGAAAGTCAAAAACAAAACAATCGTGCAGCTGAAGCGGAAGTGGAAGCTGTTGCGCCAGCATTTTTATGTTTTAAAACAGCGTGAGGGGATACCGGACAATGACACGTGTTGGTACTACCTCACATATGAGCTAAGGGGAAGCGGCTGACAAGCCAGCTGCAGGGGAGCGCCTTACTCACCGTAAGTAAATCAGCAGAACTTTTAATAATGGATGTGCATTTATTCAGAATTTGTTACAATTATGGCAGACAGCATAATACTTAATGCTTTATGTAAGGATGTACTATGAAAACATGTAGATAAATTGTTGTCTTTATTAACTCTGGTGTTGTTGAGTCACAAGGCACAGCTTAGTGACATAGCCGTACCAGAAATAGTACATCCATCCATATACACAGTTCCTATCATAGTATGTTGGTAGAGAACAATATGTTACTCTTTATTTACTGTAATGTTGTGGTATGAAAGTTGTAACTCTGTAATACTGTGTATGTATTAAAAGTTAGTTTGCACACATGTGCAACAAACATAGTGCCATCATACGACACTTCAGAGTTGTTCCAGACCTGCTCCAATTCAGGTACTGTATTTGCAGGTGTGTTTGCAGTTTTCCAATGTGTGCTGTAGCTGTCTATCACAAGTCCAAAATGCATTGGCATACAGTTAAAAGGGGGAAGTATGTTTCAATGAGCAGTAATACCATATTGACTGCTGATGTGTCCTCTCTCCTACACACACACACAGACACAGACACATAGACACGTACATATCAATACTGTGTGCTGCGCCACCAACCACACACTATGTAGACAATGGTGTGGTGCCCCCCCACACAAAAATCCACATGCTACAGTGGGTGCCTACCTCAGCATGGCAAGTTATGGTATAGCTGGTGGGAGGTGACCAATGCCCTGTTGATTCCACTGTCTTACGTGCCCCCACCCACACATAGTACAAGTGCCCTATTTCATATTCTCATCAGAAGGCCCCATCGAAAATAGCCCAGTTCGAGCTGCCCTCAGGCCATTACCAATTCAGAGCAATGCCCTGCTGTATCCTCTGCCCAAGGGAGTTCACAAAATGGCTGGCAGTCTAATTGCTTCTAAGAATGCAAACAATTGCCATCTTCCCATACCTAGATCACTGGGTCATAGTAGGCTAGTCCCCAGACTAAGTGAAGTTACACCTACAGATAACTCAGCAAATGCTCACCTCTCTAGGTTTCCTTCTGAATCTTTCAAAGTTAGTTCTAGAGCCTGTTCAGCTCCTCACCTTCATAGGCGCAGAGGTAGATACAGAAAAGGCAAGAGTCTTACTTCCCCTGGACAGGGCAAGAACCCTTATCACACGTGCCTCTTCATTCATCCTACAGGTGTCTCGACCAGCAAAGCATTTTCTGCAGGTCCTGGGGCACATGGCTGCTCCTACAGCAGTGGTGCAGGGAGCAAGATTTCAGATGAGGGACAATCAGTTCCATTTGAGAGACTTTTGGTCTCAGAAAAAGGACTCTCTGACCAAACTGATACCAGTGACTTGAACCCTGATCCAGGCTTTGCAGTGGTGGCAGGATCGGACAATATATTACAGGGAGTTCCTTTTGTCACTCAGTCTCTCTTTCAATCCTTACTACACGGCTCTCTCTTGGGGTGGGGGCCCACTTGGGAGACCTGACCACCTAAGGGTTGTGGTCCCCTCAGAAATCTCTGCTTCACATCAATCTTAAATGTTAAAGACTTTCAGTTGTGCACAAAGTAAGCCAGACTGCCACCTACAGGTGGTGCAGAATCAGCCCTGGCAAACCCATCAGAGTGCCTGTTTGGCACAGGATTTAGGCTGAGGGTTGGAAGCAGGCCTGCTTGTACCCTTTCTGCCCGTGCTTCTCTGCTTCATATCAATGTGTTGCAACTCAGAGCAGTGTTTCTAGTACTTCAAACATTTTCCAAGTCTGTTCAGAACAAAGTTGTTCAGATCAGGACAGACAATACCACCATCAACAAGCAAGGGGGCACTCAGTGTACAGCCTTGTGCACAGAAGCAATGAAGTTGTGGTCTCTGCTCTATTTCCTGAACACCTCTCTTACAGCAGTATGCCTCCCAGGCAAGGACAATGTCCTGCCAGATGCTTTCAGAAGGATATCTCAGGGCCACCACGAATGGTCACTGGATCCTCTGGTTTTGCAGGCGATCTTCTCCAGATAGGGCACACCACAGATAGATCTTTCTGCAGACCCAGCAATCGCCAACTTACACTTTTTTGCTGCAGATCCCCAATGTTGGGCTCAGTCCCTCTGGATGCCCTGGTTCTCAATTGGGAAGGGAAGTTCCTGTATGCTTTTCCCCCCTTCCGTCTCCTGTTCAAGGTGCTACTCAAAATCAGGTGTCAACCCTACAAGGTGATTCTGATTCCTCCAGACTGGGACAGACAGCACTGCTACCCTCTCCTGTTGTCCTTAGCAGTCCACCTTCCTTGTCTCTTCCCAGGAATTACCCCCCATGCCATAGTTACATCTGAATTTCGCATGATGATCTTTGCTGGAACAGGAACACGTTTGCTCTTTGAAAAGTAACCATGAACTGAGAAATGTTGATTATCTGTATAATGGGATAGATACTTATTTTGTAGTTTTCTGCATATCTCTTATGAGTGAACATTACGCACTTTCTACACGGGGTTCTAAGTTCAGTACTTTGTAATGTTTTCAGTACAGATTACCACTACTGAAATGTTTTCACACTTCTTTATGAACAGTACAGCTGTCATTGTTCAGAACTTGGGTAAAATGTGTTTTTACAGTTTCACTGCAAAGATACATGCTCGATGTGCAAAAGTATTGCTGTGGACAGATAAATTAAATAACAGTGACGTGATTGTGTAGAAACCACCAATCTTCATTTAGAACACTGCTGTAGTGGTCTTGAAACATTATGTTTTAGATCAATTGTAATTGTTATTGTAATATGTGGCCACAATGCTTGTGCTGTGTAGAATGAGAAGCAATGTTATCTATGTGATGCATGTTTTACTGTTGTTGCAAGTATTTGAAAAATGTAATGTTATTCACATCAACCACTTACATATGCTTTTGTTTTCTGTTTCATGACAGAACAATGGAGGTCTCCCGGCTTCCCAGAGTAGTACCCGCACAGCGTGAAGCTGTGGAGAGAGGTCAATCGGACTCGAAAGTGTCATTGTCATTGAGTCCGATGGTAAAGTGTGATATAAATAATTGTAGTATGTCATTGGTCTGTATCAGGAAATAATGTTATGTGTGAGCTGCAGAAGTTAAGGCTGTATTTTTTAAAATGTCTTTACTGATTAAGTATTATTAAATCATGTATTCTTTGTAGTTGTTGAGTGGGCTGAAAACATTGTTTGAAATCATTCAGTACAAGAAAGAAAGAGCCAGTCTCTCATCTGCCAAGAGACAACACTTAAGAATGAGTATGTGTCTCTGCAGTGTGATTAGGTATCACATCCTTGGTGGAACAGAATCTGTATTTCTTTAATGCAGCAATGTTTATTTTCATATATCTGCTTCCTGTTCCATTGCACAACAAGCTGCATGATGATATGACAGATAAATATTACATTGCCTACTGAGTGTCTTGCTACAGTGGAGGTGTATGACTGCTAACAGTCACAGATAACATTGGATATAGCTGTTTGCCAGGTTGCTGGACTTTCGATGTGTGGTGTGTTTGAAACAATACACCAATTACTGTAACCTGCTAAGTGTATTATTCAAGTGTAATACAGTGGTTGGCAGTGAAATAATAACTGCTGTTATGCTTCTGCGAGATTTCTGATGTATGATAATTAATACTTCAGCACACACCTGATTGTCTGCTGTGTGTTTACTGACACCAGTAGTAGAGATGTCTGTCTATTATAACAGACTGTAAACGTATGCTGATGTAGCACATATTATCCAAAAAAAATGGAAAGATGTCATTTGATACTTGAAAATATGTGTCATGTATAGTAACATATGAGTGTGATACCATTTTTCATGTATGTGACAATGGATGTATGTCCATAGGACTACTTGTCAGTCCATGTGGTCTGCTGGGGGGGTAATCTGTTGTCCTGTGCTACGTTTGGTGGTGGAGTTTCATGTTCAACGAATCATTCATTACCAATTGGAATGTTGATGGTGTCTCACTGATATTCACTAGTGTGGTGTTTAATTATCTGTTGCTGATTACCACATGCTCCTAGATGGTTATTAACTGATCATTTCTATATCTGCTGACAATGTTTCATTTCTATTATTAAAATATATGTAAATGGACAGTATGGAGACTGTCTACATGTTTGTTAATAAACGAATAATGTAAGTCTTTGCCAATGTTTGTACTTGAGCATAAATCTGGGAATGGTGACAGCCTTGGTTTTATTAAGGCCTAAGACATTAACTAGGGTTATTTTAATGCTGTGTTACTAGTACTGTAGGGGTAATGTGTTTAATAACACATAAACAACTGCCATATTCAGGTAGAGGGTGATTAACTGAACAGTAACATGATACGTATGTTTGCGTTCTTGCTATTATAATTACACATTTTGTCAAACTGTTTAAAAAGCAGGTCATCATATGGTTATGTCTACATGTATGTTAATTAAAGACACACATAAGGTTGTTAAGATGTTTTAAAGAAAGAAATATGCATTATCACAGTATTTTTAGTATTGGCATCAATGGGTAGGCACTGCTTGTTGTGCACTGTATAATAGCAATAATAGATTTCTGTGTTTTCTTTCTGTG
Organism: Neoceratodus forsteri; assembly: GCA_016271365.2. NCBI lineage: Eukaryota > Metazoa > Chordata > Ceratodontiformes > Ceratodontidae > Neoceratodus > Neoceratodus forsteri. The sequence goes on along the minus strand of CM057450.1, from coordinate 1,371,712,599 downwards.
AAAATGTAATTGGACAAACATTGTTAGGGAAGCACCAGAAAAAATTGGATTTTTTATATTAAGTCTGTTCAGGATTGGATGGACATTTGTCTTGGAAGAACACAGACACAGGGTTTCATTATTTCAATTTTGTGTGTCTTTGTGCTCTGGCCACAGTAATGTGCTGTACATGGTTTGACATATAAGGGTTACTGACAGTAACTACGGCAGGTAACATGTTATGTTGTTCCTGGCACAGTAACAGTCAATGGGGTGGATATCAGTGAATAAGTATATGCAGATCTACAGTATTGTACACTCATGGTGTGACAAACGCACTACATCGTAAAATTATGTTAAGTCACATTTATTAGTAATAATGTTTTGTATTTTTCATACCCTTCTTGTAAGGTGCTTGATCTCTCTGCAGATGAGAAGAGTTGCTGTATGCATGTAATACTGACTTAAGAACATAAATCCAGCTGAACAGAAAGCTGTTTTAGTAAAGAGACATGTGTTCATATGTTAGCTGTACACAATGATGCAGTATTAGTAATGAATGTTTTAAAGAAAAAGACTTGTAGCTTGATATTTCATCTATTTATGTGATCATTTTTTCACTTGTTTGCTTCTATAGATCCCGGGGAAGCTGACGATGTGTAACCAGTGGAGGTGAAGCAGGAGGCCTGCGCCAGCCCACCACGTAAGTGAAATCTGAAAATGTTTCCAAGCAAAATGTAGTCCCACAGTACTGTGAACTTAGAATGTATGTTATTATTATTGTGTCTCAGTTGAGCAGTTGTGTAATTATGTTATTTTATGGTAGTGTAAACATTTTTTTATATTGCCTTGCTTGCAGCTGCAGAGCAACATGTGAGGAGAGTGCTGATTTTGGGGCATGATGCTCTTGGGTCAATGCAGGTTAGACATGAGTAGGTGCGTACCGGATTACCCAATCACCCTGCATATGTAAGCAAAGGTCTACTCCAATCTGAGCAAAGCTTATCATACTCAGCACACCATTTGGTTGTGCTCTTGCTGCTATTATGTGCATGCTTGGCAAGTAGCCTATGGTTGTCAACATTGGTGGTGCTCAATCCCCCTGTTGGTAACCACACCTTGCTGTTTTACTGTGATGACAGGGGGAGCCCACTGCCTGTTGGCATACTCACTTCAAATGTTAAATTGTGAGGGGTGTGCACAATACCTCTTGGCTAGTGACCCACTACCACTGTCTTTGTTTGCTGGGGAAGGGGGCCAAATCCCTGTTGCCATTATTGACCTTACTTGTGCTGTGAGCTGACAAGGGTGGCAATGGATCGATGACTATGGATACCCAAACCAAAAACACAGGCGCCATGCTGGGAGGATATCCCAGTGAGCTAAATGGTCTGGAACACAAAAAGTGTCCAATGATGCTTTTGCTTTTTTTCCCACTGTTAAAGTTAAAAATGTGCCTCGTAGTCTTGATGACCCCTCTTCACAGTTGAACCCGCTGTGCAGCGTGTCTCTCTTCACCCTTCCCAACCTCATACTTACCTCTACGGTGCAGTGTGATGATCTTCAGTGCACTGTGACATGTGTGGATTTTTCAAAGGTGATAATGAAGTGAGGAAATGTTTGTAAACTGTATAATGGAGTGCATTATGGGACTGTTTGCATGTCACCCTATGAATATCGCACATTTGTACATGGCACAATGGAAGTTGTGCCACCACATGTTGAATGCAGTATTCTGACCACTTGCAGTGGTGCAAGTTCCACTACAGCATACACTGGCTGTGACTGGGGGGGTGCTATTCAAAGGAGTTGTTGAATAGCAAAACTCTGTTGAATATTGCCCCAGACACATCACATTGCCAAATTTTTCAATACGCACGGCCTTGTGCCACAGAGTGGCACACTTTGAATGTCCACCCATACTGTCCAAACTGTGTTTTCACGCTTTCATTGTATGATGGCATGGGTGCTGTGTGAAATCACTTCTTGGTACAGTGTGAGGAAATAACACTGAGACTGTATGTGAGCAAAGGTGCTAATATGCTAATGTAAAACATTTGGTGTTGGATGAGCATTACATTCAATCATCGCAATCATGTATTGGATATTTCCCATGCACTGTAGTAGGTTTGAAAATTTTGCCCTATTTATATGCCAAATCTTGAACACTGTCATTTATTTTTCACCTCCTAATGTACTGTACAGCTGTTTTTTATCACAGCGTGACCAACATGTTTTCCTGCCCTGCAATATCTAACAGCCAGAGGGACACGCTAATGCCTGTCACTCTCTCCAGGGTGGGGGTGGGTTGGCATCAGTTCAAAACTTTATGACTCTTACACTATCAATGCCAATGATAGCAAAGCAACAATCGGCATTGACAACTGTTTGTTTCATAATGTGAGATAGTACACTTAAGAAGCTTATTACTGCTGTGCCACATTGTCTTGAACACTTTCACCCTGTGTCCGTGCAACAGCACAGTGATCAGCACATTACGGGCATCCAACACTGCACTAATGAATTAAATCTGCTTATTTTGCCTAGATTTTCCCATACTCTAGTTTCAGTTTTAGGTTAGTTGTCTGAATTTCTTGTAGTTATGCTACCTGCAAATCTGTTATTTATCTTCTTCATGTACATCAAGATCTCTGGCATGTTTGCTGAGTACATTTTCGCTGTTGATATGTAAATATGTAGGTTACTGAGTGGACATATAGGGTGTGTTCTGCAAGACAGAATTGTTTAGATTTCCCTGTTGTAGGCAATTCCCAGAATGTAAGTCTATGATTATTCTAAATGACAGCTTGTTAATGGTGTTTTGCTGAATGAATGTAATATCAGTAACTTAATTATTTAAATCATTTATGTGTGTTGAGGGGCTAAAATAGGACTCAAAAGCTGTTTCTTTTCAAACAATCATGAAAGTGATCATGATGATGTACGCATTAAAAGTATCTTATGATAGTGTTCGTGTGAAGGTAGTTTTGTTTTCTATTGCAGAGATGACTAGACATTATAGGCAGACATGGTGAAGTTAAAGTTCTCACACATGATGAGGATCTATTTTAACTGTATGGTACTGTACTGTTGATTATGCAAAAGTATATACATACTGAATATTTATGTCTAGTCAATAAATAGAAGAATAGCATGGGAAACCACGTTACTACAATTTTTTAGATGCTGTCAGCTCATTAGATAATATAGTTAATAAAGTATAATAGACAAACAAACAAGACAACAATATAGTTTTGCATCAGACTTCTAAATATTATCATAAGTGCCAGATTAATGCATTAATGATACTGCAGTAGCTAGGAAATCTTTAAAGTTGAATAATTGAAAGTTATAACTGTTTTCTTAGTCTTGAGTATTGATTTATTTATTTTGACTCTTTGCAGGGCGCCGGCGATTATGAAGATGTACTGGCCACTGCCATTGCTATAGACGGCTCGAGCGCGAGGTTGCCAGTCTGAGAAAAGATAATGTTGCGCTCCTTGAAGGACAGCGTAAAATGCTGTCCTTCTTGGAGGCACAACAGCGGACTGTCAACCTCGTGCTCGAGCCTGTCGTAGCAGCGGCTGACTGCAGTGTGGCCAGTACCGGTGCTTTGCCTCCACCAGCACCACCTGTTCCGCAGCTTCCTGGGACCAATGACCACCCTGCGTAGTCCGTATCTCCTCTGGAGGGCGCAACAGCTTCCACTTCCTTTGCGCCTCCATATCGAATCCAGTTTCCACCTTGGATTGCCTCAAGCAGTGCATACACCTCTCACAAGTCTTGGCCAAAGATTTTTTTTTCTTCAAAAATGACTTTTAGTATTGAATTATTTTTTTTTATTTATCTAAAAAAGACTTTATTTTCATAAAATATTTATTTGTGTATGAAACAAATACACAGTTTTACAAGTATTTTTTTATTATTTATTTTCTATAATATTTGTAAATATATATTTTTGTATGGTTTTATAAAAATAAATATATTTTTGTTTGCCTTTGGTTTTAAAAATCTTTCATATTTTTATAGTAAAAAAACAGTTAATTTATACTCTCTTGTTTTTGGTGTGTTATTGTGTACTGGGGATGTTTATTTCCAATACTTGCAAAAGAGATTTACACAATTGTTATTTTATCATTTGCTGAAAGATCATCCCACACTATTGTGGTATTACACTTGTGGTTCTCCATAGAAGTTACTGAGATGTGTGACAATGGTACCATACACTATTTGTGGCACACTGCTGTTGTTTCATAGACCTAGTGCTACAGTATGTGTGTATGTGGATCATGATGAAGATGAGTATGTCCCCGTAGTACAACAGTGACATTTCCGTGTTGGTGCACCACAACAATCACTGTGTGATTGTATTGATTAGTATGTAATTGAATGGTGTTACATAGTGGTGTTTTTGTGTACTCACACCAAAGTCATCTACTCAGTCCCAGCAAGCCTCTCCCCCCTCTTCACATGATTGGTGCCACCACCTCAGTTGGTTGTAACCCCAATGTCTATCAAATGACAAGTTATTACGGTAACATATCCATTTGTTCACAAGATGAACTAATGGTATCCATCTCATGTCATATATTCTTTTACTTATGTACATCTTTTTCTTTACATATCTGTTGTGAGTAGCAGGGCATGGGCTGCATACCCATTGGTTGATGTTGATAAACAATGGTTGTTCAAGTATACTGACCTGTTAGTTTGTCAGTGGCATGGTGGAAGCCGTCTGCACTACAGCCATCTGTTAAGTGTCATACAGTAAATAATGGTGTTAGAATTTACTGTCAAGTGTGCTCTAGTGTATGATTCACCAAAAGGGTTTTAGTTTTTTTTTATAAGGTTCAGATGTTTTTGATAAATCATGAACTGGTTCTGTGTATCATAAACAATATTGTACTTTGTAGTAATGTGTTAATGATGACTGCGATTGGGCTCACTGCACCACACTACACCAGGAGGGGTATTGCAGTTTTAGGGGTGCGGGTGCATTTAATGATGTGTGTTATTGGGTCAGAACAATACACTGAACTATTTGTAATATTGCATCTTCTGGTGGGTGTTAATGAATCTGTCTGACTGGGGTGCATGCAGTGTTATTCTTTATGACTGCTGACTGTGACTGCACCTCCCACTACTTCTGAGAGAATGGCAATTGTGTATGGTAGTCACATGCAAATTGGGCTGTAATAAGAGTCAAATGTTTCTCTGTGTGTCTTGTAGAGATAATGAACCTGTTTGGATGTCACATTCTGAATATGTGAGAAGCACTGCATGGTGCAATGACAATTCCACTAGTGGTTCTGCATGACACACTCTGGACAGTTGTATTGTAGCAGTAGTACTACATCATACACAATTAGGGTACCAAGGCTGTGATATTAAAAATACTACACCATAATGCAGTTCTGTCGAATGTAACCACGACACACCACTGCACAAGCAACTTATGGTGCACCAAGGGTTGTGTCATACCTGGCATACTTTAAATATTCACCCCATACATTGCTACATTCATCAGGTGTCTGAAGAGTACTTACATTGAATGCACAAAGAAAAAGAGTAAGACACTGTAACATAAAAAAATGGAATAACAGTGAAAACTTACAATGAATAGAGTTATATAAAAACAATATGATTCACAGTGAAGTACTGTTACTGTAAACAACAGAAAATAGTACTACAAGACTTGAAATATTCCTGATATTGGAACATTTTTGGTATGTATGTGCAGTATTCTTAGTACAATAAATCATGTACTATAGTGAGTAATACTTCTGAAAAAGACAGGATATTCATGGCAAACAACTCTGTTTAATGTATCAGTTAGGGTTGTTACACAGCGACAAAAGTGAGGAAATTCGCTGTTAGGGTTGAAAACCCTAACTCCGACCCCCCAGCACCACACACACACACACACATGCAAGTATGGGGGAGGACTAAGTCAACACAGCCAATGACAGACATCTAGCAGCAGGTGACAGAAATAACAAACAATTGTCTAAATGTACTACAAGACATCCCCACCCACCTGACCAGGTACTGCATGCTCAGTGGAGATCAACAGCAAAACTGAGGCCATGTACACCAAACGTACACATCCCTGATTGCAGCTGCACACAATGTACCACACTTAGTAGTTGCATGGCCTTGCCTACCGATGCCCCACACCAGACGAGACCACACGTGGTGGGCCACATGAGCAATAGAGTTGAGGAAAACCAAGGAGTTGTACAGGTATAATATCTCTGATTATAACAAGGGTTTGAGAAATACAGCTTTCTAATTGACTGTAAACATTGTAACAGCCTTGTGTTTAGTTTTTATTAACATACATGTAGAGCCTAACCATATGATGAATGTGGTTTAATGTTGTTTAAAAAACAGTTTTATTATGATAGCAATAAGCCACTCCCAGGTATTATGTTAATGGTCAGTTTATCACTGTCTAGTGACATGTGGCACTCGGCTACACCTCATTCAACATTAAACCCCTACAGGGTGATTAACAGACCATTTAACATAACCGTTGGTCATGCCTTATTGCTTAATTGCCTTTATGTGTAGATACTCTCCCTCTGCTAGGCACTGTAGGAGCTTTGCAACACAGTATCCTACCCACTTACACCATCCACTGTCTACTTACTGGAGAATGGCTGTGAATATGAACTCATGAAGATGAACAGTGTAACTTGATTATTACAGTCATCGAAACCTTAGTGTGATTATAACTGACAGAGTCAGTGATAGAGAATAACCCCTGCCATCCTAGTACACTTATCCCATTGTGAGTTAAATCAATACTAAAAGACATTCTGTTTATATCTACACTATACCTACTTGATTGCTGTTGTACCACAATTAACATAGTTATCACTTTGATAGCATCAGTGACAGAAGTGTGGCAAACCCAAACAGTAGGTATACAGCCTGAGTATGAAACAACTGTTAAAAAAATTACACTGTGTCCATAAGTAGCATAGATCACTCATTGCAACAATAGTAAATGTATCACTATTTGAATAAGTTAGTCATCACAGATGCAATGAGATTGTCTTTATGAGATACAACATACTCAGTAAGTGCCTACAGGAAAATCTATCCTATAGACATCTCCGATACAGGTACGTCATTGTTGGCTCAGTAGTCCTATGATATTTAGAAGTTGCTTGGCCTGATCCATGCAATTACACTGTTTCTTACAAAGAATACTTACTGCATCTTTAGTATTGAAACACACTGAAGGTCTATGTATGTACATCAGCAGTACACCTTCATCAGTAAGAATACATCTGATACTGGCAGTACGAATTTAACAGCATTGAACAGGCAATGCTTTTCCATACGTTTACATCGGCATGTCTATCTTCAGTAAACAGTTGCAGTAAATGTACTACTATGAAAATCACATACTAAATGTAACACTACTTTTATCTTGAGCATGCTAATGTCTTGTAGTTAATTTATGTACTTCTCTTAATTAATGTATACTCACTAGTGTTAAAACCTTTCTACAACTGTGATCATGCACCTTTAGCATTTATATTGACTAACGGCACCGTACCAGTTGTGGTATAGTGTGGGGCATTGGTAGGTAAGGCCATGCAACTACTAAGTGTGGTATGTTGTGTGCGGCTGCAATCAGGGATGTGTACGTTTGGTGTACATGGCCTCAGTTTTGCTGTTGATCTCCACTGAGCATGCAGTACCTTGTCAGGTGGGTGGGGATGTCTCGTAGTACATTTAGACAATTGTTTGTTATTTCTGTCACCTGCTGCTGGATGTCTGTCATTGGCTGTGTTGACTTAGTCCTCACCCATACTTGCAAGTGTGTGTCTGTGTGTGTGTGTTGCTGGGGGGGGGATTTGGAGTTAGGGTTTTCAACCCTAACAGTGAATTTCCTCACTTTTGTCACTGTGTAACAACCCTAACTGATGCATTAAACAGAGTTTTTTGCCATGAATATTATCCATAGTTAGGGTTGAGGAGCCATTTACATGTTAAACCCACAATTTTGCACCTTAATAACTTTGCAACCATTTGACAGATTTACCTGAAATTTGGAATACATGATCAAGACCCATATGCCTTGGGATCTGCTAAGTTTCGTACCAGTTGGATACAAAGCTGCGGAGTTATTAAGCGTGATCTGCGCATGCGTTTACACTTTTTCTGGAATTCTATGATCGCGCCTACAGGTCGCACGGTTTGTGCGACTGGCCCAAAATTGCAGGGAACTTCTGGTCAGGGTCCCCGATGTGCCTTTCAAAGATTTCATGAAAAAATATTAAATGGTTCAAAAGTTATTCAAAAAACAATTTCCCATTATAAGTCAAAGGGAAAAGTTAACAAAAAGTTTGACAGTGTCACAAATGCATTTTTACTTTCGCAAATGGCCCTCTTACTTTCACAAATCCGCCATTTTGTTTTCAGTTGGTGATCAGAAAAATGGTTAGCATTTAAATTTGGGACCCTCTAGCAACCTAATTATTTTTGTATTCACTTAGTCGGAGCCTGAGGATGCTAGCCATGTCTTTATTTTGGGGTAAAACACCCCAGAAATATGTTTTTTCAAATTTCTGGAAAAAGTACTTTCACAAAGTACTTTCATGCTCATGAAAGTGTCACAAATTTTTGTGAAAATTGCGACAGTACTTTTCTAGGCTGTGGGGAGAAATGACAGCAATTCTTTGGCACCCCGCTGCAAAAGAACGGTTTGGAGTTTTGGGCTGGAACTTGGCGGGAACGCAGTTGACATCTCACAGATGTGTCTTTCAGTGTTGTGTTGAAAAAATATTACACAGCGGCAAAGTTACGGCACTCCAAATTTGATGCTTTTTCCCATAGGATAACATTACGGCAGCCGATGCATTGCAGCAATCGTTTGGCGCCCTGCTGCAAAACAACAGTTTGGTCTTTTGGGCTGAAATTTGCAGGGGATACAGCCAACATCCCACAGATGTGACTTTCAGTAGTTTGATGAAAAAATATTACAGGGAGGCAATGTTATTTGTGTTTTTCCCATAGGATAACATTACGGCGTTCGCCGAGCCTTTGAGGGCCCATATCTCGAAAACGGTGCGAAATACCGAGTTTTTGTCAAAAATTCTTAGCCCCCTGTTAGGGGCTAAGTACAAAACTAACCAGGAAATTGATAATACATATGACTTTTAAATTTTTTTTCTATGTCGTACGGTTACTGAGATATAAGCAATTTACTATTCCAACTCCAGAATTTTGTGTTCCGAGAGTCATTATTTTGCATACATTCTTTCTACTCACTGTCTTTCTCTATACAGCTTTTGGGGAAAACCAGCATGTGCGCTTACATTACTGTTATCATTACCATTTCTGCTTGTGGTTCCGTACCCGCTTAGCTTACCGTTCACGTTTACGCCACCATGTGCGTTACCCTTTGCGTTTTCATTTGCGGTTGCGTTTCCGTTGTTTTTAACATTTCTGTCAACAGTACTGTTTCTCTTTCTGTTTTGCTTTGTGTCACCATGTGCATTATGATTTGCTTTTGTGGGCTCAATGTTACTATGTGACAAGACATCACGTGGTGGGAGCGCGGGGCCCACAGAGCCCCGCGCTTCCACCACTGCATCCGCCGCCGCATTACATTCACTATTTCTCATTATCATTTTCAAAAAGAAAGAAAATTAGAGGCAAAAAACTCTGTTTAATGCATCAGTTAGGGTTATTCCACAGCGACAAAAGTGAGGAAATTTGACGTTAGGGTTGAAACCCCCTTTGCACCCCTCCAGCCTACCCCCCAACTGGAATCGGGGTGGGCATTGGGGTCATTGGTCCTAACTGTGTGAACCATATGCTTCAGAATTCTAATCAATTTAGATTTTATAAAAGAACCTCTTGGGGATGTTTTCAATAACCCAAAATGCTATCCTATGATTCATATGAAGGCCAGAATTTGTAAACTTCAGAAGTAGGTAGACCTTGTATAATCTATTGCAGATATCTTTAGCTGCTGATCCCAAACTTACACAGTATCCAAATTCTCTGGGGCTCATTTCACTAAAGTGCAGTGTCTAACAAGGGCATATTCCTGGATTGCTTTTTGCACACCCTCCCTACCTCCCCCCTCTCCCCCATATGCCTGGAGACACCATAATAGGAACAAAGTCCCCAAATAACATAGCCCAACAATTATCTTCATGTTTATACACAGTGGATATTCCGAGGAGTTATCTAACAATGATTTAGTTATCTAAAATTCATACAGAGTAAAACATTCTAAATATTAACCGTCCTACCCATATATACAAAGGGGGGAGCATCTTCATTAAATTGGAGGGATACATGCTAAAATTTCTTCTGTTTAACCTTCCTTCCTATAGCCATAATCAAACAGTCTGCCACTCATGTTGCTTGTGCCAAAGATAAGTTTAAATGCTACATTGACAAGCATTTAAACTAGCAAAGGGGGGTGGCAGGCCAGCAAGGAGGATACCTACTTGCTCACCCCCCACAGCTAGCAGTGGAACCAGTGAACCAGAGGAGTGGCTATCTCTGCAAAGCAGTGTACAAAAGATGGAGATTAGTGCCCAAGAGGTGGATAAGCAGAAAAGGGGCAAAATTCAGCAGAAGGGCAGACAGCCAGGAGAACCAGGGATAAATGACAACCAAGGAAGGGGCTGGAGTAGAACAGTGAAGCAGTCTAGGGAGGTCAAATCATGGAAAGCCATGTGTGCAAATGCCAGGAGCCTTAGCAACAAGATGGAAGATCTGGAGGCTGTCATGGTACAGTCAGACCTGGACATTGTGGCCATCACTGAAACCTGGTGTAATGATAACCATGACTGGGAGATGGCCATACCGGCCACAACATATTCAGAAGAGACAGAGCAGGCAGGAAGGAGGAGGAGTGGCACTGTATGTGAAAAATGACATAAGGGCCACAGAGATCCAGGAGGAACAAAATGGGGAGAATACTGTGGGTTAAGCTGGAAAGGAAAATGGGGACAGCCATCTGCACAGGTGTGGTCTATAGACCACCAGCCCAGGAGGAAGAAACAGATAGGGAGCTGATGCTAGCCATCCAAGGATGGCAGACAAGGGTGAGTAGTACTGGTTGGAGACTTCAATATTCCAGATGTGGACTGGAGCATCCCAGCAGCAGCATCAACTAGGAGCAGATTTATCCTGGACTCCTTCAGGTGCCTTCCTCAAGCAACTGGTCATGGAACCAACTCGGCAGAAGGCAATACTGGACCTTGTGCTCACAAACAGGGACAGTGTGATGGGGGTAACAGAGGGGAGCACCTGGGTAACAGTGACCACCAGTCATTGTGGTTTGAAATCACAGAAAGAGCAGAACCAAACCACACAAAACACGTATCCTGGATTTTAGGGGCAGACTTTGGGAAAATGGGAGATACTTGAAAGAGGCATTAAGGGAATGGGACAGGAATCAGGGTTGAGGAACAGTGGGCAGTATTTAAAATGGGGATTACAAGAACAACAGAATTATGCATTAAGCAGGTTAGCAAGAGGAAAAGGAAGAGGAGACCATTATGGTTTTCCAAAGAGGTAGCAAAGAAAGTGAAAGCCAAAAGATTGCATTCAGGCAATACAAAAGACACAGGCAGAAGGGATAGGAGAAGTACCAGGAGAAGCAAGGGAGGCAGGGAAGTCAGTAAGGAAGCCAAAGCTCAGACAGAAGAACACATTGCAAAATCAGTGGGTAAGGAGACAAAACCTTTTACAGGTACATAAGTGAAAAAGAAAGACAAAGGAGGGATAGTGAGACTGAAGGGGAGGATGGGAGCCGAGTGGAGGATGACAACAGTAAAGCTGACATATTGAACAGGTATTTCTGCTCAGTCTTTACTGAGGAAGAGGGAGTAATGGGTCTGAAGGGGTACAAGGGGTGAGAATGGTGTAGAAATGGACACAAGTCCTTTACACGAAAGGGTCCTGAAGGAACTGGAAGTAATAAGAGTTGATAAAGCAATGAGGCCAGGCAGGGGTGCACCCCAGGGTCCTTAAAGAACTAAGAGAGGTGGTGGCTGAACCTCTGGCTATCCTGTTTAGCCTATCACTGGAAACAGGGGAGGTACCCAAAGACTGGAGGACAGCAGATGTAGTCCCCTTATACAAAAGTGGGAACAAAGAGGAAGCAGGGAACTACAGACCAGTCAGCCTCACCTCGGTAGTGGGGAAGATCATGGAAGCACTACTGAAGGACAGATTGGTGGAACATCTGGTTGTCAATGGACTACAGGACCCAAGGCAGCATGGTTTCACCAGGGGGAGGTCATGTCAGACCAACCTCATTGAATTTTTTGACTGGGTGACTAGGGAGGTGGATCAGGAGAGGGCAGTGGACATGGCCTATCTGGACTTCAGCAAGGCCTTTGACACTGTGCCACATAGAAGACTATTACATAAACTGGGGAATATGTGTGTGGGCAGGACAGTAGTGTGGTGGGTAGGTAACTGGCTGGGAGGCAGGACACAGAGGGTGGTGGTAAATGGCTGTCACTCCATAGAGGGAAGAGTGACCAGTGGGGTACCACAGGGATCAGTGCTGGGCCCAGTCCTATTCAACATCTTCATCAGTGACATTCGCAGGATCTAGAGGCAGAATTTCACTGTTCGCTGATGACACAAAGCTCTGTAACAGAGTAGACACACCAGAGGGTGTAGACAGAATGAAGCGACCTGCAGAAACTTGAAGAATGGTTAGGGGTTTGGCAGTTGAAATTCAATGCAAGAAGTGCAAGATAATGCATATGGGGCACAAAAACCCTGGCACAATATATCAGTTGGGGGTGAGGATATAGCATGCACCAAGCAGGAAAGGGATCTTGGGGTTGTCATCTCTGATGACCTCAAGGTAGAAACAGTGTGACAAGGCAGCAGGTAAAGCAAATAGGATGCTGGGATGTATGAGGCAGGGGCATCACCAGCGGGAAAAGGGAGGTCATAATTCCGCTATACAAGACACTAGGTGAGGCCCCACCTGAGTAAGTGTACAGTTCTGGAGACCATACCTACATAAGGACATAGACAGGGTAGAGAAGGTTCAGAGGAGGGCAACAAAGATGGTGCATGGATTGCATCACAAGTCCTATGAAGACAGGTTGAAGGAACTGAACATGTACTCCCTGGAGGAGAGGACAGAGAGAGGGGATATGATAGAGACATGCAAGTATCTTACAGGGAGGAACAGGGTGCAGGAAAATACTATTTTTAAGCAAAAAAGATGTTCCAGGACTAGAGGGCATGGGATGAAGTTGGAGGGAGGACGATTCAGAGGAAACATGAGAAAGAATTTCTTCACAGAACGGGTGGTGGACAAGTGGAACACCCTGCCAGAGGAAGTGGTGGGGGCTGAAACAATCATGGGATTTAAGAATGCATGGGATAGACATAAAGGAATTCTAGAGGTCAGGGGTAAGGGGAAACAGACTTCTAGGAAAACAAACTGAACTTACAAGCTCAAATGGGCAGACTGGGTTTGCCACAGGCCCTTATCTGCCGACACTGTCTATGTATCTATGTATCTATGTATGTGCCACGGTGCTCGTGCTGTGCAGTTCAAGGCTTTTAAATGTAATCAGCACCCCAGCCCCTTGGTAACCCACTTCGTGTATGGTCCACTGCTGGACCCCCTCCAATCAAGTGGTACAATGCTCAAACCTTAAAGTGGCAGTTAATAGTTAGAGTTCACACAAAGCAGCAACATTCAATTCAACAGGATTCAGTTCAGCAAGACTGAATTAAGACAGCAGAAAATAAAGTGTCCTATGCAAGGCAGTCCTCTTCCACCAAATGCAGCTTTCACCTGTGGCTGGAGTTTAAAAGTTTAAAGTTTGCACAAAGCAACAGCATTCAGATCATCACAGTTCACATAGCAAGGTTAATGTAAGGTAACAGAAAAATTTCCCATGCAGGGCATCCCTCCTCTGCTGAATGCAGCTCTCACCTGTGGTTGGAGTTTAAAAGTTTAAAGTTCACACAAAGCAGCAGCATTCAGATCATCACAGTTCAGATCAACAAGGTTAATGTAAGGTAACAGAAAAATGTCCCATGCAGGGCAGCCCTCCTCCGTCGAATGCAGCTCTCACCTGTGGCTGGAGTGATGTTTCCGGGCAAGGTGTAGGTGTGTGTGGGTAGCAGGGGCAGGGAGGTGTTCAGATGGTGCCCCCAGTAAAGCTGTTTGCTCCCTTTACATGTGTATGCACTGGTTGTTGCTTCTCCCCATCTGCTGTAATGGGTTATCATGTAAATATTAAAAACCAAAAAAACAGTTGACATAACATACAAGATCCTGAGCCTGTTTTCCTACATTTATGCTGATGTCTTGGTAAATAAACATATTTATGGATCAGTTTAAACATTATTAAGTCAAGTCTGTGGAGTGCTGACCTTTTTGGCTGCATCTCTGTCTCTGTCTCTGTCTCTGTCTCTGTCTCTGTCTCTCTCTCTCTCTCTCTCTCTCTCTCTCTCTCTCAAGTCCCACAACAGCAGCTGTCTCCACTTCTCCACATCCCCACCTATTTCTCCTGTGATGCCATACTATAATATAGTGTCAGTGGCTCAGTAGGTAGCACACTCACCTCTGAGACTGGGCAATCAGAAGGCTGTGGGTTCAGTTCCCACATCTGGCACTTGGGTTAATATCCCAGTACTGACACTGCAGTGCAGCATGAGAGGGGTGCTGCACTCCTGAGGTGCCATCTTTCAGATGAGAAGTTAAACAGAGGTCCCATCTGCCTGGATTGGTGGTAGTTCAGGTGGATGTTAAAGATCCCATGGCACTTATAGAAAAGTGTTGGGGAATTTCCCCGGTGTCCTGGCCAAATTTCCCTCATTCACTAAAAAAATACCACCTACAGCTTAATCTGGCTCAAGGTCAGTTGGTATTCATCTGCATCCCCCTCACCCAGGTCATGCCTGAAAATAGGCAGGATTTGCCTAGTGCACTTACCCGGTCAAAAAAAACTAAATAAAAACTAAATAAAATAAATAACCTGTCACGGATTAAAACAAAACAACTCAGTTCCCATTATAGCAGCCTTCTCATATGCAACAAATACATCTAGTACTACTGATGGCACATAAATGCAAAATTTGCACAGAATAAGCAGAATTGTCATTGTATTGCAGGTAGAAGGACTATTTAGTATAAATTACCATAAGAAACTTTGTTTTTTCTTCATTAAAAATTGAATACCTCACTGTAAAAAAAAAATAGAAAAAATGTAGCCCATTTTATAAGTGCAATAAGACACTCCAGGGTGTAAATTGAAGATATATTACAGCACTTCCAGGAGCTGATGACACTCATCCTGTGGCCTTGTGCCTCAATATGCCCCTGGGAGTGGAGTAATGTATGTTCAATGCACAACACATTGTGTCTAATTGTATATATATATATATATATATATATATATATATATATATATATTATATGTATATATATATATATATATATATATATATATATATATATATATATATATATATATATATATATATATATATATTATAGACACGGTAGCACCTGTGTATTAGGGTTCAACAGTCACTTCTATGTTAAAGCTCAAATTCGGAACTGTAATAACTTTGCAACCATTTGACTGATTCACATGTAATTTTGCATGCCCTTTCGTCGACCAAAGATCTCTTGATGTAGTTAGTTGTGTTCCAGATGTATGTGTGGGTGAGGAGATACACAGTGTCAAAAAATTTGAAAATTACCACTTTTTGTCAAATTATTTGCCATGCCACTGCGCAAAAATGGCTTGGAGTTTTGGTCTGAAAATTTCCGGGTATATAATTCTGGGGTCAGAGGTGTGGCTTTTGAAAGTTTGGTGAAAAAATACTAATCCATTCAAAAGTTATTACATTTTAAATTGTCCAGTTATTTCCTATGGGAAAAGTTAGATGTGCTTTACAAAATAGGATTTCTTGATTGTGAAACAAGATTCTTTGATGGTGAAACAGGATTTGATGACACTTTGCATGTTAAGAACCTTTTGCAACTGTTCTTGCAATTTGCATGAAATTTGGCATTTGCTATAAGAGGCAAAAGATCTCTTGATGAGGCAAGTTGTGTTCCAGTTGGATGCATAGTACGGAGATATGGAGTCCCAAAATGTGTAAATCACCATTTTGTTTGATAGATTCTTGCTTCGATTCTTTGTTAACCTGAATATTTTGTGCTTCCATAATTTTGCAACCATTCAGGTGATTTGTATGAAAATTCTCATGCCCCATCAGGGACCAGTGATCTTTGGCAAGTTTTATTTCAGTTGGAGGTGCAGATGTGGAAACATGGAGTTCCAAAATGTGTAAATCACCATTTTGTTGGCAAATTCTTCTTCACTTCTATGTTAAACTGAACATTTTGTGCATTAATAACATTGCAACTCTTAATGAGATTTGCATGAAATTTATCATGCATCAGTAGGGATCAAAGGTCTCTTGAAGTGGTAAATTTAATTTTTGGTGGATTTGTGGGTGTGGAGATATGAAGTCCCAAAATGTGTAAATCACCATTTGTTGGTCAAATTATTTCTTCAGTTCTATGTTAAACTGAAAATGTTGTGGTTTAATATCTTTACAACCAATCAGGTGATTTATTTATTTTTTTAATTTATTTGAACATATCTGAATTATAACCCTTTGAGTCAGAGGCTCCTTTACAAAGGCTCCATATCAGATAAAACAGAAATACAGTCATATAATAAACAAAACAAATAACAGGGCAAATAGTGATAAGCAAAGCAAATAACAGGGCATACAGTGATGACAAAGACAGGGATACTAGGCAATCAGTATATTACACTGACAACAGCAATCATGAACAGAATAGAGTAATCATAGGCTTTGCAGGATTTGCATGAAATCTGGCATGCTCCATAAGGGACCCAAAAGCTCTTGATGTTGCAAGTTTCATTCCAGTTGGATGTTTGGGTGCAGAGATATGGAGTCTCAAAGTATGTGTAAATTATCATTTTTTTGTCAAACTCTTTGTCACCACATAGTGCAAAAACAGTGTGCCAGGATTCTTGATTGAGAAACAGGACTCTTAATCACAATTTGTGAAAACAGACATTTTATATAGCTGTTTCTTTGTCGCCTCATAGCAAGGAAATGGTTTGCAATTATGGACTGACATTTTCAGGGTAGAAAGGGCTCGCTCCACAGATGTCCCTTTTGCTGGTTTTGTAAAAATATATTACTTTGGCTTAGAGTTCTGCAGATTTTAATTTTGGTTGATTTCCCATATGATAACATAGTACTGGGAGGTTTACAGAGCTGTTTATTTGTCAATATAGTGTTAAGAAAAAAGTTGCAACTTTGATCTGAAATTTTCAGGGTACTGAGGGTTTGCCTCACAGATGTGCTTTTTGCTGGTTTGGTGAAAATATATTACTTTGCTCTGGAGTTCTGTGGCTTTACATTTTGTTTAATTTCTCATATGATAATATTGTTTCTATTGTACTGTAAGGTGTACATAAGGGTTTCTTTGTCACATCATCCTTGGGAGTACAGGGCCCAGAGGGTCCTGTGCTCCCACACAGAAATACAGATACTATTAAGGCCTGATACATGGATGGGAGCACAGGGCCCTCCAGACCCTGCCTTCCCACACACAAATACGGATACTATTAAGGAATAATGCATGGATGGCAGCACTCCCAAAGAGAAATGCAGATAATACTAGGGACTGATGGATGGATAGCTGCAGGGCCCAGAAGGCCCTGTACTCCCACACACAAATACACAGAGGATTAAGGAGTGATGGGAGGGCAGGGCCCTGTGCTCCCACAGGGACATAAGGATACAATTATAATCTCTTAAAAAATATGGAGGGTTAAGGGAAATATGTACATCTAGTAAAGCTAGTAGAGGGGCTTGACTGCCTCCACTTTGTGTGGCATAATGCACAGAGTAACATATATGTTGATTAACACTTAACTCCTGGTAGTTTAGGAATTAGGGTCAGGGTTATGGTTAGAGTTACTGTTATGGTTAATGGAAATTTGTACATTCAGGAAATGGTAGGATGGGAACTTTGACCCCTCCAGTCTGTGAAGCTTTTCCCAAAGAGTAACATAAATTTAGGTTTAAAGTTACCTCCCAGTGGTTTAGGAATTATGGGTAAAAATCTGGTTTGAGGTTTTTATGGCATAACTCCATCAATTTTCAAGTGAGTTCTCTGAGTCTTGGTATGCTTATAGTCCAAAAGGAGGTAAACAAGTGTATGATGTTTGGTGAAGATAGGGCTTGAATTCTGTATTTGGTGCCATGTTTACTTGTGGAAATATCAGGGTACTGTGAGTACCTTGTAATGACTGTCATTGATATGATGTGTTAATGATGTAGTACTCAGTGGGATCTTTCATTTCATATGTACAGTAGTGTTATAATTAAGTCCAAAGATTGAGCAAGCTATGGCTTGTGAAAGTTCTAATGTTACTCTATAGGAATTTTTGCATTTGTGTGGGTTTGGGTTAGGATTAGGTTATATATCTGTTGGAGTTTATGGTGGGGGACATATCTGATATTGTTCAGGGTACTGAGGTACACCTTCTGTTGTGTGTGCCCCCCATTAAATATGACTTAGTCCAGAGTTAGGTTAGGGTTAGGTTGTGTAACTGTTGG
The DNA here is from genome assembly GCA_016271365.2 of Neoceratodus forsteri. Taxonomy (NCBI): domain Eukaryota; kingdom Metazoa; phylum Chordata; order Ceratodontiformes; family Ceratodontidae; genus Neoceratodus; species Neoceratodus forsteri. The sequence goes on along the minus strand of CM057450.1, from coordinate 1,371,693,972 downwards.
AGTTAATTGTGGGTAGGTATGTGATATTGTTCAGGGTGCCAAGGTACACATTCTGTCGCATATTCCCGCCATTAAATATTACTTGTTCCAGAGTTAGCATTAGGGTTTGGATATGGATATATCTAATACTGTTCTGGGTGCTGTGGTACTCCTACTCTTGTGTTTGCCCCCATTAAATATTACTTGTTCCAGAGTTAAGAGAGTTAGATTATATGTCTGTTGGAGTTAATGGGGACATATATCTGATACTGTTCAGGGTACTGAGGTTTACTTTCTGTCATGTGTGCCCCCCATTAAACATTACCTGTTCCAGAGTTAGGGTTAGAGATAGCTGTTCAGATTAGTGTTACAAAGACGTTCTTGACTTAGAATAGGAATACTACTAAGGACTGACGCATGGATGGGAGTGCATGGCCTAGAGGGCTGAGCACTCCCACATATAAATATGGATACTATTAAGGAGTAATGCATGGATGGCATTATATTTTTGCACTTCCAAAGAGAAATACATACACTAATTGAGACTGATGCATGAATATCAGCGCAGGGCTCACAGTGTCCTGTGCTCCATCATACAATTATGCAGAGGACTATGAAGTGATGCTGGTCCAGGGCCCAGAGGGCTCTTTACTACCACAGAGAAATAAGGATACAATTAAAATCTCTTAATAAAAATAGAGGGTTGAGAGTTCAGGGCCCTCTAAATAAGCATTTTGTTATATTTTTTCTCAAAAAAGTAATGAAATTCTCTGCAAAAAAACTTGATTAATGTACCATTAGGGTTCCTTATGATTATACTTTCCCAAAAAGTAGGAACATTCTCTGCAAAATCTTTGTTAATGGACCATTAGGTTTCCAGGGTCAAAAGTAGGGAAATTACATCTTATGGTTCCCAACCCTTAGACCCCACTCCCTCCCTCAGTTCCCAACCCTAACACCCCACCCCCACTGTGTACACAGGAACAGGTGAGATGGGTGTGCCTTGGGGTTGCAAACCCTAATGCTCACCCCATTCTCTTATTCTGTACCAATCTTAGCTTACTTATTCATGGAATTGGGTGAACATTAAGGTTTGCAACCCCAAGGAACACCCCTTAAACCTGTTCCTCCATGCAGGGAGGGGGTGGGGTGTTAGGGCTGGAAATTTAGCATAGGGATGGGGTTTTATATATATATATATATAGTATATCAAAAAAACTTCATTACTGCATCAGTTAGGGTTTAAGCAACAAAAGTAGGGAAATGTGGCGTTAGGGTTTCCAAGCCTAACTCCTCACTCTCCACCCTGCACAGACTGACAGGTGGGGGGGGGTCTGTCTTGGCACTGTGAACCCATTTAACCCTAAATGATGCATTAGCAAAGTTTTTTGCAATTTATGTCCTTACTTTTTGAGATAGTATAAGAGTATCCTTATGTTACCGTGGGAGTGCGGGGTCCTTCAGGCCCTGTGCTCCCATCCCATCATCAAGATAGTATAACAGTATTGTTATGTTACAGAGGAGGGCACAAGGTCCTTTGGACCCAGTGCTGTCATCCCTCCATTGACAAATAATCAAAACTGCCATTTTTACTTTTTTTATCCCAAATTTTCAACATAGTCATCTTATGACCTCACCACATGTACCCAGCACAGAACATTTTCAAATCCCTGCCAAAATGTAATTCTGTGCAACTACCACACCATTCTGTACCCCAATTGTGAAAATACATTTTAGCAAGGATTTGAAAAATGGCAGCAGTCACATACATGGGGTAGGGTAATAACAAGGCTATGCTGACAATGTGGGGTGGAAATATAGAACATTTCCAAAGTTATGAGTGTTCAGAGTAAGATAGCAACAATTGCTCATAATGCAGCCATTTTTAACATTTTGACCCTGCAATTTCAACATAACCTTCTTATGACCACACCTCATGAACAATATGACTGTTTTTTTGCAAATCACACTGGAATGATGATTTCATCAACCTATCATGAAATCACCTTTCTGGCAAGAGTTGCCTAATGAGAATCGTATTGTTTATGAGGTGGAGTCCACAAAAAGCAATGTTGAACATTTGGAGTCAAAAGGACAAAAAATGGTCAAATTATGGCCAAAAGTTGAATTCCCCATCAAAATACATTGAATAGTGTTTACCTTAGTTCATATTGCAGTTACCGGTTCCAGCAGCAAGATGTGTCTTTGATCGGTGGAGCGGGTCTCGAACTTGGGACCTCCATAGGTAAGTAGTGGTCTGTGGGGGCATCGGGGTGGGTAGGTGCTTGTACATTGGGTGGTCAGGTGGGGGTGGGAGCGATTGTCAAGGGACTTTTTTTTTGCAGGTAACAACTTAAAAAAAATGACTACAAAGGACAGTTTTCCTTATTTTACAGTTGTGACCCATCCTGGGAGGGTGTTGGGATGCCACAGATCACCAATGATTTTTTTTAAACAAAGATTTGAAGGATGGTATTGGGGGGTACCACTAGTAACCAGGGAAAAAGGGGCATAAAGTGACAGAACAGCACCATAAAAAATGTAATATGAAAAATAAAACTTAAAAAAACAGAATACAAAAGAAAAAAAAAGATACGGGGATTGATGGTGGGGTGCCACTAGACACCAGGAGTATTCATACAAACATACAAAATGTCAGCAGAAACAGGCCTAATGGTCTACTGAGTCTGCTAGATTGTGCAGCTAGACCCTTAATTTACAGCTGCCCCACCCTCTCTCCCGCTCCTCTTAATTACCCTTCCCTTCACTCTGTCCCACCCCTCTTAAAAACCCCCACTGAACTATAGGCTACCACCTCCTCAGGAAGGGCATTCCACTTATCCATCAACTATTCAGTGAAAAGTGTCTCCTGATTTCCCTCCTGAATCTTCCCCCCACCAATCTCAATTTATGCCCTCTCATGTCCCTCCCACTTCTAATGTGGAAGATCCTCTCTGTGTTAGTTTTGTTAATTCCCTTTAAGTATTTAAAAGTTTCAATCATATCCCCCATCCCTTCTCTCCTCCAGTTAATACATGTTCAGCTCACCCAGCCTATCCTCGTAGGACATACCTTCCAGACCCTGGATCATCTTTGTCACCCTGCGCTGTACCCCTTCTAATAATCTGATGTTTTTCTTCAGGAATGGGCACCAGTACTCCACACAGTATTCCAGGTGCAGTCTGACCAGTCACCTGTACAGGGGAAGGATCATTTCCCAATTTCTGGAGTTGATACCTCTCGCTATACACCCCAGCATCTTGTTGGCTTTTGCTGCTGCCTTCCTGCACTGTGCTGAGTTGTTCATATCTCCAATTATAATCACCCCAAGATCTTTCTCCTCCCTGCTGCTTTCCAACTGATCCCCTATGATCTGATAGCTCCTCCTCTGTTTTCTAGTTCCAAAGTGCAGTACTTTGCACTTCTTGGTGTTGAACCCCAACTAACATGTTTCTGACCATTCCTGTAGTGTGGTCAGGTCATCATGCAGCCTTTTCAACCCATCTACATCATCTACTACAGCTCCCATTTTAATATCATCTGCAAACAGACTGATCTTACTCCAGATTCCATGTGAGATATTTCCTATGAATGTTCCAAAGAGCACCTGTCCCAGCACAGATCCCTGTGGCACTTTGCTCGTCACATCCCTTGGTGATGAGAGCTCCCCCCCCCACTACCACCCTCTGCTACCTTCTCTTATGCCAATTGGTGATCCATTTGACCATTTATATTCCCACTCTGGTATCCTACAGTTTCCCTCCAGCCTCCCATGTGACACTGAATCAAAGGGGTTAGGTACTAAATCCCACCCAAGAAAATACTATTGGAAAATTACTGGTTCATGTTTTGACTGACAGCCAAAAATCCTGATAGACACAAATACTGCCTTTGTATATTTTGCAAAATTGCACCACGTACAGCATCTTGTTTTACCCAGATCTACATTACAGCTGATAGTCTGTCTGCATTAGCAACTCTGTGACTGAGTGCTATGAGCCCTTCTCTGCTAAAGCCAGTCTGCGTAACTGACCTGGCATCACTGTAAACTCACCATCTACTAAATTTTCTTAAATTGCTTATTTCAGGTATTAGTTTAGTGGGGTTGACTGTTAGCTAGAGCTTGAAGTGAGTTAGTGTTAGGAGTGCAGGTTTTTTATTGTTTTGCATTAGGTCCCAGTGTTAGATCCAGTTGGTGCCAAATTACCTTGTGTTTCGACTTTACATTCCTCTGCCCTACTGTAGCACTGATTTTCACTTCTTGCTCAAACACCTGAAGTTACCTACACACTGCAGTCTACAATGTCTGACTCCCATAGTGGAGTGGAGGACAAGTACAGAGAGCAAGATGAAGCAACTGAGTAGAAGGCAATTGCGCTGAAGCAGGACCTCTTAAAGATTTGGTGCTCTTCTTTTCATATTGAAACCACAGTTGCTTATGTGGTCTGCTGTATGTTGTTGACTGCCACTTCTTTGAATTTGGTAACTTTTGTTGTGGTACAGGGCTGTTGTTTGATTTGATTGGAGCCCATTTCAGCCCTGGGAACAGTTGGACAACTGCCGTTATCACCAAGTGAATTGTGGAGCCAATATCATCTCTGCTGGTAACAAGACTCTGTTTTGTGACTAAGCACAATAGGTTTTAGTGCCTTTCAGAATGGTGAGCAAAATATATTTCAGGCTTTTATTGTGTCAGGATTTTGGTCTGTCAGTATTTTTGCCTTTCAGGATTTTTTTGTCAGTCTTTTTCATGTCAGGATTTTTCGTGGTGGGATTTAGGATGGATCCTGAATCAAAGGCCTTGCTGAAATCCAAATACAGGACATCCACTGCATGGCCCTTGTCCAGTTCCCTGGTCACCCAGTTATAGTACTCAGCTAGATTTGTCTGGCATGATCTTCCTGAGACAAACCCAGTTGCTGAACATCCTGGAATCCATTGTCTTCCAAAACTGCCACCAGCCTCTCCTTCAGGATTGTCTCCTTGAGCTTTCCCACAGTCGATGTGAGGTTCACTGGTCTGTAGCTCCCTGGCTCATCCTTAGGGTCACTCTTCTGAATGGGCACCACATGGGCCATCACCCAGTCTTCTGGTACACATCCTGTGTCCAGAGAGGTACTGAACATGTCAGCCAGTGGTCCCACCAGGATCGCTGCCAGTTCTTTTAGCACCCTAGGGTGAATGCCATCCAGACCCAGTGCATTGTCCTCTCTCAGTGCCATTGACCCCTTCAGAACCCTGGCCTCCATGGTCCCTGTATCAATCACCCCATCTTCTGGCCTCCCCTCTCCTCCACGAGGTGTCTTCCCTCTTTTCTCCTTCATGAACACAGAATAGAAGTACTCATTTAGTGCCTCTGCCTGATCCCCCTCCTTCTCTACCCACCCCCCATCCTTCCAAATCCTCACAATCTGGTCCTTGTTCTTCCATCTCTCACTAATGTATCTGAATAAGTCCTTTTCACCCTCCTTGATACCTTGTGCCTGCCTCAGCTCTCTTGAAGCCTTGGCCACTCTGACCAGCCTGCTTACCTCCTGATTTCTTGAGTCTCTGAAATGTTTTTCTCTTGGCCCTGACCCCCTCCATCACCTCCTTGGTTAATCAACTGGTATTCTTTGCCCAGTCCTTCTTGCTGTGTGTCATTTCACACATTCCAGTAGTCTCCCACCAGCCCTGTTTTACTAATCTCCCACTTTTGACAAACATCCATGTTAAGTTGAATACTCACCAGGTGCCTACTCACAATCTCCCCCATCATTTTAAAGTCTGTCCCCTGAAATTAATCACCCTGGTTCCCATACCCCCGTTTCCCTTTCCATATTGAGTGTGAACCACACTGTGTGGCAGTCACTCCCAGCTAGTGGGTCTTCCACCTCCAGATCCCTTACAGCCTCTTCATTTGATAATACTGGTTCAAGAGTTCTTCTTTCCCTGGTCTTTTCACAGACCAACTGTACCAGGAGGCTGTCCAGAACTTCATCTAATATGACTTGTTCCCTTGCACTTGTGGTGGTTGGGGTGTTCCATTCCACTGCCGGTAGATTGAAGTCCCCCACCACCACTGTGTTCTTCTTCCTACAGATCCTTCTAATCTGATAGACTAACTCTCTATCCAGGTCCTCCACTTGTGCTGGTGGTCTGTACACTACCCCCATCCTCAGTGTCCTTTTCTTTGAGTTCTAGAACTGCATCCATAGGGCCTCTGTCCTGCCTTTCTCCCACTCTTCCCTAACACACCTTATCCCTTCTCGCACATAGATTACCACGCTACCTCACCCTATTCCATATCCTATACCCCGGGATCATCATATCCTAGTCCTGGTACTCGGTGGCCCACTTTTCCATGATGGCCGCAATATCCACCCTCCCCACTGCAAAGAGCACCTGTAACTCAGCTGATTTGTTACCTAAGCTTCTTACATTCAGTGAGACCACCCTCCATGTTGTCCTCTTCCCTTCCTCTTCTTGTTTCTCCTCCCTCCTATTCCCCCCATGCAACTTCCCCGAATCCTTCCCTTCCAGTTTGAGGGGAAAGCTTGTTTGACTCCTCTCTTCGAGATCCCTGCCTACCAGCTGTCCACTCGCCACCCCCCAGCAAGTTTAAATCCACCTTGGTCACTATATAACCCTCTAACTTCTGCTTTACTACCCCCGTTCCCTCCCCACTCAAGTGCAGCCTATCCCCTGCATATAGAGCATTATTGTCCAAGACCCTGCCCCATCCACCCACTATCCCATACCTCTTGGACTGATACCACTCCCTTAACCATGTGTTGAACTCCCCATTCCTCCCTTTCCTCACCGTACTCACACGGGGTACTAGGATCACCTCTAAGAAGGCCACTGACTCCCCTATCACCTCACACAGTCTTCCCACACCCTCAAACCTCTCCCTCACTACCTCCAGCATCTCCCATACTAGGTTGTTCATCCCCATATACACCCCTATATGCAGTTTCCTCCTACCCTTCCTTATGCACTTTAGAATTGACTGCCCTGACCTTTCTGTTGTTAAGTCTGGCATGGACTCCACCCATATGAGACTATAACATTCCTCCTTGCTGCCCCATCTTATCCCCGAAGTATGGAGTCCCCCAGTATCAATACATCACTTCTTCATTTCTCACTCTCATCCCCACCCTTCTACCCAGGTTCCCATTTCTAGAATTCCCCATATTAGAAGCTCTACCATTCACTCCAGCCATTTCCCCCTCTCTATCCCTGACCTATCCCCTCCCCTTCACTGCTCACTTGCTATCCTCCACCTTCCTCCATCTGCCCTGGGCTCCCCCACCTCTGCAATCACCCTCTCGCACCCCTCCACCAGTATTTCCCCTCTTCCTCTCCTCTTCCTAAGTACCATCCCTTGTGCAATCTCCTCCTCTTTCCTCTCCTGCCCCTCCTGGAACCCACCATCCTTGTCCTCCTCCCCAACAGTGTCATCAGTACAGAAAACCTATTTCCTACCCCCTCTGTTCTGCTATGTGTTGGCTCCCACCCTCCTGACTTGAATCTCCCTTCTAATGCTAGGCCCAAATTGAGTCCACCCTCCATCATTAGGCCTCCTTTCCAGTTTGCTCCTGCCCACCTCCCCCATCCCTTCCCTTGACCCATTGTTCCTCCCATGTGGTGTCCTCATGTTATTCTGTGGAGCAATAAAGAATAGCAATATTTTTTGTAGACCCGATGGTCCCAAAAACTCTTTTATGTCCTGGATAGGAGATAGCAGCTAAAACAATCCTTGTTCACTAACCGTCCCTTATTCACCAGTCTTGCCCATCACTTGTGAACAAGGAATATGGCTGGAGAACAAGGATTCCTGGTCTGGCCATGTCATCAAAAATTTTCATGATCACATGGCCAGACCAGAATCCTTGTTCGCCAGCCAATATCCTTGTTCACCATTCCTTTTTTGTCTGGCAAACAAGGAAATCGGCTGATGAACAAGGATTCCCAGTCTGGCCATCTTGTCCTGAAATTTTCAAAACCAGATGGTCAGACCAGAATCCTTGTTCACAACCAATTACCATGCTTGCCATCCTAATTCATCTTGTCTGAAAATTTTACCAGTGATGAACAAGTATGGCGAACAAGGATTTTAACGAGTGGTAAATAAGGATTTTAAACATAAAAAAAAACCTTTCCAGGGGCACACAAATGTCAGAAAGCACAAAGCAGAGCTGATCAACTCCCATGAGCTGAAATCATACTTAATGTAAATGTGGCAAACAGACATCCCTGGGCAGAGTAATGACAGTTTGGGAAAAAAATCAAAAAACAAGATGGTGGCTGGTGAGCAAGGATTTTTTTTTGACAAACAAGGATTGCCCCCCCCCGGTGAACATAATTTGACCCTCACAAACAAGGATCCTTCTTAGTACTGTGCAGCTCTCCAGAAAAACAAAAATCCCATTGAAAATAATGGGACTTTAAAAATGCAATAACTTTGGAACAGATTAATATCTTTTAACCACATAAATGCTGGCCTGTTCTGTTACATAAGTTCTATCTACCGTAAATATTTCAGACCAAAGTTAAACACCTTCTGTGTGCAGCACAATGAGGAAAAAACTGCAAACAGTGGTAATTTTCAGTTTTTTTTCATTGTCTGGATCTCAGAATTTACAAATCCAACCGGAATGAAACTTGGCATGTCAATAGATCTACCCGAGGACACTGTGCATGCAAAACTTTGTGTAAATCTGCTAAATGGTTGCAAAGTTATTACAGTGCAAATCTTCAGATGTAATATAAAAACTGCTGTTCGGCCCTATAGTGGTGGTACCGCTCCTATGTGTGTGTGTGTGTGTGTATGTGTGTGTGCGTGCATGCGTGTGTGTGTATCTCTCTCTCTCTCTAATATATATATATATATATATATATATATACACACACATATAATGGGTAAGAAAATACTGTGAAAATCCAGTGTCCTGATTGGCTAAACCATGTCACATGACTGTGTATTATTCCACAGTGACCACACACCTCCCAGTATGTCTGCACACCTGGACTACTTTCCAGCCCTCAGAACATTCTCACCAGTAACATCACTCCACATCTGGCGCAGGTGGACTGTCAAAACACACCTTGCACCCACAGGCTGGCACCCACAGCCATAAGAAAATCATTATAGTGATCCCACTCTTCATACATCTGGTTGATCCTGCCATAATCTTCATCCTTTCAACTAAAAAGTTACTATAAAAAATTATCTGGCTGATCCTGCAATTTTCAGCAACTTTTATGGTTTAACTTCTTTCACTTTCCTACCTTTAAGGTAGCATGACCGCACAGTGTTAATCCCGATAAAAGACATGCATGTGGCAGATCCTGGCATATTATTTATTAATTTTTGAACTAAAACTTACTTTAAAAAAATACTGTATTTGGTTGATCCTGTGGTTTTCAGCCTGCGTTACAATTTAATCACTATCTTTTTTGTCCTTGTAGTGTAGTGTGACCGAGCAGTGTTAATATTGGTGAAGGATATGGTACCAGATATTTAAAATAGCACATCTTGTTTCCAAAAAGTATGTCCAATCATTTTTTAAACATCAGGTTACTTAGAATGTTTTGAAGGAAGCCACTGACTTTACAGAGAGGAGAGTGACTGAGTCAGCAACTTCAGAAGGAAAGACACAAGCTGGAGTGAGTGTTGCTAAGAATACCTGCTCCTGCTTTATGCCTTCCCATCTGAAGCCACCGATTCGCTCGCTCGCTCTCCTCTCTGTAAAGTCGGCAACTTCCTTCAAAATATTGTAAGTAACTTGACATTTAAAAAACATTTGGACATTCTTTTGGACACAAGATGTGTTATTTTAAATATCAAATATCAAAATACTTTATTGTTTGACTTGGAGAAACCATCAACAAATATGTAAAAACAGACAATTTCATACAAAATGATTATACATTAATATCATATTAAGTTGCATCTTATAAAAAGGATATTTTAGACGCCTTTATTACAAAATACTAGAATGAAGATCTGGCTACCCTATAAAGACACTTTCATATGTCTATGTATATAAAAAATCCAGCTTAATATTTCTTTTAAGACTAAAGTCTTTTCCCTACATCATTAAAAAACCACCACACTTAATGAAGGGCTAATTCTTTTCTTAACCTTATCTATTGTTAAGAAAAATTTAACAAGTTTAGTTATAGTCCATTCATCTTGGGTATGCAATAAAATGAGAGTCAAGGTTTCAATATCCATGTGATATTCATTTTTACTAAAGGAACTTAACCAATGCTAGTGAGCTTTGTCATACCAAGAACAATACCACATTACATGGATCAGATCTTCCCTTCCTCCAATTGCACAACTACAATTTTCAGTGTTAATCTTTTTATTTCTACGTCCTTAAGACACTGCTATCGAATTGTTCGAATTTATACATTGTAAAAATTCTCTGCATAGGAGGGTCAATAAGTACATCTAGATATATTTTATATCAAAATTCAAAATTGTTTTATCAAACCATTTGGATTATGATGAATTTTTAATTAATTCCAAATCCTTCTTTTTCCAATAGCTTGCTATTTTTTTGGTCACATATTTTTTATATTTGTCACTTATTAATAGTCCCTTTTCTACGTAATGTACTAATATCTCTGATTTATATTTTTTTAGTAGTTGTGCAATTTTAGGTAACCAATATCCATTAGTATATTCCATCTGCAGCCATGTCTGCTTTTCTTTCAGACACATAACTGATATTCTATGTAATGGTAATCTTGTTAGTCTAATCCAAAAATTAATCTGTTTTGCTGCACATTGTGCTCTGACATCTATTAATCCCAGTCCCAATCTAATATAAAAGGCTGGACAAGAACATCCCATGTTCGGAGATCACGTGGTGCAGAGCATGAGCTAGCTGCTGCCTCTTGGAGCTCCTTCCACCCAACTGACTAAACTACTCGTTTTCAGGTCCCAGCGACTCCTTTCCTGTACTAAAGGGTTTCAGAACATCTCATCTCGCATCTGGAGAGGTAAAATGGAATCGGAACTCAAAGATTCCTTGCCCAGACATACGCCTCCGACAACTCCCGAGAAGGCCCCGAAAAAAGCCAGGGCCTCCGGTACTCAGCAATCCTCGTTGCAAGCTCTCGGTGCTCCCGAGGCAGAGCCGCTTACCTTGGCTAATTTCCTCAAGGAATTTCAACCGTTCCAGGATGAAATGAAAGAGCTGGCCAATGAAGTAAAGGTGTCTCCCATGCCTTGGAGGATCTGATCCGTCGAACTACGGACACTGAGGCCCACATCAGTTCGGTGGAACGCAGACAGGATAAACTAGTGCCTGATCTAGTCTTAATGAAGCAGCGGATAACAAAGCTTGAGAACAAGGTCGAGGACCTTGAAGGCCAATCTCGCCGTAGTAACATCGTGGTTATAGGCCTCCCAGAGAAAGAGGAGGGTCTGGAGCCGATTAAGTTTGCCCAATGCTTTGTTCAGAAGATAGCTGGCCCTTCACCCTTTGGGCAATTCTACGTTATTGAAAGAGCTCACCCGGGCACTGAGGGCTATGCCCCCGACTGGTGCCCCGCCACGTACCTTCATTTTTAAATTTTTAAACTATTTGGAGTGGCAGCACTTCTTAAGTAAAGCTAAAGAGTTAAAAGAGCTAACCTGGGAGGGCGCAGGGCTGAGGGTGGTTCAAGATTTACCGCTATCCATCCGACAGAGGAGAGCGTCTTTTCACCCAATCATCTCTAAATTAATCGCTGCAAATATTAGATTTCGAATGAGGTACCCAGCACGATTCCAAGTTTTGGTAAACGAAACCTGGCACAGCTTTGAAAACTCGGAGACCACGCTCTCGACACTAAAGCAGCTCTTCCCAGATTTGTTCCGGGATCCGTGAGGGTGCTTCCTGGTAGTTGGCGAATTCCTTTTTTTTGCCTGGGTGATCTTTTCACTATAATGGACATCGTGACTCTCACCTTATTGTTGGATCCCTGAGAAGCCCCTGGCGATGTGAGAACTGTGTGGAACTGGACTTCTGGTGCCTCCTGTAGCTACCTGCTCCTCCGGTCAACTAATTTCTCCCCCGGTTGTTTTTTTTTTTCTTTCTTCTTTCATTGGTTACACTCTTGGACTCTCCCCTAAGAATGGGGTGTGCGTGCCCTAATTTGAGTATGTCTAACGCATGCTTTGGATGCATGGAAACTGTCAGATTTTATATGAGACGCTCCTTGATATTATATAGACTATTATTTTCAATCTGGCTGTGAGACATCCGATGGTGTTTTGGACTGTTGGCGAGGGGAGCGCTCCTCAACAGATATGACCTGGTCTTTGCATTGGGGGGAATGCTGTGGGCTGGATTGAGAGAGGCTCAGACATACCAATATACTATTTGTCTATGAAGCAATGGTATCCAGTTAATGGAGACTGGGGGTTCATATATTTTTGTCATATACCATTTTCTTTCTCTTGTTGACTTTGCTGACTCGGAATAGTGGTATGCCCGGGTCCTTTTGGATGGGCTAGATTAAGTTTTGAAAGGTGAGGGGTATGGATAGGTTAGGGTAACCCTGTCATTGTTAATTGTGGGGTGAACCTGCTTACCAATATATTAATATGGTTGGGGGGGCAGAGGTGGAGTTTCTCACTGTGCTGGAACCATGTTCATTGGCAGTTCGGGTGGGCTAGGGGTGGAGGGGTTGTTGGGGGTTTGGTGTTATTATTGTTATGGGGTATTTGGGGGCTTTGGGACATGGGTGGGGGGAGGGACCCCTTGCGCAGCACTTTTTATTTTTATACGTCCATTGCTATGGGGCTGGTTTCTTTTTCATTTAGGTTCTGATGTCATTTTACCTTATGGCTAGGCATATAAATGTGGTGACCTGGAATGTACATGGACTTCGCCATAAATCAAAGCAATACAAGATTTTAAAACACCTGGACTATGTGAAAGCAGATATTATGTTTCTGCAAGAGACCCATTTGTTGAAGGCTGAAAGTAACCAGTTATGCAGACTTCAAATTGGCCAGATTTTTGCCTCTGAAGGTAGTTCTCAAAGCAAAGGGGTGATGGTCATGATACATAAATCAGTTCCTTTTCATCCGATTCAGGTAGTTGAAGATAGGTATGGGAGGTACGTTTTTGTAAGGGGTACCTTGCACACCCTAGAAATTATCCTGGGCTCAATTTATGGCCCTAATATTGATACCCCAAGTTTCTTTGTCCAAATTACGGAGCTACTCTCCTCTTGGAGCAATCTGCCCATCGTAATGGGTGGTGACCTCAATTTGGTTATGGACCCATTATTAGATAGATCCTGTCCTGCTAGAAAAGGATTAACCCCGGGTCAGAGAGCTGTCAGGGAGATGATGGACGGAATTGGCCTATGTGATGTGTGGAGAGTTTTCCATCCGACCGTACAGGATTTTACTTTTACCTCGCAAGTACATAACACCTTATCCAGAATAGACTATGTGTTAATCTCGAACACTCTTCTGGCTGAGGTGTTAGATACGGGGATAGTTTCTGGACCACTATCGGATCATTCTATAGTAAAATGTCTTTTTGCTTTTTCATCTCTACCTAAACCAGGGAGCAGATGGAAAATCAATAACCAAATATTAAAAGATCCCAGATTGGTTAAATACATTTCTGCACAGATAACAGAATTTATTTCTTTCAATCAAAATTCCACCAATAGGCCAGATATGGAATGGGGGCCTTTTAAAGCTTTTATTCGTGGTATTTTGATTGGCCTTGCCTCCCGTAGGAAAAAAGAGAGGCTGAATCATATTTCCGATTTACTCACTAAAATTCGTGACAAAGAGCGGGGCCTTTCCGCTTCCTCCTCGGAGGCCTATAGACAAGAACTAACTCTGTTAAGGGACCGTATCTCAGAATACTGAATGAACAAGCCGAGTGAGCATTTATAAGAACTAGAGCAATATTTACAGACCAAGGGGAGAAGGCTAGCCGACTATTAGCCAGAAGAATTAAGCAATTAGAGTCTTCCAGGTGGGTGCCAGCCATTCGCTCCTCGGAGGGGGGCCCAATCAAAACCTTCCCCGAAGATATTTTAAGTGAATTTGTAAACTATTTTAAAGGGATTTATGGACCTATGAAAAATCCTCCGTCAGATGAAATGATTGATCACTTTTTAAGGGATCTAAATTTTCCCTCATTGAGCGAAATGGACCAACTCCAACTTTTGGCCTCCATTACTGTAGACGAAATAGATCGGGTTATCAAATCCCTCCCTTTAGATAGAACACCTGGCCCGGACGGTCTCTCCGCCAACTTCTACAAGACTTTCTCAAAGGAATTAATTCCTTCTTTACTATGGCTGTTTCAATGTATTTTGGATGGTGGGCTTCTGATCTCTCCCTTTTCAAGGCTTTAATTGTACTTCTGCCCAAACCGGGCAAGCCTCCAGATCTTGTCGCTAATTATAGACCCATATCCCTTCTCAACCAGGACATTAAAATTCTCACTAAATTGTTGGCTGATAGAATCAGTAAAGTCCTTCCCAGCTTAATTGGACCTGAGCAGGTTGGATTTATGAAAGGCAGATCTTCCGCAGACCATTTAAGGGTCTTGGCTCATGTCTTCTCAGCCTCCAGGGATTCCGATTAGCCCATGGTTTTGGTCTCTCTGGATGCCGAGAAGGCTTTTGATAGGGTATATGGCAACTTTCTCACAAAGGTTATGGAATGTTTTGGTTTCCCTCAACAATTTTCTGGGTGGATCAAAGCTATATATAAATTCCCATCAGCAAGAATTACGTGCAATGGAGTAACCTCATCTTTATTCAGACTTTTTCTGGGCACTAGACAAGGTTGCCCTCTCTTCCCACTCCTTTTTAACCTATACATTGAACCTCTTATCATACGGATTAAACAGGAGCAGCGGATTCAGGGTATCCAGGTATGGGGGCATACTTTGAAAGTGCTTGCATATGCAGATGACCTGCTCTTGCAAATTTCATATCCATCCTCCTCCATTCCAATTTTGCTAGATATTATTGATAAATTTGGTATTATTGCCAATTACAAGCTTAACATTAGCAAGTCAGTGGTCTTCCCCTTAAACTTTAGGACATGCGCGCATGAGATTGCCCCTTTTGGCCTGGCTTGGAATGCAGAGCTCATCAGGTATCTAGGCCTCACTTTAACCAGGGATATTTCTCGTCTAGTGCAGAGAAACTTGGACCCGGTTCTGCATGACACTGAGGCGGACCTACGGAGATGGGCGATTATCCCCCTGTCTATCTGGGGTAGAATTAATTTGGTAAAATTGAACGTTTTCCCTCATCTATTCTACCCCATTAGTATGCTAAATGTATGGCTTCCACTAAAATGGTTCAAGAGAGTGCATGGAATCATCTCTGATTTCATTTGGAATTATAAGAAGCCTAGATTGTCCTATCTTAAATTGTCCGCCCCTAAATTGTCTGGTGGTTTGAGACTCCCCCATTTTGCGTTATATTATTGGGCCAGCCATGCGTCTAAATACCTTCGTTGGCTTAAGGAAACGGATGATCTTCAGGTTAACACCTATACACCATTGTGGTTAAGTTTAGAGGTATCCCAGATTGCGATTCTGGCCTCAGGCGGAGGCCTTGTTATACTAATTACGTTAAAGCTCTCCTGTGACTGCGTAACTCCCCATTGAGACTTCAGTCAAAATACATAACAACTATGTTCCTTCCTAAAATATTCTCATACTGGGGACCCGGCTCAACCATTAATGGGTAATCCCAATTTTTTAATGGATGGCAAACCTATCAAAGATACCTGGTTACCAGTATTGGGAAAAGTGTTGGTTAAAGATCTGTTTGTAGACGGAAGTAAATTGCTTACCTCAATTGATATCCTGAATAAGTTTCAAATCCCTCAGCACCTGATTTTTAAAGTATTTCAACTTCGTCATCTCCTAGTAGGGAAACTAAGCACCTTGACCTGGGGTAGTGGCTCATGCGATTTCGAGGGTACTTTGATTCCAATGGTCGGAAAAGCTCATGCTATCTCGGCTGTATATAATACGTTGATTGGCTGGCTGCACCCTAACACTCTCGCTCCCAAACAGTATTGGCTGCAATTGTTTCCAGAATACAATTTCGACTGGGGTACAATTTGCGAGGCGTGTCACAAATTTCTGTTGCAGGATAGGCTCAGGTTAATGCAATTTAAACTATTACATAATATTTACTTTTCCCTTTAAAACTGGTTGATCGGTATGGCCTCCTCATCCTCTTGTTTTAGATGTCAGCAAGGGGTTGGAGATTTGCTCCACATTTTTTGGCACTGTCCGAAAGTGGCGGTGTTATGGGAGACTATTAAGAAGAATCTCGACCCTCTTTTGGGTCTTGAAAACTTATTTACCCCTGAGGTTTGTATTTTGGGGGACATGACCCAGGTTGGTGTCCGGTGTAGGAAATACCATATGGGGCTGATTTCGGCCTCAGTCAAAAAAGTAATTCTGAGGCATTGGAAGGATACCGTAGAGATCTCATATGGCGAATGGTGGCAGGAATTTTTAGCTAATCTTAGAACGGATAGAACCATAGCAAGTTTGCAGTATAAACTCTCTAAGTTTAATAACATTTGGGGTTCCTTATATACCTTTTTTTCTGTTCCTTTGTAATTTGTATTTAGTTTTCCAGTCAGTTTACATCTAAGTGCTGTGCATAGGGTGGGTGGTCGGGTGGAAGGGGGGTTTTGGGGGGGAGGGGTAAGGATTGCATCCCGATGATCTGTCTTTTATTGGCAAGTATCTCCACTGTTATCTTGTTTCCTTTTCTGGATGTATTCCTTTAACGGTGTAAAACTTTCAATAAAAGTTGAATTGAAAAAAAAAAAAGAACATCCCATGTTCATTATATTCCTTAATTACTTTTAAGAGTTGTACTGCACGTTTTTCCATGTGTGTAACTTCCCACACTTCTGTCCCATATAATAGCTGTGCTTCATATTTTGATTTTATTGCTATTATTAATGGCTTAATACTCAATCCCCCATATCTTTTATTAAAACATACAAGTGCCATTGTTGTTTTTTTAGCACTTCCAAACATTTCTGATAATGACAGTACCATCGACAATTTTCACTAAAAACAACACCAAGATATGTATATGTTTTTATGATATCAACTTTTTCTCCTACTAGTGTCCACGTGCCTGAGTTCTTCTTACTATTTGGACTAAATATTTGGATTTTAGATTTAGTCAAATTTATTGTCAATTTTAATTCTCTGGATTTATCTTCCAGTAATTTAAGTTTGTCCTGAAGTCCTTTCTCAGTTAAAGAAAAAAGGACGAGGTTGTCTGCATAAGCAAGTGGCGCACAATGTTGTTTTAATATTTTTAGCAAATCTGAGTTTTGGGTTGTTAAATCATTTAGCAGATCATTAACATACAGAGCAAAAAGCAATGGAGATAACACACAGCCCTGTCTTACACCTTTACTAATTTCAAATTTAGCTGAAGGTTGTCATGTTGTTCTCATTCTTACTTGTGCCCAAGTATTACTGTATAAAGTTTTTAATATGTTTATCAAATCGGTATTGATACTATATTTTACTAATTTTTCCCATAGCACCTTTCTGCATATGGTGTTGAAGGCCATTGAATAATCTATGAAAACTGCTTACAATGTTTATTTTCCTAAATGGACGTATTTCTCCAGTAGATGGGTCAAAATTTAAATATTATCAATCGTAGAATAGTCACTTCGAAATCCAGATTGGAAAGGTGATAAGTCTCTGGCTTCATACACTGCTTCTTTAAGTCTATTAAGTATTATCATAGAAAATATCTTTAAATTGTTATTTAATAGACTAATCGGTTGATACATAGTTGGATCATCCTTTCATCCTTTTTTTATGTATTGGAATTATCTGTGTTTCTTTCCAAGTGTGTGGATATTTATTATCTTGTATACTTTTATTATGTAATATAGTTGATATTTTGCTCCATAAACCAGTAATACACTGATAAACTTCAGCTAATATACTATCTGGCCCTGGTGTTTTCTTTTAGTTTTAAGTGAATTTATGGTGAGATAAGTTTCAATATTAGTTATTTTTATAGTTTGGGTTACACTGGTTTGCAGGACAACTTCATCATTATCATCAGAATCCTTAAAGAGTTGTGTGTAATAAGTTAGCCATTCTTCTTCTGTTATATAAACATCAATGTCTTCTTTATAATTGGTTGTACCTCTAGCTACTAGGTGCCAACATCCTTTCTGACCTTTATTTGTAATTACTTTCAACATTTAATTCCAAAGATTTTTAAATAACTCTTCTTTTTCCTTTTTTATTAAAAGTTTATATTCTTTTTTGTTTGATTTATTAAACTCAGAAGATTCTAACTTTTACTTCCCATATATTGTTTTTTCTGCTTTCTCATTATTTTTTTATATTTGACACATTCTTTGTCATACCAGTCTGTTTTCTGTCATTTTTTAATATTGACGTTATATTCTAAGCTGGTCTTTTTTTTCTAAAAAGTAAATATAATTTTGTAAATAGTTGATCTAAACTGTATTTACTTAAAATTTCTCTACTTTCTATTAAGAACGACCTCTTAATTATATATGAAATAGTCATAGGAGAATCTACTTTCCACATTATTTTTTTGTTAGTTCTAATTTCTATATTAAAAGGGAGTTGTTTTATTGAGACCCGGTTCTTTTTCTGGGAATTGCTTGTCAGAACTATTGGTAAATGATCACTCTCTGCCCTTGGAGTTATAGTTAGACTTTTCCATGTATCAGGAGTACCTGTCCAAAATATGAAATATATTAGGGATGTTCCTCTAGGAGAAATATAGGTACATTCCCCCTCAGGTCTCCATTAAGTCTACTATTTAAGGGATATAGATTACATTCCCTCAGAATTTTAATCAATTCCAGACCTGATTTATTAATTAATTTATCCTTAGTAATTCTTTTATTCCAGCCATATGGTGGAACCGCTGACTGGAAATATGTATAGTCTCCAAGACCATCATATGTACCTACGTGAGCATTTAAGTCACCAGCTAATAACATTTCTACATCCGAATAATTGGTTTTGATATCAATTAATAAATTCCTTAGTTCTTCCCAGATACACATATTGAACATTGGAGACCTTTCCAGTGGAATATACCCTGTCATGACCAAGAAATTTTGACTCTCATAATATAATAGAGTGATTATAAAATGTTTACTTACAGTAATACATTTAACTGATGTTATATTACCTAAGTTTACATACATTGCTATTCCTCCAGAATTCCTTCCTTTTTTCAAGTTTTTATTACCAGGGATATGTATAAATTGGAAACCATATATATCAATTGAGTCTGAAGCATCATGCCATGTTTCCTCTAGACAGATTACATCAAACATTGGTATATAGTCAATCCAATTCATATCTGGAACTTTTCCTTAATTCTTGCAATGTTCCATGTAATAAGTTGACAATATTCATCATTTCTAATAGTAGTTGCTAAAATGGAAACTATAGTGGACTCTAAAAGTATTTGAACTTTCATAGCTTCTTCTATATGTCAATCCTCATACCCTGCAAGAGAATGTAGTTTATTCCTCATAGTTATCCTAGTTCTATCACAAGTTGTTTTTTTGTATGTCAGATCTGTCATTCAACAATTTGGTTTCTATTAGATTCAGCCCCATAGAGTCCAATATAGGAATCTTCTCCAGAATTTGATTCATTACCATTTAATTTTTTACTATGAAATCAATTTGAGTGCCTGTTCCAACATGTTCTATATTAGTAATACCACCCCCACCTATTTGTATCTGCAAAAAATTTCTAAACAGGCTGCATATTTCCCTACTCAATTTCCAATTTGTTTCTTTGTGTAAATAATTATAAATAACTTAACCTTATTTCTCTACTTCCCTTCCTGCTCTAGTGCCCCCCCCTCACTGGATTCTACCCTCACATCTTGGTATACCCAATGCTGCACTTTTCACCCTCTCCCCACCCTTCCTACATTCCTTCTCCCCCCTCCCCTCCCCTCTTCCCTCTCCCTATCTCTGGCACTTCTTATCTGTTGTCTATTTTATCTGACAAATGCTGCTGGCTGCCTTGTTACAATGCTACCCTTGAATTGTATTAATCTGTACTCTGTTTGCAATGTCTGCATTGTTGTAATGTCTGTCTTGATGTTCCCAATAATTTGCATTTCTCTGACGTGGAACCTTTGTAAAAGAGCCAAGGCTCAAAGGTATTTGTAATCCTAGACTTGATATATAAAAAAAAATAAATAAATAAATTAAGCCCAAATAGAGTGAGTCCAACAGGTCTCTGTTCTAACTTCTTCATTTGAATTTGAGCAGTATTATACAGGTGCCTATTAGGAAAGGTAACAGCAATTTCTTGATCTCTAATTAAGGGAGCGTTGAGCCATATATAGTTGGCTGTCCTATGTGATTCAGTATAGATGTCTAATAACATTTCTGAATGACTTCCTGTATTATTAATATCAATAATTTCAGCCAGATCAATGGATACATCTAGTACTTCCTTTAGTTTTTCTGCCAATCTAAATGTCTGATTATCTCACTCAACTGAAAACCATCCTGTGGGAGCCAGGATTCTAATTAATGGAGTACTGTCTGAAATCTCCACTTTCTTGGTGGTACTAATGTTGATCTCCTTTCCAATAGGGTCAGTATAAGATGGGAAAATTTAAATCGATGCTGGACTACCCAGATCTCTAGATACCAGAGATTCAGTATGCATTTCCTCTTTAATTTCCTCTTTTATCGGTCTCAAATATTCCAGCTCTTTATTTAGCAATGCAACTTCTTTCTGTAAACGATTCAATTGTTCACCTAATTTACCACTTATTCCATTCTCTATCTCTGTATGTTCCTCCCATTTACACAATTCCTTACTTTCTAATGAATTCTGTTGAATTGTCTTTGATTGGCTGTTATTAATAGAAATAGGTGGTTTTGATTAGTTCTTTTTAGTAGCAGCAGATGGAACCTTTATTAACTGGCTTGTCATTTTTCCATGTTGTTTTTTATTCTTTTTTGTTTTCCCCTTTGTGGTCTTTAATGATTGACTTTTCTTATGTAATTTATATCCCTCAATGAAGCTTTCTAGTATAGGAATACTATTAAATTCATGTGTTATCCTTTTTCTTTCCACATTTTAGTTCCTATTTGATACTCTCCACCTTGTCATTCATTTCACCAATGATGGATATTCTATTATGTATTATTTCATGTCTCAACATTTCCATCACATCTCTATTTAACATCAGAAGGATATTAGCATTTTGCTATTTTGACAGGAAATTAACTTTTCACTCAAGATACTAGTCTGATACATACTTGGTTGATCATCTTCCAATTTTATTTCTATCCCCATTTTTTTTTACATTTTTCACATATATCATTAACACCTTGATTTTCAAACTTTTTAAAGCCAGTAATAATTTCTTGTAGGTCCCTAGATACTTCCTCTAAGATTGTTTTTACCATATCCAGATAATGTTCATTTACCCCTTTCACTAATGTATGCTCATTTTTGCTATCACATTCATTTCGATAATCACTTACATCAAAGGAATCAGAAACATCCTGTTCTCCTAATAGACCCTGATTGCTGATTTCTTTGATGTTATTCAAGTCTGGACAATCAGCCACAGAGTTTTCATCTTCTACTTCAGCCCCCCCCCCCAGTTGTTTAATGTATCAGTGGTCTCAGAAGTTTTAACAGTAGTTCTTAATGTGATTTTCTGTGTTAGGTTAGCAAATAAATTAGATTTATTGGAAGAAGTAGAAGTCTTACTATTACATAAGGCTTTCTTGGGTTTATTTAAGTTTTCTGTAATTTTTGTCTGCTTGGTGCACACCATATTAACAGACACTTTATTACTTGATGATTGTTTTATAGATTCTAAATGACTTATGTACCCTTTATTAGTTAAACCACCTCTAGCTGTTAAAGGCAAAATATGAGGATCTTTTTTCTTTTGTTGCCTAGTATTAACCATTCTTATCCCCCTAGATAAACTTAACCTATTATACTTAATTAACCTATTTTTCCAGAATTACCAGAATTACGCTAAAATACTTAACCAATACCAATTTTTTCCACATATGAGGCTAGCATGTAGGGTTGCTTAACTAAGATAGACATCTAAGATAAAGATGCAATAGTTAATTAGTTTATTGATCTATCATTCAATTAGATCAATAAACCCATGAGACAATAAGCCAATGGGCCAATGAAATAATCAGACTAGGGAGCTTAAGATAGCAATAAATTATTATTAAAACACAAATAGGATAAGTATATACCAATCTCACAATTTAAAATGTTTTCTCACATTCCTTCCAGTCCTTCAAATCCTTGAAAGTAAAAAAGGGCAGAAAATGTCCTGAGTTGCTTCTTAAAAGGTCCACTCACACGCTCAGTGTACAATCGCTTTCAAGTATAAACTTCCTTTTTGTGAATAGCACTTGAATGTCACTTAAATGACACTCACTTAGATGGTCCTTGAGTGCTTGCTTGCTTGTTCTTGTAGATGCTCAAAGTTCTCTCATCTTATAGTTCCCCCAGACTTATCTGCCCATATAGAAAAAAAAACATTTCCCACTTGAATATCTCTTTTTCTGCAACACTATTAAGCTCTCCCTTATATTTCCTTCCACATGTGGCACTAAGAAAAAATAAAATAAAATTATAATAATAAATAAAAGTGAGTAACACAATCCAGGTCTAATATCACTCACTTTCCTTATCTAATAATTGCTAATTCAATTACAATTTCTGTTATCTTTAAACTTTGCTTGAATTTTAAAACACTATAATCTATTAACAAAATATAACAAATTCAATACATTAATAATTGGGCTAGACCCTTTCATATCTGTTATATTTCAAAAAAGGAATTATATCAACCCCTGTTTAGCCCCCCTAGTAATTGTCTTTACTTCACTTACTTTTCTTTATGTTTTACAGAGCAGTTGAAAGCCCTTAAGTCTGGCAAATACTATCTGTGCTTGCTTGCTATTGTGGTTACCAAGGCATTTAGATGTAGGTAAACTCAACTCTTGAAACTGGGTAATTCAACTCAAACCCAGAACTTGCTGGCAAATCACTATTCAAAAAGCAAATAGGCAGATGAGCACACAAATTGAAATAATATAAGAGATCTCAGTGCTGAATAATGGGCATGCAGGTCTCTACTAGCTTCCGAACAGAGCTCAGTGTTCTAGTTCCTCTCTCCACTGCTACAAGCTAAATGAGCTTAGCTGAATGTGAGACATAGATGGAATCTAGCACATGCTCCTTTTTATGCCTAGGGTCACCTGACCCCTAACAGCCTATCAGTACAGGACCTCCAACAAGGAAGCACTCGGTATGAAAAATTCTCCTTTTGAAAACAAAAAAAGCAAATAAGATAGAACATGAAAGAAAACTATCAAAGTAATCGAAACATTCAAAATCCTTCAGAGCATCCCTGAGAGCTCACAGAAACCATGGAAACAACCATGCTTCTCACTCAATCAACCCCAACCCCAACCTCCAACAGCAGCTTGATAGAACAATAAGCAAAGAGTGCACCAAGCACTACAGGTACTTAATCATAATCTTGTGTTAAAAAACACACGACCATGTTAAAAAAATATAAATATATCTGGGTGTTGTTTTAATAAAATATACAGTATATGGCAAAAAAACAGTGGTTATAGCGATTATAACTGTCAGTGACTTACAAGAGTTTTAGAGAGAATAAAAGAATTTACTACACCAAAGTCAAAAGCAATTGTTTTACTACTAGCTTAATAACATGAAAGTCCATCTCAAAGGAGAGACACAAAGCAGACAAATAGGCCCCCACGGGCTTCACTGGAACTTCCTCCGAACCAGAGGGCTGCTTCCACCACTAGCACTCCACTCCCAACAAGGAGGTGACCAGAGCCAAGCTTCTTTCTCACGTTTTTCAGACTTCTTCTTGCTGAAGAATGCCAAAATCAGTCCAGAAAGAGTAGTAGCAATGTTATTCTTTAATGTGGCAATGGTGGCATACCTGTTCAAGATTAAAGGCCTTGTTACTCCTGCTGCAACCATTTCTCCTAGCAGTCCAGCATCTGCATCTACCAGCGTACCAATAATCCAGATCAGCCTTCAACACCACAAATGCCTGACTTACTATATCTAGGTGTATAACTAATTCTGTGGCTTCAAACCTGATTTTATCTAATTTTAATAGGGACAAGGTGGTCCTTCAGATGAATAGAAAGTTCCTTTCCAAGGTGGCATCAGACTTTCATTTGAATCAGTCTATGTCATTGCCTGTATTTTTCACTAACCATTCTTCCTCTGGGGAGAGAAGACTACACAGTCTATATTTTAAATATCTGGCACCACGTCCTTCACCAATATTATTACTGCTCAGTCACGCTACACTATAGGGACAAAATGGAAGTCATGACATGGTAACACAGACTGAAAATTGCAGGATCAACCAGATACAGTTTGTAATCATTTTTTTAAACCATGACAGGAGCAACCTGATAAACATAATTTACGAATTAATACCTATTACAGTTATGGCAGGATCAACCAGATCATCTATTGTGAATTAAACATTCACTTGTGCGGATAGGGACTACTTTTTCTCTCTCATATATTTGTGGCCATTTTATAAGATATATAACCAACTACAGGGTGCATGGACACACTCTGATATATGCACACCTTCAGTGGTTGAATGCACTCTGCCTGCGACCACGTGCATCACAACGCACACCAAGGTGTGCATATATCAGAGCGTGACCACACAGCCTGTAGTGGGTCATCTATTATATATATATATATATATATATATTGCAGAAACTTTGTTAATGCTCTAATTACGGTTACAGCCACAAAAGTAGGGAAATGTGGTGTTAGGTTTTCAAGTCCTAACACCCCACCCTGCACACAGCAACTGGCATCAGGGGTGTGCCTTTGGGTCATCAGCTCTAACACTCATTCAATTCTATAAGTAAATAAGCTGAGATGAGTTCAGTATAAGGGAATGGGGTGAGCGTTAAGGCTGACTACCCCAAGGCACACCCCCGATACCTGTTGGTTTATGCAGGGTGTGGTGGGGAAATATGTTTGAACACCCTAATGCCACATTTCCCTATTTTTTTTTTACTTTAACCGTAACTACAGCATCAGCTAATTTGGTTGCTGTTTATTTCCTTACTTTTTGAGATAATCGTATCCTTATTTGCCCGTAGAAGTGCAAGGCCCTCCGGGCCCTGCTCTCCCATCCATTTGTAGATGCATATATGTATGTAGCTGTGGAAGCACAGGGCTCTATGTTCAAATTTATAGGACAACATTGGCCAAATTGGCACATAGCTATCTTATTATACCACTTCATGTACATTGTACAGAAACTGTTTGAATCTCCACCAAAACCTAATTCTGCATAACTGCAATGCCATTCCACATCACAGGTGTGAAAACACATTTTGGCCTGAATTTGAAAAATGATAGCTGTGACATTCATGAGGTGGAGTAATAATAAGACTATGTTGAGAATCTGGGGTCAAAATATTTAAAACTTCAAAAGTTAAGACCGTGCAAAGCAAAATTGCAATGAATGGTCATTTTTAATAATTATGACCCCAAATTTTCAACATAGCATTCTTATGATCGCACATCATAAGCAAGGAAAGAACACATTTTCAATTCACACCTGAAAGGTGAATTTGTCAATCAACCACAAAATCACCTTTCGGGCAGGAGTTGCAACATGACAGTCCTATTGTTTATGAGGTGGGGTCCCCAAAAGGCTGTGTTGAAAATCTGGGGAGACAATGTCAAAAAATGTCTAAGTTTGGCTTAAAAGTTGAAACCTTCTTTGAAATACATTGAACCGCATTTAACTTAGTTTCTCATAATGCAGTTGTTGATTCCAGCAGGAAGACATGTTTCAGTCAGAGAGTGTTTCTTGAACATGGGCCCTGTTCAGGTGAGTGAGGCTGTGTTGGGGTGTACTGGGGATATGGGGTGGTGGGTGCTGAGTGGGAGGTGGAGGTGGGGGGTTGATCAATGAGGGACCATTTTCTTTATTTCATGTTCTGCCTGCAATGGAAGGGCAAGGGGTGCTGCTGGACACCAGGAAATATGTTGTGATAACAACTAGCAGGTGGGGGTGCCACTTGACTCAAAGGATTATATGAGGATTATGATTGATGGGTGGTGGGGTGCCACTAACACCAGGGATAATTATTGGCAGGTGAGGGGTGCCACTAGACAAAAGGGAATATACATAGATAATGATGGACAAGTCAGGAGACCACCAGACACCAGGGATATCAATCAGTGAGTGGGGGCTGCCTCTAGATACCAGGGTAGTGGTGGTGGTGGTGGTAGTAGTGAGGGGGGAGAACAGCTTTTAATCAGTGAACAGTCTCTCACACACTGTGATTGGGTATGTTGTTCACCAGAACAGAGAGTGGATATTTTCCCATCATCCATAGATGACACTCTGCTTTCAGTTAGTTTCAGATCCACTCCAGTACCAGATGGAGTTTCAGTGAGAAGCAATTGCTGTGGATCTCTGTATAGCAGTGACTAGCATCATCAGCACTCATTCCTTATTTCAGCAACACATTGCCTTAGACTCAGTACAGATTAAACTATAAGGATGAGGAGGAGAAGAAGGATAGCACCAAGGCGATGCCTACCTGATGCGGATGTGTAACAGAGCAACAGCCAAAATGGGTATGCAATTTTGAACTGCATTTCAGCAACTTGCCGGCACTGCTACAGGGACTGGAACTTCAAAAAGGAACAGGTAGAGGGTCAGGGAGCAAGAACAGGTGCAAGAGGAAGCTATTGGACACACTTATCAATCATGTAATTAGACTTCTTCAGCAATTCCATGCCTATCCTTATCACTCTAACTCTTGCTGCCCTATCTGAACCTGAGCTTGCTCCCTAACTTTGGGATTGTCTCTCACCTCACTCTTGGCCCAGTGCCCCTCTGCTCCTGTTTGGCAATCCCAGAGTTTGTACCACCATTGCGTTCATGTTTGCTGCCTTCTGCTACATGCTCTGTGTGGCCCTCATCTTCTTCTCCATCTGGCATGTGAGTATCAATTTTTATCAACAGGGTAAGGCCAGGGAGGTAATCCAGTTCCAGACTTTGTGGCAAGCTGGAAAGCGACTGGCAAGGAACTGGTTGGTCATCAATGCAATACGTAAGACTTGCAGATGTTAGCAGAGATTTGGCCAATTAAATACACTCTCTTGGTCATATCACTCAACTGTCCCTCATTACTTGGGATGTCCCTCATTTTGCCAGTGAAATTCCCTCTGTTTTCATAACAGAACATGGGAGAAGCGCCCTCTCTTGCTAAGCTGGGCACCCCAGATTATGGTGCCCAGAAAACAGTTATGGCTGGAATATTCAGAAACAAACATCAGAACTAGTTAAACAGGCCCTGTTTAGCTAGGTTCTGATGTTTGTTTACTAAAATCCCAGCATTTTAATGCATTTTCTATGTTTGTTGTTTCACGGAAAGAAATGAACAAGATGGCAGTTGGCATGGAACATAAAATGTTTGGTGCACTGCCAAACAAGTGGGACAAAAGCAAAAAAGGGCATTTGCAGAATCACATTTTTACTTTTGCCACAGAACATAGTAACATAGTAGTTGATAGCAGATAAGGACCACTAGTCCCACCTAGTCTGCCTGTATTCCCTCTCTGCATCAACTGCCACTGACCTTACTTGGTCATCAGCTTTCACCTCTCTTTACCACATCTAGAGTTCCCTTTTGTTTATCCTATGCTTGTCTGAATCCCCCTACTGTGTTAACTCCCACTACTACCTGGGTAGGCTATTCCAGGCATCCACCACCCTTTCTGTTAAGAAACACTTCCTCACATTCCCCTTCATCCTGCCCCCCTCCAATCTCATATCATGTCCCCTCGTCCTAGTACAACTTCTGTACTGAAAGATGTCATCCACTTGAACTATGTTTATGCCCTTGAAATGCTTGAAGGTCTCAATTATATCCCCCCATACCCTCCTCTCTTTCAGTGTATACGTATTGAGGTGTTTTAGTCTCTCCTCATATGTTTTCTGATGCACGCCCAGCACCATCCTTGTCACCCTTCTCTGGAATGCCTCCACCCTGTCTATGTCATTGAAAGATGTGGCCTCCAGAATTGTTAGGGTTGAGTAGCCTATTCAATGTTAAACATATCTCCCTGTTCCCTCCTCTCATCCAGTTTATACGTATCTGAAAAACCCTACTTCGCATGCCCAGGTCGGAAAACACTAAATTTTAAAACCTTATAACTGTGGAACACTTTAATATTTTTTTCAGCAGATCTGTCAAAGACACTATATTGGGCATGACACATGTGTCCTGCAAGTTTGGGATAGAAATGCCATTCGATATAAGCTGTAGGGGAGAGCAAAAAAAAAATACATGTTATGTATAGGACAAAAGTTAGACATTTACAAAGCATAACATGTGTGGATCTCAGAAACTGCACAAGCAGCCATCAAAAAAGTTCCACAGATCAAGAACATGACTCCTAAACAACACATACACAATTTCAGCTCATTTCACTAGTTGTAACAAAAGATATTAATGTGCAAAGTTAGGGATTTAATACTGAACAGGCTACTCAGCCCTAACTATAGGAGTGCTATAAAAAAAATGCATTAATTTACCAGTTAGAGTTCAACTTAACGCATAAAAAGTAGGGAAATGTGGTATTAGGGTTTCTAATCCTAACTCCCCACTCCCACACACCTGAAGCAGTAAAAGGAAAAGCCTCCTGCTTGAGATTGTCAAATTTAGTGGTCACACCTCCCCCAGACCATACCCTCATGTCTGAAGTACAAGTACAGCTCCATGCCAGTGCCTGATAGTGATACAATCTTCAAAGGTAAAGAAGTTTGTCTTGTCACATGTTGCCAGCAAAATCCATTGTACTGTAACTCTCTTTAGAGCTCTAGGTAAAGAAAACAGATCACATTTAACCATGTTTGCTCAATGGACGGGATAAGCATTACAGTTGACAACCCCAAGAAAGACCCACCACTGATTTGTCATGACTTCAGAGACCCAAAACCCTAAGTTTTTTTTCCTTTTGCTGCTTGGCAGGTTGAAGTGGAAAGTTTGGGTTGGAGACCCTAATGTAAAATTTCCCAACTTTTGTTTTGTTAAGTTGAACCCTACCTGGTGCATTAACATTTTTTTTTTTTTGCAATGAATTTCCTTTCTTTTGGAGATAGTGGAATCCTATCTTCATTCATACAGGTACCAAAGGGACCAGCATGAACAGATGCAGATGTACAGATCCTCTGGGCCCTGTACCAAGAAAGTACTCTGTCCACCTATGGAAGTTCAGGGCCCAGTGGAGCCTGCACTTCCATGCAGTAATGGATGTCAAAACTTCATGGGGCTGTCTGATGGGTCATAGAAACAGATACACAGGGCAAAGAGTTCACCTCTTAGCCAATGCAGAGGGCCCTCTATGATCCATGGGTGCAGAGGTGCAGGGCCCTATGCCAAGAGAAGAGCTGTCTTTACTATATGGTAACTGGGCCCATGTGGGCAACCCTGCACATTTCCTTCCCTAGGTGGGGATGGTGTTGTATAACAGCTCCATCCCCTTAGCCTCATCCCATCCAGCTGGCTCACTGAGTACATCCTCCAACTCAGATCACCAGAATGGGACCACAAAGCACTAACCACTGGGGTAAAGGTTGATACTAGATACAATGTATCTTTCCAATGTTTTTAATTTTTACTCAGATTTTTAAGATTGTTATTTACTGACTCTCCTTATAAAACTGTTATTTCACACCACAAACATGAAAATACATCTCATCCAGGACTTAAAATACAACACTTGTCCTAAAAACAAATTTTAAATCATTATTACTCTGGAAAAGTTTAATATTTTTTCACAAAACCTTTGAAAGGCATTATATTGGCACAGGCTACTTCTACCCTCAAAAGATAGTGAAAAAATGCTATTCTGTTTAGGCTGTGAATGAGAGGAAAAAAAAACAAAAACAGTGTTAACCAATAAGAAAAAATCTTCACTTTTCCAGAAATCAGCATTCGAGATCTCAGAAACTGCAAAAGATGCTGGCACAAAAACTTTTTACATCTTGAGAGTTTGCCACCCTGACTGCATGTTCAATTTTAGGCTACTTTGTTGAATGGCACCAAAGTTATTAAGGTGCAAAGTTACAGATTTAACATTAAACACCCTACTCAACCCTAACTATAGGTTTGTTACCATGCACCAATTATATTATAGATACATATATAATCCATTAAAATGGCACACTGATAAATACTCAAACTAAGTAGAGAGGATATCAATTGTTATTGCACTGTCTATTGCTCAGAAAATCAAAATAACATCAGTTGCATGTATATAGGCATTAAGAGTCATAATATCCCATTCACAGTTGCTAGTGGTGGTACAAAATGGACAGTATGAGGACTTAGTGCCTCTTGCTATTTTGCAACCCCACCTCGCGCAGTAGCAAATGATACTATATTGTAACAGTGTGGGAAAGGGGCTGAGGACCACCTTACATATGACCCACAGGGCCAGCCATAAAGGCATGGCAGCCCTTGAATAACATGAAATAGCCAACTCTGTCTCTCTTAGCTAATCACCTTGTAATGCTCTAGCAGAGACAATACCAATCACAATAAGTCAGCA
Source organism: Neoceratodus forsteri (assembly GCA_016271365.2). NCBI lineage: Eukaryota > Metazoa > Chordata > Ceratodontiformes > Ceratodontidae > Neoceratodus > Neoceratodus forsteri. The sequence continues at coordinate 1,371,663,277 of CM057450.1, read as the reverse complement.
GGAGGAGGAGAAGGAGGATCAGGGATAGCAAACAGGTGCAATACTAGCAGAAGAGTGGGGCTAGGTGACTTACAACTGGAGTGCCAAGCAATTGACCAGCTGTAGAAGTCAGGGGCACTGAAATACCAGGATGTCTGGCAATCAGGTTAAAGATATGAGGAACTACTGATCCACTGGGTCTGAAAAGGAAAAGGGGGTTAAGGAGGAAGAAAACTACTAGGTGAGGTGCCTAGTCACAGACCATGGTGGCCAGCTTGCAGCATTGTAATGCTCCATGTGCCATGCTATAACATGATCACAAGTACAATCCAGCATTTTATTTGATGGAAACCCATTTTGCATTCCCTAACATCTGAATCTGTGATTGGCACAGTGCCCATGTCACAGACTGGCTCCTCATTCTGTTAAGTTTGCCAAGCTGTGTGTATGATTCCAGCAGGTAACATGTGATGGGGGTCTAGTTTTCACTCATTTTGCTTCTCAACCTGCCAGTGATGTACAATGGGGCCTCTAATGTTGGCCCACCTGATTTGGCTTGGCAGTTGTTTGAGATCTTGCAATTCATTACACTAGTGTCCTACTAGAATATATAAGGTTAGACTTTCACAGTCTGATTGCGAGAGCAGAAAGCTGACCTACTGATTATTCATGGAAAATGCAAATTGGTACCTTAGCAGCCATAATACAAGGAAATGTTACTAAAGAAGTCTTCCACAGGAAAGTTATATTTATAACTGACCTCTTTATTGCATAATATTAAGCTACAATATAGTAAATTATGCAGAAGGATTTGCAATTAAGCATCCTCTCAGTAATCCCAGTAGAAGAAACATTTGAGTGCTTATAAAAGTGTCTATCAACTAACATCATCAAACATAAGATGTCTTCATGAATATTTTTCAAGATTTTTTTCAGTTGTTACATCTAAACTGCTGTTCTGGTTCACACCAATCATAACAAAATTTGTCTAATACTGTCTTCTGCTTTTAAACAGGAAATTCAGCTGATACAATTACAAAGCATTTAAGCCCACAATTAAGTTTTTTTCTTCTTTTTCATTAGAATCATTATATTATTCTTTATTCTATCAAGTAATATCTCAGGGAAACCCTTTTACAAGGAATACCTAGTCAAGGTAACAGATCAAACGTAAACCACCAAAATAGCAAAATACAATACAAACAGTATATATACAGTAGTGCAACAATAATCATCTCTATACTTGGCCTGTACTTACTGTGAGCATTGCCCATACTTCATTAAAAAATACTTCCTCTCATATGAAAAAAGGTTTTGAAGTACTTATTTTGTATTTCAGAACTAGAACCCAAAAAGAACTGGTGACCTCTGAGTAAGGATTTGGACTAGGTTACATTATGGTAAAGATTCTGATAACAGATGAAACATAGTAACATAGTAATTGTCATCAGATAAGTATGGTATACTGTTATAACATCAAAGTCAGAATATCAAAGTCATGACATCGACAGTTGCACAATGCCAGCAAATGCAAAGAGAGGGACTTAAAGTCAACAACCGTGTCCTGTTGACAGGTGTATCGGATCACTCAGGTACATAGGTGGCTTGGCGGTGTGCACATTTGCATGTGTGCAAGGATTTATGTATTTATTGCATTTTGGTAACAAAGTGAACCCACTGAGACCAGAGGTCCCCTTTTCAGGGGGTGACCCAGAGTTAATTACATACATCATTAATACAGTTCACATACATCTCACATAGCTCAGCAGCTCACAGTATACATTTGACTCAGAAATTACAATAGTATAAGCAATAGACATTGGATTCACATACAGAGTACTGCAACAGCAATGCTGACTGAGTATGTGCTGAGTGCTATGGGGAAGTGGCTGCTAGTGGTCAATGGGTTCATATACCAGAAGGATCTGAGTTGGAGAACCATCACCAATCGGAAGTGTGTCGAGTACTATACTGCAAGCTGTAGGGAGAGATCAAGAATTAATTGTGACAGCAATGTAGGGTGTCAGGGTGGCACAATCATGTCCCTGACAGAGCCGGCATCACTGTGAGGAGGGTCTGGGAAGCCATTAAGAAGAGTGAGGTTGAGACCAATGAGACCACCCAGCAGGTGGTTGTTGCTTGTTGCACTGGTGTGTCTGAGGCTGTTGGTGGTGATTTGCCAGTAGTGGGACTCCTGAAATGGTCAATTCAGAGGGTTTGGAGGGGCACTCAGAGAGCACCTGTGGATCTGTCATCACTGTCCAACCTACAGGTTCCAGAGGAGCATCAAGTAACCCTCAGCGGTGAGCCATTTCTTTTGTTTGATTCTGGTGGCACTCTGAACAGATTATTACTATTTAGTAGCACCACAGATCTGGAATATCTGGCTCAGAGTGGGATGTGGTTCAATGATGGGACTTTTAAGTGCTGTGCATGGCTGTTTCACTACCTATACATTATCCATGGTGTCGAGGTGCCAGCGGAACTACCTGCCATATATGTGTTCATGTCGAACAAGATGGTGGCTGCCTATATGATTATATTTCATAAAATTCTGGAACTATGTCCCAGAGTGCAGCCCCGTTGCATGATGATCAATTTTGAGTAGGCAGTGAATAAAATGTTGTGGATCATCTTTCCTGAGTTGGAGTTACGCAGCTGCTTTTTTCATTTGTGCCAGTGTTTATGGCAGAAAATCAAACAGAATCCAGAGCTTGTGTGATTGTATATCAACAATGATGAGGTTACCATGTACATCCGAATGCTACTGGCACTGGCATTTGTTCCCCCGCCAGATGTCTGCAGGATGTCTGTACCTTTATGAGGAGATGTGTGGTTGGGATTTTTTTGTTTATTATGAGGAACAGCTTGTGGCACTCCTCAATTATTTTGAGGAGATGTGGTTGGGACAGTTGATCTGTAATGGGGTCCGTTGCTGACTATTATATCCTTTGGAGTTTTGGAGCTGTTTCTCAACAGTTAAGGAGGGACTGCATTGGACTAATAATGCCATTGATGGGTGGCATATTGTAGGTCTTTTCATTCATTGCTTGCTGCTATGCATCCAAATATGTGGAAATTCATTGATGTCCTGAAGAGGGAGCAGCAGCTTACAGAGATTAAAATGCAGCAGGTCATCTCTGGCAGGGAGGTCACTGGATCATGGAGAAGGTACATGGACAGTATGCAAAGACTGATGGACATTGTATAGATCAGTATGGAGTACAATGTATGAAAGATTATCTAATGGGGATTGCAATAAATATAAAGTTGAAAGCGTAAACATACTGGTGAGAAGTGCTGTTCATTATGATACTGAGCTGGTATATAGTGCACTGTGTGAGGGTGGTGGTGGGATGTATATGCACCTGACACTATGTACTATGGTGCCTGAGACTGTTGAATAAATGTCCATATTGTATGCACTTCTGTATCATGGTGCTGTTCATCGGTTTCTGTGCTGTGGGGCTGCTTGCCCTATTCTCCACTGTATGTGCTATGTGGAGGTTGTTATTTTTAGTTTAAATCCCTCATTCCTGCCCTTGTCCCATGCTCCCTGGTTCTCCCTTTTGGGCCTTTTGCTCCTTGCATCAGTGTCCATCTCAGTTTTCACTCCTTCTACCATCCCAACTCGTGCTACCTCTAACTGTAGTCGACAAATGCACCCCAAACCATTTTGCTCCCGGCACCTATACCCTGCTCAGCTCTAGAATCATGTTTCCTAATTCTTCCTCTGGTGCTTGTCTACTTCAGGGAATCTGTTTTGTGCCAACCATATGATCTACCCTGCTCCCCTGCATACATGGCTTCAACTACCCTCACAAGGATCATTACCCTTACGGCCTACTCGGCCTCAATCATTTATTGCATTCCATCAATACCAGCATTCTCTTACTCCCCTTTACTGGTATTCCTGCTGAATTCCTCCTCACATTTTCCACTCTGACTTGCTGCCTTCCCCTTTCTACTACCTCACTGTTTACCTACCTATGCCTATGCAGCTAACTGCCCTTTCCTTACTCAGCCCATACCAACAGTTTTCCGGACTCCATCCCTAACTCATACCTTCTGGGGCACTGAGTGAAGGTAGGCTTGCCTTGTCTACCAAGGATGGGATTCCGTTACATTTACTACTACCTACTCCTTACAAACCTGACATCCTCCGTCCCTACCTCTGCCTGACGGCATTGAGTAAAGGTTAGCATGCCCCGACTATCAGAGATGGAAGCCATGTTTGCAATCTACTATTTCAGCCTTGTGCATTCTCTACCTGATACCTGGTTGCCATGTTCCCTTCAGAAATGGGACCTCTTTACCTCATGTGCCTTCAATGTCCTACCTCTGCTTGGTGGCCTCATGTCTAGGTTGTCTTGCCTCACCTACCAGGGATGGGAGCCTGAGTCTACATTCGATTGTTTCAACCTAATGCATTCTCTGCCTGAAAACCAGTTGCTGCTGCCCTTTGAGAACGGGACCACTTTACCCCATTTGCCTTCAACATCCTCTGCCTGATGGCCTCGAGTGACAGTCATCTCACCTTGACTACCTGGGATGAGAGCCTGTGTCTGTACTTCACTTTTTCACCCTTATGCCTTCTCTACCTGAATGTCTGGTTGCTGCTTCCCTTTGGGAACAAACCACTTTACCCCATCTACCTTCCCCATCCTACCTTGCCTTGCAGCATCTAGTGAAGATCATCTCGCCTCGGATATTAAGGATGGGAGCCTATTTCTGCAATTGACTGTTCCAACCTCATGCATTTTCTCCATAACACCCAGTTGCTGCTTCCCTTCAGGAACGGGACCCTTGTACTCTATTCATCTTCCACATCTTTCCTCACCAGGCTACATCCTGCATTTCCATGGACTTATTGTACTCATCCCCACCTTGACCTCCTCATGCTCTAGATTTGGACTCTGCCACCTTGTTCTGTCTGTGCCTCCAATCAGTTCTACTGCCTCCTGGACTTTCTCGCTGCTGGTCACACCTTCCCGATGACCATGTGAGTTCTCTTTCTCCTTTGGAAGTGGGACCTCATGCCTCATCACTGCTGTGCCTTCTATTCTTTGCACTGATTGTTTGCCATCATCTTCAACAGTGGGACTCTCATATCTCAACTTTCTTGCACTTGGTACCTGGATTTGCTTATTTAACTTCCATGGATCAGCCTCGTGGCCTGCAGTGGTTTTCCCCATTCTGACTCAGTTTGATGTGGCACTGACCCAGGTTCTGTTCCTGTCTACGCCAGTTGCAGTCTGTACACTTGGCCTCTACTATCGTCCTCTCGGACTCCTTCTTCCAGTTCATGTACATCTGCTCTGGACTTTCCTGTTCATCCTTGGCCTGCTGCTTTGTCCTTGCCACTCTGGAGGCTTGGGGCAACTTCCTGTTTGCTGTGGCTCTTTTTGTACAGTTAACACCAATCTCTGGCCAGTATTCCTACCCGGTCAACTATGCCTCCCATTCACCTATCCCATACTCCTACCCTAGCCATTCTAACAGCTCCCATCTACTTCTCGACAGAGCACTTGTGCATTTCACCTGAGGAAAATGTCTTCTAGCAACATCTCCCAGTCAACATGCCTCACAGACTTTTATGTTACTATGGAATTATCTATACTTCTCAATCATCTCCCAAGGATCCGTTCCAAAATCCCATTGGATTGGACTCTAGAAAGTTGTCATTCCTCACCTCACTCTATCAGATGCTCCCTACGCATCCAGTCATTTCAAGCACTATGGTCTCCCTAGCTATCATGTCTCATAGGATATCTTTTGCATGGAAAAATTATTTAATTCGTACTGTCATGCAATGACTCAGTCATATCTATTACATCATCATAGCTATTACGATAACAGAAACCACTAGATACATCATAGCAATACTGCCATCATCCATTTTACCTTTCTGTAGCTTATTCTATGAGTGCTGACTCTGTTGATCACATTACTTGACTCCTACTGCCTCAATAGGCATTGGGTGTCCTCAGACCTTCCCAGAACTCCCATCGTTGGGCCTCTGGTGCCTAGCTGCCTTACTAAAGGCATTCTATCCAAACCACTGTTTTTAGCTCCTGAATGTCATCATACTTCATACAATCATCTACATTCCATCATCATTTTATAATCAAGTAAGCTGCCCATCCAGTGATCCTTCTAGCTCATCCATCATGACTCACCTCCTATACTTCCTCCAGTGCAGACTGTCATGGAGAACAAGCTTCCATTGATTCTCAATCTGAACATCTGCAATCAATCTGGCTGTCTCACTACCCCACTCTCGCCTCTCAACAGATCTATAGTCAACTGCAGTGCTAGATCCCTGGGTTTCTACACCACTCTCAACTTCCCTTTGCCACACCAGTCTATAAACTCTTCCATATACCTGTTTCTGAACTTTTGACAGTATTTAGACATTGGATTACCTGTAGGCAAATCAGTCATGGCCACTTCAGTGCATGTCATGGGCAATTACGCCACAGAAATACCAATATCTACTTTTCCACCGATGGACCATCAAGAGCCTATACAAATATCATTATGACATCAATACCCAAATCAACTCTAAAATTCCTCGTACTGGACTTCCAATTATTCCATATATGATCAGTCATCCATTTATACTTCACATACCAATTCTCCTTCATTGGTTTACAATCATCCATGTCACTATTCCTACCAGGCACATAAAGACACTTTCCAACTCCTTCATTTGCTTCACGGATGCTTACCTTGCAACCTTATTGCTCCTCACTTAATTCTTCAAACTCCAGACTCTAACTCAAATGTCAAACCTTCTACAAGGATAGATTGATTACCCTTTGACTTCATAACACATCATAATTCCCACTGTTCAAAGTCTGGTAGCATATTTACCAAATCATGCTCTTTCTGCTAATTTGTCTCTGTAATCCCTTTTAGACATCATCCATCATCACCTTGGAAACTCAGACTTCATGCTCCACTTTTTTGACTGGATCTACTCTACTCTCAGGATTTGGATGCTCCTCGAGAATGGACCTACCTCTTCAACCTCAGAATCATACTTCCTGAATGCATTATCCATGGATGCAAAGATGGACCATCCTCTCTTCAAGCAGTTCACCTTCCTCGGACAATTAGCTTATGGTTGCTAGAACCTAGGTTCCTCTTCTCTTAGTTTACCCAGAGGATGGGCAGGTCAGTAGCCATGGGTCCTGAGAGGTTCCCTACACCTGGGATTTTTTTCCTGTCCTGCGTGCTACTGGTCATACTCTCCATGAGTTGGAGGAGGTAATCATATTCTTTTGAACATTCATTGGTAGTTCTTTTTGGCTTTCTGCTCCCTACTAACTACCAAGCATACCTATCAAGGGCGGGAATAGAGTAACACCAAAAGTAAACTACAGTTACATAAGTGCTACTAACCCCATATGCTATTCACCAAAACATTGAATGAGAGGGCTATAGGCTGAGGTTCAATGTGGGAGAATAGCTCCTCCCATATCCCCTACCAAGGCCAGCCTCCCTTGGCACTCATCTGCTAGTGCATTGTGAAAAACCCACCATCCACCCCTGCCACCTCTTTCACCAGCACTCTACTCACCCTTGCTGCTGGGCTTTCTACTCCCTACTCAGAATACCTACAAAGGGTGGGAATACAGTAAAGCCAAAAGTAAACTACAGTTACATAAGCACTACTAACCCCATATGCTATTCACCAAAACACTGAACTGGTGTTATTCTGCGTCAGAAGCCACACCACATCCAGAAGCCTCTCCACAGTCTACCCATATTCCCTGCCTGCTTTTGAAATTGCTTCACCTGAGACTCATCTCACTGGCATTAGTTTATTTGTAGCTTACATTACATTTTCTACATATTTCTAGCTTATCTACCTTTGTCTACTGTGCTTGCAAAAATAGGAATTATATTGAAATCTGCACCTTCCTATGCCTAGTCATTTCAGGTGACATTGAATTCCATTCAAGTCCTTCTTTTTACAGTATGTACCTTAATATTCTACCCTGCTTCTAATTCCCGTTTATCAGTATCAAAAGGTGTACAGTAAATGCTAGTTCATAAACATTGTTATATTTACTATTTATTTGAAATGCTCATCTGAAAGAGGGAAGGATATGCAATATGAGATACAATATTTGAACTTTTGGGCATCCCTAGGTGCTGAACATTACCAACCATGCCTACTTTGTAGTTCACTGCACATACACAGATTCTTGAACCAAAACAAAGGGTCTCCATATTCAAGAGGTTAGTGTGGCACTAACAGGAATAGTGCCATGCAAACTGAACACAGCATGCTGGAATGAGGCAGTGGCTATATTCAAAGGGCCCTGTAGCATGGTGCTTAGTGGATCACATGATCATGCCAAATACACCACTGTTCATATGCAAATGAAGGGACCCTTCTGCATACAGAGCACTGTGGTATATACTGAGATGATTTTTGAAATGCTAAAAGATTGCCAAGACTGCACTCTGTATTTATTTATTGATATAGTTAGTTTTTGTTGACTGGGAAAGGAGGGCTAGGCAATCCTACCTATTTTTAGCCTTATCCCAGTCGTGGGTGTGGGGGTATACTGATGGAAAGCAAGTGAAATTAAACTAGATTAAGGTATTGGTGGTATTCTTTAGTAAATGGGGGAAATTTGGCCAGGACACCAGGGAAATTCCCCTGCTTTATCAATAGGGGAAAACTCTGACATCCTGGTCCTGGACCAAGATGGCTGCTGTGGAGGAACTGGAGGAGTTGATGGATGCAACAAAGGCTGGGGAACGGGTCTCAATCCCTGCCTCTTTTTGTTCTGAGACCACTTTACCTGAAGGACGTGCACTAAAGGAATCACTTAATATGGAGGAAAATGTTGTGAACCAACCTGATTCTGTTCATCCTTTACCTGATGCATCACTGGTGAGCCAACCTGCTGTTCTGGAATGTTTGAGTAATGACTAACTGTTGACAGTCTAGAACTCTTGTTGCAGTACGAAGAACAGCTATATGCTCATCGCAAATAGTTGCTTTAAACTGCTCTAAAAGTGGCACTGTCTCATACTCCGGGTGTGATTTCCCCATGGGAGGTGCAGAACTCTGGTGTTTTACCTTATGCAGTCACAAACTTGGTTGCTGGATGCTTAGTTCAGCCACTTGTGTCCTTTCTTGAATCTGGACCCAAGGCTCCCACCTCTAAGGATTGCAGCACTGTTTCACAAGCATTTTGCGAGTTGGAAGGTGCACCGGGAAAGGCAATTATGGTTGGCAAGTCTGGCCTAAGATGCCGTTTAGATAGTGTTGATTTTGCAAAACCCTGGTCTGTGCACACTGCTATTGAAACAGCGGGCTGGATTGATGATGCATGGGGCAATTGGGTTCCGGGACCGACCACCATTGTCACATCACCGGCATGCCAGAATGTCACTGTCTCTTAGGACTTTCCTCCTACTGCTCCTGCTGTTGATCAGCTGCAGGGAGACCATTTGCTTAGTGACAACACTCCCCCCCCCTTCATTTAACAACTGATTTACGGTTGGCAGGGAATCCTGAATTGCAATTTGAACAGTCAAATTCTAATACGGGACATTCTTCTGTACATGATCAATCTTCACTGCCAGCTGCAATAGTGGGGGCCCTTGAAGGACCTTTAAATTTCTTACACTGGAATCCACAGAGACCATATGCTTCTTTATTTCACCAGCCGATTTATCCTGTGAAATGGCACAATGCCATCAGACTGCTCTATAGAGGTGGTATGGACACAATACCAGACAGAGTGTTTATTGCCAAACATTTGTTGAAAGAATCAATTAAATGTTTTGCTAATGAGGTCTATGCACTTATACATGTCTCTGGTGAGACCATTTATGATGTGAACTTTAAGCTCAATGCTGGGTTGCAAAGGTTTTGGGCACAGTTTAATGTGTTGAAACAGACCCCCTTATGGGCAGCATTTGAGGCCATCCCCCTTACTAGGCCTACTTATAAGACCATTACCGTTTTATTTAGAAATGAGGGGGTCAGCGTCACTGATCTTACCTGCTGGCTAAAGCAGCATTGTTCTGTTCTAGGGTCTCCAGAAGCAATTTTTGATTCTGAGCATATATGGACAGGGGGGTGGAAGATAAAATTCATGCTACATACTACAAATACAGAGCTTAAACATCTTCCTAACTGTTTTTTTTCTAGACCAGGATCATGGAGTCCTTTTTTATGCTGGCCAGCTGAAGGCCTGCTACAAGTGTGGATCCACAGCCCACCTTAGTAGCATTTGTGACCAAGTAAAGTGTACATTGTGTCAAGCGTTGGGCCATACTAGTGGGAATTGTCTGAATGAACCTAAATGCAATTTCTGTTATTCACTGGGTCAGACTTATCAAAGTTGTACATGAGCAGCCACAACCAAGCCGACTCCTCCGATGAAGTTGAACAATGGCTCATGATTGCTGTTGCACAACGAGAGTCTTTTCCCCATACCTTGAGACTGATTGAGATTTCTAGGGTACCCTCCCTGCTGTATCAGGGCCTTTGGACCCACCAGGGAGTACGTGGACTCCCACTCCTGCAGACTGCTTAGAGCCAGATGCTGCTCCCTCTGTGGATGACACAGAGTGGCCTGGCATGGAATCTGTAGATATGCCCCCCCCAGTACAAAAATGGTCCACCAAACGTACTCAGGCTATTGAACAACCAGCCCCCAAGATGTCCAAAAACTTCTGATTTACCTTCACGTAATAGGTATGAGGCTTTTCAGACAGTCTCAGCGTTCTTGGATACTGACTTGGAAGGTTCTTCTTTGTTGTCCTCGCAGGTGGACCCGCATTCATAACCTGATGTATCACAACAGAAGCCTAAATAGCAGCAGCGGAGCTCTAGGAGAATGAGAAAAAAGCCTCCTTGAGGTCTACGGTTCCGTTTCTTGACAGGAACGCAGCTACTTTTTCAGAATGACACCTACCCTCTAGCTATTGTTTTGCTGAATGTTAACAGCATAAAAAGTAGCAAAAAGAAACAGATAACGTTAGCCTTTTTTCTGGCAAGCCCTCTTCAGATTTTCTTCCTTCAGGATACTGGGCTTCACACTATTTCAGAAATTGGTTCTACCACCAAATTATGGCATGTGGGGCCTTCATACTGGTCCATTGGCACAGACACCTGCACGGGGTTGGGAATTTTATTTCGATCACATATCCAGGTACAATTCATAAAATTGGTGGACCTGATACCTGTTAGGGCCTTGGTCTTGGATACCAAAATTTTCAACTCCTGTTATAGATTTATTAATATATATGCCTCCCAAACAAAAGCAGAAAGGATTGCTCTGTTTAAATCAGTGCAGCCATATCTGGTTTCCTCTCAGGCAGTGATTTTTGAGGGGGTGATTTTAATTGTGGTTTGGACAAACGGGATAGGGGACAGGGTACTATAACTAGTAAAGTGTACTGCAATATGTCTGTTTCGAGATTTATTATCTCTACTTCACATTTAAAAGACGCTTACATGTCAGTTCATCCAACTTTCCAAAAAGGTAAGGTAGTTACCAGGACTACTGATTTTTTCTTTATTTCCAAACTCCTTAACATCTCCTCTATTCAGGTATTTGAAGCTGAATTTTCAGACAATAAACTGTTTGAATTATGCTTAGGTGATCCTTCTCAATTTCCCCAGGGTCCCGGTACTTAGAAATTTAATTACTCTCTTTTATCGACATCTAGTATTATTCAGAATATTAAGTATTTTGTTACGTGTAAAACATCAGCATTTGAACTGTTTGCCAATTCTGCTTTCTGGTGGGCGGATGTTAAAAGTGAACTGAGAAGGTTTTTGAGACATGAAAGTAGGTCCCATAGGGATGCTACTTACCTAAATTATTTGAGGCAGAGACAGCAGCTGCAAAAATTGCAATCTTTGGCCAGATGTTCTACACATGATTTTAGTTCACAAATTCAGTTGTTAAAACATGCTATGCAATCTTTTCATTTACGGCAACAGGACAGTCAGCATAACCCACAGAAATTTGGTGTTCAGGGTAAGGCGACAGTTGTGTGCCCCTTCCTGCAGTGTAATGATAGAATAAAACATAAACAAATTGATTCACTTAAGGATTCTACTGGACTCATATTTCATGATAACACTACTGTTTTAAGAATTGTAAGACAGATTTCTGAGTTTCTTCCAGCAGCCCACATTCCTTCCTGTCCAGCTTTTATACCACAAGATTTAACAAAAGCTATTTCTGCTACTGAAGTGATTTTGGCGATCCAATCATTGAAGAATAATACAGCTCCAGGGCCTGATGGTTTGACAACGGAGCTTTATAAGTTACTAGGCCCTTTAATTTCCAATGAATTGGCCTTAGCATTTAGTAAGTAAGTAAGTAAGTAAAATTTTATTTATATTAAGCGCCCTTCCCAAGCTCAGGGCGCTTTTACAATAAAACAAGTAAAATCAAATTTCAAACAATAAATCAAACAACCATACAGTACACTTATTCATTATGTACCAACAAATGCTAAGGCAAAAAGGAAAGTTTTTAATTGTTTTTTAAAACTTTCAACAGTTAGGCATTCTCGTATCTGACGAGGCAGAGAATTCCACAGGGTTGGTGCCATATAGGCAAAAGATCTACCTCCTGAAATCTTTAGATGTACCCTGGGAATCTCTAGCAATCCCTCATCAGAGGAGCGAAGAGAACGGGCAGGACAGTAAGGCACCAAGAGCTCTTTCAGGTAGTGGGGTCCCAAATCATGTAGGGCCTTAAAGGTCAATAATGCGACCTTGAAGGTGATCCACCACTGTACTGGCAGCCAGTGCAAATCACGCAGCACAGGTGTTATATGGCTAGATCGTGAAACTCCCATCAATAACCTGGCCGTCGCGTTCTGCACCAGCTGCAAGCAGCGGATATCCACCCCCGGCAGCCCTAGATAGAGCGCATTGCAGTAATAAAAACGGCTGGTAACAAAGGCGTGGACCAAAATGGGAAGATCTTCCCATGGAACCAAATGTTTCACCCGGGCAATATTCCTCAGATGATAAAAGGCGGATTTGACTACGGCCGACATCTGCATCTTCATAGTCAGGCTTTCGTCAAAAATTACTCCCAGGTTACGTACTTGGCCAGAGGCCAGAAGCTGGGCCCCCCCAAGATATAAACCCGAGGGTTTCCCCGTCCAAGCCCCTGTTATCCTCCCTCCAGGGTCCACAACCAACACCTCAGTTTTCCCTGGATTCAACCTAAGCCAACCAGCACTCATCCAATCCTGAATCTCCAGAAGGCAGTTATTAAAAATAGTGATGGAATCCGACTCCTGATCAGGCATAAAAGACAGGTAGAGTTGAGAATCATCAGCATAACAATGAAAACTCAACCCATACCGTCTTATAATGTCCCCCAGTGGGAGCATATACACCGCGAATAACATAGGGGACAGCACCGACCCCTGCGGTACCCCACAGGGCAGACAGTGAGGGGCCGAGGTGTTAACTCCCGATACCACTCTCTGAGATCTGCCCTCCAAAAAAGATTGAAACCAACTGTGGACTGCTCCCCTCAGACCACAGAGAAACCACAGGCAGTCGAGCAATACCCCATGATCCACGGTGTCAAATGCTGCTGAGAGATCCAAGAGAACCAAGATGGAACGGGTCCTCTGATCTCTTGCCATCAGGAGGTCATTCAATACCCGAACAAGAGCCGTCTCTGTACTGTGCCTCTTCCTGAAGCCGGATTGGGAGAGGGTCATAGATATTGTGGATAGACAAATGATCCTCCAGTTGCAGAGCGACCACCTTCTCAATAACCTTCCCTACAAAAGGGAGGTTAGAGATTGGTCTATAATTTGCTGGGCAGTCGTGGTCAAGAGAGGTCTTTTTCAAAAGGGGGTGTATTACCGCCTCCTTTAAGGGATCCGGAAAGATCCCTCTCTCTAATGACACCACCACTATCCCAGCCAGGACTGGGCCGATAACATCTACACACCCCACCACCAGGTGAGTAGGGCCTGGGTCCAACTTACAATAGGTAGGTCGCAGAGTCTGGATAATCCTCACAATATCTATTACTGCTGGTAGTCTAAAGGTAGACCAGTACAACTGGGCATTAGTACCACCCGATTGATCAGTACAATGCTCAGTAGAAAGACACTGGCTGATCTCATCCCTGATGGTGGATACCTTGTCAGCAAAGAATTTGCAAACTCCTCACATTGTACCTGTGATAATGCTCTACCAGTCTGGAGACAGACTGGATTACTGATCTGTCCACAGTCCGGAAGAGCTGGGATGGTCTATTCCTAGCTGCAGCAATTTCCCTGGACAGGAACTCTGCCTTCTTATGGGAGATTGCTGATTGGTAGAATTTATAATGTTCTAACAATTCAAGTCTATCCACCTCCAGTTGAGTTTTCATCAGCGTCTTTCTAATCTTCGTCCTTCCTCTTCCACTCACAGACCTCCCGTCAAACCAGGGAGCCCCTAGGTGAAGAGTACGGGGACGAACATGAATTGGAGCTATGGCATCCAGGGCCCCAGTCACAACCCTATTATAGGTCAAGACCAGTGGCCCTGGATCCACACTATCCCTTAGAAAATCCGAGAAGTCCAGCTCCGTCATTAGGCCCTCTGAGGTAATCCCTCTTAAAGGACAGAACTGTACTAACTCCCTGGGGGCAGGCCTATTTCGGGGGGCCACAAATCTAAACCTCAGGGCGTGATGGTCAGACTATCTGACTGGCTCCACCTCCACATCAGATATCTCCATCCCCAGATGGAAAACCAAGTCCAATGTATGCCCCCCCTCATGGGTTGCAGAAGTAATTACTCGTGACAGGCCCAATGAATCCATTAATTGGAGAAGATTTTGACCAAATGGCGAGAATTCATCGTCGACCCAGGCATTGAAATTCCCCAGAATTATCCATTTGGGAGATTCCAATACCATGTCGGCGATGAAGTCCGCAACCTCCTTCAGGAACTCCCTCTCATCCCCTGGTGGACGGTAGATAAGAAGGGTCCTGTAGCCTGCACCGGCACCCACTATGCATTCAAAGGTGTTGGTATCACCAACTGGCACCTCCCTGAGATCCAGATCTTGTCTAAAACAGACAGCAACCCCCCCCACCCCTCCGGTCCACTCTCGGGCGATGAATCACCGAGAACCCAGCCGGAACCTCGGAGTCCAACACAGGACCAGCATTTCCATCTAGCCAGGTCTCAGTGATGCAAGCCAGGTCGACTGAGAAACAAGATCCATAATCACTGCATTCTTGTTCCTAATCGACCTGGCATTGCTTAACACCGCCCGAAAGGGACGGAAATCCAAGGGTGATCCCACTTCCTGCCTGACACACTCCAAGTCAGTGCCCTTGGGTATGGGAACTAGGCAAGGAGAACCTCACTCCAGTACCCATTTCGCCCCAGGGCGTCTCCTAGCCCTCACTGCCCGTATCCGTTCTCTTCCCTCCCATCCCCCCCAAGAATTCCAAGATCCCCGTATCCTTCTACTTTTTGATCTTACAATACCAAGATTTTGACATCTAGCATAAATCTCCACTGTAAGTGGGGGTAATTTAAAGGGACGGAGATCCCGAAGTCTTGAGGGGGAGTACTGCCTAACCATTTTACTTAAACCCCAACACATATTTTAAACCAATTTATTCACTCTCATACAAACAACAACCCTCCCACCCCAACTTAAATAATAATAGCCAAAGAAAAAGTAAATAAAGTAAAATAAAATACCCCTTAAAATATTAAAACAATTTTATGCACATCTAAGAGAGTCCAACTGATCTAGGCCTAAAATTCCAATCAGATAACTATCAAACTAAACAATAACTAATAAAATAAAATAAATCCCCCCAGGCAACCAGGAACTCTCACTAACTGGTGCAAAAAAAAAACAAAAAACTTAATAAACCAAAAAAGAATAGTGAACCCCCCGAGCTACACCATACTCTCACTATGGTAGCCAGGAGGAATAAAATGGTACTCTCACTACCATGTATAGTTAATAAATTATATTAGTAATGAAGCCACTAAAAATCAGGGAATCCCAGTCCTAAGCACTCTCACTGCAAGATCTTCCAAAAGGCGCAACGATTCTTGATTCAAAGGGTCTTAAGTCACAGAAACAGTCTGTCCACTGAAGAAAACGCTGAAAATATCTTCGGGACTAGCTATATTCCCCTTACTAAAACCCAAAAGGTTGTACCCAGCCCACCACCAGGCTACAGTGGATACTACGAGACCCCAATGGAGCTCAACCAAATGGGCTCCCAGGGGTTCCCTAGAAGAAAGGACTGCCACCCACTGACTCCCCAGTGATGGATGCCCCACCTCTGCACCACTACAGTCGGAAGAGTTAGGATTCACCAGATAGGGCAATAAAAGCAGGGAAATAAATGCAAAGTCCCCAAATCCAGACAACACCCACGAAGTAGTCCAAAACCAGCGTTGAGGAACCAACTCAAAAGAGTTCCACCTTCCTTAGAAATGAAGCCTTCCCAGGATAACAGAAAATTTAAAGAACAGGCCAGAATCCAATGTAGACCCCAGCCACAGTACTCACAGACCAAGTAAAACAATCCAGGGTAGGGAAGAAATCCAAAGAACTGGTAGGTTCAAGACCCTCGTAACAAAAGTCTATTCTGTATAAGATCCAAAATCCCCAGATTCACAAATCCTCGCACACCAGATAAACAGACGGCAGAGTAAACCAGCCATCCTATACTCCACGAACGGGCATCACCAGCATTTGTACCAGACGCTGCAGCTCGTACCAATCACTATGCTAGATGCCCGACCGATTACCAGGACTGGGCAACTTAATGATAAAAATGCGACGTCAGTACTCGGACACAATCAAAAACGAGGGAGCAATACGCTGCACAGCAACCCACTGATCCTCCTCAATCCCAGATCCAAAAGTGGAAGGCCAACTAATCAGTGTGACCAGCGCGACTAAAAAAATCAATAAAATGTAAAACAAAGCGGCAAAAATACCGCTAATAAAACAAATCAAAACGTTGAAATAAAACTTTAAAAACGAAAAAAGACGCTCAACTACAACGTAAAACTTCTAAGGAGTAAACGATCGCACGCCCAGCCTGGCAGCCATCTTGAGTGAAACAGTAGGACCTTTTTCCTTTCCGTTTACACATGTTAACTCAGGATTCCATTCCTCTCAAGATGGCGAATGGTCTTCTGATATTTTTATATAAAAAAGGAGAAAGAACTGATTTTGCAAATTGGAGATCTATTTGGTCTCCTTAATGCTGATTTTAAACTTCTTGCAAAAATACTTCATTCCAGATTATTGCAGGCGGCATTGTATTATATCTTGCTGACACAAACCTGTTCTATTCCTGAAAGGAAATTGTGTGATCATTTGCTTCTCTTACGGGAGTTGATAGAATGAGACAATTGTGAAGGGTTAGATGGTTTTCTTCTTTCTTTGGATCAGGGGCAAGCTTTTAATGCTGTAGAACATCAATATTTGTGGGACACTCTTGCATATTATGGTTTACCAGCTTCCTTTATTAATTGGCTTATTACCCTGCATAATACTGCCACAGTAGCTCCACTAACTAATGGTTGGTTGTGTCCTATGATTCCCATAAAAAAGGGTGTGTGACAAGAATACCCTCTCAGCTCCCTATTATATGTATTCAGCATTGACCCCCTCTTACAGAAGCTTAACTCTACCACTAGTTTAGCTCATATACACAAAGGCAACTATATTGTTCTACATACCGCGCAGGCATATGCAGATGATATTACTATACTTGTGCAAGATGCAGATTCTGTGACCCAAGTATTGAATACCTGTCAAGTGTTTGGAACTATATCTGGTTCATCTTTGAATCTACAGAAATGTGTAGGATGACAATTGGGGAATCCTCTGTCCCCCCTCCTTGAAGTAGCTGGCATTACTCTTACAAGGGATCCAATCACTATTTTAGGTATCTCTTTTGGTTCAGGGAACTTAGACGTCTTCAACTGGCAGCTGAAACTTGAACAAGTCCTAAAGCTGGTAAAATGCTGGAACTTATGGCAAATGGGTAAACTGTAGAGAGTGTACTTGGTAAAAAAACTTCCTGCTTCCTATATTTTTACATATTAGTTAGCTCCCCGCCCCAAAGAGTCCTGGAAGTTAAACTGTACAGCATTTTCTTTCAGGCAGCATTGGGGAGCTGACTTAACTCTCTAAAATGTAATATTTGATGTTTACCAACTCTCAAGGGGGTCTGGGAATCATAAACCCAGTTGTTATGTTTCATGTTAGGTACATGATAACGAATTGAAGGCCATTATTGACCTGAGACAGATGACCATGGGTGTTTTTATATGACCTCTCTTGTAGCCCATGGTTCCCTCAGTGGTTGACTGACTCCCTTCGGTTGATCAAGAAGTCTAATATTAGTCCCCCATATTTATGTGTAGTGTTTCTTAAACTCAAAAGTTGGCACTTGACTTCTGGAATGATCTCTAGTCAGCATAGGAAGTACTTATACTGTATAAACAGATTTTCACTGTCAACTTTATGGACCAGTTTCATTTTCCAGTTGTCCTGTATACTACCTGTGATGCTTGACTACTTAAATAATCCCAGAATTCTGGATAAGATGTGGGATTCCACTGGTTGTGTTGTCATCACTGGCTGAATGTGAAGGCACATCAAAAGCACAAGCAGTTGTCAGACTGAATGTGTTCCAGACCTCTCTGTTCTTTGCAGTTGGAGTTGATGCTACACTTATTTTTCACTTGTTCTTACATTTCATCCTTTTGGTCCTCTGCAGCACATAAATGGAATATGCCCAGTTTAAATCATCGTACATTGGAGGTCTTGTTGTATAGGTATTTAGACTTGACTTGAGATGCATGGGACAAATCTACTTTACAAGTTATTTTTACTGTGATAAAATGGTACATTTGGAATTCTCGTTGTTGGTTTACTTTGCAACAGAAAACAGTATTACTTCTTGAATTGTTGGAAAAAATTGTGTGGGACATGAAATTGATTTATAGACATAAGATTCAGACTAGATCTTGTGCCTGGGTTTTCCAGTCCTGGAGAAATCTTCCTCGGATTATGGACTCGGATGTCCCAATCACATGAGTTTTTTGTTGCTGATCATGCTGTTATTTGAATGTACAAAGAATGTAACATTTGTGTCTCACAGCTATTTTTTTTATTTCCTTCCATTTTGTTCCTATTATTGTGATTGCTCTCTCTCTGACTTTTCATTGGCTTCTTTGAATTGCATTCTTGTTTGTGTGATTTCTCAATAAAAACTAAATGCCCCTGCTCTGTTCGAGAAGTGCCACGGGATCTTTATCATCCACCTGAACAAGTACCAGAACAGGCAGGCAGGATCTTGGTTAAACATCTCATCCAAAAGACACCACCTTAGGAGTACAGCATCCCCTGCATGCTGTATTACAGTGTCAGTATTCAGTTTTAGCCCCACATTCCTAGTGGTGGGCTAGAATCCACAACACACTAATGATCTATCCTTAGAGGTGAGTGTGCAACCAGGTGAACCACTGACACTGTTTACTGCTTCTAAATCCTTACTCTTGTCAATGAATACACTGTTGTGGGACCTTTCTAGTCTAGAGCACTTGTGCAGTGTAAAGTTGTGAAATTCTCCACTTCCTGCCCTGATCCCTGTCATAAAAGGTCAGTTATTCAGATAGTTTAGTGATACACCCCACCCACGCTGATTCCCACTGTAAAATGTACAATTACATTGGTAGTTTGTAATGTAGTATACTTCACACTAGGTGTTTAGTATGAGTTTCTATGTGCTCAGCTCAAATAAACTGCAGGCTGGAGACTTTGAAAATGTATAGTATTATACCCTATTTTACTTACTAACATACTAAGAAGCCAGCAGAGTAGGTCTTACAGTCTCAAGTCTGCTAGAGGATTAGCACCTGTGCCAGGTACTGTTATGGCCTCCCCAGTCTCCCCATGCGGTCCTCCACCATCATCCTCTGCCAGTGTTCTCAGATGTACCCTCACCCTGTACTTGTCCCAGCCTCATTTGAACCCCTCCACCATGGTTACAGCCACCATTTCCATGGGCAGAGCATGTCAGGGCTCCACCACCCTCTCAGTGAAGTAGCTTCTCCTAATCTCCCCACCTGAGTCTCATACCAACCAACCTCAATGTGTGCCCCCTGGTTGCCCCCTCCTACCGGAGCTGGAGCACCCTATCCCAGCCCACTCTGTGGAACCCCTTGAGGTATTTGAAGACCTCAATCATATCCCCTCTGTCCCTCCTTTCCTTCAGTGAGTACAGGTTGAGCTCCTCGAGTCTTGCCCCATAGGACTTATCCCCATGATCCTGTATGATTTTGGTCACCCTCTCTGAAATCTCTCAAGGAGGGCAATATCCATTTTCAAGTCTGGATCCCAAAACTGCACACAGTATTCATTCAAACATCACCCATACACAATGCGGTGTGGGTTGAGATGTAAAAAAGAAATGTTTTTTTTCCCTCTGAGTCCAACAAAAATCCTTTATTCATGGCTCAGTTGCCTAGGTCCTAAATGGAAATGGTGCATTTAAACATTTTGTTCTTTCTTTCAAAGCATTCTGGAACACAAAGTTTTTTACCAGATTTTTCTAGTGTCATTCATAACTGTAGCAGAGATCCGGGGTGGGATATTCAAAAGGGTTGCACCATGTGCAACCCACTGATGCGCCCCAGCACGATATTCAAAAGGGTAAAGTGCTTGGCACAAATCCCGATGCACTGGGGTGCATCAGTAATGTATGCGGCACAAGTTGGGGGGCGTGCCTATGCATACTCCACCCATCCCAATATTCAGCCCAGGATGTGCTGAGCCCATGCAGGCACAACCCCTACTTGCGCCAAACACAGTTGAGTGAGACAAAAAGGAGCAACAGCTGGCCACCCACAGGTGAGCTGCCATATTGCAGGGTGCAACACAGCAGCTGTCAACTATGGGTGGCCACCCGAGCTCCGGCGGCACGGTCCATCATGGTAGCCCCCCATACCTAATAAGTATTAAATAGACAGTCCAATATCCCTGGTGGTCCAGTGGACCTCTTCCAGCCCCGATCGTGGGCATAAGTATTAAAATAAAATATTCCAAAGCATCCCTGGTGGTCCAGTGGACAGAATCCTGCCCAATCGCGGGCATGAGTACAATAAAAGAAATCCCTAGATCTGTGGTGGTCGAGTGGTACCCCCTCCCCACCTGCCTGCTGAGCCCTGCCTCCCCGCTCCCCCCCGGTCAGCGGCGGGCAGCAGCTCCCCACCCGCAAGCTGCCCAGCCGCTCACTGACTGACTGCATACAATAGGGCTGTATGCCCACTGGTCCACAGTGTGGGCCAATGGGCATGCAGACCGTACCATACAACACAGTCCAGATATGTGAATGGATCCATTCACATATCCGGACTGTGTAGTATCGTACAGTCTGCGTGCCCATTGGCCCACGTTGTGGATCAATGGGTGTACAGCCCTAATGTAGGCAGTAAGTTGGCAGGCGGCTGGGCAGCTGAGCAGCTTGTGGGTGGAGAGCTGCCATCCGCCGCTGACTGGGGGGAAGTGGGGTGGCGGGGCTTAGCGGGTGAGTGGGTGGGGGGGTACTGCTCGACCACCAGGGATCTGGGGATTTCTGTCATTGTACTCATGCCAGCGATCGGGCAGAATTCGGTCCACTGGGCCACCAGGGATGCTTTGTAATGTTTTATTTTAATACTTATGCCTGCGATCAGGCTGGAAGCAGTCCACTGTATCACAAGGGATATTAGACTTATGTGTATATTACTCATGTCTGCGATTGGGCATTGGGGCACTTTGCTGTGCTGTGTAGGGGGCATTGGTCCCCAAAGGCTGCAGCCTGGCAGGGCGCCAGGTGCAAGTCGCCAGGGATCGGCACCACTGCTTGCAAATGGGGCCATAATGACAAGCAAATGGACCTATTTGCACCTTGCATGCATTATGACTCCATTTGTATGTGCACTTTTGAATATCGCAGTTGATGCACTTAGCACAATGGCACTTGCGCTAGCGCATCCCCCTGCCCCTCTCTGGCCACTTAAGCTGGTGCAGTGCCACTGCGCCATGCACAATGTGGGTGGCCACAGTGCGAGATTCAATGATGCTGTGCCATGGCGCAGCACTGTTGAATATCCCTTGTCACTAACCGGGTGCATCCCAGTTGCGCTGCACCTAGGCTTGCGCCACAGCCTGGTGCAGTCTGAATATCACACCCCCTGTTTCTATGGATACTTTCTGCTTGCAACTGGGGAGTCTTTATGTGAGCACGTGCATGCACATGTCATGTGGCCACTTATGTTTGCAGCATTATGACACTGTCTTCAGAGTGGTATGCGGTTTGCAAGGGGATGCTTACATACTGTTCCCCAGTTGTCATGGTAATAGATTCTCCAACTGGAGCACTTCAGCGTACAATACTAATTATTTTCAGGCACCACCATTGTCTTTATTCATATCAAAATAAAAGAGAATAACAAACAAATTGTACTCTATCACCCAAAAGTTAAAACAAATTAGTTAAAGCCATTTTTAAAAAATCTTGTTCTGTTCGGTACGTGCAACACAGAAATCTCCATACTGTAGTTCTTATTTCATCAGTATTTAAAAAGAAAAAGTTTAATTTTAATTTTTTATTACTGCACATTCCCACTAGTAAATAGTCTTTCCTTCATGGAAATGTTAAGTAAAGGTACACTTCATGTTCCTAATTTGTATTTTCCCTATTGGCCAGTATAGGTGCAACCTATTAAATCCTCATTATCCGCAAAATCTTAAAATGGAACACATCTCTTCTATTAACTTGCAGAGCTCATACTTAAAAATGTACTCAGTTTTTTTTTATAATTTCTTTATGCTCATTATTGCTGGCCACCTGGACTCTCTCCAGTGTGGTCTCTCATCTTGGCTGCTCCTGCCCTGCATGAAGTCCCAGCTATACCTCTGGTTTGGGCCTGTTTCCACTCCAACTCCACTGCCCACCCAACCCCCTGGCTCTGAGCCCCTTGGGGTTGGATTGCCATCTCCTACTGGCACTCTATCTAGAATCTAGTGGAATGACCAGTGAGCAGAGGGAGAACCAGACACAGGCAGGAAGTACCCATTTATGGGCGTGGGGAGCAGTCCACTGGACCCACCTTTGCCTACCAGGCAGCCAGGGCTTTTCCATTTTCCAGTTCCCCTCTCCTTGGCTTAGAAGTGTAATGAGCATCAGCATGTGTACACCTGCACATGGTCACAGGAGTCCAGCCACAGACAATCCCCTGCCAGAGATCCCAAAGACTGCTGCACCCCCAGTCACCACTGGGAGCTGCCATGGCCTGGGATCTGCAACCCACCTCCTTCTCAGGAAAGAAGAGCAGTCCTCCAGATGCTCAATCCTCTCCTCCCCCACTGACCTCCAATGTCCTGAGTCCACTCCCAAACCAGGGTCTCCGGTGTGGCGCGAGGTGTATCGTCCAGTGGCTCAACCCTCAGCACCACATGGCCAGCTTTAGTTTGCGCAATTTGCACAGTCATAGAACACTCTGTTGGAGCTGATAATCCCTTTCAGTTACTGAAACTTTAATTAATATTAGTAGAAGCACCGGTAAAAACTCCTTCCTGCTGATAATACATCAAACTCTGGCCAGAGACAATAGGGCTGCAACTGAGGAACTTGGGGTAAAAATATTGTAAAATTGTTTCTTAATATTTTTAAGCAACATTTTCAATATAGCCTTATGACCCTGCCTCATGAAGATGGACAGACAAAATATTCAGCTTCTGGCTTATCAGTGATTTTACACAGGGACTGTGAAATCAGCTTTTGAGTGATCAAACACATTTAAAGCAGGAATTGAAACATGACAGCTGTCATGTGCATGTGGTGCTGCAAAGAAATGGCTATGTTGTAAATTTGGGTTAAAAATATTGAAAATTACCAAAGTTATGAGGCTGCATTCACAAAACTCTATGTAACTGTAGGTTTATATCTTTATTGTTTTTTAATATTTTTATGCCAAATGTTCAGCATAGCCTTCTTATGACCCCACCTCATGAACAATGGCAGAGAAAATTGTTAACTCCTGCCGGTAAGGTGATTTCACACAGGGACTGCAAAATCACCTTTTGGGACAGATTTGCCTAACAAGAGTGAAGCTGTTCATGAGCTGGGGTCCCAAAGAAGGCTTTTTGAAAATATGGGGCAAAAATATGTAGACATGCCCAAGTTATGCCTCTAAGTTCAGAACCCCACTGAAACACATTGAACAGCATACCTGTTTCTTCAGTTCATGGTCTGGCTTTGGAGAGTGAAGACATGTCTGCAGTCCTGAGAGGATTACAGCATTGAGCCCCCAATGGGTAAGTAAGATCTTGGCGGGGGTGATGAGTAGGAGGGTTGGGTGGGGGGTCAGAAATGGTGCTAAAGACATCAATGGACTGTTTTCTTGTTACAGGTTAAAAGAAACACAAAAACAGGACCAAGATGCCGATCACGACACTGGGGGATTGAGCACCCCCAGTGTCACTGTTACATTTCGTGGGGGGGAATGAACAAGTAACTCTGCAGACTGAAAATCTAGTAGATGCAAGCACTTTAAAGCTCAATTGCTATGACTGTAACAAGAAACTCTGTTTATCTTTGCCTTTGTAAGTAACTAATGGCCTTCAAAATGTTAGTGAAATGGAGATTATTGCAATGTTTCTTGTTAGACAACCAGTAGCATCAGTGTATTTTTACAGGCATTGCATGACAAAAAAAATTACATTATTTACTAAGTTAACCCAATGCAGAGAAAGGAAAGACTTGTTTTAAACAGAATACATTTGTTTATAGTTATTTTTCCAGTTTGCTCTGATGTATGAAAGCATTTCTTAACACTGACAGCAACCACAGCAAGACATTTGAATCAGGCATTGATCTGTAGTTTAAAGCCCCTCCATAAAATACCCCTTAATATATGTATATATTTCATTGGTAAACTTCCATTTACTAAGAAGTGCACTAAATGTGAGAAAATCTAAACTGCAGAGTAGACCAGCTGAGCATGTGTGGTAGTGGAGGGGGAATGAGGATTCCTGCACTGGGCAACACCCCCAGTGCCACTGTTATGTTTCAGGGTGGGGTGCTGACAGGGAGGGTCGGGTGGGGGCAATTAAAAATATATATTTAAAAAACCCACAACCACACATGTGAGGTGGTGGAGGGGGGATTTCATGATGAGGACACTGGAGGATTGGGCATCCCCAGTGTCACTATTATGTTTATGGGGGTTGTTGTGGTGGGTGCTGCATGGGAGGGTTGAGTGGGGGTTATGTATTTCTGCAGTCGTGGACCACTGAAAGTAAAAAAAAGATAGTGCAAGCATGGAGTGTTCCAAAGCATAGTCAACTTTTTTTGGCACTCCAACATGTTATTCTTTCACAAGGAATGCGGGAGTCCTTTAACTGAAAGCAAGAGATCTGCAGGGTTCTGCTCAGTGCACCCCTAAAAATCAGTTATTGACTTACTCGGTAGACTCTTAAATGATTTAGTGAGCTGATCTGCTTACAGATGTCTTGTACCTCAGTTTAAGATGCTTTTGGCAGCTAATCCAGCATAACTGTTATTGTTTTCTCAGCTATCAATCTCTTCCCATACTGCTTTTAATTGCTCCACTGTGATATATAGGTGAACCGGAATATAATTGTCTGTGCTAATGTTACCCTTTACCCTGGCTATGATGCTAGCACTGGTATATACCCAGCTGACGTTCAGATACATTAATTTAGTGATTACATTTATTTCTACTGAATGTACTGTTACTGTAGCATCACGTACCATGTATGCACATTATGTGTTATAGGTACTGCCGTTTTTCAGATAAACTGCTCAGCTAAGAGGTTGCTTGATAAGAATATACAAAATTGTTAGCAGAAAAAGGCCCACAGGTCTATCAAGTCTGCCCGATTGTGCAGCTCTTAGTTTCATATTACTACAGCTGCCCCAGCCCACCCAAACCCCTCCCTTCTTCCCCTTTCCTGGTCTTGCCGCCCTTTGTGTTCTTGTCTGTACTAATCCTTCCCTTGACTCTATACCAACCCCACTTAAACGTATCACTGTCCTCAGTTCAATTAACTCCTCTGGCAGTGTGTTCCATCTCACTACCACTCTCTCTGTAAAGTAGTGCCTCCTCGTCTCCATCCTGAACCTTCCTCCTTCAAACTTCAGACTGCTCCCCCAGTGATCCTTCCCCTCTTTATGCAGAACATTCCTCCCTCTCTTACTTTGTTTATACCTTTCAGGTACTTAAAGGTATCTATCATGTCCCCTCTTTAGCTTCTCTCTTCCAGCAAATACATGTTGAGCTCCCTCAGTCTTTCCTCATACGGCAACTCCCCTGTCCCATGATCATTTCTGAAGCCCTGTGCTGCACCCCTCCAGTAATATCACATCCTTTTTGAGGTATAAACACTAGTACTACACACAGTACAGTGTATGCCGATCTTGGTGGACACTTCCATGCAATATGTGTTTGTCTGCCGAAACTGATGTCCGCAGAAGCCGGGGCTTCATGTTTTTTTTTTAGTCCTGTAGTCCATGATTCCATGCAAAACTGTGTCGCGATTGAGGACTTGGTGCGATTGAGGACAATATCAAAAAGTGCCTTTTCACACAAAATTTTGAATTCTGGATTATTTATTGTGTATTTTGATGCTTGTAATTAGTAGTTTGTCTTTTTTTTGGTATGTTACATGTAATTTTCTATTTTTTTTTTCTTTTTTCTTTTTATATTGTAACTGAAGTTTGCTTCTATGAACATATGGGACTTCATTGAAAATGAGCAATGCTCAGTTGAATGTTTTTTCCCTTATTCTGTTGAATGAAAAAGATTTACTTCTACTTAATCGGACCACAAGCATGGTTTGGTTAAGAATCCTGCAGCGCATTAGTGCACAACATTCATAATTCTTAATCGGACCACAAGCGTGGTTCAATTAAGAATCTGGCAGTGCATTTTCTCACAGCATTTGTTTCTGAATTTTATTTTTGTGTGCAGTTGTGTGCTGTTTTGTGCAGTTTTTGAAGACATCAGTGGTGGGTTGGTGGGTTGGAGGTCATGCTTTTTATCTTTATAAAGGTGTTTGTGACTTTAAAATGGTTCCATTAATTCTCAGGGAACAAGCTTTAGAGTTCTGGTTAAAACATGTGGTGAACCTGTAAAACTTTGGTTCTCTTGTAAAAGAAACTGGTGATCTTAGTCTGGAGTTCCAATGCGGGTGTATACTTTTTCCAACTTGTCTCTGTCTCAGCATCTCCCAGTCGGGTTTATTGTCAACTCACTGAGCCATGGCAAAGCTCAGGACACTGACAACATTTCAGACATCAGAAGTGGAGACAGTTGGAATTTTCCTCGGTGTCCTCTGTGACATCAGCTTAGGCTGTTGGAGTAGGAGTGTCTGCTCTAAGTGTTTGCATAACCCTTGTCAATTCATTCAAACTGTTTTCGGGCTCTGGATCATTGTCTCCAAGGTGAGCAAGGCTTTCAAACTCATCAGGTGTCAGGCCTTCTGGGGGCTGGATGGGGTCATCTATGGGGTCATCTATTGCAGCATCAGCATGTTCTGGATCTGGGTTCAGTGTTTACAAGCCAGCTTCTTTAAAGCAGTTGACAATGGCCTGATTCGTTATGGAATCCAATGCACTTTTTTGCTGCATAACTGCATCCAGTAGAGTGATCCTTTTGACACAATCAACAGCTGTTAGCTCAGTGCCACTTTCCATTTCTGCCAGAAAACAACTTCTCATCTCCCTCACGTAGTGCCGCTTTAAGGAATAGATCACTCTCTGATCTAGTGGCTGAACTATGGAGGTCACGTTCAGAGGAAGAAAAAACTATTTTATGTTTCTCAGGCCTGTAACATCCAGTTGACCACTAAAATTGTCCAGGAGAAGGACAATCTTTACCCCATGCCATTTGTGGTACCATCCCCTGACCCAGTCCTTGAAAATTTTCCCAATCATCCATGCGGTTTTATTATACTTGTAGAAAATGGTCAAGTGGGTAACACCCCTGAAACATCTTGTCTGACTTCCCCACAACTAGGAACTCGCACTTCTCAGTTTCTGTCATGTTGCAACTATGACAGAAACACGCTCCTTTGCCTTTTTCTGACCCTGCAGCATTCAGTTTTAAATGACAGTGTGCCGATGCTGACACACCTGAAGAAAGAACAGGCCCGTTTCATTGGCATTAAAAATTTCATTCAGCCCATGGCCTTCTAACAAATCAGGCATGACATCTCGGACCCAAGAGACAGCTCCATCCCCATCTGTATTTTGCTTTTCGCTGTGTGTGAGACAAAAGCAAATGTTGTGCCTGACATTCCAATGCTGCAGCCATCCATTGGTTGGATTGAAGTCTGGTTTTTACAGCATGACTGCAAGCTGTTTAGCTCTTTGCAGCAACAAAGGTCCACTGACCATAGCGTCTTTGTTACAAACCTCTGCAAACCACAGCAGTGAGCCCTCTTCTAGTTCCCGGTCCTTACCATGTCTCTTTCTTTTCCTTTCAGGGTTTTGGTTGCCGTGCCATTCTACCTGAAGTTTTTCTTTTTGTTGAATTAAATCTGACATGGTTGATTTGGGGAGTGAGAGATAAGCAGCAAGATCATGAATGCTCATGCAGGGTAGACTCTCAGTCTGCCATAGCAGTTTAATTTTTCTTGCAAGAGGAATGCCAGGGCGCCTTGAAAAAGCCATTGCACACAGAAAGAGTAACACCTCTGAAATGAGATGTTATGGCCATGACAGCTTAAGTAACAGCACCAATTAACACTTGTAGAGCTTGTGGAGATAAGGGTGCAATTAGACTAAATGCTGTAATTAACTGTCCGCGCAACGGGGCGTGTATAGTCTGCCTTAAAGCATGGATTTAACATGCTTCCAATAGGTTTAGGTTTGGGCAGAAGGTTTCGTCCTCACAAAGCAATTGTCTGAATTATCAGAGTCTGTCTTATGTGGAGCTGACTATACTCCAAGTATGGCCTCGCCAGTGATCTATACAAGCGCAGCATGACCGCCTCCTTTCTAGAGGTGATCCCTCTGGCAATGCACTCCAGGATCCTATTTGCCCTTGATGCTGCTCTCCTGCACTGCACTAATACCTTTATATCCCCTGTGACTATTACCCCAAGGTCATTTTCCTCCTCTGAAGATGTTACCTCACTCCCCCAATCCAGTAGCTGGTCCTGGGATTTCTTGCTCCAAGGTGCATGACCTTACACTTCTTAGCATTAAACCCCAACTGCTACTCCCTAGACCAGTGTTTGAGTTTAGCTGCAGTCTTCCTCAGTGCCTGCCTTCCTCCCTTCCTCATTGTCCATTTTTGCCCAAATCTTAGTGTCATCTGCAAACAAGCTGATCTTACTCTTGACCCCCTCTGCAATGTCTCCAAAGCAGACATTGAACAAAACTGGGTCCAGCACTGAACCCTGTGGTTCTCCACTTGTTACTGATATTGGCTTGGATGTCTCACCCCTTACAACTACCCTCTGTTATCTGCCCTGCAACCAACTCTCAACCCACCCCACCAGTTTCTCCCCCACCCTCATGTCCCTCAGCTTGCTCATTAACTTTCCATGGGGCACTGAGTCAAAAGCCTTGCTGAAATCCAGGTACAGGACATCCACAGCGTGGCCTTCATCAACCGCCCTAGTGACCCAGTCAAAGAAGTCAATCAGGTTAGTTTGGCACGATCTTCCTAAGACAAACCCAAGCTATCTCTCATCCTGTAGACCATTACTATTGAGAAAGGTTATCAACCTCTCATTTAGAATGGTCTAAATCAACTTCCGCACTATGGAAGTCAAGCTTACTGATCTGTAGTTGACTGGTTGGTCCTTGGGTCCACTTTTGTGAAGAGGCACCACATCAGCCATCCTCCAGTCCCTGGGTACCTTCTCCATCTCCAAGGAGGTTTTTAAGAGGTCCATCAGAGAGCCTGCCAACACCTCCACCAGTTCCTTCAGGACCCTTGGGTGTACACCGTCTGGTCCTGGTGCTTTGCCCACCAGCAAGTCTTTAAGGCCCTTCAGAACTCTATCCTCTTGAATGATCCCATCTATTATCTCAGCTCCCCCTTCACCCTTTCCACCTTCCCCTGCGGTATTGGGCCATCCCTTTCTTTTGTGAATACTGAGCAGAAGTACTTATTGAGTGCATCTGCCTGTTCTTTCCCTTGTTCCACCCATCCCCATCCCTCTTGATTCTAACAATGTCATCTCTACAACTCCTCTTCTCCCTTATGTATTTAAAGAACCCCTTTTCCCCCTCTCTGATCCCCTGAGCCAACTTCAGCTCCTTTGCTGTCTTGGCTGCCCTGACTGACCTGGTCACCTCCCTAGATGCCTTTGTGGACACCTCTATATCCTCCTCATGCCCTGATTTTTTTGAACTTAATGAAGAACAGTCTTTTTTCCCTCACCTTCCATTCCACTTCCTTGCTAAGCCAACTAGGTTTTTTTGACCTGGACTGCTTGCTCTGAGATTTAGCACATGTGTTCATGGCCTTATTCAGCCCCTTCCTAATGATTGCCACTTCCATTCAGCATCCATCATTGGGTTAACTTTAACTAACACCCCTCTAGGATGCTGCCCATTCTAGCAAAATCTGCCTTTCTGAAGTCCAACACTCTTGTCCTGGTCTTTGCCAACTCCCTCCCTGTGATGAGGCAGAACCACACTGAGCGGTGGTCACTTCCTGCTAGAGGGTCCTATACTACCACATCCTGGATTTGATCACCATTTTTTTGCACCAAATCCAGTATGTTCCCCTCTCTAGTAGGGTCCATCACCTCTTGCACTAGGTAGCTGTCTTGGATAGCCTCCAGCAGCACCTGTTCCTTGGTGTGTGCTGTAGTTACTGTCTGCCAGTCAATCCCAGGTAGGTTAAAGTCTCCCACTATAACTGTATTTTCATTGCCACTGACCTTCCTGAGTTGCTCCCCCAGCTCCCTATCCACCGTCTCACTCTGTACACCACCCCTATTCTGAGCTTCTTACCTTTAGGGCAATGGAACAATACCCATATGGCTTCATGCCTACCCTCATCCACCTCCTCCGTGGTACACAGTATCTCCTCCCTGACATAAATAGCCACCCCCTCCAGACCATCCCCATCCTGGTCTCTGCAGAACACCTTGTAATCCAGGATCATAAGGTCCCAGTCATGATTTTGGGTAGCCCAGGTCTCAGATGGTGGCTCGAGTCTCTGAGATGGTGGCAATATCTACCACTCCCTTTACCATCATTGCCTGGAACTCTGCCACCTTGTTTGCTAAGCTCTTTGAATTCAAGGATGCTACAGTTCACCATGTGCCCCGCCCTTCCTCTTCCCATCACTCCCCCTTTCACTTTTGTCTTGGTAACTTCCCCTCATTTTCCTCCTCCCTCTCTGGGGGTAGAGGCTTTACAGTCTCCCCTGGTAGGTGCCTCCTCCCTGCTATCTGACTCAGTCCTTCCCCTCTTCAGTTTAAATCTATGTTGTTTTTAATGTACTTCTCAAACCCATGTCCCAGTGCCCTTGTACCCTAGATGCTGAGATGCAGCCTACCCTTGGCATAAAGCCCCTTATTGTTCCATGTCTCACCCCACTCCCCTACTACCCTATACCCCATATCTGTACAACACCCCTTCAGCCACCCATTAAACTCCTGTATTCTTAGCTTCCTTACCGTGCTTGCCCCAGGTACCGGGAGTACCTTGGAGAATGTCACTGAGCTTCCCACCCAATTGCAGATACCCCCCACTTCTCTGAACCTCTCCTGTACTTCTTCCACTGTACTGTCCTCTAGGTCATTTGTTCCCAGGTGCATAATGATATGAGGCTTCCTTCCCACCTTCTTCACACATTTCTGAATGCACTGCTCTACTCTCCCTGCTGTTATACCTGGCATACACTCCAACCAGGTTTGGTTCTTTCTTGCTCCCTTACTTTCCCATCTCACACCCCTGAGCATAGAATCCCCTAATAAAAGTACTCGGTCCCCCATCCCTTGCACTTTTGTCATGGTTTGCCCTCCTATGAGCCCCTTTTCCTCAGTGTCCTCTCCTTCCATACACTGCCGTTCCCCCCTCCCTTCTTCTTCAATTGCACCTCCACCTGCTCTCCTCCTCCTCCATCCCTTCTGTGCTTGTTCCCTTCCACAACACCTCCCCTCCACTACGTGTACTTCCTCCCACTGCCCCCTGCATTGTGACTCCACCTCCCCCCAACATCTTTTGGCCTTCCTCCCCCTTTATTTAGTGTGTTCATGCCAACTCCATCTGCTTCCCTGCCACTCCCCACTTCTACAGTACAGTCTTCCCCCTCACCTTGTACCCTGTATTTTCCCCTTCCCTCTTGGTCCCCTGACTCTTGTTCTGTGGTGCCTTTCCCAACTTCCTGCTCTGTTTCATCAGCCAGTACTGTGTACCTGTTTGTTGTCTCCAACCTCCTGCCCCAGCCCTCCCCTGTAATCCCTCCCTGCCTCTGCTTAACCCGAACCTCTTTTCTACTTCCTTTCTGTTTGCCTATGTTCCCTACCACCTGCCAACACCCCCTTTTGGCACTCCCAGGACCATGTGGACTTGGTCTCCCTGGCCAAGCACCACCTTCTGGCACTTGGCAGCCTGGTCTATCCTGCAATAGAGCTCTCCCTGTCTCTCAGCCCCATTTCCTCCTCATCCTCTCATTCCTGTCCCCTCCGCCTAGTTCCCATCTCAAGCTCTCTATCTCCAGTGCAAGCTGTCTGAACAGCCTGCACACTAGACACCCTCCCACCTTCAAACACACAGAAAGGCTTGCACATGGAGCGGGTGCTCTTGGTAAAATTCAATATCCAGTTACTTGTAAACCAGGCACTCACCCACCACCAGAAAAAATCACTGACACTGCAGTACATTAAAGTAGAAAAAGATTTACTTTAAAATAAGGCAACTGTCTAACGCGTTTCTGGTCGCCTTGACCCTTTCTCAAAGAAAGTCTTTGAGAAAGGGTCCTGGTGACCAGAAACACGTTAGACAGTTACCTTATTTTAAAGTAAATCTTTTTCTACTTCAATTTACTGTAGCATCAGTGATTTTTTCTGGTGTTGGGTGAGTGACTGGTTTACAAGTAACTGGGCACCCTCCCACCTTCAGCCAGGTTCCCAGAAACAGAACAGCCCACACCCATTGAAGCTCACAATCCTCCTGACCACCAAGTGCCCCCAACCCCAGTCATTCCTACCCCTCCATCCTTCCTTCCCATTCAACCAGCTGCCTCCTTGCCCTGGCCTCCACATCTTCCCTGTATTCCCTAGGCTCTAAATAGTTCACAGATTTTTACAATGGCATCCGTATTACTTAAGAACTATAAATCTGCATTTCTGTCAAAACATTGTCTCCAGAATAGCCCTACCTCAAAAAAGAAAATGCACAAGTATTACATTTGCATCAGTATTTCTTTAAGACTTTAAACCAGATTTCACCCCCTTTAAATTACTCAGCCTCCTGCTCCTTCATAATAGGTAGAACCACTACTGGAAGTGATCCACTTAGCTATTTAATAGTGGTGGTGGTGAGAGGAGGGAGAAAACAGGCCACAAGTCCTTCTCCCAGTACACCCTAACCAGACCAAACTGCAAGCTAACCAAACCACAAGAATAAATACTTCCCTTTATTCCCCAGGAACACCCACTGTAGTTCCCGTTCCTTCCAGCTCCAAATGTAAAGTGAAGCAATTAGCTAAAGTGGCTGTTGGCTACCTGCCCCACCCCCAAGTCTAATCTGTTTGCAGTTTGATTTTGTAACCGCCACAAACATAATCCAAAACAAGTCCTGCTTAAAAAGAAACACAAGTCCTCCTCACAGTACACACTAGCAAGACCAAACTGCAAAATAACCAAACTACAAGAATACATACTTCCCTTTAGTCCTCAGGAACACCCACTGCAGCTCCTGCTTCTTCCAGCTCCAAATGTTGATATGGTACATGATATCCTACTGAGGTGATCTCTCAGTGATTCTGTGTATGCACTCCATGAATTACAGATACTGCTGTTTTGCAGATACACTGCTTGGTTCTGTGGTTGCTCAATATGGTACACAAGAGCCTACTGAGGTTATCTCTCAGTGGTTAACTATTGATATTTGCTGTTATCAAATTACAAGCAAAAAAATAACGATAAGCCAATCATATTCTGGTGACAGAGGGAGGACATGTGTGTTGAAAACATTAGCCACTAACTCAGTTTGAGAGATGAAATCCTCTTTATGTGTCTATAGTCTCAGACTGTGGAACTTGGTGGAGGGGGTGTTTGGGAAGGAAAAACAAATTCAGTATGGGAGTCTGAATCCAAAATCTAACATACTTGTACTGTAGTATAAAAACAGTGATAAACTTCACTCAGTGATGCTGCATATAATACAAATATACAAGAAGCTATTTGAATACTTGATTGAAAAATGTTCAGGGCAATGCTAGTCATACAGTGTAGGTGCTCTTCCCAAAACAACTTGCATGTGTAATAATTTCTCGTTTCCCAAAATAGATTATCCTAGGAAATGCAGGAAGCCATTCTCCTCTTTGAGGCCTCTTAGCAGTAGCGGCTCTTGCCACAAATGGTTACCAGGGCACAGCTGGGGCACAACAGATGGAAGCCAGGGCACTGATATATTGTTACTATGGGGGAAGCTCTGCATCTTATGGGCACCAACTGGGGTACTAGCATTTCATTCTGGGCACAAGGTTCTGATGGGCCCTGGTGTAGAGCCGCCACTGCCTTTTAGTTACATCGCTTCAAGTTCATGAATCCAGAAATATTTCCTTTGTAAAAGTAACTTCTATAAGTTTCTTCCTGTCTTTGGAATTTTCACATGTTCTATCACTGTAATCTTAAAGTAGCCACTGATCTATGTTCTGCCTCTTCATAATGCTTAGCCATTGTATAAGCTATGTTTTTCACCCTGATAGCCATGTTATGCTCCCCACTTATTACTTCATCTGTCTCTTTATTTGTCCCACATAATAAGTCCACATGGACAAGTTAAAATATAAATTATAGCTGTAGTATTGCAAATGATAGGCTATTTATGTCAGATTTTTCCCAATTCCTGGGGTGTATAAAAGTCTTTGCATTCACAGTGTTATTACAGTGGGTGTATGACTCACACATGTAATTTCCTTCTGGAGTTGGTGGCATCCATTCTGGTCTTTTGGTGTTAGTTTCTTCATAAAAAACTTTTCATCAGGATGTCTTTTAAATTTGCTTCTGTTCTAAAAGTAATCCTGAGATCAGCTTGTACAATTCTTTCTAAGCACAATTCTGCACGTAAACTACTTGCTAGTTTTTCTGCATCACTTCTTCTATTTTAATAGCTATATGGCTATATTCTGTACTGAATGCAATAATCTCACCTAATTTTGTGGTTGAATTTTAATTTTAAACAGTTCTTCTCTTGTTTTGTTTTCTGCCTTTTCCACTGCTTCCACTAATACACCAGGTTCAGATCCCTTTCTGAGAAACCTCCCACACACGCTAATCATCTCTTTTCTTGCTTCCTATATTTCAGAGTAATTTTATTTAACTTGGTCAAGTTGTCCATTGGGAATATATTTTTCTCACGTGGTATGGAGTGTCACTACCCCAATGTAAAATTATATTTCTATCTGTGGTTTTATGGTACAATGTTGTCTTTAAGCAGTTATTTGTTGTTATAGCTCTTTAAATCCAGGTACTCTAGTCTGTCTGTGCTGTGCTTCTCTGTGAATCTTAAATTCTGATCACAGTTGTTAAAGTTATATGTCAGTGATTAGGAGATAAAATTTATATGAGACCCGGATAACAACAGATGGAAGACAAACTGTGTCTATTGATTCTTTTAATAGATGATGTGCTGTGTTTCTGGAGTGGAAATGCAAATGACCTGAATGAATTTCTTATTTACATTAACAACTGTGACCAAAATTTAAGTTTCATAGAGAAGCATGTCACAGGGACAGTAGTGGGTTGCAATGCTTTTGAACTTGTAAGCTTTATTTTCACATATTTATTTTTGAGTGCTGCCTTGTGTGTCAGTTCTTTTATGATGCATAATTATTCTGGTAGTCTAGCAAGACCCACTACCCACCCTGACCCCCATTTTCAACATGTAGAATTACCCATGTAAGCTAGTGATACCCATTTCTGTCTTGATCCCACTACACAATGACCTAATCACCTGGCCCACTCATTCAGAATTCATCACTCACCATCCTCCATCCTCTATCTGGCACCTGGCTTACTCTAAAATAGCCTCTGGGCATTGATGGGCAGAGCAGTGGATGGTGACTGGCACAGACCCTCCTCTCTCTCTACCTCAGACAGTCACTGTCTGAATGACTGGAATCAAGCATGAGCATACTGTAGAAACAGCTGCTTCTACACAATGCACATGATCTGTCCCATGTTTTCAGGTAATGGCCAATCAAGATGTGAGAGGAGGGCCTCTGCTGGTCCTCATCCTCTACTCAGCCTGCCAAAATTCAGGGGCTTTTTAGGGTTTGTCAGATGCTGAAGGGTGACTTGGAAGGTGAGGGAAGTGGGTACAGAGTGGAAGGGGGTAATGTGTCATTGTATACATGGGATCAAGGCAGGGTTGTACCACTAGACTACGAGAGTAATTGTGCATGTTACAATGGGGACTGGAGCATGTTGGAGGGTACCTCTAGACTACCAAGGTAATTGTACATAATATGACAGGGATCAGGGTGGGTGGGTGATCCCAGTAGACCTCCAGGCCAATTCTACTTGTCATAACAGGGATTGGATGGTTGGGTGGTACTGCTACACTACCAAGGTAATTGTACATAGTACAAAAGGGTAATAAAGTTGGGTTGGGGAGGTAACACTAGACTACCAGGTTAATTGTGCATGTTACAGTGGTGTCTGGGCAGCAGGAGTGTGTCACTTGACTACCAGGGTTTTATTCTTCAGTGAATGAGGATTGGGTGAGGGTAATGATGGCTGAAGCTCAACACACTACCTCCAAACATTCAGATAAATGGAGGCATTGTGCTTATTGTCACATAATGGCATACAAATAGCCCCTTAAGGGCTTGCAAGTCATACTGCATGTGGTCATTAGCATGCCGGCCTTTGAATGTGATACGTAGAAGCAAAGGCACTGACCCATTAGTGATGCATTTTCCACTTTGCTCCTGGGTGTGTTCTGCCAGCAGGGTGCTATTATATGTTTTGAATATGCACTTTGCTTGGTACTACCACATCCTTACTTTAGTACAGGCCATGTGCAAAAGACAAGGCCTGCTGACTGTATGAATATGCTTCCCTGACAGCTTTCACTATTTCAAGGATGGCATTAATATTTGCTTGGCCCAAATGGTTACTTCTTAGTATGGGAACTAGGATGCAGACCAGTTACTAACTATACAAGATAGTTATTGGCAATCAATAGCCAACCATCCCCCAACTGGAGCCACTTGTTAGTATTTCTATAGTCACCTAGAGGTACATGGGCAGGGTACATGCTCCAAATGTGCCACTGAAAATTCCAGTAACTTCATGGTAACTACCAAGCAATCAATTGATAACAGCTGAGTACATTGGGAGCGTGTTTCAAAAATGCTAATTAAGTTCCTTATAGTTACTTCTGATATGCCTCCAGTGGAGTACCTTCTGAGTTGACACACTCCTGCACTGCTCCAGAAAAACACCTTTAGAATGTGTTCCAAAAATACTAATGAAGTGTCCTGGAATTACTGTAGATACACTTCAAATTAGGCACCTTTTTATGGACTCCTATGGTACCTATTAATGGACTCCTATGGTACTCTGTAAATGCACCAAACATACTTTGGAACATGTGCTTACAATTTCAATTTTTTAGGATAAAATATCTTCATGTGTGGACACACTTGTAAATTAAAACTTTTGGACCATCTGTGTACCACATGGGGTGGGTGTTTACTCCTGCCCCCTCTCCCTGTAGTCTAGATGCTCTTCCAGAGGACTAAACTAAGCATACATGGTACTCAGATCACCCCCTGACCTGGCTACTTGAAAAGATCTGCAGGCAGAGAAGCACTAAGAAAATGGATGGGGTGCGCACTTTTTTTTTTAACTTAATAATGGTAAGGGGGTCCTGGAAGCCACCACATACAGGTGTGCAAGTACCTTGTTTTCAAATTTTCACTTACGAGTACTTTTGCACCCCAGATTCTCAGCTATTCATTACTCACTATTCATATTCAGTTCAAGTTGATCCCTATCTTAGTCAGCAGCATAATGTCAAATAGTGTTTTACCACAAAATGACCAAGAATACCCACAGCTGACATGTAACACTTCAATTTCAGAGGGGTCCATCTTCATATAATTTTATAACTAGCAGCAGAAGTGCAATGGAGATCAAATTCACTTTCTCAGGGTCACACAGTGAGTCAGGGGCTGTTGGGGGGGCTTGAACGTGGATATCCTGCTTCACAGTTCTGAGTTATAGTATTATTTAACCACTATACTACATTGCCCCCCTCCTCCATTTTGTAGAACATTTACTTACTGGTGGTGGAGCTTTCTTCAGGAAGCCACTGGTGTATTCTTTTTTCTGCTCACTGAATTAAAGAAAGGGGAGTCTTCATCTTTCTAAAACATTAAACTATTTCCCAATGTCCTGGGACCTAAGCCCTGTATGTGTTAACAAAACAAAGGTAAATGTCACTAAGTATAGACAGTATTGAAATTAAATTGAAGCCCATATTTAATCACATTTTTCCATCATGGAATTAATACCTGTAACTCTGTATACGTGATGGTCAAACAACAAAACATTTTAGAAATAATTTTATTGTGGACCAGGGGCAAACATCCCTGAAATGACCTCCAAAATGTATTTAAAATATTAATTGTACAGAGCGTGCTGGCTCTTTAAATTCACACCTCAGTTCCCATTGCTGCTCAGTGTGCTGTGTGCTGCTTGGGGTAGTTGTCCTCATGGTCCTCCTCCTTGGCTCCTCCTCTCAACATCATCAGCCAATTAAGCTGGACAATGTGTATGTGGCGGCTTGGCGCACTACCGCACAGACTACTGTACTATTTTTTCTGAGAGAGAGGATATGAGAGTGACTACCTCATTGAACTCAAAGATAGAAACAGGAGTCGTGGGACTGTAAACTGTAATATTTATATTTGGGAGCCTCAGCCACTTGTCATCACTGCCAGTAGCAGTGTGGAGCTGAGCATGCCCTGAGGCACCTCCTTGATGGTCACTTGAGTAATTTAGCAGTGGGCATGCCCACGGTGGATGTCGTCGCTATTGCAATTCACGAGTAGGAGCCAAGTCTGCAGTCTGTCACTGCCTGAACATTTCGGTTCCCCTCTGGGACCTCTCTAATGGTCGTCGCCCCCCCCTCCCATCTGATTCTGAAGCCTTTATCTGACTGGATTCAGATAGGAGCCTGGATGGAGCTGAAATGAAGCCAGCCAGGTAAGGTTTGACACTGTCACTGTACAGTACATACTTTATGAATGTATGCAACATTGCACCTAGATACTCCGATCCAACTCTGCTCAAATTATGTTCCCCCAAGGACCCTCTTGGAAACTAGGTGTGTCACATAAATGAGCCTGCCTTGGAGTGGATAATATCTAACTAAAATAAAATAAAAAAACCAGGACTAGACCAGAAGCAAGTGGGTACCTAATACTGGGCACCCCTGTATATATTTTTTTGTTTATAGGGAGGAACCAAATAGCTACCCTTTTCATAGGAGACAATACACATTAAAATCATTTGCATACCACTGGTTGAATTAATTAAATTATCCCCTTCCACATAACTCAAGACTTGCAGTTTGAATTTGCAAATCTTGAAAAAAGTAGAGTTCTCCTAATAGTGTGCATAACAGGAGCAACCCCAAATCAGAAACTGCATATATGGGACCCTATGCACTATGCTAATGTGCTGCAGATATGCAGCACGTAGGGATCTCTAAGGCAGACAGCTATGCAGTTGGTTTACTGTTGTACCCCCACATTATTTATGAAAGGTGCTCATGCCTGTTTTACACACCAGATTCCCTGACCATGTGCAACACTGCATGCAGGGCCATACCTATGGAGTGATCTGGGATGGAGCATTGCTATGTGCCATTCACTACCCCAGCACCAGGGAGCAGAGTGCCAGTAGAGTGGGGTGCAGGCTAAATATGCAAGGATCCTCCCATAGCAGCTATGTGACCCCTCCAACCAGAGGCCGGTGCCATGGTAGGTCAAGCAATCCTCCATCCCACTTCCCCCAGCTTTCCAAATGTGCAGAAAGGGCTGAGGGCTACTGTTAAAGCACGTACCTATGTTAATATTTCCTCATGGGAGTACAGGATGCTGTTTCCTACAATCTCCAGCTCTGTATGGAGCAGAGGATCCAGTGTGCCAGTGGAAAAAGGCATCTAATTGAATGCCTGCTGGTGTCCGTCTCTCCACTTGTGTCAGACCCTCCAAGCTACTATGCATATATAGGGAGAGACCACAGACAGGCAGACCAGGATAATGAATTATGCAGGCCCACACAGCTGGTTTACATGCCTTTAGCAGGTACCTGGGCCACATTCATGCATAGCTTCTTATGAAAATAGAACACTACATATTTACCATAATTTAATCCCTAATATTCTTTCAGCTGTGCGTTCGACATTTGCTTTCTTATTAATACTAATTTATGATACCATAATGAAAATCCCTCACCCACCCCCCCAAAACAATAACAAGTTAACTTTTAATCTAGCAAGGTCACATAGAGCAAACAAAGTTTTTCATATCTGACAGCACATTAATAATTGTACCAGATTTTTCAAACAGAGCACATTTATGGATATTAATATGGATGATCTGAACAATGATGCTCTTAGACAATTAAGATTGCTAAGATTTCATCAGCCATTTTATAAAAAGAATGTATGATCAACTTGACAGTACAATGACTTGAAGAACCATGTGCCATGTGCCACATGCCCTGCAAAATTCAGCAGTAGAAGAGCCAGCATCCTTCAGGTTGCTATCTTCTAGGTATGTGTGTGGGAGGTTCCCACTGCAGCACTATCCCCGTAGTGTGCCTGGGGGAGCAGTGATAGCAAGACAGTCCATGGACTGCATAATGAGGACTCTGGGTGGCCAGAGAAGTGAGCTCACTTGTGGAGAGGAGTTTGAGAGGATTTCAGGTGGTTAAGGAGGAGCGAGGTTGTGAGAATAAAAGTGCTGGAAGTGATTTGAGTGGATAAATTGCCCACCACTATATCAAGTGTCACTGAACCCATCAAGCAAGGGATGCCCTGCTGCCTCCCCCACCAGATTCTTTTTCAAGTCTGCCTAATCTGGGACAGGGCAAGCTATACCACCGGGGGGGTAAGGCTGAGGAGGCTTTCAGAAGGGTCCGCAGTAGTTACCTCTGAATGATTGGGTGGATTACCATGGAAAGAAGTGCCGGACCCCAGCAAGATATTAGAAACAAATAATTTGTGGCACTTTCAGATAGCAAAGGGTTTTTTATACCATTACCACATTTTGTACCCATTTACTGTATGTCCATTTTCAGGATACCATAAAGTGATTAAAATCATTGCCAATACAATAAATTCAGATGCCGTGCGTCATAAAACTTGTGACCAGAAAATTGATTTGGCCTAATTTGGTTTAAATTTCCATCCCTATTAAGTCATAAAAACATGGAAGCAGGGGGATTTCTTCAGGTGATATGATCTCAGCAGTTAGCTCCCCTGAGTCCGTGTCTCACTGATTAGTGCAATTAAACAGATGAAAGTCCCAGAAACAATTTAAACAGCTCACA
Organism: Neoceratodus forsteri; assembly: GCA_016271365.2. Lineage (NCBI taxonomy): Eukaryota > Metazoa > Chordata > Ceratodontiformes > Ceratodontidae > Neoceratodus > Neoceratodus forsteri. The sequence continues at coordinate 1,371,621,440 of CM057450.1, read as the reverse complement.
CAGTCTCTCACTCTGGTGGTGTCTTCCTGGGATTTAGCAGGGGGATTTCTTCAGGTGATAGCGAGAACAGCAGGCTGAATATGGTACAAGTCGGGCTGTATTACAACTTGCAAGCAGAGTAGGAATTTAAATGGTGCAAGTCCCCACCTATAGATGTGACCTCAGCAGTCAGCTCCCCAGAGCCACCATCTCACTGAGCAGTGCAATTAAACAAATGAAATTACCAGGAAACAATTTGAACAGCTCACACAGTACATATAACCGCTCATTTTTGACATACAGATATACAAAAGAGGCACACACTTGCACATTAGTAACATGGGGGGACAACCAGGACACCATGGCAGAAAACATGGGTGAGTTATGGATGGTGAACTGGTGCTGGTGGCATGACATTCCACCATAATCCATGTACATAGTGATACAATGCCTTGTTACCTGGCAGCATTACTACCACAGCAGGTAGAATCACATGAATGGTTGATCGCACTGTTAGATAACCAGTTATCCACAACCATTGGAGGTTCTGTAGACTGTTATGACAGCCAGAGTCTCCCACAACCTTAATTCCATGTGAAAAAAAAAATGTTTCCAATGAAATTAGGGGTGGAGAACATGAAACAAAAGTGTGTGTTTTCTTCAAAAAAAAAAACTCAAAACAGAAAATGTACACCCCCCAGAGCTTCTGGGGGCCTGGTAGCCCCCAGACCCCCGGCTTTTATTTGTCTCTTTTCAAAAATATCATATTTAAACCCCCTCCCAAAAAATTCTGGCTACGCCCCTGTTTCAGTTAGTCTTATTTTTCCCCCATGAACTAGCAGCCCCATCATGCCAGCCACCCAAGCTGCATCACCCCCAAATCACCCAGGACTTACTATCCCTCAGAGGCAGCATGGCCTGGGTCATCAGGTGCAGGGCATGTGGGCAGCCAGAGAACAGGTTTTCCTTATTCTCTCCCTAAAGTGCAGCATGCACTAAAGTCAATGCCAGTGCAATGCATACACCTATGCACTGCATATCTGTCATCTGCCCCTCTTCCTAACTCTGGCGGTCTCAGCCTGCTGATCCCCAGCCACTGCTAGGCTCTGATAAGCACTGAGCTCTGCACCATCCCCACCAGGAGATGAGTAGTCCAACAGGCACTCAATCATACTCCCACTTGCTGACCTTACAGCTCCCATGCTTACATTCGAACTTGGGTCATTGGCATCGCAAGTATTAACACTACTTTTGCAGTGGTGGGCCGGCTAATATTTAAGATCTGTGCAATGTAAATGGCCTTCATATGCATATGTGCAGGTGCAGGTCCTGTCATCTATTTTTGTGGCAATTTCTGCCCTGGTACATTTTTTGTAAATTGGTAGTCATTGCTGAAAAGCCCTCTCAGTTATTAAATAGTCTCTGTAGCTGTCCATGTAATTAGGAGCACCTGAAAACAGGTATTATTTGTAAACAAAACTGCATCATTTAGTTCTGGCTTCTCAAATGAAATGCCCTTTGAATCTTACATGTCTGCCTAAAACTGTCAGTTACAGTATTTAGTGGAGGCACAGCTAAAAGAGGGCTGATCTGAAAAGAGCAACTGCTTGCAACAATAGTTTTTGTGTTATTCCCTTAGCATACACAATGTGGCCTATAGTTTCAAAATGAAATCCTGTGCTTACACATATTGCAAGATGTACCCTCATATAACTAGATGTGAAAATAAATGCTAAAAATGAATTTAGCTACCCGATTTTGAAAGATAGTGCCTAATACCAGCCCACAAACTAATTTGTCCCACCCTGGCTAGAACGAGCACTCAAGCTGCCAGAATAGACACCCTAACCCCAAGCATGAATGACCCACTATAATGGCCCCTGACCCACTGAAATGGATGCATTTACCACCAGAATGGGGCAACAACCTGCCTGAACTCCCAGCAGCTGGACAACTCTTCCAGCCCTGTGTCCAGCCTCTTCTCCCCACCCAACCAGCCTCTTTATAACTGGACCAAATTTCTAGGGCCTGGATTTGCCTATCCTTTCTAGCCACCCAGCAGCAGATCATCATCCTTCCTGCCCCACCAAGACCACTTTTTCACCCCCTAGCTGAACTTTCTCTTGGCATCTGGATCACACTTCCAGAACCTGTACCAGCCTCATCATCTCAGCCAGCCATGATCCCTGCCACTGGACCACTGTTTCAGCCCACAGATCACTATTCCCTTCATAGCTGACCACCCTCCCATTGGATGATCCTTCCAGTCCCCAAACCAGCCTCCCACCCCTAGCTGACCAATGTCCCAGCATCTGGACCACATTTCTAGAACTCATACCAGACTCATCCTCTCAGCCAACCACTATCCCTGTCACTGGATCACTCTTCCCTTCACAGCTGACCACCCTCTCTCCCACTGGATAACCCTTCCTGTCCTGAAAATAGCCTCCTGCCCCTAGCTGACCTTCATCCCAGCACCTAGACCATAATCCTAGCCCCTGGAACAGCACTGATATGCTTGAAACAGCCTCCTCATCTACATTCCCACTGTCCACCCACCTGGACCAGTCCTGGGTCCCACACACTAACCTTCCCTAACAGTGTCTCACCTGTCTGCACTGCCCACCAAGACAAGCCCTAGGACCCCAAACCTTGTCTCTCCTATCTAAGGGTCCAATTTTCTTCCACTCTGACATGCTCAGGGATCCATGACTAGCATCCCCTACCTACATCCCCCCTCTCTGACTCCCCTGACCAGAAACTGGAACACAGACCAGCCATTCCCACCCTTCCCCACCTACATATTCTTTGTTCTTAGTATCTAAAGAATGTGCACAAGGAAAAGGTGGTGCTCTCAGCTCCAAATAAACTATTTTTCCAAAAGCTGTAGAACACATTCATCCCAATAAAATGAAACATGGAGCTACTAAAAAACTTGTTTATTGCACTGACACCAAACCACTTAATGCATTTCAAACTTTTGATAAAGGACTGGGTGTCAAAACGCGTCAAGTGGTTTGGTGTCGGTGCAATAAAAGAGTTTTTTAGTAGATCTGTTTCTCATTTTATTTGATGGATGTGTGCCACAGCTTTTGGAAAAAAATATTTTCTTTGTTCTCCCACCTGGAACCAGTCCTGGGACTAACATATGTCCCTTTGGTATCCCCACATGGGCAGCCCTGGGATTACTGGAATGGCCTCCCATGACTACATTTCCATTGTGTGCCCACTATGACCAGCCTGACCAGCACTAGATCTGTGTCCACAACCTATGACCTCCATGTTCCTCGATCTGGATCAGCACTGTGATCCAAGGACTTGTTTTCTGTATCAACATCTCCCTTTTTTGCCCATCTAGATTATCCCTGGGAACCCATACTGGCTGTCAAAACCTATGTCACCATGTTCCTTTACCCAGATAACCCCTTGGACCACCAGACTAGCCTTCCACATCTACATCTCCCCCAGCCTGCCCACCAAGCCCTGCCCTGGGACCACTGGACCAGCCTTTCCCAATCATGTCTCCATGTCACTCCACCTGGACCTGCCCTGGGACCCCTATACTGGCCTTCCCATTTAAGTCACTCCTGTTCCCCCAACACCAGCTCTAGATTCTCAGATTGGCATTTTCCACCTACTGTACTGTATGTCCTTCATTCTATGCACCAGGATCAGCCCTGCAAGCCCTAGACAAGTATCTGACATCAGCCTTCACACTCCTTTCCCATGCTGTTCATCCTTTGAACCCCCAGATACGTGTCCAAAACTCACCTTTACTCTCTGCCTCTAGCAGGACCAGAAATGGGATCCATGGATGGGTGTCCAACACACACCTCTTTCCTTATTTTAAACTCAGACTAGCCAAAGGACTCATATGCTGTACATGGGTCTCACACTCACTTCCACCCTCTTCTCCCTTCTGGATCCCCCTTAGGACCACGGAATTTGTGTCTGAAATCCACTTGCACCCACTTCTCCCACTCATGCCATCTTTAGGATCCTCAAATATGGCTCAGATACCCACTTGCACCTTTATCTCCCACTCTGAATACCCTTAGGGTCACCATACCAGGAATCTGACACCCACCTGGACCCTCTTCTCCCAACCAGACCATTACTAGAATCTCAGAACCAGGATTCAACAGCCACCATACTCTGCTTCCACAGCCCACCCATAAGACCCCACTGACCTATTAACCAGTCTGAGTCACCAGAGGAACTCACCAGGTGAGGCTTTCCCAGCTATGGCACCCCCCCATTCACCCACTTGGACTTCCTAGGGGACCCACACACTAGACTCCCCTACCTACATTGTAACACCGTGGGTGCACTGTAGAGATGCAGCAAATTTAAAATCCGCTGGCAAAGTGAAGTCGAAGTGGCCACTTCACATTGGCACTTCACTATACGGAGTGCCCCATAGGAAAGGCTCACTTCTCCTTGCTATTATTACTTCACATTGTCATTCTGCCTTAAACGTGAAGTAAGGTGGAAGGCGGAATTACAACAATATTGGCAGCATCCCACCCACACAGTCACCAGAATGAATGTGCATCCCCAAAGTGCTATTGTCTTGTGTCCAGAAAACTCCCCGGTGCTGATGAAGTGAAATGAGAGTGTAACAAGAAATGCAAAGTCTCCCAGAATTAATGGCACACTCAGTCACGTGTGCAGTGGTCAGGTCACACACAGAGTCACCAGAATTAATGTGCATCCCCAAAATGCCACTGCCTTGTGTCCAAAAAATTCCCCAGTGCTGATGAAGTGAAATGAGAGTGTAACAAGAAATGCAGTCTCCCAGAATTAATGGTGCCATGCAAATGCACAGACAGATTAAGATTGTGCTGCACACTCAAGGGATGCATACAAAAAGGCACAACACCACCTAACCAGTGCTCACAAGTCACAAATCCAAATCTGGAAAGGAATACATTTTGCCAGTTGGGGGATTAGTGCACAGCAGTAACAATCCACTACCAGTAAAGATACCACAAAGCAGTATAAAAAATTCATGTAGGTGCATTGGATAGCAGGTTCACACTGCTGAAATTACTCTGTAACACAATGAAAGGTGTCTGATTTAATGGCATGCATAGCACACACACTCACACGTACACTCAAGTAATGCGTAGCAAATTGAAAACCTTTAGTAATATAACCAAATATTTTAAACAGACAAATTGTACTCTGCTGCACCACAATGATCAGCAAAATAATTTCAAGAATTACTGAAAATATTACTGTGTGTAATTTAACACAGTTATATAAGAAAAATATAACCAAAACAGAAAGACTGCCTTTTTCTCCCAGTTAATCTACCTACATCACAAATACACTCCAGCCCCAAAGCACACTTCACAGTACACAGACTGACTGTTCTAAATTAACATTCAAAATCCACACACAACAATAAACACTCAATGATATGAGCACAGAAGATTTTCCTACAATCGATGTACTAAATTTTGAGCAAAAAATATTACTCAAAAAGGCATTTTAAGCAGCTTTTAGAGGTTTTGAATCGCAGAGCTCTGAGAGCAAATTGTCTCCAGCTACCACTGAACACACACAACCCAATCTAGAACTCAGGCTGTGCTGAACAATCTAGAGCCCATGTGACCTGCAATCCCATGAACAACTGCAGAATTTCATTTGGAGCTCAATTACAGGGCGAAGTGAGGTGATTACATTGATTTCAATGTTCTTCACCTTAAAATTGGTGGAGAAGTGGTTTGGGGAAGGCAGAATAACACAGAGTCATTGGTTTCAATGGACTTTGCATTCCTCATTATGAAGCGAAGTACTACACTTCACATTGTGGAGTTCTCTGCGGATTCCGTGTTACTCAGTGAATCACTTCACTGATCAAATTGGGGCCACTTCGCCCACTACTTATAGTACTGTAACTAACATGCTGCATGGGAAGGAATGCAAATGCCTATAGCTGTACTTCCCCAATGAGTTGTAGCACAAAACTTCGTGACTTAAAAACGTTTATTAATGAGTTCAATGGTGGAGTGGTGAAGCCTGGAGAGATACTACAAAACATGCTTACAATACATCCAAGTAACTAGTAAAAAAATGAATGCTGTGATTCGTGACGTGATCATGAATCGTGATTTGTGACTGCATTTGTGACCGTGATGATGAAGAATGTGATTTGTATCACAAGTGACTCGTGATGATGGTCCTGACTTAAAAATGCATATTAATGAGTACAATGTTCATGCAGAATTATGCACCACACCTGTCCAGTACTCTGAAGGGAAACCAAAGAAACAACTGTGACTTAAGTTACAGATGGAGATTGGGGCCTAAAGAGATGCAAATGCACAGACAGATTAAGATTGCACTGCGCACAGAAGAAATGCAGATGCAAAGGCACAACACCTAACCAATGCTCACCATCAGAAATTCAAATCTGGAAAACAATACCTTTGACGGTTAGGGTGGGCTGCGGGGGGACAGTATACTGCACTGCTGCAGTAACAGACACTAGTACTAATACCAGTAAAGATACCACAAAAAAGTACAAAATCATACAGTTGAAGTGGATAGCAGGTTCACATTGCTGAAATTGTTATGTGGCACAACAAAAGGTGTCTGATTTGATGACATGCGTCACACATATATACACACACACACACACACACACACACACACACAACACACACACACACACACTAAGTAATGAGTAGCAACTTGAAAAGTTCAGTAATATAACCACATATTTTAAACAAACTAAATTTATGCACTGCTGCACCACAACAATCAACAAAAAAATGGCAATAATTATTGAAAATGTTACTGTGTGTGTACATTAACACAGTTATACAAGAAAAATGTCACCAAAACAGAAAGCACTGTCTTGTTCTCCAAGTTAATCTACCTACACCACAGATACGCCCCTCCCCCAAAGCACACTTCCACTGTCTCTCAGTACACAGACTGAATGTTGTACATTAACATTCAAAATCCACACACAAACAATAAATGCTCGATGATATGAGCACAGGAGGGTTTACTATAATTGATGAACTAAAGTTTCAGCCAAAAAAATGACTCAAAAAGGCTTTTTTAACAGCTTTTAGAAGGTTTGAATCACAGACAGCTCTCAGAGCAGATTGTCATCTACAGTTTCCTACACGCAATACCCCAAACTGAGGCTGTGCAGAACAATCTAGAGCCCTTGCGTCCTGAAATCCCATGAATCACTGCAAAATTCGCCTTTGGAGCTTAAAAACAAGGTGAAGTGAGGCGAAGTACATTGTTTTCAAGGTACTTCACCTTAAGAATTGGTGGAGTAGTGGTTTGGTAAGGCAGAGTAATGTGACTTCGAGTTATCCATTAAAATGCAAAGTACTCCGCTTTTTGTTGCGGAGCACTCCGCGAATTAACCTTCACTCCGCGAATCACTTCGCTGAGCGAAATGGGGCCACTTCACCCATCTCTAGTGCACTGTCACAGTCAACCCACCCAAAATAAATTAGGTAGAGGGTCATATCTGAATGATATGGAGCCAGAGGTAGAAGTCTCTGAAGGGACGTTGTCCACCACATCTGTAAAAAAAAAAAAGAAAATAGAAAAGGGGGGGGTCACAAAGAATCCATAGCTCTTACGGGGTACAGTAAGATGGAAAGGACAGATTAGCCATAGAAGTATATTTATCTGATGGGAAAGAAGTCCACATCCTGTCAGAAATGTAAAATCAAAGAAAATAGGTTGCTTAGGGGGAAAAAAAAAAACAGTAGCGGAGCCCCTCACAGAAGTCTGTATATTACGTTTAGTTTTCATTTTGTCTTCATCACTAGTATTGAATTACATTTTTTTTTGTCATTTTAGCACATTATCCACTAGTAGTAAAGAGTCAGAATATTTAAGTGAGCTAAATATTTGAAGACTAACTTTGTAATAAGTCAGAATTCATTTAGTATTCAGCTAGTCTTTACGCAAATGAGGGCAGAACATTCTGAAGATCAAATTATTACTTTTGAATTGTACAACTGAATACCAATGAAGATGAAAGAACACTAATTCAGAACTTTCAAAAGTAATAAAGTAGTATTAAATACAGTATTCATGTAGGACCCTATACACTATACCTACCCATTGCATTTACGCAGTACATAGGCAGCACTGCCCAGCCACAGGCATTGCTGGGTACTAGCCCATGGGGGGGGGGGGGGGGAGATACCTGGGTTGGGTCTCGACTACAGACTATGTACAATGGTGCATAGTATCTCCTCAGCAGGTACAGGCTATACCAACAAGTACCCTGCTGTAGCCACTTCTTGCCCCCTTCAACCAGCAGATGGCACCTGTGGGGCATTCAGATGCCCTTTATTCTTCAACTTTAGGCAGTTCAAAAGAAGGGCAATAAAAATGATGCAGAGCCTGCACCATAGGTCATATGAGAAAAGACTAGAGGACCTCAGTATGTATACCAAATCAGGGATATGACTGAGACCTTCAGATATCTCAAGGGCATAAATAAGGTACAGGAGAGTAGCATTGAGATGTTCTAGAACAAGGGATCATGACATGAGGCTGGAAGGGGTAGACTATGGGGTAATTGAAGAAGTATTTCTCAACAGAAAGGGTGATGTATGCATGGAACAGCTCTCAGAAGAGTTGGTGGGGCAAATTTGGTAGGGAATTCAAAAATGTATCGAATAGGCATAGTGGAGCCCTAGTGATAGGAAAGAGATCAAAGCCGGAGATCAAATAGGGTCTATTGTTTCTGCAGCAGGTAGAAACAAACTCTGGTCAGAGCTGATATGTCTGTGGAGAGCTTTTAGAAGTGGCAAGAGCATGGAAAAAATATGTGGTGCTTTTGCTGCAGCTGTAAGTAATACTGCAGTGATTACAGTACTACACATGTGTGATACTCTCACATGTGCAGTTTACCCTGTAGTCAGCCCTGCTCAACATGGCGGTGCTGACATAACTATGTATGCACAACAGTCATGCATGCACAGTTTAAGACAACATCACCATGTTGCACACGGAGGCTGTCACTGCTGCAGTTGTGGAATGGAAACGTAGTGCACCAGGAAGTGTGTATGTTTATGCAGCCCGTGGAGGGGGAAGGCTGCATAAAAGGAATCATACTAACATACTACTAACATACTAACATACTAACATACTAAAATGCCAGCAGAATAGGCCTAACGGTCTTTCGTGTCTGCTCGTTTGGTCAGTCCCCAACCTGGGTGCTGACTTTGCTGTCCCCCTCACCTTCTCTGGCTTCTCCCTTCCCAGTTCCGGATATTCTTGCTGCATTGGATTTTGCTTCCAGAACCCTTCCCCTGTACCTGTTCCACCCCCTCTTGAACCCCTCCACTGTCTCTGCCTCCACCAGCCCCCTAGGCAGTGCATTCCATGGCTCGACCACCCTCTCAGTGAAGTAGCACCTCCTCCTTTCTCCCCTGAATCTTCCCCCTTCCAGCTTCCAGCCATGCCCTCTAGTGGCCCCTTCCTCCTTCCTTCGAAGCACCCTGACTGTTCCTCCCCTATTTACCCTCTTCATGTACCTAAAGACCTCTATCATGTCCCCCCGGTCCCTTCTCTCTTCCAATGTGTACATATTTAGCTCTTAGAGCCTCTCCTCATAGGTCCTGTCCCCCAAGCCCCAAATCATTTTGGTTGCCCTCCTCTGGACCCTCTCCAGGAGGTTAATGTCCCGCTTTAAGTGTGGCCTCCAAAACTGCATGCAGTACTCAAGGTGCGGCCTCACCAAGCAGTTATACAGAGGTATCACTTCCTCCTTCTGGAGGTGATCCCCTAGTGATGCATCCCAGCATCCTGTTGGCCTTGGCTGCTGCCCTCCTACAAGTCTCCGAGTTGTTCATCTTGACATCCACCACCACCCCAGGTCCCTCTCAGCCGCCGAGGACTTGTAGCATTCCCCCAAGGTGTACACTTGACCTGGGTTTCTGGACCCCAGGTGGAGTACCTTGCATTTCCCTGCATTGAACCTCAGCTTCTACTTTCTAGACCATCTTTCCAGAGCCTCCAGGTCCCCCTGTAGGGCCACCCTCCCCATCCACCACCGCCCCCAGTTTCGAGTCATCTGCAAAGAGACTCATCTCACTCCTGATTCCTGTCCTTATGTCAGATACGTAGGTGTTGAACAGAAGGGGCCCAAGGACTGATCCCTGTTGGACCCCACTAATGACCCTCCTTGGGGATGAGACTATCCCACCAACTACGACCCTCTGGGTCCGGTCCTGGAGCCAATTGCCTATCCATCTGATCATCTGGTTCCCCACCCTCATTTCTCCCAGCTTATCCAACAGGCCCACGTGAGGAACAGAGTCAAATGCCTTGCTGAAGTCCAGAAAGAGGACATCCACTGGTCTACCCAGGTCCAAGGCACTTGTCACCCAGTCATAGAACTCCACCAGGTTTGTCTGACACGATTTCCCCGGGATGAATCCATGCTGTCTATCGTCCAGGCACCCTGACTTATCCAGGTCCCCCCCTAGCCTCTCCTTGACAATGCCCTCCATCACCTTGCCCACCACCGAGGTCAGGCTGACAGTCCTGTAGTTCCCTGCCACCTCCCTTGATCCCCCCTTGTGGATAGGCACTATATGCACCACCTTCCAGTCTTGGGGCACCCACCCTGTCCTCAGAGAGATGGTGAAAAGCTCTGCCAGGGGTTTCGCCAGGACATCTGCAAGTTCCTTCAGCACTCTGGGATGTAATTTATCTGGCCCCAGTGCTTTCTCCATCTTAAGGGAGCTGAGGGCTTCCCTCACTCTCTCAGCTGTGATTTCCACTTCCGTACCCCTTCTCCCTGCTTAGCCCTCCCCACCTGCCAGTGATGCTTCCTCCTCTCCCCAGACCTGCCGATCAGTAAGGGTCCCCCTCCTCAGTATCTCTGTCTCCTCCCATGTATGATGCAGCACCTCATTTTCCTGGTGAAACTGAGGTGAAGTACTCATTTAGTACCTCAGCCTGCTTCCCGGGTCTTGTGCCCATCCCTCCCTGATTTAATCCTGCTAATCTGCCCCTGCACCCTTCGTTTTTCCCCAATGTATCTAAAGAACCCCTTGTTCCCTCTCCTAATTTCCCTGGCCAGGTTCTGCTCCTTCCTTGCCTTAGCCGCCCTCACCACTCTAGTGGCCCTTCTAGCCATCAGCTCGTACTCCCCTCGATCCCTTTCACTCCTTGAGCACTTGAATTGCTTATAGGCTGCTTTCTTTCCCCGCACCACCTCCTGGACCTCCCTGGTCCACCAACAGGGTTTTTGGGCCCTACCGCATTTTCTTCTTACTCTTGCACAGGTGCTGGTAGCATCCTGCACCCCTCTCCTGATGATTTCCCACCTACTATCAGCGTCCATGTCTGACCCAATCCCATCCAAATGCTCCTTAAGGATCCTTCCCATTCCCTTAAAATCTGCCCCCCTGAAGTCGGTTACTTCCGTCTTTGTGCAGCCTTCTACCCCTCTTAGGTCCAGGCAGAACCAGACCGTGGCATGGTCACTCCCCGCCAATGGGTCCCGTACCTCCAGGCCCCCAATCTGGTCACCGTCTGCCAGGACCACATCCAGTACCCGCGGTTCTCCCTGGTCGGTTCCCTCACCTGCTGAGTTAGGAACGCATCTTGAAAGACATCCAACAGCCTCTGTTCCCTGGTCACAGAGGATGTCATAGTCTCCCAGTCTGTTCCTGGCATGTTTAAGTCCCCCAACACCACCACCGTTACTCTGCCCAGTCTGCAGTGTCTCCCAACATCTGCCACCAGACTGTCCTCCAGCTCCTCTGCCAGGGCAGGGGGTCTATACACCACTCCTATTTTTACTCTCTTGCCCCCCCTTGTTATCAAGGTGACCCAAATCGCCTCCACGGTTCCCTCCGCCTCCTCTACTCCCCCTATGCCAATGCAGTTTTTGACTATCATTGCTACCCCTCCTCCCCTTCCCTCCCCCCTGTCCTTCCTGAACATAGTGTATCCCTCCAGGTTCAGGTCCCAGTCATGTCTTGCAGTGGCCCAAGTCTCAGTGACCACTGCCACATCCACTGCCCTCAGTTAGCATCGCCTGAGCTCAGGCATTTTATTGCCCAAGCTCCTGGCATTTAGCAGGACTACCTTCCACCCTTTCCCATAATTCCATTTCCCTGCTCATGTTCCCATGGGATTCTGTTTTCCCTGGTCTGCACCTTGCCAGTAGGCCTTTCCTGCAATCCTCCTGGTCCCCAGGGGGTGGAGACAGAGTCCTCCTTTATCGGCACCCCTTGACAGCCTTTTCTCCCATCCCACCCCCTTCACAAGTTTAAACCCCACTTTCACCAATAACCTCTATTTTCAACTTAAGGATCTCTCCTCCAAATTGAGATGTAGTCTATCTCAGCATACAGCTCTTATCCTTCCAGGTCTCCCCCAATCCCCCATCAACCCATACCTCTGGCCTCACACCACTCCCTGAGCCACTGGTTTATCTCCCTAATTTTCCTTTGTGTTCCCACTAGCCCTTGGCACTGGCAGTGATCTGAGAAGGAAACTGTGCATCCTATGTCATGACAGACTCTGGCGAGCCCCTGAATCTTGCCTGTATCTCTAGCTCGCTATTTCCCTCAATGTCATTTGTACCCAGGTGGACCAGTATGTCTGGGGAACCCCACAATCCTTTGCCAGCTGATATACCTCGTGCTTAGCCCTGTGCACCGTTAGTCCAGGGAAGCATCTTGTTCTAACTGGCCAGGCTTCTCCTCTCATCCCATTTGATACCCCTGATCATAGAATCCCCAGCAGGAGCACTCTGACCACTCCTTTCCACCATTCCCCTTCCATGTCCCTCATCCTTTCTACAGCCCCTCCACCCAGCTGGCTCCGTGCTCCTCCCCTTCTGGGTGCCACATGCCACCCTCCTCTCCAATCCTATGCCTCCTCCTCCTGAGTATCCTTCTGTTCCTTGCAATCCCCCTCACTGCTCACAACTGTCCTTCTCCCCATCTGCTAAACTAGCCTGGCTCATCCTCCCTTCCTTCCTGTCTCCATTTAGTTCCTCCTGCTAGTCGGTCCCCTGGCCTAAACCCTCAGCTCCCTTTACTGAATCCTCCTTGTACTTCTGGTCCTTCTCCTTACCTTCCTCCCAACTGGTCCTTCTCCTTGTGCTTTCCTCCCTCTTCCCCGGCCCCTCCTGCTCCGATTCACTGCCCCCATTCTCCTGCATTCCAGGTCCCCCTGTTCTTCCTGCTATCTGGCCCCTGCCTCCTGCCTCCCACCCTTTACATCTCTAACTACCCCTGTCATGGCTACATCACCCCCTCATCCTCGAGCAGAAGAAGAGAATTGAAGCAGTTACTGAGTGTGAGGTCTGATCCACTTCCCTTGCCTTCCTTCTGTCCAGCCCTGGCCATCTGCCTACTTCCCTGAGAATGTTGTCCCTCTGTCCCCCCTTTGTGAGGGCCCCCAGTTACCTGCCTGCTTCCTTGGTAGTGTCCTTTTGGACCCCCTCTGCCAGGTTCCCTATGTGACCCCTGAGTATTCTCCTGCACTCCTTTCCCTATGCCCCCACCCCCAGTGCTTGGTGCAACCCTGTGGGAGATTCCCAGCCCCCTTCCCCAACCATACCACCCCCCTTCCCCAAGCTTTCTCCTAATCCCGCAGAACCTCCTCCCTAAGCTGTGCTAGCTGGTAGCACACTGGGCAACCACCAACTTCAAGCCCAGTCCAGTATCATGGCTGCTCCACACCCTGTGCACCCCACCACCCTCCCAAAGATGCCGCCCTAATGATGTGTTGTTCCATCCCTTCCAAATAGGTTTCCTGGTGAGCTACCAGGTTCCCCTAGTCAAAGATACCCCATCTGCCTAATCAGGTCACCCACTAATCTTACAGACAGTCCCACTGTACACGTAACCCCTGTTACTAGGTGCAGTACAACACATTAAACTTATAAGGGAAATGGACAACTCCAAAGCTCCTCTCTCCCAGCCTTTAAATCCTACCCCAGTGGCTAGAACTACATGAGCTGCACCTGCAGCCTTTTCTCTCAATTGCAGGCAGGTGTTCCCCATAAATTTGCAGACTTCTGGGAGGGAGGGTGGGGAGGGTGGGTCTTGGGCAGACACCTGACTCGGAGAGAGTGTATCAGCCCTGTTTCTCCCCTCCAAGCCCAGCAGCCAAAGAACTAGGCCCAAGCAAATCCCACCAAATAGGTTTTAAATCAGAAGAAATAGGCCTTTACCAGCGCAGCCTGTTACACAGTGAAACATCCACAAAATGAGCCCAACTTACAGCCACCAAATCAGTTTACAAACATCCAACAGCACCCAAAACAATACCCTGCTAGCCCCTTGGAAGTAAGAAAGAAAAGATCTAACCTACCAAGTAAAATCCACAAGAACCCTGTGAAAACAACAGCAGCAGCTACTGTCCTGGAACACAACTGATCCTGTCCCCTTCCAGTTCTTTCTCTGGAAACTGGAAACTATGTAAGAGCATTGTGGCAGCACATCAGACAGCAGTCTGGTTATGTGCTTCCACAGTGCCCTTATACAAATCTGATGATGGCATAACATCCGTGGAGCTTGGCCCACTCAGCTGTACAAGTCAAACTCAGGAGGAGTTTATTAAACTAGAGATCTGGTCTGGGACTTGCTCGTCATCACAGGCACTTTCTCATTCTTTTCTAAGCAGTAGTTTCTGGCAAATGTGAAATAATCATATTGATCTCAGTGCTGATAGACTACTTCTGGTTTTCCCTTGATTGTATTAGGCAAGGATAGTAGCAGTCTTGAAGTGGTAGGTGCCGGTGGCGGCATTCTCTGGAAAAATGTGGCCCATTGCTTGTCTGCACATTCTAGAAATGATGCCTTTCCTTGTTTTTGCTGTAAAGAAACTGACCCTTTTAACACAAAAACAAGGCATCAGTTATGGCCTCTACCCTTCCCCCTTCACTTCAAGTGAGGAACGTGATTATGGGTTTGCATCAGATGTACAGTGGCAGCCATAGATGCATGATATTGTTAAACAGTAATCAACTGTACATAGATACATAGATACATAGACAGTGTCGGCAGATAAGGGCCTATGGCCCACCTAGTCTGCCCATTTGAGCTTGTAAGTTCAGTTTGTTTTCCTAGAAGTCTATTTCTCCTTACCCCTGACCTCTAGAATTCCTTTATGTCTATCCCATGCATTCTTAAATCCCGTGATTGTTTCAGCCCCCACCACTTCCTCTGGCAGGGTGTTCCACTTGTCCACCACCCGTTCTGTGAAGAAATTCTTTCTCATGTTTCCTCTGAATCGTCCTCCCTCACAACTTCATCCCATGCCCTCTAGTCCTGAAACATCTTTTCGCTTAAAAATAGTGTTTCCTGCACCTGTTCCTCCTGTAAGATACTTGTATGTCTATCATATCCCTCTCCCTCCTCTCCTCCAGGGAGTACATGTTCAGTTCCTTCAACCTGTCTTCATAGGATTTGTGATGCAACCCATGCACCATCTTTTTTGCCCTCCTCTGAACCTTCTCTCCTGTCTATGTCCTTGACTGAGTATGGTCTCCAGAACTGTACACTGTACTCCAGGTGGGGCCTCACTAGTGTCTTGTATAGCAGACCGATGACCTCCCTTTCCTGCTGGTGATGCCCCTGCCTATACATCCCAGCATCCTATTTGCTTTACCTGATGCCTTGTCACACTGTTTCCCTACCTTGAGGTCATCGAGATGACAACCCAAGATCCCTTTCCTGCTTGGTGCATGCTATATCCTCACCCCCAACTGATATATTGTGCCAGGGTTTTGTGCCCCATATGCATTATCTTGCAACTTCTTTGCATTGAATTTCAACTGCCAAACCCTTGACCATTCTTCAAGTTTCTGCAGGTCCTTCTCATTCTGTCTACACCCTCTGGTGTGTCTACTCTGTTACAGAGCTTGTGTCATCAGCGAACAGGAAATTCTGCCTTCTAGATCCTGTGCAATGTCACTGATGAAGATGTTGAATAGGACCGGTCCCAGCACTGATCCTGTGGTACCCCACTGGTCACTCTTCCCTCTGTGGGTGACAGCCATTTACCACCACCCTCTGTGTCCTGCCACCCAGCCATTCCCACCCACCACTACTGTCCTGCCCACACCCATATTCCCCAGTTTGTAATAGTCTTCTATGTGGCACAGTGTCAAAGGCCTTGCTGAAGTCCAGATAGGCCATGTCCACCCCTCCCTGATCCACTCCCTAGTCACCCAGTCAAAAATTCAATGAGGTTGGTCTGACATGGCCTCCCCTGGTGAAACCATGCTGCCTTGGATCCTGCAGTCCATTGACAACCAGATGTTCCACCAACTTCCTTCAGTAGTGCTTCCATGATCTTTTCCCACTACCGAGGTGAGGCTGACTGGTCTGTAGTTCCCTGCTTCCTCTTTGTTCCCACTTTTGTATAGGGGACTACATCTGCTGTCCTCAGTCTTTGGGTGCCTCCCTGTTTCCAGTGATTGGCTGAACAGGATAGCCAGAGGTTCAGCCACCACCTCTCTTAGTTCTTTAAGGACCCTGGGTGCACCCCATTTGGCCCCATTGCTTTGTCAACTCTTATTACTTCCAGTTCCTTCAGGACCCTTTCTGGGTAAAGGGACTTGTGTCCATTTCTGCACCATTCTCACCCCTTGTACCCCTTCAGACCCATTACCCTCTTCCTTAGTAAAGACTGAGCAGAAATACCTGTTCAATATGTCAGCTTCACTGTTGTCATCCTCCACGCTGCTCCCATCCTCCCCCTTCAGCTCAATCATCCTCCTTTGTCCTCTCTTTTTTCACTTATGTACCTGTAAAGGTTTTGTCCCTTTAACCACTGATTTTGCAATGTGTTCTTCTGTCTGAGCTTTGGCTTCCTTACTGACTTCCTGCCTCCCTTTGTTTCTCCTGGTACTTCTCCTATCCCCTTCTGCCTGTGTCTTTTGTATTGCCTGAATGCAGTCTTTTGGCATTCACTTTCTTTGCTACCTCTTTGGAAACCATAATGGTCTCCTCTTTCTTCCTCTTGCTAACCCAGCTTAATGCCTAATCTGTTGTTCTTATAATCCCCATTTTAAATACTGCCCACTGTTCATCAATCCTGATTCCTGTCCCATTCCCTTAATGCCTCTTTCAAGCATCTCCCCATTTTCCCAAAGTCTGCCCCATAAAATCCAGGATACGTGTTTTTGTGTGGTTTGGTTCTGCTCTTTCTGTGATTTCAAACCACAATGACTGGTGGTCACTGTTACCCAGGTGCTCCCCCACTGTTACCCCATCACACTGTCCCTGTTTGTGAGCACAAGGTCCAGTATTGCCTTCTGCCGAGTTGGTTCCATGACCAGTTGCTTGAGGAAGGCACCCTGAAGGGAGTCCAGGATAAATCTGCTCCTAGTTGATGCTGCTGCTGGGATGCTCCAGTCCACATCTGGTATATTGAAGTCTCCAACCAGTACTACCTCACCCTTGTCAGCCATCCTTTGGATGGCTAGCATCAGCTCCCTATCTGTTTCTTCCTCCTGGGCTGGTGGTCTATAGACCACACCTGTGCGGATGGCTGGCCCCATTTTCCTTTCCAGCTTAACCCACAGTATCTCTCCCCCATTTTGTTCCTCCTGGATCTCTGTGGCCCTTATGTCATTTTTCATACAGTGCCACTCCTCCTCCCTTCCTGCCTGCTCTGTCTCTTCTGAATATGTTGTAGCCAGGTATGGCCATCTCCCAGTCATGGTTATCATTACACCAGGTTTCAGTGATGGCCACAATGTCCAGGTCTGACTGTACCATGACAGCCTCCAGATCTTCCATCTTGTTGCTAAGGCTCCTGGCATTTGCACACATGGCTTTCCATGATTTGACCTCCCTAGACTGCTTCACTGTTCTACTCCAGCCCTTCCTTGGTTGTCATTTATCCCTGGTTCTCCTTGCTGTCTGCCCTTCTGCTGAATTTTGCCCTTTTCTGCTGTATCCACCTTTGGACACTAATCTCCAACTTTTGCACACTGCTTTGCAGAGATAGCCCTCCTCTGGTTCACTGGTTCCATTACTAGCTGTGGGGGTGAGCAAGTAGGTACCATCCTTGCTGGCCTGCCACCCCTTTGCTAGTTTAAATGCTTCATCAATGTAGTTAAACTTATCATTGAGTGCTTGATTCCTCCAGGATGGATGCAGGCCGTCAGGCTTGAACAAACCTCCATCCCTCCAGATGGGTCCCCAGTCACCAATGAATCCAAACCCTTCCTCACAGCACCAGTTCTTCAACCATGAGTTAAAGTTCCTGGTGCATGCACTCCTATGCTCTCCCTTGCCTCTCACAGGTAGTACTTCTGAGAAAGTGACAGAAGTAGCAACTTGCTTGAGTTGTATGTAAAAGTTCTTTTTTTTTAAATGTGTGCATTCTTTAATGTTGTCAATACCACTCCACCCATTTGTACACTGCCCCTGGATTTCTATGCTCCATGTGAATTATTTTACATTTTTTGTGTTTAGGGCAAAAAGGCCTTTCAAATGAAGGTAGTCACTAATCTAAATTCTTCATAATTTTGTTATGTTTCCTTGCATGCGTGCAAGAAACTTCTTGCAGTAGAACAACATTTCAGATGTGTCTTTATTGTTTGCACTCTATATAGAGCTACTAGCAATGGCAATCAGGGAGACTAATGGTATCCGGGGTGTTGAAGCAGGAGGAGAAACTTACACTATGTCATTGTATGCAGATGATGTGCTTTTAACATTAACATTAACAGATCCAGAAGCATCATTAAGAGGTGCCTGGTGGGTTCTGAAAGATTTTGCTTCTGTCTCCGGATATGTTATTAATTCAATAAAGACAGAGGTCCTTGCTTTTAATTTTTCCCCTTACTCGCAGTTAAAACAATCACTCTCATTTAGGCGAAGAGCCACAAAGTTAAAATACTTAGGTATACAGCTCCCCCATGAGGTGTCCAATGTAATCTTAGTAAACTATGAGCCGATGACACAGACATTGGAATTGGATCTACACAACTGGTCTCAAATGAGGTTTCTCTTGTACACCAGAATATAAAATATTCAGCCTAATATTTTGCCTAGATTATTATATTTATTTCAAATGATCCCCTTTACCCCCCCCCCCCCGAGGTATGTTTTGATAACTGGAATAAAATATTATCCAGATTAGGTTGGGAGGGCTGTAAACCATGGATTAGATGGTCTCTGCTACAACTGCCAAAGGACCGAGGAGGCTTAAATGTTCCAGACCTGAAACAATATGCAGTGTCAGTGGGAATAACTCACATCCAAGCATGGGTAAATCCTAAGGTCCATTTGCCTTGGAAGACAATTGAATGTGTTCTTAATGACATTCAAGATCTACAGAGAATAGTTTTTGCTCCCCTGGCCAATCTTCCAAAATCAACAGAGTTTGAAAGGGGGACAAGACAGATTTTACAAAGCTGGTATAGATTTACAGCTAACGCGGTATTGGATCCAGTGTTTTATTTTCTGCAGTTGTTAACTGCAGATACAGAATTCTTACCAAACCAATTTGACTGGCACAGGAAAGGTTTAACATTTCTTTTTCAATTCATGGATGTTCGGGGGTGATCTCATTTGCTCAGATGCAAAAAGAATTTGAATTAGAGAATAGAGACCATTTCAGATATTTACAGGTTAGAGAGTTTCTTTTACATAAGGGTCAACAAAGAAGCTGTCTCCCAACCCCTATGCCTCTCCTTTTGAGCCTGATTATTAAAAATATTCAGGGATCTGACCAGGCCCATATGATAGGGTTACTATATAGAGTAATAAGAGAGCTGGTGTCTGACTCATCTCAGTCAGTTTTAGATGCATGGAATAAGGAATGGCCAGAGGTAATAACATACCAGCTCTGGATACAATATACCCGCCCCTGCCTGGGAATTTCCCTGATGCCTTATTGATGAGAGTTTGCCTGGAAGGCTTAAAATAGATATTTTAATACCCCAGCTAAAATACCTAAGATATCTAACTTTTAACCAGTCCGGAGTGTTGGAGACAATGTGGGAGTCATTAGTTGACCAGGTGCATATTTTTTGGAGTTGTTTGAAATTACATACTTATTGGCAAAAGATTGAGGAAACCCTTCAGGAAATTTACTCTCCAGACTTAAAGTTAAATCCACATCGGGTATTACTATCAATCTCTCCCACTGGATATAGGATGTTAAAAGGGTCTCTTACACCAACCTTTTTTATCATTGCTAAGAAGGCAATAAGATGATGGATACAGGTCTGATCCCCTATGATAGAGATTTGGCATGATATGAAAGTATAACATTATCTACTACAGAGACTTATTGTGGGGGCTCAGGGATGGACAGCGCAGTTTGAATTAAGGTGGCAGTCTTGGTTTTTTTTTAATAATTCAGCAAGAGACCCCACTTTTGTTCCATGATGGCACTTATAAATTTGCAAGATAATGACTTACCCAAGCCATGTATTTGGTGTCTAAGGGGAATAGTCAATCTGAAGAAATATGAAATGGGGCAGATAGTTTATGACTGGGTAATAAATAAATGTACCTGACCAAGAATACAAAAGAAGGGGAAAGTACTTTTTATATTCTAAATGTACTGTTACTACCTGACTGTCAGAAGGATTGAGATTTTTACCACTGTATGCCATGAAATGTATGAAAGAACATGTACAGAACCTTTAAAGTAAACACAATAAAGATAAAGTTTAAAAAAAACAAACATTTCAGAGGTGTGTCAGGGACTAGTCCAATGCATAGCAGTCTACAGTTAGCTTGTCCCTGACAGACCAATGAGCATGCAACCAGACTGTGACACTAGTCACAGTATTACAGCTGAAAGCCATTCTCTAGTTGAAAGAAATGAAGCACTCCAATGAGAGTGCTTCATTCCTTTCATTCATGCCCTTATGATCTTACTGTTTGTCTCCCCACCCACCCTGCAGATGTCCGATTACCCAACCATACACTGCATCCCCCTTTCTCAGTGCCATAAGCAGTAAACAGTCCTAGCAGTAAAGAACAAATAAATAAAATGTATCAGTTCTGCAAAGAGTGTGCACAAGGACATGGTGCAAGGAAACTCAAACAGTAAACTGCATAAGGTGTCCACACACTAACCCACAAAGGGACGCCACAGCAAAGTTGAAAAACACAACTACAGTAGTAGCGCTGAATTTATCGAGCAATTTTGTGAGATTCCCTGTTTATCCTTCAAACAATTTAGGGAAAAAAAATCCTCTAAAATTCTTTTTGTTGTACCTACAGAAAGAGGCCAGTTCCTATTACAGTACTTAAAAGCCATCTGGTAGAGTTTAAACTACACTATCAGATGAGACAACCTTCTCTGTGTAGCAGTGAACACATTAACAAACAAAACAAAATCCCTAATTAAAGGTTTCACGATTCTCAATAGGGATTTTTAAAAATCCTTAAAAATCATTTGACTAATTTGGTGCTACTACTGTACATTTATTAATTAAAAAGCAAGTACGGGCAAATGCCTGACATGTTTCAAACCTATAAGGTCCTTTTTCAAATGCTGAAAGACATCACGTCAAACACCACTTAAATAGGTCAATCAAAAACATGTGACCTGAGTAAGGCCCTATAACATTTCCAAACGTGATTGGTTAAAATTCCTTTTTAAAAAAAAGGGTTTTGGCATCTTATAACTTTAATGAAATAGTGAAGAAAAACACAAAAAGTGAAATAATAGTCAAGTCTTAACATACTTGACCACATTAAAATTAAAATATGATAACTGATCAGCATGAAAATATAAAATTAAGGTCAGTGTGACCAGACAGGGGAAGGGAAAGGGGAAGGAAAAGGACAAAAGGGAGAAAACTAGGGGTGTGGGGGATGGGGTTGGAAAATGGGTTTTAGAAACTATTAAAAGATTTCTTATGAAATAATGAAATCTGGTGAACAAAAGCACTATTTCATCATAAATATTCTAAAATTCAGTTATTAAATCATCAGAGTTTTCAGGCAAATGATGAAATACATAAATTCTACAAGTCAAGTACATACTGGTCTAGTTCTTTCTCTCTGAAAAATGGACGGAAGAGACACCAAAATTCATAACTAGGGCAACAGGGTGCAAAGAGAGGAAAGAGAAAATCAAAAGGGAGGAGAGAGAGGGAACGGGGATGGTAAAAAGGAGGCACACAGAGCAGAGAATAAATTGATGGAATTAGAACTTAAGTCGCATGAACCAGTAATGGCATTGCTAAGAGCTAGTCCTCTCAACAACTTTAAAGTAATCATACAACTATGCCAAACACAATTACATCAGAGAAACATTTATGGCACTAAATATCAAAACATTCTTATAATCTGTAAATCCTTAGCACTTTCTCTTCTTTTTCAGGTATGGATGGATGTCCAGGTGGTAGTTCAACCCAGGCGTTTTTCATAGCTCCCAGGGTGATGATCCAAATGTTTTCTCTGGCTAATATCAAATTCTCAAAACCATCTCACCTGGGATTTCTGCAAACCTTATCAATAGCTATAAATTTAAAGTTGTGTGAATTCAGATCAGAGCTGGTCATTACATGCACTGCAGTTGCAGAGGTTTCATCTTTTTTGTTTATAGCTCTCAAGTGTTCCCCCACGCTGGTTTTAAAAGTTCTGCTAGTTTTGACCACTTAAAATGCTAGAGATGTGCAAGTTGCTAAATACATAACCCCATCCCCCCATGTCACACGTAATACATTGTCTAATCTGAAAATCTTGTGTGGAATTACAAGTTGTGAAATTCTTTTGGAACGTTATATGTGTGCACACTGTGCAACGCCTGCATTGAAAACAACCTACTGATTTGGACAGCCAATTGCTAGGTTTCTTGTCTATAAAGTGGTTATGTACTAGTAGGTCTCTCAGCACTGGTGCTTTTTTGTAGCACATCCTGATTGGTACACTAGACAATTCTTTCAGCCCTGGTTCTGTGGACAAGACGTACCAATGCCGCTTTAATATTATCTCCAATTTCTTGGACTGTGCTGAAAATTCATCACAAAGTTGAACCTACTATCTATTGCAGGTGCATTATCTTTTGTTGCTAATAGGCTTTGTCTGTCAGTAGCTCTTGCTCTGTCCCTGGACTCAGCAATATTGAGATGGCTATACCTTCGCTGTAACAGTCTGAGTGTAACTGCCTCTGCCCTCCTTCTCAAAAGCATCTACTGTGGAATGATTGCATCTAGTTTCAAAGAATTGGCCAGTAGGTATATTAACTGCCACATGTGGTGGATGGCAACTATTGGCCCTCAAAAGTGTGTTCCCATCTGCTGTTTTTCAGAATATGTCACTTTCTAAGCCTCCTTCCAAGTTCTTAATTATTTTTAAAGCAAGATATGTGATCTCTTCAGTACTGCTGGTAAAGGCAAATCTCAAATTAGAATTAGTGCCATGCAAAAATGCCGAAAAGTCCTCAAAACTATTTAATGTCTCTTGGCAGATGATGAGAACATCATTGATATAATGTTTCTATACAGGACTTCTACCTAGCAAAATCAGCAAACACTGCATATGACATCTTCCATGAAATCATGCTAGGGACACTGGATAAGCATTAGAGACGGGCGAAGTGGCCCCAATTCGCTCCGCGAAGTGGAACATGGAGTGAAAGCGAAATCTTGAGTGCTTCGCAACACAAAGTGGAGTACTTCAATTATTAATGGTTACGCAAAGTCCATTGAAAACAATGGCTTCGCATTACTCTGCCTTCCCAAACCATTACTTCACTAATTCATAAGGTGAAGTACATTGAAAACAATGTACTTCACCTTAATTTGCCTTGCTTTTAAGCTCCAAAGGCGAATTTTCCAGTGATTCATGGGATTTCAGGACACATGGGCTCTAGATTGTTCTGCACAGCCTCAGTTTGGGGTAATGTGTTTAGGAAGCTGTAGGAGACAATCTGTTCTGAGAGCTGTCTGCGATTCAAACCTTCTAAAAGCTGTTAAAAAAGCCTTTTTGAGTAATTTTTTTGGCTGAAACTTTAGTTCATCGATGATAGTAAACCCTCGTGTGCTCATATCATCGAGCGTTTATTTGTGTGTGCATTTTGAATGTTAATGCACAACATTCAGTCTGTGTACTGAGAGACAGTGGAAGTGTGCTTTGGGGGAGGGGCGTATCTGTGGTGTAGGTAGATTAATTTGGAGAAAAAGAGAGTGCTTTCTGTTTTGGAGATATTTTTCTTGTATAACTGTGTTAATGTACACACAGTAATACTTTCAATAATTCTTGCCATTTTTTTGCTGATTGTTGTGGTGCAGCAGTGCATAATTTTAGTTTGTTTAAAATATGTGGTTACATTACTGAAGTTTTCAATTTGCTACTCATTACTTTGTGTGTGTGTGAGTATGTGTGTGATGCGTGTCATCAAATCAGACACCTTTTATTGTGCCACATAATTTCAGCAATGTGTACCTGCTATCCACTGCAGCTGTGTAATTTTTTGTACTTCTTTGTGGTATCTTTACTGGTACTTATACTAGTGACTCTTACTGCAGCAGTGCAGTACACTGCCCCCTCCCCCGCAGCCAGTCCCAACTGGCAAAGATATTCTTTTCCAGATTTGAATTTCTGATGGTGAGCACTGGTTAGGTGTTGTGCCTTTGCATCTGCATCTCTTCTGTGCGCAGCGCAATCTTAATCTGTCTGTACACTGGCATCTCTTTAGGTCCCAATCTCCATCTGTAACTTAAGTCACAGTTTTTTCTTTGGCTTCCCTACAGAGTACTGGACAAGTATGGTGCATAATTCAGCATGAACATTGTACTCATTAATATGCATTTTTAAGTCAGGACCATCATCAGGAGTCACTCGTTATACAAATCACGTTCTTCATCATCACGGTCACAAATGCAGCCACAAATTACAATTTACGATCACGTCACGAATCACAAAAGTCAATTTTTTTACTAGTTACTTGAATGTATTGTAAGCCTGTTTTGTAGCATCTCTCCATGCTTCACCACCCCACCATTGTACTCATTAATGAGTGTTTTTAAGTCAGGGAGTTTTGTGCCACACCTCATCGGGGCCCAGGGAAATACAGCCATAGGCATTTGCATTTCGTTATCATCACGGTCACAAATGCAGTCACAAATCATGATTTACGATTATGTCATGAATCACAACATTAATATTTTTTACTAGTTACTTGGATGTATTGTAAGCCTGTTTTGTAGTATATCTCCAGGCTTCACCACCCCACCATCGTACTCATTAATAAGTGTTTTTAAGTCAGGGAGTTGGACTGTGTCTGCAGTACATACACAGACTGGAAAGAAAACTGCACCCATGTAGTTTAGCACAGTATACTTCCACTGCTCAGAATACAAATGGAAGACAACAAAAAAAGGGCATAATTACATACAAGGGTCAGGGATGGTGGAGGAATACATTTTATAACACAGCAAGGAAGGTGTGGGGGGGCACATGGTGTGAGGAAAAAAAAACTAATGTGGGATCCCAAGGTGATCCAGCAGCAGTTCCAGCATGGACATAATTTGCAACTGATGTCACTCTACATAAGAAAAATATAATTTACAGAAAGAACAAATTAAGTAAAAAAGAGTACAGACAGAAAAGACAAAAAATGTAGCTTTTAAAAAAGCTGTTGGGTCTAAATCAAAGTTTAAATTTCCTCCTTGTTCTGATCTCAAAGTATCAGCAGTCACAAAAAACACTCCTCTCTCTCCCCGTCTGCACAGGAGAAAGTAAAAGTATCTGCTTGTATGATTCACTTTCTTCCTGCCTAGCTAAAGAGCATGTGACTTACAGTACTGTATGCCATGTGATGTGTGGGGGAGCTGCCAAATCTGAAAAAACAAGTGGATCACTTAGAATCATAATGAGGAACATGAAGTCCATTAAAAACAATGACTTTGCCTTACTTTGCATTGCCATTCTGCCTTAACGCAAAGTGGTAATGACAAGGCAGAGTGAGCAGTTTGCATTGCCCGCTCCATGTAGCGGAGAGGCAAGGCAAAGTGCCCACTTCGTGTTCACTTCACCAGTGGAATTTAAATTCGATGCATCTCTAATAAACATACACCCTTGGTTAAAATCCACTCTAAGAAAAAAGTATTCCAGTGATTTATGGCACATCTGAAGGCTGCCCTGCTTAAAAGAGATTCACTTTGGAAAACAGCTCGGAAAACAAAGCCGACTGGATTGCATTTAGGAATGCTAGGAATCTATGTACCAAGATGGATAGAGAACATTGTATTTCTCTCTGTCTGCTGCCTTTGCAGTTTTGTGACTTTTATTTGAAACCACTAGTTACTGGGCTACCATCCTATCTAAAATACGCAAAAGATGTACTTAATCTGTTCCCAGCTATCAGACTGGAGCCAGATATGCTTTTGATTACATGCAACATTGAGTTGTTATACACAAATGTGCCACATGAAGGGGCACTGGATGTGGTGGTGCATTTTCTCAATAAATCGTCTGCCAGGGCACCACCATCTGAGCTCTTACTCAAGTTACTTGAACATGTCCTCAAAGACAATATTTTTTTGTTTAATAACAGTTTCTACCAACAGGTCAAGGGCACGGCGATGGGGGCAATGTGTGCCCCACTCAGTTGCCAATCTGTAAATTGGTAAATGGGAGGAAAATGTGTTTTTTAATGATGCTGTGAATTTATTTTTTTCTAACGTCATTGTATGGAAACATTATATCGATGATGTTCTCATCATCTGGCAAGGGACATTAGATAGCTTTGAGGATTTTTTGCATTTTTACATGGGCACTAATTCTAATTTTAGATTTACCTTTACCAGCAGTACTGATGAGATTACATATCTTGATTTAAAAATAATTAAGAACTTGCAAG
This sequence comes from Neoceratodus forsteri, assembly GCA_016271365.2. NCBI lineage: Eukaryota > Metazoa > Chordata > Ceratodontiformes > Ceratodontidae > Neoceratodus > Neoceratodus forsteri. The sequence continues at coordinate 1,371,594,641 of CM057450.1, read as the reverse complement.
GAGGCTTAGAAAGTGACATATTCAGAAAAACAGCAGATGGAACACACTTTTGAGGGCCAATAGCTGCCATCCACCACATGTGGCAGTTAATATACTTACTGGCCAATTCCTTGAAACTAGATGCAATCGTTCCACAGTAGATACTTTTGAGAAGGAAGACAGAGGTGGTTACACTCAGGTTATTACAGCGAAGGTATAGCCATCACAGTATTGCTGAGTCCGGGGACAGAACAAGAGCTACTAACAGACAAAGCCTATTAGCAACAAAATATAATGCACCTGCAATAGATACTAGATTCAACTTTGTGACTGAATTTTCAGAACAGTCCAAGGAATTGGAGACAATATTAAAGTAGCATTGGCACATCTTGTCCACAGAACCAGGGTTGAAAAACTTGTCTAGTGTACCAAACAGGAAGTGATACAAAAAAGCACCAGTGCTGAGAGACCTACTGGTACACAACCACTTTATCGACAAGAAACCTAGCAATTGGCTGTCCAAATCAGTAGGTTGTTTTCAATGCAGACATTACACAATGTGCACACATATAACATCCTAAAAGAATTTCACAACTTGTAATTCCATGGAAGATTTTCAGATTAGACAATGTACTACGTGTGACATGGGCGGGGGGGTTATATATTTAGCAACTTGCACATGTCTAGCATTTTAAGTGGGCAAAACTAGCAGAACTTTTAAAACCAGTGTGGCGGAACACTTGAGGGCTATTAACAAAAAAGATGAAACCTCTGCAACTGCAGTGCATGTAATGACCACTTCTGATCTGAATGTAAACAACCTTAAATTTATAGCTATTGACAAGGTTTGCAGAAAACTCAGGGGAGGTGATTTTGAGAATTTGATTTTAACCAGATAAAACTTTTGAATCATCACCCTGGGAGCTATGAAAAACCATGGGCTGAACTCCCTCCTAGACATCTGTCCATACTTGAAAAAGAAGAGAAAATGCTAAGGACTTACAGATTATAAGAATGTTTTGATGTTTAGTGCCATAAAAATTTATCTGATGTAATTGAGTTTGTCACAGTTGTATGATTTCTTTAAAGTTGTTGAGAGGACTAGCTGTTAGCAATGCTACTACTGGTTCATGCGACTTAGTTTCTAATTCTAGCAATTTATCCTCTGCTCTGCATTCCTCCTTTTCCTCCTCCCCCTTCCCTCTCTCTCCTCCCTTTTGATTTTCTGGTTTCTCCCTTTACACCTTTTTGCACTAGTTATGAATTTTGGTGTCTCTTCAATTCTTTTTTCAGATAGAAAGAACTACACCAGTATGTACTTGATCTGTAGAACTTATGCATTTCATCATTTGCCTGAAAACTCTGATGATTTAATAACGGAATGTTAGAATATTTATGATGAAATAATGCTTTTGTTCACCTGATTTTGTTATTTCATATGAAATCTTTTAAGTTTCTAGTACCTATTTTCCATTCCCCTTTCCCTTTTCTTCCCCCCCAAGTTTTCTTCCTTTCGTCCTTTTCCTTCCCCTTCCCCTGTTCAGTCACACTGACCTTAATTTTATATTTTCATGCTGATCAGTAACCATATTTTGGTTTTAATGTGGATCAAGTATGTAAAAACATCACTGTTATTTCACTTTGTGTGTTTTTCTTCGCCTTGAACATATTTGCGTCTCTATGTAAAAGAGAGTGCATGTTCTTGTCCATGAGCTCCTCAGTCTCCGGTGCTTCTTCTGTGCCACAATGCCCAGCCTGAGCATTGCTCTCTGTAATGGTACCCACTGATCCACCTCATGGATAAGAACGAGAGTGCTGAGAAGTGAGGCAGCATTGCCTGCAGAGCTGTAACTTAATCCTGGATTGCCAGGAGAGAAAGACATGGGATGCAGGGACAAACACTGACAAGGAGAGGCAGCAGCGCCCCCCCCAAAAGAGAGTGCAGGATTGAAAGAGGTGGTGAGTGGCACCAGTGTCAGGGATAGAGTGGAGAGACAGCCCCCAACAGAAACAGCATCATGCTGAGATGTGGTGAGTAAGCAGAATGAGAGCGATCATCAGGTGCCAGGCTGTCTCTATTGCAGCACCACCTTGGCAGTGTGAAATTTGGGACAGTGCAATGTAATGACCATAACCACGATGACCGGTATCTCCCTGACCTGCAACTGAATGCTCCTTTCAATTGGTAGCCCTTCCACTAGTAGTGTCGACTCCCCATCCCCCACCCCGAGACAGCCACAGCAACAGCGAGAACACTTCCAGTGCAGCATATATGTGCAGGTCCAATCCATTCCAGTGAGAGATGATGTCAATCCACCCTTAAAACAGAGAAGTGGAGTACCGTGTGCACCCAAGCTCGGTTGCCATCCATTTTATTGCCACTCACGCGTCTGGCACCTTGCTGTTGGTCTGACTCTCTGTTTGTCTTTCTGAAGCCCAGTGGAGTGGACAGCACATACAGAGAGGCACAGAAAGTGGCAGCAAGAGTACTGTGACTGGGACAGAGAGCAGTGCTGCAGAGTTTTCATTTCACCATGGGGAAGCAGAGGTCAGATAGAGGGAGAACAGGACAGACCCAGTGTAAAACAAGCTTGGTGCATCTATTTCACCTCTGCACAAGAGGAGAACCCAGAGAGAGTTGTGGATGCATGGAACAACCTTCCTGAGGAGGTTGTGGAGTCAGGAACAGTGGGAGAATTCAAGAATGCATGGGACAGGCATAAGGCAATTCTAGTGGGGGGCAGGAGGAAGTAAGCTGTTGATTAACTAGAATCTGCAGCTTATCCATGAGGTAGGGAAATAGGCAGACTGGTGGGCCAAGCGGTCCTTATCTGCTGTCAAATTCTATGTTTCTATGTTTCTATTCCACCTTTGCACATGGGAGCACTCTGCAACAGCCAGAGACAAAGATGTCAGTCAGGCATCTGCCTTTCCATACCTATTACCACTCCACATAATAAGCTCCAAGGTGGGCAGCCATTGGTGGGGTTGAGATGTAATGAGTGGGTTGCCCTAGCAGATGGTGCTAATACCCCTCACCACCTCTCTGAATGAGAAAAGTCCCTTCCCCCAAATCAATCTTTATTCTTTTCTCCACTCACTACTTTTCTACTGATTATCCTCCTGTTTGCTTGACTTACCAGTGTTTCCCATTCCAAGACAGGATTACAGGCCACTAGGCCAGGGCAGATTTTTCCTTGACCTCTCTTGTCTTCTCTTCGTACCACATCACCAGTCCAGCCAGGGTCAAGCACAGTCAAGAAGATGCACCGCATGTTACTCGGAGCTTGGCCCCGGACGGGTCTGTTCTTTTTGAGGTAGTCCATACTTCAAGTTCTCCCACAGTTCAACTGAGACTAGAGAAAAGCAGCACACAGTCCTACTCTACCACCATGACAGTGAATGGGACACCACAACTTGCTCTTCACTGTACAGATAATGCAGCACAGCAGCATATTCACTAGTCTGTTTCATCAGGATTCTCCCGCTCTCTCTGTTAATGATGTCTATCTCCCTTATCCATCAATGGTCCTGTACATGCATATTGTTTTGCAGCTAACTCCAACCACTGTGGAGACTGTTGAGACACTGAGTGTTTTAGCCGCTGAGCTTGAGCCATCTCAAAAATAAAATACAAGAATTTTAACATTTCTAAGATAATTTGGGGGGGGGGTTGAACACACTAACCACCCCCCACCTACGCCCATGCCATCCACAACACTTCAGACATATGCAATCTTTACACGTAAAGGCACTCCTCCCAGTCCAGCTAGCCCTCCTGCCTGCCCCAGCACACAATGAACACCAACTGCTACCCCTCCCACTTCCTTTGCAAGTAGCTAGGATCCCTCACTCTCAAGTGGTCAGTTCTGTACAAGTAGCAGTGTTGGTGGTATGGGGCTGCAGTCAGACCTGTTGCTGTAATGGAGCTCAAGCCTGTCTGAATACAACTTTACAGCTAAACTGAGTCCCCTTAATCCCTACAGATGGAGAGCTGCTGCACAAATGATTGCTACAGCCACTCAGGCACCACCAGGGATTTAAAACAAGAGCTAGACTATGGCAGGCAGCCTGCCATCCACCTCCTCCTCCTACTCTGACTGCTTGCAGTGCTTGTCCTGCTCCTCCTCTGCTGCCAGTGCCCACCAGCGGTCAATAGTGTCAGTGGGTGGCTCCCTGTTGTAGTGGTCAAGTAAGCTACTTGACTTGTTGCTAGCCCCTGCAACCGATAGTCTCTTTTGGCTTCCTTCTATGTCTGATTGCATTTGCTCATTTCCAAATACCCAATAAACATTTTTCTAGTGTCTAGTTAGATATTGAATATTAAATATATCAAAATAAAATATATTTGCTGTGAGGAAGATGGAAGCCTTTATTATGGCTCGGCTTCGATGTATGGTTGGACAATGCTGAAATCTCATCTTGATTGTCTTTATTGTCCTTATTGCTATTTTGTATTTTCAGGTTAAATCAAAAATAATAAAATATAATTGTTTTTTGAGAAGATAGAAGCTTTTATTATGGCTCTTTTTAGTTTGATCTAGACACACAAAAGCGTTGAAGCAGTGAGATCACCATGATTTTGGTAGCCTTGCACCATTCCTCTGATCCTAAAAATATGTATCACAATGGTTGTATAATTGTAGGTCTATATTTAAATGGCTTTAATTCATTATAATTACACACTAAGAAGAATGGTCTTAATGAGTGCAGTTAAGGTTTCTTAATTTGATGTTTTGCAGTTTTTTTTTTTAAATTTTATCTTTTTCCATGGAAGGACCCCGTCATTGATTGGCCCTGATCACAGCCCCTGGAAGCCTCCACCACCATCTATGGCTGCTGAGGTCCCCCAGTCACCCCCAGCTTGCCTCCCAGAGGGCGGGGCCGTGGCCACCTTCTTCGGTGACCACGGAGCCAATATCTAGCCGGAGAACCTACAGTGATGACGGTGAATAGAGGTCTTCCGGGAGGGCTTCATGTAGATGGTGGTCCTTGCCCACCTCGATTTTCTGCCATTTTCATTATTGAGGTGGGGACATGCAATGACGCCAGCATCTGCCCTGCCTCCCAGAGCTGTGAGCATCGGTCGCCTGAGATCCCCCGGCCTCCACCAGGAGTCCTCAGTGTGCCGATCACTTCCCCCACCCTCCTCCCGGAGAAGGAGAGCAGTCCTTGGGACACTCCATCCTTCTCCCTCCGGCCAGCTCCCTCCGATGATCCGGTTCCCTTCCCAAACCCGGGTCTCCGGTGTCGCGAGCAGAAATCCCACTGCTGTGCCAACAGGCCGGCTCTGTTTTGCAGTTTTAATGATCTCCCAATCCTGGAGTCATCAATTTGTTTTAGCTAAACATTTCTTTTCTTATTTCCTCAATAGTGCAATAAGATTTTGAATAAAATTACTTTAGAACAAAAACTGTATAAACTTTGGGTTTGATTTTGTGAAAATACTAACTTATCTCTGAGTTGAAAATGCATAGGAGATTAGTTGTGCATACTTTTCTATTTCTCCAAACTTTTACTATGTAAATTTGTAAAAAAAAAATATGAAAAAAATAACACTTGACCTTTTGTACAGATCTTGACCTCCCATAAAGGGAATGACTTAAAATTTATTTAGGAGTCATTTAAGAGTTATCCCAAGGTCAAGATTTAGTAAACTATACATTTAATGCATTTTTATAGTAAAAGTTGCCAAAGAGGACATAATAAAAGAAACAATCAGTGGTGCAGCATAGATGTCTAAAAGGTATCAAACCATTTGCTTCTAAAAGTTTCACAGACAGCCAAGTCTTCTTTATGCATGTGAGCATTGTTTTCTTCTGTGTCTTCCTTCTTCCCCTATCTGGTCAGTGTCAGCTTCACATATAGATATTGTTGGCTAATTATTACAAAAACTAAATCTGCTGCTTTTTTCCAGAAATAATTTAACATGATCCCATCCTGAACAGATCTAATGTGCCCCCAATAAGCATATTAAGAAGTAAAGAATTCCATTGAAGTGTTCTACATTACTATAATAACTTCAGGATCTGCTGTTAAATTAGACATGCGAAGATATAAACCATATGTTCTGGTCTCAGCCTAGTGGTTTCAGAAATCAGGCTGTCAGAAATGTAATAGGAATCATGCCAAACAAATGCAAATATCTCTAAAAGTATAGGAATTACTCATAACCCATCATATGAACGCTGTTCAGCATAAAAGTATCTTTCAAATGAGTATATTCATTAAGCTGCAGTAAGTATATTTTTTAAACTATGGCCCTCTGATTACCTGAATTTTCATTTTTCTTCACAATTTTCACTTTCTGGATGGCTATATTTAAAAAGATCTAATTAATTCAGATTAGTGACTACCCTTATTTGAAAGTCATTTCATCCAGAACAACTTTCATGTTGGTTGGATATTGGTAACTTGTATACTTTCTGAGATATTTATATTTGTTTGGCATGACTCTTACTGTGTCTACTCAGAGAGGAAAAAAATTAGGTTGTTTGGATAACCATATTTTACAAAATATAAAGAATTCAGATCAGCGACTACCCTCATGTGAAAGTTCTTTTTGCCCTGAACAACTTTCATGCTGGTTGTTTTTGCACCCCTTAAATAGTTTCAAAGATATTTAGATTTGTTTGGAAGGTGTGCACATTTGCTTTCAGAGAAGAGCAGCTTTGAGTTCTGTGTCCGTCATTCTAAACAGAAAGAAGGCAGTATTTTTTAACTGCCATAGGGACTTGTAGTGTTATGGAAGGATACACTGAAAACTACTAAAAAATGTGTTCCACAGAAACCCCTTTTTAAGCTAAAGTGATATGGCTGTACGATCTACCCGCAACCATAAAAATGGGCAGATTGGGTGGGCCTAGTGGTCCTTATCCACCATCAGTTTTTATGTTTCTGTGTAACTGCTGACCCTCCTAATGTGTAGCAAGGGCTAAGGCCTACTGTATGGCAATGGCCCAAACCACTGTACACCAGTATCCACTATGCCCTCATCCGTATGGTGCAGGGGATCCAGTACGCCATTAGGGTGGGAATCCATCTGGATGCCCATTGGTGTCTTCCACTCCTCCTGCATCCCACACCCTGTCTTCACTGAGCTCCTATGTATATGTAGGGAGGAGCAACATGCAGGCTGGTATACCATTTTATGGCACATACAAAGATGTTTGTCTAGAATTTTTAACCACCAAAATGAAAGCCTTTATAAATAAAAATGAACTTACCTTTGTTAACGCTCAACCAATTTGAAGATTACACCAAATGGAGGGTCCAGATGTTTTGCTGTGTAGAACAACCTAAAATGAAAAAAATAATTATTGAAACTGCAAGGGCCATACCTTTATAACAAATAGAATGATGAATAAATGGAAGGTTAAAACACAGTTGTGTATTATATATTTCTTTGTTCATCTTTATTGGGAAATAACTGCCATAACTGTACATCTTTCTAAATCCAAGCTAAATTAATGCCTTCAGTAGTTCTTTGCCTGTGTCAGATATTAACAAATAAAACTGTGACGTTTCATTTCTTTTCATGCCAACTTCTAGGCCTCACAATACAAGAGATATCCCAAAATGTAAATCCATTGATAGACCCTGTACTTGAGAGCGCATTTAACTTTAATGTCTCATGTCTAGGCTTACATCTTAGTCTAAAAAGGAACTGTTAGGATTCCACAGTTAAACATGGGACCTATAGGTCCCAATTAGCTAAAATGCAGTAGCTGTATTTTATTTTATTTACTTATTTTTAACTGAATTTATCCTCCTGGCCACCTCTCTGCACCCCGTTTCTTTCACTGCAACCTGCCGGGGATCCGGCTGCCGTCCATCTCTCTGGCATCCTTAAACTCCTGCAGTTTACCCCCTGCAGTGGGGTGGTAGGGAGTCCCCTATCTCCCCACCCTTTCATGGATCCAGTCTGGGTGCTGACAGGTACTCATGGAAGGCCATCAAGCCACACAAGAGGAGCCACTTTTTTTTTCCTTGTTCCCCTTGAGCTGATGGGCATGCAGTGACATCAGTGGGCAGGAGCTCGCATACATCCACATGCACTCCACATCCTGGTGTCTGCCTCCTGTCTTCACTCCAGTGTATATCGTGCATCCCTTACCCCCAGCCTCTGCCAGGGGAAAGTCAGACACTGACCGTCGTAAACCCCTTTCCCAAGAAAGAGAGAGCAGTCCATCAGATGCTCAATCCCTCTCCTTCCCTGCCAGCCTCCGGAGACCCTTGCTTGCTCCTGAACCCATGTCACTGGCATGCTGCAACGTGCGGCAACCAGCGCCACTGCCCTCAGCGCCACCAGGCTGGTTGTATTTTATATTTTTAATACCTAAAGCTGCTGAAATCTGTAAATTTATCTGGTTGATCCTGTGATTCCCCCCCACCAGCCATTATTGTCTCAGAGTCCCCATGGCCAGCCCTCTGTTGTCACAACTAAGGGACTAAGTTGTGGGGGACTCCTATCTGCTATCATAGTTGCTATAAATAAGAAGCACATGTTTATGGTTCTAACATTGGTACTGATTAGGGCTGGGCAGACTGTTCCATGGGCTATCTGGACCCACTCCACAGATCTGAATAAATATGAACTTTGGCACAGAAGTCCGGTTCCGGATCTGTGGAGATGCCACTTCCATGATTTTGTTGTCTGTTGCCATGGGGATGCTGTCAGCACATACAGGGGGCCAACAGCATCCAATCAGGCAACAGAAGGTCATGTGATGCACTCATGTTATATAACCATGCTGATTGTGCAACATGACCCAAGATGAGTGAGAAGGACTGGAAGAAGAGGAGGAGGAGCAGGAGTAGGATCTGTGCTTAGCAGAACCAGGCAGCCAGTGGATACAGTCACCAAACAAAAATGCCAAACCTCCCCAAAAATGCAAAAAATGTCAGAAATATGTGAGCTGGAGGGGTGGGAAGAGAAGAAATTAGGAAGAGTGAGAGAATGGAGGGGGAGAGAAACTGATCATCGGGGGTGGGTGAAAGCAGGTCAGGGAGTTGGAACTGGGGGGATAGTGGTGGCCTGTGTGGCTGCCTGGGGGAGATGCAAATTGCAAACTAAGGCAGTGTGCCAGTACTGTGTGATTGTATGTATGAGCAAGGGCAGGCTGGCAAAATGTTTGACTTGTGCCATTCCAGATCCAGAGGAGAGAGGGAGAGACTACTGGGAGCCCAAAAGAGATTTTACAGTTACAGAAAATCCCAAATGAAAGTTTTTTTTTCTTTTCTTGGCCTCAGACAGTGTAGCTGTGTGTACATGAGAAAAGGCAGGCTGGCAAAATGTTTGACTTGTACCATTCCTGATTCAGAGGAGAGAAGGAGAGATTACTGGGGGGGTACAAGAGAAATTTTACCGTTACATAAAATCCCAATAATTTTTTCCTGGCTTCAGTGTGACTGTGTGTACAGGGCAAGGGCAGCAGGATGGCAAAGCAAATCTTTGACTTGTTGCATCCAATCATGAATCACAATCACTTGTTAACATTTATTCATGATCTTGTCCAGAGGGGGGAGAGAGAGAGAGAGAGAGAGAAAGACTGCAGGGGCTGAGATTAAATGTAACAGTCCCAGAAATCCCACATCAAATTTATTTTCCTGGCTTCAGTGTGGCTGTGTATACAGGGCAAGGGCAGCAGAGTGGCAAAATAAATCTTTAACTTGTGACATACAGAGGAGTGAGAGAGAGAGAGAGACTTCAGGGTGGCCCACAATATATGCAACAGTCCCAGAAATCCCAAATATTTTTTTTCTGGCTTCAGTATGGCTGTGTGTACAGGGAAAGGGCAGCATGGAGGCAAAATAAATCTAGGACTTGTGACGTCCAGAGGGGAGAGAGAGCGAGAGACTGCAGTGGGGCCCTCAATAAATCTAATAGTCCCAGAAATCCCAAATAAAATTTATTTTCCTGGCTTCAGAGTGGCTGTGTGTACAGGGCAAGGGCAGCAGGGTGGCAAAATAAATCTTTGACTTGTGATGTCCGGGGGGGGAGAGACAGAGAGAGAGAGACTGCAGGGTGGCCCAAGATAAATGTAAAAGTCCCAGAAATTTTAAATATTTTTTTTCCTGGCTTTAGTATGACTGTATGTACAGGGTAATGGCAGCAGGGAGGCAAAATAAATATTTGACCTGTGCCATCCAATCATGAACCATGATCTTTTGTTAACATTCACCTCTCACAATTTCATGTATTAAAAAAAATACTGTTCAGGCAAACAACATTAAAGGTTGATATGTATGTGCCTGAGCCCAGTTAGGCAAGAGTAAATATTTAGTAAATGTTGTGGACCAGTGTCTTTATAAACTGAGAAGGTGTCTGGATGTTGCATTACTTTTGGGAGGGGACATTGAATTAAATCCTGTACCTACAAATAAGAGTGAATTAAAAATTATTCATGATAATGCAAGGAGCTTAAAAAACAAAACTGACTTGTTTAAAACATGGACAGAAACAAAATCCCTGGAAATAGTGGCCCTGACTGAAACTTGACTAAATAAGAATATAGAAACTAAAGAAGTTGAGCCTGAGGGCTTCTTTAGCCATTGATTAGATAGGGTAGGCCGTAAGGGTTGGGGTGTTCTAATATTTACAAAATGGGATTTAGGACAAACTTCAGTTTTATATGCTGGACAAATAGGGCTTATAGATTGCCTATTGGTAAAAATACATGAATTGGCACTAATGATAGGAGTTATTTATGCACCTCCAAAAACTCCGACAGGTGAATTTGAAAACTTAGCATTAACTACACAAAATTACTCTATGGGCTATGATTAATTGCTAATTGGGAATTTCAGTGCTGCTTGGGGAAAACCATGTGGGCAAGCATTAGAGAATAGTTTTAAAGTATTAAATGTAAATCAAAAAATCCTTCTTCCAATCAGAAAATCTTCTCAATCTACTTTAGGAAATATACTACACTTAATTTTTGTAACATCAAAGATTAGGGTCTTAAATTTAAAAGTAAAGCAACCAATCTTAGGTGATCATAGTTCAATAAGGTGTGTCTTTAAACTTGAAGAAAAAAGATATGATCTTGTGGGGAAAATTCCACCAAAAATTAAATGTAGAAACATTAAAAATTATAATAAAGAAGCCTTTGTGGCTAGATTAGCTTCTGTTAGATAGGACAGATTGTTTTTAATTCCATCACTTGACCTAGTAGTACAAAAATTCACTAAATGGTTTATGGAGATCTGTAATGAATTAGCCCCTTTTAAAATGTGTGTGTAAAGGAAGTCCCATGTTCCATGGATAACTGAAAAATTAAAGAAATAAATACATGGAAAAAATAGGCTTTGGAAAATTGCAGGAAAATCTTTAAACCCAATGGACTGAGAAAGATATAAGAAAGCTAGGAATATTTTAAGGCTTCAAATTAGAAAATTAAAACAAAAGTACTACAACTCTAAAACTAATGAAACTACAGATCGTAAAACTTTATGGACACTAATTAAATTGTTTCAGTACCTAGTGACCCATTGATCCCCTATTCAAGTGTTCAGCAAGGGTATTCCTCAACCTTCCAAACAGTCAGCTAATATTTTGAATGATTATTTTGTAAATCTACCTGATTTAAAAATCCCTACTCCAGTTTTCAAAAATGTAAATTTAAGAAATGTAAACCCAAAAATTCCTAAATTAAGATTTAAATGTATTACCTGTAAACAAGTTAAGGATGAAATGAAAAGACTTAAAATAAAAAAAGCATTTGGCCTTAAAAATATAGAAAATTGTTTTCTCAATGATTCTGTACAGGTGGTTGCCCCAGTTTTAACACAATTATATAACTGGAGTTTGATAGAAGAAATTTTTCCTCTTAGCTGGAAGAATGCAAAAATGATTCCAATCTATAAAGTGGAAGGATGTACTTTTGAGCACACACATTATAGGCCTATTGCTTTATTGTCTGTGCTTTCCAAGATCTTGGAGAGACTGATGCAGGTACGGCTTAATGATTACTTGGAGAAATATAGAGTGCTGACAATGTACCAGTCCAGTTTTTGTAAGGGTTTTTCCACAATCACCGCACTCACGGACATGGTGGATTTTATAGCTTCAAAATTGGAGGATGATCTATTGGTGGGTGCAGTGTTCGTGGATTTATCTAAGACCTTTGATACGGTGGCCCAAGGGCTATTTGGGGAGCAATTAGTTAAGACTGGATTAGCTAAGGAGCCTTGTGATTGGTTTGTCTCTTATTTACATACTAGAACTCAACAAGCGTATATTGATGGTGTATTATCTGATAAAGCTCTGGTTCAAAGAGGGATGCCCCAAGGCTCCATTTTGGGGCCAACATTATTTTTAATTTATATAAATCAGTTAGTTGATAGTATAATGTATGCAAATATATGTCTCTATGCTGATGACATTCTCCTGATTGCTAGTGGAAAAACTCCCAAATTCATGGAAGCAAATTTACAGGCAGACTTTGGAGGGCTTTGCACATGGTTGTCTGATTCAGGGTTGGTAGTTAATAGTAAGAAAACAAATCTTATGGTATTTCATAAAAGTGGTAAAAAATTAGGTAAAAGTAAACATGTAGTGAATATGAAAACACCAAAAAATGAAGTTTTAGCCCAGGTATCAGAATATAGATACCTGGGGCTATGGATAGATGAAACTCTGAAGTTTGATTACCATATATTTGATACAGTATCAAAAGTAAATAAAAAGTTTGGGGCATTTAGACGGTCTAGTTTTTGCATGAATAAACACATGAGGGAAACTATAGTAAATCAAATTCTTCTTCCAGTTCTTGAATACGGAAACCATGTGTATGGCCTTGCAACAAAAAGTATGTTGATTAAAATTGATACATTATATAATCAAATGGCTAGATTTATATTGAGGAAGGATCGTCGTGTACACCATTGTGAACTTTATGAGGAACTCGGTGGTCTCCCACAAGAAAGTAAAAGAAAGATAGCATGGGCAACTCAGATCTATAAAGTTCTAAATTTAAACCAGCTGACATATCTTTATGTTAAACTGCAAAAGAAAATGTATCAGCAAAATTTACGATGCATTAACTTGAGAAATTTTAAATTTCCAAAGTTTAAAAATAAGTATAGCAGTATGTGATTCCCTTCAATTGCAATTAAATTATGGAACTCTATTAAATCCATAACAAATAAAATATATAAAGATACTAAATCCTTTTTTTTTTGCAAATAACTATACTTTATTGAACAATATCTAACACAAATAACATACAGTATTATTTAAGTAATATGCAAAAAATTAGACTCAAATTCCATAACCATACAAATTAATAATACAGAAGAAAAAGAAGCCCCACCCCCAAAGAAAACCCCCTCCTCCCTGTTCAGCTATCCCAGTAATTAAATAACAACTAATGGTATTATATCATGAAACAGCATATAGAGATACAGAAAAAAAATGATTGGCTAATGTCTTGTAATTCAAAGGAGAAAAAGACAAAACAAGGAGAGAAAGAAAGGGTCGACACCAAAAAAAAAAAAAGAGTTTGAAGTACTCCTATCTTTAGTAACCATACTTATTTTTAAGACTTTGTGTCAAACTACCCCAACATTGTTGGAATTTCGTCGGGGCATTGAGAAGTGAGAAAACTGACCTTTCTGCATTTAGTGCGTTCAAAAATTCGTCCCACCATTCTCTAAGTGAAGGGGTCCAATCATCGCGCCAATGACGTAAAATTAATAACTTGGTAACAGATGCAACCAATGCCATTTGGTACTTTGGTATACTATATGGTATTTTAGCAAACATCCCAAAGATGCAAACTTCTGGATTAAAATAGCCCGATAGATCATGATATTGACTTATCCCTTGTTTAACCAAGTGCCATAACCCAGAAACTTTAGGGCAAGCCCAAAACTTATGAAAAGTAGTTGCTAGGGGATCACTACAATCCATGCATACAGAGGTACACCGGCTATTCAATCTAGAAAGTTTTGCTGGAGAAAAATAGAGATTATGTAATAACTTGAACTGAATATCTCTCAACCTATCTTGTTTGACAAATAAGTTGATGTCGACCCAAACTTTCTCCCACGTCTTCTCTGACCACCCTAAAGACAAGTTTATTTCCCAATATGGAGGGATCGGGGATATGTTTGAATCTAGTCTCACTACAATATATCTATAGATCTTGGAAATGGCTTTACCCGACAGTATAAGTTCATTCAGTTTACTAAACATAGCTCCTAAGCTCTCAGAACCTTTACCTTTATGCAGGAAAGATCTGACACTACTTAAAATTTGAGTCATTTTTAAGAAAGACTGGGTTTTCACTCCAAATTTCACAACCAGGGTCTGGAATGACAGCATAGATTTACCTGAAAAGAGATCCCTAACTCGAATCTTAGAAGCAGTAGCTGTAGTAAAACTTAAGATAGGTTGATTCCCAATTAAAAAGTTAGGATTCCTTAATAGGGGTTGAGATAAATCATATAACTGCGAAATTCTCAACCTTGCATAGAATTGTTGTAAAGCTTTAATATCCCAACCCAACGGAGTATTCCTTGCCATCTTAGGAACCTTGGTCCATGAAATATATAGAAGGATTCCAGATCGAGTTTAAATCTTTTGGAAAATACCGGTCTAGGACAAGTCCAGGAAGAGAGACTTCAGCATCACAGGCCCACAGCTAATCTTGCTATATGGATAAGCTAAATAATATATATAAAGTCCAGTAACTGAAGGCCTCCTATTTTGCGCTGTCAGGAAAGTTTGTAATAAGACCTTCTGGGGTCTTCCTCTCCACAGAAAATCAGAACAATATTTATAAAGGGGTTTGAAAAAAGACTTAGGGAGATAAATGTTCAAATTCGACAATGGATAAAAAATTCTGGGTAGAATCACCATTTTTAATTGTATTGACTGTCCCCGAGAAAGTCAACGGGAGCTTCGACCATCTTTCCAAGTCTTCCTTAATAGATTTGAATAGGGGTCTAAAATTTAATTTGGCCAGGACCTCTAGATTCTTTGAAATTTGGATACCCAGATAGGTTAAAGATTGCGTTTGCCAATGAAGTCCCAGAGAAAGACACCAACCTTTCTGAAGGAATGGAGAAAGTGAATATACTGATGTTTTAGCTTTGTTTAAACTATATCCGGAGAGTTCACTAAAGTTAGCTATTAGTTCAAGTACTTTGGGAAGGGAAGATGTCGTGTTTCAGATATGTAGCAGTAAGTCGTCTGCAAATGCTGACAATTTATACTCAGAATCGCCTAAACTAATCCCTTGGACTAATTTGTTCATTTTGATAGATCTAATTAGAGGTTCAATATACAAGTTAAATAAATAAGGTGATAAAGGGCAGCCTTGACAAGTACCTCTTGATAAGGGAAAAGCATCTGAAATTAGGTTATTGCATTGAATCCTTGCTGTCGGACACAAATAAAGTATTCGAATCATGTGAATAAATATAGCAGGAAAACCAAATTTCTCCAAGGTTGCAAACATGAAGGTCCATTCAACTCGGTGGAAAGCTTTTTCTGCATCTAGTGAAACCAGGGTTCGCAGACGCAGAAATTAGGTAAAACAGCTTCCTAAAATGGTCAGCCGAGGAGCGGCCCTCTACAAAGCCGGCCTGTTCTGGACTCAATAGTTCAGTCCAAACCCGCTTTAATCTGTTGGCCAGTATCTTAGCGAAAATTTTAACATCTAGATTTAATAGAGATATCAGTCTAAAATTACCCACTAATTCTGGAGATTTACCAGGTTTAGGCAATAAAATAATCTTGGCCTCAAAAAGCGTTTTGTCCTCAATCCCTTGTTCACACAAAGGTAAAAGTCTGTACAATAAAGGCACAAGATTTTGTTTAAACACGCTGAAAGAAAAAGGTGTAAACCCATCCGGCCTAGTGCTTTATCTGCTTGAAAAGAATCAATAACTCTCCTATTTCCTCCTTAGAGATGGAAGCTATTAAGTGTTGACCGACATCCCCTAATAATTGAGGGAGAGGTATATTAGCTAAGAACTTTTGCATCTTGTCCGTACCTTGCAAAGGAAACTGCTGGCTCGAATAGAGTTTTAGATAAAAATCTACAAAGATCTCCAGTATCTTTCCAGGGTCTATGACCAATTGTTCCGATTCTGAATGTTTCAGGGCAGCCACCCACTTGGCCGAGGTTTTTTGTTTTAATTGCCAGGCCAGCAATTTCCCAGCCTTACTACCTTGTCCCAAATACAAAGCCTTAACTTTAGAAGCTGAATTAATAACTTTCTCCCTCAATTTATCCATACCATACCCTTAAAGTTGTTAGTTTTTGCTTCTGCTTTCTGTTCTTGGTTTCCTGTATATCTTCCAACTCCTTAATTTCACCTAAACAATTATTTAGAAGCTGATTGATTTTAACTGCTACATAGTAGCCATTCGTGATCAGCCTCCTCTCCAAACGGACTTGAGCTGCCCAAGCTTGGTCTACAGCTGTAATAGAGCCCCAATTAGTTTCGATTGAGTTTATCAAAAAGGTTCTAAAACGGGTTAAAGCCTGGGTGTCCTTTAAAATGTCATTATTTAAGGACCATGAATATGACCTTAAGGGATTTGAAGACAGGAAGCAAGAAATTTTTATAGGGGAGTGATCAGAAATTACTCGGGACAAAAATATTGCCTCCACTACCCAGGATAGACATTGTTGATTGACCAGAAAATAATCAATCCTCGAGTATGTTTTGTGTACCGGGAAAAAAGTATATTCTCGAGCAGTGGGATTAAGAATACGCCAAGGATCAACTAAACCTAGTGATAATGTAAACTCCCTCAATGCATTCTGAGCTGGGGAAAATTGTGTTCCTTTATAGCAAGATCGGTCCAACCAATTAGACTGGACTAAATTCCAGTCTCCTCCCAAAATTATTGGCTTATTTTTAAAGGAGGCCAACACCATTCCTAAGTGAACAAAAAAAGATGGTGTTTCCAGGTTGGGTCCACATACTGATCCCAACACTAAACTTAACCCACCTATACTACCCGAAACGAAAATATATCTGCCCTGCGGATCGGGGATTATCTCTGACTGAATAAATGGAATCTCCCACGCGATTAGGATGGCGACCCCTTGACTATTCGAGGAAAAACCGGCACCAAAAACCTGGCCCACCCACTTCTTCTTGAAGTGAGATAACCAATCGGGGAGGATATGGGTTTCTTGCAAAAACACTATTGCTGGCTTTAAATGGGCCAGATGATTTAAAATGACAATTTTTTTACAATTGTCCCTTCCTCCATTAATATTCCAAGAAACAATATTCAATTTATTAGCCATTCACTATTGAGATCTTATAAAAAGTATTGGGATAGCTGCCCACCCCTTACTAATACCTAACAAAACTAACAGAGTAACCCCTGGATTCCCTTCCCTCGTAGAAAGAAAAAAACCCTCCA
Organism: Neoceratodus forsteri; assembly: GCA_016271365.2. Taxonomy (NCBI): domain Eukaryota; kingdom Metazoa; phylum Chordata; order Ceratodontiformes; family Ceratodontidae; genus Neoceratodus; species Neoceratodus forsteri. The sequence goes on along the minus strand of CM057450.1, from coordinate 1,371,577,267 downwards.
ATAACTAACCTAAAACCATCCCTCCTGGCCCGAAGCCAACTTCTCAACCACTGGTTCGTGGTGCGCCATAGAGATGGGTACACCCCCCCCCCATCAGTAGAAGGAAATAACAATAAATGTACTCATGAACCTGCTAAATCTAACTCCTAAAATAGAATGATGAAAAGCCATTTATAACAGTTGAATACTTGAAATGTAGGCTAAAAAATAGGAATCCACCTAATAAAAACAACGGAGCGTATCATGTGATCAATATTCAACAATAGGTTGCATACCCCTCATTCTACAAGTCTCAGCCCTCAATAACTCAGAATTTAAAAAATACCCTGAGTAGTGAAACAATAAAGTGGCCATAATTGAGGGCCTCAATCATAAAGCCCTACTCTCTTGGCCCAAATACAAAGATAGGGCTGTACATAAAACGATTAGAATCAACCCAACCTCACCAGGAATGAAGATACAAACAGTAAACAGAAATTAGAACGGCTTAATGAAGGGGTAAAACCATACCTAGCGTTACGCCCCTTAGCTATTATGGAATAAGATAACAAGGGAAACAGTTTGTATCCACTATATAGGCTGTTCCCACAATAACAATATATTTAGGAAAACGACCAGTCATAATAAAGGTAACGGGTGCAGCCCAGTAACATCCTAATAATAACAACTTAGGATGCACTGGGGCATTATATCAGCATTACTATGAATACAGATAACCATTAATCTTATAGATAGACCAAGCACTCCCTCTTGTGGACGATCTCATGTATGCCTTCACTGCCACTCGCATAACATGTAAACGTTTTTTCCTTTATCATTCCCCCCTTGAAATAATATCAGAAAACAGAGCACAAATTCTTTTGTCAATTGCACTACAACCCTTCTGGTCCTACAAAAGGACCTTAAATGTAACATACACAAAAGTTTACTAGTAATAAGGCACAAGCAAAAAGAAAAACAAGTTAGTATCTTATAACAATGGACTGAAGGATTTAGTCTCTTTGACTGTGAGCTCTAAATAAATAACTGTTCTTGGAGCTTCATCCTTTGGCAAATAAATCAGGCAGCAGGGACTTTAAAGATGCCAAAGCCTCTTCAGCAGAGTTAAATCGCTTGGATCCCTCCTTAACTGTGACTTCTAATTTTGCAGGATACAACATGCGATGTCGAATCCCCACTGCCCATAGCTTTGAAGTAATAGGCCTAAAGCTCGTCCGAGCCTGTCTCATTTTCCACGTTAGGTCTGGCACTAAACGCAACTTTTTGCCTTCCCACTGAAAAGCTGCTAATTTCTTGATCTCCCTTAAAATGTGCTCACGGTCAAGATAATTAAGCAGTTTGAAAATTATCGGCCTCGGCGGTTCTGAAGAAGGGGGTTTGGCTCTAAGGGCCCGGTGACCCCTCTCAATGATATATTCAGGCACATTTGGCGAGGGCCCAGCTGATTTCTTTAAAAGCTTCTGGAGGAATAAAATGGTGTTCGGTCCCTCTTCTCCTTCGGGGAGACCCAGTAGTACCAGATTATTCCGTCTGTTTCTCCCCTCTAAGTCATCGAGACGATCCTCAAGTTTGCCAATATTCCTTTTGCAGTCAATAATAGCAGGCCCACTTTTATCCATAGCCCTTTCGATCGACGAAATTCTAGCCTCAGCATCCGTCACCCGACGAGCAAACTGGGTCAGAGCTGGCTTAATTTCCGTTACTTCATCGATTAATTTGAAAAGGGCATCTTTGATCATTGCTAAATCACTGTATATTTTGGAGGGAGTGATTTTTTCCTCCGCAAGCGATGGCGACGAGCTCCGGCGTGGCCGTTTAGCCTCTAATTCCGGTTCGGCTTCCTGCATTCTTCGTTGCGGGTCGGGTCGGATTTCCGACTAAAAATAATCACCAACCTTCAAGGGTAGCACCACGTCGAATACTAGCCCCGCAAAGCACAATTTAGATGCAGATTCAGTCGTAGGGAAGAGGGAGACCCGGAGAGCTGCTGCTTCTACTCCATGCGCGTCATGTGACCCTCCGATACTAAATCCTTTTTAACTGGTTTAAAGTTGGAACTAAGAGTTTGGTGTGAGTGCTATGGTTAGATATATTATTCTGAATCACGACACTCAAAACAAAATATAGTATTGTATTAACTGGAATTTGATATTGTATATTATGTTGTGCAATATGAATGCAGCTGTTAAGGGAATCACTTATTTTTAGAACTATATTATGAACTTTAAGAAGTCTTTTGTAGTATATTGTGCTTTGTATTCTATTGTGAGTTTGGGGAGTTATTATATGTAAGCAATGTCTTAATATTATAAGTATGTATCTTAATGTCTCATTGTAGTGTATGTGTTAAGTGTTGAAACTACATCCTTACAGAACATAGAAACATAGAAACATAGACTTTGATGGCAGATAAGGACCACTTGGCCCATTTAGTCTGACCATTTCCCTACCTACAGGATAGGCCGCAGATCCTAATTAACCAACAGCCTATTTCTTCCTACCCCCCCCCCCACAAGAATTGCCCTATGTCTGTTCCATGCATTCTTGAATTCTCCTACAGTTTTAGACCCATAACCTCCTCAGGAAGGCTGTTCCATGCATCCACTACCCTCTCTGTGAAATAATACTTCCTCACATTGCCCCTGAACTGCCCTCCTTCTATCTTTAAATTGTGTCCCCTTGTTCTTGCAAGTCTCTTTTTCTGAAAGATGCTACCCTCTTGGACTTTGTTGATTCCACTGAGGTACTTAAAAGTTTCTATCATGTCCCCCCCCGCCTTCTTTCCTCAAGGGTATACATATTAAGATCCTTTAGTCTCTCCTCAGATGGCTTGTCTTGCAGACCCTGCACCATTTTAGTAGCCCTCCTCTGGACTACCTCTATCCTGTCTATGTCCTTGCAGAGATGGGGTCTCCAGAACTGGACACAGTACTCCAGATGGGGTCTCACCAACTGTCTGTACAGAGGGATAACAACTTCCTGTTTTCTGCTGCTGATTCCTCTCCCTATACATCCCAGTATACCCCCAGCCCTCCCTACTGCCTTCTCACATTGCTTGCTCACCTTAAGGTCATCTGATATGATTACCCCCAGGTCCCTTTCCTTTTTTGTTGTTGTTACTACCTCCCCACCCATTGTGTATTCTTCCCCTGGGTTCTTGTTTCCCAGGTGCATTATTTTGTACTTCTTTGCATTGAATCCTAGCTGCCATACTTCTGACCATTCCTCCAATGTTGCCAAGTCCCTTTTCATCCTTTCCACGCCTCCTTGTGTATCAACCCTGTTGCAGATCTTTGTGTCATCTGCAAAAAGGCATACTTTTCCTTCCAGTCCCTCTGCAATGTCACTGATGAAGACATTAAAAAGGACTGGACCCAATACTGAACCCTGCGGTACCCCACTAGTAACCCCTCTTTCTTCAGAGTGGACTCCATTTACAATTACCTTCTGTGTCCTGTTGTGCAGCCAATGTTTACCCAGGCTACCACCCTGGGACCCACTCCCAGGCTGGTTAATTTGACTATTAATCTTTTGTGTGGGACTGTGTCAAATGCCTTGCTAAAGTCTAGGTAGGCCATGTCCACAGCCCCTCCCTGGTCTACTAGTTTGGTCACCCAGTTAAAGAAATCTATTAGATTCGTCTGACATGACCTTCCTGCTGTGAACCCATGCTGCCTTGGGTCCTGTGCTCCACTGGCCTCTAGGTACTCAACTATTCTTTCCTTCAGAAGTGATTCCATCACTTTCCTACCACAGAGGTCAGACTGACAGGTCTGTAGTTTCCTGCCTCTGTCTTGGTCCCACTTTGTGAAGGGGAATCACATCCGCCTTCCTCCAGTCCTTGGGTACCACACCATCCTCCCATGATTTATTAAAAAGAGTAGCCAGTGGTTTCACTAGTTCCTCCCTTAATTCTTTTAGAATTCTGGGGTGAATTCCATCAGGACCCATTGCTTTGTCCACCTTCAGTTTTAGAAGTTCTTGCAGAACCCTTTCTTCTGTGAAAGGACTGGGATCGACCCCACTATCAAGAGTGCTTCTGTTAATTGGATTAGGCACTTCCCCCTCCATCTTGTAAATAGGATGTTGTCCTAATGATGTGTTATGCCATCTATTCACCTGTCCAAAAATAAAGGCTTTTGCTACTACTGCTGGCTGTGGGTGGCCCAGGGGATAGCCTGGACTTGTGACTTGTAGCAGGCTGTTTACAGTACAACACAAGCAAAGTACAAGTACTGTACATACAAGTGTCATCACCATCATCACTCATTCCCCATATTCCTCCTTACTATCATTAGTTTTATAGTATATTGCATTACATTATGTATACGCATTAACCAACCCCCAGTGTGGGATGGTGCTGCGTGCAGCTATGCACCAGATGTGTCTGCCTCTGCAATTCAAATTCTGAGGCACACTTAACAGTTGCTCAGTTTGGTTACTTAACAGTAACTGTAAGGTAGGAGTCAGTCTGGTAATCTTGGAAGGAAGTGGTGGTGGACTATGCTGCTGGTGTGCTGTGTACAGTCACGAGTCACAACAGTAAATTTGTCCCTGGCCTGTGGGTAGGAATCATCAGAAAGACATCACATTAGTTAGAGGGATCTTAGTTGTTTTACAGGTTAGAATATTAATGCTATAGGTATTTGCATCTGTCTGTCTCTCTCTCTCTCCATCTGCCTCTCCCTGTCTCTCACAGCACACTCATGTCACGGACTTTAGCAGGATATGCCACCATTACAGGCCAGCCATGAATGGGCTAGTACTGAGTGATTGCTTTTTTATTTAGCAGTTTTATATAAATATTTATACAAATAATCCATTAACTTATTTGCTTTAGGACTCTGTCAAATGTGACCGACTTTGGTCACTTTTATGCCTTTTTTTTTTTTTTTTGCATTTTTTCAAATATTTATCAATAAATCAGGACTAATCAGAACAAATCAGAACTTCACTGTGTCCTGGTTCTTATTTAATAAGGGTCAGAACTTCATCAAGTTCTCCCAGCCCTAGTACTGATCAAGCCTCCCTGATAGGAGTCCCCTGTGGCTTAGCCTGTCAGTTGCATCACTGGTTGATGGGGTTGGGGGGTATCACAGAACAACTTGATAAACTTATAGATTTTAGCAGCCTCGGGTATTTAAAAAAATTGTAGCTAATGTATTTTAGATAATTGGGATGGCTATGTCCCATGTTTGTAACTGTGAAATGCTGACAGTTCCCCTTTAAAGCTGGCAAATAAAGGACTGATCAACTCACTAACATTAAAATACATACTCTCCATCCAGAACAGTTACTGGTCAGTAAGCACGTTAATGCTGGATATACTGTATCTGAAAACAGATTGCTCAAAGCAAACTTCACATCCAAGAAAAATGACCAATGTGGTCCTTAGTGTCTAACATAGAAAGTAAGAACAGAAATAGGCTAGGTGGTATATGCCCCCACCCAATCACTGCTAAAACTATCTGTAAATAAACCACTCCATGGGTGGATGTTATCCCCCACCTCCAAACGCTATCAAAAGTATAAGCTCCCCATGCCTACCCTGCTCCACCCCTGTTCCCATAACCCTGCCCCAGGACAACACAAGAACCCCCTGCCTTTGTTCTGGACTGCCCTGGCCCATCCTGACTCTCTTAGTCACCATGGCCCTTCATCTAGACCACACCAGCTCCCCCTGTCCACAGCTCCCTGCTCACTTGTCCCTGCCCTTGTTCATAGAAATGTAGAAGTTGTCAGTAGATAAAGACCTTTTGGCCCATCTTATTTGCCCAGTTTTCCTGCCTACTGTCCCACCTTCAACCCTAACCCATCTCCACTTGTCCCTACCCTTTGTGTTACTTTCAATGTCCCCATCTGGCCCATGCATGCTTGAATCTATCAACCTTTTTGTCACCTTTCCTCCTCTGTTGGCAGGCCATTCCAGGCTTCCACCACTCTCTCTGTGAAGAGGTATGTCTTCACATCCCCTCTGAGCCTCCCTCTCTCCAGTTTTATAATGTCCTCAAGTCTGCCTTTCTGAAGAAAATGCTGCCTTCTGGTACCTTATTTATGCTACTATCTACTTGAATGTTTATCATATCCCCTTTCCCTTCTTTCCTGCAAAGTGTACGTATTTAGTGTTCTCAGTCTCTCCTCGTAGGGATTTTGATGCAGCCCCTGCATCATTTTGGCTGCCCTTCTCTGTACCGTCTCCACTCTATGTCCTTCCACAGGTAGGGCCACCAGAACTGGACACTCTACTCGAGGTGCAGTCTTGCTAGTATCCTGTAAAGGGGTAACATTTCCTCCTTCTTCCTACTGATGATACCCCTCCCGATCCACCCCAGCTTTCTACTAACGTTTCCTGCTGCCTTCTCACTCTGCCTGGCTATCTTCAGATCAACAGAAATGATTACTTTCTGGTCTCTTTTCTGTTTGGTGGTTTCCAGTACATCCCCTGACAATTAATACGTAGCCCCCAGGTTTCTGTGCCCCAAATGCATTTTTTTGCACTTTTTACAATTGAAAATCAGCTGCCAAATTCCTGACCATTCTTCTAGCTTCCACAAATCTTTCCTAATTTTTCAACTCCCTCTGGTGTGTCCACCCTGTGGCAGATTGTGGACAGGCAGACTTTCCCTTCTAGCCCCTCCGCAATGTCCCTTATAAAGACATTGTGGAGGACTGGTCCCAGTACTGGCCCCTGAGGTACCCCACTAGTTACTCTACCTTCTCCTGAGAGGACTCCATTCACCACCACTCTCTGACTCCTGTTACACAACCAACTTCCTACCCAGTTCACTACTTTTTTTACCACTCCTAGGCCAGATAGCTTATTCACTACTCTTATGAGGAACTGTGATGAATGCCTTCCTGAAATCCAGATAGGCCACATCCACTGCTTCCCTGATCCACGTCTCTGGTCACCCAGTTGAAAAATTCTATCAGGTTTGTCTGGCAAGATCTCCCCCCTGTGAACCCATGTTACCTTTGGTGCTGCAATCCATTTGTTTCCAGGTATACCAGTATCCTTTCCTTCAAAAGTGACTCCATAACTTTGCTCATCACTGAAGTCAGGCTGACAGGTGTGTAATTTCCTGCCTCCACCCTGTTCCCACCTTTGTGAAGTGGAACCACATTTACCCTTTTCCAGTCACTTGGAACCACCCCTGTTTCCAGCGATAATTTAAACAATGCTATCCTATCAGGGATGCCGACAGCAGTTTTCTGAGCCCCTCGAGTATCCTAGGGTGAACCCTATTTGGCCCCATTCCCTTATCAACTTTTTTTTTTTTTGCAATTCAAAGTTTATTATTTTTTATCCACAATACCAACAAAGCAGACATCAATACAGGTACACCATTCACATTAGACATTCACAAGTCTTAAGTCTGCTATATCCCCACCGTCCCACCCCTCCCTTCCCCACATTCCCGTATCCTATCTACTAGGACAATAGAAGAGTAATGTAACATGTTGAGATCTACCTCTTCAATATCATCAGAAAGAGTTGTTAAAGCCTACTGTTTAAAAACTAATCCTAAAGTGAATAGAGGGCATAGAGGGGGGGCCCATATCTTTTTATATGTAATCATGGTGTTACTCAAATTCACAATAGTCTTCTCGGTGCATAAATTTGCCAGGATTTCTGCTAGCCATTCATTATAGGAAATCTCCTGTTGGTCTAGCCAGTGTCGTAGGACCAGTTTCTTAACGGACATAGCAAAGCAATGAGAGTTATATGATATTTCCTATTATGAATTTTTATACCAGAGAGGTCCCCCAGGATGCAGACTTCTGGGGTAAATAAGTCGTTAAGACCCAGCAGGGGATCCACGAGCTGCTTAATATTATTCCATAGAGGGAGTATTTTTGGACATGTTCAGAAAATATGCAATAAGGATCCTTCCTGTTGCTGACATCTGATGCATAAGCTGGTATTCTTTAAACTCAATTTAACCAGTTTGCAAGGAGTATAATAAGCATTATGTAAAATAGAGAACTGCATCAGTCTTAATCTGTCCTGTTTAATAAAATGATGGCAGGTATGCCAAATAGTCATCCAGTTAATAGTCCGACCTGGGAAAAATTATTCCCATAGCTCGGTGGGTCCAAAGCAGGCGGGGAATTTCCAAAGGAATAATATACTATAAATTTTGGATATCGCCTTAGGACCCCCACTCCATTTACATAATTCAGTACGGAACAGAATGGGATATCCAGTCTCAGGCTTGTGGCCAAATGATTGTACCAATGCGTGCCTAAGTTGAATTAGTCTGATACATATTTATTAGAAATACCCAATTTGGCGGTGATTTCCTAGATTGAAAGCCAAGCGTTGTGATTATTAAGCAGCCCTGAGATATCCCAATCCTTTAACAAAGGAAACCAGGATTGGGGGATCAGTTTGCCAGCTATTTTAAGGTTTAGATTGCCTACTATCGGTTGGTTAAGATCTTTAGTGTAATCATAGCTGAGGAATCGGGAAATCTGCGCGTGTATTTTTAGGGATGTAGAAATTGTCATGTTTTTGAGTTTTATCGGGAGAATACTCTCTCTGATATGTAATAGTCCTACGGGATTTAATCCGGACATCCGTATTAAGGCCAGTTTGATTTTGAGCCAGACATGGGTTGCGCGTGAATATTCTTGAGATATCCATCGCATGTACTTATTGGCGTGCGATGCCCAAAAGTAGAGACACACATTAGGGAGCTTCAAACCCCCGTTATTCTTAGGGGCTGTCAAAGTGTGATAAGCTATATGGGGAGGTTTGTTTAACCAGAGAAATTTAGTAAACAGCATTTGAAGTTTCTTGAACCAGGATAAGGGATGCCAGATATCAAGCATAGAAAGCGAATATAGTAAGCGCGGGAACACGTTCATTTTAATTAAATTTACCCTTCCCCATAATGAAATAGATAGGGATTCCCATCTGTTTAAGTCTTGAGCAATATTATTTACCAAAACATCCAAATTTAACCTGATAATTTGTTTGGAACTATGGGATAATTCTATACCGAGATATCTGAGGGAGTTTTGTTTCCAGTTAAGCCCAAAAGTTGCAATATCTGATCTGAAAAGCCTATGATTAAGCAGGAACACCATCATTTTGCCAATGTTTAATTTATAATTGGACATTCTACTAAAAGTATAGATGATATCCAGCATATATGGTATAGATGAACAGGGATTAGCAATTTGGAGAAGTAGATCATCCGCGTATGCGGAGACCTTTATCTCACAGGGATAGATAGGAATTCCCTGAATATTCAGACAACTTTGTAATCTTCTAATTAATGGCTCAAGATAAAGATTAAAAAGTAATGGAGACAGGGGACATCCCTGCCTAGTACCAGAATAAAGGGCAAAGTTTTCGGAAATCACCCCGTTTCCTGAGACTCTCGCTGACGGTAATTTGTACAATGCCCATATCCAGCTTGTGAACTCAGCTGGGAAACCAAAGGTTTCTAACACCAGAAAAAGATAGTCCCAGTGTACCCTGTCGAATGCCTTCTTCATGTCCAGGGAGACCAGTGCCGCAGGGTAGGGTGCATCTCTGGTCACAGAGAAGACATGCGACAGGGTCCTCAAATGGTCTGCTGGTGATCTGCCTTTCAGGAACCCGACCTGCTCTGAGCCTATCAGAGTGTCCATTACCTTTTTGAGCCGAATGGCCAATACTAAGCGGAGAATTTTTATATCCTGATTTATTAAAGATATAGGGCCGGTAGTGGTTACACAATCGGGAGGTCTGCCAGCTTTGGGATCAGGACAATCATGGCCTCGAATAGCGAAGGATCCACATCTGCACCCAATAGAATATACTGGTACAGGGGCAGAAGCATTGGTATTAATTGAGTCCAGAATTTTTTATAAAATAGATCCGAGTACCCGTCTATCCTCGGGGTTTTGAGCAGAGGTAAATCCTTAATAACCTCGGCGATTTCCGCAGCAGTTATCAGTTCCAGAAGTCTATTTTGTTGCTCTGGTGAAAGCTGGGGTAAGTCTGAATCCCATAAATAAGCCTGTAATTGTTGTATTGTAGGGGGAGATTTCATGGGGCTGTATAGGTCTTTATAGTAGCTGGTGAACTCTCTTATAATGTCGTCTGGATGTGTTTTAAGAGAGCCATCTTGCAAGGAGAGTATGGAGGTAATATAGTGAGATAATTCCATTTGTTTAACTTCCCTTATCAACTTTTAATTTTACAAGTACTCCGAGGACTTTCCCCTCTGTAAAAGGAATAGTGCCAACCTCCCTCCCACTTTTGCCCCTGTCCTTCATCCTTGGGCTGTCCACCTCCCTTTGCATTGTAAAGACTGAGCAAAAGTATCTGTATATATCTATTCACATTCCCTTGATCCCCTTTCTAACATACCCCCCTTTTGCTTTTAATCCTTGTTATCCCCTCTTTGGACCTCCTCTTCTCACTAATATATCTGAAGAAGGTTTTATCCTCTTTGTTATTGACCTGGCAATATTCTCCTCTGTTTGTGCCTTTGCCTGCCTCACTGTCTTCACTGTTTCCCATTGTTTCATCTTGTAAATGTGTCCTATCCTCCACCTTCTGTGTCTTTTTGTATTTCCTAAAAGCTAGCTTTTTTGCTCTCATCATGTCAACCAACTCTTTAGAGAATCAAATTGGTCTCCTTTTCCTTTTTCCCTTGCAGCCTGCCTGACAGAGATTTGTAGCCCTTTCAATGCTTTGTTATTTTTCCTCACTGGTCCTCAACTCCTCCTAGCATCCCTATCTCTGTGAGGGCATACTTGAGGCATGCTCCCATTGTTTTGGAATTGGCTCTCCTGAAGTCCATGACCTTCATCCTCGTGCAGTTCGATTCAAACACAGTTTTACGCTAAACCACACCATACAGTTGTCACTTATCTCCAGGTGGTCTGCCACTGTGTTACATAGATACATAGACAGTGTCAGCAGATAAGGGCCTATGGCCCACCCAGTCTGCCCATTTAAGTTTGTAAGTTCAGTTTATGTTTTCCAGGAAGTCTGTTGCCCCTTACCCCTGACCTCCAGAATTCCTTTATGTCTATCCCATGCATTCTTAAATCCCGTGATTGTTTCAGCCCCCACCACTTCCTCTGGCAGGGTGTTCCACTTGTCCACCACCCGTTCTGTGAAGAATTCTTCCTCACGTTTCCTCTGAATCGTCCTCTCCAACTTCATCCCATGCCCTCTAGTCCTGGAACATCTTTTCGCTTAAAAATAGTGCATTCCTGCACCCTGTTCGTCCCTGTAAGATACTTGTATGTCTCTATCATATCCCCTCTCTCCCTCCTCTCCTCCAGGGAGTACATGTTCAGTGCCTTCAACCTGTCCTCATAGGACTTGTGATGCAATCCATGCACCATCTTTGTTGCCCTCCTCTGAACCTTCTCTACCCTGTTTATGTCCTTCATTGGTAAGGTCTCCAGAACTGCACAGTGTACTCCAGGTGCGGCCTCACTAGTGTCTTGTATAGTGGAATTATGACCTCCTTTTCCTGCTGGTGATGCCCCTGCCTATGCATCCCAGCATCCTATTTGCTTTACCTGCTGCCTTGTCACACTGTTTCCCTGCCTTGAGGTCATCAGAGATGATAACTCCAAGATCCCTTTCCTGCTTGGTGCATGCTATATCCTCACCCCCCAACTGATATATTGTGCCAGGGTTTTGTGCCCCATATGCATTATCTTGCACTTCCTTGCATTGAATTTCAACTGCCAAACCCCTGACCATTCTTCAAGTTTCTGCAGGTCCCTTCTCATTCTGTCTACACCCTCTGGTGTGTCTACTCTGTTACAGAGCTTTGTGTCATCAGCGAACAGTGAAATTCTGCCTTCTAGGTCCTGCGCAATGTCACTGATGAAGATATTGAATAGTACCGGTCCCAGCACTGATCCCTGTGGTACCCCACATTGTGTAAAGTGGGGGAACAATGTACAATGAACAATGTGGTACAGTGTTGTCAGCAACACTATCCCCATCTGTCAGCACCAGGTCCAGTACTAGCGCTCCAGGAGTCGGTTCCATTACAAATTTGACTAAAACACCACCTGCAAGGAAGTTAGGTTATCCCTGCTTTTGGGAGTTGCCACAGCTGGGAATTTACAATGAATGTCTTGTAGGTTGAAGTCTCCCACTAGTAACAACTCTCCTTATGAGCCATCCTTTGGATTTCTTCCAGCAATTCCCTATCCACTTCTTCTGTCTGTGCTGGAGGTCTGTATATTACTGCCATACAGATAACTGCCCTGTTCCTTTTCTCCAGCGTGATTCACAGTATCTCTGCTCTAATGTTCAACACAAGCACACGTCTCTCCTGGTCCTTGCTGTCCCCCTGGACCACTCTGGTTCCTTTGGTCCTACCTGTGGACTACACCAGTTACTCTGCCATGCCCAAGCCACACCATTCCCGCAGTATGTCTCAGCAGCCCTGGCCCACCACATGATCTCTAAGATAGAAAAAAAATAAAATAAACAAGAAGGTAGACAGACATGTGGGGAGTAGTGCAATGTAATGTCTGTGGGGCAGCAGTCTTCCGGGAGTCTTTCTGGAGGCTGAGATGCTGCCCCGTTTGCAGACAACTCTCTGCCCTGAGGGAGGAAGTTGCCCATCTTCAGGCCACACTGGACAGTATTAAGTGAACCTTCCCCCAGGCTGTACTGGACAGTAATAAGGGAACCTCCCCCATCTAGGGAGCACCAGAGCCACCACCACTACCTCAGAGGTTGCGAAGACAGCACAGCAGTTGGACCACAGTGGGCTTAGGGAGGGTAAGGGTGGTGGAACAGTGGCACACCCAGTTAGTTGTTCCACTTCACAATCCATACACCATTCTGGGGGAGCATAGTTCCCCTATGGATGCACCCGCAGAGGAGACTAAGGAAGTTGCAGACAACTGTCACAAGGAGGCCCTCAGGAAGGAGGCAGAGGACACCACAGGAAAGGAAGCAGCTCCTGGTGGGAGACTCAATTATGGGGATAGAACTGGGGAAGCAGGAAAACTGAAGTAAGGTGCCTGCCTGGTGCCATGGCTTGGAGGGACAGGAAACGCATCCTTAGGATCACAAGAACAGTTGCACGAGAGTCTGAGCTGGATGTCATTGTCTACCTAGGGACAAATGACTTGGCTCATCATGAGATCAGAGCAGTGCAGAAGGACTTTGTAGAGTTGGGGAGGGGCCTAAGACAAGTAGCACACACAGTATCCTTCTCAGAGGTGCTGCCTGTCAGTGACTTGGGTGAGGTGAGGGTACTTTGCACCACACCGTTTAACAAATAGTTGAAAAAATGGTGTGGAGCACAGGAGCTTGGCTTCATTGGGGACTGGGGTTCCACCTGGAGGGACAGCAGCCTATACTGGCAGGATGGTCTGCATTTGTCCAGGAAGAGAACAAGTCTGTTGGGCAATCACTTTAAATGCTTCATTGGCAAGCTTTTAAACTAGTCAAGGGGGGGGAGGCACTGATAAGCAGCAGGAAAGTCCCAGCCTCCCCCTACAAAACAGGGTACTAAGTTAAAAAGACCAAGGTAGAAAGGTCAGTGGGGGATGTTGCTACAAAAGGTAAATCCATCAAAAATGGATAGCAATGAGTACCAACGCCTGTAGTCTGGGTAACAAGCTTCCTGAATTAGTGGCCTTGATAGAGGAGGAACATCTGGATATCGTGGCAGTCACAGAAACATGGTACACACAGAACAATGACTGGGACATAAACATACCAGGATACACTATCTACAGGAGGGACGTGGAGGGTAAAAGTGGAGGAGGAGTAGCTCTCTCTACATAAGGGAAGGAATCAAAGCAACAGAACAAAAGGGTAAACAGGGAGGAGAAGAAGCACTGTGGGTCAGTTTGGAGACAGGCAATGGCAACACAATCAGCACAGGGTTGTATACAGACCCCCCTCTCAGGGGGAGGAAATGAACAAGGAAATGATAGAAAGTATACTTAGAATGGCAGAAAAAGGGGAGATATTGCTAATGGGTGATCTGAATATGCCAGATGTTAACTGGAGTACAGTTGCAGCAGCCACTTCTAAGAGTGGGGTTATTCTAGATGCCCTATAGGGGGCATGCCTTAGACAACTAGTATTGGAACCCACTGAAGAGGGAGCAGTCTTAGACCTGGTTCTCTCAAATGGAGATGGAGAGAGGATCACAGATGTAGAAGTGGGTAGCCATCTGAGAACTAGTGACCATTGAACAGTATGGTTCACAATAAACACAGCAATAGAGTCAAGCCATACAAAGGCAAAAGTACTGGACTTCAGGTGGGCTGACTTTGCCAAAATGGGTGAGTGCCTAAGGAATGCACTAGCAAATGGGCAGGAAGAAGGGGTGGAAGAACAATGGGGAATAATAAAAACTGCCATCACAGAGGTAACAAGTCTTTGTGTGAAGCAAATAAACAAAACAAAATGATGTAAGAAACCACTATGGTTCTCAAGGGAGGTGGCAGTGAAGGTTCAAGAGAAAAAGAAAGCATTCAGGAAGTACAAAGAATCACAGAAGGAGCAGGACAGAGAATTGTATCAGTTGAAGCAAAAGAAAGCTGAAAGGCAGTCAGAACAGCAAAGGCTTGAACCGAGGAAAAGATAGCCAACTCAGTTAACAAGCGAGATAAAACCTTTTTTAAGTACATCAGGGAGCGAAGGAAGACCAAGGGAGGGATAGTGAGGCTTAATAAAGGGAAGGGGGGTGCAGAGGGTGACTGTGAAAAGGCAGAGTTACTAAACAAATATTTTTGCTCAGTATTTACAAATGAAGAGGGGGAGGTACCTAAAACAAACAATAGAAATGCTCTGGATACAGAAGTTGATACCAGCCCATTTACAGAAGAAAGGGTTCTGAAAGAACTCTTAATACTGAAGGTGGACAAAGCAATGGAGCCTGATGGGAATTCATCCTAGAATTCTAAAAGAACTAAGGGTAGAACTAGTGACACCACTGACTACCCTCTTTAACAAATCATGGGAGGATTGGGTGATACCTGAGGACTGGAGGAGGGCAGATGTGATTCCCATTCGCAAAAGTGGGAGTAGGGCAGAAGCAGGAAACTACAGACCTGTTAGTTTATCCTCAGTGATAGGGAAAATGATGGAATCACTTCTGAAGGAAAGAATTGTTGATTACCTAGAGGCCAGAGGGGCACGGGACCCAAGGCAGCATGGATTCACAGCGAGAAGGCCATGCCAGATGAATCTAATAGATTTCTTTGACTGGGTTACCAAAGTAGTAGATCAGGGAGGGGCTGTGGACATGGTCTACCAGGACTTTATCAAGGTATTTGACAAAGTCCCACACAAAAAATTAATGTACAAGTTAGCCATCCTGGGAGTGGGTCCCAAGATGATAGCCTAGGTAAAGAATTGGCTGGAGAATAGGACACAGAGGGTAATATTAAATGGAGTCCACTCTGAAGAAAGGAGGGTTACTAGTGGGGTACTGCAGGGTTCAGTATTAGGACCAGTCCTCTTCAATGTCTTTATAAGTGACATTGCAGAGGGACTGGAAGGAAAATTTGTCTCTTTGCAGATGACACAAACATCTGCAACAGAGTTGATGCACAAGGTGGGGTGGAAAGGATGAGAAGCGACTTGGCAAGGTTAGAGGAATGGTCAAATGTATGGCAGCTTAGATTCATTGCTAAGAAGCGCAAGGTAATGCACCGGGGAAACAAAAACCCAGGGGAAGAGTACACAATGGGGGGGTGAGATACTAACAGCAACAAAAATGGAAAGAGACCTGGGCGTAGTCATATCAGATGACTTAAAGGTGGGTAAGCAATGTGAGAGGGGAGTAAGGAGGGCTGGGGGTATACTGGGATGCACAGAGAGAGGCATCACCAGTAGAAAACAGGAAGTTGTTATCCCACTGTACTGACAGCTGGTGAGACCCCATCTGGAGTACTGTGTGCAGTTCCGCAGACCCAATCTCTGCAAGGACATAGACAGGATGGAAGCTGTCCAGAGGAGGGCAGCTAAAATGTTGCAGGGTCTGTACCAGAAGACATATGAAGAGAGACTAAAGGAGCTTAATATGTATAGCTTTGAGGAAAGAAGGGAGGGGGGGACATGATAGAAACTTTCAAGTACCTCAAGGAATCAACAAAGTCCAAAAGGGTAGCATCTTTCAGAAAAGAGGTGTGCAAGAACAAGGGCACAATTTGAAGTGGGTGGGGCTCAGAGGTAACGTGGAGTATTTTTCACACAGAGGGTTGTGGATGCATGGAACGGCCTTTCAGAGGAGGTTGTGGAGTCAAAAACAGTGGTTGAATTCAAGCATGCATGGGACAGTCATAAGGCAATTCTACGGGGTGGTGGTAGAAAGAAGTAGGCTGCTGGTTAACTAGGATCTGCAGCTTATCCATTAGGTAGGGAAATGGGCAGACTGGGTGGGCCAAGCGGTCCTTATCTGCCATCAAATTCTATGTTTCTATACCAGTTCCAACCTACCACAACCCAGGTCTGTCTTGGTCCATGTTGGCCCCCCATTTCTCATGGCCCACCTCCTCCTAGATCACCACATCCCCTTTGCCCCAGTCACCATCTCCTCTGACTCTATCCCTAGTCCACCCCAGCTTCCCCCCCCACCTTAGGCTTCCCTGGCCCACCTTGACCCTTGTCTCCCAGCTCCCACAGCCCTGCCCCAGGATAACCCAAGTCTAGATTGCCCTAGTCCTCTCTGTTTCCATGGATAACCCCAGCCTTCCCTGCTCTGTACTTACCTGGCCCCCATCCTCTCCCATGTTCTTGCCCCTGTTCCACCCCAGCTCTTGGGTTTCCTAGTCTATGTTGTGCCCACACAGGCCACCATGCTTCCCCTGACCCTGGACCCCACTAGTGACCTCTAGCCCTGGCTCAAGGCCATCCTGGATCCACCATGCCACCCCAGGCCACATCTGTTCCCTTCCCACTGATTATGCTCAGGCCTATCCATTCTTGCCCTGATGTCTGCAACTCAAACAAGGCAGGCATGTAAAAACTAATTTCATCAGTCCTGTTTTGGAGGTGTCTGTACCAGCCTGATTCTCTGATGTGCAGTTCTCATGGAAGGATCATGGTGGGGTTGGGGGACTGGCCATCTCTTTTAGATTCCCACCTAACTGTCTGCAAAGGCACAATGGTGTGCAACGGCAGCCATGGTCATGCTAGTTTCTGGCAGCATCCCTCCTGTCTGGTGGTTCCGACTGTGCTCACGATCAGCTTCTGCTAGGTGACAGGTGTGCTGCAGAGAATATAACCCACTCCCCAAAGTGTGAGCTGTCCATGGTATGCTCTGTCTTTCTTCTCAAGTCAGCATTCCAAAAGCCTGAACTTACTAGGGTCACAAGCAGCAAAGCTACTGCTGTGCCAAAGGGCCAGTTTAGGACTGTCATTTTATTGAATTGATGTTTAGTCAGCAACTGGCATTAAAATGAACATCCGTTTTCCACTATCTGTATCACTGAGATCAATGCTACATATAGTGAAGGATGGGAGACGCACAGCAGTCTAAACCCGATATTGCAATTATACTTAATTAAGATGACAACTCCAGTAGATTAAAAAAAGTCAACATGGCTTGTAGAATGCGAGTCAAACCACAAATGGGCTCATTTGATGAGCGAGCTGCTAAAACTTACAGCAGTTGCTGTTGCACCATCATGCATTGTTTATTAAATAATAAAATACATAAGTCACATACTCATCTGTTTACAATGGGGTTCACTTGAAGACCATTATCAGAAAGATGCCTGAAAGTAAAATGAGTGAAAGGCGGTCACAAAGAATCCATACTTCAGAGAAATATCCAAAAACAGCATAAAAATTGCAACTTATTCTTTACTGAGCTGATATTTTTGAAGAGGAGAGTTAATGGTACTTATACAAATTAAAGAGCAGTAATACTCTGAAACAGTTTATATTCTGTATAAATGGAGTCACCCATTAGATCACAATACCAGTGATCTACTGTCAAGTTAGCAGACATGAGTATGGGCAGCTGGGTCGAGGAAAATGCTGCTGATGTCAGTGCTTTCCAGCCCAAGCGAGTGCAGAGCAGTGATTCTGGCATCGTAACAACAGCTGTGGTGTAACAGGGAGCTTACATTACTAGGGCACAGCTGCAAAAATCCTAGTCCACTAGTCAGCATGGATAGTGACAGCTAGTGGGTGGAGAGACACCAGGACATAAGTTAAAAAGAAAATCCACCAGGCTGCTGTCAGGATGACAACTGTGGATAAAACTGTATCCCGCATCATGACGCCCACCACCAACTCATATTTAACCTGGTGCAGTATAGCAAAAATGTTACACAGTTTTCATCATCTGCTACACAAAACTGTTGATGAATAGCAGTCACTTGCTACACATCTGAGTTTACTCAAAAGTGGCTGTACAGCTACATTACCTGCAAACACTATGCATATTTTTCCTACTGCTACTCAAATTGTTTTGTAATACTGCAATTGCTACATGAAGATTTTTTAAATAAAATGTTCCTTCCCCACCACTGAACAGCAAGTGAAAAACAGTGGTGTCTATTTTTTTTTATTTTCATACCCACTCTACAGTTTGCCCCATACCCCACCTCATCTTCCTCACCCAAAACAATAAAAAAAAATGCTGGCTCCATGATGCCAAGCGATGGAGGAAAACAATTGCTTGGCATGCTGATGACCTGCGACTGGGATGACAGGAGCAGAGACTGGAGAGGAGGGTTAAGAGCAGATGCTCTCCTCCTGGGAGGCATGGTTCAGCCTGCACCACTCATTGAGCGATTCTTGGTGGTCAGCTGGTGGAGGAACACTTGGTGGTAAGGATGACCATGCACCACTGTGCATCTTTCCCAAGATGCTGTAAGCTTGCATCAATTATGTGGGGGGTGGGGTAGGGACAGAGGGACTAAATGGAAAATGGTATTTCCTGGGGTGCCGGATAATGGCCCCATGGAGTCCCCTGTGTCACCATTCACCCAGTATACCATCCTCACCCTCAAGACCATCACCCCCGGTGTTACAGGTGCTTCTCCCCTGGTGGCAGCAGGGGAGTTCCCCAGCAGGGATAAGCAAGACCACTTGGAGGGAGGGTCGACAAAGCCTGAGGAATCTGGAGGTGGGATGGCACAAGATATGAGGTTGGTCGGTTGTGGGGCTGAAGCTTTGGAGCCTGAAAAGGCTAGTTCATATGGAGAAGTGCAACTGTGTTCAAATTCTGAAGAGAGATAATGTGCAGAAAGCAGTGAATTTTTACCTGAGTGCATGCACAATTCAGGCTAAGGCCTGAGTTCATGGAATGGATGGCAGTGAATGGAGAACAAATGTCATACCCTTCAGGAAAATAGCCCTGGGAAGGTGTGTCTTTGTGGTTAGGGTACCCACCTGGCTAAATGAGCTCCCCTATTCCACTGCTGGCCTCCCACCAATAGGGCTCTTCAGATCTGAACTCCGGAAGTGCATCTCCACACCAGACTGCTGCTTCTGTAAATCTTAACCTCCCACTGGAATCCAGCTGGACATCCAATTGACCACACCCTGTCCTGGATGAGTGCACTTATCCCCCTCTTCCACCTCCACACCATCCTGCCCCAACCTTATCTCCTGCCACTTCACTCAATCCTAAGTTCCCCTGTACCCCACCCCACAAGCTCACCCACTACCCCCAACCCCCATCATCCACCTGCCTTGATCAAAACCCCCATGGTCCCTGCACTTAACCTATTCTCTATTTGTTCATTTTGGCCTCTAATGTGATTGACAATGCCCCCAGCTGCTGTATCTGTACCTGCCACGAGAATTTGTAATGTGGATGATGTTGCAGTTGTGTCTAAATTATGTGAAGAGAATCTTGAAATATGTTGCCCTCCCACGAATTGAAACCTAAATATGTTGATCTTGCTATGTAATTTGGAATGTGTAAGCTTTCCATTACTAATGTGTAAAATTGTCTATTTGTATATATGCTGCTGCAACTAAGTGTTTGTGTAAACTTTTTGATGAGGATCCTTTGTAAATGAGCTCTTGGCTCAAATGTGGTAATTCTGATATCCCAATAAATAAATAAATAAATAAAACAAATGGAGAACAAATGGTCTGGTGGCTGAGGAAAAAAATGAAAAGCCAGCAGTCTTTCCAAATCTTATTTAACCAGGACAACTCAGCTAAGAGTTGCAACACCTCGTTTTCTGTGGGATCTTGACTACACATCTTCATAGCTGGGTAAACGGGTAAACTGGGAGGTTAATGAACATCTTCACTATGATTTCAAGGTGCTGAAAGGAAAAAAAATGTGTGCTCACCTGTGTACAAGAACTTCCATCAAGGAGCAGGCCACTCAATCCCTCGCCCTTTCTTATATATAGTCTGCCCCATGCTCAGGTGTTTTGTGGCTCTTGTTAGTTGAAACCTGACTTTGATGTGTAACAAAACCGAAATTAAAGTAGGGAAACTAACACAAACAAAAAGCCACACCATAGAACTAATCTGACAGTGCCCCATGCTTTCCCAATACAGACATCAAAAAATGTCTAAAAGCAGATACAGAGCCGGTGATAAAGAGGGTTGCCCAACTTAAAAGGGGCAGGCCCCATTGTCCCATGGCCCAGGCCAAGAAAGTGGGAAGCTCAGAGGTAGAGGAGGGAGGGGGTTGGGGGAGAGGTGGAGATGAGGGCAGGATTCTGAAAGGGGGAGGCCCAGTGACATCAAAAAGGAGGCAAGGCAGAGGAAAAGGGAGCTATGAGGTGGCAGCAGAGAAATGGACAGGGGAGCTAAGGGGGACAGGAAAAGGAGGCAGCTAAAAGGGGCTGCACAGTAGTGGAGAGCTCACAATTTTGCTCCAAAGGGAATTTCCTTTTGGATGCACATCAGTCGTTGGCAATTACAGAGCCATAGGGCATTGATTTTGGTTTATGAGTTAATTCGGCAAAATAAAATTAATAAATAAAGTTAATAAATATATAAAAAGTTATTGAGAAACAACAGTGAGTGAACAACAGGAATCCTGAGATAAGGTAATTTATGGTTATAAGGTACAGGCAGACAGCCTGCAGAGTGAAAGGAAGCAGGAAGCAACAAGGTAAAAATAAAAGTGCAAGCTTTGTGGCATAGTGGAAAGAAGAGGACAGTTGAATCCACACAGCATCCTCTGGGCTTAAAGAAAAGAGATAATTGGTGGACTTGCTAGCCTTTGAGCGGGGAAAAGAGATCCCAATTCTATGTTTGGATTGGCCTGACTGGTTTCCCTAGTTTGGGATCATTTTTGGCAGCAGTTAGCGAGAGGCAGCCGCCAGCAGCATTGTCTGCTCCTTCTGTTTATCGGGGCTTCAGCGAGAACCTGAGAGGAAAGGGGGGCTTGGAAGATGTTTAGTTTGTGGGAGTAGCGAGGCTGTGCTCGAATTTGCAGCCACTGAGGTGCAGGATGTGCAAGTGTGGACTGACTGTTTTTGCCTTTTGGGGGAACTCGGGATCGAAGGGCCATCAGGAGGCAGCCTGGGGTTAGTAAGTAACTCGGGAGGCAGCCGGCAGCAGCATGGGGAAGTAATTTGGCTATTCCTTATTTTGCAGCAGGAGAATGGCTTAACTTGAGAGAATATCGCCTATACAGAGGTGTTGGTCAGACTGGAGGAGAGAGGGTCTTGTTCTCACCCTGGGGGGGGTCTCCGTGGTGGATAGGCGACCGACAAGAATGGGGGGGTAGCCGCAGGAGAAGGTACACCAGGGAAGAATAACAAAGAAAAGAATAGCTGCCCTCCATGGGCTACCGACAGGTCCAGCTCGTTTCCATGTTCTCTTGCAGGAAAAGGCTAGGTCACATCAAAAGGGGAAAGAGTGGAGAGAGAGACTGCAAGGGCCGACTGCGTGGTAATGGCGTGTGACATCATTGCCACGCGGGTCGGAAGGGGAGATGGAACAAGTGCACAGGGGGAATTTAAATGAAGAAAACAGCATGTCTGTAATGTTGGGCATGGTGGGAAAAGAGTTTCCTTCGTTTTTGGGTGTTTGGCTGGATATTGGTTGGATTGCCTTTTGGTTCCCTGTATCAAGAAAAGGAAGGGGGTGGAGTGGAGAGAGGGACTGCAATGGCTGACCACGTGGCAATGCCGTGTGACGTCAGCGCCATGTAGGATGGAAGGGGAGCTGAAACAAACGTTAGGATGGAATACAAAGGAGAAAAGCAACACGACTGTATTGTGGGCATGGGAGAAAAAGCTTTCTTTTGTTTGTGATTTTGGATGGGCATTGGCTGGTGGTTGTTCCCAGGAAATGGGGAACACAGGATGCAAGGATCTCATTGGGAGGAATCGAGTGGGACAAGGAAGGAAGGCAGGATGCCTGTAATTGTTTTGGGATATGCGAGGATGGGTTTCTGATGGTTGTACTGGAATCTGGAGGGGTTGGGAAAGGGCTCATTAGAAGGGCTGAAAAGAGTAGGGAGAGGGGGTGCAGTGAGCCGGGTCAACAGCTGGTTATTCAGCAACTGGATCTGATGCAGAAAATGGGGAAGTCTTCGGCTGGCGATTGCCCTTTGTTAGCCCAGCGCAAGGCGGCAGGCAATAAGACCAAGGCTCTGGGGGGTTTGGTCAAAGGATATTTGTGGCAATAAATGAAAACAGCATGCGCAGTAACAAAAAAAAAAAAGGTAGAGATGTTTTTGTTCTGGTGTGATGAGTCCCGGTTGATGAGAACTTTAGCAGAGCCATTGGACCCTGTATCAGAACAAGAGAAGCTACATGGGGGATGGATGGGTTTACATCCTGGGCCCCAAAAAAAAGGGGGGGGGATATGGGGAATGCAGTGATTTTAACAGATATGTTGTGTCATTTTAGATACAGACCGAGGATGGCACCAAGGAAAACAAAGCCCAACAATGAGGAATGCTTCAATGCGGTGAAGGAATTGGTGGAGATGGTGAATCAGTTGCTGGAGGTGGCAGAGCCTGAGTGTGTGGAGAAGGGTACAAAATGGAAAGGGAAGATGAGGAAGGGTAAAGAGATGAACTAAAGGGTCCCAACTAGGGTCACTGTACCGGAGCCCAGTGTGGTGATACCAGTACCGGAACCAGGGACCCCTCAGTATCTAACCCCAGGTATCCCTGTACCCGAACCGTGCCCAGACCGCACCTATGGGCCAGAGGTAGTACCAGATCCAGCAGTGCCATGGTGCCAGCCTACCCTAAAATTTCCAGCCCTGGTTCCATCACTGCCGCAATTGAATTTTCCCCAAGTACTGTACCTGGAATACCGACGCTGGGACCCAGACCCTCACAGACACCCGCACCAGGTAATCAAGGGGTGACCATGGAGAGCAGTATGAAAGAGTATATAGCCAAATGTTGAAAGGTATGGGGGAGAATGGAATTGGCCAACTAGAAAAGGCATTGGGTAAGTTGAAAGGAGGCGGTGATGAAAAAGGGGGGGGGGACTGTGGGAACTCATGTAGTAAGAAAGAATTTAGGGGCTCCCAGGGTGTGTTTAGCAGATCATGTCCCCACAGCAATGAAAGAGAAGATATGAAAAGGGGAATACATCGGTATTTTCACATTAGCAAATGTAGACAGCAAGGAAAAATATGAGGAGAAAGATAGTTTCAAGAAGAAGGACATGGCAGTGGCAGTAGTACTGCTCAGAAAGGAAGATGAGGACAAAACATGGAAGGGGAAAATGTGGGATAACTGGTCCACGGATTTTATGTATTTTACAGCCATTGTGATCGAGAAGCGGCCGGACTTAGCTATCCCCCTTCTAACCTACAGTACTCCCTCATTATAAAAAAATACATACAAGAAGAAGAAGATTCCGCATTTATATAGTGCTTTTCATACACAGTATCCCAAAGCACTTTACAAGCAATGCTAGACTGGTAGTGAAGTGACTGAATGTATGGTGGCGTCCATATCGCACATCATCACCCACACACAGCCTAGATAATTGCATGAACCGGTTTATGGGAAGGGGAATGTTGGCCAGGACACCGGGAATGTTCCCTGCTCTTTACGAAGAATACCCTGGGTTCTTTTACTTCCACCTGGACACCCACTAGGACAACACCAGGATGGGCAGAAGGGACCTCGGTTTAATGTCTCATCTGAAGGACGGCACACACCAGCAGTACAGCACCCCTCAATACTGCACTCGGATGCCAGTGATTTTTAGGTGCAAGTCCATCCTGGTGTGGGACGAGAACCCACGACTTTCTGGACCAGAGGCGGATGTGCTACCAACTGAGCCACGCTGACAGGGAGGGCATAGCTGGCTACGGTATGACAAATAATTTAGGAAGAGAAAGGTGCATTTTGGGGATGTACAGTGGGACACCAGACAAATAGATTTGTGGTTGGAAATTTATACGGGGCCCTCAGACAAAGAAACAGAAGGCGAGAAAAGGGCGTTGGCAACAATGAAGGCATGCTGGGGATACAATAGGGCCACCTGTTTCTGGCCGAACTGCCAATACTGGCACGTTTGTTCCAAGTGAGGGGAGCACCACCCAGCATCCAAGTGTAGGTACAACTGGGAGAAAGGGATGAACAGCCAGGACAGCTCCTACCAACCACCTTTTTGGAACAGGCAGAATTCCTTTTGAGGGCAGCACTGGGGAGGGGAATAGGGTAGAGCAACAGGGGAAGGGGCAGGCCTATCAGCCCTAACATCAGGGTACATAATGGGCCAAGACAGGGAGCCTATTGGCTCAGACCATAAACATAGCAAGGATGGACAAATGGTTGGTCGGGGTATCCAGGCAGGGGTACAGCTAAAATGTTGGGGGAGGGTTTTCAATATGGTTTTAGCTTGCAGTTTAAAGGGTGCAGGAAGAAGACGGCAGCAAAGAACCTAAAATCCATGCAAGGGAAGGAGGGAATTTTGACACAAAAGATTCAGAAGGAGGTAAGGGCGAGTAGGGTTGAAGACTCGTTTATAACCCCGCCGCTGACCAACGTGAGGGTCTCCCCCTTGGGTTTGGTTCCCAAGAAACAAGAGGTTGAGTACCTGGTAATACACCACCTGTCTTACCCAGAAGGGGACTCAGTCAATGATTCCATAGGGAAGGAGGACAGCAGGGTCACCTATGCCACACTGGATGATGCAGTAAGATTGATTGGAACAAAGCGAGAGGCATGGGTGGCAAAAACAGACATAGAGTCAGCTTTTCGCCTCTTACTGATCAGACCAGAAGACTGGGACTTTTTGGGATTCCAGATGGGGGGGGGAAAGTATTATTACGATAAAGCCATGCCAATGGGGTGTTCAATAGCATGTGTGACATTTGAGATGTTTAGTACCTGGGTGCAGTGGGCTTTCTAGACCAGGTTAGGCTACCAGATGGTAGTGCACTACCTTGATGACTTTTTGTTCATTTTGGAAGGGAAAGCAGAAACCCAGAACATGCTTAGGAATTTCCAGAAGGTATGCCAGGAGGTGGGGGTTCCATTAGCAGAAGACAAGACTGAGGGACCGAGTTGCATAATTGAGTTCCCGGGCCTAGAACTGGACACGACTCAGGAATTGTTCTGGTTGCCCCAACAGAAGGTTAAGAAGCTTAAGGAACTGTTGAAGGTGGTAGGAAGATGCAGGAGGGTGTAGCTGTAGCAGGCGCAGTGGCTGCTGGGTCATTTGAACTTTGCATGTAGAGCAATCACACCAGGATGCATGTTTACACAACGTTTAGCCTGGGCTACATGAGCGGCCACACGGCCTCACCACTGGGTAGATTTTAATAAGATGACTAGGGATGACATGGCAACATGGGAGCATTTTCTGCAAGAATATAATGAGCGCACATTCTGGCAGGATGACTGGGTCTATAACATGGACCTACAGCTATATACAGATGCTGTGGGGGGCATAGGTATGGGAGGGTACCTCCAGGGAAAATGGTTTGCAGAAACTTGGCCGGTGGGTTGGAAGCAGGTGGGGGTGATGAAAGACATCACCTTTTTGGAGCTGTTTCCCATATGGGTGGCTATGGTAGTATGGGGAGAGGAACTTAGGAACAAGCAGGTCACATTCTGGAGCAACAATAGGGCAGTCGTGGATGTACTGAACAAGAAAAGGACAAAGTCAGAGAGAGTTATGAGAGTATTGGGCAGAATGGTATGGTTAGGCTTGGCCCTGAACATGTCTTTCAGGGCAAAACACGTCAATGGAATTGACAACATGATAGACAATTGCCTCTCCCGATTGCAGATGGACAAATTCAGGACCGTTGCACCCGGAGCAGAGAAAAAACAGACCACCATTCCGGATCACGTATGGGCGACTGGATGGGGGGAGCTCAGGCATTGTTCCACAACACCTGGGCCCCTTGGACCCTGAGAGCATATGAAACCTCCTGGAGGGCTTTTCAAAAATTTCAGGAGAAGTGCTGCGGGCTGGTAAGTGGTCCAGCAATGGGGGAACAGGTGGCACATTTTATAGTCAGGGGTTGGAATCAGAACATGGCACACTCGACCATGGCAGCAATAGGTCAAATCTGCATACTACAGGGCTGGGAGGACCCTACAGAAACTAACCTTATCAGGAGAATGATGCAGGGCTGGATGAGGGGGACAGGGAAGAGACATGATAACAGAAAGCCGATATCGGAAGAGCTGATGGTAAGGTTACTAGGGGCCTTACAGCATATCTGCAGTTCCTCGAGGGAGGCGGTTTTATTTCAGGCACTGTACACCACCATGTACAGTGGAGCCTTTAGGCTGAGCAAAATAGTGGGCCACAACAGAAAGACAGAAGGCCGAGGGCTATGATGGGAGGACATGGAATGGAAAAGTGAAGCCAGAACAGTTATTTTACGGCAGTCCAAAACTGATCAGCAAGGACAAGGGAGGAGGGTTTGGTTGTGTAAATACCAAAATGAAACCATTTGCCCAGTGACGGCACTACACAAGTATGTGGCAGACTGAGGAAACCAGGGGAATGGAAGGATGTTTATACATGGGGATGGCAGGTCAGTCTCGTGGTACCAGGTAACTGCTTTATTGAACAAGATGCTCCAGTTTGTGGGAGAACCAGTGGAGGGATATTCCTCGCATTCATTCAGAATTGGGGCAGCATCAACAATGTCTGCTCAGGACAAGGGATCTGAAGAGATCAAAGAGAGAGGAAGATGGGCATCGGGGTGTTATAAGAAATACATAAGGAAATTGCAATAATAATGATGTTTTGTTCTTCTCTCCCATAGCAGGTGCATAAAGAAGAAGGTGAAGGGGGGGGTGGGGAAGGACAATGAGCAGGTATTCATTCTTTGTGCTTTGATCAATCAAGTGCAACCAAGAGGCTCGAGGCATGAATTTGTGGGCATTATTTTGTGCATTGGACGGAATAATGGGTGTCCCGGAAACAAGGGGGAAAGCAACTGTACCTGGACATTGACACAATAAGGCTGGTGTGGATAGGCTGACGGGGCATGAAATGGGCACAGCTGCTGCCAGACCTCAGGGAAATCAGGAGGGGTCATAAGTGACCAGACCTGATTGTGGTGCATCTTGGGGGCAACAATTTGGCAACAAGGCCATGGTTAGACATTTTTTATCAGATAAAACATGATGTTAAAATAATAAGGGAATGGTGGCCAGAGGTTACTTTGGCATGGTCAGGGATGGAGTGCTGACATGGAAATAAGGGTCGAAGGGACAAAAAGGAGGAGGGGAGAGAAAGAAAGAGAGAAAGAGAATAAAAGGAGAAAGTCCACCATCCATCCCAAGCTGGAGGTGGACTAGTGGAAAAAGGGGAGAGAAAGAAAATAGAAAAGGACACAGGCCGAAAATAAGAAGCATGGCATGTAAGCATCATGCCCCCTGCATATAATAACAAGAGGTTGTGATACCCCATGATGTATGTCTGGGGGCTAGAGATGGAGAGATCTGTTTATTAATTAAGAGAACAACAAGAAGCAAAATGATATAATGTATGCACATAATGTAAATATAATGTCTGTATATATGATGAGAAAAGCAGTGCACAATGAAATATGGAGATGAAATGTACCACTGTGAACATTTTAGTGGATTATCATAAATATCAAACCAGTAAAATTATTGCCAAGACTGAGCAACAACACATTACTGGTCCATGTAATTATTGGTTGGGTTCTGGGGACAAAGAGGGTTGCCCAACTTAAAAGGGGCAGGCCCCATTGTCCCATGGCCCAGGCCAAGAAAGTGGGAAGCTCAGAGGTAGAGGAGGAAGGGGGGAAGGGGCGAAGATGAGGGCAGGATTCTGAAAGGGGTGAGGCCCAGTGACATCAAAAAGGAGGCAAGGCAGAGGACAAGGGAATGATGAGGTGGCAGCAGAGGAATGGACAGGGGAGCTAAGGGGGGGGGGGAAAAGGAGGCAGCTAAAAAGGGATGCACAGCAGTGGAGAGCTCACAATTTTGCTCCAGAGGAAATTTACCACCTTCCCACCCAGAAGACGGGACAGTAGGGCACTGTGGAAGGTGGAGCACAGTGGCTGGCTGTTGAATTATTGCTGAAGGTGGATGGCAAGAGGAGAAAAAAAGGAAGAGGGGAAAAGGGGGGGGAAGAAAGTAGAAAAGGACACAGGCGGAAAAATAAGAAGAAGGGGCACGGTATGTACATTTGTGCCCCTCATGCAGGACATAATATCAAGATGCCAGGATACCCCCATGATGTACGTCTGGGGGATAGAAGAGATGGAGAGATCTGTTTATCAATTAAGAGAACCACAAGAGGCAAAATGATATAATGTATGCACACAATGTAAATATAATGTTGGTATATATGATGAGAAAAGGAGTGCACAGTGAAATATGGAGATGAAATGTACCACTGTGAACATTTTTGTGGATTATCATAAATATCAAATCAGTAAAATTATTGCCAAGACTGAGCAACCACACATTACTGGTCCGTGTATTTATTGTTTGTGTTCTGGGGACAAGGAAGTAGATGGGATCCACCAGCCAATCAATCAGGAACAAATTACAATCCCTTCCCTTCT
Source organism: Neoceratodus forsteri (assembly GCA_016271365.2). Classification (NCBI taxonomy): domain Eukaryota; kingdom Metazoa; phylum Chordata; order Ceratodontiformes; family Ceratodontidae; genus Neoceratodus; species Neoceratodus forsteri. The sequence goes on along the minus strand of CM057450.1, from coordinate 1,371,548,343 downwards.
GAAAGGTGCATCCAGTGCTTCAGATAAGGTATCAACCTATTTTGATCTCCCAATATTAAGAAATACTCTTCATATATCTATATATAAATATATATATATATATATATATACACACACACACACACACATATACACACACACACACACACATATACATGTATATATACTATATATTCCATATTTCAAAACTGATGAGTAAATTACTCCATTTATGTGCCAATATTATCTGAAGCACTGGGAGCATCATTAAAAAAAAAATACTGCCATGAGCTCCCACTCAGGAAAGGGAACTTCCCTTTTTTTTTGTTTTGAGCACTGAGAAAGGTGCTCTTTAAAGGGCCCTAATTCATAATCGGACTGATATTGCTAAGCAGCATCCTCGAGCTGCCAAGTCATAAGGTGACAGATTATTTTCCATTTTTTCATAAATTCATCCCCAAACCACACTCCATATTCACAGGAAGTGATCCCCTTGTCCCACTGAACTTTAAAGAGGCACTGACACAGTCCAGGTACACAACTCACACCAAATATTTGCCTGCCTGAGGAGTTATTTAGTCCACATTTGATTTTTTTTTTCCAAGTGATTAAAAGTATCTGAACAGAAGTTACGAGCTGGGCATTGAAATGTAAGCAGTACTTGTAATCACTCACAAACCTTCAATAAATTGACTAAATTAACACCTCAGGCAGGCAACTCCTTGGCATGAATTGCCAGAACCCTTAATCATCTTGTTAATCAGCAGACATCCCCCTGTGAAGTGCAGAATGCACATAAATAAAAAATGGCACACCGGAATGTGAAAACAAAGCTTGAATTCAGAAGCACTTAAAAAACAAAAACACATGAGAACTGTATTTGTGGCTCATCTTTGTAACAAGGCACTTAAAGAGCCCCCAATGTTGTTGGGACTAGTTTGAAAAAAATTGAATATTTAGACATAAATAAGTTTATATTTCGCATTTCTTTCTGAAATTCCCACCATTATTCTGTAATTATAAGGGCATTTATGGAAATCAGGATATATAGCAGTCATTTCTGCTCTTGCTGCTTGTCTACACCTAACATCACAATTCTGAGGTAATTATGATGCGATAAACATATTCTGTATATGTCCTGGTCTCCCTAACTGCCCCCTTCCAACTGCCCCTTCCTGCACAGCCACGTCACCCCACTTTTACAGGACTTTCCTTGCACCATTGTGCCCTGCCACACGACTGTGGTGGTGCTCAGTCAAGGGTGCAGGGACTGCATAGGATCAAGATTCATCCAGCCAATTGAAGTGTTTTTCTTCCTAGTTTTTGTCCTGGGGCTCATGGGTGCAATGTCTGAGCTCTGCTTCCATGAAGATGCCCCCAGCATCCTGAATGTGGGTTTATTTCCCTACATAGCATTGTGCATGTGCTGCCACTCAGCCACTGCTGGGTGGTAGTCAAGCAGTGTGCCACACCAACCCCTCCCCGAGAAAGGAGAGCTGTCCTAGGGATGCTCAATCCTTCCTCTCCCTGCCAGCACCCGAGTAACCAGAGTCCATTCCCGACCCCGGATCGATTGTTGGCATGGCAGTAGTATGGTATTTTTTTAGTAACTATTTGCACTCCAACTCTAGCATGTGCCTTTTGCATCCAGTACCCCCAGTTCTGTCACCCCACATCTCCAGGACTTTCCTTGCCCCCACAGGTGCCCAATACTGTGACAGAATCCGTGATCAGTTGGAACAGCCTGGTCAGTAGCCAAGAGGCCTGCTGGGTACTAGCATCATCCTGCTGCTCTAGTAGTTTTTTTCCACCATTTTACTCCCTCCCCTTGGAGTCAGTTGCGTCAACATGCACATGCATGCATGCAACTGGTGTGCACATGTTCAAGTTGCCACACACCCCCATCCTAACTTGGTGGCCACTATGATGCCTCCCGCAATACTATAGGGGTCACTTTTACATAGGCACATGCAGCTGCCTTCTGCTCCAGACAGCCCTTCACCACCCAGGCTCATTCCTAAATCCAGGTCACCAGCATCGTGAGTGGTAGTGCTACCATTGCTCCAATGGGTCGGCTAATCCAAACCAGCTTCTTGCTGTAGAACTCCAATCTGCTTCTTGATGGTTCCTGCTTTTAACTCAGAAAACATACAGTATGCCCAGGAGCAATGCATCACTTCGGACACTAGATTCTGGGGTGAACCTTGGAGGCTGGTGCTTGGGTGACTGGTTGTGAGGGTATCACTACGATATCCCGTCACTCATCACCTGACACCCTGCAGCCCAACACCAAGATCCCAAAACTCAAAATCCCGACAGTGGGAATTTGCCCCTTCCCACTGGAGATTGTTATACTAATTAAGTGGGGTTTGAAATACAAGCAAAATCCCACTGTCCGGATTTTGAGTTTTGGGATTTTGGGGTCAGGCTACAGGGTGTCAGAGTAGTGAGTGATGGGATATTGTAGTATATCCATTGGAAGAAATGCTGCTGATTGGAGCACATCTCAGCAGGGGATGGTCTGGTGTACATTCTGTAGCCACAATGACCCCCAACAGTGGGCCATGCATCTTGATACTCCAATAATAGGATAGCAGTATGTGAAAGAGATACTGTCAAATGCAATGCAGCTCAGCATAGGAAGGTCTGGTGTACATTTTGCAGACACAATAACCCCCATCAGTGGGTCACAGAGCTTGCTACTCCATCAATAGGATAGCAGCATCTGCAAGAGATGCTGCCAATTGAAATGTGTCCCAGCAGGGTAGGGGCTGGTGGGGTATTCTGCAGCTGTTGTGACCCATTTCAGTGGGTGAGAGAGCCTGGACCTTCATTAGGAAGCTATGGTAGGAGGAAGTGTACAAGCTGGCTCCAAGAAGCCTTAGCTCAGTTGATAGAAGGGCTCTGATGGAGAAACAGGTAAAACTGGAGAGCCCCTATTGCCTTCAGAATGACAACCTCTGGCACACCCAGACTTTCCTACACTGATCTACAAGGACTGTGTGAGGGAAGACAGGGCTGTTGGTTGCCATGGATAGATGGGGCGGGGTGGGGGAGCCTGCATGGCGCAAATGAAGAACAGATTACAAATATAAGCATGTGCACGTGTATGGTCTGAGGCAGTTTGGAGCAGGCTGTAGGTATAATAAAAGGCAGTCAGTGGTAAGTGCCTAATTTCTGTTAAGGTCCGGTGTGGGGAGGGGGGTGAGTTACCGGTAAGAAGGACTGCAGGTTTTCTACCTTTTTATTATTTAACAAAAAAACAAACAAAAAAAACATGTTAACCCTGCACAGCTTCACATTATCAGTTCAATAAGTTATCTTCCTGCACCACACATCAGAAACTTACATGGTATAGATATCTAGCTATCTTTCTATCTATATGGATAGTCTAGCTGAGATGTAGCTCCTTATTTTCAGTGGGGTCCTGCTTCTATACATTTCCACAGCTGGGAGGACCACAGCACTAGGAGGTTAATGAAAATTTTCCAAAATTACAGAGTGAGTGTTTGGCTCTAGCTGGACAGTTTGGCCCAAGATCTCCCAGTTCCCATATCAGTGCACAAACCACCAGACCACATTGTCTTGCAGTCTCTTAATTCTCTCTTACCACACTGCTTCACAATTCTTACTGATTAGTGCTCAAGCTTGGGAACAAGTAGCTCAGTTTAAAGTGATGCACATTGGGAAGAGAAAGCCAAGAGTGCAATATGAAATGTGCAGAGTGGTGCTGGAAAGCACCACAGAGGAAAAGAGCCTAGGATCATGATACACAAGAGCCTAAAAACAGTACACTGTATTGAAGCAGTGGGCAAGGCAAACAGGACAGGGAGGCGATTCTTCCATTGTGCTGGCCACTGGTGCAACTACAGCTAGAATACTGTGCAAGGCATCGAAACCCACACCAGAGAAAAGACTGTGCCAAAGTGGAAGCAGTACAGTGGAGGGCAACCAAGATCATCTGTGTACTAGGAGGCAAGACATATGTAGAGAGGCTACAGTACTAGAACATGGACACCACTGAGAAAAAGAAGGAATGGGGTGACATGATCAAGACATCCAAGTACTTGCATGGGACAAGTAGATTGGATGGCAAGGAACTGCTCTCCTTGAATTCAACTACAGGGACAAGGGGGAACTCAAACTCATGGGGGTTAAAATGGACATCCATAAGCACTTTTTTACATAAACAGTGGTGAACAAGTTACTGGAGGAAGTGGTATGGGCCAGATCAGTGAACAGCTTCAAGCAGGTATGGTACAGGCACATGGCGTTGGTTTGGAAATGGGGCAAAACAAAGGGGAGGGATGGCCACTAGGGCCAGTGGAGAGTAGCTAGGCAGGGTGAGCAGAGAGGATGGACTGACAGGCCTTCTTTGCTATCGGTGTCTATAGGTAGGTAGGGAAAATATCCTTCTTTCAGGTTTAAAAAATTGATTATTACTCAAGTAAAAAAGGAACTAAGAAACATCAAGATACATAAAGCATCAGGCTTAGATGGTCTTGAAGGAAGGTTCTTGAAACTAGCTGAGAAATACATTGCACCATATTAACATACATATTTAACTGGAGTTTGTGCTCTGGAATTTTCCCCACAGTATGGAAGCAAAGTAAAATAGTTCAAATTTTTAAAGGGGGAAGGAGCTAAATGATTCAGGAAAATACCATCCTATTGCCTTTTTACCAATATTGTCAAAATGTTTGTAAAAGCAGGTTCACCTGCAAATTATGGAATATTTGGAAAAATACAACATTTTAACTTCCCTACAATCAGGATTCAGAACTGGATACTCTACAACATCTGCACTGATAGAAACGAATGACATAGTGTCTACCTCCATGGATGCCAGATCTGAGACAGCTATGTTATATGTAAACCTAACAAAGGCTTTTGAACTGGTGGACCACTCCTTGCTATTGAGGCACATAAAGACCATGGGTATTACTGAAGGATCTTGGGATTTGGTTAAATCCTACCTGGAAAGAAGAACACAGAGGGTATCAGTGTCTCAGACACTATCCCTGAGTAAGGAAATAAGGTGTGGGGTAACCCAGGGATTTATATTAGGCCCAATGTTGTTTCTGATATTTATAAATGACCTTCCTGAGAAGGTGAACTACTCAGCCCTTAGACTTTATGCTGATGATACAGCATTGATAGCCACCGGGGAAAGTAAAATAGAGCTAGAACAAAGGCTACAAGTTGATTTTAATGCCATAAAGGAGTGGTTCACCAGGTTGAGGCCACAAATGAACACAAGGAAAACTAAAGTTTTTTTACTTTGGAGCTAATAAAGACTCAAAACCACCTTGAGAGGTACAAGATTGGAGCAAGTAACAGAATACTGCTACCTGGGCATACTATTTGATGCTGAACGAAAATGTATGCAGCATGTTTCAAATCTGATAAGAACAACAAGTAAAAAACTGTGGGCCTTGAGATGTACCTCAAGGTGCCTGGATATAAAGACCCACAGGACTTTGGTCAAACAGCAGGTTATGCCAGCGTTAGAGTATGGTAATATAATTTACAGGATGACAAATAAAAGCATGTTGGTGAAATTGGACAAGCTTTACAATAGGTTAGCAAGGTTTATAGTAGGAAGTAGTTTCCACACGCATCATTGTAAATTGCTGAAAGACCTAAAGTGGTGTACCCTAGAGGCAAGAAATAGTATGGCCTGGTTAAAACTGCTCCATAAATATCTCTCAAAATACCCAACACATTACATTTCCAGTACTGTAATGTCCTGTCCCCATACTACAAGGGTACTAACTAGATCATTACATGAAAATAAAATAGCAATTTCCAGACAAAGGACCACAGAGTAAAAACTTTAAAATATCAAGCTTCTGCCAGATGGAATAGATTGCCTTACTCAATGAGCACGTTAACATTCTATGGATAATTTAATAACAATTTGAAATCTATTTTTATTACAGAATGTTACTGTTGATAATTTGTATGAACTTGTGATGTTAAACATAAATTTAATTTAAAAATGTGTGTTTAATGTATATTGTAGAGATGTTATGTTTGATGTTCTATGTACTGTTTTATGCATGGGTGTAACATCTAGAACAGGACTGTCTTGAAAACTGGGAAATTCTAAACCTTTATGACATGAAATCCTTTCCTGTATAAAAATAAATGGTTTTACTTCTACTACTTTTTACTACTATGTATGTATTGTTTGAAACTCGCTAAAGCCAAATACTCAATGCTTGACCAGTGCAATTCATCCAGCAACGGGAATAGGTAGAAACTGGGACCCTCTGGAAGAAATGAGATATTGCTGTTAAGCAGAGTTAGCCTATGTAAAAGAAATTGCAAAATAAATAAATATATATTTAAAATTCCTTTACAATCGGTAAACTCTTACCTTGCTGATCATACTTGGGGAGCTAATCCTCTAAGCTGATCCTGAGGAATGGCAAAATGATAAATCAGAGGACACAAAGGATAAAGGGGATCTAAACTACATGTAAATCAGATTAGAAAACATATATATACTTACTGTATCTGTTAGGTATGGCTTGATGTCCTCCATAACCTGGAAAATAAGAGATATACTAAATAAAGCTTTCAGGGGAAACCAATTAAAATTAAAACAGCAGACGGGAGCACACTGCACTACCATGTGGGAGACCTGCTTGTTCATGTCAGGACTCTGGGGAGAAGAAAATAAGAGGAGATAAGAAGGTTGCAAAGCAAAAGCAGTGTTGTTTTGTTTGCAGTGACCACCCATAATTATGTAGTCTTGGGCACTTTGAAGGCTGCAGTATTTAATCTTGGGCCTGCCCAGTGGCGCAGCAGTTTTCTAACCACTCGGAACATCAGTGACCCAGATTCAAGGTTTCAAGGTTTCAATGTTTTTATTGTTCAGCAATCAAGCCTTTACAACATACTAAGCACATAAAATTATATACAAAAAAAAGAGAAGAGAAAAAAAATTTAATCTAATATTACATTTAACATTTTAACACATAAAAATCCATGAACAAAATAATTGTCATAGGCAGAGAGACGTTTTTCTTTGTGTTTCAACACCTGATTAAAAAAACTTGAAACCATCTTAGCCTCCTGCAATGTCTGAGGGTGAATAAGTATGAATAAAATATCATATTTTGCATTCACATATTTAGTAAGGAAATCATTTAACAGATTAAACCGCGGGATTTTATATAACGGGCACTGTACCGTAATATGATAAAGATCTTCTTGAAAACCCTTATTACATCTGCAAAACTCAAACCTAAATTGGGTGGAGTCGTCTTATTAAAAAGCATATTTAGAACAGATGATTCCCTGTCTTGCCCAAGTAATCATTTTCTTTCTAACAGGTCAGCCAAAGAGTAAGATATTTCTCTATAAATACATCAATTTTATTTTGAGCTAACCATCTGGCCTGACGTTGAGCTCTGAGGAGCTCCATTTGCTTATCATAGGCAAGCCTAAGCATTTTCTTTTTGACATAGTCCTTAAACACATAAGATATTGATATTGATTTCTCCCAATCTGTCCAAAGATGAAGCATATTAACACTGCCCAAAATACGTTGAATATTTTTGACCCAAGGAGACCTAAAATTCTGTTTGTGCCAAGATAATTTTTCTCTAAGGCATAGTAGAGGCATAATATTAGTCTGTTGATTAATAATTTTGATCCAGTAACTCATGAGATGTATATCAATTATTGTAACATTAGGTACTCTACCCAATTCAGCCCTTGCTATAACATTAGAAGTGGCAAGTGGAACCTGCAATAAAGATTTATAGTAGAGAGAATGTGGGATCTCCAACCATAAAGGGACATTGTTGTTCCAGACCTCTGCACCGTATAAAAGAATAGGATTAATTTTGGCCTCACTGGCTATCAATGCTGGTGAGACCTAATATCCTACATATTTCCTAGCAAAACGTAAGAGAGCCCCAACAATCAGTTTTGCCCTTATCACTTGTCCTCTCCAATGCTCTATCTAATTTCCATTCGAAACAAACTTCACCCCCAAATATATATAAGAGGATACCACTTCAATAAGTTTATTTAAATAAATCCTTGGTTTAAATTGATGTCCCTGTAAGGGTGCAAAAATCAGCAGCTTAGTTTTTTTCATATTTATTAATAAGTCCAAATGTTTACATTTAGAACAAAATTGATTTATTTTATTTTGTAAACCTTGAGCAGATAAAGCAAAAATAATCAAATTGTCTGCATAGGCCAGACAATGTACTGGGATATTCTTAATTTTTGGGGAATCAAGAGTATCTATTTCTTTATAAGTCAGAAGAGCATCAATATACAAATTAAAAAGAAGGGGGGCCAAAGGACATCCCTGTTTAACTCCTGAAGTTGTACTGAAATAGTCAGAAATGTTGCCCTTATTATCATATCTAATAGCCAATGTTGTGTGAGAATATAACCTAATAATGGGGGCTAATAAATTTAATGGTACACATCTATTTAATAATATCTCCCATAACTTGGCTCTATTAACCGAGTCAAATGCTGCAGAAAAGTCTACAAACACAGCATTCAGCTTCATTTTACGAAATGATCTGTATTTTTCTATCAGATGGGCTAAGGTGTAAATATTATCTATCGTAGAACAATCCTTATGAAAACCTGCTTGAAACATCGATAAAGGGGAGTTTGCAGTTATCCAATTTTGTAATTTATATAATATTATTTTAGCAAAGATTTTTCCACTAATGTCAATAAGACTGACTGGGCGATAATTAGATGGCAAATGAAGTTGGCCCTTTTTATGGATTGGAACTATTATATTTCTTGTCCAAGATAATGGAATAAATCTCTCTTTTAAACAGATACTGAAAAAATTAGTAAAAAAAACGACCCAATAATTCAAGTGCCCCTTGTAAATTTCTCCTGGTATCAAATTGGGTACAGGTGCTTTATTATTTGATAAATTCACAATGGCTTCTTCCACCTCTCCAAATGAAAACACTAACGATGTGTATTCTCCATCAATGTTAAAATTTTCTATCACATCATCATCGTTGGTAGAATGTCTATTAAATAGTAGACTATAATAAGATACCCAAGTTTCCTTGGGGATATATATGGGAGGTCTAGAATTATGATCAGCTGTCCCTTGGACACCAAAGCCCAAAAAAGCTTAATATCACCCTCCTTAATAATTCGGTACATAACACCCCATTGTTTTTCAGTAAATTCTCTTTTTTTCTGACGGAGTAATTCCTTGTACTCCCTTCGCATTTTATTTAAATTTATAATTGCCATCTTACTCTGATTTTTTTTTTGTCTGCCTGATGGCCCTCATCAAATTTCTTTTCTCTCTCTCTTACAATACCCACCAAACCAGGATGCTAACTGGGGCTTAACACAATTAGCTGAGTAAATCAGTGTCTTAATCTGTTGTTACCCTATGTTTAATAATTCACTGATCCTTTCACCTTTGGAGCCATTATGTACCTGCTGAAATAACTCTACAAAAATAGGAGAGTATAAAAGGTTCCAAACTCCTTGCATCGACTCATTATTCAATCTTAACCTTTTTTTTCCCACTAATCTCAATATCCACCAAGGGCTTAATGGGGGGAGGAATAACACTATCAGAAATCCTAAAATCCAGCAAAATTGCTGCATGATCGCTTTCTGTTCTCATAGCCACATATAATCTCCTGCAGAAATGATAACTAAAAGGAGAGCATAATATAAAATCAATTACGTTCTTACCAACTGGGGAGAAAAAAGTGCTATCACCCCGACGATCCGCTTCTAATCTCCCATTAAGAATCAAGAGATTATTCTCTGTGATAAAAGTACTAAAACATCTCCCTGCCTCATTTACAATCATGTCAGTTGTATTTCTTTTTTCAAAATCTGCCATGTATAATAGTTCTTGTAATAATGAAAAACTATCGAACTCGGCTATCCTAGCGTTAAAATACCCAGCTAAAAGGACAGTATCTATCCAATTTGACTGTATCATTAAATCTATTTCCATCGATAGTTTGGACCAAAAATCATATGTAGAGTAAGTGTGAAAACATGGTGGAATATAAATGTTGACAATCAGAACTATACAAAGGTCCCAGTTAACCACTACCATAAGGATCTCGGGAGTTAGAGAGTAACTTTTGATTACCCTTAATCCTTCCCTAATTTTGATCATTGTAACCAGACCTCCTTTGTTCCTCCCACATTTTTTCCTTTTAATTGCTGGCACAAAACTAGTTTCATATCCATTCAGGAAAGGAGATGTTAAAACCCATGTCTCCTGGAACATAATCACTTCATGTCGCGAAATAAAAGTAACCCACTGCGGATCCACAAACTTATTATGGAGTCCTGCTATATTCCAATTAAGGACATTATAACCAGGTTTACTTTCTGACCCCCCTTCCTGCTCTAATGAGGACTCATTACTTTGTATTTCCAAAAAACTTAGTCAAGGTTGCATGGCTCTAGATTGACCTGGTGTCTCCCACTCATTCAATTCCACCATGTAAATACTCACCTCATCCAACACATGTCTATTTTCAAAAAGTAATACTAACAATTGTGCAGAACCAATAATACAGTCAATCTGAGTACCCTCTTTATCATTCCAAACTCTATTCACCTCCATAAATTCTTCTGGAAGTATATGAGGTTTGATAATAGTTGATAAAATCATCCGCAATAATGATGGTAAATTAGTAGCAGTTTCTCCCTCCAATATATCCAGCCCAAAAATAGAGATCATTGAGGTTTCACGGGAAACTCCAAACTCCCAATGCAGTGTTACTAGAGTAGTTTTGAATATATCATATGTTAACATTTTTCCTATTTTTGCCCTATTATAAACATTTTTCCAAATTGTTGACCAGGTCACTGGTGTTAATAACAGTAATTCCAAAGAGTCTACCAGGCCTTGCTTAGCCCAGACCAATTTTGCCATATCCATGTTAGGGAGCATAAAGTAAACTGAATTAGTAGGGTTGGAAGTATCCCTAGTCACCATAATAAGAGCATCTGCGACTGTTGGTAACCCTAATTCTGTCCTCAACATATGGGCTATCAGGCTGGTTAGGGTTGCAGTAGATTCCTAATGTTTAAAATACAGCTTATCTAATTTAAAAACTATTTCTTTCCCTGTACAAATTAAATTATATGCTTCTAGGTCATACCCCTTGGGGTTGCTATCCTCCTTGGCCAACATGAGATTTGGGCAAAAATCTTTATTAGACTGATCTACCTTAATTAAATTCTCCTTAGAATTTATTTTTTGTTTTGCAATGTAATCACCCTCCTCCTTTTCTTGATCTTTTATAAGTGTCCCATCCACAAGTATAGATTTGCTTTTTTTGGTCAGGATTCTTCCTTGTATATCTCTGTACCTCTCCTATCCTAATGGTAGCTGTAACCCCAATTTTATTAGTCTTTTCATCCTTAATGTTTAATTCATCTTTCTGTTTTCCTAAGTTAGGAGTCTGAGTAAGTCTCACAGGCCCAAGCTGTTTCTTCCCCCCTTTTTTCTTTCTGCACCCCTCTTTTTGCCCTTTTTGCCTTTTGAGAGTTCTTGAACATTTAGGGGAGAAAATTACAAATTATGCCTAGATCTGTGAACTTTCTTTTCCCCCAATAATTGTGAAATTTGTTGTTCTAAAGCAGCAAACTTCACAGCACAAAAACTAGAAAGAGTTTCCATAGGCTGTCTTAATACCATTATATGCCTCCAATAAAACAACATTAAACATTACTGGATGTGCAAGAGCCTTAATGGTATATTTCAATATAGTATCCGGACACTGAACCAAAAAATCTTTATCTAAATGGATGTCCTGGACCTCTTGTCCATTTTTGAAAAAACTCTTCAGGCATCATTAAGGGATGAATACACCATTTCTTTAGAGTCGATATTGCAGACCCCTACCTCACTGGAGATCTCTAATGGACTAAATAACTTTATTCCTGAGGAAAGCATGAAATACCATCATCTTATTTATATAATCTCCTTGCCCAGACATGCATTGCTGACTTGCTTCTACCTCCCCATCCACTCATCCTGTCTAAAAACCTGGGAATGATCCGCTATATTTGTTTTTTCCCCAAAAGTGGTACAATCGTAACCTCCTATATTGGAAACCATATGTGTACTGTTCATTTTTGGAACATCCTGAAAAATATTATTAGGGGCTTTAGGAAGGGTCTTTTTTTTTAAAGAAATCAGTGATTTTCCCTTGGGACGGAATTTTAACACCACTCTCTAAGTTACTAATTACTTCCAAGTCCAGAGTTATATTCTTGTTGTCAAAAGAGGATAATTGTTTAAATTCCTCAAATTCCCTGTTAGTCCCATCACTACCACTAAATTGGTTCTTCAATAAATTAATCAAAGTCTCTTGATTTGTATTATTCGGACTGTTCTTATCCCAGCTCTTAGCCATCGGAATTTGATTTCTTCCATTAAATTCTAAATTATCTCCAGCTAAATCTGATCTGCATTCCTCATTCATAAACTCCTTAAAGGAGTCAGGTAAGTAGGATACTACGGGACTTTCTACCAAATCCTTAGAATTGAGTCGTGATGACCAATTCCTGCATAAAACACGGCAATTGCCTTTTTATTCTTTTTGATTTATCCTTTGCTTCCCTTTAGTTGCCCCTTTAACAGTTTTGTTTATCATCTTACCACTTCGAGTATACATATAAGGAGAGAAGAGAAAAAGGAAAAAAAAATCAAATCCTAGCTCAAAAAAAAAAGGGACTGAAATGGAGTCAGGTGACAGCTTATCTAAACAGCTAAATCTTCCACGAGCATCACTCCTTAAATTTGTAGAAAGTCTTTCCACCCGAGAACAACCAGACCCAGCAGTTAAAACCAAAAAATACAAAACCAGATAAACAATAAAACCTATTTAAAATGAGGTCCCTCTCTTTTATGGGTACATATTCCTATGCAAAAGCTACTCCGAGTGGCGCTCACATCACTCACGCTCGCGCTATTGTGTGCCGATGTTTAAATGCTGCAGCAAATCCTCCCACAGAGGCAAACCTGCTCTATTATTGGCTCACCCCTGAGCTGAAATTACATGCAGGTAAATGGCCTCTTGCACACACCTGGGTAATCCCCTTAGTTCAGCAGAGCAGCAAGATGAAACAAATTAGAGCAGTTTCAGTTACAAAGTCACACATATGCTGCACTCACAGTCATTTTCAAGCTGCCAAACTGTTCCAAAAACACAGATCTCTTGGATAGCTGCTACTCAAAGTATATTGCATAAGTGTCCCAGTGGAAATAAAAGGCTGGTGATCTTGCAGGGAAGGATGTTTAAATGCTGCAGCAAAACCAATGTGACCCAGATTCAAAAGCAAACTTGGGCAGCTGTAGGGCTGATTGGGGTGTGGAGGATGAGTGCATCCCAGGGACTGCTCTCCTCCTCTGGGGGGGTGTTACACTGCAAGGTACACAACTGGCCCCTTGCAGTGAACTGGGAAAGGGATCACCAGCGCCTGTTATGATGGTGGTGGAGGGGTGGGCAGATGCAGTCATCTCCCTGTGGGTGCATAAGACAGCATCATGCCATCATTGCATGCTGGGTCTCTCCAGAGGAAACCATGGAGAAGATCTCCTGTGCCTCAGGGCCTCCTGGAGCAGGTGCTGGCCATGGCATAGCTATTGTGGAACTACCATCCTTTCCAACAGCCACACCATGAGGGAGTAATCTCGTGAGGTTGATATCTTGCAGCAGGGAGTGTTCTGGTGTTTGGTGGATGAGGTGGGGGCAAAGCGACTGCTGGGCCACAAAAAGTATAAATTGTAAAAAAAAGTATTTAATCGTGGAAAGGGACATTGAAAATTAAATGTATTGTGTACTAAACTATAACATCTTATTTATGAAAGCACATGCTGAAGTACAGAGTTCGTCTTTAAAAAGAGCAGGACACAAGTTATGAATCAATTAATAATAATAAAATCAGACTCCAAACCAAAAATGTATATTGCAGGCTGAACATACAGTATGGGACTCGTACACACACACTTACTTAAGCAAGCACAAATGACCAGGAAAACAATACAATTAACAGAGTTTTTGTCTATTGTACTTTCAGCAGTCAAAATTTATACTGAGCAAAGTACCTTTTATGTAAATAGCCACATGGATTCAGAATCAGTTTAAGGTCTGCTTTCAAAAAGAGGAATACACTATGCAAGCAAAAGGGAGGCAGAAATTATTTAACACGTGTGCACAAAAGAGAAATTTTCATGATCAACAAAACAATGAAAAAGGACATTCATCCCAGACATTTTATACTATTTAATGTAATGGATCTACACATGCAAATGCTTTAATCAAATCAAATACAAAAAGCACAGACCCAGGCCACACACACTCAAACATTCCTTAGGAAATTAGCACACTGTAGAAAAACAAGCATTTGTCAATGCTGAATGTTTGCTTGCTGGCATTGGTAGTGTAGGAGTTAGAGAGCTGCATAATAGGAATGGCAGGGAAGTATTGATCTGAAGCCAACCTCACCCCCACCCTGTAGAGACTGACAGGCATTGGAGTGTGCCTTTGGGTCGTCAGGCATAACGGCCACACCATTTCACCACACCCTACCTTGCAGACACTGACAAGTGTCACGGTGTGCCTTGGGGTCTTTGGTCCTTATCCTCACCCCATTCCATCAGGAAATACAGTGAGATGAGTACTGTATAGCAGAGTGGGGTGAACTTTGAGGCTGAAGAGTCCAAGGCACACCTTTATGCATCTCACTGGCTGCAGGATGTGGAATGGTATGAGCATTACAGGCGAGAATCCCAAGTCACACCTCTGATGCCTCTCAATCTCTACAGGCTGGGCCATTATGGTTGGAAGCCCTAATGCCTCAGGAGTTCGTTGGCATTTTCACTCCAAATTTTCAACATGTTCTTTTTTGTGACCCCCACCTTATGAACAGTGGCAATATCGTTGGTGGCAGCTCTGGGAAGTGGAGGGGGGGTGACTTCAATAAAAAGGCTGCCTTTCATACAGCGGCAGCATCAAAGCGGCAGCAGCTAAGTGGGATGGCAAAGTGGAGAGAGGAGTCTGACAGGAGTGTGACACACTCTGTGGCTGGCTATTCTATCCATTCCTGAACTGTAACATTATATCATACAGTCTGCTGTCTGTGAGTAACCAACGAGTACTGTGAACTGCAACCATGGACTATATAGCCTGCTGTTTGTGAGTGAAACCTGAATGTTGTGGCTTTGCCTGACTTACCCCCCTCCCTCCCATTCCGTGAGACTGAATTAATTTTTAATTGCTGAGCTGTTATACGATCTGTGGTGTGTGCTGCATAGACTAATTACTGCTGAGCTTGCATTTGAATTAACTACTGCTGAGAATTACAAATGGTATAAAGTACTGTGGAGCTGAGACTGAACTGGGTTACTAGGCAACAGTACTCTAATTTAGCCATTTGCTGCATTATTTCCATCACCTGTATCTTTATTGAATCTAGTACTGGTCTCCACGTTTTTCCTGTTGTTGGCAGCTCTGGGAAGTGGAGGGGGGGCGACTTCAATAAAAAAGGCTGCCTTTCATACAGCGGCAGCGTCAAAGCGGCAGCGGCTAAATGGGATGGCAAAGTGGAGAGAGGAGTCTGACCGGAGTCAGACCAGGGGCAGGCTGGGATAGTAGATATTTTAGCTTTTAACTAGAGTTTGTTATGTACTGGGTTTGTATTTACAGTGTTACCATGGCCAATAGAGGGATAATGTTGTGTGCAATATATATAGCCTGTGTTTTATGTATTGATGGGCTATTTAGTCCCTTGTGTGTTAATAATGACACTAGAATGTATGATAATAACCAGATAAGTGTGTTTCAGACTCAACTACAAGCTCCTGTTTCTAACTGTGGTTATTTATTTGGGGTAAAGGCTAAATACATACATTATAATTTGAGGTACAGTGCTATGAAATGTAAGACACGGAAATGGGTTTTGTTAGTTTGTATAAAAACCTGGTCACACTGCCTACTTTTGCTAATTCGATCTGGCAATGTGGAAAGTAATCCTGGTCCTTTGGCAAATGACATGGCAGACAGTGACTTCTTTCTACAATATTCTCATGGCCTTAAAATAATACACTTTAATGTCTTGAGTTTAACATCCAAACTTCATGAGGTGGAGTCGTGAATTAGTTTTTATAACCCGGATGTTTTGGCATTGACTGAAACTTGGTTAACTTCATCTGTTCTTGATACTGAACTTTGTATACCTGCATACAAATTGTTTAGAAAAGATTGTGTTATTGGTAGAGGGGAAGGGGTTTTGTTTTATGTTAAGGAACATTTAGTGGTAAATGAGAACACTATTTTTAATGGGAATTTGGACTATTGTGAACATGTCACCATTCAGCTAACAATGGGACTTGTTAAGAAATTAACTATTTGTTGTGTATATCTTCCGCCTAGTGGTAGTAAATTAGGTTTACAGGAATTTGTAAATGCTTTAAATACTAGGGTTTTTACAGAGCTGATAGTATTGGTGGACTTTAAATTGGATGAGTTCAGGTATAACAAAGTTAAATACTGTTTTGCTTCAGTCTGGTTTACAACAAATTATTACTTTGCCCACTCGACATAACAATAGATCCGGAAATCATACTTTATTGGACTGGATATTAACAAATAGGCCTATTAATGTGATAAAATGTGGCTTGATCTCTGATGCATTGAGTGATCATCATCCAGTTTTTACGTTCACTTGCGCGCATGCGCAAGGAACGTTTGAGTAGCACACCTAGAGTGTGCCTCTCCACCCAATGCACTGCTCCTTGAGCAGGCGTGGCGATCCTGCACCAATGGTGCAGCAGCTCAATATGATGGTGGTGTTCCTCTGCTTCAAAAGAAAACACGGCTGCCATACTGAGCACATACTCAGCGTCCTGGCAGCTACCTCTACGCCCGTCCGTCCGTACGCCCCCTCAAGCTTTCATGCCATGCTGGGAGCCCACCCCAGCATGGCAAACATTGTTGCCGACGGGGTGCCCAACTCGCTGGCCCACGGCCCCCAAACATCCTGCCACGCCTGGAAGCCCACCCCAGCGTGGCAAACGCTTGCTTTATTTTGCTGACGGGGTGCCCAACACCCAGTCAGTTCCTTGGCCCTCCCAGACATCTTCTGCCACGCTGGGCCACCCCCAGTGTGGCAAACGTCCCACGTCGTCTTTTTTTCAAACCTGCAAAACAAAACTGTCCCGCGGCGCGTCTCCCAACCCCCCTTCCCACAACCCGACCCACCCACTGCGCACCCAGCCTCCCCACACCCCTCACCCCATACTTACCTCCGGACTCTGGCGCGACGATCTTCGGTGGACCGGGAACACGTCTGCACTCTTCAAAGGCGACTGCGAACTGAGGAAATGCCAGTAAGCTGTATAATGGGCTAGATAGGGGGGTTCAACTTGATTGCATATCTCAGTCATTTTTTGGAATTGTTGCACCAAATTTTCAACATGGGGTTTTTGGGACCCCTTCTCATGAATGATGCCACTGTCATGGTGTTATTCAAGCCCGAAGGGTGATTTCTCAGGCACTGCAAAGTCACTGCATGAAATCACCCTTTGGCCTTGAATAATGCCATGATAGTGACATCATTCATGAAAAGGTACAAACCATGTTAATCTGGTGCAAAATTCAAAAATAACTGTTCAACATCGCTTGCGCAGTTCCTACGCAGGCTTGTAAGTTCATGAATTTTCAATATTTTCACTCCAGATTTTCAACATTACCATTTTATCTCACCTTCTTATGAGCTGTATAGCTGTCATTTTTCATATCTCACCCAAAACGTGTTTCCGCCCATGTAGCGCACAATGGCGCAGTTGGTGTGCGAAATCAATGTATGGAACACATTAAGAAAATCACAGTGACACTGTTCATGAGCAGAGGTCTTAAAATGGCTATGTTTGAAAATTTAGTGACAAAATTCTAAACATGACTGTTTTAAGAGTGCATTCGCAGTTCTATCTGCCTTCTTATGTTTGCGAATTTTCAATATTTGCACTCCAGATTTTCAACATTACCATTTTACCACACCTCCTCATGAGCAGTACAGCTGTCATTTGTCACATCCTGCCCAAAATGTGTTTCTGCCCATATGGCGCACAATGGCGCGGTCGATTGTGCAAACTCAATGTATGGGACACTTAAGAAAATCACAGTGACACTGATCATGAGCAGGGTCTTGAAATGGCTGTGCTGAAAATTTGGTGAAAAAATTCTAAATATGACTGTTTATGAGTCTGCGCTTGCAGTTCCCACGCACGCCGTAAGTTTGCTAATTTTCAATATTTTCACTCCAGATTTTCAACATTGCCATTTTACCACACCTCCTTATGAGCACTGCAGCTGTCATTTTTCAATCTTGCCCAAAACGCGGTTTCCGTTCCATGTAGCGCACAATGGCACAGTCGGTAGCGTAACTCAGTGTATGGGACACATTAAGAAAATCACAGTGTCACTGTTCATTAGCAGAGATTTTAAACTGCCAATGTTGACAATTTGGTGAAAAAATTCCTAACAATCACTGTTTTACCAGAGTGCATTGCACAGTTCCCATGCACGCTCCTAGGTTTGCGAATTTTCAATATTTCCACTCCAGATTTTCAACATTGCCATTTTACCACATTTCCTTATGAGCAGTACAGCTGTCATTTTTCACATCCTGCCCAAAACGTGTTTCCGCCTATGTAGCGCACAATGGGGGTAACAAAAAGGTCATGCTGACAATTTATTGTGCAAATACCAGCAATCGCACAGGGCATTAGGGTAAAGCACCATACATGCCAAACACCACTGCAAACACCTGCAAGCGAATGTTCGGCATTGACAAATGCTTGTTTGTATCTGGAATCATGGGGGATTGAAGAAGCCCAAGCCAATCATAAGGACGTAGAGATCTTTCTCTGGGTTTGATGTGCATTCTTTTTGTACACAGTTGAGTAAAATAGACTGGTCTTTCTTATATTCTATTCCTGATGTAGATTTTGCCCTGGATTTCTTTATTAATGAGTTTACATATGTTTTGGATCAGTTTGCACCACTTGTTAAAAGAAGAGTTTGAGGGAAAACTCATGGGTGGTTAACATCTTCCCTGATTAAACTTATGAGATGACGAGACAAGGCTTGGAACATGTATAAAACTAATATTTCTGTTTCTGGTTATCATGCTTACAGGACTTCGAGAAATCAATGTAAGGCTAAGATAAGGAAGGCTAAGACAGACTTAATCCGACATAAACAATACGAAGGATTGTCCAATACTACTACTTTTTGGAAAACTATTAATGCTTTGATAAGGCCTAATGTATGTCAACCAGGTTCAATGAGGCTGAATGGTGACTTGTTGACTTGTCCATTGAAGATAGCTAATGAGTTTAATTCAAAATTTACTGTATTGTTTAATTCTTGTGGCGACCAGCCTGAGGTGAATCATTTAGGGATGTCTGAAAATCTTACAGGTAATCGGAAGTTTTATTTAAGGATCACTGCCCCAAAAGAGGTTGAGAGGCTATTACGGTGTATTAAAAGGGATAGCTCAGCTGGTTCTGATGGTCTATGTCCTAGTTTATTGGCAGATGCTGCTTCAGTTTTAGCACTTCCAATTAGTGTTATCTTTAATTTATCATTTGTGATGGGTACCATACCCAGTTTATGGAAACAATCTCTGGTCACTCCTATTCTTAAATCTGGTTCACAACAAGAGTTTGGTAATTACAGACCCATTTCTATTTTGTCTGCTTTAGCTAAAGTTCAGGAAAGAATAGTTTATAACCAACTGATTGAGTATGTGGATTGCCTTGGACTACTGTCCCAGAGCCAACAAACGGTTTCCGTAAAGGAAGGAGTACTGAGACTGCCTTAGTCGAGTTCACAAATTCGGTACTTAATGGCATGGATAAAGGGTGCCTGACGGGTGCCGTGTTCGTGGACTTGACCAAGGCATTCGACTCAGTTAATCATCAGCTGTTGGTTTCTAGATTAGAGTTTCTGGGAGCTGGTGATTCTTTTCTGGACTGGCTGAGGAATTATTTAACAAATAGGTTCCAGAGGGTTAAGTTTAGGGGGTGTTGTATCAGACTCTGTATTGGTTGAGTGTGGGGTCCCACAAGGTTCTATTTTGGGGCCACTTTTGTTTTCATTGTTTTTTGATCAAGTAGTGAGTGTGACTAACAATGCTTCTCTAACTCTTTATGCTGATGATGCAGTAATTTACATGCAGGGTTCATCTGTGGGAGACTTAGGTGTTTCCTTAACAGAGGAAATGTGTAAATTCCAGTCTTCTGTTCTGGCCTGTAAGTTACTTTTAAATAGATCTAAGACAAAGGTGATGGTTTTTGGTACTTCCCCCTAGATTGAGATCCGAGGGTAACAAATTGGAAGTTAAGTCTCTTGATGGAGTATTGTTTGATCATGTAGACACATTTCAATATCTTGGAGTATTGTTAGATTCACACTTAAGTTACAAACCTCATTTACTGAGGGTTACCGCAAGAATTCACTGTAGATTGGCTCCTTTGTATAGAATTTGTTCATTCCTTATTCCTGAGTCTAGGTTAGCTATTTCCAAGCACTGTTTAGCTCCTATTGTGAACTATGCAGCCATAATCACTGATACTGCTTCTGCGACAGTGATCTCAAGGAAATCCACTTTACTCTATTCGATAGCCAAATTTGCCTTAAATTGTCCTAAATCATCTCATCATTGTTTGATTCTGAAATAAATGGGTTGGTTACCTGTCTCATTAAATTTTCAATATTGTGTGGCTAAGTTGTAGACTCTGGGACTCCACATAATATTTCTAAATTTTTGAGGCCGTATAGTGATGGTTGTTACTCTAGATATAGGTCCGACAACAGCTTTTTGAGATCATTCAAGAAAACTAAAAGTGGGCAAAGGTCCTTTTCTTATAATGCTCCATCTATTTGGAATGAAATTCCTTATGATATTAGGTGGTTATGTTCTGCTGAAAAGTTTGTTGATGCACTAAGGATGGATTTTGAGTCTCAATTTAATTGTATATGTTTTTTATGATTTAATTTTTTGTAACAAAGACATTTTTGTCTGCAATTTTGCTGTATTGTATGTGTATGTTTGATGATGTACTGTTTTTATGTAATATATGTGGGTCACACCTGTAAAAGGAACTAGTTTCCATTGTGCTTATCAATTAAGCGAATAAACAAACAAACAATATCAGTTTGTTAGCCAAAAGCTGATTTCGTACAGCGACTATGCCGTTTGACACCACAGGTGTGAAAATATATTTCTAACAGGAAGTGAAAAATGACAGCTGTACTGTTCATGGGGAGGTGCAAAAAATGGCAATGTTGAAATTCTGCAGTGAAAATATTAAAAAAAACTGGTGAAGTCACAAGCATACGTAGAAAATGCACAACGCACACCTGTAATGCAATTCATTTGGGAATTTTTTTACAGCAGAATGTCAACACAGGGATTTTGTAACCTCCACTCATGAATAATGTCACTGTGATTTTCTTAATCTGTCCCAAACAATGATTTCTCACAGCAACCACACATTTCTGCGCTGGAAGTGTGAAAGCAAATTTCAGCCATGGTGTGAAAAATGGCAGCTGTACTGCTCATAAGGAAGTGTGGAAAAATGCCAGTGGTGAAAATCTGGATTGAAAATATTAGAAATCTATGAAGTTACAAGGGTGTGTGGAAACTGCGCAATGGTCACTCATAACACAGTCATTTTATAGACATATTTCACCAAATTTTTAACATAGTCATTTTAACACCTCTTCTCATGAACAGTTTCACTGAGATTTTCTTAATCTTTCCCGAACATTGATTTCGTACACCAACTGCGCCATTGTGCGTTACATGCACAGAAACACATTTGGGTTAGATGTGAGAAAAGCGGTACTGCTCATAAGGAGGTATGGTAAAATGGCAATATTGAGAATCAGGAGTGAACATATTGAAAATTCGCAAACCTACGAGCGTGTGTAGGAACAGCGCAACGCATGTCCGTAAAACAGTCATTTTTGGAAATTTTTTCACCAAATTTTCAACATAGGGTTTGTGGGGGCCTACCTCATGAACTGTGACACTGTCATTTTGTAAATCAGTTCTGAAAGGTGGTTCTGTGCAGTGTCTGCTAAATCACCTTTTCAGGATGATAAACACCATGACAGTGACAGAATTCATGAGGTGGGGTCCCAAAAACCCCACGTTGAAACTTTGGTGAAAGAATTCCTCAAAATGCCCAAGATATGTACTGAAGTTGAAAAAAACCCTATTTATTACATTATAGAGCTTACCGGCATTTTCTCTTTTCGTGGTCAGGTTTGAAGAGTGCAGACGTGTTCCTGGTCCACCGAAGATTGTCGCACCAAGCTCTGGAGGAAATATTGGTGAGGAGGGTTGTGGGGAGGCAGGTGCGCAGTGGGTGGAGTGCGGGGGGGATTGGGTCAGGACAGTCAGTGAGGGAAGGTTTTCTCTTTCAGGTTTCTTTTTTTTACTTAGGCGATGTGGGATGTTTGCCACGCTGGGGTGGGCTCCCAGCATGGCAGCTGGAAGGCTGTGTTTGGGGGGGCGTGGAGTCAATGGGGAATTGGGCACCCCCGTCGGCCATACAATCTGTTGCCATGCTGGTGTGTGGGCTCCCAGCGTGGCACCCTGTAGTCTCTTTGGGAGGTGGGGGGACAGTGGAGCCAGCAGGGGATTGGGCACCCCCGTCGGCCATACCATCTGTTGCCACATTGGGGTAGGCTCCCAGCGTGGCATCAGGAACTCTGTTGGGGGGAAGCACAGCACAGCCAATGGGGGATTAGGCACCCCCGTCGGCTATACAGTGTGTGCATGGGGGGGCACGAGCATACAGTATGCGTGTGTGCGTGTGAGTGTGTGTGTGGGAGCACACATGAGCACGAGATATCTTATCGCTGCTCACTGAAGTGTAGCTCTCCCTTTCAACCGTACAGCCACTGCATTTTTAACTGCTGTCATAGACAGCTGCAGCGTTCATTGGAGAACTGCGACTGCACCTGCAAACACACTGACTGAATTGGAAGACGGCTGCCACACCTCTGAAAACTCGGATGATGGCACAATGTTTCTTGCACATGCATGCATGCAGGCAAACATAAAAACTTTAAGCATTCAAGATGAGAAACTCAACAGAAAAGATTGAGATTGAAAAGAGGTTTTTTTACATTTCTGAAACCCATGAATCCTAACTCCATGTCGAATCTCCCACCCAGCCCTCAGAATTCAAACACAGAGGAATTTCAACCTGCAGTTCTTGAACAATGCCCTCAAAGGATTTTGGGAATTCACATGTCTCTTAGGAAGTCCCCACCAGAGAATTTTGGGAGTTGTAGTTTTTCTTGAGTAGCTATTTAAAGTAATAGAAACATATCAATAGGTCAGTTTTAAAAAGTGCCCTATACTGTACATCACAGAGAATAAAAGAGGTGGGGCAAAGGATCACTATAAGAAGCCCCTCTCAGAGAACCCACATTTTTAGCTATTTATTTACCAGGATAGCCAAACTGAGGCATTTTCAGTTTTTCATAGGGGAACTGGAAGGGACAACAGACTGTTGTCTTCAGTCATGGTTCGGTGAGTATTCAAAACATTGTGCTGACAGTAGAGGTTAGAGAAAACAGCTGTCAATGAGTTTGGTACCTGCGGATATGGGTTTCAGTCCCACAACCTCCACTTGCATACTGTGTGACTCTGAGTAAGTCACTTAACCAGCCCAAAGCTCCTGGGCCACCTCTGAAAACAAGCACTTGTGTCTAGAAGGCCTTACCTGGTTAACAAAGACTGAGTAACAAATAAATAAAACAAAAAAAATTGCACTTTCAAGAGCTTTGGAGATCTATTTTTAATTTTTGTTTAGTAATAATTTACTCTTAAATAGTTTATTAAATACTTCTTAGAATTTAGTATCCTTAGAGGTTGTATTATTCCATTCATGACTATAGATGATCAAAAATGACTATAATTATTCTTTAAAGACAAACTAATGACATCTTTAAAACTAAATGTGGTATTCAGCTTTGGTGAGAATCAGATAGGAAGGAAATTTGGTTTGGGAGGGGAGCTCAGCCAAAAAACCCTGTGCCATGTGATACTTATGGTTGCAGAGTGGCCAGTATTATACTTTGTAGCCCAGGTGGACTAGTGAAGGCTATTTGGGAGATAGCAGGCCTGTAAAAGTAGGTAAATAAAAAAAAAAGCATTAGTGGTCTTGTGAGTTAGGAATGCCATGTGGGGCCACTAAGTAAAATGGTAGCCTTGGTGATCTGGTAGGCTAGTACATTGTGGCTGTGGCCAGTTCCCATTTGAATAAAACTAGTACCCTTCCCTTGGGGTCTAATGGGGGCTCCCTGTGTTGGGGATTATGTGGAATAGTGGCAGGAGGAGGACAAGCTGGGGCTGCAGCTGCAGTCAGATGCGTAGCGCAATCATGCTAAAATGAAAGCACTTGCAGGCACTTGTAACTCCCAGCCCATATGGAGACAGGCTGCGGTCTACACTGCATGGATGGGAGAGAGAGAGAGAGAGAGGACCCAGCAGAAGGTGGAGGAAACAATAGTGGCAGTGCCTCCCCCACCTTCTACAATCACCACTCCAGTGGCAGTTTATTATGCCCTAAGGGGCTGAAGCAGCAGCAAGGAGAAGGCCATGGAAGGGATGCACCAATGACTGATTACAGCACTCCCAGATGGGAGTGAAGGGTGGCAGGAGCTTCCATTAAGTGATGCTGCTCCCACAGCAATACTAAAGCCAGGAAGGGAGTAGAGCAGCAGCAGGAGCTGCCTGGGACTAAAGCAGTTCTAGTAGCAATAATAAAGCTGGGGGGTGTTTTATGCCAGTGGTTCATTTGGTGTTGCAGCAATCCCAGTGGTCAGCAGGTCCAACTGTTGCTTGGTTGTGGTGTGGGCTCTGTTTGGTCCCATTTATTGTTTTATAAAGAAAAAAAAGCAATTCTTGGTCCCTTGGGGGTAGCTGTGCCAACAAGCAGAGCAGCATTTTTTAAGAGAGATCATGTCAAGAGTAGCATTGGGCATAGCAAGGCCCCCAAAGGGGAGACCTCCACCTGCCTGTAGACAGCAAGGCAAAAAGCACACTTCCCTGCCTCCTCATTCTTCTACCTTCTCCCAGGGTTGGTGGGGGGGAGTCAATGGCAGCACCATTTGGCAGGTGCTGTCCACCTAAAATGAACTATTTGTTTAAATAAAAAAAGGTTTTCTCATGCCAAGGGCACAATAAAGGACTGCTACGTTCATCTGAGGGGCCAGGGCAAGATCCCACTATTTGAGGACTGACTATATCCACCAACGTAACTCACAATTTTGTAACATTGTGCAACCTAAGTAACATACAAACTACTACATTATGTAACCTAAGTGTATCTATGTTAAATGTCCCTTTTACTGCACCTGTAATGTTATCCTTTGTTTTAAACTGCACTGTAATAACTGTCTTGATGTCTGCCTCCCCGCGACAAGGTGCCTTTGTAAATGAGTCTCTGACTCAAAGGTTGTAAACCCAATTTGTAATGAATAAATGAAAATTAATAAACAACTGTAGTAACATTCAAATTTTTTTTAAAACAGACTCAACCACAGAGCCTAGGGCAGAGCCGGCGCTAAGCAAATTTAATAAAATTTATTTAAATCACTCCAGCCAGAAGCATAGGGCAGGGGTGGGCTGTGTTTAAATTAAGTGTCTCCAAAAGGCAGAGCCTAGGGCAGGCAGGCCCTGAATTGTATCAAATAGTATTAAAAAAAGAAACTCCAGCAAGCCACACAGACTAGGGCAGGGCAAAGCTCTAGGTCCAAGTTAAGTTAGTCAGGTGGGCTACTGAACAAGGGCTAGTGAGCCCAAAACTTTATTGTTTTTTTAAATAAAAAAAAAGGAGGCTCAATCAAGGCAAGACAAGTCCCCAGTTAAAGTTCTAGCCAAGCTAGCCAGTTGAGCTAGTAAATAAGGACTAGTTAGCCCAAAAGTTTTCTTGTTATTATTTAGAAATATTGTTAGGTAGGCTAAGAAAGCCAACCCCACATTATAAAAGAAGTGTGCCCCAGGGTGATAAGGGTGACCAGTTGCCAAGTGGCTACCAGTAGCCAAGATATGGCTAGTGCTTTCAGATTGTAAAATTCTGCTGATTTAAAGTGCAGTAGGGTGTCAGCTTCAGCCAGAACCAAGAGGAAGGGAGCGGACCAATCAGTTAGCCAACCCAGCAGCATAGTTGCAACAACCATAGGCAATGGCTGGTAACTTGAGTACTGACTGTAGCTCCCCAAACCAGGGAGGGACATTTAGTTTGGGATCCCTAACACATAGGCTAGCCAGATTACTCTCAGCCAATAGTGTAATCCTCCTGTTAAGCTCTTTTAACCCAAATAAAATACCAGTGGGAGGGAGGACGTACCTCAGGGTCCCCACGTACTGTAGCTAGGTACTGTACATACAGGATTGTATAAAGCACATGCTCATTGACAGCTCAATTGGTGGCCAGCCATGGTGGAGAGTGGAGAGCTGCACCAGTCACTGGCTCGAGCTTGGGATGGGGGAAGCAGGGTGGTGGTGGTGCACTTCCTGCCAGGGAGGTCCATTAGGCACCTGGAAATGGCTTTACTGTAGTATGCAGATTATTGGGGATAGGAAGGGGAGCCACTAGACAGCAAGGAATGATTTTACTATATTATACAGGGAAATGAGCATAGGGAGGGGTTCCCCTAGACACCAGGGAATGGTTTTACTTTATTAGACGGGATCAGGGATAGGGAGTGGGTCTACTAGACACCAGGGAATGGCTTTACTGTAGTGAATATGGGACTGGAGCAAGGAAGGGGGGGTATGCTAGGCACCACAAAATGGTTTCACTGTATTATACAGGGGATCAGGGATCGAGAGGAGGGACTCAGTAAACTCCCAGGGATGGCTGTACTGTATTATACAGGGGGATCGGGATGTGGTGGTACACTGGACACCAGGGAATGGTGTTTCATTATTACACAGGGGATCTGAATGGGGCAGCAGGACCACTGGACACCAATGATTATGACATAACTCATCAGTCATGAGTGTAGGAGGGGGGAGGGACTAATAGACCCCAGGAAAAGATTTATGTTAAACATCTGGCTGACAATCAGCTAGGGGGGCCACTAGCACCAGAGGGAGTTTATTTTTAGCATTAGGTCATCAATCGGTGGGGGGGGACCATTAGCACCAGGGTTAGTTCTCTGGAACCAGGCAATTGGGGGGTGGCATCCCACAATCCAGCCTCACTCTCCATGCAAATGAGCCCATAATGGGTATGCAAATGACCCTTAGCACCTTGCATGCTCAGTGGTCTCATTTGTATGAGTCCATCTGAATATCAGAAATTTAGTGTGGGTACAAGTCATTACAGCACTCTATTTAGGGAGCCATGTCTGCCCAGTGCTAAGTAACTTAGCGCTGAGCCGACATGGCCCTATATTTAGCCAGATTGGGCCAGTGCGCTATTCCAGTGAATATTGCACCTTTGGAAACCCAGGTAAGAGTAAGGTGCAGAACAACTTTTTCCGCTATGCACTATGCCTCTTTGAATATCAGGCCCTGTGTCTGCAAGGATCTTTGGTATATTAATTTACCACAAGAAAGCAAAGAGAAGTGTTAATGTACAAAATTCCATTTTAAAATGTATTACTACTATGCACAGAAATGGTATATGCTATTGTGAAAATGTTTTTAACAACAAATGGATAGCTTATGATTCACATTGAAATGATTGAAAGTGAATTAAGTTTTTGGTTGAAAATGTATTTACATATGTACTCGTCTATTGATGTACAGCATGTCATGAAACATATTTTTTAATAATAAACCAAAGAAATTTAAAATATTTACTACTGTTCATGCTGTGTGTCTTTTTTAACAGTGAATGAGAAGACAGTAACAGAAAAACTGAACAGCCCAAAAAAATGTAAAGTGAAGGTTCAGAATAATGAACTGCTTCATAAGATGGGTCATTTGAAGGGTATTTAAAGGGATATTGGGGACAGAAAATGAAGGGCAAAGATAAAAAATAGAAAACAAATGGTGGAATGGTATAAATACTGAGAAATGAGGGGACTTTGAGACTAAAACAACTGGAAATTTACCCTTCTTTTTCTGTATGGGATGCCAGCAACCTAAGAGGTGGTAACTGAAGAGTGGTAATGATGACTGCAGACTTGGGTGATGGGGCTGAGTGGCCACCTGAAACAGATGGAGGACATGCACAGGGAAAAAATTCCAGACTGAACAAAAGTCAAAATGGAAATGGATGTAAGAGAAGCATTGTTTTGATGAAAACACACTTATTATTAAAGTATATTAATATAGAAGAATGCATTTTATGGGGAAGAAGGTCTAATTTAGTTCTGATGAAAAATTTGATTGGGGCTGGAGATCATAATGCATATTTAGACCTGGTTCTCTCAAACGGAGATGAAGAGAGGATCACAGATGTAGAAGTGGGTAGCCATCTGGGAACTAGCGACCATCGAACAGTATGGTTCACAATAAACACAGCAATAGAGTCAAGCCATACAAAGACAAAGGTACTGGATTTTAGGAGGGCTGACTTTGCCAAAATGGGTGAGTGCCTAAGGAATGCACTAGCAAATGGGCAGGAAGGAGGGGTGGAAGAACAATGGGAATAATAAAACTGCCATCACAGAGGTAACAAGCCTTTGTGTAAAGCAAATAAACAAAACGAAATGAGGTAGAAACCACTATGGTTCTCAAAGGAAGTGGCAGTGAAGGTTCAAGAGAAAAGAAAGCATTCAGGAAGTACAAGGAATCACAGAAGGAACAGGACAGAGAACTGTATCAGTTAAAGCAAAAGGAAGCTGGAAAACAGTCAGAACAGCAAAGGCCCAAACTGAGGAAAAGATAGCCAACTCAGTTAAGAAGGGATAAAACCTTTTATAGGTACATCGGGAGCAAAGGAAGACCAAGGGAGGGATAGTAAGGCTTAATAAAGGGGAGGGAGGGTGGGCAGAGGGTGACTGTGAAAAGGCAGAGATACTAAACAAATATTTTTGCTCAGTATTTACAAAGGAAGAGGGGAGTGTACCTAAAACAAACAGTAGAAACACTCTGGATACAGAAGCTGATACCAGCCCATTTACAGAAGAAAGAGTTCTGAAGAGCTCTTAAAACTGAAGGTGGACAAAGCAATGGGGCCTGATGGGATTCATCCCAGAATTCTAAAAGAACTAAGGGTAGAACTAGTGACACCACTGACTACCCTCTTTAACAAATCATGGGAGGATGGGGTGGTACCTGAGGACTGGAGGAGGGCAGATGTGATTCCCCTTCACAAAAGTGGGAGCAAGGCAGAAGCAGGAAACTACAGACCTGTTAGTTTAACCTCAGTGGTAGGGAAAACGATGGAATCACTTCTGAAGGAAAGAACTGTTAGTATCTAGAGGCCAGAGGGGCACAGGACCCAAGGCAGCATGGATTCACAGCAGGAAGGTCATATCCAGACAATTCTGATAGATTTCTTTGACTGGGTGACCAAAGTAGTAGATCAGGGAGGGCTGTGGACATGGCCTACCTAGACTTTAGCAAGGCATTTGACACAGTCCCACACAAAAGATTAATATACAAGTTAGCCAGCCTGGGAGTGGGTCCCAAGATGACAGCCTGGGTAAAGAATTGGCTGGAGAATAGGACACAGAGAGTAATAGTAAATGGAGTCCACTCTGAAAAAAGGGGGGTTAGCAGTGGGGTACCACAGGGTTCAGTATTAGGACCGGTCCTCTTCAATGTCTTTATAAGCGACATTGCAGAGGGACTGGAAGGAAAAGTATGTCTCTTTGCAGATGACACAAAGATCTGCAACAGAGTTGATGCAAAAGGTGGGGTGGAAAGGATGAGAAGGGACTTGGCAAGGTTAGAGGAATGGTCAAATGTATGGCAGCTTAGATTCAATGCTAAGAAGTGCAAGGTAATGCACCTGGGAAACAAAAACCCAGGGGAAGAGTACACAATGGGGTTGAGATACTAACAACAACAAAAATGGAAGGGACCTGGGGTAGTCATATCAGATGACCTAAAGGTGGGCAAGCAATGTGAGAGGGCAGCAAGGAGGGCTGGGGGATACTTGGATGCATAGGGAGGCATCACCAGCAGAAAACAAGAAGTTATTATCCCTCTGTACAGACAGCTGGTGAGACCACATCTGGAGTACTGCGTGCAGTTCTGGAGACCCAATCTCCGCAAAGACATAGACAGGATGGAAGCAGTCCAGAGGAGGGCAACTAAAATGGTGCAGGGTCTGCAGAAGACATATGAAGTGAGACTTAGGAGCTTAATATGTATAGCCTCGAGGAAAGGAGGAGAGGGGGACATGATAGAAACTTTCAAGTACCTCAGGGAATCAACAAAGTCCAAGAGGGTAGCATCTTTCAAAAAAGAGGTGTGCAAGAACAAGGGGCACAATTTGAAGATAGAAGGGGCGGCTCAGAGGTAATTCAAGGAAGTATTTTTTCACAGAGAGGGTTGTGGATGCATGAAACAGCCTTCCAGAGGAGGTTGTGGAGTCAAAAACAGTGGTGGAATTCAAGCATGCATGGGACAGTCATAAGGCAATTCTAGGGGGTGGAGGATAGGAAGAAGTAGGCTGCTGGTTAACTAGGATCTGCAGCTTATCCATCAGGTAGGGAAATGGGCAGACTGGGTGGGCCAAGCGGTCCTTATCTGCCGTCAAATTCTATGTTTCTATGTTTCTATTTAAAAGCCTCAAATGGCAAAGTTTTTAGAGTAAGTTTAAGGTATAGTACAATATAAATATTACTAGAAAGATTTAAGAGTACACTTAAGGTACATGAACAAAATGATAATGTTTTAGGAGAAACACTGAGGTAAAAGGAAAACTGAATCACAATTGTTTGTTTATTTATTTATTTATTTATTTTTGTACAATCATATTTACAAGCTTTGAGCCAGAGGCTCGCTTACAAAGGTACCTCATCACAGAGAGGACAACAATGGCACAAGGTTACAGAATGCTGACATACAGAGTTACATAGATTTTACACAGTTTGTATGCAGACATAGTTACAAATATTTTGTACAATTACACAATAGAAACATAGAAACATAGAATTTGACGGCAGATAAGGACCGCTTGGCCCACCCAGTCTGCCCATTTCCCTACCTGATGGATAAGCTGCAGATCCTAGTTAACCAGCAGCCTACTTCTTCCTACCAGCACCCCCTAGAATTGCCTTATGACTGTCCCATGCATGCTTGAATTCCACCACTGTTTTGACTCCACAACCTCCTCTGGAAGGCTGTTCCATGCATCCACAACCCTCTCTGTAAAAATACTTCCTTAAATTACCTCTGAGCGCCCCTTCTATCTTCAAATTGTGCCCCCTTGTTCTTGCACACCTCTTTTTTTGAAAGATGCTACCCTCTTGGACTTTGTTGATTCCCTTTAGGTACTTGAAAGTTTCTATCATGTCCCCCCTCTCCCTCCTTTCCTCGAGGCTATACATATTAAGCTCCTTAAGTCTCACTTCATATGTCTTCCGTGCAGACCCTGCACCATTTGGTTGCCCTCCTCTGGACAGCTTCCATCCTGTCTATGTCTTTGCGGAGATTGGGTCTCCAGAACTGCACGCAGTACTCCAGATGTGGTCTCACCAGCTGTCTGTACAGAGGGATAATAACTTCTTGTTTTCTGCTGGTGATGCCTCTCCCTATGCATCCCAGTGTAACCCCCTGCAAATGGGGGTTCCCAAAAGACTTCCAGGAGCTTGCTTGAATGCTCCAAGCCTGAATGGTGTTTGGCGTTTAAGCCATTTATCAGTGAGTGTTTTTAGAACCTCTGGTACTGTCTCTTTAAGAGCTGTCTGCTTGCAGACATAATTAGTTGTATGGGGGACTGTGTGTTTCTTTGATTGAGTACCACTCAAGCTGCTGTCAATTCACCCCATTTTGCAGTCACTAGGAGTGCAAAGGGAACCTGTCTGAAAGATGTAACTGATTGCCAGAAATCATTTACAGTAATAATAAAATTACAGTTTGTCTAACCTGCTTTCTTTGCAGTCAGAACTGTCTGCCTAGTTCCCCATTCTGGTTTTGAACTGCTGAACTGGACCAATCAGTGTGGGGTAAACTAGCTCTAAAATGATGCCTTGGACGAATCAGAACTTGGGACTCATAATCTGAGCCAGCCACAAGAGGATTGTATGGGCAGTGACTCTGGGAGATGTAGTTTAGACTTGAGGTGCCTTTTGGACCAACAGCAGCAGTCTATGTGAGTGACAGCCAATCCAGTCAAGAACTGGGAGGAACTCAAAGGAAGTGCCGGTTTTTGTCTGTTGGGAGTTTCAGTTTGAGATCTGAAAGTGAAGGGAAAGAAACCCTGTGCTCCTTCAGTGCACAGTTTCAGTCAAAACGTGTGCAAGGCCCAGAGTTCCAGTCTACAACTGTGTAACTGCTTGTTAGGACTGAATCCGTCCTGTGAAAAGAATCAAAGGATCTCTGAAGAGTAGAAACCAGGCTCACCCTGTAGAAGACTGAAGAAATTGTTGAATTACACTCGGTCTGTCAGGAACTGAATCTGCTGTGTGTTCTCCTGGTTATTGTGCAGTAATTGCGATTGGGATACAGATGCAGCCTGCCTGGTATAGTGCTTTCTTTTTTTTACCATATAAATGTGTGAGGAGTCTCTTGGAGATCAAAAGTAGCCCTGCTGACATTGAAGGACCATATCTTCTTTGGAGGTCGTGAGTACTAATTCGGGGTCGCTCCCTGTTGAATTGCCACATTAAATCCAAATGGAATTACTGTACTGCTGACTGTTTAATTTTCCTTTTCTCTGTGTGAAAGGGCCCCTACCAGCTGCCACGGTTTGGACTAGCCACTAGGGCCTGGGTACCCAGGGACAGTAACTGGTAGGGATAGGCCTGTGCACAGAGCCATAGAGTAGATAGTAAAGTGATAAGCTAATTAACCTGATTTCCCCTGTCCTTGTTATATCCCCTAAATAAATCAGAGCTGTTTGTTTCAACAAAGTTATACTGCCTGAGGTATTTGTCTATGTTAAAGTACTGTACTGTGATTGTTGCACTGTATCTTATTTTACAGGATGTCCCGGTGCCTGAACCAGCCTTGGGGGTAAGTGTATACTGTGAAGGTAATTCTGCTATATTGTGTGGGCCACTAGTGGGAAGAAAGGGGGGTTGCAGTGTCCCAGAGGGCTGTGACCAAGTAAGTTTAACTATTGCAAACCCTGACCTCTGGGTGGAGGCACCCGCCATTGGATCCAGGCCCCTCAACCTGTTAGTGGCAAATCAGGCAGGGGTAGTAGCCCCTGGGATAGCGCCATCTAGGGGTTACACCAGTATCCCCCCAGCCCTCCTTGCTGCCCTCTCACATTGCTTGCCCACCTTTAGGTCATCTGATTGACTACCCCCAGGTCCCTTTCCATTTTTGTTGTTGTTAGTATCTCACCCCCCATTGTGTACTCTTCCCTGGGTTTTGTTTCCCAGGTGCATTACCTTGCACTTCTTAGCATTGAATCTAAGCTGCCATACATTTGACCATTCCTCTAACCTTGCCAAGTCCTTCTTATCCTTTCCACCCACCTTGTGCATCAACTCTGTTGCAGATCTTTGTGTCATCTGCAAAGAGACATACTTTTCCTTCCAGTCCTCTGCAATGTCGCTTATAAAGACATTGAAGAGACCGTCTAATACTGAACCCTTTGGTACCCCACTGCTAACCCCCCTTTTTTCAGAGTGGACTCCATTTACTATTACTCTCTGTGTCATATTCTCCAGCCAATTCTTTACCCAGGCTGTCATCTTGGGACCCACTACCAGGCTGGCTAACTTGTATATTAATCTTTTGTGTGGGACTGTGTCAGATGCCTTGCTAAAGTCTAGGTAGGCCATGTCCACAGCCCTCCCTGATCTACTACTTTGGTCACCCAGTCAAAGAAATCTATCAGATTTGTCTGGCATGACCTTCCCGCTGTGAATCCATGCTGCCTTGGGTCCTGTGCCCCTCTGGCCTCTAGATACGCAACAATTCTTTCCTTCAGAAGTGATTCCATCATTTTCCCTACCACTGAGGTTAAACTAACAGGTCTGTAGTTTCCTGCTTCTGCCTTGCTCCCACTTTTGTGAAGGGGAATCACATCTGCCCTCCTCCAGTCCTCAGGTACCCCATCCTCCCATGATTTGTTAAAGAGGGTAGTCAGTGGTGTCACTAGTTCTATCCTTAGTTCTTTTAGAATTCTGGGATGAATTCCATCAGGCCCCATTGCTTTGTCCACCTTCAGTTTTAAGAGCTCTTTCAAAGTCTTTCTTCTGTAAATGGGCTGGTATCAACTTCTGTATCCAGAGTGTTTCTACTGTTTGTTTTAGGTACCTCCCCCTCTTCCTTTGTAAATACTGAGCAAAAATATTTGTTTAGTATCTCTGCCTTTTCACAGTCACCCTCTGCTCACCGTCCCTCCCCTTTATTAAGCCTCACTATCCCTCCCTTGGTCTTCCTTAGCTCCCGGATGTACCTATAAAAGGTTTTATCCCCCTTCTTAACTGAGTTGGCTATCTTTTCCTCGGTTTGGGCCTTTGCTGTTCTGACTGCCTTTCCAGCTTCCCTTTGCTTTAACTGATACAGTTCTCTGTCCTGTTCCTTCTGTGATTCCTTGTACTTCCTGAATGCTTTCTTTTTCTCTTGAACCTTCACTGCCACTTCCTTTGAGAACCATAGTGGTTTCTTACATTGTTTTGTTTTGTTTATTTGCTTTACACAAAGGCTTGTTACCTCTGTGATGGCAGTTTTATTATTCCCATTGTTCTTCCACCCTCATTCCTGCCCATTTGCTAGTGCATTCCTTAGGCACTCAACCATTTTAGCAAAGTCAGCCCTCCTAAAATCCAGTACCTTTGTCTTTGTATGGCTTGACTCTATTGCTGTGTTTATTGTGAACCATACTGTTCGATGGTCGCTAGTTCCCAGATGGCTACCCACTTCTACATCTGTGATCCTCTCTTCATCTCCGTTTGAGAGAACCAGGTCTAAGATTGCTCCCTCTCGAGTGGGCTCCAATACTAGTTGTCTAAGGCATGCTTACATATGTTCAGTTTAGGAGGCCCCTGATAGACAGATATCTGGTAGGGGAGTGATTAGAGGAACTAGTTGGGAGGAAGGGGGGAGGGAGGTGGTTGGAGGCAGTCCAGAGGACTTTGTTGACAAAAGTGCACTTAGTAGCATGGGAGCAGCCTGTTAGTGACGATTACAGCAGTGGGTGTTGAACAGGTGGTTCAGAAGAGCAGTTTTGAAAGGGGTGATTTTGGGAGTGTAAGTGACGGTTATAGGAAGAGAGTTAAACTACGAGAGGGCCCTGTTGCAAAAGGATCTATGAGCTAGGAAGGTCCTAGTTCTTGGTACCAGTAGGGTGGCCTTGTCCAAGCTGTGGGTGGAGACTGTGGGGTAGGTATGTTGAAGGGAGGCAGATACCCCAGGAAGGTGGGCAGAGAGCCCTAACACAATTTTCTTGGCTAGTAGGCAGGTTTGGTAGTGGAGTCATTCTTTGAGGATGAGAAGATTGGCAGTAGAATAGAGACGACAGTTGAGGGTGAGCCTGGGGGAACTGGTCAGGAGTCTACAGGCCTTGTTCTGAGTGAGTAAGATCTTACTGAATGCCATATTATTCATTGGTTCCATATACTGGCAGGCCATATTCCACTAGGGATAGGACTGAGGATGTGATGGCCAGCCAGAAAGCATTGGGTGCAAGGCAGTCCTTATGGTGGTAAAGGAGGCCAATCCAGGTGTTGGTGGCTGACACAAGGGCATTAATGTGGGTGTGAAAAGTGAAGGCAGTGTCAAAGGTAATCCCTAAATATTTGTAGGTGTATACTTGCTCAAGTGGGTTTTTAGTGCTGGGAAGGATAAGAAGGGGGTCATTTCTTGCTTTGTTTGATGGTGGGAGAAGAGCATTGACTTGGTCTTTTTGAGATTAATGACAAGTCTATCCTCCTTGTTTAAGTTTTTGTAGTACATCAGAGGTACAGCACATGATTCACTGAGGTAATCTTAAAGTAAAATGAAATTTAGCCTTGTGTCTGAAGTAATTTTGGAGTCATGCAGTAATTATGCAGTGAGTACTTGAAAAGCACTGAAAAAGTACTGAAAATAAAGAAAGGTACTCTGGTTTGGTAAGGGAACACTGGGTCTCAGAGAGGGGAGACTCACCAAGTGCAGTGCTGTGGCCATTGGTCCACTGATATTCAGGACATTGATTCTCTCACTGGAACCCTTTTCATGTCACAGTGAGTTACTTGGCATTAATCTGAGCTCCAGATAGTCTTCAGCTTCTTGGCCTCCTACAAGTCCTCCCAACTTACTTAGAAGCAAATGCTGTTACTGCTGACAAACTAAGCTTCCTAGCTGAGGTGCATCACAGTCCTTCCTGCAGATTCTTTGCAATATTTGTAGACCAGTGGCACCAGTTCTTTTCACAGCTGAATTTGGCAAATCAAGCACTACATTCCTATACCTCATTTTAAGACATAGATCCTCTGCTAGGGACACATTTCACTTATCTATGCTCTGAAGCATGCTGGGTACTCTCCATGCTGGTACACAGTGGATCCATTAAGGGGTAGCCCAAGGTGCTACATCTGTTTTCTCCTGATCTATACAGTACATGT
The DNA here is from genome assembly GCA_016271365.2 of Neoceratodus forsteri. NCBI lineage: Eukaryota > Metazoa > Chordata > Ceratodontiformes > Ceratodontidae > Neoceratodus > Neoceratodus forsteri. The sequence continues at coordinate 1,371,511,636 of CM057450.1, read as the reverse complement.
GGTATCACAAACACAGAACCTTCATGGTCTTCAACTGAAATTGTCTGCTTCAGTGCTGAGCTCCAACTTCTCTGTTGTCTCTCTGTTACAGCACTGCCCTGATGCAACACTGTTCTGAGGCCTATCCATGAGGGTTCTGACACTCAGTTCTCTGGTCAACAGATTTTGCCTACTGCCCCCAGCCCCAGGAATACCCTCTCTTAAGGCTCCCTGGGAACCAGGTAATGAAATGGCAGCTGTTCTCTTTTTTAATACTTGTAAGCTTCAGTTCCACCCCCAGGGGAGCCTGTCCTAGCTTTGTTCCTTACTGATTGATCTGCTCTATGAATTTTCTACAGCTCAGAGGATTTGTTATGATCCTTCTTCCCTAGTGGAGCAGAGGGGTGTTACATAGAGCACAATCCAATTTAGATACAATCCCTAACTGGCTAGAAGAAAACATAATACAGCACCACCTTACCATTTCCAACTTCAATATACTTCAGTTTACAAATTCAGATGTTTCTATTAATATAGTCCTTTCTTTTAAGTATATTGGACTGAGAATAACAACATACCATTCAGAAATCACAGTGACTAAGCTACACAGAAACCTGGCAGGAGACTGGGTAAATTGAGGATATCCAGAATTGTTTGACAACTGATGATCACAAGCAATTAATATCAAGTGTCATATTGCTGTATTGTGATTTCTCTTATGCTATTAAATTATTGATTTTAGAATGTCTTATAAAATGTAAACACATCAAAGGCTGCTAGGTTTACCTTAAAATGCATGTTCCTAGATGTTCAAGTCTTTAACTTTTATATTCTGAGTTAAGCTGACTTTTTGCCAACCACAAGATGCTATTTGAAAGCATTATCTTCCTTTTTTAAGGGCTACATCAAAACATCTTCAACACATTTAAATAATATTATAATTTTCAATATACACCCTCAGTGATTTCTCTGGTTCAGGTTAGATGCATTGGCTTCAACCATTGAAACCATTTTGGCAGAGACCTGGGCTTGAGTCCAAACTGGTAAGGATGGTAAAGGTGCCACAAGATTTTCCTGTCAGGAACCTGTCCTGTAAGGACAGCTGTGCTGCAGAGCTCTTCACACTTACTATTTCTCAAATTTAGGTCCCTTTTCCTATATACTTACTATTCTAACATCACACCGTCATGGGTCACCATTCTAGTGAAATTCTGAGAAAAGAAAAGTAAGGGGATGCTGTCTGGATTCAAATCCACAATATGAGGCAGTAAACCTTTCCAGTATGCCATAGTGGTGGCACAGCAATTAAGCTTAGCTCTTTAGCAGTAGAGGTGAAAGGCCTGGTGGGACTGCTGGGAAAACACCACATGGCAGTTCCTGACAGGACAATTTACTGACTCTGACATAATAATTTCCTGACAGAGAACTGTGAAGGGAAAACAAGGAGCAGTGGTTCCTGACAGGACAAATTCATTTCCTGACAGGACAATGTCCTAATAGGAAAGTATTGTTCCTGACAGGAGAAATTCCTGGCAGGAAACGTTTGTGGTGCCTTCACATCATGACTCCAAACTGCACCACAGACAGGCTTCCTATACAATAGCATGCAGCCTGACATAACCTAACATGGATTCACATCCAGTCACCCCAAATTCAAATGGATGGGTGTGACTCCTCCTACTGTATCATTTTGAAGAGATCTGAACACAAACCCAAGCTTGCTCACAGCCAGTTTTCCCATTCTTAGATTTCAGCCAATATAGACATAATTGTTCTTATTTTGTGGGTATGGTATAAAAAAACTGTCTACAACACAGTAGTTCAATGTTATATTAAAAAAATTACAACTGATCTTTAGCTGTTAATAGCACTTCTCACTATATGTTATATCATGAGGGGACTGCTAATTTTTTATTTTATTTTTATTTATTTAGCTTTTGTTGACCGGGTAAGTGCACTAGACAAATCCTGCCTATTTTCAGGCACGACCCGGGGGAGGGGGATACAGATGAATGCCAACTGACCTTGAACCAGATTAAGCTGTTGGTGGTATTTTTTTTTTAGTGAATGAGGGAAATTTGGCCAGGACACCGGGGAAATTCCCCTACTCTTTTCGATAAGTGCCATGGGATCTTTAACATCCACCTGAACTACCACCAATCCAGGCAGATGGGACCTCGGTTTAACGTCTCATCTGAAAGACAGCAACTCAGAAGTGCAGCACCCCTCTCATGCTGCACTACAGTGTCAGTACTGGGATATTATTAAGTGCTATACATTTTGCTTTGCATTTCATTGTAGAATATTTCCATACAAAACTGATAAGAGCACTCCAGGAGCTTTCAGATCATATGACAACCCAGTAGGATGTAGAAATAAGATGAGATCTGATCCAGTGCCTCACAGTTGCAGCTTGGCAGTATCCCCTAATCTGATAGGATTCCTCTTCCTTGAACTGACACTTTGGGAGAATGTAGGAAAGATGAGCCATCTGGACTATGCACCAGAGATAGACTTGAGCAGTTACATGGCTTTAAATTAGAATAAGCATTATATGACAGCATGACCAGGACCGTTTTATGTTTACAAGAAACATTTGATGCAGATAGTACGCATGGAAACAGATAAGTATGGGAACTACTTTTTATTTTCTGTCCTGAAATAAGTATAGACTTGGAATAACAACAACACACACTGATCAGTAAGTACTACTTTAGTCAGAAGTAACAGTGGCTATCAGTTTGTTGCCAGCTTGATGGATGAAACAAAGATACACACACACACACACACACACACACACAGAGTCAAATCACTATGAAACTAATTTGGTGAAATGGTAACAGATGAATGTATGTGCACATTATTTACGTTTCTTTAAAGCAATCTTTACAAGATAGGGACATGGTGTACATTTAATAAACAAATAAGTTTAAGACTATATTGCAGAAAATGATTGCAAAAGATGAACCAATAAACAAGAAGCTTTAAGAAAATGCATTTAAAATCAATGTAAAGTAATTCTTTCACAGCTAGGTGCCAATAGGGGGCACTAATGTGACCCTCATAATGTTTCTGGAATTGCCTCCCAGGGCTTTTTACTGACCAAAGCCCATTTCAAAACAAGCATCAATCAATGTCAACATTATTCTCTTGCTGATATTCCCTGTGTAGTTGTTGGGCATTGATAGAGAAGCAATTGTGTATGCATTCTGAATGTGTGCTGTGACAATGGGACTTGGTGCATACTAATAATTGTAAAATTGTTTCTTATTTTAATTTCCCCAATGAAAAGATGTTGAAAATCGCATGTCATTTTATTGATCTTGATCACTGTGTTTTTAAAGCAAATTGCTAAACCAAGAAATCTGACCCCCATTTTTTTGTCGGGGGGGTCTATCTTTTCTTTTCACAATGGGGCACTATCATCTGTTAGTATTTATTTTTGGTACTGTAGGACTGGTGTTCCTATCAAGGACTGCATGGTTGCTGACTGTATCTAGGCTACGTATTTTGCCTAACTTATTAGTTTATTGATGTTTTTCAATCAAAATGTGATTTTACTCAGCCTGAGTTTTTTACCTTGTAGCTCATCCAAAATTCCAATCACCCGATGCCTCTGCACATGTTCCTGAGGACAGGGGCATGCTCGTATGAGCAAGGTGGCCATGGACTGCTGTGAACTTGTGTATGCATGAGTTACAGTATGCATATTTTAAGCATTCTGAGACAAACAAATGGCCTAAAAGTAGGCGTTGTACTGAACATGGCAATATGTTTTAAATTGATAATTGAGCACAAATACACTTAAAACTACCACTTTGACAATCAGAACTGTAAGTTGGAGAATGCGAATCAGCATCGGAATTTAGTGGAGAAAGACTCAGCAGCCCACAAACAGACCATGAGGTGATTCTTAGGTTTGAGGTAGGACATTAACAGAGATATTGTGGCATGGGTCTGGCACTCTGCCAGGCAAAGATTATCAGCTGACTCAAACCAGAATGTTAGCAGATGAAAAATCCAGTCTGTGCTCACTAACATCCTGATCCACCCATTTATGTAGAGTATAAATTGACACTGGTGCAGGGGCTCCTACCCCCACCTACAGTGGCCCAGCGTTATGCATAATAAACAAGTATGGTGACATTCTAGAGTGACAGATACATTTTCTGCCATCACATTTTTTGAGATTAAGGGCCCCCATAGCATTAAACAATTTACTTACATAGCGACATAGATTTTGCTGGTGGATAAGGACCCCTTGGCCCACCTAGTCTGCCTATGTTTCCCTGCCTGTAGTATCACCCCAGATTCTACTTAGTCTCTGCCCAATCACACCCTCTTCCTTTCCTTAAGATTCCCTTAAGCTTATTCCATGCAGTCTTGAACCTCAACACTGTTTTTGCCCCCACCACCTCCTCTGCTGGAGGACTGCTGTAGGATTGCACCACTCTTTCAGTGAAGAAGTACTTCCTCACATCTTTCCTGAATCTATCTCTCATCAGCTTCTTATCATGCACCCTTATCCTTGGGCACCTTTTTTCTTCAAAAATACTTCCCTCCTGTACCTTAATTATCCCCATGAAGTATTTAAAGGTCTCAGTCTTACTATCCTCCCTCTATTGCAGGCTTTAGATCCTTAAGTGTCTCTTCATAGGGCTTCTGATGGCAGACCATGCTCTATACTAGTTGCATTCCTCTGGACTGCCTCCACTCTATGTCCTTTTGGAGATATGATCTCCAGAATTGGACACTACCCCTCCCTCGTGCACCCCAGTATCCCATTAACCCTCCCAGCTGCCTTGTCACACTGCCTGGCCATCTTTAGGATATTTGGTATGATCACTCACAGCTCTCTTTCCTGCTTGGTGGTTGTCAGTACTACTCCTCCCATTTTGTACTCTACCTTGGGTTTCTATGCTCCAAGTGCATTACTTTGCATGTTTTGCATTGAAACCCAGCTGCCATACTCCTGAAAACTCCTTGAGTTCTCTCAGATCTCTTCTCATCCTTTTAACCCCCCCCCAGAGTGTCAACCCAATTGCAGATGTTGGTGTCATTCACAAAGAGGCAGACTTCTTCCAGTTCCTCTGCAATGTCACTTATAAAGACAATAAACATGCTGGCCCACTGGCGTAGCAGCATGGTGTCCGTCTACAACATCAACGTCCCAGGTTCAGGAACGGATCTGGGAAGTCAGAGGGCGAGATGGGGGGAGAAGGATTCGGCATCCTAGGGATGGCTCTTCTTCTCTGGGGGGGATATTGTGTATCTGGTGCACAAGTTGGACCCCTAGTGGAGGCTGGGGGTCTCGCAGTGGCCGGCACCTAGATATTAGGAGGTGTGCAGATGTTGGCATCATTGCACATCATGCCTCCTCCTTAACAGGGATAAATCAGCAGCTGCCTTTATGATGCCCTGCTCGCTCTCCCGGCCCCAATCATCAGCCCCTGGCACTCCCAACCAGATGACCTATCCCATCATCTGCTGCATCCAGCCACCTCCATGCCCCACCCTAGGGGGCAAGTCTGGGAGGCTTGGTACCCCTGCTAGCACCCATCTCCTGTCATTGTGGGGTCATGCTGGTGAGGTGGCCCTGCCCTGTAGGGTAATCCAGGGGATATCAACTGTAGGATAAGTTCCAAGGGGGTGAGGATGGGTTCCAGGGGTCGACGAGGGCTGAGGTGGAAAAAGGCGGCAGAAAAAGCATAGTAAGTAAAAAGAAAATAAAGACTTTAAACAGGACCAGTTGCAGCACTGATCCCTGACACACCCACTGGTTACCCTCGCTTCCTCAGAGTGAACTCCATGTATCACAACCCTCTGTTGCCTATCTCCTAACCTATTTCTTACCCAATTTTCCGACTTTGGACCCATGCCTAAGCTACTCAGCTTGCTTACTGGCCTTGTATGTGGAATGGTGCTGAAAGCCTTAGTGAAATCCATGAAGGCCATGTCCACTGCTTCCTCCTGATCTAATTCTTTGGTCACTAGTCAAAACAAGCATTTGTCAATGCCGAATGTTGATTGTGTTGGTGTGTTGAGCTCACTCACTGCCCCTCTGTCACTTGCTCAGTCTGTTTCTCACGGTGCTGCAGGCTGCTCTGTTGTATTGGACTCCTGCCTGTGTTGGCATTTTGTTCTGCCCACTAAGAAATTTGCAGCTGTCCCGACAGACCTGTGTTGAGGTGGCTCACTCCCCCTTTCTCACTCTCTCATTCTGCTTCTCCTGGCACTGCAGGCTGCCCTTTTGTACTGGGTTCCTACCTCTGTTGGTGGCTTTTTCTACCCACAAAGAAATCTGCAGCAGTCCCGACACAGGTCTGTTGAGCCTGCTGACTCCCCCTCTCTCACTCACTCATTCTGTTCTGCCGACGTTGCAGGCTGGCCTTTCGTACTGGGCTCCTGCCTGCATTGCTGCCTTTCCATTGAGCTCGCTCATTCCCTTTCTGTCACTCACTCATTGTGTTTCTTCCAGCGCTGCAGGCTGCCCTTTTGTACTGGGCTCCTGCTTGCATTGGCACCTTTTTCTGCCCACAAAGAAATACACAGCTGTTCTGACAGAGCTCCGTTGAGGTCGCTCACTCACCCTGTGTCACTCACTCATTCTGTTTCTCCTGGAGCTGCAGCCTGCCCTTTTGTACTGGGCTCCTGGCTCTGTTGGCTCCTTTTTCTGCCCAGAAAGAAATCTGCAGCAGTCCCGTCAATGCTCCGTTGAGCTCGTTCACTCACCTTCTCTCACTCGCTCATTCCGTTTCTGCCGGCGTTACTGGCTGCCCTTTTCTATTGTGCTCCTGCCTGCATTGCCACCATTTGCAGCAGTTACAGTACAGCTCCATTGAGCTTGTTCACTCCCCCTCTCTCACTCTCTCATTCTGGTTTTCCCACCACTGCAGGCTGCCATGTTGTACTGGGCCCCTCCGTGCATTGCTGCCTTTTTCTGCCCACAAACAAATCTGCAGCAGTCCCAACAGAGCTCTGTTGATCTCACTCACTCCCTCCCTCCTGCCTCACTCACTCATTCTGTGTCTCCAGCCATTGCAGGTGGCCTTTTTGTACTGGGCTCCTGCCTGCATTGGTGGCTTGTTCTGGCCAGAAAGAAATCTGAAGCAGTTCCAACACAGCTCCATTGAGCTTGTTCACTCCCCTTCTCTCACTCACTCATTCCATTTCTGCGCGTGCTGCAAGCTGGCCTTTTGTACTGGGCTCCTGCCTGTGTTACCACATTTTCTGCCCACAAAGAAATCTGCAGCAGTCACAATAGAGCTCCGTTGAGCTTGTTCACTACCGCTCTGTCACTCACTCGTTCTGTTTCTCTTGGCATTGCAGGCTGCGCTTGTGTACGGGGCTCCTGCCTGCATTGGCACCTTTGTCTGTCCACAGAGAAATCTGCAGCTGTACCGACAAAGCTCCGTTGAGGTCACTCAGTCTCCCTCTGTTCTGGCGCTCATTCTGTTTGTCCTGGCGCTGCAAGCGGCCCTTTTGTACAGGGCTCCTGCCTGCATTGGCGCCTTCTTCTGCCAACAAAGAAATCTACAGCAGTCCTTATAGAGCTCCATTGAGCTTACTCAGTCCCCCTGTTTCACTCACCTGTACTGTTTCTCCCACCGCTGCAGGCTGGCCTTTTCTACTGGGCCCCTGCCTGCACTTACACCTTTTTCTGCCCACAAAGAAATCCGTAGCAGTTCTGACAGCACTCCGGTGCATTCTCTCACTCCCCCCTCTTGTTCTGTTTCTCCCAGTGCTGCAGGCTGCTCTTTTGTACTGGCCTCTTGCGTTGGGGACTTTTTCAGCCCACAAACAAATCTGGAGCAGTCCCGACAGAGCTCAGTTGAGCTCGGTCACTCCCCCCTCTCACTTGTTCCATCTTAATCTGTCCCAAACACTGATGTTCCACTGCGACCGAGCTATTCTCCATCAGGAGTGCAAAAACATACTTTAGCCAGCATGTGGAAAATGACAGCTGTACTGTTCATAAGGAGGTGTGAAAGAATGCCACTGTTGAAAATGTGGCATGAAAAAATTACAAATTTGCAAAGTTACAAGGGTGCGTGGAAACAGTTGAATGCACGCTTGTAACACAGTCATGTTATGGAGTTTTGTCACCAAATTTTCAACATAGGGATTTTAGGACCTTTGCTCATGAACAGTGCCACTGTCATTTTCTTAATCTGTCCCGAACACTGATTTCTCACAGCAACCATGTTATTCTGTGCCGCAACTGTGAAACCACGTATCAGTTAGGATGTGAAAAATGACAGCTGTACTGCTCATAAGGAGGTGTGAAAAAATGGCATTGTTGAAAATGTGGCATGACAATATTACAAATCTGCAAAGTTACAAGGGTGTGTGGAAAGTGTGCAATGCACACTTGTAATACACTCATTTGATGGGTTATCATCAATAAATTTTCAATGTAGGCATTTTAGGACCTCTGCTCATGAACAGTATCAGTGTCATTTTATTAATCTGTCCCAGACAGTGATTTCCCAGAGCAACCACTCTATTCTGTGCTGGAACTGCGAAAACGCATTTTGGCCAGGATGGGAAAAATGACAGCTGCACTGTTCATAAGTAGGTGTGGGAAGATGGCAATGTTGAAAATCTGGAGTGAAAATATTATAAATTCGCAAAGTTATGAGCGTGCATACAAACTGCACAACGCATGCTCGTAACACAGTCATTGTATGGAGCATCGTTACCAAATTTTCAACATAGACATTTCAGGAACTCTACTCATGAACAGTTTCACTGCCATTTTCTTAATCTGTCCCAAACACTGATTTCCGACAGCAACCACGCTATTCTGCACCAGAAGTGTGAAAACACATTTCCCCAGGATGTGAACAATCAATCAATCACTTTATTTAGCTGTACTGTTCACAAGGAGGTGTGACAAAATGCCAATGTTGAAAATCTGGCATGAAAATATTGCAAATTCATGACGTTACGAGCGTGCGTAGCAACTGCACAGCGCATGCTCGTAAAACAGTCATTTTTTTGATTTGTTCCACCAAATTTGCAACGCAGGCTTTTTGAGAGCCCACCTCATGAACACTGGCACTGTTGTTTCATTAATCAGCCCCGAAAGGTGATTCCGCGCAGTGACCACGAAATCACCTTTCAGGACCAATTATCACCATGACAGTTCAAGAATTCATGAGGAGGGGTCCCAAAAACCCCATGTTGAAAATTTGAACAAATTCCCAAAAATGCCCGAGATATGTACTAAAGTTGGAAAAACCCTATTTATTACATTAAACAGCTTACCGGCATTTCCTCAGTTCATGGTCAGCTTTGAAGAGTGCAGACGTGTTCCCGGTCCACAGAAGATCGTCACGCTGAGCTCGGAGGTAGGCATGGGCTGGGGGGTGGGGAGGCAGGGTGCGAGTGGGTGGGTGGGTTGTGGGGGGGTGAGACACTACTAGGGACCGTTTCCTTTTTTACAGGGCTAAAAAAAATGACTTTTGTGGGACCGTTTTTCATTTACAGAGGCATGTGGCATGCTGGGGTGGGCTCCCAGCATGCCACCGGACTCTTGCTTTTGGGAGGGGACAGCTGTAGCTGACAGGGGATTGGGCACCCCCAGTTGGCAAACAACAAAAGGGGGGGATTCCTTTGTGCCTACGGGGATTGGGCACCCTTGTCGGCAAACAACAAAAGGGGGGATTCCTTTCTGCCGACAGGAATTGGGCACCCCATTGGCAAACAACAAAGGGGAGAATTCTTTCTGCTGATGGGGATTGGGCACCCCCATCGGCAAACAACAAAGGGGTGGGCTTCCTTTCTGCCGATGGGGATTGGGCACCCCACTGGCAGACAATGAAACGGGGGGGGCTACATTATGCCGATGGGGAGTGGGCTCCCCTGTTGGCAGAAAAACATGGTGGTGGGGTAGCATTGTTTGTGAACATGACGGCAAGCCAACGCCATGTTCACAAACAATATCAAGATTCCTACATCCCGCCCTGCAATGACGGGTCGCTTCCTCATTACAGTGCATGGCTTACGCTGCAGTGATGAGGTGGCCCCTGATTGCAGTGGCTAAATTGTCACAAGTTGGTGCAAACATTCCAAACTTGTGTCACCAGCAGCCTGCAATGGCATTGAGGGAAGTGGGACAAGCCTTTGCAGGCTGTGGGGGCATTGGCCACAACACTGCCGAGCGTCCACAGCCTGCTTCTCAGCAAGCTGTCCCAATATGTTTCTTGCTCTGCACGCAATCAACATAAAAATCTATCACATTCATTTGACATCACCTCCCCCCTGTGAATCCATCCTGCCTTCATTCTTTTAACCTATCGTATTCAAGATATACCACAATTATATCCTTTAGCAGTGACTCTGTTGACCTTCCCACCACTGAAGTTAGAATGACTGGCCTACAATTGCCAGCCTCTTCCCTGCTGCAACTTTTGTGAAGTGGGATTACATCTTCCTCCCTCCAGTCCTCTAGAACCACTCCTGTTTCCAATTAGCTGTTAAATAGGATGGTCAGAGGTGTATCCAGTACCTCCTTGAGCTCCTTCAATACCCTTGGATGCACCCCACCTGCTCCCATTGCATTTTTCCCCTTTCAGATTAGCAAATCCCTTTAGGACACTCTTCTCTGAAAACAGACTAGTTTCCACCTATGGCATTCCAATATTCCTGTTACTTTTTTGTGGTCCCTCCTCTTCCCCTTCCTCTGTGAAAAATGAACGACAGCATTTGCTCAGGATGTTTGCATTTTTCAGATCCCCCTCTGCACAGTCCCCCCTTCCATTTTTAACTTTAAAATCCCACCCCTGGTCTTCCTCCTTTAACTTACATACCTAAAAAAATGTCTTGTCAACCTTAATCACTGCCTGTGCTATTCTCTCATGAGTTTGCATCTTTGTGCTCCTTACTGCTCTCTCTGCTTTCCCCCTTTCCTCAATACATCTCCCTATTGTCCTCCATCTCTGTCTCCTTATACCTTCTGAATGATACCTATTTAGTCATTAACTTTTTCGCTACCTCTTTCAAGAACCAGAGGGGCCTCTTTTTCCTCTAGCTTTTGCTCACTTGCTTTACACAGAGGTGTGCTGCCTTCCCTATGGCCCTTTTTAGCTTCATTCATTGTTTCTCCACCTCACTGAGGACATCACACCCACCTGATCATTCCTGAGGCATTCACCCATCTTTTTAAAATCTGCCGTCCTGAAGTCCAGGACTCTCATCCTTGTGTGGTTCAATTCTGCAGATGTCCTTATACTGAACCACACTCTATGGTAATTGCTGTTCCCCAGGTGGCCTCCTACCTTGACATCTCCAACATTGTCCCTGTTAGTATCATGTCCAGCATTGCCCCATCACTTGTGGGTTCACTGACTAGTTGCCTGAGAAGCACCCCCCTCAGGGAGTCCAGTATGTCCCTGTCTCTAGCTGAAGCCTCAACCGGTAGGTTCTAGTCTACATCTAGCAGGCTAAAGTTCCCCACCAGTAGCACCTTCCACTTTTCTGTCATCTTGCCAATAACTTCCATATGTACTTTATCTAATGCCTCCCCCTGTGCCGGAGAACTGTAGGTCACACCAGTTCGAATAGAGGTTCCATTCCTTGTCTCTTGGGTGATGCACAGTACCTCTGATTCCCCCTGTATTCCCTGTATCTCATTCACTTTTATGACTTCCCTCACATAAAGCACCACACCCTCCTCCTTTTCTTCCTAACCTGTCCTTCCTGAACAGAGTATAGCCTGGTATGGACATGTCCCAATTATGGTTTTTGGTGTACCATGACTTAATAATGGCAACAATATCCAGGTCAACCTCTGCCATTATAACCTCTAGGTCCACAACCTTATTCTGTAGCCTTCGCACACATGGCCTTCTAGAGTTTGTTACTACTCTGCTTGTTACTCCCTTTCTTTCCTTTTTACTGTCTCTCCTTCCTCCCTCTCTTTTTAATGTTTCCATTTCTATCTCTCTTCAATTTTATCACCCTGCTTCTTTCATTAGTTTCCACCCTTGGGGATTCCATTCTCCTCATGTTCTTTCAACTTTCTACTTCAGCCTGTGGGTAGGGGCAGGTACTGCCTTCCCCATTTCTTCAGCCACCCCCCCCCAGTTAGTCTATATGTTCATCAAAGTAACATCTAAACCATCCACTGAGAACTGTGGTTCCCCTTCTGAATGGATACAAGCTTTCATCCCTGTAAATGCCCTTATCTCTCCTGGTGGATCCCAAGTCTGCAGTGTAGCCACACCCCTCCTCTCTGCAGCTGTTCCTTTAACTATAAGTTGAAGGTTTTGGTGCAGGGATCCGTCTGCTCCCCCAGTCAAAGACAGTCAGTAGCTCAGTGAAATCCACTGAGTGCACAAAGAACACTCCCTAGCATCTTAAACTCCCCCTGCACCATGCCAGCCCTGTTCCTAGCCAGATCATTAGACACCAGGTGGATAATGACATCTGGCTCTACCTCCCATCTTGCTGTCCTAGCAAGCCTCTGGATTCACTTCCCACCCCTCCAGAACATGGCCCCATATGTGCACCTAATCTCCCTCTTCCCTCCTTTCCTATTCCCAAATCTATCCCAGTCACAATTGCATCCCCCACTAGAAGTTGAGTCCTTGTCCTCTGGGGTTCTCTTCCTCCCTCCTTGGTGTCTCCACTCCAGAGAACCCCCCACATCCTACCTGGCCACTACCACTTGTGCCTCCTCCTGGAAGTTCCACCTCACCAGAGCAGCATAAAAAGTTTGTAGTGGTACTGGTTGAGGAATGTGCATCTGACCCACCACCCTCATCCTTCCAGAGCTTCCAGAGCCTGCTGTAGTTCAGCCATTCTTCCTCCCTAACATCCTCTGGGGAGTCAGTTTCAAACTTGGTGGCCCCTGGGTGGTGGAAGATGTCCCACAAATCCTAGCCAGCTTGGCCTAGGGTCTAGTGATCTTCTCCTTCATCCCAAAGAGGTGCATGCAGATGGAGCAGCAGCAGCACAGTCTCTAGAAGGTCTCTCTGAAAACTGCCACCCCACAGCTTTTGCACTTACCACTCCTAGCATTTCCAATTTCTTTACTCCCTGTGTTACCTGGAAATACCTATGTACCCTTACCCTGATACAGTGTTCCTAGCTTTCCCTTTTGTTTGTGTTGCTACTTCTGTTCCCCTGTATCTGGTGTACTTCATTTTGTACTGTTACCATAAATGGAGTGTTGGTCCTATTCCCAATTTAGGCCTACTATTTACCTTCTGCCCTTCCCAGCAGTGAATGTAACAGGAGTGAACATGTGCCTTACCTCAGTTGACCAGTAGGGTCTCCCACTTCTCCGCTTCCTTCTGCTGATGCATGCTGATGCCTAAGCTGCCAATCTTACACTTGTTCCACTCCTTTACTGTTCCGCTCACTTGCTGGACCGCAACCTAGCAGCACAAAATTGACTTTGGACTTTACTAATTTTCAACCATCCCAAACACATGTAAAATAATATTTGTATTGCCATAATTTGTTTTTCCTTATTAATGTTTCTCTTTTTTTGTCACAATAAAAAACTAAATACAAAACCGCTATTCCAAATTATTTTTTTATACTATCACATTAAACTGTAAGTGAGCTAAGCAGTTTAACAACTTAGGCCCTGATTTTAAAAGCCTTCCACAAAAGCCCTGCATGATCTACAGCCCCCACTCCCCCACATCCACACATCCACACTAGTGCCTAGCTGTCTTGATTTCTGTCTCTCCACCATCTTACTTATGCAAGTGGCCAGGAAGCAAGCAGGGATAGAGTCCATACTGAGCAGCATTCCTAAAGATCAGATACAGGGAAGCATAGACAGTATGTGGGGCAAATCCTCATGCAATTTTCTGCTTACCATACTGCAATCTGAAAAGATCATCTGGGCTAAATCTACCTCATCATGGGGTGGTCCAGATCTCCAAAGATGGACAGAGAACTAGGAGTGAGAAACACACGCTGATCTTTTTTAAAAATCTAATTCCTTTCTTTCCATGGGGAAAATGCTGTCCTCAGTGGACTGTTGTATTCCCATAACCCACTGCATTGCAAAGCATGAATCTCCTTCATGGCTTACAAGGGCATTCGGCTAGAAGTCTGGTGCTGGGCCCAGCTTTCCCTCTCTAGGTTGTCATCTATCACAACATATAGCTTTGCACCTGCAACCAGGGAAAGCTGGTGTACTCGAATATAACCTGGAAACTTTGCCACATGGAGTAGCATTGGGGAAAGACACAATTATGTTAGCAACATGCAGATCATGGTCTTGATTTTCAAAGCATCAAGAGTGACAAAAGGCAGTTGTGTCAAACGATAGTGAAGCAAATGGCGACTTGCATCAACAAATGTGCCAATTGTGATTTTACAATGCAGTCTGCACCAGTGCACTGGGGGTTTGCGTCAAAGTGCCTTATGTCAGGGATGCTCCAAAAAATGCAGTGCACAATTGCCCAAAGTGACATGTGCCCAAAAAAAGCCACAGTATCCCCCTATTTGGGATTCCAGAAGCAGGAGAACCACACAGTGCACTGAATGCAGCACACATAAATTAGAGCAAGGTGGAGCTGGTCTAACCACACTAGAGCATATAAATGGCCCCATCAGAGAGAGACAGCTGAGCCACTTGGGAGGTAGCAGTGTGCTTGCACCACCAGCCTACATAAGTGATACCGAAGAGGTCAGGACCACTAGTCCTACTGGGCATCATGATGGCAGTGGAAAGTGTTGGAGTTATGCCAGGCAGCAGGATGGCAGGATCCAGGAGAATGGTGTGCCACAGGTGCAGTGGACAGCAACAAAGAGATATGTGTCATGTGTTGTCTGCAAAAGGACATCATACCAGGAACTTACGGAGGGGCAGTTTATAGCACAGTATCGCCTGTCCAGAGCTACCATCAGTGAGCTGTGCCAAGAGTTGTGGGAGGACCTGCAGAGTACAACCAGGAGGGAGAACACAATACCCCTTGATGTTAAGGTTAGTGCAGCACTCCACATCCTCACCATTGGAAACTTCCAGACTCCCAGTGGTGACACAGCTGGCATCTCCCAGTCTGCCATATCCAAGTGCCTGAGGTGAAGCGTTGCTATGCTGATGACATATATATATATATAAAAGACAAAGAACCTCTGTGCACAAACACTGAGGCAAGGGTTACCCCAAAGGGCATTTGGCTGGGAAGCCAAGTTTCAAGAAAATACAAAATCACACATGCCCACACAATGCAAAGCATCATGGGCTGCATATGCAAATCACCACAGAATGTTATGCTGCTTCAACTTTAAGCAGAATTGTATGGTGCCGAAAGGCCTCTCACACAGTTTGCAAAGGGTGCTAACATCTGTTAGCACCCTTTGCAAACTGTGTGAGAGAGCCTTTCGGCACCATACAATTCTGCTTAAGTTAGCACTGTATAACATTCTGTGGTGATTCATATGCATGCCATGATGCTTTGCATTGTGTGGCATGTGTATTTATATATATATATATATATATATATATATATATATATATATATATATATATATATATATACTTTCCATGGGAAGCTCTGCAGCAACAGTCTGTGACACAGGCCTTCTACACATACAGTCAGGGTTCTCCCATGTAATAGGTGCCATTGATTGCACATGTGTGGCCATCCGAGCACCACCAGCAGAGGGGGAGGCATATGTCAACTGCAAGGGCTTTATCTCCATGAACATCCAGGTCATGTGTGACAGCCAGTGTTGCATATTGGACGTGCTCGCCCAGTACCCTGGATCCTACCATGATGCTTATATCTTTCCCAGTGGTGTGCTGCATGAGGCCTTTGAACAAAGAGACACTGAAGGAGGATGGCTAAAAGGTAGGTGGCTCTTGGACACTAGGATGCAATAGGGGACCTGGCGCGCAAAAGCAAGAGGGAAGCAACCATGCAGGATGTGCAAAAATGGGTGCACAGGGGTGAACATGAGAGTCATGTGGTGTCCATGTGATGCAGTCTGACAGAGTGGCTGGAATTACATGCTAACAGTACCTGCTGTGAAGGTCAGTATTGTGTTGGGGCCAGTTGATGTGGAAGGCATACAGCTAGAAGGGTGAGAAGCATGGATCGAGGGTGGGCATTGTGCCAACAGCACTAGCTGTTGAGGTCTGTATGGGTGTCAGTGTGTTGGGCATATGCACAACAGGGGCACTTTGAAGGACAACACAAACACTGTAGGGAACACTAACATTTATCCTCCCTGCAAGTGACAGTGGATATCCCAACTGCCCTGGCTAATGACCCCAGTGTGACATCCCCAGAGTGCGGCAGAGGAGCATACAATAAGGTGCATGCATTCACAAGGTCTGTCATAGAGAGGACTTTCAGCCTTCTGAAGATGCACTTCAGATGTCTCAACTGGTCTGTAGGGTCTATGCAATACAACCCCAAGATGGCCTGAAAGATCTTTGTGGCCTGCTGCATCCTGCATAATATTGCCCTGACATAGCATGTGTCACTGCCAGATGTGGATGCCATTGAGGTGGATGAGAATGGATAGGAAAACATCATGGAGGCAGGCAATGGTCAACTACAGACATGAGCAGGAGACGGGACAGCTGGACACCGTGTGACGGTGGACCTCATATGGAATTATTTCACCTGATGGACACTGTCATCCTAAGGGTGGCACTGGCAGCAGTACCCAACATCAATGAGGTGTCACAATATCAGGGCCATGGTGATGTCAATGGATGTATGCTATGTGACAGCAACAGCCATAACTATTTGGCTGGTGCATCCCACCAGACTTGGCAGCACTGTGTCATATCCAGTGTCCATTGATGGTTAGTGTCACCTGGTGGACACATCGACTAGCAGGAAATTGCGAAAAGGTATGCAGCGCCAACACAGTAGATGAGGTGAATGGGGGTGGATGGGATAGCATCACACGCATAGGCGATCGTGTAGGCAGGGTTATGGTGACACAAATGTCAGCAGGTAACTGGAGTGTACTGGGAAGGGTACTGCAGGGATACAAAGCCTGCATCAATGTTAGGTAGTGTGTGTGTGTTGTCTCAGTGCATGAGAGATGCAATGGTGTCCCATTGAACAGGGCCAGGCCAATATCCAGAGCCACATGCATACCCCCCTCTGACATATGTGTGATGTACCCTCAGTGATGGCCCATGTGTTAATGTGGACTACATGGTCCCTGATGTACATGTGCTCATCTAACAGTGCAGCAACCAGGGCAGCACACTCATAGTGGCCTAAGGCATGCATGACAACAGCATGGCACAAACGGAAGGTGTGTGTTGTGGCAGGGAGTCATGGCATCCATCTTGTGGCTATGACCTGGGTGTGTAGGCCCAAGGCAAATACTGCAGTACACAGGAGGGATACATGATAGGTCAGTGCAAGGGACACATGCCCAGGTGTACAGGGAAGTAGGGCAGAAGGGACACCGGGGGGGTGCAGTGGCCCATGATCCTGATCTGTGTTTTGGCATAGACAACACATGTGTGCCACTGTGCCACTGGCACTCTGTCATGTAACCAGCATCATGGCCTGACCATGGACAGAGGCTGAATGGCTCAGGTATGAAGGGGAGGGAATTGGACATGTGCTGACATATCATGGTACAAGGTCAGGGGAGTGGTACCCTATAGAAACATAGGAACATAGAACATATCGGCAGAAGGGGGCCTTCCGGTCCATCTAGTCTGCCCGTTCTTCGCATTTTAAGCTCCCCCCAATTTATTTTATACTAATATGTACTAGGATTCCTTCATGTCTGTCCCAAGCTCTCTTGAACTCATTTATTGTTTTTGACTCCACCACCTCTTTTAGGAGCCGGTTCCATGGGTCCACAACTCTCTCAGTGAAGAAAAACATCCTTGTGTTTCCTCTGAGTTTGCCACCGATCAGTCCTTATTAGTTTGTCTGTGTATCTGAAAGAGATTGGTTGTTTCCACCCTATTTATGCCTCTGAGACATTTAAAGGCCTTAATCATGTCCCCCCTGTCCCTTCTCTGCTCCAGAGTGCAAATATTCAGCTCTTTCAGTCTCTCCTCGTAAGGCTTCAGGTCATTCCGCTCACCATCCTAGTCGCTCTTTTCTGGACTGCCTCCATTCTGTCTATGTCCTTCCTGAGGTGGGGTCTCCAGAACTGTACACAGTACTCCAGGTGGGGCTTCACCAAGGACTTGTAAAGTTGCATAATCATCTCCCTATTCCTACTGGTTATGTCCCTCCCGATGCATCCAAGCATGCTACTTACTTTCAGAGTTACCTTTTCTCATTGTTTGATTGCCTTTAGGTCATCAGTTATGATAACTCGCAGGTCACATTCCTGGTTGGAGGCGATTAGTTTTTCTCCTATGTGTGACTTGCAACCCTCACCCAACAACGGCACAGTGTCCACATACAGCAGTTATGGTTTTGTGGACACACAGGGCCAGCCGGTGCCACCAGGTGTGGCTGGTGGCTATACTGCTTCACCACAAACACTTGACCGTCAATGACCAGCAGGCCTGTATCATGGTTGGCAGGTGGCAGGTGCTAGGAAATGAGCTGCAAATATACACTGCTATTGTAGCACTGAGGCACATATGGGGAAGTGGTGAATTATGCACAGTTTGTGAATTGCAGCAGATTTTTGTTAAACATCTCAGCATGTATATTACGTATGCAGTATCTGCATGTTAATATCTCACACCTGTATTTTGTTGTGGCATGCTGCAGGACCTGCATTGAAAACAGATGCAATGTGCATTTGCGCCACAAGAATAACACAGTTGCATCTTGTGTGCTCACGCAGTGAGCAAACACAGAAGTACGATTACATGCATGTTGCGGCCAAAACAGGGACAGCCCAGCCTGCACTATTGGGCCTGAACACTGCAGTGATAGCAGACACCAGTGTTCACCACAGTCAGTGTTAAACAAAATGGCAGCACTCAGTGGGAACGCACCTAATTTCACACCTGAGGAAAATGCCTTGCTAATAAGCCTGGTGCAGCAGTGGGGGAGGATACTGTTGCCAGCTGGGTGCCAAAGACACACACTCAGTGAATAAGACAGGGTGTTGCACCTCAATGGGGCCTACCTGCAGAAAATCTCAGGTGTCAAGAGAACACCACACAAGCTGAAACACTGCTGGCATAACATGTCTATGAGGGACCCTTCCATTCTGCAGTGGCTGAGGGACATGGTGCAATCAGTGGATGTGGCCATAAGGACAGGTCAGTATACAGCAGAAGATAGGTGGCATCAGTCACAAATACAACAGCCATCATTACACTGACATATAGCTTTATAGTGTGGTGCACATTAAAAATGTGTGATATGTTATTGTGCCTTCACTGGATGGCACAGCAGATGCACATCCATGGCAGCTGGTGATGGCAGCAGTGATGTAGTGGACATGGCAGACCAGCTGGCTTCAACAGGGCACAGTGGTCAATGTAAGTGACATATGTACTGTGGACCACACTGGCAGTAACACTAGTTGTCATGTACCTTCTACACCATGTCATGTAGTCAGTATGTGCCTGGGGGTGGCAGGACACCCCCTGTGTAGAGGCATACCCAGCAGGATTGCCCACACATGTGTGTAGGGATTTGTGCCACAAACGTAATGCATGGACACAGCCTCATGTATCACATGAGACAGCACAGTAGCCATACCAGCATGTCGGTTCCCACATGGACATGTTATGTGTATGGCAGGGGTGGGTTATTGCCCCCAGGAATGGTAGTTTCATACCATGGCATGGATGCCACAGACCGCTGGGACAGGGAACACTAAGTTTCTGCCCTGTGCAGGTGACTATGTGTGACAGGCCCAACCCCACAAACCCACACGTCCATGCCACGAGTATGCTCATCCCTGGTGGATGGGTAGTTAAGTGCATGTTAATTGGGAGAATGTGTGCCCAGCAACATCATGGGGCTAGCACAGTAAGGACCACACGGCACGTGTATGTGTGTGTCACTATGCGGCAACAAACCACCTTGAATGTGATGTGCATGATTATGTGCTGGCGCTGACTTGTGTATCTGTTGTGGGATATCGCACAGTGCAGCCACACCCCATGGCAATGTGTGTCATACATCTACGTACAGGCATATGGGTGTCAGTGATGTGCACTGAACTAGCATACACTGGTATTGAGTGACCATGTCCTGTACTTGTTGTGCTTGTGAGTGTGGTCTTGGACCTGTGTCAAGGGCCCACTGTAGCTAACCACTGGATGAGTGCAGTGCACACTGCAGACCCCAACCCTAATGGAAGCCTGCATATTATGAGAATATGGTAAAGTGGTGCCCCATTCATGTGCCATGAAGGGGATGATGTGGGGTGCCATGTGGCACCCATGTGTGAAGCGTCCAAGGGTATGGTATGGCATATATGGGCTAACCAACACACAGATATCCTGACTGGTTCACAAGGGTGCACAACAACGTGTGCACACAATGAATGGGTAGGGCTCCACATATTGCCATGCACTGCAACAGCACAATCCTGTCAATGCATATGTCCAACACCACACACAGTATGCATGCCATAACTGTGGCATGCCGGTCAGTGCTGGGTGTGCTGGTTGTGAAGCCATACCCCTCATGTTCATACGAGGCATGCTATGCACATATGACATGCACACAGGTCAAGGCCCATGGTATTCTTGCAAATTGCTGTTGTGCCTGTGTGGTCCATAGCCATGGTGTTGCTTTTAAGGGTGTAGTGTCCACCAGATGGGGACCAGTACATGGGTGGTCCAGTGGCGAGTAGGAGGTCACAGGTGGTTCACATGTATGAATGATAGGGTCCAATGTCTTAGAAGTGCATGGTCAATATGGGGGGGAGAGTTGAGGTGTGACAATGGTGGAACATCATATGCCGCACAGTCACCTGGCCCCAGTCAAATAACAGAGTGTGCCTGATGGGCATTAAGTATGCCTGACATCTGTGCAGCACAGTAAACATTGACACTCCATACCACCTACTATGGTTTATTCTATGTACCTGCAGTTGAACTGTGCTGCATTGTGTGTGCACCTCATCAGGCCTAATGTGGCTTGGGCAAGTGTTCATCACAGGTTTGGCATTGCATGTGTTCAGTGGTAGGATGACACCACTATCCGTAGTGTCACAGCTGAGATATACAATGGCATACATTACACACAGGACAATGGGTAAGGCATATGGGGGGGGGTCACACACTATGGTTACCTTGCATGCACATCCTCATACCTGCATACACCTCCCCCAAACACCACTACCAACGACCCTGGCCTGTACCATGGGCCATTGTCCAGGCTGGCACTGCAGGGATCTGAATTGGCTACCTTGTCATGCTGTTCACACATGGCAAACCTGGAGTCATGGGCATCATAGGCACCATGCTGGATTGTAACCCTACATACACAATGTAGTGATGTTGTGCTACATTGTACACTGTCAACTCCAACACAGCAGCTGTTGGGAGCAACACCCCAGATGAGTATGGTGGGTCATTTGAACACAATGGAAGCATGTCACATAGTGGACCCTGCTGACACCCTAAGGGACAGTGATGTTATTGGCCACACCCCCCACTGTGTGTTGCCATTGTCACGTGAATGGCAGCATACCATGGAACATATGTCCTGTCTATCCCACATGGTGCTGGGTGGGCTATTAAGAGAGGCAGGCCCCTGAAAGGTGTAGAAATCACTCAGCCATATATGCATCCTGGAATGTGCCAGCCTGTCACCAACCCCATCAGTATTCACAGAGGAGGGGGAGGGTAAGGGACCACAGCTGGGCAGCAGATGCAAAGGTTGGGAGAGAGGTGCACACCAGTCCATTCACAGTGGAAAGAGTCCTGGAAGAGCTCACAAAATTGAAGGTGGATAAAGCTATGGGACCTGATTGCATACACCCAAGGATATTAAGGGAGCTGCAAAGGGAACTAGCAGCACCTCTGGCAGCCATGTTTACTGAGTTACTCAGCACAAGAGTGGTTCCAGAGAACTGGAAGAGGGCACATGTAGTCCCTGTGCACAAAAGCGGCAAGAGGGAGGAGTCAGGAAACTGCAGGCCAGTCAGCCTCACCTCAGTGGTGGGGAAGATCATGGAGGCACTGCTGAAAGAAAGGATAGTGGCACATCTGGAATCTAATGGGGATGAGGATCTGAGGCACACAGATTCACAGTAGGTAGGTCATGTCAAACAAATCTTACATCGCCTACCCAATTTTAGCAAGGCCTTCGACACCGTCTCACATAGAAGGCTGGTTAACAAGATGGGTAGTTTGGGCATGGGGCACAAGGTGATAAACTAGGTTAGAAGCTGACTGATGGACAGGAGGCAGAGGGTGTTGGTAAATAAGATCCAATCTGGGGAGGGGGGGTGACCAGTAGGGTACCTCAGGGATCAGTCCTTGGGCCAGTCTTGTTCAATGCCTTCATTACTGACACTGCAGAAGGGCTGGAAGGAAAGGTCTGCCTCTTTGCAGATGACACCAAGATCTGCAGCAGGGTAGATACTCCAGAAGGGGTGGAGAAAATGAGGAGGGATCTGAGGAAGCTTGAAAATGGTCTGAGGTGTGGCAACTGAGGTTCAATGCAAAGAAGTGCAAAATAATGCACCTGGGGAGAAGGAACGCTGCGGAGAGCTACAGGATGAGGGGGGAGGTGCTGACAATCACCAAGGAAGAAAGGGAGCTGGGGGTTATCATTTCTGATGGCCCGAAGGTGTTGAGTCAGACACAGCACAAAGACTACAGGGAGGGCCAGTGGCATGCTGGGATGCATAGGCAGAGGTATCACTAGCAGGAGGGAGGCGGTGATGCCATTGTATAAATCATTAGTGAGGCCTCACAAAGAGTACTGTGTACAATTCTGGAGGCCACACCTGTGCAAGAACTTTGACAGGGTAGAGGAGGTCCAGAGAAGGGCAACCAAGATGGTACTGGGCTTGTACCACAAAACATATGAGGAGAGATTAAAGGACCTCAACATGTACTCAATGGAGGAAAGGAGGGAGCAGGGAGACATGACAGAAAATTTCAAGTATCTCAAGGGCATAAACAATCTGCAGAGAGGGAGACATCTTCCAATGCAGAAGTAGAACAAAAACAAGGGGGCATGATATGAAATTGAAGGGGGGGCAGATTAAGAGGAAATGTGAGAAATATTTTCTTCATGGAGAGGGTGGTGGACATATAGAATGGTCTGCCACAGGATGTGGTGGGAGTGACCACAGTGGGAGGTTTTAAACATGCCTGGGATAGCACAAGGGAACCTTGAGGTGGAAGGGGGAGAAGAAAAGCTACTGACTAGATAGGGTCAGAGGCCGCATAAAAGTATAGGGCTTATGGGCAGACTGGATGGGCCTAATGATTTGTGTTATGTTACTATGTTTGTTGAATAGATACCATTATCCTATGTGTTTATTACTGTTACTATAAACATATGTGTGTGTTAGAGCTACTGTTATTGTTTGTCTGTATTATCGCTAATGCTCTCCTTTGTGTTAAGGTTAGTTGTGTTTAATAGATCCTGTTCTACCTGTTGATATTTATATTACCCTGTTTATACCACTACCTTCCCCATCCCACTCCATTTTAAATAAAACTATTTTGTTATATTCTAATAGTGGTGTATGTGTGCTTCCTTCTTTCAGGGGTTCCTCTTTGTAGGTTCACTGTGGAGATCAATGTACCATTATGTGCATGTTACCATGCACATTGTAACCCCACCTCAGGTGTTGTCAACATGGTCATCAGAAGAGTGTCATTACAATGTTCCCAAAGGGCGTTCCTAAGGTACGCGTGGCTGTGTGTGGCCCGACTCACCATGTGGCATGCCCTGTTGATGGATGACTGGTGTCTGACAGCATTGTGTGCTGCAGGACACCATGGTATGTGCATGGTACCCAACACATATTCATACATCATGTGCACATGGTCCCCCCATGGCACTAGGTATGACACTCTCATGAGACCTCACACACAGCTGATGTATCGGACGGCCACTTGACATTTTGATGGCTGTGCCACTCCTATTGTTCTACGGCCCTGCCACACCAACTGCTACCAGACAGCTAGGCATGCCATCCAGCATATCTGTCCCTGGTAACAAGGGATGTCTGTGACACCACTGTGGCACCTGCCAACCTACTATGTATATTGTTTTGCACTGTGATATTGGCACCCCCCGGAGACATACAGTACACCATGCATAGCCATACATACATAGCGGCACCATTGGCAGGACAATATGCATTCACAATGGTGGTCCTGCCCACAGGCATGACTCAGGACCAAAGTCAGGGCTGTTTGTGCAATGCGCTGTGGTCTGCATATGTGCAGCTGGACCCTTCCATGCTCCAGCATACCCTTCATTGTACATCCATGTGCCCTAGCCTCTGTCAGACACAGGATGAGTGACACACATATCCTGATATAGATGTATTTATTACACAGCATGCCATAGGGCACACAGTGCTATATATCAGTATTACAGCACAGTGCAAGGTACGTATTACATATTTATGGTGCTTCCAATGCATGAACACCCCTATTCACCTGACACATCAGATGGACAGTATGTCCCTCACCTAACTGTGTTAGTCTTCCAAATATGTCCCTCATGTATCCACCACATTGGTGCAGCTTTAGTAACATAAATGCTGCAGTCCATCCAGGTGACATGACCTGGCATAGTATGCCATCCCGACCAATCCAGGCTGTCCATGTTGAGTCCCTTTTCTGTGTTGAGTGTTGGCTATCCTACAGGACCCTGCCACAGTGTTTTGTATCTGCATGGCCATGCCTAGGCACCTGGTTGCGCTCCGTCCATCACTGCAAGTGGCAATGTCAGTTTCAACAGTTGCTTACTCCTGCATGACCATGGGCCTGAACTTCTGGCCCCTTTTTCTAGGTGGGAAAATTGTGGGTGTGTCTTCATTGTCCTCCCCAGTGGTCTTGCTGACCACTGCCTCTGCATCATGCATGATCTTCTGCACACCGTCACCTTGCTGGCCACCTGGTGTGCAGGGGTCTAGGGCAGCATGTGGCCTTCCACCACATCAGTGGTGGTGGTAACAGTACTGTTCACTGTAGATATGGACCCAGGCAAGGTGTCCACTGTGATGGGAACATTGGTGGCCATATGTGACTGCTGCTGACAAGGCCTGTGCAGCTCATCACTGGGGGTTAGCTCGGTATAGGTGTTGTGGCAGACTGAGGGGTTGGGGCATGTGGGTGTTGCAGAGTGGTTGCAACACAATGCATGTGCTCTGCAGGGCCACTGGCTGTGGCATCCCAGGGTGACACAACTGCCCAGTATGGCCTTGTCTGAAATACTGTTGCTAAGTCCTGCAACGCATCTGTCGTTGCTTTAGTCTGCCACTGCTGCAGTGTAGCTGTCTGCTCCATTACAGCAGTGAGGCACTCTGCTGCCTCCATCTGCCCCTGTGCACAAACACATAGGCCATGCAGGGCCACCACAGTATCTGTCAGCACTGCAGTGGTGTCACGAAATCCACTCTGTATAGCACAGGTTAGGCCACTCAGCTGGTCATCCAGGCAATACCTTATTGTCATCAGCTCCTGTGTCTGCTCCACGTGCCTGTCCACCACTGTTAGGCAGTAGATTTCAAATTCTGTTGGTGGGAACGTCAGCCAGGCTAGATGACAAGCACCCTCGTCCAATGTTGCCCCCAGGTCATCCACATATTGTGGGCTTAACTCCTGGACAATATTGTCCTGTATGCTATGGGTGTGATCACCGTCTCCAGCATCCACAGCACCATCATCAACCTCCTCTGCTGCTGTCGTCAGGCCAAACAGCTCGCCATAGTGGCCGATTCCCCGGGTCTTCTCCAGCTCCACCTCATCCTGATCTACCTGCATGCCCATATTACTTGGTGTGCTGCTGCTGTCATTGTTACTTGGGACATCAGGTGCAGTGTCCAGCATGGTGTATGTCCCATCTGTGTCTGCTGTTACAGTTTCCCCCTGCTCTGTTGTAGCATCTGTAGGAAGAGAACACATTATTAGTTGATGACCCTAATCCCACGTCCACATTTCACTGTAGGTTATTTGTTACAGGTTTATCTGCTCTGCTGCTGTCCCCACCCTGCAGATTACCACCACCGAGAGACACCGATGAGTGTGACAGCTGCATCATTGTGTGATCTCTCCTTGTCAAGTCTGAATGTTCATTGCTGATATACACCCTACATATCTTTATTAGCCTTGACCCTCCACCCCACACAATTTGGCACGTGACATGCACGTGTCTGTCCATCCTCGGTGTCAGCAGTGTTACTGATTCAGCATGCTAGGGTCATAATATGGCAGCCTATGCGGTCTTGCCTTGGTCATGCTGTGGTGGATGCCACTTCTGTCCCACCTGCATGCCTGAACAACATGGTCACAGTCCAGTCACATGCTCACCCATGTGTTGTGCCACTGCAGTTGTGCGGTGCAAGACTTGTGTGCTATGTACACTGTGAGGCCAACCAGCTTGTTGTCAGGGTACACAGTTACATGGTGCAACACTGCAACACAACACCCTCATGTTGTGTCAGCTAAGCAGCTTGCTGCATGACTGCTGTATGGCTACCATTGGAAGGCACCACAGACATCCTGGTTATTGGATGGCATTTCCACAGTGCACAAACCCCCTCCATTGGGCATGCCATAAGGCTATGCCCCTGCATGTAGTAATGCACCATGGCCTGTGCTGCACTCAGCTGCTTGCCTCTGTGGCCCCCCAACATCCGTGGCACACATCAACCACCATGACGCCAGCATCACCACTCTGTGGCTGTCCATGCTGTTGAACACCTTTATTGGTAGACTTACATGTGTAGTCTGATATTAACTACACTATCCGTATATTCTTGGGTGTATTTTTGTGGTTGCCTGCTGTAGCTGTATTGGCCACCAGATGGGTATCCTTTGATATTCTGCTGCATGTCTGGACACATCTGGCCATTGGATGGCTGCTACTGTATTTACTGACTAGCCCTTAGCCCCTGCACATTCCCCACACATCCATTTGGTGTGCAGGGCCCTCACTGCACTGTCAATGGGTATTCCTGTATCCATATGCAGCCTTATGCCTGCACCATGGCTCCGCATGACAGTGGGCTCCACACCATTGGCCTATGCTCCACAGAATGCTGCAGGGTCATGTGCCATACAGTCATGGACACTACACATTGACAGCCAGATTACAAGCCTTACCGCACATGGACATACATGTATCAAGGCAGTGCATCCCTTGCTCCCACTACATATAATGTGCAGCAGTTCAACTGGCGCATGAGCCCCTTTGCCACATGCTTGGGTAGGACTACAGTTGCACAGACACAGGGCAACTTGTACACCACAGGCTATAGTATACTCCTTGTGCGTGGTCACTGTGACACATGCCCCCCCCCAGACACTCACCTGACATGCCTCATGGCTCACTAGCAGCTGTGGACTGTTACCTCTCTGTTCCACACAGACATACCAGTGTGACCACATGCTGGCCCTCTCACTACTGTTGTCTGTGGTGCCCCTACCCCCCTGCCTTCTGCCATTGTGACCTCAAACATACCTGTACCACCCTGCAGATGGAAAGTATCCAGGTTGGTGTCCCTCTCCATTGTGTGGCTGCTGAGGTATTTAGCTACACGTTCTTACTGGCTAGTTAGGGATCTCTCCTGGCTGCCACCACCACCAATGGCCACGCACTCCTCCTGTTGTGTGCAAGCTTCTCCTTGCACCTATGCTGTATAGCATGATAACACTTCTGCAGCTTCAGCACTGTGTGCTTTACCAAGGCCACAGCATTTACCTGGATGGCCACCTTATCCCAGGTGGTTTTCCTGCAGTCCTGCAGGTCCTTGTCACCACCCCTAGACAACAGAAGGTCGACCTGGGCATCTGCCTTCTCAAAGAGGATGTTGGTTTCCTCTGCTGTAAAGTTCTTCTTCCTCCTCTGTCTGCCCCCAGCATCATGAACTGTTGCTTGCCCACTCGCTGTGGCTATCTCTTGCAAAATTCTCTAAAGTTGTTGTTGGCATCATATCTGATGGATGCATACATTTTTATGGTGCTAGCTGTGACATGTGTAGTTTGCAGCTGGATCGGCACAAGTCACAATTCTACTGGAATGGGGCACTTCATGGCTGGTGCAGATTTTTTGATGCAGTTTGCACTATTGTGTAAATTGCATTCATCTACAGGACCTTTGAAAATAACACCCTAGATGTATGCCAGACCTCTCTGTGGTTCAAGCACTTAGTTCATTTGTTGTTGTTCCTATTACAGGTAAGGGCTGTACAGGTACATGTTGCTGATGCTAAAGGTTTAGTTACGATTCACACATATAGTGGAGCTATCTACGATGCAACACAATAACTTGCAGTAAGTGACACATTGTAAAATACTGCATGGCAAAAAGGCTTGATTGTAGTTCAATCAATCAATCAATGAATCATCATTTATTTATAGAATAGCGCTATTCCAAAACCATTGTGCTAGAACACAAACAATAAAAAAGCTCATGTAAAAACAACTGCAGCAGCTCAGATAAAATCAGAAAATGCCAAAATAGATAAGTAAGTTTTTAAAGCAGATTTAAAACTCTCCACCATCACCGAGGTAGAGAATTCTACAGGGATGGGGCAACAAATTACAATGCACAGACCCCAGATGACTTTAAACGAACCCTGGGAATCTCTAGCAATCCCTCATCAGTGGAGTGAAGTGGCTGGAAGGGGCAGTAGGGATGAAGAAGATCCTGCAGATAACTCGTCCCTGTCTGTGTAGGGCCTTATAGGTCAGTAAACTGACCTTAAAGTTGATCTGCCACTGAATAGGCAGCCAGTGCAGATTGCGCAGGACTGGCGTGACATGACAGCAAAGAGGTAGCCCAATCAACAGCCTAGCATCTGCATTCTGCACCAGCTGCAAGTGACTGATATCAACCCCCGGAAGCCCTAGGTACAGGGCATTACAGTAATAAAGGCGTGAGATTACAAAGGCATGAACCAAAACTGGTAGGTCATCCGGCAGAACTAGGTGCTTGATCCGGGCTACATTCCTTAGATGGTAAAATGCAGTCTTGACAACGGATGACACCTGATGTTTAAGCATCAATCCATCATCAAGAATCACATCCAGATCTCTCACCCATTCAGAGGTCATCAGCTGGCGACCACCGAGCCAAAGTCCTGAAGCTCACCCCTCTGGCGGCTCCTCTACCTGATGACCCAGGTCCACCACCAAAACCTCAGTCTTGTCCGGATTCAGCCTCAGCCAGCTGGCACTCATCCAATCCTCAGTCTCAGAAAGGCAGTTGTTAAAACTCGAGATACCTCCCCTCTGATCTGGCACACAAGACAGGGAGAGCTGAGTATTATCTGTATAGTAGTGAAAACTCAGCCCATACTACCTTACAATGTCTCCCAATGGCAGCATATGCACTGTGAACAACATGGGGGACAACACTGAGCCCTGCAGGACCCCACATGGCAGGGAGACCTTGTTAGAGGAGTAAACCCCACAGACAACTCTCTGAAACCTGCCAGTGAGGAAAGAATGGGACCATCTGAGGCCTGTACCAGACAGTTCACAGGCTAACCACAGACACTTGACTAACACTCCTTGGTCCAAAGCATCAAATGCCACTGACAGATCAAGAAGAAGCAAGATGGAACGGCTCCTCCGATCTCTTGCTGTTATGAGATCACTGAGGACCCAAACAAGGGCCGTCTCGGTACTATGCCATTTCCAAAAAATGGACTGGAGAGGATCATAGATGTCATGGATGGTCAAATGATCCTCCAACTGCAGCGCAACCACCTTCTCAATAACCTTACCCACAAAGCGAAGGTTACAGATATGTCTGTAGTTAGCAAGACAGTCTGGGTCGAGACATGGTTTCTTCAGAAGGGGTATCACTACCACCTCCTTCAGGGTGTCCAGAAACAACTCGAATCTAATTAACACCAGACTATCTCAGCAAGGAGTGGGCTGATGGTCTTAATGCACCCCACAAGGAGGTGCATTGGGCCTGGGTCCAAACCACAGCAGGTCAGCCGGAGAGACTGGATAATCTTCACGGCATTCCCAATTGCCAGCCAGCCGAAGTCTGACCAAGACAGACTGAGGAGCTGCCACCTCCCATTGATTACTGTCAGCCCCGTTGGAGTGCTCTGTGTGAATCTCAGACCTAATGTTGGCAACCCTATTGGCAAAAAAGCGAGCAAACTCGTCGCATTTCTTTTGTGACGATGCTCTCCAAGACTGCAGACAGGCTGGATTGCACAATCTGTCTACAATTCAGAAGAGCTGAGCCGGTTGATTTTGTGCCACAGCAATTTCTCTGGATAGGAACTGTGCCTTCTTATGGGAAATAGCCAATTGATAGTCCTTATATTGGGCTAACAATCTAAGTCTGTTGTCATCCAGGCCTGATTTTCACCAGAGATGCTTCGGCCTCCATCCCACTTTCCTCAGCTCCCTCAAGGTCCCATCAAACCAAGGGAACTGAGGGTGCTGGATAAGGGGGTGAACATGGACAGAAGTGAGACAAGCCAGTGCCCCAGTCACAGTGTCATTATAACCCCGGACTAGGGTTTCTGGGTCACCACTTTTCCTCAGCAGCCCCAATAGGTCCAGTACTACCAACAGGCTATCAGGGGATAAACCACTTAAAGTGTGGTACTGGACCATCTCCATAGGGGTAGGCCTCTATGGGGTGGCCTGTAAATTGAACCTTATGGTGTGAAGGTCCAACCAACTGACTGGCTCCACCACCAAATCAGAGGTCTCCATATCCAAAAGGAAGACTAGGTCCAAGGAATGACAGTGACTATGAGTTGCAGAGGTAATCACCTGTGAGAAGCCCAGTGAATTCATCAACTGGAGGAAGTCTTGACCAAACTGTGAGAGTTCATCATCGACCCAGGCATTGAAGTCCTCCCCCAGCACCATCCACCTGGGGGACTCCAACACCATGTCGATGATGAAGTCCGTGACTTCATGCTGGAATTGCTTCTCACCCCCGGATGTATGGTAGATAAGAAGAATCCTGCACCCCACAGCTGCACCCATGATACATTCAAATGACCAAGTCTCCCCCACTGGCACCTCCACAAGGCTCAATTCTAATTTAAAACCAATGGCCAATCCCCCGCCCCTACGATCCAACCTCAGGTGGTATATCAGAATTGTTGACTCCAAAACTGGGCCAGAATTTTCATCCA
Organism: Neoceratodus forsteri; assembly: GCA_016271365.2. Classification (NCBI taxonomy): domain Eukaryota; kingdom Metazoa; phylum Chordata; order Ceratodontiformes; family Ceratodontidae; genus Neoceratodus; species Neoceratodus forsteri. The sequence continues at coordinate 1,371,480,451 of CM057450.1, read as the reverse complement.
GCCAGGTCTCAGTAATGCAAGCCAGGTTGAATTAGTTGTACTGAATTTGTAGCTGAATTGCACTTTTCTCTGCAGTATTCTGAGCATTTTGTGATATACTGTAGCATTACTGCACTGCATCCTGGCTGGTGCTACTGTATGATGTCACGGGGACTTCGGAGGATTATACTTATCATGCCTGGAGTAGGGTACATTGTAAAAATTAGGGGGGAATCTCTCAGCATCCTCTAGCATATACAATGGGAAACAAAGCTGGAATTAATAGGAAAAGGTTTTGCAGAGATACAAGAAATGGGATCAAGTGTAAAGTGGCATGAACGTTTTACCATGTAATTAAATTATCCTAAACAAGTTTCTATTATGGATAGAGAAAGATGTTTTGTGTCAATTTACCCATCACATAACTCTTGAAACACCCAGCCATAACCATATCATTGCAACTGGTAAACAGCAGATACAGCAAGAGGGCTATAAAGTAAAATAGAATAGAATAGAATAGAATAGAATAGAATAGAATAGAATAGAATAGAATGAAACAGAACAGAACTATGTATTTCGACTTTTTCTAGACTACCTGTAGAACCCCAACATATTCATTATGTGCTACCTAAAGCTGTGCCCATGTTTGCTTTCTGAAAGCCCATCATCCTTTACAATGATCCAGTTAAGGTACTATGATTACGTAATGGTCTCCCACTTGGGTTAAATATTTTTAGCAGTTTCTACTGCATAGCCATGACACAACTCTCTCTCCAGTTGAGATGTCATGAAAATTGAGGCCATTCGGATCACTGTGTTGAAGATCTATAAATGGTATAATCTGAAACAACAGACTGTTCCATCCTTCCATTATTATGCCATGATATTACAAACAATTGTTTTCTTTTTGAGGAAAGGGCTGACATTTTCCCCACTGAACTGTGTTTTGTTTTCATGATCTCCTTTGCCACACACCGAAAGCACTTATCATAGAAAGTACAATCACACTCCATCACACTCTATGATAAGTGCTTTGGGTAGGGCATAGTAGGGGTGTGGGGGGGATTCTCCTCTGAGACCCTGTCCAGTTCTGCTCATAACTCTGCTTGTTGATTTGAGGAAGAAGGATGTGTGCTAAACCTACCTTTATTATGAGTAAGTTCTTTGACTCTGCAATGTTTTTTTTCTCCACTGGTCCTGTTAGCAAGAAACCCAAAGTTCTGATGCATAACCTGGGTTAACTACATAGCAATGGAATCTGCAGCTACCAAGCCACTGGGCTGTTTTTTATTTTCAAATTGTTCAATTAAAACAGCAGTATTTGTTAGCAGCAATGTCATATATAGCTATATTTAGCAATATTATATCTCTGATATAATTAGATTCATCACCTATGTATTTGTATTTCAGTCTGATTTTTTGAACAGATTTTATGACTTTTTTATAGCCAACAACTCAAGACATTAGTGATGCCCACCAATAGAAATGCTTAAAAATCCATTCCCTCAAGATATTTGTTGGTATTAATGCTGGATTATTCTGTGAATGTATTACTAGGATGCTGGCACACATTATTGATGGAAAACATCACAAATGTGTCCATAGTGTGACTTACCAGAGAGAAGTTATGTTTCAAAACTTTATAACCCCATATCTCAGCTCAGGAATAAAACACAATTAATTATAATATGGCAAGAAAGAATGCTGGGCTCTGATTGATCAGTCTGGGACTGGACCCATGATGTTATCCCAGTATAACATCATGGGGTCTGGTCCCAGCACACAGATGACCGCATCAGTTCTTTATAGAATCACTCCACACAGCTCCACTTGGCAGCCTCCTTCACAGATTCCCGCTACAAAGCTGCCTTCACTGTCTCCCCAACTCACTTGCCACCACCAGCCACATTAGCAACTACCCCACCCACACAGTATTCCCTCAAAACAGAATGACAAAAATCTTTAAAAAGATAAAAAGCCACCATCTGGAAGAGTATTTCAACCCCCCCCCCCCGGCTGCAGTGCGAGTGTTTTCACACAGCTAACTTCCTCGCTCGCTGGACAGACTGCTCACATCCAATGGCTGCATGCAGAGGTGCTTTCTGTCACCACTTTGAAAGTGATGTAACATTCTAAAACCACAACAACTGAAAAAAAATGAAGAGCGGGACCAAGTGACATATCGATAATGTGAAACAGAAGTCTCTCAGTCCCTGCAAGTCAATTGGCTGATGAGCTCCATTTTGCCATCATGACTCCACACTGAAAACATTCACTGGGTCCTAGTAAATCCAGTGGGACTGCCAAAAATAAAGTCGGGAACAAAATCACAGTGAACCAAACAAAAAAAAAGAAAGAAAAACAGAGGGAGACATAAAACACAGAGATGTGAGGGGGAGGGAGGAGGCACTGACAGACAAGAAAGCTGCACCACCTACTGGCCAAAACAGGAAGATCAGAACTTTTTTTTTTAAACTGTATACTTACACTTATAAAAGCCCACAAAAATATATTTTAAAACAGCAATCTTTTTTTCTTTACAACTGAGCCATTGCATAATAACAATAATGCACTACAGGGTGTATATTGTGTGGGATAATGTCAATTCTTGGTTTCATACTGGGTTTCATACTGGGTAATGGAACGGAAAAAGGCATCTTTGCCCATTATACTATTCCCCGCATAGTGGGCTCAATTAATTACTTATACAAATTAATTTATCTAGCTCTTTCTTAAACTGATCCAATGTATTACTAGGAATAATATATTCTGGTAGGACATTTCATATTCTAGCTGTTCTCTTTACAAAATAAAAGTATCTTATATTTGTTTTAACCATGTTAATTTTTATTTGGAGCTTATGTGTTCTCAATCCCTCTGGTTTATTCACCATTTCCAGCCTAATTCTTCAACCAGCTCAGGAGCCTTCATAATCTTGAATAGCTGTAATAAATCCCCTCTCTTTCTTCTATCCTCCAATTTAAACATATTTAACCTTTTCAATCTATCCTCATACTCATTATTTTTTTTTCTGACCAGATTGTCTTTGTATATGTTTTTTGCACTCTTTCTATTCTATTTATTTCCCCCTTAGTATATGGGCTCCACAATGGTGATCCGTAATCCAAATAGAGCCTTGCATACACCCTGTATAATGGTACTAGATCTTGTTTAGACCTATTTATAAAGTTTCTTTTCATGTTTCTTATCATGTAATTCATTTTTTTCAGAACCTCTGACCTCTGTTCCTTAAAAGTCATACCCTCATCTATTATTATTTCACAGTCCTTCTCCTTTTTCGTGCCTCCCAACTTACAATCATTTAAATAATATTCATGTTTGGGATTCTTGCTCCCCACATGCATCACTCTACACTTCTCTGCACTGAATGGCATCTTATTCTCCAGTGCCCATTCTTCCAGTTGTTCCAAGTCAGCTTCCATTCATTAGATATCATCCAATGAACCCACCTGCCCTCCCAACATTACATCATCTGTGAATTTTACCATAAAATTCTGTATATCATGATGGATATCTCCTGTTTATAATGAAAACAATGTGGGGCCCAACACTGACCCCTGCGGCACTCCACCTGTCACCCCCACTTGACTTGACAATACTCCTCTTATCCTTACTGTCTGTTTCCTTTCCCCCAACCAACTCTGCACCCACCTTGTTAGTCTACTGTCAATTCCTATTCTCTCCATTTTAGCAATAAGATGGTTATGTGGTACTTTATCGATTGCTTTCTGCTTTCTGGAAGTCAAGGAAGAAAATATCCATAGGCTTATTTTTGTAAATATTTTTATTTATGTATTCATAAAATATGAGTTGATTAGTCAAACATGACCTATTTTTTTTAAACCCATGTTGTTTAGTATCATTCCCTTTTAACCTCATTAGATCTTCCTCTATCTTGTCTTTCAGAAAATATTCCGCCACCTTACACAAAACAGCCATTAAAATAACTGGCCTATAGTTTGTCATTGAGATTTTTAACCCTTTTCTTTATATATAGGTATTGCTACTGCACTTTTCCAATCCACCAGCACCTCCACTGTGGCCAATGATTTGTTTAGCAAATATGCTAATGGGGCTGCTATATATGTACTTACTTCATTCAACATTCTAGTGTGCAAGGAATCAGGCCCTGAGGATTTATGAGGTTTTAACCTTTTTAATATGTTTCTATATGCTCTATACTAACTTACATTTCCAAATCATTCTTTATATTCTCTTTAACTATAATGATATATTTTGCTTTTTCATCATATACAGAACAAAAATACTGGTTCAGATGTTCCACCATTTCTAGTGAATCAGACACGTCACTAACATTTACAAGCAGGGGTCCTAATTGATTTAATGTCTTATTAGCTTAAACACCACTGTCAGCTTTATAATGATCTTGGTTGGCTGTCTCCGTTAGCTAGTAGGAAATACTACTTTGGCTCTCTTATTGATTCAATAATTCGAAATCAAACCCCTAGGTGTCTTGCAGCTATGCTTGTTCCTCAGGACACACTCCATGGTCTACGATCAGCTGACAAATCCTTTCTGAATTTGCTGAGGTGCCGTGCGAGGATGAACTGTTGCATTTGAACATGCAGCTCCACAGCTGTGGAAATTCTTCCCCTCACTTAGACTTTCTAGCTCCCACATGCTTTAAGAAAACTGCGCTTGAATCTGCTGATTGCTGATACCTGTTCCTGCTTTCACCCTACCTAATGACAGATGTCTCTGGCCATACAATAGTATTTCCTCACCTCTATATAACCTCTTACTGCCTCAGCCTGTCCGGCTCCCTTTCCTGCCCATATACAATCTTGCACTGCCAGGCATCTCTCTTGCACACATACACTCATAATCTAATTTCATGGCTTCTCCCCTCTTCTCACTTACCAGACCTTTTCTTAATGACACCCCTGCTCTCAATGGTTATTTCTTCCTTTTGTATTACCTGTTTTTGTTTTTGTGTACCTTGTTTCTATTCATATGATGTGTCACCTGAAAATTTATTGTCCAAGGTCCTCTCTATTCATTGCATAGATAGGCACCTATGAACTTATGAATGGTCTACTCTGTATATCTCTGATATATTGTATCCACTTTAACTCATTGTATGTAAAGCGCTTTACTTTGTATGTTCAGATATATTGTATCCTCTCTAACTCATTGTATGTAAAGCACTTATAATTTGTTATCCTGTCAAGTTTCTGCATGTCTGTACTCTCCCGAGTCATGCCTGAAAATAGTCATTTTATGGCTAGTGCACTTACCCGGTTAACAAAAGCTAAATAAATAAAATAAATAAAAATGATTTATATAGGAATACAACCCTTTACCATTGTCTTTTCTAAATACTAAGTTTATTTCCAATCTCTTTCTTTCTATTCTTATTTTTGTTTTCAAAATCTTCAGTATTTTTTATACTCCATATTAGCCTCTGTAGTCCCTAAGATTTTCATTTTATCATATGCCTTTTTTTTCTTTACACAACCTCATTATTTCATTTGTACACCACATAGGTTTCTTTCATTTTTTTGTGTACAGCTTCTTTTTAGTAAAATATTTATCTTCCAATTTCTGTAGTTTTTCTTTAAATATTTTCCATATTTCTCCTACTGTTTTATTTTTAAATAAACCCTTCCAATTCCATTCTGTCAGTTTTATTCTAATAATATAAAAATCTGCTTTATTGTAATTTCTAATAACCATAACCCATTTATGAATTCTTAATTTTCTTTTAATGAAAAATTAAACTACCACATGGTCGTTATTACTTAGATTTTCTATAATACTTACCTTTGTAATTAAATCATCACAGTTTGTTACTATCTAGTCTAATATATTTTCTCCCCTTGTTGGTTTATAAACCAATTGGGTTAATCCTATCTCTTCCATCATTTGTAAATAGCTTCTGTTTATTGCATTTTTTACAATTCTCTTAACCCAATTAAAATCCAGTAAATTAAAATCCCTCATAATGACTACATTACCTTGCATAGCTACTTGTCTAAATTCTTTATCTATATATTCATCTTGTATTCTACTAGAATTAGGTGGCCGATAGCACAGACCTAGCAAGATTCTGCTTTGAATTTGGAAATCTTGTATTGAGACCCGTACTGATTCTATCGCTTCCTGTTGATCATATTTGTTATATATTGTACACTTTATTCCTTGTTTTATATATATTGCAGTGCCTCCTCCTTTCCTATTCTTTCTTTTTTTTGAAAACAAATAATATCCTTCTATTTCTCTATTCCATAAAACATTTGTCTCCCACCATGTTTCTGTTATATTACAGATATCTATAAACTCTGTCTTCAGTCTAATTTCAAGTTCAGCTCTCTTTATCATGTTAATGCTCCCAGCATTCAAAGACTATACTTTCAACCCATTATGTACTGTATACCTATAGTTACTTCTCTCTTTCTTTTCTTTTGTTGATCATTTTGCTTTCTATTTAATTTTGTAAATCCAGAACTCCTTCTCCTGTCTTTTTCCAGCCCTCTCCCCTGTTGTATTAGTTTAAATGACCATCCAACACTTTTTTTATTTCTATTCCTAACTTTCTACTTCCTTTTTTGCTTAAATGCAATCCATCTTTACAAAATTACCTGGATCATTTTCAAATTGTTCCCAATGTGTTAAACATACTAACCCTTCTTTTGATGTCCATTCTCTCAACCAATTGTTTAGATCTTTTATTTTTTTTTATTAATAACTTCACTTTCTCTTGGTATTGGAAGAATTTCAGAAAAGTATGTTTTACATCCAAGTCTACTTGCTTCCTCTTTTATATTTCTAAACTCTTGCTTAATATCACTTATATTTTTATTTTTTATGTTATTTACACACAGATGCAGAACTAATATGATTTCCCCAGTTGTAGCTTTTATAATATTGGGCAACATTTCCTAAATATCTTTCACTTTTGTACCTAAAAAGTAACTATTTGTTATATGTTCTTTATTCCCCCTTGATGTGTACCTGTCTATGTATTTTAGGATTGAATATCCCAGAATGTAAGCATTTGCAGCACCTGTCTGTCCTACATTATTTTCTTCATCCCCTTGTATTTCCATTCCAGTGCTTCCCACCTCCCTTTCTTCCATCTCTATACTTTGACTTCTTCCCTCTTGTCAATCCTGTCTTTCAGTTTGGTTATTTCCTAAATCTTGCAAATTGTCCTCTGTATTTGAAGTATTCTTGATATTCCCCAAAAAGCTTTCTATGGTTACGACATTCTCCTTTTCAGACCTTTCCCCAATGCTTTCATCATTGTCTTTATTCCCTGTCTCTATATCTTTATTATTTCCTTCATATATGCTTTGTTGTATATTGCTGTCCTTTCCTATGTGTCCATGGCCGCCAAAACATGGGCTCTGTCCTATTTCTAACATTTCACTTACAACTTGATTTTCATCACCTTCCAAATCAATTAACAGTTCATATCTAGTATTTGTTTCCAAGGTAAATCTCATAGCCCTTCTCCCTTTCTTATATTTCTAGTTTCTACAAACCAGTCATCTCCCTCTATTTCTTTATCTCTTTTTCTACTATTTTGCTGTTCAGAACTATTGATTACATCATTGTTACAATGTACTTGATTGTACTGTATTACATTTTGTTGCTAAATTGAAATTATTTTAATTTCCAGCACCAAATTTGTTTGTCTTAATGCTTTAATTAATATACACTCCTGGCAAGTATATACCAATACCTCATTTGCTACGTCTGTTGATATTTTGTTACATAATATACATCTTAAACCTATTTCACCCCTTCTTACCTCACCATATTTATATCCATGTTAACTCTGTACCCTTATATATTTATACTTCCTTTCTCCACTCCTAGTATGTAGTAATACACTTACAGCTTTTCTAAAATATATTTACTACATTGCACGTGCTATTCCCTTGTCTCAACACACACCTTATACTAGTTACCACCTTCATAGTTCATTACTCAACTTGTTATCCTCTCACAATATGTGGTATAGTCTCCTTCCCCTTTTTCCCCTGCTGACGCCTGCAGACACTGCTGGCCTCTGCCCACATTCCCCTCTGCTCCATGCTCAGCTCCACTCACTAGAGCTGAGCAATATATGGGGACTCTCTCCGTGACATCACCCATCACTATGGTGACCCACAAGATACCTCCTGATACCGGCAGACCATGCACATAACCTGCCTTTAAAAAGGCAGGTTAACCAACACCTGTCAGCTACAAAGGCTGAACCAAACACTAGGGAACCCTAGTGCAGTCTGCTTCCATGGACCTCTATGAGGGATCCAAAGAAGTGCCGAAATATCAGTACAAATTAGCCCCTTTTATTTCTGTTAGTGCTAGTAGATCCAACCACCAGCAAGTTAAAATGACACAGATCTTCCTTCCTCACTCCACATTCAGCTAAATGAATGTATAACATGTTCACAGAGCTAAGCAATATATGGGCACTCTCTCCCTGACGTCACCCGTCACTGTGGTGACCCACAAGATACCTCCCGATACCAGCAGACTATGCACATAACCTGCCTTTAGAAAGGCAGGTTAACCAGCACCTGGCAGCTACAAAGGCTGAACCAAACACCAGGGAACCATAGTGCAGTCTGCTTCCGTGGACCTCTACGAGGGATCCAAACAAGCACCGAAATCTCAGTACAAATGAGCCCCTTTTATTTCTGTTAGCACTAGTAGCTCCAACCACCAACAAGTTAAAATGACACAGATCTTCTTTCCTCACACTGCACTCAGCTAAATGAATGTATAACATGCTTGCAGAGCTGAGCAATATATGGGCACTCAATCCGTGACATCACCCGTCACTATGGTGACCCACAAGATACCTCCCGATACCGCAGACCATGCACATAACCTGCCTTTAAAAAGGCAGGTTAACCAGAACCTGGCAGCTCCAAAGGCTGAACCAAACACTAGGGAACCCTAGTGCAGTCTGCTTCCGTGGACCTCTATGATGGATCCAAAGAAGCGCCAAAGTATCAGTACAAATTAGCCCCTTTTATTTCTGTTAGCACTAGTGGCTCCAATCACCAGAAAGATAAAAGGACACAGACCTTCTTTCCTCGCTCCACACTCAGCTAAATGGCCTGCAGCCTAGTGCCCAATCACCCGCGGCATGACATTATCCCAGCACAACAAACACTGTGTCATGCATTATTGCTTAAATGAAGAATAGATACATTTATGTTTTGCCAGAAATGCAATATTACTGAAAAAATATGATACATTTTTCAAAGCTACCAAATGCTGATGTTTTAAGTAAAAAAAAATGAATTCTGCATGACATGAACTCAGACAGATAAATCTGGAAAAGAACTTCAAGAGATTTAGTTCTCAAGGATTTAATGTGAATCACTTGCTTTACCAAATGCTACACTGGGGTTAGGCCTACCCACTGATTTAATTCCGAATACTTGGGGTGACAGAGAGGTGAAGTCATTTTTAATCTGAAGAAATATTTTAAAAAGCATAGCAGTGAAAGAGGTGTATTTTTAAATATTTGCTGTCTAACATGCTGGGCAAGGCTATTCCAATCATACAAAAATATTCTAAGCACAATTAGGTATTAGAACAAAATTACCACTAGTGAAACAAAATGTTGATTCAGTGCTTTTAACCATGTGGCTTTGGCATAAAGTACACATACTTTAGGTCTGAGGTCAGCAATAAAGAAAACACAGTAATAGTTGGTTAATTCCACCTTGCTTTATAGGTTGTTTCATGAAATTCTAATCTGGCTAATGCAATGTATCTGGTTAGGTTACGGAAATGCAGCATCAAACATAAGACAGGGTAAAGATATCACATCCAAATACTTTCTGTCATTTAAATATTGGAGGGCCTCAACAATTTCAAGACAATGGTATAAATCACCCTTTTAAAAAGACTTCTCCAAAAGGGTGATTGAGGAAATGTATGGATTTATCTGTCAAGGTACTGACTAATCCATCATCCTGACTGAATACCACCAGGAAACAGACAGGCTTCACAAGGACTGAAAACATATGGATCAGTCAATCAATCCACACAGAGAAACAGGTTGACACAGGGAAACTGACATAATAATGTTCTCATATGGCTTAGTCCCAGACTTGAGCCATTCTAAATCATGGCTTCATTTTATTAAAATGAGAATACAGACAAACAAATCTGATGCTAAGCATGCTATAGTATAGTGAGTACACACAGCAAAACAACACACCTAACTAAAGAAACATGTTTTACATCCTTAAGCCCATAAGTGCTTTTATACTCTTTCTTGGGACTTGAATCCCATATGACACCAAATCCCATTATGTGATTCTCTCTCAAAACCTTTCTTCCTAATGAAGGGTGGGTTTGCATATCAATGGATCTTGACCTACTGTACAACAGGAAGCACACTCTTTCTGAATACCCAAAACCACATGTAGTTGTCTAGCCTATCTATAACAGCCAGTCTTTATATTTAGTATCCTCACTGAAGTGAATCTACCATTCAGTAATAAACATAGAAAACTATTCTGTTTTTAATTGGGATTCATATCCCCAAGGAGATTCAGAATGGGTATTTAGAACGATTGATAGCAGTCAAAAGTGCTGGCTTTATGTCTTCATACTTTTGTCTCTGGATAATGAACTCTAGCCTTGAATGAGTCCTAGAGGACCCCCTAATCAAAATGTCACTGTGGTATATAGACTTTGGCAGTACACAGCAGCCTGTAGCAATATAAACAGTAAACTGCGGGGGAGTTTATGGTAACAAGCTTCCATCTTGCTTAGCTAATGACCTGTTTTTCCTTTTTTCTTGACATGTTATGTGTTTATTCACATGTATCCTGGTCATATTAATAATCATAACATTTATTTATTCATTAATTTAGTTAGTTCTTTTCTATCAGGTAGGTGTACTAGAAAATCAAATGCCTATTTTCAAATGAAATGCTTCTGAGAAAGCCGCTGAATGATTGGAAGGAAGCAGGGACTTGCTGTGCAAAACAAGCTAAGTCCTGTTTTTTGTGTTGTTTGGGGATAGCATGGCATTGCTGGTGAAATGCACTAGGGCATTGCAGGAAGGGAGGTCAGTTGCAGTGGGAGAGCTGACAGGGATGAAAGGATCACACAACTGGAGGGCATGCCACACCACGTGGCTGGGAAAGCCCAACAGGTCTCTGTAGTTTTGTAAATAAAGACAGAGTCTAGATGTCTGAGCCCCTCTTCTGAGAAAGTAAGTCTTGCTTTTTGTGTTATGTTGGGGTAGTGCTGCATTGTTGGAGAAATATAGAGTTATACTGTAGCTGCTTCTGTTCTGTGGGCTGGGACTTTGGAAGGAGGGAGGGAGGTAACTGCAAAGTGAGGGCTAAGAGGGAAAAAGGGATTGTGCCACTGGAGAGTACACCACACCACGCGGCAAGGAAAGTCCAATAGGGGCTCTCTAGTGCTTACATATTAACCACAATCCCAAATGACATTGCATGAGCAACCCCGAAACACGAGCGCCATGAAGCAGGCATGTGGCATCTGGGAGACTTGGCAGGGTGTCAACAGAGATGACCACAGAGTGTAGGCCGTGTTGCTCAAAGGAGGGGAGGTAATGCAGGAGAAGTAGGTGGAGGTTCCATAGTAACTGCATCTACTGCCTAACTTGTGTCTGTTCCCAGAAGAACAGAAGCTCCATAAGGGCAATGGGGATAGCTAAGGTATCAATAAGAAGTGCACAGAATGTAAAATGGGGAGAAGGGGGCATGCATTGGGGGCAGGGGCGACAAGTTGAGGTGTAGGATGCAGAGGATGTGGGGCAACAGTATTCCTGGGAGCTCTTTGGGAGATGGGGGATGCCTAGTTTGTAGGAATATTGCACAGCTGAGGGTGGAGGGTGTGCCAGTTGAGGCAGGAGAGCAATGCACTGGTGGGGGATGGATTCAGTAGGGTATGGACGGGAGGGCCAGAGGAACAACAGGGTGCAGAGGTAGGCATGGGGGACAGAACAGCACCAGAACCAAGGCAGGGAGGGATGTTACAGATAGAGAAAGGAAGGAGGAAGGTAGTGTGCAGGTCCCAAGGTCCATCTCCCCCCACAGAATGGAAGGCACAAGGCAGGAGGGTGAGTAATGGTAAGGGGAAAAGGCAATGCAGGGAGGTGACAGTGTCTAGTGGGAGCACCACCTCAGTTGCCAGTGCAAAACAGGTTCCACCTACAGGACAGTGGGGGAAGTGGGGCAACTAGGAAGAATGGGTAAGGACAGTGAGATGGGGAGGGATGGGTGCAGTAAGAGGAAGGAATTCACAGACAGAAGGGTGGGGCAAGAGGAAAGAAATTCAGGTGAGAGGGCATGGGACAGAGACAAAAGGAAGGGTGTGGTAGGAAAGGGTGAGTGGGGGGTGGGCTGAGGGGTGAGAGGAAAGGGAAAGGTTGGTGGAGAGCCAAGGGAGCTGATGGTCAGGTGGAGGGGGCTGGTATAGGGGTAGCTGGTAGAAGGGGTCGAATGGGAGCACTGAATGTACAGGAAGTAAAGAAAAAGGCAGGCAATAATGAGCAGAGGCATGTATGGAGGGTGGAGGGGCCCAGGAAGATTGATGAAAGGTGGTGATCTAGGGGGTCTTAATAGTAAAAGTGGTGAGGTGGGGTGCTATTTGGTCAAGACCAAACTGTAGAAGGGTAGAATGTATGCCAGGGGTAACAGAAGGGAGAGCGGGATCTATGACAGTCAAGTACATGGGACAGGAAGGTGGGAAACCTCACATAATAGAACATCTCAGTACAAATAGCCTTGCAGACTGTGAAGTGGCATGGTACAAAACAGGTTCATGGAGGTGGGAAAAATCTGCATTGAGGTAGGGAGTGCAGTAGCCTTCTTGGAGGTGCTACTAGTCCCAAGAGCCAGCACTGTGAGGAAAGTTAGAATTGAGGAATTTAGTGTATGGCTCAGAGGATGGTGTGATGCAGATGGTTACAGGTGAGTTGGTGACTGGGAAGGAAGCTGGGAGAATAAAGCCCTGTATGCACCAGACTGGCTACGTCTATGCAAAAGGGGACAAGAGTCCTGAAGGGCAAATTATGGAATTCATAGGGAAGGACCTCAATTTAGACTGACAAGTCAGGGGTCAGTAGGGTGCAAAATACTCTCTGGCACCCAGTGCAGAAAGCCGAAAACCCTCACTTTCCAATCAGAACAGCATAGGGAGAAACCAGTAGAGAGGCAGGAGAAGGGAGGGAGGGAGGAAAGGGTTGGGGAAGAGAAAGTAGGATAAAGGTAAAGGAGGGCCAAAGGAACTAGTGGAGGGGGGAGGGAAGAGGGAAGGATGGGATGGGACAGGAGTAAAGGGGGGCCAGAGTTAAGGTAGAGGGCAGATTTTCTTAATGCCAGAAGCCAGGGAAATAAAATGGCTGAGGTGCATGTGCTAATGGCCAAAAGAGAGGTGGACATAGTGGCCATCACACAGACATGGACCACACCAAACCATGACTGGAACTTCAAAGTCCCAGAGTACGAAATGTATAGGAAGGATAGCTAAGTGGGTAGAGTGGGGAGTGACTCTGTGTGTGAAAGAGGGGATAACCTTTCTCAAAGTAGATGGGGCAGATTGAAAGAGAGATGTATTATGGGCACAGGTGCAAGCTAATAAAGGGAAAAAACTAAGGATGGGCATAGTTTATAGACTACCTTCAGAGGATGAGTGCTTAGACAAGGTCTGGGGTCCCAAATCATGTACATGGTGGGCAAGGGGAAGGTTGTAATTTGGGGAGATGTCAATCAACCTGGGGTGGATTGGATAATCCTGGCTACCTCCAGCATCAGGGAGCAGGTACGGCTAGAAGTATTCCAGAGTGGATTCCCGATGCAGGGTGTCATGGAGCCTACTAGGGGAAGGGACACGCTGGACCTGGCCTATCCAACTCTATGCATGTTCACAATGTAACAGTGGAAGCACCACTTTCAGAGAGTGACCCCCATGTGGTTCAGTTCCACCTGAACATGGACAAGGGATGTTCAGGACCAATATAAGAGTTTTGGATTTCTGGAAGGCTGACTTTAATAGGGTGGGGGAAATTCTGCTTGGGCACCTTGCTGAGGTCGGTAAGGACACTGTGATGAAAAAGAAGTAGGCCATAATAACACAGGGACTGATGGAGGCCACCAGTGAGTGTGCCAAAATCAAACACAAGAAATCCAAGGCCAAGAAGACCAGCTGGTTCTGAAAGCAAGTGGCAAATGAAATAAAGAAAAGAAGGCAGCCTTCTGGAAGTACAAATGGACTCAGAATGAGGAGGATAGGGGGTCTAAAATAACAAATCATGGGTGGCATGCAGAGTGGTTAGAAAGGCAAAGGTTGTTAGGGAAGTACTGCTGGCACAGGGAATGAAACTGGGTGAGAAGGCCTTCAAATACCATGTATAGGGGAAGGTGGATATTAATGATGAAACTGTCATGTTAGAAAAAGGAAGGGGTTGGACAGAAGGGAGTGAAGAGAAAGCTGAGATGCTTAACAAGTACTTCTGCTCCATTTTCACTATAGAGAAGGATGGACCAGTGCCACTAGGGAGCAGAGAGGTGGGGGCAGGGAAGGATGGTGTCACCAATGGCGTAACAGAGATGGACAGAATGCTTAAGGGCCTACATGTTCTTAAGGTGGACAAATCAGCAGGACCAGTCATAGTGCACCAGAGGGTCCTAAGGGAACTGGCAGAGATGGTGGCCGGCCATTGGCAGACCTCTTTAACAACTCTCTGGAGTCTCAGAGTGTGCCCCAGGACTGGAGAACTGCAAATCTGGTACCTCTTCATGAAAGTGGACCATGAGATGAACCTGAGAATTACAGGCCAGAGAGTCTGACTTCAATAGTGGGGAAGCTGATGGAGACTATCTTGAAGGAGAGACTAGCGGTCTTTCTTAAGAAAATGGATTGCAAGATGGGAGGCAGCATGGGTGTGTGTCAGGGAGGTCTTCCAGACTAATCTGATAGACTTTATTGACTGGGTGACCAGAACAGTGGACAGGAGCCAAGCAGTTAATGTCCTGTATCTGGACTTCAGCAAGGCCTTTGACTTTGTACCTCATTAGAGATTTGTCAGGAAACTGGAGGATCTTGGATTAGGGGCCAAGCTTGATAGATGGATCAAAAACTGTTTAAAGGAGAGAAGCCAAAAGGTTGTGGGTGAGGAGGAATTCTCAGAAGTTAAGCAGATGACCACTGGGGTCTCACAGGACTCTGTGCTTGTTCCTTTGTTGTTTTACCATCTTCATCAGTGACGTAGAAGATGGAATCAAGGGTAAAATCTGCCTGTTCACAGTTGACACTAAGCTCTTTGGGTGGGTGAACATGGATGAAGGGAGGCAGGAACTAAAGGAAAACCTGGCTAGGTTAGAGAAGTGGTGTGATATTTGGCAATTGTTCAATGCTAAAAAGTGCAAAGTTATGCACTTACTGGCAAGGAACCCGGAGACCAAATACTGGCTGGTTGGTGTGCATGTCACCAAATCTGATGAAGAAAATGACATAGGGGTCATCATTAAGGTGAAATGAAGCACTCTGCACACTGTAGGAGAGCTGCAGCAAAAGCAAATTGATGCTGGGCTGCACAGCCAGGGGTAATACCAGCAGGAAGGCAGAGGTCATACTGCTACTATACAGGTCACTAGCTAGACCGCACCTAGAGCAGTGAGCAAAATTGGTGCCCTTATCTTAAGAAAGATATCAACTTGTTGGAGACAGTCCAGAGACGATATCCCGTCATTGAGTCAATTCAATTAGGGTGACATGATCAGGGTGCTGCAAGTAGTTTGCCTGACACAGTGGTGTACTGGTTGTGAGAGCACCCTGCAGGTAGAGTGCTGCACTGGTGTTGCACCCCTTCCCCAGTACACCTCTGCTGTCGAGGTGATTCAAATAATTTTCAGGGCGTGTGGGGGGGGTGAAGATTTCAGAATGGGGGGGTGCGGGGAGCATAGCCCCCACAAAGACCACAGATGTGCCCTGATGCATGCTGCACACTCGGGTTGGGTGGCACAATGCCTGGAGCCATGAACATGGTTGGCATTGTGCTGTCACCCTAATGTATGGCAACATCTTTCATATCAAACCATATGGGGTGAACCATCCAGAGAATGGCAACCAAGATGATCCCCAGCCAGCAGGGTAACACCTACAGCATGAGGAGAGGCTGAAATGGCTTAACATGTACTCTCTTGTGGACTGAAGGGAGAGGGGGGATTTGAGCAAGACCTTCAAGTACCTTCAGTCTTAGTGGGAGCTAGTTCAATAGGGGGCATAGCCTATAGATGGTAGGGGGAAGATTCAGAAGGGAAATAAAGAGGAACTTTCTCACTGATTGAGTGGTAGCCAAGTGGAATGAGTTGCCCAAAGAGGTGGTCTCCCTGAATACAGTAGATAGCTTCAAGAGATGATGGGACAGAATGAAGTAGAAATTTGCTATGGGATTAAGGAGTGGGGGAAGCTGAAGGTAGTCGGGGGAACTTGTGGAATTTGGGGAGGAGAGCAGGTCTCACTATAGGCAAAGGGGGGGATCTGAACAATTGCACAGACAAGATAGACCATAAGGCCTTTATCTGCTAGTATCATTGTATGTTCTTAAGTATAGTTGCATTTTCAAGCATGATCTGGGAGGTTACAAAACTGTTAACCCAGTACACAACAGTAATATTAAACATATACAGTACATGATGGTATCACAAATAAAAACAGTTTAGCAGTAATGAAAAAGAAAATTACAATTCATATTGTAGAAGAAACAAATGTATCCAAACTGAGTTTTTTACATTGTTGACATGGGATGGTTCCATATCATTTGAGCGATTCAGTTAGCGTGACTACAATCTGAGCGAAAATATTATAGTGATGGCAATTTGGGTTATCCTACAGCACAGCGAAGCACATTTCAGCTAAACAATTACATCAGAAGCTGAAAATTATAAGCTAAACCATGTAGGTAATCACTGTGGGTTCGAACTGGGTATTCAGAAACAACCTGTACCAGTCGATCTGTCAGGTCGTGGTACCTCCGGCAGCTGCTGCCTGCTGCTGCTCCAGACACAAGCTGTGCCATGCACACCTCAGACATCCTCCTGAATGCCTCGCTAACTACAGAGGAACTCCACTGCCATCTGCAGGTATATCCCAGCCTGCAACTCATTCAATTTATCACCCAGTTGCACCTGTTCCTAACCTACAACATGTGCAGCATGGCACATGCACACTTCTCCATGTTTTGCAGGGGGACTCCACTCCCCTGCACCCCTCCCGGGGGCTGTGCTCCCCAGAACCCCCCCCATCTCTAAGATTCTCACTCCATGACACACATTGACTCTGGGGATCGCTGAATATGTGGGGTCGCTGTAATGTACCGGTCACTGTAATTTTCCAGTTGCTCATTTAAATTTCACTCATTTCTATTCATGCAAATAACTTTGCTCAATTTGCATCGCTCAATTGACAAGCTACCGATGGGGCTTATGCAACATCAGGATGCCAAACACACTGGACTAGCTATTGGCAAGAGTAGTTATATGCAATATATAGATACCCTCAATACCTGTCACAGAAGGCATGGATTGTTAGAAACAGTTAAAGCTGAAAGGCAATAAAGTTTACAGCCTAAGGGGCAACATTGGAGGATGCTACAGTATGTCCCTAATGATGTAAGCATTTTTGGGATGGTCAACCAAGCATGATCAGTAGAGCTCAACGAGTAGAAATAATAATAAGAGCATACAAATAGCAGTAATAATAACAATGCTAATAATACTACGACCATAAAGCACAGCTCCCCTACTACTCAGCTGTAATCACATCAGTGGTTTCAGTTACTCTCTGTTGGTTATCGTTTCTTATGCAACAGAATGAAACAAACTGCAGATAACAATATGTTTTGGCCCCAGACATGGTTTAATTTAATCTGAGATCAAAGAAATATATTTGAACTGCTGTGCTTGTAGGGTTTATTTTATAGTCACTATCATTAATGATTCAGTAAACAGCAGTTTGGTTTCTATACTACTGTATTTATGAAGTCAACCATTTTAACATTGCTGTACTTCTGTTTGTGTTGAGAGTGTCCACTGGAAGAGGACCCATTTTTGGAGTTGGCCATTAGATCCTCACACCTCTTAGTAGTGGATGTGAGATAACCCATGACAGGCCTGGGGAAAATTTTCAGACAGAAAAAATGACAAGTTTGTGCTACTTGCCTGAAAATGGGAGCTATGGAAGTGCACTGCACTGTGTCTATGTGCTGCTCTATCACAGCTCCTTGAATGATAGTGGCTTTCATGGTCAAAGAATTATAGCACATCCCAAAACTTCCATAAGGGAAGCAGGGAAGGCAGAAAGGCAGGCAAAGGCCCAAACCGAGGAAACACTAACAGTAAAAGAAGGAGACAAGACTTTCTATAGATACATCAGTGAAAGGAGAAAGTCCAGAGGGGGTATTGCTAAGATCAAAATGGATAAGGGGGAGTGTGTGTGGAGGAGGACCCAGGAAAAGCATCTATTCTAAATAGGTATTTCTGCTTAGTATTTACTGAGGAGAAGGTAGGGCAGGGCCCACAGCTCAGCACCATGGACACGGGGGGTGTGTGTGTGTGTGTGCATAAGTCCCTTCACAAAAGAAAGGGACCTACAGGAGCTCGCTAAGCTCATGGTGGACAAGGCAAAAGGACCTGATGGTATACATCCCTGGGTACTAAAGGAGCTAACGAATGAACTAGCAGAGCCATTATCAGAACTATTTAGTGAGTCTCTGAGCACAGGAGAGGTCCCAGAAGACTGGAGAAGGGCTCATGTCATCCCGCTCCACAAGAGTGGTAGCAGGGAGGAGGCAGGGAACTACAGACCAGTCAGTCTTACCTCAGTAGTGGGCAAGATTATGGAGGCACTCCTTAAGGAAAGGATAGTGCAACACCTGGAATCCATAGGAGCACAGGATCCAAGACAGCATAGGTTTACAACAGGAAGGTTCTGTCAAACAAATCTCATAGATTTCTTTGACTGGGTAACCAGAGTGGTGGACCAAGGGGGTGCAGTTGATGTCTTCTACCTGGACTTCAGCAAAGCTTTCGATACTGTTCCACATAGAAGATTGTTTAATAAGCTGGGTAAGCTTGAGGTGGATCAGATGTTGGTCAGCTGGGTGGCAAACTGGTTGGCGGGCAGAAAACAGAGATTGGTGGTTAATGGTAAACAGTCAGAAGAGATGCAAGTCACAAGTGGGGTACCTCAGGGATCAGTCCTGGGGCCAGTCCTTTTCAATATCTTCATCAGTGACATTGCAGATGAACTGGAGGTTAAGGTTTGTCTGTTTGCAGATGACACCAAGATCTGCAACAGAGTAGATGATCTAGATGGGGTGGGCATAATGAGAAGAGATCTGGATAAACTGGCATAATGGTCGGAAGAGTGGCAATGGGAGTTTAACGCAAAGAAGTGAAATATCATGCACATAGGGAAGAGAAACCCTGAAGCCACCTATGGTTTGGGAGGGGAGTTGCTGGCAATCACAAGGGAAGAAAGAGACTTGGGCATCATCATCATCACAGATAACCTGAAATCATCCAAGCAGACCACTAAATCAGTAGGTAAGGTTAGAGGGATGTTGGGGTGTATTACTAGGGGTATCACTAGTCGTAAGAGGGAGATACTAATTCCTCTTTACAAAACACTGGTTAGGCCCCATCTGGAGTACTGCATGCAATACTGGAGGCAGCACCTGCACAAGGACATGGAGGGGAATCCAAGCACTCAATGATAAGTTTAAATGCTACATTGACAAGCATTTAAACTAGCAAAGGGGGGTGGCAGGCCAGCAAGGATGGTACCTACTTGCTCACCCCCCACAGCTAGTAATGGAACCAGTGAACCAGAGGAGTGGCTATCTCTGCAAAGCAGCGTGCAAAAGTTGGAGATTAGTGTCCAAAAGGTGGATAAGCAGAAAGGGGCAAAATTCAGCAGAAGAGCAGACAGCAAGGAGTACCAGGGATAAATGACAACCAAGGAAGGGGCTGGAGTAGAACAGTGAAGCAGTTTAGGAGGTCAAATCATGGAAGCCATGTGTGCAAATGCCAGGAGCCTTAGCAACAAGATGGGAGATCTGGAGGCTGTCATG
The DNA here is from genome assembly GCA_016271365.2 of Neoceratodus forsteri. Lineage (NCBI taxonomy): Eukaryota > Metazoa > Chordata > Ceratodontiformes > Ceratodontidae > Neoceratodus > Neoceratodus forsteri. Next base: position 1,371,460,341 of record CM057450.1, on the reverse strand, counting down.
GTACAGTCAGACCTGGACATTGTGGCCATCACTGAAACCTGGTGTAATGATAACCATGACTGGGAGATGGCCATACCTGGCTACAACATATTCAGAAGAGACAGAGCAGGCAGGAAGGGAGGAGGAGTGGCACTGTATGTGAAAATGACATAAGGGCCACACAGATCCAGGAGGAACAAAATGGGGAGAGATACTGTGGGTTAGCTGGAAAGGAAAATGGGCCAGCCATCCGCACAGGTGTGGTCTATAGACCACCAGCCCAGGAGGAAGAAACAGATAGGAGTTGATGCGCCATCCAAAGGATGGCTGACAAGGGTGAGGTAGTACTGGTTGGAGACTTCAATATACCAGATGTGGACTGGAGCATCCCAGCAGCAGCATCAACTAGGAGCAGATTTATCCTGGACTCCTTTCAGGGTGCCTTCCTCAAGCAACTGGTCATGGAACCAACTCGGCAGAAGGCAATACTGGACCTTGTGCTCACAAACAGGGACAGTGTGATGGGGTAACAGTGGGGAGCACCTGGTAACAGTGACCACCAGTCATTGTGGTTTGAAATCACAGAAAGAGCAGAACCAAACCACACAAAAACACGATCCTGGATTTTAGGGGGCAGACTTTGGGAAAATGGGGAGATGCTTGAAAGAGGCATTAAGGGAATGGGACAGGAATCAGGGATTGAGGAACAGTGGGCAGTATTTAAAATGGGATTATAAGAACAACAGAATTATGCATTAGCAGGTTAGCAAGAGGAAAAGAAAGAGAGACCATTATGGTTTTCCAAAGAGGTAGCAAAGAAAGTGAAAGCCAAAAAGACTGCATTCAGGCAATACAAAAGACACAGGCAGAAGGGGATAGGGAGAAGTACCAGGAGAAACAAAGGGAGGCAGGGAAGTCAGTAAGGAAGCCAAAGCTCAGACAGAAGAACACATTGCAAAATCAGTGGTTAAAGGGGACAAAACCTTTACAGGTACATAAGGAAAAAGAAGGACAAAGGAGGGATAGTTAGACTGAAGGGGAGGATGGGAGCAGTGTAGGAATGACAACAGTAAAGCTGACATATTGAACAGGTATTTCTGCTCAGTCTTTACTAAGGAAGAGGGGTAATGGGTCTGAAGGGAGTACAAGGGGTGAGAATGGTGCAGAATGGACACAAGTCCCTTTACACGAGAAAGGGTCGTGAAGGAACTGGAAGTAATAAGAGTTGACAAAGCAATGGGGCCAGATGGGGTGCACCCCAGGGTCCTTAAAGAACTAAGAGAGGTGGTGGCAGAACCTCTGGCTATCCTGTTCAGCCAATCACTGGAAACAGGGGAGGTACCCAAAGCCTGGAGGACAGCAGATGTAGTCCCCTTATACAAAAGTGGGAACAAAGAGGAAGCAGGGAACTACAGACCAGTCAGCCTCACCTCGGTAGTGGAAAGATCATGGAAGCACTACTGAAGGAGAGATTGGTGGAACATCTGGTTGTCAATGGACTACAGGACCCAAGGCAGCATGGTTTCACCAGGGGGAGGTCATGTCAGACCAACCTCATTGAATTTTTTGACTGGGTGACTAGGGAGGTGGATCAGGGAGGGCAGTGGACATGGCCTATCTGGACTTCAGCAAGGCCTTTGACACTGTGCCACATAGAAGACTATTACACAAACTGGGGAATATGGGTGTGGGCAGGACAGTAGTGTGGTGGGTAGGTAACTGGCTGGGTGGCAGGACACGAGGGTGGTGGTAAATGGCTGTCACTCCACAGAGGGAAGAGTGACCAGGGGTAAACACTAGGATCAGTGCTGGGACCGGTCCTATTCAACATCTTCATCAGTGACATTGCACACGATATAGAAGGCAGAATTTCACTGTTCGCTGATGACACAAAGCTCTGTAACAGAGTAGACACACCAGAGGGTGTAGACAGAATGAGAAGGGACCTGCAGAAACTTGAAGAATGGTCAAGGGTTTGGCAGTTGAAATTCAATGCAAAGAAGTGCAAGATAATGCATATGGGGCACAAAAACCCTGGCACAATATATCAGTTGGGGGGTGAGGATATAGCATGCACCAAGCAGGATAGGGATCTTGGGGTTGTCATCTCTGATGACCTCAAGGTAGGGAAACAGTGTGACAAGGCATCAGGTAAAGCAAATAGGATGCTGGGATGTATAGGCAGGGGCATCACCAGCAGGAAAAGGGAGGTCATAATTCCGCTATACAAGACACTAGTGAGGCCCCACCTGGAGTACAGTGTACAGTTCTGGAGACCATACCTACGTAAGGACATAGACAGGGTAGAGAAGGTTCAGAGGAGGGCAACAAAGATGGTGCATGGGTTGCATCACAAATCCTATGAAGACACGTTGAAGGAACTGAACATGTACTCCTGGAGGAGAGGAGGAGAGAGGGATATGATAGAGACATACAAGTATCTCACAGGGAGGAACAGGGTGCAGGAAAACACTATTTTTGCGCAAAAGATGTTTCAGGACTAGAGGGCATGGGATGAAGTTGGAGGGAGGACGATTCAGAGGAAACATGAGAAAGAATTTCTTCACTGAACGGGTGGTGGACAAGTGAACACCCTGCCAGAGGAAGTGGTGGGGGCTGAAACAATCACGGGATTTAAGAATGCATGGGATAGACATAAAGGAATTCTAGAGGTCAGGGGTAAGGGGAAATAGACTTCTAGGAAAACAAACTGAACTTACAAGCTCAAATGGGCAGACTAGGTGGGCCATAGGCCCTTATCTGCCGACACTGTCTATGTATCTATGTATTAACAAAATGTAGGCAGTCCAGAGAAGGGCAACCAAAATGGTGCAGGGCTGCATCAGAAAACATATGAGGACAGATTAGTGGAGCTCAATATGTATACCCTAGAGCAAAGGAGGGAGAGAGGTGATATGATCGAAACATTCAAACATCTAAAGGGCATTAACAAGGTGAAAGAATCTAACATTTTTCAGTGTAAGAAAAATAGCAGGACAAGAGGACACAGCATAAGATTAGAGAGAGGCCGATTAAGGGGTAATGGGAGAAAGTTATTTTTCACAGAAAGGGTGGTAGATGCATGGAATGGCCTACCTCAGGAAGTGGTAGATATGAATATAGTGCAGGGCTTCAAACAGGCATGGGACAGGCATAAGGGAGCAATACAGATGAGTATGAATAGATAGGCCATTGACAGAGTAAAGGCCTATGGCACATTCATAACATAGAATAAAATGGGCAGACTGGATGGTCCTTGCAGTCCTTATCTGCTGTCAACTTTTATGTTTCTATGTTTCTATGATAAAGGGATAGCTCCTTTGTCCTTAGGAGTTATTTCCAGTTTTAAGCATGCTAACAAGCTCACAGGTTATGCAAGGCATTAAGGGTCAAGTTACCTTCTCTTTTCTGTTCCCCAGACATTGGGGTTCACTCCCCTCTACCATCCACTTTGCCTCTTCACACCATTCGCTCACCTCTCTCCTCCATGACTTCATTACTCACTCCTGCAGTTGCCTCTGATACTGGACCCAGGGTTGCTGCCCACCACCACGTATCTACTGTACTCTTGCTTCAAGTTCATTCTGCACCTACACTAGTTCAGTCACTTTATCCACCCCCCTCCTCCTAAAACCATTGCTCTTTCCTTGAACTTACTCTTGCATCACCTCCATCTGGCCCCATGGCTTTGTCCACCCTCAGATTAGCAAGTGCTTTTCCTAACCTTTCCTCAGAAAATGGACTGGTGTCCATCCCCCCTCAGCTGAGAATACTGAGCAGAAATACATGTATACGATATCTGCCTTTTCATGGTCCTCCTCAGTGCAGCCCTTTGTCTCCTTTATTATCTGTGCAGTCCCTCCCTTGGTCTTCTTTTTTTCGCTGATTGTCACTGTTGTCACTATTGAGTAAGGAGCAAATGAGGCTGCAGCCCAAAAGAGCTCCTATGATCCATTGTAATATTTTAGATTTCCACCCTCCATTATAAACGTGTCCCACCTCCTTTTGAATATTTCTCTGCTATCGCGAATTATTATATCTTCTGGCAGACTATTCCAGAGGTTCACAACCTTTTCTGTAAAGAAGTGCTTTCTTTTGTTGGTTCTAAATCGTCCACCCATCACATGTAGTGCATGCCCCCTTATTTTTGAGTTGAAATCCTTAAATTTAATGTTCATTTCATTCATGAGGCGATGATCATTTATCACTTCATAAAATAATAACAAATCCCCTCTTTTTCTTCATTCCTCCAGCGTATAGAGTCCAAGCTTATCCATTCTCTCTATGTATGGCATATCTTTTGTTTCCAGCATAAGTGTAGTCATTCTGTGCTCTATTCTTTCTATTCTACTGATGTTCGTTTTCTTGTGGGGGTTCCAAAGTTGACTACAGAAGTCGAGATGGGGTTTAACATAGGATCTGTATAATGGAAGAAATACCTCAGCCATGCAACCTTTTATATTTCTCTTGATGGCACACAATACCCTGTTCACCTTTGATATGACATTAACACATTGTTCTTTGAAACTTGGATCTTTATCTATGAGAACGTCCAGATCTCTTTCTTTAGTAATGATTTTTATTACTTTGTTACTTAATACATACTGATGGGGAATGCTGTTTCTGCCCAAGTGCAGGACACAGCATTTGTTCATATTGAATGACATATCCCATCAGAATGCCAGGCCTGTTATTTGGTCAAGATCTGACTGTATCCCTTTAATATATTTCAATGTACCAGAAGGCCAGCCTAGTTTGTATCATCTGTGTGTTTTGTGATTTAGTTTTGTATGTTGTCACTAAGGTCAGCTCTAAATAGTCGGAATATTACTGGACCCAGCATCGAACCCTGTGGGACCCAACTCATAACCCACTCCACTCCAGACAGGTAGCCATTTACTTCCACCCTCTGGGTGCTGTTAGTGAGCTAGTTTCCTATCCACCTCACCATACATTTATCTATGTTGTTATAAGTTAATTTTTTAATAACCACCCAGTGGGGGACAGTATCAAATGCCCTACAGAAATCTAACAGAATCACATCAGCTGGTCTCCCCTGGTCTCCCCTCATCCTGTATTTTACTTTTGTCTTCCTAGAAGCAAATAATGTTTGTGATGCAAGAGCAGCCTGAGGTGAAACCATGTTGACCCATGTCTGCCACCTCCCATGATTTCATGTGTTGGAGCAATCTGTCCTTTATTATCACTTCTAAGAGCTTACCAGGAAGGGATGTCAGACTAATGGGACAATAGTTATGGATGACCTATGGATGTCCTTATTAGTCCTTTTTTGTGAGCTGGGGTTATCCTATCTGCTTTCTAGTCTTTTGGGCCATCCCCTGTGCTTAAGGAGTTCCTTAACTCATTGCCTCTTAGCAGACGCCTGTAGTCATCAGTAAAATACACTGGTATGTCCTGAGGACACCTACAGAAGTCAGCTACTGACTTCTGGTGTACCCTGGTAACATCTGGAGAAGTCACTTATATATTTGAATATATAATGTAACAGAATATAATATATATTTGACTGCATAGCACAGTTGGGGCCAGATATTGAAAGGTTAGCGCTGGGCGCAAATCCGTTGCGCTGGATTAGCACCGGATTTGCCCCCGACAGCAATATTCAAAAGGACATTTAGCATCGGTGCTAGGTGTTAGCACCGACGCTAAATCATAATGTATGCAGGGGAGGGACTGAAGGGAGGGACCTGAATGTCTGCGCTATGGCATATTCAAAGGTATAGCACCGCCCTACAGGCATTAGCGCAACCTGTAGCGCGGCGCTAACTACCACCCAAAAATTGCTGGTGGTAATGCAGCGGTGCCCCCGCGCTCTACTCCCAAGCTGCTGTGTTGTGTACACATACTTTTCCCTGGTAGTCTAGTGGTCCCCCACCCCCAAGCACCCGCTCCCGACCGTCCTAACATACAAAAAACTAATTGTCCCTGGTAGTCTAGTCCCCCCCAGCACCTCCCGACCAAGTCATATCATGTGTAAAGTAATTTTCCCTGGTAGTCTAATTGCCCCCCCAGCACGCTCCGACCTCCGTTACAAATAAAATCTATGACTTGTCCCTGGTAGTCTAGTGGTCCCCCACCCCTCAGCATGACTCGACCTCGTATAAGGTAACATCATTATTTTCCCTGGTAGTCTAGTGGTCCCCCCAACATGACTCCCACCTCTGTATGAGGTAACATCATATTTTCCTGGCAGTCTAGTGGTCCCTCCCCAGCACTCACCTGCAGTATCCCTGTGCCTAGTGAAGTCTTCAGTCTGACCCCACCTTCCACTGCAACAAAGCGATGACCTGTCCCCAGTGAACTGGCCCAGCAGTGACACTCCATCCACCTGACCACTACGAATTGACGGGTTATTAGCTGCTTCTTCACCTTCATTTGCCGGCCACCCACCGCGCACCACCGCCATTCATACCAGTCGGGCACAGCCGGGAGGTGAGAGGAGGGCTGCCTCCGGTCGCCAGCCTCGGTTCATGGGGGTTAGACTGGATGGGTGGTGGAGTCACTGCTGGGTGGGGGGACCACTAGACTACCAGGGACAAGTCATCGATTTTATTTGTAATGGAGATCTGAGTCGAGCTGGGGACCACTAGACCACCAGGGAAAATATTGATGTTACCTTCAACGGAGGTCAGGAGTCATGCTGGGGGGTTGGGGGACCACTAGACTACCAGGACAAGTCATAGATTATATTTTCAACGAGGTTGGGAGCGGTGCTTGGGGGGGCCACTAGACTACCAGGGAAAATTACTTTTTCGCATTTTACGATGGGTCGGGAGCAGTGCTTTGGGGGGGGACACTAGACTACCAGGGAGTGGTAACAACACAGGTGGAAACAGGGACCAGATGGCTGTGAAGGGCTGCCTGGCCCAGCCTGTCTGCCCAGGTTCCTATATGTTGGATGGCTGCGCTGCACAGCCCAGTGACCCTACAGCTGACAGCCCACCCCCATCCCCAGCAGGTTTGCCTTATGCCTGCCCCATGCATACATGTGTTCCAACCACACCTGCTGTGGGCTGCCTCTGTTGGTGTGGAGTGGGGGCATCATCCAGGGCATGTGTGGCCACTGGTAGTGTGTGTGTATATAGCTATATATATATATATATATATATATATATATATATATATATATGCATGTGTCTCTGTATTAATCTATAGTTATAGATCACTACGGATCTATATATCTCATTATGTACTGCTTGCAGTGCTACATAGCTATGTTGTATGCACTGCTGGTACCTGCCAGCGCACAGTTCCTGCTGCGTCAGCTTGTACATCCATTCCGACCAACAGGGATGCTGTGGGCATGCCTTGGCCTGCAGCATCCAGCCTGTACTTCCATTCCGACCAAAGGGGAGCTTTGTGCTCCATGCATAGCACTGGCAAACTGTATGGTAATGTATGCTAAGCAGCACCTAATGAGATGCAAATATACCTGTTTGCCCACAGATTACCTAAGTAGGCTCATTTGCATGGGAGCTTTGAATATAGCTCTAGTTTGTTCTAGGTTAACCAGTTTGCACCGGCTAATGTGTTAGCACTGTGCAATCAGGTTAGTCCAGGCAAGCCTCACTTCAGCATAGTACAGTTTTGCATTGTGTGGCTTATATTATTGTTTGCAGTCATACCTCTCAACTGTCCCTGATTTTCAGGGATGTCCCTGATTTTACCTCAAAATCTTACTCTGTCCCTACTAAACATTGTGTTTCTGTGGCCAAACAGTGGGGGCATACCTCTCAAGTGTCCCTCATTACGAGGGACATCCCTCGTTTTGCCCCTTAAAATTGCTCTGTTCCTCATCCGTCCCTCATGGAAAAGGTGCTGCCCACAGAGAGAATGTGCTGTATATTCAGATTTTAAAGCAGAAACTAAATATTCTGAAATACTAAATCCAAAATAAACCTTGTACAAGTAAACACTATGGTTTTCACAGTGTTCTGAACTTGTATCTCCATGTTTGAGGATGTGTCCCTCATTCCGAGTGTCTGTGTCCCTCATTGTCCCTCATTTTGAGTGTCTAAAAATGTCCATGTCCCTCATTTCAGTGACAAAAGGTTGAGAGGTATGAGTGGGAGTTGTAAGCATAAAATACCGTCAAACATTAATGTTACTGACATGTTCTTCCTTAGTAAATGCATTCTACACTACACCACTTATCCTACCAGCTTCCTGAGTGGATATCACCAATATTTAGGATGTGTCCCTGATTTTAAACCTTTGTCCCTGATGTTTTTAAGCCTTGTCCCTGATTGATGAGGCAGGGGGTTGAGAGGTGTATTAACAGCAGCTGTGAAATGTCTCTGTGCAATCACACACAATGTTCTCCACCTGCAACACTGGCTTGCTAAAGAGTCTGATGAGCAGCAGTTGCAGTTTGCACTTCCCTGTTGCTAAATTCAGTGCTATCTTATTTCCAGGCTATTTTTGCCCTGCACTCCCAGACCAGTTTGCCCGGCTTCCTTAGATTGCTATATTCAGCAGGATTAGCACTGGGCTATTTCCTTTTGAATATAGCTTGCTTTGTGCTCTGGGCTAAATTTGCCCGCCGGGCAGTGCTAATTTAGCCCCGGGGCAAAGTTTTGAATATCTGGCCCTTGAAATGGTAATTTTGTGCTGAACAACTTTGCCACTGATGTTCTATGTATATCATGTATACTTTAGGAGTTATTCATATTTGTTTATGGTATGGTGTGTATGGCTTATGTTGCCTGTTTTAGTGAAAAAAAATTGCTTTTTGCTGTTTCAACCAGCACAGAAAAAAAATGAAATTACATATTATTCTTTGCATACCACCACTGGAAAGGTAGTTTTGTGCTGAATAACTTTGCCACTCATACTTTGTACCTAGCACTTATGGTTCTTGAGCTATTAGGATTTGTTTGTGGCATGCTGACTATAGCTTGATTTTGCTTAGAAAGGCCCAGGATTTACTATTAACCGTATACAGGAGACAAGTGGTGCAACTTCAGAGAGCTCCTGTGGAGGCAATGAGTTAAGGATTTGTCAAGCAATATTTTCAATGGGATAGCAGTACTGTCCCTCATTAGTTTTAACATCTGGTGGGTTATGTTATCTAGACCAGGTGCCCCAATTTTTTTTAAGTTTCTTGATTGTCTTTATTATTTCATTAGCTGTCATACTATGGTGAGTATGATTTGTGATCATATTCTGTACATTGATTACGCTTGATTTAGAATAGATGGAACAAAAATATTTGTTGAATGCATTAACCATATCTACTGGGTCTGAAATGGTTTTGTTTTGCTCAGTGATTGCAAATAATCTTGAATCAGACCTCCTTAAAGAGTTAATATACCTATAAAGCTGTTTACTGTTTCCTTTTGTGGCTGTTCTTGCAAGTTTTATTTCCACATCCATTTTTGCTTTGTTTATTGCATTTTTACATTCTTTTTGTACTTGTTTACCTTTTTCCAATGCTGTTTCTGTTTTTGTCTGTTTGAACCACTCATATTCCTTTGTTTTTGATTTTTATTTGTTTCATTATTTTTTAATTCAACCATTTAGACTTAGTCCCTTTACTGTTGTATTTTTTACATGTTTAATGTGTTTATCACAAGTGCTCTGTATTGCTTGTTTTATAAGTTCCCAACTTTCCTCAGTGGTTTTGTCCTGAAGGAGGTTGCTCCAGTTAATCTGTGCAATCTCTGAGTTTATCCTTTCTATATTGGCTGTCCTGTATAAGTTTACCTCAGTACACCCTTTTATTTTTTGGTGTGTATACTGTATTGTGAGGTATACACATAAGTGATCATTATTACTCAATGGCTGAATCACCTCACATTCACTAATATCAACATTCTCTGTACTTAGTACCAGATCGAGTATGTTTTTTTCTCGTTTGTTTTTTAATATGCTGAACTAGGTTTTGTTCTAAACAGGTGTTAGGAGACATATCACTTTGTTTAGTAGCTGATATTTTATTGTCCCAGTCAATATCACTGTAGTTTAAGTCATCCATCAGGGCTAATCTTCCCCTGTCACAGGCTTAATTTGGTTTGTTTCCTCATTCATATGTGGTGGTTTATAACATAGACCTATTGTAATTTCATCAGAGGTGATTTGGCTGATATACCTTAAAAAAGTCTTGCCCCCCCTCCCAACACTGTCTGGGCTAATCTTTCCTGAGCTTGCGCTTTTGCACTCCTTTCTGCCTTGCTTGCCTCCCTCTATTTCCCCAGATATACTTCTCTGTCCTCCTCTCTCTGGGCCTCCTTATACCTTCTGAATGCCATTGTTTTTGCCCTTACCTTTTCTGCCACTTCCCTTGAGAACCATGATGGTCTCCTCTTCCTTCTGCCTTTGCTTATTTGCCTGATGTACAGGTTTGTAGCCTTTACTATGCTCTCTTTTATTCTGGCTCATGTTCACTCCACTTTCCCCTCAACATCTCCTAATGCCAGGTCTTCTTGGATGCATTCCCCTATCTATGTAAAGTCAGCTCTTCTGAAATAAAGGACTCTCACACTTGAGCAACTGGATTCTGCTGTTGTTCTTATATTAAACCATACAAGTCCCCAGATGATTTCCCACTCTAACATCTGCCACGTTGTCCCCATTTGTAAGTCCAGTATTGCCTATACTGAGTGGGTTCACTGATCAGCTGCCTGAGGAATGCCCACTGCAGGGAGTCCAACATGTCTCTGCTCCTAGATGATGCAGCAGGTAGGCTCCACTCTACCTCTGGCAGATTAAAGTCCCTCACCAGCACCACATCCCCCTACTTAGTCATTTTGCCTGTGGCTCTGAACATCTCTTTATGTCCTCTCCCTTTGTCGGTGGCCTGTATCTACTCACATTCAATTGGTGGCTCCGTCTCCAGACTCGAACTCAACCCACAACAACTGAACCCCCCCATCCTCCCTATACCTCCATCACTTTGATGTTTTCCTTAACATAAAGCACCACTCCCCCACCTTTCCTTCATACCCTGGTTATGGGATAGGAGGTAGAGGGTGGTGGTAAATGGAGTTTGCTCTGAGGAAGAGAATGTGACCAGTATTGTACCACAGGGGTCAGTACTGGGCCAGTCCTCTTTAATGTCTTCTTTAGTGACATAGCAGGAGAACTGGAAAGGAAGGTCTTCCTCTTTACAGACTATGCCAAGATCTACAAAAGTGTGTGGACAGTCAGGAGGGGGTGCAAAGGATGGAAAGAGACATGAAACAACTGGAGGAGTAGTCAAACATTTGGCAGCTAATGTTTAATGCAAAAAAGTGCAAAATAAAGCACTTGGGTCACAGAAACCCAGGGTTGTAGTACAAAATGGGGTAGAAATATTAGCAATGACCAAGCAGGAAAGAGACCTGGAAGTAATCATATTGGAAAACCTGAAGGTGACCAGACAATGTGACAAGGCGATGAGGAGAAGTAGTAGAATGCTGGTATGTATAGGCAGCAGTATTTAAAGCAGAAAGAGGAAAGTGTTGTTGCTACTATATACAGTGGTAGTTATCTAAAAGCTGCCAAGCTTCAGGTATCTCAAGGTACAACTGAGTTATGATTGAGGCACTCAAGTTACAATTTGCATTGACTATAATGTGATTCTGTCTCAGTATACCCAGTAAGGCCCCACCTGGAGTACTTTCTCCAGTTTTTGAGACCCCATCTCAGGACATCCTATAGACAGGATGAAGGCCATCCAAAGGAGGGCTACCAAAATGGTACAAGCTCTACATTAAATGTCCTGTGAGGAGAGGCTAAATGAATTAAACATGTGGAGGAGAAGAGGGGGTATAATCAAGATCTTTAAATACCTCACAGTGGTGAATAAGGTACTGTACAAGTGAGAGGTATTTTTTCAGAGGAAAGGATGCTCCAGAACAAGGGCCCACCTTATGAAGCTAGAGGGGGTAGGTTTAGGAGACATGTGAGGAAATAATTCTTCACAGAAAGGGTGGTAGATGCCTGGAATGGTCTTCCAGCGGAGATTGTGTGGATGAAAACAGTGGTGGGATTCAAAAAAGCCTTGGACAAGTACAAGGGAATCATAAGGGATAGGCAATGGGTGGAAGAATAAGTACCGAGCTCCTAGAAGAGTCTACAGTGTAACCAATGCAACAAAATAGGGCAGACTGGATGGGCCATGCGGCCTTATCTGCTGTCATCTTCTACGTTTCTACATTTCTAACTGAGTACTGCCTTCTGCACATTGCAAATGTTGATATCCTGCAGCACTTCATCATATTGTAGTATATTTTACTTACACGGAATCTGAGTCATTGCACAATTGTTCATTATGATGCATATTTAACTATTTGCATTAAGTGTATTTGTATTTATTGTTCATAATATACCTCTGTTCCTCCCTTTCCCCTTCCCCTAGAAAATACCTGGAAATGAGCTGTTACCAGCTCAGTATGTCTTTTTGGCAAAAAATAATTCAATAAATAAATAAATGGTTCATTTCCATGACATGATGGACTCATTAGAATTTCCACACAATACTGCCATGCATGACTGTGCAAAAGCATTGTGCAGAGATTTGCTGACCCCCAAATCACCATTCAGATCCGATCCCTGTATAAAATATTTCCCTTGTAGGCTAATGGTCTCCCCACCCCCCAATTTATGTGTAGATGCCTCATACATTGTATTTCATACAGTCCTTGTATTCTAGTAGTTTCCCCACCCCTGATCTCTACATAGATGCCCCAAATCCTGTCATTCATACAACCCTGTTAGTCTGGTGGTCCCCCCACATCCAATCGCTGGTTACATGCCCTGAATACTGTCAATCATAGAGTAAAAGTTTAGCAGTCTAATGATCTCCAAATACCTGATCACTGTAGTAGTGCCCCCAAACCATGTAATGCATACATTAATAGTAGTATAGTGGCCCCATAACTGCTGGTCACCAGTCCCTATGAAATCACATAATTCCCTGGTCCTGTAAGGGCCCTCTACCCCAAAAATGCACATCTGAATCACTCTCCCTATCTTACTCAATAAGGTTCCCTAACCCCTTCTTCCCCCAGTGCCCCCTCACTTACTCAAGCAGGCAGACCCCTCTCTATGATGGCAAACAGAGCAGCTTCTCTGTTCACCATGTCAGACAGATGCCATCTGATTGACTGGGAGCAAGTATGTGCCTACTGTTGAAACATCTGTTTCCCTTATGGGGCATTTTGAGGTGCATTCTGGGGATGGTGGGCCCACTAGTCTATCATGGAGTTGTTTGATTTCATAGAGGCTTGTGCTTGGGAGTAGGAATCCACTAGAATACCAGGAATGTATGCATGACAAGGTTTGTGGGCATCTATACAGTGATCGGGATGTGCGGGGGCCATTAGACTACTAGGGATCTATGAAAGACTGGGTTAGAGGCAACTATACAGTGGATAGATGATGCAGGATCCACTTGACTACCAAAGGAGTATGATATGGTTCGTTGGCATCTATACAGCGATCCAGGCTGGGGGTTGGGGCACCCCTTGACTATCAGCAATGTATAAATGACAAGGTTTGAGGGCAATTATAAAGAAACTAGGGGTGGAGGAGTCACTAAACTACCAAGGATGTATGAATGACATGGTTCAGGGGCACCTATATAGTGATCGATGGTCGGGGAACCCCTAGACTACAAAGAATGTATGAATTACAGAGTTTTGGAGCCTCTAGACAGTGATTGAGTGTGGGGAGATCACTAGACACAAGGATGGCTTACTGGCAGGGTTAGCGCAGACATCAGAATGGTAATTAGGGGTTGATGGGTATATTTTATTTTTTGTTTTATTTTAAATTTGTTAACCAGGTAAGGACACTGGGCAAAGCCCTTTTTCAGGTCCGATCTGAAAGACAGGTCAACAGTAAACATGCACCACATAACTAAACAATAGCACCAACAATTACATACACCAATAGATAACAAATAACTTTTAAATTTGACCTTAAATCCTATTATTGAAGTAATAAGATCTAAGGAAAAGAGATAAATCATTTCATAAACAAGTAGCAGATGACGTAAAAGATCGAAAACCGAGATTACCCCTGTTAACAATAGCCCTCAAAACAATTCCTTGATTTGGACACAGGTTAACCTGAGAATCCCTGATTTCTGCCAGATCAGATAAAGGAAAAGAATTCCTAGCATAAACAGCATGATGTATCAAATTACCAAGTGCATAGGCAAACTTTAATTTGGGAGATAGCCACCCAAAAAAGAATATAAGACACAATGATGTGTCATTCATGGAGCATCAAGAACAAATCGACAAATATTATTATAAGCCACACTCAAGACCCTCCCCTCCCTTTCTCCCAAACCAAAATATAAAGAAGAAACATAATCAAAAAAAGGTAACAAAATGCCAATAGCAATTGTTTTATGAGATTCCAATGACAAATAAGCCTTAAATTTATATAACAAACCCAATTCTGAGTTTATAGTCCTACTAACAGCCTTTACCTGTGGTAAGAATCCCAAGCAAGGATAAAAAAAAACTCCCAAGTACTTGAATATGATAACCTGTTCTAATAGGTCACCACATTTATCAAGTATGTGTAAGCAAGGATTTAACTGTAATCGAGGAGCACTCCCAAATACCATGTACTTGGTCTTTTTCACATTCAAAATCATTTAATTATTTAACAACCAATAACCAAGTTTATCAAAATCATTTTGTAAACCAATATTAACCAACTCAATATTTGAATTCTGGTTATACAAAATCAAGTCATCTGCATAGAGAAGACAATGACTAGCTAAAAAAAACAGAGGGGATTTGATTTATAAATATTGAAAATAACAGAGGGCCAAGAATGGATCCCTGTGGAACACCTCTAGGGTTTAACCGTAGATCAGATAATGAAGGCTCAACAAACACTTGTTAAGATTGTCCTTCTAAAAACTCTTAAGAAAGGATACCACCAAACTAGAAAAACCCATACTTTTAAGCTTAGAACAAAGCAAAACATGGTTTATTAAATCAAACACCCTTGTCAGGTCCACGAACACTGCCCCCGTAAGACAACCTCTATCACACCCGAGGAGGACAGTGTTCGTGAACCTCGCCAAAGCTGTATCATACCCCTTCCTTTCCTAAACCTGTGTTGTTCCAAGCAAAGTAAACCTTTTAATTCCAAAAAAATCATTCAGCTGTTTAACCACCAACTTTTCTAACATTTTATTAAAGGGATTCAATATAGAAATGGGGCGATAATCATCCACTGTATCTGCTCCAGCCTTTTTTGGAATAGGCACCACTCTTGTAACCTTTCAAGATGATGGAAAACTTCCAGTTGACAAACATAAACTAAATAAAGAACAAAGAGGTTCTGCAATGAAAGGTGCAATCAATTTCACAAAATGCAATCAATTTCACAAACCTTATATCCAACCCATTTCCACAATCACCAAACTTACTGGGTAATTGATATAATAATCTTAAAGCGTCAGATGAATTTATACAACTAAACTGAAAACCAGGCAGATATTCAGATAGACTAGCCAATGATGGTACATTTAAATTAGTATCACAATTACCAACATCCCCATCGCATCCCAGCGCATCAAAAATAAGGTTGTCGGTATTCGTAAATTTAGCATTCAGCACATTTGACATTTGAAAAGAATCAGGAATTCCACAGCGCCGTGTGATCTGAACATGGTTTTGTGAGTTTTAAAGAGTATTTTGATCTTATCTGCATTTGCTGATGATTTGCTCTTACATATTAGGAATTCAAAAAAATCTCTTCCCCAGATATTGCAGGTTATTTCTAGTTTTAGCCTTTTTCCGGGGTATAAACTAAATACGAATAAGACTAAAGTTTATTCGTTGTCCCCTATCCTCCACAAAGACTGGTGTGCTTCCTTGGGCCTTCAGTGGCAGAAGTCCTCGCTGTTATATTTGGGTATCCACATTTCTAAGGATCTGGCTTCTCTGGCTAACCTTAACTTTAGGCCGTTAATAAAACAGGTCAGGGAAGATCTGGATAGATGGGTTAAATTGCCGCTGTCATTCTGGGGCAGAGCTAATGTAATAAAAATGACGGTTCTGCCAAGACTGTTTTATCCTTTGGTCAATTTAAATATTTACCTCCCTAAGTCCTTCTTTAGGCCCATATTTACTGCCTGTTCAGACTTTTTATGGCAAAACAAGCCACCTCGACGGGCTTACGCTAAACTTACCAGTGCGAAGAAGGCGGGCGGTTTGCAGCTCCCGGACTTTTATCTTATTATTCAGCCATACACGGACTAAGATGTTCTAGTGCACCAAGCCAGCGGATGCTGTCTCGGATCTTCTCTTAGGGTTCCAGTTAGACCATCAAGTAATTAGCGATTTTAATTTAGACTTGCAATCTTTCCCTTATATACCCTGGTCAAAGTGTCCCTATAAACTCAGAAACACTCCACTGGGTTGGGATATTAGGGCTCTCCACCAACTTTATTCCTTATTAAATATTCCTTTTAGAAAGGACTTATCACAACATTTGCTAAGGAACCCAAACATATTAGTAGGTGCGAGACCTATTGTGCATGCTATAGGTAATATGGGCCCCAATTGGACGCTGCGGGAGTTCATCGCAGGTAATTCAATAAGCTCTCCCATGGCCTTGGTAGAAAAATTGAGAGTAGGCCAGAATGATCTGCTCCGGTTATATCAGGTCCATCGGAGTGTTACTACATTTTTAGGAAAGGGACCTTGGGTTGACTCAGCAGGGACCTGCTTGAGGAAACTCAATGAGCAGATACTGGCTCGTAAACCAATTTCTAAGTTATATAGATTGATATTATCAAGGACTACGGAGAAGGTATCCTCTTCGGCTTATTATTGGGATTCCAATGTTGTAAAGGGATGGTCTGTGGAGGTTTGGGAAAGAGTGTGGAGGGATATTTATACCTATAGCAAGCAAGACAGACTGAGAAATGTTCAATTTAATATTCTCCATGACCTTTACCTATCCCAGCTAAGCTCTCTCGGATCCATCGATCCTTTCCGCCAGCCTGTCCCGATTGTGGGTCTCCTCTGGCTATGACTTATCATAAACTTTGGACCTGTCCTAAAGTTGTTAGATTTTGGGCGTCTGTTAAACAATGGATTTCTCCGTATTGTAAGATCTCAGCCTTTTTTAATAGACAGGTTTGCTTGTTGGGTAGATATGATAGAGTTCCCACAAAGTCTCTGAAGTGGCAAAGCACTTTGGTCTCTTTGGTCACTAAGCTTCTCATTCTCAGGCACTGGCAAGAGGCCTGGGAGCCCTCCCCCAGAGAATGGTGGGATGAATTTTTGTTGGCACTCTCTGCTGAAAAAACAGTTGTGGACCTTTTTGGATCTCTAGATAAATTTTACGGTTGCTGGGGGGAAGTCTGGTCTGCTCTAAAATTAGATCCTCTACGGGGCAAAGTGAGTCGAATAACTTAATGTCTTCCCTAGTTTAATTGTTGCCCAGACGTTGTGTGTAGACTCCTCATTTTAGTTTTTGTCTCCTTTCCTGTTGTCTCCCCTCTCACTGCGTAAGAAACCTACGAAAGGAACTCTTAGCTGTTATCTAAAACTGTTGGATTCTCTAGGCCCCATTATTATAAAGGCTTACATTGCTGCGGATTATGTTCTATGAAGGGGCACTCTCTTTCCCTTTTTTTTCTTCTCTCGTAGTTAGTGCTCGTTGTGAAAGCTGCCTCATTTGGGGAGAGGGAGGTGAAGGGAGGGAGGGTCATTGTTGTTTCATAATTTGTCTTTCTTGTTTTTCCTTCTGCTGGTATTGTGATTTGGTCTTGTTACATATTTTATGTGTGTTATATGCTTTGTTATTAATAATAAAATAAAATTATTTGCAAAAAAAAAGAGTATTTTGATCTTGTATATTTAGCACTTTCAAAACCTCTGTAAATACCACTGCACCTGTATGCAGGAGATGATACTCATTTGTATGTATGCAGCAGTATTTAGGTGCACATACACTACTGGGTTAGTGCCACTCACTGGGGGCTGCTAGAAATGGTCCCACCCAGCCATGCTATTCCTGATTAGTGATGCTAACATGGTTAACATATATACAATCAATTTTAAAATACATTACAGAGCAGAGATACAACAGTTGCAAATTATAATATTACTAAAATCAGTGACAGTCTCTAACTTTATGTGTCAAACTATGCCAAGCTAAATGCTTGCTTGAATGGAATGTCTTGAGGTCCCTCTTAAAGGCTTCCACTGAGGGGCCTCTCTAAGATAAACCAGAAGTGAATTCCACAAGACAGGCATGGCCATGGAGAAAGTCTGGTCTCCTAAAAGCCCCAGCCTTATCCTGGGAGCCATCAGGAGGCAACCCTCAGAGGAACAAAGGGAGCGAGGGCTGTAAGGAATCAGAAGATATTGCAGATAGTCAGGTCCCTGACCATGTAGGGCTTCATTGGTCAGTAATCTGACCTTGAAGACAATCCTCCACTTTATTGGCAGCCAGTGCAGCCCACAGAGAACCGGCATAATATGCCTGAATCTAGGCACACTCACCAAGATCCTGGCTGCCGTGTTGTGCACCAGCTGCAGATGGTGGAGATTGCCTCCTGAAAGCTCCAGTTATGAGGCATTGCAGTAGTCTAACCTCAATGTGATGAAGGCATGTATTATGGTGGCAAGGTCATCAGGCGGTACCAGGGAATGGATCTGGGTAATATTTCATAGATAGTAAAAAACACTTTCAATGATGGCCAACACCTGATCATCAAGTGTCAGGCCATTGTCAAGTACCATGGCCAGATCCCTAACCTGTGCAGTGGGGATTAGGGGCAAGCCACCCAGCCTCAAACCCAGGTCACTACCTTATACCCCTCCACCTCGCTAATGACCCAGATCCACCACCAATACCTCTGTCTTCTCTGGATTGAGTCACAGCCAGTTTCAAGTCATCCAGTCTTGGATCTTGGCCAGGTAGATGTTAAACACAGAGACCACCATTTGGTCCCCAAGTGCAAAGGACAGGTATAGCTGGGTATCATCAGCATAGCAATGAAAACCCAAGCCATACCACCAGATAACATCTCCCAAAAGCAGCATGTACATCATGAACAAAAGAGGTGAGAGGACTGATCCCTACTGAACTCCACAACACAGTGGCATTGGGTTAGATAAGAATAATCCCATCACCACCCTCTGCACTCTGTCCATGAGGTATGACTTAAACCAGCTGATGACATTACCAGTCAATCCAAACCAGTTCCGCAGGTGGTCCGACAACACCTAATGACCCACGGTGTTGAATGCTTTCAAGAGACTGAGGAGAACAACAATAGTTCACTCTCCTCTATCCCCTGCTCTAAGGAGATCATTAGATACTCTTACCAGGGTGTTCTCTGTGCTATGCCAAGGCCTAAACCCAGACTGGAATGACTCAAAAATGGTAGAGGAAGTGAGACGAGCTGCAAGTTGACTGGCCATCACTTTCTTTAAAACCTTCCCTAAAAATGGGAGGTTTGAGACCGACCTGTAGTTGGTGAGACAGTCCGGGTCCAATGATGGTTTCTTCAAAAGGGGTCTCACAAGGGCCTCTTTCAAGACTACTGGGAAAAACACCACTCCTCATGGAACACCAGATGATATCAGCAACCACAGATCCAAATTAGGCTAAAACAACCAACCAAAGGTCAGGTTGGACCCGGGTCTGGTTAGCAATAGGTAGGTTGAAACTTTAAGATTATCTTGCTCACTTCATCCACTTCAACTGGATCAAACTCACTCCACCCAAGAGGGATGCCCCCCCCATTCTTCCAGCTCGACCCCACATGCCAATTGAGTGACCCAGGAGGAGATGTCGGATGTGATAGAGGACATCATGTCAGCAAAGAACAGAGCAAACTTATCACGCCTAGTGCTTAAATTAGCTCCTCAGAGGTGGAGACAGGCTGGGTGTAACAACTTCTCTACCATACAGAAGAACTGAGCTAGTCTGTTTTCTGCTGCAGCAATCTCTCTAGTGAGAAAATACACCTTTTTGGGGGGAGATTGTCCCTTGGTAGTCATTATAATGTGACCTCAAGGCCAATTTGTCCTCCATTAACCCGGACCTCCTCCAGCAATGCTCCAGCCTCCAGCCCTTAATATTAAACTCCCTGAGCTCCCCATCAAACCAAGGGGATCCCCAGTGAGTAGTGTTGTGCAAAACTGTGTAATTTCATTCTGTTGAAATATTTTGCAAAGAAATTTAGCATTAAAGAAAAATATTTTCAGAAAGAATGGGGATCATAAAATGCAGAATTTGACCCATGAAATGCAGAATTTTGCCACTTGTGGGTGAAATTCCACTGCTCACGGGTGAAATTCTGCATTTTGCCAGTGAAATTCCGCATTTTGTGGGTGAAATTCCAAATTTCTCAGCTGCTAAATATTTCATGGAATGAGTGGCATTTCGCTAAATATTTCAAAGCAGCAAAATTCACAATTTTGCCAGAATTTCATGGGTGAAATAAAATTTTGCTGCATCTCTACCAGCTAGTAGATAAGGGTCGTACATGGATAGGCATGATAGTGTCAAAGGCGGTCGTGACAGCCTTAATATAGGCTGCTACTGCCCCCTCTGCTCCCATCATGCATGCAGTTTCCACACTCGATAGATTGAGTACTGTCTGCAGTCCCTTTGGAAACAATCCCCGTAAAGGGCAGTACTGGACCATCTCCACAGAGGAAGGACTCTCAGAGTGGGCACCAAACAAGAACCTCATGGTGCTGTGATCCAGCATACCACTGGATCAATCCTGAGATCAACAGCCTCAATCCCAAGTGCGAACATCAGACCCAGTGTGTGCTCATATGAGTGGATCACTGAGGTAACAACCTGTGACAGACCTAATGCTTCCATTCCTAGAAGGAGGTGGCATCCAAATGACCAGAGTCTGTATTCGACCCAGTCATTGAAGTCCCCTAGAATCACCCATCTGGGGGACTCCAACACCAAGCTGGCAACAAACTCCCTGACCTCACCAGCACCACCCCCCCTCCCCCAGCACAGCAAAACACTCAAAGGACCTAGTAGAACCCACAGGGAGCACTGAGAGGTTCATGTTTTAAAACAAATGGCCACTCCCCCACCTCTGCGATCCTTCCTCAGGCTGTGTATCACAGAGTATACGGCTGGAATTGCTGCCTCCAATATGAGGCCAGCATTTTCATCCAGCCAGATCTCTGTGATGGAAGCCAGGTCTACTGAGGAGATCATGTCTGCCATTATAGTGATCTTGTTCCTCAGCAACCTGGCATTGTAAAGCACAGCCTGGATCGGATGAGTGGGAACTGCTGGACCATTGACCACCAGTCCACTCTTCTCAGTGAAGCCCTTGGATATGGGCACAAGACAGGGAAGCCCCTCTCCTGTATCCATTTAAGAGGGAAGAGCAAACATTTAGCACAATCAGAATTAAAGCTGCTGCAATTTGAGAGTAAAACCTTGTCCAGTTTCTTGTTATATCTGGGTTTATATATTAATATTTCTGTATTCTCTTGGTAGCTTTGTTTTGATATGTTCTGAGTTTCACTGCTGAAAAAAGTGCAAAATCACAGTAGAATGTGTTTCTCCTTTTTAAATTCTTTTACGACTACCACTAGATTAACATCACATTGAAATGTTCACACAAAATCCTGTAAAGCACATTATGAATAATTCTTAACTATATTCAAACTACTAGTATATATTTCATGTTTGAAATGATACCAATAGCACACAATTAAAGTATGTGTTATTGGTCTTCGTAGGCCAGATCCCTCTTTCTGGTTTATTACTTCTGCAGGAAATGTAAGTAATGAACTTCATTCTTTCCCTCTACATTGTGAGTTTCAAAGGCTTGTTGGCCATTAAATGCTCCTTTAGCTGTAGTATAGCATCACTGAAATATATTTCCCTCTTTTGGACAGAACATACATGCCAGCTGTAGAATAAAAGAAGCACCTGTACAACTCACGTACTGCATACTGTAGAAGAATATTTGAGTAAATGGGGGCCAGGCATCTTAAGGATACATTTTTTTTTTTTATTTTGAAGTTGCCATTTTGTTCATGGTATATTATCCTGGCAATACCTATATTTTCAGCAGTTATATAATTATGAAAGGGTGCTCCTCTGTTACAAAAAGCTGTTTATTATACAGTTGATAACTATCAGAGTGGATAATTGGTCAACTGTAAGAGCTAGATAAACCAAAATAATTAACTACACACCTGGAATCTTCACACAGTAATAAAATAAGTGTACTTTGTCTGAGAACCCTTCCTCAGTTTTACCATTTTTACAACTTCAATGGAAAAAAAAATTGTGTTATTGTTTTGAAGAATGTATTTCTTAATGTTTATTTTAAAACTTTGCATTTTGATTCTGCTTGCTGTGAGCTACTTCAGCACTTTGACAGTGCCACTCCTTGGAGCTGCTCTGTTAGCTGCATGGCTATTTTTGGAAACCTTTCAAGCATCCTCTTGTTGCACTGCCCTTTCCTCAGGCTTTTCCCTGTATGTCAACTACTTAACTGGGGCATTGCACTATAACCCAGCTAACCACAACAAGGAAAGCACTGTAGGTGCCTGACTGACAGACCAGAAGTTGGGGTAGGTGCCCTAATGAAGACAGAAATATACAGCTTTACTGCCAGTAAAGACCCACGGCTTACCTAGTCTAGCTGAAGACCCTTACTAATAAGAGTGGCATGCCAAATCTAGTTGAAACACATGAAAAATGTCTCAATCATGGGAACATGTTCTAACCCCCTGCCCCCCCATGCAGCCACCATTACCAGCTCTTTGAATCTGCCCTATTCAACCTTGAACCTGTCTATAGATTTAGCATTGACCACAATGCTAGGCAAACCATTCCAGCTGCCCACCACTCATTCATTAAATAAATATGTACATCTGATCTGAAACTGCCCACACAAACTTGTAATTGTTCTCCCTGGTGTATATATCATACTGCATGATTTGGTCCTCAGGAACTCATTCCCATAGAAGATGCCATCATATATTTCCTCATTTATTATAGTAGCCAATTAGCACACTATTTGTCTCTGTCTGTCTGTCTGTCTGTCTATCTATCTTATTTATTTAGCTAATTAGTTATTTATTTATTTCAAAAGTTTTATAGGAATGACATACTGAGCTGGCAACAGCTCATTTCCAGATGCATCCTTGGGGAAGGGGAAAAGAGCAGGAGAGAACCGATACAGAATACACAGAATGGAAATAACTACCCATCAGCAATTCAACATAAGTGCACTCATACGTCCAAAACTGCAGCTCCTGGCAATGCCTCACACAAGAGGGAAATCCCTGCTGATTACTCTAACCTGGTGTGGCACATTAAAATGTACTCCACTTTGGACCTTGGTTCTGTATCTCTGCCTGGCTGGAGACATGGAGACCACTCCTGGTCCCCTCTCCCTCTCCCTCTCCCTCTTATCCTGGACAGAGCATAAAGATTTAGAATTGCCCACCTTAATATTCATAGTCTCTTGGCAAACATACCTGACCTTGAGGCCTGAGTATCCAACTACTCCCCTAGCATATTAAGAATCTCCGAATCCTGGCTCAAACCCAACATCACAAACTTCCTTTGCAACCTAACCAACTGTTTCTTTCTTTGAACTGACCGCCCATCCTCCAAACATGGAGGAGTCCTGCTAATCTGCTAAAGGTTTCACCTAAACCTTTAGTCTTTCCTCATAAGGCTTTTGATGCAGACCTTCACCATTTTAGTTGCCCTCCTCTGGACAGCCCCCACTCTATGTCCTTCCAGAAATGTGGTCTCCAGAACTGCACACAGTACTCCAAGTGGGATCTTACCAGAGATCTATATAGAGGTAACACCACTTCCCACTTTCTGCTGGTGATACCCCTCTCTATGGACCCAAGGATCCCAATAGCTCTCCCAACTGTCTTGTTGTGCTGCCTGGCCACCTTTAGGTCATCCAATATGATTACCCCCAGGTCTCTTTCTTGCTTGGTGGTTGTCACTATCACTCCACCCATTTTGTACTCTGCCCCTGGGTTTCTGTGCCCTTAGTGACAGAACAATTTCCCCTTTCCCCCTGCAACCTCCTCCCTTACCTCACCCCCTCCTTGCTCTTACCACACTGACCCCCGCTCCTTCTTGGACCTATCCAGGACCTCTGGTCCCCACTCTCCCTTATCTTCTTCCCCTTCATCCGCCCTCCTTTTCCCCTCTTTTACCCCTTCTCCCACCTTAGCCTCCCCTCCCTCTCACCCTACGACAAGGCCTCTGGCTGCCATATTTTCTTTTCCTTCTCTATCTGGACTCTGCCCTTTCATCTCCCCTACCCCTTCCTTATGTCTCCCCCCCACCTCTGATTAGCAATGTTGCTTCAAATGTACCTTATGGTTTTCTATGCTTGCTTGTAATCTTGTGTGTAGCACTGTTCTCTCTTAGTTACCAGTTGACTTGCTGTGCTCCGATGATACCGTGAATGTGTCTGTACCTCCGTTGATACCATGAATGTTGTCTATAACTCCCAACCTTATTGTAACCCTTTCCTTTGATGTTGAACCTTTGTAAATGAGCTGTCCCTAGCTCAAAGGTATTTGTAATCTGAGATTTAAATAAATAAAAATAAATAAATTAAAGTGAATTTTAGAAGGCATAGCTCCCACACTTGCGTAAACTATCTGACACACCTGCTAGACCAGGGTGGAGTTGATCTAAGTTAGACCACAGCATATAAATAAGGTCATGCTAGGAAGCTTGAATGTGAGTCACTACTGAGAAGCTACTGTGGCAGCATAAGCACCAGAGGGGTGACAACAGAGCATACCTGGGCTAGCAACCCTACAAGCCATTAGGCTGGCTAGTTGTAGGTGGTGTCAGTGTGCCCAATGGCAGTCCCAATGGGTGCAGTGTAAGGGGCCCAACTGAGAGGGAGGGTAGGGGCAGTGGAGGTAGCCTGTGAGGGTGTACAGAAGGTGGTATCATTCTGTGAGGTCTCAGAGGAGCAGTGCCTGGCATGATACTGTCTTGCACTTGATGCCATACAGTGAGGAGCTATGTGAGGAGCTCCAGTGGGCTCTGCAGGGCCAAAACCAGAGGGACATCCAATTCCAGTGGAAATGAAAGTGTCAGCAGTACTATGCTTCCTGGCAGCAGGAATCTTTCAGACCTCAACAGGTGACACTGTGGGCATCCCAGAGTCTGCAGTGTCAAAATGCTCGAAGCAGTTCTTGGAGGCCCTGATGCACAGGACTGACAAATACATCACCTTACCTCAGGATGCACAGCAATAACTTGATGGAAAGTAGGGCTTTTATGGCATCGTGCAGTTCCCCCATGTACTTGGTGCCATGGACTGCAAGCATGTGGTAATACGTGCACCAACCATGGATGCAGACATGTACATCAACAGGAAGGGGTTCCATTCATTGAATGTCCAGGTTATATGTGATAGCCAGTGCTGCATCTCCAATGCAGTTGTGCAGTACCCTGGCCCCTTTCCCAACGCATACATATTTAGACATCGTAGACTGTCTGAGGCTTTTGCACATGGAGATGTACAGAGAGGCTGGCTATTAGGTAAGTGCATGAGCAGGGATGAATGAGAGCTGCACGGGGCAGTGGTGTAGAGGTTGGGCATCTGCATGGTGTGTTGCTAGATCTCCAGGGCAAGGTACAAGGTGGGACATGACACAACAGGTCCTGATGTGCTGCAGCCCTAGCTGGCATGGTGGTCACATACATTCCTGGCTGCCTGGAAGGTCATTGGAACTGTTAGTGGGCACTGTGTTTAACTGATGTGACCTATGGCCTGGGGGAGTGGGAAGGGGGTATTGGTGTGGGGACTTGTTTGTGGGGTGGTGGGGTGGGATGGCTGGATGGACAGTGGTGTCACTAGAGGGATAAGTATGCCTCTTCATTTTCACAGGAGATAGTGGCTACTCACAGCAGATGTGGATGATGATGCTGGTGAGGTACCCAGAGACAGAGGCAGAGGTCATTTCAGTTCTTTATTATTGATGGACAAGTTAAAATTGTCATTACAAATGTATCAAATAGCAGTATAATTACAACAATAATCCATACATTACAATTATAAAAATCACATATCAAGTTATACAATACATTATTAATATAAATCATCGCTATTCGAAACAGTATTTTACTAGTCAATTGGTAAACTTCAATTGATTATTGTGCAATACTCTATTAGTTAAATATATTATTATTGCACTATCTCCTGCCTTTCTTAATGATTCTTGCTGTTTAAGTCAAATGCAGCTTCTTCTGTTCTATTTTTTTCAGAATTGTATGACTTTTTTTCATAATTTCTGGATTATCTGAGCTTAAGAGGGTACTTAATTGATATTTAGGATCCATACTTAGAGAACCCAGAATGTTCCACAAATAGAGTTTTCTTTGTTTATCATATAATGGACAAAATAACAACAGGTGTAATTGGTTTTCATTCCCTTGTTTACATCTACATTTTTGCAGGATATTTTTATTGTAAAATCCCTTGAGTCTTTGGCTACCGTAATATCTGAATCTAAATCTTGTTAATGTTCTTCTTTTGGACTTATTTGTTAATTTGACCAGATAAGGAGCCAAATCAAAATGTTGTTTATTGTCTGCTAGCCAATGATATATTTTGCTATTTTTGCCTAATTATCTATTTGTATTTCGTTAATTCTCTTTTTTACTTTTAATTCTATTTCCTTTATGGGCATTATTATACTTTCTGTTAAACAATTTAATAGCCCATAGGGTTTTATTATTTTATCAATTATCTTAATACAAGGGAAGGAAAACCCTTGTTAATGTACTCAATGGCTTCATCCAAACATGCCCTAGGTAATCTGGTCCAAGACATTTTATAAATTGTTATCCAAAGTAGAGTTTGTCTATGTTCTGCATTACAATTCACTGGTAGTTGCCCTAATTCTAACCTGACCAGATCTGAAGAAGCTCCTGGAGGAAGACCCAATAATTTTGTATAGAATATGTTTATAACCAATTCTAGGTCCAAAGAGCCCTCAATGCCCCATATCTCTATCCCATATAATATTTGACTTTTAACTTTCGTGTTCAAAGCCCTAATGTAACCAATGATTGAATTACCTCTGAATTTATACAAGAATCCAGTAACTGCGGGTATAAATCTTTAATTTTTTGTTTTATTGATTTTTTGTGTTCATTCCATTTCAGGTTCTAAGAGAACGTTATTCCTAGATAACAGAAGTAGTTGACCTTTTCTATTTTATGTCTGTTACAAAACAGTCTAAGGTCCTTACCCTGTTTTACCATGTATTTATTACAGATCATGAATTTTGTTTTGTCATAGTTAATTTCTAATGTGTTTTCCTCACATTTTTGTTGAAATTTTTGTAAACTCCTTTGAATGCCTACATAACTAGAAGATATTAAAGCCATGTCATCCATGTATGCTAAGTATTGACAGTCCTTGGATCCTACCATAGGCAGGTGGAAGTCCTTGTTATATAGTTTCATTAATATTTTGTCCAAAACAGATGAAATAGGATTGGAGGCAAGATGCAAGCCTGTCTCCAGAGGCAGAGGTCAGATACAACAATGCTCACACTGCCACCAGGTCTGTCACTGACCACACATTTGGTCTGCTAAAATGAGATTCTACTAGTCCTAGACTGGTCAGTAGGAGCCTTGTAGTATATGCCCTGGATGACGTGCCAGATATCTTTTGCCTGTTACATCCTCCTCAGCATCTCCCTGGCACACCAGGTCATCATGCCAGACAGAGTGGAGCACCCTGATAATGAGGAGGAGGATGAATTTGAAAGCCTTGGGGAACCTGGATCTGGCTAGGTGACTGGATGAGTGGGCACTGCAGCAGCAGATCGTCATGTCATATTGGACCTTATTCAGAGTCACTTCACCTGAATACCACCGCACAGTACATGACAGCAGCCAGCCCATAGAGAGTGCATATGGATGACAGCAAGCACATAACATGTGGCCAGGCAATGTAACAGAGAAGGATCCAGGCACCAGCGGCAAGCAGCTGAGAGTGGAAGCATGTAATATGTCAGTGCACCAGCTGCCAGGTGGTTGCCCCTGGTAAAGGGTTGAGCAGCATCGGGGTCCAGTGTGGACCTTCTGCAGACACCAGAGGATAGTGGCGTGCTGGCAACATGAGGCATTGGGAAACAGGTGTGAGTGCCCACACACCGACAGGGGAAACTGAAGGAAAGGTAACTGTGCAGGGCGCTGAGGAGTGCAGCATGGACGTGGTGGCATTTGTGGCCCTGGGGCAGCATCTGACATGCCATGGTGACAGGTGGTGTGGATCCTCAGTACACAGAGCATGTTGGGAAGCAATGACTGAGTAGGGGCAGGTAGGATGGTGGTCTGTTGTAGTCCTGTGGCAGCAAGTGGTTGGGTCCATGGTACATGGGTAACATGAGAGCACCATGGGTTGGGAGGGAAAGGGCACATGCTGACCACCATGGAGGATGATGGTGGACCAGTGTTGCATGTATCTTAGTGTTGCACACCGTAGTGGTCAGGTGTGGTGGACATTTGCTGCCAGAGGCAGAATGCCAGGGGGTATTGCAGGTGGTATGCTGGGGGCCTGCAGCCAGCAGGTATAGTGGGCAGGATGGGGAATGCAACATTTCAATCTGTGTGATGCTTGTGGCAAGCATGGAAAGGGACCACAACAATGTCTGAGCATAACTGGGACACTACATAGGGGTTCTTATGGAGGCATGTTAAAGGTTATGGCTTGTGATGCATGTGTGATGTGTAGTATGCGGGGAATGAGGCAGAGTGGTATTATGTGTATTACTTCACCCCACTGGACAGTAGACCTAGGGCCACAAATGTGACATCAGGTGGGACAGCAGGGCCATTGGAGGCATGCTGTGGTTTTGGGACAGGAACCTAACAGATCTTCTGTGTTGGGGGCAAAGGGATTAAGAAGTTGGGTTAGCAGTGGACAGCAAGGTGCATGAGGGGCACACAGGATGGATATACAGTGGACCTTGGGTTGTGTGGGAAAGAGGAGGAGCTCAGAGTGACTGGAGTGAAGCACTGTCACAGGCTGTGCATGTTGTGAGGTACATGGGACAACTGCAGCATTTTGGCCACAAAGTGACACAAATTGCAATGATTTTTGAAGGAAATACTGCCAGAGTTTGCATCAAGGGGGAAATCGATGGAAAATGTGTGACACACTGATTAAGATACAGAATGCAGAAGCAAATATAATGACCACATGGTGCTCTGCAGCATGCATCAGCACATAGCAGAAGCACTCTGGCCCATACTTGCTAGTGAGATCTGTACCTCCTGCCATATTTCTGGATTTTTCAACAGTTTCATATTTGTTATTGTTGAAAATGGCTGCACCATGAGGGAGATCACCAAATTTCACTCAAGAGGAGATGCCCCCCCTTGTAAGCTTGGTGCAGCACTGGGCCTGAGTGCTGCTTCCACCTGGCAGCAAATGCCACACCCCAAACAAGAGGGAGAGGGTATGGAGCATCATTTCTGGAAAGTTATGTCACCTGGCTTGGGTCAGAAGGACCATCAGGCAATTAAAACACGAGTGGAATGACCTGTGTTTGTGAAACCCCACCTGTTGCGGCACCTGCAGGACATATTGAGAGAAGTGGACATCACCATGAGAGGAGGACACAGGCATGCCAGAGGTAGATGGATTTGGCATTAGCCACATGAGCCCTCCAATCACTTACCCAAAAGGGAACATCTAGTTATGATGTGTTTAAACATAGAAACATAGACTTTAACTGCAGATAAGACTGCTTGGCCCACCTAGTCTGCCCATTTCCCTACCTAATGGATAAGCTGCAGATCCTAGTTAACTAACAGCCTACTTCTTCATATCCCCCACCAGAATTACCTTATGTCTGTCCCATGCATTCTTGAATTCCCCCACTGTGTTTGACCCTGCAACCTCCTCAGGAAGGCTGTTCCATGAGTCCTCCACCATCTCTGTAAAAAATACTTCATCACATTGCCCCCGAGCTGTCCCCCGTCTATCTTCAAATTGTGTCCCCTTGTTCTGACACATCTCTTTTTCTGAAAGATGCTACACTCTTGGACTTTGTTGGTTCCCTTGAAGTACTTGAAAGTTTCTATCATGTCATCCCTCTCCCTCCTTTCCTCAAGAGAATGCATATTAGACTCCTTTAATCTTTCTTTGTATGGCTTCTGTTGTAGATTTGGCACCATTTTAGTTTCCCTCCTCTGGACTGCCTCCATTCTGTCTATGTCCTTGCAGAGATGGGGTCTCCAGAACTGCACGCAGAACTCCAAATGGAGTATCACCAACTGTCTGTACAGAGGGATAACAACTTCCTGTTTCTGCCTGTGTCTCCTTCACAGACAATCCCACTACTCAGGAGGGGGAGAAGGAGGCCTCAGGGTCTGCACAATAGCCCACACCAGCACAGAAGGGTGGACAAGACAGCCAGCAAGGTAAGAACCATGTGTTGGATATGACCCTAAGAGATCACTAGTATTTCATTTTTCCTTGATAGACCTACACAGCATCACATGCCTTGTGTCATTGTAGATCAGGGGTAATATGTTGGGCTATGCTCATGGCAGCTCTTATGATAAGGAAACCACTGCACTGTTGCTGGTGGATGTATGACAATCAGTGGCTGTACAGTGCTGGGTAGCTCCAGGCCCCCCCCAAGCAAGACAATGGGAAAGGACACTGCCATTGCCATGCACCTGAGTGGGAGGGCACAAGGAGACATAGCCATTAACAAGAGGCCATCATGTGTGAGTATGGGCACTGCCAAGCCACAAGGGGTTAGTATGTAGCATGCACTTGGCACTGTGGCCAACTCTGCTGCAGACTGGATGGCAGTGGGGTAGCACATGCCATGATGTTTGCATTACCAGGACACAATGTCAACATATTTTGGGTTTCTGTCCCACTGTCCAGGTGCCTGTAAAGGATATGCCAGATGTGTGCAAGACATGTGCTAACACACCCCTGCCCAGCTGCGGTAAGGTGATACATTACGACCTTTGTTGTGTGGATGGGGTGGTGCCTGATCATGACTCCGGGGGATTGGGCACCCCAAGTGTCACTCTTATGATTCTGGGGGGTGCTGAGAGGGAGGGGGGCAGGTGGGGGAATATTAAAAAAATTAAAAAAACACAAAGGAGTCCTGATCATGACTCTGGGGGACTGGGCACCCGCCAATGTCACTCTTATGTTTCTGGGGAAAGGGGTGCTAAGAGGATGGGTTAGATGGGGATATGTATAATTAAAAAAAAAATTGATGTTCACGGAGGAACACAGCACAGTCTGCTGTGTCCAAGATGGCCACTGCACATACTGGGCATGTACTAGTAGTCGCGAATGTACAGTCCAGTTTAGCAGCCATCTAGGACACAGCAGAGTGTGCCGTGTTCCTGACCACTGGAAAACAATGCAGAGCAACTGCTAATGGACAGAGGGGAGTGCTTCACAGTAATGGAGGTGACTGTGAGGTAATTCCACATTGTTGTTTGGTCAGAAGAATCTCCCTTTTCCGACAGCATGAGGTCTGCAGGCCTCTGCTCACTGCAGCCCTAAAAAGGGCAACAAATACTTATTGGTTATTTGTGACATGTTTTCAAAATGGGTTGAGGCATTCCCAGTCCATAATGCCACCACTCAGGCCACTTACAAGGTGTTGGTGGAACATGTCTTTACCAGAATGGGATTACCTGTCAGGATAGAGTCTGATAGGGAGGGGACAACAGTTTTCAGGGGCACTGATTCAACAGGTCATGCAGGTGATGGGAGTTAAACATGACTATCACATTGCTCACAGACCATTATCTTCTGGGTAAGTAGAAAGAACTAACAGGACAGTTAAAACAATGCTCAAGAAATTTATGTCTGAAAATGGCAAAGACTGGGACTCTTTGTTACCTTTCATTCTCATGTGTATTAGAGCAAGTTCTTCGAAGAGTTTTGTTTTTTCACCATATGAAGTGATGACTGGATGGAAAATTCAACTGCCCTAACATTTGTGGATGTATGGCTTATCCATGTCACAACTGGATGGCATCTGTATAGAGATCTACATAGATAGATTAATGACAACTGAAAGACATTTACCTTTCTGCAGCTACTACCATTGGTGTGACTCAACATGTAAATAAAATGTACATAGCCAAACAATGCCATGAGATGCAATTAGCAGTAGGAGGCAGTATTGATCAGGCCTTATGATCATGAGGGACCTTTCACCAAACCATGTGGGGCCTCTATTTTGTTATTGATCACTGCAGCCCCACTGGCACAAAGTCAGAAGTACAGGGGGCTGCAAGAAAAAGAACAGAGACAAATGGCTCCATACTAACCAACTGAAACTGTACAAAGGTAACTTCCAAGACACCAATTAGTAAGGGTGTTGAAGCCCTATTCATTGTTCTTTTGTTTTTCAGAATCCACTTGTGATGCTTTGGATTATGTTGATCCTAATTGCCTTGTGGCAATCAGCCACAGGACTTCAAGTGACCATGCATACAAATGTTGATGTTTATGAAGGAGAAATAGTACTGCTACCAGCCACTAATTATTTTACTGCTCCTTACCATGCACTGTGGTGGCAGAGACACTTTGATAATTATGACATCACTCTATTAAACACCCGCTGTTATGATTTGCCCAGCAAGAAACTGAGAGGCCTTGATAGAGACTTTCCTTTTATAGAATGCACACTAGCAGAGGGGATCACATGGGTGGACCAACTCTTCCCTGAGCAGACAGGACCTTTGTATAAAGACAGAGTATATGTTTTTCCAGATAATGCCTCTTTGTTGATTCACCCAGTTAAACATTCAGAAACAGGAATTTATAAATTGACTGCGAAAAAGGGCAGTGCCACCATCACTCCAGGCACTGCAGTGATGAAAAGCATCATGTTGAAAGTTTTACGATGGATTCCTGAACCTTACCACTTGTGCCACAACAACCCACAGAAACTGAAAAATGCCCTCTGTTAACACAAGGACCACCTAGTGGGCTAACTGTAACTTCTGTACCGGGTCATTACATAATAATGTTCAATTTATGCACATATCTGCTGTGTTTTACCTGTCACATTGGGATATGATGGAGCATGGCCCCTGTGTGGGCACAAAAATTTAAATGTGTTATGCTCATTTTCTGTTAGATGTTATTGCCACTCATCAGGTTAATGCTCATGTTCCAGTTGCATGCCAACCATTTTCCATTGGGAATGAGAAACATCACTCCAGATGGTGTTGCAGCCTGGATGCACTGTTGAGAATAGTCACAAGTTTATTTGGTTCAGGGATGTTGGTCTGGAAAAGGGCAGGCCTTGAAACTATTAAAAGGCACATTAGTTACATTGAGCATCAGTCTGGTGAGGCTGATTTGAATCCTGTTTTACGGGACATAGAAGGTTTAGCTACTGAAGAAAGATACACATTGTATGATTTACATGACATTGCATGGTTATTTTCTGAAACACAATCAAATCAAATCAAATCAAAATTTATTTATAAAGCGCTTTTCAATAAATCAAAGCGCTGATACAAAACAAGAAATAAAACATCAGCAATAATAAATAAAAGCATAAAACAATGAAATAACCATAAAATAAACTAACCAAATGCCAGTGAAAACAGATGACTTTTCAGGGATCTCTTAAATGATTCCACGGACAGGCACTCTCTAGTCTGATGAGGTAGAGAATTCCACAGGGTCGGGGCCATAAAAGAAAAGACCCTTGCCCCAGATGATTTAAGACAAACCCTGGGAATCTCTAGCAATCCCTCGCCAGAGGAGCGGATTCAATCAAAGATTAATGAATTGATTAATGCAAATAACAGAGAAGCTCAATATAGGTTTATGGGAAAGGAAATAATATGCACAGCCTATGGTAATTACTGTATGTTTTGACAATGATTACACATTTACTCAGAGATGTGGAATTAGGGCGCTTCCAGATTTCATCTCTGATAACTATTTGGCAAAGTGATATTGCCCAGCATGTGTAATCAGAACACAGGACATCCATACCAGATGACTTGAGGCCTGTCAGAAGTTTTTCTTCATGACAGTCAGAAACATGGGCTATGTTACCCTGCACCCTAATCAGGGCACATGCTACATTAGTAGGTCCTGTTCTAGGCAGAGCACCTTTTACATCTCCTTTACAGTATCATAGCCAATATTTGACCCTACTGTGGCTCTGTTTGAGAAACTGGCAATAGTCCATTCTGTAGGTTACCTGGAAGGCAACATTTATAATGAACAGATAGACACCCCTTCCTTGATAGTGTACAGTTCCATCACAGCCTTGTGGTAGGTGCTGCATACTGCTTACTACTCTGTAAAAGGATATTGATATCTCTGCAGGTGTGATATGTTTGATGTAACTGCCTGTGTTCAGCTATACCATAGAGGAATACCCCACAAAAGTGAGCCACCATTCTGCTGGATGACAATAAACATGACTGTCTCTTGCCCTGTTAAGCTCACAAATTGGCACCTTCCTATGGTCAAAGCTACATATAATATGGCTGGTAAGTATTGTGTAGACAAAATCCATAAATCCTTTACATATGGCACACTCATATGTCCAGTAACCAATCCTAACTTCTGCTTTACACTTGTTGCTTGCACTGTCATTGGACAAACCATTATCTTGCTACTTCCTGTTCACTAGGAGTACATCCTTAGTGAACCTGGCTATCAAAATGACATCATAAGTTAACATTCCAAATTTTGCTGTGCATATTTCACCTCTTTCCCTAGACTTAAAACTTCTGCAGCATCGTAAAAATGAACATTTAATTAGAATCAGCAGTGATACATATCATGTTGAGCATGCTTTAGATTCCTTATTACATGATGGTGATATTGATCTTTTAATCTTAAATTCCTAGATAGAGATTACTTTTAATTGTTAATTATGCTTCAAACTGTTTTAGTACTTATAGGACTCGATTCTCATAAATGGCTAGGATTGTCACAAGCTGCTGCAAACAGCAGCTTGTGCTGAAGCCTGGTGTGCCAGGGACCCTTCACTGGATTCTGGTAAAGGAGGGGTCCTGTCGCCTAAGTCCCCACACTTGTGGCAATGCCTCTCATGCAGTAAACACCTGGTGCATGGGAAGGGTCTGCCGCATACCCTTTATGGCAAACACAAGTGATACCCCATCCCCAATCCCCATGTACAGTAAAGAAACCCCATCCCTGGTGGTCTAGTGTCCCAACTCCCTGATCCCCATTGCTGCCCATAGTATTAAAATAATAACATGTCCCCCCTTCCTGATGCTGCCCGTAGTATTTCAATAGTAACATGTCCCCCCTCCCTGAGCCCCAATGCTACCCCATCAATAAATGATAACATGTCCCACCTCCCCGATCCCCGATGCTGCCCCATCACTAAAGTATAACATGCCCCCTCCCCAATCCCTGATGCTGCCTCCATTAATAAATATTAACATGTCCCCTTCCCTGATCCCCAATCTCACCCATCCTTGAAAGGTATGAGTATACCTACTTTACATGGTGATCTAGTGGCCCCACATCCCTGCAGGAATCACCCCCACCCCACTCTCCACCAACCTGAATAAGAGCCAGCAACCAGCACAGCCCACTTCACATCTCTGTGGCTGGCCACCAACTGAACTGTCAATGAGCGTGTACACTTTACAGTGCCCACTCATTGACAGCTAGGTTGGTGGCCAGCTGCAGAGGTGTGAGGTGGGCTGTGCTGGTTGCCAGCTTTGATTCAGGATTGGGAGGGAGCGAGTTGGAGGCACTAACTGCAGGGGTCAGAGGCCACTAGATCACAAAGTAAAGTGGGTATGTTTATACATTTCAAGGACGGGTGACATTGGGGATCAGGGAGGGCAGGACATGTTAACATTTATTAATGGGGGCAGCATCGGGGATTGGGGAGGGTGGACTTGTTATTATTTACTGATAAGGCAGCATTGGGGATTGGGGAAGGGGGCCACTAGACCACCAGGCTGGGTTATATATGTAATATGTGAATGCCAGGGTGGTTGGCATCCAGGATCGGGGAGGGATTATAATGCCAGTATAATTAGGGTTGCCCAGTCACTTCTCTGTTAAACCCCAAATTTTTCTCTTTAATAACTTCTCCACCATAAGATGGATTTGCCTGAAATATTGCATCCATGGTGGGGCACCATAGATCTCATGATATGGCAAGTTACGTTATGGTCGGATGAGCGGTTGCGGAGCTGCAGAGTACCAACAAACAAACTAAAATGGGTTTTTGGTGTGTTTCTTTGCTCAGGGCTGCAGCCCACACTATTTGTTCATCTGATCTGAAATCTTTAGGGAAGATGCAATATGGGTCACTGATGTGCCTTTTGAAGATTTGGTGGAAAAATATTTAACCATTCAAAAGTTATTCAATTTTTAAGTTTTAACATTGAAGTCAATGGGGAAACATATATGTGCCTCTTGAAACTGTCGCAAAACCACTTTTTACTGTCACAAATGCACTTTTTACTGTTGTGTTGCCACCATCTTGTTTCAGTTAGTGGTGAAGAAAAACATCTGTAGTTCAAATTTTAGTGCCCCTGGGTAAATACTGACAGTTGTGTTTACCTAAACAGAGCTTGAGGAACACAGTGGTGCCATCCGTTTTTTTTCTAGGACTCCTAGAAATACCTTTTTTAAAATGTGGTCTCCCGTAGTGTCACAAGTCATTACAGTACATTTGCAACACTTTCACAAATCACGACACTGTCATATCTGTACTGTCGCAATTTGCAACACTACTGCACCAAAAAATGTCTTTGCCACACCACTGTACCTAAATGGTTGGGGCTTTTTGGCTGACATTTGCATGGTGGCAAGCCCTGGCACCACAGATATGCCTTTTGATAGTTTGGTAAAAAAAATTTAAGGGTTACAAAGTTACAGTGCTCGGAAGTTGAGAAATTTCCCACAGGCTAACACTGAGGCACCCACAGCGACTTTCAGCACTCGTATCTCAAAAACTGTCTGAGATACGGATTTTTCCCCACCCATAGCTTAGTCCACCTTTAGGTGGATTATGCTTATGATAAAGTTTCAAAGTCATAGATTACACCTGCAGTGGAATTTTTTTCCTACTTACTATGGTTACAGAGATATTGCCAAAAATGTGTTACAAGGGTTCCTTTGGAGTACTATGGCGCTGCTGTATGGATCCGTACTTATCTGTAAGTGGGAGCACAGGGTCTGGAGGGCCCACGCTCCCACATGCACATACCATTACACAAAAAATGGGCAATGTGAAGGGAGCTCAGGGCCCAGAGGGCCCACGCTCCCACTAACACATACCAGTTACCAGTCACAGTACAAAAAACAGGGAAATTCATTGCAAAAAACTCTGTTAATGCACCAGTTAGGGTTGATAGCACAGCAACAGAAGTATGGAAATGTGATGTTAGGGTTACACCTTCAGTCTCACTTTCCCCACTCACCAACAGATGTCGGGTGTGCCATAGTTCAGGCTAATCTCACCCCATTCTCCCATGCTGTAGCATGTCAGCTTGTTTACACATGGAATGGGGTGAGAGTTAGGCCTGACAATCACATGGCACACCCAGATGTCTGTTGGTGTGTGAGGGTGGGAGGGTGGGGTGGAGGGGTAGTAACCCTAACATCAGATTTCCATTCTTTTGTTGCTGTGTATCAGCCCTAATTGATGCATTAATGGAGTTTTTTGCAATGGATATATATATATATATATATATATATATATATATATATATATATAAAATCTTATAATCTGGCACATTCCTAGATCGGGAGGTATTATATATATATATATATATATATATATATACAGTATATATCTTATTGTAAGGTGCAGTCAGGGATCGGGGATGGGGGACTGCTAGACTACCAGAGAATGCAAGTTTTATTTTATATATATATATATATATATATTTACAAAGGAGACATTGGGTTCTTCAAGGCTGTTGGGGAGGGGTGCATGGCACAGTGCCACACTGTGCAACACTCTCCCAGAGGGATATGTCAAAGTATCCTTAGACCAGCCCTAGCTGGCCTAAGGGTACTTATAAATTCTCCCTCTGAGAGAGTTCTGTGAATGCCAATAGCAGGGATGTGGCAGCTTGAGTCTGCCTCATGCCCCCTTGCACTGTGTCACAGCTCATTCTTGGGTGCACGGGCAATGCAAGCCCCGTTTGGGGTAGGCTGCCTTTGTGAACAGTTCAGGGGGCAGTTTTTGATGAAATGTGCCTCTTGAGCCATTTATGTTTGGTGGAGGCACCTTGCATCAAATTCAGGGCTTTTATAATAGAGCCCATAGTTCTCACAATGTTATACTGTCTTCACCACTTGTTACACAAACATTACAAAGAAATTATTATGCTGAAGTATACCAATGTTTTCCATTTGATGTGGCAAACTGTTTCTTCTGTGTGAGGTTATTTTTCATTTTGTCTCATAGCCTCAAATGGGGACTGTAGAAAAATGTTTCTTATTATTATTACCTGTATCAACAAAGTAGTCATTAGCCTATTGCAAGTGTAACCATATTATTGTTAGGAGACTGCAATATTATTATTATCTGTGCATTGCCACTAAATATAACAAATGTATGCTGCTTATTAGTAATTGTACCATTTGTAAGCAAAAGGGCATTTCTGGAAGCACATATCTAAGTGGAGATAGCAGCCTGCTAGTATACAGCAGAAATACCCTGAGTTACTTGTGACACACGCACACACACACACATACATACACACACATGCATATTTTTGGGAACTTAGTGATAGAAAACTAACAATTGCTGTAATAAGCTGTACCAGGAGAATCATTATTTTTCTTAGCTTCTCCTGAAGAGAGACAGGGAGTCTAGCTTCCCTGATATGAATAATAGGAGCTTTGTGACCCCGAGGTTATTATGGGAGATGGTGCAGCTGCATGACTACCAGACATCTTCTGTAGGACAATTGAACAGGATGTCCAGAATCAGGGTTTAGAGCATCCATCATTAATATTCATATATTTATTTGCATATGGCAATCCAACACCTTTTTTGAAGTTTGGTTTATGTTGTGGGAATAGATTTCAAATACAGCACTAATACAGAGAGGTTTTGGTAATTACTCACATTTGCTCTCACTATCATGATAAACTCATTTTTGGTACCTGTCATTGTTGAATCGATTATGGGAGTTGTACGAATGATATTTATAGGGACAGCCATGTTCTGAGTAGTCTAGGTTTCTTATTAAACATTGAAGGCATCCAGTAGCATACTTCTACCACTGGCTGTGGGGGGTGGGGGAACCTAAAATGGATGCTGCTGGCAGCACACATTTGTGACAAAGTATCCTTTGTTCTAGTTTTCTTTTTCTGTGGCCAGTCATAAAATGTCTTGGGGGGGGGCATAATGTCCGTCTGTCAAGGAGACTATACTTGTGTGGCTGTAGCCACGCTTCATGCCCTGTCTGCAGTGACTGCCCTGACTAGAGTATTAATTTTCTAGGAGACAGATAGGATAGAAAGTGGATATTACACACACAGTGCACTAGATGAATGTAGTTCTGTCCCATCAACTGTGGGTCTTCACCTCACTAATAAAAAAAAAAAACTTGACTAGTAGTTTTAATTTGTAAGTCATAGTTGGCACAGTTGGTGCTATTAGCTTTTTCTAACAGTAAGCATTGAAGTACATTGAACATACATGATCTGTCCCTTAGGCATTGTGACAGTATTACCAATCTGCAAGATGAGATTGTAAAAATAAATATATAAAGTAATACAGTTCGTGCAGGTGGCCTTGAGACTGCTACAAAATTCAATGACTGAACATGAATGGGACCGACCGACACGACCTTCTTCATCACATGTGGCTGGAGGACATCACCACTAGTGGTGGTGAAGTGGCCTCAGTTTGCTCCACTAAGTGACTCAGGGAGTCAAGGTGAATTCGTAAAGTGCCCCACAATGCAAAGTGCCCCACAATGCAAAGCGGAGTACTTCGCGTCATAATGGGCAAGGCGAAGTCCATTGACAGCAATGAATTTGCATTGCTCCATCTTCCCCCAAGCCACTTCTCCACACATTTTAAGGTGAAGTACATTGAAAGCAATGTACTTCACTTCACTTTGCCTTGTTTTAAGCTCCAAAGCTGAATTTTGCAGTGATTCATGGGATTTCAAGTCACATGGGTTCTAGATTGTTCTGCAGAGCCTCAGTTCAGGGTAGTGTGTGTAGGACGCTGTAGGAGACAGTCTGCTCTGAGAGCTCTCTGCAATTCAAACCTTCTAAAAGCTGTTATAAAAGCCTTTTTAAGTATTTTTGTTTTGCTCAAACTTTAGTTCATCGATTGTAGGAAACCCTCCTGAGCTCATGTCATCGAGCGTTTGTTGTTTGTGTGTGGATTTTGAATGTTAATGTACAACATTCAGTCTGTGTACTGACAGACAATGGAAGTGTTCTTTAGGGGAGGGGTGTATCTGTGGTGTAGGTAGATTAACTAGGAGAAAAAGACACTTCTTTCTGTTTTGGTGACATTTTTCTGTACAACTGTGTTAGTGTACACACAGTAATATTTTCAATAATTGTTGAAAATGTTGCTGATTGTTGTGGTGCAGCAGTGCATAATTTTAGTTTGTTTGAAATACGTGGTTATATTACTGAAGTTTTAAATTTGCTATGAATTACTTAATATGTGTGTGAGTGTGTGTGTGTGACGTGTGTCATCAAATCAGACACCTTTTATTGTGCCACATAGTAATTGCAGCAATGTAATTCTGCTATCCACTGCAGCTGTATGATTTTTGTACTTCTTTGTGGTCTCTTTACTGGTACTAGTACGTGTTACTGCAGTACACTGCCCCCCCCACGGCCTGCCCCAACCGGCAAAGGTATTCTTTTCCAGATTTGAATTCCTGACAGTGAGCACTGGTTAGGTGTTTTGCCTTTGTGTCTGCATCTTTTGTGTCTGGGGTCAGCATGGCTCAGTTGGTAGCACATCTGCCTCTGGACCATAAGGTTGTGGGTTCTCGTCCCACACCGGGATTGGATTTGCACCTAAAAAATCGCTGGCATCTGAGTGCAGTATTGGGGGGTGGTGTACTGCTGGCATGTGCCATCCTTCGGATGAGACGTTAAACCGAGGTCATTTCTGCCCATCCTGGTGGGTGTCCAGGTGGAAGTAAAAGAACCCGGGGCACTCTTCGCAAAGAGTAGGGAACATTCCCGGTGTCCTGGCCAACATTCCCCTTCCCATAAACTGGTTCATGCAATTTTCCAGGCTGTGTGTGGGTGATGATGTGCGATATGGCCGCCACCACACATTCAGTCACCTCACTACCAGTCTAGCATTGCTTGTAAAGTGCTTTGGATGTATGAAAAGCGCTATATAAATGCTGATTCTTCTTCTTCTTCTTTTCAGTGCACAGTGCAGTCTTAATCTGTCTGTGCATTTGCATCTCTTTAGGGCCCAATCTCCATCTGCAACTTAAGTCACAGTTGTTTCTTTGAATTCCCTTCAGAGTACTGGACTGGTGTGGTGCATACCTCTGCATGAATATTGTACTCATTAATAAGCGTTTTTAAGTCAGGGCCACCAGCACGAGTCACTCATGATACAACTCATGTTCTTCATCATCACTGTCATGAATGCAGTCACAATTCACAATCATGTCACGAATCACAAAATTAATTTTTTTACTAGTTATTTGGATGTATTGTAATCCTGTTTTGTAGTATCTCTTCAGGCTTCACCACCCCACCACTGTACTCATTAATAAGAGTTTTTAAATTGGGGAGTTTTGTGCTACAGCTCATTGGGGAAGTATAGCCATATGCATTCGCATTCCCATACAGTTTCATATTGGTTATCTCACACTAAATCATGTTCTTCATCATCATGGTCACAAATCACGATTCACTATCACATCACGAATCACAAAATTAATTGTTTTACTAGTTACTTGCATGTATTGTACGCCTGTTTTCTAGTATCTCTCCAGGCTTCACCTAATCACCACCACTGTCCTTATTAATAAGAGTTTTTAGATTGGGGAATTTTATGATGCAGGCTTAGCTCATCGGGGAAGTACAACCATAGGCATTCGTGTTCCTTCCTGTACAGCATGTGAGTTACAGTACTGTAAGTAGTGGTGGATGAAGTGGCCCCAATTCACTCCATGAAGTGATTAGAAGAGTAATGCAGAATCCGCGGAGTACTCCACAATGT
The DNA here is from genome assembly GCA_016271365.2 of Neoceratodus forsteri. NCBI lineage: Eukaryota > Metazoa > Chordata > Ceratodontiformes > Ceratodontidae > Neoceratodus > Neoceratodus forsteri. The sequence goes on along the minus strand of CM057450.1, from coordinate 1,371,418,153 downwards.
GAAGTGGAGTACTTTTTGTTATAATGAGGAACGTGAAGTCCATTGAAACCAATGTCTTTGCGTTATTCAGCCTTCCCCAAACCACTTCTCCACCAATTTTAAGGTGAAGTACATTGAAATCAATGTACTTCGCCTCACTTCACCTTGCAGTTGAGCTCCAAATGAATTTCTGCAGTGATTCATGGGATTGCAGGTCACATGGGTACTAGATTGTTCTGTACAGTCTCAGTTCTGGTGTGGGTTGTATGTGTGTAGTGGTAGATAGAGACAGTTTGCTTTCAGAGCTCTGCGATTCAAAACATCTAAAAGCTTTTAAAAATGCCTTTTGAGTCATTGTTTTGATCAAAATCTGGTACACTGATTGTAGGAAACCCTTCTGTGCTCCTATCATCAAGTGTTTATTGTTTGTGTCTGGATTTTGAATGTTAATTTAAAACAGTCTGTGTACTGTAAAGTGTGCTTTGGGGGAGGGGTGTATTTGTGGTGTAGGTAGATTAACTGGGAGAAAAAGGCAGTCTTTCTGTTTTGTTTATATTTTTCTTGTGTAATTGTGTTAATATACACACAGTAATATTTTCAGTAATTCTTGGATTTTTTTTGCTGATTGTTGTGGTGCAGCAGTGTATAATGTGTTTGTTTAAAACATTTGGTTATATTACTAAAGGTTTTCAATTTGCTACGCATTACTTGTTGTGTGTGTGAGTGTGTGTGTGATGTGTGCCATTAAATCAGACACCTTTTTGTTATGTCACAGAGTAATTGCAGCAGTGTGAACCTGCTATCCACTGCATCTGCATGAATTTTTTGTACTGCTTTGGGGTATCTTTCCTGGTAGTGGATTGTTACTGCTGTGCACTAATCCCCCAACTGGCAAAAGGTATTCCTTTCCAGATTTGGATTTGTGACTTGGGACCACTGGTTAGGTGTTGTTGTGCATTTTCATATTCATGTCTTGAGTGCACAGAGCAATCTTAATCCATCTGTGAGTTTGCAGTGCACCATTAATTCTGTGAGACTTTACATTTCTGCATTGGGGAATTTTCTGGACACAAGACAGCAGCATTTCTTTAGCACTGGGGAATTTTCTGGACAGAAGACAATAGAATTTTGGGGATGCACATTAATGCTGGTGATTGTGTGTGACCACTGCATGCATGAATGAGTGCGCCATTAATTCTGGAAGACTGCATTTCTTGTTGTGCTCTCATTTCACTTGATCAGCACTGGGGAGTTTTCTGGACACAAGACAGTAGCACTTTGGGGATGCACATTAATTCTGGTGACTGTGTGTGTGGGTGGCTGCCAATATTGTTGTCATTTCACCTTGTTTCATGTTAAGGCGGAATAACAACTCGAAGTAATAATTGCAAAGTGAAGTGAGCCTTTTGTATGGGCCACTCTGTGTAGCGGAGTGAAAACGCGAAGTGCCCACTTCAATGGCACTTCGCCGGCAGAATTTAAATTCACTGCATCTCTAATCACCACACAAGTGTACAATGGCTGATTAAAAATATACTAGTAAAGTCACAGATACATGTAATGATTCATAGTTCTACCTTGGGGGCATACTGCACTCCACTTAAATTTGATATTTGAATAGATGCTTACACTGAAACAGGGCTGATAGCACGAAATGAGAAAATGTGCTATACTACTCAAGCGCCTATTTCCAGATTTCTCAAAGCAGTAATACAAATATTTATATGTATCTGTGACTTGAACAGAATATTTCAAATGAGCCACTGTACACTCATATGGTCTTGTTATCGAGCCCCATGTGACAGACAGTATCAGGTCCAACAGACCCATTCTTTTCCAGTCATTGAATTTTGAATCACTCTCAAGGCTGCTTGCATCAACTATATTACTTGAGTTTATTTTATTTTATTTTTTACAGTTTCACCTTGTAAATTGGTAATATTGTCACAACACCAAATGGACAGATCATGCATTTTACATGTATTTTGATACTTACTGTTAGACAAGGCTTATAGCACCTACTGTATAAACTACTTTAATTTGCACACTATCATTTTGACATAGAAAAATGAATGAATGGATATTTATTACCTATCTGAGGAAAAAGATTATACACTTTCTAATGTGTCCACAGATGGCCACCTTGGAATTGAATTCTTCCATGAAACAATTTACACAAAAAAATACAAATAAAACAGAATTGTACATGATTGGCATATCTATAGTCAGCTAAAATAGAGCTTTTTATTATTGCAATAGACATGGACTTCTGAATCATGCCATGTCTCAAATCACACTGATGTCTCACTTAATACCTGAGTTAATCTGACAGCCCAGCTGAGAGGCTACTGACAAGCGTTCACTCTTATGACTAGAGATGCAGCAAATTTAAAATCTGCTGGTGAAGTAAACGTGAAGTGGCCACTTCTAGTTATCATAGCACTATGCAAAGTGGGCATTGGCAAGTGCTCACTTCACCTTGTCATTATGACTTTGCATTGTAATTGAAGCTTAATGCGATGTAGGGCAGAATGACAACAATTGGGCAGCCCCTCCACACATCACATGGCTTAAAGTACTGTAAGTCACATGCTTTAGCCAGGAAGGAAGTGAGTTATACAAGCAGATAGTTTCACTTTCTCCTTTGCAGAGACAGAAGGAGGAAACATTTTGTGTGGAGAGGAAAGTTTGGACTGTTATTAGTTTGTATCTTGAGCAAATAGCAGAAAACCAAACAGCTTTTTTAAAAGCTAAATCTTTAGTTTATTTTGTAGTGTTTATTCAGTTCTTTTTTATGACCGACTTCTTTGTTTTATAAGTTTTGTTTTGTGTGTGTGTGTGTGTGTGACTGTGTGTGTGTGCTTGTGTGTGAGACTGTGAGTGTGTGTGAAGAAGTCTGTCATCGCATGATGTGTTGGAGAGGGAAGGAGTGGGTTGTGTGATGGACCAGGAAGAGCATGTGGCTCGTGGGCAGAGTGGAGTGTGCACACGTGGGGGTTGTAGGGTGTTGTTGGACTGCTCCTGACTGTTTGGTCCTGCCTTTCCCCCCTCTGGAAGCAGCAGCACCACCAGTGCCATCACCAAATCCACCATGTCCACCACCACCACCGCCAGTAGCAGCTGCAGGAGCTCCAGCAGCACCACCTCCACAGCAGCAGGTGGAGCCCCAGGTGTGTGACCATGCTGCTGGCATTGCATCTGCCCCTCCTGTGCCTGGTCCCCCCTGCAGCTCCCCAGTTTGGCAGTTTTTTAACTGTGTGGGAGGGACAGCACCATTGTGGTGTGTGAGCTATGAGGTGTGCAGGTGCGCTGTGACCCCCGGGGGACACATCTGGGACTAGTGGCCAGCACACACATATGCTGAAACACCACAAGGTGGAGTGGCAGGATGCCACTGAATGGGCCAGGCCTCCACCTGCTGGCCATTCTGTGGCAGTTGCAGAGGGTGCTACTGGTGTTGTGCCTCACTGCCACAGCAGTAGCTGCTCCACTACTACCCCCACCACTGACACCAGTACCACCCTCACCACCAACACTACCTGGTTTTCTCCTGCACCAGACATTGCACTGTTGTGGGCTACACTGGAGGAAAGAAATGAGAGGGTGGGTGCTGTCCAGCAGTAGGTGGAGCAGATCGAGCAACATGCTCCATCTGCTACTGCAACATCATGAATCCCCCATTAACTTATTTTTTCTGGACACCTCCCCCCCACAGTGCTGTTGTGTTTTGTGTGTTTTTTATGTTTAATAACAGACAGTCATGCATGCTCCTTATTGCCCTGTTGTTATAATTCAGTGTCTCAGTAACATTTACTTTCTGTTGTTGAGTGGTTTCAGAAAAGCTGGCGTGAGCAGTACAAGTATGATGTGCTAATTTGCATGTGTGCAGTCAGTGTTGTTTCCTGTGTCTGTGTGTGTATATGTGTGTGTGTGTGTGTGTGTGTGTGTGTACATGTGTTTGACATCAGACATTGTGCAGCTTCTTGCAAACATATATTGCTGACTTGTATTGTTTATGGTATAAAGAATAGCGAGCAGAATAACGTGTATTTTATTGTCACCATCATCATCAGAGGACTAAGTGATACAATACTATTTCAGAGGTGTCTGGCCAGAGTGCACCTTAGTTACATACTGCACACATGACTTTTAGGAGACCATGTGTTTTTTGTGCTATGATCTCCACTAAGTCATGTATGCACTGTGAGTGACTGAGGTGCACAGTGACCCGATAACTCTGAAAAAATAGCATATTACTTACTTCACTGGTGCTGATGGTACAAATAAAATATGTCATATATTCTTTCTTATCTTTATTCTTGAGATACTTCAACAAGTTACACCTTATATATGTGTGCACAAAGCTGGACAATGTATGCACACACAGGAAAGAACACTGACGGCACACATGCAGTTTAGCACAACATACTTGCACTGCTCAGTCATGCTTTTTTGTGAAACACTTCAAATCATGAGTCACAACACAAAGTAAACATTACTGAGGCTCCATATATATTTCATTTTTGAAATAGACATTAAAGAGATTCACCAGGTTACAACATTGCACCTGATTTATGGGTGCCTTACCTCCAGGGGAATCTTTCTTCCTCCACATGTCCTTACATAGTGCAATACTTTTTAGGCAAAAACACTCTTACTTTTGTTAAACCAGGTCACAGAGAACTTCCCATTCTGAAGAGCCACCCAAATTCTGCCCCCATGCTCAGCAACATTATAACGTAATACCAGGGAGAGCGCTGGGGCATGCTCCATTAAACTGAATGGCTGGCAGCTTTCCGAATGTTTCTTTATGTTATAATGGTCAGTTTCTGGTGAAACGTGGCCCACATTTCAACTAACAAGAGCCTTGTTAGTATAATGGAGAGCACCCCTGTGCTCTCCATGGCATCACATCTTAACATTGCTGAGCGTGGGGGCAGAACTTGGATGACTCCTCAGAACGGGAAGTCCTCTGGGATCTGGTTTAACAAAATAATGAGCATTTTTGCCAGAAAAGCATTGCACTATGTAAGGACACGTGGAGCAAGAAATACTCCCCTGGAGGTAAGGTGCCCATATATTAGGTGTAATACCATAACTATGTAACCTGGTGAATCTCTTTAAAGCAGCATTTTGACCTATACTTTTTATACTATTTTGCATTGCCACTTTACTTACATCCTGACTTGTATGATACTATTGTTTCCAGAATATGAGTCTGCTTTACTGCTCTTTTACATGTCTGAAATAATAAAAGTAGCACTCGTTTTAATACTGTGCGGACCAGGTCTTTGTCAGTATTTTCCGCTGCTTTTCTTCATCAGTTGTTATATGTTACTTCCATTGTGAAATTAACAATTATGCAGCAGGCAGTGTTTTATGACCTCACAGAACAATATTTATTCAAAAACAGCTGCAAATAGCAATAAAAATCTGGTCAGAACAAGATTAAAAGGTGTGCTTCTTTTTTCATCAGACATGAGAAAAATAAGTAAAGAAGACACAAATTGTGAAAAGAAAGGTACCAAACAAAGTCAGTAAAAAAGTATAGGTCAAAATTGTCACCACATTTTTACAATGCTGCTTTAATTTATAATTTCAGTATGACATTATGTGCTCACAATCACAACACACAAAATGCATCTGTCTTGTCTCCAGAGAATTGACAAGTGTTAAGGAAGTGAAATGGGAGCGTTACACCACATGCAAAGACCCCCAGAATTTATTGCACAGCCACTCATGCTCGCAGTGGTGCCAAAGAGTCCCCAGAATTTTTCTGCATCCCCAAAATGTATCTGTCTTGTGTCCAGAAAATTGACCAGTGCTAATGAAGTGACATTGGAGCATTACACCACATGCAAAGTCCCCCAGAATTTATTGTGCAATCACTCATGCAAGCAGTGGTGACACAGAGTCCACAGAATTTTTCTGCATCCCCAAAATGCATCTGTCTTGTATACATAAAATTGACCAGTGCTAAGGAAGTGAAACTGGAGCATGACATCACATGCAAAGTCCCCCAGAATTTATTGTGCAATCACTCATGCATGAAGTGGTGACACAGAGTCCACAGAACTTTTCTGCATCCCCAAAATGTATCTGTCTTGTGTCCAGAAAATTGATAAGTGCTAAGGAAGTAAAATGGGAGTGTTACACCACATGCAAAGTACCCAGAATATATTGCACAGTCACTCATGAATACAGTGGTGACACAGAGTAACCAGAATTTTTTTGCATTCCCAAAATGCATCTGTCTTGTGTCCAGAAAATTGACAAGTGTTAAGGAAGTTAAATGGGAGAGTTGCACCACATGCAAAGTTCCCAGAATATATTGTACAGTCACACATGCATGCAGTGGTCACACAGAGTCCCCAGAATTTTTCTGCATCCCCAAAATGCATCTGTCTTGTGTCCAGAAAATTGACAAGTGCTAAGGAAGTGAAATGGGAGTATTACATCACATGCAAAAACCTTCAGGAATTATTTAACAGCCACTCATGTGCGCAGTGGTGAGACAGAGTCCACAGAAATTTTCAGCATCCCCAAAATGCATCTTACTTGTGTCCAGAAAACTGACACGTGCTAAGGAAATGAAAGGGGAGTGTTACACCATGTGTAAAGTCCCCCAGAATTTATTGTGCAGTCACTCATGTACGCAGTGGTCATACAGACTCCCCAAACTTTTTGAGCATCCACAAAATGCACCTGTCTTGTGATCAGAAAATTGAGAAGTGTTAATGAAGTGAAATGGGATTGTTACACCACATGCAACGTCCCCAAGAATTTATTGCACATACACTCATGCACACAGTTGTGACAGAGTCCCCAGAATTTTTCTGCATCCCCAAAATGAATCTGTCTTGAGTCCAGAAAATTGACAAGAGCTAAGGAAGTGAAATGGGAGCATTACACCACATGCAAATTCCCCCAAGAATTTATTATGCACTCATTCATGCACACACTGGTCACACAGAGTCCACAGAATTGTTCTGCATCCCCAAAATGCATCTGTCTTGAGTTCAGAAAATTGATACTTGCTAAGGAAGGGAAATGGGAACATTACACCACATGCAAAGTCCCCCAGAATTTATTGCGCAGTCACTGATGTGCACAGTGGTGACACGTAGTCCCCAGAATTTTTCTGCATCCCCAAAATGGATCTGTCTTGTGTCCAGAAAATTAACAAGTGCTAAGTAAGTGAAATGGGAGCAGTACACCACATGAAAAGTCCCCCAAAATTTATTGCACAGTCACTCATGCATGCAGTGGTGGCACAGAGTACACCAGACTTTGTCTGCTTCCCCAAAATGCATCTGTCTTGTGTCCAGAAAACTGACACATGCTAAGGAAGTGAAATGGGAGCATTACACAACATGCAAAGTCCACCAGAATTTATTATGCAGTCACTCATGCAAGCAGTAGTCACACAGAGTCCCCAGAAGTTTTCTGCATCCCCAAAATTCATCTGTCTTGTGTCCAGAAAATTGATAAGGGCTAAGGAAGTGAAATAGGAGCATTACACCACATGGAAAATCTGCCACAATTTATTGCACAGTCACTCATGCATGCAGTGGTGGCACAGCATCCCCATAATTTTTCTGCTTCCCCAAAATGCATCTGTCTTGTGTCCAGAAAATTGACAAGTGCTAAGGAAGTGAAATGGGAGTGTTACACCACATGAAAAGTCCCCAAGAATTTATTACACAGACACTCATGCATGCAGTTGTGACATAGAGTCAACAGAATTTTTCTGCATCCCCAAAATGCATCTGTCTTGTGTCCAGAAAATTGGCCAGTGCTAAGGAAGTGACTTTGGAGCATTACACCACATGCAAAGTCACCCAGAATTTATTGTGCAATCACTCATGCATGAAGTGGTGACAGAGTCCACAGAATTTTTCTGCATAACTAAAATGCATCTGTCTAGTGTCCAAAAATTGACGAGTGCTCAGGAAGTGAAATGGGAGCATTACAGCACTTGCAAAGTACCCAGAATATATTGCGCAGTCACTCATGCATGCAGTGGTGACACAGAGTATCCAGAATTTTTCTGCATCCCCAAAATGCATTTGTCTTGTGTCCAGAAAATTGACAAGTGCTAAGAAAGTGAAATGGCAATGTTACACAACATGCAAAGTAACCCTGAATTTATTGTGCAGTCACTCATGTGCACAGTGGTCACACAGGATCCCCAGAACATTTCTGCCTCCCCAAAATGGATATGTCTTGAGTACAGAAAAATGACAAGTGCTAAGGAAGTGACATTTTTGTCTGTTTGTTTGTTTATTAAAGAATAACCATTGAGCATCAGCTCATTCACAATGTTGACCTTATGGCAAGTACAAAAATGTCAAATTACAATTTACAAATACAAATAAACATAATAATTTCATCAATAATACATCAATAACATTCACAAACATGGTCAAATGAAGACAAATACTGTTTTAGAATAGACACAGAAAGTGAGTGCATGTCTAACCTATGAATGCACAGTCACTCATGCACACAGTGGTGACACAGAGTCCCCAGAAATTTTCTGCATCCCAAAAATGGATCTGTCTTATGTCCAGAAAATTGACAAGTGCTAAGGAAGTGAAAAGGGAGCATTACACCACATGCAAAGTCCCACAGAATTTATTGTGCAATCATTCATGCATGCAGTGGTCACAAAGAGTCCACAGAATTTTTCTGCATTCCCAAAACATATCTGTCTTGTGTCCAGAAAATGTACAAGTGCTAAGAAAGTGAAATGGGAGCCGTAAACCATTTTTAAAGTCCCATGGAATTTATTGTGTAGTCACTCATGAGTGCAATTTTGACACAGAGTATCCAGAATTTTTCTGCATCCAGCAAATGCTTTTGTCTTGTATCCATAAAATTGACAAAGTGTTAAGGAAGTTAAATGGGAGTGTTACACCACATGCAATTTCCCCAGAAAATATTGCACAGTCACTCATGCATGCAGTGGTCACACAGAGTCCCCACAATGTTTCTGCATCTGGTAAATGCATCCTTCATGTGTCCAGAAAATTGACAAGTGCTAAGAACTTGAAATGGCAGCATTACACCACATGTAAAGTAACCCAGAATTTATTCATAGTCACTCATGTGCGCAGTGGTCACACAGGGTCCCCAGAAATTTTCTGCTCCCCAAAATGGATACGTCTTGAGTACAGAAAAATAACAAGTGCTAAGGATGTGAAATTTTTGTTTGTTTGTTTGGATATTAAGGAATAACCATTGAGCACCAGCTCTTTCACAATGATGACCTCATGGCAACTACAAAAATGTGAAATTACAATTTACACATACAAATAAACATAACAATTTCAACACCAATACATCAATAACATTCACAAACATGGTCAAATGAAGACAAGTACTGTTTTAGCATAGATACAGAAAGTGATGGCATATCTAACCTGTGAATGTACAGTCACTCATGCACACAGTCATCACAGAGTCCCCAAAATATTTCTGCATCCCCATAATGCATCTGTATTGTGTCCAGAAAACTGAAAAGTGCTAAGGAAGATAAAAGGGAGCATTACACCACATGCAATGTCTCCCAGAAAATATTGAGCAGTCACTCATGCACGCAGTGGTTAGATAGAGTCCCTAGACTTTTTCTGCATCTCCAAAATGTATCTGTTTTCTGTCCAGAAAATTGACCACTGCTAAGAAAGTGAAATTGATGGATTACACAATATGCAAAGTCACCTAGAATTTATTGTGCGGCCAATCATGCATGAAGTGGTCACACAGAGTCCCCAGAAATTTTCTGCATCTGCAAAATGCATCTGTCTTGTGACCAGAAAATTGACAAGTGCAAACAAAGTGAAATGGGAGCATTACACCATTTGCAAAGTCCCTCAGAATTTATTGCACAAACAATGATGCACACAGTGGTGACACAGAGTCCCCAGAATTTTTCTACTTCCCCAAAATGCATCAGTCTTGTGTCCAGAAAATTGACAATTGCTAAGGAAGTAAAATGGGAGCATTACACCACATGTTAAGTCAACCAGAACTTATTGAGCAGTCACTCATGCATGCAGTAGTCACATAGAGTCCCCAGAATATTTCTACATCCCCAAAATGCATCCGTCTTGTGTCCAGAAAATTGATAAGTGCTAATGGAAGTGAAATGGGAGCATTACACCACATGCAAAGTCCCCCAGAATTTATTGTGCAGTCTCTCATGTGCACAGCGGTGACACAGTGTCCCCAGAATATTTCTGCATCCCCAAAATGGATCTGTCTTGTGTCCAGAAAATTGATAAGTGCTAATGGAAGTGAAATGGGAACATTACACCACATGCAAATTCACCCAAAATTTATTGCACAGTCACGCATGAACACAGTGGTGGCACAGTGTCAACAGAATTTTTCTGCTTCCCCAAAATGCATCTGTCTTGGGTCCAGAAAATTGGTAAGTGATAAGGAAGTGAAATGGAAGTGTTACTCCACAAGCAAAGCCCCAGAATTTATTGTGCTGTCACTCATGCACTCAGTGGTGACACAGAGTCCCCAGAACTTTTCTGCATCTCAAAAATGCATCTGTCTTGTGTCCAGAAAACTGACAAGTGCTAAGGAAGTGAAATGGGAGAATAACACCACATGCAAAGTCCCACAGAATTTATTTCGCAGCCACTCATGCATGCAGTGGTGACACAGAGTCCACAGAATATTTCAACATCCCCAAACTGTGTGTCTTGTGCAGAAAATTGACAAGTGCTAAGGAAGTGAAAAGGAGCATTACAAGACATGCAATGTCTCCAGAATATATTGCACAGTAACTCATGCATGCAGCGGTGACACAGAGTCCATAGAATTTTTCTGCATCACCAAAATGCATCTGTCTGGTGTCCTGAAAATTGACAAAGCTAAGGAGGTGAAATGGGATCATTACACCACATGCAAAGTCCCCAGAACTTATTGCACAGTCACTCATGCATGCAGTGGTCAGACAGAGAGCCCACAATATTTCTGCACCCCCCAAAATTCATCTGTCTTGTGTCCAGAAAATTGACAAGTGTTAAGGAAGTGAAATGGGAGTGTTACACTACATGCAAAGTCACCAGAATATATTGCACAGTCGCTCATGCATGCAGTTTTCACACAGACTCCCCAGAATGTTTTTGCATCGAGAAAACGCATCTGTCATGTGTCCAGAAAATTGACCAGTGCTAAGAAAGTGAAATGGCAGTGTTACACCACATGCAAAGTAACCCAGAATATATTGCGCATTCACTCATGTGGGCAGTGGTTACACAGGGCCCCAAGAATTTTTCTGCCTCCCAAAATGGATATGTCTTGAGTACAGAAAAATGACAAGTGCTAAGGAAGTGACATTTTTGTCTGTTTGTCTGTTTATTAAGGAATAACCATTGAGCATCAGCTCATTCACAATGCTGACCTTATGGCAAGTACAAAAATGTCAAATTACAATTTACAAATGCAAATAAACATAATAATTTCATCAATAATACATCAATAACATTCACAAACATGGTCAAATGAAGACAAATACTGTTTTAGAATAGACACAGAAAGTGAGTGCATATCTAACCTATGAATGCACAGTCACTCATGCACACAGTGATGACACAGAGTCCCCAGAATTTTTCTGCATCCCGAAAATGGATCTGTCTTATGTCCAGAAAATTGACAAGTGCTAAGGAAGTGAAAAGGGAGCATTACACCACATGCAAAGTCCCTCAGAATTTATTGTGCAATCATTCATGCATGCAGTGGTCACAAAGAGTCCACAGAATTTTTCTGCAATCCCAAAACACATCTGTCTTGTGTCCAGAAAATGTACAAGTGCTAAGAAAGTGAAATGGGAGCCGTAAACCATTTTCAAAGTCCCCCAGAATTTATTGTGAAGTCACTCATGAGTGCAATTTTGACACAGAGTATCCAGAATTTTTCTGCATCCAGCAAATGCTTTTGTCTTGTATCCAGAAAATTGACAAAGTGTTAAGGAAGTTAAATGGGAGTGTTACACCACATGCAATTTCCCCAGAAAATATTGCACAGTCACTCATGCATGCAGTGGTCACACAGAATCCCCACAATGTTTCTGCATCCCATAAATGCATCTGTCATGTGTCCAGAAAATTGACAAGTGCTAAGAACGTGAAATGGCAGCATTACACCACATGCAAAGTAACCCAGAATTTATTCATAGTCACTCATGTGCGCAGTGGTCACACAGGGTCCACAGAAATTTTCTGCTCCCCAAAATGGATACGTCTTGAGTACAGAAAAATAACAAGTGCTAAGGACGTGACATTTTTGTTTGTTTGTTTGGTTATTAAGGAGTAACCATTGAGCACCAGCTCATTCACAATGTTGACCTTATGGCAAGTACAAAAATGTCAAATTACAATTTACAAATACAAATAAACATAACAATTTCTTCACCAATACATCAATAACATTCACAAACATGGTCAAATGAGGTCAAGTACTGTTTTAGCATAGACAAAGAAAGTGATGGCATATCTAACCTGTGAATGTACAGTCACTCATGTACGCAGTGGTCACAGAGTCCCCAGAATTTTTTTGCATCCCCCAAAATGCATCTGTCTTGTGTTCAGAAAATTGAAAAGTGCTAAGGAAGATAAATGGGAGCATTACAGCACATGTAATGTCTCCCAGAAAATATTGTGGAGTCACCATGCATGCGGTGGTGAGACAGAGTCCCCAGAATTTTTCTGCATCTCCAAAATGTATCTGTTTTCTGTCCAGAAAATTGACCACTGCTAAGGAAGTGAAATAAGTGCATTACACAATATGCAAAGTCCCCTAGAATTTATTGTGCAGCCAATCATGCATGAAGTGGTCACACAGAGTCCCCAGAAATTTTCTGAATCTGTAAAATGCATCTGTCTTGTGTCCAGAAAATTGACAAGTGCAAACAAAGTGAAATGGGGGCATTACACCATGTGCAAAGTCCCTCAGTATTTATTGCACAATCAATGATGCACGCAGTGGTGACACAGAGTCCCCAGAATTTTTCTACTTCCCCAAAATGCATCAGTCTTGTGTCCAGAAAATTGATAAGTACAAAGGAAGTGAAATGGGAGCATTACACCACATGTAAAGTCAACCAGAAATTATTGAGCAGTCACTCATGCATGCAGTAGTCACACAGAGTCCCAGGAATATTTCTGCATCCCCAAAATGCATTGTATCCAGAAAATTGATGAGTGCTAATGGAAGTGAAATGGGAGCATTACACCACATGCAAAGTCCCCCAGAATTTATTGTGCAGTCTCTCATGTGCACAGCGGTGACACAGTGTCCCCAGAATATTTCTGCATCCCCAAAATGGATCTATCTTGTTTCCAGAAAATTGATAAGTGCTAATGGAAGTGAAATGGGAGCATTACACCACATGCAAATTCACCCAAAATTTATTGCACAGTCACGCATGAACACAGTGGTGGCACAGTGTCAACAGAATTTTTCTGCTTCCCCAAAATGCATCTGTCTTGGGTCCAGAAAATTGGTAACTGATAAGGAAGTGAAATGGAAGTGTTACTCCACAAGCAAAGCCCCCAGAATTTATTGTGCTGTCACTCATGCACTCAGTGGTGACACAGAGACCCCAGAACTTTTCTGCATCTCAAAAATGCATCTGTCTTGTGTCCAGAAAACTGACAAGTGCTAAGGAAGTGAAATGGGAGAATAACACACATGCAAAGTCCCACAGAATTTATTTCAGTAGCCACTCATGCATGCAGTGGTGACACAGAGTCCACAGAATATTTCAACATCCCCAAACTGTGTGTCTTGTGCAGAAAATTGACAAGTGCTAAGGAAGTGAAAAGGAGCATTACAAGACATGCAATGTCTCCAGAATATATTGCATAGTAACTCATGCATGCAGCGGTGACACAGAGTCCATAGAATTTTTCAGCATCACCAAAATGCATCTGTCTGGTGTCCTGAAAATTGACAAAGCTAAGGAGGTGAAATGGGACCATTACACCACATGCAAAGTCCCCAGAACTTATTGCACAGTCACTCATGCATGCAGTGGTCAGACAGAGAGCCCACAATATTTCTGCACCCCCCAAAATTCATCTGTCTTGTGTCCAGAAAATTGACAAGTGTTAAGGAAGTGAAATGGGAGTGTTACACTACATTCAAAGTCACCAGAATATATTGCACAGTCGCTCATGCATGCAGTTTTCGCACAGACTCCCCCAGAATGTTTTTGCATCGAGAAAATGCATCTGTCATGTGTCCAGAAAATTGACCAGTGCTAAGAAAGTGAAATGGCAGTGTTACACCACATGCAAAGTAACCCAGAATATATTGCGCATTCACTCATGTGCGCAGTGGTTACACAGGGCCCCCAGAATTTTTCTGCCTCCCAAAATGGATATGTCTTGAGTACAGAAAAATGACAAGTGCTAAGGAAGTGACATTTTTGTCTGTTTGTTTGTTTATTAAGGAATAACCATTGAGCATCAGCTCATTCACAATGTTGACCTTATGGCAAGTACAAAAATGTCAAATTACAATTTACAAATACAAATAAACATAATAATTTCATCAATAATACATCAATAACATTCACAAACATGGTCAAATGAAGACAAATACTGTTTTAGAATAGACACAGAAAGTGAGTGCATATCTAACCTATGAATGCACAGTCACTCATGCACACAGTGGTGACACAGAGTCCCCAGAATTTTTCTGCATCCCGAAAATGGATCTGTCTTATGTCCAGAAAATTGACAAGTGCTAAGGAAGTGAAAAGGGAGCATTACACCACATGCAAAGACCCACAGAATTTATTGTGCAATCATTCATGCATGCAGTGGTCACAAAGAGTCCACAGAATTTTTCTGCAATCCCAAAACACATCTGTCTTGTGTCCAGAAAATGTACAAGTGCTAAGAAAGTGAAATGGGAGCCGTAAACCATTTTCAAAGTCCCCCAGAATTTATTGTGTAGTCACTCATGAGTGCAATTTTGACACAGAGTATCCAGAATTTTTCTGCATCCAGCAAATGCTTTTGTCTTGTATCCAGAAAATTGACAAAGTGTTAAGGAAGTTAAATGGGAGTGTTACACCACATGCAATTTCCCCAGAAAATATTGCACAGTCACTCATGCATGCAGTGGTCACACAGAGTCCCCACAATGTTTCTGCATCCCATAAATGCATCTGTCATGTGTCCAGAAAATTGACAAGTGCTAAGAACGTGAAATGGCAGCATTACACCACATGCAAAGTAACCCAGAATTTATTCATAGTCACTTATGTGCGCAGTGGTCACACAGGGTCCCCAGAAATTTTCTGCTCCCCAAAATGGATACGTCTTGAGTACAGAAAAATAACAAGTGCTAAGGACGTGACATTTTTGTTTGTTTGTTTGGTTATTATGAATAACCATTGAGCACCAGCTCATTCACAATGTTGACCTTATGGCAAGTACAAAAATGTCAAATTACAATTTACAAATACAAATAAACATAACAATTTCATCACCAATACATCAATAACATTCACAAACATGGTCAAATGAGGTCAAGTACTGTTTTAGCATAGACAAAGAAAGTGATGGCATATCTAACCTGTGAATGTACAGTCACTCATGTACGCAGTGGTCACAGAGTCCCCAGAATTTTTTTGCATCCCCAAAATGCATCTGTCTTGTGTCCAGAAAATTGCAAAGTGCTAAGGAAGATAAATGGGAGCATTACACCACATGTAATGTCTCCCAGAAAATATTGTGGAGTCACTCATGCATGCGGTGGTGAGACAGAGTCCATAGAATGTTTCTGCATCTCCAAAATGTATCTGTTTTCTGTCCAGAAAATTGACCACTGCTAAGGAAGTGAAATAAGTGCATTACACAATATGCAAAGTCCCCTAGAATTTATTGTGCAGCCAATCATGCATGAAGTGGTCACACAGAGTCCCCAGAAATTTTCTGAATCTGTAAAATGCATCTGTCTTGTGTCCAGAAAATTGACAAGTGCAAACAAAGTGAAATGGGGGCATTACACCATGTGCAAAGTCCCTCAGTATTTATTGCACAATCAATGATGCACGCAGTGGTGACACAGAGTCCCCAGAAT
Source organism: Neoceratodus forsteri (assembly GCA_016271365.2). Lineage (NCBI taxonomy): Eukaryota > Metazoa > Chordata > Ceratodontiformes > Ceratodontidae > Neoceratodus > Neoceratodus forsteri. The sequence continues at coordinate 1,371,402,061 of CM057450.1, read as the reverse complement.
TTTTCTACTTCCCCAAAATGCATCAGTCTTGTGTCCAGAAAATTGATAAGTGCTAAGGAAGTGAAATGGGAGCATTACACCGCATGTAAGGTCAACCAGAACTTATTGAGCAGTCACTCATGCATGCAGTAGTCACACAGAGTCCCAGGAATATTTCTGCATCCCCAAAATGCATTGTGTCCAGAAAATTGATGAGTGCTAATGGAAGTGAAATGGGAGCATTACACCACAAGCAAAGTCCCCCAGAATTTATTGTGCAGTCTCTCATGTGCACAGTGGTGACACAGAGTCCCTCGAATATTTCTGCATCCCCAAAATGGATCTGTCTTGTGTCCAGAAAATTGATAACTGCTAATGGAAGTGAAATGGGAGCATTACACCACATGCAAAGTCCCCAGAACTTATTGCACAGTCACTCATCCATGCAGTGGTCAGACAGAGAGCCCACAATATTTCTGCACCCCCCAAAATTCATCTGTCTTGTGTCCAGAAAATTGACAAGTGTTAAGGAAGTGAAATAGGAGTGTTACACTACATGCAAAGTCACCAGAATATATTACACAGTCACTCATGCATGCAGTTTTCGCACAGACTCCCCAGAATGTTTTTGCATCGAGAAAATGCATCTGTCATGTGTCCAGAAAATTGATCAGTGCTAAGAAAGTGAAATGGCAGTGTTACACCACATGCAAAGTAATACAGAATATACTGCGCATTCACTCATGTGCGCAGTGGTTACACAGGGTCCCCAGAATTTTTCTGCCTCCCCAAAATGGATATGTCTTGAGTACAGAAAAATGACTAGTGCTAAGGAAGTGACATTTTTGTCTGTTTGTTTGTTTATTAAGGAATAACCATTGAGCATCAGCTCATTCACAATGTTGACCTTATGGCAAGTACAAAAATGTCAAATTACAATTTACAAATACAAATAAACATAATAATTTCATCAATAATACATCAATAACATTCACAAACATGGTCAAATGAAGACAAATACTGTTTTAGAATAGACACAGAAAGTGAGTGCATATCTAACCTATGAATACACAGTCACTCATGTACACAGTGGTGACACAGAGTCCCCAGAATTTTTCTGCATCCCGAAAATGGATCTGTCTTACTTCCAGAAAATTGACAAGTGCTAAGGAAGTGAAAAGGGAGCATTACACCACATGCAAAGTCCCACAGAATTTATTGTGCAATCATTCATGCATGCAGTGGTCACAAAGAGTCCACAGAATTTTTCTGCATTCCCAAAACACATCTGTCTTGTGTCCAGAAAAAGTACAAGTGCTAAGAAAGTGAAATGGGAGCCGTAAACCATTTTCAAAGTCCCCCAGAATTTATTGTGTAGTCACTCATGAGTGCAATTTTGACACAGAGTATCCAAAATTTTTCTGCATCCAGTAAATGCTTTTGTCTTGTATCCAGAAAATTGACAAAGTGTTAAGGAAGTTAAATGGGAGTGTTACACCACATGCAATTTCCCCAGAAAATATTGCACAGTCACTCATGCATGCAGTGGTCACCAGAGTCCCCACAATGTTTCTGCATCCCGTAAATGCATCTGTCATGTGTCCAGAAAATTGACAAGTGCTAAGAATGTGAAATGGCAGCATTACACCACATGTAAAGTTACCCAGAATTGTTTCATAGTCACTCATGTGCGCAGTTGTCACACAGGGTCCCCAGAAATTTTCTGCTCCCCAAAATGGATACGTCTTGAGTACAGAAAAATAACAAGTGCTAAGGACATGACATTTTTGTTTGTTTGTTTGGTTATTAAGGAATAACCATTGAGCACCAGCTCATTCACAATGTTGACCTTATGGCAAGTACAAAAATGTCAAATTACAATTTACAAATACAAATAAACATAACAATTTCATCACCAATACATCAATAACATTCACAAACATGGTCAAATGAGGTCAAGTACTGTTTTAGCATAGACAAAGAAAGTGATGGCATATCTAACCTGTGAATGTACAGTCACTCATGTACGCAGTGGTCACAGAGTCCCCAGAATTTTTTTGCATCCCCAAAATGCATCTGTCTTGTGTCCAGAAAATTGAAAAGTGCTAAGGAAGATAAATGGGAGCATTACAGCACATGTAATGTCTCCCAGAAAATATTGTGGAGTCACTCATGCATGCGGTGGTGAGACAGAGTCCCCAGAATTTTTTCTGCATCTCCAAAATGTATCTGTTTTCTGTCCAGAAAATTGACTACTGCTAAGGAAGTGAAATAAGTGCATTACACAATATGCAATGTCCCCTAGAATTTATTGTGCAGCCAATCATGCATGAAGTGGTCACACAGAGTCCCCAGAAATTTTCTGAATCTGTAAAATACATCTGTCTTGTGTCCAGAAAATTGACAAGTGCAAACAAAGTGAAATGGGGGCATTACACCATGTGCAAAGTCCCTCAGTATTTATTGCACAATCAATGATGCATGCAGTAGTGACACAGAATCCCCAGAATTTTTCTACTTCCCCAAAAATGCATCAGTCTTGTGTCCAGAAAATTGATAAGTGCTAAGGAAGTGAAATGGGAGCATTACACCGCATGTAAGGTCAACCAGAACTTATTGAGCAGTCACTCATGCATGCAGTAGTCACACAGAGTCCCAGGAATATTTCTGCATCCCCAAAATGCATTGTATCCAGAAAATTGATGAGTGCTAATGGAAGAGAAATGGGAGCATTACACCACAAGCAAAGTCCCCCAGAATTTATTGTGCAGTCTCTCATGTGCACAGTGGTGACACAGAGTCCCCAGAATATTTCTGCATCCCCAAAATGGATCTGTCTTGTGTCCAGAAAATTGATAACTGCTAATGGAAGTGAAATGGGAGCATTACACCACATGCAAAGTCCCAGAACTTATTGCACAGTCACGCATGAATGCAGTGGTGAGACAGAGTGCCACAGAATATTTCTGCTTCCCCAAAATTCATCTGTCTTGTGTCCAGAAAATTGACAAGTGTTAAGGAAGTGAAATGGGAGTGTTACACTACAGCAAAGTCACCAGAATATATTGCACAGTCGCTCATGCATGCAGTTTTCGCACAGACCCCAGAACGTTTTGCATCGAGAAAATGCATCTGTCATGTGTCCAGAAAATTGACCAGTGCTAAGAAAGTGAAATGGAGTTACACCACATGCAAAGTAACCCAGAATATGCTGCGATTCACTCATGTGCGCAGTGGTTACTAGAGGTCCCCAGAATTTTTCTGCCTCCCCAAAATGGATATGTCTTGAGCTATGAAAATGACAAGTGCTAAGGAATTGACATATTTTGTCTGTTTGTTTGTTATTAAGGAATAACCATTGAGCATCAGCTCATTCACAATGTTGACCTTATGGCAAGTACAAAATGTCAAATTACAATTTGATAAATACAAATAAACATAATAATTTCATCAATAATACATCAATAACATTCACAAACATGGTCAAATGAAGACAAATACTGTTTTAGAATAGACACAGAAAGTGAGTGCATATCTAACCTATGAATGCACAGTCACTCATGCACACAGTGGTGACACAGAGTCCCCAGAAGTTTTCTGCATCCCCAAAATTCATCTGCCTTGTGTCCAGAAAATTGATAAGGGCTAAGGAAGTGAAATAGGAGCATTACACCACATGGAAAGTCTGCCACAATTTATTGCACAGTCACTCATGCATGCAGTGGTGGCACAGCATCCCCATAATTTTTCTGCTTCCCCAAAATGCATCTGTCTTGTGTCCAGAAAATTGACAAGTGCTAAGGAAGTGAAATGGAGTGTTACACCACATGATAAGTCCCCAAGAATTTATTACACAGACACTCATGCATGCAGTTGTGACATAGAGTCCACAGAATTTTTCTGCATCCCCAAAATGCATCTGTCTTGTGTCCAGAAATTGGCTAGTAGCTAAGGAAGTGACTTTGGAGCATTACACCACATGCAAAGTCACCCAGAATTTATTGTGCAATCACTCATGAATGAAGTAGGATACAGAGTCCACAGAATTTTTCTGCATAACTAAATGCATCTGTCTAGTGTCCAAAATATTGACGAGTGCTCAGGAAGTGAAATGGGAGCATTACAACTTGCAAAGTACCCAGAATATATTAATGTCACTCATGCATGCAGTGGTGACACAGAGTATCCAGAATTTTCTGTATCCCCAAAATGCATTTGTCTTGTGTCCAGAAAATTGACAAGTGCTAAGAAAGTGAAATGGCAATGTTACACAACATGCAAAGTAACCCTGAATTTATTGTGCAGTCACTCATGTGCACAGTGGTCACACAGGATCCCCAGAACATTTCTGCCTCCCCAAAATGGATATGTCTTGAGTACAGAAAAATGACAAGTGCTAAGGAAGTGACATTTTTGTCTGTTTGTTTGTTTATTAAAGAATAACCATTGAGCATCAGCTCATTCACAATGTTGACCTTATGGCAAGTACAAAAATGTCAAATTACAATTTACAAATACAAATAAACATAATAATTTCATCAATAATACATCAATAACATTCACAAACATGGTCAAATGAAGACAAATACTGTTTTAGAATAGACACAGAAAGTGAGTGTATGTTCAACCTATGAATGCACAGTCACTCATGCACACAGTGGTGACACAGAGTCCCAAATTTTCTGCATCCCAAAAATGGATCTGTCTTATGTCCAGAAAATTGACAAGTGCTGGAAGTGAAAAGGGAGCATTACACCACATGCAAAGCCCCACAGAATTTATTGTGCAATCATTCATGCATGCAGTGGTCACAAAGAGTCCACAGAATTTTTCTGCATTCCCAAAACACATCTGTCTTGTGTCCAGAAAATGTACAAGTGCTAAGAAAGTGAAATGGGAGCCGTAAACCATTTTTAAAGTCCCATGGAATTTATTGTGTAGTCACTCATGAGTGCAATTTTGACACAGAGTATCCAGAATTTTTCTGCATCCAGCAAATGCTTTTGTCTTGTATCCATAAAATTGACAAAGTGTTAAGGAAGTTAAATGGAGTGTTACACCACATGCAATTTCCCCAGAAAATATTGCAGAGTCACTCATGCATGCAGTGGTCACACAGAGTCCCCACAATGTTTCTGCATCTGGTAAATGCATCCTTCATGTGTCCAGAAAATTGACAAGTGCTAAGAACTTGAAATGGCAGCATTACACCACATGTAAAGTAACCCAGAATTTATTCATAGTCACCGTAATGTGCAGTGGTCACACTGGGTCCCCAGAAATTTTCTGTTCCCCAAAATGGATACGTCTTGAGTACAGAAAAATAACAAGTGCTAAGGATGTGAAATTTTTGTTTGTTTGTTTGGATATTAAGGAATAACCATTGAGCACCAGCTCTTTCACAATGATGACCTCATGGCAACTACAAAAATGTCAAATTACAATTTACACATACAAATAAACATAACAATTTCAACACCAATACATCAATAACCTTCACAAACATGGTCAAATGAAGACAAGTATTGTTTTAGCATAGATACAGAAAGTGATGGCATATCTAACCTGTGAATGTACAGTCACTCATGCACACAGTCATCACAGAGTCCCCAAAATATTTCTGCATCCCCATAATGCATCTGTATTGTGTCCAGAAACTGAAAAGTGCTAAGGAAGACAAAGGAGCATTACACCACATGCAATGTCTCCCAGAAAATATTGAGCAGTCACTCATGCACGCAGTGGTTAGATAGAGTCCCTAGACTTTTTTGCATCTCCAAAATGTATCTGTTTTCTGTCCAGAAAATTGACCACTGCTAAGAAAGTGAAATTGATGGATTACACACATATGCAAAGTCACCTAGAATTTATTGTGCACAATCATGCATGAAGTGGTCACAGAGTCCCCAGAAATTTTCTGCATCAGCAAAATGCATCTGTCTTGAGACCAGAAAATTGACAAGTGCAAACAAAGTGAAATGGAGCATTACACCATTTGCAAAGTCCTCAGAATTTATTCACAAACAATGATGCACACAGTGGTGACACAGAGTCCCCAGACTTTTACACTTCCCAAATGCATCAGTCTTGTGTCCAGAAATTGACAATTGCTAAGGAAGTAAAATGGAGCATTACACCACATGTTAAGTCAACCAGAAATTATTGAGCAGTCACTCATGCATGCAGTAGTCACATAGAGTCCCCAGAATATTTCTACATCCCCAAATGATCCGTCTTGTGTCCAGAAAATTGATATGCTAATGGAAGTTGAAATGGGAGCATTACACCACATGCAAAGTCCCTAAATTTATTGTGCAGTCTCTCATGTGCACAGTGGTGACACAGTGTCCCCAGAATATTTTGCATCCACAAATGGATCTGTCTTGTGTCCAGAAAATTGATAAGTGCTAATGAAGTGAAATGGGAGCATTACACCACATGAAATTCACCCAAAATTTATTGCACAGTCACGCATGAACACAGTGGTGGCACAGTGTCAACAGAATTTTTCTGCTTCCCAAAATGCATCTGTCTTGGGTCCAGAAAATTGTAACTGATAAGAGAAGTGAATGAAGTGTTACTCCACAAGCAAAGCCCCCAGAATTTATTGTGCTGTCACTCATGCACTCAGTGATGACACAGAGTCCCCAGAACTTTTCTGCATCTCAAAAACGCATCTGTCTTGTGTCCAGAAAACTGACAAGTGCTAAGGAAGTGAAATGGGAGAATAACACCACATGCAAAGTCCCACAGAATTTATTTTGCAGCCACTCATGCATGCAGTGGTGACACAGAGTCCACAGAATATTTCAACATCCCCAAACTGTGTGTCTTGTGTGCAGAAAATTGACAAGTGCTAAGGAAGTGAAAAGGGAGCATTACAAGACATGCAATGTCTCCAGAATATATTGCACAGTAACTCATGCATGCAGCGGTGACACAGAGTCCATAGAATTTTTCTGCATCACCAAAATGCATCTGTCTGGTGTCCTGAAAATTGACAAAGCTAAGGAGGTGAAATGGGACCATTACACCACATGCAAAGTCCCCAGAACTTATTGCACAGTCACTCATGCATGCAGTGGTCAGACAGAGAGCCCACAATATTTCTGCACCCCCCAAAATTCATCTGTCTTGTGTCCAGAAAATTGACAAGTGTTATGAAGTGAAATGGGAGTGTTACACTGCATGCAAAGTCACCAGAATATATTGCACAGTCGTCATGCATGCAGTTTTAGCACAGACTCCCAGAATGTTTTTGCATCGAGAAAATGCATCTGTCATGTGTCCAGAAAATTGACCAGTGCTAAGAAAGTGAAATGGCAGTGTTACACCACATGCAAAGTAACCCAGAATATATTACATGATTCACATGTGAGCAGTGTTATATAGGGTCCCAGAATTTTTCTGCCTCCAAAATGGATATGTCTTGAGTACAGAAAATGACAAGTGCTAGGAAGTGACATTTTGTCTGTTTTTGTTTATTAAGGAATAACCATTGAGCATAAGCTCATTCACAATGTTGACCTTATGGCAAGTACAAAAATGTCAAATTACAATTTACAAATACAAATAAACATATAATTTCATCAATAATACATCAATAACATTTCACAAACATGGTCAAATGAAGACAAATACTGTTTTAGAATAGACACAGAAAGTGAGTGCATATCTAACCTATGAATGCACAGTCACTCATGCACAGTGGTGACACAGAGTCCCCAGAATTTTTCTGCATCCGAAAATGGATCTGTCTTGTGTCCAGAAATTGACAAGTGCTAAGGAAGGAGTGAGCATTACACCACATGCAAAGTCCCACAGAATTTATTGTGCAATCATTCATGCATGCAGTGGTCACAAAGAGTCCACAGAATTTTCTGCAATCCCAAAACACATCTGTCTTGTGTCCAAAATGTACAAGTGCTAAGAAAGTGAAATGGGCCATAAACCATTTTCAAAGTCCCCAGAATTTATTGTGTAGTCACTCATGAGTGAATTTGACATAGAGTATCCAGAATTTTTCTGCATCCAGCAAATGCTTTTGTCTTGTATCCAGAAAATTGACAAAGTGTTAAGGAAGTTAATGGGAGTGTTACATCACATGCAATTTCCCAGAAAATATTGCACAGTCACTCATGCATGCAGTGGTCACACAGAGTCCCCACAATGTTTCTGCATCCCATAAATGCATCTGTCATGTGTCCAGAAAATTGACAAGTGCTAAGAACATGAAATGGCAGCATTACACCACATGCAAAGTAACCCAGAATTTATTCATAGTCACTTATGTGCGCAGTGGTCACACAGGGTCCCCAGAAATTTTCTGCTCCCCAAAATGGATACGTCTTGAGTACAGAAAAATAACAAGTGCTAAGGACGTGACATTTTTGTTTGTTTGTTTGGTTATTAAGGAATAACCATTGAGCACCAGCTCATTCACAATGTTGACCTTATGGCAAGTACAAAAATGTCAAATTACAATTTACAAATACAAATAAACATAACAATTTCATCACCAATACATCAATAACATTCACAGACATGGTCAAATGAGGTCAAGTACTGTTTTAGCATAGACAAAGAAAGTGATGGCATATCAAACCTGTGAATGTAAAGTCACTCATGTACGCAGTGGTCACAGAGTCCCCAGAATTTTTTTGCATCCCCAAAATGCATCTGTCTTGTGTCCAGAAAATTGAAAAGTGCTAAGGAAGATAAATGGGAGCATTACACCACATGTAATGTCTCCCAGAAAATATTGTGGAGTCACTCATGCATGCGGTGGTGAGACAGAGTCCCCAGAATGTTTCTGCATCTCCAAAATGTATCTGTTTTCTGTCCAGAAAATTGACCACTGCTAAGGAAGTGAAATAAGTGCATTACACAATATGCAAAGTCCCCTAGAATTTATTGTGCAGCCAATCATGCATGAAGTGGTCGCACAGAGTCCCCAGAAATTTTCTTGAATCTGTAAAATGCATCTGTCTTTGTCCAGAAAATTGACAAGTGCAAACAAAGTGAAATGGGGCATTACACCATGTGCAAAGTCCCTCAGTATTTATTGCACAATCAATGATGCACGTAGTGGTGACACAGAGTCCCAGAATTTTTCTACTTCCCAAAATGCATCAGTCTTGTGTCCAGAAAATTGATAAGTGCTAAGGAAGTGAAATGGGAGCATTACACCGCATGTAAGGTCAACCAGAATTTATTGAGCAGTCTCTCATGCATGCAGTAGTCACACAGAGTCCCAGGAATATTTCTGCATCCCCAAAGTATTGTGTCCAGAAAATTGATGAGTGCTAATGGAAGTGAATGGAGCATTACACCACATGCAAAGTCCCCAGAATTTATTGTGCAGTCTCTCATGTGCACAGTGGTGACATAGAGTCCCCAGAATATTTCTGCATCCCAAAATGGATCTGTCTTGTGTCCAGAAAATTGATAACTGCTAATGGAAGTGAAATGGGAGCATTATACCACATGCAAAGTCCCCAGAACTTATTGCACAATCACTCATCCATGCAGTGGTCAGACAGAGAGCCCACAATATTTCTACACCCCCCAAAATTCATCTGTCTTGTGTCCAGAAAATTGACAAGTGTTAAGGAAGTGAAATGGGAGTGTTACACTACATGCAAAGTCACCAGAATATATTGTACAGTCGCTCATGCATGCAGTTTTCGCACAGACTCCCCAGAATGTTTTTGCATCGAGAAAATGCATCTGTCATGTGTCCAGAAAATTGACCAGTGCTAAGAAAGTGAAATGGCAGTGTTACTCCACATGCAAAGTAATCCAGAATATGCTGTGCATTCACTCATGTGCGCAGTGGTTACACAGGGTCCCCAGAATTTTTCTGCCTCCCCAAAATGGATATGTCTTGAGTACAGAAAAATGACAAGAGCTAAGGAAGTGACATTTTTGTCAGTTTGTTTGTTTATTAAGGAATAACCATTGAGCATCAGCTCATTCACAATGTTGACCTTGTGGCATGTACAAAAATGTCAAATTACAATTTACAAATACAAATAAACATAATAATTTCATCAATAATACATCAATAACATTCACAAACATGGTCAAATGAAGACAAATACTGTTTTAGAATAGACACAGAAAGTGAGTGCATATCTAACCTATGAATGCAGTCACCATGCACACAGTGGTGACACAGAGTCCCCAGAATTTTTCTGCATCCCAAATGGATCTGTCTTATGTCCAGAAAATCGACAAGTGCTAAGGAAGTGAAAAGGGAGCATTACACCACATGCAAAGTCCCACAGAATTTATTGTGCAATCATTCATGCATGCAGTGGTCACAAAGACTCCACAGAATTTTTATGCATTCCCAAAACACATCTGTCTTGTGTCCAGAAAATGTACAAGTGCTAAGAAAGTGAAATGGGAGCCGTAAACCATTTTCAAAGTCCCCCAGAATTTATTGTGTAGTCACCATGAGTGCAATTTTGACTGAGTATCCAAAATTTTTCTGCATCCAGCAAATGCTTTGTCTTGTATCTTGAAAAATTGACAAACTGTTAAGGAAGTTAAATGGGAGTGTTACACCACATGCAATTTCCCCAGAAATATTGCACAGTCACTCATGCATGCAGTGGTCACCAGAGTCCCCACAATGTTTCTGCATCCCGTAAATGCATCTGTCATGTGTCCAGAAATTGACAAGTGCTAAGAATGTGAAATGGCAGCATTACACCACATGTAAAGTAACCCAGAATTGATTCATAGTCACTATGTGCGCAGAGGTCACATGTAGTCCCTAGAAATTTTCTGCTCCCCAAAATGGTACGCCTTGAGTACAGAAAATAACAAGTGCTAAGGACGTGACATTTTTGTTTGTTTGTTGTTATTAAGAATAACCATTGAGCACCAGCTCATTCACAATGTTGACCTTATGGCAAGTACAAAATGTCAAATTACAATTTACTTAATACAAGTAAACATAACAATTTCATCACCAATACATCAATAATATTCACAAACATGTCAAATGAGGTCAAGTACTGTTTTAGCATAGACAAAGAAAGTGATGGCATATCAAACCTGTGAATGTACAGTCACTATGTACGCAGTGGTCACAGAGTCCCCAGAATTTTTGCATCCCCAAAATGCATCTGTCTTGTGTCCAGAAATTGAAAAGTGCTAAGGAAGATAAATGGGAGCATTACAACACATGTAATGTCTCCCAGAAAATATTGTGGAGTCACCATCCATGCGGTGGTGAGACAGAGTCCTCAGAATTTTCATGCATCTCCAAAATGTATCTGTTTTCTGTCCAGAAAAATTGACCACTGCTATGAAGTGAAATAAGTGCATTACACAATATGCAAAGTCCCCTAGAATTTATGTGCCTAATCATGCAGAATGGGCACAGAGTCCCCAGAAATTTTCTGAATCTGTAAAATGCATCTCTTGTGTCCAGAAAATTGACAAGTGCAAACAAAGTGAAATGGGGGCATTACACCATGTGCAAAGTCCCTCAGTATTTATTGCACAATCAATGATGCATGCAGTAGTGACACAGAATCCCCAGAATTTTTCTACTTCCCCAAAATGCATCAGTCTTGTGTCCAGAAAATTGATAAGTGCTAAGGAAGTGAAATGGGAGCATTACACCGCATGTAAGGTCAACCAGAACTTATTGAGCAGTCACTCATGCATGCAGTAGTCACACAGAGTCCCAGGAATATTTCTGCATCCCCAAAATGCATTGTATCCAGAAAATTGATGAGTGCTAATGGAAGAGAAATGGGAGCATTACACCACAAGCAAAGTCCCCAGAATTTATTGTGCAGTCTCTCATGTGCACAGTGGTGACAGAGTCCCAGAATATTTCTGCATCCCAAAATGGATCTGTCTTGTGTCCAGAAAATTGATAACTGCTAATGGAAGTGAAATGGGAGCATTACACCATGCAAAGTCTCCAGAACTTATTGCACAGTCACTCATGCATGCAGTGGTCAGACAGAGAGCCCACAATATTTCTGCACCCCAAAATTCATCTGTCTTGTGTCCAGAAAATTGACAAGTGTTAAGGAAGTGAAATGGGGTGTTACACTACATGCAAAGTCACCAGAATATATTGTACAGTCGCCATTCATGCAGTTTCGCACAGACTCCCAGAATGTTTTGCATCAGAAAATGTTTGTCATGTGTCCAGAAAATTGACCAGTGCTAAGAAAAGTGAAATGGCAGTGTTACTCCACATGCAAAGTAATTCAGAATATGCTGCGCATTCACTCATGTGCGCAGTGGTTACACAGGGTCCCCAGAATTTTTCTGCCTCCCCAAAATGGATATGTCTTGAGTACAGAAAAATGACAAGTGCTAAGGAAGTGACATTTTTGTCTGTTTGTTTGTTTATTAAGGAATAACCATTGAGCATCAGCTCATTCACAATGTTGACCTTATGGCAAGTACAAAAATGTCAAATTACAATTTACAAATACAAATAAACATAATAATTTCATCAATAATACATCAATAACATTCACAAACATGGTCAAATGAAGACAAATACTGTTTTAGAATAGACACAGAAAGTGAGTGCATATCTAACCTATGAATGCACAGTCACTCATGCACACAGTGGTGACACAGAGTCCCCAGAATTTTTCTGCATCCCGAAAATGGATCTGTCTTATGTCAGGAAAATTGACAAGTGCTAGGAAGTGAAAGGGAGCATTACACCACATGCAAAGTCCTACAGAATTTATTGTGCATCATTCATGCATGCAGTGGTCCAAAGAGTCCACAATTTTTTCATTCCCAAAACACATCTGTCTTGTGTCCAGAAAATGTACAAGTACTAAGCAAAAGTGAAATGGGAGTCGTAAACCATTTTCAAAGTCCCCAGAATTTATTGTGTATCACTCATGAGTGCACTTTGACACAGAGTATCCAAAATTTTCTGCATCCAGCAAATGCTTTTGTCTTGTATCCAGAAAATTGACAAAGTGTTAAGGAAGTTAATGAGTGTTACACCATGCAATTTCCCCAGAAAATATTGCACAGTCACTCATGCATGCAGTGGTCACCAGAGTCCCACAATGTTTCTGCATCCCGTAAATGCATCTGTCATGTGTCCAGAAAATTGACAAGGTGCTAAGAATGTGAAATGGCAGCATTACACCACATGTAAAGTAACCCAGAATTGATTCATAGTCACCATGAGCGCAGTGGTCACACAGGGTCCCTGAGAATTTTCTGCTCCCCAAAATGGATACGCCTTGAGTACAGAAAATAACAAGTGCTAAGGACGTGACATTTTGTTTGTTTGTTTGGTTATTAATGAATAACCATTGAGCACCAGCTCATTCACATTAGTTGACCTTATGGCAAGTACAAAAAGTCAAATTACAATTTACAATACAAATAAACATACAATTTCATCACCAATACATCAATAACATTCAAAACATGGTCAAATGAGGTTAGTACTGTTTTAGCATAGACAAACAAAGTGATGGCATATCTAACCTGTGAATGTACAGTCACTCATGTACTAGGGTCACAGAGTCCCAGAATTTTTTTGCATCCCCAAATGCATCTTTCTTGTGTCCAGAAAATTGAAAAGTGCTAAGGAAGATAAATGGGAGCATTACACCACATGTAATGTCTCCCAGAAAATATTGTGAGTCATCATCGGTGGTGAGACAGAGTCCTCAGAATTTTTCTGCATCTCCAAATGTATCTGTTTTCTGTCCCGAAAACTGACCACTTAAGGAAGTGAAATAAGTGCATTACACTAATGCAAGTCCCTAGAATTTATTAGCAGTCAATCATGCATGAAGTGGTCACACAGAGTCCCCAGAAATTTTCTGAATCTGTAAAATGCATCTGTCTTGTGTCCAGAAAATTGACAAGTGCAAACTAAAGTGAAATGGGGCATTACACCATGTGCAAAGTCCTCAGTATTTGCACAATCAATGATGCACTGTAGTGACACAGAAGTCCCTGAAATTTTCTACTTCCCAAAATGCATCAGTCTTGTGTCCAGAAAATTGATAAGTGCTAAGGAAGTGAAATGGAGCATTACACCGCATGTAAAGTCAACCAGAACTAATGAGCAGTCACTCATGCATGCAGTAGTCACACAGAGTCCCAGGAATATTTCTGCATCCCCAAAATGCATTGTATCCAGAAAATTGATGAGTGCTAATGAAGTGAAATGAGCATTACACCACAAGCAAAGTCCCCAGAATTTATTGTGCAGTCTCTCATGTGCACAGTGGTGACATAGAGTCCCAGAATATTTCTGCATCCCCAAAATGGATCTGTCTTGTGTCCAGAAAATTGATAACTGCTAATGGAAGTGAAATGGGAGCATTATACCACATGCAAAGTCCCCAGAACTTATTGCACAGTCACTCATGCATGCAGTGGTCAGACAGAGAGCCACAATATTTCTGCACCCCCAAAATTCATCTGTCTTGTGTCCAGAAAATTGACAAGTGTTAAGGAAGTGAAATGGGAGTGTTACACTACATGCAAAGTCACCAGAATATATTGTACAGTCGCTCATTCATGCAGTTTTCGCACAGACTCCCCAGAATGTTTTTGCATCAAGAAAATGCATCTGTCATGTGTCCAGAAAATTGACCAGTGCTAAGAAAGTGAAATGGCAGTGTTACACCACATGCAAAGTAACCCAGAATATGCTGCGCATTCACTCATGTGTGCAGTGGTTACACAGGGTCCCCAGAATTTTTCTGCCTCCCCAAAATGGATATGTCTTGAGTACAGAAAAATGACAAGTGCTAAGGAAGTGACATTTTTGTCTGTTTGTTTGTTTATTAAGGAATAACCATTGAGCATCAGCTCATTCACAATGTTGACCTTATGGCAAGTACAAAATGTCAAATTACACTTACAAATACAAATAAACATAATAATTTCATCAATAATACATCAATAACATTCACAAACATGGTCAAATGAAGACAAATACTGTTTTAGAATAGACACAGAAAGTGAGTGCATATCTAACCTATGAATGCACAGTCACTCATGCACACAGTGGTGACACAGAGTCCCCAGAATTTTTCTGCATCCCGAAAATGGATCTGTCTTATGTCAGGAAAATTGACAAGTGCTAAGGAAGTGAAAAGGGAGCATTACACCACATGCAAAGTCCCACAGAATTTATTGTGCAATCATTCATGCATGCAGTGGTCACAAAGAGTCCACAGAATTTTTCTACATTCCCAAAACACATCTGTCTTGTGTCCAGAAAATGTACAAGTGCTAAGAAAGTGAAATGGGAGCCGTAAACCATTTTCAAAGTCCCCCAGAATTTATTGTGTAGTCACTCATGAGTGCAATTTTGACACAGAGTATCCAAAATTTTTCTGCATCCAGCAAATGCTTTTGTCTTGTATCCAGAAAATTGACAAAGTGTTAAGGAAGTTAAATGGGAGTGTTACACCACATGCAATTTCCCCAGAAAATATTGCACAGTCACTCATGCATGCAGTGGTCACCAGAGTCCCCACAATGTTTCTGCATCCCGTAAATGCATCTGTCATGTGTCCAGAAAATTGACAAGTGCTAAGAATGTGAAATGGCAGCATTACACCACATGTAAAGTAACCCAGAATTGATTCATAGTCACTCATGTGCGCAGTGGTCACACAGGGTCCCCAGAAATTTTCTGCTCCCCAAAATGGATACGTCTTGAGTACAGAAAAATAACAAGTGCTAAGGACGTGACATTTTTGTTTGTTTGTTTGGTTATTAAGGAATAACCATTGAGCACCAGCTCATTCACATTGTTGACCTTATGGCAAGTACAAAAAAGTCAAATTACAATTTACAAATACAAATAAACATAACAATTTCATCACCAATACATCAATAACATTCACAAACATGGTCAAATGAGGTCAAGTACTGTTTTAGCATAGACAAACAAAGTGATGGCATATCTAACCTGTGAATGTACAGTCACTCATGTACGCAGTGGTCACAGAGTCCCAGAATTTTTGCATCCCCAAATGCATCTTTCTTGTGTCCAGAAATTGAAAAGTGCTAGGAAGATAAATGGGAGCATTACACCACATGTAATGTCTCCCAGAAAATATTGTGAGTCACTCATGCATGCGGTGGTGAGACAGAGTCCCCAGAATTTTTCTGCATCTCCAAAATGTATCTGTTTTCTGTCCAGAAAACTGACCACTGCTAAGGAAGTGAAATAAGTGCATTACACAATATGCAAAGTCCCCTAGAATTTATTGTGCAGCCAATCATGCATGAAGTGGTCACACAGAGTCCCCAGAAATTTTCTGAATCTGTAAAATGCATCTGTCTTGTGTCCAGAAAATTGACAAGTGCAAACAAAGTGAATTGGGGGCATTACACCATGTGCAAAGTCCCTCAGTATTTATTGCACAATCAATGATGCACGCAGTGGTGACACAGAGTCCCCAGAATTTTTCTACTTCCCCAAAATGCATCAGTCTTGTGTCCAGAAAATTGATAAGTGCTAAGGAAGTGAAATGGGAGCATTACACTGCATGTAAAGTCAACCAGAACTAATTGAGCAGTCACTCATGCATGCAGTAGTCACACAGAGTCCCAGGAATATTTCTGCATCCCCAAAATGCATTGTGTCCAGAAAATTGATGAGTGCTAATGGAAGTGAAATGGGAGCATTACACCACAAGCAAAGTCCCCCAGAATTTATTGTGCAGTCTCTCATGTGCACAGTGGTGACACAGAGTCCCCAGAATATTTCTGCATCCCCAAAATGGATCTGTCTTGTGTCCAGAAAATTGATAACTGCTAATGGAAGTGAAATGGGAGCATTATACCACATGCAAAGTCCCCAGAACTTATTGCACAGTCACTCATCCATGCAGTGGTCAGACAGAGAGCCCACAATATTTCTGCACCCCCCAAAATTCATCTGTCTTGTGTCCAGAAAATTGACAAGTGTTAAGGAAGTGAAATGGGAGTGTTACACTACATGCAAAGTCACCAGAATATATTGTACAGTCGCTCATGCATGCAGTTTTCGCACAGACTCCAGAATGTTTTGCATCGAGAAAATGCATCTGTCATGTGTCCAGAAATTGACCAGTGCTAAGAAAGTGAAATGGCAGTGTTACACCACATGCAAAGTAACCCAGAATATATGCGCATTCACTCATGTGTGGAGTGGTTACATAGGTCCCAAATTTTCTGCCTCCCAAAATGGATATGTCTTAGTACAGAAAATGACAAGTGCTAAGGAAGTGACATTTTTGTCTGTTTGTTTGTTTATTAAGGAATAACCATTGAGCATCAGCTCATTCACAATGTTGACCTTATGGCAAGTACAAAAATGTCAAATTACAATTTACAAATACAAATAAACATAATAATTTCATCAATAATACATCAATAACATTCACAAACATGGTCAAATGAAGACAAATACTGTTTTAGAATAGACACAGAAAGTGAGTGCATATCTAACCTATGAATGCACAGTCACTCATGCACACAGTGGTGACACAGAGTCCCCAGAATTTTTCTGCATCCCGAAAATGGATCTGTCTTATGTCCAGAAAATTGACAAGTGCTAAGGAAGTGAAAAGGGAGCATTACACCACATGCAAAGTCTCACAGAATTTATTGTGCAATCATTCATGCATGCAGTGGTCACAAAGAGTCCACAGAATTTTTCTACATTCCCAAAACACATCTGTCTTGTGTCCAGAAATGTACAAGTGTTAAGAAAGTGAAATGGGAGCCGTAAACCATTTTCAAAGTCCCCAGAATTTATTGTGTAGTCACTCATGAGTGCAATTTTGACACAGAGTATCCAAAATTTTCTGCATCCAGCAAATGCTTTTGTCTTGTATCCAGAAAATTGACAAAGTGTTAAGGAAGTTAAATGAGTGTTAACCACATGCAATTTCCCAGAAAATATTGCACAGTCACTCATGCATGCAGTGGTCACCAGAGTCCCCACAATGTTTCTGCATCCCGTAAATGCATCTGTCATGTGTCCAGAAATTGACAAGTGCTAAGAATGTGAAATGGCAGCATTACACCACATGTAAAGTAACCCAGAATTGATTCATAGTCACTCATGTGCTAGTGGTCACACAGGGTCCCCAGAAATTTTCTGCTCCCCAAAATGGATACGTCTTGAGTACAGAAAATAACAAGTGCTAAGGACGTGACATTTTTGTTTGTTTGTTTGGTTATTATGAATAACCATTGAGCACCAGCTCATTCACAATGTTGACCTTATGGCAAGTACAAAATGTCAAATTACAATTTACAAATACAAATAAACATAATAATTCATCCCAATACATCAATAACATTCACAAACATGGTCAAATGAGGTCAAGTACTGTTTTAGCATAGACAAACAAAGTGATGGCATATCTAACCTGTGAATGTACAGTCACTCATGTACGCAGTGGTCACAGAGTCCCAGAATTTTTGCATCCCCAAAATGCATCTTTCTTGTGTCCAGAAATTGAAAAGTGCTAGGAAGATAAATGGAGCATTACACCACATGTAATGTCTCCCAGAAAATATTGTGGAGTCACTCATGCATGCGGTGGTGAGACAGAGTCCCCAGAATTTTCTGCATCTCCAAATGTATCTGTTTTCTGTCCAGAAAACTGACCACTGCTAAGGAAGTGAAATAAGTGCATTACACAATATGCAAAGTCCCTAGAAATTATTGTGCAGCCAATCATGCATGAAGTGGTCACAGAGTCCCCAGAAATTTTCTGAATCTGTAAAATGCATCTGTCTTGGTCCAGAAAATTGACATGTCGCAAACAAAGTGAATGGGGCATTACACCATGTGCAAAGTCCCTCAGTATTTATTGCACAATCAATGATGCACGAGTGGTGACACAGAGTCCCAGAATTTTCTACTTCCCAAAATGCATCAGTCTTGTGTCCAGAAAATTGATAAGTGCTAAGGAAGTGAAATGGGAGCATTACACTGCATGTAAATCAACCAGAACTAATTGAGCAGTCACTCATGCATGCAGTAGTCACACAGAGTCCCAGGAATATTTCTGCATCCCCAAAATGCATTGTGTCCAGAAAATTGATGAGTGCTAATGGAAGTGAAATGGGAGCATTACACCACAAGCAAAGTCCCCCAGAATTTATTGTGCAGTCTCTCATGTGCACAGTGGTGACACAGAGTCCCCAGAATATTTCTGCATCCCCAAAATGGATCTGTCTTGTGTCCAGAAAATTGATAACTGCTAATGGAAGTGAAATGGGAGCATTACACCACATGCAAAGTCCCCAGAACTTATTGCACAGTCACTCATGCATGCAGTGGTCAGACAGAGAGCCCACAATATTTCTGCTTCCCCAAAATTCATCTGTCTTGTGTCCAGAAAATTGACAAGTGTTAAGGAAGTGAAATGGGAGTGTTACACTACATGCAAAGTCACCTGAATATATTGCACAGTCGCTCATGCATACAGTTTTCGCACAGACTCCCAGAATGTTTTGCATCAAGAAAATGCATCTGTCATGTGTCCAGAAAATTGACCAGTACTAAGAAAGTGAAATGGCAGTGTTACACCACATGCAAAGTAACCAGAATATATTGCGATTCACTCATGTGCTAGTGGTTACATTAGGTCCCCAATTTTTCTGCCTCCCAAAATGGATATGTCTTGAGTACAGAAAATGACAAGTGCTAAGAAGTGAAATTTTGTCTGTTTGTTTGTTTATTAAGGAATAACCATTGAGCATCAGCTCATTCACAATGTTGACCTTATGGCAAGTACAAAAATGTCAAATTACAATTTACAAATACAAATAAACATAATAATTTCATCAATAATACATCAATAACATTCACAAACATGGTCAAATGAAGACAAATACTGTTTTAGAATAGACACAGAAAGTGAGTGCATATCTAACCTATGAATGCACAGTCACTCATGCACACAGTGGTGACACAGAGTCCCCAGAATTTTTCTGCATCCCCGAAAATGGATCTGTCTTATGTCCAGAAAATTGACAAGTGCTAAGGAAGTGAAAAGGGAGCATTACACCACATGCAAAGTCCCACAGAATTTATTGTGCAATCATTCATGCATGCAGTGGTCACAAAGAGTCCACAGAATTTTTCTGCATTCCCAAAACAGATCTGTCTTGTGTCCAGAAAATGTACAAGTGCTAAGAAAGTGAAATGGGAGCCGTAAACCATTTTCAAAGTCCCCCAGAATTTATTGTGTAGTCACTCATGAGTGCAATTTTGACACAGAGTATCCAGAATTTTTTCTGCATCCAGCAAATGCTTTTGTCTTGTATCCAGAAAATTGACAAAGTGTTAAGGAATTTAAATGGGAGTGTTACACCACATGCAATTTCCCCAGAAAATATTGCACAGTCACTCATGCATGCAGTGGTCACCAGAGTCCCCACAATGTTTCTGCATCCCGTAAATGCATCTGTCATGTGTCCAGAAAATTGTCAAGTGCTAAGAACGTGAAATGGCAGCATTACACCACATGTAAAGTAACCCAGAAATGATACATAGTCACTCATGTGCGCAGTGGTCACACAGGGTCCCCAGAAATTTTCTGCTCCCAAAATGGATACGTCTTGAGTACAGAAAATAACAAGTGCTAAGGACGTGACATTTTTGTTTGTTTGTTTGTTATTAGGAATAACCATTGAGCACCAGCTCATTCACAATGTTGACCTTATGGCAAGTACAAAATGTCAAATTACAATTTACAAATACAAATAAACATAACAATTTTATCACCAATTCATCAATAACATTCACAAACATGATCAAATGAGGACAAGTACTGTTTTAGCATAGACAAAGAAAGTGATGGCATATCTAACCTGTGAATGTACAGTCACTCATGTATGCAGTGGTCACATAGTACCCAGAATTTTATGCATCCCCAAAATGCATCTGTCTTTAGTCCAGAAAATTGAAAAGTACTAAGGAAGATAAATGGAGCATTACACCATGTAATGTCTCCCAGAAAATATTGTATAGTCACTCATGCATCGGTGGTGAGACAGAGTCCCCAGAATTTTCTGATCTCCAAATGTATCTGTTTTCTGTCCAAAAATTGACCACTGCTAATGAAGTGAAATAAGTGCATTACACAATATGCAAAGTCCCTAGAATTTATTGTGCAGCCAATCATGCATGAAGTGGTCACACAGAGTCCCCAGAAATTTTCTGAATCTGTAAAATACATCTGTCTTGTGTCCAGAAAATTGACAAGTGCAAACAAAGTGAAATGGGGGCATTACACCATGTGCAAAGTCCCTCTGTATTTATTTCACAATCAATGATGCACGCAGTGGTGACACAGAGTCCCCAGAATTTTTCTATTTCCCCAAAATGCATCAGTCTTGTGTCCAGAAAATTGGCAAGTGCTAAGGAAGTGAAATGGGAGCATTACACCACATGTAAAGTCAACCAGAACTTATTGAGCAGTCACTCATGCATGCAGTAGTCACACAGAGTCCCAGGAATATTTCTGCATCCCCAAAATGCATCTGTCTTGTGTCCAGAAAATTGATGAGTGCTAATGGACGTGAAATGGGAGCATTACACCACAAGCAAAGTCCCCCAGAATTTATTGTGCAGTATCTCATGTGCACAGTGGTGACACAGAGTCCTCAGAATATTTCTGCATCCCCAGAATGGATCTGTCTTGTGTCCAGAAAATTGATAACTGCTAATGGAAGTGAAATGGGAGCATTACACCACATGCAAAATCACCCAAAATTTATTGCACAGTCACTCATGCACGCAGTGGTGACACAGCGTCAACAGAATTTTTCTGCTTCCCCAAAATGCATCTTTCTTGTGTCCAGAAAATTGGTAAGTGATAAAGAAGTGAAATGGAAGTGTTACTCCACTTGCAAAGCCCTCAGAATTTATTGTGCTGTCACTAAAGCACACAGTGGTGACACAGAGTCCCCACAACTTTTCTGCATCTCAACAACATAGAAACATAGACTTTGATGGCAGATACGGACCGCTAGGCCCATCTAGTCTGCCCATTTCCTACCTACAGGATAGGCCGCAGATCCTAGTTAACCAAAAGCCTATTTCTTCCTTCCCTCCACTTGAATTGCCTTATGTCTGTCCCATGCATTCTTGAATTCTCCAACAGTTTTAGACCCCACAACCTCCTCAGGAATGCTGTTCCATGCATCCACTACCCTCTCTGTGAAATAATACTTCCTCACATTGCCCCTGAACCACCAACCTTCTTTCTTTAAATGGTGTCCCCTTGTTCTTGCAAGTCTCTTTTTCTGAAAGATGCTTCCCTCTTGGACTTTGTTGATTCCACTGAGGTACTTAAAGTTTCTTCATGTCCCCTCTTCCTTCTTTCCTCAAGGGTATACATATTAAGCTCCTTTAGTCTCTCCTCATAGGCTTCTCTTGCAGACCCTGCACCATTTAGTTGCCCTCCTCTGGACTGCCTCTATCCTGTCTATGTCCTTGCGGAGATGGGGTCTCCAGAACTGGACACAGTACTCAGATGGGGTCTCACCAACTGTCTGTAAAGAGGGATAACTTCTTCCTGTTTTCTGCTAATGATGCCTCTCCCTATACATCCCAGTATACCCCAGCCCTCCTACTGCCTTCTCACATTGCTTGCCAACCTTAAGGTCATCTGATATGATTACCCCAGGTCCCTTTCCTTTTTGTTGTTGTTACTACCTCCCACCCACTGTGTATTCTTCCCTGGGTTCTTGTTTCCAGGTGCATTATTTTCACTTTTGCATTGAATCCTAGCTGCCATACTTCTGACCATTCCTCCAACCTTGCCAAGTCCCTTTCATCCTTTCCACTCCTCCTTGTGTATCAACCCTGTTGCAGATCTTTGTGTCATCTGCAAAAGGCATACTTTTCCTTCCAGTCCCTCTGCAATGTCACTGATGAAGACATTAAAAGGACTGGACCCAATACTGATCCCTGCGGTACCCCACTAGTAACCCCCCCTTTCTTCAGAGTGGACTCCATTTACAATTACCTTCTGTGTCCTGTTGTCCAGCCAATGTTTTACCCAGGCTACCACCCTGGGTACTACTCCCAGGCTGGTTAATTTGACTATTAATCTTTTGTGTGGGACTGTGTCAAATGCCTTGCTAAAGTCTAGGTAGGCCATGTCCACAGCCCTTCCCTGGTCTACTACTTTGGTCACCCAGTCAAAGAAATCTATTAGATTCATCTGACATGACCTTCCTGCTGTGAACCCATGCTGCCTTGGGCCCTTTGCTCCACTGGCCTCTAGGTACTCAACTATTCTTTCCTTCAGAAGTGACGCCATCACTTTCCCTACCACAGAGGTCAGACTGACAGGTCTGTAGTTTCCTGCCTCTGTCTTTGTCCCACTTTTGTGAAGGGGAATCACATATGCCTTCCTCCAGTCCTCGGGTACCACACCATCCTCCCATGATTTATTAAAAAGAGTAGCCAGAGGTTTCACTAGTTTCTCCCTTAATTCTTTTAGAATTCTGGGGTGAATTCCATCAGGACCCATTGCTTTGTCCACCTTCAGTTTTAGGAGTTCTTGCAGAACCCTTTCTTCTGTGAAAGGACTGGGATCGACCCCCCTATCAAGAGGGCTTCTGTTAATTGGATTAGGCACTTCCCCCTCCTCTTTTGTGAATACTGAGCAGAAATATTCATTCAGTATTCCTGCTTTTTCACTGTCCCCCTCTGCCCACCCACCGTTCATTCTATTCAGCCTCACTATCCCTCCCTTTGTCTTTTACGCTCACTGATGTACCTATAAAAGGTTTTATCCCCCTTCTTAACTGAGTTGGCTATCTTCTCCTCAGTTTGGGCCTTTGCTATTCTGACTTCCTCCTGCTTCCTTCTGCCTTAACTGGTACAGCTTTCTGCCCTGCTCCTTCTGTGTTTCCTTATACTTCCGGAATGCTATCTTTTCTTCCTGACTTTCACAGCCACCTCTTTGAGAACCATAGTGGCTTTTTCTTTCATTTTGATTTGTTTATTTGCTTCACACAAAGGCTTGTTGCCTCTGTGATGGCAATTTTGATAATTCCCATTGTTGCTCCACACCTCCTTCTAACCTGTTTGCTAGTGCTTTTCTGAGGCACCTCCCATCTTGCTAAAGTCAGCCCTCCTAAAGTCCAGTACCCTCACTTTTGTATGGCTTGACTCGGTAGCTGAGTTTAACGTGAACCACACTGTTTGATGGTCACTTGTCCCCAGATGGCAACCCACTTCTAGATCTGAGATCCTCTCACTGCCCCTGTTTGAGAGTATGAGGTCTAAGATTGCTCCCTCACGACTGGGTTCTGAAACTAGCTGTCTAATGCCTGCCACCTGTAGGGCATCAAGAATAGCCCTGCTCTTGGATGTGGCTGCAGAAAATGTGCTCCAGTTAACATCTGGCATATTCAGGTCTCCCATCAACAGTATCTCCCCTTTCTCTGCCATTCTAAGAATGCCTTCTATCATATCCTTGTCCATTCCTTCCCCCTGACATGGGGGTCTGTACACAACCCCTGTGTGGATTGTGGTGCCCTTTCCAGTCTCCAAGGAGAACCACAGTGCCTCCTCTCCTCCCTCAGTTGTCTTGTGTCCAGAAAACTGACAAGTGCTAAGGAAGTGAAATGGGAGAATAACACCACATGCAAAGTCCCACAGAATTTATTGCGCAGCCACTCATGCATGCTGTGATGACACAGAGTCCACAGAATATTTCTGCATCCCCAAACTGCATCTGTCTTGTGTCCAGAAAATTGACAAGTGCTAAGGAAGTGAAAAGGGAGCATTACACTACATAAAAAGTCTCCAGAATATATTGCACAGTAACTCATGCATGCAGCGTGACACAGAGTCAATTGAATTTTCTGCATCACCAAAATGCATCTGTCTGTTGTCCAGAAAATTGAAAAGAGCAAGTGAAATGGAGATTACATCATGTGCAAAGTCCCCAGAACTTATTGCACAGTCACTCATGCATGCAGTGGTCAGACAGAGAGCCCAGAATTTTTCTGCATCCCCAAAATGCATCAGTCTTGTGTCCAGAAAAATTACAAGTGTTAAGGAAGTTAAATGGGAGTGTTACACCACATGCAAAGTCCCCAGAACTTATTGCACAGTCACTCATGCATGCAGTGGTCAGACAGAGTCCCCAGAATGTTTTTGCATTGAGAAAATGCATCTATCACGCTTCCAGAAAATTGACCAGTGCTAAGAAAGTGAAATGGCAGTGTTACACCACAGGCAAACTAACCTAGAATATATTGCGCAGTCAATCATGTGCGCAGTGGTTACACAGGGTCCCCAGAATTTTTCTGCCTCCCCAAAATGGATATGTCTTGAGTACAGAAAAATGACAAGTGCTAAGGAAGTGACATTTTTGTTTGTTTGTTTGTTTATTAGGGAATAACCATTGAGCATCAGCTCATTCACAATGTTGACCTTATGGCAAGTACAAAAATGTCAAATTACAATTTACAAATATAAATAAACATAATAATTTCATCAATAATACATTAACAACATTCACAAACATGGTCAAATGAAGACAAATCCTGTTTTTAGAAAAGACCCAGAAAGTGATTGCAAATCTAACCTATGAATGCACAGTCACTCAAGCACACAGAATTTTTCTGCATCCCGAAAATGGATCTGTCTTATGTCCAGAAAATTGACAAGTGCTAAGGAAGTGAAATGAGAGCATTACACCACATGTAAAGTCAACCAGAACTTATTGAGCAGTCACACATGCATGCAGTAGTCACACAGAGTCCCCAGAATATTTCTGCATCCCAAAATGCATCTGTCTTATGTCCAGAAAATTGATGAGTGCTAATGGAAGTGAAATGGGAGCATTACACCACATGCAAAGTCCCCAGAATTGTGCAGTCTCTCATGTGCACAGTGATGACACTGAGTCCCCAGAATATTTCGGCATCCCCAAATGGATCTGTCTTGTGTCCAGAAAGTTGATAACTGCTAACGGAAGTGAAATGGGAGCATAACACCACATGCAAAATCCCCAAAATTTATTGCACAGTCACTCATGCACGCAGTGGTGGCACAGCGTCAACAGAATTTTTCTGCTTCCCCCAAATGCATCTGTCTTGTGTCCAGAAAATTGGTAAGTGATAAGGAAGTGAAATGGAAGTGTTACTCCACTTGAAAAGCACCCAGAATTTATTGTGCTGTCACTCATGCACACAGTGGTGACACAGAGTCCCCAGAACTTTTCTGCATCTCAAAAATGTATCTCTCTTGTGTCCAGAAAACTGACAAGTGCTAAGGAAGTGAAATGGGAGAATAACACCACATGCAAAGTCCCACAGAATTTATTGCGCAGCCACTCATGCATGCTGTGGTGACACAGAGTCCACAGAATATTTCTGCATCCCCAAACTGCATCTGTCTTGTGTCCAGAAAATTGACAAGTGCTAAGGAAGTGAAAAGGAAGCATTACACCACATAAAAAGTCTCCAGAACATATTGCACAGTCACTCATGCATGCAGTGGTCAGACAGATAGCCCACAATTTTTCTGCATCCCCAAAATGCATCTGTCTTGTGTCGAGAAAACTGACAAGTGTTAAGGAAGTTCAATGGGAGTGTTACACAACAAGCAAAGTCCCAGAATATATTGCACAGTTGCTCATGTATGCAGTTTTCACACAGAGTCCCCAGAATGTTTCTGCATCGAGAAAATGCATCTATCAGGTGTCCAGAAAATTGACCAGTGCTAAGAAAGTGAAATGGCAGTGTCACACCACATGCAAAGTAACCCACAATATATTACGCAGTCACCATGTGTGCAGTAGTCTCACGGGTCCCCAGAATCTTATGCATCCCCAAATAGATCTGTGTTGAGTACAGAAAATGACAAGTGCTAAGGACGGACATGTTTGTTTGTTTGTTTATTAAGGAATAACCATTGAGCATCAGCTCATTCACAATGGTGACATTATGGCAAGTACAAAATGTGAAATTACATTTTATAAATACAAATAAACATAACAATTTCATCAACAGTACATCAATACATCAATAACATCCACAAACATGGTCAAATGAAGGCAAGTACTGTTTTAGCATAGACACAGAAGGTGATGCCATATCTAACTAATGAATGCACAGTCTCTCATGCATGCAGTGGTCACATAGAGTCCCAAGAATTTTCTGCATCCCATAATGCATCTGTCTTGTGTCCAGAAATTGACAAGTGCTAAGGAAGTTAAATGGAAGCGTTACACCACATGCAAACTCCCCCAGAAAATATTGTGCAGTCACTCATGTATGCAGTTATGACAAGAGTCCCAGAATTTTTCTGCATCCTCAAAATTCATCTGTCTTGTGTCCAGAAAATTGACCAGTGCTAAGGAAGTGTAACTGGAGCATTACACAACATGCAAAGTTCCTAGAATTTATTGTGCAGACACCAACATGCAGTGGTCACACAGGGTACTCAGAAATTTTCTGCATCCCCAAAGGTCTCTGTCTTGTGTCCTGAAAATTGACAAGTGCTAGTGAGGTGAAATGGAGCATACACCACGTGGAAAGTCCCCAGAACTTAATGCACAGTCACTCATGCATGCAGGGGTCACCCAGAGCCCAATTTTCTGCATCCCCAAATGCATCTGTCTTGTGTCCAGAAAATTGAAAAGTGCTAAGGAAGTGAAATGGAGCATTACACCACCTGCAAAGTCCCCAGAATTTATTGCACAGTCCCCAAAATGCATCTGTCTTGTGTCCAGAAAATTGACAAGTGCTAAGAAAGAGAAATGGAGCATTACATCACATGCAAAGTCACCCAAATTTATTGTGCAGCCACTCATGTGCTCAGTGGTGACACAGAGTCCACATAAAGTTTCTGCATCCCCAAAAGAAACTGTCTTGTGTCCATAAATTGACACTTGCTAAGGAAGTGAAATTGGAGCCTTACACCATGTGTAAAGTCCCGAGAATATATTGTGCAGTCACTCATGAATGCAGTGGTCACACAGAGTCCCAAGAATTTTGTACATCCCCAAAATGCATATGTCTTGTGTCCAGAAAACTGATAAGTGCTAAGGAAGAGAATTGGAGCATTACACCACATGGAAAATACCCCAATTTATTGCACAGTCACTGATGCATGCAGTGGTGGAATAGCATCCCCAGAATGTTTTGCTTCCCAAAATGCTTCAGTCTTGTGTCCAGAAAATTGAGAAGTGCTAAGGAAGCGAAATGGGAGCATTACGCCACATGAAAAGTCCCCAGAAAATATTGCACAGTCGCTCATGCATGCAGTGGTGACACAGACCATCCAGAATTTTTCTGCATCCCCAAAATGCATTTGTCCTGTGTCCAGAAAATTGACAAGTGTTAATGTAGTTAAATGGGAGTGTTACACCACATGCAAAGTCCCCAGAATATATTGCAGTGTCAATCATGCAAGCAGTGGTCACACAGAGTCAACAGAATGTTTCTGTATCCCGAAAATGCATCTGTCATGTGTCCAGAAAATTGACAAGTGCAAACAAAGTGAAATGGGGGCATTACACCATGTGCAAAGTCCCTCAGTATTTATTGCACAATCAATGATGCACGCAGTGGTGACACAGAGTCCCCAGAATTTTTCTACTTCCCCAAAATGCATCAGTCTTGTGTCCAGAAGATTGACAAGTGCTAAGGAAGTGAAATGGGAGCATTACACCACATGCAAAGTCAACCAGAACTTATTGAGCAGTCACTCATGCATGCAGTAGTCACACAGAGTCCCCAGAATATTTCTGCATCCCCAAAATGCATCTGTCTTGTGTCCAGAAAATTGATGAGTTCTAATGGAAGTCAAATGGCAGCATTACACCACATGCAATGTCCCCCAGAATTTATTGTGCAGTCTCTCATGTGCACAGTGATGACACTGAGTCCCCAGAATATTTCTGCATCCCCAAAATGGATACGTCTTGTGTCCAGAAATTTGATAACTGCTAACGGAAGTGAAATGGGAGCATAACACCACATGCAAAATCCCCCCAAATTTATTGCACAGTCACTCATGCACGCAGTGGTGACACACAGTCCCCATAACTTTTCTGCATCTCAAAAATGCATCTGTCTTGTGTCCAGAAAACTGACAAGTGCTAAGTAAGTGAAATGGGAGAATAACACCAAAAGCAAAGTCCCACAGAATTTATTGCGCAGCCACTCATGCATGCTGGGGTGACACAGAGTCCACAGAATATTTCTGCATCCCCAAACTGTGTCTGTTTTGTGTCCAGAAAATTGACAAGTGCTAAGGAAGTGAAAAGGGAGCGTTACACCACATAAAAATTCTCCAGAACATATTGCACAGTAACTCAGGCATGCAGCGGTGACAAAGAGTCCATAGAATTTTTCTGCATTACCAAAATGCATCTGTCTGTTGTCCTGAAAATTGACAAGTGCTAAGGAGGTGAAATGGGAGCATTACACCACATGCAAAGTCCCCAGAACTTATTGCACAGTCACTCATGCATGCAGTGGTCAGACAGATAGCCCACAATTTTTCTGCATCCCCAAAATGCATCTGTCTTGTGTCGAGAAAACTGACAACTGTTATGGAAGTTCAATGGGAGTGTTACACAACAAGCAAAGTCCCCAGAATATATAGCACAGTTGGTCATGCATGCAGTTTTCACACAGAGTCCCCAGAATGTTTTTGCATCGAGAAAATGCATCTATCAGGTGTCCAGAAAATTGACCAGTGCTAAGAAAGTGAAATGGCAGTGTTACCCACATGCAAAGTAACCCACAATATATTACGCAGTCACTCATGTGTGCAGTAGTCTCACGGGGTCCCCAGAATCTTTATGCATCCCCAAAATAGATCTGTGTTGAGTACAGAAAAATGACAAGTGCTAAGGACGTGACATGTTTGTTTGTTTGTTTATTAAGGAATAACCATTGAGCATCAGCTCATTCACAATGGTGACATTATGGGAAGTACAAAAATGTGAAATTACATTTTATAAATACAAATAAACATAACAATTTCGTCAACAGTACATCAATACATCAATAACATCCACAAACATGGTCAAATGAAGACAAATACTGTTTTAGAATAGACACAGTAGGTGATGCCATATCTAACTACTGAATGCACAGTCACTCATGCATGCAGTGGTCACACAGAGTCCCAAGAATTTTTCTGCATCCCCATAATGCATGTCTTGTGTCTGGAAAATTGACAAGTGCTAAGGAAGTTAAATGGAACCGTTACACCACACGCAAACTCCACCGGAAAATATTGTGCAGTCACTCATGTATGCAGTTGTGACACAGAGTCCCCAGAATATTTCTGCATCATCAAAATACATCTGTCTTGTGTCCAGAAATTGACCAGTGCTAAGGAAGTGAAACTGGAGTATTACACAACATGCAATGTCCTATAGAATTTATTGTGCAGCCACTCAAGCATGCAGTGGTCACATCGGGTACTCAGAAATTTTCTGCATCCCCAAAAGGTATCTGTCTTGTGTCCTGAAAATTGAGAAGTGCTAAGAGGTGAAATGGGAGATTCACACTACGTGCAAAGTCCCCAGAACTTTATGCACAGTCACTCATGCATGCAGAGGTCACCCAGAGAGCCCAGAATTTTTCTGCATCACCCAAAATGCATCTGTCTCGTGTCCAGGAAATTGAAAAGTGCTAAGAAAGTGAAATGGGAGCATTACACCACATGCAAAGTCTCCCAGAATTTATTGCACAGTCCCCAAAATGCATCTGTCTTGTGTCCAGAAAATTGACAAGTGCTAAGAAAGTGAAATGGGAGCATTACATCACATGCAAAGTCTCCCATAATTTATTGTGCAGCCACTCATGTGCTCAGTGGTGACACAGAGTCCACATAAAGTTTCTGCATCCCCAAAAAGAAACTGTCTTGTGTCCATAAATGACACTTGCTAAGGAAGTGAAATTGAGCCTTACACCATGTGTAACGTCCCCAGAATATATTGTGCAGTCACTCATGAATGCAGTGGTCACACTAGAGTCCCAAGAATTTTGTACATCCCCAAAATGCATCTGTCTTGTGTCCAGAAAACTGATAAGTGCTCAGGAAGTGAAATAGGAGCATTACACCACATGGAAAATACCCCAATTTTTGCACAGTCACTGATGCATGCAGTGGTGGCATAGCATCCCAGAATGTTTCTGCTTCCCCAAATGCATCTGCCTTGTGTCCAGAAAATTGACAAGTGCTAAGGAAGTGAAATGGGAGCATTACACCACATGAAAAGTTCCCAGAATATATTGCACAGTCGCTCATGCATGCAGTGGTGACACAGAGCATCCATGATTTTTCTGCATCCCCAAAATGCATTTGTCTTGTGTCCAGAAAATTGGCAAGTGTTAAGGTAGTTAAATGGGAGTGTTACACCACATGCAAAGTCCCCAGAATATATTGAAGTGTCAATCATGCATGCATTGGTCACACAGATTCAAAGAATATTTCTGCATCCCAAAATGCATCTGTCATGTGTCCAGAAAATTGACAAGTGCTAAGAATGTGAAATGGCAATGTTACACAACATGCAAAGTAACCCAGAATTTATTGTGCAGTCACTATGTGCACAGTGGTCACACAGTGTCCCCAGAACTTTTCTGCATCCCAAGATGCACCTGTCTTGAGTAAAGAAAATGACAAATGCTAATTAAGTGACCTTTTGTTTGTTTGTTTGTTTATTAAGGAATCACCATTGAGCATCAGCTCATTCACAATGTTGAAATTATGGCAAGTACAGAAATGTCAAATTACAGTTTGCAAACACAAATAAACATAACAATTTCATCAACAATACATCAATACATCAATAACATTCACAAACATGGTCAAATGAAGACAAATTCTGTTTTAGTATAGACACAGAAGGTGATGTCATATCTAACCTATGAATGCACAGTCACTCAAACGTGCAGTGGTGACATAGACACCCCAGAATTTTTCTGAATTCCCAAAATGCATCTGTCTCATGTCCAGAAAATTGACCAGTGCTAAGGAAGTGAAATTGGAGCATTACACAACATGCAAAGTTCCCTAGAATTTATTGTGCAGCAACTCATGCATGCAGTGGTCACAAAGAGACCAAAGAATTGTTCTGCATTCCCAAAATGCATATGTCTTCGGTCCAGAAAATGGACAAGTGCTAAGGAAGTGAAATGGGAGTGTTACACCACATGCAGAGTCCATCAGAATATATTGCACAGTCACTTATGAGAGGAGTGGTGACACATAGTCCCTAGAATATTTCTGCATCCACAATATGCATCTGTCTGTGTCCAGAAAATTTTCAAGTGCTAAGGAAGTGAAATGGAGTGTTGCCACATGCAAAGTTCCCCAGAATTTATTGTGCAGTCACACATGCATGCAGTGGCCACACAGAGTCCCCAGAATTTTTCTGCATCCCCAAAGTGCATCTGTCTTGTGTCCAGAAAATTGACAAGTGCTAAGGAAGTGAAATGGGAGTATTACATTACATGCAAAGTCCTTCAGGAATTATTGTGCAGCCACTCATGTGCACAGTGGTAACACAGAGTCCACAGAAATTTTCTGCAACCCCAAAATGCATCTGTCTTGTGATCAGAAATTTGACACGTGCTAAGGAAATGAAAGGGGAGCCTTACACCATGTGTAAGGTCCCCCAGAATTTATTGTGCAGTCACTCATGCACGCAGTGGTCACACAGAGTCCCCAACATTTTTATGCAGTCCCAAAATGCATCTGTCTTGTGTCGAGAAAATTGATAATTGCTAAGGAAGGGAAATGGGAGCATTACACCACATGCAAAGTCCACCATAATTTATTATGCAGTCACTCATGCATGCAGTGGTGGCACAGAGTTCCCCAAAATGTGTTTGCATCCCCAAAATGTATCTGTCTTGTGTGCAGAAGATTGACACATGCTAAGGAAGTGAAATGGGAGCATTGCACCACATACAAAGTCCCTCAGAATTTGTTCTGCAGTCTTGCATGCACACAGAAGTCAAACAGAGTCCCCAAAATTTTTCTGCATCCCCAAAATACATCTGCCTTGTGTCCAGAAAATTGATAAGTGCTAATGAAGTGAAATGGGAGCATTTGCCCACATGCAAGGTCTCCCAGAATTTATTGCGCAGTCACTCATGCGTGCAGTGGTGACATCGAGTACCCAGAATATTTCTGTAACCCAAAATGGATCTGTTTTATGTCCAGAAATTGACTAGTGCTAATGAAGTGAAATGGGAACATTACACCAGATGGAAAATCCCCCCCCCAAATTTAATGCACAGTCACTCATGCAAGCAGTGGTGGCATAGCATGCCAAGAATTTTTCTGCTTCCCAAAATGCATCTGCCTTGTGTCCAGAACATTTACAAGTGCTAAGGAAGTGAAATGGGAGTGTTACACCACATGCAGAGTCCTCCAGAATATATTGCACAGTTGCTTATGAGAGGAGTGGTGACACAGAGTCCCTAGAATATTTCTGCATCCACAATATGCATCTGTCTTGTGTCCAGAGAATTGGCAAGTGCTAAGGAAGTGAAATAGGAGTGTTGCACCACATGCAAAGTTCCCCAGAATTTATTGTGCAGTCACACATACATGCAGTGGCCACATAGAGTCCCCAGAATTTTTCTGCATCCCCAAAATGCATCTGTCTTGTGTCCAGAAAATTGACAAGTACTAAGGAAGTGAAAAGGGATTGTTACACCACATGCAAAGTCCCCAAGAATTTATTGCACAGACACTCATGCACACAGTTGTGACACAGAGTCCACAGAATTTTGTGCATCCACAAATGCATCTGTCTTGAGTCCAGAAAATTGATAAGTGCTAAGGAAGTGAAATGGGAGCATTGCACCAGATGCAAATTTCCAAGAATTTATTATGCAGTCATTCATGCACACAGTGGTCACAAAGAGTTCCCAGAATTTTCTGTATCCACAAAATGCATCTGTCTTGTGTCCAGAAAATTGATCATTGCTAAGGAAGTGAAATGGGATCATTACACCACATGGAAATTCCTCAGAATTTATTGTGCAGTCACTCATGCATGCAATGGTGACACAGAGTCCCCAGAATTTTTCTGCATCATCAAAATGGATCTGTATTATGTCCAGAAAATTGACAAGTGCTAAAGAAGTGAAATGGGAGCATTACAAAACATGCAAAGTCCCAAAAAATTTATTGCGCAGTCACTGATGCACACAGTGGTGACATGTAGTCCACAGAATTTTTCTGCATCCCCAAAATGGATCTGTCTTGTGTCCAGAAAATTGACAAAGTATTAAGGAAGTTTAATGGGAGTGTTACACCACAAGCAGAGTCCCCAGAATATATTGCGCTGTCACTCATGCATGCAGTGGTCACACAGAGTCACAAGAATTTTTCTGCATCTTGAAAACACTTCTGCCATGTTTCCAGAAAATTGACAACTGCTTAGAAAGTGAAATGGCAGCATTAC
The DNA here is from genome assembly GCA_016271365.2 of Neoceratodus forsteri. NCBI lineage: Eukaryota > Metazoa > Chordata > Ceratodontiformes > Ceratodontidae > Neoceratodus > Neoceratodus forsteri. Next base: position 1,371,367,610 of record CM057450.1, on the reverse strand, counting down.
ACCACATGCAAAGAAACCCAGAATTTATTGCGCAGTCACTCATGTGTGCAGTGGTCACACAGGCTCCTCAGAATTTTTCTGCCTCCCCCAAAATGAATTTGTCTTGAGTACAGAAAAATGACTAGTGCTAAGGAAGTGACATTGATGTTTGTTTGCTTGTTTATTAAGGAAATAACCATTGAGCATCATCTCATTCACAATGTTGACCTTATGGCAAGTACAAAAATGTAAAATTACAAATTACAAATACAAATAAGCATAACAGTTTCATCAACAATACATCAATAACATTCACAAATATGGTTAAATGAAGATACATACTCTTTTAGCATAGACACAGAAAGTGATGGCATATCTAACTTATGAATGCACAGTCACTCATGCACGCAGAGGTGACACAGAGTGCCCAGAATTTTTCTGCATCCTGAAAATGGATCTGTATTATGTCCAGAAAATTGACAAGTGTTAATGAAGTGAAATCGAGTGTTACACCACATGCAAAGTCCCCAGGATTTATTACAGTGTCTCATGCATGCAGTGGTTACACAGAGTCCCAGAATTATTCTGCATCCCCAAAAAGCATCTGCCTGGTGTCCAGAAAATTGACAAGTGCTAAGAAAGTGAAAAGGGAGCATAAACCACGTGCAAAGTCCCCCAGAATGTATTGTGCAGTCACTCATGAGTGCAGTTTTGACACAGATTATCCAGAATTTTTCTGCATCCAGCAAATGCATTTGTCTTGTGTCCAGAAAATTGACAAAGTGTTAAGGAATTTAAATGGGAGTGGTACACCACATGCAATGTCCAAAGAATATATTGCACAGTCACTCATCCATGCAGTAGTCACACAGAGTCCACAGAATGTTTCTGCATCCCAAAAATGCATCAGTCTTATGTCCAGAAAATTGACAACTGCTAAGAAAGTGAAATGGCAGCACTACACCACATGAAAAGTAAAACAGAATTTATTACGCGGTCACTCATATGTACAGTGGTTACACAGGGTCCCAAGAATTTTTCTGCCTCCCCAAAATGGACATGTCTTGAGTACAGAAAAATGACAAGTGCTAAGGAAGTGACATTTTTGTTTGTTTGTTTATTAAGGAATAACCATTGAGCATCAGCTCATTCACAATGTTGACTTTATGGCAAGTACAAAATGTCAAATAACAATTTACAAATACAAATAAACATAACAATTTCATCAACAATACATCAATAACATTCACAAACATGGCCAAATGAAGACAAATACTGTTTTAGCATAGACACAGAAAGTGATTCCATATCTAACCTATGAATGCATCATCACTCATGCATACAGTGGTGACACAGAGCCCCAGAATTTTTCTGCATCCCGAAAATGGATCTGTCTTATGTCCAGAAAATTGAGAAAGTGCAAAGGAAGTGAAATGGGAGCGTGACAACAAATGCAAAGTCATCCAAAATTTATTGCACAGTCTCTCATGCAAGCAGTGGTTACACAGAGACCCTAGAATCATTCTGCATTGCACAAATGCATCTGTCTTGTGTCCAGAAAATTGACACTGCTAAGGAAGTGAAAAGGAGCATTACACCACATGCAAAGTCCCACAGAATTTATTGTGCAACCACTCATGCATGCAGTGGTCACAAAGAGTCCATAGAATTTTTATGCATCCCCAAAACACATCTGTCTTGTATCCAGAAAATTGACAAGTGCTAGGAAAGTGAAATGGGAGCGGTAAACCATGTTCAAAGTCCCCCAGAATTTATTGTGTAGTTACTCATGAGTGCAATTTTGACACAGAGTATCCATAATTTTTCTGCATCCAGCAAATGCTTTTGTCTTGTGTCCAGAAAATTGATAAAGTGTTAAGGAAGTTAAATGGGAGTGTTACACCACATTCAATGTCCCCAGAATATATTGCACAGTCACTCATGCATGCAGTGGTCACACAGAGTCCCCAGAATGTTTCTGCATCCCAAAAATGCATCCGTCATGTGTCCAGAAAATTGACAAGTGCTAAGAACGTGAAATGGCAGCATTACACCACATGTAAAGTAACCCAGAATTTATTCGTAGTCACTCATGTACGCAGTGGTGACACAGGGTCCCCAGAATTTTATGCTCCCCAAAATGGATATGTCTCGAGTACAGAAAAATAGCAAGTGCTAAGGACGTGACATTTTTGTTTGTTTGGTTGGTTATTAAGGAATAACCATTGAGCACCAGCTCATTCACAATGTTGACCTCATGGCAACTACAAAAATGTCAAATTATTATTTACAAATACAAATAAACATAACAATTTCATCACCAATACATCAATAACATTCACAAACATGGTCAAATGAAGACAAGTACTGTTTGAGCATAGACACAGAAAGTGATGGCATATCTAACCTGTGAATGTACAGTCACTCATGCACGCAGTCATCACAGAGTCCACAGAATTTTTTTGCATCCCCAAAATGCATCTGTCTTTTGTCCAGAAAATTGAAAATTGCTAAGGAAGATAAATGGGAGCATTACACCATGCAATGTCTCCCAGAAAATATTGTGCAGTCACTCATGCACGGAGTGGTGAGACAGAGACTCAGACTTTTTCTGCATCTCCAAATGTATCTGTTTTCTGTCCAGAAAATTGACCACTGCTAAGGAAGTGAAATTGGTGCATTACACAATATGCAAAGTCCCCTACAATTTATTGTGCAGCCAATCATGCATGAAGTGGTCACACAGAGTGACCAGAAATTTTCTGCATCTGCAAAATGCATCTGTCTTGTGTCCAGAAAATTGACAAGTGCAAACAAAGTGAAATGGGAGCATTACACCATGTGCAAAGTCCTCAGAATTTATTACACAATCAATGATGCACACAGTGGTGACACACAGTCCCAGAATTTTCTACTTCCCAAAATGCATCAGTCTTGTGTCCAGAAATTGACAAGTGCTAAGGATGTGAAATGGGAGCATTACACCACATGTGAATTCAACCAGAACTTATTAAGCAGTCACCATGCATGCAGTAGTCACACAGAGTCCCCAAAATCTTTCTGCATCCCCAAAATGCATCCGTCTTGTGTCCAGAAAATTGATAAGTGCTAATGGAAATGAAATGGGAGCATTACACCACATGCAAAGTCCCCAGAATTTATAGTGCAGTCTCTCATGTGCACAGTGGTGATACAGAGTCACCAGAATATTTCTGCATCCCCAAAATGGATCTGTCTTGTGTCCAGAATAATGATAAGTGCTAATGGAAGTGAAATGGGAGCATTACACCACATGCAAAATCACCCAAAACTTATTGCACAGTCACGCATGCACGCAGTGGTGGCACAGCGTAAACAGAATTTTTCTGCTTCCCCAAAATGCATCGGTCTTGTGTCCAGAAAATTGGTAAGTGATAAGCAAGTGAAATGGAAGTGTTACTCAAGATGCAAAGCCCCCAGAATTTATTGTGCTGTCACTCATGCACGCAGTTCTGACACAGAGTTCTCAGAACTTTTCTGCATCTCAAAAATGCATCTGTCTTGTGTCCAGAAAACTGACAATTGCTAAGGAAGTGAAATGGGAGAATAACACCACATGCAAAGTCCCACAGAATTTATTGTGCAGCCACTCATGCATGCAGTGGTGACACAGAGTCCACAGGATATTTCTGCATCTCAAAAATGCATCTGTCTTGTGTCCAGAAAATTGACAAGTGCTAAGGAAGTGAAAAGGGAGCATTACACGACATGCAAAGTCTCCAGAATATATTGCACAGTAACTCATGTATGCAGCGGTGACACAGAGTCCATAGAATTTTCTGCATGACCAAAATGCAACTGTCTGGTGTCCTGAAAATTGACAAGTGCTAAGGAGGTGAAATGGCAGCATTACACAACATGCAAAGTCCCCAGAACTTATTGCACAGTCACTCATGCACGCGGTGGTCAGACAGAGATCCCAGAATTTTTCTGCAACCCCCAAAATGCATCTGTCTTGTGTCCAGAAAATTGACAAGTGTAAAGGAAGTTAAATGGGAGTGTTACACTACATGCAAAGTCCCCAGAATATATTGCACTGTCGCTCATGCATGTAGTTTTCACACTGAGTCCCCAGAATGTTTTTGCATTGACAAAATGCATCTGTCATGTGTCCAGAAAATTGACCAGTGCTAAGAAAGTGAAATGGCTGTGTTACACCACATGCAAAGTAACCCAGAATGTATTGCGCAGCCACTCAGGTGCGCAGTGGTTACACAGGGTCCCCAGAATTTTTCTGCCTCCCCAAAATGGATATTTCTTGAGTACAGAAAAATGACAAGTGCTAAGGAAGTGACATTTTTGTCTGTTTGTTTGTTTATTAAGGAATAACCATTGAGCATCAGCTCATTCACAATGTTGACCTTATGGCAAGTACAAAAATGTCAAATTACAATTTACAAATACAAATAAACATAATAATTTCATCAATAATACATCAATAACATTCACAAACATGGTCAAATGAAGACAAATACTGTTTTAGAATCGACACAGAAAGTGATTGCATATCTAACCTATGAATGCACAGTCACTCATGCACTCAGTGGTGACACAGAGTCCCCAGAATTTTTCTGCATCCCGAAAATGGATCTGTCTTATGTCCAGAAAATTGACAATTGCTAAGGAAATGAAATGGGAATGTAACACCAAATGTAAAGTCCCCAGAATTTATTGTGTAGTCACTCATGAGTGCAATTTGTCACAGAGTATCTAGAATTTTTCTGCTTCAGCAAATGCTTCTGTCTTGTGTAAAGAAAATTGACACGTGCTAAGGAAGTGAAAATGAAGCATTACACCACATGCAAAGGACCACAGAATTTATTGTGCAACCACTCATGTACGCAGTGGTCACAAAGAGTCCACATAATTGTTCTGCATCCCCAAAATGCATCTGTCTTTTGTCCAGAAAACTGACAAGTGTTAACGAAGTTAAATGGGAGTGTTACACCACATGCTAAATCCCCAGAATATATTGCACAGTCGCTCATGCATGCAGTTTTCACACAGATTCCCCAGAATGTTTTTGCATCGAGAAAATGCATCTGTCAGGTGTCCAGAAAATTGACCAGTGCTAAGAAAGTGAAATGGCAGTGTTACACCAAATGCAAAGTAACCCACAATATATTGTGCAGTCACTCATGTGTTCAGTGGTCTCACAGGGTCCCCAGAATCTTTCTGCATCCCAAAATAGATCTGTGTTGAGTACAGAAAATGACAAGTGCTAAGGAAATGACATGTTTGTTTGTTTGTTTATTAAGGAATAACCATTGAGCATCAGCTCATTCACAATGTGTGACATTATGGGAAGTACAAAATGTCAAATTACAATTTATAAATACAAATAAACATAACAATTTCATCAACAATACATAAATACATCAATAACATTCACAAACATGGTCAAATGAAGATAAATACTGTTTTAGCATAGACACAGAAGGTGATGGCATACCTAATCAATGAATGCACAGTCACTCATGCATGCAGTGGTCACACAGAGTCCTAAGAATTTTTCTGCATCCCCATAATGCATCTGTCTTGTGTCCAGAAAATTGACAAGTGCTAAGGAAGTTAAATGGGAGCATTACACCATACGCAAAGTCCCCCAGAAAATATTGTGCAGTCACTCATGCATGCAATTGTGACACCGAGTCCCCAGAATTTTTCTGCATCCTCAAAATGCATCTGTCTTGTGTCCAGAAATTTGACCAGTGCTAAGGAAGTGAAACTGGAGCATTACACAACATGCAAAGTCCCCTAGAATTTATTGTGCAGCCACTCAAGCATGCAGTGGTCACACAGAGTACTCAGAAATTTTCTACATCCCCAAAATGCATCTGTTTTGTGTCCAGAAAATTGGCAAGTGCAAAGGAAGTCAAATGGGAGCATTACACCACATGCAAAGTCCCCCAGAATTTATTACACAGTCACTGATGCATGCAGTGGTGACACAGAGTCTCCAGAATTTTTCTGCATCACCAAAAGGCATCTGTCTTGTGTCCTGAAAATTGACTAGTGCTAATGAGGTGAAATGGGAGCATTACACCACATGCAAAGTCCCCAGAACTTAATGCACAGTCACTCATGCGTGCAGGGGTCACCCAGAGAGCCCAGAATTTTCTGCATCCCCAAAAATGCATCTGTCTTGTGTCCAGAAAATTTAAAAGTGCTAAGGAAGTGAAATGGGAGCATTACACCACCTGCAAAGTAACCCAGAATTTATTGCGCAGTCCCCAAAATGCATCTGTCTTGTGTCCAGAAAATTGACAAGTGCTAAGAAAGTGAAATGGGAGCATTACATCACATGAAAATCTCCCATAATTTATTGTGCAGCCACTCATGTGCTCAGTGGTGACACAGAGTCCACAGAAATTTTCTGCATCCCCAAAAAGTAACTGTCTTGTGTCCATAAAATTGACACTTGCTAAGGAAGTGAAATGGGAGCCTTACACCATGTGTAAAGTCCCCCAGAATATATTGTGCAGTCACTCATCAATGCAGTGGTCACTCAGAGTCCCAAGAATTTTTTTACATCCCCAAAATGCATCTGTCTTGTGTCCAGAAAGTTGACTAATGCTAGGGAAATGAAATGGGAGTGTTACAGCACATGCAAAGTCCACCAGTATTTATTGCACAGTCACTCATGCATGCAGTTGTGACACAGAGTCCACAGAATTTTTGTGCTTCCCCGAAATGCATCTTTCTTCTGTCCAGAAACTTGACAAGTGCTAAGTAAGCAAAATGGGTGCATTTCACCAAATGCAAATTCCCTCAGAATTTATTATGCAGCCACTCATGCAAGCCGTAGTCACACAGAGTCCTCAGAATTTTTATGCATCCCCAAAATGCGTCTGTCTCTTGTCCAGAAAATTGATAACTGACATGGAAGTGACATGGGAGCATTATACCACATGCAAAGTCCCATAGAATTTTTGCTGAGTCACTCATGCATGCAGTGGTGACACAGAGTTCTAGAATATTTCTGCTTCCCCAAAATGGATCTATCTTATGTCCAGTAAATCATTAAGTGCTAAGGCTGTGAAATGGGAGCATTTCACCACATGGAAAATTCCCAAAATTTATTGCACAGTCACTCATGCACTGAGGTGGCACAGCATCCCCAGAATTTTCTGCTTCTCCAAATGCATCAATCTTCTGTCCAGAAAATTGAGAAGTGCTAAGGAAGTGCAATGGAAGTGTTACACCATGGAAAGTCCTCCAGAATTTATTGTGCAGTCACTCATGTGCTCAGTGGCGACACAGATTCCCCGTAATATTTCTGCATCTAAAAATGCACCTGTTTTGTGTTCAGAAAATTGACAAGTGCTAAGGAAGTGAAATGGGAGCCTTACACCATGTGTAAATTCCCCCACAATTTATTACACATTCACTCATGCATGCAGTGGTCACACAGAGTCCCCAGAACTTTCCTGCATCCTCAAAATGCATCCTTCTTGTTTCCAGAAAATTGGCATTTGCAAAGGAAGTGAAATGTGAGCATTACACCTCATGCAAAGTCCCCCAGAATTTATTGCACAATCACTGATGCACACAGTGGTGACACAGAGTCCCCATAATTTTTGAGCATCCCCAAAATGCATCTGTCTCTTGTTCAGAAAATTGATATGTGATAAGGAAGTGAAATGGGAGCATTACACCACATGCAAAGTCCCACAGAAATTTCTACGCAGTCACTCATGCATGCAGTGGTGACACAGAGTCCCCAGTATACTTCTGCATCCCCAAAATGGATCTGTCTTATGTCCAGAAAATTCACAAGTGCTAAGGATGTGAAATGGGAGCATTTCAACACATGGAAAATTCCCCAAAATTTATTACACGGTCACTCATGCACGCAGTGGTGGCACAGCATCCCTAGAATTTTTCTGTGTCTCCAAAATGCATCTGTCTTCTGTCCAGAAAATTGAGAAGTGCTAAGGAAGTGAAATGGAAGTGTTACACCACATGGAAAGTCCTCCAGAATTTATTGTGCAGTCACTCATGTGCTCAGTGGTGACAGAGATTCCCTGTAATATTTCTGCATCTAAAAGTGCATCTGTCTTGTGTTCAAAAAATTGACAAGTGCTAAGGAAGTGAAATGGGAGCCTTACACCACATGTAAATTCCACCACAATTTATTGCACATTCACTCATGCATGCAGTGGTCACACAGAGTCCCCAGAACTTTCCTGCATCCCCAAAATGCATCTGTCTTGTGTCCAGAAAATTGATAAGTGCTAAGGAAGGGAAATATCAGAATTACACCACATGCAAATTCCCCCAGAATATATTGCACAGTCACTGATGTATGCAGTGGTTACACAGAGTCCCTAGAATTTTTCTGCATCCCCAAAATGGATCTGTCTTGTGTCCAGAAAATTAAAAAGGGCTAAGGAAGTGAAATGGGAGCATTACACCACATGCAAAGTCCCCCAGAGTGTTTGAGCAGTCACTCATGCATGCAGTTGTAACACAGAGTACCCAGATTTTTTCTGCTTTCCCAAAATAGATCTGTGTTGAATACAGAAAAATGACAAGTGCTAAGGAAGTGACATGTTTGTTTATTTGTTTGTTTGTTTATTAAGGAATAACCATTGAGCATCAGCCCATTTACAATGGTGACATTATGGCAAGTACAAAAATGTCAAATTACAATTTACAAATACAAATAAACATAATTTCATCAACAGTACATCAATACATCAAAAACATTCACAGACATGGTCAAATGAAGGCAAATACTGTTTTAGCATAGACACAGAAGGTGATGGCATTTCTAACCTATGAATGCACAGTCGCTCATGCACACAGTGGTCACACAGAGTCCCAAGAATTTTTCTGCATCCCCATAATGCATCTGTCTTGTGTCCAGAAAATTGACAAGTGCTAAGAAAGTTAAATGGGAGTGTTACACCACATGCAAAGTCCCCCAGGAAAAATTGTGCAGTCACTCATGCTTGCAATTGTGACACAGAGTCCACAGAATTTTTCTGCATCCTCAAAATGCATCTGTCTTGTGTCCAGAAAATTGACCAGTGCTAAGGAAGTGAAACAGGAGCATTACACAACATGCAAAGTCCCCTAGAATTTATTGTGCAGCCTCTCATCCATGCAGTGGTCACACAGAGTCCCCAGAACTTTCCTGCATCCCCAAAATGCATCTGTCTTGTGTCCAGAAGATTGGCAATTGCAAAGGAAATGAAATGGGAACATTACACCAAGTGCAAAATCCCCCAGAATTTATTGCACAATCACTGATGCATGCATTGGTGACACAGAGTCCCCATAAATTTTCTGCATCACCAAAATGCATCTGTCTTGTGTCCTGAAAATTGACATGTGCTAAGGAGGTGAAATGGGACCATTACACCACTGTCACAGGGTGCCCCTGTGAAGGGTTGAGGTTGCAAAATAATAATTGTAAAAATGCTGGATACCTGAAGGTCCGGCTGTTTACTGCCCTAAAGGTGCTGTGATAGTGCGTATCATCACACAGGCAGGCTGTTTAGTTAAGCCTGATGTACGTCTTTGGGTTGCTGGACTTATGTGCTCATGTTTGTTGTAAGGCAACTGCTATTCTAGAGGGCGTCCTTTGAAATAATAAAAGAAGGGAACCTAGCAGCTGAGCCTTAAACTTGTTATAACCTTATAACTTAGTGTTTAAAAATTAAAAATAATGAGTGAAAGAGCTATGGGTATAGAACACCATTTCTTAATGGTTTGCCGTAATGTAGAATAATCCCCCCCCCTCCTTTCTGCATTATAGAAATAGGAAGGTAGCGCTTAGGAAAGAAGTGAGCACTTTAGGTGTTGCATTTCTAAAACAATTTAAAGAAGCAGAAATGATATAGGAAGGAAATAAATAAGAAAACTGTGAGGCTTTAAATGCTATAAATATTGATGGGCTGTTATGTTAACCGTCAGGGAAATGAATCTGTTTAGGTATTGTAGGTTAGTCAGTAATGAATCTCCCAGTTTGTGTTTGTATTAAAAGTTGTTTCCAATAGCGCAGGCTACCTGCTTGTATGTTTAGTAGTGAGGGCTTCTTTTTTGTGAGGAAATAGCCCTCCGTATTGCAAGGTGCTGCTAATTCTGTTTCAGCCCTATTTGTTCTTGCTGTGCTTTCAAGGACTTGGCTGAGTTTATAAATAATAGTGAAAACCTGTTGGTTCTCTCCTGCTTTCCTTAATAAAATACTTATTCATAGCCTGGGTATATTTCCTTAAAAGCACTCAGTTTTGTAAACACAGGGGCTGTTTTATAATGTACTAGTATGGCTTTTAAGCCTGTAAATACCCATTGCACTTATCAGGATATTACTTTTGGTTTCCCTAAAATGAAATTTACTAAATAAAACATAACATTTTGTGCTCTACAAACCTTCTGAAGGTGGAATAAGGAGGTTTGGTGCTGCAGTTGGGACCTCTTAAAAGCTAAGGTTTGTGCTGTTTTTCTTTAGTGTTTCAGAGCCCTGAGTGGATCCTTTCTCAGCTGCAGTAGTTTTTCTTAGGAGTCAGCCGGACATTTCCTGACTGCCTTTATACTGAATAACAAGGGTGGTGCTTTCTGGGATTAGAGATTGAATTAAACATTTCACAGAAAGACTCATGCTCCACTTCTATATACTGAGAGTGAGTTGTTATGTCAAATAGAAAATGTTTAGACATACTATATAAAATATAAAAGTTGTAAATAAAGAGATAATATTTAAAATAAAGTATTGGGGTAGGATTAAGATGTCACCTGACCCCTGCAGTGTATAAATGCTGAACATTGAGTTTGGTAATCAGATTTGCTTGTGAGTCTGGAGGTACGCTCCAGGACGTTATTGAAGGTGCTTTGTGGAGTTTCTATGAGAATATTTGCTGCTCCAAATGAAAGATTAAGCTGCCAGATTATTCTGCTATATTGAATTTGTCCTGCTGAAAACAACTTCTGAAGAAGAATTCATTAAAACTGGAACTTTTAAAAAGAATTGGTAATGTATGTTTCTCTATGATTGCCCACTTGCACCTGAGCCCTACTACAACCACGTGCAAAGTCCCCAGAATTTATTGCACAGTCACTCATGCATGCAGTGGTCACACAGAGAGACCAGAATTTTTCTGCATCCCAAAATGCATCTGTCTTGTGTCCAGAAAATTGACAAGTGCTAAGGAAGTGAAATGGGAGCATTACACCACCTGCAAAGTCCCCCAGAATTTATTGTGCAGTCACTTATGAGAGCAGTGGTGATACAGAGTCCCCAGAATTTTTATGCATCCACAATATGCCTCGGACTTGTGTCCAGATAATTGACAAGTGTTAAGGAAGTGAAATGGGAGTGTTAAACTACATTCAAATTTCCCCAGAATTTATTGTGCAGTCACTCATGTGTGCAGTGGCAACACAGAGTCTCCAGAATTTTTCTGCATCTCCAAAATGCATCTGTCTTGTGTCCAGAAAATTGGCAAGTGCTAAGAAAGTGAAAAGGGAGCATTACATCACATGCAAAGTCCCCCATAATTTATTGTGCAGCCACTTATGTGCTCAGTGGTGACACAGAGTCCACAGAAATTTTCTGCATCCCAAAAAGTAACTGTCTTGTGTCCATAAAATGGACACTTGCTAAGGAAGTGAAATGGGAGACTTACACCATGTGTAAAGTCCCCCAGAATATATTGTGCAGTCACGCATGCATGCAGTGGTCACACAGAGTCCCCAGAATTTTTATGCATCCCCAAAATTCATCTCTTGTGTCCAGAAAGTTGACTAATACTAAGGAAATGAAATGGAGTATTACACCACATGCAAATTCTCCAAATATTTATTGCACAGTCACTGATACATGCAGTAGTGGCACAGAGTCCACAGAATTTGTTTGCTTCCCAAAATGCATCTGTCTTGTGTCCAGAAAATTGACAAGTGCTAAGGAAGTGGTGAAATGGGAGCATGTCACCACATGCAAAGTCCCTCAGAATTTATTAGGCAGCCACTCATGCAAGCAGTAGTCACACAGAGTCCCCAAAATTTTTATGCGTCCTCAAAATGCATCTGACTTTTGTCCAGAAAATTGATAAGTGCTAAGGAAATGAAATGGGAGCATTACACCTAATGCAGAGTCCCACCGAATTTTAGCGCAGTCACTCATGCATGCAGTGGTGACACAGTCCCCAGAATATTTCTGCATCCCCAAAATGGATCTGTTTTATGTCCAGAAAATTGACAAGTGCTAAGGATATGAAATGGGAGCATTACACCACATAGAAAATTCCCCAAAATTTATTGCACAGTCACTCATGCACGCAGTGGTGGCACAGCATCCGCAGAATGTTTCTGCTTCTCCAAAATGCATCTGTCTTCTGTCCAGAAAATTGAGAAGTGCTAAGGAAGTGAAATGGAAGTGTTTCACCACATGGAAAGTCCTCCAGAATTTATTGTGCAGTCACTCATGCACTCAGTGGTGAAGCAGACACCCCATAATATTTCTGCATCTAAAAATGCATCTGTCTTGTGTTCAGAAAATTGACAAGTGCTAAGGAAGTGAAATGGGAGCCTTACACCACGTGTAAATTCCCCCACAATTTATTGCACATTCACTCATGCATGCAGTGGTGACACAGAGTCCCCCAAATTTTTCTGCATCCCCAAAATGCATCTTTCTTGAGCCCAGATAATTGACAAATGCTAAAGAAATGAAATGGGAGTGTTACACCACATACAAAATCCAACAGAATTTATTGATGGGTCACTCATGCATGCAGTGGTCACACAAAGTCCCCAGAATTTTCTGCATCCCCAAAATGCATCTGTCTTGTGTCCAGAAAATTGATAAGTGCTAAGGAAGGAAATATCAGCATTACACCACATGCAAATTCCCAAGAATTTTTGCACAGTCACTGATGAATGCAGTGGTTACACAGAGTCCCCAGAATTTTTCTGCATCCCCAAATGGATCTGTCTTGTGTCCAGAAATTTAACAAGGGCTAAGGAAGTGAAACTGGAGCATTACACAACATGCAAAGTCCCTGGAATTTATTGTGCAGCCATTCATGCATGCAGTGGTCACAAGAGTCCCCAGAACTTTCCTGTATCCCCAAATGCATCCATCTTATGTCCAGAAAATTGGCAACTGCTAAGGAAGTGAAATGGAGCATTACACCTCGTGCAAAGTCCCCCAGATTTTATTGCATAATTGCTGATGCACGCAGTGGTAACACAGAGTCCCCATAATTTTTCTGCATCACCAAAATGCATCTGTCATGTGTCCTGAAAATTGACATGTGCTAAGGAGGTGAAATGGGACTGTTACACCACTGTCACAGGGTGCCCCTGTGAAGGGTTGAGGGCCTCAAAATAATTGTAAAAATGCTGGATTCCTGAAGGTCCGGCTGTTTACTGCCCTAAAGGTGCTGCGATAATGCATATCGTCACACAGGCAGGCTGTTTAGTTCAGCCTGATGTACATCTTTGGGTTGCTGGATTTATGTGCTCATGTTTGTTGTAAGGTAACTGCTATTCTAGGGGGCGTCCTTTGAAATAATAAAAGTAGGTAACCTAGCAGCTGAGCCTTAAACTTGTTATAACCTTATAACTTAGTGTTTAAAAAATTAAAAATAATGAGTGAAAGAGCTATGGGTATAGAATGACATTTCTTAATGGTTTGCCATAATGTAGAATAATCCCTCTCCCCTTTCTGCAATATAGAAATAGGAAGGTGAGCGCTTAGGAAAGAAGTGAGCACTTTAGGTGTTGCATTTCTAAAATAATTTAAAGAAACAAGAATGATATGGGAAGGAAATAAATAAGAAAACTGTGAGGCTTTAAATGCTATAAATATTGATGGGCTGTTATGTTAACTGTCAGGGAAATGAATCTGTTTAGGTATTGTAGTTTAGTCAGTAATGAATCTCCCAGTGTGTGTTTGTATTAAAAGTTGTTTCCAATAACGCAGGCTACCTGCTTGTATGTTTAGTAGTGAGGGCTTCTCTTTTGTGAGGAAATAGCCCTCCGTATTGCAAGGTGCTGCTAATTCTGTTTCAGCCCTATTTGTTCTTGCTGTGCTTTCAAGGACTTGGCTGAGTTTATAAATAATAGTGAGAACCTGTTGTTTCTCTCCTGCTTTCCTTAATAAAATACTTACTGATAGCCTGGGTATATTCCCTTAAGATAACACTCAGTTTTGTAAACACAGGGTGCTGTTTTTTAATGTACTGCTATGGCTTTTTAAGCCTGTAAATACCTGTTGCACTTATCAGGATATTACTTTTGGATTTCCCCTAAAATGAAATTTACTAAATAAAACATAACATTTTGTGCTCTACAAACCTTCTGAAGGTGGAATAAGGAGGTTTGGTGCTGCATTTGGAACCTCTTGAAAGGAAGGTTTGTGCAGTGTTTTTTAATGTTTCAGAGCCCCGAGTGGATCCTTTCTCAGCTGCAGTAGTTTTCCTTAGGAGTCAACCAGCCATTTCTGACTGCCTTTATACTGAATAACAAGGGTGGTGCTTTGGGATTAGAGATTGAATTAAACATTTCACAGAAAGACTGTATTTCACTTCTATACGAGAGTGAGTTGTTATGTCAAATAGAAAATGTTTAGACATACTATACAAAATATAAATGTAAATAAAGGGATAATATTTAAAATGAAGTATAGGGGTGGGGTTAAGATGTCACCTGACCCCTGCAGTGTATAAATGCTGAACACTGAGTTTGGTAATCAGATTTGCTTGTGAGTCTGGAGGTACACTCCAGGACGTCATTGAAGGTGCTCTGTGGAGTTTCTATGTGCTATGCTGCTCCAAATGGAAGATTAAACTGCCAGATTATTCTGCTATATTGAATTTATCCTGCTGTAATCAACTTCTGAAGAAGAATTAATTAAAACTGGAACTTTTAAAAAGAATTGGTGATGTATGTTTCTCTATGATTGCCCACTTACACCTGTGCCCTACCACAACCACGTGCAAAGTCCCCAGAACGTATTGCACAGTCACTCACGCACACAGTGGTCACATAGACAGCCCAGAATTTTTCTGCAGTCCCAAAATGCATCTGTCTTGTGTCCAGAAAATGGACAAGAGCTAAGGAAGTGAAATGGGAGCATTACACCACATTCAAAGTTCCCCAGAATTTATTGTGCAGTCATTCATGTGTGCAGTGGTAACACAGCGTCCCCAGAATTTTTCTGCATCCCCAAAATGCATCTGTCTTGTGTCCAGAAAATTGACAAGTGCTAAGAAAGTGAAATGGGAGCATTACATCACATGCAAAGTCTCCCATAATTTATTGTGCAGCCATTCATGTGCTCAGTGGTGACACACAGTCCACAGAAATGTTCTGCATCCCCAAAAAGTAACGGTCTTGTGTCCATAAAATTTACAATTGCTAAGGATGTGAAATGGGAGCCTTAAACCATGTGTAAAGTCCCCAAGAATTTATTGTGCAGTCACTCATGCACGCAGTTGTGACACAGAGTCCACAGAATTTTGTGCATCCCAAAATGCATCTGTCTTGTGTCCAGAAAACTGACAAATGCTAAAAGTGAAATGGGAGCATTACACCACATGCAAATTCTCCCAATTGTTATTGCACAGCCACTGATACATGCAGTGGTGGCACAGAGTCCTCAGAAATTGTCTGCTTCCCCAAAATGTATCTGTCTTGTGCCAGAAACTTGACAAGTGCTACGGAGGTGAAATGGGAGTATTTCACCACTTGCAAAGTCCCTCAGAATTTATTATGCAGCCACTCAGGCAAGCAGTAGTAACACAGAGTCCCCAAAATTTTTATGCATCCCCAAATGCATCTGTCTTTGTCCAAAAATTGATAAGTGCTAAGGAAGTGAAATGGGAGCATTACACCACATGCAAAGTCCCACAGATTTTGTATGCAGTCACCATGCATGCAGTGTTGACACAGAGTCCCCAGAATATTTCTGCATCCCCAAAATGGATCTGTCTTATGTCCATAAATTGACAAGTGCTAAGGATGTGGTATGGGAGCATTACACCACAGAAAATTCCCAAAATTTATTGCACAGTCACTCATGCACACAGTGGTGGCACAGCATCCCCAGAATTGTTCTGCTTCTCCAAAATACATCTGTCTTCTGTCCAGAAAATTGAGAAGTGCTAAGGAAGTGAAATGGAAGTGTTAAACCACATGGAAAGTCCTCCAGAATTTATTGTGCAGTTACTCATGCACTCAGAGGTGACACAGATTCCCCATAATATTTCTGCAACTAAAAATGCATCTGTCTTGTGTTCAGAAAATTGACAAGTGCTAAGGAAGTGAAATGGGAGCCTTACACCATGTGTAAATTCCCCCACAATTTATTGCACATTTACTCATGCAGGCAGTGGTCACACAGAGTCCCTGAATTTTTCTGCATCCCCAAATGCATCTGTCTTGTGCCCAGATAATTGATAAAAGCTAGGAAATGAAATGGGAGTGTTACACCACATGCAAAATCCCCAGAATTTGTTGTGCAGTCACTCATGCATGCAGTGGTCACACAAAGTCCCTAGAATTTTTGTGCATACCCTAAATGCATCTGTCTTGTGTCCAGAAAATTGATAAGTGCTAAGGAAGGGAAATATCAGCATTACACCTCATGCAAATTGCCCCAGAATTTAATGCAGAGTCATTGATGCACGCAGTGGTTGCACAGAGTCCCCAGAATTTTTCTGGATCTCCAAAATGGATCTGTCTTGTGTCCAGAAAATTAACAAGGGCTAAGGAAGTGAAATGGGAGCATTACACCAGATGCAAAGTCCCCCAGAGTTTTTGAGCAGTCCTTCATGCGTGCAGTGGTGACACAGACTCCCGAGAAATTTCTGCATCCCCAAAAGCGATCTGTCTTTTGTCCAGAAAATTGACAAGTGCTAAGGAAGTGAAATGGGAGCATTACACCACATGCAAAGTCCCCCAGAATTTATTGTGCAGTCACTCATGCACTCAGTAGTCACACAGAGTCCCCAAAATGTTTCTATATCCCCATAATGCATCTATCTTGTGTCCAGAAAATTGATAAGTGCTAAGGAAGTGAACTGGGAGCTTTACACCACATGCAAAGTCCCACAGAATTTTTTGCGCAGTCACTCATGCACGCAGTGGTGACACAGAGTCCCCAGAATATTTCTGCATCCCCAAAATGGATCTGTCTTATGTCCAGAAAATTGACAAGTGCTAAGGATGTGAAATGGGAGCAGTACACCACATGCAAAGTCCCCAAAATTTATTGCACAGCCACTCATGCACACAGTTGTGGCACAGTGTCCCCAGAATTTCTCTGCTTCCCAAAAATGCATCTCTTTTGTGTCCAGAAAATTGACAAGTGCTAAGGAAGTGAAATGGGAGCATTACACCATATGCAAAGTCCACCAGAATTTATTGCACAGTCACTCATGTGTGCAGTGGTGACACAGAGTCCCCAGAATTATTCTGCATCCTCACAATGCATCTGTCTTGTGTGCAGATGATTGACAAGTGCTAAGGAAGTGAAATGGGAGCATTACACCACATCAAAGTCCTCCATAATTTATTGCGTAGTCACTCATGCACGCAGTGGTGACAAAGTGTCCAAATAATTTTTCTGCATCCCCAAACTGCATCTGTCTTTTGTACAGAAAATTGACAAGTGCTAAGGAAGTATAATGGGAGCATTACACCACATGCAAAGTCCTCCAGAATTTATTATGCAGTCACTCATGCAATCTGTAGTCACACAGAGTCTCCAGAATTTTTCTGCATCACCAAAATGCATCTGTCTTGTGTCCATAAAATTTACAGGTGCTAAGAAAGTGAAATGGGAGTGTTACACCTTGTGTAAAGTACCCCAGAATTTATTTTTCAGTCACTCATGCATGCAGTGGTCACACAGAGTCCCCTGAATTTTTCTGCATCCCCGAAATGCATCTGTCTTGTGTCCAGAAAATTGATAAGTGCTAAGGAAGGGAAATGTCAGCATTACACCACATGCAAATTCCCCCAGAATTTATTGCACAGTCACTGATGCACACAGTGGTTACACAGAGTCCCCAGAATTTTTCTGCATCCCCAAAATGGATCTGTCTTGTGTCCAGAAAGTTAACAATGGCTAAGGAAGTGAAATGGGAGCATTACACCACATGCAAAGTCCCCCAGAATTTATTGCACAGTCACTCATGCATGCAGTGGTGGCAAAGAGTCCCCAAATTTTTGTTCATCCCCAAAATACATCTGTCTTGTGTCCAGAAAATTGACAAATGCTAAGAAAGTGAAATGGAAGTGTTACACCACATGCAAATTCCCCAGAATTTAGTGTGCAGTCACTCATGTGTGCAGTGGTGACACAGAGTCCTCTGAATTTTCTGCATCCCCAAATGCATCTGTTTTGTGTGCAGAAGATTGACAAGTGCTAAGGAAGTGAAATGGGAGCTTTACACCACATATAAAGTCCCCCCAGAATTTATTATGCAGTCACTCATGCACTCAGTAGTCACACAGAGTCCCCAGAATTTTTCTGCAATGCCAAAATGTGTCTGTCTTGCATCCAGAAAATTGACAAGTGTTAAGAAAATGAAATGGGAGTGTTACACCATGTGCAAAGTACCCCAGAATTTATTGTGCAGTCACTCATGCACACAGTGGTCACACAGATTACCTTGAATTTTTCTGCATCCCCAAAATGCACCTGTCTTGTGTCCAGAAAATTGATAAATGCTAAGGAAGTGAAATGGGATCGTTACACCACATGCAAAGTCCCCCAGAATTTATTTCGCAGTCACTCATGCACACAGTGGTCACACAGAGCCCCTAGAATTTTTCTGCATCCCCAAAATGCATCTGTCTTGTGTATAGAAAATTGACACGTGCTAAAGAAGTGAAATGGGAGCAGTACACCGCATGCAAAGTCTCCCAGAATAGATTACGCAGGCACTCTTGCGCTCAGTGGTCACATGGAGTCCCCAGAATTTTTCTGCATCCCTAAACTGCATCTGTCTTCTTTACAGAAAATTAGCAAGTGCTAAGGAAGTGAAATGGGAGCATTCCACCACATGCAAAGTCCCCCAGAATTTATTATGCAGTCACTCATGCACTCAGTAGTCACACAGAGTCTCCAGAATTTTTCTGCATTGCCAAAATGCATCTGTCTTGTCTCCAGAAAATTGACAAGTGCTAAGAAAGTGAAATGGGAGTCTTACACTATGTGCAAAGTACCCCAAAATGTATTGTTCAGTCACTCATGCATGCAGTGGTCACACAGAGTCCCCTGAATGTTTCTGCATCCCCAAAATACATCTGTCTTGTGTCCAGAAAATTGACAAATGCTAAGGAAGTGAAATGGGATTGTTACACCACATGCAAAGTTCCCCAGAATTTATTGCGCAGGCACTCATGCACACAGTGCTCACCCACAGCCCCTGGAATTTTTCTGCATCCCCAAAATGCATCTGTCTTGTGTACAGAAAATTGACAAGTGCTAAGGAAGTGAAATGGGAGCATTACACCACATGCAAAGTCTCACCGAATATATTACGTAGGCACTCATGCTCTCAGTGGTCACATAGAGTTCCCAGAATTTTTCTGCATCTCCAAAATGCTTCTGTCTTGTTGTTGAGAAAATTGACAAGTGCTAAGAAAGTGAAATGGGACCATTACACCACTTGCAAAGTCCCGTCAGAAATGATGACTGTGAGAGAACTTTGCTGGTCCAAAGTGTGCTGCAATTCCTGCAAATGCAATGCATCACCTCAACCGGATGCAAGGGTATGCTTTGTCTGTACACTAATAGTAGCTCTTGGTCAGTTGATATACATATATATATATATATATATATATATGTACATCTATCTATCTATCTATCTATATTTATATATAGGGATATGACATGACCCTGAGTGAAGATATCATTTTTATCTTCATGAGAGGCCAATGATATCATGATTTTCTCAGTGAGTGGCGAAGCCACAAGTGAGATATCTGATGTCATTGGCCATGAGTGAAGAAAATATGATATCTTCACTCAGGTCATGACATGTTCTGTTTATACAAATATATGTTTGGAGTCACATACAATAGATTGTCCTATATACGGTATATGCCTAACAGATGAGATGTTACTTGGAAAAGAATTGTGGTTGATCCTGCCAGTTTATAGTTTTGTATACATCTTTATTTTTAAGTTGTTGATCTTGCCATTATTTTTAAATAAATAAAACTTTTAAAGCATATCTGGTTGATCCTGCCACTCTGTGCTTTGGTAATTGTAAATAACAATTTCATTTTCCCTCTTGAAATGTAGCGTGACCGAGCATATGAAGTAAGAAATAGAATGAACTCCCAGTGATTTACATTACACCAGTCAGTCTTTCAAACGTACTGAAAATTGTTTTTTGTCCTATCATTTCCTTCAGTCTTATGGAAGAAGCTGCCGACAGAAGTGTGAGTGCAGAGAGTGAGTGAGTCAGCAGCTTGAGAACAGCGAAAGAAACGAGCGGTCGCTGCTCACCCCGCTTTTCTGCAGTTCTGAAGCTGACAACTCGCTCACTCTCTGCACTCACAGTACTGTCGGCAGCTTCTTCCATAAGACTGAAGGAAATGATAGGGCAAAAAACAATTTTCAGTACGTTTGAAAGATTGACTGGTGTAATGTAAATCACTGGGAGTTCATTCTATTTCTTACTTTATACGCTCGGTCACGCTATATTTCAAGAGGGAAAGTGAGAGTGTTATTTACAATTACCGAAGCACAGAGTGGCAGGATCAACCAGATATGCGTTACATTGTTATGTATTTAAAAATAATTGCAGGGTCAACTAAATGTCAGGGGTGTGTGCGCGTGTGTTGGGGAAACGGCGCTAGGCTCTAGAGAGGTAGGACTGCAATGAAAAGTGTGGTTTCACTTTTGTTTGGATGACGTATAGGAACATAGAGATATCTCCATGACATATAGGAACATGGAGATATCACTATGACATATAGGAACATGGAGATATCAATGATATCTTCTCCGGATACCTGAGATACAGTTTTTATCTGTATATTTATCCCCAAACATTTGTTGTATAAATATATATATGTATATATGTATGCGTGTGTGTGTGTGTGTGTGTGTGTATATATACATATTTATACTATATATATATATATATATATATATATATATATTTGTATTTTCTAGGTAGGAGTTGACATATAGACATGTACTCATTGTATTGTTTTGTATCACAGGTCACAGATACTGTTGGTGTGCACATTCCAGTGCTTGATGAGCACTTTTTGCATTGAAATTGAAATGGAATACACTCAAGCCAATGAAGGTAAATATATGTTTTTGGAGGTTGAAGCATATTGCAGGTAGGTCTCATTAATGGTTTCTTGTTTGTTACTTCTTCGCAGATGTCATCTGCATCCTTCTTGAGTCTGCTTGGTAGTGATGGTCATGGTCATCGATTGAAATGACTTCTGCTTGTTGCATGTCTGCCCCTGCCTCGGGTGGGGCCTGATGTTGAAGAACTTTGTATAAGGCAACTATGCCACATCAAAGCATCTGGAAGTTTCTAAAAAGAAATGAAGGATTTATTACAACTTGATTGCAGCAGTAACACATTATGTTTAAGCCGTGGCTGTTTCACAGGTATCTGGATTAACACATAGTAAGCTGTCACACTGCAATCAGCAGATCAATCACAACTTAATTTAGTACCAGACTGTGTAGCAATAAACTGTGCCAGTGTCCCTGGTTCTCAACTCAAGTTATATTTCTAAACCCCATTTTGTCAAGTAACACAACCTGTGTCCAGCTTTTACAACACTGTCATGGCTGCACAGCTTCAAGTTTGGATTACAGTGCATGATATGTTGCAGAAATAGTTTTTGTGATGTACACGTCACCTAGTTTATGACTCCTCAGTCGGATTTGTTGCACTTTTTAAAAAAAACAAATGAACAGATGAAATATATATATATATATATATATATATATATATATATATATATATACACATACACATACACCTACCAGTATGGATTTAAAATGGATATTCCATAGGTTCCTGTGTACAGTACTGCTGCTGTACCATTGATACTGACTTTCTGTGAAGGACAGTCATTTATTGTTAACCTGTAAAACAAAATAAGTTTACCAGAAGTGTTTGACATTTGCAGCTCAGAAAAGCAACAGAAAACAAAACATACAGCCAAAGAAAGTTGAACAGCATAAAAACATTAGTATACATACTCACTTTATAGCTTTAATATTAAGAAGCCTTGTGCCTGTGGCTGATGGATGTGGTCTCCTGTTCGACTCCCTCTGTCTTGGCAAGGTCAATGTAATGGGAAAACATTGTCAGAATGACACTGGTGTTGGGTGCTGGTGGTCATAGCTGCAGCACATGATGACATTCCCTCTGACATCTTCCTGCATCCGGTGGTGGTGACAGTGGCTAACAGCAGTCTTATGGTGGTAGTCCTGGGTGGCACACAAAGTCATTTCCTGTGGTGGCAGTGGCTATCAGCAGTCTTATGGTGGTGGTCTGGGTGGCACACAAAGTCATTCCCTGGTAGCAGTAGCTATCTAGCTGCAGTCTTATGGTGGTGGTCCAGGGGGCACACAATGTCATTCCCTGTGATGTCAGTGGTTAGCAGTGGTCTTATGGTCATGGTCCAGGGGCACAAAGTCATTCCCTGTAGTGGCAGTGGCTATCAATGGTCTTATGGTGGTGGTCCAGGGGGCACACAAAGTTATTCCTGTGGTGGCAGTGGTTAACAGCGGTCTTATGATGGTGGTCCAAGGGGGCACACAAAGTCATTCCCTGTGGTAGCAGTGCCTATCAGCGGTCTTATGGTGGTGGTCCAGGGTGTATACAAAGTCATTCCCTGTGGTGGCAGTGGCTATCAGCTGTCTTATGGTGGTGGTACAGAGGCCAAGATATATTGTGCTCTGTTACAAATGTGACATGACATATGGAATTCGAGTCACACTCTAAGTGGGATACTCAATGAACTGTATGAAAAGAAAACATGTTTCATATAACAAATGTGACAGCCGTTTAACAACTTCAGTGAATACCTGCCAATATTAACTCATCATTATCCTCATAAAGAAAGCACCCTCACAGTCATCTATGTCTGAAGTTTGACCACTGGGAAATCTTTTCTCCATTGTGTCATCATCTACATCAGTGGTAGGCGTGTCATGCTGCCACTGCCAGTGCCACCAGGATGGTCCATTTCACATCACCAAAACCATGATTAGGCGGGTATGAATAATGACATTACAGTCTGTGCTGTTATGGGCTCTCATTTATATTTATGAATGTTAGCAAACTGACATTTGCAGGAGGGAGGTTTGTCTGATGATCCCTAACTATTGCACCTGCTGAGCTGAATACCCTCTCGACACTTACACTGGAGGGAGGGCATGTCAGGTACTTCAGTGCCACTGCAGTCAGCTCTGGCCATTCACTGATCTTTCTGCTCCAGTATAAAAGAGGATCATCAGTTATTGACAGATGCCTGTTTTCAGACAAATATGACTCAACCATTCTCTGTGCGGCACTAAGTCCAGTGGCTGATGCATCATCCTGTTCTCCGGAATCATTTATTTCACAAATCCCCACTTGGGACAAAGCCTCCCAAAGTGGGTTGATGCCAACCACTTTGGATGACAGACCACCTGGAACTGCAGTCCCCTTCCCTTACAAGATATGCTTGATACTCCTCCAGGTGCACCTTCAGCATGATTATGCTGCTGAGGTTTGCTGACCTTGGCACGTGACTTCTGTGCCCCATGAGCCAAACACACCAGTTGCCCAGTGACATTTTTTATCTGTTGAGGTCCTCCCTCCAGTACTGAGACAATTCCACGTTTATATAGTGAGTCCAGCATTGTTGCTATTGCAAAGTTGTCACTATGCTAAATGCTCAAGATGTGATTATTGTGGTCGAATACTGTCAGCATGTGTTTCAGCAACATACTGCTAGCACTGTCTACGGTAACATAAAGGCTATGCTGTACATTCACCAATGTCTGCCTCAGCACCTGCAGCAGGGGAATTGATTCGCTAATGGAGGCAGACTCGCCACTCATAGCCCGTGTGGCATGTTCAAAAGGTCACAAATTTGTTATTACAGAGTCCATGAGGCACCACTGTTCAGTCGTCATAGACATGGAGGCCCTGGAACTGTCATGGCTGCTGTGCATGACAAGACATTCAGAGATGACTTTGTATTGTTCATACAACCTCTCTGCCATGTATAAAGTGGAATTCCATGGGGTGACAACTTTCAGCTTCAAGCGGTGCTGAGGGAGGCTGTTTTGGCATCTGCAACTGCCAAAGTTGGTCACGGGCCTTTGCAGATCATGAAAAGAAAGAACAGATATGGTGTGCAACTGTCAGCATTTACTTTACATCAGGGTGCTGTAGAAACTCCTGCATCACAAGATTTAAACAGTGGGCCATGCATGGAACACTAAAAATCCACCATTCATGATGCATTTCACCACATTTGACCCATTGTCACTTGCTATAAATCCAGCTCTCAGGGACAGGGGGTTCAGCCACTTGTCGGTTTCAGTCAGTACCACATACAACATGTTTTCACCAGTGTGTGAACAGGTCACATTGCGCATAGCAATAATTGCATGCTGTTGAATTCCTGGAAGATTGTTACCATGACACTCCACGTTACTGCGCTGATTATTCACACTACCAACAGCACAAACAACCCCCGGCACCCACGCCTAGTGTGCAGTTATACACAAACTTGAACTCCCCACTGTTTTGCCACTTGTCCACATATCTATACTTAAATGGATGAATGGGGAGAAGGAATATTGAAGGGCATGTCTTATTGAGTCGGACACAGTATGGTAAAACTCGGGAACAGCACGGGTGGAAAAGTATGTCTTGGATGGGACTTTCCATTTTTACAGGCACATGCAGCAAACCGCTGGAACCTGAATTTTCCACAAAGTAGAAGGGCAAAAGATCGATTTCCAGCATTTCAGCTACAGCAGCATTAAGTTCACGTGACACTGTATGAGGTGGGTACTTCAGCTTATGCACAAAACATTCTGAAATGTGGGCTGACTTAAACATTTTACATGGGGTGTGATGACAAATGGTTCTGCTCTGTGAATAGCAGGGGTGTAGTGGACGCTTGATGAAGATAGTTGCACAGGTGATGATGACAAACCCACAAATGCAGTTATTTTGCCACCTTCACCAAACGGGTTGATGTACCACTTGCACTAGACATACTGCATTCACCACCACCACCGAAACTGCTACTCTCACCAGCACTGGACAACATTTCAAAATCATTATGCTCCTCCACCTCATCATGCCTGTAGTAATCCTCTGCTCTTATTTCATCACTACTGCACGCATTTAATTTCCTACTTGATTTAACAGTCATAGAAGGGGATAATATGCTCATTATGGTTGATGATGAGGGTGAATTCCCCACTGTGGTATTAGCTGCCATCTTGTGCTGGGTTCACAGTGCCATGTGCCTGTTCTTAAGATGCGTATGCTGTCCTCCCAGCCCATATGGCTCCCTTTTACCTCGACTCACATGCACATGGAAAACCTGGTAGATTGCAACTGGCTCATCATTTGCATCTTGTACAAAAATCCCTAACATGGGATTGTGATGTTCTGCTTTTAACATGTCCCTGATGCTGCTTATTGGACTCCGTTCTTTTAAGCCATGAAGTGGGGGGCGTGCGACATGATTTTTTGGAAAGGACTCACTTGGACTGCAACTGACCACCATGACTACCTATCATTATTACTGGGTCATCATCATCATCATCATCACCATCAACTGAAACTGGTAAATCGCACATTTTTACAGGGAAGGGGGGATTAATGCAAACAGACCCAGGCACCGCCACCTTGAATTTCTTTTTTTCTGGTTCCCAATTGGGGTCGATTACATCATCATCCTATTCATCAACATCACCCACATCCACATCTTCTGCTTGGATGCTGGCATGTGGACTGCATGTTGCAACCACAGCAACATCATCATCATCAGATTCATCATCATCATCAACACCACCATCACCTGATATTTTTTTCACCACACTGAATGACTGCATGGAAAATACATGACCTGAACCACGGTGGAAGAAAGGTCACATTGTATGCTATCATTGACATGATTATCAGAATCCTCATGTTCAGTTACTGAGATGTTACTGGGAATTATGACATCATCTGCACTGTCACTCACTCGCACTGCTTCACACTCCACTATATTTTTGGACATGGTAAACTGGTCAGAAGTGGAACTTGAGGCAGCAATACTATACCACCACCAGCAACTAATCTAACACCACTGGCTGGAACAACATCATCTCCTCCAACTATGAGTGAAGCTACTGATTGGGCTGTAAAAATCATTGCAGTAGAAATACCTTTTCACATCAGCAATGCACATCTGCATCTGTGTACTACCACACCCACAGACAATCTTACCACTGGCAGCAGTGCTATGGCAAGAAACAGCTTTGTTTGTGTGTCTTTATGGCATTTTGGGAGATCAACAACAACATTCTAAATAAATTTAGATTTTGGATTGTTCATTCTGGGTGGGAGGATGCTGGATGTGAAGCCAAAAAACTACTGTTGGCTTCAGCAACAGGTACAGATGCAAATTCACAAGTTCAACAACACCTAACTAACCAGTGGTGCTGAAGTCACAAACAATCAAATCTGGAAAATAATCCTTTTGCCGTGGGAGGTGGGGAGCACTAACTGCAGATTTGTTTGGCAGTATAAGCAGCAAAACAAAGAAAAATACCACAATGGCAGTACAAAATCACACAGCTGCAGTGGATAGAAGGTTCACACTGCTACACCTGCAGTTACACTGTGGCACAATAAAATGTTTATTATTTGATGTCACACAATGCACACACACACACACACACACACAATTTGTCTTCAATTAATGAATAGCAAATTAAAAACTTCAGTAATGTACCACGTATTGTAAACAACCTGAAATTATGAACTGCTGCACCAGATCCACACAACACACAATCAGCAAACAAATTTCAAAAATTACTGACAATATTACTGTGTGTACATTAACACAGTCATATAACAAAATATAACCAAAACACAAAGAACTGTCTATTTATCCAACTTAAATCTACCTACACCACAGATACGCCCCTCCCCCAAAGAACACTTTCACTGTCTCTTACTACACAGACTCAATGTTGTACATTAACATTCAAAATCCACACACAAACAATAAGCACTTGATATGAGCACAGGAGGGTTTCCTACAATCAATGAACTAAAGTTTGAGCAAAAGAAATTACTCAAAAAGGCTTTTTTGACAGCTTTTAGAAGGTTTGAATCACAGACAACTCTCAGAGCACACTGTCTCCTATAGCTTCCTACATACACTTCCCCAAACTGAGGCTGTGCAGAACAATATAGAGCCCATGTGACCTGAAATCCTTGAATCACTGCAAAATTCACATTTGAAGCTTAAAACAAGGTGAAGTGAGGGAAGTATTGTTTCAATGCACTTTGCCTTTAAAATTGGTGGAGCAGTGGTCTGGGAAGGAGGAGTAATGCAAAGTCATTGTTTTCAAAGGACTTCGTGTTACCCATTATAACACGAATTACTCAACTTCATGTTGCAGAGTACTCTTCGAATTTGCCTTCATTCCACAAATCACTTCATGAAGCGAATTGAGCCCACTTCGCCCACCATTACTCATGATGAGAAATTCATGTGAGTAGATGCTGCCAGGACAATCCACAAAAGCAGCGGCTTTCACTTTGTAAGAAAGGGCAGAGTAGATTCCTCAGTGCTGTATCTCATTAGCAAATATTTGTTAGATTTCCAGGTGATTGCTGTTTGTTTTTACTTTTTAGGCATTCACTTGTTAAAACCAAAAAAAGGCATTTGTGAGTGAGCCAGGTATATATTTTTATTCTGTCACTGGGTAAAATGTTGTTATGCATTCAGACTATTAATTTGTTCTGTGTTTACATTTCACGTCTGCTAGTAATTAAAACATGATTGGTCATGCTGTTTTCCATTTCCAGATCAGTGTACTAGATACATGTAGTTCTTTCCCATCAACTGTAGGTCTTCGCCTCAGTAATAAAAATAAAATCTGTGACTAGTAGTTTTAATTTGTAAACCACATTTGGCACAGTTGGTGCAATCATCCTTGTGTAACAGAAAGCATTGAAGTACTGTACATTGAAAATGCATGGTCTGTCCTTTAGGCATTGTGACAGTATTACCAATTTGCAATGCGAAATTGTAAAAAAATAAATAAATAAACTCAGTTAATACAGTCTATGCAGGCAGCCTCGAGAATGTTACAAAATTCAATGACTGAAAACCAATGGGACCAACCGACATGACCCTCTCCGTCACATGGCGCTGGAGAACATTACACAAGTGTACAACTGCTGATTGAAAATATACCAGTAAAGTCATAGATACGTGTAATGATTGATAGTTCTGCATTGGTGGCGTTCTTTCACACCACTTGCATTTGACATTTGAATAGATGATTAGACTGAAACAGGGCTGATAGCACGAAATTATCAAAATGTGCTATAGTACTCAAACAACTATTTCCAAATTTCTCAAAGCAGTAATACAAAAGTTTATATGTATCTGAGACTTGACTAGAATATTTCAAATCAGCCACTTTACACTTGAATGGTCTTGTCATCGAGCCGCATGTGATGGAGAGTTTCAAGTCCATCTGGTTTTCCAGTCATTGAATTTTGTATCACTCTCAAGGCTGCCTGCATGGACTCTGTTACTTGAGTTTATTTTATATTATTTTTTACAGTTTCACCTTGTAAATTGGTAATATAGTCACAACACCAAATGGACAGATCATGCATTTACATGTACTTCAATGCTTACTGTTAGACAAGGCTTGTAGCACCAACTGTACAAACTACTTTTGTTTTGCACACTGTGATATTGACATAGAAAACTGAATGAATGCCTATTTATTACCTATTGGAAGAAGATTACACATTTTCAAATGTGTCCACACTTAGCGACCTTGGAATTGAATTCTTTTGTGAAACAATTTACACATAAAAAATACAAATAAAACATAATTGTACATGATTGGCACATTTATAGTCAGCTAAAAGAGAGTTTTATGTTATTGCAATGGACATGGACTGCTGAATCTTGCCATGTCTCAAATCACACTGAACTCTCACCTAGCAGCTGAGTTAATCTGACAGCCCAGCTGAGAGGCTGCTGACGAACGTTAACTCTCACGATGAGAAACTCATTCAAGTAGATGCTGCCAGTACAATCCACAAAAGCATCAGCTTCCACTTTGTAAAACAAGAGCTGGCCAGAGCCTGTATGTTAGAGAGAGGAGACAATGAGGTGATTGAGGTGCATTCAGTTGAGGAGTCAGGGACACAAGGCAGTCAGAGGGGAGGAACGCATGACATATACAATCAAATCACAGAAACAGTGCATTCGGGGCAGGATATGATAAAAGTAAATCAAAGCTAAATAAAAGCAAAAGTAAATAAAAGCTGCTGACATCATCTTTAGCTTTGGCCAGTCCCCTGCAGACTGACTTCTGGAAACTTTTATCTTGCTGAATTTTTATTTTGTTATGGTTTCTATGAGGTTTAATTATGTTTTAATTCACTGCTGTATGTCCTTTTATATGTTTGGCACCCAGAGCCTCCATGATTGAGTGCCTTATAAATGAAGTTGCCTTGCCTTGCCTTGTCACACAATCCATGTCTCCCGACTGTACCATCTAACAAAAACTCCAATCTGCTTTCTTTTCCACTACACCCTAAGTGTACTAAAAATTAAAAAGCAACTCCTTTTTTTCTTTTGTAAACTGAACACAAAGCTTCTCATTTATACTGCTACTTATCTGAAAGAAGTCTCGCTCCCTAAGTCCATGAACACATCCGGATGGTCTCTCAGAGCACACATGCCATAAAAGAGCAAATGTATTCTTACATTTAGAACCAGTACACCTGCTGGTACCATCTAACTCCTTTGAACTACTGTTTATGAAATAGCTGAATCACAATGATTGGAACTAGACCTTTCGAACGGTGTTAACAGGAGCCACTAACCCTGTTCGAAAGATCCAGTTCCTATTATTATGATTCAGCTATTTCATGAACATTAATTCAGTGGAGTTAGTTTGTGCCAGGGTGTGTGCTGGTTCTAAATGTAAGAATACATGGGCTCTTTTATGGCATGTGTGCTCTGAGAGATCGCCCGATTGTGTTCATGGACCGAGCAAGTGAAACCTCTTTCAAATAAGTAGCATGCAGACTGTTTCAGGGATGGAGCACAGGTGACTTTTTTGGGGAAAATAAACTCCACCTTTTATCTCTCCCTCTCTGCAGGGCATTTTTCTGCTTGCTCAGTTTCTCTTTCTCTCTCTCTCTCTCTTTTTTGTGGTGGCTCACTCTGTGGCTGGGGGGTATGTATTTCAGTGGTAAAGGACTGTTGTGGGGGGGGATTATGTATTTCAATAGTGATGGACCGCCAACAATACAAAGTGCGAGAGCTCAGTGTTTCAGTGTCCAGAGGCATTTAGGTGTCTTTTGTCACCTCATCATGTTGTTGGTTCACAAGGAATATGGTAGTGCTTTTCTACTAGTCCTAGCAAGAAGACTGCACTGCTCTGCCCATGTGGCCCTAAAAAAAAGAGACTTTTTTTGCCTCATTTGGCCACTCTGGTGGGTTCCTAGCATAGTTGTTGCTTAACTCACCATACTAATTCACCACCTGTCACCAAACTGAGAAATTATTTTGTCTCACTAGGCCACTGTGGTGGCTGCATAGTATAGCCATTGTTGACTCCCACAAGAAAGTATTTATCATCCCTGTGACCACCATAGCACATTGTGCACCTGAGAAAAAGGAGAACAAAAAATAAATGATGAAAAATGAAAAGAAAACCATAATGATATTTGCTGTTACATTAGTATTGCTGGCCATGCTGTGGTGTGTACCAGTGACCTGGCGTAGGAACAGTCATTGTCAATGGTGAAGCCTGCAGGGAGAAAAAAGGACAGAAGAATAAATATTTTTCTTTAACTTATGATTATGAAGGCCTTTTGTCCTCTGCAAGACCGAGTACTATTATGCCACCTGTCACCTGCAAAGAAAAAAAGATAAATTATTTTGCCTCACTCAGCCACTCTGGTGGGCGCCCAGTATAGCTGTTGTTGATCCTGCCTACTAATACACTACCTGCCACCTGTGAAGAAAAGCCGAGAAATTATTTTGACTCAATCACCCACTGTGGCACTGGTGGCCACCCAGTATAGCCATTGTTGACTCCCATGAGAAACTTATAGAGTCCCTTTGGCCACCATAGCACACAGTGTACCTGTGAAAAAGGAGAACAAAAAACAAAAAGAAAGAAAAGGAAATCATAATGATACTTACCATTACATTAGTAATGCTGGCCATGCTGCAGTGTGTGCCAGTGAGCTGGTATAGCAACAACCATTGTCAATAGTGAAATCTGCATGGAGACAAAAGGAAATAAGAAAAACATTTTAATTTACTTTTGAGTAATGTGAAGGGCCTTTTGGCCCCTGCAAGGCTGAGGACTGCAGTCACCCCACCAGCAGTGAGGATAAGGAATGTGAACAACAGTGAATGTGTCTTGCCATCACAGCAGACAAAGACAGGCCTTGCTGGGGCTGAGGTCTTGCTGCCTTGATGAGCTGGCTGGATGGAGGGTCAACTTGGGTATCCTTCTGTCATACTGTTCCATACTGGACACTGCTGCATTAGACCTGTGATGGTACCATCCCCAGTATCAATTCTGATTGTCTGCAAAGTGTTTTTAGCTGCTTCACATGATTGGGGTTGTTCAATTCCAAATTCAGTAACTATCATCTCAGGGCAAACATTGTATTAAGTTATATGAGTTTTTAACTGCAGCAGTAACTTTAACTCCTGCCATAAGTTGAAGCCAAGCAGTTTTCCCTAGAGTCAAGACCATTATTTCATCAGTGCGAAGGTGGTGGACCATGCTGTTTGTGAGGACTGAAGCAGGCCAGAGGAGGAGGAGGAGAAGGAGGCAGTGCTGTGTCTTGCTGGCTGGAGCAGGCATGCTTTGTCTAGCTGATAAAGTTGCATTTTTATGTTACATCACTGTGGAGGTGGTGGCCCATGCTGTTTGTGGCTATGTAGGACCCATGAGGCCAGATGAGGAAGAGGAGGAGGAAGCAGTGCTGTGTCTTGCTGGCTATAGCAGGCATCATCTCTAGACATCACCTTCAAGTGGTGGAGGCAGGGACTCAATTAGGCATAAGTAAACAGCAGCACAACAATTGGGGATGGGGAACAGTAAAATGAAAAAGAAATAGCAGAATAATTTTTGTGAATCATACACTAAAGGATTATTCTGCGGGGCAAGGAGAGAAACAAAACATTATATTTATTTAAAAATGTGTTAACTGGGTATACAAGCACTGGGCCACATGGCACTTTTACAGGCTTGACCCAGGAAAATAAAAAAAAAGTATAACAATTATAAACAAAAACATAATTCAACATTAAAACCAAAAACACAATTAATTAAATACATCCTAACATAAGTGCAAATTTCACTCTTAATGCCCAAAACAGTTTTCCAGTGTGTGCAAAGATATACAGCATAATATATCCTTAAAACAGTTACACAATTCCCAATGCCATATTTTTCAAAAACAGTTACACTGTGTCTTGGTATACAAAAGCCTTTTTAAAGATGATTTGAAAATGTTTTTACTTTGTGAATTATGCAATTCCTCAGGCAATCCACTCCATGTCTTTACTGCACTTTGTTTAAACGACTTGTTTTTTTACAGTATTACAGTAAGATATAACCAGAGAAATGGAGTTTTGAGACCTTAATGTTCTGGAACTTGTTCTTTGCTCAAAAAATTCAAATAGTGCATTATATCGAGAACAATGTATATCATTAAAGACAAAATGATAACTGTGTAATGTGTTCCAATGTTCTAGTGATAACCACCCCAATCTAGTGTATAGACTGCAAGGGTGCTCCCTTATTCTGACCCTTAGGGCAAAATGACATATAGTGCTATATAGACAGCGTCTCTGTTGTCTTATTTTTTGTGGGTTACCCCCCCCCCCCGCCATATCGAGCTCCCATATGTCAAGGCTATAGTTTTCCTTGTTTCATCAGTTAAGTAATCATGAACCATATACAGTAAACCCCCAGTTATCCGAACCTCAATTATCTGAAACTCTCAGTTATCTGAAACTGTGTTTCGTCTCCCAGCTTAATAGACTTAAATGAAAAGTTCCCTCATTTATCTGAAACCCCATTTATCCATACAATTTTATTGTCCCCTATCAAATGCAGATAAATGAGGTTATACTGTACAAAGTTCCTACTTTTGTATTTGCTTAGTTATATTTTCGATATGTGGTTGGGAAGCTCAATTGGCTGTCTAAACTCGCTCCCAAATATTTAAAAGTTGAAACAATTTCTACATTTGTACCGTCTTTGACAGTTATCACAGAGGGTTCTGACAACTTTTTCATTTTACTATTCATACAAAAAAGCATTCTCTTGCTTTTTTTTATTTAATACAATATCCTCCAACCATCCTATTAGTTTATCATATTTATTTCCCAGATTTTGATGAATCAAATTAATGTATTTTTTTGCTGTGTATGGCACTGCATTGTCTGTGTACAGGACAATTGAGGACCCAGTGCAAATCATCAGTAACTCATTTATATATAATGAGAATAATAAGGGCCCCAGGATTGAGCCCTGAGGTACCCAGTATTCCACAGGCCTCAAACTAGACAGTCTTCGATTCACATGGACTTGTTGTTCTTTGCCATTCAGATAGCAGTGGAACCACTTTACAATTGGGTCCCTAAAGCAAATGCCTGTCAGTTCTTTTTCCATTAAGTGGTGGTCCACAAGATTGAAGGCCTTGGTCAGGTCCACAAACTCTGCACCCACATACTTTCCCCCATCCATACCTTTCTGTAGGTCATTTGTGAACCTGACCAAGGCCATTGCTGTGCCACACCCCTTGCAGAAACCATGCTGTGCTGTTGTCAGCAAACCATATTTGTTTAAGTACTCAGTAACTTGAGTATTTACCAACCTTTCATGTATTTTACCCACAATCAACAGCAAAGAGATCAGTCTGGAATTTACTGGCATATTTGCCTGTCCACCTTTAAAATTTGGGGATGCAAAGGCTCTTTTCCATATGTTTGGAACTGTTTTTGTGCTCATAGAGTTATTAAAAATTATCTGTACTGGGTAGGCGAGTTGCCCTGCCGCTTATTTTAATATCTTTGACTCCAGTAAATCTGGACCTGACCCCTTAGTTACATCTAATTTATTTTGTCTTGTATAAACCTCTTTCCATATTTATTTTTCCAAGTAACATTTTGGAGTCTCATTAGCTTCTTTGAAGTTATCCAGATACCCTGGTAAGTTTGTAAATTTATTGTTCAGATAATCAGCCATAATCTTATCATCTGTCCTTTATATATCATCTTCAATTAGACTAACAATGTCATTTTTCTAGGTGCTAGCAACTGTTAACACTCTGCAAAATGTTCTCTTATCCAGGAATGTAGCTACTTGTTCATTTTTTTAATCCACCTTTGCATTTTTCTATTTCTTTTTTACATGTAGTTCTTAACTGCCTGAAAAGATTCCAGTTTCTTTCAAGTTTAGTCTTCTTATGCTGCATATTAGCTACATCCCTTTCTTTCATAAGTTTTATCAGGTTTTAGTTATTGATTTATTACATGCCCCTCTTAATATTTTTCTTTTCCTTGGTGCTCTATTATTCATTGTAGTTTCTATGATTTCCAAGAACATGCCAGTCCCTACTTTCACATCTTCAACACTATTTATTGTCCCCAGTTTATTCCTGATAAATCCTGTTTTATGTTCAATAATTCATCTTTGCTTACGGCCCTATTTTCCACTATTTTGTATTTCACTTTTGGTCCTTTATTACTCCAGATATAGTAGCTTGGTAGGTGATCACTTATTGCATCCAGTAACACCTCTGAAGCTCTATTATTTTTTTTTTCATTATTTACTAAAACCCAGTCCAATAAAGTTAACTCCTTATTCTACAGTTTAGTCTTGTTCCCTCACACTGTGCATGACACTGGCTTTTATGTGTAGCCACTAGTTATGCTCGTGCCACTACAATTTCACCATGCACAACACGGCTTTTATGTGTAACTGCTCTACCTCCATTGCTAACGCTGGCTCCTCCCAACACTGGACCGGTAAGTGTAAAATATTACTGGACAACTGGGGCACACAAAGTCTTTTCTGGTAGTGATACCTCAGGGACAGGCAGGCTGCAAACAGTTCTTCTCCCCTGGCAGATGATGTTACAGTCTCACAGGTGTAGTGTACCTGAGCAGTCTTGCGTGGCACAGGCTTTTATGTGTAGCCACCCCTCCAGTGTTGCTAATGCTGGTCTGACTCTTCCTAACACAAGATTGGTAAGTGTAAAATGATACCAGACAACCGGAGCACAAAAAGTCTTTACTGGTAATGATACTTCAGGGACACGCAGGCTGCAAACAATTCTTATTCCCTGGAATACTATGTTACAGTCTCACAGGTGTAGCATGTAACACATCTTTTTTAGTCTTCAACATCATTGAGGAAGTAGCCCTCACAGTCTTCCAGACTGAAGTTTTCACCAGGAGGGAATTCCCTCTCCGTTACTGCTTCATCCACCTCGATGGTACAAGACAATGTGCTAGTGCTGAGTCTGCCGACAACACCTTCCTCTTCACCTTCACTGTCATCTTGTGTTTGGAAAAGGGATATACTTGTCTTGTGCATAATGTAAGCCTCATTCATTTCAATAAATGTTAGTATGCTAGCATTTTTGGGTGACAGACACAATGGCACCAGCTGAACTGAGTACATTTTCCATGTTGGTCTTCTTATACTGCATGTTGTCAGCATCCCTTTCTTTCATAAGATTTATCAGGTTTTTATTCATACATTTATTACATGCCCCTCTTAATCTTTATCTTCACCTTGGTCCTCTATTATTCATTATAGTGTCTAAGATTTCCAAGAATATACCAATCCCTACATTCACATCTTTGACAATATTTAGTTGTTTCCAGTTTATTCCTGATAAACCTGTTTTATGTTCAATAATTTATCTTTGTTAAGGGCCCTATTTTTTACTATTTTGCATTTCTCTTTTGGTATTTTATTACTCCATATACAGTAGATTGGGAGGTGATCACTTATTGCATCCATTAACACCCCTGAAGCTCTATTGTTTTTTTTTTCATTATTTGCTAATACCCAGTCCAGTAAAGTTAACTCCTTTGTTCTACAGTTTAGTCTTATTCCCCTCAGTTCTAGTTTGCTCTAGGTTAACCTTTTGTAATAATTGTGTATACTTTTTTGTCTTATTTCCCAACCAATTTAAGTTGAGGTCACCCATCAATATTAGTTCTTTGTTTCTAAATTCCTCTAATATATTCATTAATTCTTCCAAAACTTGTATTTTTGACATTGGTGGGTTATAAATGCAACCCACAATAAATGTATTTGTTTTCCCTATTCACAATTTGAGAAACAAGTTCTCACAACCATATTATAACATTGGGGTTGGAAACTCCATTAATACTAGATATTCTTTTTTTTGTGTGTAATCTATTTTTGCCGCCCCCGTGCTCACTGGTCCACCACTCCTTTGGGCTCTACCAAGTTCCCCCCCAGCCCCTACTGTCCTTTCCCAGCCCTCCTCTGATCCTCATATTACAGCTGACCCCTGGGATATCCCGGTGTATCCCTTTGCCGGGCGGGTCCCCCTTCTCCAAGGGGAAAGGCACCAGGGGGAGAGACATGACCCCAACACATACTCTCTAGGGCCCAGGGATGCTGCCGAGGAACAGGAGGCCCTGGGAAGGTGCTGGAGGCCCTCAGAGAACAGAGGGCTGTCATCCGGCAGCCAGCGAGTGATTTTCCTGACTTTCTTAAGCTGCATGATGTCTGGACATCAAGGCAAGAGCTGACGTCTATCACGCACCACCCCAAATGACCCTGACGTGTTGCTCTACCCCTGGCCTTCACCAGTGGTTGCTTCAACACCAGGTCGCAGCCCCTTCCCTCCCTGAAGACAGATAGCAGTCTTGGGATGCTCAAGCTGCCTCCCCCTGGCTGGCCCTCCAGTGACCTGAGCTCGTTCCCTAACCCAGGTCACTGGCGTCGCAAGCGGAAATCCAACAGCTGCGCCGACGGGCCAGCAGATATGCTTTGATATAAGTTATTACCCCCCCCTTCCTTTTTCTCTGCCTATCCTTTCATAAAAAAGTATAACCTGTGACCTGTAATACATTGTTGTCAGTCTTGGGTTTTAGCCATGACTCCGTAACCAACATTAAGTCAGGGTCATGTGGCGAAACTCAAGTCTCCAGCTCCTGCCTTTTTGGTAGCAGGTTACATATGTTTCAATGTGAAAGTTTCAATCCCAGAGTATTAAACCATGTTTTTGCTCCATTATTACACTGGGGACTGGGATTCTCTTTTATATCACCTGATTCAAGTAATTTTTTCAGACTTAAGTCTATCAAATTGTGTTTTAGTTCCCCTGAAATACGACAGTCACCTAGCTTCCTAACTTCCCATTTTTCTAAAACACTTAATAGCTGTTGTCCAATTACCAGTGGGTTTATTTCAGTAACCACCTTTAATTTCAATCTAGTATCAAAATCACCTATTTTTTCCACCCAGTCTATCTTCTGAAACAATATAACTGTTGAGCAGAATGGTATGCCACCCTAACAGCAACATTTCTATAGCAACATGCATCGATCTCGACAACATCATCATGCCACCTTATAGAAGTGCCACTGGAAGGGTGCAACCACTTCCCCCAACCTGCACCCCCTCCCCAAACTAACTCCAACCTGGAGTTAGAATCCTTTAGTTTGGGGGTGTGGGGGCAATGCCCCCCCATGTGGGGGGTTTGTGGGGTGAAGCCCCCAACTTAAAAAATAGAGCCAAACAATGCAGCTCCATGCTGACTGCAACTTGCAGTCAACATGGAGCATGTCGCTGTAATGCCGGTCACAATCTTTTTTGTCACGCTGACATGGTGGAGACGAGCAGAACAAAGTTGCTTATAATACAAAGAATACAAAACCCTTTTGTTGCATCACTGCCATCGTTCAGGTCTTACAATATCAGGAGATAATAAAAAATATCACCCTAATAGGATTAAGAGTCAAGCCCACTGGGTTTACAAATAACCAGCCACTCAGACCAGCTCTAAGATCAAAATATATTGAACTAATCAATTGCTTTATTTATAGAAACCAGTTAAACTTTTAATATTAGTTATTATTATAAATTCCAATAATTTGATGACTAATGTGCACCTGAGTCAAACTCCCAGGGTAATGTGTTTGTTATGCAAGAGCAATTTACCAAGCTAAGTATTACACTTAATATAATTACTATAGCATTTCTTAAATTCACCCTTTGTAGTTACTAAAACTCCTATTAATTCATTGGGGATTACCCCTCTTACATTTTTACAAATTTCTTTGTGTGATTAAGATTTCCAATGGGTATATCAAAAGAAACCACAAATATTGAGTTCTACCTTGAGTAAATGTTTACACACATTAATTTATAACTTGGGGCTTTAAAGAAGCTCTATATAAAACAGTGGTATACTGCATATTATGGCTACTACTACAAAACGTAGTGCTAAAACAAATTCTTAATTTAAAACAGTAAAACAGTAAGCTGAACTGTGAGCTGTATAAACTTTATCCACATCAGTTGTGCAACTTATTATGTTTAAGTCTTTTTCCTTACCGAGTGGTGCTCACGCCACTCACGCTCATGCCACTGCACTTACGCTGTGCACAGCATGTGCTTTTATGTGTAGCTGCTGCTCCTCCATTGCTGATGCTGGCCTGGCTCCTCCCAACACTGGACCTGTAAGTGTTAAACATTGCTGGACAACTGGAGCACATAAAGCCTTTGCTGGTAGTGATACTTCAGGGACAGGCAGGATACAAACAGTTCTTCTCCCCTGGCAGATGATGTTACAGTCTTACAGGTGTAGTGTACCTGAGCAGTCTTGTGTGGTGAGAGCTTTTATGTGTAGCTGTCCCTCCTCCATTGCTGACACTGGCCTGGCTCCTCCCAACACTGGACTGGTAAGTGTAAAATAATACCAGACAACCAGGGCACACAAAGTCTTTGCTGGTAGTGATACTTCAAGGACAGGCAGGCTGCAAACAATTCTTATCCCCTAGCAGTTGATGTTACAGTCTCACAGATGTAGAGTGTAACACATCTTTTTATAGACTTCAACATCATCAAGGAAGCAGCCCTCACAGTCTTGCAGACTGTAGCTGTCACCAGGTGGAAATTTCCTCTCCATTACTGCTTCATCCACCTTGGTGATACAAGACAATATGCTAGGGCCAAGTCTGCTGACAACACCTTCCCCTTCATCTTACCTGTCATGTTGTGGTAGGAAAAGGGACATGCTTGTCTTATGCGTAATGTGAGCCTCATTCATTTTAATGGTTCCATGTGATAATGGTGACTGTGTAATAGCGATCGCTGTTTGGGTGAGTCTACATCACTGAAAATGAATTTTGGTGATGTAGACTTTCAGTGAACAGCAAGATGGCATCTGAGATGCAGGATTTTTGGTTTTTTATGCAGTGGGCTGTGCCCTCTGCACCCCTCTAATAAAGGATTCTCAACTCCAGGGGAGGTGAAAGTTGGGGGTGTGCAAAAGTTAAAGAAAAAAATAACATGACCCGGTGCAAAAACTAGCATGCCCAGAACCGAACCTGGCACCCTGCAAACCCCAGCCTGCCACCAACCCACTATGCTCCACAGTCAGTTTGGCAGCACACCACTGCACTACACCCCACAAACCCTCTCTCCCCTTCTGCCCATTACATGGCATGATCCTTCCCCACCCCCCCATGTGCATGCATTCATAGTGACATCCTGTCGCTTTAGTCACTAAAGCCCCTATCCAGTTGCCCTCCCTACCAGGTAGCCCTGAGCAAAAGCATTGTGATTGAGTCACCCTATTTGAAAGCACTCAATCATGGCCACCTTGCACATGGGATAACATTTTAATACATGTTAGCATGCCGACATTTTTGGGTGACAGATTGGTGCACTTGTGCTGCACAATGGCACCAGCCAAACTGAATATATGTTCCACACTTACACTCTGAGGGTGGGCAGCTGAGATATTTAATGGCAACCGAGGTCAGTGCCAGCCACTCAGTGATCTTATTGCTCTAGTATAGCAAGGACTCATTGGCAGTGGTAATGTGCCTTTTGTCCACCAAATATGCATCTACCATGCATTGTGCTGCTCACAGACCTGCTGCCTCATTAGCCTCTCCCTCCTCATTTTCCTCCTTATCTGCAACTCCCACATGAACTAAACAGCCCAAATGAGAATTGTCATTTTTTCTTTTAAGTTGCATGTTTTTTCAGCCCCTTTCCCATATGAGAAAGTGGTTGCAACATCCAGTTTCTGTGCAGTTTCAGTTTGTGCATTAGATACTGTACCGCACCCTGGCTTTTACCTTTCTTAAGAACCACCACCACCTTAACTGCTCCAAATTTATATCCAAATACTGGCTTGGAACTCTCCCCTCTTATCTTACCTCCTCACTCTCCTCACTCCCTCCCCCGCCCACACCCTTAGAACTTATGACTCCCACCTAATGACAGTTCCTCATTGTGCAACCTCTATTGGCCAGCTGGCTTTCTCGCACCACCTCCCTAAATTATGGAACACCCTTTCCCCCCAGATTTGCCAGTCTTCCTCCCCTACTCCCTCTCTTCATCCCTACCAGCTTCCTCTCAGTTAGTTAACTGTACTTGTGATTAGGGGTTCCTCAGGGATCAGTCCTAGGGCAAGTCCTATTCAATGTCTTCATTAGTGACATAGTGGAAGGGCTGGAGGGAAAGGTCTGCTTGTTTGTAGATGACATAAAGATCTGCAACAGGGTGGATACTCAAGATGGGGTGGAGAAAATGAGAAGGGACCTGGGAAATCTTGAAAGATGGTCTGAGGTGTGGCAGCTGATGTTCAACTCAAAAATATGTAAAATAATGCACTTGGGAAGACAGAATCCTGGAGAGAGAGCTACAGAATGGGTGGGGGGAGTTGCGATTACCAAGAAGGAAAGGGATCTGGGGATTATCATTTCAAATTACCTAAAAATGTTTAAGCAGAGTGCAAAGGCAGCAGGGAGGGTCAGTGGCATGCTGGGGTGCATAGGTAGGAGTATCAGTAGCAGAAAGAGGGAGGTGGTGATGCCATTATATAAAACACTAGCAAGACCTCACCTAGAGTACTGTGTATAGTTCTGGAGGCAGCAGACAACAGGGTAGAGGCAGTCCAGAGAAAGGTAACAAAAATGGTATAGGGATTGCACCAGAAAACATATGATGAGAAACTGAGTGACCTCACTATGTACTCACTGGAGGAGAGGAGGGATTGGGGTGAAATGAAAGAAACATTCAAGTACCTCAAGGGCATAAACTAGGTGCAGGGAGATGAAATATTCAAATATAGGAGAAATATAAGAACAAGGGAGCATGGCTTGAAATTGGGAGGAGGCTGGTTAAGGGGTAATGAGATGAAGTTTTTCTTCACAGAGAGGGTGGTAGGTGCATGGAATAGTCTGCCACAGGAGGTGGTGGGAGCAAGCACAGAGGAGAGATTTAAATTGCATGGGATAGATATAAGGATACGTTAGAAGCAAGAAGGAGAGGAGAAAGCCACTGACCTACTAGGGTCAAAGACCACAAATGGGAGGGAGATTATGGGCAGACTAGATGGGCCTAGTGGTCCTTTTCTGCCAACAATTTCTATGTTTCTATGGGGAGCACTTCTAGCATTTTCTCTCCCATGTGTGACCCAGGTGTACTCTTCATTGCCAGTGTAGCATGGTAGTGAAGACCTTGAATGTTGCTACCAACACAGTTGGGCTTAGTGCAATATTTCCCATGACTAGAGTCAAAGAATATCCCAGGTACCTGTGCCCAGTGTGCTGTAATGCACATGAAGGAGCTTTCAGCTGCTTGGCCACTGGTCCACATATCCATCCTGAGATGTACATATGGTGATGCTAAATGGTTCAGGGCATGGTATACTCTCTGACACTGTCCCATATAGTTCAGGAATGACACTTTTTGAAAAGTATGCTCTTGATGGAATCTGCCACTTGGGACAGGCACTGGTCATCAACATCTGAAATCCAACATTCTATACAAAAGGGGATAGCAATAGATCAAAAGCCAGCATTTGTCCTGCTGCAGCATCTAGCTTACATGAAGTAACATGACTGGGAGGGAATTTTGAGGGCAGATCAAACATGCTTTGTTGCATACGCTGGACCTTTCTTGGGGTTCATGTACCAAACAGTTGAACTTGTCGTGACAGCCTTGGTAGAGTGATCTTTTACTCCTGGGGATTCTTAATCATATGTGTTGCTGCTCGAGTGATGGCAGTGCCTTTTTGGGTTTTCTGGAATGGTGTAACTATGCTTTTCTGACTGGAGTGGTATTGCTGCTCTGCCCACTGCTGAGCAGACCCACAGAATACTCCTCCTCCTCCTCCCCCCAAAATGTCTCTTCACTCATCCCTCTGGTCTCCTGATCTAATGCCCTGTCACTTTTGTTTGCCTTGCCTGATGATGAAGTACAATAAATGCAGTACTTGAAAATACATTCTCACATCACACAACTTTTCAAAATAAAAATATTATGTATATTATTTAGCCCTTGCTGTGCCACCAGCGTGTATACACATCCTAAAAACCTATACATTCTAAATCTTCTGCCAGCCTAAGATTTAATAAGATAAGAAAATAAATATCTGTTTGTTTACAGTATTTATTTATTGATTTGAATTTGTTAATCATGTGTGCCTACTGAGACTAGAAGTCCCTTTTTTCAGGGTTGACATTGACTTAATTGCTGCTGCTCAGAACTGACCGGCTCAGCTCTTTCAAACCGTAGACAGACTGTGCAACCCAGCCTGTCTGCAGGTTCGTAGAGCTTTTTCACAATATCAGTGCGAGGAGCTCGCTCAGTTCTTTGCAGATAAGGTGGAAGACATCAGGGCGGAGACCTGCACAACACTCTCTATGGGAGTTGCCATGGACCCGGCCATGGTCACTTGCCCTCCTAATCCCTGGGGTTTCTTCAAGAGGCTGGAAATCGAGGATGTTATGAGGATTGTCCGAGGTATGCGCACTACGTCCTGTAGTTTAGATCCGGGCCCCACAGCCTTGGTTATGGGCTGTGGGGAGACTATCTTCCTGGTTCTGATGAGGATAGTCTGGTGCTCCTTAGACTCCGGTGAATATCCCTGCTCCCTGAAGGAAGCAGTGGTGACACCAGTGTTGAAGAAGGCTTCTTTGGACCCTGAGTGCCTCGGTAACTACCGGCCTATCTCAAACCTTCCCTTTGTTGGGAAGGTAATTGAGAAAGTAGTGACTACCCAGTTAGACAACCATTTGACCATCCATAACATCTATGATCCCCTTCAATCGGGTTTTCGGAAGAGGCACAGCACCGAGACTTCGCAGGTTCAGGTGCTCAATGATCTCCTGATGGCGAGAGACCAGAAAAAATGGTCCATTTTGGTCCTTTTGGACCTGTCATCAGCATTTGACACAGTAGACCATGGGGTTCTGCTTGAGCACCTGAGAACCATCTGTGGGCTTTCCGGGTTGGTCCTCAGATGGTTTACATCTTTCCTCACCGGTAGAACTCAGAGGGTAGTATCGGGAGTGTTTTCTTCTGATCCTGCCTCTCTGTCATGTGGGGTGCCTCAGGGCTCAGTGTTGTCTCCCATGTTGTTTGCTGTGCACATGCTTCCCCTCAGAGACATTGTAAGATGGTATGGGCTGTAGTTTCATTGTTATGCCGTTGATACTCAGCTCTACCTGTCTTTTGCACCTGACCAGAATAGAGCACTCTCGGTGTTTAATAGCTGCCTCGGGGAAATCCAAAATTGGATGAGGTCCAGCTGGTTGAAGTTAAACCCTGGGAAGACGGAGGTGCTGGTTCTGGATCCTGGTCACCGGACAGGGGTTGGGGGATAAACCATCCCTCAGGTTTATTCGGTGTGTGGAGCTCCCACCTCTGAATGGGTGCGAACCTAGGGTGATTCTTGACTTATCGCTGACACTACGTGATCAAGTGTCGGCTGTTGTTAAAATTTCCTTTTACCATCTTAGGAACATCGCTAGGATTAAACACCTTGTTCCATCCGGGGAACTACCTACGCTGATCCGCGCCTTCATGACCTCACGTCT
Organism: Neoceratodus forsteri; assembly: GCA_016271365.2. NCBI lineage: Eukaryota > Metazoa > Chordata > Ceratodontiformes > Ceratodontidae > Neoceratodus > Neoceratodus forsteri. The sequence continues at coordinate 1,371,323,231 of CM057450.1, read as the reverse complement.
TGAGTACTGCAACTCCCTTTACTTTGGGCTTTCTGGGGTTGATATCCACCGCTTGCTGCTGGTGCAGAATTCTGCAGCCCACTTGTTAACTGGGACTTCTTGTTTTTCCCATGTTACCCCAGTGCTGCGGAGACTGCACTGGCTGCCGGTTCAGTGGCGGATCACCTTTAAAGTGGGTCTGTTGACCTACAAAGCCCTACATGGATTGGGACCTGACTACCTGAAAGAGCTCCTGGTTCCCTATCTCCCGGAGCGACCACTCCGCTAGGCCGGCCAGGGGTTGCTGGAGATTCCAGGGGTCATTTTGAAATCTTCTGGTTCCCGGGCCTTTGTGTTTGTGGCTCCAACCCTCTGGAACTCTCTACCACGTCGGATTAGAGAGTGCACGACAGTGGGGGGGTTCAAATAAGCCTTAAATTCCTTTTTATGGAATAAGGCCTATGGGGAAGTGACTGACTGATTTGGGTTCAATTTTATTATTGTTTTATGAAGTTTGTTGTAATGTATTAATTATTTATTGTATTTTATATTAATGTTTTATTACGCTGTGATTTCATAACTTGCACTGCGCTTTGATTTTTTGAAAAATGCATTATAAATAAAGAATATTATTATTATTAATTACATACAGTACCATCAAACAACACCATCTGTCTGCTGTCCATTAACCAAAAACTTTCTCACCTGGAATCAAACCTCTGACCTTTACTTGTAAAGCCAACGTACTGTAAGGATGGGAAGGTGACCAGTAGGGTGTAACACAGTCCGGTGTTAAGATCAATATTGCCTTATAGGGATTCATTAAAGATTAAATCCTGCATGACCCACAAAGCTTCATCTATGATCTGAGATGGAACAGCTGATTAGGGACTCTACAGTGTGAGTCATAAAAAAATTTCAAATTTTGCCAAAGGTAATTGGACTAACATTTGATCATCGGTTTCCTGGAGCAGAGCTCCAAACATGGAGAACTTGCTAAAACAAAAAAAGAGACCGTTAGCCTTTTAAAAGGGGTCACACATTTTAAATTCTCTGGTAATCTCAACCTGTCTCCGGCTGACTTTATAATAAGCAAATTACTCAAGATGTAATCTGGGATCAGCCCTTTACAACATTTAAACATAAAACCTAGACTGTGTAACTGTCTGAAACTCTGTAATCTTAACCATTTTAAGTTTACATATGACAGACAATGGTGTCCTAAACAAAAGCCCTTAAAAAAGTAATGCACAAAACAATGATATAATAATTTTACAGTACCTTAGCAAGTTCAGTTCAAGGGGGCTCAGGTGGCACATGGAATGTGACTTGACTTTACAAGTAAAGGGTCAGAGTATTGATTTCAGGTGACAAAACATTTGATTAATGGCTAGGAGACAGAGGGTGCTGATTAACAGAACACACTCTAAGGATGGGACCGTGACAAGCGGGGTACAACAGGGTTCAGTACTGGGACCAGTACTCTTCAATATCTTCATTGGGGGCATGGTAGAAGAACAGTAGGGAAAGATACATCTTTTGGAGATGACATCAAAGTCTGCAATAGAGTGGATACTCAGGGACTATGTCTGTTCTCCTCCAGTAGTACAAAACCATGCCTGTTTCCAGTGAACTAATATATAAAGCCATCAGTGGGGCAACTGGCACTTCATTGATTCCCTTAAGCACCCTTGGGTGGATCCTGTCCAGTCCCATTTCATGCCCAGTTTCAGAGGTGAAAGGATAAAGAAGAATTTCAATATTCTATAATAATTCAAAAAAATATTCCTTTAGGAACAAAATTTACTGTATACTAATGAATGCTCAAAGCATAAACAATAAAAAAGGAGAACTGGAGGTGATCTTAAACAGTAGGACAAATGTCAGCATGTCCTTTATCACAGAAACCTGGTGGTCAGAGCATAATGAGTGGGGGAGGGACAATCCAGGCTTTGAACTTTATCACCTACATAGAGATGATAAAAAGGGTTGGGAGGAGGTAGCAGCATATATATCACACTCCCTAAAATCCACTAACATAACTGACATGGTCACACAAGGCATAACAGGCCCTTAATCCATTTGGATCAGAATAGACATGGAAAAAAATGAACATATTATAGTTGGAGTATATTACAGACCTCCTGGGGCATCAGTAGAATTATCAAAGCCAATAAATTTAGAAATCAGTAAAGCATGTGAACTAGGGAAGGTATTATTCATGGGTGACTTAAACTATAGTGATATAAACTGGATAAATCAGGTGGCAAGCAGACCGCAAAGCATAGCATTCCTGGGGCTTATTAACAAATTGGATCTTACCCAAAATGTAAATACTCCAACTAGGGAAAAAAATATATTGAACCTAGTTATGACAACCAAAGGGATAAATACTATATCTTGTCAAACTAGTGCCCCACTAGGACATAGTGACCATAATGGGATAATTGTCTCATTCAAACAACACATCCCAATAAATAAAGGATATTAGAGAAATCTATAATCTAAATTCTGCTGGTAATACTGAAATTATGAAGGACCTGGAAAAGATAAACTGGAACAGTATCTTGAAAAATAAAACAGTAGAGGAAATGTGGAACACATTCAAACAAGAAATCTTTACTATATGTAATAAACACATAAAAAAGTGTGTGTATATAATAACAAGGGAAAGAAGCCAAGATAGCTGACAAAAGCTTTAATTAAGTTATTAAAAAAAAAAGATTCTATAACATAAGTAATCACACAAAAGACCCACAATCTTGAGTCAATTATAAGAAAATACAAGACAAATGTAAGTACATGATAAAGAATAAACACAGATTAGAAGTAAATCTAGCTGCATCAGCCAAAAAAGATAATATGCAGCAATTTTACAGTTATGTAAACTCTCTTAAGAAAACAAATAATAATCTGTACTCGATTAAAGAAGGAAATGAGCTGATCACGGATCCAGTAAGAGTAGTTAACATTTTTAACTCCTACTTCAGTACAGTTTTCTCACAAAAACTACATGGAAAAGTAGATATTAGTTCTAACATGGAATGTAATATTGTGATAACAGCAGATACAGTGCTAAAAAAAAATAAAAGCTCTAAAACACAAACTCAGCTGGACCAGACACTATTTCAAATAAGCTACTTAAACTATTCTCCCTTAATATTGCTGCCCCTCTCATACTGATATGTAAGAGATCACTGGAGAAGGGTGAGGTGCCAGGGGATTGGTTGGCAGCTAATGTGGTGCCCATTCCTAAAAAGTGTAATAGGGTGGATCATACAAACTATAGGCCCATTAGTTTGACCTCTGTACCAGGGAAATTGATGGAGTCTATAATAAAAGATGTAATAAATACCCATCTTCTGGAAACTGGCCAGGGGGACCATGAACAGCATGAGTTTGTGTCGGGGAGGTCATGTGTGACTAATATGTTGTGCTTTTATGAAAAGATTTCAGCGGCACTGAATGGGGGGAAGCTGTGGACTGCACATATCTTGACTTTGCAAAGGCATTTGACAAAATCCCCCATTTAAAAATTATGCGTAGTCTAAAAGAAATGAATTTGGATCACAGAGTAGCCCACTGGATTGATAGATGTCTGAGGGATAGATCACAGAGGGTGTGCAAAAATGGTTACTATTCTACCACAATCCCAGTGATGAGCATGGGCCCGCAGGGGTCAATCCTGGGTCCTGTACTCTTTAGAATCTTTATGACTAGAATGGGTAAAAGGCAGAAAACTGGATAAGTAAATATGCAGATGACACAAAGCTAGCAGGTTTGGTAACTGATACAAAGGGGGCACTAACAGTGCAAGCAGACTTATACAGTACAGTTTAATTACCGTCCATTTGCCTAAAATACTGTACTTTTAAATCACAAACTGCCTAAATTTTTATTGCACTGCTCTGCTTAAGATTATTGTGATTTTTGCTTAGTGTAGCCTGATTTTTAGCCCAGGGAATCTAGCTTCTGCTTTCTTGGTCTGTTTTCCTGTTTCTCTTTCTGATTACCCTCCCCTGTCTTGTTTTTTCTCATCTCTCCTGAACACTTTTCTGCCTAAACTATCACTCCTTGCCTGTCTCCTATTAATTCCCTTCCCCCAGCTCATCTCTGACTTGTAACTACCTACTAAATCTTTCTGCTCGCAAACCCTCTCCCCCTCCCAACATGCTCATCTTTCAACTACTGCTGTGACCTCACCTTTTGTCTTTGACTTTAATCATACTCTAACTATTTCTCATCTTGGTACCTTTTGTTTAAACTTTTATCACTCCCACTCCCCGCTGTCAGTCTGCCGCCAGCCTCCTGCCTCCTCCTGATGTATTATTTATTTCTCCCTTCTCTTTTTGCTCCCTAAGGTCTTTTGCACCTGAGCAGTGCCCAGCACACTAGGAGGCTCTTCTACAGCCATTTTCTCTGCGGCTGCCACCAGCCCGCCTGGACAAACACTCCTGCCCATCCTACTGGTTCCCTGCTCTGGATTATAAACAAGATATGGCCACTGTGTTTTAGCTTTGAGCCATCTAGAAATCATCTGCATCCTGATTGGAGTGGCATTTGTGGCTGCTGGACACGGATTGGTCCATCCTGCGTCTCAACACTATTGATTGGAGTGCCTTTTTCGCCGGTATCTGGCATTGTAATTCTGCATTTTTCTTCACTAATACTTCTATACTTTCTTTCTGTCTCGCCCCCCCGCCCAGGCCTCCTTTAAATATACTACTAAACCCTCCCTCCTCTGTAAACCTTCCACCCATTGGTATTCCCCTGCACTGGCTATCCACCAGACCTTTGCTAAATAGGACTAATAGTGCTTCATTGGGCTAGGTTTTTGTGTGAATCTGTTCTCTCAATTTCTTCTCCTAATCTGCTCCTCTATACCCATGCACTGCCCCTCTCATGCTACATCTTTGACTTAATTTGTAATCTTGGGCCACTGAATCTTAATACTGCCCTCACCACTGGCTAACCACTTTCAGGTTATATATCTTATATATCTTCTTCATCCTTATTTTCTACTAGGAGCCTCCAGTTCCCCTCAGGCTTACCCTTTAATTTTTGGACATCTACTATGGATCAACATATGTTGTTTCTCTGGGCATCAACCCTGCCTTTGCTCCACCTGTCACTGTTAATTGTACCCCAAGCTACTCCAGTACGCCCTTCCCTCCCATCATATGAGTTCTATTACTCAAACCTATTACTGGCACCTGAACTTCACTGTGACTCCACACCGTTACTATTACGGAGGGCATGAATCCAGATGGTTATTCTTGCCTATCAAAACTGTTCCCCTTGTAAACGTATCCTATTCCCCTTTATTAGCCACAAACTCTGGTACCTACTTTTTCTGGTAATTCTGCTCTCTGGTGATGTTCAGTAAAACCCTGGGCCAGGTAACTTCATACCAAATCCTATTAATAATGCCAAAGGTCTGTCAGTTTTGCACCTTAATATCAGGAGCCTTGAGCGCAATTTTGCTGAACTGGAAGCCTGGACCTCACTCTACAAGCCTGATGTCATTTGCCCAAATGATATCTGGCTAAGATCCTCCTCCTCCTACCTGCTCCCTCCTTTCCTTTCTACAATCTCTTAAGACTTGATAGACCCTCTCCCAAAAGAGGGGGTGGTACTGCTATCTATTTTAAAGATCTCCTCCAACTCTTTGCCATTAACTCGTCTCCCCTCCAACACTGCGAAGTGCTTCATGCCCTTCTCACACTTGGGATCAAATAATTACACATTGTCTGCATCTACAACCCACCAAAAAGTGGTCAAAAAGGTCTGGATGAGCTGCTGGATCAAGCCTCACTTCTCTCTGGGAGAAATGAAGTTCATATACTTGGGGAACTAAATATAAACTGGCTGGGTTGCTCACAATCCACATCCCTGTCCAAGATTTTATTTAATTTATTTTATTGAAATCTAGGATTGCAAATACCTTTGAGCAGGAACTGCTAGTTTACAAAGGTTCCACATCGAAGGAATGGTGGGTGGTATACATACATACAAAGGTCAACAAAATAATACATAATTACACAATAAAAAGAAGCAAGAGACTGATGCTTAGGAAATTCCAGTAATTCAAAATGTGCCAAATGTTAGGTAGCATGACAAACTAGCCAAGGGCAATCTTAGAAATAAGCGCTGCAGGTGAGGGGGGGTATGCAGGCAGGAAGGCCATTGTCGGAGGGTAGAGGGTGAGGGTAAGAGCTCTAAAGGGAGGGAGGAGGATAAAAGTCAGAAAATGCCTGGGGGTGGAAAGGGGGGGGCAAGGTGGCAGGTGAGGCAGGTAGAAGGGGCAAGGCGGAGAGAGGTAGCTGTCAAGATTGAAGTGGAGGGCAGTGAGTAGTGGACCCCTTATTAGGCGAGGCAGTCATAATGACTAGTTGCTATGAGATGAAGTCAGAGTTGTCTCTTGAAAGATACAAAGTTTTAACCTTCACCAGCTCATCTCCAATGCCACCAGAACTGCCTCTCACTCCAATACAAGCACATTGTTGGATTAGATAATGGCTAACCATCTGGAACACATAATTGACTCTGGTGTACTAGCCAATGCCATCACTGACCACTCCCCCACTTTCTGTATCTGGGGTAAGGCGAGACCTACACCAATGAAGCCCCGTTGCATTACCATTCGCAACTATGCTAATCTCGACTCTCAGGCCATCCTGCCAGATGTTGTTAGTATTGACTGGTCATGTCTCTGTAAATCTAGTGATGCTCAGTTTTCTCATCATCTCTTCCTGACCCACTTCCTAGTACTACCGGACAAGCACTGCCATCTTGTAACACGCAGGGTAAAAACTAGACAAACCCATTGGCTAAAATATGACCTACTTGGTAAGCTACATCAAAGAGATAAAAGCTGGCTCCATTTCGAGAGCTCCAATCTATCTGCAGACCTTAATACCTATAGGGCTCTTGAAATTCCTGCAAAAAAGAGATTAAACATGCCAAAAACTCGTATTGCAAAGACCTTCTAGTAAACTCTTATGCTGACTCCAAGAAATTCTGGCCCCATATTAAGTTCTTCCTGGGCTCGAATATGTCCTCCACCCCAAATGACATGTTGCTAAATGGAGTCCATTATAACAATCCACACACCATTGCCAACTTTTTCAATGTGCAATTCTCTGACCTTGCAGACTACACCTCCTCCTCTTTCCCTGCCAAACTGAACTTAATCAATCTGACAAATGCTACTGGGCCAAACTTTTTCTTTAAGTCTGTCTCTAGACTTGAGGTAATAAACTTGTTTAATAATATCTCAGAGTGTGCAGCCACTGGCTCTGACAATCTTGAACCCAAGCTTTTAAAAATAGCTGCACTGTACATAGCTGCTCCCTTTTCCAAAATATTCACTCTCTCTCTGTGCCAGGGTTATGTCCCTGATATTTGCAAGATGGCTAGGATTATCTCGGTTTTAAAAAAGGTAAACCAAAGGAACCCTCAAATTACAGACCAACAGCTATCCTGTCTGTTCTCAGTAAAATTCTCAAAAAGCTTGTTGCAACTCAAACTATTGATTTCCTCCAGAAATATGACCTTCTAACTCCTGTCCAGCATGGCTTCCGAAAGGGTCATAGTACCACTACTGCACTACTGAAATTCACATTGGACACCCTAGTGGCCATGGACTCAGCTTCCCTCACTGGTGCCATTTTCATTGATATGACTAAGGCATTTGACCTAGTTGATCACTCCATCCTCTTAGCCACACTTCGATCACTAGGTTTCTCTCCAAACATAGTACATTGGTTTAGTAGCTACCTAGCTGACCAAACACAGATTGTAGAGTTTAACTCCACCCTCTCTAACAAGGCCACCACCAATCTGGAGTGCCTCAGGGGTCCATATTAGGTCCGCTGCTCTTCTATATTTTTATAAACAACATCACCTCTAATCTCAACAAGACTGGCTCCCTGTTGTATGCGGATGACATTGTTCTGTATTCTAGTACCAGATGCATTGAGAACATAAACCTGAGGCTTTCCCATGACTTCCAAAAAATTCAACAGTGGCTGGCAAATCACAAACTAGTCTTAATTGAATCTAAGACCCAAGCTATGTTATTTGGCTCCAGCTCCAAACTTAAACACTCCCTACACAATTTTAAAGTCTCCACATTAAGTGGTACATCAGTCGGGGTGGTAAACTCTTTCAAATACCTGGGTGTCACACTGGACCCATTACTAAATTTCGATCTCCATATTCAGCGGAACTGCAAGTCTGTAAACACTAAACTTGGTATTGCCAATCGAACCAGCTACACTCTCACCCCCTTTGCTAGGCTCACCATAGCCTGTGTAATTCTCCCACCCTCACTTACCTATGGGGTTGCAACCTACACCTCTGCATGTAAATCATGTCTCCAGAAGTGGCATGTCACCTATAACAATATATGCCACTTCAAATCTTCTTCTCGTCGACTGAAACGCCACTACCTCCCTTATACTGACCTTGGCTGGCTTCCTCCCCATGCGTCAAGGTCCTATACTCTCAGCTCCACTATTGACAACATTATTAGGTCTCAAATACCCAAGTCTCTAGTGGGTCTCTTTCAAAATCAGGCATCCTGCTATGACCTACGCTCTCCTGTCAATGCCCCTGTCTGCATCTCTAGACATACTACCTCCAAAGGAGCTAGTGCTTTTGCCTGTCATGCCCCCCAATACTGGAACTCCCTCCCACACTGGGTCATAATGTCGCATGCATAATAGCATATGACATTATGGTGAACCCAGACCTGTACGCTGTCCAAGTTGGACCTCCCCGGAGTTGAGAATCTTTAGTGGGGGGTGGTCCGGGGTGTGCAGCCCTCCATAATGGGGGGGTGTAGGTGGTGGAGCCCCCACAGAACAATAACAGGAAGAAATCACTCAACGCGTTTGTGCCACATGGCATTCTGCCGTGTGACATATTGACCCTGTGCTACTCCCTCCCACTGTCTATTCACCAGTCCTCTTCCCACACCTCATTTAAGAAAGAACTAAGATACCATTTCATCTCATCCTGTACTTGCTCCAGTTTCAAACCACCCTAGCCCCTAAACACTGCACCACCTTACCATTTTCTCAATTTTGTCCTTATATACGCCTCAGCACTTTCTCACAACCGACTGGCATAACTCCTCACCCTGCTGTCTCGCACTTCCTACCTTTATTCTATCCTTTCTCTACTTCAACTACCCTGTCCCTTGCTACCTTACTACTATTCCTTCCTCTGAATTTTTCCTTTATAACTATCCTGTTTTTGATTTTGATAATGCCACACTCATCATTGTAATTATCCTCCTCAAATCAAAATGTGCCCACATTTCTGCAATATATTTGTTATTTTACTACTTGTTGCCTGTGTTGTTTACCTGCTTGTATGTACAAATTGCTTTGACAATTTTTTTAATGATGTTTGTTTTCTGTACCCTCCCAGGTCATGCTTGAAAATAGTCATTGCCATGGCTAGTGCACCTACCCAGTAAATAAATACTAAATAAATAAATAAATATTTGTCAGTGTCAGTGGATCAGAAGGTAGCACACTCACTTCTGAAGCTGGGAGATCAGGAGGCTGTGGGTTCTGTCCCCACACCTGACACTTGGGTTAATATCCCCATACTGACACTGAAGTGCAGCATGAGGGGGATACAGCACTCCTGAGGTACCGACTTTTGGATGAGATGTTAAACCGAGGTCCCATCTGCCTGTTCTGGTGGTAGTCCAGGTGGATGTTAAAGATCACAATGCACTTCTCGAAAACAGTAGGGGTGTTTTTTTATTAATGAATACAATATCATATACAGCGTAACAAATGATAATACAAAAAAGAAAAAGGAGTTTAAATAAGCATTCCCCCAAAAAAAATAAAAAAAAAATAAGGAAAGAAAGACGAAAACAAAAAGAGACTTTAAGTCAACACAGCCTCATATATTTGACTACAATAATTTCTGAGAAAAAATAACATATATGGAAAACAAAACTTCACCACTTACTTCAATGATGAATTAATCTTATATACAAATGTCATAGCAAATCCAAGGGCATAGTTACTTAAACTTAATAAAAAAGGAGAGGCCTTTCCATCATAACTTTATCATAGCAGTTCCACTTCTGTATCCCAAATTGCTTGGAATGCATTTTCACAAATCACCTTAAAGACCATAAAGGGCATCTGTTGCTGACATAGTACCCAGTGAACCCTTGCATTCCATAAATACAATTTTAACACTGCAAAAAATACAGACACAGCTCCACAATTATATTTAGTCAGTGTGTCGGCAAAATCTCCCAACACCAATGTTTCATATGTGACATTATGCAACCATAGTAGTTTCCAGATCATGGCTAAGAATGCCCAAAGGTTACAGGAAAAGACACAATGTAAAGAAAAATGCCCCATTGTTTTCTCTGGGGCTCCACACCCTAGGAAAGGACATGTGTGTTCTGCCATCGGCTTATGTTTATGACTGCCTCTGACATAGTCTTCCATAGGCACTTAACCAGACTGTCTCCCACATATGGTCTGGGATTCGGTGTTCATTTAAAAGGGTCAAAACTGTACCAATTTTATGGGATTGGAAATGTTTAAATTCTGGGGAGGGGGGACCTACATTGCCCAAAACATGGTGATACAACTGCACTCTGGATGAACCAAAAAATAAAGCTTTTGGAAAGTGCCATTTAAAAAGCTTCTGTTTGGAAGATTTTAATGAGTCTGGAACCAATAGAAGTGCCAAAAATTTCAAGGGAGGTTCAACCCATTTACCCATAAAGTGGGACCAATTATTACAAAATCATTTCTGAACCAAGGTACCAGGGGTTGTCCATGGAGGCTTGATAGTATGTATCCAAAATAAAGAGTAGAAAAAAATGACTGGGTCAATCATTCCCAAGCCTCCATTTTTCCTTGAAAAATATGTAAAATCCCTCTTCACTGGGTTAAGGTGGCTTCCCCACAACATTGTAAAAAATATACTGTACAGCTTGGTTTCCAAGGATATCAGGATTGGAAAGATTGTGCCGACATATGACAAGCTAGGGAGTAAAAATGTTTCTATAATAGAGATCCTAATAGTAATCTGATCATGGGTCACTGGGAACTGTTCTACCATATCAGGGGGATTGGGCAGAGGGATAATTGGTGTAGCCTTGCATTTGGACAAGTTCAAATGGGCTCTAGAGGCCTTAGAACATTGTTTTATTTCATAACAAGCTTCCCTAATGCTATGTAAATCCTTTAAAAGAAGGCAGGTATCATCCGCACATGCTAATATCGTAACTTCATCTCCAGGGGTATCCCCAGTCAGACCCTGCACCCACACATTCTCCATTAGTTTTTGTAGAAATGGGTTAAGTGAAAAAATGTAGAATAAGGGGCTCAAGGGAGACCCCTGGTGCACCCCTCTTTGAACAGTACATTCTGGCCCTATGACCCCTCTTACCTATGGACTCCAACAAGCCTGATCATAAAGCATATGGATTTTGTGATTAAAAGGGAGGAGAATACCACATGCCTTTAACACATTAAACACAAAGGAATGATCTGCAGCATCCAATGCCTTCCGTTGATCCAGGGAGATCACCCAACCCGGGAGTTGATTACGACGATGATAATTCCAAAGTTCTCTCAAAATAATCAAAGGGTGGAAAATGGATCTATCTGGTAGGCTACAAAATTGCAAGGGATGGATAATACATACTGCCAGCTTTCTTAAGCGCAAATGTAGTGTTTGTGCAAATATTTTAAAATCTCTATTCAATAAGCTGATTGGTCTCCAACTCTGGAGCAAAGTCCGGTCACCAGATATGTATAAATAAACAGTCAAACTTTTAGAAAATTGAGGGGGAACTTTATTTTGAGAGAAAAAGAAATTAAAAACTACCTCCAAACATAATGCCAACTCAGGGGCAAAAGTTTTATAAAACTCATATGGCAGACCATCTAATCCAGGGACTGCTCCTGATTTTCTGGATTGAATGACAGCAAGAATTTCATTAGAAGTAGTTGCCTTGGTAAGAGAGGCTGAATCCTGGGAGGAAATACATTGTTTCTGTAAAGTAGAAAGGTAGTGCATATAGTCTAGGGGCTCTGAGTGAATCATGTTGGGAACCTCCATAATCAATTCAAAAATATCAGGAACTGTAGTCATTTCAACACCCTGACTGGATTTCAGGCTGTTGATTGAAGCTGCATGTCTGCGTGATTTACAAGCAGCACATGGGTCAAAAACTGGTGCTTTTTGGGTCCCAAATGATAATTCAGCTCTTCTAGAACTAGCTTGATCACATTGTAAAGTTTGCATTTCAGTTTTAAGAGAGTTAATTTGGGACACTATGTCACCACTTACCAAATGTGGAGATGACAGGAGATGTTGAAACTTAGTCCTTAGGGTGAGATATTTAAAATATTGTGACTGCTTACCATGTTTCCCATAGGATTGAAATTACTAGGAAAGATAATTTTTTGTTTGGAGCCACCAGTCACCAAAATCATCATAAAGATCTGGTACTGAGGCTTGGGTAGCTAATATTCTTTTAACTGATGCCTGTATCATGGGATCCTTCAGAATTTGAATATTCTATTTCCAACAAGTCTTAAAAATGGGGGAATATGCATCTGAATTAAAGATAGAAATAACCATTTGATGGTCAGAATACTCAATTGGACACAGTTTAGTAGTTGTTAATTTAAGATGTTGAAAGACAAATAAATAATCAGTAATAGTAGTATAATGTGCCCTTTTATAAGTAAAATATTTAGCCTGTAGAATATGTGCATTGCAGTTTTGAAGGTCCGCTGAAGCAACACATTTTTGGAATGCCAGTGAATCACAATACATTTTTGTACATACAGAGGGGATCTTAGGAGAAGACAAACTACAATTAAAATCCCCTCCAAGGATAATGATTTTGGCTGTGTGGAGATAAGGCTTAATTTGGGAAAACAGGTCCGTTCTGTCTGCTTTCAATCGTGGGGCATAGACAGTGATCAACCTACATGGTTCACCATCTATATGACTGTCCAAAATGAGGACTCTTCCTGGAACAAGATCCAGGAGACAGAAAAGGGTGAAACAATTGCCATTAAAAAGGATACCTACTCCGTCAGTTTTGTCACACCCAAAAGACCAATAAGATGGTCCCCATGGCCACTCTGATTTAAAGGCCTGAAGCTGAAAAATCAAGGCCATCCAGGTTTGATGCAGAAAAATGATATTAACATCTAAATCATAAAGTAACTGACATATAGCCAATCGTTGTTTATGGTTAAGCAGACTGTGGCAATTAATAGTTGCCACAGAAGTGGTAGCAATAGTCAGTTTAGAAGTCTAAACAGCAAATTTTCCATCTCTTTTTTCTTCTTTCCAGAATATAGTTTTCCTGTTGGTTGAGACTGCATGATGCCTGTTTCCACGACATCCTTGGGTTCTTCCTCAGGGTCTGACTCCCCCCAGTCTTTTGGCTGCACTAGTGTAAAGGAGTTTGATGCTTCTATCGGAGGCTGCAGATCTTCTTTACTCATTCTTCTAGTAGACCTTCTTTGTTTAGATACTGAAGGACTGGGGGGGTTCTAGATCCTTCTCCTCCATTGTACCACCAGGTGCTCCCGGATCATCATAGCAAACAGGCTGCAATAAAAAATGTGATGCTGACATCTTTGAATGGTCTGAAATGATATCAGTCACTAATGGCTTTGTCTCAGCATCATGAACTTGAGAAGCCAGTAATGTGATGGGTACTCTACCCATTTTCTGAGAACTCTGCTGATGAGATGATGTGAAATCTTCATTATTAGCTGCTTGTATCTTATCGATCAAGACTTCAGGATCTAGGGATTTTGTCTTGTTAACAGCTGCCCTGGGGCACTTTTTATAAAGATGTCCTTGTTCTTTGCACAAATTACACTTGAGCTAATTTTTGCAGTTGGAATTGATATGGCCAACCTCATTGCACAGACTGCAGTGCAGTTCATCGCACACACAACACAAGTGTGTGTGAGCTCCACATCAGTAAAAGGCCTGAGATTGACTGGGATAATAGCACACTCCTTAGTCCCGTCCAAGAAAAAAAACAGTTTGGGATATGTGTAATCCCTTCATCTATCTGATGTAGTTTGACCTGAAATCTCCACCCCCCCATCCAAAACTGTTCATCATTAAGAATAGCCAATGGGGGTGCTCGTACCTGACATTTTAGCTGTAGCCAATGGTATATATCGCTAAGTGGGACGTTTTCATTATGGAACATAATGGTCACTGATTTTGTGAGGGGTTTAGTCAGCAGGATAGCCATGAAAGGTATCCCCAAAGGGGAGGTTTTCACCTGATTATAGCGAGTCCAGTAAAATTATAACAGAGTAGCAGATTGAAAACTAATACCGAAGATGTCTTCTCCTGAGACGTGAATGAAAGCAAACACATCTGCAGGGTAAAATCATAACGAGTCCTTAATAAGCTTTTTCCCCAACATATTGATGGTCCGGGTGGGTATCCAAACCCCCTTTATACTTTAGATAGACCACATGTCATTGTGGCAATGGCTCAGAAGAATTCAATTTAAATAGATCAGATAGCAATGGTCACTGTTTTTCATCTGCGGTAGTGTCATCAGTCACTGAGAATGAAGGTCCAGGAATATCTTCCATATGTTCCACTGCCTTTCCTTTTGGGACCTGATTTGGGGGAGGGGGGATATTTAGTTTGAGACTGTTTTGGGTGCAATTTTTGTCAGTCAACATCGCACTTGCTTGAGGTTTAAGGCTTACCTCTAACCAAGCTACATCCAGTAGGCACCCACCAGGGCATGTCTGAGTTACAGGACAAGGTGGAGCTGTCTTTTCAATAGAGTGATCAGATGATGAGGGAACTTCTTTCATTTTTGAAAGAGCAGGAGCTGCTTTCCCTACTTCAGGGTACCATTCTGGTTCAATAGAGGACTGGGAAAAAGATATTGAATCCAATACAGGATTAGGGACCCACTGTCTGGTCTTATTCATAATCTAACCTGCCCCTTTTAATGCTGACTCTGTCCATGGTTTGTCCCTACTTTCATTAGAGTCAAGACCAAAGGCCTGTTTAGTGGCTGAAACTGTGGAGGTGGGAGGAGAAAATCCGAAGACATTCTATGGCTGTAATGCACCACACCCATCATACTTTACTATATTTCTGTTATGCAGTACTACATTCTCCCTTTTCTTCTTTGAATTTCCATTTTCTGTTTCACCTCATATGAATCTCCCCCATCCATTTTATAGAAAGGTTATTTATTCTGTAGGTCTATATTAGCACCCTAATCACCCCGTTCCCCTCTGTAAACTCCAAATACAAAACATCATTAACCTGTAATGGGCTTTTCACAGTACTTTCAGCATGATTCTATAGAGGATTAATATCACTAGAAACCGTATTCAGGTTCAGGGGTGTACACGAAGTGTCCATATGTAATGCTTCCATAGCAACAGGGCTAATCATAGAGAAAGGAGGCCTGGTTTGAAAAGAAATCAAATCTTCAGGATTTTGTCCCAGACAATCCCCCTGCACTGAACCCTCCTCCAATTTGTCCATAATCTGGCCTGTTTTATCACTTCCCACTGCCCATGGCTTTGTTGCAAATGCTACTCCAGGGAATTTAATGAAAGCATAAGGGTTTTGTCAACATTATCAGAGTCATATTTACTAGTGAAAATGAACACAGTAGCACTATCCTGGGTATTTGCAGAAGTTTGATAAATAGTGGATGAATTTACCTGAGCTAGGGTGAGAAGAGAAGTAGCAGATGTGGATAAAGTCCCAACCTTAGAATTTTCAATAGCCTTTTTGCAATCACAATCATCTTTCTTGAAACATAATGTCATCATCCGGTAGCATCATTTGCAAATCCTTAGTAGTTTTCTCCTTTAAAGGTACACACTCCATACGATTTTGTGTCTCTATATACTCAATCATATCAATAGAATTCTGGGACTCCAAAGAGTCTGGTACATCAAAATACATTTCTGGCTCAGTTCCATGAGATACTAGGGTGGGCCTACACCCCTAGTCTCCACAATATCCTGCTCCATCAACTCCTTGGCTTGGACTGGCTAACAGGAACTCAAGCCCCCTGCAGACAGAGTAGGGGAATTTCCCCAGTGTCCTGGCCAAATTTCCCCCATTCACTAAAAATACCACCAACAGCTTAATCTGGTTCAGTTTCAATTGGTTACCATCTGTATCCCCGGTCACCCCTGAAAAAGGGACTTCTTATCTCAGTGGGCCTACCAGGTCACAAAATTCAATAAATAAATCTATACCTGGGCAACTACCAGAGGCATGAGTTTTAACATAGATAAAAGTTGTGTAATCCACCAGGGTAAGCAAAACCGCTAAGTCGAATACTTCATAAACTGAGCATTTCTGCAAACATCTAAAGAAGAAAAGGACTTTGGTACACTAATTGATCATAAACTCATATACCAATCACACTGTAATAAACAAATCATAAAAGCAAAGCAAGTATTGTGGAATATAAAGAGAAATGTCAGGAGCTGATGTCAGAGGGTGATCATGCCTCTGTACAGAGCATACATTATAATAATAAAAATAATAATAAAATGTATTTAATTAAGCACCTTTCAAAATCTCAAGGCACTGTACAGCAAATACAAACACAAACACATATTCAAATACATTCAATGTAAAATTAGAATAAAACAGGAAATGCCTTTTCCCATAAAAAAGTCTTTAGTGCCATTGCTATCTGATCTATTTAAATTAGACCAATACTGGACTATGGGGCTCCAGTGTGGGGACCCATCACTGGAGGGAGTGGCTAACATTGAAAGGGTACAGAGACGGGCGACTAAAATGATACATAGTCTAAAAAATGTACCATAAGAACAGCATTTGGAAAAGCTGCAGCTGATGCCCCTTCAGACAAGAAGGATTAGAGGAGAGTCATTATTATGTTATGATGTAATGCAGGATGATTACATATTAAACAAGCTTAATCTCCAATTCAAAATGATAAGACAGGCATCAGGGGATACCCTCTACAGCTACACTGCATTAAATTCAACACTAATAGGAGAAAGGCTTTCTTTACACAAAGGGTGGTGGCACTGTGGAATAACTTACCAGAGAAAATTATTTGTTCTAAAAATAAGGCCCAGTTTAATATATAACTGGACTCTTACCAGAAACTCACTTTCTAGTCCATCCTGGACTACCTTTCCACCCTCCTCCCCAAATCTGAACAGCTAATTTTTGGAGACTTCAACACTAATTGGCTCTCCCCATCAGCCCCCCACTACAAGGATGCCATAGCTGCTCTCAGCCTTACACAGCTCATCACCCACCCCCACACATTAATCCCACCATGGGCACCGCTACCCTGCTGGATCTTGTACTCATCAACTGCCCCCCATAAAATCACGGATACCACTGTACTCCCAAATGCCCTCAGTAACCTCTCCCCTGTCCTCTGTATCTGGTCATGTAAGACTGAGAAACCTGCTCCTAATATGGTCCTCTAGCAGCTCCTCAAGCCTGGCAGGTTGGGCCCCTTCAAAGATTTCCTTGCCCAATGGGAATGGTCACCTATTGGCCATGCTAGTGATATTGACACAGCCCTCAATTATTTCATCAGTTCGTTTAACCACACCTGTGATATTTATGCCCCTCTCACTAAGTCTACATACACAGGTCCTAACATGCCCTGGTTAGCCCATGTACTAGTTAACATGATGTGGCTCAGAGATAACCTCTGTCAAAAAGTCGACTGACAGGCAATGCTACCATACTGCATGTAATAGATGTACATGGGCTATACGCAAAGCCAAATATGAATACTTCAAAACCTCCCTTATGGTTACTTGGGGCTCTGGTCATAAATTCTGGACAAACATGAAAGTAATCACCAGTAAATCCTCTACCCCCCACCAACAAAGCTAATCATCAATGGTTCCATATCCACTGACCCTAAAATCGTCTCAGATGGTGTCAACTCCTCCTCTTTCTTGGATCTTAGCACTGTCCTGCTGCTCAACTTCTTTGACCCCACTGAGCCCCCAACCCCCCAGCACCCTCACCCCCCCTTTTTGCTTCAGAACTCTCACTCCCCTTGAAACCAGACCACACCTTCTCAAAGCTCTAACTGGCTCCTGTCACAGCAACGACACCCTGGACCTCAAACTGTTACACCTAGTATTGGACGTGGTACTCTCCCTCCTTACCTGCCTACTCAACCACTCTCTCTGCCTTAGTAAATTCCCCTCCACAAGAGCAGTGACCGCCTCTCCCCTGGGAACTATCGGCCAATATCTGTCCTCCCTCCCCACTCAAAGGCCCTTGAGAGAGTAGTTTTGGACCAGCTCATGGACTGCCTTGCTAAATATGACCTCTAGCTGAAGAGCAACATGGTTTCCAGCAGGGACATAGCACCTCCACCATCCTCCTAGAGCTTACTAGCTACATACACGATGCCCTAGATAACGGGCGACTGGTTGGCTCTGTCTTCCTTAACTTGTCAAAAGCTTTTGATATTGTCAATCACACCTTCCCGCTAACTGTCCTCTCCCACCTGGGCCTCTCCCAGGATGTTACAGCCTGGTTCAAGGATTACTTATCCAATTGTACCTAGCGCGTCAGAATAGGTAGCACCCTCTCAAACCCACTCCTGGTTCTCTCAAGCATTCCCCAGGGCTCCATTTTGGGACCAGTTCTATTCAGTCTATTTCTTAACTCCCTGTCCAGGTCCTGCCCTGAGAAAATCCTCCTATACACTAATGATGCAGTGCTCCACTCCTCTCATTCCAACCCCTCCTCCCTTCAAGGGTCACTCCAGAACTCCTTCACAGTGGCTGAAACATGGTTCATTAACCACAAGCTCCTCTTAAATCATAAAAAGACAAGGTCATGCTGTTTATCCAACACTAGAGCAAGCACAAAGAGTCCTCTCTCTGTATCCATACCAACCTTCTCCAACCCCTTGAGCAAGTAAATACATTCAAGTATCTGGGTATCACCCTTAACTCTGCCTCACCTTCCATGACCACATTCACCTTCTCAGTACTGCAGTCAACTCAAAAATTGGCATTGTCTGTCACCATAGGAGCTGCCTCCCCCCAGAAGCCCTCCACCTTGCTATCTCATCATCGATCCTATCACTCATAGACTATGGAATAATGGTCTATGGAGCTGCCGACAGCATGGCCCTGCATAGAATCAAAATCTCTTTAAATAAGGCATGTCAGCTAGTCACAGATTTTCCTAGACAAACTTACACTTGCTCTCTTTAGAACATGGTCCCCTGGATAAACTTTGAGGAATGGCTAAGGTACCAGACATGTCTACTTACCAGTGGAATGGCCCCTCCAGGGCTCTCCCAACTCATCCAACACATACCCAAAATTGTCACCATGTGCAGTTCATCTAAATCCAATCTGCTGGTTCCATGTCTCAGAACTGCCCTGAGCCAGCACTCCTTTACAGTCCTATCACCCTTGAACCCAGACTCGGATGTTTTAAGTCTTTCCTTCGGTACCATCTATGTGCCTCTCACTCCTGCAACTGCCCAGGTTAATGCTTCCCCCTCAGACTTACCACTGGTTAACCCCCCTCACACTTACCCCTTGACAAAGGTCCTCTGTCCTACCTCACCCCATTTACTGTGTAGGCCCTTGCTGCTGAGATATCACTGCCTTTACTTGCAACCTATGTTAATGCTTACTTGTTTAAGAATGCATTACCATCTTAGGAATTGTACCCTTATCAAGTTTGTCTGTATCTGTATTATTCACTATGATGTGGAGCCTTTGTAAATGAGTCTCTGACTCAAAGATTGCAATTCCGAAACTGTTAAATAAATAAATAAATCTATCCTGAAAGGATGCACTAGCCTATTACAGGTGAATGGATAGGAGCTATCATGTGCTATACTGGCCTCCTTCTCTCCTAAACTCTTAGTATGAATGTGCTGTTTATGAAAAAATGTGGTTTCTATTCATGACAAAACAAAGAATTTGATGGCAGATAAGGACTGCTTGGCCCACCTAGTCTGCCAATTTTCTCTACCTACTGTAATACCACAGACCCTACTTGATCTCCAGCTTAGCCCTCCTTTCCCTAATGACTATGGTTCCCTTATGCCTATCTCATGTGTTCTCGAATATAGCCATAGCATTCGCCCCCACCACCTCCACTGGAAGGTTGTTCCAGGCATCCTCTACTCTCTCTGGCAAGAAGAAGTAGTAGTAGTAATAGTTTTTATTTATAAAAATTGTGAAAAGGATAGATGTTACAGTACTCCATTGAGCAGAGGCTCATTTCCAAGGAGGTCCTATTTTAACATTAATAGTTGTAAAAAACTAAACAAGGTAGACAGTTATGTGGGGAGTAGTACAATGTAATGGCTGTGGGGCAGCAGTCTTCCGGGAGTCTTTCTGGAGGCTGAAATGCTGCCCTGTTTGCAGACAACTATCTTCCCTGAGGGAGGAAGTTGCCTGTCTTCAGGCCGCACTGGACAGTAGCAAGGTAACCTCCCCCATCCAGGGAGCACCAGAGCCACCACCACTACCTCAGCGGATGCGAAGAAAGCACATCAGTTGGACCAAAGTGGGCTCAGGGAGGGTAAGGGTGGTGGAACAGAGGCACATCCAGTCAGCTGTTCCACTCCACAATCCATACACCATTCTGGGGGAGCATAGTTCCCCTATGGATGCACCCGCAGAGGAGACTAAGGAGGGTGCAGACAACTGTCACAAGGGAGACCCTCATGAAGGAGGCAGAGGGCACCACAGGGAAAGGAAGCAGCTCCTGGTGGGGGACTCAATTATTAGGGGGATAGAACTGGGGGGAGCAGGGAAAACTGAAGTAAGGTGCCTGCCTGGTGCCATGGCTTGGAGGGACAGGAAGCTCATCCTTAGGATCATGAGAACAGTTGCACGGGAGTCTGAGCTGGATGTCATTGTCCACCTAGTGACAAATGACTTGGCTCATCATGAGATTAGAGCAATGCAGAAGGACTTTGTAGAGTTGGGGAGGGGCTTAAGACAAGTAGCACACACAGTATCCTTCTCAGAGGTGCTGCCTGTCAGTGGCATGGGTGAGGAGAGGGTACTTTGGACCATGCAGTTTAATGAATGGTTGAAAAAATGGTGTGGAGCACAGGGGTTTGGCTTCATTGGGGACTGGGGTTCCACCTGGAGGGACACCAGCCTATACTGGCAGGATGGTCTGCATCTGTCCAGGAAGGGAACAAGTCTTTTGGGCAATCGGTTTAAATTCTTCATTGGCAAGCTTTTAAACTAGTCAAGGGGGGAGGCACTGATAAGTAGCAGGAAATTCCCAGCCTCCCCCTACAAACCAGGGGTACTAAATGAAAAAAAGACCAAGGTAGAAAGGTCAGTGAGGGATGCTGCTACAGAAGCTAAAGCCATCAAGAAATGGAGAGCAATGAGTACCAATGCCCATAGTCTGGGTAACAAGCTTCCTGAATTAGTGGGCCTTAATGGAGGAGGTACATCTGGATATCATGGCAGTCACAGAAATATGGTACACACAGAACCATGACTGGGACGTAAACATACCAGGATACACTATCTACAAAAGGGACAGGGAGGGTAAAAGAGGAGGAGGAGTAGCTCTCTATATAAGAGAAGGAATCAAAGCAACAGAACAAAAGGGTAAACAGGGAGGAGAAGAAGCACTGTGGGTCAATTTGGAGGCAGGCAATGGCAACACAATCTGCACAGGGGTTGTATACAGACCCCCCTCCTCAGGGGGAGGAAATGGACAAGGAAATGATAGAAAGTATACATAGAATAGCAGATAAAGGGGAGATATTGCTGATGGGTGATCTGAATATGTCAGATGTTAACTGGAGTGCAGTTGCAGCAGCCACTTCTAAGAGTGGGGTTATTCTAGATGCCCTACAGGGGCATGTAGACAACTAGTATTGGAACCCACTATAGAGAGAGCAATCTTAGACCTGGTCCTCTCAAATGGAGATGGAGAGAGGATCACAGATGTAGAAGTGGGTAGCCATCTGGGAACTAGCGATCATCGAACAATATGGTTCACAACAAACACAGCAATAGAGTCAAGCCATACAAAGGCAAAAGTACTGGACTTCAGGAGGGCTGACTTTGCCAAAATGGGTGAGAGCCCAAGGAATGCACTAGCAAATGGGCAGGAAGGAGGGGAGGAAGAACAATGGGGAATAATAAAAACTGCCATCACAGAGGTAACAAGCCTTTGTGTGAAGCAAATAAACAAAACAAAACGATGTAAGAAACCACTGTGGTTTTCAAAGGAGGTGGCAGTGAAGGTTCAAGAGAAAAAGCATTCAGAAAGTACAATGAATCACAGAAGGAGCAGGACAGAGAATTGTATCAGTTAAAGCAAAAGGAAGCTGGGAAGGCAGTCAGAACAGCAAAGGCCGAACTGAGGAAAGATAGCCAACTCAGTTAAGAAGGGATAAAACCTTTTTAGGTACATCAGGAGCGAAGGAAGACTAAGGGAGGGAGGGATAGTGAGGCTTAATAAAGGGAAGGGGGTGCGAGAGGGTGACTGTGAAAAGGCAGAGATACTAAACAAATATTTTTGTTCAGTATTTGCAAATGAAGAGGGGGAGGTACCTAAAACAAACAATAGAAACACTCTGGATACAGAAGTTGATACCAGCCCATTTACAGAAGAAAGGGTTCCGAAAGAACTCTTAAAACTGAAGGTGGACAAAGCAATGGGGCTTGACGGGATTCATCCCAGAATTCTAAAAGAACTAAGGGTAGAACTAGTGACGCCACTGACTACCGTCTTTAACAAATCATGGGAGGATGGGGTGGTACCTGAGGACTGGAGGAGGGCAGATGTGATTCCCCTTCACAAAAGTAGGAGCAGGGCAGAAGCGGGAAACTACAGACCAGTTAGTTTAACCTCAGTGATAGGGAAATGATGGAATCACTTCTGAAGGAAAGAACTGTCGAGTACCTAGAGGCCAGAGGGGCACAGGACCAAAGGCAGCATGGATTCACAGCAGGAAGGTCATGCCAGATGAATCTAATAGATTTCTTTGACTGGGTGACCAAAGTAGTAGATCAGGGAGGGTCTGTGGACATGGCCTATCTAGACTTTAGCACGGCATTTGACTCAGTCCCACACAAAAGATTAATATACAAGTTAGCCAGCCTGGGAGTGGGTCCCAAGATGATAGCCTGGGTAAAGAATTGGCTGGAGAATAGGACACAGAGGGTAATAGTAAATGGAGTCCACTCTGAAGAAAGCGGTTACTAGTGGGTGCCGAGGTTCAGTATTAGACTGGTTCTCTTCAATGTCTTTGTAAGCGACATTGCAGAGGGACTGGAAGGAAAAGTATGTCTCTTTGCAGATGACACAAAGATCTGCAACAGAGTTGATGCACAAGATGGGGTGAAAAGGATGAGAAGGGACTTGGCAAGGTTGGAGGTATGGTCAGAAGTATGGCAGCTAGGATTCAATGCAAAGAAGTGCAAATAATGCACCTGGGAAACAAGAACCCAGGGGAAGAATACACAATGGGGGAGAGGGTAGTAACAACAACAAAAAAGGAAAGGGACCTGGGGGTAATCATATCAGATGACCTTAAGGTTAGCAAGCAATGTGAGAAGGCAGTAGGGAGGGCTGGGGCTATACTGGGATGCATAGGGAGAGGCATCAGCAGCAGAAAATAGGAAGTTGGTATCCCTCTGTACAGACAGCTGGTGAGACCCCATCTGGAGTACTGTGTCCAGTTCTGGAGACCCCATCTCCGCAAGGACATAGACAGGATAGAGGCAGTCCAGAGGAGGGCAACTAAAATGGTGCAGGGTCTGCAAGAGAAGCTGTATGAGGAGAGACTAAAGGAGCTTAATATGTATACCCTTGAGGAAAGAAGGGAGAGGGGGGACATGATAGAAACTTTTAAGTACCTCAGTGGAATCAACAAAGTCAAAGAGGGTAGCATCTTTCAGAAAAAGAGACGTGCGACAACAAGGGGACACAATTTAAAGATAGAAGGGGATGGTTGGTTCAGGGGCAATGTGAGGAAGTATTATTTCACAGAGAGGGTAGTGGATGCATGGAACAGCCTTCCTGAGGAGGTTGTGGGGTCTAAAACTGTGGGAGAATTCAAGAATGCATGGGACAGACGTAAGGCAATTCTTGTGGGGGGTAGGAAGAAATAGGCTGTTGGTTAACTAGGATCTGCGGCCTATCCTGTAGGTAGGGAAATGGGCAGACTAAATGGGCCTAGCGGTCCTTATCTGCCGTCAAAGTCTATGTTTCTATGTTTCTAAGGTAATGCACCTGGGAAACAAAACCCAGGGGAAGAGTACACAATGGGGGTGAGACACTAACAACAACAAAAATGGAAAGGGACCTGGGGGTAGTCATATCAGATGACATAAAGGTGGGCAAGCAATGTGAGAGGGCAGTAAGGAGGGCTGGTGGGATACTGGGATGCATAGGGAGAGGCGTCACCAGTAGAAAACAGGAAGTTGTTATTCATCTGTACAGACAGCTGGTGAGACCCCATCTGGAGTACTGTGTGCAGTTCTGGAGACCCAGTCTCTGCAAGGACATAGACAAGATGGAAGCTGTCCAGAGAAGGGCAGCTAAAATGGTGCAGGGTCTGCACCGAAGACATATGAAGAGAGGCTTAAGGAGCTTAATATGTATAGCCTCGAGGAAAGGAGGGAGAGGGGGACATGATAGAAATGTTCAAGTACCTCAAGGAATCAACAAAGTCCAAGAGGGCAGCATCTTTCAAAAAGAGGTGTGCAAGAACAAGGGGCACAATTTGAAGATGGGCGGCTCAGAGGTAATGTAAGGAAGTATTTTTTCACAGAGAGGGTTGTGGATGCATGGAACGGCCTTCCGGAGGAGGCTGTGGAGTCAAAAACAGTGGTTGAATTCAAGCATGCATGAGACAGCCATAAGGCAATTCTAGGGGGTGGGGGTAGAAAGAAGTAGGTTGCTGGTTAACTAGGATCTGCAGCTTATCCATTAGGTAGGGAAATGGGCAGACTGGGTGGGCCAAGCGGTCCTTATCTGCCGTTAAATTCTATGTTTATGTTTCTATGTTTCTATGTTAGCTGTACAATTGTACAATACATAAAACTAGTACAAAATGCATCACAACTATATAACTACATATACACACACATACATAGCAATTTAGACTTCCTTACAGTACTTCCTTACCTTTCCCGAGTCTATGTGTGGTAGAGCTGCCCCCCCCCCAAGAATGGAAGGCATGTTTGAGAGGGGCTTTCTCCTATTTCTTTTCTTCTCACTTAAAGTCTGTTGCAACAGCATCTATTTACAACTATCCTTTTCTGTAGGATGGCCACCTGCACCCCTCTTCTTATTTTCCTTTGTCCTTTCTGCCTCTCCAACATTGTCTCCTGCCAGCAGGATGCTCTCTGCACGCTGCCAAACTTGCCTGTAATAGCTGGCTGCCCAGCTAATAATATTTCTGTCAGTATCAGTTAAATTAAATAAAAGCTGTAATGCTATCTTGCAGCAATGCTTGTATCTCCTCCACGACGAGTGAGAGGGCTCTGCAGCACTGCCGTTCTACAGTTTTGTTCAGTGTTTAGCATTTTAGTAAAAAAAAAAACTAATAGCATTGTTCAGTGTCCCTTATGATTGTGGACACAGTAAAAAGGAGTAGTTCCATTTACTGAATCTTTGGTATACCTTTATGTGAAGTTAAAAGCAGCACTTTTCATGTAAAGCACTCTGGGTTTAATTTTCAGCGCCTGTATTAAAGCCAAGGGAAATGGGTGACGTGGAGCTAGCTGACAAACTCAGAAAACTGTTTAAAATATTCTTGCCCCGTGGCTACCCTGCTTCCCTATGGGAAAATTAGTATTGTTTGCTCAGTAGAAAAGAGCTACCTTAAATTGTGTAGTAGGGAAAAGAAAAGTTGTTTTCCTGGCAAATTGCAGCTGGCTTGAGCAGCGGGCGGCTCCACAGGTAAGAAAATAAGTTTTTTCTGTTCTTGTGTGGAGGAGAGCTTGCCCTTTACATTAGGAGCTCTGAGCACTCCAGTTTCTGTAGTGCCCCACCCATTTGTACTGCAGCCATACCTCTCGACTGTCCCTGATTTTCAGGGACATCTCTGATTTTGTCTCAAAATTTTACTCTGTTCCTCCTAAAAATTGTTTCCGTGACCAATGGGAGTTGTAAGCAGAAAATAATGCCAAACATTAGCTACAGACTTGTTCT
Source organism: Neoceratodus forsteri (assembly GCA_016271365.2). Lineage (NCBI taxonomy): Eukaryota > Metazoa > Chordata > Ceratodontiformes > Ceratodontidae > Neoceratodus > Neoceratodus forsteri. The sequence goes on along the minus strand of CM057450.1, from coordinate 1,371,297,023 downwards.
TCCTTACAAAATGTATTTTATACTAAGTCACTTATTCTACCAGCTTCCTGAGAGGATATCATCAATTTTGAAGATGTGTCCCTGATTTAGGTCCTTTGTCCCTGCTTTTTTTAAGCATTGTCCCTGATTTATGAGGCAGGAGGTTGAGAGGTATGACTGCAGCTGTTTTCTTCTCAACTTTGTTCAGTCCCCAAACATGTTTTAAAGCAGAATTTAGAGCCACATAAGGTATTTTCTTGCACCTCACATGCATGGTTGTGTGCAGACCTTGTATGCAGGGTGAAAAAAGACCCTAAAATAAGTAACTTGAATATAAACCTTCAATTTTCCCCCTCTCCTGAGAAATGTAACTTTTTTCAACAAAACCTTTGACACTACTTTGTTAGCAGGAACCTTATGAAATGTTATGTCAGAAACTGTTTTATACAATAAAGCTGCTACCTTAATATGAGAGGCTTATCTTAGCAACCTGCTACAGTCCCTGTCCTTAAGGGCCAATGCCCCAAATGGTTGCTAGCTTTATAGCGAGGTTACTGTCAATCTTGGCTGAGTGGGTGGAATTTCAGAGAGAAGGCCACTAAAGAAACATTGCAAATGCATAATAAGTTTAGTTATCCTTATGTTTTCCTTTATTGTTTTATTGATTTTTCTTGTTGTTTAGCTTAGCAAATATTTTTGTATTAGACTAGGAGGTGGAGTCTATTATCATGTGATTTATTTTAGTATAAACAGCAGTCCATGGACCTAGAAATCAGATCAGTTCAGCCCGAGTGCAGGTTGAGGACACAAAAAGTGGGACTGAAGCCTATATTTCTTAGCTGTGTGATGTGAAGCTATTTCCTTTTTATTTTGCTAAAGTATTTTTTTCTTTTATAATGAAACCACACTCTGGTGTGTTTATACCTTACTCTTGTCTGTGTTTCCTTCTCCCACATTCCGCTACAACACTACCTTCTTCCAGCTTCTTAGGATGTCCCCTTGTTCTTGAGCATATTTTTTTTGTGAAAAATGCTTCCCTCTTGTATTGTACCTTATTTATACCCATGAGGTATTTAAGCAATAAACCACTACAGGGTGTAGGTTATGCTGGGATTTATCTATGCCAGGTGTGTTACAATCTGTATATGTTCCCATTTAACTGAGTTATTTGTGATCTATTTAAAAAAAATGTAGAGACATACATGTTATGGATTCAGTAATTTGGGGCTTCACTCAAATGGTACCTCCTAAGGATAAAAACAAGTGATTTCTAAAATAAATTGCTGTTTATGAAAGCTAGTTGAGCCCGGTTGAAGTGATGCTGTGAAACAATTACATGTTTCTGAAGACAGGTGTAGCTGTTAACATTAAAAAGAAATCAAATAAAAATGATGACATTGTTTTCAACTAATTTGTTCTGCACTGTGGTGCAGTTCATGAAAAATGATCATTCCTTCTGTATTTCATTTTTATGTATAAAGCAAAAGCAAGGAAGTTAAATTATTAACAGAAAGCCAGTGTCCCGTCATGATGTCTGTGCCGAAATCTCCAGCACTGGCAGCTAGGAAAGGTAAACACAGTGACACAACAGAATTATGTTGTATAAGGCTGGGCCCCCACAGGTGGCAACAGCCAACAGGAACAAAGGCAGCACTTAGGAAACCCTCCCAACCCAAACCAAATACTGGTTCAAACATTTAATTAAAATATTACCCAGTTCTCCTCAAGCAGCACTTTTCTTGGGGAGGTTGTTGCCGCTCTGATCCATTCATAAACAAAGCAGCCACATCCCTCCTCCAAGTGATTACATCAGTGCTAAATCCAAGCAGAACAGTAAGATCAGGTCAGGAAAACTCATACGATTTACTAGAAACATAAATTTCTGTCTTCTGAGGAGATTATTTTCTGGGGACATGTATCTGGAGGTGACTTTTTTTTTATTTGGATCCAGCATTTGAAAGTCCCACTTTACCATTGTGGTTTTAGCGGGCTTCAATATGGCAATTACATTTTCATCTTTGGGGGCTCAGATGGATTTTACAAGCTGGGGATTCCTGATTCAGCTGCTTGGCACCTTTTCCTGAGTTTCATATCAGGATTTAGCAGAGAGGGGAACTGCACTTCTGAGGTGCCATCTTTCGGATGAGACATTAAACAGAGGTCTCATCTGCCTGGATTGGTGGTAGTTCAGGTGGATGTTAAAGATCCCATGGCACTTATCGAAAAGAGTAGGGGAATTTCCCCGGTGTCCTGGCCAAATTTCCCTCATTCACTTAAAAAAATTACCACCAACAGCTTAATCTGGTTCAAGGTCGGTTGGCATTCATCTGTATCCCCCTCCCCTGGGACATGCCTGAAAATAAACAAGATTTGTCTAGTGCACTTACCTGGTCAACAAAAAAATGAAATAAATTTACCACAGGTAAAAGGTGACAGCCAGCCAGTCAGATTAAAGATTTCTCAGACCACATTGTATAACTGAAAGTATCTATCATATCCTCCTTTCCTTTCTTTCCTCCATGGTGTACATACTGAGGTCCTTTAGTCTCTCCTCATATGGCCTCTGGTGTAGACCCTGCACCATTTGTGTTGCTGTCCTCTAGACCGCCTCTGCTCTATGTCCTGGATATGTGGTCTCAAGAACTGGACTTCCAGGTGAAGTCTCACTAATGATTTATTCAGTGACATCACCACCTCCCTCTTTCTGGTGGTGATACACCTCCCCTCTACACTGTAGCACCCTGCTGGCTCTCCCCACAGCCTTGTTTCCATCCAGAGTTTAATCTTGTCATGTTACTAAATATAAATTTTTATAAACACATTAGAAAGTGTTATATCATGCCTTAAACTTGTATTCTGGAACTTTAGCAAAACCAGAACTGGCTAAGGTCAAGATTTTAACATTTTCTTGGATGCATGGGATCTTGAATATACACCAAATGGTGAATGTAACTGCCTGTCAACATTAGAATCATTTTTAATATGGCTTTATGTTGATACAGTTGATTTTTTTTGTTGTGATTTTCCATTTTGCAACAGGCACCACCAAGTAGGGGATAGTTTAACTCATTATCTACACAAGTTTAACTAGGTGAGGAGTACCCTTTGGTTCAAGATAGCCTTTTCTTTGGGCATTTAGGTAATTTAAATGTACAGCTTTACATTCCACCCAGCCTAAGCACCCAAAGAAAGCAATATAATTAAAAGGCAATTAAGCCATTTTGTCATGCCGTATTTTATGATGTCAGTTACTACAAGTTATAGCAATGCATCCTGGCTGACTCCACTGTGCATGTTTTTTTTTTTTTTTAGAAACAGGACCTATTTTTTTTTTCATGTTCTTTAATGTTCTTCATTTATTCATTCTCACAATTGGTCATTGCATGAAAATATGATCTTGTTTCCTTAGTTTTCACCTACTTCTGCAGCTTCTCTACATCTTATTTCATAACCCAAAGCTTGCTACATAACCTTTCTTACATGAAAACAACTAAAACCACAAGCAACAAATAATGAATTCATAACTAGACAATCTGCAAGGAAAATATCATGTTTTATGCAAATGACTATGGGCAAAAGAGAAATAAAGGATTACTGATAACATAAAAATGATCTACCAAACTATGTCTACCTATCTATCACAATCTGTGTTCTTTCCCCTTTTTGGTTATGATCTATTTTTAGAATCTGTTGGACATTGCAGTCTGCTGACATAACTGTTCAGGAAAGACTCATATTACTAACCATATATAAAACAATTCCCTGTTGTCTCATCAGTGCCAACTTCTGCTGCTAATGAACTCCCCTGAGATACAATATTTTTTTACTATGAGGGAATCTAAAGCTAGTAACAGAAACTATTGGCCTTTAAACAAGTAGGACATGTTGCTAAAGAAAGCACACTTCTGGTGGATTATAGTACTAATTACCTGCTTTAAGGCAGCAGATAACATGTTGCAGGGTTGAAGAAGTATTAGCATTTGTATAGTACTTTTCATAGACACTATGAACCAAAGCCCATACAAGCAATGAGGGACTGGTAGTGAAGTCAATGCACCCATTTTGCACATCAAAATCCACCCACAGCCTTGGGCAATTGTATGACTCAGCTTTGTTGGAAGGAGAATGTTGTTCATGACACCAAGGAAAATCCTCTACTCTTCCAGTAGGGGGAGCCTGTTGACTGTCTGACAAGATGGCCGACCCTGGCGTTAGGAAGCAGGATGGATTGCAATGCCCGCTGCCTCATTTGGAAAGGAGTGAAATGCTGGCACATCTGACCATGTCTACTGACCTGATTCTACTACCCAGACCATATCAGCCCACTGGATTAGCTTTTGGGAAGTTACCGTCTAACCAGCAACCATTAGATGATGCATTAGTCCACACCACGATGCCCAGGGAAATTTCAGTGCCTCAGAGTGACCAGTTCCTGTTGCCTGGAATACATGCTCAATGTGACCTTTTATGTTGCTTGTTGGACTTGCCTGTTGTGTCCCGACTTATGGACACTGACTGTTTATTATTAGCATCTCTGGATTTACCAGCCATGGAATGGCCCACCCAAATGACGATGGAGAGATACACCAGCCCTGATCCCTTGATGGTAATGGACTTCCAGCTTCAAAATTTGACCAACACATTACCGACATAGGACCAGCAACATTCTTCTCAGACAGTTCTGATGGATTCCAAAGATGACCACTTCACTCTGGCTCCAGTAAGCCTACCTGACAGTGTATCTTATACTGTTGCTACATCTTAGTTTGTGGCCAAAGTAAACACAGGCATACTTCAAGTGACTCAGCTGCACCTATAAGTTCCTATGGATGGGTCCTCAGGGGGTGTTGTTCCGGTCAGAAGGCTACATGGTGAGCATTCTGAGCAGCCCCAACTGACTTTGTTTGCCCCTTCAGTATCTTGGATTCTGGGCTGCCCACCTGAAATAGATGTTCTGCCGGAAAGCACTGAGAGTCCTCACCTTTGCTGTGCAGGTTGTGCTAGCTGGTACTGGGGAGCCACAGACTTCTGACTTTTTATCTCCTATGGTGACAATTCCTCCAGCTGTTAACACTGGCGTGAGGCCTGTGCTGGATCTTCCTGGGGCCCTTTCTGTTAACTATATACCTACCCAAATGACTCTGACTCTGTACCAGGTCAATATCATGAAAGAAAGATGGTACAGCATTAACCATGCTGTGTAGAGCACACCTGCATTTACAGTGACAGGGGTATAACAGTGGTAGGGAATTACCGCTACCCCTGTCACTGTATGATTTAAATACATAAGGATCAAGTTACCATGTGCTAAGGTGCCTGGTCGAGATGCTCTCATGGTAGAGTGGTTAAGGTGCCCGTACGCAGCAAAATTGGTGACCTGGGACCGTGGTCTTGTTCCTCCCAGGTCTCCCCCTGCTACTAGTTTTTGCATTAAAAAAAAAAAGTTCCTCCCATGAATGTCTTTCCATCCCTGAAGTCCACTCCCCCTGGAGTTTGTTATATAAATCCCAGAGGGGTGGGGGACAAAGCCCCCTTCAAAAAAACAAGAAAGCCCATTCTTTCTTAGGACTTGTGCTGTTTGTGTGGTGGTTGGTGTTTTACCCAACCTTATTTCAGTGGACACCCTTTTGCTTGCAGCATTGCTTGCTGCTCAGTTTTTGTTTCAGACAATATGACCCCATGCTCTCAGACTCCTCTGGCCAATACTGGGCATTTACAGATTCAATCCAACAGTTTTATGCCCACTGGCATGGAGTTGGAGGTGGTTACAGCCAGTTTCAATGGACAAGGAACCCATCCCTCCTACTGTATATCAGGATGGCACCCAAATACGCCTGCATGTTCTGCTGTCGGATAGCCTGACATTGCTATACCCAGATGAAGCTTGGAGAGGGCTCTGAGACAGCCTGGCTTGATTATTGCTCTGGATGACCACTCCTGGATCCCTGACCCAGCCGTTGTGCCACAGTATCATGTGGAAATGTGTGAGTCACTTTCGTGGGTTTACCCACAGTCTTCAATTTTTTTTTCCCACTGAGCCATTCCCAATTTGGTTGGAAGTGCCCAGACCACCAGAACTTTACAACCTCTTCCCCAGCAAACCGCAGTGTTGGTGCATCATGCCCTGCCAGAGGCTCCGGAACCTGCTGACCACACTAATGTCCATCCTTAGCCTGTTCCAACTTTTATCACCCGAGAAACTCCATTTAAGCGGTCATGCTTTTTTGCAATGCAACCTATGCCAGCACCTTGGCAAAATGTGGACTTCTTGAAATATATTGTGTTTGATGACTTACTTCCTGAATGTGCTTTCTTGTTAGAAAGATTTTTAATGGAATCCCTTGGCTTTGTGCCTGATGACATTTTTGCAATCATCAATGTAGTAGTAGTAGTAGTAGTAGTAGTAGTAGTAGTAGTAAATCATGTTTTATTCAAATACAAATAATTGGACACATTCACTTGAGCATAGCTCATTTTCAATGAAGTTCCAAGTTTGATTAGGAGATTCCACATAAATTGACAATACCACAAAATTAATACAAGACAACAAGTAAGACAACTAACCAACAATAACAAATAAGGTTAAAATAAAAAAAACAACAATTCCAAACACATAACAATCAGATTTTAAAATGTTAACAATTATTGCATAATGTACTCTTATTTAGTGTAGACGTATACCATTTTCTTAGATCACTTGTGTTATGCTTGGTTTTATTACTTCTCAAAGCTGGAGGGGATCTATTCCATAGGCTAGTACCTCTAGCAAGTACAGAAGATCTTCCTATATTTAGGTTACATTTAAGCGGAATAAATTGAGTTCCAGTTGAGGCCCTTAGATTTTCCTTGGTCTTTCTAACCTCAAATAGGTCAGTAATATAATTAGGTACTTTCTTATGCCAAACTTTAATCATAAATTGAAGCAAATGTAGATCTCTTCTCACTGTAGGACTGAACCAATCCAATTCCTTAAAAAGTGGACACCTATGTGTTCTATAGGGGGCATCCAAAACAAAAAGAGCCAGTCTGCAAAAGACTAAGTCTATGCTGCCTGTATGTTTTTCTAAGGCTCCTCCATAGAGCAGATCACCATAATCCAACACTGGAAGTATCAGAGAATTGACTACAGTCCGGAGGACTTCCCTGGTCATAAACCTTTTATATCTATACAATGCACCCAATTTTCTATTAATGTTTTTTATAAGGGACTTTATATAGATATCCCATCCTAAACTAGGGTCTAACCAGACCCCAAGATATTTATATGAGTCCACCTGCTTGATGGCAGTGCCATCCACTGTGTGAATTTCCAAATGCAAATCTTTTTTATTGTTATTATTATTTTTAAACAACAATGATTGTGTTTTATTGGTATTTAGAATAAGGTAATTCATCTTAAAGAATTCCTGAATTTCATCAAAGGCCAATTGCAGCCTCTCATTTATAGATTCTACAGTATCTCCCTCAACATACAGCACAGTGTCATCAGCATACATATGACACTGTGCAGATGTAGATACAACTTTGAGGTCATTCATATAAACATTAAATAATAAATGTCTCTGGCTCTGTGTTGTATGATGTCAGTTTCCAAGTGCATTCCTCCTTGGGTAGATTTTGGACAAAGTACAATTTGTTATGGTATTCTGAACTATGGTTACCTTTCCAGGTGATTGCTCTTACCAAGCCAATCACTCGTACAGTGATGGTGATGTTTTGTAAGGAAGGAGTGGACATGCAGAATGTCACTTACTGGCTTTAATAATGATGTGAAAAGCTTGGCTGCCTGGACAAGATTTTGGACAAGTAGGGGATTTGGTTGGGAGAGTAGGAGTATAATGTCAAACTTGGTGCATCAGATTCTTGACTTATTCATCTTCCAAATAGCCATGACAGTGGAGTCTGTTTCTATTCAGGACAACCGAAGGCTTGCTTCTAATGTGACTTAATTAATCATCTTAGCAATGTTTGTGACCAATTCCTTTACAGTCTTTGTTTAGAACATGGACATATTGCAGCACAATGCCAAAATCACATGAATGTAATCTTTGCCAGGTGGAAGGAGATTCTTTCTGTGATTACCCATGTGCGGCCCACAAAAAGACTTCAGGCATCCAACACACTGTTCCACTAGCTACACCTTTGCCACCTGCGGTTGCTCCCAGCCTGGAATCCTTGTCAAGTCCACTGGCACCAGAAGTTCTACCCTCGACATCCACCCAGGGCCATCCCTTGCTGAACCCACCTAAGTTCACATCTACACCTTCCACAGAGCCTTGTTCATCACCTCCTGCATCATCAGTCCCCCCCAAGTTAAATCTAAGGCAGGGCACCATTGCTCCTAGTGGGAGCCTTAGAAGACCTGGCTATTCCAACTCCCACTCCTTTCATGGAAATACCTAGACAGAGGTCTCTCCGGAACAAACCCCATCCCCCTACCCTTCCAGTGAAGATGTATTTGTCACTTCCACTCCAGAATAGATACTGTCTGTTGGCTTTGCCCAAGGTGTGGAGTGATAACAATGTTGAAATTGATTCAGATGCCTCATCCACGATGTCACTGGATTTTGATGGATCCCAATATACTGACAATGACAACACCAAGTGAATTGTGACTTGCAAAAGAAAGGTTGGCTCATCTCCTGGGTCAAAAGTTAAATTCAAGAAAAAACATACTCAACCACCATAGTGCTGGGTGTCTGACATTATAATGGTTTCCTCCATGTTCCCTTCTTTTGTATGAAGGTTGTCATGCTAAATGTAAACAGCTTGCAGTATCCCATACAGAGGAAGGTACTCTTGCAGATCTTGCAAGATGAAGGAGTGGAATTACTTTTCCTGCAAGAGATGAGGTTTCTGTCTTTGGCCAGTATTGCTACCACACAGCAGCTTTAGACTCCTGTTTATTTTTTTTTTCACTTGGCACTGGCAGATGTTCAAGAGTTGCCATTCTGTTTAATCACTTTTCTACCATAGTGGCAAGAGTGGTGGAAGTTCAACCAGATTGGGCTCTTTTTCTTGATTGTCTACTCAGTCAAGTGGCATACCATCTGATGGTCATTTATGGACCCCAATCTAAATTTGATAGAGTTGCACTGTTTAAATATTTACAACCTTATATATGTTCCTCCAGGGTAATTATCTTTAGTGGCTATTTTAATGGCACAGGATCATAATCGTGCACAGAAACATCGCACAGTGCTTAATGCTGCGACCATAAGGACTTACGCTGCAATATCATCAGGCAAACCACCTATGAACACAGGCAGCACATGCCCTTACAATCTCACGGATGTCTTTTTTTTGTGGGGTGTGGACGTTGGAGATGGGAAAAACACTGTTGGGGAAAGCTGTTTTTCTTTCAAAAAAAAACTGCAAAAAGTTGCAGCACAGGAAGACCTGGAGGGAACTGAACCACAGTCCCAGGTCTCCCATTTCACCATGTGCTGGTGCCCTAGTCACTCCACAAGGGGAGTGGCTTGATCAAGGCCCCAGCACATGGCAACTTGATGATGACAGGTAAAAGTGTAGAATGACAGTGGTAGTGCTCTTTTACTAGCACTGTTTTATCCCTGTCACTAAAGTTAGATACACTCAATAGACAGCAGGGTATTCACCACGCTGTCCTTCATGTGCGATATTGACCTGGTAGAGATTTTAATTGCCCTCTTCACCTTTGAAATAGGGGTGCTCGGATGTCTAAATTGTTTTGTGACTCTGTTTGCAGGCCAGATGTAGAGGTTCCCACCTGGTGGACTCTTATCGAGCTCTTCACCCCTTTGGTATTATACCTACCATAGAGTGACACTGGCCACTCATATTGACTACCTTTTTGTTTCCCATTTGTGTAACATCTTATAAGTGACTGTTTATCGTGTGGTACTAACTGATTATTCCTTACCAAATTGTGTATTAATGATTGATTCAATGCTTCAACCTGGGAAACCCTGCTAGAGGTTGAATAATACCATCAACAAACAAGATCTTATGTCCACAGAATGGTTGCCACGCTGGGCCAACCATCATTTATAGTGTGACTAAGTTCTTTTTAACTTGTGTTTGTTTATAGGATTTTTCTATATTTTTTATTTTATTTTTTTATTACCAACAGTCTTAGTATAGTTAGGGCATGAAGTGAGTAAGATTAATGTGAAGCAAATAAGTTTTGATTCCTTTTCAGTTCTATTAGTGCATCTGCTGCATTCGTTTGGTGAACCAGATGCCAAAGACTAGTATTTTCCTAGTCAGTATTTTTTACATTTAGATTACTACGAATACCTGGGACTTGTTTGGTGAGTTCTGCCAGTTTTTGTGCATCCCATGGAGAAGTTGTGGAGTGTTGTGGATGAATCCCTGGAGGTTTCTAGGAATTCCTGGAGTGCTCAAGTGGTGAAGGAGCTGATCTATATGGAACCTATATTGGATTAGGTGCTGCTGTGGCATTGAACTTGGCTTTGGTGGATGTGACCTGTGGCCTCAGTGCAGTTTGAAGATCTACTGGGTCAGCAGTTGGTAATTAGTTCAGAGAAGAATCTGTATCATCAGACCACCATTTGTTTTGACCTGAGAAGGACTGCTTCTACCCCTGTCGTGGACTGGGTGACTCCGATCAGACCTCCTTAAGGGTGGGTGCCTGACCTGAATTGTTTCCCCTGGGGAGTTGGCTAATGCTGGCTAGAGGGTGGACATTTGTCTGACTGCCCTGGAGGCCATGGAAGGCCATCTGATTCGTGTCGAATGTGCCTTGGTGGCTCCAGTTTGGGAGGACACTTGGGCTGGGTGCCTGCTTTGAGGTTGGATGGACTGTCTTCCTGGATGTTAAAATTGTGTTTAAGATCTAATTTTCTTGGGGTCAGCTGGTCAAGGATTGTTTTGAGATGATGGATTAGATTATGGGGCTTTAGTTTGCTTACGTTTGGAGATCATTTCAAGATTACATATATGGACTCTGAGTGGTACTGTACTGGCTGTAATTTAACTGGTGAGGCAGTAAGAGAGCCCCAGTCTGTGCTTAATTTACATTTAAAAAACTATTTGTGGCAGAGAGAGTGCTAGAGAAATGGACAAATTGTGAAGGTGGTGGTGAGGGTTCACCCTCCAATATTTGGAACTTATGGTGGAGCTTTTGGCATGCTTCTTTGAGTAAAACTGTTTTGATCTTCACTGGAATAATTTTGGATAGTGAATTGCCCTAAATTAGGACTAGATACCATTTAATTGAGGACTATAACTGTTGCTAGTTTTGTGTTATCAGTTTGTTAATTATAATTTTAGTGTGTTTGGTGAGTGTGTGTGTGTGCGTGTGTGTGTGTGTGTGTGTGTGTGTGTGTGTGAGTGGTGTGTGGATGTGGAATTTTGTTGTGGGTGGGAGGTTGAGGGTTGTTTATTGTGAGGGTTGTATTTAAGTTGTGGGGTTTATTTGGAGTTTGTTGGGTGGTTGTGGATGAATTTGAGGACTTGCTTATTTTAGTGTGGGACTAGTTTAGAATGTGTTTGGGACAGAAACTCTTAAGGCACAGCTTCTCAGGGAGCTACCTTCATGATCTCCATCACTTCAATCTTCCAGCACTTCCAGCAGAGGCCTATAGGAGGTTTATGGCCTTGAGGATAACTCAGAGGGTATGGTCTGGAGGAGGTTGATGCTGGCAGTCACAAGGGAAGTAAAAGACTTGGGCGTCATCATCACCGATGACCAGAAATCATCCAAGCAGGCCTCTAAAGCAGTAGGTAAGGCTAGAAGGATATTGGGGGTATGTTAGTAGGGGTATCACAAGTCAGAAGAGGGAGGTAATAATCCCTCTTTACAAGACACTGGTTAGGCCCCATCTGGAGTACTGTGTGCAGTACTGGAGGCCACACCGTCACAAGGACATTAACCAAATTGAGGCAGTCCAGAGAAGGGCAACCAAAATGGTGTAGGGACTAAATCAGAAAACATATGAGGACAGATTAACTGAACTCAATATGTATACCTTAGAGCAAAGGAGGGAGAGAGGTGATATGTTTGAAACATTCAAACACCTTAATGGCATTAAAAAGGTGAAAGAGTCTAACATGTTTCAATATAAGAAAAATAGCAGGACAAGAGGACACACCATGAGATTAAAGGGAGGCTGATTAAGGGGTAATGTGAGGAAGTTCTTTTTCATAGAAAGGGTGGTTGATGCATGGAATGGCCTACCTCAGGAAGTGGTGGATATGAATACAGTGCAGGGCTTCAAACAGGCATGGGACAGGGATAAGGAACAATACAGATGAGTTTGAATAAATAGGCCATTGACAGAGCAAAGGCCTATGGCACATTCATAAGGTAGAAAAAGAAATGGGCAGACTGCATGGGCCTTGTGGTCCTTATCTGCCATCAGCTTCTATGTTTCTATGTTTCTATGTAGGTTGCACAAATGTGGCTGCCAGGGTGTCTGGGATTAGGGTGGTGAAGTCAAGGAGACACCCTGGGGCAAAATGGGAACTTGAGAGGGGATTTCCATGTTTAGTTCCCATACCCAAGGGTTCTACCTTAGAGTGTGGGCAGATGATCAGGCCAGCTGCCTCATCTCATCCTACTTGGGTTGTGTTATGCAATGCCAGGTCGAAGAGGAATAAGACTGCTATAATGGTGGCCGTGATATCCTCAGTCATCCTGGCTTGCATCATGGAGACCTGGCTGGATCAAAATGCCACTCCTATTTTGGTGGTGGCAGTGCCATCTGGGCACTTCATGATACAAACCCCAAGGGAGGATTGCAGGGGCAGGGGGGTGGCCATTTGTTTTAAATCTAGCCTGACCCTCACGGTGCTAAAACAACAAACAAAACCCAAGGCAAGTTATAGTTTTAGGGGATTCTATACACAGATCAATATATTTTTCATAATGATAAAGAAAATCGAATGGTCACTAGTTTTTCGGGAGCAGGGGTAATGGATTTGTTTGATATGGTGGATAACATTTTTAAGGGGGCATGGGAAAACCCGATAGCAGTAATACATGTGGGTATAAATGATATTTCACGGAAGACTCTCCCTGAAATGCAGAAAGATTATAATATGTTGGTACAAAAGTTAGTAAATAAGGGTTGTGAGATTGTGCTCTCTGAACTATTACCAGAACCAAGGACAACAGTATATAAAAGGAAGTGGATTGCCTTGACAAATGAATGGTTAGGGAGATGGGCAAGGGACTCTGCACATAAACTCATTAAACACCGGGGGACGTTTGTAAATGAAGAACATTTTTATAGTAGAGATGGGTTGCATCTCAGCCATAGGGGTAGTAGAATATTAGGACAGAGGATTAAAAATGAAAATGAGATTTGTTTAAACTGAAAAAGAGGGGGATGAACAGTGTAATTAAGCAACAACATAGTACAGTACTAAAAAAAGAAACAAAAAATAGTTAATAGTATGGTAGATATAAAGGTGATGTTTTTTAATGCAAGATGTTTAAATGAAGTTAGCATGGCTGAGTTGGAAATGATAGTAAGGAGGGATCAACTTGATATGGTTGGGGTAGTGGAAACATGGTGGTCTGATGATAGCCAATGGAGTCAACAGATACCTGGATATAGATTAATAAACCAAAACAGAGTAGAGAAAAGAGGAGGTGGAGTGGTCCTATTTATAAGGAATGAACTAGAAGTAAGAGTTAAAGAACTAAATTGTGACATGGGAGGTATCAAAATTATTGTTGTGCATGTATTGAGCAGTAGGGGAAGAAAATGTAGTTTTTTTGTTTTTTACAGACCACCAGATACTAAAATGGATAACACGGAGGCCTTTTATAAATATGTAACTGAACTAGCTGAAGGTACTGACTTGGTAATGGTAGGTGATTTGAATACGCCAAATATTAAGTGGAATAACTGTGTGGAAGGAAATAGCTTGGAGTGTAGATTACAAGAGGAGTTTATGGCAGTAGGTATAAAGCAGTGTATACAGGAGGCCACTAGAGGAAATAACATATTGGATGTCATCTTAACAGATGTTCCAGATGTTATAATGCAAATTAAGGCTCAACCACAAGTTGGAATGAGTGATCATAATTCCATACAATGTAATATGTTATTTGAAATAAGGAGGGTAAAAGGAGTGACTGAGTAGATATTATATAAGAGAGGAAATTTTGAGGCTATGAGAGAAGAATTAAGTAACATCGATTGGGAGGTTGAAATGAAAGATCTTAATATGGAAATGTCTTGGGAATTTTTCAGTCAGAAAATGAAGGAGGTAATAGAGAAATTTATACTCAGGAGAAGAGTATATAATAGAAAAGGTAAAAAAACACCCTGGTTAACAAAAATAGAAAGAAAGTGGTGTATCGAAAATTGAGAAAGTTAAGTTCATCAGAATCAAAAATTAAATATAAGAATATTCAAAAAAAATTGAAGAAGAAAATTAAGAATTCAAAAAAACAGTTAGAATTCAGATTAGCAATGGACAAGAGTAACAGTAAAAGCTTTTTTGCTTATATAAATGGGAAGAGAAGAGGTAATAGTATGATTGGACCACTGAATATTGAGGGGATTACAACTTCTAAATGTGAGGAGATGCTGGAAGAATTTAGTAGATGCTTTACAGTACCTTATAAAAAAGTATGTTGGGGGTATGGAGACAGTATATGTAGGTGATAGTATTTATAATAATTTTATTATGCTACATGTGTGTTTTTTGCATGATTTTAAATAATTGTATTGTTGTATTGTAGTTTTTATTTTACAGTGCCCAGAGTCCCAGGAATTGGGTACATCATAAATAAAATATCTATCTATCTATCTATCTATCTATCTATCTATCTATCTATCTATCTATCTATCTATCTATCTTGACAGGTTCCTTTTTTCCCGATAGTTTGAGATCACTATTATGGACTCACTTGTCAGTCTTAGAATTGTACCCAGTCATCCTGCAGTGGTGGGATCAAACCAAATGGTCTATCGGAGACTTGGCATGGAGACATGGAAAGTTTCTGCACAGACCCTCCTATCTGACATATTTAGAGTTGTGCTACACCCTTCAAAAACTGCTTCCTATCCAAACTGACAGGGGAGTGTCCCTTATGGCTCAGATCTGTACTGTGTTTGACTGTATGAAATCCATACAATATGACAGGGTCAAGTCCCTGACTTTTGAAAAGCAGTATGGCATTTAGAGCAAACACCTGATGGCCGACTTGTTTACAAGTTGCTTTTGCAGGATTCGGCATCGACAGATGACGTCTTTGTGTGACACAATGTGGCAGGAAGTTTCTACCCATCTGGGAATGCAACAGATGGTCCATGACTACCTACTCCAGATGGTCAGAATGAAGTTTGTGACCTGGGATTTGGTGCCAAACTTTATGAACTCCCTTGCCCAGTATACCCACCTGACAGTGACAGTTTGACAGCGAGGTCCCCCACAGTGACTACAGTGCCATGCCACTGTAGGGGACATGTTGGTACTGGGCACTGCCTGTCAGGGGGTCCTGCACTGCCCCAAATCAGCTCCAACTTGGAGTTGATAATCCTTAGTGGGGGTCATAGCCCCCCGTGTAGGAGGGTTCGGGGGGGTGAAGCCCCCCAATGAAAACACTTCAGCAGTTGAGAAACCAGCAGCTGACAGCTAAATGTGGTTGACCTGCCGGTTTCGCTGTTGGGGCGTTCTACGTGAAAATTGTTGAACACCCGTCATGGATCCTCCTTGCCCTGCCATAGGATCTTCAGAAAATGCCAGACTCATTCAGCTTATTTTGGAAACTGAAGTCCTTTCAGCCATTCAGTCCCTTCAGAAATTAATCTTTTCGGGAACGGATGCACTTACATCTGAATTATCAGTTGTGTCCCTCTGTTTTTGGTCCCTTACTCACTTTTGTTTTTAGTTATGTTTTGGCCCATTTGATCTTCGAGGGCACCATTATGGAGGCCATTCAGATTTTTTAATTTAAATTAGATGATCACCGTCTTTTGTCCACCTGGTGTCCTATCCATCTCCTGAACACAGACACAAAATTATTGAGTCATGTTTTTTGTAAATGACTATCCCAACCTTTCCCTATAAATCCCTTACAATCCTGTTTAATCCCTGGACAGATGACATAGGATGCTTTGTTATTAATCAGAAGTGTGATTGCCTCTTGTTGGTCAGAACAGATCAGACATTCTCTCATCATAGTGGACCAAGCAAAAGCCTTTGATAAGGTTTCTCATGAGTATCTGTTCCAGAGCTATGGTTTCTCTGGTGTTCTCAGCCATTGGATCCAGCTCCTGTATTTCCATTCCTCCATTCTGCCAAATTTAAATGACTAGCAGGGCTCCCACATCCTGGTCCAATGGGGAGTTCAACAGGGCTGCCCTGTGAGTCCTCTTATGTATATATTAACACTGGATCCTTTGTTGAAGGCTGTGACAGCAGCACCATGGATTGTTAGCATTCCCCATCCCCTTTCCATGGACTCAATAAAAGTATCTGCTTCTACGGATGATGTCTGTTTATTTGTACATGATGTGGTTTCTGGGGAAAAAGCTATGGACTTGATTAATGATATTTCTTTGAGTATGGGTTCAACCCTCAGTTATTCTAAATGTCAAGTGCTTTCAATAGGGATGCATGGGACTCCACCACTTATCATTAGGACCATTCCTGTCAGTTTGGAACTGGTGAAGATTCTTGGTATTTACTTTAGTAGTTCTAATTTTCTGACCCTCAGTTGGACACATGTTTTGGATACTGGGGTGATCCAGGTGGCTCTTTGGAAATCCTAACAGCTGTCAATGAAGAAGAGAGTTGGGGTGATCAAAACATTTTTGATACCCACCTTCTTATATGTCAGTGCCATATCTCCGCTCTCAGCAGAGTTTGAAACCAGATTGTATAGTTTGTTTTTCATTATGGTGTGGAGTAGTAGGCTTAACCTGATTAAATGGGATGTTCTTTGTCTCCCCAGTGATAAAGGGGGGTTAAACATGGTGAATCAGGTGGTTTTCTTTTATAGTATTTTTTTCCAGTATAATATTTTTTCTTGGGTGACAGCCACTTCACCTCCCTGGAAAGGATGGGTATAACAATGGATGATGCCCCTTATTTTGGAATGGGGTAAACTATAGCCATATTTCAGACAAAAGCACCTGTTTCCAGGGTTTTTGGTGCTTTACTGACATTTATTAAACATCATCGGTTATCATTGGACGTCATATGCACCCAACATAGTAAGGCTTTTTATAAAGGGTTGATTCTAGAGGACGGTCCTGATATGCAAGAAATATCACCATCCCTTAAGCATGTGGCCTTATCCTACTTGAATGATACATGTTTTCCTCACCAGTATTGGGATGTGGCTTGTCTGTGTCGCCATGGACGACTTAATGTCAAAGGCAATAACAAACATTAGACATTATGTCCAAGAGACTGTTGCCAAACAGCAGTGGAATCTATTTGACATTTGCTTTTGTTTGTCCCTTTATACTACCCTTTTGGTCTTTTTTGGGCACAGCTTGGGCGGATCCCACTTAGAGTTCTCTTCCATATGATACCCTGATTTACAGCTCCTTATCAGGCCATACCTTGGTGCATGATTCTTCCACATTGCTTCAGATTATTTCTTGCATTAAGATCATGATATGGGGGGTGTGGCCAAGCTGGCATCCAGAATGGCTGCTTAGTTCTGGAGCTCTGAGCCTAAACCATCAGGAATCTCCCTTTCCCCCGCTACTCCGGGACATACTGAATAAAAAAAGTGGGATTTTGTAGGGGAAACAGTTATGCCACCCAAGATGTTGAAAAAACAGGGGCAACTTCCATTTAAAAGTACCAACAATGGGCTTAAGGATCTGGGCCTGGAGGCTCTGCCACCATGAGGAGAAAATGCTGGTAACGGAACTGCAACAACTTCAACAGGGACTGTGGAAGACGTGTATAGCCCTCAGTTCTTGGTACTGGAAAAGTTATTTAACGATTTAAAATACAACCTGACGAGTAAAATGAATGCTGGGTTTGAAAATGTATCTGCTCAACTGGCTCTCTTGCAAACAACAGTAAACAATTTAGGAGAGACAGTGGAACAACATTTGGCTCGATTAATGGAGGTGGAAGAAAGGCTTAGTATGCAAGAAGACCAACATAATCAGTGGAGCCCCCAACTGCAAGCAGCAATGACTGAAATAGAGAAGTTAAAAACAATATTAGATGACCATGAAAATAGGGAGAGGCGAACAAATGTAAGAATAGTGGGCATGGCTGAAGGAGTGGAAGGCAGAGACTGTGTAACTTTTTGCCAGACATGGTTAAGGGCAAAGCTAGATCTGCCAGCGGAGTGCTCCTTGGAGATACAGTGGGCACATAGAACTCCCAGTCATCAACCACCCCCAAATGAAAGGCCTTGTCATATAATTGTAAAATTTTTGAGATACCAGAACAGAATGACGGTATTGAATGCAGCACGAAAGGCGGGTGCCATTAGAGAAGGCTCTCAAACGGTCAGTATATCCCAAGACTTTTCACGGTCGGTACAAACAGATCGGAATGCCTTTATGCCTGTGAAGAGGGGGTTACATCAACTTGAGTGGCCTTTTGCACTTGTCTACCCTGCTCAACTGATTATAAGGAGAAAGGGCCCTATACCGAAGGTGTTTACAAACCCGGACGCTGCAATGCAGTATATGGAACACAAATCGAAGCAGCAAAAAAACGCAGATGAGTGAACTTTATTTTGGACTTGGGCTGTATAAATAAGTACTTTTATACTTGCAGACCAGCATTACAAAGAATGAGGATAGAGAGAGTGGAGTTGGGGGGGGAGTGGAGCTTGTCTCGGTCTGCTCCGAAACTCTTAGGAGGCCTATTAAGGCTGGAGCAGGCGGCCTTCCCCATTTTCCCCCTTGATCTAGCTCTGGGCAGGACTGTTTGATCTTCCTTTTTGGAGGTGATTCCAGAGTGACATTACAGAGATCTAGCTGATGCTGATTGACTTTATATTATATGCTGTGACCAATCCTTAGTTTATTTCTTTGTATAGCACTGTGTTATATCAGTGGTCTGATCATCAAAAAGTGATCAACTGGCAGCTGGAAAACTGTTTTGTTTTTTCTGCACATAAATTGCACAGTGGGTGGGCCTATGTACTGGTAGGGCAGCTTTAATATGGGACGAGGGTACAGGGGGTGTTGGGGGGGAAGAGGAGCATTGCTTGGTCTGTTCCGAAACTCTTATGAGGCCTATAATGGCTGAAGCAGGCGGCTTTCCCCACTTCCCCTGGCACTAGCCCCTGGACCTAGAGCAGCTATACAGTGCTCCACCTGCAGCTACTGAATTTTGCTTTGGTTTTTATATTTGGGTTCCAGAGGCTGTTTTACTTTTCTTTACAATAGAATGCAGAATCAAAGACATGTTTAATCAAACTAATAGGGAGATGTAGATTTATCCTCTTGTTTCTCCTTTGTTTGCAGGGGGAGGATGAGGGGAGGAATTGTGTGTTTGATTTTAACTAGTGAAATGTTTCTCTTGAATATATGGGTACAACATATGTCTTGTGGGGAGGGTATTAAGTTGTTTTAATTTTTTTGTTCCAGGTGGGGTGAGCATGGGCCAGCACAGGAGACCAGTAGTACGCTGGTCACTCCCTCCTATTGAGCTGGGGTGTCACTTTCACACAACAAAGGGATGAAAAGAGGAGGGGAACACTTGGAGAATGAAAGGATGTATGAGCAATAAAAAGACTGTATGTTAAATTATGAGTAGGGGCCTGTCCACCCCTGTTGGGCTCCTCACTTTGGAGGTTCCCTGGGGAGGGGGATGGACCCCTAAGTGTTCTTGATTAGCCCAGCTTTATACTCACTCACTCTATTTGAACAGTTGGGTTGTGGGAAATTACTATTTATGTTTGGCAGTTCGGGGGGGCCTGGGCGGGGTCCTCTTGTACCGCCGCACCTGGCTTTATGGAGAGATAATGACGGTTTGGCCAGCAGGCTATTCCACGATAGTAAAGGGGGTTCTAACTAGAGGTATACTTGGGGGAGGGAGAAGCTAGGTAGTGATAAAAGTCAGATACCACTTGCTAGATTCCTGACACAAGGGCTTAGTTTTCTATCAGATTAGATAAGCTCCGTTGCACTGGTCTTTACCTTTCCCATTTTCTTTTCTTTTCTTCTTTTCTCTTTTGTGGGTCTTTTTTGTTTGGGTTCTTTTTGAAATGTTACAGATGAGAAGAGGAGGGAGAAGGGGCTGTTTGTTAATTAGGAGAAAAAATAAAAAAGGTCAAGAGTCGGGTGATGCAAGGGGGCTTGAGGTAGATGTATTGCAATATGCTTGGGAGATCCTAGATCTAGGAATACATATGATGCCACTGGATGGCTAGTTTAAAAATGTTACCTGGAATGTAAATGGCTTAAAAACTACAGTGAAACAAAAACGTGTATGGGCATATATTAAGAAAAAGAATGCAGATGTTGTGATGTTACAAGAGTTACATTTAACATGTGAAGAGATTAAGCGAGTAGAAAAAAATGGAGGGTTACGATGGCAGCATCTCACTTCACGTCCAAAGCCAGAGGAACAGGTGTGTGGTTTAGACTGGGGATCAGGGTACAAATTCATACAACCCAAAGAGACAGTCAGGGGAGATATGTTATAGTGAAGGCTACGGTGGAGGAGGAATTGCTAGTCCTGGGGTCCTTGTATGGGCCTATATTTGATTGCCCAGAATTTTTTGAGCATCTAGCTATTATGCTAGCAGTGTTCCCAGACAAAATGATTATAGGGGGCAATTATAATACCTATGGGGATCCCCTTCTTGACCATTCTAAACCCAGATTCAGACATTCTCTCAAAAGTGTGGGGGCCCTCCGGAGACTGGTGGAGGAAAGGGCCTTGCAGGAACTGTGGAGATTTAAACACCCAGATACAGAGGAATTTTCTTTTTACTCCTGTGCCCATAAGATCTATACAAGATTAGACTATTTTCTGGCTTCTCCTGCTTTTCTGGGGTGAATAAGGGAGATAGAATATGGTCCTATTATAGTATTAGATCATGCTCCACTGTATTTGGAGATGGAGAAAGAGACAGATGGGGGGTGGTGTGACAATGGAGAATGGATCCCACATTACTGTTAGATCCCCAATACGTGCAACAAATGTCCAAGAAACTACAGGAATTCCTTGAAAATAATAAAGTGTAAGACACCTCAGCAAGAACTACGTGGGAGGCTCTGAAAGCTTTTGTAAGGGGGGAGACTATTTCATATGCAGCCTTTAAAGGCAAAAAATAAAAATGTAGGGAGAATGAACTAGAAGCTAATATATTGAGACTAGAAAAGCAGATTATGGGCAGTCAGTAACCAGGGGATCTGGTGAAATTGAAGAGTATGAAGGGAGAATACAACCAACTGTGCAGTAAGCATATTGAGAGGGATATCCTAATGTCAAAAGTGGGACAGTATTTCGAGGGGGACAAGTTGGGGAGATGGATGGCCTGGCTAATTAAGAAACAAAGAGCAGAGAGAACAATCCTAACAACAGAAAATGAGGATGGGGAGTGTACCTCCTCTGCCCGAGAGATAAATATAATTTTCAAATCCTTCTATGAAAAGCTATATACATCAGAATTCCCACAAGGAACAAACCTGGATAATTTCCTAGAAAATATATCCCTTCCTCTGATACCTGCTCAGATAAATGAGATGCTGGGACAGGAACTCACTGTACAGGAAATTAAGGA
The DNA here is from genome assembly GCA_016271365.2 of Neoceratodus forsteri. Taxonomy (NCBI): domain Eukaryota; kingdom Metazoa; phylum Chordata; order Ceratodontiformes; family Ceratodontidae; genus Neoceratodus; species Neoceratodus forsteri. The sequence goes on along the minus strand of CM057450.1, from coordinate 1,371,275,362 downwards.
GGCAATCTGGGCGTCTAGGTCGGGGAGAGCTCCGGGGCCAGATGGCCTGCCCATGGAATTTTACAAATAATTTTGGGGTGATTTGGGCCAGCTTTTCCAGTATATGGTGAGGGAGATACTGGGGGAAGGGGGGCTGACACCATCTCAACAGATAGCTATTATAACAATTTTACCCAAACTGGACAAGGACCCAAAAAAATGTGGCTGTTATCATCCAATCTCTTTGCTAAACACTGACTATAAGATAATAGCAAAAATATTGGCAAGGAGGCTGGAGGGGGTCCTACCACAGGTCATTCATCATGATCAAGGGGGCTTTATTAAGGGCAGGCAAGCAAGGCATAATCTAAGACGGGTAATGAATATTATCTGGCAAGGGTCAAGAGGAAGAAAAGCTTATGGGGGCCAACTCGCATCAGATGCAGGGTCGAATGGCCATTTATGTTAGAAGTATTAAGAAAGTTTGGTCTGCACCCAGTTTTAGGCAGTGGGTGGAGTGGTTATATCAATCCCCGTGGGCCCAAATTCTTACAAACAATATGTTGTCACCTCCCTTTCGGCTCCATAGAGGGATGAGACAGGGGTGCTCCCCTTCGCCATTGATATATGTGCTGACCATTGAGGTTTTGGCTACAGCCATTAGACATCATCGGGAAATAGAAGGCTATAGGGTGAATGGAGAGGAGCACGTTATCTCTCTTTTTGAGGATGATGTGCTTCTATTCCTGGCTGATACAGCGAGAGCAATGCCTGCCCTGACCTCCCTTTTCAAGGAATATTGTCCTATCTCAGGGCATAAGATCAACTGGAACAAGAGCGAGTGGCTCCCTCTGGTGGATGGTGGAGAGTCCATACATATAAGTGGCATAGATATTCCTCCTAGAACCGTAATCCAATGCCTGGAAATACTACTCCCACATAGAATAGTGGATGTGGGGCATATAAATTACAGTCCATTAGCAATGAAAATTAAAGAGCAATGTAGAAGATGGAAGTGGCTCCCCTTGTCTTTGCTGGGAAGAGTAAACTTAGTAAAAATGCAAATTCTACCTCAGTGCCTCTACCTTTTCCAGACCCTTTCTGTCATGCCTCCACCAGGTTGCCTTAAGTCCCTTGAGGGCTCTATCACTTCTCTAATTTGGGCCAACCAGAGACCTAGGATCAGGAAGGAGGTGTTGTGGCAACCGCTTCATAGAGGGGGCTTGACACTCCCCAATTTGAAGTTATATGCTTTAGCGGCCCAACTAACATATATCATGGATTGCCAGGAAATAGGAGGAAGAACGAGAGCCTGGGTCACTATGGAGTCACAGTCTGGGTGTGTTCCCCTACACCTTATGTCTCCTCCTATCAAGTTTGAGGGAGGGAGATGGTGAGAAACCTAAGAATACATTCACCAAATGTATGCTTATAGCCTGGGGGAGGGCTTCACTGTTGATAGGAGATAAGGGGGGTATGTCACCAAAGGGGTCCATTGTGTTTAGCTTGTGGAGGGATGGAAGGGCTCCCCCCTCGGTCAAACATGCTCTGGGATAGTGGGAGGGGAAAGGGGTCTTTCTCCTGTCTCACTTATTCAACAATGGGACCTTTTCTAGCTTTTCTGAGTTGAGACAACTATTTGACATTCACCCCTCACACTACCTTACCTATGTGGTAATAAAGTCCAGGATACTTAAATTAACTGGGATGGGGGGGGACCTTCCTTGAGCAGAACATCTTTGGAGGAGATTTTTCAACACTTTAAAAAACATGTGGGTGTGAAACCACTGTCTGTACTATATAAAGCCTTATTGGGAGCACAGCCAGATAAGCAGCAAAAGTTAAAAGACAGCTGGGAAAAGGACCTAGGTGTAAACATGTTAACAGGAGGGGACTGGAATTTGGCCCTGTGGAGTAGCAAGGCTGTCTCAGTAAATAACAGATTACAAATAATTAACTATAACATTGTGCATAGAATTTATCATACCCCTGTTTTGGCACACTAGATTAATCCTCAAATTTCAGACCAATGTCCTAAATGCTATGCTCAGGGATGTACATTTTACCACATGGTTTGGGTGTGTCCAAAAGTGGGAATATACTGGAATGAGATAAAACAAATCTTAAATAAGGTTTTGGAAAGTGAGATTCAGTTAGACCCTGTGGATATTTTACTTGGAGTACCAAGAAATGGAGGGGGCCAGTCAGTAGCTTCACATCCTTTGAGAAGACTGACACTAGTAGTGGGTAAGCAGATTTTAGCTCATACTTGGATAGCCCAGGACATGCCTACCATCGCCCAGTGGGAAAAGCCCTCCTAAACAATATGAAGCTAGAACATATCCAATATAAAGTCCTGGAACGACTAGATAAATATGATAAGATCTGGTCCCCCCGGAGAGGGCATCGTGGAAAGAATGGTTTCCACTCTTTTAGGTAACCACATGCACTGAGGGCACTGATTTCTGTATTAAGAAAAGAGTTCCTCTGGCGCTGGACTGGGCAGGGGTTTATAATAAAGTGAAGGGATGCATTAGTACCCAAATGGAAAATTGGGGGAACTCCAGGTATAGAATGTACTGGTAAGACCACAATGAGGTACAGTTGATAGGTTTCACTGTATAAAATGGTGTTATTAGATGGATCATGGATTGTACCCAAGCTGATGTGTACATGTACTATGATGTAACTGAACAAGGTGTCATTGATTATCTGATTATATAGAGCTCTTCTCAACCCGATGGCTCTTCTATAAAGTTTTTTAAAAAAAAAGATCATGATATGGAGGGTTCATTGTAAATATGTGTTGCAACAACAGGTGTTGGATCACCCTACTCTTTTACGGATGGTGGAATCTGACCTTCACTGATGGTGCACAGCAGAAAGACCTCATTTTTTTGCCAATGACATGCATACACCATTGGAAACACTGCCTGTGGGCTCTTTTTTGATGATTTATTGCACACCCATGCAATACTCATGGTATTCTATGATGGGATACCTTTGAAAACAGCTCTGCATGTCATATTTCCTTTATCCTTTTATTTCCATATGGTGACCCCTTTTTCCTCTTGTTTTGACTTTGCTCCTGGGTTTACTGTGATTTGATGAGTTTTGTTTTGTTCTCCCCTCACTTGCTGTTTCCTTTTAAGACACTAGGATTATACAATATGTTTTACCAGTTTCTGTATCACTAATCTTTGCTTTTTTTAATAAACAATTCCCCTGATCTTCATTCTTGGGAGAGAGTGCTGTTGGCCCACACTCAAGATGGAGGAGCCAGAGGCTGCAGAGGAAGAGGTGCTGCAGCAGGCTGTGGAGATGTCCTACCTCCCAGATGGTGTATGCCAGGAGGATGAAGATTTGGCAGTACAGACTCTGGTAAATACTGGAGCGAAGATCCAGCAGAAGAGTCCTGCAGGTATTTTGTCTTTTGGAATGACAAACAATGTGGATTTTCCTGATGATTTTGGTGTGGAGGATATTGCTGCAGCAAAAGCACAGCTGGAATGAGAGCTGACTGCTAGGTGCCAAATGCTGAAAGCACTAATAGTGCAAGATGAAGAAAGATACTTTAAAAAGAAAGAAGCTTTGTATTATAAAAAATATTTACAAGAACTCACTTCTGTTCCAGAACAGAGAACTACAAGAGAAAACATGGTGAATTTGCAAATGGAAATTGCAACCTTGACTTTGTCAAGCTGAGCTGAATTTGATAAATGACTATGAGCGGAGGATCAAAGGATGCTAATGTAAGCCAGATCCAGAGTGGCAGCAGCATTCAGTATCCAAGAGTAACACTATCCTAACAAAGACTGGTCACCAGAACAATCTCTAATGGATGCTGGATGGAAAAATTAGAAGATAGTCAATTGGTCCCAGATCCTGAATGGTAAAAAAGTTTCCTTTTTCAATACAAAATTTCAGCAACAAGAATCTGGGACACCAGTGGTTTTGGTGGGAGAACTGGCATCTAGCAAGGAGAGAGATTCTTCTGAACAGCAAACAAAACAAGTTGCTTATGAAGCAGAAAAATAAATAACTTCACATGTTTCTAACCATACTGGGAAATTAGCCACAATTGAAGTTTCCAAAAGAACAGCTAGTAATGATGGGGCAGAGTCAGAAATAAAAATTATTATTATTACAATAAAGACTGGGATGCTCCCTGAAGCTGATACTAAACCTGACAAACGTACTGAAAGGTTAAGTGATTAACCCCCAACAAATGTTCAAACTGCAGATAATCTTAAAGGGGATGAATATTCTGCAGAAGAAACAGAAAATGGTAGGAATACATTCTGGTGCCAACCCCCCCCCCGACAAAATAAAAGGTTTGCAGATTAATTTGAAATATAACAGAACCTGGCCCTAGGAAGAATGCTGCTGAATAAGATATAAAGAAGGATTTCAGGCATGACCAGATGAACTTATGTTGGAAGGAAGTTATTAAAAGAATCCATGAATTTTGGTCCCTTGGAAGCATAGGAGGCAGTATGGCACAGTGGGTTAAGGCTCTGAGCTGCAAATCTGGAGACCTGGGTTTGAATCCCACAGCCCCCTAGGTGCATACTGTGTGGCCCTGCGCAAGTCACTTAACTTCCTTGTGCTCCCAGGTTGCACCTGCAAACAAGCTTTCAGCTTAGTGTATCTCACCTGGTAAATAATTGGTTATATGCTTTGATCCATGTGTCTGAGGAGGATAATTTTAATATGTTTTAATAAGTTCCACCAAGCTGCATTGGCACAAATTGTGTTGATTGGCATTACAGTGATGGCACAATGCTAACAGTCAGCATTGTGCCATCCGGGGAAGCAATTATAGGTACTGAACTCTGAGCTGAAGTTGATTTGGGAAGGGGGCAATACCCCTGGAGACAGCAGTGTTAGAAATACCTCAGACCATTACAGTGAACTGCTAATTTTGTCACTGTAATGATCGTAGTGGTATTCCTGTCATTGTTACAACGTCATGTGGTTTTAATACTCCACAAGGTTTAGATCACTTGCGCATAGGGTACAACCAGTTGAAATGTTCTCCTCTATGGGTTTTCCACTTGTTGTCATTCCCCTAACTAAGCCCATGATTAAACAGGTCACCATTATGTTCTGTAACAAAGGTGTAAATGTTGGAGATATTCTCCACTGACTGCAACAAAGGTGTGATATACTGGACTCTCCAGTGGCACTAATACACTCAGAGGGTTTTTGGCTGGAGGCTGGCAGCTTAAATTTAAGGCAAAATGAAGAGGGAATATAGTATTTACCAAACAGTTTTTTTTCCTAGGGAAAGACAGAGGAGCAGGTTTTATTCAGGAAAGCCCAAGGCCTGCTATAAATGTGGAGCTGGAACTCATCTTTCAAGCACTTGTGAAAAGTTGAGATGTGGACTTAATTTAATGTGAATTTAATCTTATTAGTACACAATGAGTTCTACAATGGTTCCACAAGGATCAGTGCTCAGTCCAGTACTATTCACATTATTTGTTTCTGATTTGAACAACAGTATTAGGACTCAATGTATAAAACTTGCTGATGATACAAAGCTTGGAGCAGAGGTTAGTAGCAATGACATAGTAAACATCCTATGGAGTGACCTTAAGGCATTAGAAAAGTGAACAGCAGGCAATAACGTGTTTCAACGTCAGCAAATGCGTGGTAATGCACCTGGGAGCAAATAACAAACATGCAGTATACTATCTAAATGGAATGCAATTAAGGGCAGTTGAAAGTGAAAGAGATCTAGACATACTCATAATAAAAGATCTCAGTTTCAGCTCACATTGTAATGGGGTTTTTAGGAAAGCCAACAGAATGGTGAGCTGTATCAAAAAGGCCTTTACGTCCAGGAGTAGAGCATGCATCAAGCCACTCTATCAAGTATATGTAAGACAGCATATGGACTACAGTGCACCAATGTGGAGTCCCTACTTAAGGAGGGACATTAATAATCTAGAGAGAATACAGAGAAGGATGACTAAAATGATAGCTGGTTTGGAGAATATGGACTATGAATCCAGACTAAGTTACCCCTGCTCTTAAAATGCTGGTAAAACAAAAATGTTTGGCTTGGATAGCTTATAAGCTGTCTCCCACTGAGGCCTTAATGCAGGACTATCGGTCTGCTAGGAATTTGGCCTGTAGTAAAATCAAACAGGCTAAAATTGACCATTTTCAACATAAGATCCATGCTGCTTTATTTGATTCTAAGCATTTTTGAGGAGCTTTAAATTCTTTGTTATCACTTAAAGATAAGTTGAAAATGTCCCACTTAAATTCTTTGGATGGCATGGTCACTGATCCTTTTTTGATGGCAAATCTGTTGTATGCTAAATTTACAAATACTGACAGTCTTATTTCTGATGTTTTAGGTTGTGGTAGCAATGCTGGTAATTGTAATATTAATTCAAATGCTCCATCACTGGTCAGCCTATCTGAAGGCCTGTCTAGCTTTCATTTTAGTCATATTAATTCATCTGAAGTATTAAGATTGCTTTGTCAATTACCTGATAAGTTTGGTGATTGTGGTAACGGGTTGGATATAAGGTTTGTGAAACTGGTTGCACCTTTCATTGCTGATCCACTTTGTTCTTTATTTAATTTATGTTTGTTAACTGGGAGTTTCCCATCTGCTTGGAAAGTTGCAAGGGTGGTGCCTATTCCAAAAAAGGTTAGAGAGGATACAGTGGACGACTATCGTCTCATTTCTATATTGAATCCCTTAAGCAAAATGTTAGAAAAGTTGGTGGTAAAACAGCTAAATGATTATCTGGAATTAAATGGTTTGCTTTGCTTAGAACAACATGGGTTCAGGAAAGGAAGGGGTACAGGAACAGCTTTGGTCAGGTTCATGAACACTGTCTTCCTTGGTTGTGATAGAGGTTTTTTTACGGGAGCGGTGTTCGTGGACTTGACCCGGGCTTTTGATTTAATAAATCATGCCTTGCTTTGCTCAAAACTTAGAAGTATGGGTATTTCCAGTTTAGTGATATCCTTTCTGAAGAGTTTTTTAGGAGGTAGATCCCAACAAGTGTTTATTGAGCCCTCATTATCTGATTCACGGTTAAATCCTAGAGGTGTTCCACAGCGGGCCATTCTTGGCCCCCTATTATTTTCAATATTTATAAATCAAATCCCCTCTATTTTTTCAGCTACTCACTGTCTTCTCTATGCGGATGACTTGATTTTGTATAACCAGGGTTCAAACATTGAGCAGGTTAACATTGGTTTACAGAATGATTTTGATAGACTTGGTCATTGGCTGTTAAAAAATCAAATGATTTTGAATGTAAAAAAGACCAAGTGCATGGTTTTTGGGAGTACTCCTCAATTAAAGCTTGAATCCTTGTTTACACATATTTGATAAATGTGGTGACTTATTAGAACGGATTAATGAATTCAAGTATCTGGGAGTTCTTCTGGATCCTTGCTTGGGTTTTTTCCCTCAGGTTAAGGCTGTTAGTAGGACTATTAACACAAGATTGGGTTTGTTATACAAATCCAAGGCTTATTTATCAGTAGAATCTTGCAAAACAATTGCTATGGGTACTTTGTTCCTGCATTTTGATTATGTTTCTCCTTTATATTTTGAATTGGGGGTAAGGGAAGGAAGGGTTTTCAGTGTGGCTTACAATAATATTTGTCGATTTGTTCTTGACATTCCTTGGTTGACACATCATTGTGTCTTATATTCTTCTTTGGATTGGCTATCTCCCAAATTAAAGTTTGCCTATGCACTTGGTAATTTGATACATCATGCTATTTATGCTAGGAATTGTTCCTCTTCATCTGATTTGGTAGTAATTAGGGATTTTCAGGTAAACTTGCGTTCAAATCAAGGGATTGTTCTGAGGGCTATTGTTAACAGGGTAAATTTTGGTTTTCGATCTTTTATGTCATCTGCTGCTGATTTATGGAATGATTTGCCTCCTTCTCTTAGATGCATTAATTCAGCAATGGGATTTAAGGTTAAATGTAAACGGTATTTGTTATCTGTTGATGTATGTAATTGTTAAGATATTGTTAATTATGTTTTGTTTATTGTTGATTGTCTTTCAGGTCAGACCTGAAAAAGGGCTTTGCCTAGTGTCCTTACCCGGTTAATAAATTAAAAGAAAGAAAGATCTAAATATGTTTCCACTGGAGCTTAGAAGAATCAGGGGTGATTTGCTGCACATGTATAAAGTACCAAGGGATGATGACCAACTAAAAAACCTAGAACCTACTGCCACAAGATAGTAATATAAAGTTGAGAAGTCACAAATATCAACTACAGCTAACATATCCAAAAAATAATGCAAGGAGATATTATTATACACAAAGAATCATCCCTATGTGAGCAGTTTACCAAAGAATGTAGTAGAAGGAAAACATTTCCAGGCCTTTAAGGCAGGGCTGGACAAGCACTTGCTAAATAATAAGGGCAGTTATCTGACCCGCTAGAGTGGGAGATAGCTGTAATGGGCTAACATCTTCTGTCTATTTTAAAGTTCCAGTATTGAATCCAGTATTGAATCAATGTGAAAACTACAATAAATGCAACTTGTGTGATGGAAAAGGACATGTTTGTTTTACAAACTTGCCTGTGGGCTGCACATAACAGAATGGATGGAGTAGTCCAGGAATATTTAATTAAAACAACACAGAAGAAAGGGGGCAGTGTGGGACTTCCTAGAATAGTGACTCTTACTCAGTGAGATTTAATTACTCCTGCATCTCACACCCAGGAAGTTGTTTAAGAAGAAATGGACCTGACATCCCCAGTGAATAGAACAGTCACTGCTCAGCATGCAATCAGAAAGGCCCATGTTGAACAAATGGGGAGGAAAAGGGAAGAGCGACTTCATAGCAGACAGGCCCCTGACACATCCATAGAGAGGACACAGCACCACCAATGAACTGCCTGATGACCAGATGGAGGTTTGTTTGGAAGGCACATAAAATTGCCTTCTCCACAAGAATGGATGGCACCAGTCACAAGGCACAGAAGTTCAAGGAAATCTCTGGGGATACAAAAGAAAGTATACCTTCAGCTGGACAATCAGTTTGCTATTTTGTCAGATAAGAAACATTGGAGATACTTTGATTCTCATGCCTCCTCAGTCAAGTCTTTACAATCTGCTTCACAACTCATGCAGACGACAGTGAAACAAACAGAAAAGAAAAAAGAAAGACATGAAGGCTCACAAGCAGAAACTTGATGAATTTGTTTTGGACTTCTAGATTCTGAGTCATATTGTGCAGTACAAACTCACCACTTTAGATGTTTGCAGCATCAGAAATATGAAAAAGGTTGGCTATTTTTTCATTATTTAAGGACTATAACCTACAGTAGATGTGATTTTTTTATAGGAAACTTGGATGTCCTCAATATTCTATTTAACATACACAAAAAGATATTGGGTCTGGGGTCCCTCTTTTTGGTCCTTTGGAGAGGATAAAACTGATGGCATATGTATGTTATTTAGTGGTTCAGAATTCTCCCTACACAAATTAATTTACTTAATACCTGTAAGGGTTCTGAGTTTAGATGGCATTTGGAAAGAGCAGTCAAGCACATTTATCAATGTTTATGCACCTCAACTTAAATCTGAACGGGTAGCTTTGTTGGAAAAACTACAACCTTTTTTAGTTACTTGTAAAAAAGATATTTTTGGGAGGTGACTTTAATTGTAGGTTGGATTCTGAATGTAAATTAGCTGGGGGTGCAAAAATATACTGTGATTTGGTAGCACTGAAAAAATATGTAGAGACTGCAGGATTAATAGACTTTTATAAAACAAAAGGTACAGGATGTGGTAACATGCATATAAGGGTTAAGTTAGATACCAGAATAGATTATGTATTTATTTCAAGAAATATGAATGTTATAAAGGCACATTCTGTCCTTACAGAATTCTCTGACCATTTAATGTTAGAACTAACAGTTTGTAGTAGTGAAAATAATTTTCTTAAGATACAGATATGGAGAAAGCATGTTGATCTTTTAAAAGATACAGCTGTACAAAAAGAGATTAGATGGTTATTAACAGCTAGACAATCTGTTTTATGTCTTTATGACAATATGTTAGACTAGTGAGAAGATGGTAAAGCACAGATAAGACTTTGGATGCAGAAATTTAGTAAGAACAAACAAAGACATAACTATTAAATATTTACATTTGAATAATCAGCTACAAAAAGTAATTTCATTGGAAGATAAAAGAGGACATGATTTCTCTGAATAGATAAGACAATGTGAGACATGCAGAAATGTAAATATGACAAGACAAACACTTTGCAAGCAGAATTGTGCTACAGTACTAAAAGAAAAACATCACATAGTATATGGTTAGGGCTTATTGTGGATAAAAAGCGATGGCTTTCCAAAAGCTGTTGTAGGACAGTTCAAAGGTCAAGAAAAGTTGTTGTAGTATCGTTCTGATGTCACAACGATACTACAACAACTTCTCCCCCTTGAGCTGTTACCTGGATTGGCTAAAGCAGCTGTGTTCAAAAACAAATCGGGTAAATGGCGGCACCATCATGAGCGGAGGGCAAGGAGCCTTACTAAGATAGTTTGACACAAACCACCATTGTTGGCTCCATGTGTCCAAACTATCAGTTTGGCATTTTCTTTTTTTAAATAACCGGCACTTTGAAATATCGTGTGGTGAGCAGAACCGTAGTGAGGGCCAGAGGCAGAGTGGGACTACAGTGATGACAGGGAGCAAGCGAGTGTGTGAACACAAGGTATGAAACCTTGTATTTAAATTAAACTGTAGACATTTCTGGGAACCATATACTATATAAAATAGAATATGGGTGACCAAACACAACAAGGCTTTGTTTTTATCTCAGGGATGAGATGATGACAAACGGACCTCTCGAGCTTCGCTCTTGAGGTCTGTATGACATTATCACATCCCCTCGATGGAAACATAGCCTTGTTGTGTATGGTCACCCATACGCTATTCTATATACAGTGACCAATGTCTTGCATGCAAAGAAAGGCTCATTGTCTCTACTTTCAGCATGCTGCAAGATGCTGCAGGAAATCTAATATTAAGTAGAGACAGTTTTTAATTTAGTTTAAACATTTGATGACCTTCTTATTTGGCCCATAGTGGGAATCTCCTTATCCCAGGTGGAGCTTTTGCCATTCAAGATTTGACATCACCTTCTGATGTTGAATTTATGGCTCGGAGTGAAGGGTGGATATATTGCTATCCTTTGGCTGTAGTATCAACTACCTAAGACACCTTCAATGCATTCTTCCCATGGCTGCCTTTGGTTTGCTTGATTTCAGGTAGATTTGGAGGTCAAGAGAGTGTCTCAGCAATTGTTCACTCCTCTTTCCACCTCCAGGGCATGTCGTTGCAGAGGTCAACTACTCGCAACCCTCAAAGGTGTTCATGTTAGAGGGAAAGAGTGATAGAACAGGAGCCAGGTGCATTTATCTATGTGTCTGGGTCTGAAAGGTTTGAAGACTGTTTCTCATGTAAAGAAGTGTGTAGAATTCAGATTTACAACTCTTATTCATCAATAGTTGTATGTTTTCTTGGAAAATGCACTTTCTTAAGAGTAACTAAAAGTTTTACATTTATGCAATATACTCAGTTTACTTAGTTATTTATTTAATGTATCTAATTTATTTAATAGACTCAGTTAACTTATTAATGTAATTTATTTAATGTTTCAGATATGACTAGCAAGACCTCTCACAAACCACAGAGGTGATGCATCTTTCACACTGACCCAGGAGTTAGCACAGACCATGGAGACCCACTACCCCTTGATGATGCTCATTGGGAGAAAATAGTTGATGCAAAGGAAAGGCGTTCTAGTCAAACAGTGTCAAAGTACAACATGGTGTGTCTTGAATTGCCTGAACATTACTCCATTAACCATGGGTATAATTGTATCTGCTACAAGAGCTTCACTGCATGTAAGAGTTCTGGTAAACTTGCAGCTGATGACACTTTAAAAAAAGACATCGTAAAGAGTTATCCAGTAAAATTGCTTTGCTCCCAAGTTCATAGTGCTCTCCCTGAATCTGCAGCATCTACATCAGGTATATTCCCAAATGAATGTATATTTTGCAAATCATACAAGAAAAGGAATCCTAAGGGGTCAAAGGAGACTTCTGAATATCCTACAACATGCATAACTTATGGGGCAGCAGACAGCATAAAAAACAGCAAAAGAAATGGATGATTGACAAATGGATATGATGGTAAGCAGTATTGATCTCATAGCCAAAGAAGTAAAGTACCACAACAGCTGCATAAACAAGTATGTAAAAAAGGCAGAACGAATAAAGGACACAGGCACAAAATGTGAATACAGTCAGTTGAGGAACAGTCACCAGGTTGCCTTTTCCAGACTTGTTAAGTACGTGCAGTGCATCATTATTAATGGAATGTAACAAGAATCATTGCTATCTCTACACAAAAGGTACATGGACATTCTTATGGAGTGTAGAGGGTGTGAAACAAATTATGATTCACAGAGCTTACAGTCAAAACTGGCAGATCACCAAAAGTAGAAAAGCGGGTACAATCATCAGGTCTGCTAAGAAACAGGCTGACCGAGGGAAACACAAGCAGGACAAGCAGCTCAACACATAAGAGAACAGTTGTTGGAACTCCTAAAGATACAGCCTCATAATAAAACCAAAGTTAAAATTGATGACTGCCACCCGTTCTTCAGACATTCCTATGCACTGTGCTCATGTGTTCATCAGAAGTAGGCAGTGAATGACAGGAGATGGAAGTTCAATCTATTGCAGATGACATAGTATTTGCAGTGTCAAGGGGAATAATCAAACCACAAAAACACCTCTTGTTGTGCACGGGTATTAAATCCATGACAGGCAGTAAGAATTACCTGGCAATTCATTTTTTATAGAAAAGGATGCACATATCATGCACACGCTGCCCTTGGTAAGAATAAGTGTAGACATACTGGGCTGAATATTCAGAGTGGATGTGCCAGCGCAAGTATGGAAGTGTGCCATTGTGCGATATTCAGCGGGAGGCAGCTGCGCAGTGCAATAAGCAATGCACCAGAGTGCAATAGTAATGAATGTATAAGCAACCGTAGGGGGCGGAACCATGAATAACATGCACAGCACGATATTCAACAGCATGCCCTATGTGCAGTAGTGGAGCAAGCAGAATTTGTGCGACAGCAGAAATGAGCCAAAATAAAAGGGAACAAGAGAGGGGAGGAAAAACGCAAAAGAGAAGCCACAGGTGGGAGCATGGTGACAGATAGCCAGGGAGGAATATAAGGAAGCAGTGCGCAGGACTGGGCAGGAGCAGGACAGGGCCTACTAGAACTGTGCCAGAATCAGGTAGGAGTGGGTGTGCCCGTGCCACTGTGCAGCAAAGAGCGTGGAGTGCCACAGTAGACTGAAGGCAGTGGCAGGAAGCAGGACAGCCACAGGCAAAAGCCGGAGGTGTACCCGGTGCAGGGGGAGCATCAGGAATGGACAGCGGGGGGAACAGGACAACAGCCACCTGGGGGGGAACACCAGCCAGGGACATGGCCAGCACCACCTTCCAGATGGAAGCGGTAATGAGGGGTGTGAGAAGGCAGGCAGCAGGGAGGTGCAGCCATGAAAGGGCCCACTCCAGGCATGCTCGGTATGCCCACAGCCGAACTCGGTGTTGACATAGCAGGTGTCGCACGGCACCGGGAACAGGGGTTGGACATGACACTGTGCAGTTTCTGCAGCAGCTGGGCACCAAACTGGGTGCCCAGTGTAGCCATGACAGTTGCCAATGCAGTGGTCTACCTGTCAATAGCAGCGGTCACATCCACCCGCTGCCAGGCCATCTCTGCCAGGAGCAATCCATGGTCCGTGCTGCGCTGCTCGTCTGTCTGGTGCAGAACCGCACTGAGTGCATCCACCACCATCACGAGCCGCATCTGCTGATCCACTGAAGCCTGGAGAAGACGGCTGTGTTCATCAAAGAGATCATCCGCTGGTCCGACATGCTGTCCCTCATGGTGTTCCTGGCCCTGCTGGCCAGCACCCCTTGACATTGGGTGCTGCAAACCAGAGCTATGCCAGGGCATGTCCACATGCAGTGGCAGTGCCACCACCCCGACACTGTTCCCCTGTAGCCATTGGCTGACTGCTGGCACAGCCCCTCTGGCTGCCAATCGCCAGGGCTCACTGGCGCTGCCACAGCAGCTGCAACAGCCCCACTGCCCTGGACACACACCAGTGCTGCACCACTAGGGCATACAGGCACAGGCTGGGATTGGGTTGTTACGCAGGCAGCCACGGTGGCATCACCTATGCCAAAGCCCATATGAATACTCGTAGCCTGACCTGCCATAAGGATGATCTGGAAGTGTGGCTCAGTGTGTACAACCCAGATATACTCTGTCTCATGGAAATGTGGTTAAAACCTAGTATCCCAGACTCTCTTTGCTCCATGAATAATTGCTTCCTGATACGTAGGGCTCGAAAATTAGCTAAACGTGGAGGTGCGGTGGCTCTCTATTACAAGGACCATCTCTGTATGACTGAGGTTCCTGCCCCAGCATCTCCCTCTGTGTGTGAATCCATTCACACCACTCTTCAACTAGGAGCAAGGAAACTGCATATTATCTGCATCTATAATCCTCCAGCAGGTGATGTAGCTGGACTCCATGATGTCCTTAACCATACAACCAGTGTGGTCAGTCAAAATGAGCTCATAATAATGGGTGACCTGAACCTTAACTGGTTAGGTCCTACTCACAATTCCTTACTGTCACTAGTGCAGAGTTTGAACTTACACAAGCTGATAATGGAACCTACTAGAACCCTTACTCCACCCAAATCAGGCACCCTGTTGGACTGGATACTCACAAACCATTTAGAGCATGTGTCCACATCGGTTATCCTGGCAGATGCAATAACTGACCACTCTCCAGTTTTCTGCATCTGGGCCTCAGGTGCCCCACCATCCCCTCAACCTCACTTTGTAACCTTTACTAACTTCACTAATTTGGATGTAAATGCCTTCCTTTGTGATGTTTCAGACATTGATTGGTCAGGGCTCTATCTTGCCAGTGATGTTGAGGATGCATTGCATATCTTCATAACTAAATTTACTGCTGTCCAGTGCAAACATACACCACAAGTTACTAGGAGAGTTAAAGAGATGCAAACTAGGTGGCTACAGAGACTTGCTTGCTGAGCTAAGATGCAGGGATAAATTCTGGAGGAGCTATAAACTTTATGGCCTGCTTGCTGATTTCAGTGCATACAAAGCTCAAATAAATAACTGCCACTAGTCAAAGCCGTACTCAATACTTATGACAAAGCTTATTACTAAGCTGCTAAGGGCGTCATAACTCTGGTATTGTTTGCATCCATCCTGCCTGTACCAGCTTGTTTGTATCTATGTCTTAATTTTACTGTTATACTTATGTGTTGTACTGCTATACTGTGTATTTTGGTTTGTCTTACTGTGACAAGGTATCTTTGTAAATGAGCCTATGGCTCAAAGGTTTTCCAAACTGCTGTTTAAATAAAATAAATAAAAAAATAAAATAAATTACTGTTAAAAAAAAAAATGCAATGCAAAAAGCAAGTATTGCAAGGACCTGCTATCAAGCTCTGCTCATGACCCACGGAAATTCTGGGCCCATATAAAGACTTTTCTTGGGGCCTCACAAGCCACTACCCCTACAGACATGGTACTCAATGGCACTCACTGTAATGACCCTATTACCATTGCAAATGCTTTTAACAGCATGTTTTCTGATCTATCACTATTTACCTCTCCTTTTCTGTCCCTGGCGGTACCGTCTCTATCTTAGACTTTCAACAATCAATCTGAACCCTCTGTATCCACATCTTCCTGAGGGTTCCTGCAGCCTTAGCAGTTCTATTTCAAGGGTATAACCAGGGCAGAGGTCCTTAAACAACTAAATGCCATATCTGACAATACTAGCTCAGGGTCTGATTCCCTTGAACCTCGTCTACTGAAGCTTGGTGCTGCAGTCATTGCCTCTCCTCTAGCAAAAATATACATGTTATCCCTTTGCTGCGGTGTTGTCCCAGACCTCTGGAAAATAGCTAGGATAACTTCTGTCTTCAAAAAAGGTGATAGGAAGGATATAAACAATTACAGACATATTGATATTTTGTCTGTCCTGAGCAAGATACTAGAGAAGCTCGTAGCTACCAAAACACTACACTTTGTAGTAAATTCCAACCTTCTCTCAGACTCCCAACATGGCTTCAGGAAGCATCATAGTACAACTACTGTACTACTAAAACTCACCTCAATATACTCTCAAACATGGACTCTGGTCATCTTACCAGGGCTATTTTTATTGACCTTACCAATGCCTTCGATCTTAGTGATCATCTGCTGCTTCTGTCTACCCTTAAAAGCATTGGTTTCTCAACTCCTGTTGTAAACTGGTGTAGGAGCTACTTATTAAATAGGACCCAAACAGTGAAATTCAACTCTGCTATATCAGACTGTACTACTATCAACATTGGTGTTCAGCAAGGGTCAATCCTGGGTCCACTCATTTTCTCATTGTTCATTAACAATGTTCCTGATGTCCTATAAACCTGCTCTTCTCTTTTATATGCAGACAATCTTGTCATCTTGTCAGACTTTCCAATCTCAAAGCATCTACTGCAGCTACTTAGCGACCCATCACCTTCCTCAATGGTGGACCTATAGAATACGGCTGAGCTTAAGACATTCATGGAAGCATATGAAATTTTCTCAGATTTCATACACCATGATGAGCATGGCACAACTGCCCAATTTTGGCTACAGTACTGCAGTTTGGTAGAGTTGTACCAACTCTTCTTCCATTCCATCAGGACAAATGATTTACCTCTCTTTGTATATCACTTGGAGGTGATGATACCTCTTTACTTCACAACTGGTCACCATAACTATGCCAGGTGGATGACCCTGTACCTTATGAATTTGCTAAACATGGTTGAGATCCACCCTGGACTAAAGAAAAAAACTGAGAATGGAGCATTACCTATTGCAAGATCAAAGAGATGACTTAGCAGAAATGACATAGACTTGACCTTGAAACAGATAATTAATGCCGATGCTGCATCAAGACTAACCAGGATTTCTTCTTTGACACAGAACATCAATGCAAGGAGGAGGTGGAACATTCTGCAGTCAGCTCAAAGTAAAATTGTTGGAAGTCTTATGGAAAAAGTTGGTCTTGTCAGCCACGAAGAAGCCAGTCAAGAGCTAAAGAGTTTTAGAGTTAAATGAGATTTGAAGGATCTAAACAGCTGTTGAACACAATAGTATCCTCCGTGAATCCATTCCAGAATGCATTTGAGGACAGCAATTTTTATTCAATAGGTAGTGGAAAAGCAGTATCACAAGAGGTAGGAAATGAAATGATACAGGTTACTGATATATGGACTCAGATGTATCATGTGTTTAGAGATGAATGCATTACCAAAGGCAATAATGTGAGGAACCCATCAAAAGATACAAGTTGAAGAACTTTGCACATGATGCAATGAAGATAAAGATTAAGAACTTGGACAAGACAATCGTTAAGTTGAAAGGAACTAGATACCTCTTTGGATGCTTGCTATATCTATCTGCGACTTCAACAGTTGAACTTATGATGGTGTCTGCCTACCCGCTAACCTCGGTACCCCTCTCCTTAGGAAACATTGATGGATCAATGAACACAACAATGATGTCAACACTGCTAAAGAAACTTGATACCAGAGTCCAAAGTAGCCAACCCGATGCTGTAAATGCCACTGTGGTTGATGCCATGTTCTTGATCAGAAGTCTTACAATCCTGCCACCAACATTTCATGGTGTGGCAGAAACCATCCTGTCTCTTGTTTGCTGTACTTCCTCAAATGAAGTCCACCTTGTCAGTGACTGTTACAAGTCACCATCGGTCAAAGATCTTGAACAAAAGAAGAGAGGAGAGGAAAGCATAGCATTGTTTCACTTTCCTATCTCATAACTGGTCCTGACCAAAGCCGACCAAGAGACTTTGCTGGATCCCTGTCTTCATCTTCATTCAAGATGGCACTCCTAGGTTTTCTAGCTACAGCATGGAATTCTGATGTGTACTGTGAAGTTCAAGGTGATAAAAAGCTCATGTATGCAGTAGGGGAAACTTGTTACTCATACAAAGTGGAAGCTGGACGTATGCCCAGACTAAAGTGCAAGGCTCTAAAAAGCAAACACATAGAAGCAGACACAAGAATCATGCAACACATACACTACATTTGCATTCAAAATGAGGGTGAAGATGTGCACGTAGTGGTCAGGGCAGACAATACTGATATTCTGGTCGTTCTGTTGTATCATGCAAGTCTAAATAATAATCTCAAACTGCACATGGACATTGGCCATTCAGGGAATAACACAAGAAGATTCATAGATGTATCCCACTTGTCAACAGAGTTAGGAAGACCTGTGTGTGAAGCTCTACTAGGACTCCATGCACTGACAGGGTGCGACTATTCACCAGTGTTCAAAGGCAAGGAGAAGGTGCGACCTCTAACAATTATGGAAAAGAATACAGAGTACACACAGGCATTTGGAAAACTGGGAAGTCCACACTTGTCTAAAGAAACAGAGGATACAATTGAGAGCATTGTGTGTACCTTGTATGGACAGAATGCAAACAGTGTCAACACAGCCCACTACAGTATGTTCAATGTCAGGTATTGACCGAGTGACAAAGATGTACCCTTAGAAAAGATCAAAGAAGCAGAAGCAAGCTCACTGCCACCATGCAAAACAACTCTGACACAACGTATCTGCCATGCAAATTACATTTCATTGTTATGAAAAAACACAGACAAACCATAAATGACACTGCTGAAGCCAGAGGACAATGGCTGGACCTATGAGGATGGCAAATACAAGTCAATGTGGTTCACATATGAAGTTGTACCACCAGCCTTAAGTGAACAATTGAAGAAATACAACAATCCAAATGAAAATGATGACAGTGACTGTGATGCTGATATTGATGAGACAGATTTGCTTAACATGTCAGATAATGAAGACAGTGAACAAGAATACTGATTGTTGTACTTAGGTTCATAAGACATCATAAAAAGTTGATTGTTTCAAGTTAAATATAGAATAAAATAAATAATAATGTTAAAATTAAGCCTTTGATACATATGTTGCTGTTTATTACAATGTCTGTAGTATTTCAATAAAAGCTTATAGAATTGAAATTAAAGAAGGAACCATGAATTAAAATATACACAATTTTCACCTACAGTTCATTTTTTCATTGAAGAAGTGCATTTTCCAAGAAAACATTCAGCTTTGAGCAAAAAGAAGTTGAAAATCTGGATTCTACACCCTTTTTTACATAACAAACAGTCATTAAACCTTTCGGACCAAGACACAGATAAACGCACCTGGCTCCTGGACTATGAGAGTTTCCTCTAAATTGAAACATGTTCCATTCCCCTTGTTTCAGTTTCTAAATGGCAGTAGCAGAGCCATCACTAAATACAACATCCCAAGCCTGGAGGGAAGGCAGTCTTGGCCATGGATCCCCGGAGATTTCCTCCTCAAGGTTTTTTTTTTCTCTCCTCTGTGCCACAGATCATAATACTTAATTAGTTGTAGTAGTATTTCTTAGCTTACTTAGGTAGGTTCTTCTGTTGGATGGAGATGGATGGTGGGCTTACTAGCTGTCCCCTCTCTCCTGCTGTCATCAGTGCAAGCCATTCATTGGAGCTATCCTGCTAATTTGTGCATCTCATTTATGTTTTGTTAAGCTGCCTGTTGCTGTCAGTCTGCTTCTCTACTTCCTAGACATCAGTCACTACTACAGTTCTTTTGAGGTTCCTTCCATAAGGTACCTTTAGCCCAGGGAACCTTCCTGTGGCATCTCAAGGGGTGAAACCCTCATACAGGGTTCCATGTCTTCATTACTTCTACATGGTAGTAATTCCTCATGGAAAAGAGAGTACAAATGGCCACAACAATGTAACACAGATGTACGAGCATAATATTTTTCTGGTTGTGTAGACCATTGAATTGAAAGGCGACGCCTGCAGTTCAATGGGTGAGCAATCAGCCACACCTACTTCCTGAGCTATATAAGCAGTTCCTCCCAGCTTCCCTCTGAAGCACTTTTCTTTGTCCCAGCATTCTCCCCTTCGCCTCCATTGGCTTGCCTCTGTACTCCCAGGGGGGTTCCTTCCTAAAAAAACCTTTAGCCAAGGGAATCTTCCAGTGGCACCTCTAGGGGTGGAACCCTCTAACAGGATTCCTTGCCTTCAGTATTCCTACAGGGTGGTAATTCCTCATGGATCAGAGAGTGCAAACAGCCACCATAATGTAACACAGTTGCACAAGCACAACATTATTCTGGTTGCATAGGCCATTAAACTATCATCAGATCAGAGTAAAGCATATGATAGAGTTAATCATGATTTTCTTTTTCAGGTACTGTTGACATATGGGGTACCTGAAGAATTTGTAAACTGGTTAAAAAGTCTGTATAAAACAACAACAGTGACAGTGTGCTGTACAAGCATATACTCATTCATTGACAGCTCAGTGGGCAGCTGGCCATGGAGGAGAGCAGAGGGCTGTGCAGTTGCCTGCACGTTCTGTTTTGGGATGGGAGGAGTAGGGTGGAACACTACCTGCTGGGGTGGGGGGAACCACTAGATCACCAGGAAATAGGTTAAGAAAAAATTAAATGCTGGGAATTGGGGAAACATAGAAACATAGACTTTGACGGCAGATAAGGACCACTTGGCCCACCCAGTCTGCCCATTTCTCTACCTACTGGATAAACTGCAGATTTCAGTTAACCAACAGCCTACATCCTGCCACCGCCCACTATAATTGCCTTATGTCTGTCCCATGCATGTTTGAATTCCTCCACAGTTTTAGACCCCACAGCCTCTCCAGGAAGGCGGTTCCATATGTCCACCACTTTCTCTGTGAAAAAAAATTTCCTCACATTGCCCCTGAACCATCCCCCCTCTATCTTTAAATTGTGCCCCCTTGTTCTTACGCATCTCTTTTTCTGAAAGATGCTACCCTCCTGGACTTTGTTGATTCCCTTGAGGTACTTGAACGTTTCTATCATGCCCCCCCGTCCCTCCATTCATCAAGGGTATACATATTAAGCTCTCTCAGTCTCTCATCATATGGTTTCTGATGCAGACCCTGCACCATTTTAGTTGTCCTCCTCTGGACTGCTTCCATCCTGTCTATGTCCTTGCATAGATGAGGTCTCCAAAACTGCACACAGTACTCCCGATGGGGTCTCACTAACTGTCTGTACAGAGGGATAACCACTTCCCTTTTTCTACTTGTGATGCCCCTTCCTATGCATCCCAATTTCCCCCTGGCTCTCCTTAGTAACTTCTCACATTGCTTACCCACCTTTAGATCATCTGATATGACTACCCCCAGGTCCCTTTCCATTTTTGTTGTTGTTAGTACCTCCCCTGCTATTGTATACTCTTCTCCTGGGTTTTTGTTTCCCAGGTGCATTACTTTGCACTTCTTTGCATTGAATCTAAGTTGCCATATGTCTGACCATTCCTCCAACCTTGCCAAGTTTCTTCTCATCCTTTCTACCTCCCTTGTGTATCAACTCTGTTACAGATCTTTGTGTCATCTGCAAAGAGGCGTACCTTTCCCTCCAGAACCTCTGCAATGTCACCTATAAAGATGTTAAAGGGGATAGGAAGGGAGGAGGGTTCACTAGACCACCAGGGAAAAAATAGTTTACTATATGGGGGATAGGGAAGAGGGGGTTACATCACTGACTATTGACTGCTGCTGGACACGGGTGGGTGATCAGGTGGGGGGAGAACCCGTAGCCACCATGGTTGTTGTTTTTTAAATACATGTTGGGTTGGTGGATGATTGGGTGAGGGGATGGAGTGCTAGCCACCAGGGGGGTTATTAACATGTTGGGAGGGGTGGAGCAGGGCAAAGTTTCACCCCAAATATTCAGAGGTTTTCTGATCCACCACAGGCGGAAGCTGAGAGACTTCCGTGAAAGTTGCTAAATTTTGCAAATGTTCCACTAAGGTTGAAATGACAACTTTCACACACCTCTACCCCCATACCTCTACATCCTTCCTTCACTGTTGCTCTTCTACAAGTTCTGGACCACAGAGATATGAAATGGTCCCACGGTCAAGAGTGAAGTCTGCTGATAAGAACACAGGCCTCTATAAGCCAATTCAGGAGGGGAAGATACAGATAAGGAACAAGAAATCGGGATGGAAGACGTATACAGCAAGGATGTGGTACAGGAAACAGAAGGTTCACTAAACTATATCTCTTCTATGCCACTCCTTCTAGTCCTATGACAGAATCTTTCAGAGAGGTCACATGAAAATGGAGGACTAGGGGCCAGTCAAAACTTGAAATTTCTTAAAAAGATATGCTTCTGGTCCATAATAAATATGCAGTTTTGAAATCTACTGGAGACTGGGGAGAAGCAGAAGAGAAATATGCCCTCTGTCCAATCCTCACACCATAACCCTCTCTTTGAAAATGAGAGGACTTCAGCAGACTCTCAGGCTTGTAAGAAAACAAAATGCAGAAAGAAAGGTTCTATGACTTGATACTTTAAAAAATGTAAAGTGGCTTTAATTTCCTTGTACTCTGTTTTACTTTTCATGAGAGAGGATTCTAACTATTCAATTAATCTTGGTTCTTTAATAACATATGTATTTTAAGGAAATAAGCAACCACCTTTTTTGTTCTTCAGAAGTTGACCCAGGACATTATATTCCTTCAGGATACCAGAATACATTCATTGAATGATACATCTGCAATAAAGAAATTCTGCTTAGTTGGGCCTACCTCTTAGTCCTTTGAGGAAGATAAATGCTCTGGTGTAATTTTTTTTTTCATCCAGTGATGTTAAGGTTCATAAATTAATAGATTTGGTCCCAAGCAGGTTTTTGATTTTAGATGCTACATAAAAAGGTTTAGAACTGAGGCTGATCAATGTTTATGATCCTCAGACTAAAACATTAAAATCAATACAAACATTCAGTTTTACTTCCAAAGGTGTTCCAAGGGGGGATTTAATTGTGGTCTGGATCTTTCACATCATGGATACACCTCTAAAATAAAAAAAAGTATTTTGCAACATGATTTAAAAAATAGTATAATCTGCTGATCTTATTAATGCTGTACAGGTGTCTTACTTCCATCACAAACATATGTTTACAAAGGAACTTTATCTACACAAACAGAAGTTTGTTCTTTGTCCGTATGACAGGGTTGTGATAAGATGCTGTACCATTTGTTATGCAGAGAGAGTTGAACTAAACAATCTATTCAGTCCTGTCCTATTCTGTCACATAAGTATCGCTTGCCTGTCTAATTGCATAATCAAATTTTCTTATGGTACCTACAAATTGGCCACTCTGAACATCCCACAGTTTTCCCTTGTTATCTCTCTTCCTTCAGTTGCTGTTTCTATTCTTCTTTCTTCCTTTGCTTCTCATTACATTTCATTGTCGATTCCTTGGTTGACCTTGTTTGCATTACAGAAACCTTAGTGGGTGATGACACAGGCCCTGTGCTGGTGGTATGTGTCCCACCAGAATATTCTATGGTGCATTGCCTGTTGAGGGATTGTAGAGGGGGTGGAGTGACCATCTATTTTAGATCCACCCTGGAACTTACTACACTCTCAGTGAGAATATTTGATTCCTTTGAATATGTGATGGCCAGGTGCATCTCAGGTGACAATGGCAGGATTATTCTAACCCATCAGCCTCCAAAGGGTGGGAATGTATTCCTGCAGGAGCTGGCAGACTTCATCACTGAACAGATGTTGGAGTCCCCTAGGCTAATGGTGCTGGGAGAATTCAATGCCTGTACTGATGATGAGTCCTTCTGGTTTGGACAGGAGTTCCTCCAGTTGATGACACCTCTGGGCTTGACACAGGTGGTTACCTCTGTGACACATGTTCATGGTCACACTCTGGATCTTATATTCTCAATTGGACTTGACATATCTGTGGTCAAGGTTGATCTGGTCATATGGTTGGCCCATCATGTGGTGGAATTCCAGTGTGGGGTCCCCTATATTATCTCCTTCACTGTGGAGACTATTCAGTGTCATCCAAAACACTTGTTAGAGCATTGCAAACTCCAGGATGTGCTGGACATCTTGGGCTTACTACATGCTTGTGTGCATGGTCCAGAAGTGGCTATTGATTGCTATAATATGGTACTGGCAACCACCTTCGGCACTGTTGCACCTTTCCATGTTCACCCCTTGACCTTTCACCACAGTTCACTCAGGTATGGTGCTGAGCTGTGCTTGTTGAAGAATAAGGGGCATAGCTTGGGGTGTTGCTGGGGAGAGTCTGCGTTGATGGGGAGAGATTGGTGTTGAGACTGCATTATACAGAGTATCAATGGGCAATTAACCTGAAAAAGACAGAATTTCTGTCTAGGTGAATTGCTGTAGCAAAGAATCACCTGGCTGTGCTCTTTCGCACTGTAGGTAGATGGTTAAATCCACCCTGTCTGCAGTCCATGGGAGCTTTTTCCACAGATAAATGTGAGAGGTTTGTCCATTTCTTTGGCGACAAGGTGTCCGCCATCAGATCCAATATTTCCTCTCATGGCCTTGCTGTGGCTGGGGGTAGCCAGTCATGTGGTGACACTGGTCTGCCTACCAGGCATGATTTCCAACTGATTATGGAAGCTGAGGTACTCTAAGTGATCAACACTCCGTGTCCCACCAACTGTGAACTGGACACCAGTCTGACATGTTTAACTATTGGCTGTTCTGAGTTCCTGGGTCCGGTTTTCATGGAGATTGTGAATGGGTCCTTTATAGAGGGTGTCTTTCCTTCAGCCTTGAAACAGACTGTTGTGAAGCCCCTTCTTAAGAAACCAGATTACAGGCTGATCTCAAACCTCCCCTTTTAAGGGAAGGTTATTCAGCAAGTGGTGGTTGAGCAGCTGTTAGAGTGCTTGGAGTTTGTCCAACTTTGAACCTCTCCAATCTGGATTTGAATCTCGTCACAGCACTGAGCCTGCTCCCGTCAGAGTGACACATGATCTCCTCATGATGAGGAAATGAGGGCAACAAACTATTTTGATGGTCTTGGATCTCTCTTCAGCATTTGACACAGTAGATCATGGGGTGCTGATTGATCACCTGTGGAACTATGTGGGCATTTCTGGCTCTACTTTGTGCTAGTTTTGCTCATATTTGGTGGGGAGAACTCAGCAAGCAGTGCAGGGGAATTTCACCTCAGAACCATGCATGTTGGCCTGTGAGAACCCCTCAAAGTTCAAGCCTGGCTCCCATTTTAGTCTCTATGTATATGCTACCACTAGGGGAGATAGTAAGATGGTACAATGTTGAGTTTCACTGTTATCCAGATGATATGCAGTTATTCCTGTTTTGGGCCCCTGATGATACTTCCATGTCTTTGGCGTTGAATCATTGTTTGGCCAAGATAAATGATAGGTTGGTTCCAAACTGACTGAGTTCAATCCGGGTAAGACAAATGTCATGGTTATTGAGCCTGGTCATGGGGGCTTACCTGCCAGCCAAGATGCTGGCCTGCCTGCCTGTTTTGGTCAGCCAGCCCCTTTCAGCAGTTAGTCCAGTCAGGGACCTGGGGGTTATACTGAATGACAGACTGACCTATGAACAGCATGTGTCATCTTTTGGCTGCTCTGTCTTCTTTCATATTCAAAATATGGCTAGGATCTGACCTTTCCTAGCCCATGACGACCTGGCAATGGTTATCCATGCCTTTGTCATCACTAGGCTGGACTACTGTAGGGCTCTATACCTATGGCTATCTGGAGTTTCAATGCATTGGCTGCAGTTGGTTCAGAATGCCATGGGCTTGGATTCTGGTGGGTTCCATGATGAGGGATCACATTACTTTGGTTCTGTGCGCTATGCACTGGCTGCATTTGCATTCACCCATCACTTTCAGGATTGGCTTGTTTTTGGTTTTTTTACATTACTTTGTTTCTTCCCCTTCTGACCAGTACCCTTCCACTGACCCCCACAGTCCATCACCAGTCTCAACTCTGCTCCTACTAGGTGCCGGCTGGCCGGGTGCTGAGCCTACAGAGGGTCGACATTATCCAGCCAGTCAGAGTGTTTTTCCAGGATTTTCTTCTCCAATCCCAAGTGCAGAGACAGAGAGAGAGAGAGAGAGGGAAGGTGAGCAATGATGCCAATGTCCAAGCCGTGCATGTTTCCACGCACGGCACACCGGGTGTCTGCCCCGCATCCTCCTCCTGTGTTATGGGTCCACTGTACCAGCCTCCAGCCACCACCAGGGGTCAGTCATGCAGCAGAATCCATCCTCATCCCTCCCCGGGAGAGGAGAGGAGAGCAGTCCTCCAGATGCTCTATCCTCTCCCTTTCCAGCCGACCCCTGGTGGCCTGCTTGCACTGTGAACACGAGTCACCAGCATGGCAGGAGGTAAGGCACAGATGCCTAAGCCCTCTGCACCACTGGGCCAGCACCATGATTGGCTTGTTAACATACAAGTCCCTACATGAATTGGGATCGGACTACTTAAAAGATCTTCTGATTCATTATCAACCACTCTGCCCTCTCTATTCTGCTGCAGCTAGAGTATAGTTGATCCCCACCTCAAGTCCTAAGTCATCAGGTAATTGTGCCTTTGGGGTGGCAGCCTCCATTATTCGGAATTCCATTCCTTACTGTACTCATGCTGCCAGCTTGGTAGAGACCTTAAAATGGCACAGTTCCACAGTAGAAACCTCGAACACCTGGTGGTGGTAAGATGCTGAAGCGTGGGCTTGCCAAGCCAAAAGCAAATGCAAATACTTCAAATATGCCAGCGCTAAGCAGAAGAAAGATGTACTGACCACAATAATTTGAAATTTTAACTACTTTATTGCAATTTTGAATGAGTCAGTGCCCCAATTGGACAGACAGACATGCACACAAAGCTTTGTGTTCACATCTGTCTGTCCATTTGGGGCACTGACTCATTCAAAATTGTGATAAAACACTTAACAGTTTGGTCAGTGCTTCTTTCTTCAGCTGAGTGAGGGCTTATTTGAAGTATTAGGGCCTTAAAAGCCTCTTTTAAGACATTTCTATTTGAACAAGCCTTTGATGGGACCTGATTTGTTGTTTCCCTACAGATTTATTTCATCTCAACTGATTTTATTTTTATTGTTAATTCATATTTATTCTTATGTTTATTTCACTTTCATTCTATTTGCTTATTACTTATTGTAAAGTATTCAGAGCCTTCCTTTAGACTGAGTGCTATGTAAACAAAACTTGTCTTACCTAGCCTTGACTTCTCTGTGGTTAAAAAAAAATATATGTGAATCTTTATGTGAAACTGGAATCCTTTGGTTTTCCACTGTATATGATTATATTGTTGAAATGATTGCAGAAGCACTCTTTGGGTTAATTAGAAAATATATCAGTCTGAAATGCAGGGGGCTAAATGAGCACTACAGTCAGAATTTGTAAAAGCATGTGTTGTGCAGAGTGTTTTGATTTGTGTGTGTAGTCCTAAGGTGTCCTCGCCTTTATTTGCTATTAGAAGTTTTTTCTAAATTAGCCTGCTAGTTTTATGGTGGTTTTATGGCCTCTGTGTATCACCATAGTAGCATGGTTTATTGATCTTCTTGTTCCTGCAAAGCCTCCTGTCCCATGTCACAGTGCTATATCTGGGAACATGGATTCAGCAAGTACTGGTTTAGAATCAGTTTTACGACCGCAAAGCTGCGATATTAAGTTACTTTCCTTATCCAGTGAGCACTAATGACTACATTTACAATTTAGCAAATACTTGAGGGCTAATTGAGTGGACTATTGTGTAAGAAAACAGCTGGAGTCTTTATTAATTATAGCATTGATGATCTGGGGTGATTCATGAGAATTTTATGGCTGTGTGTAGGTTGATGAAATAAAGTTCTTAAAGCAAAGCATTTACTCCTGCTGGCTAGACCTGACACACACATAGAAAACAAACATATTGAATTAGAACTATTTAGTGAAGGCTAGAATACCAGGTTCCTGTCTCCAGTACTTGCCGAATCAATGGCCCCAGAGGCATCATTGTTACATGGGACAGGAGGCACTGTAGGAAAAAGAAGAGCAATAAACCAAGCTAAGACTGGGGTTCTGAGGGGCCTATACAATTACCATATAACTAGAAGGCTAATTAAAAAAAAACTCCTAAGAGCAAACAAAGGAAAGGACACACCAGGACTACACTCACAAATCAAAACACTCTGCACAACATATGTTTTTTTGTAAAGTTTGACTGTAGTACTCCCTTAACCTATTTTGACCACCACTACCTTGTTTGCAAAGTTGTCGGCAGGAATCCAACTCTGGACAGAATGTATTAAGTGCTGGCACATAGAAACATAGAACATAGAAACATAGACTTTGACGGCAGATAAGGACCACTTGGCCCACCCAGTCTACCCATTTCCCTACCTACTGGACAAGCTGCAGATTTTAGTTAACCAACAGCCTGTTAAGAAGTCTAGATGTCCTCTTCAACCTGGTCATAGGAAGGGGAAAGACAATGTTTTGTTACATTCTATGAAAACAGAAGATATAACTTAATGAGAATGGGATGCAGAATTTAATTGCCAGTGAAAAACATCTAATAAAAGGAGAACAGTGTTTTGTTTAGAGATAGAGAGAGCTGGGGATTTTAAACAAAGTCTTAGATGGAGGACTGTATTTTTTTGTTTCTACTGCCTTTAAGAAGAGCTATCCTATACAATTTAATGTGTGTTATGTTGGTTTGCCTATGCTTCCTGACCTATGCATCTACAACATTTGGTGTCAGACAAAGTGACATATGTGCCATGCATACTTTAAGCCAAGAGTTTTGCATGTGAGTACTAGACCTGGTACCAGGAAAGCATGAAAGAAAGGTATGGAACCTGCAACAGCAAGCCAGAAGTGATTACTAAAAGAATGGCAGCCAAACTAGAAGCAGAAACAAAAGTCCAAAATGAGACTATACAACTGGCACTAGTGTTGGAAGAGGAAGAACAGGTAGTGACAGAACCTGAAAGCATGTCTGCCTTCTTAAAATAGTGACTGATACAACACAGAGAAATTGAGAAGAAGAGAAGAGAAGAGAAGAGAAGAGAAGAGGAGAGGAGAGGAGAGGAGAGGAGAGGAGAGGGGAAGAGAAGGGAAGGGATGGGAAGGGCAGGGATGCAGTGACAGGAGTAACAGAAGAGAAGAGATGCAGCAACAGGAGAAGCTATAGTTGCAGGCCTTGTTGAAAATGAGCAATTAATTCAAGTTTTATCTGTCAGGAGCTTACTTTGAACTTATAACAGATCACAGTCATTTCTGATGACTTGATCAAATGAAGGATAATAATCCCAGAATCATAAGATAATACCTGTCTCTATAGCCATTTAAATTCAAAGTGATGCACAAAACCAGAAAAGAGAATGTCAGTGCTGATTTTCTGTCAAGATGTGGTTCAAGAATTGAGAATTCAGAAGGTTGAAAAAAATGTGTGTTACTAACTGAATTGTTTGCTGTTACAGGTGTTATGGAAAAAGGGATACTGCATATGCAAATAATTGAAAATGTTATAAGGTAATGTTAAAAGAGAAATAAAAGAAGATTTCAGAAACCTACTTTTTAAAAATGAAAATAGGTTCCCTCTTAATGAGGGAAGTATGTAACAGGGTTGGAAAAAGTCCCTGTCCAATTTGTTATGCAGAGAGAGCAAAAAGCAAGGATCTATTCTGTCCTCTTCTATGCTGTCACTTGTCTGTCTCTTTCCTGCCTGTGAAATCAAATTGCTTGTGGCACCTAGGAATAAGGCACTCCAATGGTCCCACAGTTTTCCTTTGTTATTTTCCTTCCTTCACTTGCTGTTTCTAGTCTCTTTCTTCCCTTGCTTCTCTGTGGTTTAAAATATATGTGAATCTTTATATGAAACTGGTATCAGTAGAACTGCCTAATGTACATTGCTGGAGTGTCTTATTGTGCTTTTAAAATGGGACTCTGTATTTTACATTAATTTTAGAATTCAAATTAAGAGATTTAAAGTGAATAAAAGTTACATTTTCCATGTATTTTTACATAAAACAGTTCCTTCACCTGTAAGGGGTTGCTTTTTTCTTTTTTAATTGAGGGCTCTTGACCAAAGTAGGCATCCATAGTTGCAGTTTTAGTGTGTCCTGTAGTTCATAGCCCCCCCCCCCCAATCTTATTACACATAAACTACAGTGGTCGCTCTTTATAAGGAACACCTCTGGAGTCAGCAAATGTGTTCACTATAGCAAGGTGTTAATATGCCTAGTTAGGTAACAATGGGAGCCATACCATTACAGGTGCTCACTGTAACAGAAAGTCCTTATAGAGGGGATTCTCTATAGTGAGGGAGCACTGTAACTTTCTACACCAAAAAAAAAGAAAAAGCCCATAATAGGCTAATGACATGATGCTTACTGTTATTCGTGTGTGTGTGTGTGTGTGTGTGTGTGTGTGTGTGCTGAATTGATCTTACCTACCTCAGGAAGTAGTACAGTCACTATGAATACAGTGCAGGGCTTCAAACAGGCATGGGATAGGCCACTGACAGAGCAAAGGCTGATTGCACATTTATAAGGTAGAAAAAGAAATGGGAAGACTGGATGGGTCTTGCAGTCCTTATCTGCCGTCAACCTCTATGTTTCTATGTTTCTATGATCTGATAGTCACACAGAGGTTAGCATTCAGGACTGTGGTGAAAGGGAGAATCTGGAGCTCAGCATTGTTCTTTAAAAGAGAGAGAAGAATGTCACAGGCAGTGAGCAAGTGGCTACAGTCATCATGTATTTTTGTTATTGAGTCACAGAACATGCACGTGAGTAATCTGTGGTAGCTGCTGGTGTGTGTAAAAACAGAGATTGCTGCAAACACATGTGTCCACCCACATGGTAACAACTCCTGTTCCTTAAATTTCTTTTAGTCGAGACCAAGTGGAGAGAGAGAGAGAGAGAGAGAGAGAAAGAGAAAAATAGAGAGAGTGCTGTTAACATCTGCAGTGGGTACCAGGCTGGCAGAGAGAAGGAGAGATTTAAGTGTTTTCCTGTTGGAGCAGAGTGCAGGCTGGAGGAGGGAAGGCTGTTTCAGGATACTGCAGGGTAGACAGAAAAATATTAAAAGGAAAAAAAATCAAACAAGAAGGAACTGTTTAGATAACCCGATCTGTCTGTCCCCAATTACATAATATTTCAGTTGTTTGGAGGAGGGGGAACCAGGAGTGCATGTACAAGGTATTGAGTTACTAAGTGTAGGGAAGATAAAAATGGACACACAACCCAATGACTGAGAAGAGGGGGCGCCGCTGGATGCCATAGCTGCAGTTGGGATTGTGGCTGTAAGAACAAAGAAATGGCAGAGTAGATTTTTATGTGGTTCATATGTGACAGAAAAACACTTTCTTTAACAGAATTAAATACTACTTTCCCACAGTGTGCAAGTCATTATGTGTGTATACATAAAATGGGCACAGTATAGCACTTGTGGGCTAAGATAGGGGGAAAATGGTGGCTGTAACTTTTTTAAAAATTGTACTGGCATATAGAATTCTTTGCAGACCTGTGTCCAGTTGAACAGCACTTGTTTTCAGCTGTGCATTATAAAATTTTAATGCATAGCTAACAGCCAATCAAGACACAGGATTTTCCCTGACCATTTTATAAGATTATATTATTGAAATGATTGCAGAAATGCTCTTTCAGTTTATTAGAAAAGGTATCAGTCTAAAACACAGGGGATTAACTTATTTTGACCTCCACAAGCTTGTTTGCAAAGTTGTCAGCAGGAATATAAAACATTACTTGTGAATTTTATAACTTCTCCTACTTCACACAATTTATGCTTCCTGATCTATGCCTCTACCACAGTCTCCATGGCTAAATATAAAGTCAGCTCCTGTAACACCAGTGGAGACATCAGATCACAGGGCTGTACAAGTTCTGATACATAATGGGGGACAACCACATACTGGCCCCAGTTATTAGAGGTAAAATACAGCTAGTTTACAGAATTTTAACATCCCAAATAAGCTGAAAGATAAGGGCAAAGAAAACTGTTACAGACATGTTTGTTTCCCCAGTAGAATGGTGGACTGATCTTAAAAATAACATAATTTTTTTAAGTCACTGGACAAACTTCGTAAAAATCAGAGATACATGAAATATCTAAATTTGAGACATCAGTTTCAGAAACTACTTTCACTAGAAACATAGAAGCAAATAATTTAACAGCAGAGAAGGACCACTTGGTCCACCCAGTCTGCCCTTTTTTCCATACTACATTGTTACTGAAGATCATACTTGATCTACAGTACCCCTCTTTTGGGAACAGACTTTTCAGGACAAATTTCCTGAATTAAAGAACAGGTGTAAATTTCAGTAAGAGCGAATGTCATCTCTTATTAAGGAGCAAAAGTATGGATCACAAGGAAAAAATTATCAAACTAATCATTTTGATGACTGTAATGACATGATACAGAAGTTTATTTTGTCTGAACTGCTTTCTGATCAAGGTGAGACTTTAAAAACCTTGACAGAAGTTTTGGATTTTGCTTTTGGATATGAAAAAAACATTCTCTATGGGTTGTGTTTGTAAGGAGAAGCAAGCTGGATGTTGGGAGTTTTCAGCGGGCATACACTTCCTCATCTCATTTGCCCTCAGTCCTGCAAACTTGAGGATCTCATATTAGTGATGAAATCAGCGGCTAGATTCACAAATAATCACAAAGTGCAGTGCAAAAGTTGTGCAGGTTTAGAATGTTGCTCTTCTGTAAATAGAGGCTGGACAGGGCAGAGTTTACCCTAGGGAACCACCCAAAGCCAGTCAGGAGAATGATCCTGTAATGAATAGTGCAGGTGAGCTGTTTGCCACTTACAAAAGAAGGCATGCAAATGAGCCCATTGGACATGCAAGGTGCTAGGTAATCATTTGCATACCCATTATGGGCCCATTTGCATGGCCTGCAGTAAGTGTAGCATGACCCCACCCCCACTTTACCAATCGCCAGCCCGTTGTGTTTGACACATGTATTCCTCGTAGTCCAGTGGTCCCTTCCCCCTTTCCCCTAGTCCCTCATCCCCATCTCTGTATAATAAAAGTAGTCTTCCCTGGCAGTCTGCTGGTACTGTCCCCCTCCCAGTTCTCTGATCATCACTCCAATATTAAAACAAATTATTCCCTGGTAGTCCAGTGGTCCCTCTCCACTCCCCTGGTCATCAATCATCATACTGAGTAAAAAAAAAAATAAAAACAGTCCCTCCCTGGTAGTCCAGTGGTCCCTTCCCCCACCTGAACACCCACCCAATAAATATATATAATTTTCATTGCTGCCCAGTGTACCTCCCCCCTCACACTGCTCCCTTGGAAACAGCAAAATTGTCTCACTTTCTTGATGGTCTAGTGGACTCCCCATCTTCCTACGCTAGCAGATAGTGACCTACCACCCCACTCCCCCCATCCCAAAACACAGCTGGTGACCAGCACAACCCTCCTTCCACCACCATGACCAGCTGCTGACTGAACTGTGAATGAGCTAGTACAGTATACACTACACGCTCACTGGTTGACACTGTCAACCAATTGATCCCAGTTAATGAAATGGAGACCACCGAGACATTTGAATACATACTGTAAAATCCTTACCAATATTTTGGATGAAAGATAATCTTAGGCAGACTCTCTGAATATCTCTGCATCACAGACCTGTTCAAGACCAGGCAGAAAAATTCAGAATGATCTGTTGGTTATTGTAGAGAAGGTTGAATCTAGAAACTTTTCTGGGTGTAATAGTCTCCTCTCTTTAAATGAGGAGAAGGCCTTTGACCATGTATCTCATACTAATTGGTGCTGTGCATGGGGCTGACTTTTGAAATTTGTTTATATTTTTTATTTTTATTTAGAAGTTGCATAAAATACTGGATACGTCCTATAAGAAGCAAGTCTCCTTTACAGAATGTCCTAAGTGAATTAAAATAACAATAAAAACACAAACTGAAATACAAAACTTCAATTAAAACAAGTACAATATGTTTGTTTCTGCAAAAATAATACCCAATGCCTCTATCGACTTTACTGCCTCTACTGACCATTGCCCCTTCTAGGTGTTAGTTCTCATACCTTTCTCCCTTCCCCTACTCACTCCCCTTTTTTCCCTAGCCTTCACACTCCCCTTGCAGGGTTCTCAGCATCTTGAAGGGGTCCTATAGTACATAGGCTTGCCACCTTTCCTTCCCCTGTCTACCTATCCTTGGCCTTCCAGGTCCCTTTGCAGGGTCTCCAGCATCCTGGAGGGCTTCTTGGATCAGGCCTTATCCCCTTCCAGGTGTTATTTCTCATTCCCTCCCTCTCACTATCCCTCTATAATTATAATGCCTAACCACAGGAGGGTTTACAATTATCTGAACCTCCCTGCCCCCATGCAGGGTTCATCGCATCCTAAAGGGCTTACTTTTTGGGTCAAGCCTTATTTTCCCTCCCAGGTGTTAATCACACTTTCTCCCTCTCTCTTGCCATCTCTAATCCCTACTTCAGTACCCTGTCCTCTTGCAGGGTTCCCTGCATCCTGAAGGGTCTCTCTGGGACACAACTCTGCACTATCTGTCATATTATCCTTTCTCTCCTTCACCCCTTATTTCACGATAGCACTTATTCACTTATTACCATTGCACTTATTAATTGTTCTCACAAATTACATATGCGTGCAACACTGTTGTAACAACTGCCTTAATTAATTGTATGCTATGTTGATCTTTGTAACTTGAATGTAAAATGACTCATCCCTATGTACCCCTTCCCCCAGGTCACATGGGAGATGAGCAACCTGTTGCTCAGTGTGCCTTCCTGTTGAAACATTTAAATGAATAAAAATAAATAAATAAAATGAAAATAATCTTTTTATGCCATGTTTGAAAATACCAAAGGTAGGCTGTGCCACTGGTATTTGTGTTTGTATCTGTATTTGACATTTATTTGCATATCAGTATTTGAAAAATAATGTATTTTGCATTTCAGGCTTGTTTCTGCTGTTAATGATGACACAAGACCATTGGCTTGAAAGATTTAAGTAAAATACTCATTCAAGTAATAAGCAGTGCTAGTCATATATGTTTCACATCAGACTAAACCAAGGTCTAATACTGCTTTATGTGGTCTAACACAAATACAAATATTTAAGAGTGATTATTGTATTTGTAAACAATGTAGTGTTAGTGTGTATTTGTCCCAGATAGTATTGGTTTTGCATTGCACCGCCCTAATACTTAAACATTATGTTTAAAGTGCTTGAGAGCCATTGGATTCCAATGCAATTTATTTACTAGTTAAAATTCTGTATGAGAACACAAAGATAACCCCTTGCTTTTTAAAAAGAGGTGCAAGATGGGAGCTGCTCCCAAGCCTGGTTCTCTATATTGTTTGTACTTATTTGGTTTTACAGAAGATTAATATGAGTACAAATATTAAATGTTTTTCTGGCTCTGAAGGGGAGTTCTCCAAAGGTGTTTCCCATGCAGATGATGTATGTTTAATGGTACAGGATGAAGAATCTGGTGAGGAAGCATTAAATATTTTTTAGGACTTTTCTCATTTCTCTGGGGCATAAGAACAAGGGGGCACGCAGTGAAACTGGAAGGGGAATTTAGGAGGGATATGATCTGAAAGAGGTGGTGGATGCCTGGAACAATCTTCCAGCAGAGGTGGCAGGGGTGAAAACAATGGTGGACTTCAAGTATGCATGGGACTGGCACAAAAGAATCTTGGTAGAAAAGCAGGGGGGAGTAACTGGAGACTCAGAACACATGAAGTGGACACCGGGAGAAGTAGACAATAGTCCCTTTATGGAATAGAGAGTCTGAAAGGGGTTGGAAGTCATTAAAATGAATACAGAGAAAGGACCAGGTGGGATTCACCAAAGGATCCTAAAGGAGCTGAGCAAGGTGTTGGCTGCCTCTCTGACAATACTATTCAGTACCTCTTTAGAGGCAATGGTAGTAACAGAGGACTGGACGAGGACTGGTGTGGTCCCTCTGCCCAAGAATGGCAACAAGGAGGAGGCTAGCAATCACAAGCCAGTCAGGCTTACTTCAGTAACGTGGAAATTGATGGAAACCCTACTGAACAAGAGGATGATGAAACACCTGGAGGCAAAAGGGCTGCAGGACCAACAGCAGCATGTCTTCACATAGAGAAGGCCATGTCAAATGAATCTCATAGATTTCTTCGACTGGGTGACTAGAGAGGTGGACCAGGGAAGGGCAGTGGATGTGGCCTATCTGGACATCAGTAAGTCTTTTGACAATGTGCCACACAGGAGACTAATGAAGAAGATAGGCAGCTTAGGTGTAGGGGGAAAGTGATAAACTGGGTATCAAACTGGCTGAAGGATACAGTAGGTGGCAGAGGGTTAAGGTGAATGGCAGGCACTCAGGGGGAGGAGTAACTAGTGGGGTGCCACAGGGACCAGTGCTGAAACTGGTCCTCTTCAATGTCTTCAAAAGCGATATTGCAGAGGAGCTGGAAGGGAGGGTGTGTCTCTTTGTGGATTGCACAAAAAATTTGAAACACATTGGACACTCAAGAGGGGGTGGAGAGAATGCATAGGGATTTGGTGCTCCTACAGCAGTGGTCTAAGCTGTGATAACTCTGATTCAATGCCAAAAAGTGCAAGGTTATGCACCTGTGGAGGAGAAAAACAGTAACTGTGTATAGGGTAGGGAGTATTTATGGTACCCAAGCAGGAAAGAGACCTTGGGGTCATTATATTTGATGACCTCAAGGTAGCTGGACAGTGTGACAAAGCAGTTGAAAAGGCTAGTGGAATGCTTGGGTACATAGGAAGTGGGCTTTCTAGCGGGAAGCAAGAGAGGTGGTGTTGCCACTGTATCGTTCACTAGTGAGACCCCCACCTGGAGTACTGTGTCCTGTTCTGTGGGCTGCACCTCAGAAAAGACATAGATAGGTGGAGGAGGTACAGAGGAGTGCCACCAAAATTGTATGGGGACTGCAGGAGAAGTTCTTAAGAGGAATGGCTGTGGGATTTCAACATATACTCCATGGAAGAGAAGAGAGTGAGAGAGACATGATTGAGATCTGTAAGTACTTAGTATGCCTCCCCGACAGTGACACCATTACAGTAAACAATGTCAATGCCGACAACATCGACAGTTCACTGTAATGGTGTGCTAGAGACCAGGGCACCCTGTCTTCTGGTCCTGCACCTCCTCCATGAATCAACTCTGACTTGGAGTTGATTATATTTAGTACGGGGGGTGCGGGGCAGAGCCCCCCACATGAAGGGATGGGGGGGTAAAGCCCCTCAATAGAAACAAGGACTGGATTCCCATACAGATTTATGTCTACCGCAACTTGCTGTGATGACGGTCAATGAAATTGTTGTCAAACCGGCATCGTAGAGCCTAAGTACCTCACAGGGTTAAACAAGGTGCAGGTGGGCTGTCTCTTTTACACAATGGAAGGCAGTAGGGCACAAGGGCATCCAATGAAGCTGCAGGGAGGTTTAAAAGGGGATACAAGGAAATTCTTCATGGAGAGAGTCATGGACGACTGAAACAGCTTACTGGCAGAAGTTAGCATGGGGCTAAGACTGTAGGAAGCTTCAAGCATGTGATGTGGGTACTGGGTCAATATAGTATGGGAATAACAGTGCAAGCAAAACTGCTATGTCAAAATTTATGAAAGCAAAATAGCAACAGGAATATTATAATGCAGGTAACAACTAGTGCTATCCCTGTAGCTCAATTACAAGTGAAGAGGATAAAACCCTGGCTGGGTGGCATGCTGCCAACCAGCTGCCATGGTGCAGAGGGTAGGGCAACAGGAAGGGAGAGCAGTGGACATCATCGGACCAGGGTTTGATTCCTGGTCCTGGAATACTTACTCTTTGTTTTTTGTTATGTTTTGTCTCCGCACTCCAGGGTTTCTGTCTGCCCCTTGCCCAGTTCCCTCACCAGTTGTCCTACTGGTACCCCCTTCCACCTAGACAACAACACCCACACCCGAGGTTTCTCCCCATCCCCAATTTTCCTCCCCCTGGAGGGAATTATATGAGGATGGGGGGGTTTGGGGAGGCATAGGCTAGGACCTTTTCCTGGCTGGCCGCACCTTCCTCGGAGATTCCATCCACCATCTGCTTGGATCCCCGATGGAAACGCTGAATCCTCCACCTGCACACTCCCAGAGCGGCCCACACTCCCTATCAGTGTAAGTCTCAGGTATGCTTCCTGAATCCCACTGGGGCTCCGGCTTGAAAGCTGTATTCCTGATTGGCTGAGCTGTATTTGAAGAAGGCTATCCATTGGCTGCTGGGGTGCATTCAATTTGAATTAACTTTGGCACCTGCCTGCTGCTTCCCAGCTTGGCTGAAAAATAACTTTACCCTATCATTATGTCCTGCTGACCCACCCCGGCCCCAACCTGTCTTAAATGCTCTAAGAACCTCCTGCTCTTGCACTCTGTTTGCATGTTCCCAGTTCCTCCTTTGCTTACCCTCTCATGGTATGGCTCAATTTGGCCACTACAACTAAATCATCCCATTCCAAGGCAAAAATATGGGACTTCAGAGGTGCTGACTTTGATAAGATGGCCAACAGAGTTAAGCTAGCCCTGGCAAAAAGAAATACAGGTGAGGGGGTACAGGCAAAGCGGGCAAGCATTAAGGTGCAATACTTGAAGCAACATCCCATTGTGTTAGACAGAAAAGGAAGTGCAAAAGAAGAAGGAAACCACTTTGGTTTTCAAATACAGTAGCAGAAAAGGTCAAAGCCAAAAGGCTGGACTTCAGGAAATATAAGGGAATACAGCGGGATGAAGATAGGGAGGCATACCAAACTTCCCTAAGGGAAGCAGGGAAGGCAGTAAGGCAGGCAAAGTCCCAAACCGAGGAAACACTAGCACAAACAGTAAAAGAAGGTGACAAGACTTTCTATAGCTACATTAGTGAAAGGAGAAAGTCCAGAGGGGGTATTGCTAAGATCAAAGGAGATAAGGGGGTGTATGAGGAGGAGGACCATGTAAAAGCATCTGTCCTAAATAGATACTTCTGCTCAGTATTTACTGAAGAGAAGGTAGGGCAGGGCCCACAGCTCAGCATCATGGACACAGTGGGGAGGGAGGTGAGCACTAGTCCCTTCACAAAAGAAAGGGTCCTACAAGAGCTTGATAAGCTCAGGGTGGACAAGGCAATGGAACCTGATGGCATACATCCCAGGGTACTAAAGGAGCTAAGGGTGGAACTAGCACAGCCATTATCAGAACTGTTTAGTGAGTCTCTGAGCACAGAAGAGGTCCCAGAAGATTGGAGAAGGGCTCATGTGATCCCGCTCCACAAGAGTGATAGCAGGGAGGAGGCAGGGAACTACAGAGCAGTCAGTCTTACCTCAGTAGTGGGCAAGATTATGGAGGCACTCTTTGAGGAAAGGATAGTGCAACACCTGGAATCCATAGGATTACAGGATCCAAGACAGCATGGGTTCACAAAAGGAAGGTCCTGTCAAACTAATCTCACATATTTCTTTGACTGGGTAACCAGAGTGGTCAACCAAGGTGGAGCAGTTGATGTCACCTACCTTGACTTCAGCAAAGCTTTTGATACTGTTCCACGTAGAAGATTGATTATAAGTGAGGTAGGCTCAGGGTGGGTCAGACGTTGGTCAACTGGGTGGCAAACTGGTTGACGGGCAGAAAACAAAGGGTGGTGGTAAATGGTATACAGTCAGAAGAGATGCAAGTCACAAATGAGGTACCTCAGGGATCATTCCTGGGGCCAGTCCTCTTCAATATCTTCATCAGTGACATTGCAGATGGACTGGAAGGTAAGGGTTGTCTGTTTGCAGATGACACCAAGATCTGCAACAGAGTAGATGATCCAGATGTGGTGGACAGAATGAGACGAGATCTGGATAAACTAGCAAAATGGTCAGAAGAGTGACAACTGGGGTTTAATGCAAAGAAGTGCAAGATCATGCACATAGGGAAGAGGAAACCCTGAAGCCACCTATAGACTGGGATGGGAGTTGCTGGCAGTCACAAAGGGAGAAAGAGACTTGGGCATCATCATCACCGATGACCTGAAATCATCCAAGAAGACCACTAAAGCAGTAGGTAAGGCTAGGGGGATGTTACG
This sequence comes from Neoceratodus forsteri, assembly GCA_016271365.2. Taxonomy (NCBI): domain Eukaryota; kingdom Metazoa; phylum Chordata; order Ceratodontiformes; family Ceratodontidae; genus Neoceratodus; species Neoceratodus forsteri. The sequence continues at coordinate 1,371,235,214 of CM057450.1, read as the reverse complement.
GTGTATTAGCAGGGGTATCACAAGTCAGAAGAGGGAAGTAATAATCCCTCTTTACAAGACACTGGTTAGGCCCAATCTGGAGTAGTGCATGCAGTACTGGAGGCCACACCTTCACAAGGATATTAACCAAATTGAGTCAGTCCAGAGAAAGGCAACCAAAATGGTGCAGAGACTGCATCAGAAGAGATATGAGGACAGATTAATAGAGCTCAATATGTATACCCTACAGCAAAGGAGGGAGAGAGGTGATATGATCAAAACATTCAAACACCTTAAGGGCATTAACAAGGTGAAAGAATCTAACATGTTTCAACATAAGAAAAATAGCAGGACAAGAGGACACAGCATGAGATTAGAGGGAGGCCGATTAAGGGGTAATGTGAGGAAGTTCTTTTTCACAGAAAGGGTGGTGGATGCATGGAACAACCTACCTCAAGAAGTGGTGGATATGAATACAGTGCAGGGCTTCAAACAGGCATGGGATAGGCATAAGGGAGCAATACAGATGAGTATGAGTAGATAGGCCATTGACAGAGCAAATGCCGATAGCACATTTATAAGGTAGAAAAAGAAATGGGCAGACTGGATGGGCCTTGTGGTCCTTATCTGCCTTCAACTTCTATGATTCTATGTTTCTCTCCCCTTAAAGGGCTGCTCTACCTTATACCCGGCCCAACTATTCTGGCACAATGTTCACACCAGGTACGTTGCTCTGGAGAGGTGCCCTGATTATTACCCTCCTTAACCTGTATAACCCATATTGTGACAAGCCAACGAAAAATCCTTCAACTTTGGTCGATGGAATTTCCCTTAATGCACACTGTCCAAGAATGCTATCCATCAGCATCCTTCTACTCACACCTTGCTGGAAGCCAACAACAACTAGTCTAATGGGACACTTGTATACATATTTGAGACATGTTCACCGGCTGGCTGTCTTTCCATTGACCTTCAACATCCATGCTGGATGCATGAACTACTGTGCCAAGCACAGGCAGCAAAAACATTGTAACAAATTATTGAAGGAATACCTTTACCATATAGCCCTCCTGATTTTGCTCCTCTCTGGCAAGGTTCACCCTAACCTGGGCCCTCAAACATGCAGTATTGGGTCACAGGGACATGTCAGTCAGCGAATTATTGGCTCAATAAATATTTGTAGCCTCCTCCTGAAAATAGACAGCTTATATGCCTGGACACTACAACACAAACCAGACATCCGGTCTGTTGTAGCGACCAGGATCTCTCCTAAAATTGGGGATGCTTCTATTTCTATTCCAGGTTACACCATTGCTGATCATCTCATCAAAAGGAGGTTGTGGCTGTGCACTCTACATTAGGGACAATCTGCAGGCCCACATCCTACCTCTGCCTGACACTGGGACAGGCATGCCAGTCTTAGCTATAAAAATATTACTAAGGATACACAACAAAACTCTATCCATCCTCTCTAAGTACATCCCTCAGTGCCTGAAGTCCCCTGGGTTAGATTCCCTATTGAAGTGCCTCAGCACATTGAACCACAGTACTGAAACCATACTCCTTGGTGATTTCAATGCCAATTGGCTCTCCCGTGCAACAATGCCATACAAGGATGCCGTATCTGCAGTGCACCTCTCCCAGCTCATCTGCTCTCCTACCAGGGTAAGCTACAAGACTGGTTTAACTATGTTGCTGGACTGTGTCCTGTCAAATTGTCTGGAGCATATCTCCAACATCACTGTACTCCCAGATGCCTATAGTGACCACTCACCTGTCATATTTAGTTGGTCCAGCAACTACTCTAAACCCCAAGTCAGAACTGTAACTAATAGGGTTTTTAAATGTGGGCACCTGGAGCAACTTAGAGCCAAGCTGAGTCAACAGGACTGGTCTGCAGTCTACTCATCCCATACTGTTGATGCTGCCCTGCAGTGCTTCAACCAGATTTTCAACATGACATGTGATAAGCACGCCCTGATAAAAACAAAGCAAATAAAAGTCCGTTGAAACCCTTGGTTCTCTTTTACGTTGCTAGAATGTCTGAAAACAAAGAGACCAGCTGCTTGTGCCTGTGCATCTGACAAGCTGACCGGCAATCGTAGTTACAAAAAGGCTAGCAATGAATGCACAAGAGAAATACGGGCTGCAAAAAAAACAAATACTACAAGGATGCACTCATCCACTCCTGGAGTGAAGGTAAAAAATTCTGGGCCAACCTAAAGGAAGTCACTGGTAAGGATAGTAAGGAGGCCCCCACGATGTTTAACATTGACACTCTTCCCTCAACTGACCCAGTTATAATTGCAAACACATTTTATAATGCATTCCTGGATCTTTCTGGTGTGCTCCCCCCGGGCTGCCTCCCTCATGCAAATTGTACCATCAACTCTGGTTCTACCTCCCAGTCTTCCTCACATCCTTCATTTCTCTTCACACATTACCTTAAATGAAGCCAGAAAATACCTGCAAAAAGTCTTGGGGAAGTCCCAACACAGTGGTGACTCCCTGAACCTAAAATTCATAGCCCTCACCCTGGATGACATACTGCTGCCATTAACACACATTATAAATGGACAAACAGTCTTCCTCCTAGTATCTCTTCTATATCAGCCTTAGGCTCCTTCAAATGTGAGCTCAGGAAATATCTGGTTGCCAGTGCCAACTGCAACTGCTTCCTTTAGTGCCTCCTGCCCACCGCTATTGTTCTGCCCTGAGTACCTTCATCTTCGTCCTCTCTCCTCCTCCCTTCCTCCTCCTCCTATCTCCCTGCCTCCCTCCCATCCTGTGCTTTGTTTACCCCCACCACCTCCCTCTTAACCCCCATCCCTCCTCACCCATCTTCCTTTGCAAATGTTTCACTCCTCAAACTTACCTGCTAGCTAGTTAGGTTTCTCCTCCCCAACACATGGCACTGCTATCATTCCTGCACCCCTCTGATGAAGCCAATCACCTGGATGATGTATTACAGCCAGAATGTAACTTAGCTTGCTGATCTGTAACTTATTGTATACTGCCCTGATTTATACTGTTCAGCATCATTTGTATGCCTTAACTGTTACTTTGTGTTGTTTTCTGACTTGTGCTTCTTTTCTTCTGACATGGAACCTATGTTATGAGCTTGTTCTCAAAGGTTTAATCTGAGAATTTCAATTAAAAAAAAAATACCATGTTTAGACAACTCCTCAACTTCCCCAAAACCCAGTCCATTCTCAATACGAATTCCTGACTGTCCATCCTATTGTGGATATTGGTATCATCAGCAATAAGGCATGTCTTCCCATCCAGTTTTTCAGCAATGTCACTTGTGAAGATATTGCAGAGGACTGGTCCCAGCACTTAACCCTGTGGCACCTGGCTGGTCACTCCTCCATCATTCTAGTGAGTGCCATTTACCACCGCCCTCTTTCTGCTATTCAGTAATTGGTTTTTCATCCAATTCACCACTTTGGATCCCACCCTAAAGCTATTCTTTTTTTTCAGCATTCTGTGTGGCACAGTGTTGAAGGCCTTGCTAAAGTCCAGATAGGCGACATCTACTGCCCCCCTCTGATCTACGTACAGTACTTGATCACCCCATCAAAGAAATCCATCAGATTTGTTTGCCATGACCTAACCTCCTGAATCCATTTACTCAGCCAGTCTTTTTGTTAGCAAGAATTCCATAATTTCTCCACCACTGATGTAAGACTGACCAGCATATAGTTGCTAGCCATCTCCCTGATGTGACTCTTTTGTAGAGGGACTACATCAGCTCTTCTTCCAGTACACTCAAACCACACCAGTTTCCAGTGAGCTGTTGAGCAAGGCTGTCAGTGGGGCAGCTAGCACCTTGCTGATTATCTGTAGAACCCTTGGATATACTCTGTCTGGTCCCCTAGCTTTGTCCATTTTCAGAACTGCAAGTCCATTCTGGACTCTTTCCTTTAAAAATGTACATGTGTCCACTTTGCCCCTGTTCCTACTTCTCCCTGTTCATATGCCCCCCACTGCAAAGACTGAGCAGAATTACCTGTTCAGGATGTATGTTTTGTCTTGCCCATCTTCTGTGCATTCTCCCCTCTCCGCCTTTGTAATCTTCGCTATCTTCCCTTTGATTTACTCTTCTTATTTAAGCACCTGAAGAAATTCTTATCCCCCTTAGCGATCCTTTTGGTGATTCTTTCCTCTATCTGCACATTTGCCCCCTTATCACCTTACCTGCTCCCCTCTGCTTTATTAAGTATACCTCCCTGTCCTCCTGCCTCTCTGTTTCCTTACACAGTACCTCCTGAATGCCACCCTTTTTTCCTTCACCACCTTTTCTACTTCCTTAGAGAACCAAAACAGTCTCTTTTTCCTTCTGCCTGCCTTTACTTAGTTCCTTCACATGGAAGTTAGTTGCTTTAGTTATACCCTTCCTTATTTTTGTCCACATTGACTCCACCCCTCATTGGTACCCCCCCCCCCTTCAAAGCTGGTTCTGAGGCAAGTAGTCTATTTTAGGGGTTCCTTCTACCACTGTGCATCACTTTGCACTTTTTTCATAGAAAATTCAGTTTCCATTATCTGGACCTGTTTTCCAATTTTTTAGGTGAATTTTCATTGTCGACAATAACATATCTTAACATCATCAACAAAGCAACAGACCTTATTCTGGATTTCCTCTCTTGTATTGTTAAGGAAGACATTGAAGAGCACTAGTTCCAAAACCAATCTCTGTGGTACCTCACTCATAACTCTGTTGGGCTCTGAGCATGCCCACTTGATGATCTTACTCTGTGTCATCCCCCCAGCCAGTTCACTATCTACCTGCTCAGTTTACCACACATCCCCAGATCGCCCAGCATTTTTTATCACCCTTCTGCATGGAATAGAATCGAAAGTCTAGTTAAAGCCAAGGTCCAACACATCCACTGCTTGGCCTCTGTCTACAACCTTTATCACTCAATCAAAGAAGACAGGTTAGTTTGGCAATATCTCCCTGTCAAAAACTCATGCTGCCTCCAGTCCTTTGGCTCCTTTGCTCCAAGGATTCCACATCTGTTCTAACAAAACATTTGTTTACTATGATCAGAAAATGTCCTCAAAATGTAAATCCTGCTCTGCTGCTCTTTGACTTGGCAATACTTCTTTCTTCTAGTCAGAGCCAAAGGAAATTTTAACTCTTTAATCAAAATGCAGTGGGTGCAATGTGGCTTGTTATTAGATCACAGATGTGGGAACCAGTAGACCTAGGTTCAAGTCACACAAAACCAGTTACACATTCAGTGAGCAAGAGCAAGTCATGTGACCTCCATATGCTTTCTGTTTTGCAGCTTTAAAACAGTAGAAGTAGCAGCCTGTGGAAAACAAAGGTATTACATTTTAGCATGGCAAATGAGGTATAATCCTGGCCTTGTTGTATTGGTGTAGTGTGTTCTGTTAGGGAACCCTAAGTTCAAAGTGATCTTGACCTGCTCTTCCACTGAATCAGATGAGCCCTGGGAGAGGCTTGGAAGCTTTTTACACATTTAGGAGAAAGTTCTTGGCTGCCATAATGACCTCTATGGAGACACTCAAATTAATAGGGCCCATCCCACTCCCCAGCTCCTTCTGTCCTTTTTATCAAACTACAGTTGTCCCAGCCCTGCAGCATGGGTTTTTCCAAGATGGGTGTGAGGACTAGAAAGGGATCTTGACATCTAAATCAAGAGCCTATAGTAGCAGTCAGTGCCCCAAGATAGTGTTGCTCTCCTGTGGAGTTAGTTAGATGCTTGAGGTAAAAGACAAGTTGGTAATAAAAATCAAATAGAACCTTATATTTTCTGACAGAATTCACCATTTTGGTAATGTTATTTAAAAATATTAGATTTTTACAATTCTAGGGCTCTCTACCTTCCTTTCATTGCCTTATCTGAAGCGCATCCCAGTGTATAGTTCCTGAAGGGTGAACAGATGTTTGCCACAGAAATAAATCAGTTTTGCCACAGAAGTGAACCAAATCTGCCACAAAAAAATGTTTAATAGTTCTACCATATTACTTAAGGGTACAGTGCCACTGAAAATCAGGGGGTGTGTCATTGCAGCTCATGTTTATTGTTTCATATAAGAAAATGTGAAAGAGGAGTGGGGTGGTACTTGGTTATGGGCTAGTCTGGGCATTATTTACAGTATATGGCCATACTATTTATCTCACAAAGAGAAAGAAGTGTTTAAAGTTTTTCAGTCTTGATGGATTGCCCTGCAGCTAGGCTCAGAAGAAATCAAAATGTCAAAAATGTCCAGCTGCTTTATAAAAGGGAATAGTCCCTGTTGCCGAACTGCTGCTTAAACTGGGACTCAGATTTCTGTATGCTAGGCAATTAGTAGTGTTGACAATGTTCCTATATTCCATTCTGTGACTCAAGAAAAACTATACAAAATAGTTTATTGAAATGACTAGAGGCTAATGGCAGTATCAGTAAAATCAATGCAGCTGTAGCATAAATTTTGTTTTGGCCAGGGAGAAAAAAGTATGTCCTTTTCCGTTTTCTTAATCAGTCGAAAGAGGAGTAAAATTACATAACATGAAACTATTGTTCTGTCACGTTATTTTAAGTTCTTATTTGAGAGGCTTATTTGACAACAATAAAAAATCTAACCTTGTTTATTTTGAATGTGGTGTGGAGAGGCATATTTAGAAACCAGCCACAAGGCAGTAAAATTGATTTCTGGTTTGTCTGGTATACTATGGTTCTGAGCCCTGTGCTGAGCTGGGATGTAATTGATTGCTTGAAGCCTTGTAGCAGTGGTTAAAAATTGATAAATGCTAAAGCAGGCACAATGCTTTATGTGTTCTCAAGAGTTGTGGAGCTTCCATATTTCTTTCTCATCACCTACTGTAGCTCTAGATCATGAAGTGAAATTTAAAAGCTGCTCTGTCTTAGTCTTAGTAAATTATATTCAGCAACTCTGAATCCAGCTGCTGCAGGAAACAAAATGGACCTTTTAGTCAGTTGGTACAGATCAGAAATTTACAAGAAGTTCAGGTCATATGTTTACTGCTCAGTGTTTATTACCTATATTACCCTTTGGAGCCAAACTGTAGTCAAAATTTATGAAATATGCATGGATGTATACATGGGTACTAAGATATTTTTCATCATGTATATAAACCTTGTTTTTGTAGTTTAGGAATACTATGCCTGAGAGAGGAAACACTATTTATATTATTAATTGTGCCTGACCTTCATCTGTAGCCTTCTTTCATTTGCAATATCCCCAGCAGAATATGGCAATTATTAATAACAAATTGTAGAATTATAGGCTTCCTGCACAGTTTTGCCACATGTCAAGACAGACTAATAGACCGAATTGATCTGGCAAGAGGTAGCAACTATATTACTGTTCATACTATAATGAAAAGGATATACTGTCAAGAATAGGCTGCATAACCTTTTGAAACTGTAGGGCTTTTTCATGTATGAACAGTACACTGCCACTTCAGTCTAAGCTCAATCAAATTTTGATGATGTGCTGATACTGAAAGAGCTTGAGTAAAAAAAAAGTCATATTCACGGAATGAACTAATGCAATAAACATTTTAAAGTGTAAAGTCATTCATCTCAGATTTTTTTTTTGCAAATTCATGTTTTAACTGTGCTGTATCTAAGTGTTTCAGTTTTTAATGTTCTAATAATGTCACATCTGTACTTGCCTTTTATTAACTTTTTACATTTATTTTTATTTATTTATTTTTTTATCTTGGTACATTCCAATTTGCAATGGTTTTACTTTTCCAAAATGTGTTTTCCATGTTATAGTAAAGTCATTATAATTGCACTCTACACCATTTAAAATTGTGATTTATTAACCTGTATCATTCTCTTAAGAAGTCTTATCTTTTTTTATCTGTTTCAAATATTTGCTTCTTTGAATCATGAAATGTTTGTTAAACGCAATTTTCATTAAATTGTTTACTATTGATTAAAGTTAACAAACTCATTTTACATGTTTGATTTTTATGCTTGCTTGCACGCATGCGCAAGAAATATATTGTGGCAGCTTAGGAGAGAAGCGGGTTGTGGAGGTACAGCACTGTTGCAGCCAGTGCCATCATTGCTTTTGTGGGCTTGGCTGTGTGTCACCAATGCAAGCCCATGCTGGTGGTGACATTAGTTTGCAAGTGCGCCACCAACTTGAAACAATTTGGCCGCTACAATCAGGGAGCACCTCATCATTGCAGCGTCAGCCTCTTCCTCAGTTCTAGTTTGCATGCAGAACAGAAGCTGACGCTGTGATGCTGGGGTGGCCTGTTTTTGTTACAGCAAATGGTTATGATCCATGGCAGGATTATTTATTTTTCTAATTTCTTTCTCCCACCCTGCAATGTGACTGAGCCATGGCTGCCAACTGGCCGAAGTGCTCCCCCAAAAAAGCACCACAGTGGTTCCCAACTCAACCCCCTTCCTCAGCGAGCAAGCCTCTTGGCTCTGGTTCCACCTCTGCAGACCACACACCAATCATGAATATGTGAGAGGTCCACCAGAGTCCAGAGGTGGGGCTAAGTACTGAGGAGTGGGAATCAGTGTGGCATACTGCCAGTGCATGCATGCCAGCATTCATTAGGGCTATGCAGTGAGGAGTCGATGGACTCAATGAGGCAAGGACATCAGGACAAGGAGGAGGATGACACCAAGAGAGTAGAGAGAGCTGTGTGAACATCGCTGTCATCAATGGTCATACTCATCATCGGTGGAGGTGGTCAGTCCGTGACATCCATCACTCAATCGAGAGAAAAGAAGCAAAAAAAATAAGCAAGTTGTGAGAGAGATGAAAGTGGGTTGCCAGCCACGGAGTATGATTTGTTTCATTTAAGTGGCAAGCAGACCCTTGCTTGCCCTTGCTTTATCTGTTGCTTTGCTTCTGCAGTGTTTAGTGTTTGAGGACGAGGACGAGAAGGATTCCTACGGTGCTGCTGGGCTCAGTGGTCCATCTGAGACCCAAGTCGTCTTGTGCTGCCGCCACCATCTGTGACGTGATCATGAGGGCCGTCGAGGTCGACCATTTCAAGCAGTCCATCATCAGGACTAGGAGTCCAAGGCAACATTGATCTCAGCCAGGCCAGGGCAACCCAAGGAGCAAAGCGTAGGAGGAGGCAAGGTAAGTAGTTTTCTTAAATAACTAAAGTAATATGATCATGGCATTGGTCATTCACTACATTTACATGCATGCAGCATTACAAGGCAAGTTGTTACCGGCTAACAACAGACTTACCCAGTAACTTCTAGCCACAGGTCTTTATCGGGTGCATCTGGATATTCTCTTGTTCACATTACACTGATCAGCTGGAGCAGTCCTGTTTGACTGAGCATGCTATTACAAGCGGATCAGCAGCACTTTCTTATAGAGTTATCTCACCATGTTTATATATTTTTATTAACCAGGAGAGACACACACACACTAAGCTGAAAGCTTGTTTACACCACAAGGAAGTTAACTGACTTGCTCAGGGTCACACAGTATGTAAGTGGGGGCTGTGAGATTCAAATCCAGGTTTGCAGATTTGCAGCTCAGAGCCTTAAACCACTGCACTATACTATTCTAGGGTGGTGGGGGTCAGGAGTTGTCACCAAGACACAGAAAGGGATACAGGAGCACAAAGACATGACAAGTGTGGCTCAGGAACATGAGAACATGTCATTTAGGACTTAGAAGTCTGTGTCCAGAAGAGCGGGGCTCTGGACCCTGCCATCAGTGCTGAAGTTAAAGGAAAATTACACCCAAAACTTGAAAAAATATATGTTGTGCAGGGTGTTTTAATTTGTATGTGAAGTTCTAGTGTTTCCTTCCCTCTGACTGGTATTAGGAGTTTTTCCTAAATTAGCCTGCTAGCTTTAGGGTAGTTTTACGACCCCTGAAGATCTCCATATCAAATAGGTTTATTGCATTTCTTTGTCCTACAATGCACCTTGTTTCATGCAATAGTGATGTAGCAGAGCCCATAAATCCAGCAGAAAGCATTACATTACAATCAGTTCACAACAATAGAGATAGCTATATTTTAAAATCTGTAGAATTCAGCTTGGTGACCACCCTCATCCTAAATGTTTTACTGTCCTGAAAAACTTTGCTGCTGGTAATTTTTGTGCAGCTTGTAAAGCTTCCAAGATATTTAGTTTGTTTGGCACATGTGTGCTGAATGTTGGGTCTCTCTTACATCACAGTCACATGAGACAAGATGCACTGTGGGAACAAGAAATACAATTACACTATCAGGTATGAAGATCCCCAGGGGTCGTAAAACTAGCATAAAGCTAGCAAGCTAATTTGGGAAAAACTCCTAATACCAGTCAGAGGGAAGGAAACACTAGAACTTCACATACAAATTAAAACATTCTGCACAACATATATTTTTCCAAGTTTTGGGTGTAGTTTCCCTTTAAGTACTACCCATCCCTGCTCCCTCTACTCTTCCCTCTTCAGTGCTGAAGTAGTACCATAACTGCTCCCTCCACTCTTCCCTCTCCACCCTCCCCCTGCCGTCATGTCACCAGGTCCACTGCACTGCCTTCATTACCAAATACTGGCTTGGGACCCTCCCCTCCTATCTCTGTTTCTTGCTCTCCTCTGCTCCATGCTTTTCTTATTCACTTTGCTTCAGAGATTCCCGCTCCTCCATTCCCCACCCTCACTCCTCTGCTGACCAAGTGGCCTTCTCCTGTTACCTTTCCCACCTCTGGAATCTGCTCCCCCCAACCTCTCCTCTTCTCTCCCTGCCCTCCTGCTCCTGTCTATCCCCTGCCTAACCCTATATCTTCTTGCTTGACCCTCGTATGCTATGTCCCCATTTGCTTCTGTTCACCGAAGAAGCTTTTTTAAGAAGAGGTTTCATGAACACCCTTTTTTGTGCTGTCCCAGAAGCTTGAGGCCAAGGGTGGTGTGTAAGCTTGGGAGTATACTGACAAGGCTAGGGAAGGGTGCCCTAGGAGATGTGGCTAGTGAAGTAGGTGCACGAGTGTAGAAGGACAGGGTCGAGGGGGTTGGAAACCAGCTCCCAGGCTTGGGAGTGGAGCCATGAATATGAACAGACACATATTGGTAGTGGGGAGGCAGCAACATGCCACCAGGGATGGAGGGGTTAGGAAGCCTCCTGCTAGGGCTTGTGTGTTTGAGGGGCATGGGAGCCTTCTGCCAGGTCTGGTGAGTGGGTGGGCTAGGTGGCATGTCTCCATAGACGTGGGTGGACTCAGGAGCTCAAATACATGTGTAAGGAAATTCCTACATCCTGTTTGGCTGTGACTTGACTATAGCCCTGGCCTTAAGAGAGCACTACCAATGGCTAAAAAGTCATTGCCAGTTTGGACACAAAGCATTCCATATCCATGTATCTGCCTTATAGAATTTAATTTTTTTCAAACAGTGGTATTTTGTTTTCCAGTTCTTACTCAGTTTCTCAATACTTTGATATTAACCTTTCTTGAACTGTACAATGACAAAGAGGAAACTCCATTACCTGGACAGGAATTCCTCTATGGCACCTGTTTAATTTTTTTAAACAGCCCATGTAAGGGAAGGGATCAAGGAGCTAGCTGCAGGGCCCAGTGGTGTGGAGAGCAGAGGTGCCTAGCTCCTAACCTCTGCCACATCGGAGTTCGGGAGTGGAGTCAGGTCACTCGGGGGTTGGCTGAAGGATGGAGTATTAAGCATCCCTAGGGACAGCTGTTCTCCCTTGGGGGAGAGGGTACTGTGACCAGCTGCTTGCCTGCACCTGGAAGTGTCCGAATGATAGCGCTGTTCATGCACACTAAGACAAGCCACACACAGGCACTTGAGGACATCTCCATGGATGCAGAGTTCATTCGTTATGCCACTGCATGTGGGCAACTACTGGAAGGGCAACAAAATAGCTGGAGGAAAACCCCTCTGGCCTCAGGATGACATCCAGCCTTGTAGGCCAGTGCACAAGCAACCAGGCACCCTGCCATGCTATGGGATGAATGGTAAGTTCTCGCGCGGTCGAGTGACGTGGCTGAGAGGACAGGGTAGAAGTGGGCCACCAGAGGCATAGGAAGATAAAGTACATATGAAAAAAAGAGGCTAGCTGCATGATCACTTTCCACAACCGACTAACGCACTCCATCCCTGTGCTACACCATTTTATGACATTTGTATAGGGACAGCACAAGCTGCTTGCCCTTGAAGTCTATAAAGCATAATTTTCAAACACTGTTTTTGTCAATTTAAGTGGGCATTACTTAAAACTGGACTGAACGGTTCACTAGCAAGAGCCCTGTTAGCTGACCAATGGCTCTGATTTTACAAAATGTTCACCTAAACAGCCAAGGCAGTGCTTGAAACTGACACTCCATAGACTTTGATGGACCTCTCCCCTATTCAGTGATCATAAAACATTAGAATGTGGAGGCAGTGCTGTCTGGTATGAAGTGGAAAGGGATTGTGTGGCTAGCCCCTTGGGGGCAAATTATGACCCCTTCATGTGACCTCCAGATCTGGACAGTACTCTAGATGAGGTCTTAATGTCCTATACAGTGGCATCATTACCTCCTTCCTTTTGTTGGAGATACCTCTCCCTATGCACCCCAGCATTCCACTGACTCTCCTTACAGGCTTCTCATATGGTTTGGTGACCTTTAGGTCATCAGATATGACTACTACCAGGTCCCTTTCCTATTTGGTGGCCATCAGTCCCCCCCCATCATGTACTTCTCCCCTGCATTTTTGTGTCCAAAGTGTATGATCTTGTACTTCTTTGCATTGAATCTTAGCTGCCACACCCTTGACCAATCCTCAAGCTTGCTTAGGTCCCTTTTCATTTTCTCTACCCCTCTTGGAGTGTCAACCCTATTGCAGATCTTCGTATCATCTGCAACAAGATGCACCTTCCCTTGCAGCCCCTCTGCAGTACCACTTATAAAGACATTAAAGAGGACTGGTCCAAGCACTGAACCCTGCGGGACTCCGCTGGTAACCCTCCTCTCTTCAGACTAAACTCCGTTCACCACCACCCTCTCTGTCCTATTGCTCAGCCAATTTTGAACCCAATTTATGATCCTGGGAGAACTGCCAGGCTGCCCAGCTTGTTTACTAGCCTCCTATATGGGACGGTGCTGAAGGTCTTGCTGAAATCCAGGTAGGCCACATCCAACCACTCCTCCCTAATCCACCTTCCTAGCCACCCAGTCAAAGAAATCTGTCAGATTTGTTTGACAAGATCTTCCTGCTGTGAATCCATGCTGCCTCAGATCCTGTGCTCCTTTGGATTTGAGATATATCACAAACCTTTCTTCTTAGTAGTGATTCTTTAAGTTTCACTACCAGCCAGGTCAAGCTGACTGGCCTGTAATTGCCAGCCTCCTCCCACTTTTGTGGTGAGAGACTGCATTCGCCCTCCTCCAGTCCTTTGCTATCACACCTATTTCCAGTGAACTGTTGAATAGGGCTGTCAATGGTGCTGCTAGCACCTCCCTGAGTCATTTTAATACTCTGGGATGTATCCCGTTTGGCCTAATTGCCTTGTCCACTTTCAGATTAGCGAGTTCCTTTAAGACTCTCTCCTCCTAAAATGGACTGGTGTCTACCTCCCTCCTAGTGGTGCTTCCATCGTCTAATTTTGGTCCCTCCCCTTCCCCTTCTTCTGGGAACGCTGAAGAAATGTACTTGTTCATGATTTCTGCTTTTACTTGCCCCTCTCCGCACACCTCCTTCTTACCCTTTTTAGTCACACAGTCCCACCCTTAGTGCCTTTTTTCTTTTACTAACGTACCTGAAATGTTATTGCCTGGGCTATTTTTTTCTTCTGTTTGTGCCTTTGCGCTCCTGACTGCTTTCCCCACCTTCCTCTGCTTTTACAGATACAATTTCATCTTCTTTCCTTTGTGTTTCCTTGTACCTCCTAAGTGCCACCCTTTTAGCCATAACATTTTTCACTACCTTACCCCCATGATTCTCTTATGCCTGTCCCAGGCATATTTTTAACCCAATCACTGTTTCGCCCCCACTACCTCCGCTGAAAGGCTAGTCCAGGTAACCACCACACTTCATCACAACAATCCTGATTCACCCCCTCCTGTTTCAAGTGGTAGGGTAGCAGTGGATCAGCCATGTTTCCACACAGCTGGAACCCCACACAGAACAACCATTCCTCACGCAGCTGGACACCCCCCTCCTAAAGAACATACTGGCTGTGTGTCCACACTCCTCATCTGAATTCCTCAATCCTGCTGGAGGGGGGTTGGTGAGCTGTAAAGGGAGTGGATGTCAAAGACTAGGGGATAGTGGACAAGTCACACTCACTCACAGCTGAAATCTCCCCCTTTTTCATCGCCCCCCCAGCCAGACTGTGTTCATCTGCTACCGTAACCCCCTTCCCACTAGCCAGCCACTACCCTACAGCAGACCCCCCCCGAACAAACCATAGATTTCAATATATAGATATAGGCTAGGATGCGGACTGCAATGGCTCAGTTGAAGCCACGCATCCATCATATTACAGGAGGATTGAGGTGCTGGCAGATAACCTATCTAAATTTCAAAAAGGGTTCCTGCTAACAAAGAATAAAAAAAAAAAGTGAGGGGGGCATGCTGACATGGCATATACAGATAGGCGCACCAGCATGCTGTTTTGGTTGCAATCAAGTAACGCATTGCTTATACAAGCAAAGGAAAAATGAGCATACCTTGTTTTTGTCACCACAATGTGCATCTGCTTCATCTTGAACACTGTGCTGGTGTGGCTATGTTTTAAGAAGGGTTCCTGATATCTGCTGGCACCTCAATCCTCCTGTAATATGGCAGACATGCAGCTTCAACTGAGCCATTTGAGTCCTCTAGTCTCTCTCTATAGAACTCTATGGAACAGATTTGCTGTGTGTCCCTGCTTTGCACAGCTGGAACCTCATTCATACTGGCTAGTTATCCTCCTGTAGCTGGACACCCCCTCCTGAACAACATACTAGCAAAGGGGGAGGGTTAGTGAGCTGTAAAGGGAGTGGATGCCAAGGGCAGGGGGCAGGTCACACACACTCACAGCTGGATCCCCCCTTCCCTTTCTCTGGTCCAGCCATCCCCCTGCAACTGGACACCCCTCCCGAACAACATACTCTGTGTGTGTGTCCTAACTCCACAGCTGGAACTATGTCTTTCCACAGAGGAGTTGTGGTGTGCTGTAAATGGGGTGTATAGCAAGGGCTGGGGGCAGTGGATAAGCCATGTCCCCTCACAGTTTTTTTTTTATTCTTTGTTAACCAGGTAAGGCCCACTAGGCACAACTGCCTGTTTTCAGGGGTGACCCGGGAGCTTTAGGCTGGTTAAATGACTTGGTCAGAGTCACACAGTATGCATGTGGAGGTTGGGGGAATCAAACCCAGATCTGCTGAACAAAGCTCATTCACAGCTCATTACTGAAACCACCAAGCTATAGTGCCAGTTGGACCCCCCATGTGTGCATTTCCCAACTGTAACCACCCCTCCCACAGACCAGCAACCCCTCTGCAGCAGAGACCCCCTCCTCCTCCTCCTCCCTGATAGACTACCTATGCCCCCCCTCACCTGCCCACAGTACAGCATCCATTCCACACTACTCATTTTCAGACCTCCCAACACAAAATGGAAGTGAGCCACCACACACACAGCTGGAGCCTGGACCCTCCATCAGACCAGTAGCCCGTTGCAGCTTCGCCCCCCCAACAGACCAGTAACCCCTTGTAGCTTAGTCCTCCACCCAAAACCCTTTGCACAATTCAGGAGAGAGTCAGGGTGCAGAAGCTACACACACACACACACACACTACTGACTGTAGTGTCAGACTGATATGCCTGCATTACAAAAGAGAGGAAACTGAGACCACACCCCCAACAGCAGCATCATAACATCATAACAAGCTGGAAGAACCAAGGAACTGCTGATCGTGCATTAACATGTGTGAGGTTACCCGATACCTGTAACGTTATGCAGGCATCTTTACTGGGTAAGTAGATGCCCAGATACTTCCTGACTTTGCATTTACATGCAGCTACTGTTACCGAGTTATGCTCGGAGATCTCTGCTCTGAGCACAGTTACCCTGTAATGGAGCTGCATATAAACACACTGATTGGTGCACAGCACAGAGAAAACAAATAAAAAAGTAGAAAAGTACAATGGGGCATAAAACAGTGTTCAAATTAGTTGTCAGAAAGACAAGGCATGTCAGACTCAGTGGCTGGCTGGATAACCTACTATCAGGGCAGGGTCAATAAAGGGAAGGGAATAATATGATCTGTATGCTAAAAAAGGTTAAGCAAGCTTACTACCACAACAAGCTTGTTCCCCAGGCAAAATCTTTCTTTATTACTTCCTTCCTAATCCTTCCCCTCTCTCTCTCTCTCTCTCTCTCTCTCTCTCTCTCTTTCCCTCTTTCATTCTCTTCTTTTTGTTTCTTATTTCAAAAGTTTTACAAGGAGGCACGCTGAGCTGCTAACAGCTCATTTCCAGATGCGTTCGGAGGGGGGGATAGTTCAGGGGGAGAAGAAATAATATTAAGAGCATTACAAAAGTAGAAGTCAAATACTGCAATATGGACTATCAAAAGAAGCATGATCATACAAACTGCATGGCAAATCAGTGCAACAGACTCAGGCAGTAGATACAAACTGAGTTTTTCTTATTTAACTTTCTGATTCTGAGGTTTTTTTAGAAAAACAAAGTCAAGGGAACACAAGAAATCAGCTCAGCCATGATAAGCATCCTAGAATTCCGCCGTTGATAACCTTCTGACAAGTAAGCAAAAACTAGGTAGTCAAAAACAGAAAAAACATGGTGTAACCCATCAACAACATGTATCTGCCCCCCCCCCATCCTCATCATCACAGCATCAGGACTTAGTAAGGGAGATCAAGCAGGGAGCACTATACATGCAGGTATATGTAGGGGATGAGGGGAGCAAAATGACCAGGGCAATACAAGTTTGTGTGTGAGGGAGTCAAGAAGTAGGGGATCATGAACAGACAGTTGCAGGTGGGAGTAGCAAAGTAATGAAAAAAGCAAGACTTAAAGGGAAACACCAGAAAACCTAGAGAGTGCAGCAGGTGCTGACGAAATGCCCGATTAGGGCTTGTAGCAATAAATGGATTTTTTTTAATCTGCTACATTTCTGTCTTTACTTTTAAAGAACTGCGCCATCTGTAATGCCTGTCAAGCTGTCCGCAGTCATCTCATGCATCCCAGGTGGCTTCTGGGGTGTGGGTTATACTCTGCCATTAGTTGGTAACCCTCATTAGCATAACCCACATGCCAGAGCCCACCTGTGGTGCACAAGATATCTGTGAGCGACTCTGCAGACATTATGGATGACATGCTTCTTTAAAAGAAAAAAACAGAATTTAGCAGGTAATAAAAAATTCAAATTATTGATACAAGCCCTAATTGGGTCGGGTGTTTCTGCAGCAGCTGTTGCACTCCCTAGGTTTTCCACTGTTTCACTTTAAGGGAGAAAGCAGAAAAGGCAGAGCAGATGGACAGGGGAAGGGAGGACCAGAGTCTAGAAAAGTGATATGAGAAAGCAGATTGATCAACACTAGATTTCTCAAAAGAAATGGAGAGGAAATGGGAATTGTTACTGCAGAGAGGGGGAGAGGAAGGAGGGGGAGAGAACAGTAAAGATGTAAGGTAAGAAGGACAGGAACCAAACCAGAATTTGGATATAAAGGAGGGTCAATGAGACAGGTGCCTGGCATCAAGAGAGGGTAGTGAAAGGGCAGAATAAAGGGAGCTATGGTAGATAGGAAGGGGACAGTCTAATGTAAAATGACAAACAGAGGGAAATAGGGGGTCTAGTCTGACAACTGAGGATTTGGGAGCGCCACTATAGACTATATCACCATAATCAAAAATAGGGAGACATCAAAAAGTATTGGTCATATTTTTTATGTTTGCTTGCGCACATGAGCAGGAAACATTATGTGTCAGCTTAGGAGAGAAGTGGGTTTTGGAGGTGCAGCATTGTGGCGGCCAATGCTGCCACTGCTTTTTTGGGCTTGTCTCTGTGGCATCAATGAATGACCATGCTGTCTATGACAGCAGCTCAGAAGCATGTCACCAAGTTGAAAGAAATTCATTGCTACAATGAGGGAACACCCCGTCATTGCAGTGTGTAGCCACCAATATGCCACGGAGTGCAGCAGACCAGTTGGTGGGGATAGTAGGAGCCGAGAGTGGAGCCAGCCTTTCTGTCAAGCAGGACTACAGGATTCAAAAAAGAAGCTGCTGTATCTGAGGGGTGCACACACAAAGAATCCCTTTCATGAATAAATAAGTACTTTACTGAGTGCCAGCCCATAAAATACAGTCCCGACTCCCGTTGCCGTTTCCAGCTATGATGCTGCCCGCCCATTGCTCTTGGCTACTCCTTTCCTCCAGCTCCTTCACCCCCCATCTATCTGTCTGGCCTGTGGTCTGTTCCCTCCTGCCACCAACCCAGAAGTGAACCATGATTGGCCAGTTGACCATAATTAAAAAAATGCACGGTTCTCAGTCCTCGTCCTTGTTGTCATCTGCATGCACCTGCACCAGGCTGAATAGAAAACTGAAGCCACAAGGACAGACTGCTGCCCCTGCTAGATTTAAATCTGCCTTTAGTTCTGACCTTGGTCCCAATACTGTTTTGACCCACAGAGATGAAGTAGGGATGTGGAGTGTGAGGAGGACTAGCTGGGGCTGCTACTGCAGGTAGTTTGAATAACCACACTGTAAGTGAACATGCCAGTGGGTGCTCTCTACTCTCAGCCCATATGGAGTTCAGGCTGTTGCCTGCTCTATGTAGGTGTAAGATGGGGGGACAGGAGCTTGTTGGGAGGTGAAGGAGGTCACTGTAGCAGTGCCTCCCCCACCTACCCGTGCCTCCGCTGTGGTAGCAAATGCAGTTTCCCTGAGGGGCCTGGAAGCAACAGCAGCATTATGAGACTGTCAATTAGCAAGACACTTTCATGGCTGTTAGAAAATGCTCGTAGCTAGGAGTGGAAGATGGCAGTAACTACAAAGGAGATGAGCTGTGGCTTTTGATTAACTGGGGGCCCGGACTGGGGGCATTTGATCCTGGTCCAGGGGTGAGTGCTAGCTAACTAGCCCCATGGAGGGGTGTTGATACTAGTCTAGGGCGAATAGTGCCAATTAAAGCCGTGTGTGCTAAACTAAAACCCACCAGTGATATTATTTAAATTACTGGCAGAACCCAACCAGGGAGACCGAGGTACCACTGCCCATAAATGTGAGGGGGGGGTTGATGCTGCACTATTTCTTGCAGTCTTGTTGACTCATTTTTTTCTCATAAGGCCTGTTACTATCACTGGAGTGGGGGTGGGGGAGGGCAACTGTAGCTCTGTGGTATCGTGGAACCAGAAAACTGAGATTGGGGTTTGCATCAGTGAATCATGGCTGTGTGTGTGGGGGGGGAGGGTTAGACATTGGTGTGGTACTGTGCCAGCTATCTGTGTGCCATGGGCAGGGGTGGAGAAATCATTTTTTTTTCTGGACATAACGAAGTAATTTGCATTTCAATGTGATGCTCAAAGAACAAGCAGTGTCCACTTAGAAGGGCAGGCAGGTTTCAGTTGAGTTAGTGAGGGTGGAGGGCCAGATCCAGATGGCACATAAATTATTTATCTGCTCATGGTGGACTGATCCTGCTGGTATGGGGTACTGATCCTGTTTGATGCTTACTGATCTTGCTGGTGGTGCTTTTTTTTTTATTGGTTTTTTTTGGGGGGGCTGATAATGGCTGTGGTAACCAACACTGTGTATGCATCTTTCATTGTGTTTGAGGGGTGGTGGGGGGTTGGAAAACTGCAGCAGGCTTTGTTGAAAAACTGACCCCAGAGTTCCAAGAGTGAACTGTTGTTGGGTTGTTTGTATCATCTTTTTTGTTTGTCAGCAGCTGCCTTGTAGCTTGGCTTCCACCAGCCCTCGGCCCTTTCCTTACATCCTGGGACTTACCTTCCTTGTACTCCGATACCCCCTAGATTGCCCACCAGGGTGGGACCACCACTCCAGTATGATCTTCCATGGCAATGCGAAAAGGATGCTGATGGAGGAGCCCACCATCACTGACCCCTTGACTTGTCCCCTAAGGCGGGGCATGGAGTTAACTGGCCATAGCAGACTACGGCATAGGTCAGGTCCCTTGGAAGTGTGATGGTTTGCAAACAGGGCCAGGGTGAGCAGGCATCATAGATGGCAGCCACTGTTTTCTTGCTAGTTTTTCCCTGTCCCCAGGGCAGGGACGTGCAATGAAGTCCCGGGTCCGCCATGCTCCCACAAGTAACGGCAAGGTCAAGGAGGTGCCCCAGCCTCCACCAGGGGTCCATGTTGTGCCAGGCATTCTGCTCCCCCCTCATTCCCAGAGAAGGAGAGCAGTCCCTAGGATACTCAATCCTTCTTCCTCCAGCTGGCCCTCTGACTTCCCAGGTCCTTTCCCAAACCCAGGCTGTTGGCGTTGCAGTTGGGCACCCTATACCAGTGGGTCAGCCCTTGGTTGTATTATCTTAAGAACAAGGGTAACCAGGGTGGTAGATCAGGGAGGGGCAGTGGATGTAGCCTACCTGGATTTCAGCAAGGCCTTTGACACCGTCCCATGCAGGAGATTTATAAAAAAATTGGGGAGCCTGAGAGTGGGTCCTACTGTGGTAAATTGGGTTGGTAACTGGCTAAGAGATAGGATTCCGAGGGTGGTGGTAAATGGCATGAAATCTGAGGAGAGGGAGGTGACCAGTGTGGGGGTCACAGGGGTCAGTGCTGGGACCAGTTCTATTCAGTGTCTTCATTAGTGACATTGCAGAACATCTGAAGGGAAAGGTGTGCCTCTTTGCAGATGACACCAAGATCTGCAACAGAGTGGACACACTGGAGGGGTGCAAAGAATGAGAAAGGACCTATAACAGGAGTAGTCTGGTATCTGGCAGTTGAGTTTCAATTCTAAATAGTGTAAGATCATGCACCTGGGTCACAGGACTCCAAGGGAGGAGTACAGGATGGGTGGGGGAAGTCTGGCCACCACAATTCAGTTAAGAGACCTGGTGGTTATCATATCTGATAACCTGAAGGTGACCAAACAGTGTGAAAAAGTGGTGGTGAGAGCAAACAGAATGTTGGGGTGCATAGGAAGGGGCATAACAAGCAGGATAAAAGAGGTGGTGGTGTCACTGGTGAAGCCTCAACTGAGTACTGTGTCCAGTTCTGGAGATTACATCTCCAGAAGGACATTGACAAAACAGAGGCTGTCCAGAGAATGGCAATGAAGATAGTACGTGGACTACACCAGAAGCCCTATGAGGAAAGACTTAAAAAACCTTAATATCTATTCACTGGAGGAAAGAAGGAAGGGGGAGATAAGATAAGAGATGCTCAAGTACCTTAGGGGAATAAACAGAGTACAAGTGGAAAGCAAAACTCTGCACAAGAACAGGGGGCATGATATGAAGCTGAAGGATGGAAGACATCTGGTAATGTTAGGGGGTGTTTTTTCACTGAAAGGGTGGTGGAGCTGTGGAACAGCATTCCAGCAAAAGTGGTGGGTGTGAAAACAATACAGGGGTTCAAGAGTGCATGGGATAGACATAGGGGTACCCTGGAGATGTACAGAGCAGGACAGCTGTAGATCAAATAAGATCTGGGACTACAGCAGTGAGTAGAGAAATGGGCAGACTAGGTGGACCATATAGTCCTTATCTGCCAACAGAGTCTGTGTTTCTATGTAACATTACAGACTGCACTCTTAAAACTTGGAGTAACATCAAAAAGTCTAGTACAGACATTGGTCTCTTCACTACTCAGTTACTGAAAGTACTGTAATGTGCTTTATAAGGACCTCCTTTCTGGTCAAATTCTATGCTTGCAGCTTGTGCAAAGATGTGACAGTGGGGTTTCTGAACTGCTTTTTGATAGGTTAGAATATAGAACAACACCAGCACTGCACCTGTTGTGCTGGCTATCAATCAAGCAAAGGACTGACTAGAAAGTTCTTGTGTTGGCATTTAAGGAACGTGGTCTGAGTCTCTGCTACATCCACAAGCTATTCATTTCCCAACCACTTGCATTAAGATCCCTCATTCAAGGGTTCAGGGATTGCTCATGCTCAGTGCGCACCCCTCCCAACACCACATTAAAATCAATGGGGGACAGGAGACTTTGTGTGGTGCTGTGATCATTTGGAGTTCCCTTCCTCTGGTGTATATCTGTAGGGGCGTAGTCAGGATTTCAGAACAAGGGGTTTCCACCAAGGAAATTCTTTAGTTCCTGTGTACAGACATAATCAAAGCAAGATTGGAGAGGGTTTCTGAGCACCCCGGAACACTCCCTTCCCCCCTTGGCTATGCCCATGATCTGGTTGAAAGTCATGGGATGCCAGTTTGCTGTAGTTCTGACATACATTGTAGTAGTCCAGGGAAGAGTTTTGTGTCATTTCACAGTAGATGTACAGTAGTAGCAGTTTATTTGGCCGACGATGTAAGAAATCACTATGGTTCTCAAAGGAGGTGGCAGTGAAGGTTCAAGAGAAAATGAAAGCATTCAGGAAGTACAAGGAATCACAGAAGGAGCAGGACAGAGAATTGTGTCAGTTAAAGCAAAAGGAAGCTGGGAAGGCAGTCAGAACAGCAAAGGCCCGAACCGAGGAAAAGATTGCCAACTCAGTTAAGAAGGGGGATAAAACCTTTTTTAGGTACATCAGGGAGCGAAGGAAGACCAAGGGAGGGATAGTGAGGCTTAATAAAGGGAGGGTGGGCAGAGGGTGACTGTGAAAAGGCAGATATGCTAAACAAATATTTTTTCTCAGTATTTACAAATGAAGAGGGGGAGGTACCTAAAATAAACAACAGAAACACTCTGGATACAGAAGTTGATACCAGTCCATTTACAGAAGAAAGGGTTCTGAAAGAACTCTTAAAACTGAAGGTGGACAAAGCAATGGGGCCTGATGGGATTTATCCCAGAATTCTAAAAGAACTAAGGGTAGAACTAGTGACACCACTGACTACCCTCTTTAACAAATCATGGGAGGATGGGGTGGTACCTGAGGACTGGAGGAGGGCAGATGTGATTCCCCTTCACAAAAGTGGGAGCAGGGCAGAAGCAGGAAACTACAGACCTGTTAGTTTAACCTCAGTGATAGGGAAAATGATGGAATCACTTCTGAAGGAAAGAATCATCAAGTACCTAGAGGCCAGGGGGCACAGGACCCAAGGCAGCATGGATTCACAGCAGGAAGGTCATGCCAGATGAATCTAATAAATTTCTTTGACTGGGTGACCAAAGTAGTAGATCAGTGAGGGGCTGTGGACATGGCCTACTTAGACTTTAGCAAGGCATTTGACACAGTCCCACACAAAAGATTAATATACAAGTTAGCCAGCCTGGGGTGAGTCCCAAGATGACAGCCTGGGTAAGAATTGGCTGGAGAATAGGACACAGAGGTAATAGTAAATGGAGTCCTCTGAAAGAAAGGGGGTTACTAGTGGGGTACCGTAGGGTTCAGTATTAGACCAGTCCTCTTCAATGTCTTTATAAGCGACATTGCAGAGGGCTGAAGGAAAAAGTATGTCTCTTTGCAGATGACACAAAGACCTGCAACAGAGTTGATGCACAAGGTGGGTGGAAAGGATGAGAAGGGACTTGGCAAGGTTAGAGGAATGGTCAAATGTATAGCAGCTTAGATTCAATGCTAAGAAGTGCAAGTAATGTACCTGGGAAACAAAACCCAGGGAAGAGTACACAATGGGGCGAGATACTAACAACAACAAAATGGAAAGGACCTGGGGGTAGTCATATCAGATGACTTAAGGTGGGCAAGCAATGTGAGAGGACAGTAAGGAGGGCTGGGGATACTGGGATGCATATGGAGAGGCATCACCAGTAGAAAACAGGAAGTTGTTATCCCTCTGTACAGACAGCTGGTGATACCCCATCTGGAGTACTGCATGCAGTTCTGGAGACCCAATCTCCGCAAGGACACAGACAGGATGGAAGCTGTCCAGTTCTGGATACCTCATCTCTTCAAGGACTTAGAGAGAATGGAGCCAGTCCAGAGGAGGGCAATTAAAATGGTGCAGGGTCTGCACCGGAAGACATATGCAGAGAGACTAAAGGAGCTTAATATGTATAGCCTCAAGGAAAGGAGGGAGAGGGGGGACATGATAGAAACTTTCAAGTACCTCAAGGAAATCAACAAAGTCCAAGAGGGCAGTATCTTTCAAAAAAAGAGGTGTGCAAGAACAAGGAGGCACAATTTGAAGATAGAGGGGGGGCAGCTTAGAGGTAATGTAAGGAACTATTTTTTCACAGAGAGGGTTGTGGATGCATGGAACGGCCTTCCGGAGGAGGTTGTGGAGTCAAAAACAGTGGTTGAATTCAAGCATGCATGGGACAGTCATAAGGCAGTTCTAGGGGTTGGGGGTAGAAATAAGTTGGCTGCTGGTTAACTAGGATCTCCAGCTTATCCATTAGGTAGGGAAATTGGCAGACTGGGTGGGCCAAGTGGTCCTTATCTGCTGTCAAATTCTATGTTTCAAAAAAAAAAAAAAATTCTATGTAAGTAATTTTCCATACTCTCTGGAGAACTTTAAGTGGATTTTCACAAGATTTCCTACAGCACATTTTATTCCTTTCTGTATATCACTGTTTCATTCTGTATAGCTCTAGCTTCCTATTTTGCCTTAACTGTAGCATGTTACCAAAGCTCCTTTTTTTACTTCAGAGATTTCCTGTAACACTTTTCCATATGCTGTCACTTCCTTTGCTAATTTTTCTCCATAATCACATATTTTTCTGTTTAACAGGTATGACAGGATGCTAACTCCATCCCCATCAAATAAGTATTACTCTACATCTGACTTCCCTGTCCTTCCTATCTACTCCCTAAGAACTACAAATCCTTTGTGACCCCTTCCTTATATCTTATTTTACAGGTCCGACGGACATCATCCTGGCAAAACTTCTACCTCTGGATCCTCAGTACCCAGGTAAGACACCATCTATGTATTACCTACACTTGATGGGTTTACTGTAATAGCGCATCTGTGCCCATTACAGTGTGCACATTGTGTGATATATATATTAAAATAACAATACAGCATCACTTCTTTCATTTTTTTACCTAATGTGATGGCCATCCTGCTTTGGGTGACTGAGCAAATAATGGGAATCCATGTGATAAATGGTGCTGCTTCACTGTTATGCCTCAGAGGGTGCCAAGGAAGGGGGGAGGTCGTGTCAAACACATCTCGCACATTTTTTAGGGAGGTTGATCAGGTAAAGGTAGTGGATGTGGCCTGTCTAGTCTTGAGTGAAGCTTTTGACACTGTGCCAAACAGGAAGCTAATAATTAAGGAATAAGACAAAACAAGGTCTGACTTATAGCGTGAGATCAGAGAAAACTAAAGGTGTGTTCTAGTGGGTGACAGCTTGGTTTCAGTGCCAAAAACAGCAAAGTTATAGAATTTGGTACAGGGATACCAGGAGGATGTGTATAAGATGGGGGGTACTTGCTGCCACCAAGTAAGAGAGGGACATTGGAGTAGCCATATCTGATCATAGTCATAGAAATATGATGGCAGAAAAGAGCCCCAATGGACCATCGAGTCTGCCCCTTCATCTCCCCTACACTTTTCCTTTTCCACAGGCCCTTCCCTCCTCCTCCACTTACCAACCCTATATCTCTGTCCCATGCTCTCCTGAATCCCTCCACCATTTCAGACCCCACCACCTCCTCCTCTGGCAGTTTGTTCCAGGACTCCACCACCCTCTCCATGAAGAATCACCCCCTCACATTGCCTCTGTAAGTTCCTCCCTCAAATCTTAGGCTATGCCCTCTGGTTTGAGACCCTCCCTTTTAAATAAGCTCCCCTGCTTCACCTTATTGATCCCCTTCACGTATTTAAAAGTTTCAATCATGTTCCCCCTCTCCTTTCTGGTCTCCAGTGGGTACAGATCCAATTCCCTACACCTCTGCTCGTATATCTTCCCCTACATACTGTGCACCATCTTGGTTGCCCTTCTCTGAACCCTCTGTAGTCCATCTATGTCCTTGCAAGGGGGTGATCTCCAGAGCTGGACCCCATACTCCAGGTGTGGCCTTACCATGGCTTTGTAAAGAGGCATCAGTACCTCCTTCCTTCTGCTAGTTTTTCCCCCTCTTAGTGCATGCCAACATTTTATCTGCCTTCCCCACAGCTTTGCTGCATTGGCTATCTACCTTAAGGATGCTTGATATTATAATCCCCCGATCCCTCTCCCAGGGATCTCAGGGACGCAGGCACCCACATCCTTTACTTACATTTTGTGCTTTGGGATGCTCACCCACCAGCCCTGAAAGTCCCCGAGACTCTCCACAGTACAGGCCCCAGGAGTCCTGAGCAGGCCATGTACTGCGCATGCGCGAAATGCGCGATTTGTTTATTTTGTTTCCTCTTCCCTCCCCTTTGCTGCCTCGTGGTTTCGGCACCTTGGAGAGTGGTGCACACCACCAGGTGAGGTGGGGAGGGGGGAAATGAGGAGGAAGAGCAGTGCCAGCAGTAGTATTTGTGGGGGGGCACAATCAGTTCCCCCTTCGAGCCACCACCTTGGATTCATCCGAGGGAGAGAGCTGGAGGACTGACAGGCTCTCAGGAGCCATTTTGCCATCTATGGAAAAACATGGCAGGAGAGAGAAAAGACAGAGAAAATAAAGTGTTTAAAGTGTTTGAAAACAAATGCTTGGACAGACAGTCCACCCCAGTCACCCGAGGAGAAGAAAGGAGGTGTGCCAGCAGGCTGCACACATTCACTGGAGGCACCAGTGTGTTAGACTTAACAGAGAAGGGTCATTTTTTTATTTACAATTATTTTAGGCACTTAGGGCATTGCGACTATTTCTGGCCAATGGTTTAGTGAACTTGGGGTTTACTGTGTTTTTTTTTGTGCTTTTTTGTGCAGGGCCAAGTGGAGTGGCAACATTGCAGCCAGGAGAGGAGGAGGAGGAGAGTGAAGGAGCTGGATGGGGGAAGCCTCGTGAGCAGCACACAGCACGTCTCAATGAAGTCTTACTGATTATTTTGGTGAAGGAGAATCCTCCACACCAAAAGATAAGGAACAAACAACATCATCATCCTCTGAGTGTGACTTAAGCACATCTCAGGAGACATTTGACATTGTGAATGCTGAAACTGAAAATTATCAGTCTGAACAGACTGCATCTGCTAAAAGCAGCAAGAAATTAAGGTTGTGAAGGGACAGCTGGACAAAGTTATTTCCATGGCTTGTAAAGGAGGAAGTAAAGGGGAATATTGTTGGGAAGTGCAGTTGGTGTGAAATAGGTGGCAAAACAATCCATTTGCCACAACTGGCACAACCAATCTGCAAGTATCTGCTTTCTACAGACATGAAAGAAACAGAGAACATTTGCTGGTGCACACTGGAAAGAAAACAGGAGAAAAACAGTCTCTGCCAGTGGCATTTGAGAAGCAGATCTTGGGTCCTGAGGCAAAGGGTAACAGTAAAGTTGCTCAGTTAATGACAATGTACTACTTTACCAAACAAGGTCAATTACTCAACCAGTTTGAAACACTGATATCTGTACAGGCGAGGAATGAAATCTTTTGGTCCAGGGCACAGGGTGGCTGTTGCTTGTGGACTGACACTAATGGTGGTGCTGTTTGTCATCTACAGAAATGACATGGCTGTCCAGGTTTGCAAGACAGTGGCACAATCTACTCTGGTTGGGATGCAAGATATGACATGCTCGACTCCATAAGCGAAGTCCTACAGGAAGAAATCAAAGTTCACTTAGCAGGTTCTCAGTTCCTTTGGGTAATAGCAGATGAAACTACTGATGTAACCATTCACAAAAAGCTGAACATTTATGCGAAGAGTGTACACAATGCACAGGCCAACATTCATTTCATTGACTGTATTGCAATACCTGATGGGAGGGCAAACACAATTGTGGGAGAACTGTTAAGTGTTTGTTCTTCTAATGTAATTAATCCTATCAAGATCATCACACTAGCAAGTGATGGTGCCAGCATCATGACTTGAATGCACAAAGGGTTGGGTGCAATGTTAAGACAGCAAGTTAACCCAAGGCTGATTCAGCTTCAGTGTGTTGCCCATAGACTGGCACTGGCAGCAGGTCAAGCATGTTGGGACAACCATCAAAAATGTGTACAGATACTACAACAACTCTGCAGTATGGTACAATGCATTGCGTTTCATCCAGGAAACACTCAATGATGACAATATCAGATATCTGTCCCTAAAAGAACCTGCAAGTTTTCGGTGGCTGTCATTGTATGCTGCAGTTCAAGCAATTCACAGATCATACCCTACACTTTTACAAGCCCTACAGCATGATGCTGCAGCAAAAGGTGAGGCAGAAACAAAGGGCCTTGGCACAAAACTGAAATCAGTCTGCTTTATCTTATGCTCTTCTTTTTTCATGGATGTCTTAAATGTGGCGAATAAACTGTCTTTAGTCATGCAACTGGACAGTGCTGACATTTCGGTGGTCAGCAGCATGATAGAAGCCACAGTTACTAGATTGCAACAGTTTAAAGAGCAGAATGGGGTAGAGCTACAGAAGACATTTCAGGAACTCAACCATCATCCTGGCATGTGGCAGGATCAAAATGTGAATGACAAGCCAGCACTGTGAATACAGTTCCAGACGATATCTCAGGAATATCTGATGCAACTGATTGAAAACATTCACACAAGATATGAGAGAACTTCAATGCAGCTGCTACATAACTTAAATGTCCTTCTAAATCCAAAATGTCTCCCCGATGACTCCAACATGATGGACCATGGACTGCAGGAACTCAAGGATGTTTGCACTTTTTCCAAGAAACAACCTTCAAAGAAGAAACACTGCCAACACTTATTGACCATGACAGGGCTGAGAAAGAGTACTGACAATTCAAACTTGTTCTGAAATCTTAAAAAAGACTGACTTTGCTCAGTAGTGTCTGCCAAGACTTAATTGAGAACTATTCAGATATATTTCCAGATTTTGTCACAAGGGCCAAGATTTTACTTGTGTCACCTGTTACATTGGTGGCATGTGAAAGAGGGTTTTCTGTGCAAAACAAAATAAAAACAAAAGGCAGATGCTCCCTAAAGGCTGACACTGTGAGCAAACTCATGTGGATTGCCCAAGAAGGAGCTGAACTTGAAGACTATGACCCTCATCCAGCACTTGAGAAATTTAAGGCCATAAGACTGTGCAGAAAATTATTATTTTAAATTTTAAAATGTTTTAATAATTGTCTTTAATTGTGTTTTTCTAGTTTCAGACAATCTGAGATGACCGAGTTTGGCCCAGAGACAGGACTGGAGGAACTTGGGCACAGGAGTAGAATAAGATAAGCATCATTAATGTTTTGTTCCATCAAGGATGGTGGTGGTGGTGGTGGGGCAATAGAATTTTTAGCCCCTTAAGGCCAATGCTACTTTTGGTGGGGGTCCCGTCTGGTGGAACGGATCAAGATTTCAATTTCCCAGGGGTTGGGGGGTGATGAGTGGATGACCTTTCCCCATTCTACTACATTTAAGATCATATTTTGTTTTTGGTGGGGGAGGATCACACTCTAACAAGTTCAGATGATCGGGGAGGAGGGGGTATAAACTATAAATATGGCCCCAAATGCAGTCACTGTGTTTTTTTTTAGTGGGGGAACAGTTCGAGATTATTGTCAGTGTAGTTACCTAACCCATTCTGCTCTTTCCACAGTCCGTCTGCAACAGTGGCTGCTATTGTCATCAACAGTACACACACAAAACAGTTAAGAAATGTGCAGAAGGGAGAGGTTGTGGTCGGAGATTAGTTATCGGAGAAGTTATGGGCAGCCTGGGTGTTGGGAGAAGTTAATGGGCTGGAGGATGTTTTAGGAGAAGTTATGGGTAGGAGAGTGTTAGGAGAAGATATTGCCACAGAAAACAGGGCATGCCATGAAAAAAGAAGTTCAAACTGAAAAAGCAGACTGCAGTGGTGGTGGTGCAGATAATTCATACTAAGGCACCACCTGATTGTGCCACACACCAGACAGATTTGGAAGACCTGCTAAGCCAAAATAATTGTGAGTGGGGTGGGTGGGGATGGGGGCTTTTAGTCACCCCACTGTGCTATCCAGTCATGAACACTGGCACTAGTTCTCTTTTAGCTGCCACACACACAATTAAGAAATGTGCAGGACGGTGTTTAGGAGAAGTTACAGTATGGGCAGGAGGGTGTTAGGAGGAGTTATAGGCAGGAGGTGTTAGGAGAAGTTATGGGCAGGAGGTGTTAGGAAATTGCCACAGAAAAAAATTGCAATCTATGCCATGGAAAAAAAAGAAGTTCACTAGAAAAGCAGATTATGCAGATTTCATGCCACCGACCAAATTAGATTGTGCCACTGTCTTAAACTGGACAGATTTGGGAGACCTGCTGAGCCAAGGTAGGTTGTGGGTAGGGTGGGGTGGGTAATAAATGTGCAGGAGGACAGTCAGAGAAGTTATGGGCAGAAGAATTGTGTGGAGAAGTTATTGAGCAGGAGGGGTTTTAGGAGAAATTGTCTGCCAGTGTAGAAGTATGCCATGACTCGTACACACAGAAAACTGACACATTGCAAACTGAATTATTCCATATCCTCAGATTGTGCCACTGTCTCTTAACAGCAGATCAGCTGTCGAGGCTAAAAGGGTGGGGTGGGTGGGAATGTGGGGGGCTTTCAGTCACCCCAGTCAAATCCATGTCTCTGGTACAGCCAGGTATTCTTACAACTTAGGAAGATTTTGTGCAGGAGGGTGTTTGGGAGATGTTGTGGGCAGGAGGAGGGCGTTAGGAGAAGTTGTGAGCAGGAAGGTGTAAGCAATGAAATAATCACTCATGCCAGGTCAAGACACAAGACAGCAATTATTTGCCACACAGATGACACTTCCACCACCACCACCACCAGATTGTGGTGCTAACAAGTTTGGGCAGGAGGTGTCAGAGACAGTCTGGTTTAGCCAGGTTAAAACATTGCACTAAAAGGGGCAGCAACCACATACAATCATGTTAGATTGTGTCATCTTTCTAAGCCTGAGTCATCATTGGTGAGTGGGAGCTGGCAGGGAGGTTTCTGCAATGTTTATTAGAGGGTGGTGGGTGGTCACTAGGAGTCTGAAACGGGGGGGGGGCTGTTAAGATTATAATTACAACTAAAATGTCAGTGTGCAGGAGAGATTGAAGGAGAAGTATTTGGGGCAGGAGGTGAGTGACTGGGGAGACACAGGTGACTCTCAGCACTGACTGTTAGTCATAATGTTTACATCTTCTTACTGTCAGTACCTAATCTAATGACAAACTTTGTAGCAGTTTGGCAAATAAATAAATCGGGCCACTGCACTCAACTGCAGAAGTAGAATTCCCAGTTTAATGTACAGAACCGCAAAATTGTAAGTACATTTTTCTAATTGTTAATTTGTGACAGTGAACAAATGAATGAACAACAGTCAACAGTCATCACAGGTGAATTCTTTATTTTTACGTGATAAATTACTGCTGTGGTGTTTAGCTATCTGGTACCTTTGTAAAAGGAATGTAAAACAACACTGCTGAAAAAAAAAGAAACGTTTTGGCATTATTAGCAAAATAATGACTCAGGAATATAAAAAATACATGGATATATTAATAAAAAACACTGAAATGCACTTTCCAGACTCGTTCCATTCATTTCAATGGGGACCCCAAAAGATTTCATGAGGACTCATAGTTTTTGTGTCCGGACCTCCATTTTCTTTTCAAGAAAATACAGAACTCCTCAACAAAAAATCCTACCTAGAGCCCTGTCTCCTGCTCTGTTTTTCTGACCCCCCAAAAGGTAAGCTGTTCATAGGTTTTTATGCTATGAGTGCATCACAGCACACTTTTTGGCATTGAATTTCAGTTGCCAAGTTTCCTTTTACCCTCCAGAATCTTCAGGTCCAGCCTCAAGCTCCCCCCACATTGTGCCCACCCTATTGCAGAATCTCGTATCATCTGTAAATAGCCACACCCTTCCCTCCAGCCCATCCGCTATATATCACTGATGTAGATATTAACAAGCATTTGTTAATGTCAAGTGTTGCTTGCTGTCATTAGCAGTGGAAGTGCAGGAGTTAGATGCTGTATAGAAATGGCAGTGAAGTATTGAACTGATGCCAACTCCACCCCCACCCTGCAGAGATGGAGATGGACAGGCATTGGGGTGTGCCTTTGGATCATCACCCATAACGGTCATGACATTTCACCTCACCCCACCCTGCAGACACTTATAAGTGTCAAGGTGTGCTTTGGAGTGTTTGGGCTTTACACTCACCTCATTCCATAAGGAAATATGCTGAAATGGGTGCAGTATAGGAGAATGGGGTGAACTCTGGGGCCAAAGGGTCCAAGGCACACCTCGAAACCTGCCACTGGCTGTAGGGTGTGAGTGGAATGGCATGAGCATCACTGTCGACAATCTCAAATCACACCCCTCATGCCGGTCAGTCCCTACAGGGTAGGGCGCTATGGTCAAAAATCCTAACACCCTTGGAGTTTCTTGGTATTTTTGCTCCAAGGTTTCAACATGGGCTTTCTGTGACCCCACCGCATGAACAGTGACACTATCAGTTTGTTAGCCGAAAGGTGATTTTGCACAGTGACTGAGCCACTTGGCACCACAGGTGCAAAAACACATTTCGAAAGGATGTGAAAAATGACACCTGTACTGTTCATGAAGAGGTGTAAAAAATGGCAATGTTGAAAATATGGAGTGAAAATATAAAAAACTGGGGAAGTCATGAGTGTGCATAGAAAATGCAAAACGCACATCCGTAATGTAATTAGCTTGGGGATATGTTACAGCAGATTTTCAACACAGGCATTTTTGGACCTCTGCTCATGAACACTGTCACTGTGATTTTCTTAATCTGTCCCAAACACTGATTTCCCACAGCGACTGCGCTATTCTGTGCCAGAAGTGTGAAACACATTTTGGCCAGGGTGTGAAAAATGACAGCTGTACTGTTCATAAGGAGGTGTGGAAAAATGCAAATCTGGACTGAAAATATTACGAATTCGTGAACTTACGAGGATGCGTGGAAATTGCACAATGCACACTCATAACACAGTCATTTTATGGACGCTTGTCACCAAATATTCAACATAGCCAGTTTAAGACCTCTGCTCATGAACAGTGTCACTGTGATTTTCTTAATCTGTCCTAAACATTGATTTTGCACACCGACCATGCCACTGTGCACTACATGTGTAAAAACACATTTCAGGCAAGATGTGAAAAATGACAGCTGTACTGTTCATAAGAAGGTGTGGTAAAATGGAAATGTTGAAAATCTGGAGTGAAAATATTAAAAATGCTCGAAGTTATGAGCATGCGTAGGAACTGTGCATCACATGCTAGTAAAACAGTCATTTTGGGGAATTTTTTCACCAAATTTTCAACATAGGGTTTTAGGGGCCTACCTCGTGAACAGCATCACTGTCATTTTCTTAATCTGTCCAGAACATTGATTTTGCACACCGACCACGCCATTGTGTGCTAAATGTGTGAAAACACATTTCGGGCAAGATGTGAAAAATGACAGCTGTACTGTTCATAAGAAGGTGTGGTAAGATGGCAATGTTGAAAATCTGGAGTGAAAATGCTAAAAATGTTTGAAGTTATGAGCATGAATAGGAACTGTGCAATGCACGCTCATAAAAAAGTCATTTTTGGGAATTTTTTCACCAAATTTCAACATAGGGTTTTTGGGGGCCTACCTCATGAACTGTGACACTGTCATTTCATTAATCAGTCCCGAAAGGTGGTTCCACCCAGTGACCGTGAAATCACCTTTTGGGACTGAATAACAAAATGACAGTGACAGAGTTCATGAGGTGGGGTCCCAAGAACCTCATGTTGAAAATTTAGTGAAAAAATTCCCTGAAATGGCCGAGATATGCACCAAAGTTGAAAAAAAAATGTTTATGCCATTATGCAGCTTACCGGCATTTCTTCAGTTCGCGGTCGGCTTTGAAGAGTGCAGACATGTTCCCAGTCCACCGAAGATCATCGCACTGGGCTCCAGAGGAAAGTGTGGGGTGAGGTGAGGGTGTGGAAAGGTGGGATATGCAGAGGGTGGCTGCGGGTCAGTGGGAAGGGGGCAAGAGAATCAACAAGGGACAGTTTTTTTTCTTCTAGTTAGTTTTTTTTTTTTTTTACACAGACGACGGGGGACTTTTGCCATGCTGTGGTGGGCTCCCAGCTTGGCACCAGACAATTTGTTTAGGGGTCAGTGGAGCCGATGGGGGATTGGGCACCCCTGTTGGCCAAAGAGACTTTTGCCATGCTGGGGTGGGCTCCCAGCATGGCAGATGGAAGTTTGTTTGCGGGGTCAGTGGAGCTGATGGGGAACTGGGCACCCCCATCGGCCATACAGTGTGCTGGGGAGGAACACATGAGCTGAAGGGGGATTGGACACCCCCTCGGTAAACAACAAATGGCGGGAGATGCATTATGCCAGCTGAGATTGGGCTACCCTGTCGGCAAAGAGAAACATAGAAACATAGACTTTGTAGGCAGATAAGGACCGCTTTTCCCGCCCAGTCTGCCCATTCTCTACCTATTGGGTAAGCTGCAGATTCTAATTAACTGGGAAGGGGGTCATGCTGACAGGGGGATTGGACACCCTGTCAGCTTTTTTTTTTTATTGAAATATTTCAGCAGGAAGTGCACACTGAATGGCAGACAGTGGCTTTCTGTTAGCTTCCTGGGGACTGTGAGAGGCCGACGGAGAAACTGTTGCCATGGGGACACCAATCAGCTATTTTGGTAGCTTGTAATGCACTAAAACAGCTAATTGTGTGGTGAAGTGGCCAGAATTTTGAGACACATTTAGGCATTCTCCCTAAGTGCTGAAAGCAATGTGTTTCTTGCACATGCATGCAAGCAACACAAAAAGGAGGGGTCCCAGTACTGACCCATGGGGCACCCCACTCATTACCCCCCTCACTCTGGAGTGTACCCCATTTACCTCCACTCTCTGGCTTCTGCCTGACAACCAGTTTTCCACCCACCTAGTTATTTTCCATCCTACCCCTAAGCTTTCCAGCTTATTAACTAGCCTTTTGTGTGGGACAGTGTCGAAGGCCTTGCTGAAGTCCATATAGGCTACATCCACTGCCCCTCCCTGGTCAACCACCTGTGTCATCCAAATGAAGAAATCTATCAGTTTCATCTGATCTGACTTCCCGTTCATGAAGCCATGCTGCCTATCGTCCTGCAGGCCATTATCCACCAGGTAGTCAATCGCCCTTTCCTTTATTAGTGCCACCATCACTTTACCCACCATGGAAGTGAGGCTGACCGGGCAATAATTCTCTGCCACCTCCTTACTGCCCCCCTTGTGCAGTGGCATCACAATCACCCTATATTACACTTTCCTGCCATTTCTTCCCACAGTATCCTCCTCATTTTGTTAAAGTCCATCCTCCTGAAGTACATAACCTTCATGATGGTCCGATTTGAACCCCTCCCTGTCCTTACCCTGAGCCTTACAGTCCTGTGATCACTTGTACCTAGACCGTCACCCACCACTACCTCATCTACACTTTCCCTATTTATGAGGATCATGTCCAGCAGGTTACCTACCCTAGTGGGATCCCTAACCAGCTGTTGTATGACTACACCCTGTAGCATCTCTAGGATCCCCCTGCTCCTAACTGATACTACAGACGGGATCTCCCATTCCACATCAGGGAGGTTTAGGTCCCCCACTAGAGATGGTGTAAAGGCTACAGAAGTTCAGGGATAACAGGGGGAGGCCGAGGTAATGTGGGTTGCCCTGGAGCCAGGGAATGGAACAGCAATTCACACAGGGGTGATCTACAGACCTCTGGAACAGAGGGAGGAAGTAGACAGGGAACTAGTGGAGAACATACATGACATGGCAGCTAAAGGCAAAATCCTGCTATGGGGGGATTTCAATATGCCGGATGTGGATTGGGCCACCAAGGTGGCTGCTTCTGCCAGAAGAACAGCCATCATAGAATCCCTGTAGGAGGTTGGACTCAGGTATCTGGTGCATGATCCAACCAGGGGCAAGTTAATTCTGGACCTGGTATGGACCAATGGGAACAGAGTTGAAGAAATACAGGTGGAAGGACAGCTGGGGTTCAGTGACCACCACATGGTGTGGTTCAGCATGGAGACATGGATTCAATTAAGCCACATAAGGGCAGATTTCATGGAAATGGGTAGATGCATACAAGCAGTCCTGGGGAAGGGAGGAGTAATAGAGGGGGTGGACGAACAATGAGAGAAACTGAAAGGAGCCATAGTGGAGATAACAAACCAATGTTCAAGTTCAAGTTCAAGTTTATTGCAGGAAAGACTCCGTTGAGCAAACTCATTCACAAGGAGGTCCTGAGGCACATACACATACAGTTCGCAATTACATAGACAGGAGATATAAAATGTAGAACAACAAAGAAAAAATATATAATACAAAAGGTATAAACAATAGAAGTCCTTATGCTATATATGCAGTACATTCCAGCTTTAACCTTGCCTAAATAATGCAACACATTTCAGCTTAATAAGTAGAGGCCAGTTGGTACCTAGGGAAGTTGACTTGGCATTGGGGCCTAGTAGCACCTGCATATGTCTTTAATGTAGAGATAGTTAGTGTTTTGTAGGAGTTAATTGATACGATGCTGGTTAGCTTCAGCATGGCTTGTAGTTGGTTCCAAATGTTTGGGAGGCGTATGAGACAGCTCTTTGGCCAGCTGTGGTACGTGTCCTAGGAACATCTAGTAGGATAAGGTTGGATTTCCTTAGGGAGTAGGTGCTATGTGAGATGTGTATGAGAGACGTTAAATAGACAGGCAGTTTGTGGAGTAGTAATTTGAGGGTCCAAATGCCAGCATGCAGGAGGCGTCTGGTGGCAAGAGAGGTCCACCCAACTGCTGCATAAAGATCACAGTGGTGGGTCCTGTATGCAGAGTTAGTAATGAAGTGAAGAGCACGGTGATAGAGTACGTCCAGTTTAGATAGACTCAAGGTTAGGGAGGATATAAAGATAATGTCTCCGTAGTCAAGCAAGGGAAGGAATGTTGTTGGACAAGTCTTTTGCGGGTCAAGTGAGAAAAGAGGGTCCTATTTCTAAAGAAGAAACCCAAGCGTGCTTTAAGCCTCTTTGATAGATCCTCGATGTGGTCATTGAAGGAAAGCTTGTTATCTATCCTCATACCCAGATATTTAAATTTAGGTACGACTTCCAAGGGTTCACCTAGGGAGGTAACTATGAAGTTTTTAGGTGGGGTAGGTAGGGCACCAGACAAGGCAAGTCTCAAGAAAATCATTGTCTTGGTTTTTTTGGCATTTAAGAGAAGCTTGGCATTGATAAGGTTGCTTTCTAACTGGATAAAGTCAGCTTGGAGTGCTTCCCTGACTTCAGTTAAGGACGAGCCTGATGGGTACAAAACTGTATCATCCACAAAGAAATGTATGCTAGAGTTCTTTATGTGGGAGTCAAGGTTGTTGATGTACAGGGAAAAAAGGATTGGTCCTAGGATGGAGCCTTGAGGGACTCCTCTGGCAATTGAAAGGGGGGAAGATAGTAGGCCATCAGCTTTGACTTTTTGTATCCTTCCTGTGAGATAACTGCTAAACCATTGTAAGGTAAGTGGCGTGGCACCTATGTAGGCAAGACAGGTGATTAGGAGGTGATGGTCTACAGTGTTGAAGGCCTTACTGAGGTCTAGAAAGACTGCACCAGTAACCTTCTTGGTGTC
This sequence comes from Neoceratodus forsteri, assembly GCA_016271365.2. NCBI lineage: Eukaryota > Metazoa > Chordata > Ceratodontiformes > Ceratodontidae > Neoceratodus > Neoceratodus forsteri. Next base: position 1,371,197,495 of record CM057450.1, on the reverse strand, counting down.
CATAGCATGGATCCAGTCATTAGAGACTTTAGCCAAGGCTGAGATGGTACTGTGCTTTGACCTGAAGCCAGATTGGGCCGGGTTTAGGAGTGAGTGCACTTTGAGGTGATTTTTTAGTTGGTTGTATATAAGCTTTTCCAGCACTTTGGAAATAACGGGCAAGATAGAGATATGACAGTAGTTGTTTAAGTCACAAGGATCTCCTGATTTGAAGAGAGGAAGAATAAGGGCAGATTTCCAGCAGGATGGAACAGTGGCTGTGGTAATAGAGAGGCTGAAGATGTGAAGGATGGGGGCTGTGAGCTGGGCATAGCCTAACCGCAAGAAAAATGATTCAAGGCCATCGTCCCCTGCACTTTTCTTGGTGTCAAGGCTAAGAATTATGTCTTCGACTTCTTTGTAGCTAAACAGGCACAACTGGAAGGGATGAGGTGGAGTAGCATGTGTAGTATCTGGGCTAGTGTTGTTATTCACTCAGCTAGCGTATGGGGTTAATGTGTCAATGTGTTAGGATAGTGGCCAAAGGAAAAAGAAGGAAACCACTATGGTTCTCCAAAGAGGTGAGGGACAAAGTCAGGTCTAAAAGGCTGCGTTTCAGGAAATATAAGGGGAGCCAAAGGGAAGAGGACTGGGAGGTGTACCTTGAATGTCTAAGGGAATCAGGAAAGGCTGTTAGGAGGGTGAAGGTGCAGACAGAAGAGGGATTAGCACAGTCTGTAAACAAAGGGAATAAGGCATTTTATAGATACATCAGTGAAAGAAGAAAAAACAGAGGGGTTGTGAGGCTTAAAGGGAAGAAGGGAGAGTGTAAGGAGGGGGATCTGGACAAGGCAGAAATACTGAACAAATACTTCTGCTCAGTATTCACTAAGGAGGGTGAGGGTCAAGGACCACAGTCAGTTTGCAAAGACAATGGGGCAGTAGAAGTGGACACCAGTCCATTCACAGTGGAGAGAGTTTTGGAAGAACTCACAAAGCTGAAGGTGGATAAGGTCATGGGGCCAGATGCCATCCACCCCAGGATATTAAAGGGTCTGAAAAGGGAACTAGCAGCACCTCTGGTGGCCCGGTTCACAGAATCACTCAACAAGGGGGTTGTTCCAGAGAACTGGAGGAGGGCATATGTAGTCCCATTGCACAAAACCAGCAGTAGGAAGGAGGCAGGGAACTACAGACCAGTCAGCCTTATCTCAGTGGTGGGAAAGATCATGGAGACACTACTGAAAGAAAGGATAGTGGCACATATGGAATCCAGAGGTGCTCAGGATCTGAGGCAATACGGATTCATAGCAGGAAGGTCATGTCAAATGAATCTAATAGATTTGTTGGATTGGGTGACTAGGGAAACAAATCAGGGAGGGTCGGGAGACATCACCTACCTAGATTTCAGCAAAGTCTTCAACACCATCCCACATAGAAGGCTGATTAACAAGATGGGTAGTCTGGCCATGGGAGACAAGGTGGTGAACTGGGCTAGGATCAGGTTAAGAGACAGGAGACAGAGGGTGGTGGTGGTAAATGGAGTACAATCTGGGGAGAGGAGGTGACCAGTGGGGTACCACAGGGATCAGCTCTAGGACCAGTCCTGCTTAATGTCTTCATTAGTGACATTGCAGGGGGACTGTAAGAAAAGGTCTGATTGTTTGCAGATGACACCAAGATCTGCATCAGTGTGGATACCCTAGAAGGGGTGCAGAAAATTAAGAGGGACCTGGAAAAGCTTGAAAGATGGTCGGAGATGTGGCAACTGAGGTTAAATGCAAATAAGTGCAAAATAATGCACCTGGGGAGAGCTACAGGTTGCTGGGGGAGGAACTGACTGTTACTAAAGAGGAAAGGGACCTAGGGGTTATCAGCTATGATGACCTTAAGGTATCAAAGCAGTGCACAAAGGCAGCAGGGAGGGCCAGTGGCATGCAGGGGTGCACAGGGAGGGGTAACACTAGCAGGAGGTGGGAGGTGGCGATGCCATGGTATACAACATTGCTAAGTCATCACCTGGAGTACTGCATGCAGTTCTTCAGGCCACACCTGCGCAAAGACATAGATAAGGTGAAGACTAGCCAGAGAAGGGCAACAAAGATAGTGCAGAGCTTGCACCACAAAACATATGAGGAGAGACTAAGAGATCTCAATATGTACTCACTGGAGGAAAGGAAACAGCAGGGGGCAGGATTGAAACTTTCAAGTACCTCAAGGGCATAAACAAGGTGCAGGTGGGGGACCTTTTCCAATGTAGGAAAAAGTACTAGAACAAGGAGGCACAATATGAAATTGGAAGGGGTAAATTAAGAGGTAATGTGAGGAAGTTTTTCTACACAAAAAGGGTAGTTGACGCTTGGAATAGTCTGCCACAGGAGGTAGTGGGGGACAAGCACAGTGAAGGGGTTTAAGCATGCCTGGGACAGGCACAAGAGAAGCTTGAGAGGGGAGGGAGTGATGAAAAGTCATTGATCACAGAGGGTCAGTGGCCGCATACAATGTATAGGACCTATGGGCAGACTGGATGGGCCTAGCAGTCCTTATCTGCTGACAATTTCTATGTTTCTATGTAGCAGAAGCTCCCTTCTTGAGAGCTATCCATGTAACTGCCTGCATCAGCTGTCTATCCCTTTCCTCCCCCCGGGTAGGAGGTCTGTATACCACCCCCAGTCTCAGTGATTCTCCAGTCCGTTTATCCAGTTTGACTCACAGGAACTCTGTCTCCCCTTCCTCTTCCTACCCTTCCATTGCCCTAATGTCATCCTTGATGTATAAGGCCACCCCCTTCTTTCCTGTCCTGCCCCTCCTAAACAGTCTGTAGCCTGGGATAACTGTCTCCCAGGTATGATGCTCTGGCCACCAGGCCTCACTTACCACTGCTATGTCAAGACCCTCATCCCCCATGATGGCCTTCAAGTGCGCCATTTTGTTTCCGAAACTCCTGGCACAAGCTGATAATCCCTTCTACCATGTACTTCCCCCCACTGCCCTCCCCTTCCAACCTTCCCTTGTTCATGTTTTGTCCCCCCAACATTCTATCTCCATCCTGGGGGGAGGCTGGTAGTATCTCATCCCTCCTGTCTCCTTGAGTGGTCTTTTTCTTAACCCCCACCCCCCCAGAATTCAGTTTCAATTGTAAGTTTTTGTTCAATAAACTCCCCTAACTTAGTCTTTAGTAATGCTAATCCCTCCTTGATCAGGTGCAGTCTGTCTGGGGCAAATGGGCTCTCATCCTCCCACATTGTTCCCCATCCCCCACTGATGATCTCATGGTAGTGGGGCAGTGAAACAGGGCAGTTGGCGAAACTGTTGGGATGCTAGGGTGCATATAGATGGTGTTTTCAAGTAGGAGACAGGAGGTGGTGTTGCCCTTCTATCGCTCAGTAGTGAAACCCCACCTAAAGTACTGCGTACAATTCTGGAGGCCACAACTCCACAAGGACATTGACAGGGTGGAAGCAATCCAAGGAAGGGCTGCCAAAATGGTGCATGGGTTGCATGAGAAACCATACGAAGATAGGCTGAAGGAACTCTGCATGTACTCCCTGGAGGAGAGGAAAGCTTAAGAAGACATTATTGAGACCTGTAAGTACCCCACAAGAAGGAGCTCCGCCATATGGGGGCAAGCAAAGACGCTTCAGTAGGGGAAGTTTAAAAGTGATATGAGGAAGTGCTGCTTCTCAGGAAAGCATGGTTGATGCCTAGAACAGACTGCCATAGGAGGTGGGGAGGGGCAAGGACAGTAGGGGTCTTTAAGCGTGCAAAGGACAAGCACATGGGCATAATAACTAGAGGAAAGGAAGGAGTGAGGGTCACCTGAGAATGAATAGGGTCCAGGAGTAGTAATAGGCAGTGGAATAGGGCAGCCTAGATGGGCTTTTTTCTACCATCAAATTTTGTGTTTCTAGAGTACATAGCTGCAGATGACTGGGACCCTTATACAACAGTAGTGCATAGTCTAATCCTTATAAGGTATTGCATACAAAATATATGTGTCTCTCATCATCAGCCAATGTTTGAGGTGTGGCACAACCAGGTTTTAAAAGTCTTACCCAAGGAGAGACTTGCATATGAGATGAAAGGGATGGCCCCAAAAATTTGAAAGGCTGTGGGGTCCATATATATTTGCCCCACTTCCCAAGAGGCTGTGCAGATATCTAAGATGTGCTGAAAAAGCTATATTGATGCTAAATAAAGAAATGCACCAGCCACACCAAGACAAAAAGTAAATCATTTTTATTTTGCAGGCATGACAAGCAGTGTAATGAATGCCATCAATGTTTGTTTGTAAGTTTCCTGTTGACCCATTTTGTTCTCCTAATGTCCATACATTGAGGTTTAATAATCATTAATGAGAGAGCCAACTGCTACACACAATCGTACCTCAAAGAGGAACAGAAGCACTAAATACCAACATGAAGTGCTTAATATTCTTTAATTTTTACGTTCGCTTGCGCGCATGCGCAAGGAACGTCTTGGGAGAATGGGACACTTTGGAGGTGTGCCCCTCCTCTGCAATCCTTTGCTCCATTGAGCAGGTGTGGCAGTCCTGCACCAATCGGACGCGGTGCTGTGTATGACAGCGGTGGTCTTCTCTTCAAAGAAAACTACCGCTGTGTGCTTGCACCACGTCACGCCCCCCCCCCCTATCTTTGCTGCCACGCTGGGAGCCCACCCCAGCATGGCAAACATCCCGGTCATCTGCCGACACGGGGTGCCCAATCCCCGCCGGCTCCACGCCCCCACAGCATCTTCCTGCCACGCCTGGAGCCCACCCCAGCGTGGCAAACGCCCCGCATCAAGCCAGCCGACGGGTGCCCAATCGGCCAGCTCCACGGCCCCCCAGTTATTCTTCTGCCATGCTGGGAGCCCACCCCAGCATGGCAAACGCCCCACGCCGTTTTTTTTTTTTTAAAACCTGTAAATTGAAACGGTCCCACGGCACTTCTCCCAGCCCCTCCCACAACTCGCACCCACCCACTGCGCACCCTGCCTCCCCACACCCCCCTCACCCCATACTTACCTCCGGAGCTCGGCGCGACTATCTTCGGTGGACCGGGAACACGTCTGCACTCTTTAAAGCCGACCGTGAACTGAGGAAATGCTGGTAAGCTGTATAATGGGCTAGATAGGGGTTTTCAACTTTATTGCATATCTCAGGCATTTTTTGGAATTTTGGCACCAAATTTTCAACATGGGGTTTTTGGGACCCCTTCTCATGAATGATGTCACTGTCATTGCGTTATTAGGGCCCGAAGGGTGATTTCGCAGTCACTGTGCAGTCACTCCGTGAAATCACCCTTTGGGCCTGAATAATGCCATGACAATGACATCATTCAAGAGAAGGGGTCCCAAAAACCCCATGTAGAAAATTTGGTGCAAAAATTCAAAAACTTGACTGTTTTACGAGCGTGCGTTGCGCAGTTCCTACGCAGGCTCGTAAGTTCGCAAATTTTCAATATTTTCACTCCAGATTTTCAACATTGCCATTTTACCACACCTCCTTATGAGCAGTACAGCTGTCATTTTTCACATCCTGCCCCAAACGTGTTTCCGCCCATGTAGCACACAATGGCGCAGTCGGTGTGCGAAATCTATGTATGGGACACATTAAGAAAATCACAGTGACACTGTTCATGAGCAGAGGTCTTAAAATGGTTATGTTGAAAATTTGGTGAAAAAATTCCTAAAAGTGACTGTTTTACAAGCGTGCATTGCGCAGTTCCTACGCACGCTCATAAGTTCGCGAATTTTCAATATTTGCACTCCAATGGCTTCCAAATACCTAAACAGCACATAGAAGCAAGCAACATTCGGCACTGACAAATGCTTGTACTTCTTTGTCACTGATTTTTTTAAGCCATATCCAAGTGCCAAATACCACTGCAAATACCTGCAAGCGAACGTTCGGCATTGACAAATGCTTGTTTAAATTCAGCTTTATCAGCTCCAAGAACTCTGGACTATGATTCTGCTCAGACAGAACTTCATGTTGACATTTAGTTTCCTCTTTTTGGGGGCCGAGTGTGCACAGCAGATGACTCTTTTCCTTACTCGTATTATTTTACTGTGGGCACCGCATGCTGGTGTAGTGACCTTGGACTCTCTACAAGTTAAATAAGCATTATACAACGGCTCAGAAAATACTTGTTCCTGATTGGCTGACTGGAACGTTCTACACATTGTAAATTGAACTATCACCCAGTGATAAAAAGTGCTAGACAGCCGCATGTAAAATCTTACTTCATCAATACCAGTCCGACCTTCAAACACTTAAGCGGTAAACCACCATATTGACTCGCTGCTTAGCGTCAGTCTCCGGTAAAGCCTCCCCACACAAGTTTGAAAAAAAACCAAAAAAATATAGCTCCAACATGTGATTGTCTGTCTCCTAGTGATCCCATGTATAAAACAAAAATCACTTTCACTTCAAGGTCTCATACTCTTCCTCGTTGCTTCACACTGTTTACCTCTCACAGTTCGCAGTCTTCTCCACTTTACTTAGCAACTCCACAGTCGAAGTATGCGATCAGCTATCTCTCCCGAGGGCAAAGACACCAAAGACAGAAAAAGGAAATAAAAAAAAAATAACTTTCTTTCCATGGTCAAGAAGCAGAAGAGAGCTGAGGAAACAGTGTTATACATTGCGGCAGAACTGTACGCAGCTGCTCATGCACCAAAAATGGAGTCAATGCTCTCTATTTCAATTCCTGCTAGGGACCAAATTGACAAGGCTGTCCAGGCTCCCAAAACACAAATGGAACTGAGACAGAGTGAACTAGCAACATGGGGCACAGTCTTTAAGATAGTCCAACCCTAGGAAAAGCATTGGTCTGCCAATAGCACAACACTGCACATGAACAGAAATAGAAAGCCCTAGCAACCCCGAACAGCAACGCTACCAGACCTGGACTATTGTTTTCTCGCAGGGCAACAAATTAAAAGAAAAAAAAATGTAAATATCAGAAAGAAAAACATTTTTTCACCTTTTTTTTTGTCAAAATAAACAAGGGGCACAAAGTGTAATCACAAAATGCCACTTGAGGGGGTGGGTGATGCTAAGATTTATCCACTTGTGGTGTGGTTTGGTCCCTCAGCCTGTGGCCTTGTTACTGAACCACACCAGTTGGGGGTAAATCTTGACATCACCCACACTCTCCAGTGGTATATTGCTTAATTATGAACTGTAACATGTGAAGTGTCTAGCTGTATATTGGCATTATCAGTTCCACGCCTCAGCACTCGACAGCCCTGTGGTGGAGGCTTATTGCTAATGCTGGTTCTGAGAAGCTTCGAATGGTGGGGAATACAGTTTCCCAGTGGCCAGAGTGACTGAGGAGAAAAATAGCAATCAGGTGGGCTTGATGAACTTCCACCTGCTTTCCCCTGGCCCAAACTACCACTTACGAACATATGAACATACGAAATTTGCCAGCAGATAAAGGCCTAGAGGTCTATCAAGTCTGCTTGAATGTGCAGCTAGCACTCCTTATTCTGCAGCTGCCCCTACCTACCACCCTTCCCCTTCATTAACCTTCCCCCTTGTCCTGTCCCATCCCCTTTTAAAGCAGTCCACTGTTCTACTGGATACCACTTCTGCAGGTAACGCATTCCACCCAGCCACCACCCTCTCCTCATTTCCCTCCTGAACCACTTGGTCCCTGAGACACATCTTGTGCTCCAGAGGGGGCCAGCCCTCCTCTGTCCCCACCATAGGGGGAAATCCAGGGGGGATTCTAGCCACTGGGGCTGGAGGAGATGGCAGATTGTCTGGGGCAGTGATGAGCAATTGTATGCCTGAGCTGAGAATAAAAATCTTTATAGCAAAAAAATATATAAAATATTTTCTTCATGGTACCAAACAGATAAGTTATGGGAAATAGTCTATAAAATGGGAAATCAGTGCACTCAAGTATATATACTTTTTAGTGTACAATATTCAGAATCATTTCATACAATACAGTACATTTTCCTATAATTAATTATGGCAGGATAAGCCTACTAACAACAAACGAGCCTGGTACATGGGAAGCTTAAATTAATGTCTCTAAATAAAGCCAGCCAGCCGGTGCAGCGGTTGGATTTCCGCTTGCGACGCCAGCGACCCGGGTTCGGGAACGGACTCGGGTAGCTGGAGGGCCGGCTGGGAGAGGACGATCGAGTGCCCAACGGCTGCTCTCCTCCTCTGGGGAGGGAGGGGATGCTTGTCCCGCAGCTCTACCGCCACCTGGGTGACCATGGGTGGAGGTGCAGCGGGACTGCATAGAAGGAAGGGAGAACGTGGGCCAGAAACCGGAAGCGAGTGCACGTCGTGCGATGCTAAGTCTCCCAGGTGCTTACGTCCTGTGGGAGGGACAGAAAAGCGGAAAAGGTGCCTGGCGTGGAGGGGCGTGGGCGGGACCCGACTGCCCAGATAACCCATAACGGGCTACTGATGGATGCATAAATGGACCACCTGAACACACTAATGGACTGGAGGGGGTTAAACGGGGATACCCCCCTCCTCCCCGCCTGGGGGGGTAGGCCGAGGCAGCATGGAGGTAGGTCCGAGCGACACCACGGTAGATAGCCGGGGAGGGACTAGGGGAGTTCAGTCTAGGGATTCCCACAAGAAGTTCCACCACGCCAGAGAGAAGGGGGCTAAAAAAAAAAAAAAAGTCTCTAAATAAGACCAGTGGAATGTAAGACAATTTTTGTGCATCAGACTTACATTTTTTAAGCCTGGCTTGCTTTTGTAAGACCAAAAACATGTCTGAAACATGGACTTAACTCTTTTGTGTAACCGACCCCAGGGGCCGGTTGCACAGAACAAGGCTTATTGTTAAGTCTAAATATGTGGTCTTAAGACTTAAAAGTAGTCTAGCATAAGTCCTTGATGTGAGACTGTTGCACAAACAAAAAAATGCCCTGACTTATATAAGACTGGTCTAAGCCCAATACTGCCTAGCAACATAGACTGGACTGTAAAATGGACTTACACTGACACTTCTCTGTAAAAATCAAGATGGCTGCTAGAAGCAAGTATAATTTCTCCTGCTTCAGACTGTGAGTTGAAATTAAATGTTATTAGTAAGTAGTCATATGCATTTTTGTTGCTGTTGTTGGCATAATTATTTTGTTACTGTTGTTAACATGTCTTCACAATTTTGTAAACATTTTTTTTACCACAGTGATAATAGTGCTTGTTCTAAATATTTGGTGATTGTAAACACTCAAAATATTCACTTTTAAGATGAAAAAAATGATTGAAATATGGTTTATAACATAATGGCAAAGCTCTTGTTTCATCATGAATTTACTGCATATGACAGTTTTCTATATTTGGTATCTAGCAGTGTCACAAATTCTAAACTGTCACACTCGAAAGAAAATGTTACTGACAAACGCTGTGACATTCAAGATGCTAACTTTGAGTATCACTGTTATGGAAAACATTGATTCTCATACCAACTATTAATGTACATGCCATGAGCTTCTTATCTTTATTAAACAGACTGTCACTGTTTCTTACGTTTTCTGGGTTGCACATCTAGCGGGGGTGGTGGGGTCCCATAAACTAACTACCCTAATAATGGGCTGCACATGAGCTGCATCTCATAGGATGTGCTGCTTCTCCCCATTGCACAACGCTGCTTGCATTAGCAAAGGCAGACTACTAGCTTCTATTGACTGAGCATTTAAATAATGCTAGAAGTACTTCCAGAAATGGGAAAAAAGTGTTGCTCAGAGCTCAGAAGTCAAATGCTCGGTCTACATAAAGGAAAAAAATCACATGTATGGGGTAGGGGGTTAACTCTTGAGTTTACCGGCATTACTTCTCTGTGGAATAAGGTGCACAATTTCTGTGTTGCATATCCCGGATCTGATTTCTGGTGTGTCATCCCTTATTGCTAGGAAGTTCAAAGCACAACAGTGACATGTAGATACAGTACCTTGTAAATTTATCTGTTAGCTGCTGGAACTGCATCGTGGAGCAGAAGGTTTGCTTCCTTTCCTATCAAAGTGTGAAAGCAGTGCGGGGAAAGCAGTCACATTCCAGTGTGTGCCGTTCATCGCATTCTTAAAGTAGGTAAATGCTTGCCCCAGCTATGTAAAATAAAACAGCAAATATGGCTGTTCTGGAGCCCATGACAAAAAACAGCCAAGTTAATGCGGACAGCTTGGATCCATGACGGGAGTCCGACAAAAATTTTGTCAAACACCCCATCAGCGACACCAGCAGGTCGACTGCATTCTGCAGTCGGCTGCCAGTTCGCACTTTGTTCTTTTGTTTTCTTCGGGGAGCTTTGACCCCTACACCCCCCACGTGGGGGGCTGCGCCCCCTGCACCCCCCACTTATGGATTCTCATCTCAAGTTGGAGCTGATTGGGGGTGTGCAGGACCCCCGACAGACAGTGCTGGGTTCCAGTGGGTCTCCCACCATGGCTAGGCACTGTAGTCATGGTGAGGGACCTCGCTGGCAAAATGTCTCTGTCGGGGGGGTAACTGGACTGCTTCACCATTCACAGCTATCATGTTACTTGCTTCAAACTATTTGACTGCTCTCTGGTTGCTCAGATAAGAGCAATTAATCACAATCTGTCTGTTTGTTTCTTTAAGGATCCTCCATTTGTGCTTAAGAGATGAAGACACTTTGTGCGCTCTGTGCTGGACTTCTGACAATAATGTGATGGAAACATAACATACTATGTTGTGTGACTAGATAACTGTTTAGGATTGCTGCCAACCTAAAGGATGCAGGAAGTGTCAAAGTGCAAAAAAAAGACCTCCAGGATTTTGGATAGGGAAGTTGTGAGTTTGTTTACTACATGTGCCCCGGATCCCTGAAAGTCTGTCTATCTCTTCAACTACTGCTAGTTTTAGTGATGCAATACTGGATAGCCCAATTCAGTTAAAGAATGTGCTGGCTAACTGTAGACAGAGTCCATGGAAGCCAAACAGGATATATATAGCATCATTCAAAAGAGCAAACAATAGCCAGCCCATTGGCACCATGGTATAGCTACCACTCGCAATGTTGGTGACCCTGGTTCCTGCCCGGAGCCTGGGCCATTGGCTAGAGGAAGGGGGAAACGTGCATTTGATGGACTGCTTTCCTGTGAGGTGGGGTGGGAATGGTGCCAAGTATTTGCCTGCTCCTTAGCAGCATCTGGTGGTTAGACAACTGGGACCACAATGCAGAAGGTGGAGGTTGGGCAGATGTCCAACATGCTGCATATAGAAGCTTGCGCAGCACTGCTATTAACATTAGTACAAGTCTGCTCCTCCACACCATGAGTGAATGGAGTGAAAATGGAAAATTACCTTGACTGTTGGCCTGCCTACTGCTTGCAGTGCCAATGATCCAGGGTTGGAAGCAATTCTAGGTTGTTAGAGGGCCAGCCAGGGGAGGTGGACTGAGCTTCCTACAGGATGCTGTTCTCCAGAGAGGAGAGGGAAGGGGGATCACAGCTGCTGAGCATCCCCCAACTAGGTAACCATGGGTGGCAGTGCAGGCAAAGTGCAGTATCTGGGTTAGGAGACAGCTGATTGGCTGGACTTACATACTTGGCGTAACCATGTCAGTCTAAGCCAGTGTCAATTGGGGGGAAGAGGGAGAAAAGGGAAAAATGCAGGCAAGCACTATGGCCACTCCCTGCAGACCCAGCACCCCACCAACCTAGGCTCATCCCTGGGTTCCCAACTGTAGCATTTCTGAAGGACCTGGCCCAGCCTGAGAACCTCCACCATGGGGAAGGAATACCAAAGGATACCAAGCCAAGAGACAGGTAAGTCCTACTCTAGGAGATAGCTGGGTTGACAGGTTGGGGCTGCATGGTGCTCTCAGAAGGGACAAGGCTGGCTCGGGGGGGTTAAGAAACATAGAAACACAAAAACTGTTGGCAGATAAGGACTGCAAGGCCCATCCAGTCTGCCCGTAGACCCTATACATTGTATGTGGCCACTGACCCTATGTGATCAATGACGTTTCATCACTCCCTCCCCTCTCAGGCTCCCCTTGTGCCTGTTCCAAGCATGATTATACCCCCCCACTGTGCTTGACCCCACTATCTCCTGTGGTAGACTATTACAAGTGTCTACTACCCTTTCTGTGTAGAAAAGCATCCTCACATTGCCTCTTAATCTACCCCCTTCCAATTTCTTATCATGCCCCCTTGTTCTAGCACTTTTTCTACACTGGAAAAGGTCCCCTGCCTGCAACTTGTTTATGCCCTTCAGGTACTTGAAAGTTTCAATCATGTAGCCCTGCTGTCTCCTCTTCTCCAGTGAGTACATATTGAGGTCCCTTAGTCCCTTCTCATATGTTTTGTGGTGCAAGTCCTATCTTTGTTGTCCTTTTCTGGATAGTCTCCACCTTACATATGCTCTTGCGAAGATATGGTCTCCAGAACTACATGCAGTACTCCAGGTGAGGCCTTTCCAATATTTTATACAATGGCCTCACCACCTCCCGTCTCCTGCTAGTGATATCCTTGCATATGCACCCCAGCATGCCACTGGCCCTCCCTGACGGCTTTGTACACTGCTCTGATATCTTAAGGTCATCAGAGATGATAACCCCTAGGTCTCTTTCCTTTTTGGTGACAGTCAGCTCCTCCCCCCAACCTATAGCTCTCCCCAGGATTCCCGCTACGCAGGTGCATTATTTTGCACTTCTTTGCATTGAACCTCAGTTGCCACATCTCTGACCATCTTTTAAGCTTCTCCAGGTCCCTCTTCATTTTCTGCACCCCTTCTGGAGTATCTACCCTGTTGCAGAGCTTGGTGTCATCTGCAGACATGCAGACCTTTCCTTCCAGCCCCTCTGCAATGTCACTAATGAAGACATTGAACAGAACTGGTCCTAGTACTGGTGCTCTAAAGGATTGGCTGCAGGAAAAAGACATAACAGCCAGGAGTGCCCATAATAAGGAACTCACAGCAACAAATAGAAGGAACCCTTAAGTTTTGTTGGATAATTTGAGTTGTTTTGCTGGAGGGAATAGTTACGAGCTCTTGGATTTTGGATGCAAGGTGGTGTATTTTGGAGCTTAATATGACCATACAACATACGTCTGTTAAAGTAAAGGTGTCAGATTTTTGGGCTTAATAGCCCATTACTGCTGCAGTGATAGTCCCTCCTTGTCAAAATTATAAATGTTGCCGGCCCGTCGGCGCAGCGATGGGATTTCGCTTGCGGCGCGGTGACCGAGTTCGGGAACGGACCCAGTCGGTCGGAGGGCCGGCCGGGGAGAAGAATCGAGCGTCCCATGGGCAGCTCTCTTCTCGGGGATGGGTGACGACAGCACCCGGAGCGTTAGAGACCCTTAGCGGAGGCTGGGGCACTCACGCTGCTGCGCTCACATCAGGGGTGGAGGTGGGGCAGATGCTGGCGTCATTGCACGTCCCCGCCTCCAAGGGAGGAAAAACCAAGGAGGAAAATCAGTAGGAGGGTGGTCCTCCATCTAGATGAAGCCTCCCGGAGGCTCGATTCACCCTGCGCCGCCTCCCAGCAGATACTGGTTCACGGCACCAGGGGAACTGGGTCGTGGCCCCTCCCCTCAGGCCGGGGGTGACCCGGGAGTGGCGGCAATGGGCAGATGGTGGAAGCTCTGGGGGCCGTGACCAGGCGGATGGAAGACGGAGGATCCCCACAAAAAAAAAAAAAATTATAAATGTTAATGCTGTCCTGTAAAAGACGGAAGGGATCGTAACTCTGGCTGAACTACTGGCCAGCTGATCCCTTCCACTTCCCAGTCTGCTGACCACACCCCCAAGCTTGGACATTTTGTGACATCTGTCTACAGCACTCTTCACCAGCCCACTTCCATCAACAGAACCCTATGTCAGGCCACCTCTGTCCAAAGCACCCTACACCAGACCACCGCCATCCAATGCACCCACCAGCCACCTCCCCAGTGACCACCACCATACTAGCTTCTTCCCTCCACAGCCCCAATTCAAATACCCCTCACTCCACAGCTTTGGACAATAGTCTCCCTACCACCATGCTCCAACACTAGTCCCTTCCTCCACAACACAAGAAAGTTGCCCATACTCTAGGCCCCACCCTCCAAAGTACCCTAAACTAGCCCCCTTCCTCCACTGCCCCAGACAGCACCCTCACTTCTTCCATGATGACCACCAATATCCTGACTTCCACTGTCCCCCAAAATGACCCTGTGTCCTCCACAGCCACAGTACTAACCCTCTCTCTGACATACACACACACACACAAACACACACACACACACACACACACACACACTCTCTCTCTCTAACACATACTCTTTCACTCTCAGCTCCCTCTGACACACACTCACACACACACACACACACACACACACACTGTAATGGGCATAGCCACAGCATTACAGCCAACCCACTTACAGGTAGAATCTGGGGCCAGTTGCACAACAAAGTTAAGTCTGTGTTTAAGATCTGTTTTTGGCCTTACAAAGGCAAGGCAGGCTTAAAAATTTTAAGTCTGTTGCACAAAAATTGATTTGCACTCAGTTGGTCTTATTTAAAGACACTGCACAAGTCTACGGTATGTGGTGCTTGCTGCTTTCATGTTCCTCTCAGGGAGTCCACTGTTTTCCCCCTCCCACAGCTACTTTTAAGCCCATTTGGGGCATTTTATTTTTGTAGACTCTATTTTTGCATTCTGGACGCCCATCCTTCCAGAATACCCACTCAACTCTGCCTTCTACTCCCAGCCTGCCCCCTCCACACTCACACATTGTTCTCCCTTCTGATCCATGGCGAGTCCAGCCCCCAAGATCACCCCTCTGGGGAGGGCCTGCCCACCCTTGGTGGCTTGGTCTTGAATTAGAGGGACCTACCGTGAGATCAGGTTGCCCGTGGAAGATCATGATGTTAGTGGGTCTAATGGCGGGATGCTGGCAGGTCTTCGGGGTCGCCTTCATTTCCGTTGGTCACAAGAGGGTTTTTCCTACATGGTTGCCCCTCAGAGTTACAAATGTGCGATTGCATCTAACGGCACTACATGCCGACGTACACTGGAAATCTTCCCCTTGCAGCTGTAATGCTGCTTTTTCCTTACACTGCCCCTGACTACCATTAGGGACTGCCCAAGAACAGCGTGTTCCCCTGGATCCCTCCCTGGGAAGGGAGAGCAGTCCTCCAGATGCTCGATCGCTTCCCTCCCCTGTTGACTCCCAACTGCCTGAGTTCGCTCCTGACCCTGAGTCACCATTGTGGTATCCAGTGCTTCAACCCCGTCAGAGTGAACCCAGCAGAAAGAAACAGGCAGTTGGAGGTAGAAGATAAGTACTTTCTCTGTGTTTTTTGTTTTCCTTTAGGATTGAGCTAGCATTTCATGAGATGGCAATGTGTGCTGTGTGATTTCAACAGTACAAGTTCCAAACAAATGATTTTGTCTTGGCTGGGAGGAGGGGGGCATTTAACTGTGGGAGGGAGGTTGGAAATACATGGGAGGGGGAGGGGTGGTGGTCACATGACTTGGACCAGCCAATAGTGGGGCTGGGATC
The DNA here is from genome assembly GCA_016271365.2 of Neoceratodus forsteri. NCBI lineage: Eukaryota > Metazoa > Chordata > Ceratodontiformes > Ceratodontidae > Neoceratodus > Neoceratodus forsteri. Next base: position 1,371,182,018 of record CM057450.1, on the reverse strand, counting down.
CAATTATATTTCAAGGGGTCCAAGCGACCCTGAAGCTTGAGTGCCATGAAGTAGGAGTGTAGCATCTTGAGTAGTGTCTGCAGGGCATCAGTAGGGAGGAGAGTAGGCAGCAGAACATGCTGGCAGACAGGGAAGAGCCTAACTGGGAGGGCCACATATATCCATTACAGACATGGGGAGATCAAGGTGGGGGGAGGGGTCCATGGAGTGAGGCAGGAACAGGTTAAGGGAGGAGAGAATGTGCAGTGGCAGTCAATTAGGGTGGGAGATGGGAAGGGTCGTATGTTGCCAAGGATGTGGAGCAGCCATATTCCTGGGAGTGGATTGGAGGGCAGGGGGCTGCAGGGTGTGTTAGCAGATGGGCCAGCTCAGGCAGGAAATAGGGTGGTTGGTAAGGGAACTTGAGGCATGTAGGAGATAGAATGGGGGGAACACAACCAGTAGGGGGAATTAATGAGGCATTCAAAAGAGCTCATAACAGGTACAGATAAGGGCGAACTAGGTGGGACAGCAAGAGGGCCACACAAGCAGCTGCAGCCTAGGGAAGAAAGTGATGACTGGAGATGGGTCCAGCACAGGGCATGACTAAGATTGGACCGGAGCAAAGATATTGGCCTGGGGGAAGGGGAAGGGGAACTGGACTCATTAATGTAAAGGAGATTAGCACTGCAAACAGATTCTCAGGGTTGGCTAGTCCAGAAGACCAGGAAGCAGAGAGGAGGGAAGTTACAGTGAAGGAGAAGGAAGAGGTCATTACAGAGGAAAAGTTACATAGCAGAGAGGCAGTAGGCAGTACACCAAGAAAACACAGTAGAGGGGGCTCAGCGAGGAGAAGCAGTGTCTCTGGAGGGAAGTAAGAAGCAAGGAGACAAGAGGACAAGGGAAGCAGCAGGCAACCTGGGGAAGGCTAAGGATCAGGAGAGGAGGGGAGGGTCACATTTCAGGGAAGACCCAGGGAAGTAATAGCAGAGGAGGAGGTAGCATGGTGGATGAAGCAACAAATGAATGCAAACGGAAAGTTCCACAGAAGGAAAATAGTTCAGAGGTGGAGGTCAGTACCCCGGTCATATTTGTGAGGGGGATGAGGACAGGGCAAAGGTTAGAGGAGGCAAAGGGGAGGCAGGACAGGAGGATGAGAGAGCCTCACAAGTTGGGGGCAGGGGAGTGATGGTCAACAAGAGGGTGAGCAGGATAAGCGCCAGTGAGTCCTAATTCTAGGGGATTCTGTACTTAAGGATATAAGAAGGGGTGCCAGAAAAAGTAACATCTGGATAGAATGCATGCCAGGCATAACAGCAAGTAGAGTGGAGCAGAATAGGGTCAGATATGTGTGGAAGGTGGAGGGGAAGCCACACATTGTGGTGTACCTGGGAATAAATGATCTGGAAGGGAGAAGGATAGAGGTACAAGACAGCTTCAGGGAAGTGGGGAAACTATGCAGCAAAGAGGGAACAACGGTAGCCTTCTCAGAAGTTCTGCCAGTGCCAAGGGCTAGTACAGACAGGAAGAGAAGAATCAGTGACTTCAACAAGTGGCTGAGGGAATGGTGTGTTTTCAAGGGGTATGGACTGGTGGGGGACTGGGGTAGCACATGGGATAACACAGATCTTTATGCAGAGGATAGGTTACACCTCAGCAGGGCAGGGCCACAGGTGTTGAAGCAGAAGCTGGGGAATTTCATCAATGAGAGGTATCATTTAAACTAGGTAGGGGGGAGGCATCGGAATTGGGAATCACCAGGAGAGGGGGTCCAGTGGACCTCCCCCCACCACAGGGATAGTTACAAACTTAGGTGAAATAGGGGTTGAAGTGAAGGGTAAAGAAGCAGGAAGGCTAGGAGCAGTGGGGAGAATGGTTTCACTAAATGCTAGGAGCCTGGGGAATAAGTTGGCAGAGTTGCAGGCATTGATGGCAAAGGGGGAGGTGTACTGAGACGTGGGCAACCAGGCACCATGACTAGAACCTAACCATCCCAGGGTACAAACTATTCCAGAGGGATAGAGATAAAGGGAAGGTTGGGGGGTTGCCATTTACATTAGGGAAGGGATCAAATGTAATTGGGAGGAAGGGGATTAGGGGAGGTCAAAAGTAATCTGGATGCAAATACACAGCCAGAAAGGGACCAAGATCTGTCTGGGGGTAGTTTATGGACCTCTGGCCCAGAAGGAGGACATTGACGGGGAACTGGGTGAGCAGATAAGGAGGCATAGTGGCAAAGGGAGCACAGTGGTGGTGGGAGATTTTAATCTACCAAGGGTGGATTGGAGCATTCCAGCAACCACTTGCACCAGGGAGCTGATCCTCCTGGAAGCATTCCAGGATGGCTTCCTTACCCAGAGGGTAATGAAGCCAACAAGGAAAAGAAATATACTAGACCTGGTACTGGAGGATGGTGAACAGGTCAGGGATATATGGGTGGAGGAACCTCTAGCAAGCAGTGACCACTGCAGAGTGTGGTTCTCAATCAATCTGGGTAGGGAAGTAGCCACTACAAAAACAAGGGTCTTGGACATCAAAAGGCAGACACTGGCAGGATGGGACAAATACTGCAAAATCATATGGCAGGTATCCACCCAGAAATGGACACAGAACAAAAACTGGCAGTCATCAAGGTAGAACTGGCTGAAGCCACTAAAACTAAGAGCCAGAGCAAGAAAGCCAGGACCAAGAAACCACATTGGATGAGTAGAGGGGTAGTGGAGAAGGTGAGGGAGAAGAGAAATGCATTTAGGATCTACAAGAGATCCAACAGGACAGAAGACAGAGACGAGTATGTGAAGAAATCCAGAAAAGTGAGAAGAGTGATAAGGGCAGCAAAGGCGGATAGGGAGCAGAGGTTAGCACAAGGGATCAAAGAAGGAGAAAAGGATTTCTTCAGATATATCAGAGAAAAGAGGAAGAGCAAAGATCAAATTGTTAGGATCAGGAGTGGAAGTGGATGGGTAGAAAAGGGGGCTGAGCAGGCAAAAGTACATAATGAATACTTCTGTTCAGTCTTCACCAAAGAGAGGGATGAACCCATACATCAGAAGAAGGGCGAGATGGGAGAGGGTGGAGGAGAAGCAACCAAGGATGGGGAAATCATGGTAGAAAGGGTGAGGGAGGGCCTAAGGTCCCTGAAGGTGGACAAGGCACCTGGCCCAGGCACAGTCCACCCCAGGGTGCTGAGAGAGTTGGCAGATGTCCTGACAAGGCCATTGGCAGTTCTATTCAATACCTCTCTGAACTAGGGGTGCATGCCCAGGGACTGGAGGGAAGCACATGTGGTACCTCTCCATAAGAGTGGGCCCAAGGATGAACTGGTGAATTACAGACCGGTGAGTCTTACTGCAATTGTGGGAAGACTAATGGAGACAATCCGCAAGGAAAGACTGGAGCAATTTCTTGTGGATAACAATCTCCAGAACAGCAGGCTGCATGGGTTTGTCTCAGGTAGCTCCTGCCAGATGAACTTTGTTGATTTTTACAACTTGGTTATGAGGGCACTAGGCAGGGGACATGCGGTGGATGTCCTCTACCTGGATTTCAGCCAGGCCTTTGACTCAGTGCTACATGGTTGGCTGACCTGCAAGTTGAGGAGTCTGGGAGCAGGGAGGAAACTGGTAAGATGAGTCAATAATTGGCTGCAGGATAGACAGCAGAATGTAGTAGTGGGAGAGGAGGCATCTGAATCCAGGGCAGTAACAAGTGTTGTACCACATGGCTCAGTGCTGGGACCGGTTGTGTTTAACATTTTCATAGCCGACATTGCAGTAGGTATTAAATGTAAGATCAGTCTTTTTGCAGGTGAAACAAAGATCTTTGCTGAAGTAAATGGGGAGGAGGGAGCAAAAGTACTTCAGGAGGATTTGATGAAACTGGAGGAATGGTTTCACACTTGGCAGCTTGGTTTCAATGCCAAGAAGTGCAAAGTGATGCATTTGGGAGGCAAGAACCCAGGCCACAATTACTGGCTGGAGGGTGTCCCATTAACAAGATCCAAGGAAGAGAAGGATCTGGGAGTACCGGTAACCAGGGAGATGAACCACCCTGCTCAGTGCAGGAAGGCAGCAGTGAAGGCAAACAGGATGCTAGGGTGCATAGCAAGGGGGATTACTTCTAGGAGCAGGGAGGTCATCTTGCCACTGTACAGCTCCCTAGTGAGACCACAACTAGAATACTGCATGCAATTCTGGTGCCCCTACTTGAAAAGGGACATCAGACTACTGGAGGGGGTACAGCACAGGGCAACAAAAATTATCCTGGTGCTGGGGGACAGACCATATGAGGAGAGAGACTGAGAGAGCGCACTACGTATACCCTGGTGGAAAGAAGGGAGAGAGGGGATATGATTGAGACCTTCAAGTACCTGAAGGGTTTGAACAAAGTAGACACCAGGTTTATGTTCAATCTGAAAGGCAGAAGGGAAACCAGGGGACAATCTATGAAGCTGGAAGGGGACAGGTTCAAGAGGGAACTGTGGAGGCACTATTTCACAGAAAGAGTGGTAGCAGGGTGGAACGCTCTGCCAGAGGAAGTTGTATCATTGCAGAGTGTTGTGGGCTTCAAGAGGTGTTGGGACAGATTTAAGGGAGGTACAAATTGGGAGGGGGTGGGAGATGGGGAGGGCATATGAGGGAGGTGGGGGCAGCTGCAGTCTAATGGACTGAAGTGCTGCACACTCAAGCAGACTAGATAGACCGAATGGCTTTTATCTGGTGGCAATGTTGTATGTTAGTAACCCCTTAGTGCCACCAGGCCAGCCTTGTGGCTCCCATCTTGTGCTTTTTTTCTCCCAGTTCCTTCCTACCCAAGCCCCTCAGGACACTTACACTCAGCTGCCATGCAGCTTAGCAAGTGTTTTTTGCTGCTTCCTGCTGGCTTCCCTCCAGACCCTCATAACAAGCCCCTTAGTGGTCTTCACAAAGGCACTGTATGGCTGATCAGTAGAGTGAGGCATATTTGCCCTAGCCTGGCCTCCACCTCCCACAAATTCACATTTTTTTCCCCACCCACATGTTGCAGGCCACAGTCTGAACTCTGCATGGGCTGAGACTTGAAAGCACCTGCTGACACTGTCACTGCAGCGAAGTAGCACTAAACTGATGGCTGCATAGCCACATCATTTCTGATTGGCAGTTTTCTGACAAACCTACCTGCCTGCTTCTTATAGTTAGAGCCCACAGACCCTTCCCCCAGCTAGATGCCAGGGAAATGTTAAATATAATTAAAAATCACCATTTACCACCAGTGTCCCCTTTTTTAAATGATATAGGGTCCACTAGCCCAAATACATCCCCACCTGCCCATCTGGACTACTAGTTAAATTTACTGGCAACCTGCAGATCACCTAGGGGCACTAAGGGGGGGTTATGCTAAGCCCCAAATATCACTTTATTCTCTGTTCTTAGTTGTCTGCAGTTTTTTTCTATCTTTAGTTTCCTTACTTTGACCTAGTTTATCTTTTCCTCTAAAACTCCCCTTCCTTTACTCCTGTGCTGTACTGTACTGTACCCTTTTTGTATCTCTCTACTCTCGCTACTATAAGTTCCCCATACCAGTCTATTTTTCCCTTTATTTCTACAGGTCTGGCCAAACTGTATACCAATCAGATAAGTAGCTTTGTTTAATTCTAACACCCTAATCTCTCCTCTAGCACCTCTGCCCTTTGTGTCCCCTTAACCTTCTCTGTTCTTCCCTTTCAGGTCTTACCAGAATACCCAGAACCAAGGACACCCCAACTCTGGACCTCCCAACTCTGATTGAGCAGATAAGTTGTAATTACTTGACTGCTTCAGAATCCTAGAAATCTGGTGACAGAAAAGGACCAATCGAGTCTGCCCCTTAACCCCCCCAACTCATCTCCTTTGTCAAGAGACACCCAACTCCTACGACTGGTCAACTCCTGATGTCTGTCCCATGCCCTCCTAAATCCTTTCACCATTTTTGCCTCCACCACCTCTTCCGGTAGTCTGTCCCAGGATTCCACCACCCTCTCAGTGATGTAATGCCCCATTACATTGACCCTAAACCTTCCTTCTTCTAATCTTAGGTTACAGTCCCTAGTTCTAGCACTTACATTCCTTGTAAATAAGCTTCACAATCTCACCTTACTAGTCTCCAGCAGGTACAGATCCACTTCCCTGCACCTCTCCTCATAGGGCTTCCTATGCATAGCGTGCACCATCTTGGTTGCCCTTCTCTGAACCCTTTCAGTCCTGACTTTCCTTGTGTAGGTGAGGCCTCCAGAACTAAACCCCATACTCCAGGTGAAGCCTCACCGTGGATTTATAAAGGAGCATCAGCACCTCCCTCTTTCTGTTTTATACCCTTCCCTATGCACACCAGCATTCTATTCTATTCACTTTGGCCACCATCGTGCTGCATTGTTTCTCCACCTTCAGGTTATTTAAAATGATAATCCCCAGATCTCTCTCCTACTCAGTTTCCTTACCCCCCTCCCGTGTGTAAATGCTTTGTGGGTTATTACACCCCATGTGCATAACTGTACACTTTTTGGCATTGAATTTCAGCTGCCAAGTTTCCAACCACCCCTCCAGAATCTTTAGGCCTTCCCTCCCCCTGGGTGTCCACTCTATTGCAGATCTTCATACCATCTACAAATAGGCACACCTTGCCCTGCAGTCCATCTATGATATTGTTGTTATAGATATTAAAAAAGGATGGGTCCCAGCACTGACCCCCTGGGGCACACCGCTCGTCACCTCTTCCACCCTGGAATGTACCCCATTTACCACCACCCTCTGGCTTCGGTTCTTCAACCAGTTCTCCACCCAACTTGTTATTTTGTGTCCCGCCTCTGTACAGCAAGGTGTCAAAGGCCTTGTTGGAATCCAGGTAGGCCACATACACCCCTCCCCCCAAATCCACCTCCCTGGTTAACCAGTCGAAAAACTCAGGTTCATCTAGTACAACCTTCCTCCCATAAAACCAAGCTGCCTTGGGTTCTGGAGGCAGTATAGTGCAGTGGGTTAGGCTCTGAGCTGTAGATCTGGAAACCTAGATTTGAGTCCCACACCTGCACAGGTGTATACTGTGTGATCCTGAGCAAGTCACTTAACTTCCTTGTGCTCCTAGGTCGCATCTGGAAACAAGCTTCAGCTTAGTGTGCTACTCCTCGTTAAACAGTGTTCCCTTCCCCTGTAAACCATTGACAACCAGGTGTTCTGCTAGTCTTTCCTCCAGTAGTAGTTCCATGACTTTTCCCACTGTTGAGGTCAGGCTGACCAGTATGTAGTTCCCTGCATCCTCCCTGTTAACACTTTTGTATAGAGAGGGATCACATCAGCCCTCCTCCAATCCCTGGGCACATCACCTGTTTACAATGACAGGTTAAACAGGGTAGTCGGAGGCCCTGCTGACACCTCCCTTAGCTCCCTCAGTATCCTGGGGTGCACCCTATCTGGCCCCATAGCCTTATTGCTGCCAGTTCCATGAGGATCCTTTATTTTGCAAAGGGACCTGTCTCCATTTCTGTGATCTCCCTATCCTTATTACTGGCCCATTTCCTGCCCCCTCCTTTGTAAAAGCCGAACAGAAGTATTTGTTCAGTATTTCTGCTTTTTGGTGGTCATCATCCTTTACCCTCCCTCCATCCTGCCTTTTCAGACTCACAATCCCTCCCCATGCCTTCCTTTTCTCACTGATGTACCTGCATGTAAAAGGTTTTGTCCCTCCTTACTACTGCACCAACTGGCTTGCCGGGGGTCCCACATAAGTGTGGGTCTGGTCCCAATGTGCACTTTGCATGTGGAGCCATTTTGGCTTGCCTGCTGTTTGCTGTAGTTGTAGTGTAGTGGATTATGGTGAACTGGTTTTGCTTGATTCTGCACTGACAGCTTCATTTGCAGCAGATCCTGGAGTTCTCTGCGGCTGGCGTTGGTGTGGTGGGCAGCGGTGGGAGAGTGTGTCCTACAGTGCATGTTAAGAGTTTATATAAGCTCTTGTCTTTTGTTTACTGGCCCCACTGTACTCCCTGGGCTAAGTTATGTCACTGAGGACTGAACGTAGCCCCTGGAGAAAAGCAGAAGTGGAAAACATCTGATCAGAGATTGTGGAAGCTCGAATGTGTACTGCAGACTATTGGAGCTTCAATTGCTGCCTGTTGCTCTGGTGCCAGCTGCGGGGAGTTATGGGACTGGTTGTGGCTGGAGATGTTGGCCTAGAGATAGTCACATTTGGCCTACTGCAGTCTGCTGTACTGCAATGGATGGTGGTTGGAAATTCCAAATCAAGGGGGGAAATTTAGAGGAAACATTAGGAAGTACTTCTTTACTGAGAGAGTGGTGGGCAACTGGAATGGGCTGCTGAGGGAAGTGGTGGGGGAGAGGATGGTTGAAGGGTTCAAGAGGACATGGGATAAACACAGAAGGCAATTAGCACGAGGGGGACTAGAGAAAAGGCCTAGTGGATACAGGCAACTGAGCAGACTAGATGGGCCTGCTGCCTTTTCTACTGTCACATACCCATGTTTCCATGTATTCTACAAGCACGTTGGGGAAAAAGGAGGGAGATGTGTGGAGCAACATGGCCACCTACACCCCCAAAAAATCAGTTCTAGTGGCACGGGGTAATGAATCTGCTTCCCTCCCCAAACCACGACATCTCCTGAGTGACTGAGTCCATTCTAACAGCCAGGATGATGGTGTGGTGCAGGTCTGGTATCCCCTCCCCCCCCCCAACACACAACACCATTTTTTTTCTTTTTTATACTGACCCATTGTTCCTTTTATATCTACAGGTCTAACATGGCATTGACCAGGTGCAATAGGACACTGACCATACATATCAGCAAGTATTATTTTTTGTTTACCCTACACTGTTTGTCATAGTTCATAAAGAGATGCAGATCCTTTGTGAGCCCATTGCTGTTCTTGTTTTAAAGGTACGAATGGTTGTAATGACACACTGGGTTGGAGCTGTACCTTGTGCTTTAGAAAGAAGACTATGGGATGTGGGGTTGGGGATGGGCATTAAGGTTGGCAACTCCAAGGAACACCACATAACCAATTTGCCAAGACTCGTGAGGTTCAAACCCTGTTTTTCATTTTCTTGTTTTGTGTGCTTTGCATTATACCTGCATTAATGTAGTGTTTTGGTTTTTCAACAAGTACTGTATATACTGTATGTATATGTGGTGGGGACATTAAATGCTGTTTTTGAGACACTTGGGCACCATATGCTTGAAAGTAGAGCACTGAGCGGCAAACATGGAGACACAGGTTTGAATCTCCAGCCCCCACCCACTTATACACTGTATAACCAAGAACAAGTAAGTTAACTTTCCCTTTTACCAGGAAATGCAGTTAAAGACTTCCAAAGATGGGGGATTGCCTCAGGGATGTCATGACAAGGAGGAAGACTAGGGAGAAGTAGAGGAACATTGGGTGAAATTAAAAAGAATTATAGTGAAAGGTGTTAGAAATGTAAACAGAAGCAAGAGGAAAAAAAGACCACTATGGTTTTCAGAGGAGGTGTTGGGGAAGGTTAAGGCAAAAACATCAGCATTCAGTAGGGTCAGTATTAGTTGAGCATTGGCTTTCACTTTCTATCAAAATTTGCTTAAATGTCTGTAAAACCATTCTGAAAATGAGCCCCATAGACTTGTATGGGGCATTCCCCATGCCCTCTCTAGAGACATGTAATGTCAGAATGTGGGGGCAGAGCAGGCAGATTGGGAAGTAGAAAGGGGTCGGCTGACAGCAGTTCACCAGAGTTACCGTCCCTTCCTTCCCTTACAGGACAGCAGTAAATTTTATAATTTCTGCATGGACAGACTATCACCACTGCAGGATGGGCTTAATGAAGCCCAATACAGAATGTCACACCTTTATTTTAAAAGGCAATGACTGATCATGATTAAACATGACAAATTATGCAAATTAATTACAGCACAGCAGCCAGTAAGAGCCAGGTACATCACACATGATTAAAGAAAAGCTTCTACGTTCTCGACTAACCCCCCACTGACACATATATGGCAACTGACCTGGCCAGGAGTCGTTTTCCATAAATAATTCCTTTGTGGGCTATCACTGTAAAAAGTTATTCCACTCGTAATTTTATTCCCTGATCTGCCAGCAAAGAACAGAGCCTGTACCGCATCCTACGACCGCACACACAGACCCATTTTGTGTTGTCGTAGGCAAGCTGCATGTGTGTGCCATTGACTTGAATGGGGCCGATTTTTTCCTAAGGTTTTATGTATCTTTAATAGCAAGTTTTGAAATCAAGCGACTGCTCGACTAAGAAGGACCCTCTTAGTCGGGCAATTCTTCAATTTCTTAAATCCTAACAAATCAGTAAGTAGCTCGCGGAAGCTTTGTTTAATGACATCACATAGCGAACTGCATTTGCCTGCGTGGCAGTAAGATTCCATTTTCAACTGATGGGTCAGGGAATAAATTTACGAGTGGAATAACATTTTACAGTGATAGCCCACAAAGGAATCATTTATGGAAAAGACTCCTGGCCAGGTCAGTTGCCATATATGTGTCAGTAGGGGAGCTAGTTGAGAGCTGCTCTTTAATCATGGCCAAATATTATAAGCCTATTTATTTATTTTTTGTTTATATTATTTGATTACACTTTGTTGACCCAGTAGGCCCATCGGGACTAGATGTTCTTTTTTCACGGGTGACCAGGGGAAGGGGGGATACAGATGGTAACCAGCTGAAACTGAACCATATTAAACTGTTGGTGGTATTTGTTTTAGTGAATACCTATGACCAAGCATGATCTGTGAAGCAGACGCTGATTAGTTGCCAATAACCTGCATCAGGTATTGATTAACTATGATTAATCATGATGATAAAAGAAAACACCGTCAGCAGTGAAAGAAAACTTATGGTTTATGGCAGCTTTGGGTATTGATCGATAATGACAGATAACGATTTAGCATTACTAAAAGTACTGATTAAAAATTATGATGATAGAGCAAAACTGTTGCATGTGTAATCCTTATTGTGCAGCTGGAGATCTAAGTTCAGTGAGAACTGGTGAGGGGGAGACAGGCATGGGGAGCCAAAGTGGAGGTGTGAGAGGCATGCGGGGAGGGGCACTGGGGGGAGGATCTGATGTCAGTCTGATGGGGGGGCTAGCAGGAGGACCTGGAGTGGTTGGTGTCATACCATATGAGAACCACTGTACTAACATGCACTAACCCCTGTGGGATTACCAACAGAAGTGGTAGTGCAATGTCATCATTGAGCTACCAGCATCCCCTCAGTGCACCACAACACTACCATTGCACACAGATGGTACCACAGTGTCCACAATGGTATGACAATGGAACTGAAACAAATCCATTGTGAGACCAATTTCAGTATTGTTGCAATGGCAGCTCATTGTGTTACCATTCTACATGGAAATCACCCTTGTGTTACCACCACGGTACATGGTACCACAGTGGTAGCAGTGGTAATTCACTGGAATTGAAACACATCCATTGTGTTAATAAACAGCAGTGGGAATACAGTGGTGTGTGTTTGAGCCATTGTAGTACCATCCATGCACACATTCTCATTGTGATACCACTGTCCGTGGGGTACCACAAAGGCAACAATGGTTTTACAATGGAATTGAAACTAATCCAATGTGTTAATAATCAAGGGGATACAGTGGTACTGTAGTTGAATTTACAATGGTATGGAAATGGTGGACAAATGGTAATGCTACAGTTTTCCTAGGATATTTTGGTAAGGGGAGTGCAAACCCCCCTTCCAACCCCCAAGTCCCTGCTGTATGTCCTGTATTCTGGGATTGCCAAGCCCCAATCATGGTACTCTGTGGCCCAAGTCTCTTTCACTGCAGCAATGTCCACCTTCCCCCTGAAAGGAATGCCTGAAGCTCTGCAATTTTGTTCCCCAGGCTTCTTGCATTGAGAGAGAACACCTTCCACCCATACCCCTCCTTCTCCTCCTTGACCTGTGTCCCTCCTCCTGGTAGTCCGCACCCTTTCTCCTCCTTATTCTTACTTGGTGGTGGTGCCTTCTGAATTACACTCAGACCACTCTGTCTGCCCCCTCTCAGGGTTACTACACCTCTGCCTTTATATCTATGGGGGTAAGCTTAGTAGGCTCCCCATGTCCAGACCATTCTATTAATCTTAGTCTTTTGGCCACCCCCCCCCCCACTATTTTAAATCCACCTTAGAAGAGATATACCCCTCTAATCCTGCCTTTAATACTCCCTTCCCTGATCAAGTGTATGCTGTCCCTCGTGTACAAGTCACTATTTCCCCAGACCCTACCCCAGTTAGTCACTAACCCATAATTTTTGGTGTGGCACCAATCCCTCAGTCACTCGTTGAACTCCGCAATCCTACCCTTCCTGCCCATGCTTACACATGGTACCGGGAGTACTTCCAAAAATTCCACCGACTCCCCCACACCCTCACACTGCCTGGCCAACTACTCGAACCTCCCCCTTACTACTTCCACAATCTCCCCGCCAAGTCATTTGTACCCACATGCAGCAGTAAATGAGGTTTCTTCGTCCCCCTCGCTGCACACTTGAACAGTGTCTGCCCTGCCTCTCCTGCAGTCAACCTGGGGATAGTTTCAACCCAAGTATAGCTGTGCCTTTCCCCCCTTCCACCCCATCTCACCCCTTTCAGTACAGAATCTCCTAGGATGAGTACTCCCTGTCCCTTAACCCCATTCCATTCTAATGTCCCTTCCACCACCCCCGCCAGCTTCACCCTCTGTGACTTCTGTATCTGAACCCATTACTTCCACCTCACCCCTTTTCTGTGCCTTATTCCTCCCATCCCCCTTGAACCCCTTCCCAGCCTGACTACTTCCTACTGGGCTTTCCATGTCAACATCCCTTCCTCCCCTGCTGATTTCCAACCCTCTCCTATCCCTGCTGTTGTCGATTTAGAGCTCCCATTCCCTTCTACCCCAATAGTGATGCCTTCCCATCCTTCCCCCTTCCTGTAGCCTTCTTTCTTCCAGTCACCACCCCTCCTTCCTTACTAGCCCCCCCCTACCTTTTCATCCTCCCTATCTCTTCCCCTAGCTGTTGCCATCTCTCTCATGCCCCGCTTTGTCCTCCCCCCCTTCAGTATGTTCCTGCTCCCTGTCTTTCTCTCTCCCATAGCAGAGGCTTGAATCTATTCCTAGTTGATACCTCCCCTATATCTCTTCCCCGTATTAGTTTCCCCTTCCTACTTGTTCCACTCAGTGCCACCCCTGGTCCCTCCCTTCCCACAGGCATCTGCTCTCTCCCCAGTACTCCTCATGGTCTCTTCCTACCCCAACAGGAGGCCCCCTCTTGCCCTGAGCACCCCCACCATTCTCCTCTCTTTTCTGCTAGTGGCTCTGATACTGGGGTCAGTTTCAATCCCTAGTTGTTCTTCCTCTGTCCCCCCTTGCCATCCCCTACCCCCCCCAGCTAGGATGCCTACCATACTCATCTGCCTTGCCACTTAGACTCCTCCCTAACCTCCACAGTGCCTCCCTCAAACTAGCCAGTCATCTACAGACCATACACCCCCCCATCCTCCAAGCTCAGTCCAGGATCATGGTGTACCCACAACCTGTACACCCTACCGCCCTTCCAAAGATGCCTGCCTTATTGACATGTGGCACTTGCCCCATTTTGGCCCACATCTTATGTTACAGGCTCTTACTCCCAGGTTCTGTATCCTACTACAACTGTTAGGCCCCTATTTACTCATAATTCTGTCCCCCCCACACTAGTCCCCCTACTGGCCCCTTGTCGACCGTGGTAATTCAGTCTCAAATCTCATCCATTAGATACTGTATTACTGTAGCAATCCTAAAGCCTCCTGGTCCGTTTTTCACCCCTCAGCTACCATACTTTTTGTTCTCAGCTCTCACATAGTTTCACTTAGCTCAGTTAGAAACCCTATTGCACTCCAAGTATTACACAGCTCAATTACAGAAATAAACAGAACAAATAAATATGTATTATTACAGCACTCATAACAGTATAGCCCAGTACTTAGCTCAGTTAGAGAAATAAAGAGAACAACTAAATCTCTATTATTACAGCAATCCTCAAAGTATCCGATCATTGCTTTGTCTTCACTCCAGAGACCCTGCTGTAATATAGGACCACAGAGGACCCTGGGCAGGAGGGTGGGCAACTCTAAAGTCCCGGCAGAGCTATGCTGATCTCTCTCACTCCCCTTCTCTCACTTGCTCATTCTGTTTCTGCCAGCACTGCAGGCTGCCCTTTTGTACTGGGCTCCTCCCTGCATTGGTGCCTTTTTCTGCCCACAAAGAAATCCACAGCAGTCCCGACAGAGCTTATTTGAGCTCGTTCACTCCCCACCTCTCTCACTCGCTCAATCTTAATCTGTCCCAAACACTGATTTTCCACAGTGGCCGTGCAATTCTGTGCCAGAAGCACAAAAACATATTTCAGCAAGGATGTGAAAAATGACATCTGTTCATAAGGAGGTGTGAATAAATGCTGGTGTTGAAAATCTGGCATGAAAATATTACAAATTGGCGAAGTTACAAGGGTGAGTGAAAACTGCGCAACGCACACTTGTAACAGTCATTTTATGGACTTTTGTCACAAAATTTTCAACAAAGGCATTTTAGGACCTCTGCTCATGATCAGTGTCACTGTCATTTTCTCAGTCTGTCCTACAAACTGATTTTCCACAGCTACCTTGCTATTCTGTGCCGGAAGTGCGAAAACACATTTTGGCCAGGATGTGAAAAAATGACAGTTGTACTGTTCATAAGGAGGTGTGGAAAAATGATAATGTTAAAAATCTGGAGGGAAAATATTACAAATTCATGAAGTTACAAGCGTGTGTGGAAACTGCACAATGCACGCTTGTAAAACAGTCATTTTTTAATTTTTTTCACCAAATTTGCAACATAGGCTTTTTGAGAGCCCTCCTCATAAACAGTGGCACTGTCGTTTTGTTAATCAGTCCCGAAAGGTGATTCCGTGCAATGACCAAAAAAATCACCTTTTGGGACCAAATAATGCCATGACAGTGACTTAATTAATGAGAAGGGGTCCCAATAACCCCATGTTGAAAATTTCGTACAAAAATTCCCAAAAATGACCGAGATATTCACCAAAGTTGAAAAAAACTTATTTATGACTTTATATAGTTTACCGGCATTTCTTCAGTTTGCGGTCGACTTTGAAGAATGCAGACGTGTTCCCGGTCCACTGAACATTGTCGTGCTGGGCTCCAGTTGTAAGTATGGGATGAGGGGGGTATGGGGAGGTAGGTGCTGAAGAGTGTAGCGCGGGTTAGGAGGGGCCATTGAACTCAACGAGGACCGCTTTCTGTTTTGCAGGTTTTAAAAAAAGGATAAAAACTGAAAAACATTGCAGGATGATTTTTTTTAACAGGGACATTTGGCACACTGGAGTAGGCTCCCAGCATGCCACCTGAGATGTTTGGGGGTCTGTAGCTGACAGGGGATTGGGAACCCCCATCGGCACATACTGAGTGGGGCGAGGGGAGAGCCAAGGGGGATTGGGCACCCCCCTTGACACATAACAAATTGGGGGTGGGGGGGACATTATGCCGATGGGGAGTGGGCTCCCCATTGGCAAATTGAACTGGGAAGGTGGACTGAAGCTGACGGGGTTTGGGCCCCCCATCAACAAAGAAAGACTGTTGGGAGGGGTGTATGATGCCGAAGGGGATTGGGCACCCCTCAGCATATAAATGGGGGAGGGGGTTACAGTGTGCAGATGGGGAGTGGGCTCCCCTGTCGGCAAATGTACTGGATCGGAGACATGTGGACGGCAAGGTACCACCCTACAATAATGGGTTACTCTCATTGCAGCGAAATGGCTGACGCTGCAATGATGAGGTGGCCCCTGATTGCAGCAGCGAAAATGTTTCAACTTGGTGGCACTTCTGTAAAACCAGTGTCATCATGGTGCACCCGTTTTGGTCAACACCCCGACAGCGAAACAGGAAAAAGACCATTACGGCAACATTCACGGTAATAGTCTTTTTTCCGTGTTTTGTCTTCCCCCAGTGTTCCGCCCCCTCCCCGGACCAACTCTGACCTGGAGTTGGAATCCTAAAGTCTGGAGGGTGCGGGGAAAAGCCCGCCACATGGGGGGTGTGGGGGGACATCCCCCCACAGAAAACACCTTTAAAACAGGCGGCACAATACCTGCGTCGGTATTGTGCCGTCGGTCTGGGGGAGGTCGGCATTGTCACTGTCGACCAAACTTGGTGCTTCTGTGTCATCAGGACACTGGGCCCGCATTGGTCCACCAGTGCCAAGCCCCCAAATGCAGTGCCATGGTTGGCTGCCACAGTGCAGCACCTCCACAACCCGTTTCTCTCCTAAGCTGCCACATTATGTTTGTTGCTCATGCATGCAAGCAAACATAAAAAGTTATAGCATCCCAAAGGTGTACACACAACAAAACTGAGCAGTGTCCTGAACCGGCTCACACACCACCAAGCAGGCAGCCCAAGCACCCTTGTGTGACATCAGTAAATTATTTTAGAGTGTGAACTCCATTTACATGTATGTGCATGATTTTTCTACAGCTTTTGCTACTTTTTATTGTTGACATGTACATAAAGCAAAGCAACTGCTGGAGTAACAGGGACTGTTAATCCAGCAGTCGATTTATTTTTCCAAATCGCAGGTATACATAGTACTAACAACTATAGAAAGATCGTGACAATAAAGGTCAAGGGACTACACACTCAGCATTTATTTTCTGACATCACAAAATGAACATGGGGTGCCTGCATTGGGGCATGTCAGCAGGTTCAGGCATTGACTCTGTATTTCTGTGAGTACACAGTCAGGGTGCTATGACATTTCAACTGGACGAGACAGCATGGTATTATTAATACCCCTCAATACTGGAGCAAGTCCACTATCATATGTGGTTGTGAGGGATGGTTATCTGTCAGCACGCACCTGCTCTTTAACGTGTTCTTGCACTGCTGCTTTAACACAAGAGAAAGAAAACATTACTGCAGAAAGAAATTATATAGTTGGACTGTATGTCAAAAGATTATTATGTAGGAAAAGAAGGAAAGTGAAGGACAGGATTTTTTTAGGATTTTTTTCTTTCATAATTTTTTTTGCTGTGTTTTTAAGATTTTTTGAGGGGGAAGAAAATTACGAAAAAGAAAGACAGAATGCACAATAAGAGAAAGAAAAAAAAAGACAGACTACTGGGCCAGGTGTTGCTGGCTAAGCAGCAGTTGGAGCATGGATGTTATTTGTAGCTGATGACCCCCTATCCTGTCCAACTACTGCTTCATGTTGTTGACCATGTTGCCAAGGTAGTCGACTTAACTCCATAGAACCCCAAGATTAGCCTGTGTTCCAGGGACTGATACTGGATTTTCAGCCTGTGCAGGTGCAGGAGCTGCCACTTGCTCCATCTCTCTCTCTTCTCCTGCACTTCTTGCTACCATGTGCAGGCTGATGCTGTGCTACCATCTGTTGCTGCACTGCAGAAGCATTTTCTGCAGCCTCAGCCACATTGGCCTCCCACTTTGCATGGTGGTGGATACTGAGGTGAGTACACTGCCCACCTGTCCCAACATGCACACCCTTCATACCCCGCCACACCAGCATGCCACAGATGTTGCATTTAGCTATGCTTGGGTTACCTGGCATTGTGCTAAAACAATGCCACACTGCCGAGCTGCATGGCAGACCATACACAGGCAGGGGGGCCCAGATGTTGTCAGCTGCTGTATAATCCGGAGTGGAACAACCAGCTGCTGGCTTGCTGCTGCTGTTGTTGGTCTGCAATCGTGGCCAGCAGTGGTGGGGCAGTGCTAGGCATCACTGGTGGTACTTCGCTGACACCAATAACTCCACTGTCACTGGAGTTACCATTTTCTGGTAGGGGAGCACTTGCAGGGAACAAACTCCCACAGTTGATGCACAACCCACTACCATGCATCCTTGGACCAACACAGTCGCCACATCTCTCCCCACCAAAATGACCACGCTCCATTTTAAATCAAAAAAGGATTTAAACTATCCAAAACAAAAAAATAAAAACAGACTAAAATCAGGACTATGTACTATAAAATCAAAACAAGGGGCAAAACTAAAAAGCAGAAACTGGACAATAAACAGAAAAGATTGGCAAATATTAAGATGCAGTAGCACTCTCTACTCAAAACAAGCTCCTTTCTCAGCACTAGGCAAGGGAAAGTGAAAGTAGTTCACTGTCTAGCCTGATTAACTTCCTGCCTGCACCATGTGACCTGCAGACTTTCAGACATGTGGTCTGTGGGCTGTTATTCACAATCTTTGCCTTCCTGAAATGTAACCCAAAGTTAAGGCGAAGTCAGCAACGCAAAGTTAATTAAAGGCAAATTTTGACCTTTTATTAAAAACTTTGCATACTTATCCACGGATCCAAAAGTTTCTAACTTTGCCTGAACTTCACATTAGTAGTAAAACTTCACTGCATCTCTAGTAATGGGTACTTTATAAAGTTAGCATTGATCTGGCTTTTGCCCCTTAGGGGGAGTTTTCCTACTGTAGCTACATTTTGCTTTGTGAAGTCCCCTCAGTGGCTCCTCAGTTTCTGCCTTTTGTTTGTTTTTCTTTTTTGTTCTTTGTTTTCCTCACTGATATTATTGATCACTAATTTGTTAATTAGTGTCTTTTTTGCTATTGGATTCACCTTGCCCTTTTGTATACAGCAAATGTTGCCTATATTGTGGATGATTTCAATGTACCATTGTCTCTGCTAATGGCTTTAACTCTTTATTGTTATTTATTTTTAGGGTTCAGCATTATTTGTGTCTTGTTATTTGAACAGTATTGTATACTAGTTTGGCAAATTATTCTTTTTCTTTGCAGGTTTTTCTGGTTGTGTTTTTAGCATTTATTTATATATTTTTTGAATATTAATAAAGTTGTTCTTATAAAAGAAAAGGCATTCACAAGGCTTTGGTTGCAAAAGAACCAACCTACAGTCAAAGCTTAGTGACAGATTGTAAATTATATATATAGATATCATGGAACATATTATTGCTTCCTTGTGAGGCAAGCTTCCCCAATTCCAAACCAAATGGCAGGGTTGGATCCTATACATAATGGCATGGATATTCAAAAGGGTTGCACATGGCGAAATAGTGATGCACCATGCGCAACCCACCAATGCGCCCCGGCGCGATATTCAAAGGGGCAAGTTGTGATGCACAACTCCCAGTGCGCTGGGGTGCATCAGTAATGTGTGCGGCGCAAGAGCAGGGGGCATGCCCATGCATATGCGGCACATCCAGATATTCAGCCCGGGATGTGCGGCACATATGCTGGCACAACTTCATCTTGCACCACTCAGGGGGGTGCAAAGATGTGCCTGGCAAAACCAGGAACAAGTCCTGGCCACCCACAGGTGAACTGCCATATTGCAGGGTGCAACACAGCAGCCGCCAGCCATGGGTGGTCACCCACCCACCCAGAACATTGTCCACAAGCTCCCTGCCCTGGGAGAGTTGTGCCCCCCACCCCATAGCCCCATCGCGGGCATATGTATCAAAAGCCTCCCTGGTGGTCCAGTGGAACCCCCCCATTGCCCAATCATGGGCATAAGTTTAAAGACATTCTCTGGTAGTCCAGAGGAACCCACTGTGACCCAATCACAGGTGGAAATAGCAATAGAAACCCTGGTGGTCCAGTGGTACCCCCCCACCCACCCACCCACTGAGGTCCCCACCACCCATCACACCCCCTGTCATCGGTGGGTGGTAGTACCCCGCCTGCATGCTGCCTGGCCACCTGCCGAATGACAGTGTACAGTACAGCCTGTATGCCTATTGGTCCACTGCGTGGACCAATGGGCATGCAGACCATACTGTACTACACAGGCTCGATATGTGAATGAACAGACAGCACAAAAGGTCATATAAAACACAAGCTCCACAAGCATGCAATCTGCATATTGCACAAATACAACACTCCAAGCAGCCAACTGGACTACTTAATCATAGAAACATAGAAATATCGAAACTTAATGACAGAAAAGGACCATCTGGCCCACCCAGTCCATACATACAATCCATACATAGCTGGCCACTGGAGCAGTGAATCTCAATTAATGAAAAATATTCCCAGTTTTATCTGTACTCTTCTTTTGGTTTTACTTCAATCTGTGCTAAGCACTGGCCTCTGGAAAGTGCAGCAAAGCTAAAAGTAATATAGAGCAGTGTTTCTCAAGACTCAAATTCTTGTAGCCTCACAGGACCTCAAGTTGCAGCCATGAGAACTCACTGATTCGTTTCATTTAATTTCGCTATTGGATAAGTTCTGCAGAATGCATTCCATTTTTCAGGCTTGAACCAAGGGCTAAACAAATTGTTACAATACAAAATGCATGATGCAAAAATTGAGGGTAAACTTTTAATTTGATCAGGGATTTCATTCCAAATTGATGCAGCAAAATAGGCAAAAGTATGCTGATCAGTTACTGTAAATGCTAACAGAATATGTAAGAGTTAAAAGTGCACAGAAGACTGAGATGCATAGTTTGAGCTATAATCCAACCGTTTTTCACTCAAGCAACTTGAGATTCACAATTTTTTTAACTTGTATACAAAATGGGGCAAAACAAATTTGAAATTTAAGGGGCCAGTCAAGTCTTTTAAGTACCTCACAGTAATGTGCTGATAAAGCAAACTTGCTAATTTTTTGCAAGAGCACAGATTTTCTAGTTAATGCAATTGAAGAAGCTAAGGGCTAGATTCACACATTGGGGGATTAAGTTCCATTCTGCAATTCCAGTTGCGGACCGAAATCTCTACAGCTGCGAGGATTTGTATTTACCATCCACTGTACCTGCAGAAAATGTTATGTCTGGTCCCACTGGGTGTAATGTTTTTCATAGCTGCAGGGGGAAAAAAAGCCTGAATGCTGCCATAAATCATGGTTATAAACCAGCTCCACTTTTGTGAATACTGCAGCTATGGGAAAAAACATTGCTCTGCAAGTGGCAACCCACTTGTGCCACTTTTTTCCCACAGCAGCAGAATTTTCAGGGGCTTTGTGAATCCAGCCCTGAATCCATAACTACAGATGCACAATTCAAAAAGAGCCACATGGGGCATGGTTAGTGCTTCATGGAGATGGCAGCTTACTTTCAGCTCTCCATCTCCCTCTCTCAGTCCCACTACATCCTACACATTTATAACACATTTCCACTATTATCATGATGGCAAGCTACTAAAGAGTCACAATCGGACCAATGACTGAACAATTTTTGTTACTTGTGCTACAAATCTAACCAGAAATCGATGTGAGATCCTAAAGCTGCTCAGGGCTGCACGGCCTCTCCAAAACTCAGAGATGGCATCTTCCCTTTCTGTGGACAGAGTTGAAATGATGTTTGCACAAGTTTTAACTAAATTAAAAGACATCAAGATCAGCACAGGACTGAATTCAGAAGAGATTATGCTCCTACATGAAAAGGCAGTAACTGTAGAAGAAAAGATTCAAGAAAATGCACATTTGTCAAGATCTAACAACCCATTTGCACCAAAAGGAACAAGCTATCAGTTTGCTACAAGACAAACTGGATGACCTCAAAAATCAGGGCAGTCAAAATAACTTAAGATTTATAGGCTTCCTGAGCAGGTTGAACTGTGGGACTGCTCTGCTTTCCTTACCCATGCTTTGCCGCAACTACTAAAACTTCCAGGGGACCCCAGGTTCGATATTGAAAGGGCTCATAGGTTGCCTGCACCACTACCAAAACTAGGGGATAGACCTAGGCTCATAATAGCACAATTCTTTCAGTTCCCAGTAAAGGAGGATATACTCAGATGTGCCTGAGAATCAGGACACTTTGAAGGGCAAGGGCACAAGATAATGATTTTCCCAGATTACTGAAAGGAGCTTACAAACCACAGAAAGGAATTTACTACAGCAAGACAAGCTCTTCATAAAGCAGAGGTCCCTTAAGGTATCCTGCATAGCTCCAGAGCATGGTTAAGGGTGCCCCCAAATTCTTCAACTCACCTTCGGCAGTCATGGAATTTATTCGGCATGAATGGTCAAGAACTCCGGGGTGCAGCAATCCACAAATCTGCCACACAGAAAACAACAACCCTCCAACAAACCTCAGAGAACCAGCATGAACAGACCAGGGATCAGACAACGCAGCAAAGGACATCAATGAAAAAGTCTGGACATAGCAGCTGAAAATCAAGTGATGACACAAGAGCAGAAGAAGACCCACTAAAGGAATCATTGATCACCAAAGAAGTCATGCCAGGAGCTATAGTCCCAGCTCTACACCTGATCAGGAAGATGATCCAGCGGTGGTACTGGCAAGGGATAGATAGATTCCCTTGGCAGACTCTGCTCGTTTGGTTCAAGAGTAGATGGATTTCTCTGCACTGCTCCCTATACCACCACCAAGCACTACTCCTTCCATATCCCTTTTCAGACCCTCCATCATGGGCCATTATTGTAAGTAAAGGCATGGCTATGCCACAGTCTCTCCCAGCTACAAACCACACAGCTGACCATCCTCTCACTACAACCAACCCAGTACCACTGGTAAAAGGGCAACTCCAAACCTGAAGAAAAATGTGAGTACTATTTTTGCTTTTCTTAGCCGCCAAGAGGTAGCCGCAGATGAGGAGCTGGTCCAGCTAATTAGTTTGCCACAGTATGACCATCCCTCATCTAGACTCTGTAGGCCTAAACCAGCATATCTCACAAATCACAATGGCAATACCATGCTTTCTGACTCTGTACTACAGCTCCAAGCAAGCTGCAAGATGGACTACTGCATGAAGGCTGTCAGTAACTTTTCACCATTTACCAGCTATTGCATTGCTGCCTAATTACCAAACACTAAATATTGCAATCCTGAAGACAGAATGCGTTGTGCTTCATACATCACTTATTTGTTATGGAAGCAGATCTAAATATTTAATTGATACTTTTACTGGAGTGGGAATGGGAGAGGAAACGAGCAGACTATGTTTAATTTTGACAGATCAGAATTCCAACTGGCTTGCTAATAATGCTGTGTAGCAGCAAAATGGCAGCTCAGAGCTCTGGACCTAATATTCTTTTGGGAGCATTCCCACATTTTTTCTATAGAGGACCATATGACACTATTGAAAATATATTTTTCCCCTGTACCTGGGTCAAACTGATTCTGTATACTTTTTCCTGGAAGCTGGATCTGAATGGCAACGGGTATTCTATTCCCCTAAGCTTTAGACTGGAGGTCTGATAAATGGATAGGACCCTCGAAACATTATCAGGCTAGGTCCAATTACTCTGGAGGGTCTTGCACAGGATTCCCATCTGTGACAGGAAATTGTATGTTTTACCAGAATCTCCTTCAGTGAAAAGGAACTCTTAACACCAGAGATTTTACTCTGACTCCGTTTGCTCAGAAAATGGCCTTGACCCTTGCGGTACTGCCTGGCCTTTGACACCACCTTATGGTGCCAAACTGTTTGTGAGGAGGATCACTGCATATGAGCCAGCAGTACCTCGTACAGTCAGCAAGTCATTTGCATGGTGGCATGGGAGCTAATTCAGTCATTTTCAGATGCAGTCCCTGCATTAATATTGTACTATGTCTGTTATTTCTAAGCTTAAAATGTTACAGCTCCAAGTTTCTTTTTACGCTCTTTCTGGGTTATCACCATTTGCAGGGTAAGGAGGTGATGAAGAATAGGTGCAGCTTGCAATATAGTAAGGCATATCAGAGCTACATGCTCAAATTAAGCATAGGCACATAACAGCACCCCGCCTGATCAGAAGTCTCAGGCTACACATCCTTTTTTTGGAGCACTCCTTCCCAATATTTAAAAAGTGCTTCATAACATAGGGGCAACTATTTGCCTCCTGACAATCAGAACATGCTGCTCCTGTTCATTGCATCTCCTTCCCAGGACACAAGCTCTGATTTAAACAGAGTACATTATTCCCCATGTACTGTAGCTTTTACAGTGGGGAAAAGCTGCATGCATAAGGAACCTGAAAGGTTTAAATTCGGGGCCCCGGACACAGACTGCTCAATATGTGGGGAGTCCCAGAAATTGTTAGGAATACCACCATTCATTACCGGGATCCGCAGTAATAAGGGGATGCAGCTTTAATAATATTGGGCTACACAAATGTCATGACCACGTAGGAAGCTCTTCTCACAATGCCTGGAGGAGGAGCCCTTTGGGAAGGACTGATACAAGCCAACATTCTTGCAAATGCCTACCAGTCTGTAGAGAACTTACTAACCTGCAGTAGGTGTACCTTTTAACACTATTACTTACACACAATATGTTCTGCCATACCTTTCTGAACCCTAAAGTGTAGGGCTAAGCCTATCCAGATAAGTATAGAGCATTTTCCTGAATGACCCCTATATGCAGATAACTTGAGAAGCATATCACTGGCAGCATGCAATATGATCATCGCTGTGACCACTAGAGTGGGTCTACAAGATATATAAAGTTTCTCATTAACAGGGTCATAGTCAAGATCCCCCCTAAAGTTACATTATCCTATGCAGTATAGATGTGGCTCCACTGTGCAGATCAACCCATGAGCCTCAGTGAGCGAATTAGATGCATTTGACCTTCAGATCTATATTTAGAGTTACAGATACTGTTGGTAGCATTAATGCCTCCTTCAGGTGACATTACCCCTCTTCTGGCAGGTGTAGTGGAGCTCACCCTTGGAAAGGCTCTTGTCCCCTTTTCCAGTCCTCCAAACTATGACACTTTGGGAACCCTGCTTGATAATTCTAAGCGATGGTACCAGATGATAAGCCTAGATAATACACCCTGAAGCCTCAAAGGAAAGCCTCAGGAATATTCAGTAAAAGAAGGCTTTATGTTCCTACCAGATGAGGGATTGGGGGGCTGTTGGAGGCAGTTAGATATGCTGCCACCACAATAGGTAGACCCCATTTTCTCTGTACAGATACTACACTAATTACCCATGTAAAATGCTAAGTAGAACAGGTTCTGCATTTAGTTGGTAGTGTAGCCGCCTTCAGTACTCCTAGAGAGGGCCTATGGGGAAGTTGTCCACCCAGCCTATTTCTCTGGTAGTACTAGATTAGCAAACTCACTCATCTCTGCAACAGCAGTGATTATTCCAGTTCTTATATTTTACTGTTGTTTTTATGTTGTTACATGTTTCTAGTTCTCAGTGTTCTAATACATAGTGAGTCCCACAGACAATCAGCAATGTCCAGAGTTTGGGAGTGTACTCTGGGAGCCAGTGTCAGCAGGGTGAGGAGAAGATTGAGTGTCTGGAGGACTGCTCTCCTCTTCTGGTGAGGGTTTATGGGGATGCATCGCTCTGTAGAGGCTCCTGGTGGAGCACTGGTGGTATAGAGCACTAGCAGTATTATACTGTGTCCATCCACTGCCAGTTAATACATGCTGGAGATATAAGTAGCCTAATGGGGACCCTTTCTACATACTATGGGCAGGTGCCAAGTTTACTGGCTACTGGAAACAGATGCATGGTATGTTACAAAAGGTACTGCAGTCCCATATACCACTGACCCCTAAACGTTTTCAGTTAGGTTCATTTATTTATTTATTTATATTTATTGAAATAGTTTCACCAGGAAAGGCACACTGAGCAACAAGATGCTCGTCTCCCAGTGCGACCTGGGGGGAGGGTATACAAGGGGGTTGGATAACATGCAGGTTATCAACTGAGCAAATAACAGAGGCAAGTAGCAGCATATGGATACAATTGCATTAAATGACAAGCAACAACACATGGAGTACATTGGATATTGTATGGAGCACATAACAATTACTTGACATATAGCAGCAATACAAGGGAAAATTTAGCACACAGTAATATGCAGGTATAAGCAACAGGAGACCTAGAACACATGATGGTGCAGGACAAAAAAGCACAGGACAAAAGTGCATAGGTTGGGGCTATATGTCAGCATTTATAGCAAAGCTAAGGCAGCTGGTCGGGCAGTGGGGAGGGCAGCAATTGGCACATGGCCAAGTCAAGTACAGGAGCAATTAATGGTGAGGAAGTTAGCTAGGGTGCTAGAAAGAGAGTGGGTAGAGGAGGAATGCTGAATTTGAGGTGGGAGATCAGTCCATAGCTTGGGTAACTGGTGTGAGAGGGCAGCTTGCCCGGCAGTAGTCTTCCGCCTAGGGATCGATAGTTGGCGGTTGCCACAGGATCTAAGATAATGGGTGGGGAAGGGGACAGCTGAGAGCATGGAGGAGAGATAGGAAGGGATGGTGCCAAGCCATAGATTAGATACATATTTAGCACAATGTGAAATGTGGTGGTTTCTGAGGGATGGTAGTGCCAGGGAATGGTAAAGGTATCAGTGGTGGGTAAGGGGTGAGGCATCGAGAGCAAAGTGGCACAAGGCATTAAAAAGTGTGTCCAGCTTAGATAGGGTGGACTTAGGGGCTGCACCATAAACAATGTCACAGTAATCAAAGGAGGGAAGTATCATCTTCTGGACCAGTTCAAGTTGGACGGGGGGGGGGGAGGCTACTGCAGTTCCTATAAAGTGCACTGACCATGGGGCATAGTTTTTTTTTGAAATAGCATCAATGTGGTCTGAGAAGGAAAGAGGTTTTGACCATTCAGGATGTGGAAATAGGGAAGGGATGGGAGTCTGGACAGGTGTTGTCATGTGCCAAAAGTCATTGTGACAGTTTTCACGTGACAGTTTCCAAGAAAGCAATTCCATATCTCAGCAGAAGTCAGAATGATCTGGTAATCCTGACCTGTATAGAAGCAAAGAGACTTCTGTTTTGCTGATGGTGATCCACTACCATCTCCACCAAAAGTGAATTTGTAGAATGCTTGACACAGCACAATATTAAAGAATGTCACCTATCTCTACCAACACTAAACCCAAATATGATAAGGTGTGGGCCCCTTTCCTAAATTTTCTCCATGCAACCGACTCAGTCAAGACACTGCACCACCAAGCATCACTACTCTTTCAGGACATGCATAGGATAAAACGGTACAAATCAAGGGGTTGTGATCCTATTAGGATGCTGGGATGCTGACTCCACTCTTCCTCCCCCTTCACGACCTCGAACAAGTAGTGGTGTAGCTTCAAAAGCAGGATTCATGCTGGACCAAACTGGACATAATTTGATCCATGTCACTGGATACACTCATTTGTAAATAGTTTTTTCATGTTCTGAAACAATTGATGCATACCTTTAGTGTCTCCATACAAAGCACGTAGAGTTCAGATGTTTAGGAACTTAAGATATTATGAATTGTATTGCTTAATGGCTAATGTAATCTACTAAATGTAATAAAGAGTATTAGACATATTTTTTATGGCTTAGGGCATGTATATCCTGCACTGCACTGCTAAATAATATTGCCTATACCATCTCACGTAAACTATATATGTCTATAAATACTACAAAGTTATTTGTAACCAGAGATATAATTGTATACTGGAAGGATAACAGCACTCATATCATAGTGGCTGTAATGTTTCCTATTTCTTGTGGTTTTTGTTATCTTTTTCTTTAAAACAAAACAAAAAAAAATGTTTAACTACAAAATGGGCAACATGTTTTGAGTGGCTATGCCAATGTGATCTCTGGTATCAAGACAGCTTCAAATGATGTTCAGTATTTCAATTTTGCAGTGAATCTTGGCTGTGGTAGCATCCATATGAGGACCAAAACTAAGACTCAGGTTCAATGTGACCCCTAACTATTTAAAAGCAGAGAGACATTCTAAGACAGAACTATCAATGGCAACAAAATGTAAGTCATCAGCATATTTCTTTTCACAGTTTGCCTCACTCCTTGCTTTTTTTTACCTCAACACCATGATCTTGTCAGTGTCTGTGGCTCAGTAGGTAGCACACTCACCTCTGAGGGTGGGAGATCAGAGGGTGGTGGGTTCAGTTCCCACATCTGGCACTTGGGTTAATATCTCAGTACTGACACTGTAGTGCAGCATGAGAGGGGTGCTGCACTTCTGAGGTTCCGTCTTTTGGATGAGACATTAAATCGAGGTCCCATCTGCCTGGATTGGTGGTATTTCAGATGGATGTTAAAGATCCCATGGCACTTCTCGAAAAGAGTAGGGGAATTTCTCTGGTGTCCTGGACAAATTTCCCTCATTCACTAAAAATGCCACCACACAGCTTAATCTGGTTCATGGTCAGTCGGCATTCATCTGTATCCCCCTCCCCCGGGTCATGCCTGAAAATAGGCAGGATTTGTCTAGTGCACTTACCCAGTCAACAAAAACTAAATAAATAAATATACACTAACTACCATAATATAGCACATTTCTTTTTGCACAGTATATATTAAATCAAGTCCCTGCTCTGTTTTCACTTGAAATTAATTTCCTACATTTCTAAAGGTAGGAAAAGATCCATTCCAATACCTCTGTGACTGGATCCATGGTGCCCTCATCTGAGAAACAGTGATATAGAGTGGCTTAAAAATGGTTCAAAGAGCAAAAACTGGTCATGAACTATAAAAAGACCAAGACCATGATCTTCTCCACAGCCCAAAATAAGCTACAAGGCTATCCCCTCACAATTCAGAATGACTCGGGTAACACCCTAGAACTAGTCCTCCATTTCAAGTGACTGGGAATCACACTGGACACTGCCCTGTCTTGCACACAGTACATTGACGTCATGGTCAAAGCCTCTAACACAAGGATCGGTATCCTCTTCAGGCACAGACATTGCTTTACCTATGAAGCGCTGAAATTGGCAATTAACAGTTCACTCATCACCTTGATTGACTATGACCTAGTTGTCTATGGCTCCGCTACTGAAACAGCACTCCAACGCCTCTCAACTGCCTTAAACAAAGCCTGCTGTCTGCTCACTAATGCCCCAAAACTCACCCACACCTGTGAGCTTTATGAGCAATTGGGTTGGCTTCAATTGAAGGACAGAATACTTTATCAAACCTGCCTACTTGCAAAAAGGTCCCACTAAACTTACTTCCTCAAAGAGTTATGAGCCTTCTGTCACCACCTATACATGTCAGGCACACCAGAAGCTCAACTACACAAGTATTCCATGTGCCCAGATGCTGCACAACTATGTCTCAGTGCTGCCACTCCACTGCACTTTTGCAGAAGGTGATTTTACATCAGCAAATGCCTTTCCCTCATAAATCTAAGAAAAAAAGGCAGTGGTTCTCCTTGATGGAATACCATTGCTGTCTTCTGATGCAATAGCTTATATTATACCAAACATTGTCCATCTCCTTTTAATAGTTTGACACCAGATATATTGAAAAGAGATGCATAAAACATAGAAACATGGAAGGGTAGGTCCATGAAGAGGGGTTATCAAAGGATTACATGAAGGCCAATTTTTCAGATTCACAATAGATGAATTTTAATAAGCTTGTCAAGACACTGTGACACAAGAGTGAAAAGAGGACCAGATTGTGAGATAACTGCCTAACAGAGATTTGAGAAAAAGCACTTTCAGTGTTGAGCTTGTAATGATGGACACCAAAAATTGCACATACAACAGTAGACTCAACAGGTGTTTAACTTGATAAAACAAAACAAAACCTTGACTTTTATTTATGTTATTTTACTAAGCATTTCAAGACATTACTGAAATTGGACATAATGTCTTGAAATGCTTACAGACCTCAATAACAAAACTCAACATGTTATTACACAGGAAAGATGCAACAAATAAAAGCACCCCACCCCGAGGACTTACACATCCCAAACAGAAGTCTACCCCACTACCCTCCCCAACTCACCCTATCCCTCTCCAACCCATGACAAAAGAATCAATAAGAAGATTACCTTCAGAATATGTAAGAAGAGTATTATCAATAATTCTAACTAGTCAAGGATTAAAACAAAACATCAAATAACTTAAGGGCATGGGGGGAGCCAGTTCCAAATCA
The DNA here is from genome assembly GCA_016271365.2 of Neoceratodus forsteri. NCBI lineage: Eukaryota > Metazoa > Chordata > Ceratodontiformes > Ceratodontidae > Neoceratodus > Neoceratodus forsteri. The sequence continues at coordinate 1,371,152,152 of CM057450.1, read as the reverse complement.
CCTAGGCCATCTAAAGGGTGCACAACTTGCTCCATTTCCTACTATAATCAATTAATCTATTATTTACGCTTGCTATCATTTTCTCTATGTGAAGACTGTTGAAGAGCTCCTGCAATCACTCTAACTATGAGAGTGGGGATTAATCTAGCCAGTGATGAAGCACCAACCTTTTAACCGAAATGGAAATCATAGACATCATAAATCTTCTTTCCTTAACGGCAATTTGGTTAAAATCCACTATCAGACAGACCTCCAGAGTAAAGTGTGTTTCAGTCCCCAGTAAAGGATCAGCTATGTTTTTAATTAACTCTCACAAGAGCATTACCTTAATGCATTCCCAGAAAATGTGATGCAAAGTACCATCAGCCAGTCCACACCTCATACAGCTTGATGATTGTACCCGGCCCATTCTATACAGCTTAACTGGCATGAAATAAAGATTGTTGAAACATAGAATTGGGTGAGGTGCAGTTGGTCCTGAGCTATGTACGTATAGAGGTCAGTCCAGATTTTAGACCAATAAATATTTGAGGGTAACAAAGTGGTAGCCCAATAAGGGAACTCACCAGTAATGCCAGAATATATTTTGGAAAACAGGAGTGAATGCAGTTTGGAAACCACATGAGGTTGCAGTGCCATTTCCATTAAATTTGCAGGAAATCCCCACAGCTAACTTCACAAATAGCTGAACCAAAATGTTACCGTAAACAGTGATGAAGCAGTACACTTCAAATATTATCCTCATATGCATATGAAACAAAGCAATGATAGATTGACAAGTTTTCAAGAACCCAACATGGAGCAAGTTGCTGATCGTCAACCCATGTAAAGGGTGCATACATGCTTCTTTAAGCATTTTACCTCCAATTTTAAAGCTGAGGTTTCTTAAAATAAGCTGTGCCACATCTTGAGAAGGCATACATTGCATCACAGAGCACGGCTGCAAATTAACCCAAACAGAGGTGCCAATAACAGTATCTTTAATGAGCCACAGAAGGGTTTTCAGGGGAGAAAACAGGAGGACCATTCAGGCAATACCCCAGTCACTGATTAACTCTTTTGCTATTTGAAGCCATACGGGAGTGTAGGTCAAAGATTCACCAACCTGTGGAATGTATAACCTTTTTAGATATTTGCTAGGATTGCTAGCAAAATAGTAAACTAGGATGTTTGGGAAACAAAGACCTCCACTCTGTTTAGGAGCAGCTAATTTCCAGTAGGCCTTCCTAGGTGTTTTGATCAACCAAATAAAATCTGCCATTACTCTGTGTACTTTCTGAATTCAAGAAGATGGAAGCCATAAATTATGGGAGTAAAAACCACAATGGAGAATATTCATTTTAACAATATTGATTCTACCCCAGAGAGTCAGTGGCAGACCCCTCCATCTCCATAAGTCTTGCTGTATAACATCTAATAGGTCCTCTAAATTAAGCTTTTTAAGTTGGGATGAGTTTCATGATAAGTAAATCCCTAAGTATTTAATCTTCTTGGGTTCTCAGACCAATCCAAAGGCAAAATGTCGGTCTTAAAATGCCTAGAGTTAAGAGGCATAACTACTGAATTTTCCAAGTTAAGTTTGCAATTCGAGAATTTACTGAATTCCATTATGGTGGATAATGCAGCTTGGATAGACTACACAGGATGTGTCACATGCAGCAAAATATAATCAGCATGTGCAGAAAATTTAAGATGCCAGGACCCCACTTGAACCCCACATAAATCTTGATTTTGTTTAAGTTTGAACAGGAGGGGCTCTAAATATAGATTAAATAATAAAGAGAAGAGGGGACAGCCTTGCAAAGTACCAGAATGTAACAAAAAAGAGGAAGATAATACTCCATTACAATAAACGTTAGCCCTAGCGCAAGAATACAAAACTTTAAACCAACGTAGAAAAGGGGATGGGAACCTAAACGCCTCTAAAGTAGCTATCAAAAAGGAGCAGTCAACTCTATCAAATGCTTTCTTTATGTCCAGGGAAACTGAAGCAGTGGAAATAATCGAATCCCTGGAGTCGGAGAAAATATGGGATAGCTTACATTGGTGGTCGACACAAGAGCATTTTTTCACAAACCCTACTTGTTCAGGGCTTATAAATCCATTCCAGACTGCACCAACCCTCAAGGCCAATTCTTTGGACAAGATTTTAATGTCATAATCTAACAATGAAATCAGACGATAGCTGGACACAGCATCTGGAGGCTTCCCAGGTTTTAAAAGTAAAACAATCAAGGCCTCTAGGATGGTATGGTCATAAATGCCCGATTCATAAATGGAAAGATACAAGTGATGCAATAAGGGGATAAGATCTTTAGCAAATATTTTGTAGAAGTTGCAGGTAAGGCCATCACGTCCAGGGCCTTCATCAGTCACCTCGGAATTGATAGCCAGTAGGATTTCTTGTTCAGAGACAGGTGTCGAGAGAAAGGCCTGCTGAGCTGCACTTAAGAAAGGAAGTGAGATATCAGCCAAATACCGATGTGCTTCATTGCTGGTGGGAGGATCCACCATAGGGCCATATAAGGAGTTGTAGTGCAACTCAAATTCCTTTGCAATATCCCTCAGTAACACTTTAACCTTGTTATCCTGCACTGATTTAATTGAGGAGATAAGATGAGATTCCTCCTGTTTCTGAAGACACAAGGCCATTAACCACCCTGCCATCTCATCTTGAGCTATATAAGTGGAGCAAGATTTATATATACAGTATATATATAGCAGTATATTCCACTTTAACCTGCAGTAAATCCCCATGCTTATCTCTAAGCACTACAAGCTCCTTTCTCATAATCTCAGAGGTGTTGGTGTTTAATGTACCTTCCAATTGCCTAATGCAATGCAAAAGAGTGGAGGCCTCCTTCTCCTGAACCTTCTTCCATTTGGAAGCCAATCTTATAAATTCAACTCGGATGAAGCTCTTGAAAGAGCACCATTCTACATATACAAGGATTACCATGCCCATATTATTTGTAATAAAGAAATAAATTTGATAATTCATTCCGTCAATCACATTTTGGTCTTTGAGTAACTGATTGTTCAGCTTCCATATATTATCTTTTTGTACATTATCAACTAGAGTAAGTTGGAATGAAACTGGTGAATGATAGGACAGAATCCTGGAGACGATCTCAGTGCCCAACACTCCCCTCAAAAAGACTTTGGCCAATCAAGAAATAATCAATCCTAGACTGAGACCCATGTGTAGCCAAAAAAAAAGGTACAATCCTTCACAGCAGGATGTAAAATGTGCCAGGAGTCACACAATCTGGCCAAATCGACCATATCACAAAGGGAACGCTGAGCTGGAGAGAGGTCCCCAGTTGCACTGTGTGATCTGTCAAGGTCCTGGCTAAAGGGCAGGTTCCAGTCACAACCAGAATTATAGGCAATTGCAGAAAAGGAGCCAGGGCAGAGACTAGCCCCTGAAAAAAGGCAGTGCTGTCTTTATTAGGGCTGTTAATGCTCCCTAAAAGGACCTCTTTATGGTCTAATAAACCCCAAACTAGAATTTATCTGCACTGAAGGTCCTCTACACAATGTATCAATTGAAAATGTGTCCCTCTAAAAATCAAAACCACCACACCTCCTTGTTAGTATTCACACTGGTGGCAAATACTTGAGATACCAAGTGGTGCTGAAAAAGGAGACCCTCAGAGGTAAGTAAGTGGGTTTCTTGCTAAAGAGCCATATGGCATCCCAAGTGCCTCATGTGCTTGATAATTTGATAGCGCTTCATTTTAGAACGGGCCCCCCTAACATTCCAAGAAATGAATTTAACAAAATTAGCCATTTACCAAATCCCAACCACAGTAACGTACTGTAGAATACTCCTCATGTTTACAGTTAAAAAATCCAAGAATATAAAGACAAATCTGTCACCCTCAGACCCCAAAACAAAATGAACCCAAAAACAACCTCAGAAAAAAACACCCACCCACGTATCCCACAATAGCGCAAAACACCAGACAATATAAACCAACAACCAAAAAGCAAAATATATACTCCCTCCTTCATCCCATTAGCCACATACCAAAGGTCAGACTGTGAGGGTGCCCCTTGAACTTTTAAATGTGAGGCAAACGTCCCATCATAAGAAAGTAAAGTGTATTCAGCTTGGGGTATAGAAAACCCCTTTCCTCTCCAGACCATGGAATTGAAGAGGAAAACGGGTTTAGGTATACCTTTAGAAACCATACTTGAACCTGGATATCCAATTCCTTTAAAATTATAAGGGGGCACATTATATAACCAGGGCCCCAGGTTCATAAGTGGGGCAAGGTAAAAAATCAAAATACCATCAAATAATACTACATTCCAAGCCAGCAATATGAAGAATGAACAAATAACAAGGAAATAACTAAACCTACACAAGATAAAGGGGCTGATAAGGCCTAAATAATGAGGTTTAAGCTCTAAGCCCCAGTATAAAAGACCATCTATGGGTGAGACCCAAAAATTATGGCATCCTCTATACATATAAAAGGATCCAACAAAGAAGCAGTAAAAACATGGCAGACACTAACCAACACCCTCCCATCCATCTCTTATGGTCCATGATGAACTCCAGAAATATGAACTTACCCCACAATCACCACTCCCCGCCCCTTCCCCAAAACCAGCTAACTAGAAAGCATTTGGTTTGACAAGACTAATATATTACTAAAACTGTTAGAATAAGAAGAAACCAGCAATGAACAAGTCTTAAATAAAACAAGCATTTGTCAATGCCAAATGATTGCTTGTTGGTATTGGCATTGGTACTGCATGAGTCAGAGAGAGGCATAATAGGAATGGCAGTGAAGTATTGCACAAATGCCAACCCCCACCCTGCAGAAACTGACAGGTGTTGGAGTGTGCCTTTGGGTCGTCGAACATAACACTCATGCCATTCCAACTCACTCCACCCTGCAGACACTGACAAGTGTCATGGTGTGCCATGGGGTATTTGGCCCTTGCGCTCACCCCATTCCATAAGGAAATCAGCTGAGATGGGTGCAGTATAGGAGAATGGAGTGAACATTAGGGCCAAAGACCCCAAGGCACACCACAATGCCTGTCAGTGGCTGCAGGGTAGGGGTGGGGGTGGAATGGCATGAGCATTATGGCCGATGACCCCAAGCCACACCCCCAACACCTGTCAGTCTGTACAGGATGGGGCATTACAGTTGGAAACCCTAATGCCCCAGCTGCTTGTTGGTATTTTTGCTCCAAATTTTCAACATGGGCTTTTTGGGACCCTGCCTCATGAACAGTGGCACTATCATTTCATTGCTCAATCCTGAAAGGTGATTTTGCACAGCAAATAAGCAATTTGGTGCAACAGGTGTGAAAAGATATTTTGTGCAGCATGTGAAAAATGACATCTGTACTGTTCATGAGGAGGAGTGAAAAAATGGCAACACTGAAAATCTGGAGTAAAAATATGAAAAAGTGGTGAAGTTATGAGCATGCGTTGAAATTACATAATGCAAGCTTGTAACACAGTCATTTTTTGGAATTTTTTCACCACATTTTCAATGTGGCCTTTTTGGGACCTCCCCTCATGAACAGTTGCACCATGATTACATTAATCTGTCCCAAAAGTTGATTTCGAACAGTGACTGCGCCATTCTGCACCACAGGTTCAAAAACATGGTTTGAACAGGATGCAAAAAATGATAGCTGTTCTGTTCATTAAGGAGGTGTGAGAAAATGGCAATGTTGGAAATTTGGAGGGAAAATATTAAAAACTGGGGAAGTTACAATTGTGCGTACAAACTGCACAATGCACGCTTGTAATGTAGTCTTTTTTTAGAGTTTTTCACCAAACTTGCAACATGGACTTTTTGGAACCCCACCTCATGAACAGTGGCACGGATGTTTTGTTAATAGATCCTGAAAGCAGATTCCACGCAGTGACGCAAAATCACCTTTCAGGACTGAGAAATGAAATTACAGTGCCAGTGTTCATGATGTGGGGTCCCAGGAACCCCATGTTGAGAATTTGGGACCAAAACTCTAAACATTGGCTGAGATATTAACCTAAATTGCCCCCCCTCAATTCACTGCCATTATAGGCCTTACCATCATTTCTTCAGTTCCTGGTTGGTCTTTGAAAAGTGTAGATGTGTTCCCGGTCCACAGAAGATCGCTGCTCCCAACCTCCAGAAGTTAATTTTGGTGAGGGGGGTGTGGGAAGGTGGGGTGCACAGAGAGAGGGTGTGTGTTGGGGGAGGGGGCCAGCAAGAACAATGGGGGACCGGTTTCTTTTTTTTTAGGTTTAAAAAAAAATATGTTTTGGGATTGTTTTCTGTTTTACAGGTGAAATATTACAAAATGGATTTCGGCACACTGGGGTGGGCTCCCAGTGTGCCAGACTAGTGGAGGGGGGGGATCAGTGTTGACCCAGGGATTGGGAACCCAGAGGTCAGCTGAAAAAAAAGGGCCTGGGGATTGCATCTGACACCGGAAGTGAGCATCCCAATGTCGGAAAAAGATAAGTTTAAATTGGCACACTGGGGTGGGCTCCCAGTGTGCCGCAATGGTGGGAGGACATGCCTACATGGGGATTGGGCACCCCATTGTCAGCAAAAGATATGTTCGGCTTCGGGGGGCATGCCAATAATGGGATTGGGCACCCCGATGTAGACTTTTGGGGGAGTATGTGGTGGGCGGCAGGGACCATCAATTATGCAAAGCCATGGCAGGGCTCATTTATTTATTTCACTGGGAAATGCACACTGAACAAATGACTTGCTCGTACATCCAGCCATGCGCATTACTGTGCACTGTAATGCGCATGGCTGGAATGTGCCTGGTTACTGGGAAGGGGGGGGGAGATCTGCCGCTGCAATGATGAAGCTGTCCATGATTGGAGCAGCAGATTTCTTCCAGGTCCAGCACTCATTCTGAAATTGCCATCATCAGCAGCTTCCTTGTTGATTGGTGGCTGAGGGTACGTGCCCCTTAAAGCATTCGCTGGATTGGCCAAACACTGCCACACCTCTGCAATATTCTACTAACCTCAATACGTTTTTTTGTGCACTGCATGCACAAACAAACATAGTAATAGCCTTTAATCTAAAACTAAAATAAAATAACATTTATACAGGTTAAAGAAACCTCAGGAGTCCATTGACTGAAAAGTTTCATTAAGATAAGTGCAACAGTCCAAATGATGATAAAAAATCACTGGAACAGTCCCTTGTAGACTATAGGAAAGCAGACTGGTGGAACTACTGAAGATATGCAAAACTGTTTCCTGGTAAGTAGTGTCTGAAGAATGACAACATGCAGTTCTCAGAGCTCAATCGATAATAAACATAAATGCTCGCTAGATGAGGATGAGAAAGGCTAAGCACCTCTCTATTGCATCTCAAATTACAAAGTCTTCTCCCCATGATGTTTAAACTTTGCAGGCAGACTGAAAAAAAAAATAAAGGGTCACCACTTATCGAAGACGTGGTAACTTGCTAAACAAAAAGTTATGGAGTAGCGATCATCGTGTAAATAAGAAGTAGAAGGGAGAGAAGGTGAAATAAGTTGGTGCTGTCTCAGGGGAACTGGAGGGGCCGTAGGATAACTCTGCTAGCTACAGTCAGGTAGTCTCATGCAGATCCACACCTAAATGTCAAAAGAGTGAGTCAGCAACAGGTTACACCTCCACAGTTAGTAGGTGTGGGAGACTGCTAAAATACAAAGGAACTCCAGGTCAGTAGGGCTTCAGGAAAATTGGAAATAAATGTAGACCAAAGGGTATTGATACATATAGCTTTCACCACAAATGGGAATCTTGACTCCCATGGTCCCAGAGTCAGCAATTTTTAAAGAGGTCAGGAAGTAAATCTTTTGGCTCAGTAGTCACTTGCTCCACAGACTCAAAAGACCTCCAAGAGTCATGGATCAGTACTTGAAGCTTTGCTGGGTATAACATCCTGAACAGAATACCTGTGGAAATTATTTTTGTAACCAACAGGTGGTAAGCTGCCCGTTTTTGTCTGACGGAGTTGGGCAAGTCCTGCACCACTCTCAGCCTGACCCCTTCAAAGGTAATTTCCTTCACTTCACGAACTTTGGACAGCAGGTGTTGTTTATCCCAAAAGTTCAAGACTTTAAATATAAATGGCCAAGAAGAGGAACTAGCTGGTGGTATAGCACATAGGGATCAGTGAGCTTGTCCCAGAATATAGTTGGGACCATTAGGTGACAAGCCCACTATTTTAGCACATAATTTCTGTGCAAATACTGTAGAATAGGGTCAGAGCCTTCAGATGTTTCAGGAAGCCTGAGTACAACAACATTGTTCCTATGGCTCTGACCTGCTAAGTCCTACAATTTAGTTTTGATTTTGGTAACTTTGTGTTTCAGAGCTGAAATTTCAGCAGACTCTTTTTCTTTCTAGGTTTCTACTGAATACAGGCAGACTTCTGGGTCCCCCCCTTGCCCCCCGTGGCCCAGATAATTTATATCTGTCTGAAGAGATTTTAATTCCAAGATCAGCTCCTAAAGTGATTCCTTGAATGGAGCAAATTCCTTTAGAAACTTCTCTTCCATTAAGGGGACAGCACCTGGGTTAGTAGTATTGGCATGCCCAGATCCAGCTTGTTGGGCCTTAGCTTTCTTAATGATCTTATCTGGTGTGGTGGGGAAGGGGTATGCTGTGGAGGAGCATTGCACATCTCAGAGTCCATTTTTGGCAAAACAAATTAAGTTTTCAGAGTCAGAAAAAATTTAGCAACAAAATGGTGCACAGCTGGCACTTTACAGTATCCCAAAATAAGTAGGTTTTGGTGTTTTTTTTTTTACAAAGGAACTTGAGCTAAGCAGGGAAGCAGATACCTAGCCCTGAGCATCATGTGACTCCCATTTCAAGACATTATGACCCAAGAGTAAAAAAGGACTATGTTCTGAGATAACTCCATATCAGATACTTAAGAAAAAGCACCTTCAGTGTTGCACATGTAATGGTGGACATCGAACATTGCGCATACAACAGTGGACACCACACAACTGTTTAAGTTAAAAAAAAACAGCCTGCATCCCTCTCACAAAAGTCCTGCAGTACTTTTAAGACCCCATCCCAAAATAAAATCACCCACTCAAAAAAAAAGGTGGATGCTTTTGTTGAAATTTTGGGGAATATTGTAAAAAATGCAATGAGCTTGGACACCACAGTTGCATGTGCCACATACAACTTTGAGTGAACCAGAAATGTTATATGTATTGAAAAACTAGAGTGAAAATGTGTTCATTAATAAAAGACAACACCAGAGGCAGTTTTTAAAATAAATTTACTGAAGTGCATCTGAAATTATATCTACATAGAAGCAATGGAATGTACTTTGGTTTTGAATGTCATATTTTGCTAGGAAAAATCTGTGACATTTTGGAGCTGCACATTGAACAAAAAATAAAATGGATGCACCTGGCATTCTCAAACTATGAAATGTATCTGTACTTGTGGTTACCTTTTAAATTCACTTATCATGACCGGCAGTGGTTATTGTTATTTTTTTTTAAATCAGTGTACAATATATTTGGCACATTGGAACCCCCATTTCCTGGATGGCATCACTACAATATCTTGAAACTCATTTGCATGACAGATGGTAGCCCAACACCAGAATCCTGAAATGCAAAATACCGACATTGGGATTTTGCCCCCCCCTCCACGGAGTTTGTTATTTTAATTAAGGGGGGTGCAGGGGTGAAGCCCCCCACATTGGGAGGTACAGGGAAAAATACCCCCTGCATTGGGGAGTGTGGAGGTGTGGGGGTGAAGCCCCACGAAACATGGAAACTGATGGGATTTTGCATTTTGGGATTCTGTCATCAGGCTACAGGGTGTGAGGCAAACGAGTGTTGGGATATTGTAGTACATCCTCATGGAATTATCCACAAATGTTTTATAGGTAGGAAAAGATCAGGGCCCATCTACTTTTTTCTGATGCTGCCTCCTACTGCTCCAGACTACTGCTGGGCAGGATCTAGACTGAGCCTCCTACTGGAAGTGCAATTCTTTGTGTTGCTGTGTCCTCGTCCCTTCCAGTACTGACAATTTCTAAGCTTTCATGCCTATCCTACTTCCCTTTAAATACTTGCACCATCCTTTTCCTTAACCACTTCTCTTGGCAAGTTATTCCATCCATCACCTACTCCATGAAGTATACTTCTTCACAGCACTTCTGAATTTGCCTCACATCAGTTTGTATTTAGATACCCTGGTGCAGGTCCTATCACTACATTTGAACAGTGTTTGACAGGCCACTCTTAGTTACATTTAAGTACTTAAATGTATCAATCATATCACCACTTTCCCTTCTGGCATCAAGTGACTACATGTTTAGTTTGTTTAACAGTTGCACTGCTGAGTGAAATGGGCAGCCAGCTCTCTCAGGAGCATACGAGAGGCGTTCGGACCGCTGTGCTCACAGACTGTGTTTTACTCTACTATTTTTTATTCTCATTCCACTAAGGAAAACTTTTAATTTGAGGATTAATATATATTTGAACACTATATGTCTGTTGTTATCCAGCAACTTTTCCATGTATTATCTGACTGGAATAGAAGAGAAGGACATTGTGAAAATCTGCGACAAACTTGGTAAACGCAGACGTAAACTGAACTGCAGAAGATCTATTGGTTCACCTTCTTGTCTGTTTCTTTGGCTTGTAAGTATCCAGTTGTACCATTTGTTTTATTGCATTACTAATATTTGGACCAATTATTTGAAACAACAACTTTTTGGTGTCCTAAGGACTGTGACTGAAGGAAAGCAACTTTGGGAACTTCTTTTCTCATGCTCCTGCTGCTGAATAGAATATAACAGAACAGTTCTAGACTCTTTGGTCACCTACGGGCAGAATTATTTGCCATGGACTCTCAAATTTAAGGTTTTGTTTACCATATATTATATTATTATATTCTATTACTATTATATTTGTTTTTGGTTTTTTTTTCATTTTTGTATCCAGTGTTAGTTGTGGGTTGCTCCGATCTGACCATAGGACTGGGGTATCCCAGTAGCCAAACAATTTGTTATAATCATGGTGAATACCCATCTACAGAGACAGAAAAAGGAGAATGTTTTTCCCTTACATGAATTATTAATTAACAAGAAGTCAAGGCAGTCTAAAATAACTGAACACTTCTTTCCTTCAGTGAGCAGAACCTCCACTCCAAAATTGTTTTCAAATGCATCAGTTGAGGAGGTTCAAGCCCATGATCATTTGAATGCTGATTTTTGTTCTGGGGTGAAACTAGATCATGATGTCCCCCAGATAATGGGGAGTGTGGGGATTATACAGTACACATGAAGATCTTGTGAGCTTTGAAGCCTCTGGTTTCATTTCATCATTTGAAGGCAGCTTCAACCAATCCCCTAATGCTCAGCAGCTTATGGAAATTTCTGATAATGTTCACTTTGCCAGGATAAATTTGAGGTGGAGGGTTTAGTTGAAGTGGTTTCACAACAATGGGTCTCTAATCTGAAACAAGATGTATACCATTCTGTATTGGGAGACAAACATGAAGCTTCCTCACTTCTTAATGTAAATACTAAACTGGGGGATGTTATTACAGACTTACAGCAAACTATAGAAGGACTTAAATCATTGGACTGTTCAGTAAATGTTAAAAGCTTTCCAGGAGCTTGATCTAGACCATTCTATAATCAGAATAAAGAAAATCAGGACATTTTTAAACCATCCTGCTTGGATAGCAATCTGATTGAGTTATTGAAAAATCCTTATAATGCCCACTTGATTATAATAGAACAGTTGTTTATCAATAAGGGCTGAAGTAGCAGTTAATAAATATAAAATTGATAGCTTGCCTACTTTAAGACAAGCCCAGCATGACTCATTTTCAACCAGTGACACAATGATAGATCAAGTTGTAAATAAATCAAATACAGAGGATATAATTAGACCTGACTTTGGCGAAATTACATTTCCCGCTACTCCGGATCTTTCTAGTAGAAATCCAAAGTAAAAAAAAATCAAAAGAAAAATAAGGGGAAAAATAGGGAGAAATATAAAAACAAAAACAAAGTTAATATTAGTGGGGCAACTACAAAATGTAAAAATCCACCAGTGTTAGGTTAACTAGTGAATGTTCCTGATTCTAAAGGTGACTCCTGTAATGAAGATCAACAGGAAAAAGATCTAATGTTGTCAAAAAAGAAATCTATTAATGCACCAGATTTTAAGGTGTATTTAGGTCACAAACATGCACATCGAGAAATAACTTGCTCTTCTACTGCACCAAAATCTAATAATACTGTAGCTGCTGGTTCATTACAAGAGGGTCCAGACATTTTTGCTGCATTAGATCTATTGGGGAAAGAAGTTTACAAGTTAACAGCTCAAATAGATCTTCCCAATGGTATAGAAAAAGGGCATTCTACAGAATATACAGAGCTACTGGAGAAAAGGGATACATCTTTGGAGTCTACAAGTAAGTTACCTAATAGAAGCAAAAAAAATATTGATGTACCACCTATTCCTACTAAGCTATCAGGTCATTTCCAGGAGGACTGGATCAAAACCTACCCCCTGGTTAGGTTTTATGGCCCCTTAAAATGGGGACTTTTTGAACCCTTGGTAAATGATAAGGAATTGTTACACTACTTGGGTAACAAATTCAATATAGAACTAAGAGAGGAAGATATCATTGATGTTAGGAGTATTACCCTATCGGGAGCTGCAGTTATAGAAGTGATGTTTTTGACTCCTAGAGTAGCAAATTACCTTTGAATCAACAGAAACTTGTTACAGGAATTGGATGTAATTCTTACATTTCCAAATAGATCCTTATTTAATAAGGGTATATCTAATAGCAGTAAGGTAAAATGTTATGCCTATTTGACATGCCTAATCTCCCCAATGAAAATTCTGTAGTTTTGTCTAAGGCATTGAGGGACCTTTTTGTTAACTTTATGCAGATCCCAATAGATGAGCATGGTGATATTGTTGCTCAAAGACCACACACTGAAAGTCAGATGGATATTTGGATAGCAACTGTCCATTTAGCCCAAATGATTATGAATAATTCTATTAAATTGGATGGAATGGACTTAAATTTTGTTGAAGCTGACAAGTTTCTAGTCAGTTCAAATTGGGCTGTCAAAAATAGACAAAATGTCAAAATGCCTATTCCATTATCCAGCAGATTTTCAGACATAGCAGGTTATGAAACTAATTGACTTCAGGAAAGTTTAACCAGGGATAATCCCATGCAAGGCTGCACTATTATCACTTGGAACATGGTTGGTTGGAATTCAAAAATGAATGATCCAGATTGCAAAAGATTTTTAGAACAGCATGATTTAATTTGCTTGCAAGAAACATGGCATACTGAGAATGATCAAGTTAGTCTAAATGGCTATCAGTGCATTTCCAGACAGGGTGCAAAGGTTAAATGATTTGGGAGACCATCTAGAGGTTTATTAACCTTTATTAAATTAGGATCTTTTGATAAAGTTACAGAACTTTTCCAATATCATAACTATATTGTGCTAGAATTAATATTTGGGGGTAAATCCTTTCTTGTCTTTAATTGTTATATTCCTCTGCAGAATTCAGAACATTATTCTGAGAATATTTGGCTCAATCTAGCACATGATACTTTAAGATTAATTCATGATTATCCAAGAGCTGAACTTTGTGTATTAGGGGATTTTAATGCATGAATTGGAGCATTTGATGGTCTAACTGACAACTTGATCATTAGCCAATCTAATGAAGGTGTGTTGAAAAGAACTTCCAAGGATGAAAAATCAATAATAGTGGCACTAAGTTGATTGATTATATCTGGTATTTTTTGTTATAGCCATTGAATGGCAGACTGGAAGGGGATTATTATGAACAATTTACCTGTGTTTCAACCAGAGGAGCATCCATAGTTGATTATATACTATGGTCTGGCTCATTAAATCAGTGAGAAAGGTTAGATATCTTAGTAAGACAAGAAAGCGATCATCTCCCTCTAGTTTTAGAATTAAAAAATAAGATTAATAATTTTTCTGAAAATGTGGTTCCTTGTCCCTTGCCTATTATAGAAATTAGAATGAATAAAAGAATTATATGGCAAGAAAGATCTCAAGTTGAAATAGACAAAATACGGCAGGATTCAGTTATCATGATGGACTATAAGTTATTACAAAATAGTGAACTGGTGGACCTTACTGCATATTGGAACAACTTATTTTCAAGGATTAGGTCTGTACTAGAATGTCAAGTTAAACATATAAGAGAATACACATGGTTTGATAAGGAACGTAAAAGTAAGAAATTACAAATTGAAGGTGTACTCAAAGATTACAGACTAACTCGAAGTAACCAAAATCTAAAGAATCTTAATCTAGAAAAAAAGAAATACAAATTGCTAATAAAAAAAAACAACTTTATTATGATAAGCTATGGGGTACTATGCTGGATGTTGTTCAGAAAAATGACATAAAAAGTTTCTGGACAATGGTTGCCAGGGGTAACAATCAATATAAAACAGAATTTGATACTTACATTACTGAAGATAGGTAGATATCCCACATCTCTTCTATTTTTTTTGACCCGTCTGAAAAAAATATGGAAGTATTTCATGTTAACCAGAGTTTTGCAGAAATAACATTAGATGAAGTTTTTTTTTTTTATTGGCATTTTTGAAAAGACATAAAGCTTCTGGACTGGATGGCATTCCTTCAGAAGTTTTTCTCTCTTTTACCTTCAAGTGGTGTAAATTTCTTACACAACATTACAATAAATGTATTTTTTCAAATAGCTTACCAGTTTAATGGTGCAGAGCTTTGATAATTCCAATCCACAAAAAGGGTAGTACTAGAGATCCTTCTATGTATAGGCCAATTAGCCTCTTAGATGTTAATTCAAAGTTATTTGCAAGAGTTATCTTAGAAAGACTAAAAATAGAGGTTGAAAGAACAGGAGGCCTGGCCATTTACAAGGCGGGTTTCAGGCCTGGCTTCTCCACCTTGGATAACATTTTCTTTTTACATCATTTGATTGAAAAATATGTAGAAATTAGGGGGCAACCATTGTACACCCTTTTTGTGGATTACTCCTCTGCCTTTGACCTTATTTCAATTGAACTATTATGGAAAATACTATTAATTAGGGCTATAGACTATAATTTGGTCTCAATCATTTCCCAACTTTATATGGCCAATTGGGCCAACATCAGATTAGGAACAAGAAATAGTATCTCCTCAGCTATAAAAATGAATAGGGGTGTGAGACAAGGTTGTGTTTTGGCTCCCCTACTGTTTGTCTTATATATTGACCAAATGTTGAAGGAAAGTGCTGAGGAATTTTTTGATATTCCAAATATAAATATGTGCAAATGTCCTTTATTGGCTTTGGCTGATGACATTGTTATTTTCTCCCTTTCAAAAGTGGGATTACAAAAGAACATTGTTAATATATCTTTAAAATAATTTAATCTAAAGTTAAAAATAAATTTGAACAAAACAAAAGTTTTAGTTTTTTCCAAGGGGCAAAAGAGATGTTCCACATTTTGGACACTAGGGAATGAAAGATTAGAAACATTAAGGAGATATCAGTACTTAGGGGTTGATTTCCAGGAAAACACAAATTGGACAAATCATTTTCAATCCTTGTCAAATAAGTTAAAAAGCACAATAGCAGGTTTGGTCCATTTTAACTTAAAATATGGGGCATGTCTTTAAAACCTTTGATAAAAGTCATAAAAGCCAAACCCGACTCACAAATACTTTATGCTTCCAAAATATGGCATATAACTAATATAAATAAGATGCTTATTCCATTACATAAGTATCTACGTTCCATATTAAAAGAAGGACATTCCTGTCCGGCTGTTTACTTGAGATCTGAATTGGGGTTAAATAATCTTCACACGTTGGTGGAATCCTGAAAAGTAAATTTTTGGCTCACCTTGAGTAGGAATGATCCATTGGCTTTGGTGTCCTAAGCATTAAAAAAAAGAAAAATGGTTAAAAATTAATATCAAACAAAAATTATGGTATACAAACTTAATGAAAACTATGGAGGATAATGGATTGTGTAATCTAAAATGGATAACAGAAAAAGGTATTTTTTTAAGCTTGAAATATAAACTATACATTACAAAAAAGATTGTCAATAACTAGATCATTAAGGATCTACAATTAATTAAGAACTCATGATACTCAAAATGGTTAGCAGAAAACAACTATTATTTCAGTTTAAAACCTTATTTGGAGCTTGACAGATAACAGACTTAGAACCACGTTTTCTAATTATAAGTTTGGACAAGCCAAGAGCAATGTTCTTCTTTATTAATATAAAATGGAAGGTATTGTTTCTGGGGATTGTGATTGTACTAATGGGGGGGGGGGGGCTAGAAAACCTTGAACATGTATTATGGGAATGTAGTTGGTATTATTTACAAAGGGCCTATTGGTTGGGTCCCTTTTTGAATGAATTGTATGTGATGGATAAAAAGCTTTTAACTAATATATTATTACATACAAGAGACTCTTGGTCACTAAAACGGTTTGCAAAATACTTTCCAGCAATAGAAAAAGCTAGGAGGAATATGAATGTTGTTTGATTGTGTACTTAGTATGTTCCTATTGTGTTTAAATGCAATTTTAGATAAGCTTTTTATAGTTGTCAATAGATAAAATGTATCATTTATGATTTCTTAAAGTCAAATGGATGTGATAATATTTGTAATTTTTACAGTTTTGTATTCGATTTGTCTTTTTATATTGTAAGGCTTATTAGTCACACAATACACTTTGTTGATTGATTGATAGTTTGTTTAACCATTCCTCTTACAGCCTTCCTTGCATAACCTGAACCATTTTGTTGGCCATCCTTTGCACTGTATCTATGTGCTTATACTTCTTCTTGAGATGCTGGCTCTAAAATTGCACATAATACTCAAGGTGTGGCCTCATCAAGGACTAGTATATGGCAGAATCACCTCTTGCATACTTCTGGTGATGCCCCTGTCTCTGTAACCCAACATTCCTCTTTAGACCCATGCATAGTTTAAACTTCATCGGTAAAGTTGCCAAATAGTTGTCCAGTATGCATTTTGTAAAGTTTTAACAAAGTGGCCACTTTGCTGCACTTGCATTATGTTTCTTTTTCAACTTCAACACTTTGTGGCAAAAACACAGTTGCAAGGTGATTAATTACCACTCTTTGCATAGTGTTTCTACATAAAATGCTAACTTTGCACTTCACTTGTTTCTGAAGTGTGTATTTTGCATAGCAAAATACTATGCAAAGTTATGCACTTCAAGGAGAACTCTGTGAAGTGATGTCAAAAAACTTCATATGGTCCAAATCTTCTTGGCCTTAGCATATGCCCTGATGAATTGGGCTGATGACTTGATATTATCACTAATGATTAACCCAGGCCACTCTTCCCAGTACTTTGGCTTACTCTGACATTTCAATCCAGTACCCAAGTTTAGGGTATCTTGTTTACCACTATACATAACTTTGTATAGTTTAACATGTAATCTGAGCTAGCAGACCTTGAGTAAGTTTTTCAACCTATCTAAATCTGTCTTCATTGCATTCACTCCCTCCTCCATGTATGCCATGCCACATGTCTTTGTGTCATCTACAAACAGGCTGTTTCTCTGTGTACCCTTTCCAATGTCACAGATGAACACATCTAAGAGTACTGATCCCAAGATCGAGTCTTAAGACACCTAGCATATTATCTTTCTGACCTCAAAATAAGTTCCATACACTTGGCCCTGTCTCCCACCTTAACCAGTTGTTTATCAAGTTTGATAAGTTAGCAACAATATCCTAGTCCCTCTGCTTTTTCACTAGCCTCCTGTGTGTCACTGAATTGAAGCTCTTGCTAAAGTTCAAATATAGGACATCTACAGCCTAGCAGCCTAGCTTCTGTTGATTGCCTGTGACAGTGAGTTGAAACAGTTGATGAGATCCATCTGGTATGATCTCTCCTATACAACACCATGCTGCCTCATGCCATTTATTTCAATTTTCTCAAGAAAATCAATCATCCACTCATTGAAAATAATCTTCAATAATTTCCTTACTATAGAGGTCAGACATAGTCGCATGTAGTTAACTGTGGCCCCTGTGTTCCTACCTTTATGTACAAAGACTATGTAGTGCATGGGAGAGGGCTATTACCAATGGAATTCAATGAATTTCTATCATTGTTGTACCACTGATGTTCCATCAAAGTGTTGTTGTACCATCTTGAGTATGTCACATCGATAGTACAAGATAGAACACCCTCGCAGTCCCATTTCCTTGACAGCATCACCAGTTGCTAATTTCTTTTTTTTAAAGCCTTCATTTACTGTTGACAGTTACCAGTGTTTTAAATGAGTAATCACCATGGTAGCATCAGTCCTATGAGGTCAGTTATTAGGGATGATTTAGTTCCTTATACCTTACCTCATTTCCCCATAAACAGAACAAGTTATTGAGTAATTTCTGTTCCCTTCTCTTGTACCTTGCAATCTCAGTGATCATCAATGCCTGCATACTCTAAAACAACAGCTTGTCCCTGATACTGCATGCCAATTCTGGCTGATAACATGATGATGTTGATGCTTAGTAACACCATTTCTCTGAAATGCATCTCTATCATTTATTTGTCTTCTTCAAATGCTTATTTTCTTTGGTCAATTAATCAAGTGTAGATGATGAAAGTAAGGTTAGTTTGTGTTATAAGCTTAATAAAAAAAAAATCTTTGCATTACACTCCATACATGGTTGTTTTCTTTTTGGTATGCGGACCTAATTTATGCATTAAATTTTTTGTGTAATTGTACACTAATTTTCAGTAAATACTAAACTTTTATCACAAGCCTGAAGTGCTGTTGTTTATTTTCTTGATACTCTGATTCAATGCAAAGATGTGCAAAGTAATGCATCTGGGGAACAAAAACCCAGGGGAAGAGTACACAATGGGGATGGGAGATACTAACAACAACAAATATGGAAAGGGGTCTTTGGGTAATCATATCAGATGACCTAAAGGTAGACAAGCAATGTGAAAAGGCAGTAATGAGGGCTGGTGGGATACTGGGATGCATAGAGAGAGGCATCACCAGTAGAAAATAGGAAGTTGTCATCCCTCTGTACAGACAGTTGGTGAGACCCGATCTGGAGTACTGTGCACAGTTCTGGATACCCTATCTCTGCAAGGACTTAGAGAGGATGGAGGCAGTCCAGAGGAGGGCAATTAAAATGATGAAGGGTCTGCACCAGAAATCATATGAAGAGAGACTAAAGGAACTTAATATGTATACTCTCGAGGAAAGGAGGGAGAGGGGGGACATAATGCAAACTTTCAAGTACCTAAAGGGAATCAACAAAGTCCAAGAGGGTAGCATCTTTCAGAAAAAGAGATGTGTAAGAACAAGGTGGCACAATTTGAAGATAGAGGGGGGATGGCTCAGGGGCAACATGAGGAAGCTTTTTTTCACAGAGAGGATTGTGGATGCATGGAATGGCCTTCCTGAGGATGTTGTGGGAGTCAAAAACAGTGAGAGAATTCAAGAATGCATGGGACAGACATAAGGCAATTACAATGGGGTGTAGGGGAAAGTAGGCTGTTGGTTAACTAGGATATTTAGCTTATCTAATAGGTAGGGAAATGGGCAGACTAGGTGGGCCAAGCAGTCCTTATCTGCTGTCAAAGTCTATGTTTCTATGTTACTCTGTATTTTTAGCACCTTATGTTACTGTGAGCACTCACCTTGTGCTTTACTCATCACACTCCATACATTTGGTTGACTACAATAAAGGTAAGACTGTTATGTAAATCCTAAACAAAACAGCATCTCAAAAAGCAATCAGATTTTTGTTGTCCATCTGCAGAAGTGCTCATTACAATGTCACTGTTGCCTATACACTATAAAAGACAATGTATGGGATGGGCAACAGTGAGCAACAATGCTGTGTTCACTTTTTGAGGTGGTTGTGACAACAGTAAATCTCTCGAGCTTTGCTGTTGATGTTTACTTGGATATCATGACACCCTCTCAAAGTGAGCATAGCACTGTTGTTCACTGTTGCCTATCCACTATCCTTAATGTCTACCATTCTTCAGTCCCCTGGGACAAGTCCTGATATCAAGGAGTAGTTAAACAAATCTGCCAGTGGTCTTTCCAGTGCCAGCCCCACCTCTGTAAGCACCCTGGTGTGGTGCCCTTCTAGCCCAGGCCACTTGTTTCCCTTAAATCCCCTTAGCTCTAGGAGAACTCTATCCCCTGTAATAAGCTTCATTTCTAACACCTGCTTACTGCCTTTCTTTTGTTTGGTGGTGCACTGTGGAAGTTGGCACCCTTCTTCCACTATGAACACCAAGATACTGAATTGGTTCAGTAGATTTGCCTTCTCAGAATCCTCAATGGATCACATATCTACTGTACCTCTTTTAACCTTTTTATGCCCACCTTTGTCTTTCTTCTTTCTCCAGCGTATCTAAAGAAGGCTTTCTATCATTTCCTTGATCCCATCCAGGATTTTGAGTTCTGCCTCAGCTTTGGTCCTACTAACTGCTGTCCAAGCTGCCCTCAGTCTGTCCTGGCAAGCTTCCCTACTCTTTACTGTCTGTTCCTGTTTATACTTTTCAAAGGCTACCCTCTTTACCCCTATCACTTTCTTGACTTCTTGGAGAACCACATAGGCTTCTTGTAATTTGTGGCTTTACCCACCATTTATAAGCAACATTTGGGAGCATCCAGTAGTACACTAAGAATGGTCTCTCATTTTGCTTCTTCAACCCCCAAGTTAGCTCATTCCTTTGAGCTGAACCTGCAAGAGTTCTCATCATCCTGAGGTTTGCTGTCATGAAATGTAATATCTGTGTCAATGTTTTGGGATACTGAGCACCAAATGATATGCTAAACCACACAGTGTTGTGATCACTCATCCCCAGGGAGGACATTTAAGTGAACTTCCTTGGTAGCATCCTGATTTGAGAGCAATAGATCCAAGGCAACTCCATTCCTAGTTTGTTCACTGACATGCTGCTCTAGAAAACAGTTCTAAATGGTGTCCACCAATGCCTGACTTCATGTAGTCCTAAATTCAGTATGTCCCAGTCAACATCTAACATATTTATGTCACCCATAAGAACACACTTTCTATCCATACAGATTTCCTGATTTTCACCTTACAGGAATCTGTCCCCTGCCTCAGTCTGGTTTGGGGTCTGTAGAGCACTCATAGTACAATGTTTCTCCTCCCCCAACTTCCAGCTGTGATAATAGTATGTTCACCCCTCCCTTGCTCCCAGTGGCTTTATCCTCCATTGTCCTAAGACTATCTGTTACATCCAGCGTAACCCCTTCTCCTTTCCTGTTTACCAGTCTCTTTAGAAAATGGTGTACTCTAGCACTGACAGGTCCCAATTACAATTGCGTGAAATCCACATTTCTGCAATGAAATCCAAGAACAGTTCTGCACTCCAAGTGCAAATAAGAGCCAGAAGACAGTAATTTCAATCTCAATATGTATTATTCCATTCCTTCTTGTTTAAACTTTTTCATGCAGCTCTAGACAAAAATCAGGTGTACCCACTTCACTACTACTACTCACTCTCCCAGCTCTTTGGCCAGGGGTGTGGTCTTCCTCATTTCTGCAACAGCTGTGATGTCAGTCTTACCTTTAGCAACCAGTGCCTGAAGGTCTCCCATCCTGTTTTCAAGGCTCCTGGCATGAAACCTGTATTGAACTCACATGGCCATATTGACTTCACTTGAAGCATTCATATTTTTAAAGGAAAAACAGTTTCTAGCTTAATAAGTTCCAAAGTTATCCCTTTCAAAGAAATCATCTCTAGAAATGGTTAACTTTGGAACTGATAGGTCTAGGAACCTACTTTTTCTTTTTAAATGAAAACTTGGTGCCAGATTAACATAGCTGAGGCGTGTTGCTGCAGCATTTCTTTATTTATTTGTTTTTGGTAACCGGGTTGGGTGCACTAGACATAGAAATGCCTATTTTCAGACATGAATTGGGAGGTTACAACAGGGTGATACATGACAAAGTAGGAAGAACTGTTAACATTTAGCAACAATAAGGATACAATGCTAATGTATGTATCAATGCAATAATATTTATGTTGATGTTTTGCCTTTATAGCGGTATTTGCAATGGAAATGAAGAAGACAATATGTTTTTTTATCTCTCACACTAGAACCTTATGTGATATACTATTGGAAAGGCCTGCCACTCACCTTTGCTATGAAGCATAACATTAGTGTCTATCTTGTATAATCCCAGAAAAGTCAACATCTAATGTTACATCAATTAAAAATTACGCATTTATGTATACATTGCATAAGTATATTCAGTTCATCAATCTACCAATACAGTGCATTGATTTAATAATGTAATAGATTTCTTTAAAAAAATGTAAAACATTTTTAACCCTTTCAAATTTTTGTTCATGTACTTCATAGAAAATAAATGGAAATGGCATCAAGGTGGAACAATAGCTTTATTTTACTTGAATAACCCCTAATTGTCCTATACTTTAACTCTCTACACAAACAAAGCCCAGTAGATAATAACATAAAACTAATTTTATATGCACATAAACATTTTCAGTACCTAGTCTTAATGTCAGTTGGGGATGGACTAGAAGGATAAATTAATGTTTCTTGGTCTCTTGAATCCTATGCTTCTACAATTTGTTCTGCCATTGACTTTGAGAAAGCTTTTGATTCCATGGCATGGGGGTACATTAAGCAAGTTCTGAAAAGATGGGGTTTGGCCTTGCTTTCTATACATGGATCCAAGCACTATACCTGATCAACAACTAAAGTCCTCCCCAATTACACACTGTCATCTACCTTTCCACTTAACAAAGGCACCAGGCAAGGATGCCCCTATATCCCATGCTGTTCATTCTTGCAATAGAACCTCTTACTTTTGCTATAGAAAACACCATAGATTTACAGGAATTGGGTAGCAAAACAGAATACAATGCAAAACAACATGCAGATGACCTTCTGGTCCTCCTCTTTGTTACCCCCGCCCCCAAGCATTCAATCCTTCTGACCTTCTGGACTGTTTCAGAAGTCCATCTGAGCTAAATAATAAAAAGTCTCCGACCATGGCATTCTTTACTACTACTACTACTGCTGGTAGGAGAGACAATGGCCCAAAATTAACAGTTGGAGCAAAAAACAATGTACAGCTCACACAAGTCATGGAATATGAATATTTGGGAGTTTTAGTGGGCCAGCAAATTAAATTTGAATATCATATTAACATAACTACTAAAGCATTGAACACTAGGATAGGTGCCCTCAGGCATACTGCATACAGTATAACACTAATAAAAACATGAGACTGCCCATTGTCAACCACCATCTTGTCCCTGTACTTGACTAAGGAAACCATATCTGTGGTTTTGAGAGCAGTACTATGTTAAAAAAGTAGAGGTCACTTATATACATTTAGCAAGATTTGCATTCTTCTGTGAATACAGGATGCATAACTGTCAGGTGTGTTAAAAGCATGGGTGGTTATAGCCCGACATTGGGAGAAAAGTTATTTGGGCAAACAAAGTGTTTAAAGTATTAGTCCAAAATAAGCCCATCTAATTGGTAGAAGACTCAGACAAAATTAACCATACATTTATTTATTTTATTTGTGTAAATTTAATTTATCATTTTGCAAGCAAAACAATACTTACAATTAATACATACATGGAAGCCTACCATAATACCCGAACATCAAATCCTGATGACTGGGTAGGTGCACTGGTGCCAAGGCACTTTTTTCTGGCATGACCCTTGTACAGAAAAGTACAAGTCTAGACAGTGGAACAAGCAAGCAATAACACATGATGAGGTGTGGGTTATCATGAGATAACCCACACTTCGGAGTGTGTTACTGCACTTATAATATTGGTTCTCCCAGTACAAAAGTTAATTTACAAAATGCTCATAAAAGTGAACATAAAAAGAGTAAAAAAAAAATATGATAATCTAGGTAAAAACAAAAAAGTAGCCCTTGCCATTTATCTTTGATTAACATTAAGTAGGGGGCTGTGGTGTCTATTTGTTCCTCATTCCCCCCCCCAACACACAATTCTTTAGAATATGCTTTTTGGAAATGGAGTTTTACTTGCAGGAGGCAGAAGTTTTTCTTGCAGGAGGCAGAGTGAGCATGTCCCTCGCCAGTCCATATTTAACTCTTTTGTGATAGTAGTGCTTCCCCAATCCAATGTTTGACTGTTTGCTCTGGGATGCTGGAGTATGTTTGAAAAAAGAAAAAAAAAACACAGTCATCTGAAAGAGCCGATCGGGGAGCAGTTCTAGTGATCCAGTGGAAACAGGAATGAATACTTTTATTTATTTATTTATTAAATTCGAGGATTACAATTACCATCGAGCAAGAACAGCTCATTTACAAAGTTTCCACATCATAATGGAGGGGTAAACATACATACAAAGGTTGACATTGTTACACAGTATCAAAAACACAGAGAAGGCAGTGGTCTAGCTATTACAGCATTTCATGGGGAAAGAACACATTGACTAGCATTAAAGCAGATTTCTAAGGTCAAACTTGTTCAAAAGAGCAACAGAAATATGAGGACAGTAGGGGGAGACCCAGGAAGAGTAGGCAGTAGACCCCTGAGCAGTCGTCAGCAGTTGAAATAGTCAGTTGCAATTCAATGCAGTTGCAATCAGTTGCAATTACATTGGATTGCAGTCATAAAATAGTGGAGCTGAAATCCACTGCAGTTGATGATTCCATGACCCATCCAGGTTTGTTTTTGTGGTGCACTACAGTGTGTGTTCTCTTTTTTTCTTTCCTGGGGGGGAGGAGGGGGCTGGGGGGGGGCCACAAATATCTAATGGTACTCAACCGCCAGCACTGAGCCTTACAGCCAATAAAATGCATCCTTGGCTCCTGGACAAGAAGCATCCACCAATTAGGAGAGATAGAAGGAGGAGCCAGGAGCTTGAAAGTGTCTGTGACTGGCTGCACAAGGTGGCAGGGAGAGCGTAACTAGGTAGGAGAGGAGACTATCAGGAGAGGAGGCATCTGTGTTGGTGTGTGGGCAAGGGAGAAAGCAGCATTTTTCTGCAGGGATGAAGTTTGGCAGTTTGGCCTATAATTTAAAAATAAGTTAACTGTATCCACTGTCCTGATGTGTCCGGTGCCTGGAGAGAGACTAGTGTGTGGCTGTGCAAGTCGCATTCAGCTCTCCAGCAAAGCCAGACAGCAATTATGTGAAGGCAGCAAGTCAGTGGTCTGATCGTGGTTGGGATCAGCCCATGACCTCGTGACTGGGCCCATCGGATGACTCTCACTCAGTCTTGGTCAGGTCTTCAGAGTAGAGGAGGAGGAGGCGTGGTAGATGCACTAGTACCACTGCGTGGAGTACCAGAGTGGGGACATGGGTCTGGTTTGGGGACTGACTACTTGGGTTGGGAGGAGGGAGCACACAGCTCCAAAAAACACCAGCACCACCACCGAGTAAAGCAGCAGCAGCAAGGTACGGTACTGTATGGGATATGTAAGTAAGACCCACCAGGGCTGGGCTAAGGGCAGTAGGAAGAAGGAGGAGGAGGATGGTCTTTCACAGACTACTTAGTCTTGTCTGTGTGTCTACTGCATGCTGGGTTGGCTTGTCTGGCTGGTTGAGGGCATGGGGGCTGTGGGGCCGAGGGGGCCAAACTTGAAAAGCCAAGGTGACCGATCATCATCAATCTACTGCTGGCAGCACAGCTGGGCTCTCTGTGACTGTGGTGGCATTGTATGTCAGACTACCCACGAGGTAATGGAGAAGGAAGGCCCAGGTTGTCGATTGGTGAGTTCCCGGACCCATAGGAGGCCGGAGCATGGAGCATGGTCATTTGGGTCCAATGGACAAAATGTTTGTTATTTGCCACTGTAGGAATTGGATAGACTAAATATTAAAGTCCTCATGGCAAGATGAATAACATTTTACAACACACATTAGTGTACATGCTGAAAGCCAAAACAAGTTCAGAAACTGTGTCAGAAAATGTTTTTTTTTTTAATATGCATGAGTTTTTTTTAGCTTTGAATTTAAACTATGGATACAGCTCAGTTCTGATATACCCTACAGGAGGTATTACTAGGGTTCCTCCCTTAAATTGTTTTTAGTCTCACAGATTCTATGACTACTAGTAAACTAACACATATTGATGGTTAGCTCTGTTTGCAAAAGGGTACCTTCTAGCTTCTATGGGGTGTTTAAGAGGCCCTACCTATACTGTATTTTAGACTCAGTTCCTTTTCTAAGTAACTAGTACTACTGCTGCTTATTTTTCTATACTGTATACTGTTACACTGCCCTGCTTCAACTTGTTACTTCCAGGGACTTTATATATTTTTTTGTTGTTTTGACTGGTTATTGTGCTTTAGTGGGTCCCTACTGTGTGAGGATTTATTTCACTGAACTTTGTATTTGCATTTTAAAGAGCAGCCAGCTTCTTAGCTGCTGCTGATTAGTTGCTAATCCCTCTAACACAGGGGTTCTCAAATGGTGAGGCCAGCCTCCATGGGGAGGCCCCAACCTGTTCCATGGGAGGCTCAAGCAAGTCTGAAAAAGTACTGTATTTAAATTTTGAGCTTTATGTATTTTGCGTGAAAAGATGAAGCAAACTGAAAGAGGATAATAGTAGGTGAATGTTATGTATTTATTTACTAATAGGTGACAAGGGAAGGTGAATGAGCCAAGGCTCGTTTCAGGTGTGTTCGGGGAAGGGTGGGGAGTCAATACAATTCAAAAGGTAACTGAAAAACAATCAAGAAATACACAATGAACAATAGTGCAAACAAATATGAACAATAAAATAATAATGAGTGGTGGTAATTGATCAATTTGTAGCCTGATGGCAGAAAACCCCAAATACAAGGGTTGAACATAGAAGTGCTAAAAGCAATAGCAGGAAGGAGCAAAGTAATTCCTGAGAAGTTGCTTAAGAGCAGGGAAGGGGGGGGAGGCAAAGTATGTAGGAAGGTTGTTTTGTATAGAGAGGAAACAGAGAAAGTAGTCTGACCCATGAAGGAAATGCAACAAGGGATAACAATGGTTCAAGAATAAAAATAGTGGAGCAAGTAGGCTGGCCTGTGAAGGGGGGGAGTTACAGTAAGCTGAATAACATTCATTTATTTGTTATTCAGATAATGCCTTTGATCACAGGAGCTCTTTTTCAAAGGTTCCACGTCCGTATAAGACAAAGAACTGAATGTGAACCAAGTACTCAAAGGGGTTTCAATTTATTCATGGTGTACTGCGCAAAGTACAGTATGTTATTTTTCTTTGAGGGAGGCCCAAGATTATTTCAGTTTTTTGAGGAGGCTCAAAATCTTTTCCATGGATTTGGGGAGACTCACTGTGACAAAGTCTGAGAACTATTGCTCTAACACATGCAATACCTTACCTGCCCCAGAGTTGAGGGGCATAAATAATTCCTTTTGTTTCTGCCCATTTATGAAGTTATAATGCTGCTAAATCCCAAATGCTAAAAATGGAGCTGCTTCCTGACCTTAACACTCCAACACATCCCCGCATAGGCAAATGCAGCCCTGTTTTGTGATATCAGAAGGCGAATGCTGTGTGTGCGCATGCCAAATTGATTTCAAGGGGGAGGACTTTTCAAAATTTTAATTAAAAAAAGATATGAAGTTTAAATAGTATGACAAACTACTACATAATAAAATTCAACAATGGTGAAAGATGAAAAAATTGGTTGGATTTTCTTTAGTTGAAGTCAGAAATTTCAGACTAGTTGAAAAAATCAATCATAATGTGTGGTAAGTCAGTCATAATTGTTTTTTCCACTGACTCCGGGGTCTACTAGGCAGGCTGGAGGGCCATTGTTAATGGAGGGGGGCAGGGGAGCAGAAATGCAAAGTTGATAGAGGTAGAATGGACCGGGGTCAGTGAAGTGCAAATTAAGGGGTGAGGGTGAGTGTGATGAGGTCGAGGGGCATGAGAGTACTAGATAGAGGAGTGGGAGCAAGCGTGTGCTGCTATGGTCACTGTAATGTTCCCCTCCCACTAAAATCATTGTTTTTTTTGTATCTGCCTGAGTTTTTTTTTTTAATCTTGGTGTGTTAACTTTCATTTACTTACTGTGTTTACACTAACTGACCTGTTTGACTCTGAGCAAGTGTGCCCATCAGTGGCTACCATACAGTGTGGTTTCTGTTTCCTGAGTTATGGTTTTTGGAAACTGTTACATGTCCTCTGTGCTGCTGTCGCTTATGCAGGACTTTTGCATTCTTTCAATTCCTTTGTCCTTTTGGGGAGAGAGCAATGGAAACTGGGGACAGCAGAAGATAATGAAATGGACCGGAGACTTCAGATTTGGGATACAGTGACTGCTCTTGTGTGTGCAGTTTGTAGTAGGGGGACTGAGAACCGTACACTACACATGGTACTGAAAAACAAGCAGTGAAGTAAATGAGATGTAAAAACCATGTAACATTTTTTTTTGTTGTGGTGTAGGGAGGGGGGGTGTTAGATACATTTTTGTGCATGTATGTCTGTCTTTGGTGGTACCGCTGTGATGGTATAGCTTCTGTGGAACTGTCTGGTGCAGCAGGAGACACAGTGATTTCACATTGTGATTGGTTTTGCTTGGCACAAATAGTGCCAGTTGCCAGTATATGCCCTGATAAGGACACAACAACTGGTACCTCTTAACCAATCAAAACAGGACATTTTTGACCCATTTCATAAGACACTATTATAAATATTACATGATACATAATAAAGTGACATGGTGCAAAAGTATAAGTGTTCAAAACTACAGTAAATGGTAAATCAACAGGAACTGGTAAGCTATGCAAAGCAGGAACACACATTAGACTGTTGGAGATGTTCTTTCAGTTTAGCAGTGAATACTTAATAGGTAGGGGCATGCTCTAATAGATGATGGCATGGTGTTCCATTAAAGCAGCAGTGCAATGAAAAAGTTATGCCAAAAAGCAGATTTTGTGGTATGGTTATGAAAAATATTGGCAGAACTGCTAAGTTGGGTTTTCTGGATGTTTTCTATGTTGTGTACTGCACATTTACATTTTTGTCTGGGGCCTTACCCTCCTTGGGTCCTCAATATTATTTCTATGCAAAAATGAAGTGGTCATCTTTTTTTCTTGAGAAATAATTACGTTAAAACTTTCGTAAAATTCTTAAATGATGACTAAAAATGAAAATGTTACCACCAAAATAAACTGGAAGACATCTGGCATCGATCAGGAAGAAAAAAAGGTGGAGTCAAATTTTAACCCATTTTTGTTACACTGCTGCTTTAACACTTTGCTTGGTCCCGGAAAGTGTTTGAGTCTCTGTTGGTTAATAGCACTCAGTAAATGCCTTGATTAACGTAGCCAACTTATATAGAATAAAATCTTGCATACATGGAACAGAACTCCAGATAAACTCCACACCCTAGATCTCATCCTGAATAATTGCTGATGGAGATGAGGCTGAACTGGGGAAAATGTTACCATATAATGTGGTCATGTCCAGCCCTGCTCCAGTTTTGGACAGTTATCCAACAAGATTGCTGGGAAGTAGTGAGGTGTTCAGATTCCGTTACACCTTAGCTATGGCTTCCAATGATTCCTCCCTAGGGACCATTAGACATGATCTAACAACTAATTTAGCTTATAGCAGTAGATGTGGAGGGTAAAAGGCTGATTCTCCAAAAATGGAGACCCTCTGAGATATCCACAGTGCAGGAATTGGGAATGGTGGTAGGTTCCCTAGAAACACTACTTTAAAAGTTCCATCTGCCAAACAACATGCTTCCCACCTTCTATGAGGCCTAGGCATTAAATACTGCCTCTGCCATGTGATTCTTTGACCTCAATTTCCCACAGATGGGTTGAAAAGATATGCTTTGACACTCACTAGTAATATCATTCCCCTCCATATCCTATTGCCCTCCAATATGGCATCAAGTCAATAAGATTTCAAGATTTCAACTAATACTTTCTGTGAAGACTATTCATCTGACACTGCTGCTTTCTGCACTTCATAAGTATACTTTGATAATCTATGTACCAAAGTAAGTAGACGTTGATATAAACATACAGTATGTCTAATTACCTGTATGCTTTGCAATGGACCACTGTAACTCAGATGTTTGTGCACTGTCACTACTATATGTTATCTAGTGTAAACTTTGTATCAGTAAAAATGATAAACAGTAAAACAAAAAATCTACATAATCCATAAAAAGGGGAAAAGAAAAAAATAAAACAAATAAAGACAAAGCAAATACCAAACAAGTGAGTGCAATAAATCTGAAACTTACAGAGCATAACAATGAGGGTGAGGAATAAGGCAGTAGAAATAAAAAGAAGGAATCCTAGCAGAGAGAGAGAGATGACAAATGGGAAACATTGTATAAACATGCAAAAAGTCTGTATGTTAATACCATCATCAAGACCACTCATGTGGTTCTCAGAATGGTCTCACGTGCATTCTTATGATATAAAAGCTGCACACTGAAGGTGAGTACTTCTAATATCCTAAGAATGTGAGACTAGTATTACAACGTAAGAGTAGTCTCAGCAGCAGTATTAATATATTACTGATAAAACTTGGTCAATAAAATATTAATTTTTTAAGAAATCTTCCTTGAACGTGCCCATTTCCAGGGCAGCAGCATGTGAGACACACTTCACAGAATACGAGTGTCTCACGCACAGAGGAGCAGAGCCTTTGATTAGCCAGGAGCGCTCCTTCAATCTATAATGGGCAACAAGGTGGATAAAAAGGTGGTGATAGCTGTAGAGAAAATAGACATCGTTGCCTTTTTTGAAACTTGGGCTATCCAAATAACTGCAGAGATCTAAATATCCCAGTTACAGGCTGTGCAGGAAGGACAATGAGAGCAGAAAAAGGGTAGGGATGTTAATGTGTATGAGGGTAAATATTAGGGTGATGAAAGATACAACAATTAAAAGTATAATAAAGTTACCATGGGTTCAGGTAATGGAAGGATGGAGAAAGAAACACAGAACAGGGTAGTGTATGACCCCCAAATTAATTGGTGGAAATGGATAAAGCACTACTGAAGGAGATAAGGAACTTGGCAGGTCTGAGAAGAAAAGTGTTAATGGGAGACTCCAAACTTCCAGACATAGATTAGGAGAGACATGTAGCTAGGAGCCAAAAGGGGCAATGATTTCTAGATGTCACATAGGACTGCTGCCTTACACAGTGGCTTAGGGTTGCCACCTTTGGATGAGGCAAAAACCGGATCCTAAGCTCCGCCTCTAGCCCCACCCCTTTTCATGACTCATCATGCACTGTTCCTCCAATAAAGGCAACACTTAAAGCAGCAGTGAAGTAAAAATGTTGAGATACTGTACTGTGCCTGTTAGTCACTTTCCGAGGTTCTTCCTAATTATTTATTTATTTATTTATTGGCATTGGTTAACCAGATAAACATACAGAGATAAAAGAAATCACATTTACAGATATGATCTGGGGAGTAAGGAAATAGTGTAAATAGCATACAACAGTATACATACTTTATATCTTTTTCTGCCTCCATTTCTGTTCTTGTCCACAGTACTGTTTCAAAGCCAAAGAAGTGATCATACTTTTTCTTGTGGGGAAAAATAATGTAAAACATTTAAAAATGCCTAAATTCTGTTAGAGATGAAAATGTTTACCAGCAAATGAAAGTGGAGAACAACTGGCTCTGTTACTGTTACAAAATGTGGAAGCTTTGCTTGCCATGACACTTTGAGATGCAGTGGAAAGATTGGCTTAAGTAAGTGCTAATGGTGTTAATGGCCTTAACTTTACACCTCCCAGGGTGGCTGCATTCACAAACAAAAGGCTACACTGACAACAGAACTTGTTTGTAACCTGGACATGTAGCTGAAACAATGAGTTATATGACAAAATTTGTTTAAAAAGTATGTGAGCTCTCAAAATGACTCAAAAACCTGACCAGCACAGAGCAAAACCGGATTACCTGATAGGGACCCTGAAAACCTGATCACCAGGTTAAAAACCTGACAGGTGGCAACCCTACAGTGGCTGAGTGTGGTCACAAAGGGGGAGGTGTTACCTGACCTGGTGTTGTTCAATCAGGGCATTTTTGTGGGTGTTAGGATGAGGCCCTAGGTAATCAGAGTAATCACTGCACAATGAGATTCAGTATGACACTGGGGTCTCAACAAATGATCACTGATACAAGGATTTTGGATGTTAAAACACAGACTTTAGAATAATGGAGAAGAAAATACAAGAAAGAGTAAAAGATTTTAAGATCTAGGTAGTCAAAGAGAAGTGAGCAGCATTAAAGAAGGCCATTTCAGAGCAAACCCAAGAAAGTGTCAGGATCATAAGAAAATCCAAGAAATACAGGAAAGCAATATGGTTTGACAGTCAAATAGAGCAGGCAATGAAGGAAAAATATTCATTGCCGTATTGGTCTTTGCGCAACACAAGATGCATAAATCAAGTGATTTGATACCTCTTATTGGACCAACAGGGATTACAGAAAGACCTTAAGCTTTTGACCTCCAACAGAGGTCTTCTTCAGAAGAAATGGCAGATATTTAAGAAACCTCACTTTTTGAAGCCCAGAGAAAAAAACATTTTAAATATGAATGTGACAGATTAGCCATTAGTTAATAAATATGCTAAGGACTGAGATGCTGGATGCCCCACCTCATACTACGCTGGCAACCTGGGTTCAGGAATGACTCAGGTCATTCGGGGGTCTGTCGGGGGAGGTAAGGATTGAACGTCTGAAGGACTGCTCTCCTTCCTCAGGGAGGGGGGATAGCATGTGCACTGTTGACTGACACCTAGCTGTGGCTGAGTGTCAGTGCAGATGCAACCAAAAGGAGTTGGCCAATGTCCAGGGTGATTGGCTGCCTCTGTGGAGGTGAAGACAGCCACTCCATCCATTGCACAGATGTAGGGCATGGGAGGAAAAGTGAAGGAAAAATGGGACGTGCAGGACCCATGATGGCCCCGATCACTCCTGTATGGTGGCTCTAATTTCTGGATTGCTGTTCCCAGGAGGGAGAGCAAGCCAGCACTCTTTGCCTTGGCCTCACAGGAGGGGAATTTTGGGGGGCTGTTGAGCAGGAGCAGTCAAAGGTTCTGGAGGACGAACCTCTCTGAGGGAGGGGTCATAGTCCCTATCGGATCCACAGAGGTGGAGAAACAGGTCTAATAAAAAAATAAATAAATACAACTACAGATAAGCAGGCATCCCTTAGACTAGTAGGTCAAAGGTCAGAATGGAATGCTATGCAGTGAATCCTCTGATGTTGCAAATCTCACTGAAGCCAAGTTAAAGAAAATGTGTGTGTGTGTGTGTATGTGTGTGTGTGTGTATGCTAAAGCATTATAAGTATGTAAAATGCATAAGTGTGTGTGTGTGTGTGTGTTCTAAGCATTTAGAACAACAGTTTTGCATGTGTAAAACTATGAGATTACCCCCATTTCTTTGGTTAAATTCAACGGTATAAAACCAGGAAGCATAATGAAAAACTGTGTATGTCTGGATGCTGAGCACTTGATAAAATTGAGGACACACTGCACTAGCAGAAAATATGCCTACACATGATTTTTTACATATATTTTCAATGCAGGCACTATGTAAACATGTTTCTGTCTGTAACTATGTGTTCATTTGTTCATATTATTTGTGAATATTTAAACTCTCACTGTTTAAACATGTGCAGTCTGCAACTAATATTCATTAGTCAGTATTGTTTGTGAAAATTTAAACTATAACCCGAAACAAGACCACCTTGTGAATAGGGCTCTGTTGCCCGAATGATGGCAATGTACTCAATATGCCTGTATGAAACTAAAATCTTTTACTACTAAATAGTAGTTCTGCATACGTGAAACAAAAGCTCAGGGAACCACCACCCACCAGTTAGAGACAAACCTCTGAATCCACCTTTAGATAGAATAAGTAGAACCATTTTATATTTAAAGATCATTGTTTTTTTCATATTTGTAATACAAGCTTGAATTCATGTCCCTGTGTCATGATTAGTGTTTTATGAAAATGTCATACTGTTTGGTTTAGTGGTTTTCTTTAAATCGACATTTGTTAATGTGCTCTGCAGTAACTGAAAACAGTGAAGTTGTTTCTGTCCCTATCAGTGAGCGATGACATCATTTTGGTTTAGCCTGCTGCTTCAGCAATTAAGTCCCTGATTGACTTAGAAATTGCCTTGTCTGTATCACAGCTGTCAATTCTTTCTAATCAAACCTCTGCATTGTTTTCTGGCTATATAATAGAGGGTTGTTTAATGGATATAAAAGAAGTCTAAATTTTGTTAATTCATCAAAGTAGTTTGCCTTTGATGTAGCCCCTGCTAAGCCCTATAGTCCCAGGTCCCCTGCCTTCACATGTAGTGCTGCTGCACCATGCTGGTCCAGGCCACCAGAGGTGTGATATTTGCTGCACCTGCTATTCACTTCCATTGTCCCAACTGGGCAAGGCTGCTGCACTGCACACACCCTGTCCCCCAGCCAGAGCTGCCATACCCTGATGCCCTTCTGTGTCTTACCACACAGTCAAGGCTTGTGCACCATGCTGTCCTCTGTTTCTGACACCAAATCCAAGGATGCTGCACCCTGCACCTATCTACACAGTCAAGGCTGCTGTGACCTGCTGTGTCCTAGTGCTCCATGTCTCCAAAGTTAGGGCTGCTGTACCATGCTGCCACTTGCCATAAGACAAGGCAGGGCATGTGCTACACCCTGTCCGCTGCCTCCACAGTTGGGACAGTTTCTCCCTGTTATCCCCTGCCACCAGACTGAGATTCTTTGCTACACCCTGCTGCCCATGTCCCTTGTCCCAAACAGCTGTGTCTGCTGCACCCTGTCCCCAGTTTGAGCTGCTGCACCCTGATGTCTCCCCTGTCTCCTGCCTGAATAGTCAGGGATGCAGCACCCTGCTGCCCTCTGTCCCCTACCCTATCATACAAGATGAGAGTATTTTTTGTTTCTTCTTTCAAGCAGTTTGGGCAGCGTAGCAAACAATCTGACTCTGCTGGCAGGAGGGCAGCAGGGTGCAACTGTCTCAACTGTTGAGGCAGTGTACAGGGTGCAGCAAATACCCTGACTCTTGTGGCAAATGGCAATGTGGATCAGCAGCCCTATCTGCAGAGGCATGGGGCTCTAAGGCATAGCTGGCTACAGCAAAACTGACTGCATAGACAGGATCAGGGTGCAGTAGCCCTGGCTGTGGTGACAAGGGACAGAGGACAGCATGGTGCACAAACCTTCACTGTGAGGCAAGACACAGTGGAGCATCAGGGTACAGCAGCCCTCTCTGTGAGATGGGGTGCACATGGTGCAGTGGCCCTGCCCATTTGAGGCAACAGAAGTGAGTAGTAGGATGCAACAAAAGTCTCATCTTTGGTGGCCTGGGGAAGCATGGTGCAGCAGCCTCAACTGTGAAGGTAGGGGCCCTGGGACTCTAGGACTTAGCAGAGCACAGTTACCCTGTCTGTGGAGACAGAAACAGAGCCAAAAGGGTGCATTGACCCTGACTGTGGGGGTGGGGGACTGAGGAAAGCAGGTTGTAGCAGCCTTAACTGAAGGGCAGGAGACAGGGGCATCAGGATGCCATAAAATAGTTCTAGTTACAGTATACACATACATGATGTATTTTCAAAGAGAAACCCTCAAAGAACTGAAAACTGTGAGTTTGTACAGTACATGTGCCTGAAATAGCAGAGTGTGCAGACATTAGTTTGTCAATCTGACATGACAAAATAAGATGTCTCACATGAACCTATTTATGGAGGCTGCATTAAAGACAAACTACTTCTATGACTCAACAACATTTAAATTTCTTTTATATCCATTAAACAACCCTATGTTATATAGCAAGAAAACAATGCAGCATTTTGAAGAGAAAGAACTGACAGCTGTGTTACAGACAAGCTGATTTCTCAGTCAATCAAGGACTTAATTGCTGAAGCAGCAGGCTAGACCAAAATGATGTCATCACTCACTGATAGGGACAGAAACAACTTCATTATTTTCAGTTACTGCAGAGCACATTAACGAATGCTGATTTAAAGAAAACCACAAAACCAAACAGCATAACATTTTCAGGAAACACTAATCATGACACAGGGACATGAATTCATGTGAATTCAAGATTTTATTTAAAAATATGAAAAACTGATGCATTTGATCTTTAAGCATATTAGAAACATGTCCATGTAAAACAAATAAATATCCATTTGTTGTATCTGAAACCGGCACAAAAACAAAACAGGAGTACTTTAAATATTGTAGTTGGAAATGAAACTGATGTCTATGTTCATGCCATTCTGTACCATATTCAAAAGAAAATTCAATTTCACCTCCCATCTCACCTCTGTTGTGTATTTTCCAAATGGCCCTTCAGAACCAGGATTGATGAGTCAGAGATAGAATGATCTGACTGCAAGAAATTTTGTCAAACATACCTTTCAGGCTTCCTCATTCCAATATCATGTCTGTGTGAGTTCATACAGGTTTGAAGAAGTTGTCCAGTCTCCCCCACATAACCTGTTTGTGGACATTTCTTCATTGAATGTAATAAACAACATTCTGAGATGACCATGTGTAATTCCTCTATATGTTGAATTTTCTGTTTTGGGGGTGTTGACAAAATGTGAAGTGGAAATGTGCCCACATGTCTTACATCCAGAATGATTGCAGATTCTCATGCCACCTAATGTTCTTTTGTTCATGTCAGGTATACGTCTGCTTCTGACAATCAGGTTAGATAGATTGGTGGTTAATTAAAAGAAAGTAGAGGTGGTTCTTTGAAGATACATTTAAAGGTATTATCCTCATTAAATATTGATTATAGGTCCTTAATAATTATACATTATGGCTCTAGATCTGGGTTGTATGTGACAACCAAGGGTATTCTGGTGGTGGTAGTCTTTGCTTTGTATTGAAGTAGTTGCTTCCAGCATATCTGCGTAGCACATTCCACCACTCTGTCAATTTTTCTCAAGGAATACGCCTGCCAAATAATTTTTTATTTTTTTTCAGTATGGCCAGGTGTTCATTCCTTTCCTCATCACTTGAACAGATGCAGTTGTATCGAAGCGCTTGACTGTACAATGCAGATTTTTCAGTGGGCTTAGGGTGATTGTTGTTTCTATGCAAGTACTTTTGTCTGTCTGTTGGTTTCCTGTAAATACAGGTCTGTAAGGTCCAATCTTTGATGGTAAATGTGATGCCCAGGAAATTAACTCTGGTGTCAGAGTACTCCAGGGAAACTTTAATGGATGGGTGGAGATTGTTAAGTTCCTGATGGCATTCTTTGAGTGTTGTAGGCACCCTCTGTCTAGATTATAAATAGATCATCAATATAATGGAAATAAGCAAGTGGGTAAGGTGTCCATCACTGACAGAAGCTGGTAATGTAATGTACTTTACTGAATAAATATCAGAATTTTTGAAATTTAAGACTTTGCTGCTTTCATCTGTTGGAGTGAAAATCGAATCTATCTAACCTGATTGTCAGAAGCAAACTTATACCCACAGAATACTAGGTGGCATGAGACCCTGCAATCATTCTGGATGTAAGACATGTGGGCACATTTCCACTTCATATGTTGTCAATGCCCCCAATAAAAACAGACAATTTAACATACAGGGGATTTATACATGTGCATCTCAGAATGTTGTTTATTACATTCAATGCAAGAAATGTCCACAAACAGGTTACGTGGGGGAGACTGGACAACCTCTTTGAACCTGTATGAACTCACACAGACATGATATTAGAATGCGGAAGACTGAAAATCCTGTTGGACAACATTTCCTGCAGTCAGATCACTCTATCTCTGACTTATTATAAGAGCCCCATGAAACTCTTTTATATATTTTTTTGAATTTTTGTTTTGCTGGAATTCGTGTTATTTCTTTTATTCATTAAAAATGTAGTTTTATTTCTTGTTATCACATTTACATTCATAAACTACCTCAAAATTACATTATGCACACTAGAAATCACATTCCTAGTATACTACATTGTATTAAGCAACATTGTGCTATGGTCTTGAAAGGTTTTGTGAATCAGACAGTTCCACTGCTGCTTCCTTGTAGACCATCTCTGTGGTAAAAACAGAGCCTAAACAACAACTGCTGCAAGCATTTATTTATTTTTTTCCAAAAAATCCAAGCAATTTAGTAACTGTTTCATGTGTTTATTTTCATTTTCTTTCTCTTTATAGCTTGAATTTCTTGTTATTTCTTATTTAAGAAAAACACAGGTCTCTACTTATTGGTCATTGCACTGAAAGGCCATTTGGAAAAATACACAACAGACGTGAGCATGGGAAGTGAAAGTGATTGTTCTTTTGAATACAGTGCATAATGGCACAAACATAGACATCAGTTTCATGTCCAACTACAATATTTAAAGTGCTCTTTTTTTGTTTTTGCCTTGGTTTCAGGTACAACATATGGACAGTTAATTGTCTAACATGGTTCTAATATGCTTAAATATAAAATGGTTCTATCTATTCTATCTAAATGTGGATTCAGAGGTTTGTTTCCAACTGGTGGGTGGTGATTCCCAGAGCTTTTGTTTCACAGATGCAGAACTGCTTTTAAGTAGTAAAAGATGCTAGTTTCATACAGGCATATTGAGTATAATGACATCATTAGGGCAACAGAGCCCTGTTCATAAGGTAGTCCTGTTTCAGATTAGAGTTTAAATGTTCACAAACAATCTTGAATAATGAACACTAGTTGCAGACTGCACATGTTTAAACAGTGTGAGTTTAAATATTCACAAATAATATTGACAAATGAACACATAGTCACAGACAGAAACATGTTTACATAGTGCCTGGATTGAAAATATATGTAAAAAATCATGTGTAGGCTTATTTTCTACTAGTGACGCATGTCTACAATTTCATTAAATGCACAGCACCCAGACACACACAATTTCTCATTATGCTTCCTGGTTTTATAATGTTGAGTTTAACCCCAAAAGGTGGGTAATCTCTTAGTTTTACACATGCAAAACTGCTGTACTACACACACACGCACACACACATGCATTTTACATATTTGTAATGCTTTAGTGCACACACACACACACACACACACATATGGTATACCATGATGATAGCAACTGCATACGGGCCACTGTCAAAATGGTGACCCATATGATGGCATTATCATCATGGGCAATCATAGGGGAATGGCGAATGTTGCGACTGCGAGGGTAGGGTGGGCAACAGGAAGGGAAGGTGGGGTGACAGGATGTGGAGGGATGGGAAACAGGGTTGTAACCCTGTAGTGTGCCTTCTTCTGCTGAGCTAACCATGTGGTGTGGTGGATAGGGTGGTTGGCTCTGATGGAGAAGGTCCTGGGTTTGGGGCTGGGTACAATTTTGCTGTGTCTCGCAGCTGCGGGACTTAATTTTTTTTAAACCAGGCTGTGCCCACCCTGACATGCACCCCCTGGAGTTGAGAATCTTTAGTTAGGGTGGTGTGGGGGAGCGCAGCCCCCTGCATGCAGAGTTTCCCAGTCACCTTTTACTGCATATCACCGAAAATGCTTTCAGTGATAATGCAGGTCACGATAATAGGGATCGCCTTTTGGCAGTCGCTATTATCACATAGAACCCTCCCCCCCAACACACACACACACACACATTTTCATTAAAGTGGCTTCAGTAAGATTTGTAACATTAGATGATTCATTACACAACATTCCATTCTGTGGCCTTTGATTTATTAGTCTCAGGGATGCTGGTTGTGTTTCTTAACTAATGGCTGATCTGTCACACTAATGTTTAAAATGTCTTTTTTTCCCCTGTGGGCTTTAAAGACAGAGTTTCTTTAAATATCTGCTTTTTCTTCTTCTGAAGACCTCTGTTGGAGGTCAAAAGCTTAAGGTATTTCTGTAATCTCTGTTGGTTCAATAAAAGGTATCAAATCACCAAATTTTTACATTTTGGATTTCTAAGAAAGAGCAGAGAGTAAAGGGACAAACTGGTTATAAGCAAATGAGAATCAGGGAGGGTAGATAAAAGAATTAAGGCTCATAAAAGTGATAAAGGAAAATGACAACATTTTAGATACATTTGTGAAAAAGCAAGACAAGGGACAGCACTGAAAAAAAAAGAAAAGATGGGGTCAGTACAGTTAATGATAAAGAGTGGCAAGAATATTAAATAAATATGTTTGTTCGCTGTTCACAGTTGAGAAAACACTTTCCCAGACAACACAGGAGCCTGATTTGAGAGAACAACTCTGCCTGAACATCAGGGCAAAAGAGTACAGCACTGGAACCCATAATATACAAATACTACATGAGAGATTTAATAAAAATGGAAGGAAACATTGGTTTAGGTGGTGGAAAGTGATTGTATGTCAAAGTTCAAGACACTACTCGATAATTAGCTTATACAAAATAAAATTCAGGATTATAGTTAGTCTCAGAGGTGAGCTCCATGGACTTTGGTTTTCTGTGCTCTGCTAAAACCTATGAAACAGGAGAAAATTGATTGGTGATAGACAGAACAAGTTTGAGATCGGCAGAATTACAAGGAAATTTGTATGACTAGGACTGAAAAACTTTTAAAATGAATAAATCAAGAGGCCCTGACAGGATTCATCCTAGAGTGTTATGGGTAAGTAGTCAGGTGTTAGTGGAACTGCTATTAATCCACTACGAGGAATAACAATCAACAGGTGCAGAACCTGTAAATTGGCTAGGGGATAATATGGTTGATAGGGAACATCTGGGTAACTATAGGTCAAGAACCTGACATCAATAGCAGGAAAACTTTTGGAGACATTTATTAAGCAGAAGATAGTTGCATTCTTGGAGAAAAATTAATTAACCAATCAGAACCAGAATGTATGCTCCACAGGCCAGTGTGTCAGACCAATTTAACAGACTTTTTCAGTGCAGTCACAC
Source organism: Neoceratodus forsteri (assembly GCA_016271365.2). NCBI lineage: Eukaryota > Metazoa > Chordata > Ceratodontiformes > Ceratodontidae > Neoceratodus > Neoceratodus forsteri. The sequence goes on along the minus strand of CM057450.1, from coordinate 1,371,111,216 downwards.
AGATGGCAGATAGGAGTCAGGCATAGGATCTGCTAAACCAAGATCTTAGAAAGGCATTTGACTCAGTAACACATGTGAGCCTATAGGAAGATGAGCTACCATGGCTAGCAGATGTAATTACTGGTTGGCTCAAAAACTGATTGACTAATAGAGTCCAGAAGGGGGTCCAAAATGATTAGTTATCTGATGACAACTAGTAGAACACTGCAAAGTTCTGTCTTAAGACCACTAATATTCAATATTTATATCTATTACATACAGTATGTGAGGGTATTCATGGCAATATAATTCTATTTACAGATGATACTAAGTTCTGTGAGAGGGCTGACTCTTTTAAAGGAGTCCACAATCTGAAGCAGGATCTAAGAAGGCTAGAGCAATAGTCTAGTATTTGGCAATTGAAATTCAATGCCAAAAAGTGCATGGTTTGTATGCAGGAGGGAAGACTCCAGGAATACAGTATTTTACTGTATTGATGTGATGCTAGTAGAGGGCATAAAAGAGAACGACCAAGGGTTGATGACTTGATTAAGCATAATGTCTAGAAATTTCAGCTGATTTGATTGACTGAAAGTACATCTGAGCCATGTAATTATTGAACCATAATTACACGCCAGAACTGCTTACAGCCATACAAACCACATAACATTTGGTAAGCAGGGAAGTATCACTACTGTAAGGAGCTGTCACTTTACTGTGAGTCTAATCTGTCAGTTTACCATAAGGCACTCAAACTGAAAGATTTTCGTGTTTACCACAGTCTATGTTGTCTACTGAGTGTTGTTCGTATAAATGCTGCCATCTTTGCTGTTTTCTGGGATGTTGTCTGTTAAAATATAAAACCAAAAACCTCCTTGGATTGCTTGCCATGGCTGCCTCAATGAGATTGGGTTAGGGCAAGAAGACAGAACCATGAATCTCCCAGAGTGGAGCTCCATGATAATGTTTTCAGTTTAAAAAAACAACCAAAAATTCCTACACAAACTGCTTGCCATGGCTGCAGTGATTAGACCAAAAGAGTAAATGGACACTACATCTGTGTACCCATGTTCAGAACTTCAGCTAAAACTGAAACATTGTACATGCTTGCCGTGGTTGTGCTAATTAGACCGAGTAGTAGAAGGAAATGGCTCCTGTGTACCCAAATTCAGAACTTGAGCTATTTGCTAACCTATGAGTTAAAATGAGTCATAATGGCTTTAAAAATTAATATGACCAAAAGTAAATACATTTTTTAGTATCTTGAATCTTTTTAGGATGGCTACAAGGGAACTTTTTATGTCCCATGCTGTTAAACAGTAAAGTCTGACTTCATAACCAAATAAAGTGCATCTGTCTTTTTCTCTTTTTTTTTTTTAAGTTTTCCTGCACGTGTTCATATTAGGATAATAAAGCAATCTAGGATGTATGATTATGGGCAGTAATCACACACATCTCTCGGGTACTTTACAGGCACTAGGTGAAAGTGCCTCTTGCTGAACAACACCCACAAGAGGTGTGCAATTATTAACCCATAATCACACATCCTAGAGTGCATCATTGCTTACATAATATGTGCTAGGGTCTGTGTTGTGCTGGGATAAGATCACACCTTGAGTGGTTGGAAATGAGGATGCAGACCAAGTGCATCCAGTACCCAAGAAGTGATGTTATTCCAACATGACACACACCCTGGAGTGCATTATTGCTGTAATACAATGGCTCAAATACAAGACAAACAAAAAAAAGATTAATCATTTGTTAAGTGCTTTTGAGCTTTTTTGTGATTTTTATGTGAGTGTGGGCATATACATCTGAAAAGAAGTGTTTAGTTGCTGCTTTTGGCAAGTAGGTGACTTTCTGTATGTGTGGGCCTGGTGTAGGTGCTGTCACTCTGCATCCCCTCCCCACACACCCGCTTCTGTTTTGGCATTTATCTCTCTCTTTTGGTAGTTGCTACTGGGTTTCTACAGGGAGAGTGAATTTGCATGCTTTTTTTTTGCATAGATTTGTACATTTTGGAAACAGCCACAGTCACAAAATATTTATGGCTCAGTATGTTGTAAAGTGGAGCCAAATATTTTAAAAATGCTTTAAAATCATTATTCTGCACCACAGAAATGGTTGTAGCTCCTTGATAATAAATCGAGCTATTAACTGATTAAGTTTTAATGTGACTTGATATGATTTTCTGTAGGCAGTTTTTTGTTCAAGCATCGCAGTAATGATATGCCGTTTAGTGCATACAGGAGGGCAAAAAGGAAAGGATTGCAGTGGCAAAGCTGTAACTTGTCCAAATACTTTTGTCAGTAAAGCTGAACATGATTTTTTTTCTGCCCTGTCTCCCAGCCTCCTCACCATCACTATTGTCTGTAGGATTATTTTCATCACCGATATTTTTTCCTTGTCTAAAACTACTGCCCAACTGAATGATTGGATGTGCTCTTTGCAAATGCCTTTTTAGTGATGTTGTCCCAAACTGGCCTCTCACTTCCCCCAGCTAAATTCCTGATGACAAAAGGTGTAGACAGCAAAACATTCAGTTTTGTGACTTTATTTATTTAGTTTTTGTTGACTGGGTAAGTGCACTAGACAAATTCTGCCTATTTTCAGGCACGACACGGGGAAGGAGGATACAGATGAATGCCAACTGACTTTGAACCAGATTAAGCTGTTGGTGGTGTTTTAGTGAATGAATTTAGTACGTGAATTTTAGTACATGAACATAGCTCCACACAACTGAGGTGGAACATTTTGTTGTGATACCAGGAACTGCAGTAATTTTGGTAGCAGTTTTTATTCTGACCCCAAATCATGCATACTTTGGCTTTCCCTAGAAGAAGTACCATGATTATTGATTGCATTTGCAGTACTGACTGTGGCTAATGTGGTGCTTGCTGTATGTGTTTTTCCTTTTTTGGTGTGAGAACCCAGGTGGCATCTTCTGCCTCATCAGTACCACATTCTGATTCATCACCCTTGGAAGAGCATGACTGTAATACACTGTGATCTTGTTCTTATACATTTACAAACTCTTCTTCATGAGGGGCACTGCTTTCTGATGAAGGAACCCAATATGCACGAGTGGCATATCATGGAGTACCACGTCTAGTGGTACTAGATAGAACCTTTTCCTTAATTATTGACTTTCTAGGTCTAACTATTTTGACTACCTATTGTGTTTTACTTTATCTGATTTTTCTGGCAATGCCAACAGTGCTGCAGTACTTTGGTCAGAGGATTCACCAACAATCTTTTATTTTTCTGGTAGTGTTGCTTCATTTTCATTAATTGTATTAATGATATCTTCAGCAGTGTATTTCCTTTTTTTTATGAATTCATTTTCGGGAAATGTGTTTATTGTTATGTGTACCAATTTCAGCCACACTGCTGGTGTTGGCCACATGTTCCATTTCCATAACAGGCTCTGATTCTGAATCCATTTTGTTGGGTCCAACTTAATTGCTTACTTAACAGTATCAGTTCATATGCAGAGATGGGTAACACAGAGTCTGAGATGTGAAACTCCCCTCTTAAAGCATGAGAGGCACTATATAACCCAGTAGTAATTTAGCCATAGAGATGGGCAACACAAAAAGATATGATATCCCCTTCACAATCAGTACAGTTGTTATGACCTGCTACTAGTTCAGGTACAGAGACAAGACAGGGCAATACAGAGTCTATGCTACAGCAGGATGACCTTGGCAGTATGATCTAGTAGTTCGGGCACAGAGATGGGCAACACAGAGTCTGAGCTGTGACCTTCCCTTCATAATCAATATGGCACTATGACCTAGTAGCAGTAGTTCAGGCACAGAAGTGGGCAGCACACAGTCTGAAACATGACCCCCCTTTCACAGTCTGTATGGTACTATGACCTAGTAGTAGTTCAGGCACAGAGATGGGCAACGCAGAGTCTATGATGTGGATGACACCTCCGCCCCTTCAAAATCTATGCAGCACTATAAACTCATTCTCCAAAAAATTACTGAGACACTATGACCTTCGGACAAAGTCCTCCTGTCCTGCCTGACTCTGTCCACTTAATATTTTTTTTCTGTACTCTGCTGTTGCCTACTGTTGAATTTGTCGGTCTCTCTATCTCTCTGACTAATGAAAAACAGGGCTTTATTTTTCATCTTTTACTGTGGAATCTACAATGTTTGCACTCTGCTGTTGTCTGCTGTTGAATTTGTTGTTCTCTCTCTCTCTCCACTCTATCTCTTTATAATGAAATATTTCTTTTTACAGAGTATTCTGCTGCAATATTTGCACTTTGCTGTTGTCCACTGTTGAACTGATTGTGCTCTCTTCTCTCTCTCTCTCTCTCTCTCTCTCTCTCTCTCTCTGTCTTTCTGTCTCCCTCCACCTCCCTCTCTCTCTTTCTAAAAAAATGAAAAACCCTAGTTGTTGCTGTTATTTTTCATCTTTTAATCTCTCTGCATGAAAACATAGGCTCATTTGAATGCAAAGCCCCAAATGTGCCAATACACCGTTTCCAAGGGATGTCCTGAAGTGGCTGATACACAGGATTGGCTAGAACATGAGTCAGTCACAGAACAGATACTCTCATTGGTTGGCTCACTTCAGTTCCCCAGTACCAAGAGTGTTTGCCTTTGTTGGTCATGTGATGGTCCAAGTACTCAGGAGTCTTCATTGAAGATCTGGGGGAAAAACACTTTTTTTCATTTTTACACCCTGCCCTGCTTTGTTTAGTGACTTCCATGCAGTACTGATTGTGATAGTGTTATATCTGGACTGGACTGCACTTTTGAACCAGGCCAAATCTGCAACTTGGGTTGAGCTATGAAAGGATTGGTTTTCCCAGTCAGAGCCAAGTTGGCCTGGTTTGGGTGGGGTGGGGGTCGAAGTGCAGCAGAGCCAGTCCACCCATCTGTAGTATTAACATTTTTTCACTTTAAGATAGAAAGGAAAGGAGGGCATGATAGACACTATACAGTTCATTAAAGGGTTCAATGAAGTGGACACAACAAGTTTATTTTAATCTGAGTTACAGTAGGCCAACTAGGGTTCATGTGCTTAAGCAACAAGAAAGGAATTTTAAAAATACATTTGATATGATTATTTCAAATAAAGGGTGGTGGACGGTGTGAATAAATTCCAGACAAGGTTCTGGAGCAGAGATGATTTGAGGGTTCAAGAGATATTGGGATATATTTAAGAAGGTTATGAAATAGGATACTGTAGAAAGAATAGGGGAGAATGAGGGAAGTAAATAATGTAAGTTTCCAAGACAGAATCTTGGGACTGTTCAAGCCTTTTTTCTGGCATGCATCATGGAGACCTGGCTGGGTGAAGATGCAGAGCCTGTTTTAGAGGCATTGGTCCTAGCAGGGTTCTCTGTGGTGCACTTCCTGAGGAAGAATCACAGAGGTAGGGGGGTAACCATTTGTTTTAGATCTAACCTGAGCTTCTCTGTGCATTTGATTTTTCTACCAGGTCATTTGAATGTGTGCGGGTGTGTGGGGTCCAGGTGCAGGCTGCAGAATTCTGCTCATTTCCCACATTCTGGGGTTGGGGGATTCTTGCAGGGGGTGGTGGACTTCATCATCGACAGGGTATTGGAGTCCCCCAGATGACTTATTCTGGGTGACTTCAATGCCTAGGTCGATGATGAATCCTCATAACTTTGACCTGACCTCCCCTAGTTGATGACATCATTGGGCCTGACTCAGGCAGTTGCCTATGCAACCCACCATCACGGCTACACCTGGGACTTGGTATTGTCACTGGGTCTCGAGGTCGCTGACCTCAAGATTGATTAGGTCGACTGATCTGATCAATGCACTGTGGGGTTCTCATTCAAGGCTCCCCCTAATGGTCCCTCCTCTGTTGGGATGAATATCTACCACCCTTTAAGGGGTTTGACCCCGGAAGAACTGATGGCAGTGGCTGATTTTTCCGGTGTCAGTGCTGTTAGTGCAATTGGCTTGGGTGAATCGGTAGCAACCTATAATCAGGCTGTATCGAAAGCCCTCAATGCCATCATATCAGTCCATATACAACCCAGGTCTTCTTGGCTGAGACACCCATGGTTTGATGAGGCTCTCTGGGTAATGAAGACCATGGGGGTGGAGATTGGAGTGTTGCTGGTGGAAAACCTGGCAGGAGAAGGACAGACTGGCTTTGAAAACTCACTGTGGTGACTATCAAAGGGCAATCAATCATAAGAAGGTGGAATTCCTGTCCCAAGAGATTGCTGCAGGGAAAAAGAGACCAGCTCCACTTTTTCAGACTACTCTATCCTGTCTGCCTACAGCCCAAAAAAGCATTTTCAGCAACATAGTGAGAAGAGTTTTCTCTATTTTTTCTCTCACTGGGTGTCCTCCATTCAGGCCAGGATCTCACCAGTGGGACTGGATCAGACCCACAATTTGGGGTCTGGTTGGAACAGGAGCACTCCTATTGCCTGGGTAGAGTTTCTCAGTGGAGGTGGCTGAGGTCTCTGAGGTGATTTTGAAGTTGCACCCTCTAGTTGTGACCTTGACCCAGGTCCCACGTGTCTCTTAGTGGGATGCATTGAGGTCATTGGGCCAGTGTTCGCTGGTATAGTCAGGTGTTCATTTTCAGAGGTGGTATTCCACGATGCCTTGAAGGATGCACTGGTGAAGCCCCTTCTGAAAAAAAAATTTCTCGACCCCAATGTCCTAGCGAATTATACACTAATCTCCAGTCTACAATTTTTAGGGAAGGTTATGGAGAAAATAGTGGTTCTGAAGCTCGAGGAACACCTGGAGGCCCGTGACATCTTTGAGCAATTCCAGTCTGGGTTTAGGGTGAGGCACAGCACCGAGATGGCACTGGTCCAGGTACATAATGACTTCCTTATGGCCAGAGATCAAGGAGAACAGTCAGTTCTCATTCTCCTCAATCTGTCATCAGCATTTAATACTGTGGACCACAGTGTGTTGCTGGATCACCTTAGAAAGTGGTGTGGACTCATCAGTGTTGTCATCTACTGGTTTGAGTCATTTCTCTCAGGTAAGAGGCAAAGGGTGGTGATGGGGACCTTTTCCTCTCCTCCCACCCCCCTTACCTGTGGAATCCCTCAATGTTTGATCCTGTCACTGATGCTGTTCTCAGTATACATACTGCCCTCGGGAGGATCATCAGACAATACAGTTTGAGTTTTATGGAGATGATACTCAGCTGTATATGTCCTTGGTACCTGGGACAAGCAGTACTGTTAAAGTGCTGAATGAATGCCTCACCGAGATCCAGGACTGGATGAACTCTAACTGGCTGAGACTTAACCCTGGCAAGACGGAGGTACTAGTGATTGATTATGGCTGCAGGCGGAGTGAGGGCACCTGCAGGATGCCAACAGGCCAAGTCCTGGGGTCAACACCATTGATGGCCTCCTCCAGGTTGTGAAATCTGGACATGATCTTCAATGACAGGATGACATTTGAAGCTCAGGTGTTGGCTGTCATCGAAAGTAGTTTTTACCACCTAAGGAACATTGCTTGGATTAGTCCCCTAATCTCATCTGAAGTACCTGCCATTACTGGTGCATGCTTTTGTGACATCTGGGCTTTACTTCTGTAATGCTCTTTATCTTGGAGTCAGTGGAGGGAACCTTCGCTGGCTGCAGCTGGTGCAGAATGCAGAGGCCAGGCTACTGACAGGATTGCCTAGCTTCTGTCATGTGATCTCAGTTCTGTGGGGTCTGCACTGGCTGCCGGTCAGGTGGTGGCTTATCTTCAAAGAGAGTTTGCTCACCTATAAGGCCCTATATGAACTGGGCCCTGGATAACTGTCAGACCTCCTTATTCCTGCCATTCCAACTCAATCCCTCCATTCCTTCACCCAGGGCCTCCTTCATATTCTGAGGACTGGGCTGAAAACCTTGGAAGATTGTTCATTCAGGGTGGCCAGCCTGGTCCTTTGGAATTCACTTCCAAGATCTTTGAGGGAGGCCCCTACGCAGGAGGCATTCAGGAGGGGCATAAAAGCTTATTTACTTAAGCTAGCATTTCCTGATGATATAATTTAATGCTGACTATCTGTTTTAAGAACTGGTGGAATTTTTCTGTCTATTTATTAACTATAATCTTGAATTTTATGTATGGTGCCTAGAGCCTCTGGGATTGGGCGCCTAAAATAAACGCTTACTTACTTACTTTTTCTGTTCTTCTCCATTCTGTTTCTATAATAGCCTCTCTTTGTATGTGGTAAATACATAACAACAAACAAAAAAAGTATTTTTCTATACACTGAACTGAATACAAAGCATCATTGGTGGGGAGATTTCTATTCATCCACCAAGTATAGATACAGTCTTCCTGCTGAACTAAGAGTAGCTAGTTCCACATACATTTTCAAGTGACTAAAACACATCCATTGCAATGTAAAGGTGTACCTGTGAGCTGAACATTTCTCACTACAAAGCCGTCATCCATCATGTCCAACCATAGTATCTAACACTACTAGCACCCCATGAAATTGTACTCCCTGTGCTTGTTAGGAAACTGTACAAACTTCTTGACTTTAAATTGTATTACTCCATCTGTACTGACTTAATGTGACGTAAGTGATATTTACTTTGCTATGTTGAAAATGCTGCTTCATGCAACTTTAAGTTGTGCACTACTGTGTTTTTATTGTTCCTCTTGTCCCCATTTATCCCAGGGATCACCTTGACATGAGCCAGTTTGAGGATAATTTGCCTTTCTGGCCCAAAAGGTTTAAATACATAAAATAACTATGTATCTATTGAAAAGATCATTGGCCTACTTCTTAGTCACATGTTTTTGGGCCAGAAAAAGTGTAAATAGTTGTAACAACTTAAATTTTACTATACTAAGATCAAATGATCAGCACTGAGGGTAGGGATGCGCCACACAGCAGAGTCCAATATTTAAACACAGGCACCCAGATGTTACTGTGCACAGTAATGAGTGGTGAGATGCAGTACCCCATCTGCACCAGATGCCTATGAGACGTGATTATTTCCTGGCTATGCTACACTCTAAAATGGAGAATTAAAAATGTTTTTGAATCAAGTTTCAAAATCTACCCCATCCAAATGAAAATCAGCTCATCCAATCTGATACCAGTGTACACGATGACAAAATTAAACTTGAATTATTCAATAGAACCCCATGGCAGTATTCTAATAAGGACAGCTACCTATTAAGTCACTATTTTGTACCCTCCTGAATCATACCTGTTCATATGCATTTAAGTGTCCAGTGTACTTACCCAATTAACAAACTAAATAAATAAGAGCTTTAAGTTTTTTTCTGCAAAATGTTTGGATGACAGTGGTTATTTGAATATGAATTATTAAACTGAGACATTGACTGAATGGAGGTTGAGTTTCATCTTTCCACACACTCATTGTTGGATCCAGTCACAGGATAGGAACTCTCCTGTAAGAACTGGTCATCTTGGCCCAACACTTGTATTGTGCACAGTAGCTGCACCAATGGCCTCCAAACAGATGTATTTGCATGATGCAGTGCCATGCACATATATGTGTGTGTTGTTCAAACACTCAAGATTCCCTCCTCCCCAAGTCTGTACCTTTGGTCTACCTCTGATCCTCTGCAGATCTTCTATGGAATTTCCCCTGATGGACTCCATGGTAGTCAAGGGGGGTCCAAACCACTTAAATGTTTTCTGGTCCCTGGTAGTCTACTGGCCCCTTCCCTATCTCTGGTTACCACATCAGTAACAAACATAACCATCCCCGTGGCCTTTATTTGTCCCTCAACATAAGGGCTCATCCTATACGGCAATCTGATGACCTCCTACCACCAGGTTTGCTGACAGTAGTTTACTGCCCTGGTTGGCTGGTGGTACTTGGCACTGTAAATGGCACTGCATGTCTTTAACATGCCAACTCCAGTCTTCAGTGCCCCAGCGTACTTTGACATGCTATGGCATGGAAGAGCCACAAGACCATATGAGCATAGCTTGACGGGGTATAAAGCAAGGGAGTGCTGCTAAATGGGTTTGCACCAATGTAGCAAAAGATCCTTGCAACTAAGAATTTGGCCCAGTGAGATTTGTTTTTTCATTTGACCCTCAGGGTCTGATTTTAAATTGATTTTACTTTTGAACTATTATGAGTGCTACTAGGCATGAGTGACGACATGCAGTACTTTCATATTCTGACTTAAAGGACTGTCATTATAGCATGACAGGATGCTTCATTATGCAACAGAATTCCATTCTTTAGAATTTCAATTACACTCTCTAACTCATTACATGCTCTTCCTCCACAGCTTTCATTACATACCATTTTTGATAACTTGCAAACATCCATAACTTCTGATAACTTTGTCCCTAAGGACAACAAGATAAATAGGGCCTGCATTAGGGCTAGTGGTTTTAATCTCCTTAATCTGAGAAATACAGAGATGTATGCTGTGGGTGTTTTTGAAGTGTCTAAACAAAAACTGATGAATCCCTTTTATTTAGCTGAATCATTGCAAGTACACAGCTTCTGATATATCTGCATTAGCCTTCAGTTTCCACGTTAAGAAATGTTTTTTGAAGAAACTATTTCCTTAAAAGTCAAACAGGGAGCTTAGATCAATTAGACATCTTAACAAAGTGGCAAAGGAGTAACACATATGACTCAAAAATGAGTACTTTTATGTCTACTTCAGATATGATTATTATATGTGAATCACATACATTATGATTGTGTTTGAAGCTAATAATAAATTCAGTGTAACCTACAGTACATCCATTTTAATCAGGGACTGAAATGAAAATGAAATATTCTTATGTTAGCTGATTTGGCAGTATAGCCAAGAGGTTAGGGTAATGAGCTGTGAATGAGCTTGGTACATCCAGCAGGCCTAGGTCTGATTCCCACAACCTCCAATTGCAAACTGTGTGACTCTGAGCAAGTCACTTAACCTCCCCAGTGCTCCCAGGTCACCACTGAAAACAGGCACTTGTGCCTAGAGTGCCTTATCCAGTTGTCCCTGGATCCCTTCCCAGAAATAATTTCACATGATCACCTTTTAGAATTTGAATGCTCGCTGGCAAAAATGTATTTGGCACAAAGATAATCTTACATTCCACAGATTCATAATTCAATCGTAATAACACAAATTACGTCACATCATTTCTTCTTCATTCCAGCCTCTTCCTCCTTCTGGCTGCTTTTCTTTCTCATAGATACATAGATACATAGACAGTGTCGGCAGATAAGGGCCTATGGCCCACCCAGTCTGCCCATTTGAGCTTGTAAGTTCAGTTTGTTTTCCTAGAAGTCTGTTGCCCCTTACCCCTGACCTCCAGAATTCCTTTATGTCTATCCCATGCATTCTTAAATCCTGTGATTGTTTCAGCCCCCACCACTTCCTCTGGCAGGGTGTTCCACTTGTCCACCACCTGCTCTGTGAAGAAATTCTTTCTCATGTTTCCTCTGAATCATCCTCCTCCAACTTCATCCCATGCCTCTAGTCCTGGAACATCTTTTTGCTTAAAATAGTGTTTTCCTGCACCCTGTTCCTCCCTGTAAGATACTTGTATGTCTCTATCATATCCCTCTCCTCTCCTCCAGGGAGTACATGTTCAGTTCCTTCAACCTGTCTTCATAGGACTTGTGATGCAATCTGTGCACCATCTTTGTTGCCCTCCTCTGAACCTTCTCTACCCTGTCTATGTCCTTACGTAGGTATGGTCTCCAGAACTGTACACTGTACTCCAGGTGGGGCCTCACTAGTGTCTTGTATAGCGGAATTTTAACCTCTTTTTCCTGCTGGTGATGCTCTGCCTATACATCCCAGCATCCTATTTGCTTTACCTGCTGCCTTGTCACACTGTTTTCTACCTTGAGGTCATCAGAGATGACAACCCCAAGATCCCTTTCCTGCTTGGTGCATGCTATATCCTCACCCCCAACTGATATATTGTGCCAGGGTTTTTGTGCCCCATATGCATTATCTTGCACTTCTTTGCATTGAATTTCAACTGCCAAACTCCTGACCATTCTTCAAGTTTCTGCAGGTTGCTTCTCATTCTGTCTACACCCTCTGGTGTGTCTACTCTGTTACAGAGCTTTGTGTCATCAGCGAACAGTGAAATTCTGCCTTCTAGGTCCCGCGCAATGTCACTGATGAAGATGTTGAATAGGACCGTCCCAGCACTGATCCCTGTGGTACCCCACTGGTCACTCTTCCCTCTGTGGAGTGACAGCCATTTACCACCACCCTTTGTGTCCTGCCACCCAGCCAGTTACCTACCCACCACACTACTGTCCTGCCCACACCCATATTCCCCAGTTTGTGTAATAATCTTCTATTTGGTACAGTGTCAAAGGCCTAGCTGAAGTCCAGATAGGCCATGTCCACTGCCCTCCCCTGATCCACCTCCCTAGTCACCCAGTCAAAAAATTCAACGAGATTGGTCTGACATGACCCCCCCCCCGGTGAAACCATGCTGCCTTGGGTCCTGTAGTCCATTAACAACCAGATGTTCCACCAATCTCTCCTTCAGTAGTGCTTCCATGATCTTCCCCACTACCGAGGTGAGGCTGACTGGTCTGTAGTTCCCTGCTTCCTCTTTGGTCCCACTTTTGTATAAGGGGACTACATCTGCTGTCCTCCAGTCTTTGGGTACCTCCCCTGTTTCCAGTGATCGGCTAAACAGGATAGCCAGAGGTTCAGCCACCACCTCTCTTAGTTCTTTAAGGACCCTGGGGTGCACCCCATCTGGCCCCATTGCTTTATCAACTCTTATTACTTCCAGTTCCTTCAGGACCCTTTCTTATGTAAAGGGACTTGTGTCCATTTCTGCACCATTCTCACCCCTTGTACTCCCTTCAGACCCATTACCCTCCTCTTCCTCAGTAAAGACTGAGCAGAAATACCTGTTCAATATGTCAGCTTTACTGTTGTCATCCTCCCACGAGGCCCCATCCTCCCCTTCAGTCTCACTATCCCTCCCTTTGTCTTTCTTTTTCACTTATGTACCTGTAAAAGGTTTTGTCCTCTACCCACTGATTTTGCAATGTGTTCTTCTGTCTGAGCTTTGGCTTCCCTTACTGACCTCCCTGCCTCCCTTTGCTTCTCCTGGTACTTCTCCCTATCCCTTCTGCCTCTGTCTTTTGTATTGTCTGAATGCAATCTTTTTGGCTTTCACTTTCTTTGCTACCTCTTTGGAAACCATAATGGTCTCCTCTTCCTTTTCCTCTTGCTAACCTGCTTAATGCATAATTCTGTTGTTCTTGTAATCCCATTTTAAATACTGCCCACTGTTCCTCAACCCCTGATTCCTGTCCCATTCTCCTTAATGCCTCTTTCAAGTATCTCCCCATTTTCCCAAAGTCTGCCCCCTAAAATCCAGGATACGTGTTTTGTGTGGTTTGGTTCTGCTCTTTCTGTGATTTCAAACCACAATGACTGGTGGTCACTGTTTCCCAGGTGCTCCCCCACTGTTACCCCCATCACACTGTCCCTGTTTGTGAGCACAAGGTCCAGTATTGCCTTCTGCTGAGTTGGTTCCATGACCAGTTGCTTGAGGAAGGCACCCTGAAGGGAGTCCAGGATAAATCTGCTCCTAGTTGATGCTGCTGCTGGGATGCTCCAGTCCAAGTCTGGAATATTGAAGTCTCCAACCAGTACTACCTCACCCTTGTCTGCCATCCTTTGGATGGCTAGCAACAGCTCCCTATCTGTTTCTTCCTCCTGGGCTGGTGGTCTATAGACCACACCTGTGCGGATGGCTGTCCCCATTTTCCTTTCCAGCTTAACCCACAGTATCTCTCCCCCATTTTGTTCCTCCTGGATCTCTGTGACCCTTATGTCATTTTTCACATACAGTGCCACTCCTCCTCCCTTCCTGCCTGCTCTGTCTCTTCTGAATATGTTGTAGCCAGGTATGGCCATCTCCCAGTTGTGGTTATCATTACACCAGGTTTCAGTGATGGCCACAATGTCTAGGTCTGACTGTACCATGACAGCCTACAGATCTTCCATCTTGTTGCTAAGGCTCCTGGCATTTGCACCCATGGCTTTGCATGATTTGACCTCCCTAGACTGTTTCACTGTTCTACTCCAGCCCCTTCCTTGGTTGTCATTTATCCCTGGTTCTCCTTACTGTCTGCCCTTCTGCTGAATTTTGCCCATTTTCTGCTTATCCACCTCTTGGGCACTAATCTCCATCTTTTGCACACTGCTTTGCAGAGATAGCCACTCCTCTGGTTCACTGGTTCCACTGCTAGCTGTGGGGGGTGAGCAAGTAGGTACCCTCCTTGCTGGCCTGCCACCCCCCCTTTGCTAGTTTAAATGCTTGTCAATGTAGCATTTAAACTTATTATGGAGTGCTTGGATTCCCCTCCAGGATGGATGCAGGCCGTCAGGCTTGAACAAACCTCCATCCCTCCAGGTGGGTCCCCAGTCACCAATGAATCCAAACCCTTCCTCACAGCACCAGTTCTTCAACCATGAGTTAAAGTTCCTGGTGCATGCACTCCTAGGCTCTCCCTTGCCTCTCACAGGTAGTACTTCTGAGAAAGTGACAGAAGTAGCTACTTGCTTGAGACCCCTCCCCAGTTTCCTAAACTCTTCCTGAACTTCATTTGGCTCCCCATTTGCCAGGTCATTAGTACCTAGGTGGATAATGACATCCAGCTCACCCTCCCATCTTGCCTTCCCAGTGATCCCCAGGATCTTACTTCCATCCCTCCATGCCGTGGCACCTGGTAGGCACCTCACCTCCCTGTCCTCCCCCTCCTGTGTTACTAGCTGTATCCCTCTTATGATGGAGTCCCCCACCAGGATTTGCTTCCTCCTCCTCTCGGGTCCACTGCTTTCCCCGCTGAGGTCACCTCCTTGGCTAACCTCCACATCCTTTCCTTCCACTTCTCTGGGTACCTCTATTTGGTTGTCCTCATTTTCCAGTGTGGCATATGAGTTCTTGAGTGGAATAGGATCTGGGATGTGCCTCTGCCTGACTGCTCTAACCCTCCCTGAGCCCACTGTCATCCAAGTGCTCCTCGTTCTCGGCATCCTTTGAGGCAGTTGCATTGGACTAGGTGGTCCCTGGATAGGGGTGATGGTACTACTGACCCAGTTTACTTCCACTCTGAGTCTGGCTACCTCATCCCGCAGTCCAGAGAGATGCATGCAGACAGGGCGGCACCTCAGTGTCCAGAAGGTCTGCCTGAATATGGCTGCCCCACAGCCACTGCATTGCACCACTCCCCACATTATACTGCAGTTCCACTACTTGTCTGCTACTGAAGTTCTCCTAGTTCCCTTTTTATTAATTTACTGTACTAAAAATCCTGCCACTGATCCTGAGATAATTTTTTTTTTTTAAAGAAAAGAAACCAATAAATAAATAAATGAGTCAAAACACTTGTCGTGCTGAGGTGGGCTTCTTCCCCTTATGCCCTCCTACTTCACACCCCTTACTATACCCTGTGTTTGGCTCCTGTCAATCAGATTTAACAGGGCATATAATTAAGAGTTGGGGAGAGGAGGGGCAAAATTTGCAGCAATTAAAGACAGCACAGAATTACACCACCACTATGTTTTAAATTTTCAACAGCCCAAAAACAATTATAAGTAAAGACAACAAAGAAAGTATAGTGTCACTTAAAGCCCACAATCTAAGTTTAAAAGAAAAATAGCAATTACCAGTTACTCTAAAGCACTGAATTGAATATGTTTCCTTCCTTCCCCTTCTGGCTTCTTCTGAGAAAATAAAATTCTGCTTGCTACTTTAACTCTGACTAAGCCCCACCTCCAGTTATCGCATAGCTGACGTCATAGGCCAGACAATTAACACCCTTCACCCAACTACAGGGCAGTCAGACAAGCCAAGATAAAATTTGCAGCAATTAAAGACAGCACAGAATTACACCACCACTATGTTTTAAATTTTCAACAGCCCAAAAACAATTATAAGTAAAGACAACAAAGAAAGTATAGTGTCACTAAAAGCCCACAATCTAAGTTTAAAAGAAAAATAGCAATTACCAGTTACTCTAAAGCACTGAATTGAATATGTTTCCTTCCTTCCACGCTTCAGGGTCCAGACACTCTGAATCCGGCCCCCTCCTCCATCACCAGAAGCAGGCCAGTCCTCCACTTACCCAGGCCTCAGCTCTCCAGGTCCAGACACTATGAATCCGGCACCTAGACCTATCCATTCCTCCCCACATTAATACCATGCACCCAGCCCATGTGGCCTACCACCCTCCCCCCCTTTTCTGTCCCTTCCCTCCCCCAATGTTCACCCCCCTTTCTTCTTCCTTTTCCACAATCTGTTCTCTGCAGGGCACTGTTTCTCCCCCCCTTGATAGGGCTCGGACCAGCCACCAAGACCAACCTCATGCCTGGGGCCCACAGGGGGCCACCCTTCACTCTGCTTCTATACTCTCTGTGCTATACCATGTACCCAGAACCTTCCTTACAAGGGTGAGTGGGTGGGGAATTTCTCAGCAAAAGAGGGCTAGCCCATGGTGGGCAGTCCTAATATAGCCCTAAAGGACCACAATCAGGATCTCTGCTAGCTCCACCCCCCCAGCCAATACCCTGAGCCCTATCCCCCTCTTGTCATATGACTCTGCCCACTTCCCTGGTGATGTCACTAGCTCCTTCCACCCCTCCCTTCCCCCTCCCCTTTCCTTTGTCTCTTTCTGCTAGGGGCCTTGGGACAACCTGGCTTGCCTTTAATTGGCAAGCCTAATTGTCTCCGGTTCCCCTCCCAGAAATAATTTCACACTGTCACCTTTTAGAATTTGGATGCTCACTGGCAAATATTTGTTTGGCACAAAGATAATCTTACATCCCACAGATTCATAATTCAGTCATAACACAAATTAGGTCACATCATTTCTTCTTCACTCTGGCTTCTTCCTCCTTCTGACTGCTTTTCTTTCTCTGTGCTTCAGGGCCTGGACACTTTGAATCCAGCCCCTTCCTCTATCACCAGAACCAGGACAGTACCCCACTTACCTGGGCCTCAGCCTTCCAGGTCCAGACACTATGAATCCAGCACCTAGACCTATCCATTCCTCCCCACATTAATACCACACCTGGGTTCCTTGCACCCAGCACATGTGGCCTACCCCCCCTCCCCCTTTTCTGTCCCCTTCCCTCCCTCCAAAGCTCTCCCCCTTTCTTTTTCCACTGCCCCACTCCAGCTAGCAAAGGACAGAGGAGCTCCCCCCTTGCGGGCTAGAACCTAAAACCCCTCTTAGCCACCTCTCCCACTAGCTCTCCTATTAGCCTTAGAAACCAGTACATCCCAGATTCCAACAGGTATACCATGTCCGACCTGTAAACACTCGCCTGGTCAAAGGAAATGTCCTTGTGCTGGTTGTCCACCCCGCCACCTTGATCATGGCCCTTGCCACCTTCCTGTTCAAACATTTCCCTCACCTTTTCAATCAACCTGACATCCCTGGCCCCCTTCCATGCTCTCTGTGATGTGATCTCATACCAGCCAATGATGATGCCAGGCCACCATGCCTTCGCCTTTTCTAAGTCAGCTATTATCATCTGCCCTAGTACTCCTCATAGTATGCCCTCCCCAAATCATTGTCCCCTCGGTGGATGATGATGCCATCCGATCTGCTCTATCTCAAACTCAGTTCCTCCAGAAGGTGCAGCAGCTAGGCCCACCTCATGCCTCTGATGCTCTTCCACTGCACCCGTGTGTGTTCCATATTACAGAACTGTTTCCCTCTGTGAATTGTGGCCGCTAACCTTTCCTCCCAGTAGATGAAGGAATGCCCCACTATCCATACCTTCTGCTTGGAACCTGCCACGGAAACAAAAATTAAGAGCATGAGTTTCTGGCATCAGCGCCTGATATACCTCTTGTAACAGTTGAACCTCCATCACCCAGACCTTTTCAGATCCTCCACTGACACCCCTTTCTTGGCTGCCTCTGAGGCTGTCCCAATCCAGAAGGAGTGGGGGGTGAATTTCCCCGGGTCTTCACCTACAACTGCTAAGGCCTTCTTGAGCACCGCTCCTACTTGAAACCCAGTGACTGGAGAGCCATACCATGGCAGAACAATGCCCTCCCATCCACCCCGCAGGATGATCTCATATTCCTTCAAGGTGGCCACTGCACAGCTTATGGCCCATGGCTGCTGTAGCAGCATCACAGCAGTCCCTTTCCTCCCTTGATCTGTCTTGGACCTGGCCAGTGTAATGATCAACCTGTCTTCCTCCCAAGTCATGCTCTCATGCTGCATGGTGAGGCCCGCTGCAGTCTAGTGTGGGGCCACCACCTCCCCCACCTGGAAGGCACCTGCTGCCATGACAGTGAAAACAGCCCTGAACAGGCATGCCTCCTGCACTGAGGTGCACCTGTGCCATGTCACCCCAACACCCTGTCTTGCAGCTGTCCACCAGTGGGCCATCTCCCATCCTTCCTTCTGCCTTGTCCCCTCTGCCAACTGGCAACCATGCTCTTGATGGTCCTGCTGGCTGTGGCATCCACCCATCCCTTGTCCTGGCACACCAGCTGCACCACCATTGTAGTGTAGGCCATGCCTTCCTCTCATTTCTTTACTATGAATCTTCTAACCTGCTCATCCCAGACCAGCTAACCCATGTCCCACCCGTGTTTGCACCATAATTCCTGGAATCTCATCCACCTGCCTTCATAGGCCCTCAGGGTGTTGGCCAACCAGGCTCCCCGCTACAGTGCCCTGGCTGTATCCCTCCAATCTCCCACATTTGGTTCAGGACCCTGGTCCTGTGTGTTGCTGCCTCTGGTGCCAGGTCCCAAAACCTTCCAAGCTGTAAACAGGAATGACTGTCAGCCACTTCATCCTTGCTGCCCTCAATATGCTGCACTTTAAAAGATAAATTCAATTGTAGACCCAGCAGTACCATGTGCCATAGGATCTTACCCATGGTTTCCATCTTCCCACCCTGCCTGTTGATATCTTTCACCACCCCTTTATTATCACACCAAAAGAGGATGCGCTTCCCCCTCCTGGGCCCCCAGACCTCCACAGCTGCCCCATATTGGAAATATTTCGAGGAATGTGCTGTCCCTCAGTAACCCACCTGCTTTCCAGTGCTCTGGCCATGTCTCCAACATCCATTGCCCTTTAAAATATGCTCCCATCACCAGTGCGGACAATGCATCTGTGTACAACTCCATGTCTGTGCTGCTCTCCCAGTCATCCTGTCAAAATGTTATCCCATTATAACCCTCCAAAAACTCCTCCTATACCTTAAAATCCTCCCGCATGCCCTTTGTAATATTTACCCAATGGTGCAGTTATTTAGCCTTCCCTGTCACCCTCCCTAACCTTCTGGTAAATGTCCTGCCAGGACTAATGGCCCTGCAGGCAAAATTAAGGTGCCCCAGCAGTTGTTGCACCTGTACCTGTGGCACCCTCCTCCTTCCTGCTACCTGCACCAACATCCCCCTGAGCCGGGCTACTTTGTCCCCTGGTAAGTAGAAGCATCCCTGCTCCATGTCCACCTCTATTCCCAGGAACTCCAACCTGTGCACCGGGCGCTCCATTTTTCATGGTGCCAGAAGTATCCCTATATGCCTGCACATCACTTTGAAATCCTCCAACATTGCCTGCATTTCCACTTGGGTCTTCCCTATGAAGAGGAAATCATCCAGATAGTGCACCACCCTCTACTGCCCTTATTGCACCACGAATACCCACTGTACCCAGGAAGTGAATGCCTCAAAGGTCAAACAGACCACAGATCAACCCATAGGCATGGCTTTGTCAAAATATAGCCCACCCTCAAACTGAAAACCCAACAAGTTCCAATCCACTGAGCTAACAGGCAACAGACAGAAGGCTGACTCGATGTCAGTCTTTGCCAGCCATGCCCCCTCCACTGCCCTGATTAGAACTATTGCCTGCTCCAGCGAGGCATTGGAGACTGCCCTGAGGTGCTCAGGGATGCCCTCGTTCACTGATTTCCTCTCAGGGTAAAACAGGTGGTGGATCATGTGAAACTCCCCCTTCTGCTTCTTGGGTACCACTCCCAGTGGTGACACCCTGAAGTCACGGCATGGTGGTTCCCCAAAGGGACCCCTCCACTTGCCTTGCCCCAACCTCCTTCATTATTTTTGCCCTTACTATGTCCTCTTTTCCTCTTATAGACTGGAGGTTTTTGGCCCTCATCCCTGCCCTCCCACCTTGAAAACCCAGTGAAAAACCATGCTGAAAACCCTCCCTAAGCAGTTCCACCCCCTTGGTGTTTGGGTGGTCCTGAGATCATGCCTCCACCACCTTTGGGGTAATGGGCGTGCATGCCAGAGCATACCCCCACTGCCCCTCTTCCCTGTCCCCCCTAGTTCCACCCCCATTGCTGTTGTAACTTCCCTTGCTGTACCCCACCACCCTCTGCCCAATCCCAACCCCCCAGCCCCATGAAAGGACTGTTCCTGGTGTTGCTCCACACTATGACCCCCTGTCCCCTTCTTGCCAGCAGCTAGTCACTGGATGTGATCCCCCACACTTTGAGCAAACATGCTTGAACTTACAGCTGCTCCAAGTGCAGGATGCCCTGTTAAAGCTCCAAGAGATCTTGCCCTCTGTGGTGACTGGGCTCTTCTTCCAATGCTCCCCCGTCATCCCACTCACCTGCCCAGAGAGGGTCCTCACCCAGAGCTCTGAATGGGTGCAGTCCTATCTCCATTCCCCTTTTGCTGCCATCTGCTTTCTAAATGCCTCCACATATTTCAACCACCCATACCCCAGTTTGGCCTTGTAAGCATCCCTGATGATGGCAATATAAGTCAGCAAAGGAATGGCCAGGTCTGGCTGTTTTTCCAGCACTAATGTGCTATAAATGGTAAAGCCAGCCTGTCAGTTTTCAATAGTCTTACCCTTAAGTTTGGCCTCCTCTGCCTTGTGCCTTACCACAGCCTGGGCTACTGCCATCTGGGATTTGCCCACCGATTCCTTCTGTTCATACTTTGTGGCCATGTCCTAATCCACCAGTCTGAAGATATCCACATATTCCCCTTTCCATATTCTTTCTTTTAGTGAAACCAACAAGTGGTCCTCCAAGGAGAAACCCGGGGGCCCCAGTACAATTTCATGCCCCCTGATTTTCCTCCAAACCCAGGGGCCCCTCGTACAATTTCATGCCACTTGTTTTTTCTCCAGCCCCCCCCCAGCCTCTACCTGGTCCCCTCTCCCTTTTATGGCCTGCAGGGCCCGTTCCATCTTCCCTATCCCCTCCTCCCCATGTTGCCCAGAAGCCCCTCTAGATACTCTCTCAAGTCAGCCTCATTGGTGATATCGATGCCATCCTAACCCCCACCCAGAACTGCCCCATCTGGCTCCAGTTCAGGCGTGGGTGATGGGTTGGGTGTGGTGCTTGGTTCCATCCATCTGGACCTCTTCCCCACCTTGTCTCTTCCTGGGCCTTCATCCATTTCCTTCCATTTCTTCTGCACCTTCTCCTCTGCCTCTGCTCTTGGCCGCTTCCACCAATTCGGTCATTTGGCTTATCAACTTTGCCGCCTCCTCATCCTCTTCATGCTGGATATCGTGATGTTCTTGGGTGCCATCATCATGCCTGTGGATACTACAGCTGGGAAAAAACACACCGTGAGCATACCATGTCCACTTCATCAGGCCTACCGCCTGTCCTTCTGTTCCCCTGGAGAGCGGTACCGCAAGGCACACTAACTGCACAACGCGGTTTCCCAGGACCCCCTGGAGCCCATAGCACATCCTGACACCTCAAGAAAAGCCACTGTTGGGTCCTCCATTTTCTCTCACTACCAGTGCTGCTGGCTGTGGGCCGTCCCCACTTACCACTATGGCCCTCAATTGCCGGTCATGCTCCGTAGTGTATCCCCTCCTCAGTCTTGACTGTTCAGGCCCACCCAGACTCCCCTGCCCCTTACTGGGGGCCCATCAGAAGCCCCTCCCACATCCAGGCTACTCTTTGCATGCTCAGGCCCTCTGTCCCCCACTCACCATCTGACCCGCTGGCTCGTGGCAGGGCTCGAAATTACCTGAGGGCTGGATCCACACCAGCTGTGCACCTTCAGTCCTGCAAAAAAAACCACATGAGGGTGGAGGGGGAGGAGCCCCCAGCCCTCTCCTCGCTGGTGCACCCCCCCATTGACCACACCCCAAGATCATTGTAGCCAGGCCCGGGCAGGTGCACCTCTTGTAGGCCCTACATCAGTGGCCATACCTCCCTCACCACATGGCCATCCATCTTCACACCATCCACACAAAAAAATTATAAAGCTCTCCTCAAACCCCATCCACCCCTTGTGCCCCATCAAGGTTTGCCTGCATCTCCCCTCACTCAGGCTATCTACCCCTTTGTTTGTGCCATTAGCCCCTCAATAGTTTCTCATTCTCATCCCCCCCAAGGCTTCCAGTACTTTTCCACACCTATCCAGGAACCCTCCACCATGGCCTCCTCAGCCTCACTCCCCCTGCTTTAGCTGGAGCAGCTTGCCCCCTGGTGGTATTTCTCCCTCACCTGGCCCATGGCCTTTATCCTTCCCAAAGACCTGCCCACTGACCTGTTGTGCTGATCCTCCAAATAGATTTAGCAGCAACACTGCCGAGTTCAGGGCCCACCACACAGCTGACGCCTCCCGCTCGCTCTCCGGAGGTGTTGCCAGCCACTACATGGCACATTCATGTGAACCAGTTGATCTTGGTCTCAAAACCTCAGGATGCCCACAGAAAGGCCTACTACATGCCCAATGCCTCCACCGCTCACTCCCAGATGGTGTCACCTGCCACCACATGGCACGCCCATTTGGACCAGCCACCCTTGGCATTGACACCCTCTGGATGCCCACAGAGACCTGTTCTCTGAAGTGCTTCTCATTATATGACTCCTTTTGTTATTTTATTTAATTTTTTTTAAAACAATCACTTCACATTCTAAGGTTGCACCCTACAGCGTTTCTCCCAAATCCTACCTCACAACATAGACTGCTCATGTCCACAGACCTTAAACACCCCTGAGGAGACCAGTCTCAGTTAAGAAGGGGGATAAAACCTTTTATAGGTACATCAGCGAACATAGAAAGACAAAGGGAGGGATAGTGAGGCTGAATAGAATGAACGGTGGGTGGGCAGAGGGGACAGTGAAAAAGCAGGGATATTGAACAAATATTTCTGCTCAGTATTCACAAAAGAGGAGGGGGAAGTGCCTAATCCAATTAACAGAAGCACTCTTGATGGGGGGGTCGATCCCAGTACTTTCACAGAAGAAAAGGTTCTGCAAGACCTCCTAAAACTGAAGGTGGACAAAGCAATGGGGCCTGATGGAATTCACCCCAGAATTCTAAAAGAATTAAAGTGGGAACTAGTGAAACCACTGGCTACTCTTTTTAATAAATCATGGGAGGATGGTGTGGTACCTGAGGAATGGAGGAAGATGGATGTGATTCCCCTTCACAAAAGTGGGACCAAGACAGAGGCAGGAAACTACAGACCTGTCAGTCTGACCTCTGTGGTAGGGAAAGTGATGGAGTCACTTCTGAAGGAAAGAATAGTTGAGTACCTAGAGGTCAGTGGGGCACAGGACCCAAGGCAGCATGGGTTCACAGCGGGAAGGTCATGTCAGATGAATCTAATAGATTTCTTTGACTGGGTGACCAAAGTAGTAGACCAGGGAGGGGCTGTGGACATAGCCTACCTGGACTTTAGCAAGGCATTTGACACAGTCCCACGCAAAGATTAATAGTCAAATTAACCAGCCTGGGAGTGGGTCCCAGGGTGGTAGCCTGTAAAACATTGGCTGGACAACAGGACACAGAAGGTAATTGTAAATGGAGTCCACTCTGAAGAAAGAGGGGTTACTAGTGGGTACCTCAGGGTTCAGTATTGGGTCCAGTCCTTTTAATGTCTTCATAAGTGACATTGCAGAGGGACTGGAAGGAAAAGTATGCCTCTTTGCAGATGACACAAGATCTGCAACAGATTTGATACACAAAGGAGGCGTGAAAAGGATGAGAAGGGACTTGGCAAGGTTGGAGCAATGGCAGAAGTATGGCAGCTAGGATTCAATGCAAAGAAGTGCAAATAATGCACCTGGGAAACAAGAACCCAGGGAAGAATACACAATGGGGGGTAGTAACAACAACAAAAAGAAAGGGACCTGGGGGTAATCATATCCGATGACCTTAAGGTTATCAAGCATTGTGAGAAGGCAGTAGGGAGGGCTGGGGGTATACTGGGATGCATAGGGAGAGGCATCAACAGCAGAAAACAGGAAGTTGTTATCCCTCTGTACAGACAGTTGGTGAGACCCCATCTGGAGTACTGTGTCCAGTTCTGGAGATCCCATCTCCGCAAGGACATATACAGGATAGAGGCAGTCCAGAAGAGGGCAACTAAAATGGTGCAGGGTCTGCAAGAGACGCTGTATGAGGAGAGACTAAAGGAGCTTAATATGTATACCCTTGAGGAAAGAAGGGAGAGGGGGGACATTATAGAAACTTTTAAGTATCTCAGTGGAATCAACAAAGTCCAAGAGGGTAGCATCTTTCAGAAAAAGAGACATGCAAGAACAAGGGGACACAATTTAAAGATAGAGGGGGCAGTTCAGGGGCAATCTGAGGAAGTATTATTTCACAGAGTGGGAAGCGGATGCATGGAACAGCCTTCCTGAGGAGGTTGTGGGGTCTAAAACTGTGAGGTTATTCAAGAATGCATGGAACAGACATAAGGCAAGTCTTGTGGGGGGTAGGAAGAAATAGGCTGTTGGTTAACTAGGATCTGTGGCCTATTCTGTAGGTAGGGAAATGGGCAGACTAGATGGGCCAAGAGGTCCTTATCTGCCATCAAAGTCTATGTTTCTATGTTTCCCCACCACTGCGCAGGCTGTGAGTAGCCCCTGCATCCTATCCCCACCCTAGCAAACCAACATCAAAGTCCTTCAGCAGACAGGAGAAACACCCCCAGCAAGTCCTCTCTCCAGAGTTCTCACCATTCCCTTCTTTTGCCTTTCTTTTGTCTTTTTTCCTTTTTTTTCAAATGAACCAATCCATCGGGGAAAGCACTGCCAGAACACTCCCACAGTAGCAATGCTCTCAAAGCTCACCAAAATGACCACACAACTGCTCTCCACCCCAAAAAGACCAGGTTCCCTATTTCCCAGCAAACTATAGCCAGTTTCAGACTGCATGGCTCACAGCCTAGCAGCCAGGATATCCCTTCCTCACCACCAAAGCTGCTTGCAAACCGTGACTTGTATTACAGACCCATATTTCCAGAGTTTCACATGGTCTCTTTCCACAAAGCAGCTCACGCCTGGCCACTGAGCTGTCTCTTGCCTGCAAGAATCAAATCTACCCCAGCTCACCACCATCTGGGAATTTCCCACCAAACCAAAACTATTAAATGTGTAGGGGGACCTGCACACAAACCTAGATTTTTTTTTTTTACTAAACCCAAACGCAAGTCTCCGAAGCCCAAAACAGAAATCAACTTTCTCAGAAACCAGGGAATTTCCCATCAAACCAAAACTTCTAAATTGGCAAGGGGACCTGCATACACCTAACTTTTTTTACTAAAGCCAAATGCAAGACTCCTAAGCCCAAAATAGAATTCACATCAAAAAATCACACAGCTAAATGCATAAGGCCTGGCTGCCATGTACTTGTGCCTTACCTTTTGTCTTGCCAATGATGTGCTGAGTTCTAATCTCAGAATTTCTCAGCAAAAGATGGCTAGCCCAGGGTGGGCAGCCCTAATATAGCTCTTAAGGACCCCAATCAGGACCCCTACTAGCTCCATCCCCCGCCAATCCTCTGAGCCCTATCCTCCTCTTGTCATATGACACTGTCCACTTCCCTTGTGATGTCACTAGCTCCTTCCACCCCTTCCCCCTCCCCTTTCCTTTGTCTCTTTCTGCTAGGGACATTTGGATAGCCTGGCCTGCCTTTACTTGGCAAGCCGAATTACCAAAGACTAAAATTTAAAAAAAATATTGATGCTGATTTTTTTTCATCAGGTACAGAACGTCTCACTTCCTGCTATGTTTTTCTTATTGATGATATTTTCTATTTAGAATTACAACACAAAATATTAAGCAGTAGAAAACACAAGGAAAATACATTTTATATTATTGATAGCGTATGAATGGATTCCAATGCCCAGTACAATTGAATTTGCTGGACTTGGGGCTCTAGAGCAAATTTCTTTACTAGAAGTAAAAAATGCATCAGTTAATTAAACGCACTATCCCATCAGTTCCCAAAAGCAAATCTGAAAATATCTGCAATAGTGTTTTAAGTAAATAATATCTTTGCCTGAACTAGTCTGGTCATCCCAGGGTTTTACCCTAGGTAGGTATGATGTGACTTACTACTTCTCAAAAGTGATGAAAAGGATACCAGCTTAATTTTCTGGAATGTTAAGCTTTTGTTTGACTTCAGTGTTTTATTGCTGCCATGCCTCAGAGCTAAAAAGCTGAGATACATCAAAAAGTCATAAAATGTATTACAGCTGGGAAAACTGTTTTTTAGTAATTACAGACAGTCACCAAAGAGAAATAGTTTTGCTGATTTTTTCCATGACTAAGAAAAAATATACAAAAGTCAGTCCAATATCACATGCTATGACATTAGCTTTAGCTCACTGAGCATACTGAAGTTTAATTTAATGAAGGAGTGCATTCAGAAATATGTGTTTCTGCATTCATTTGTTTCATGGATTTATTAGAAGTAAATCCACTTATATTATGTATTGGGATGAAAAGCAGGCAGTGTTAAATATTTAAAGTACTGAAGCATGCACAGTATTGTGCATTGCTGATAATTTATAGAAGAGTAGAAAAATCACTTTAATGTTCATTAGTGCATGCAGACAAAAGTAAAATACTATATGAAACACATTTGCACAGTAGTTGAATGTTTTACAGTCATTATCAAGAAAAGAATTCTACTATAGTCTCATAAAGTAATCAGGTGATGTTTATATGCCATACATCATTATGTTATACCATAAGACTTTTATAAACGAATGATAAAGAAACATTGACAAATGGTCATTGTGTACTCTGAGTACTGGCTGAATGAAATGAAAACATACAGTTACTTTTCTTTTCTCACCCACAAAAAAAAATGTGTAAAGTTAGAGATTGGAAAGTACAATCCACAGTTTCAATAACTCTGTCAGATAATGATCACATTCTAAGAGTCCCAACTCTCTCCTCCTACCAGTTGGGTTATAGAGGGCAGACACACTGTAATAATAATAAAACTGTCAGGACTCACCAGTCTTCATCTGAAGTGCTTTAAAGTTCAAGTGCTCCATATTTACTGTGCTGTGCTAGGTGAAAAGAAGTATTTAAAGCTCATTTGTTAGATCCATGGTGTACTTTTATTATCCACCCACATTCATATAAAACAAAATAGTGTGAATAATTAAGGTAGTTTAATAGGGGACAATAGCATAAGGAGTATCTGGTACAGGTGAATTAGCTGAAAAGGGTGGTAGATTACTGGGTGACATATACTGTACAGTATGTGAAATAGTACCACACATCTCATAACCTCTTTTAATTGAGTACATGTTTACATAGCATGCATATATTATACCTGCATATGGAGCAGGTGGAAGGATACTATGGACCTACAGTCCTTTCTGACCTTACAATATGCTATATATCT
Organism: Neoceratodus forsteri; assembly: GCA_016271365.2. Lineage (NCBI taxonomy): Eukaryota > Metazoa > Chordata > Ceratodontiformes > Ceratodontidae > Neoceratodus > Neoceratodus forsteri. Next base: position 1,371,083,634 of record CM057450.1, on the reverse strand, counting down.
TTTCCTGAAGCCTGAGGGCTGACATTTGGGTGCAGGCTGATGACCTAAAACACAATATAACTGCTGTGATTATCCAGGGCACATTGTAACTATCAAAGAAGCAAGGAATTATAAATGATGATAGCAGAATAAGACTGATGGTCCAGCTATTCTGACCAAGTTACTCTATCATACCCACAACCTGTTGTCCCTTTCAAAGCTCTGCTTACCCTATTCTCCCTATAGTTCTCCATGTTCACCTCCCTCATCCCTCCGAGTAGCTACTATACCCTTTTCTCTATCTCGGGCGTGTTTGAAGATGTTTATGGTTTTGTCCCCTGCTACCTCTGCCAGCAGACTATTCCATGGCTCAACTACTCTTTCTGTAAAATAATACTTCCTTACTTCCTTTTTAAACCTACCCTCTGATTAACCTCTACTCATGACACAGTGTAACATTCCCATTTATCCAAGGTGGATCGTAACAATATTGTGCAACTATTCAGGTTATCCAAATTTTTGGTTAGGATGATAAGGCAAGATGGCATTGGCAACTATTTCATCACATTCTAGCCTATGATATTCTTAAGGAATGAAAATGGATTGAGTAAGTATCTGAAGGAAGGTATTCACAGTGAATAATATCTGACTATCTCAAGTGTAGGTTTTATGAATAGCTGTAATTTGGATTTGATAACACATAATTTTAGTTGTTATGCACTTGATGATAATAGCTAGGTTTCTGTGATAAAATGCTATTTTCTGAAATTTGGCAGTGTCCCAACATTAATTCCAGATACTAAAGCAACACCTCATTTAACCATCTGCAGAAAAACAATTATATACTGACATTTAGATTGTTAATGAACAGTTCCTTGCCCTCTATATTCTAAAGAAACAGAAGTTTGTGTGTGTGTGTGTGTTTCTGTATGTCTCTGTGTACCAATATCTTTGGCAAGGTCATTCTAAAGTGCATAGTTGCTGCAGAAATATGCCACATAGAAACATAGAAGTTGATGGCAGATAAAGACCACAAGGACCATCCAGTCTTCCCATTTTTTTGACCTTATTAATGTGCCATAGGCCTTTACTCTGTGTATGGCCTATCTATTCATACTCATCTGTATTGCTCCATTATGCCTATCATATGCCTGTTTGAAGCCCTACACTGTATTCACATCCACTGCTTCCTGAGGTAGGACCATGCCATGCATCCACCACCCTTTCTGTGGAAAAGAACTTCCTCACAATACCCTTTAATTGGCCTCCCTCTAATCTCATGCTGTGTCCTCTTGTCCTGCTATTTTTCTTATATTGAAACATGCTAGACTCTTTCACCCTATTCATTCCCTTAAGATGAGTGAGTGTTTCGATCATATCACCTATCTCCTTCCTTTGCTCTAGGTTATACATATTGAGCTCCGCTAATTTGTCCTCATATGTTTTCTGATGCAGTGCTTGCAACATTTTGGTTGCCCTTCTCTGGACTGTCTCTATTTTGTTAATGTCCTTGTACAGGTGCAGCCTCCAGTATTGCATGCGGTACTCCAGATGGGGCCTAACCAGTGTCTTGTAAAGAGGGATTGTTATCTCCCTCTTATGACTTGCAATACCCCAACTAATACACCACAACATCCCTCTAGCCTTACCTACTGCTTTAGTGGTCTACTTGGATGATTTCAGATCATTTGTGATGATGATGATGTTGCCCACGTCTCTTTCTTCCCTTTTGATTGCCAGCAATTTCCCTCCGAACCTATAGGTGGCTTCAGGATTTCTCTTTCCTATGTGCATGATCTTGCACTTCTTTGCATTAATCCCAAGCTGCCACTCTTCCAACCATTTTGCCAGTTTATCCAGATCTCTTCTTATTCTGCCCACCCCATCTGGATCATCTACTCTGTTGCTGATCTTGGTGTCATCTGCAAACAGACAAACCTTACCCTCCAGTCCATCTGCAATGTCACTGATGAAGATATTAAAGAGGACTGGCCCCAGGACTGATCCCTGAGGTACCCCACTTGTGACTTGCATCTCTTCTGACTGTATACTGTTTACCACCACTCTCCATTTTCTGCCTGCCGACCAGTTTGTCACCCAGTTGACCAACATCTGACCCAACCCAAGCCCACCCAGCATAATAATCAATCTTCTATGTGGAACAGTATCGAACGCTTTGCTGTGGTCAAGGTAAGTGACATCAACTGCACCCCCTTGGTCCACAACTCGGGTTACCCAGTCAAAGAAATCTATGAGATTACTTTGACAGGACCTTCCTGTTGTAAACCCATGCTGTCTTGGATCTTGTGCTCCTATGGATTTCAGGTGTTGCACTATCCTTTCCTTAAGGAGTGCCTCCATAATCTTGCCCACTACTGAGGTAAGATTGACTGGTATGTAGTGACCTACCTCCTCCCTGCTACCACTCTTGTGGAACAGGATCACATGAGCCCTTCTCCAGTCTACTGGGACCTCACCTGTGCTCAGAGACTCACTAAACAGTTCTAATAATGGCTCTGAAAGTTCTATCCTTTGCTCCTTTAGTACTCTGGGATGTATGCATTTCGGGTCATATTGCCTTGTCCACCCTGAGCTTTGTGAGCTCACGTAGGACCCTTTCTTTTGTGAAGGCACTTGTGCAGACCTCCCTCCCCCTTGTGTCTGTGGTGCTGAGCTGTGGGCTGTGCCCTACCTTCTCCTCAGTAAATACTGAGCAGAAATATCTATTTAGGATAAATGCTTTTCCTTGGTCCTCCACCACACACTCCCCCTTAGCCCTTTGATCTTAACAATACCCTCTCTGGACTTTTTCCTTTCACTAATGTATCTGTAGAAAGTCTTGTCCCCTTCTTTTACTGTTCATGCTGGTGTTTCCTCGGTTTGGGCCTTTGCCTGCCTTACTGCCTTCCCTGCTGCCCTCAGGGAAGTTTGGTATGCCTCCCTATCTTCATCCCACTACTTTCCCTTATATTTCCTGAAGGCCAACCTTTTGGCTTTGATCTTTTCTGCTACTATTTTTGAGAGCCAAAGTGATTTCCTCCTTCTTTAGTTCTTGATTTTCTCCCTAACACAATGGGATGTTGCTTCAAGTATTGCATACTTAATACTTGCCCACTTTGCCTGTACCCCCTCACCTGTATTTCTTCTTGCCAGGGCTAGCGTAACTCTGTTGGCAATCTTATCAAAGTCAGCTCCTCTGAAGTTCCATAGTTTTGCCTTGGAATGGGATGATTTAGTTCTAGTGGCCAAATTGAACCATACCATGTGAGGGTCACTGGCCCAAGGTGACCTTCTACCTGGAGATCTGTGATCCATTCCCCATTAGTCTGTACTAGATCTAGGATAACCCTATATCTTGTGGGTTGTTGTATCAGTTGTTTGAGGCCCTCCCCCTGTAAGGAATCCACTATGCATCTAGTTCTGCTGGATGTTCCAGCTGGTATTGACCAATCTGTATCTGACATGTTGAAGTCTCCCATTATCAGAACCTCCCCTTTAACTGTCATGTTTTGTATATCTTATAACAGTAATGTGTCCATGTCCTCCCCCTGGTCTGGAGACATGTAGACAACCCCAGTTCATATGACTCTCCCATTTTCCATTTCTAGGGTGCCCCACAGTTCTTCTGGCTCCTTATGTGTATTCTGAATTTCTGTAGCTTTGATATTTTCATTGACATAAAGGGCCACTCACTCCAGCCCCTTTTGCACCTCTGTCTTTTCTGAACAGTACATAGCTGGGTACTGAAGTCTCCCATGTGTAGTTACCGGTGAATCATGTCTTGCTAATGGCTATGTCCAGTTTAGCCTCTGTCATTGTTGCCTGCAGGTCTGGGATCTTGTTTCCCAGACTGTGGGCATTTGTGTACATGATTTTCCATTGCCCAGATTTCAGTGTGTTAGTTGTTGGGTGAGGTGTTGGGTGAGGTCTGGTGTTTCCCCTGCATGTCATATGGGGTGTGTGATCACTAGCTGAGGGAGAGGAGTACTCTTACCATTCGATGTATCGGGTGCTGCACCCCTCTCCCCGTTTGCTGGTTTAAATATTCTGCAAAGATGTCAAACTTCTGCCCCAATGCACTGACTCCCTCTTTAATCAGATGCAGTCCATTGAATTTATAGAACTTTCGCTCCCAAAACTGTTGCCAGTTACCTACAAATTTGTGTCATTTTTCCTGGCACCAGTCCTTGAGCCACATGTTTAGCTCCCCTGTCTCCCCTTCTCTGATCTTCCATCCATCTACACCCCTCTCCCAGACCAACAGGATCTCAGACAAGGAGATGCCAGATGAAAGGGATGACAGTTTGTCTCCCAGCCTGGTCAGGTGTTCCTCTGTCTCCACAACTGACCGACTGGTGAGATTGTTAGTCCCTATGTGTACCAGGATGTCAATGTTTTCTCCTGCTTCCTGCATGAATTTAGCAATGCAGTCAGTGTCTCTCCATGCTGTTGTACCTGGGAGACATCTGACCATTACCCCCAGCTGGAGGTAGATATCATCTCCCCGAATCATGAAGTCTTCTATGATCATAAGTGTTTTGGATTTGGTTTTTGCTTTTTTTATTTTGTTCCCTGTTTTGGCCAAGTTGTGTAGCTCTAGCTCCTGTGCTGCAGTGTCCTGCTCTGCAGTGTCCTCTGCGCCTTTGAGTTTGGAGATAGAGGCAGATACCTGTTTGTAGTTTTTATATGATTTGTGAAGGTGATAGGCTGGTGAGCACTGAGTGATGGGGCACCCAATTTGCCCCTCCTAACCACCTGCCAATCTCCTTGACCAACTACCCTCTGCGGTCGAGGTGCTTCAGTTGGATGCTGTGGAAATGGTGAGTAGTTCTTGTAATATATTTCCTCCTGAATATGCGATTTGAGGTGCACAATCTCTGCCCATGCTGCCTGGAGCTGAGCCCTTAGATCTCCGACATTCCAGCATATAGAGCAGCATCCTAAATCCTGTATAACTGCCCTTTTGAAAAGTGTCCAGCAGTACTTGCAGTTAATTATATCCACTTCATTTGAGTTGCCAAGTTTATAACTTGGTCAGAGTAATTAGAAGGAAAATTAAAGCAAAAGTTTGATTTTTATTTTTTTTATTATATATTTTTTGTTATTTGTTTTGTTTATTTGTTTTTGTATAACTTTTTATAACACGTTAAATTACTTGTGCCCCTGTAAGTGAGGTCAGTGTGTGGATACCCCCCTGATCCCCCCCTTCCTGTTTTTTTTTTTATTTAGTTGTTTAACCAGGTATAGCACACTAAGCTGAAAGCTTTTTTATAGGAGCGACCTGGGAGCATAAGGAGGTTAAGTGACTTGCTCAGGGTCACACAGTATGCAAGTGGAAACTATGGGATTCAAACCCAGGTCTGGTCTGCTGGATGTCACCAGATTTGCAGCTCAGAGCCTTAGACCACTGTGCTATACTGCCTGCCTGCTGTTTTGCTACACAAAATGTCATGACTGTGCTACTCAATAAAAGGAGTGTAGCATGGGGTTGTTGGGGATGGGGGTGGGTGGTGGGCCCTTCCCATGCCGAGAAAGAAGAAGCACGGATGAAAGAAACAAGGAGGTTAGAGCAGAAACAATCAACAAACAACAAATGCAGTAGCCCTGAAAGCTTTACCTAATGATAGATAAAACTGTAAAACCTGTAAGCACCACTTGTAACAATTTCACAGAAGATATACTCTGCAAAAATCACTTTGCTACAAAGAAAAATAAAGCAGCAACAAAAGATATACCTTGCAAAAAACTATTTGAATCAGAAAAGATTACAGCTGTAAACTGTAAGCACAAAACAGTAACAAACCTGTAGGCACACCCTGTAATAATGCAACAGAAAGAGTGCCCTGCAACAGCAATTTGAATCAGAGAACAATACAGTAAAATGTAAGCTAAAAACAGTAACAAAACCTGTCAGCATAAATGAAAATAATAACATACAGTAAATCTGCCTATCCAAATGAAGCCTTAATCTTTTTCCTTGCTCTGATAATGCTGTTCCTTGCTCTGTCCTTACAAGCAAACCTAGAAGAAAAGTGCTCAGGTGAAGCTAGGTGCCTTTGCCAGCAAACCTAGTCTTCCACCCTTGCATTTGCATTTTTTCAGTCAGAACTGCTACATTGTTTTTGTTTACTGTGTAGCTTGTAAATAACTGCATGGAGGTTGCATGTGTTGTATTTATTATTTTTCTTAGTATCAGGACTCATAATATTTTATCTGCTCCTGAGATTATGGTACACACTTCTGACAATTTAAATTTGCTACAGTTTTCCTTTAGAAACTGCACCATCAGCACAAATGCCCCATGTAACATTATGTATCTCTGTTTTTCAGATGGCAATATGGTATTGTCAATAATTCCTCCAGGAGTATCATTTCAGTAAAGTTCAGTGCATAGTAAAATGGAACGGCACCCAAGACCATTCCAGTTGCTTTTCTTGTGGCAGCTTTGCCTGACAAACAATTAAAACATAACATTCTTTTAGTCCAGAGTGAGTTAAATATGATATATTTTTCTTACTTTTTCTCAATTTTTGTCTAACTGTATATAAATTAGACAAGACAATCAACTTTCAGAGATACCATAGCACTCTTCAATTGCTTAGCCACAGAAATAAAAGATAACCCATTGCAGTCAGGTTTTCTCTGAGCCTGGTACTCTAGCTTGTCACTGTGTGTCCTCTGTGGAATATTTGTTTGACTCAGCTCGTTTATTATACTTCTAGTCTATTATACACATGATGGCTAGGATACTTGAAACAGGGTTGTGATTGCAAATCAGGTTAGTGACTTGCTAATTCCACTTTGTGGACCTGAACCAGGGAAGGACTCCAAATGCCATATCAGATGGCATGGTTAGTGAGTTGCTAACCCATTTTTTTCCCACTCTGTTTATCTGCCTTACTAACTATGTTCTCCCCTCAATCAGACCCCCTCATGCCTCACTGCATCTCCCCTTAAAGCCCCAAGAGTCTGCCCCTAGAGTGCAACCAGTCACTCGTGAGACCCTTAATACCCCCAGTTAATCCCCTGGGTAGGGCAAGGGAAGGCTTCACCCTCCTTACCTTCCTCAAACCATGGTGGAGTGGATGGTGGACATTGGAGTCTGCCCCAAGACAACTGGAGGATGTGCCTGTCAGCTTCTGGAGAGGTTGTCACCTAGGAGTGACAGAGTTGATTTTACCATTTTCTGGTGCCCCTTCAGTTGCTGGTGCTCAAGGAGGGCCAATTAGGAATGTGCGTCGAGACACAACTCCTCCCAGGGCTCTAAGCTGATGTCTGCTCCACTTGTTCCATGTCCCCAACTGCAGTGCCAAGCCCATGTTCACCAGGGAGATGGCAGTATAGCAGCGGGACTAGCACAGAACCCTCCCTAGAGAGGGAGCGCCACCTCTGGGTGCTCAATCCCTCTCTCCCCCCCTGCCGACCCCTGGCAGCCCGAGTCCGGTCTCGAACTCGGGTCACCGGCATGGCACGAGGTGTGGCGTCCATCGCCTCAACCCTCAGTGCCACTGGGCTGGCATGCTAACCCATATTTGACTGGCCCTAAAACATGCTGGTGTGTCAATGCCAAGCAGCTGATGGCACTTTTTACATTGGCGGCGCACTGGTATGGTGGAAGGTTTGGGAAGGCAGTAAGTAGCTATTAGTGCCATGTTATTTACAGCCTCCCAAAAGCACTTCTTATGATCTGTGGACCCTAACAATGGATCCCCACCTTGAACAACCCACCAAGCTGTATACAGCTGTTCCCTGATGGCTAGCAGACCCTCCTTGCCCCACCATCTTTTCACCAATATCAGGAAACAAATGCCCTAGTGGTTAGTGATCCCCACTACCCCCAGATCTACATGCTGGTATCAGGGAAGAAATGCCCTGGTGGCTAGTGGTCCCCTGCATGTCAAATTTCCCCCATCCCACTGGCTCAGTCCTGTCAGTACCACCACCGCTAGCACCCCACCTACTGTATCTGCATTTACTTATGATGGCAACCAGAACATACTTTCTGCTCATCCCCATGGCTTGCTGTAGACTGACATTTTGTGATCTAATGCCTAGTGTAGAAGCAGCTGTTTACAGTAGACAGCGCAGTCACAAACTGTCAGTTGGTGGCCAGCTGCTGAGGTTACCAGAGGGTCTGTGTCAGTCACCATTGGGAATATTGTAGGTGGGAGGTCAGCAAGATGGTGGTAATTGTGAGACTGAGCAGGCAGGAGGGGTTAAGGGATTTGGACATGCAGGAGGACCACTAGCCAGCAGGGCATTTGTTCCCTGATAGTGGTGAGGAATCAGAGGTGGGGCTACCACTATCCTCCAGAGCATTTATTTTCTGACACCAGCAGGGAGATTGGGGGGGAGAGACCACTGGCTACCAGTATATGTGTTTAATAATATTGGCAGAGAGTTTGAGGGCAGAGAAGGGACCACTGGATGCTATGAAACATGTAATCCTTTTCAGTGTGGTGTTTGTGGCATGGGTGGGGGCATTAGATCTCCAGTACAGACAGTTCTGACCGGTGATGGGGGGGTTGCAGACTGTTTGCACTTGACCTGTAATGAGGTCCTAGTGCCTTGCTAGTGCTTCAGGGTCATTCACATTTTAATCTACCAATATGGAAGATGCTCCTTAGGAGCAATTGCCATTAGTGGGTCAGACCAGCCTGACTGTGATCACAATCCCAATAGCACTCTATTGGTCACATACCTCTTGTGGCCAGTAGGTGACTGGGGTTTGGATAGCAATCTGATTAGTGCTTGGCTTGTACAGTATATTTGAACATGCATTTGGTTCTCACAAAGTGCTCTATCATGTTCCAGTATATCTATGGTCTGCTCTAGGCACTAATTTGCTCCTGGAGCAAACATTTAGTGGGCTCTAACCAGGACCTATGAATATCCTGGCTGAAATATATATCAAGTTTGAACTCATGCACACAGTTCCTCCTTTCTGGATCTGGGATCGGTTTGAATGGAATAGATCAAAGATACTTAAGGTAATCCTCCCTTGTATGATAAAGAGTATTTATGACTACTGCGCGTGGGCTAGATATTTTACCAGAATATGGCATAGTACATAATTTTGCAGCAGCTTGGCCTGTAAGACCTCACAGGAGTACATTGTCCTGTTAAACCATATGTGTGTTTAAATGTATGGACTCATCTGTACTTGTTTTGTTATGTATAGAATGTTTCTTTCACTAATTTCTGATACCAGGTAGTACACTAAACAAGAAAGTACCCATTTTTAGGAGTCACCTGGGATAAATAGACCAAACATGTAAACAATACATCTACTGTAACAAAATTAGTGATAAAAACAGTATCAGTTCAGCACATCACAGCTATATGATCTGGATAGATATATATGAACACAATTTTCATTTAACTAACCATGAATCAATAAAATTGTTGATCAACAGTTTCACCCCATCGCAGTGCTTACATAGTGTGTATATAAAAAATGTAATTTCAAAATTGAATTTTCTGAATACCATAAATAATTGGATATTCATTATTCACATCAAAATAATTAATATACTCATTATACAGATCACACCCATATAAAAACAATGCTTACAATGTTGTCAAAAGAAATTATTTTCTCTTTCCATCCATGGTCAGGGCTAGACCCATATTTGCCCATCCCCCTCTCAGCCATAACACACTGCCCACCCATTCCCTTGTCGTCCCACATCAGATAATAACCTTATATGATCTCCTTTCAGCCCACAACCACCTCAATGATACCATCATTTTAAATTTCCTCACCTTCCTAAATCCACCCAGTCCTACATAACATACATGAAAAGCTTCCCTATCTTCAAAAATCTGCAGAATGACAGCCTACAGTTCAAAGTTGCTGCTGCCTGGAATACAGGGGATGTACCTGACTGAATCCACCTTTATGGGGAAAAGGCACATTCAGGTCTGTGTATCAAAGCAATATTTATTGTAAATTCAAAACTGAAATGCAAAAACTTAAAAGGTACTCCCAAATGCACAAGCGCCTGTACCTGTAGAGGCAGATGATCATGCAGAGTTGATTGTCTACATTTACAAGTGCAGGCACTTATGAGATTGTAAGCACCTTCTACACATTTGCACTTCAGTTTGAAATGCCATTTAAAGGAAAATTATATCCTCATATGATTGTAAAGTTTGTTTCCATATTAAAAGACACATTTTTTAAGTAGCTGTTAGGGCTATATGTATTTGCTTCAGTTTACAGTATTTTCGCTGTTCATGGTAGCCATCTGTGACTACCCTGGGAGTCTCCATTTCATGGTTCCTGAAATCTCATTGTGAGAACATGGTGTCAGATCATCCATTTATACCATGTGTCTCTATGCTTAAAGAACAAATACCCTGCAAAAGCTCTCTGGAAACACATAGATTGAATGCAGATTAAAGGGAAAACCCCTGAAGTATAACTCAGAGAGTTTGCAAATCTAACTTTAGTTAAATGTGGTATTTCACACCTTACTGCAACGTGTTTCTTGGATCTCTAATTAAGCAGGCAGGCTTACTGTAGAGTCTAAAGGGTGATTAGACATCATGGGCCCGATTTTCAAAGCTGCCTGTGTCTGAGACAACTAGCAGCAAAGTAGGGGCCTGCATCCGACGCAGCAACGGCAAACACAAAAGGTGCTGTTTTAGAAGGTTTGCCACTTGTGGAAAACCATCTGGAATAGCTGTAAGATGCAGCCCTGCACCAAGATGAATGACAAATTCAAAGGCTGTGGCACAGTGCCAGGATGCATTACTCAGACTAGTGCACAGGGGGAACCCCAGGTGCCCAAAGGAGCAGCAACCTCTGAACCAGAGCACAGAAGGGGAAGCCAACGCCAGGCTGTGGCATGGGGTGGTCCATCCCCATAGGGCACTGTACTAGAAGGCTCAGGGCACTAGTGTGCCACTATTGTGTAATGCCTGCTGTGACAGCTTAGTGCCACCCCCATCTCTCCCCATCAACGCAGTTGTGCTATAGTGCCACCCCATCCCTGATCCCTGATCTTCCAGAGAAAATCAAAACAACAACAAACCTGATCATTGTCCCTGGTGGTGTGGTAGCTCCCATCATCCCCATCTTGTCAAACATTGCCAAAAATCACCCCCACGGTCCCTATCCCAATCCGTCCACCAGTACTCCCCTCTGCTCACCACCACTGCTGGGTGAAGAATGTGCTATTAAGGAGCATTTGTACAGTACATACATTTCTGGATAGTGCATTCTGTGGCTGGCTAGGAAGGTGAGAGGAGGGGAGTGCCGGTGGCAGGATTGGGATGGGGATCAAGGGGGTAATAGTATGGTTTCTGGCAATGCCTGACAGGGAGGGGAGAGTGGGAGCTACTACACCACTAGTGAAAATGACATGGCTTGTTGTTGTTTTGATTTATTCCAGAAGATCAGGGATCGGGAATGTGGGGGGTATACCACAGTAGGACCTCCTGTAGATGTGTAGGGGGAGATCTGGGATCAAGGGGGGTCCACTATACCACCAGGGCTGGTACTTACATAGGCATCAGGAATGGGGGAGGTTAAACCACTGGAGACCTTTTTTATTTGAATGACATGTGAAATTGTGAATGTAACTGCAAGCCTGTCATGCTGAAAGACAGCTGTGCCCCAACACTCCCATAGTTCCTCCCCTGCCCTTAGTGCACCCATCCATTGCCCTCATAAGTCCCTGTGGTGTAACCCCTTAGACCAGCTACTGGCCGGTCTAAGTGGTGCCCCCAGCTGCATCCATGGTGGGGCTTTGAAGCTCCCAAATAAGGAAATGTGGCAGCCATGCCATGGTGCAAGCCCCCTTGCAATCTGTCGTACTGGGTTGTTGGATGCAACCCAGGTGCAAGGGGGCTTTCACAGCCATGTCTGAATCAGACACAGGCTGCTTTACAAAATCACAGTTTGATGCAAGTAGTGATGCAATTCACCACTTGTGTCAAACTCCCATGAGGAAAGTCCCATGCATCATTCTGGGACCTTTGAAAATCAGGCTCGATGTTCTCATATGCTAATGCAGCTCTCAGGGACACTGAGATTTCAAAAACTAGCAAATGAATACTCTTTGGATATTTACAGGGCCTAATATGAAGAGTGAAAACAAACAAAAGTAATTGCATACATCTGAAACAGCTACATGAAAAGAGTTGTCTCTTGACATTGAAATAAATAAACTTTAAAAGATGAGGGTGTAGTTTTCCTTTAATACTACTTTGATACACAGTCATGAGTGTGGCTTTGTTTTCTTTTAGCTCCACCCCCTGTCTACACCCTCCAAATTTCTGATCCATGATGGCTGGGGGCACAACATTTGACAGCAACTGAGGTGCATGGGAGTGATCAAGCAAGCACCCTTGAGGGATGATGTTAGACTATAGTATCAGTTCATAACTCAATGGTTCTAGAACTGAGCCTTGTATTATTCCTCTGTTGTGGTCTATCTATTTTCAGACCATTGTACACTTCAAAAATTCTCAGTGGGGCTCAGGGAAGGCACACCAACCTAGCAGTCAAAATTTGATCTTTGCCTGCCCCAATGCAGAAGTCGGGAGTCAGGTTAGAGAGGTTGGGAATCTACAAAGACAGTGTTGAGTGAGTCTTGGGGCTGATAGGAGGCTACAGTAGACATGTGTACCTACTGGACTTTGGACCTACTGCTACCCTATCATAGAGCAGGGTTTGGGTGGTGATAACAAAAAAGTGGGCCATTCATTTTTAAAGCTGCTTTGCATGATCGGTAGACTTATTGAAGACACACAAGAGTAGGTCTACAAGAATGAATCAGGAAAAATACCTAGTGATTGACAAACTACTTTCATGTTTGCCTCTGCCTGTGCTCCAGCTAATGCCAAATACGTTATTATTACTGTCTATGTTTTATGTACTGTATACCAAAAAAGAGCTGTAATTACTTTTTTCCTTGACTGTTAAAACCCTTATCCTTCTGTTTAGAGAGTTACATCTAAGGATACTGTGTGATTACACTACTTTTGAAATTCTGCGCTTGTGTCAGCTCCCTACACAAGCAGCTGATCACTTCTCCCTACTGAAGTTCCTACTAAGCCTCAGCTTATGTCCTCCTTAAATATTACAGAAGCAGTCTGAACTGATATGACTGATGTAACACTAAGTACTTACTTGCATTAATTGTTTTTTTACTTGTGTTATTTGGCTGTATTGTAAATATCTCTGTATGCATTGTACCATTTGACCCAGAGCTAACCAGGTCCATCTTGTAAAAGAGCTTGCTCAATGATGTCCTCCTGGATAAATAAAGATTTTGACTGATTGATATCCGCATGAACAGTAGAATCTGCATGGTACAGTAAAATTCAATGACAGAGACAAATGCAGAATCACAGTCTACAAGGCAAACAAATTCTAAATGTTACAGGAAATGAAATGCATTCAAAGATATATTGGCAGGAGCAAATTTGGATGCTACGCATATGCTGCACTTAAGTGGGGAGGCTATCCTCTAAAACAAAATTTATTTTTGAATGAAAACTTCCACTTTTCACTGCGATGACATCATTTTTATTTTACTTGCTTCCACCCCAGTGTTTTCACCTTCTTAGCTTCTTCATGGGAAGGCTTTTAAATATTATCATCATTAGATAAAAAGAATACAAGTTTTTACAGTACAAAACTCCTACATTCTTAACTTGTGTAAAACAGGTGAATGCAATGGAACCTGTGATATAAATTCCAATACCTCCAACTCTCATCTGACAGTATAGTTTAGCTTTTAGTTGGTTATTTTTCTTTAATTTCTCCTGCCTATGACGAATTTTAAAACATATTATTTAACATAATATTGCATTTATCTCTTTATTCTTAGTATCGGCCTTGTTACACTCAATTGATTCTTACTGTCATAAAGCATCTGACACATATCACAAACATCTTGTGTTCAAATGTGCCACTGCTCTAACTTAGTGCATTACTAATTATCATTTGTTTCTGACAGTTTGTGTTGCCTGACAGTCTTGCTCTTGTTGAAAGACCTTGTTTTAGTTAAATTGAACATTAGTTCTTTTCCTTGGGTTACTTCAATAAAGCACGGAAATTGTTTCCACCAAGTTTCATAAATCTTTTTCCTTTTCTATAGACCCAAATTTACATCTTTGAAGTTTTAAAAGGAAAACATTCTTACTAGCTTTCTGGTGTGTTTATCTTCTAGGATGTCAAAGAGCAAGTGTTTGCACAGCCACTCATCCTGAGCCAGAGACATGCTGTGATTTCAGGTGGCATAGTGACATCACCTGTCATACATGTGCGATCACCCATACCTGGTTGATAAGCAATCAGTTTGCAAACAAGATTTGCTTGCCAGTTTTCCTCCCGGGCTCATTCACAATGTAAATGGAGCCATTGACATCTTGAAAATGTTCATCAAGCTCTTTCTTTAAAATTTGTTAGACGTTTTCATGCACCTTTGCAATGTAACACCATATATTAAGCCAGCATTAAAGATCATTTTGATTCTAAGAATTTGGTGATATTGTATCCATAGAGGGCTGTTTACATGATTATACCAGTTTCTATGTGTATGTCTATTTTTCTACTACAGCATCATTCGCTATTATACTGTACACCCTCCTGCTTTTCCACTATTTTATGTCCATGTTACAGCAATTTAAAATTATATATCTTATATTGTTCTGTAATTTCTAATTATGTACTGTATACAAGTGAAACAAATATGATTTAGGAAACTAAGTGTTTGAATAATGAGGGAAGCTGCTTTTTTGTTTTACTTGTGTAGAGCAGAAGGGTGCACAGTATAATGTTAGGAATTTATGTTGTAGCAGAAAATAGACATGCATAAATAAAGTGGTATATGCATATAACACCCCCTCGGGACACATTATTAGTGAACTCTAAGAATCAAAATGATCTCTAATGCTGACATACTATATGGTGTCACATTGCAAAGATTTATGAAAACTGCTAACATATTTTAAAAGACAGCTTGATGAACGTTTCCATGAAATCAAAGGCTCCATTCACACTGTCAATGAGGCTGGGAGGAAAGCCAGCAAGTGAATTTTGCCTGCAAGCTGGTTGCTAATCAACTGAGTGTGCATTACACACAGGTATGATGGGTGATGTCACTATGCTGCCAGACATCATGGCACCTCTCAGGCTCAAGAGGAGTGGTTATGCAGCCACTCACTCTTTAACAGCCTGGGGATAGACACACCAGGCAGCTGGTAAAGATTTTATCCTGCTAAAACCAAAAATACATAAACTCTGCTCTTTAGAAATAGAAAAAGATTCATGAAACCTGGTGGAAATAATTTTATGTGCTTTATTTGGAGAAGCTCAAGGAAAGGGACTAAGGTTCAAATTAACTGAAATGCGGTTTTTGAATAAGGGCAAGGGTTGCCAAGTAAAGTGGATTGACTGGCAACATTTGACAAGTAGTAAATGCTCTCTTTGCTTGTTAAATCCAGCATACTGTAGGAGTTGGAGAGATGTGAAATGTGTAATGCAAATGAATATTGAACTGAAGAGTAAAATGTTTGAGAAGCTTTTCTTTTCCTCTTGATAATGGCTGAAAGGGCTTACAATGGTTAAACATATAGTTCAACTTCAAGTTTATTCAACCAGGAAAACTCCACTGAGCAACCTCATCTACAAGGAAGTCCCATGTGGACAATTTACATGACAATACAGTGTGATATATAATAAACCGAGCAGGTGCCATTAAAAAGGCAGTAGTGCAATTAAAGAAGTACAATACATAAAAACATAGAAACATAGAATTTGACGGCAGATAAGGACCGCTTGGCCCACCCAGTCTCCCCATTTCCCTACCTACTGGATAAGCTGCAGATCCTAGTTAACCAGCAGCCTACCTTTTCCTACCCCCACCCCCCCAGAACTGCCTTATGACTATCCCATGCATGCTTGAATTCCACCACTGATTTTGACTCCACAACCTCCTCCGGAAGGCCGTTCCATGCATCCACAACCCTCTCTGTGAAAAAATACTTCCTTAAATTACCTCTGAGCCGCCCCCTCTATCTTCAAATTGTGCCCTCTTGTTCTTGCACACCTCTTTATTTGAAAGATGCTACCCTCTTGGACTTTGTTGATTCCCTTGAGGTACTTGAAAGTTTCTATCATGTCCCCCCTCTCCCTCCTTTCCTCGAGGCTATACATATTAAGCTCCTTAAGTCTCTCTTCATATGTCTTCCGGTGCAGACCCTGCACCATTTTAGTTGCCCTCCTCTGGACAGCTTCCATCCTGTCTATGCCTTTGTGGAGATTGGGTCTCCAGAACTGCACACAGTACTCCAGATGGGGTCTCACCAGCTGTCTGTACAGAGGGATAATAACTTCCTGTTTTCTACTGGTGATGCCTCTCCCTATGCATCCCAATATCCCCCCAGCCCTCCTTACTGCCCTCTCACATTGCTTGCCCATCTTTAGGTCATCTGATATGACTACCCTCAGGTCCCTTTCCATTTTTGTTGTTGTTAGTATCTCACCCCCATTGTGTACTCTTCCCTGGGTTTTTGTTTCCCAGGTGCATTACCTGCACTTCTTAGCATTGAATCTAAGCTGCCATACATTTGACCATTCCTCTAACCTTGCCAAGTCCCTTCTCATCCTTTCCACCCCACCCTGTGCATCAACTCTGTTGCAGATCTTAGTGTCATCTGCAAAGAGACATACTTTTCCTCCAGTCCTTCTGCAATGTCGCTTATAAAGACATTGAAGAGGACCGGTCCTAATACTGAACCCTGCAGTACCCCACTAGTAACCCTCCTTTCTTCTGAGTGGACTCCATTTACTATTACTCTCTGTGTCCTATTCTCCAGCCAATTCTTTACCCAGGCTGTCACCTTGGGACCCACTCCCAGGCTGGCTAACTTGTATATTAATCTTTTGTGTGGGACTGTGTCAAATGCCTTGCTAAAGTCTAGGTAGGCCATGTCCACAGCCCCTCCCTGATCTACTACTTTGGTCACCCAGTCAAAGAAATCTATCAGATTCGACTGGCATGACCTTCATTATACATTCACAGTAGTTACATATAGATACATAATGATATACAACAACAACACATAATGTGATAATAATGCTAAACAAGTAGATAGGCATGGAGAGACAAGGTAATCATGCAACAACTTGAAACATCTCTACTTGTTCTGGCTGTGACTGTCTCTGATGAAAGCAGCATGAAGTGAAAGGGCTGACTGGTAAGAGAATATGATAGCAACAGCATCTTACCTGTGAGTTAAAGGGTTACAGTGTGTTCAGTGAGGTGGGTACATGCTAACAGAGTAACTGTGTACTCCTATATTGACATTATCTGTGTGAAGTTAATACAACTTAACTATTGATGACTGTGAAAATCTAACAAGTGTTGTAGGCCTTTTGCTGCAATATAGCACTACTCACTCATGAGGCCTGCGACTCGAGTTAATGAGCTAGGGCCATTGAAAGCCTGCCAGAAGAGGAAGACTGAACATCCCAGAGGATGCTTTCTTCCTCCAGTGAGGGAGGGCAGCAGCTGCCACTGCTTTCCAGCCACCTGGATGACCAGAGTTGATAGTGCAGTCGACAGTGCATGTGGGAGGGAGGATGATGCCTGGGGTCTGCATGAGGCATGCTTTCATGCCTCTGATTAGACCACTGGTGTGCACCAGCATCCTAGGGTGTGGGAAGGAAATATTTAAACCAACCCGCACCATGCACAGTGATCCTAATGTGCTCAGACCCCAACTTCTGCTACTGGCTTTCAAGGGGGCCTTAGGAACTCAAGCCCCCATTCACAGAAGGGGTGAGAGGTTGGATCCCATGTTGCTAGACATGCCATAGAGGTTGAACCTAGGGTTTGAAACCCCATGGGTCCTGGACATGCCATGGGGGGAAGCATGGGGATGGAACCCCAAGATGTAAGTGCCAGAGATGCAGTGGGATGGGGCTAGGCCTGACCAAGTGATGGGGTTTGCTCGTGTGTGAGAAATAAATTATATATCCTTGAAGTGCTAAGTTCTGTGATGTCAGTGGTCAGAGTTATGGACTGCCTGGGTACTATTCAGTGGAGGGCCACAAGAACAATCCAGGGGTGACAAGGAAAATCATATATAAGGAGAGATTAGTTAACCTCAACATGTACACGCTGTCGGCCATAAAGAAAGGGGGGTGCATATTAAAGACATACTGTAAGTACTTGTGGGGTATCAATGGAGGACTGCAGTGAGGTGTTAAATAGAAGTGAAGGAATGGTGAAGAGAAGACAAATGTAGGAATTAATGGAGGGAAGTTTAAGAAGGACTTTGAAATATTTTCCATATGTAGAGGGTGGTGGATTATGGAAATAGACTACCTAATGAGGTGGTCTACTAAAATTTAATGACTGGGCTCAAACACGGGTAGATGAGACACAAGGGAATAGTACAAACTAAAGGAGCAGTGGTATTCTGCGGAAAAGGATGTAAAAAAAAAACTACAGGGCTATTGATTAATAACTCTGGCCTGGTATAGGCAGAGCATGCATTTAGGTAGACATATGGGTAGACAACATAGGCTTGTGGATATTTTTCTGCTCTCAGATTATATGTGTAGTGGCACCAGCCAGGATGCAAGTAATGTAGCAATGCTGTAGTATACAACAAAATGCTACAGTATGCTGTACGGAACAATGTAATTCAATGGAAATTAAGCTTATTTTGTTTTTACTGCAGTATTTTGTGACATGTCATTTACTGCAAGCTACTGTGTGGCATCATGGCTGGCTCCACTGTATCTACAGTTTGTATCTAGTTCACCTGGCCTGGGTTAGTCTGGGTAAATACAGTCCAAAATTAAGGGAAAAAAACTGATCCCCACCATTAAAGAGATATTGCACCTCAGCTGGGATAGTACAGTAAATGCAATTTAAAATGAATAAAAGCAGGATCTCCTACAGGCTCATACTAATGGTGCCTAAGCCTGCATTATAACATATCTGAAGAAGAAGCATTACTGCAGGCCTCAAAAGTTTTTACAGGATAGTCCACTTAATCAGGACTCTGACAACATGGACATTCAGTTAATGAGAACATTTCTGCATGAACTTTTTCACACACATTCACTCCAATGTTAAATACTTCTGTTAAATAGCTGATGACATGTTCAGGTGAACTTTAACAAAACATAACATTTAGACACTGTCCAGCTTGTATTTCCCATTAGTTCTGTATTTCTCCTCCCCAATATTTATTAGTGAGGCCATTTGTATGAACACAGGATTTCTGCTCCTGAAGAGTTCATCTATTCCTGCTGCTTTCTCCCTACCTGAAGTCACAGAGCACTGCCTGTGACTGCACAATTACTCCCATGGCAACAGACTGTGGTGTCACAACTGATGATTAATGACTTGGAGTAGGGAGTAAGCTATAGAGGCAGATGAACTCAAAATAAACTCCAAGGGACAATGATCATATATTCATACACATTTCCTTAGTAATAAATTATGGTGAGGAGAAATATATAAAATATAAATGTAATACTGGCAGAATTGTACCTAATTATTATGTTTTTTAAAGTTTTCTTTCAGGTGCCAATAGCTCTTTAAGAGAAAACTGACTAAATCCTGACCTGCAACTCCAGCCACAGGATGAAATCTCTGCACCAGCTGAGATTTGTATTTTCAGCCAGCACAGCTGTGAGGGATGATATGACTGGTCATATGAGGCATAACATTTCCCTGCAGCTGCCCCCCAAAAAAACAGCCACAAACTGCTGTAAATTGTGGACCAGGTTGCAAACTGGCTCCACTTTTGAGAATACTGTAGCTGCAGGAAAAACTGCAGTTTTGCAAGTGGAAACCCACTTGCACCATTTTTTACCCATAGCTGCAGGAATCTGGAGTACCTCTAGTTTTCCTTAATTGGGACAGTTTACACATGGTCAGGTATGGGATATGGGGATATTAATGGCTATTAAAGGACATATTAACTCACCCCACTTCACTCACTTGAAATTTACAATGGCCCCTACATGAAGCATGATCTCTGGTAGAACAAGTCAAAGTCATAGAGGCACTTCTAAGCCTCCAGATTCTGTAAAGATTGTCGATGCAGCTGGTAGATCTGACTCTTATTTTCTGTAAAAAAGTAAAAAAATGGCTGCCCAATATACTGGTGTTATCACACCAAAACAGGTTTGTTTACATTCCTTCATCAACTCCAATTGCATCTTTCCTGGACCTGGGTACACCCACAAAACAGTCTAACCCCTTATGATGTAGTGAAAGTTTAGGAGGCTACTTTCTCATGAGTGATTGCACTGTTTGGGTGTGTTTCTAATGCTCAGGAAGAATGTAGTAAGAACAGATCCAGGACTGTAAACAAAATGAGGTTGATTTATAAATATACATTGCCATGCTTTTCAGTTCTACTAAGCAAGGAGACAGCCATAACAAACAGCAACATCAGTGAATTTTAGAGAGGGTAAGCAATCATAAAATGTGGAGTTTTAACTAGAAATAATATGATGAAAACAGGTTGACAGTGTCCCTTTAAACCGAGGTCCCTTCTATCCATCTCTTGTCACTGTCTAGGTAAGAGTAAAAGCCTATTTGACAGGAGTACTTACTGAAACATGTCATTAAGATATACCAGACATTATGACTTTTAGATGAATCATTTTAAAATTAAAGGGGTGCTCTTATTAGAGAAGATTAGGGGCATTTGTATCAAAAGACATTTGAATCAAAGCTTACAAACAGTCAGGGATCATTTCATTTATACAATCCATAGTAGACAAAACAAATGAACATATCAACACAGAAAATAGGCAAAAGTAAAATCTTGATAATGCAAAACTTATATCACTGAACCTGAGCACTCTACAAACAATTCCCTCATTATAATATCCCACTTATGATCAGCCCCCACCCCCAAGTGGTTGTGAGGGCCAAATCTGCCACAGTCCTCTCTTGAGCTGCATTGTCCTCAGAGCCAAGAATTCAGCTTCTCCTCCAAGTGGTTGAGAGGGCCAGATCTGCCATGGCCCTCCCCTGAGCTGAATCATCCTCAGAGCCAAGAATTCAGGCACAACGGACAAATTTTGAATCCTCAGCATTGTGGAGCCCAATTCAAACTGAATTTTCTCCAACTGCTATCTGCCTAATTTAAGTCAGCTGAACACTTCTGATAGTTTTTTAAATCATTTAGCAGTCCACCTAGCAATGTTTTTATACCAGGATGTTGATACTTTACTTAGGATTTCAGCTATTTTATGTACATTATACTGGCTGTTCTGTAGGCTTTAAATTGGTATTTCTCAAATGTATGCTGCAGCCTTAGCTCTAGTCCCAACTATTTGCTTGAATTAAATTTGCCCTGCAGTGTGCTTTTAATCTCCCCCTTACTATAATGCTGCCTAAAATGGGGTTCCGTTTCTACAGCTGACCAGATTTGAAACCCTGATCCTGTTTTACATTAAACCTACCTGTTTTTCTGTATTCTGGAGCTTAAATTCCTGCTGTGCTCTGTAGCAACTTTAATGCAAAACCCTGATGCACGTTTAGTGCAGCAAGATAATTCCGACTAATTCCCCCTCCTGTTTCCACAGCCCGCTGCCCCATTCTGTGCCCAGCTCCTCCCTCCATCCTATCTTATTTAACCTTCCTCTCTGTCTCCTTTTCCACAGCTCCCCCCGAGTGGTCATGTGGGCCAGATCTGCCATGGCCCTCCCGGTATCATGTGACAATGGCGACTTGAAAACGGCGACTGTAATAATAGCGATGCAAAAAGGGCGAATAGCATATTTAGCAACTGTACATTAGAACGAGCCATAAAAATAGTGACTTTCAGTATTAGGGAAAAAAAAACAAGCAGAGGCCTGAAAGAGATCAATCCTTTATTAAGTATGAGATGCAAAGGGAATAATGGCTTAGAATTATGGCTGGAATTGGAAATTATAGGCTAGACCACGCCGGTATTCTGCAGTTGTTCTGAACCTATACTGTGCAACAATTGATGCGATCCTCAGATTTTGATCCTTGTACTTTCTTTTCTTTCCAGCAGTGCCCACATTTTCCGTACCAGATGATATTTGTGTAAACTTCAGTGCTGTAAGCTGTTGCTCTTCCCACAGGCAATCAATGAGCCTCCAGACACTTGGGTAACAAGCTCCTAGCCTTGAATTCAAACCCCTGTGCCAGCCTTCCACAGCGTTATTCATTCTCGCCAGTCCAACATGTGTTGCAGTGTAACAATTCCACAGTTCAACTGGGAATTTAGGTCTTCTGCGTCTGAATCTAGCATGCAGTCTACCTAGCCAGGTATCCTCATAGTAATCAAGTAGGGGTTGTAGTAGCTCTTTCTTTTCCACATAAAATTGAAAGTCCTTCATTTCTTCGAACTTGCATATTACGTCCTCCTGGGGAATAAATGCAAATGAAAGCAGCATTCTTAAATTAAGTGCGAACTCAGGGTCCACACAGTACTGCTTCTCCACATCTGGACATTTCTGGGTTTTATGCCAGACTGACTGTGCAAAATGAAAAAAGCACCCTGGCAACTGTGTATCAGGGAACACAGTTTCGAATGCAGTACTAACTGCCTTTTCAAAATCCATGATGGCATACAATGGACTAGAAATTACAAGTTTCTTTAGTTCTTCAAAGACCCGGACATATTCGTTTGTGGTACGGGAACACATTTAAACATATGCAGATGGAATCACAGCACCAGAACGCACTGCATGAATGGTATAAAGTTGACTGAATAAAGCAGGACATGATTTGAATGTCCCATTTAGCTTCCAATCACTGCTTTCATGTAGCATGTGTAAATTATTTTCTGTTGCAAACAGTATTATTCTGTCTAGTTCAGCACTACTGTGAAACATTAAAAAAACCTTCTCCATTGCTTAACTGTGTAAAGTCAGGTGGAATTTCATGGTCAGTAACCAATGATGGTGTTGCAGGACATCCCCTTTCCTGCTGCCTCATGCACTGCACTGTGTGATTGATAAGGCTAATTCCAGGTAGCCTACCAATGACTGCTTCAGAGGAACTTGCAGTACACCCTACTACTACCTGGGATGTGGTCTCCACTGTACTCCTGGCATGATACCTTATAACAGCCATAACCTGTCTAACCCCAACATCACCAGCATCTGCAACATGATTGTGCTCGCTAATAGTTGCAACAATACTATCCCCTGAGGTATGCAACCGAGCGAGACACTTGTGCTTGTGATATTCTGCACAGCGCCAGTACACTTTTTCACCTCTCTCTTTATCTTTCCGGTACAAGAAGCCAGAAAACAGCAAAAATGGCTTATCTTTCTGGCTAGTAACGTATTCCACTGACATGCTGCAGTTTGACTCTTCGATCTACTAATCAAAATCTACAGAAACAATGTAGAAGTGAACCAAGGCATTTAACAGAGCTCTGACCAATCATGCAGCATGTTGATGATTTAGTGAGCATGATAGGCAGTGACTGTAAAACCAGTAGGCAAAACAGTGTTTATTTTTTTTTTTTTTACTGACTTGGGTAAAAGACCAGTTTTCGCTATATTAACTGCCGCGTTATAATGTAGTGTCACTATATATGTAGTCACTATACTATCTTTGCCATTTTTGAAGTTGAAGTTTTTTTTTCACGATTATCACATAGAACCACCTTCCCCTGAGCTGCATCATCCTCGGAGCCAAGAATTCAGGTATGGCACTGGGCACAATGGACAAATTTTAAATTCTCAACATTTTGGCCCTGCCAGCACCTTGTGTCTGCTCCCCACCACCCCCACCACGACCCTTGGTCAGCTGTGTTATTTATAGTGGTGTTCAGGTGACCATTTAGCCTATCAGCCTAGTTTTCCATTTGCCGGTTATCTGTGCCCACCACTAGAGGCAGTAGTCCTTCTGAGCCCACCACCTTCTGTAATCATGCCCAAAACTTGAATTGCAGGGTTAGCAGGAATTTTATTTCTGGCCCCTCTATTCATATCCCCCCTTCCTCTTTTCTGGAGAAGCAGCCTGGCCTGAAAAAGTTTCACATCCTAGCCTCCACATTTCCCATACCTCTACTGTTCACCATCCCCTACTCCACTGCAATTAAATTTAATTGCTAGCCCTTCTGTCTTCCCACCCTCCTTCCATGCTGGCTTAGTTGCCCTAAAGGTTTGGGCAAAAGCCTCCTCAACAACCCTAAGACAGTCACCATACTCGAGTTGGAAACCCCTAACGGCATTTCCAAACAGCAGGTTCCTGTTAACCATTCTGCTCCTGCTAGCCAGTGACATTGAACACAACCCAGGCCCTAACCCCAACCCCTCCATTCAAATCCAACCCCCTGCCTCTCACTGCCCCGGGGCCTTAAACTCATGCACCTAAATATCTTCAGCATTCTAAGTAAAATCAACCTGCTGCAACCAATTGGCCTCTCTCTAAAACCAGACATACAGACCATTACTGAAACATGGCTGAAACCACACAATTTTGATGCAGAGTTCATTATTTCAGGCTACACCCTTATTTGTCAGGATCGCCATGGCCCCAAAAGAGGGGATGGGCTTGCCATGTATATAAACTCATCTCTGCAGTTCACACTGGTTTCGTTACCCAGACCCATGTAATTCATCAATGCCATTCTAATCAAACTTTCCCCTTCCCACACCTGCCCCATTTTCATAGCCGGGTCCTATTGTCCTCCTGACACATCCTCGCCCTCCATCCTGGAACACCTGAAGAGCATCACCTTGCTGGCCTCAGGGGGCGAGCTGCACATCCTCAGTGATTTCAACCAAAACTGGCTCTCCAGTAGTAGCTCCAGATTGTGGCAGCAGGTGGCTGCACTAAACCTAGCCCAATTAATCACAGAGCCCACACGCCTCAACCACAAATCCTCAAACCACTCTCTCCTGGAATGGTTCCTTGCATCACACCCACATCATATACTCACCTCTGGCCTGCTATCAGACTCTATAAGTGATCATAACATGATATACTCTATTAGAAAAATCCATCGCCTAAAGCTAACCCACCAAGAACCATCCTCACAAGATCCTACAAATCCCTGGACCTTACATCCCTCCTGTTCGTCTTGTCTAGGTTGGACTGGTCTTTCATCCAAAGGGCCATCTTGATTGATTCAGCCTGGGAGTACTTTAAGTGAAGGTTTATAGCTGTCTGGAACTCACATACCCCCTTTTAAAAGGGCTCGGGTGAGGGGTATCCACCTGCCTTGGATTTTTACCAACATCATGACACTCCTCAAAGACAGGGACACAACCAGGAAGGCTTTCAAGGTTTCTGGCTGTCAGGTGCACCAACAAAAATATTGTGCCCTTCGAAATGCCTGCACTAGGCAGATCCACAGGGCAAAGGCAAAATACTTCAGTGACACCTTCAAAGCTAACCTGAGCCAACCTTCCAAATTTTGGAAGGTGGTTAAATCTCTCTTTGGTTGTCACTCATAAGCCCCTACCCTAACATTCAACACTGGCGGCCCCACGATTACTGACCCCCTGGACGTGGCCTCTCATTTTAACTCCTTCTTTATGGACTGTACCTCATCTCTCTTGGGCGCCCCCAACCTTCAAGCCACCCAAACCTCTACACCATCCCACCCCCATAATGCTCCCCCAGTAGGCAACCCCTTCGCTTTCTGGCAGATTACCCCTGCTGAAATTTACAAAGCTCTACTTACCCTATATCCTGACAAGGGCAAATGCACTACTGGCCTTGACCCCAAACTACTCTATTTGCCACACCCTAGCAGCTCTCTACAACCTCTCATTCTCTCTTGTCACTGTCCCCACCAAGTGAAAACATGCTACAGTTATCCCACTGCCAAATGGCGGTGACCCCTAGACACCCGGTAATTACCGCCTAATTTCCCTGCTTTCTATCCTGGCCAAAATCCAGGAAAAACTAATTTTGTCTCAACTCTCCTCCTATCTTGATTCCTCTTCCTTTTTCACACCTTATCAGTCTGGCTTTAGGAAGACCCACTCCACCACCACCTCCCCTCTAAGACTCACAGACTCCATACTCACTGGTATGGACAAGGGCCTAATCACCTCAGCCATTTTTGTTGACCTGGCTAAAGCCTTTAACATTGTCTCCCATACACTCCTGCTATCAAAACTTTCTCATGCAGGGCTCTCAGACATGGTCACCAGGTGGTTCCAGTCCTACCTGCGAGACCGATCCCAATCTGTCAGAACTGGCAATGCCACCTCTGCTTCCCTTCCTGTCACCTCTGGGGTTCCGCAAGGCTCAGTCCTTGGCCCTCTCCTCTTCTCCCTCTTCCTCAATTACCTGCCTGCCACCTGCCCCAGCACATCTATTCACATGTACATGGATGATACAGTTTTGTACACATCTGGTGCCTTGACTGCTGAAGTAGTGACCAGAATCCAGCAGGACTTCAAAGAAGTTCAGTGCTGGTTTTGCTTAAATCAGCTTTTTCTCAGTGTCAAGAAAACTATCTCCATGACCTCCGACACAAGGCAGAAACTTTCAAGGCACCCCCCCATCCTCCCTTTCCACACCCTTGGTGGGATTTCTATTGAAACATGCTCCACCTTCAGGTATCTCGGGGTCTGGCTTGGCCAGCACCTTGACTTCTCTGCACACATTGATGCCATCCACAAAAGCTCCACCCCAAGCTTGATGCACTGTATTGAAATTGTGGCTGCATCCCTTTGCCAGCAAGACATGCCAATTCTGCAAAGGATGATTCTCCCAATCTTCGACTATGGGGACGTAGTCTACAGTGCCACTCTTAAGTCCATCCTGGCCAGACTGGACCCCCCTCTTCCATTCCTTCTGTCACTTTGCTCTTGACTGTTCTCCTAGTACTCATCACTGTGTCCTTTACCAGAACCTAGACCTCCTGTCATTGCAGGGCCAGTGTCTATCCCATTATGTGAGCCTCATGGCCAAATACTGGTTGCAGTCCCTCCCCATGTATCTCACCATGGTCCTCTCAGCCCACACCACCCAGGGCTATGCACTGAGAAATAAAGACTCATGTCTACTGGCCATCCCACACATGTCAACCTTGGCAGGCCAGTCAGCTTTCAGTTTCTGCATGCCCAGCCTCTGGAACTCTCTCACATCAGACATCTGGCACACCACACCTGGAAGGCACCTTAACTCCCTTCTCAAAACAAACTTCCACCCTATCTGTGCTTGCACCCCTGGGAGCTCACTAACCAGGAGTCCTCTAACCCCTGCAGCAGTATAATTACCCCTAGCACTCACCATTCCCAAATTTCACTGTTCCATCCACTTACCTGATGGTGGAACCTCCCAGAAGTCTCCTGTCATATGGTTTTGTATTCCTCCTATCGTAAAAGCCTCGCTACCATGAATTATGTACCTTGTATGTGTTACCTCATGAAGCCATGGCTATGTACCTGCCTGTAGAAATTGTACTCTACCTTGCTTATGTTTCTTTTATGAATGTCATGTAACTGACCTTACTGTATATGTTTGTATGCTCTCCTATTCCCTCTACCCCTAGGGTGCATCTGGAATCAAGCAGTAGTCTGCTCAGCATGCCTCCTTGGTTAAATACTTAAATAAATAAATAAATAATCCTGAAAAAAATACCAAAAATATTATAATCAACCATTAATACCAATATTGCATAAAAACTTTGGATAATTACATGTGTACCCAGGTAATATTTTGTTCACAATTTCCTATGAAGTCCTTCCAGACGTGTCATTTGTATAGAATGCAATAAGGAAATATCCTATTTTTTTCTGTCAGTGCCTGTGCTGATACCACCATTTGTTGAAAACCAATCTGCATGTGACCTAACCGTTGAAAAATTCCAGCAAATATTCAGATTGTGCTTTAATGAAAGTTCTTTAAACTTGTATGTAGGTCACAGAATATAATCTCCTTGAATGTCATTGCTTTACATTTGATGCTCTCCATCTGTTTACCATCTATCCCCCAAACTGTTTGCAATAAGAACAAGCCAGAAATAAATGCTCTTGTGTTTAAAACTCTGCAATGCAGTCTGATTTCTGTCAAAATCTTTCATTTAGGTTCTTTAGTTTATGATTATCTTTTACCTGGAGCCGACCATGACAGCCTAGGAATGTCACATCCCATACCCTTTAATGGTATCCTTTGATCTTGAAGTTGTAGTAATGCCTGTGTGATCCTATCTGGTTGACAGTCTGGAAATATATTTTCTGCTAGAAAACTGTACATGATATATTCATATTTTTCTGCTGCTTCCATCCAGTACCTGATCTTTTGTTAGTGTCCATTCATTAATTTTTTTGAAAGTCAATTTGGCATATTCTGGAAATTCTTTGTAGCTCCTTAAATGTATCTGCTGTTGTTGCCAAACTTTTTTAAAAGGCTGTAACCACTTATGAACTAATGCTGCTTTCAAAGGCAGCTGTCCTTGGTGTGGAATTTTCTCATGAAAGAAAACACTAAACTAGAAAGCTATGGGATTCAGCATGTTTATGCTTTGTTTGTTGAAGGGTAGGTATGTTGTTTATCTTTTAATTGGGTTAAGCTTACTTCCCTAGAACATCTGAAAATTATACACTGAAATGTTTGGTCTCAATTGCTGTTGTAAAAGGATAAACACTGTTAACCCACAGAAATATTGCTAACAAAAACATTTTGATAATTGGCACTCTCTTTTCTGGATAGCTGCCATGTCTTCCATACCCTCACCTTTCATTCTGCTTCCTATAGTTTTTATTTCCAACATCTTGTTCTTGAATTTCAAGGACTAAAATACATTCATGTTATTTTAACTGGATTTTGTGAAATAGTTGTCCTCATAATGTCTCTACATGTTTTATGTCTGTTGCCCAGTATTAACTCCTATCCATTTCATTACACGCAGTTCTGCACCTCATACATTTTCATATTAGTCAAAAAGCTTTAGTGCTATTTTGCCTTTGTGTTTTTTTCTTTCTTAATGAAGTGACATACATCATCTGCATAAGACAATGATTTCAAAGGAATAGAGCACCCTGGCTCACCAATCCATGTTATATTTGTGTTTTCCCCAATTTTCACAAAATTCCATCTATTACAATGATATACCATATAACAGTGGACTGAAGGGACCCCTATGCCAAACTCTTCATCTAATCTGTATTCTAGGTCACAATCATCCATTTATATTTAAGCACTACACTAGGTCACCCCTTTGTACAAAAGGGATATCATCTGATAAATGGTATTGGTATCTCATACTCCTCTAGAAATCCCATATTCCATAGTTGTATAGTTTCCCTTAAAATCAGCAGGTTCTTTTGGATAGTACATCCAGGTATTTACATTTTTGAAAGAATTATTAGTTTGTTTTCTACTGGGGCTAATCTTTAGCATAAAATGTTAGTTTTAATTTTGTAGTCCATGTTCAACAGACAGATAGGTCACCAGTTTGTAATATCCATGGTGTTTTTTTATATATAAAAGAATATCTGTACCACGTTTCCTAATTCTGCATCAAAATAATCCTGCTCTAGAAGCATATTAAAAACCTCAGCTAGAAGTGGAGATAAAATGGCCATGAGCTGTTAATAAAATCTGGCCATTAATCCATGCCGTTTAGGGGCTACGCTATTTACTGTATAAGGGCAGATATGCTTTCCTGTACCCCTTCCTGTAAGATGGGCTTCTATAAATTATCCTGTTTATATATCAATAAAACTGGAAGTTCCAAACATTCCTCCAAATTTTGCAAATTTCCCTTAGTAGGAACTTCAGTACTAAAAAATATCCTGGAAATACTGAGCTATAATTTCTAGTATTGTGTGATGTTCTCATATTCTGCCTGATTTATCTTTTAAACCAAACATACTGTAGCCCATTTTACTATGTTTTTACAGCTTTCAAAATTATCACCTCCAAGGGATTTAGCTTGTGTGCCAAGTTTCTGTTTGCACAATAGAGAAATTGTCATTTTAGACTGTAAGTCCTGCATATCTTTCACCTTGTTCAGCTCTAGTGAGCAGTCTGAAATAAGATTTTTTAACTGTTGATAGAACAGATATTCTTTTCCTACATCCCTTTGTGGTTTCTTTAAAATGCATTTTTGTACAACTTCATTTATGTTTCTGCACCACAAAACTGTGTCATCATAAAAACAGGCCTCCAATGTTCTGGTTTTAAAGGGAAACAGTCACCGCTAGTAGCTCTGCACCCAGTTGTGGGGCTGGTTCCAATTTGCACTTGGTGTAAAAAAATAATTTTTTTACTTACTGTTTACTGCAGTATACTAGATTGTATCAGACTTATTCTGCTGACTTGCAAACTGACATTTTCTATAACCAGAAATATCTGAATCCCATGCAGCTGATATCAGAACATGGCTGTGTCAGTCAGAGATGATTCATAGCCTGCAGTGCGTGTTAAAATCTATATTAGCTCTGATCTATTTTTTTGCTGGTCCCACTTTCCTCCCTGGACTAAGTATAGTCCCATAGGACTGTACTTAGCTGCAGGAGGACAGTGGGGCTGGTGAACATCTGATCAAAGCATTTAAAACCTCTAGTATGCACTGCAGGCTATTACATTTCCCACTGCTGCAGTCCTACTCTAATGTTAGCTGCAGGGGGCTATAGGATTTGTAGTTATAGAAAACAACAGCATGCAAATCAGCAGAATAAGTCTAATACAATCTAATATACAACAGTAAACTGAAAATAAGGAAAACAATGTTTTTGCACACTAAGTACAAATTGGGACCAGCCCCACACTTGGGTGTGGGGCATTTGGTGCTGACTATTCCTCTTTAAGCAGTCCAGGCAGATTCTTTATCATTTCAGTATTTTCCAGTATTGTGTTGCTCATTTTCTAATAACCGTTTGTCTATTTATTTCTACATGTTGTTTCAAAAGCAATGCCTGATAGTAAATTATCTAACATGTTGTAGGTATAATGAGTGCTCCTTTCCCCACCACCCATGTCTCTGTTATAAATACATAGTCTATCCTGGTAAGCAAATCAAATCTCACAATGGTATGACCTCTTGTATTACGTTTAACCCTAAATGCATCACGGGGGCCTGCTGTGTTGCAAATTTTATTTAAAAAAAAATTAGAACTGTAAAATAATTTGCAAGTTTTTGCTCCCCTGCCATATGTCAGGTTAGACAATCAATATCCCTCACAGCACTACTAAACATGACATGTATAAGCCAGGTTCAGTTAGCTTAAAAATATTTATTCTTTGACTTTTGTTTGTGGTGCATAAAGTATTAAAGTCAAATCCAGGTATTTGAAATATTTATATCCAATAAGAGTGCCCTTCTGGGGCTTACATCTACTGTACCTGGTATTTAATGGGATGTCAAAGTTGTTAAACAGGATCCCCACCCCGTCACAGTAGTCTTGTCAAATAAAGGCTTCCCTTACACATGCATTTTTTTGCTGTTGTTTTATCCAATAATACAGACATTCTAGATTCCTTCAGAAATATTGTTTGAAAAGGGAAGTCTTTCAAAATTGAAAACATATGTAAATTTTTTCTTCAGGGAAGGGGATTTCTTATGCTATTAGAATTTATTGAAGCAATCTACAAATGTATTCCAATACCCAGATGTTAAGATACTACCATAGTTTACATAAGGTGGTATCAGTCAGCACAACCTATCTTACAAAAAGAAATAATTATAACAAAGCATTCTTAACAGCTCCCCACCTCCTGTGTGCAAGAATATGATCTGTCCACCCTCTTTTGAATCTTCTTGGAGTTTGATAGTTCCAGTTCATTCTCATAATATGCCATTCTTTGAGTCGGATTCTTCCTCAGATCCCTACTCTACTCCACTCATTTTTTTTTGTTCCAGGAAGTGGCATAAATCTGTTCACTGTAGGCACTGCAGGAGGTTATTTAAGTGTTCTTTTTCTCCATGTCACAATAGTCATTTTAGAGGGGGATACATAATGCTGTTTTCTTGTTTTCCTATGACATGATTCTCAGGGTGTTCTGCTTCTGGGAAATGACCAGTTTCCTGCAGTGTTGGCTATAATTTTACTGGTTCTGGTCCCTGGTCTGCAGCCACAATGTCCTGGGTTTGCTCCTGTACACCTACTGTACTGTATATTGATTTCTGCTTCAGATCCGAGTGTCTCTGGTACATAGTTGTTTTCCTGTGGTGTTGTTTGCACTGATGTCAGGTTAAGAGTGTTTTTTTTTCATGCATTTTTGAATATTTTGTTTCTGGGCTGTGTTTAACAAATTATCCTTACTCAGGGTTCATCTTTGTTGTGAGTTACCAATGGGCATTGCCTATATCAGTGAATTGTTTCTTCAACCAGGTTGCATTTTACCTTACTGGGACAATAAATGCTGACATGTCCCATTTTGGTTGTCAAGGGTAGTAGCAAAAACCTTTGCCTGGTCCCAGAAACTATTTGGGAGGTCATGGATTCCCTTGTCCATCATTTTTTCTTTACTCTGAATCTCCTTTGCCCCATCCATATTTGTTCTGTATGGATGATTGGGTTCAGATTCCCAATCACATCACGCTGTTACATGAGGTCCCTGCGCCCTAATTGGTACCCTCAGAGGTACACTGTAGACAGCTAGTACTTGGGTATATGTTATACTAACATATAGGGCTAAGGGCATCTACCATATAAGAGTAGATGTCAGGATATGAATGCATATTGTTGTTATACACTTTGCTTGCCAATAAATATATTCTATGTATTTTCTGTGTATTTCTTACTTGTAAGATGCCAAGGCATCTGTGTCCTTAGAATAATTATGACATGTAAGTCAGCATTACCACCTTTTTGGTGATTTGTACTACTACACTGAGTTATGTAAGACTCTGTATAAGAACTCTTTTGTTCACAAACTGATGACTAAACAAAATAGTATAATGTTATCTTGGACCATGGAGCCACCTCTAATTTAACCAATAGGGCTCATCTCT
The DNA here is from genome assembly GCA_016271365.2 of Neoceratodus forsteri. NCBI lineage: Eukaryota > Metazoa > Chordata > Ceratodontiformes > Ceratodontidae > Neoceratodus > Neoceratodus forsteri. Next base: position 1,371,050,748 of record CM057450.1, on the reverse strand, counting down.
GTAACTAGAAATGTTTCTATCTTACAGCAACCATAGTAATTATCATAGGTATATAATGTAATACACTAGTCTTGTACCTCGGAGATCCCAGGAGACACAGAGAAACCTCGAGGTATAGGGAATGCTTAGCACTGGCTCCCGGTTTGTATTGGTAAGAACTGCTTAGGGCAACTGTGATTTATCCTTTTGGCAGTAATAAACTTGTTTATTACTCTTATGCAATGTGTCTGTGATTACTTCCATTCCCAATATTGCCCCAAGAACCTGAAAGTGAGGTTTAGACCTCCTAACAAATTGGCGACCATGTGCAGGTGATATTTGGTGTTTGTAAGTTTTCACTTGTTGCTAGAACTTTTTCCCTTTCCCACGGGAATAGTAGGTGTGCATTCCCATATCACCTCTCCCATTTTAAAACTAGCTTGTAGTCACTTACAAAGTCTGGCGGTCATCCTTTCAGGTGTGGTCGATGCCGACTCGACTCACTCCATAACAGCTTTGATTTGTAAGTCTACAACTTTTACAGTAGCCTGGCTGTGTATAAAGTGCTCCTGCTGTGGATTGATATACATCACGGGGCCTTTTTCACGGTTTGATTTTTCATTCCCTCCCCACAGAATGGCTGCCGTATCAAATATTTGCGCAGAACTGAGACTCAATGTCTTGAACTTCCTTACCTCCCATGGAGGATGGGCTGACTTCGTGTGGGATGCAAGTCAATCTGAAAACCCTATACTGGGGATTTCAACCCAGTACATGGAGATGAGACAATCAGCCAATAAGAGTCAGGCTAAAGGGTTAATGGTCACGGCTCTCTATGCTGCTCTGGAAGCCTCCAAAGCGAGGTTTTGAACCCTTGATCTGCAAATTTTATCTCTTAAGCAACATATGGGTTTGCAGGAAACAGAATGTGTTAGACTGCAGCAGAACGTGGAGTCTGAACTCCAAACTCTGTGGAATGAAAAGGATTCACTATTGCATCATTCAGCTCCAGCTGGAGAACAGGAACTGTGTATGTTGAAGCAGGAGTGTGAAAGTTTGAGACAGGATAAGGGACAGGCATTGCAAATGAATGATTTGCTGAGTGCTGCAAATGCTCAGTTGAGTGAGGAAATGGGTGAGCTACAGGATGAGATGAACCAGGTACATAATGACTTAGAAGTGTCTATCAGGTACAATCGCGAATTGAGCGCCACGTATAGAGTGTTTCAAAAGCAAGATGAGGTTGATATGGGTGTTGCAAGTGTGAGTCATACTGAATGTCAAACCAAGATGGTGAAACTGCACCATCAGCGGGAGGTTCTGGCTGGCCATGTTAAGGCAATGGAAGGCATAGCCCCTGCCTTACATACGTCATCTGAAGGGGAGTTGTCAGATGACATTTCTCAGTACAATGCCCAGTCACACCCCTACTATGGCCCAGAGACCCCACCCAGCCATCCACAACATTGCAGGTCCCCACTACACCCTCACCATGTCATACGTCATCGACGTCGTGACGCCCATCATGGGAGACGCCAACATGGTGGCCCCCATGATAGGGGGAAAGCCTGGTCCCGATGGCTCTACCGATAGCTGTTATTAATGTGGAAGACAGGAATGAGATAGAAACTATGACTGAAATTGTGATAGGCAATGTACCTCTTCCTAAGAGAAGTAAACGGGCCATTAAAACTCAGATTAGGCAGCTTCTGCAAGAGGCTGGTACTCAGGAGGGTATTGTCTGCACTGCAGCTGAGGCTGCAGCTCGGACCACCCTGGACAGTGCTAAAGACAATCTACCTCTGCCTGATCGACCCAGTAATCCCCTACAAATGGCCTACTCTGTTCAGCAAATAGATGACAGCATCAGTCAGATGAATCCATCCGATAACCTCAGCTGTCACTTAGAAAAGGTGCATTCTAAATGCGAGATGCTTACCCTTGTTGCAGAATACCAGGTCCAAACACTATGCCAAGCCATAGATCCTAGTTTGTGGGTCAAACTCCCTGGTGTCATCTGCCAGGATGGGAACGCTACCTTTGATGAGGTTGCAGCTCAGCTCATTTCTGCTCACAGCCTAGGTGTAGTAGGAGTGATGCTTGCATACCCAGTAAAACAGAATGCAAAGGAAAGTCCAGCGACTTACCACCAGAGACTTTGGATGGCCTACTGAGCAAGAAAGCACCTGGCACAAGAAGCTGTGGATGTAGATCTTATTGAATGTAAGACCCTTTTCCTTAGGAACACGATTCCAGCAGCACGGGAAAAGGTAGAGCCAACCACTTACCCCAATACAGATAGGTTTGCCGACATCCTTCAGAAAACTGAAAGAGTGCACCAACTCTATATCAGTGATTTGAGCTCCAGTTCCAAGAAGGTAGCCACTGTGGAGCCTACTCCAGAGGCCATGACACACTACATTGTGGAAGGGCAGGCCCAACACCAACAAGCCCCTCCAGCTGATAACCAACACCCCCAACAGGCCCATCAACAAACAACCACAACAGCAATAGCAGTGGGGTGGGAACCGGAATTGACATAAGTATAAAAAGCATAAGGGTAAAGGTAAACCACAACAACAAAGAACAGGCCCTTCATATAGGGAGATAGCCAAAGAGAATCAGAAATTCTAGGAGTTCCTGGGACAAGTACGTTCTGTAGTGGATGCTGTTCCTGCACAGGCCCTTGAGGCGGTACAACTGTTGACCCAGACCCCAACAGGTCATGGGGACACTGGTGGTGCAGACGTTCAGGCACATACAGGCCTGAACCCAGAAGCTCTTCCCTATATAGCATCAGTGCAGCATGGTGAAGTGATTCACAAGAGTCAGGACCAATCTCTCCATGCTCCCAGCAGTACAGATTGACAATTACAGGCTCCAGTATGGATTGTAAACAAGCTAGTCTTGGATACAAATGGAAGGCCCTGCATTGAGGCTGAGGATGGTGGCCACCTACTAGTAGTCCTGCTAGATACAGGTGCAGCTGTATCTGTGCTACATGATGAACATTGAAAACACATCCCCTTGGTCCACTGGATGGAGGACCAACATGTCAGGAGTTGATGGTGCTAGGCTAGCTGCATACCGTTCTCTACCCCTACCGGTAGAGCTAGGTCATCTAAAGGCCTCACATACTTTCCAACTAATGGTATTGCATGATCATCCTAATATCATAGGGATTGACTTCCTTACACCACACAGCTGTGTGGTGGACCTAGCTAACATGCTACTGATACAGATTCAGGGTCACTATCATACCGTTTTGATTCCTGATTCACATGTCATGGCAACATTACCTGCCAATGACAAGGAGTATGAAGTCATAGATTTGTTCAAGAAACATGAACTCTTACCAAAGCTCCTCCCTGTTTTGCAATGACACTTGGAAGCATTTGCAATCAGCAAGCATGACTGTGGCAGAATGCACACTGTCATTGAAGTGCCAGGCCCAGCACATGAGAGGCAAAGGCAATATCCTTTCCCAACTGAGGACTTGTCTTCCCTTAGAGAAGCGATCAAGTCACTCCTCAAGCAAGGAGTAATCAGAACTTGTGTTTCCACTACCAACTCCCCAGTGTGGCCCATGTAAAAACCTACAGGCACCTGGAGACTTACTACTGACTACAGGAAACTGAATCAGGTCACCCCCAGTTTTTCCCCAACTGTGGCATCAGCACCTGATGTGCTATGACTCTTGACCCCTCACCTGAAATGGTTCAGTGCCCTGGACATTTCCAATGGTTTTTGGTCATTACCATTGGCCCTTAAAAGTCATTATAAGTGTGTCTTCACCTTTGAAGGAAGACAGTACACATGGACTTGTCTGCCACAAGGATTCCATAATAGTCCGTCTCTGTTCCATCTGCACATGATGGATGCCCTCGAGAGTTTCTCTACTCCCCAATGTCTCTTGCAATATGTGGATGACCTGTTGCTGGCAACAGCTACACAGGAACAACATCTGGATCTCTTGGACAAACTACTGACTCTCATCCAGAGAGCAGGCTTGAAATGCAATCCAGCAAAAGCACAACTGTGTCAGAAAGAAGTACTCTTTCTAGGTCTGAAAATAACTGACCAAGGTTGAAGCCCTACCTGGAAGAAGGTACAGGGATTGAAAGACTTGCCATTGCCCACCAGTGTGGCAACTCTTCGAAGGTTTCTAGGTATGGTGAATTATTCGAGAGATTTTATTTATGATTTTGCTCAGAAAGCTGCTCCTCTGTATGAGCTACTCAAGAAGGACATCCCATGGACTTGGGGCCCTATACAGACCCAGGCTGTGATATCACTGAAGCAAGCCTTGGCCTCTGCCCCAGCTTTGGTCAACCCCAATCCAGCACTACCATTCCATCTGGTATGTGCCATCTCTGACATTGCCATGTCAGCAGTGCTGGCCCAGAAAGTTCATGGCCCCCTGAGACCCATTGCATATGCATCACAGCTCTTAACCCCAGTGGAACAGAAGTATGGCCTTTGTGAAAAGGACCTTCTGGCCACCTACTGGGCTGTCAAGCACTTCCTGTATATCATTGGGTACTCACCACTGATCATCAACACCAACCACACCGCAACTACCTTTCTGCTCTCAGACAGAATGAAGGATGGGTCAGTCTCTAACACCAGACTGACACACTGGTCACTCCTTCTCCAAGATAGAGACATACAGGTACAACCGACAGAAATTCCATCTATGCTAGCTCATGGACTTCTCTTCCAAGGAGAACCCCATGACTGTACACTGCAGTCACCTGATCTTCCAGATCCAGGTCCATTCCTCCCTGCCACACCACAAATACTTGATAACATCTCTTTGTGTCACGTCTTTACTGATGGTTCAGCATCCTACTATCAGGGAGAACAAATTGTAGGGATGGGCATTCTAGTGATTTACCATTATGGGAACACTGTCCAAATATCTAAGCGCTGTAGTGTAGCATCATCACAATATGCAAAGATGGCAGCAGTGGCCTGTGCCCTCAAGTTCATCCAGCATGGAACCGAGGATACTATCATTTTTACAGACTCTAATTGAGTTTGCTGTTCTCTTACAGAATTTCTTCCTTTCTGGCAAAAGAATTCCTTCCTCTCCTTTGATGGCAGCCCAGTGAAGTACAAGGAATTGGTAATATACATACATTCACTGGCACAGAAATTTGCACACAAACTCTATGTACATAAAGTCAAAGCTCATTCTCTCCATGACCCCTACCATGCCTTCAATGACACAGCAGACACTCTTGCTAAGGAAGAGGCCCGAGTGGGGGACACCTGGATGATGAACCATCCAGAGGCAATGCGGCCATACAGATTGCAGCACTCAGGAAGAAACCTGAACCTTTTTCCCCCTTGGACCTCTCAGCAGCCCAGCATATTGACACTGAACTCAAGGAAGTGTTCAGATTCCTTGACAATGGTACCGAAGAGAAACTTCCCATGCACAACCCCTACCAGAGGCATGAAGGTAAGTTGCGCTAGTCACCAGATGACAAGCTCATCTGGTTCCAACCAGACGACTCCACCACCAAGTTGTGGGTGGTCCCCAGACACCTAAGATCTGAATTCTTGCACCAAGTGCATGATACACCGACTGGTGGACATCAGGGAGTGGAAAATACCCTCCAAAGGCTCAAGACCACCACCTGGTGGCCTGATGTCACCAAAGATGTTAAACAATACATAGACAATTGTCTCATTTGTACGCAAAACAACCCCATCCCTACCAAACAAAATGCCAAACTCTTACCACAATGACACTCTGGCCCTTGGCATGCCATACAGATTTATTTTCTTGGCCCTCTGACCAACACCAGCAGAAATAACAAGTACACTCTTGTGGTAACTGGTCTCTTCTCCAAGTGGGTTGAAGCTTTCCCCACTAAGACATACACGCAAAGACCACTGCCAAAATTATGGTGGAACAGATTTTCTCCAGGTGGGGCCTACCTCTTAAGGTAGACTCTGACGAAGAAACCAGTTTTACAGGTGAGTTGATGAAAGAATCCCTTGAACTCCTTGGAGTTCAACAGAAGTTCCACATACCTTACCACCTCCAATCCTCAGGTCAAGTAGAAAGATCCAACAGATGGATTAAGCAAATGCTTTCCAAATTCATTGAGGACAATCCCAAAACCTGGGATTCCCTACTGCCATTACTCCTTATGGCAATTAGGGGTACAGCCTCAGCCACCACCCAGCTCACTCCCTTTGAGGTGATGACTGGCAGACAGATAAGATTACCTGAACCCTTGTTGTTTGACCTGCACACCCCCACTGCAGACCGTGTGTCTGTAGACCAATATGTGGAAAAACTCAGGAAATACCTCATACACATGCACTTGTATGCTGCCAACTGCATGGGCAAGGCCCAGCAACAATCCAAAATACAATTTGACAAACACGCACAAGAAGTAGATTGGCAGGTTGGAGATCAGGTAATGGCACTTCGATTTGCACATCCCACCCACTCCTTCTCCAACAAGCGGGAAGGCCCTCACCCTATCATCAACAAACTCAGTCCAGCAGTCTATCAGGTCAGACTCCTGCATAACAATAAGTTGACTGACAAATGGTTACATGCAAACCAGGTGAAATTGTATAAAGGAGCTTAACTACTTTTCCTCACCCCATTGGGCAGAATAGTACTAACATACTAATCTTTGATCTTCCTTTTTAGATGCACTGACAAGATGGCTATCTTGTTCCATTATCTCATCTCAGGAGTTATCCCCTGCATCCAAGGCATGGTACCGAACCTCCTACAACACCTCGATCCTCCAACACCTCCTCCAGAGGGAGTATCCATCAATATACCAGATAGTCTGATCACTGTCCAGGAAGGTTCTGATGCTTACCTCACTGCCTCAGTTGTTGCTCCTGATAAATCTACCCTACAAACTGAGTGGCAAACCACATCGCAAGGACAAATTCTCCCTGTGGCCAAACTCTCCAAAGGAACTTTCCAGAGTTGGCCCAATGCTAAATTATCCCCAAATGGTTCTCTGTCCTTGTTACAAACTGCATTAAGACATTCTGGTTTGTACAACATTACTGCCTTAATTGATCCTTCATACTGTAATTTTTTGTCTAGAGACTCTGCTCAAAAAGTTTGCACTGTATACCACATGGCTTCTTCAACCATGTACCTCTTTGTGTTACCACCCACTGATAAACAGCTTTTGGAATGTACAAAGCATACCCCTGGTCCCCATAGTGGTCTAACAGCCACTGCCCTCCCTGGTTCTTTAATTAACAACTTACAGTTTATGCATATACCTGTTTTGTTTAATCTTACTTACTGGAATATGAAAGAATTTGGTATGTGTCACAATACTAACACTTCAGCATTTTATAGTTCATTATTGCTTGATAGTTTAGCTGCATTTCAGATTTGTACTCAAGACCCTATTGCCGGGGTCCATTCTACTGAACATAGATGCAACTTCAGGAGAAAATCCACTCCTGATGATCTAATTCATAAACGAATGACACATGAAGTTGACAGTTCTGATGTTACAGGTGCAACAGGTACTATCACAGGCCTTTTTGGTATGGCTACGTCTATTTGGAATAAAGCAGACATAGCTGCTATCAAAGCTCATTCTGCCAAGTTCTCCACTGGTTTGGTTAACGATGTATTACCACCATTATTGCATGGTGTGGATGGCCTTAGTCAGGAAGAAAGATACACTGTATACAACATGCACGACATTACTAAGGCATTCACTGATTCAAGAGACAAGATCAATGCACTCATACAACAAAACAATAAAGAAGCAGTTAACAATACATTGCTAGAGAAATCCTTTGCTCTGCCTACGGCTCATACATCATCACTACCATCAATAATCTCTTCCGTGATCTACAATCCAGAAGAATCCCTGATATCATACATGACAGACGCATTTCAAAATGGTATTGTCCACGTTGTGAAACCCCTGGCTGTATTGCCATGTGTATGCAACAAGCTTTAACCATTCCTCTTTCTACAGCTAGGAATTTGGGGTTTGTGACCGGACACCCTAATACTGGTCCTTGTTTTGCTGCTAAGAAATGTTCCATAACAGATACCATGTTTGTTTCTTTCACTGTATCTTTACCGCATTTTGATCCCACTACAGCTTTGTTCGACAAGCTTGCACTGGTCCATTCAATTGGGCATTTGGACGAAGACATCTACAGAGAACGCCTGGATCTACCGCCTCTACTGGTTTTCCATCCTTTCCTGGATGCCTGGGTGGCTCCGCACATGGACTGTTGTGCGAAGAAGCAATACATTTACTTGTGCCGATGTGATGTATTTGATGTTATTCAACCTGTTTTTGGTTATTCTCCAGATAGCATTGATTGGACTTTCACCATGGATGATGACATCACCAAGAATGGCATGGATACCTTGGATTCGACTCTAGCTCCTGATAAGCTCTACCAATCATATCATGAGGAGGTTCATCACCTGTCAACATGGATTTCGAAGATGGCCTATGCCTGCCCTGTCCAGTTGCAAAAGTGGAGACTCCCCTACTGTTCGCTCTCAGTATAATTCTGATGGAGAGTACTGCGTGGTTACAAATTTTAAAAGCTATACTTATGGATCTGTTACATGTGTTATTGATTACCACAATTTCTGTTTTGTCCCCCACCAGAAGACTGTCATTGGACATACCGTCATAACCCCCAGCCCCCTGCTGGATACAGACATCACTGATGGTAACCCCGATTATCTGCTCACACTGTCTGAATACTTACCATATTTTAATGTACACATAGATCCACTTAGACTTACATTAAAATCACTTTTAGACAGGAAAGGCACACACACCTCATCCACATCAGCAATAATATGACCAAGGCCAATGAAACTATCCTCTCATTGATTAATGATGGTGACATGAATGACACATTGACTAACACCTGGTTAGAGATTGCTTTTAAAGGTTTTGTTATTATACAATCATTTTTAATCTTTATTTTGATTATTATGCTCTGCTGCCTATGGTGCACACTGTGCCAACACTGTGAGCAGCTCGAGTTCCTCTACAAAGCTTACATGTCGGGTTTGTAAATTACCACTGCTCTCTGGCCTTTCCCTAGATTTGCCTGTGTTGCCCTTGGAGGCAACAAGGGGGAGAATGTTACACGAGTTCCCTGCACCCTAATTGGTACCCTCAGAGGTACACCATAGACAGCTAGTACTTAGGTATGTGTTATACTAATATATAGGGCTAAGGGCATCTACCGTACAAGAGTAGATGTCAGGATGTGAATGCATATTGTTGTTGTACACTTTGCTTGCTAATACATATATTCTTCTATGTACTGTATTTTCTGTGTATTTCTTACTTGTAAGATGCCAAGGCATCTGTGTCCTTGGAATAATTATGATATGTAAGTCGGCATTGCCACCTTTTGGTGATTTGTACTACTACACTGAGTTATGTAAGACTCTGTATAAGAACTCTTTTGTTCACAAACTGATGAATATATAAAATAGTATAATGTTATCTTGGACCATGGAGTAACCTCTAATTTACCCAATAGGGCTCATCTCTGTAACTAGAAATGTTTATATCTTACAGTAACCATAGTAATTATCATAGGTATATGATGTAATACACTAGTCTTGTGTCTCAGAGATCCCAGGAGACACAGAGAAACCTTGAGTTATAGGGAACGCTTAGCACTGGCTCCCGGTTAGTATTGGTAAGAACTGCTTAGGGCAACTGTGATTTATCCTTTTGGTAGTAATAAACTTGTTTATTACTCTTATGCAACGTGTCTGTGATTACTTGCATTCCCAATATTGCCAAGAACCTGAAAGTGAGGTTTAGATCTCCTAACAACACTTATTTAAAAGCCAGTATTTTATGTCTTCCACTGAAATAACTTTGACCTTAAGGATCACTCTAATAGCTTTATATGAAGGTTTTGTTAGGGGAATTGCAATAAATGGTAGCGATAGATCAGTGTACTTATTGGAAACAGGAGTGATTCTGGAGAACTGAAGGAGGGCAGATGTAGTCTCACTTCACAAACGTGGTGGCAGGGAGGAGGCTGGTAGCTATAGGCTAGTCAGCATGACAGCAGAGGTGGGGAAACTAGTGGAGTCACTTCTTAAGGAAAGGATTGTGGAATATCTTGAATCCAGCAGATTTCAAGACCCAAGGCAACACAGATTCATGGGTGGAGGTCATGGCAGACAAATCTGATAGAGTTCTTTGACTGGGTAACCAGGGAAATAGAAAAGGGTGGATGGGGTACATTGGCTACTTAGATTTCAGTAAGTATTTCAACATCATTCCACATAGGAGGCTCATAAGGAAACTGGGCAGCTTTGAGATGGGTCCTAAGGTGGCAAACTAGGTAACAAATCGGTTAAGGGATAGGCAACAGAGGGTGGTAGTAAATGGAACAGACACAAGGGAATCTTAGTGGGAAGTAATGGGAGAGGGAAGAAGAGGTGAAGTAGTGTCTGTGGTGACAGTATAGGCAGCAAAAAGATGGGCAGGCTTTGTGGGCCAAGCAGACCTGATCAGCCATCAGATTCTATGTTTTTATGTTTCCCAAGTTTTGTATACTTGGATCAAAAACATTCTAGAATAGCTAAGATTTTAAAAATACAGTAACATCAAGCAATGTGTCTCCTGATGTGTGGATCATGGGGTAGATTTTGCCTGTGAAAAATTAGGGAATCTTTCACCAAGGTTTGAACCATATGTATTTGATAGGGAGAGACTTAGTCCCCCCTTTGAATTTTAACCTCACTGCATTTTTTTATTTTGCCAGCTCCCCTTTATTACAAAATAAATCCAACATCCAGACATTTTTCTACTCTTTTGCCTGCTTTCCTTTTCTATGTGCCACCCCTCTTTCCCTTGTAACACAGAGGGGCCTAAATATAGCTTATGAAAAAGAGATGTAAATAATGTATTATGTCCATATCTTTTTTTCCTCCCATGAGGTTCAGATAGGAATATGAGGGTTGCATTCTTCATCATAGACATCTATGTCAATGAAATAATGCCCTTCTTTTCCATCATCATTTCCCTCCTATCAATGGATCCAAGTTTCCCCCTGTTAATTATTATTTGATCAAATAATAAATGTATTTTACTTTTCATTGATTCTATTTATAACTAATTAAATCATTTTATTCCTATTTGGATTTGTCTAAAAAGGGGGCCCAAATCTTTTCAAACATTGTGATTTTTTCATTTTTCAGGTAATAAAATCTTTCTATTTTCATGACATCCATCAAATAGTTTAACCATGCTTTGTGGGGGGTGAGCATTGGGCCCTTCCACTGTATCAATATGTATTTATTTGCCCAAATCATGGCTATTGTAATAAAGATTTGTTGATGATATTCTAATTGTGGATTTTGTCCTGAGTACACTAATAATGTCAAAAGTAGATTTTTTGTTACAGTTACATTAAGAAATTTGCTAATTAAGAGAAACTAGTTTGACCAATAGTTTGTCAGAAAAGGACAATCATGTATCATGTGAATTAAGGTACCTGAGGTGTGAGTACATCAGGGACACATGGCAGAATCATTAATTCTATGTAATTTGTATGGGATGAAGAACATTCTGTGAAAAGTGTTAAATTGAGTTTGCTACAATTTACTGGATTTTACAGTAGTCATTGGAATTGAGAGGATCTCTTCCCATAAATTATCTGAAATTACTATTCCCAGGTCTTTTACCCATTTTTCTTTTAATTTTATTATCTCTTTATCTACTGTTATATTGTTATCACATCCATAAATTCTGGCAATCAGTTTTTTATTTTCAATTTGTTGGAGAATGTCAAGATATGTCATGCTTTCTAAAGATGAGCTAATATTATTTTTATTTATATAATTTTTAATTTGTAGATATTTAAAATGCTGAGTATCTGGGAAGTTGTATTGATTTTGTAATTGGGAAGATGATTTTAATTTTCCATTTATGAATACTTGATCAAATTCACATAGCTCCTTATTAACCACTGTTTAAATATAACATCATTGATAGTTGGTAATAAGTTGTTGTTGTTGTTATATATAGGTATAAATTTAATAACTGGAATCTTCATTTTCATTAATTTATGTAATTCTAACCAGCAATGGACTGTAGTATACATTACCGGGTTATTCATTTTCTGTATGGATATTTTGGTGTAAAGGCCTGAAAATAGCATGTTCTTGAGAAACTTATAATTATGCATATCTAACTCCATTTTAGTTGCTATTGTTTGATTCTCTTGATATCTTAACCAATACCAGATTACATTTGTTGGTTTAGCAAGATAATAGTGATTGAAACTGGGTAAAGCAAGTCCCCCTCTGTCTTTAGGTAATACTAAATTTTTATACAGTATTCTAGGTTTTTTATTATTCCAGACATAGTTAGTGGTTACTTTTTTAATGTTCCAAATGTTGAATTTGAGACTATAATTGGTAAAGCTTAGAAAATGTATGCCGGCCCGGTGGCGCTGAGGGTTGAGGCGGGGGACGCCACACCTTGCGCTGCGCCGGAGACCCGGGTTCAGGAACGGACTCGGGCTGCCGGGGGCTGGCAGGGGGAAGGAAGGATTGAGCATCCTGCAACAGCTCTCCTTCCTTCGGGGCAGGTGAGGATGCATGCGCGCTGCAGTGACACCCAGCGAGGCTGGGGGTACGACAGCGCACGCATTTGACCGGGGGGGAGAAGCCGACGGACGTCTGCACGTAGTGCGCTGACGTCATTGCACATCGGCTCTCCAGGGATACATTAAATACAAAAAATGGGGACTCCACCTCTATGAAGCCCTCCCCGGGGTTCCTCCATGTCGCCGATCCTCCCAACCAGTTACGGGACCACGGGTTGGGATGTGGAGAGTCAGCTCTGCGGCCCCATCCTCTGGGGGGCAAGCCAGGGTGACCGGGGGGATTGACTGGCATGGGGGACCTTAGGGGGCCGGGACTAGGGTGGTTACTAGGCGGAGTATCCCAAAAAAAAAAAAAGAAAAAGAAAAAATGTATAAGAGTTTAGGTAATATTTTCATTTTTATTACATTTATTCTCCCGATTAATGTTAATGGCAAATGATTCCAGTTATTTAAATCTGACTTAGTTTCTTTTATTAGGTTAGGAAATTTGGCTTGATATAATTTTTTATATTGTCTTGTTAAGGTGACTCCCAGACATTTAAGGGAATCTGTTCACATGTACAATTTTCTGGTATTTGTAGTTTAAAGTGATAATTTAATTTTAATATTAAGGTTGCTTTGCCAGTTAATTTTATATCCTAATGCTTTCCCATACCATGTTGATAGTTTAATTAATTCTTCTATAGAGCTTCAGGGTTCGGTCGTGTATAGAAGAGTGTCATCTGCATATAAGCTTATTTTATGAGTGGTGTTATTGATACTAATTCCTAAGATTTTTTGATTTTCTTTTATTGCTATTACAAATGGTTCAACAATTAGGGTGAATGTCAAAGGCAAGAGGGGACATCCTTGCCTCATTCCTCTAGTTAATTGTATTTTTTCTGATAAGGTATTATTTATCTTAATATTAGCTTCTGAAGCAAGATATATATTTTTTACCCAGTTTATAAATCGTGGACCAAAATTAATTTTGGCCAGTAAAAGTAATATAAAATTCCATTCAATTGTATTGAAAGCCTGTACAGCATCAACTGCTAATAATATTGAGTCTTGTGCTATATTGTTTGCTATGATATTTATTGTTCTTCTTAAATTATCATTAATTTTTTGTCCTTCTATAATTCTGTGATGGTCGGATGTGTCTCCTCTAGCCTCATTGCAAGTATTTTGGTAAATATTTTGTAATCTGTATTTAATAAGAAAATAGATCTATAGGATCCATAGTTGTTAGCACCTTTTCTTTATTTATGAAATAATAATATGGTAGCCTGTTTAAATGAATAAGGGATATCTAGCATTATGTTAATAATGTTAAATAGTTTCGTGAATATCGGGGTCAAAATGTTTTACATTTTTTTATAGAATTCAATCTGAAAACCATCTGGGCCTGGTGTTTTCCCTGAGGATAAGTTTTCTATAGCTTTTAGTACTTCTTCCTTTGTTATGGGTTCATCCAATAATATTTTTATCTCATTTGTAATTTGTTTTGTTTGTATAGATTGCAAACATTATTCTGCTGCATTATCCTCTTTATTAACTTCTGTGGTATATAATTGTCTGTAGAATTCAACCAAAGATCTTTTTATTTGAACAGGGCCTTGATAAGTATCACCTTTTTCATCTTCATTTGTGTTATATTATTATGTTCTTGATTTTTTTAAGCTGCCATGCCATTAATTTCAAAGGTTTGTCTGATAAGATATAATAATTTGCTTTTGTTTGTAATATTTGTTCAGCTCTAACAGTTATTAAGTTATTTAATTCTGTACACTTTTGTGTTAATTTAGTATATGAATTTGGGTCTAGATTTGTAGCATGAATTTGTTCTAGTGTCTGTATATCCTGTTCTAATTGGATTTGCTATTTATTCCAGCATTTATTCTTATAATTTTTTTTAATTTTTGCATTATACTCCTTACCCATTTTTATAAGTTTACCAGATAATTAAGATATTTGTATCAGCCTCTGTATTTGTTGTAAAAAAAAGTCCATATCTTTTATAAATGCATCCTCCATGTCTTGATTCTTAAGTAATGATGTCCATTCGTCAGGAAAAATTGGTTCTGTTTTCATTTTGTAGTTGCAAGTCCATTACAGATGGGGAATGATCAGAAATTGTTATACCTGAAACATCTATATTGTTTATTGTATATAATAGAGATTCTGAGATTAGGAAAAAATAAATTATGGAGTAGGCTTGATGTCTTGCTGAAAAAAAATATTTGTTTTATTTGTTTTTCTTTTTTCCTTCCATGGATCGCTTAATTTCAGATCCATTTTATAATTATTAATTACCTTTATAGAGAATTTAAATGCATTATTTGATAGAGGAGTTCTATCCTCCTTCCTTAATGTAAGATTAAAACCCCCACATATAATATAAGGAGTCCTGCAGGCTACTAATTGTAAAAAGAATTTCTGAAAAAAATGTGAATTATTTATGTTAGGGCCATACATAGAGGCTAAAGTAAAGTTATTTAATCCTACTGCTAGTTCTATAATTACATACCTGCCATTTGTGTCCAAAATATTTTTTTTATTAAATATACTTTATTGACTTTACAGAGACAACGTAGCTTTGGCAGATCTATGTGTACATTATATTAAGTAATATTAGTCGTAGTTTGATATAATGAGGGTAACATTAGCTATCCCGGCAAAATCTTTTAACATTCAAACAACAAAACCCCATTGACCCGCTTCCATAACAAAAATGTCCCCATCCCCCTCCCCAGCATCTACTCAACTCAGGATGAGCCACTCATTCACCTTAAGGTAAGGGGCTCGGGAAGTGCTATAAGCTCCAACTTTAGTAATTCAGAAGGTCATAAACACTAAGTTTTCCAGGCAATTAGGACCGCCTCTAGCGGCCCCCATTTGGCATTGTATGATTGTACTTTATTGTTCATTTTTGCTATATGTGACTCTAATTGCAGTGCCATCAGAATCTTGCTGTATCATTCAACCATCGATGGTATCTTAGCCTCTTTCCAGTGTCTGAGAATAACTGCCTTTGCAGCTGCTGATATAATGGCCATAAATGCCTTCCTCTGTGTGCCCATTTCACTGGAGAAAACATTTAATAGGTATATTTTGGGTCTGAAAAAGGGCTCTAATCCAAATACTGATTGTACAGATGCACAGATAGAGTTCCAGAAAGGGCGAACTTTAGCACAAGTCCATAATATATGGTAAAAGTCACCCTGTCCAGTCCCACATCTGCTACATCTGGTGACTCTAATTTGCCCATTTTGAATAGTTTGCATCCAAAATTATGTTATTGATTATTGGGTTTCTTGAAAAGTTTTTTTTGTGAAAAAATATTGGCACTCCACACGAAGTCTGGTTAAGACACAAGTAGCCCCCATGTCCCCATCGCCTTTGAAACCAAAGAAAATCATTTTCATGAAAATGTGTTGTTGCTTCATGCTGCAGTTTATTTGGGTTTTTTTTCCAAGTGGTTTATAATTTTATTAATTTTGGTGTTATTATGTAACCCTTTTACATTCCAAGTTGCTATTCTAGTGCTACTTCCCATTTTTAAGAGTATTTTTCCTTCCAACATTCCCTTTTTGTATTCTGTTGCTTCTTTTTTTTAAACTGAGTTGCATGGAATCTTGGACCCTACATTTCTTTATATTGAAGAAAATGGTATTATCCCTTGAGTTCCCCTCCCTCCTAGTGTATATTTTAAGACAGAATTTTTCAAAAACCCATTTCCCCCTTCCCCCCATATTTGATGAGATGATTTCTTCTGTTATCATCTCTAATGCCATGAACTCGCAGCAGGGACCCTAATTTAATTTAATATATCATCCTATCAATTTATGCTGTTAGGGATGATAATTTATGCAGTTTCTAAGGATAGTTGTTAGAAGTGCCTCCTCCCTCCTTGCTGCAATGCCTTGGTCAGTGCAATTTGATCTTCTCTTCTGCATGTTTTTTTTTACCTCCCTTTTTTTCCTCTTGTCCTTGTCCTTCCCCTTTTCTTCCTTTGTCGTTTTCTTTTCTTTTCCTACCACATCTTCCTTCATTTCCTATCTCCACACAGAGTGTTATAGGGTCAGATTTTGGGGCTTGATCTCGAGAAAACACAGTTATTTTCTCTTTCTTTTTTCCTCTCATCTTTTTTTTTTAGGAATCATTTTCAGGGTGCATTAGGTTCTTCTGCATTTTCACACAGATTACTCTGATAGGGATGTGCTCTCTGAGATTTTGGCATTGCAGTTGGGTGCTGATTTGTGTGGTGCCCATAATGCTCCTCAAAGGCATCTAATGCATCCTCAGCATCATCAAAAGTCATAAGTTTTCCTTTTGCCACAAAATGAATTTTAGCAGGGTACATCATCGTAAATTTAATACCCATGTCTTATAACTTCTTCTTGACTGGATTAAACAGATTCCTTTTATTGACTGTTTGATTAGATAAGTCTGGGTAGACGTGAAAGGATACATCCCGAAATTTTAGGCCTCTCAAGTCTTGCTTTTTGCAGGATAGCCTCTTTATCCTGGTGATTATACGGTTTAATAAAAGTCACTCTCAGAAAGTTTTGATTACTCATTGCAAATCTGCTTCCCCGTCTATGGGCCCTGTCTAATGTGATTTTTTGCTCAGGGTAAGGAATCCTCATTGCTGAAGTAATCATTTTTTCAAAGAAGGTCAAGGGATCCCATGCACCCTTCATTCCCTTGGGGAGACCACATATTCTTAGATTGGCCTTCCAGGAGTGATCCTGCATTTCAGCCACTTTTTGCTGCAAAACATGCAGCTGTTTATCATGTTGTGTCTGTATTTTTGTTAGAGGTATGTTCGAATCTTCTATCTGGGATACTCTGTTCTCTAATTCGGTAGTCCTTAAAGTAATGTAGTAATGTTTTCTAGTTTTTCTGTGAGTATCCCTACTGACTCTAAGACACCTTTTATGGAACCATTTAGTTCTGCTAGCACATCCTTCATTTCTGTTCTAAATGCTGACAATACTTTCATGATGTTTTCTTGTAGTCCCTGTGATTCCGCACTTTCTGTTTGATTTTGTTTTTGTAGCTGGTGTCCTTGTACCATCTGTGTGTCAAAGAATAGAACATATTCAGCTGCAAATTCTCTTCTCTCTACTTCATTGGTTACTCCTGAGCCCCCCCACATCTTGTTTCTCAGTATCCTCTCCCCCATTTATCCCATCTGTTGGATCTCCAGTACTCTTCACTTCACAAACATTTTCTGCTTTCTTATTACTTTAACTTCTGAAGTTTCTTGTTGTTTTGCCATAAGCCTCTTAGGTGGCATATTACTTTGACAATTCTGAGCACCTTTTTTCAAAAAGTAAAAGAAGATACTACCTGGATCTGGTGATTCTGGAAGGGGGGAATTGGATACTGACTCATCGCTGCACATAGGGCAATAACAGGAGGGAATTGCTTCTGTATCAGCTTTCCAGTTAGCATTCTGTGTTGGACATCTTGCTTGGCCTTCTGCCACTTGAAGGAATGCTGTTTACACAATTCTTTTATGCTTCTTATTTCTTTAGACATACCTCATACTATCAACCTTACTTACAGATAGCATATTGTTTTCTAATATGCTGTAGGACATGTCAAACATTGTTTCAGAAATGCACCCATTCAATAGAATTTCTTTGTTTTGCCCACCATCAGACCATACTGCTGCTGTGACTGGCAGCTTGCTCAGCTCCTGCTCTCACTTGGAACTGATGTCATCATATAGGATTGACAATCCTCATACTGATCATATTATTTCCATATCGAGCGGCAGGTTGTGCAGTGCCCAACATATGTCTGTTCTGTGTGCTGACAGAAAGAGGCAGTTCTGTAGAAGCCTGTACTCCACTCTCTAAAGACTCAGTTGTAGTTGATGTTAGCATTTCTGTTTGTGATTCAAACCCCATTCATATGGCCAATTCTGGACCATTGGTGGTGGTGCACAGCAGTGAGATCATTGCTACTGTACATGTCTGAATGCCACCCTTTTGTCATTTTCGAGTAGCATTTCATTGTGACCATGATCCCTCTTTTCTTGGGATCACATAGTGGTGCAGATGTTTTGTGCAGATGTCTGAACACCTGGCACTACTCACAATGATGCTAGCTGAATAGCCAGCCTTCAATTTCTGTAAGACAGTGGCAACACAGTAAACAAGCCTGCAAAAGTGCACAGCTCTATCGTGATCACTGGTTGACAGCATTACAGATACAGTTGTGGATCTGATGGGGATGACAGTGATCCAGATACCTGCCATATGAATGAGGCTTCAGTTTCAGGTAAAATTGATTCTGTGTTCTGAGGTAGTTATGTATGTTCTGGGGGGTTTAGGTAATGCAGCATCATTCAAGGGAGCTGCTGGATTTTCCATAATTTCTTTAACTTATATTTTAATTTTCCAAAGGTTGTGAGACAGTGTCCATTTGAACTGTGATTTGAGCATGGTTGCAACTTATTTTCTTGGGCTCTTCAATGGGGTTCTCCACCATCACTTGCTCTCCCAGTGCAGCTGTCATCGACTGCTGACAATGAGGTCTCCTCTCAGCCGGCTTCTCTGTCTTGTGTCACAGGATTTCTACAGCAAGCTTTCAACAAAAATCCTCCAGCTGTAGAGAGGAGATTTCAGTGTCTTTCATTCTGGATTTAGTGGGGGCCTTGCATGCCCAGCTGCCTCTGCCAGAAACTGACAAGTGTTCTCAGCGGATTTTCCCAGCTGACAGAAATCAGTGGTGTCTGTCACAGTTGCATGCTAAGGTATTTCACCACACTGTTTTGTCATCTGCATGTGCTCACATTCATGGTGAAAGTGAGCTTCACATTCTTCTAATAACTGCAGTAAGAAGTTTTTTATTTCCTTCAGCTGAATCTCCAACTATCTTTCATGATCATTCCATACATCTGTACTGGGACTTACACTTCCTTTCGCACTTGTTCTGCAGCTACTAGCTCCATATCAGATCCAGAGTCTCTGTTCTGATTCTCAGTTGCATTGCTGGTGTACTCATTTACTAGGGCAAAGAGGGAGGACTGCATCTCTGTTCCAGACTGACAAGCATCATCCTCTCCCTGCTCCATACAGGAAGTCAGCAGGTACTCCTGCAGGAAAAGTAGTGGATTTTGTTTATTAAAAACAAGCAAAACATGGACTAAATTATAAAATCAAATACACTGAAATAATCCAGAAATAAATACTTTGGTAATACACAAGGGTGACACAAAAACAATGCCACCTGCTCGGTGTCAGAGTGGAACCAAGGACACATATTTCCAGTATTTTGACATTTCAATGGAGGATAAAGAAAATTAATCTTTTTCATATTTGTATTTTAAAGCAGCAAGATGGCGACCATGCTGGGTCAGCCTCTGTTCTAGCTCCATTCTTGTTTAGTTTTTAACTTTATTTTAACTTTTACATAGTTATTTTTAATTGTTTTGAACAGCTTTTGTTCTATTTTTTAATTTTATAGGTTTCAGTAAATGCTACCGGTTTTGTATTTGCTGGTAGCATTGGGTCCGAATTGTTGTGGTGCTGTGGCAGTGTTGTAGTACGTCTTGCAACTGTGCAATCCTGGTTACCCCCCGATTTTGCTCTCCATTGGCATTGAGAGTTGCTCTTGTGGCCAATGTTTTTAGTGTCTTTTTGGGGATTGCCGGAGGGCCTGCCGCCAGGAATGTTGGACCTTTCTGACTGCGGCATTTGCCGAGGGATTTATTTCAGAGCTTTTGTTTTCTCTGGAGAACATTTGGATCCAGCCCTCGTGTGGGCTGACTACTGGAACTTGTTGTCTGGACCTGTTCTCTCGCAGCTTAGCGTGGCCTGGAGTTGGAGATTGGGGTCTCCAGATCGGGCTCTCTCCTTGGAGACTTGGCTGTTTTCGTTTCTGGGCTCTACAGATTATTACATCCTCTGCTTCATCTCTCTGGAGTGGATGACCCTGTCAGTTTTTGATCCGAACCCAGGGTAGTCTGCTGGGGTGGTTGGCTGGGGCAGACTGGGGGTGGTGCTGTCAGAGGATGGGCCCCAGTGTGCCTGTGGTTCTTGGGCTTTATGGTGGGCTGGCTGGAGAGCCTGCTTGTGTGAACTCTGGTTACTAGCTGATTTCCTCAGCGGCACCTTGGGGGATGACCAGAGGGATTCTCTCTATTGGTTAAAGCACTGGCCTGAACCCAGGGTGGTTCACTGGGGCAGGCAGCCACTATGGGAGATCGGGGGTGTGCTGTCGGAGGACAGGCCCATGATACCTGTGGTTTCTGGATTTTTGCGGGGGTAGGCTGGAGAGCCCGCTCGCGTAGATCCAGTTGTAGGCTGACTTTCCTAATAACACCTCGGGGGACAACCTAAGGGAGAGTCTCCTCTTTCTGCTGGTTGGTCAATTGTGTTCCTTCCTAAGCAGCTGGAATAAATCCTGAGGACTGGAAAGGTTTTTGTCCTCTCTACATGAAGTATATGGAACAGCTATAAATGTAATTTTTATTCGATCATTATTCAGGTCAGATTGTTCCTTTTCTTCCCCTTATACAGTTTGGTGAAGCAGTGAGAGGGCTTCATTTTTATTTTCAAGATCTGATTGTGTGACTGCTTTTCTGCCTATGTGAGAGATAGGCTCTGGGACAGATTCCTCAAGGGTGAGAGCTCTGAGGGACTCTCATTATTCTTGTCTTTAGTAAAGCATAAGTTGGAAGAAACTGTGACGCTTGCCCTAATTATTATAAATTTTTTTTTGAGGAGCTTAAAATCTGCCCAGACCTGCCTTAAGACTTTCTCTAAGGAGTTGGACTGAAGAGGAATGGGCTATTATTTTATTTTATTGATTAAGATATTCAAATTAGTTTTGGTTTTGATAGTATTTAAATCAAAGTGGTTGATTAAAATTGTTTTATTTTTAAATATTTAGATAGTATGTGTTGGGACCGGGCTTCCATGGACAGGCGCTATTCCTCCCTAAGCTCAGGGACCTGTGCTTTTTTGATAGCCCCCACAACCCGAGGTATACAGGCATTGTCTTGCTTTGGGGATTGCACAGAGGAGGCAGAGAGGGAGGGGGTTCCCTGGCTGCGGGGGGGGAGCGGAGTGGGCGGATAAGGTTGGTGGGGTCAGGGAGATGCCCTTGGGCAAAATGGGCCCAGGATAGGGGAATGCGATGCCTGGTTCCCATACCCAAGGGCTCCACTGAGAGTGAGCAAGTAGTCTGCTCCTCCAAGGCCTTTCATCCAACCAGGGAGATATTATGCAATGCCAAGTCTATAAAAAACAAGACAGCAATTATTGCTGATCTTGTTGAGTCATCTGACCCTATTTATGTTACCGAGACCTGGCTGGACGAAAATGATGGCCCCGTATTGGAGTCAGCTGTTCCAGCCGGGTACTCGGTAATACATCGCCCGAGGTTGGATCGTGGGGGGATCGCTATTTGTTTTAAATCAGAATTGGGCCTTGTGGAGGATCTAGTGATGTCCCCTAGATCCTTCGTGTGTATCATGGAAGAGGGTGTGGGCTGCAGAATCTTGCTCATCTACCATCCACCCAGTGATGAGTAAGTTTTTCTGCAGGAAGTCGCGGATTTCATTGTCGACCTGGTGTTGGAGCCCTCCAGGTGGTTCGTCCTGGGGGACTTCAATGCCTGGGTTGATGATGAACTCTCGCATTTTGGTGAAGACTTCCTCCAATTGATGATTTCATTGGGCTTCACACAGGTGGTTACCGCTGCTACTCATATTCAAGGTCACTCTCTGGATCTGGTGTTCACCCTGGGGATGGAGATCACAGAACTGGTGGTGGAACCAGTTGGGCGGTCTGACCATCACTCCATAAGGTTCAATTTCATGGCCCCCCTCATGAGACCTACCCCTTTGGAGATGGTCCATTATCACCCTTTGAGGGGAGTTACCCCCTGAGGGTCTGATGGCTGTGATGCACCTATCGAGTTGGCCTATGTAGTGCATGGAACCAGATGCCTTAGTAGTGCACTATAACAACTTGGTGCTGAGGGCACTGGACTCCATAGCACCTGTCCGTGTTCATCCCCTCTCTCTTCACCCTAGAGTCCCCTTGGTTTGATGGGACATTGAGGGAGTTGAGGAGAGTGAGGCAAAGATTGGAATGTTGTTGGCAGAAATCTGGCCTGGAAGGTGACAGACTTAGATTGATGGCCCATTATGTGGACTATCAATCAGTAATCTCCCATAAAAAGGCAGAGTTCCTGTTCAGGGAAATAACCGCATCAAGAAAATGACCTGCTCAGCTCTTCTGGACCGTCGACAGACTGTGCAATCCAGCCTGTCTGCAGGGTAGGAGAGCTTTTCCACAAATACAGTGTGATGAGTTTGCTCGGTTCTTTGAGGATAAGGTGTCATCAGTCAGGTTGGAGATCCACAGCTCACATTCAAATGAGCATTGCAGCGACCGATGTGGGGTTACATACCCTCAGTCTACCTTGACAGATTTTGACCAGCCTGGGATTATTTATATCATGAAGACTGTCCAGGGCTTACGACCAACTTGCTGTAGTTTGGATCTTGGTCCTATGCGCCTCCTTGCGGGGTGCATGGATGTGATCGGACTAGTCCTTGCAAAGATAGTCTGGGGCTATCTGGACCAAGAGGTGTTTCTGGAGTCTTTAAAGGAGGCTGTTGTGAAACCCTTTTTGAAGAAATCTTCCCGTGACCCTGATTGTCTCGTTAACTACAGACCGATCTCTAACTTGCCCTTTTTGAGCAAGGTTATTGAGAAAGTAGTCATGTTGCCGCTTGATGACTTTCCTACCATCCATGAGGTCTATGATCCTCTCCAGTCCAGTTTCAGGAAGAGGCACAATACCGAGACAGCATTAGTTCAGGTACTTAATGATCTAATAGCGAGAGATCAGAAGAGCCATTCGATCTTGGCTCTCCTTGATCTCTCTGCAGCGTTTGACACTGTGGACCATGGGATGTTGCTAGAATGCCTGTGGCTACTCTGCGGACTGTCAGGGACAGT
This sequence comes from Neoceratodus forsteri, assembly GCA_016271365.2. Taxonomy (NCBI): domain Eukaryota; kingdom Metazoa; phylum Chordata; order Ceratodontiformes; family Ceratodontidae; genus Neoceratodus; species Neoceratodus forsteri. Next base: position 1,371,027,160 of record CM057450.1, on the reverse strand, counting down.
CCTCAGATGGTTCCACTCTTTCCTCACAGGCAGAAGTCAAAGGGTAGTTTCAGGGATTTTTTCTTCTGCTCCCTTTGGTCTGTACTGTGGGGTGCCACAAGGCTCTGTGCTTTCCCCCATGTTGTTCATGCTATATATGCTGCCATTGGGAGACATTATAAGGTGTTATGGGCTGAGCTTTCACTGCTATGCAGATGATACTCAGCTCTATATGTCCTTTGTGCCTGAACAGAATGATGCATTATCAGTCTTTAACAACTGCCTCACTGAGATTCAGGACTGGATGAGTACGAACTGGTTGAAACTAAATCCGGATAAGACTGTGGTGTTGGTTGTGGACCCAGGTCACCATGTAGAGAAGTTGACTCCTGGGTCTCCCTCTGGTCTTTTATTAGGGGGTAACCAGTTGAGACCTTCTGAACAGGTGCGAAATCTGGGTATAATTTTTGACAGTGAGCTGACGCTGAAGACACAGGTATCGGCCACTGTTAAGTCTTCCTTTTACCATCTGAGGAATATCGCCCTGATAAAATACCTTGTTCTGCATGATGACCTTCGTGTGCTGGTCCACGCTTTTGTTTCCTCACATCTTGATTACTGTAATGCTCTATATCTAGGGTTGCCAGGGGTGGATCTCTGTCACCTGCAGCTGGTGCAGAATGCTACAGCCAGGTTGTTGACTGGGTTACCAAGAACTTGCCATATCACACCTGTGCTGCATGAACTGCACTGGCTGCCAGTGCAGTGGAGAATAACCTTCAAGGTCACGTTGCTGACCTATAAGACCCTACATGGTCAGGGACCAGGCTACCTGCAAGATCTACTTTGTCCTTACCGCCCTCTCTGCCCACTCCACTCCACTGGTGAGGGATTGCTAGAGATTCCCAGGGTTTGTCTTCAATCATCTGGGGCCAGGGCCTTTTCTTTTATGGCCCCAACCCTGTGGAATTATCTACCTCATCAGATTAGAGAGTGCCTGTCTGTGGAATCATTTAAGGTGTCTCTGAAAAGCCACTTATTTGCACTAGCATTTGAATAAGCTTATGGTTGTTTTTACTATTTTATGTCATTATTTATTATGGTTGATGTTTATTCTTGATGTGTATTAGAGCTTTGATATATTGAAAAGTACTCTATAAATAAAATTGTGATTGATTTTTTTTGATTTTGATTGATAAACACCATAAGAATCCTAATTATTTTTTTCAGTAGAGTCAGACAAAAAATGTTCTGTTTATGAAGCTGACATTTTACTTGCCAAAGTGGCAAGCTGGGTATAAAACTGGGTTAAGGCATGAGAGGCAAAGGGTGGTGGTAGACAGTATCCACTCAGACAATAGGAGAGTGACTAGTGCGGTGCCACAAGGTTCAGTGATGGGACTGGCCCTGTTCAGTGTCTTCATAAGCAACATTGCAGAGGAACTTGATTCTGTGGTGTATCTGTATGTGGAAGATACAAAAATCTGCAACAGGTTTGGCATGCAGGTAGGTGTGGAGAGAATGTTAAGGGATCTGAGGAAACTAGAGGAATGGTCTAGAGAGTACCATCTGCATTTCAATGCCAAAAAGTGCAAGGCTATGCACGTAGGGCTACTGAACTCAGGGGCTGTATGCAAGATGGGGTGATTAGAGCTTACAGTCACCAAGCAAGAAAGAGTCCTAGGGAGCCATCATATCTGATGACATCAAGGTAACTGTGCAATGTAACAAAGCAATGGTAAAGGCTAGCAGAATGCAGGGATGCATTGGGAGAGGGATTTCTAGCAGGAGGAGGGAGGTGGTGCTGCCATTGTATCACTGGTGAGGCCTGACCTGGAGTACTGTGTATAGTTCTGGAGGCCACACCATTGCAAGGACATTAAAAGGGTGGAAGCAGTACTGAAGAAGGCAACCACAATGATGAAATGATTGCACGAGACACCATTTGAGGAAAGGCTGCAGGATCTCAACATGTACTCCCAGGAAGAGAGGAGAGCGAGAAGGTACATGACTGAAACTCACAAATACCTCACCAGAGTGAACAAGGTGCAAGCAGAGGATCTATTTCAGAGAAAAGAAGACACTAGAACTAGAAGGCATACAATGAAGCTAAGTGGGGGAAATTTTACAAGAGATGTGCAGAAATACTTCTTCACAGAACAGATGGTGGATGACTGGAACAACTTGCCAGAGGAGGTAGTGGGGACACTGACTGTGGGGTGCTTTGAGCATATATGGGATAGGCACAGGGGGCATATTAAGTAAAGGAATGGGGAAGGGAGTGACAACTATGACCAGCTAGGGTCAGTGGTGATGGAATAGGAAGGGACAAGTGACAGACTGGATGCACCAAAAGATTCTTTTTTGACAACAAAATCTATGTTTCTATGTTTCTAGTGCCAGATGCACCATTTTGTGCATTGAAAAATCACACTTAGAGTCCCCAAATGATATTTTCCCATCCCTTGAAATTATCCCATATCAAATTATCATAATGCATATCAGAAAATAAAAATTCCTTGCATTTCAAAGCAGTTTGTGACCATAAGACCTTGATATATATATATATATATATATATATATATACAGTGAAAGAAAAGATGGTCCATATAGTCTAACTGTAAGCTGCTGGTACAGTAGGCAGAAAATAAACAGGGCCCACTGCTGGAAGAATAGGGGACTTTCCCCAGTGTCATGGCAAACATTTCCCCCAAAATAAAACTGGTACATGTAATCAACCCCTGCCAGGATGCACCTGGAAACAACTATCATAGCTTATTGTGCCTTTCCTGTCCAAATGTCACAAAGTAGCTGAGCCAATCTAAACAGAGTCCTACAATTTGAAAAGTCACAGGGGGATTTAAATACTGCAGCCTCCAGGATACAGGAACAACTTCTGGCAGAGAGGAGCAGCAGTTCAGTGGCAGATCTTACAGCCTTTGTGCCACAATTAGCTGATCCCTGCCCAGCACCTTGAAATAAGGTTTTGAGGGCATCTGATCACTGACTAGACTCACTGGAGCACAGTGATCAGCACAGAAGTCGGAACACACAGTGAGCACTAGTAGAGAGGAACAAACATAAAGTGCTGAGGCCGTGCAGTCAAGAGTGCTGAGCTAAAGTAGCTAACAACTAACAACTAGCTACTTACAGAACAGGTGGAGACAAAGTTTCTCTTTTTTCACACTCCGTACTGTTTTGTTTGTTCCCAGCTTCCAACCCCAGCCACCCTTCCACTGAAGGCCTTCCTTAAGTTTGTAGGCTCAGGAAGTCTGAGTGGCAGAAAGAGCAGACAATAGCGGGGATCAGGACAAATAAGCAGGAAGTTCCTGTGAAATCAAAAAAAAGGGGGGGGAGAAGACGTAGGGCTGAGTGACAAAGCATTTGCATTGAGGGACAACCTACTAAGCCCCTTAGCCAAATCAACAAAGGGGTAAATAGGAGGAGTAAAAAACCCATAGGGAAGGATACTAAAGATCTGTGAATAAGCCACCAGGAGAAATTAACAATAATAAAATAAAAAAACTGAAAAACGAATCCAATAATCCTCTTTCGCTTTTTCTTTTCTTTTATTGTATAGGATAAGAACTATTTGAAGCTATGGATATGGTAAGCTGCAAGACATGTGGGACACTTGTTTTCCAGGAACTTCTCTGGAAGATTAGACACTCTCCTATGTATAGGAATCTAGAGGAGCTACGAGTCCAACTGGAAGATGCAAGAAGAGGGATTGCCTGGTTGCATCAACAACTTTACTGGAGGGCACCCCCCATCATCCCCTCCCCCAGAGTCACGCTGGCATAGAGGGATGGAGAGTGGTAGGACTAGAGAGAAACAAGAAGTTAAAGAAAGAGAATGGGATCCAGACTCGTCCAGCAGAAATTTTAACCACAAATCACTGTGCAGCCATTGGGAATCTACAGGACAAAACTGCTAAGGGCACAGACAACGTGCAAACACTGAACCCCCCCAAAGAGACAAGACAGAGCAAGGCAATGATAACATAGAGGTGTAAAGGAAAGGAGAAGCAAATAAACCAGAAGAAGACTCTGGTATTGGGGGACTCTATGATTAGATGAGTGGTGTTCCATTTAAATGGATCTAAGGTGAGGGTCCAATGCCTCCCATGTGCCTTGGCCAAGAGAGAGAGAGAGAGACACTTTGCATATTGAGAGGATCAAAAAACAGGCTGAAAAGGGAAGCAACATATTAATCCATCTCAGCACAAATGACCTGGCAAACCAGACTGTAGAAGAAGTCAAGCTAAACTTCAAGAAGCTGGAGGAACAACTGGCAGCAAAGATGGTTTTGCTGACATTCGATGAGGTTCTGTCCATATGGAGAAAAGGAGACTGCTCAAACAAGATCAGAGAGAAGGAAATAGTGGAATTCAACAGTTGGTTATGGCAATGGTGGGAGGAAAGAGGTTACCCGACCATAGGAGGTTGGGAGTGCTTCTGGGAAAGCGGTCTCTTTAAGCATGATGGATTTCACCTGAACAGACAAGGAATGAGTGCATTGGGTCAGAAGTTCAATGTCCAGTGTTTAAACTAAGGAAGGGGAGAATGGCACTAGGAAACCTATTGGCAATAGTATAGAAGATGGGAACTTAGGTGACACTCCTCCACAATCTAAGCATAAAAGATCACACAACAACTGCAATCAAAAAAAAGAAAAAAAAAGGCTAAAATGGACCAGAAAGGAGTCCAAGAAAATAGGCAATTCCAGGATATACCAGCCGGTAGAAGCAACAAATAAGCTTATGGTTCTTGGATGGGGGTGTGCATTAATGCTAGAAGCCTAGGAAATAAGATCAGTGAACCTCGGGCATGGATAGCGGGGTCTGCCTAGGTCTTGTGGCCAACACAGAAATATGGGCATCTGCCAATGATTAAGATCTCTTGGCCAAGGGTACATGCTCTTTAGAAATGATAGAAAGGGTCCTGATGGGGGTGTGTGTGCTATAGCATGCAACATTAGCCACAAGGAAGGGGTGAAATCACTGTAGGTATAGTTTAGTTCATCCTCAGGGAAGAAGACCCATATTGGGGTGATATATAGACCTCCAAACCAATCAGAGGGACAGGGAGCTATTGGAGGAGATTAAAATAAATTCACTGAGATGGGAACTAGTAATGGTAAGGGACCTAAACATGCCAGATGTAGATTGGGGCAACCAAGTGGCAAGATCAGCTAGAAACCAGTCGGTGGTAGAGGCCTTACAGAATTGATTTCTCATGCTGTTGATCTCCAACCCAACTAGACAAAACAACCTCTTGGATGTGGTCCTTACCAACTCTGAAAAAGTCAGGGCAGTCAGGATTGGGGATCCACTGGCCAACAATGACCACAACTCTGTTAGGTTTGAAATATCCCTAAAGGAAGTCAAATTTCAGTCCAAGGAGGAAGTCCTGATTTTCAGAGGGGCTAATTTCGATAAAATGAGTGATCTAACAAGAAATAAACTATCTAAGATACATGAATAATTAGAGATAGAGGACATTTAGGGAGAAATCAAACAAACCATTCCAGAGGCTACCCAGACATGTGGAAAGAGTGACTAAAAGGAACAGACACAAAAAGACCCATTTGATTCACGAGTCAAGTAAAGGAAACCATCAGGGGCAAGAGAAAGGCCAACCACAACTTCAAAAGGAAGCCTGGGGATGGATGAATGTATTATGAAGAGCAAGGAAGTGAAGTCTGCAGTGAAGCAGGCAAAAGCATCAGCAGAAGTAAAGACAGCAAATGGAGTCAAGGAGGGGAACAAACAATTCTTCAGGTATTTATAAGAAAAGAGAAAGAAAGGGGGAGGGGGAGTTAGACTCAAGGATGGGGACAGGACAGTGGAAGATGATGGGCAGAAGGCCACCTTTCTGAATAAATACTTCTTTACAGTGTTCATCAAGGAGCAGAGTGCCCAATGCCTGACAGTGGCATCTTAGCACGGATCAGAGGGGTCCCACAAATGGGAACACCAACAATTACTGCAAGCAGGATCAGGGAGGTACTCGAGAGTTTAAAACATGATAAATCTCCTGAACCTGATGGAATACATTCTAGGATGCTCAAGGAGTTGGCAGGTGAGTTGACTGAGCCCTTAACACACCTGTTTAGCCAGTCACTTCAATCAGGAGTGGTGCCAAGGGACTGGAGAAGAGCTGATGTGGCACCCCTGCTTAAGAGTGGAAGAAGGGAGGAAGCTGGGAATTACAGACTGGTCAGCCTCACATCAGTCATAGGAAAGCAATGGAGACCCTGATTAAGCAAGACATAATAGAATACTTAACATAAGAACATAGACTTTGACGGCAGATAAGGACCACTTGGCCCACCCAGTCTGCCCATTTCCCTACCTACTGGATAAGCTGCAGATTCTAGTTAACCAACAGCCTACTTTCTGCCACACCCCACTACAATTGCCTTATGTCTGTCCCATGCATGTTTGAATTCCCCCACTGTTTTAGACCCAACAACCTCCCCAGGAAGGCAGTTCCATGCATCCACCACTCTCTCTGTGAAAAGAAATTTCCTCACATTACCCCTGAGCCATCCCCCCTCAATCTTTAAATTGTGCCCTCTTGTTCTTACACATCTCTTTTTCTGAAAGATGTTACCCTTCTGGACTTTATTGATTCCCTTCAGGTACTTGAACACTTCTATCATGTCCCCCCATCCCTCCTTTCATCAAGGGTATACATATTAAGCTCTCTCAGTCTCTCTTCATATGGTTTCTGCTGCAGACCCTGCACCATTTTAGTTGCCCTCCTCTGGACTGCTTCCATCCTGTCTATGTCCTTGCGTAGATGAGGTCTCCAAAACTGCACACAGTACTCCAGATGGGGTCTCACCAACTGTCTGTACAGAGGGATAACCACTTCCCTTTTTCTACCTGTGATGCCCCTTCCTATGCATCCCAGTATCCCCCTGGCTCTCCTTACTGACTTCTCACATTGCTTACCAACCTTTAGATAATCTGATATTACTACCCCCAGGTCCCTTTCCATTTGTGTTGTTGTTAGTACTTCCACTGCTATTGTGTACTCTTCTCCTGGGTTTTTGTTTCCCAGGTGCATTACTTAGCACTTCTTTGCATTGAATCTAAGTTGCCATATTTCTGACCATTCCTCCAACCTTGCCAAGTCCATTCTCATCCTTTCTACCCCCCTTGTGTATCAACTCTGTCACAGATCTTTGTGTCATCTGCAAAGAGGCATACCTTTCCTTCCAGACCCTCTGCAATGTCAGCTATAAAGATGTTAAAGAGGACTGGGCCCAGTACTGAGCCCTGAGGTACTCCACTAGTGACCCCCCTTTCTTCAGAATATGTTCCATTCACCATTACCTTCTGTGTCCTGTTTTGCAGCCAGTTTGCTACCCAGGCTACCACCCTGGGACCCACTCCCAGGCTGGCTAACTTGATTATTAATCTTTTGTGTGGGATTGTGTCAAATGCCTTGCTAAAGTCTAGGTAGGCCATATCCACAGCCCCTCCCTGGTCTATTACTTTGGTCACTTGGGCAAATATGGCCTTCAGGATGGAAAACAGCATAGTTATGTGGCAGGCAGGTCCTGCCAGACAAACCTGATTACATTCTTTGATTGGGTGACAAGGGAAGTTGATAGAAGTCATCCAATGGATCTCCTCTATTTTGACTTCAGCAAAGCCTTTGATTCAGTGTTGCACAACTGCTTACTGAAGAAACTGGAGGATCTGGGCATTGCAAGCGTCATTGTGAAATGGGTGGGAAATCAGTTAGATGATAGGAGGCAGAGAGTGGTAGTCAATGGGGAGAGGTCAGAGGAGGAAAAAGTGACAAGTGGGGTCCTGCAGGGCTTGGTCTTAGGACCAGTTCTAGTCAACGCATTCATCAGTGACATATGAGTAGGTATCCAGGGCAGGATAGCATTGTTTGCAGATGATGCCAAGCTAGGGGGTAGGGTGGACTGTGAGTTGTTGCCCAAGATTTGCCACTTGCAGTTCACCAATGCAGGTCTTCTTTTCACCCTCTTGTCACCAAAATAATTGCGGCTGGAATAAAGTTCAAAATGATTTACCCTGCCAGACTGCAGGTATTAATCTCTGGAGCTTGGCACTCGTATGAAGATCTGGAGATGGCGACCAAAGGTCTCAAGCTAGCTATGCCTGAATTAATTAAGAACACCTGAATAAGGACTAGCATCATGTTGGGGAAGTCATCGGTAAAAAGATCAAAGACCCAGGGAATTGTTATATTTGTTTGATAACTGTTGGACTTTGAGTATCGGAACAGTTCTTGGGATTTGAGGGTTGGTAGTACTGTCTCTACTCTATCTCATAGTACATGTTTCAAAACTGGATTAAAGATGTTGTATAATAGAGGGAGAGGCCTATGTTTTAAAATCATAAGGTTAGAACTTGGTTAAACAATACAGTGTTGCCAAAGTACTTGTTTTCTCACTTCAGAGGAAAATGATAATGAGTGTGAGTTATTAATGTGGTTCTGATGTCCGGTCAGGGGGTTATAGTTGTATAGGTGTAAGATATAACGATTGGAGTAACTACAAGGACAGTGTTTAGGAATACAGATCTGTTCCTCTTTGCATGCCTTTAATATGTAAACATATTAACTCTCTTTTACCAAATTCAAGTATAAAGAGATTTGCACGATGCAAATTCAAGTTGAAAGGCTGTATTTAAATGATAAAACTACTTTACAGTTCAATTGATAGTCTAGAAAGAGTTTTACAATGGTATCCCCCTGAAAAGATCAGTTTTTTTTCTTTTTTTTTCCTTTTTCTTCTCTTTTGCTGGTCTTCTTTCCCTAACTTTCAGTAGTTGTAGTAAAGTTAGCGGAGTCCTTTTTAAGGGATGCAGTAATGTTGTGCCACCACAGGAAGGGAGTGTTGTCTCAGTTTTACCACAAGCTTAGCATTTAATTGAGATGTGTGACAAGGCTACTGCAGCAATGCTGTTAAACAATGTAGCAAAAACAGGATACAAGTAGCTCCTGAGGATGTAGGCTAACCGAGCAGGTTGTCTTTGTAGTTTAAGCTTCGAGTTATTTAGCGATATAGAATCACTATGTATTGAAGCCTTCAGAAGCAATCAGGAAAGATATGGTATGCTGGATATAATTTTGTTTTGTTTTTATCTACAGTACAGGAAAACTTTAAAGCCTTACAGTATAAGGAATGTTTTGTTTTTTTTCCCTTTCTTTGGTTCTTTTTTTCCTCTTTCCTCTTGATTTAGTGCTAGGTTAAATTTAGATGGTCAAATAAGGTGTACTGGGAGATTTCTATTTGACAGGAATCCCCATATGCTACATGTCTAGTAGATAGGGATAGTTATTGAATTTAGGTTTTATTATACAGTTCACAGGGTTCAATTTACTTGATACATACTTTGTTATGAGGATGGTTGCTTCATTATATGGAGTTTTGGGGGTAATTATATGTGGTGGGTGGGCGGGAGGGAAAGGCGATTTGGTGGTGTGCTGCAAAATGATTCGCAGGATAGTAAGGGGTAGGGAGGCTGGGGGCTCGGGATATTCAAAGGGGTTTATAGTTTAGGGTCTTCTTCGTTTGTTTTTCTTTGTTTATTGAGGAACATTGGGTATGTTTGGGACAGGGTAGGGTTAGGTAGGAGTGAGTGGGTACAACAGTCCAGTATAACAAAACTCCATGATGGTTCAAAAATAATCGCTTTCATCTTTGGAATAGGTCTGATTTGTGAATATGTAGGATGGCTAACGATGTTTGTATTTCCACTTGGAATGTTAAAGGGGTCCGTAAGAAATTAAAACAATACAAAATTTTGAAACATTTAAATATTCTGCATTCTCATATTTCTTTTATTCAGGAGTCTCATTTATTAGACTCCAAGGCCATTCAGATGAGAAGACTGCAAATAGGACAGGTTTTTACAGCTCAAGGTACCTCTAACAGTTGTGGAGTTTTAATTCTCATTAATAGGAATATTCCATTCAATGTTACACAGGTGATTAAAGATCCACAGCGTAGATTTGTATTAGTTAAAGGCACTCTTTATTCCACGGAATTACTACTAGGGAGCATCTACGGTCCTAACAAGGATGACCCCCTTTTCTTTATGCAGTTACTTAATTCTATGCTCCCATTACTACCTGCGTCTATAATTTTGGGAGGAGATCTTAATTTGGTATTGGATCCTTGTATAGACCGTACTGGTAATAATTCAGGAAGACCTTCTCCTGCCTAGCGTGCGTTACATGATTTAATGGACCGCTTGGGTTTATGTGATGTATGGAGAGTATTACATCCAGAAATTAAGGAGTATACCTTCATATCCCCTGTCCATAGATCCTCATCTCGCATTGATTACCTATTGTTATCACAACAACTTTTACCTGGGGTAATATCCTCTTCTATCCAATGGGGGCCTTCCTCAGATCATTCCTTGGTGCAGTCTAGGTTGTCTTTTTCATCTTTGCCTAAACGTCATACCCGATGGAAGTTGAATGATCAATTACTCAAGGATTCCAAAACCGCTGATTGCATCAAAGATCATATTAAGCAATTTTTTGAAACAAATTCCACTCAGGACACTAAACCTGACATTATGTGGTGTGCTTTTAAAGCATATCTCCGGGGTATTTTAATTGGGTTGGCGTCCAGTAGGAAAAAAAGTCAGGAGTTAAAATAGAAGACTGTGTTATCCCAGATCAGATTGCTGGAGGTAAATTTACACCCGCATTCAACTGATGAGGTTAAACAAAAACTTGCAAAATTGAAAGACTCGTATATTGGCCTTCTTAACGAGAAAGCGGAATTCGCCATATTATGTGCAAAGGCCTCATACATAGACCATGGAGAAAAAGCAGGGAAACTATTGGCTCAGAGAATTAAACAGCAGGAGTCAGCCCATTTATCCCTCCAATCCATTCTAGTTTAGATTGGTCTCTGAAATCTTCCCCTCAGGAAATAATTTCTGAATTTACCAGGTATTATAAACAATTGTACTGTGTTATGGCTAACCCTCCTTCTAATTGGACTCTTTCTCCCTATTTAAAAGAAGCTCAGTTACCCATTCTTTCTGAAGCCCAGCAGAAGAAGTTAGTGGCCCCAATCTCATCATTAGAAATAGCGGAAGTAATACAGGGGTTACCTTCAGACAAATCTCCGGGACCTGATGGATTTTCGCCTAATTTTTATAAATGTTTTAAGGAACAGATTACCCCACATCTTCTCTCTTTATATCAATTTATATTATCTGGTACACAAGTAGACCCCACATTATTTGAGGCTCTCATTGTACTTTTACCAAAGTCTGGCAAGAACTTAGAATTGGTGGAAAGTTACAGACCCATTTCTCTATTAAATCAGAACATTAAGATACTAACTAAGATCTTGGCAGACAGGCTCAGTTTAATTCTCCTGGACTTAATAGGTTCACAACAGGTAGGTTTTATGAAGGGAAGATCCTCTGTAGACCATCTGCACACTCTTTCCCATGTCTTTTCGGAGTCCAGGGATGCCTCTTTTCTGGAAGCTTTGGTGTCCCTGGATGCCGAAAAGGCTTTTTATAGAGTTAATTGGAACTTCTTGCTTCAAACCTTGAACTCCTTTGGTTTCCACAACAATTCCGGGATTGGGTTAAGGCTCTCTATCAAAATCCTTCAGCTAAAATTTCAGGAAATGGAGTAATTTCAGAACCCTTTTCTTTACATTCTGGTACTAGACAGTGCTGTCCCCTTCCCCCCTTCTTTTCAACCTCTATTTGGAGTAATTAATCCGTAAATTGTCTCTATGTCCAAAGGTACAGGGAATCACAATCTTAGATACTGAAATTAAACTGTCTGCTTATGCCAATGACTTACTTTTGCAGCTTTCATACCCAGAGGCCTCTATCCCCGTTATGTTAGACCTAATAGAGGAATACAGTAAACTATCAAATTATAAGTTAAATGTTGGCAAGTCCATTGTATTCCCTTTAAATCACAGAGTTCTTAAGCATAGTATCACTGCTTTAGGTCTGTCATGGTCAAAGGAATCTCTACGCTATCTTGGTATTGAGTTAACTAGAAGCACACAGCTTTCTATTAAGAAGAACCTGGATTCATTATTAATAACAGTGATGCAGGATTTAGAACATTGGGCGACTCTCCCCATTTCCTTGTGGGGAAGAATAAACCTAGTCAAAAAGAATGTACTTCCCAGGTTACTCTATCCTCTTCACTTACTTAATACTTATTTACCAGGAACTTGGTTTGAAAAGGCCCAAAGTTTAATAGTGAAATTTATTTGGTCAAAAAAAAAAAACAACCAAGATTAACATATCACAAGCTAGCTGCTTCTAAACTTAAAGGTGGCCTACGTGTACCTCATCTTAGCCTGTATTATTGGGCTAGTCAAGCTTCCAAATATCTTCAGTGGTTAGCTCCAAACCCTGTGGCTGCTCTTTCTCCATGGTTGAAAATTGAATTGGAAATGATTCGTTCATGTAATTTGGATCCTTCCACATTGTTATTCCTAAAGGTATCAATTCTGCCAAAAAAGTTAAAAGACACTACCATAGAAACTTCCATTAGAATTCACTCACAGTTATGTGGATTTTTAAAATACAAACAATATGCAGATATTTCCCAATTGATTTGGAATTCCCCCAGCCTTCAGAATTGACAATAAGCTATTATCACCTACATGGTTACCACGACTAGGAGAGGGGAAATTGTCCCTGTTCGTGAAGGATGATGGATCATGGTTATCTTTAGAAGAACTCTTATTGAAATTTAGACTACAACCAATGGATCACTTTAGAATTCTTCAATTAAGACACATTCTGGTTAAAAAATTTGAAAGGATAGCTCCTGTATAACCAAAGCACTGTTTCCACTATAACTTAAGTCCCCTAGCTACTTCCACTAAAGCAATCTCCAAATTATATAATTTTATTTATGATTGGCATTTTCCCGAGGCTTTTGGACCTTCAAACTACTGGTCAGATCTTTTTCCACATTGGAATATAGACTGGTCTGCCCTATGGAGTAATTGTCACCATTTTATAGCACAAGACAGGCTACGTCTGATGCAGTTTAATATATTGCATAACCTTTATTATTCCCCACAAAAATTGGCTGCTTGGGGAGTGATAACATCCAATTTTTGCACCAGGTGTTTACAGAGTGAAGGTACTTTGTTACATATTTTCTGGGACTGTCCCAAGATAAATCCTCTCTGGAAAATGATACAGGACAGAGCAGATCCATTATTGGGATTGTCGGATCTATTCTTGCTTGAGATATGCCTTCTCAGGGATTACTCTCAAATAGCAGTGAACAATTGAAAATATCATCTTGCCTTGATTTCCATGTCCGTTAAAAAGTTGGTCCTTAAATATTGGAAGGGTGCACAGTTGGTCTCCTACTCTGAATGGCTTAACGAGCTCCTAGCCAATCTTAGAACAGAAAAGATAATTTCTAGTCTTAATAACAATAATGCAAAATATAAAAAGATATGGGCTCCTTTACATACGTTATATTCTACCTAACATGTAAGTTGTGAATTAAATATATTATTTTGAACTTTCTGATCACTGGGACTGTGGGTGGGGGGATTTGGGTTGTGTTGTGGGGGGAATGGAGGGAGGGGGATGGGATCATTCATGTTGTACTTCTTGGTACTTGTTTTGTTCTGATAATCATGATCCTGTCCATTGTAAAGTTAAAAATGTTAATAAACTTTATATTAAAAATAAAAGAAAAAGAAATGACAGGAACAAGTAGAGGTGAGAAGGAGTTTTAGCTGGAGCCTAAGGTAGGCAGTAGAGGGGAAGAGATGGAGAGAGAGAAAGGGAGTAGGTTCCAGAGGAAGGGAACATGCTATGAGAAAGCTGACTGCCCAGCAGAGGAGTGAGAGTAGGGAAGAAGAATGTGTGAGGATCCCAGGAGTGGAGGAAGTGTGAAGCACAGGGAAGGGGAGAAAGCTGTAAGGATGGTTTAGAGTGCAGAGACCCAAACCAGAATTTAGAGATGAAAGAGGCATAGTTAGTGGGACTGGCAATGTGAGGGTAGGGGGAGGATAGACAGGGCAGAGCATAGGGCATGATTGTATGAAAGGGAACATTTTTAGCAAAGTGACAAAAGGATTTAAAGATGATGTCCAGTCTGACAAGGGAAGAGGAGGTGGCAGTGTCATAGACAATATCACCATAGTCAAAATCTGAAGCATTAGTTTAGTAAAAAGCTCCCAGAGGATCTTAGGAGAAAAGCAGTCTTTATTGACATATGAGGCACTGAGTTTGGTGCAGAGCTTAGACTGCATGGCATCAGTGTGGGCAGATAAGTCAAACTTACTCTAACCACACACTGAAGTACTTGAAGGAAGAAAACACTTTGGGGGAGAGGCATTCTGGGTGGAAAAATAGGGAGGGGAGAAGCCTGGCCAATTTCTCACTGGTGCCAAAGGTCATAGACACTGTTTTCTTAGTGTTGACCCAGAGTTGTTGGAGTGGAACTATCACAGGACATTGTGGAAGTCTTGCCAGTTTGCTGACAGTCATGGGGAGGTTGGTAAATGAGCAGCTGCATGGTTTGCTTTATAAAAATGACATCCTAAACAGGGGCAAGTTGGGATTCAGGAGTGACTAATAATATTCAGTGTGTTCTAAATTGTGCTGGGAGTATTACTCTCTTTAAGGCATTTGATGCTATTAGCTACACTATTATGCTGGATAAGCTGCATGATACAGGTTTTGAGTCAGCCTTGAAATGGTTTTGAAGTTACTTGAGCAACTGTAGACAGTACAGTATGTTACCCTACTGCCAGTTAAGTCACAGGCAGAATTGTTTCTGAAAGGCATGCCACAGGGCTTGGTTATGAACCCTTCTCTTTCTTGTTTATATGAAACCAACATTGAGAGTCAACTACATGGGGTTCATAAACACCTGTATGATGAAAACACAGTAATTTATTGTTCTGGGAAGAGTGTTGCTAATATTCAGTCTACATGTCAGAAGGGTTTTAATCAGACTCAAACATTTCTTATTCAGAAAGAACTAGTATTTAAAGGTATACTGTGTACAAGGTGACCCTGATTGAGTGCTTTCAAAGAGGGTGATTCAATCACAGTGCCTATGTACAGGGCTACCCTGGCAGGGTAGCGACCGGATATGGGGGTAGGCGACTACAGTGGCAGGATGATTGTATATATACACATTCAGAGGGGACCATGTTGCATGATGGATGGAAAGGGAGTGTATGTGGGGTATAGTGGGGTGGTTGGCTGCTGAGCTGGCTGTGTGACATGGTGGGTAGGTGGTGGATTGGGGTTGGGAGGATGCTAGGTTTGATTCTGGAAGTGATCATGTTTTTGTGTCAGGTCATTTTTTTAAAGTTTTACACTCCCCCCAACATGCATCCCCCTGGAGCTGAGAATCCTTAAGTAGAGGGCTATGGGGGGTGATGACCCCACATAAAATAGAAAACCAGTAGCCGGTTTTCCAGTTGCTGTGAGTGTACAGCACCGTAATTAATTTTCGGTGCTGTACACTCATCCCAACGGTGATCATTATTCCACAATAACCATTATCACATGGAAATGTATTAAAGTCTAAGAGAAAAACAAGTGATGTAATTTGACACCAACGCAGAGTACTGTCACACAAATGGTTCTAGAAAAGCTGTGGAATTAACAAACATTGATACCCTAAACAACACAAATTGCAAAGATTCATGTTTGCATCTGGTGCAGGTTTACCAATATTTGTAGTACTGGTGAGATCCCAAACTCCAAAGAGATATGCATGTATCAAATTATATTAAAGTAACCAAGTGCAAGATCAGAATATTTATTGATGAACCACAATTATCTTACACATAAAATGAGACTGAGAATTGTTTATGCACTGCAGATACTGCTGCTGGACCACAGTGACATTGTGTAATGCAAAACTGCCTCTGATCACATAGCAAGGATAGGCACTGAAATTAATAGAATGGTTTATTTTGTTTTAAATACCCTTTATGATCAACTTCATCATTCTTTGCAAAAATAATTTACCTAGTTATCTTTCTCAGACAGAAGAGAGAGAGAGAGAGAGAGAGAGTGCATTGTATTACATATATGCATTTTTGCAAGGCCCCTTGTTACATTTTGAATATGGTGAACCCACACAGTTTACATAAGGTATTAGGTCATCTGCTGGCTTTGAGTATGTGGTTTCTAAAGCAAAAACAGTGAAATGTAAACCAGCTTTTTCTTGTTATGGCACTAGGATGTAGAATGCTATTCCTTTGGTGCTAAGACTCCGGAATGGCCCAGTGGCTCCTTTGGGTCAATTTCCTAGTTGGATCAGCAGCATGCCCTACTGCCCAGGTCCATCTTGCAAATGAGCTTCTGCTCAACGATGAACACCTGGTTAAATAAAGACTTGATTGATTGATTGCCTCATTTATGTTGCAAGGCTGTGGGAACATTGCCAGAACCCATTATTTACTGATGCAGTTGTCAATTGATATAAATGTAAGGTGTACAAACTTAAAAGCATAGTATTAATTTGCCTTAGACACTGTAATGTACATTACTATATTTGTATTTGGTGATTATTTGAAAACGTATCTGTGTAACAAAGCTTGCAATGGTCTTAGGGCATCAGGGCACCATTAGAAATGAGCCTCAGCTTTAAACATTCTACCTATGAAGGTATTCCTCATCAAGACCATCCTGCAAGCAAAGTTAAAGTGCCCCGGGAGATGCTATCATTCCTCCAGTGTTATCTTCCTAGCCTACTTCCAATTGCTTCAAACTTAGGAAGGTCTCTCCTTACCCATGAGCACAGGGAACCATACAAGTCATTGTTTTATGGGCTTACAAACAGAGAGTCATTACAGTGATGTACTGCTCCCGATGAGTACTCTGGTTTGACTGGGACCTGATGTAGAAACAGTTGCATATACCAGAGGAGCACCCATGGTGCTGGGGGGTACACTGAATTGGCCAGGCTAAATCAAAAGTAGAAACAATGTTTCAAATTGAACACAAAAACACTCAGTGAGAGGTAATGAAAGTCCATTGACTACAACAAATTCCCTATATAAATGTTTTTATTTTGTATTCATTACTCTTTTCTTCTTCTTTCTTTTCATAATGTGCCTTCTGGGAAATTGCAAAACGCCATCATGTAACAATTGATTTGTTCAAAATGCAATGACAAGCATCAATAATAGAAAAAATTCAAATGCCTCTCGCTCCAATATCTGCCTAAGCCCAGTGTTTCTCCCTAATGCGGGACTTTGTCAGGGGACTTGGGTCAAGGGAGATAAATGGCTTCATCTTATACTACCCCTACAGTCACATGTTTTAATCACTATTTGGTGATTTAATTAAGCTGCTCATTCAATTACAAACTGGTTTCTCAGTTATCAATCAGACTTAATGATGTGATATTTCTATATATTTAATCACCACACAAATCCATAAGTGCAAAGTGAATGTGAACACTTCATTGTAAAAAACAGACTGAAAAGGTGATCTGATTCAGAATTATTACTGTTCACATTATCAAAATCTTGTTAGTATTCAAAAAGCAAGCTAATATACATAACTTCTGAAGTACTGATATTACTGCAGCAGTTGTTCATAGAATAAATATTTCATAAATGCTAGGATCTTTCTCTTGTGGGATGAACCAAATGAGGCAGTTCACTTGTATTTTTTTTTTCTTTTTTAGTTTAAGTTTTTATTGATAGTTAAACAAACAGAATCATACATTTCATCACAGGATTTCTGGCCAGGGCATAGCTCCTTGGAGATAATATTGTAACCAACTTAATGACTCAGAGCAATCAATCAAATATCCAGTAGAGACAACCACAATGCAGTGCAGTAACTTGAAGTAAATGACAATCACAAAATACTGCAGTGAACAAATTCTGGCAGAGCCACTATGGCTGAAAATGCATTAACTAGATAAGGGTGTTTCATGGGCTTAAACATAAACATGAATTGCATTTAGTAATGCCTATGATACAATGCCACAAATGACTTGTGAACAAGCTGGGTAGCCTGAGAGTGGGTCACAAGGGGGGTAAACTGGGTTAGGAACTGTTGGAAAGATAGAAGATAGAAAGCCATGGTAAATGGTGCTCAGTGTAAGGAAAGGAAATTGACCAACAGGGTGCCACGGGGATCAGTCCTGGGCCCAGTCCTGTTTAATTTTCATGAGTGAAATTGTGGACGGGCTAGAGAGGAAAGTGTGCCTCTTTGTGAATGACACTATGATCTGCAACAGGGTGGACACTCCAGGAAGGGTGGAAAAAATGAGGAGGGACCTAGGTAAACTGGAGGAGAGGTCTGAAGCACGTCAGCTGAGAGTTAATGCAAAAAAGTACAAAATCATGCATTTGGATTACAGAAACCTGGGGGAGGATTACGGGGGGGGGTGAGAAACTGATGGTACCAAACAGGAAAGGGATTTGGAGGTAATCATACTGGATGATCTATAGGGGGCTAAACAATGTACCAAGGCTATGGGGAGAGTCAATGGGATGCTGGGGTGCATAGGGAGAGAGGTATCACCAGCAGAATGAAGGAGGTGGTGATGCTACTGTGCAGATCACTGGTGAGGATGCATTTGAAATATGGTGTCCAGTTCTGAAGGCCACATCTCCCTAAGGATGTAGACAGAGTGGAGGCAGTAAAGAAGGTCAACAAAGATGGTGCAGTGCCTGCATGAAAAGTCACATGAGGAGAGACTGGGAAACCTCAATATATATAAATATATATACCGTATCTATCTATATATATATATATATATATATATATATAGTGGCAAAAAACTCCATTTAATGCATTAGTTAGGGTTGTTCCACAGCAAAAAAAGCTAGAAATTCAGGGTTAGGGTTGAAAGCCCCTTGGACCCCCAGCCGACCCCCAACGGCATTGGGGTGTGCGTAGTTGTTGGCCCTAACTCTCACCCCATCACATGTGTAAAGAAGCTGAGGTATAGGAGAATGGGGTGAGAGTTAGGACCGATGACTCAGCACTTCTAATGCCGGTTGGGGTGAGAGGGCAAGAAGGCTTTCAACAACCCTAATTTCCTAACTTTGTTGCGCTGTGGAACAACCTAACTGATGCATTAAACAGAGTTTTTGCCTCTAATTTCCTTCTTTTTGAGAATGAGGATGATAAATAATGAAAGGAATGCAGTGGCTGCAGTACGGGGCCCTTTGGGCCCCGCGCTCCCGCCACGTGATGTCTTGTTACACAGTAACAGGAACTGCAAATGCAAGTGGCAACAGTAATGCACAAGGCAAAGCAAACTTAAATGGCAAAGCAAATGTTAATAGAAACACAAGCATAAAGTGATGCCAAACCAAACAGTTATGTAAATGGAGACATCAAACAGAAGTGCATACCGAATGCAACTGGTAACACACACATTCACGGTACCACAACTGTAAAAGCAAATGGTAACAGTAACACCAACAATAACACCCAAGTAAACAGAAACGCAAGCACATACAAAAACATAAACTGTAACACACACACTCACAGAACCACAGTTGTAAATGCAAATGGTTATGGTAACAGCAACAATAAAGCCAATAAAAACAGAAACGCAAGTGCATACAAAAACGCAAACTGTTACACATAAGGTCATGGTACCGCAATAGTAAATGTAAATGGTAACAGTAACAGCAACAGTAAAGACAACAGAAACAGAAATGCAAGTGCATTTGAAAACGCAAACCGTTACGCACAAGGTGGCGTAGACGGGAACAGTGATTCGAATGGTAAGCGCAACTGGAAACGCTAGCTGTCACAGTAACAAAAGGGCACACCCTTCTTTTCCCCAAAAACTGCATTGAAAAAACTAATTGAAAACAAAGAATGTATGCATTATAATTGACTTCAGAGCAGAAAAGTACGACTTGGAATACTAAATTGCTTATATCTCAGGAACCATACGGCGTAGGAAAAAAATAAAAAAATTGTATGAATTATTACTTTCCTGGCTAGTTTTTTGCTTAACCCTCCAGTTGGGGGGGCTAAGCAGTTTTTTGACAAAAAGTCCATATCGCACACCATTTCTGAGATACGGGCCCTGAAAGACGCAACAGACGCCATAATGTTATCCTATGGAACAAATCGCCATCTTCAGAATGATGTCACTCTGCCACCCTGTAATATTTTTTCTCCAATCCACCAAAAGGCACATTTGTAGGATGTTGGCTTTCTTCCTTCCAAATTTCAGCCCAAAAGACCAAACCGTTATTTTCCAGCAGAGCAGCAAAGAATTCCTGTAATATGGTGGATGCCATGTTATCCTATGGGAAAAAGTGCCAATTTCGTAATGCTGTAACTTTGCCACTCTGTTATATTTTTTGACCAATCCACTAAAAGGCACATCTGTGGGATGTTGCCTTTCTTCCCTCCAAATTTCAAGTAAAAAGACCACACCATTTCTGAGATATTCAATGTCAAAGACTGGCAAAAGTTCCCTATATATTCCATTATAAGAAATCTGGCCATCTTGTCCCTATTTTGCGATCAAAGATCACGATCACGATCAAAGTATCTCACGATCAAAGAATTTGCAGCCTCATGATCAAAGAATTTGCAGGCTCATGAACAAAGAATAAAAAATTTTATAATTAAAAAAATAGAAGTAATTGCAGTAAACCACCACCATGGTTCAACAGAACGAAGCCCCTGGAGTAAAACCCATCCTCATTTGACTTCCTAGGACACCCCTGGGCTAAGAAAACTGAATTTTAAATTGGGCGATATTGTGGCTCACTCGCAATGCAAGATCGTGGTCAAAAAATCTCACGATCAAAGAATTTGCAGCCTCACTATTAAAGAATTTGCAAGCTCACGAACAAAGAATAAAAAATTTAATAAATCAAAAAACTGGCGGAATTGTAGTAAACCACCACCATGGTTTGACAAAACAAAGCCCCTTGAAGCCTCCTGAGTAAAACCCACCCTCATTTGACTTCCTAGGGCACCCATGGGTTGAGAAAAATTATTTTTAAATTCAGCCATCTCGTCCCTCGCTCATGATGCAAGATCGCGATCAAAGAATCTCATGATCAAAGAATTTGCAGGCTCAAGAATAAAAAAGGGTGAAATGTGTTTATTCACTGATTTGAACCAAACCAATGGCATGGTTTGACAGAACAAACCCTCCTGAGCAAAACAAGCCCTCATTTATGTCCCTAGCCCACCCCTAAGCTGAGATATTAGTGTTTTAGTTCACAATGCAAGATCGTGATCAAAGAATCTCACGATCTAAGAATTTGCAGGCTCGTGATCAAAGATAGTTAGCGAGCCACAAATTAAGATTTTAAAAGCTTATAACTCTATTTTTTGACCAATTTGGATGGAACCAAAGCCATGGCTTGATAGATCAGGGTCCCCTGAGTAAAACCCATTGAAGATTTGCTTCAACAGTGACCCCTGAGCTGAGATATTTGTGTTTGTGTGATTGGAAAACTGAAAACAAGATGGCGGACCTCGCGGTCAAAGAATTTTGAAAATTCCTCTGGAACAAAGATTCTTAAAACCACGAGGCTGCAAATTCTTTGATCGCCAGGTGAGACCAGATGGCCAGAACCCCCATTCTTTGATCGCAAGATATACATATAAATTTTCTCATTGATTTATAATGGGAATTTAAAAGTGCCATAACTTTTGAATGCCTTAATACTTTTTCACCGAATAAAAAGCGGCATGTTCAGCCACCAAAACTCTTTCAAATATGCCATCTTGCAGAACAGCACACCACACGATGGTCGTGCAGGACCACGTTAAGAATGCGAAAAGGTGCCTTCAAAATTGGATAATTTTGCATTTTTCAGTGCTTTCATACACAAAGACCAGCACTCTGACACAAATACAATTTGGCAGATCAAGAGACCTAGTGCACCCCAATGCATGTACCAAATTTCAGGTGAATCCATTCAACCAGTCCAAAGTTATTAATGTCCAAACCTTTGACTTTAGTATGTAAGTGGCTGCTCAACCCTAACTATATTGGTGCGACTGCACCATTATAATATATTTATATATATATATGCACACTCTGGAGAAGAGAAGAGAAGAGAAGAGAAGAGAAGAGAAGAGAAGAGAAGAGAAGAGAAGAGAAAAGAAGAGAAGAGGCGGATGATATGAATAGAAACCTTCAAATATCTAAAAGGCATAAATAGGGTGCTGGAGGGAAGCATCTTTCAGAAAAGGAAATGTCCAGGAATGAGGGGGCATGAAATGAGGTTGGAATAGGGTAGACTAAGGGGTACTGTGAGGAACTATTTCTTCACAGAAAGGTTGGCAGAACTTCTAGAGACTTCACAAGTCAGTTTCATATGAAAGAGAGAAAAAAAACAATTGACACATTTCACATAATATTACCATACACTATAAAAAATATAGGATGAGCAACTTTATGCATAACCAATGTGTTCTGTCACCTCAATGTTCTGATTCCCATGAACCTCTCAAGCTTTTCTCTCTTGGTCAGAGGGAATCAGAACTCCTCTGTGGCAGAAGACACTAGTTGTGCATAGTTGCCAATCCACTATTCTCTATATTTAGTACTGAATTAAGGCTTTCTAAGTAATAAACCTGTGTCATACAATGGCTTTAAATTGGACCAAGATTCTTGTCTATTCAATTCAAATTTGTTAAGATTAGGAGCAACGTTTTTGGTAGAAACAAAGGAGTAACAACCCTAAAAGTCAGAAGGTAATTTCTCATAAATTCTTTTTTATGTAGGTGTGAAGGGCTACACTGCTGTCAGCTGCCAGCAATATCAATTTTGATATCTCTGCAACAAAGCGTTAAAGAAAGGCAGAAGACATTTCACAAAACCTTGAGACAGAAATTGATGCCAGAGTTTAGCTAGCTATATGCTGCCCAGCACAGCTTTATCAACTGCAGAATCAGTTTCAGTCTCATGATTCTATGAAATGGCTACTACCTTGATTTAAGATAAGACTGATTTAGACAGGAATATGCATGGACAGCTGACATCTAAAGGTAAGCCCAACACCTCATCCCCTTTGCACCTATGTTCCACTTTAGAAGTTAAATATTTTAATAACTTTTTGTTTAATTCTTTACTTCATACCAGTTGTACAATCACAGTAATCCACTGTACAGTGTGGAGTGCACTGGGACTTCTGCATGCTTGGCATTGTTGGTCACTTGCCAGGTGTGGGTAAATCCCAGCCCAGCCCACACCTTGTTGTGGATTATTAAAGGAACACTACATGTTAAAATCAGGAAAATATATCTTCCCAGTGTTTTTTTTTCCTGCTCAGGCTGTGAGAGGATTTTTTTCTAACCATCCCTGGCTGTTTTATGGCCCCTGAGGGCTGCCATTCAGGTTTCTTTTATTGTATCTTGTCCCAGAGAGTCTTCCCAGAGTACCCTTTGCTCTGTTGTCTAATAACCCCCTGCAGGAGGTCAGTGTCTTGTTACAGGTCTTTATTACAGGTCAGCCACAGCACAGAGAACACAGCAGCCAGGAGTCACACTGCTAGTCTTTGGGTAAGTGTAATACATTTCCTAAATATTGGTACCTTATCCAGCTGTGTTCTGCTTAGGGTATTGCATATGTGTGTGTGTGTGTGTGTGTGTGTGTGTGTGTGTGTGTGTGTGTGTATTTGTGTGTGTGAATGGATTCAGTTGCTTGTATCTTGCATAGAAGACAGTGCTTATAGACAATATGTAATCATTTTGCAGCTGTGGTCATCCAGAGGCTAACAATGGAATTCACACCTCTGGATGAGTGAGGAAGGGGATACCAGCAAAGCAAGAGTTTCTCAGTTTCTCAGTTTGCAAAAGGTAATAAATTAAACACTGAAACTTAACAAAGAAAAGGCCCATAAAACACTTTGGAGGAGGTTTCAACTTGCAAAGAAAGGCAGTACTGGGGAGGGCTCAATTGTTGGAGGAGGTTTCAACTTGCAAAAAAAGGCAGTACTGGGGAGGGCTTAATTAATTTCTTAAGGCAGAGGAAAAATAGTGCTCTCAGGCACCCATACACACACAGGCAGCTTAATAATGAGGTTTCAGTGGAGGGCACTAGTTTTAACACTATATCATGTTGTTTGGAAGGTGGAGGTGCAGTGAGTCCTTTTCTCAAAGCAAAACATCTGCAGGGCTATGCCCACTGCATCCATAAAAAGTGTGTAATTGCCATTGAATTACACTGTTCCCTGAAGCATACTGCAGCACTTTGTGATATACTGCAACATTACTGCATTACATCCTAGCTGGCACTGCTGACAGTTTTATCCAGATTGTACATCCAGTATCCTGAACTGTAAGAATTCTCTTTTATGACTTTAAACAGTTGGTGATATAGTACTGCCCATGTGTCTGAAGTTGTCATTTGAATGTGATCCCTATATACGCACAAGTGGGGGGGGGCATTATTTGTGTGTCACACTAACCTCCTATGATATTGGCTTTGCCCCTAGGGTATCCCCATCTTTCTGGCCCTGTATTGATAAACTGTGGTGGATTAGTTGATGGTGGAATGGTCTTTATGATCCTGGGGTACGTTACCAAAGCAAATTGCCTTGGTAGGAGAGGTACCCAATAGGGCAGTCTCACAGCCAATCAGCTTGGAAGTCTTTGCTGCTACTATCAGACATCAACTGTTGCCAGTTGAGGCATGGCTTGTGCTATGCATTAGAGTTTGAGAGCTAGTAGATAGAGACCTCCCCTGGAGAATTCCTGGGGAAGATTTTTGTGGCTCAGTCTCCTTGGTTGCTTTCCTCAGAAGAAGGACAGTATGTCACTGTGGTGGATGTCAATTGTTTTTGTACTAATGGAGATATGGAGGCTGTCCAACACATACTGAATTCTGGAGGGAACTCTCATTTCATATGAATGCACTTTACCCCAGTGAGATAGGTTCTGATGGTTCCATCTGGCCATGTCTTTTTCCAGTGTGGTCCTGATGGGGCCTAGATTGGATTGGTAACCATCTTACTGAGAGATAGGAGGGAAGAAATAGTGACTCTGTTATATCTACCATGTAGCCCAACAACTTCCCATAGGTTTTTATCAATGTTAGATGCAGAACTGACTCTTATGGTTTGATCAGGGTCAGCATGGTATCATAAGCAATAGCAAGGACTTTGTGCTTCCCACCCAGGGTTATGCTGTGAACTTGTGGTTGCTGGTGGTTGACCTCCCACATGGACTCTAAGAGAAGAAGAAAAAGTAGAGGGGAGAGGGGGAAGCCCTGCCTTTTGTTGCTACCAAAGAGAAAGGCAAGCGATAGAACCCCATTTGTGGAAATAGATGCTGACATATCTGCATATATTGTGGATACCAACTGTAAAATCATTGACTAAAACCTAAATGTTGCAGGGTATGGAAGCCTGGTAATTTCTGAGCCTCTTTGACCTGGTACAGATCCAACTTTGTCTGAACTCTCTCAATTATCATTTTTGTGAAACGCTTGCAACCTAAAGTAGATGGGGTGGTAGCTCTCACATGTTAGGGGTACCTCCATATTTTGGGTAGAAGCAAGATCTATGCCATACACATTGAGGGAGATAATGTGCCCTTGGCACATGCTTCTGATAGGGCTTCTGTTAATGGACACATAAGTTCTTTTTGGAAGGTCATGTAAAATTCAACTGTGAATCCATTGCTCCCTAGTACTTTCCCTGTAGGCATACCAGCTAGTGCTGTTGTTACCTCAGTCCTTATTAAGGATCTCTCTAGATTCTCCCTTTTTCAGAGGAATAGTGTGGCAAGTGAGAGGTTATCCAATAAGGAGTTCATTTCCAATTCTGTGCAGTTAACCCCAAGGAATACAGGTTTTGTAGAAGTCTACAAAATCCTTACTTATTCCTCTTTGGTCCCTTGCCATAGTTCCATCTGCCTTTGTGATGCCATGGATTCTGAACCTTTTGTGGCAGTTCTTGAGCTGATACATCAGTAGCCCTCTTTTTTTCTCCTGCCTCCCAAAAGGCTTGACAGAACATGAACAAGGAAAACTCAATTTTTTGTTGCAGTTGCATTTTTACTTTGAAGTGAGTGCCCATAACTTGAGCCAGTAGAGCTGGGTCCTTCTCTTTGCTGCTTTAAATTTGTATTTTAAGTCCTTAAGGTGTGCTTGCTGCTCCTTGAGGTATTTTTTTTTCTTGGAGGCATAAGCAATGCATCTGCCTCTGATTATGCCTTAGGAGCATCCCATTGCATGGTTGCAAATGTGTCTGCCAGCTGACTGAAGGTTAAGAATTCATGGATGTCCTTTGATAGCTGCTCACAGAAGGCTGGAGAAACTTTTAGTTGCCACTGCCCTCTACTGAGTGGCAGGAGGGTCATGAAAGAAAGAGGAGAGATATAGGACCATAGTCTCAGAAAATTGCCCTGTCAGTCTTGGATTCTGTCACATCTTCTGCTCAGCCTGCCGGCACAAGCCATATGTCAATTCTGGAAAATGTACCATGATGATGAGAGAGGAAGGAGTAGTCATGACCTCTGGGGTGAGTCTGACTCCAAATGTCTATGACCTCTGCTCCTTGAATAACTCTTGCAGGGCAAGGAATGCCATGGGATTTAAGACTGTGGGGGGGTTTACTCCTATATAAGAATTTGTTCATGGCTGTATTCATTTCCCCCTTTATCAGGTGCTCCCCTAATCTTACTTCTGCAAGTCTTCGTGTGAAAGTCATTAAGAATGTAGTGTCTGTCTGGTTAGGTCCATAAACACTAAAGAGGATCTCTTCTTTGCCACATGGCATACCAGTCACAATGAGATACCTGCCCTCTGTGTCCATTGCTGTGAAGTCTACATCTTTTTTTTATTAAAATCTTATTGATTTTACAAGTACCTATTGGGTTAACAGACATGCAATGACATAACCTACATCCCCACACACACCCCACACTCCCTCAAACCCTCCTCCATCCCCTCAAACCCTCCCTCCCTTCATGGTGCCAACTGTTGATTTCAATATCAAAGTAAAGTTGCTAGGGCTGACCTAGGAGCAATAGAGCTATGAATATTATAGCGAGTAGCGGGCATGTAGTTTTTCCCATATCCCTCTTGTACTTGTTGGTGCGATTGTATAGGCTGGCTAACATCTTCTCCATGCGGAGGTTAAAAAGTAACTCTTGCACCCATTCTAGATAAGATATGAGTTCTGAGTCTACCCAGTGCCTGAGTACTAGTTTCTTCACTGAGAGAGCCATCATGGTGATGTAATACCTATGTTCCATCACAGGAAACCCACTAAAATCACCCACCAGGCAGACTTCAGGAATTAAGTAGTCCTGGAGTTCCAATAAAGGGTCTACCTTAGTTTGGATAATTCCCCATGGGGGGCAACTTTGTTGCACTCCCAGAACATATGCTGCAGAGTACCTGTGTCCTCCTTACACCAGTTACACAGGGGCGTACTTGCTTTGTCCATTTTGTGTAGTTTATACATTGTCATGTACATGTCATTGAGAATCTGGAGTTGCATGAGTCTTAGTCTGTCCTGAGTGATGTATCGGTGGCAGCCCTCCTGTATCCTATTTTCTTCCAGTTGGGTAGAGTTTGTGGGTATAGAGCCAAATAATATCTCAGGATCCCATCCACCTGTGGGATAACCTTCCCATACAGGTTGGCATAAATGCTGTAGACAGCATGTGGGGCAGCAGCCAGGTCAAAGAGATCAGTCAGAAGTTTCCTTAAATATGGTGGTGTAACCAAATGCTTGAAATGTTGAACAAGCATATGCCTAAGTTGGTACACTCTGAAAGCCAATATTTGGTCTATACTAAATTTAGCTAGGATTTCAGCTTTTGATAGCCAGTCCCCCTCATGTTTTTGCTAGCTCTTTTACTTTGACTCCTTCAAGCTAAGGGATCCAATTACTAGAAATAATTTTCCCATCAATTTTAAAATTAGGGTTCCTGACTAGGGGCTAGGACAAGTCTTTTGTGTTTATGTAATTCAGTGTCAAACACAGTTGGGAATGCATGAGCACTGAGTTACCAATTACTGTTCTGTGCAGGCATGGTGGAAGCTCTCCCAAATTCGAATACTGCAGTGTTGTCTGGGAAATCCTGTTAGCCTGTACCTTATCTATGTCTATTCTTAGCCAGTTTGGGACATAAAGAGAGGTTCCCCAAGTTTCTATCAGAGAGGCCCACCTCAGATATTTACTTCCCTGGCTAGCACAGTGGTAAAAGCAAAAGTGAGGCAATTTCAGGCATTTGGGGGCTGCCAATTTGTGGTAAGCTCTCCTCGGAGTCTTCTCCACCCATATGAAATTTGTCATGCATGAATGAACTTTCTTGAGCCAGGCCTTTGGTAACCACTGATTCATGAGATTTATGGGATAAAAAATCTGAGGGAGAACATTCATCTTTATTATGTTAATACGCCCCCATAAGGTTAATGGAAGGGTTTTCCAATGATTCAGGTCTTTTTGTACCATATTAAGTAACATGTACAGGTTTAATTTCTTTATTTGGGAGTTTCTTCTGACTAATTGTATACCTAGATATTTCAACAAATTCAGGGTCCAGTTAAGCCCAGTTTCAAAATTCCCAGCTTGCTTATTCTTGAGTTTAAGGAGAAAACAGATGTTTTATCTGAGTTTAGTTTGTAATTGGATAAGGTTCTATAGACCTTGATTATATTCAATACCACTGGGATAGAATCCCTCAGTCTGGATAGATGCAGCAGTATGTCATCTGCATAAGCAACTATCTTCTCCTCCCACTTACCCAGAAATATCCCACGGACTGTTGGGGATATTTTATGGGAGATGACGAGGGGTTCCAAATAAAGATTAAATAGTAGAGGGGATGTAGGGCATCCTTGCCTCATTCCAGCTTGTAGTGAGAAGCAGGAAGAGAAAACCCCATTGCACTAGATGCGTGCTGTTGGATTAACATAAAGGGTTCTAATCCAATCAATAAACTTGACTGGAAACCCACATCTATTTAGGGATCTAAACAGAAATTGCCAATCTACCTTATCAAAAGCTTTCTCTGCGTTCAGGGAAACCAACACCATAGGATGGGGAGCGTTCCTGGATGCACAGAAGATGTGAGCTAGTCTGCAGAGATGGTCATCAGAGGACCTTCCCTTCCTGAAACTGACATGATCAGGTCCAATAAAGTAAGGTAAAACGTTATCCATCCTCTCCACTAGTAGTTTTGCTAGGATTTTAATGTCATAGTTAAGAAGTGATATAGGTCTATAGTTTGTTACCCGAGTTGGGTCTCTCCCTGGTTGTGGAAGTACTATTATCATGGCTTCCAAGAGACATTGATTAGTGTGCTCAGATTCCAGTATGTGCTTAAACACTGCTGATAACCATGGGGCTAGTTGTTTTGCGAACACTTTGTAAATATTCAGGGGAAAACCCATTAGGGCCGGGTGCCTTGTCCAGGGGAATGTCCTTCATCACTTTAAGGATGTCTCTTTCAGTGAATGGTGCCAGTAGGCTCTCTGATTGAAGGGTGGATAAAGTGGGGAGAGAAATTTGGGCTAAGCAATTATCCACCCTATCTTGTGAGGGCCTGTCATAAATTTGCCTACTGTGCATAATTCCCTATAGTAAACCTCAAATTATTTAGTTATCTCCCTGGGATGAACTTTATGAGAGATTCCCTCTCTTGATCACTTGTCCTGCTTGAGAGGTACTTCTCAATGGACATAATCTAGGCTAATAAAGAGTTAGCCTCTTCCCCTCTTTTCCTCTTTCTGGCTGCTGAAATTTTAATAAAGTCCCCTCTAATGAAACATTTAAGGACCCCCCATTCCATATCTTGTTTTCCTGCTGACCTCCAATTATCTTTCTTGAAGTCCTCTAAGCTCTCTCTAATGTGTTTTATGACCTCGCTATCTTTCACAATCTAATTGTTTAACTTCCAAATTTTGTCAGCGGGTTGAGGATTAGCGAGGAAGAGATGACAACTAACCACTGAGTGGCCCGACCCCACCCCAGGCTCCATACCACTCTCCAAATGCCACCCCTCCAGAAGTGACCTACTCAAAAGAAAATAGTTGATCCTGGAGGCCGACCCATGAACAGGGGAATGAAATGTATATTCTCTAGATGAAGGATATAGCACTCTCCAGGGGTCACATAGGCCAGTGTGGTCTATTAACTCACAAATGGCCCTCTGTTCAGGTGAGAGTCCCCTTCCCTTCTACACTCCAATTTATCCATGGCTGAGTCAAATGGGAGGTTCCAGTCCCCTTCTAGTATAATTGGTAAGGATATGAAGGGTGATAGTAGCATTAGGATCTCTATAAAAAAGGACGGTGAGTCTGAGTTTGGTCCATAGATGCTGCCTAATATAGCTCAGTATTTGAGATGTTTCCTCTGATTAAAATGTAGCACCCTTGTTGATCACTAATACATTGAGTGCACACAAATGGCGCAGAGTGAGCCAACAGGATCACTACCCCTTTGCTGGCCGTGCTATTCCCAGCTGTGAAAACCTGCCCCACATGCTGTCGCCTGAATATGTTTGCTTCCTTTTCTAGTAGGTGGGTCTCTTGGAGCATGGTGATATCCCCCTTGATGTTTCTCAGATGTTTCAATATGTTAAATCTTTTCACCTTTTGCCTCACCCCTTTTAACGTTCCTTGAAATTACCTTAAGTGGATTTGCCATAATGAACAGTATGTACATAGTTCTGCCTCCAAGCACACCATTCATAGTCCCCTGTCATTGAGCCCATCCCTCATTGCTTTAGGCACCATGAGTTCCCCATTTTGTCCCCGATATCCCATTTAAACCCCAAGTACCATAAACAATATAACTGGTCCCATTTCTCTCATTATCGCCAATACCCCAAACATTCTGCATGTGAGCATTTGAGTAATATCACACTCCCCATTACTAAACCAGGTCAAAGCTGATAGCCATATAATGAACACATGAGTTGTCCCCCACAAAGTAGCTTTTTTCAGCCCATAACGTTCAGTTTCCTGACTGCCCACCCTATCGCCATCCACCCGACTTACAATCTTAACTACTTCCCTGTATAAGTTGAACTATTCAAAACCCATAACTTCAGAACATAAAATATTATGTGGCAAAAAGGAACAATTAACATTGTTCCCCCATTCAGCCTTTCCCTTGTGAATTGTTCTTTCTTCTAATCCAGAGGAAGTCTCACACTTGGCCCTGGCATCGTGTAGGCTACCAGATGTGCGGCCCGTAAAAATTCACTAGTCTTAGGTGTACAGAGTCCAGGATCCAAGACTGCACATCACAACATCAGCCCAATAAATCTTCTTCTGAGTGTGGTAATCAGTCAAAAAAAAGAAAAGGGCCCTTGTGTTTGTTGTGACTTCAAACTTAAGCACAAGTCACAAACTTAAGGAGGGCCAACATAATTAACACTGTCCAGCTCCTTGGGGGAGTTGAACATGCCACCTCTATGCTCAGTTCCACACTATAGCCAGTCCAAATGAGGTTGCTAAATAAAAACCATGGAGGACTTACTTCAGACCATCCAGTTAACCAAAGTACCCCCTCCTTACTTCAAGGCCGCAACTTCTTCCAAACTCAGAAGTATTTACTTTGACTGTCGAGAGGGCCCTGTTGTCACCAAAGTACAAAACAAGTGCCTGCACCATTATTGTCACTCTCATTGACTGCATACTAAATGAGGATTCCATCCCCATATTACCAGCTAGAAGGGCCATAATCTTAAAACCTTTGGATAACTTCAATGCCCGTTAAACCTCCTACAGAGAGTAATTGCCTTCCAAGTCACCCGGGACCCTCAGGGGTCATTGAACAGAGCCAGTTTTGCCTTCTTGAGAGCTTCTGTGGCTGTATCTACCTCTTCAAATGTGGCCCAGGCCCCATCAAGTAAGACCTGAAATCTGGCCGGGTAGGCCATCTGAAATTTTATCCCAGCTGCTATGCATTTTGATATAATTGGATGAAAAAGGGTACGATGTTGCCAGACTGTGGTCAGGAGGTCCTGAGTGACCTGAATCTTCTTTCCTTCCCAAAGCACCTCTTGTATCACTCTCAGTTCATTTAAAACATGTTGTTTCTCCTGGTGATTCAATAATCAAAAAATAAGAGGTCTAGGGGCTGAGCCTGGAGGGGGCATGGGTTGAAGTGCTCTGTGGGACCTCTTAATGATATAGTTGGCTCCAAAAGGAGAAGAATCTGCTAACTTTATGAGTAGTTTTTGCACAAAAGTGATAGTGTCTGTTCCTTCCTCTTGTTCTGGGAGACTGATTACCACTGTGTTATTTCTTCTGCTGTGCCCCTGCAAGTCTTCAATCTTGGCCTCCAGCTTTTTAATCTGCTGCCTGTTTCCTATTATTTGTAGCTCCAGCCTGTCCTCCCTTTTTTCTAGTGATATAATCTTCATCTCATTGTTAGAGGAGCTTTTGGATATGTCCTCCAATACTTCTTCCATCGTTTTCACTTCTGCCATCAGGTATCTTATCTCCTTCCTAAATAGTTGGAATCCCATCAAAAATTGTTCCAGAGTGAGCAGCACTGCTTCTGGTGCTGTGGGAGTAGGAGTGCTCGAGGTCATAATGTGGACTGCAGTTGTCCGTTGCACCCTGGGCTTCTTGGGAGCTTTCTCTGGTGTTGTCAGTGGCATATGCTTGGGGGCCGCAAGCTGCATTTCTGCCTCCATATCTTCTTTCTGCTGTGTGCACCCAGATTTCAGGTACCAGTTCTTACAGCTTTTGGGTAGATTTTTAGTAGTTTACGCTCTTGAATAGTTACTTTTTTCATCGGGTGGATGGAGCGCGATCAGGCGTGGTTATTATCGATTGTGTCAGCGACTGTGAAGTCTACATCTTTATGGATCAGATGGTCACCCCTCGCCTTCCTATTGCACTTACTGCTAAAACATGCAAGACCCACCCAGCTGTCAATTTGTCAGCTTCTGGGCCCAAGAGGTGAGTCTCTTGCAGGGATTCTACTCCTGTGGCATGCCTGCACAGGTGGTCCAATATTTTATGTCTTTTACCAGGGGACTGGATACCCTTAATATTCCAGGACATAAATTTGAGGGGTTTACTAGAAATTATTGGTGATAATGTATGAGAGAGGATAACCATATTATCATGATCCTACAGTTGGAACTTTGGGAGACATATTGCCGCTTTATCTGTTGCCAGTGAGGAACTTTCAGGCTGATATTCCTATTCTGATGCACCTCTGGAATTGAGGCTCTGGATAGTCTACACAATGTGTAACAGTATAAAACTTTAATAACAGTAACAACAGCAATAATATTACAGATGCATTGGCAAATATAAATAACAAGAAATAAAAGTTCTTTGTCAGGCCTTTGTAGTGTAATGTCCATGAAGTGCAATCACCCCGAACTGGCTCACCCAAGGACCTTGCACTTGCACGAGAATAATGTGGGAGACAAAGTCTCCAACCCATTATGGTGAGTAATACCAAGGCTACTCCAGTTGGAGCCTAGAGGTTTGCTGATTGGTCATTTTTGGGGGTACCCTTTGGAGTTTGTCATAACCTTTCTCTGACAAGGGCAAAATAGCTTAATGTTCATGGCATGCCTTGTTTACAATGCGGTCTCAGACCTCAACATTCAGAAGAAAATGACATTGCTCCTGTGTGCTGAAGGCAAGCATGAGAAGAGCTATCCATACCCCGGCCCCCCGAAGAAGAGGTTTATCCTCAAAGTGCTGTGGGTTTGTGGTGTTGGAGTTTAAATGCTATTATATTTTTCACAAAATGGCATGAATAAACTACATTTCTGTTGCTTTAGTGTCTGGGAGTACTTGCAATTTTTCTGTAGTGAGTAGTTCCATTTTGTAAGCACCAGGTTCGAGTGGAGCATGATTTGTTTTTGTGCTTGCATCATTTTGTTTCTCAGCTGCAGTTATGATGGTGAATCCAACCATAACTTGTCACCATATACTGTACGCCAACATTCTGCATTTATTTGCTTGAATGGTTGCTTTTTGGTTTATAGATGTCAGAACAAAAGCTACTGATATTTTATCATCTAAGGATGACACAGCGAGTGGTCAATACCAGTTATAAACTCAAGAGCACTAATTTCATGGTTGGAAGAAGTGAAACTGAAGTGGACATTTTTAGTACAGATACTGAAATGGTCTGTACTGAGGAAGTGTCTATCAAGAAAATGTTCAGCAAACAAGAAAAACAGGTCTTTCAGGAGATAAATCTGTTACAATACAAGCGCCCTAAAGTGCTAATTTGAAAAAGGGTGGGCTCCAGCAGGTTTGATGGTAGATAAAGTGTTGCTCTGAAGTTTGGAGAAATGAACATACCATGACCTTTGGGAACAAAATATTAAAGAAAGCTCACAGAAGTTTGTAGAAATACTAATTAAAGAAGAAAAGGGTAAACATATGAAAGTATAACAGGAAAATTACAACTTGCAAAAAGACCTCATAGAGTTTAAGAATCAGAACCTAATTTTAAGAGCTGGACACAAAGTTAACTGAAAAGGTATCAGCTCACCAAAAGGAGATCCATGAAAGGAAATGCTGCAAGTACACCAGAGACAAGATTATACATCTAGCAAAATCCATATCTCGAGCCATCATTAAAGATCTTTCAGTATTAGGAGACCAAGGCAAAGGCAAACAAGAAACTAGTATAATGAAAGATAAGATGCATGCTCACAAAATGAGATTCTCCATAATACGTAGACAGTACCTTAGCTTCACCTATAAACATGAGAACAATGAGTCCTTTACTGGAGGGTCACAGGAAGCAGTAGCAGCAGAAAGTACAGAAATTGGCTCAAAGAAAAGGAAAAGATAAACCCACTGAGGGAGCAGAGGCAAATACACCAAACAATCCAGTAACCATGAGGTTAGCCAGAGGGGCTCTGCAACAATTGTGAACCTTTCAAAAAAAGCACTAACAGCCACTCAGCTACTTATACTATCCTTTTGGCCTTTTGTAAGTACCAACTACAGAGCTAAATGAGTTTCTAATACACTGTGAGCTGTTTAAATTATTCTGGAAAATCATCTGAAGAAACATTTTGTAGGTGCAAGCAAAATGCGAGGTCCAGGGGTAACATTAGTGGCTCAGGACAGCATTAATGCAGCACAAACTGGAGCATATGGTCAACTGACCTGCACTGAAGATATTAACTTTAATACTGACTCACAGACTACAAGTGTTTATCTAATCATCCAGCTGTACATGGAGATTTCACAGAATGTATTAGAGGGACAGAATGCAACATCAGCAGATAGCTGGAAAACCTTAAGATCCAATACCATAGCAAGATTGATATGTAATCCCAGTGAAATTAGAAGTCCAGCAAATGTATTTTTTTGAATGTGCAGTTACAAAGAAGTGACACATCTTCTGGAGAAACATAAATCAGAGAGACATTATGGTAACTGAACACAAGAAGAGACCACAGTCTTGGAAGAACTTTCTCACATGGATGGTATAATAATAAAGCACTCTGAGAAAGGGGGCATTGTCATTATTATGGAAGAAAGCAACTATCATTTAGAGGCACTGTGTCAGTGTAATGACTCTGAAATTTATTGCCTTTTTGTCTTCTAATCCTACTTCCATATTTAAAAATAATTTGCTTTTGTTTTTGATGGAGGCTTTATTAAAGGATCATATCACAGAACAGGAATTTAGGGCACTCAATTATGAGACACCTCTGTTTTTTATTACCCCCTGCACAAAATGCACGAAGACCCCTCAATCTCCTGAGACAGACTATTGTTTCCAGTAATAGAATTTGATAGAAAACTTAACTTTTTTTATTGACCTCTGTCTCCAACAAGCAGTCAGTAAGTTATATTCATTTGTAGAATTCACCACTGCAATGTTAGTAATTGTTTTTGCAGATTCAAATGGCAGTAAGGCTATAGGTGGCTCACGATTAATGTCAGCTCATTGAATACTTCCATAGACCATGTGCTGGGTGTCAATGCAGTCAGGAATATACTGCAGAACATGTATTTAGGTTTTACAGTGGTTTTCTTTGCTGATGCTCTTAATCTCATTTTAGGAAACAACTTTTTTCTATTTAACAGAGAATATTTGTTGCAGATTTGTGGTACTATTGTGGGGTCATCAATTGTGCACTCCTATGCCAATCTCTTTATGGGATGGGGAGAGGAGGGCTCCATCTGTGAGTCTACTACCAATCCCTTTCATGATCAAACACTTGCATGGATGTGCTGTATTGATGACATCCTGTGTGTTTGGAAAGGGACAGAAGGTAAGAAGAATGAGTTTCTGGAACTTGTTAACAGCAATACTGTTGAGCTACATTTCACTCACCCTACTGATCCTGTATATACTACATTTTGGGATATCAGTCTTTCAAGTAGAATAAGTAGTTTTGTCCAAAGTGAAGGCTATCATAAGCACACAGCAGGCCATACCTTTCTGCATGCCCACAGTTTCACATTCCCATTTCCAAATTTACAACATACCCTTCAGTTGACTGGTAAGACTTAGGTACAATTTTACTGAGATAGAAATATTTGAAAAACAAGCTGGAAACTAGCCGGCGGGGGGGAGGGTGGTTGTAAAACTAATGGAGGCAACAATTGCCCCCTAGATGATGAAGCAATAGGAACAGAGACCCCGAGGGGAGTAAGCTCCCCCAAGGCAGAGACACATGAAGACTAGGGTAGGGACAAGACAGAGGAAAAAGGGGTATAAGTCAGGGAAGCATGATGAAAGGAGTGAAGGAGACATATAAAAGAGAAGATATCAAGGGAAAAGGTGGTCAGGGGGTGCTTCAGGGAACAGCACAGGTAGGAGGGGGGGGAGGAGGACCGGCAGAGAGGGAGTAAGGTAAGAAGAACCATGTTCACCAATGCATGGAATATAGGAAATATAATTCCAGACCTAGAGGCCATTATGGTGAAGGCTAAGCTTGATATGATGGCCATAATGGAGTTGTGGTACCTTGACAGCCACAAGTGTGATATGGCCATAGAGGGCTACTCTCTCTTTAGGAGAGACAAGGAAGGAAGAAGGGGAGAAGAGGAAGGGTTGTGCTATATGTGAGGGAGAGAATCAAGGCCATGGAAGTACAGAGGCACCCAGAGGGAAAAAGAAGAGATGGAGGTGCTTATCCTGGAGACAGGTGCTGGGAGCACAATCCATATGGAGGTGGTATGCAGACCTCCAACCCAGGGAGAGGAGTTGGATAAGGCACCTGGGGAAGCCATCAGCAGGATGTCAAGTAAGGAAGGGGTACTTCTAATTGGAGACTTCAGTCTACCAGATGGGGATTGCAGCCTTCCAACTGTAGCTTCAGCAAGGAGCAGGGCCATCCTTGCTTCCCTGAAAGGAGATTTTTTAAGCAGCTAGTCAAAGAACCCACTAGGGATGGGACAGTGCTGGGCTTGGTGCTTACAAACAGGGATGGCATTGCAGACATCACTGTGGGCTGTCACCTAGGCACCAGTAATCACTGTACAGTGTGGTTTAACATTTAGATGAAACAGAGACATTCTGCATGAGGATGGGTACTGGACCTTAGGAGGGCAAAT
Organism: Neoceratodus forsteri; assembly: GCA_016271365.2. Taxonomy (NCBI): domain Eukaryota; kingdom Metazoa; phylum Chordata; order Ceratodontiformes; family Ceratodontidae; genus Neoceratodus; species Neoceratodus forsteri. The sequence continues at coordinate 1,370,989,700 of CM057450.1, read as the reverse complement.
TTAAAAAAAAGGGAGACTGCCTCAGAAAATGCCTAACAGGATGGGGATTGCCAGAGATTGGTAGAGGCACAGTAAGGAAAAATAAGGAGGGCATAATAAAGACAACCATCCTCTGCATGAAAGAAGAGAGGAACAGTAGAAGGAAAAGTGACCATTACTGCTCTCCAGGGAAGAGACCAAGATGGTGGGTGGAAACACGGGGGCATTCATCAGGTATAAGGAAACACAGAGGGAGGAATACAGGAAGGGAGACCAAGTAAAACAGAGGGAAGCAGGAAACAGAGTGAGGGGAGCAAAGATGCAGACAGAGGAATGGATAGCTAAATGGCTAGCTAAAGGGGATAAGACTTTCTTCAGGTACATAAGTGAGAAGAAGAAAGCAAGAGGAGGGATGGTGGGGGGGAGGGTTACAGGGGGAGACTGTAAAGAAGAAGATCAGGAAAGAGGCAACATCCTGAGCAGATTCTTCTGCTGAGTCATCACAGTGGGAAGGGGGGGCAGGCCACCAGGAAGTAGCAGGAACGAAGGGGGAGGGAGGTAGACACAAATCCATTTTCAAAGGAAAGAGTTCTGAAGGGGCTTGCAACTTGAAAATGAACAAGGCTATGGGACAAGATGGGATATACCCAAGGGTACTAAAAGAACTCAGGGAGATGTTAGCTGCCCTACTGATGACCATATTCAACAGCTCACTCAAAACAGATGTGGTTCCAGAGGACTGGATGAGAGCTCACATGGTCCCTCTCTGTAGCAGCAGCAGCAGCAGCAGCAGCAGAGAAGGGCTAGCAGCTGTAGACCAGTCAGTCTCACATCAGTGGTGAGGAAATTAATGGAAATCCAGGTAAAAGAAAGACTGGTAGAGTATCTTAAATCCAATGGGCTACAAGACCAATTGCAACATGGATTTACTGGGGGGGGGGGTTCATGCCAGACAAATCTGATTGATTTCATTGACTGGGTGGCCAGTGAACTAGATCAGTGGAGTGCAGTGCATGTGGCTTATCTGGACCTTGGTAAGGCCTTTGACACTGTACAGGACACTGATAAAGAAATTAAGCAGCCTAGGGGTGGGATCCAAAGTGGTGAACTAGGTAAGGAACTAGTTAATGGATAGGCAACAGAAGGTAGTGGTTAATGGCTCTCGCTCTAATGAAGGAAGAGTGACCAGCCGGGTGCTACAGGGCTCAATTCTCAGACAGGTCCTCTTCAGTGTCTTTATAAGTGACATTGCAGATGGACTCAAATGGAATGTATGCTTTTTTGTAGATGACAACAAAATCTGTAATAGGATGAACTCTCAGAAGGGGGGTGAAAATAATGCGTAGGGATCTTAGGAAACCTAAGTGGTGGTCAAGAGCATGGCAGTTGGGATTCTGTACCAAAAAGTGCAAAATTATGCACCTAGGACACAGGAACCGAGGAGAGGAATATAGGATGGGGATTATTGGCAGTCACTAAGCAGGAAAGGGACCTTGATGTTATTATATCTGATGACCTTAAAGTGGTAGGACAGTGTGACAAAGCAGTGGGTAAGGTCAGTGAGATGTTGGGATACACAGGGAGTGGTATCTCCACTAGGAGGAGGGATGTGGTGTTGCGCTGCATCACTCAACAGAGAGACCCTAACTGGAGTATTGTGTCCAGCTCTGGAGGCTGCACCTCAGAAAGGACAAAGGCAGGGTGAAGTCAGTCTAGATGAGGGCAACTAAAATGGTGCAGGGGTTGCATCAAAATGTGGAGTCGGATGGGTGATTGGCCAAATGGCTGCCCCAAACTCTTCCTGCCAGCCTGGTGAGCTAGGGCAGCAGTGTGCAGAGGGTTCCTGTTGCCACTAGTTTGAAAAAAAGGTGAGAATATTATTACCTGTGAGTAAAACACACTCTTGAATAAGTATGAATTGATTTGAATTGGAAACAGCCTTATAATTATTAATTTTACATTTATTACTAAATATTAAAGGCAGTCTCCTGATGAAGCCTATTTAGGCGAAATGTTGAGGGCTGCCTAATGGAAATGAATAGTAAAAATCAGTATTTTCAAGAATATAAACTGAAGTTTGTGGACTGTCTCAATTATATCAAGTGTGCCCCCCCTCCCCATTTTGTACTGGAACTCATATCAGCATTGGAGTGGCAGCAGAACTACAAGCATCATTTCCCATGAACTTTCCTGTAATTTTACAGGAACCCCCTTTGGTGGTGTAACACTGGCCTGTTAGGGGATGCTGACTTCACCTTATAGTTATGGCAGGAAACTAAGGATTACTTAGCTAGTACCCACATGGGGGATATTGATAGTATGTGGGTGTGGGAGGGGTTAAAATCCCACCTCAAGGGTAGGATCATAGTCTATGCCTCTGCCAGGAAAAAGAACAGAGTCAAGGAAATGGCCTCCTTGGAGCGTCATTTGGGGGAGTTGGAGCAGAAGCATAAAGTGGGTGATACTTCTCACTCTGTGCTGTGTGATATGCAGAAGGTTGGATGCCATGCTCTTAATATGCAGCAAATAGAATTTGACCTCTATCCTACATGACAGACATATTAGGAAGGGGGATGGCTGTCTTCTTGCCCACTGCCTAAAGCAAATGTTGGCTGATTGCAAAATCCTGGGCATCTGGCATGTGGCTGGTGTTTTAGTTGACCCAGTGGGAGTTAATGGAGCCTTTCGAGATTACTACCAGGGTCTGTACTCTTCTCAATTTTCAGCCAGGAAAGAACCAGTGTGAAAGATTTGGGAATTTGTATCTTCAGTTACCTTGCACAAACTGACTGAGGAACAGTGGCGAGGGTTGGAGGGTCCTATAGAGCCATGGGAGGTTCTGGATGCTACAGGCAGCATGCCTGGCTGGAAGGCCCCAGGGCCCAATGGCTTTTCTGTTGAGGTGTACAAGGTGGTGGGCGATTTGGCCAGCCCTTTACTATCTACCACCTTTCAGGCTGCTTAGGAAGAGAGGGCTCTCCCAGACACAATGAATGATGCAACTATGTCAGTCTTAGCTAAGAAGAGTAAGGACCCTTTTCAGTCCTCTAGCTACTGCCCCATCTCTATTTTGAACATGGGCTACAAAATTTTGGCCAAGGTTTTGGCAATTCAGCTTGCGAAGATGCTGCCTCTATTAATCCACCCAACTAGGTTGGGTTTGTGGCAGGTAGGGATGGGGTGGTTCATAACAGGTGCCTGGTGAACTTGATGTGGGCCATGGTATCCTCTCCCAATTCAGTGGCAGCTATAGCTCTGGATACTGAAAAGGCTTTCAACTAGGTTGAATGGCTGTATCTCATTAAAACATTATGGGTGTTTGACTTGGGGGAGACATTCATTAAGTGCACCAGAGGTGCCTCCTGTCTTTGGTGCTGTTTGTTTTGGCCATAGAGATGTTGATGCAGAAGCTTAGGGAGTCACAGCTGGTGTTGGGGGTGGAGGTAGGGGGAGAACTTTAAGCCTATGCTTTTTGCAGATGATATTTTGCTCCTTGTGAGGGACACCATCACCACCCTTCCAGCCCTGATGTCCCTCCTCAGTACTTGTTTGGCAATATATGGCCTGCAGAATAACTGGGATGAAACTGAGGTGATACCCCTGAATTCTAGATGTGCTGCCCATATCCTGGCAGGCACGGGCCTGCACTGGTGATCTAGCCCATAACATAATTGGGCTTGCAGATTTCTCCCAATAATCTGGATTGGCCTGCTTTGAACTTTGATCCTTTAGTTCAGGTTCTGAAGTAAAATGTCTCATGGAAGGTCCTCTGCCAAAACTGCAATCATTGTAGATGATGGTCTTTCCTAAGGTTCTTCATCTCATACAGTATCTACCATTAAAGTTGGCAGACTCCATTTGGCAGCAGCTGTCTGCTATAGAGCATGATTTCTTGTGGGAAGGAGGTAAGGCCAAATTTTCTGCTCTGTGGCTTATGGCCCCTTGGGCTAAGGGTGGCTTCTGAGGCCCTTGGTTCAAGGGGTATTATCTAGCTATAGAGCTTTGGCAGATCTGGATGTGGCTTCATGCAGGTAGTGTATATGGTGTCACAAGTTGGGTGGGCCTTTAGCACAGCTTAGGGGGTGAGTGGCTCCCAGAGCTTGCCTTATGGGACTCTTTGAGAAGGGTTAGTTTACTCCCTACTCAGGCCTATGCTAAGTATGTATGGATGGACCTTAAGTAGGTGCTGGGTCTGACCTGTGACATTCCACTGTTTCTTTGGCTGCTGTGGCATAACAAAGGTTACAGATTGGGAGTGCTCGGATGGCTTGGGATGTTTGGGAAAAGGGTGGCTTACAAAGATTTGGTGATTTGTTTTACTCTAATATATGCTATCTGAAGGGCTTTGCCACCTTCAGGCAGCAGGCTTCTTTACCAGCCTGTCATCAGTGGCATTTTTTGCAACTCCACCACTTGTTGTCTACTGCTGCAGATAGTCAGCTATGGTTGTCAGCTGGGAGGTATTGGGATGATGTGCTCAAACTTGCTGGAAGTAGCAAGTTCATAGGTACTCCCCAAGGATTGGGGTGATATACCAGAGGCTGTTGGACATGTATACTCTCCCTACTGATCAAGTGTGACTCAGATGGCAGAAGTTGTTGGGCTATGACTGAGTTTCCACAGAAACAGAAGTTGTCAGCAGATGAGGAACTCTTGGCCCACCTACTCTTCCTAGTTTTTCCTGCCTACTGCTCCACCGCAGACCCTACACAATCTCCGGTCGTCTCCTCCCCTTGCCTTACTACCAAGGTCCCCTTGCATCTGTCCCATGCATGCTTGAATCCCATCACTGTTTTGGCACCCACCATCTCTGCTATAAGGCTGTTTCAGGCATCCACCACCCTCTCCATGAAGAAGTATTTTCTCTGAGCCTCCCCCCCCCCAACTTCATAGCGTTACCCCCTGTCCTCAAGTTTTTTCCTATGGAAAATACTATTTTTCAGTACCTTATTAATACCTGTTAGGTATTTGAATGTTTCTATCATATCCCCCTTTCCCTCTTCTCCTCTAGTGAGTACATATTCAATTCCTTGAGTAGCTCCTCATAGGGCTTTTGAAACAGGCCATGTACCATTTTGGTAGCCTTCTTTTGTACCACCTCCACCATATCAATGTCCTTCCAGAGGTGGGGCCTCCAGAACTGGACATAGTACTCAAGGTGGGGTCTTACCAGTGATCTGTACAAGGGTAATATTACCTCCTGCTTCCTACTGGTGATACCCTCCTTATGCACCCGAGCATCCTGATAGCCTTTCTCACTGCCTTATCACACTGCTTGACTACCTTCATGTCATCAGAAATGATTACCCTGAGGTCCCATTCCTGTTTGGTGGTTGCCAGTATTTCCCCTCCCAATTAGTACATAGCCCCTGGGTTTCTGTGCCCTATGTGCATGATTTTGCACTTTTCTGTGTTGAAACCCAGCTGCCAAACCCTTGACCATTCTTCCAACTTTTTTAAATCAATCCTCATTTCTTCCCTTCCCCCCACCGATGTGTCTACTCTGTTGCAGATTTTTGTGTCATATGTGAACAGGCATACTTTCCCTTCAAGTTGTTTTGCAATGTCACTGATAAAGACATTGATGAAGACCAGGCCTAGTACTAAGCCCTGATGCACCCCGCTGGTCACCTTGCCTTCTCCAGAGTGGACACCATTTACCACCGCCCTCTAGCTCTTGCTGCTGAATCAACTTCTTACCTAGTTTATAACTTTTTCATCAAATCCCAGGCCAGCTTGTTCACCAGTCTTCTATGTGGAATGGTGTCAAAGGCCTTACTGAAATCCAGGTAGGCCACGTCTCCTGCTCCTCCCTGATCCACTAGCCTGGATACCCAGTCGAAGAAGTCAATCAGGTTTGTCTGGCAAGACCTCCCCACTTTGAAACCATGTTGCCTTTGATCCTGTAATGCACTGGTTGCAATGTATTCCACTATCCTTTCCTTCAGTAGTGTTTCCATCACTTTGCCCACTACTGAAGTCAGGCTGACAGGTCTGTAATTTTCTGCCTCCTCCCTGTTCCCACTTTTACGAAATGGGACCACATCTGCCCTCCTCCAGTCCCTCAGAACCTCTCCTGTTTCTAATGATAAGTTGAACAGAGTTGTCAGAGATGCAGCCAGCACCTCTCTGAGCTCCCGCAGTATCCTGGGATGCAGCCCATCAGGTCCCATTGTCTTGTCTTCTTTTAATTGTGCCTGTACCTTGAGGACTTTCTATTCTGTAAAAGGACTGGTGTCCACCTCCCTACCATTTATTTATTTATTTAGATTTTGTTTACCGGGTATGCACGCTAGACAGTCAAGTGCCTATTTTCAGGTGTGACCCGGGAGAATTACAATTACAAGGTACAGGCAATAACATTTTAGGGTCAAGGTAAAACAATCAATCAGGTACAGGTTTCAAAGTACAGGTAGTAACAGATCAGGGTCAAGGTACAGCAATCAACAAGATACAGTCAGGTACAGGCTGAGAATTTCAAGGTACAGGCAATAAAAAATAAGAGTTAGGGTACAGCAATCAATCAGGTGCAGGTTTCAAGGTTTATGTACTTGTACCTTATCTTTGGTGCATCACCGACCCCTTCTTCTGTAAATACTGAACAAATGTGTTTGTTCGTTATGTTATGGCACTGGAGTGGGAAGGTTGTTGGGCCATTACATATGGAGGTCTGTCGGGACACTGCAGGGAGGCTAATGCAGCTTAAAATGCTGCATTTGTGGTTAGATACCCCAGACTGGCTACATAAGACATACTTGCTCCCTACGCCAGAGTGCTGGTGTTGTGGTGCACAGGAGGGTTCATTGCTCAACATTTTGTGGTCTTGCCCATGGTTGCAGTCATAGTGAAACCAAATTTTGGACTGTATGGGGTGCATCCTACTGTGTACGGTTCCAATGGATACTAATCTAATTGTTCTGAGGAAAACCATTCAATTGTCCACTTGACATAGGTTGCTTCAAGCATGGTTTATATCACTATCACTGAGGCCAAAACGTTATTGCTGCAGCATTGGAAACTGGCAGAGCTTCCCACACTCAGGGAATGGGAAGAGAATATGTATAAGCTTTTGGGTTTGAGAGACTTTCCTATCTGGCGGCTAGTAAACAACATTATTTGGTGCAGTGTGAGGACCCTTTCTTACCCTTTTTGTCTCTGATAGGCGACAGGACAGATGGAGCAGAACATGGTTTAGGAATCATTTTGTGAGGTTACAGGCCATGGATAATTTTACATATGCCCCCATTGAGGGCAGGCTGCCCTGCTGGCCCACTTTCTTTATTGTTGGAAGGCTTCAGCTAGGCACCCTTGTCTCCAGACATCAGCTCCTTTTCTCTTTTCTCTTCTTCTTTGAAGTTCAGTGAGTTATTTGTTGTTTGTATTTACCATTTATCCCTGTTAGTTGCAGTGAATTATTTATGTATTAGAGGTTGGTGTTTGCCCAGGGCGGAACAGTAGCCAAGCAGTCTCATAGTTGGTATAGTGGTGTTTTGCAGCTGTACTGGGGGTATCAGGTTTTGGGTTCAGGGGATAATTGTGACTTGTGTGCTGTAACCTCTGTTTCTTTTGCATAGCCTATAATCCAAGGAGCAGTGGGAGTCCCTGTTCTGGCCAGGTTGGGAGATTGGCTTTGGATGGCTTTTATTGTAAACTAAATGTTATTGAAGAAAAACCTCAATAAACTATAAATTGACAAAAAAAAGTACACATACAAAAACTCAACTAGTAAGCCCTTAGCATAGTCGTGTTCTGTTAAAAAAACAGACTCCCCCCACTTCCCTTGCCTGCTGCTGGAGAGGAAATGGGATCCATAGAGCTGACTTCACAGTGCTCAAAATGAGTCAGGCCCTCAAAGTGTCTGCTTTTCCCGGTCATTTGTGGCAATCTGCCAGTACCTAATCCATAGCCATTTGCTTCTTGCTGCCACAAAACTGAGTGCTCAATTAATGCAGGCTACCAGGCCATCCAAGTGCTGTAAGCCACCAGGAGAGACTGGCTAGTGGCTGCATGCCCTCCCCCCTCAAGTTTGACCCCCACTAGCCAGCCTGCATGACAAATTGCCACTGTATTTAGTTCATGTACTGTCATCCTCTGTACCTGTCATCATTCTCTGTGTGACATGGATCCTTTGTAAATGAGTCTCTGACTCAAAGGGTTGTAATTCCTAGACATTAAATAAATAAAATAAATATAAAAACAGTCTGGCATCAAAGTGTAAGTCACCCTGTCCAATCCATTCCCGATTCCCAGTCCAAACTCTGATATCCAGGTTCCATGTCATGGCTGCAATGTGTGATCATTCTGTTACCAAGCCCCCATCCACCTAACCCCTAAGCCTGACTCATAGAATACTTTGCCCTGGCAGAAAAATCATAACTCACCCAACCATGTAAGAGCTGGGGGTACATACTACCAATGCCCACAGTGTCCGTGGCCAGTTGCACAAAACTCTTGGGTAAAACACCAGATGCCATACTCAGAACAACATCTAACTTATTGGACTTACCCATGACTACCTGGTTGGCACCTGATGTCACATGACAAGTATGACACTGACTCTGATTGGATTACAACACTCCCACAGGAACAGCAGCATGGGCTGGGTGAGTTTGGAATTGATTGGAAGAAAAATGCTGCTTTCTGGAGAAGAAGAGGAACTTGTTACGGTTGTTGTCAGTGCCATCTGCCTGCCTGCCAGAGATGAATGCTGCTGCTGGGTCAGTCAGGAGCTGGGATGGAGCCAAAGGGAACTTGGTTGGGACTTGGTGACCCAGGGGATGAAACAGAGTTTTTTTGCAGTTGGCAGAGGCTCTTTGTGGTACTAGTGGTCATCAACCTTGCATTGGCAGGACAGAGTTTGATTGGCAGGTAGAGGACTAGATCAGAGGACAAGACAAGACAGGAGAGAATTGCATAAAATAACCCAGATATTAGCGACCTTAATGATGCCTGTGAGGGGGTTGGGCAGACTGGAATGGATGAACCAGGGAGCTCAGGTATGTTTGCTAGCTGGTTTGGGGGTGGGGAGAAGTCAGATAAAAAATTAGGATTTTGCACTTCAGATCCCAAACTCTGATCAAAACAACACTATTTAGGATTTCAGATTTTCAACCATGAATACCAAAAACTTGGAAATCCTAAAAACAAATCAGAATTCGATGCACCTAGATTGTGTATCTGAAATTCAAGCACCCCTAGTAGACAGGTGATGTCCTTGGAGCCAGATCATGTTTCAAGTACCTCAAAGGCATAAACAAGATACAGGTGGGGGACCTTTTCCAATGTAGAAAAAGTACTAGAACAAGCGGGCACAATATGATATTGGAAGGGGGTAGATTTAGAGGTAATATGAGGATATTTTTCTACACAGAAAGGGCAGTCAATGCTTGGAATAATCTGTCACAGGAGGTAGGGGGGGAAGTAAAGTGGAGGGGTTTAAGCATGCCTGGGACAAGCACAAGGGAAGCTTGAGAGGCAGGGAAGTGATGAAAAGCCATTGATCACATAGGGTCAGTGGCCACATACAATGTATAGGGCCTATAGGCAGACTGGATGGGCCTAGTGGTCCTTATCTGCTGACAATTTCTATGTTTCTATGTTACTTTAGGAGACCTTGTTGTGCTGTACCTGCAGTAATGTTTTAGTAGAGCTTCTGGGAAATTATTAGTCAATTTAAGAATCCATACAAAATCTGCTCTGCACTGAGATGTAATCAAGCACTTGTGAAAACATATTCATAACTACTGTATCCAGTTACATACTGTACAATGTACACATCAGAGATAGCCCAACTGGAATTGCAAATTCACAATAATTTATTAAATATAATCACAGACGGTAAAATACTCAAGATGTACAAGATGTGCAAAAAGATACATCACCCATTGGGAGATCAAAAAGTGCAAAATTGAGCAATGAATTGCCAAAACTCATAGAGTGAAGCACTGGGGCTGGATAAGCTGATGATCTAGGTGAGTGGTATTGTTTGGGGCACAGTCCCATAACTAGTATTACTAGCACTATTATATTGTAGCTATATTAGTTATCTGCTCAATTCTGCACTATGTGACTGCCCAATGGGTGATGTATCTTTTTGCACATCTTGTATAGTTTACCTATCTGTGATGGTATTTAATAAATTATTGTGAATTTCCAATTGGAGTTGGACTATCTCTGATGTGCACATTATATGTAATTGGATAGTTATGGGTATTTTTTCACAAGTGCCTGTGGGGTACCCTAGGGCTCAGTCATTTCGTCCATGCTGTTTTCGGTGTGTATGTTACCCTTGGGCAAGATCATGCAGTATTGAGTTGGGTTTCCCTCCTATGCAGATGATACTTTATTCTATCTGTCTTTGGCTCTCCAGGTTCAGAGAGTGGTAGACGTGTTGAACAAATGTTTGGCTGAGATCCAGGACTGCATGTCCTCAAGCTGACTGAGGCTCAGTTCCGATAAAACTGAAGTACTGGCCTTTCAGCCAGGTAGGAAAGGGAAAGGGCATATTCTGGGGAGTTACCAGACCTTTGTCTCTGTACCTCTCATCTTGATGCTGTCCTCCAGGTGAAGAATCTAGGCTTCATTCTGGATGAAGGACTGACATTGGAGTCTCAGGCATCGGCTGTTGCCCAGAGTGGTTTCTACCATCTTAGATATATTAGTCAGATTCATTTCCTTGTTTTCCCTGAGGAACTGCCTTCATTATTGCATGCCTTCATTACATTGAGCCTTGACTGCTGCAATGCACTCTACCTTGGGGTCACTGGAAGTGCTCTGTGGTGCCTGCACTTGGTGCAGAATGCTGCTGCAAGATTGTTGACAGGCCTCCTTAGGTCAAGTCACATCACCCCTGTACTGCAGGATCTACACTGGATGCCAGTCATGTGGTGCATTTCTTATAAAATCAGGTTTTTAGCTTACAAAGCCCTGCATAGCCTGGGTCCAAATTACCTACATGCTGTCTTGCATCCATACGATCCTGCTCATCCCCTCCATTCTTCTGATGAGGGCCTCCTGGTAGTTCCCAAAACTCAATTAAGAACATCCGGGGACAGAGCCTTTGGGGTGGCTGGACCAAAATTTTTAAAATCACCTCAGAATACTCTGAGGGAGGCACTTTTGGTTGAAATATTTAAAAAAGATCTTAACACCTGCCTGTTTACACAGGTGATTGGCTCTGCTGTGTATTTTAACTGATTTTAGTTAACTAATTTATTAGTGGTTTGTGAATTTACTTATTATGATTGTTGATGTTTCTTATTTTGTAATGGCACCCTGGGCCTCCTTGGTAGGGTGCCAGAAATAAAAATACTACTACTACTAATGTACTATTACCACTACTGCCTCCGAGGCCAGAGCAGTTTTTGTTTGGATTCTTATTGATCTGCGTAGGTCAAGCTGACCCATTCTAGCTTTGAACTGAATCCCGAATGGATTGTGCCAGTTCCGTTTCTCTAGCAACTATTATTCAAGTTAGCCTGTTTCCAGTTGTGGGGGAGGCTTAGATTGCACCACAATGTCAGGCTGCTGGAGCCATGGATGTCTGGGGGTGGAGAAGACCAGCACATCATTATTAGCCAGTCCAAGTAATCTCTGGGCATGAAGTTCTTTATGAAATTGCCACCAACGTTGACAGTCTGGCCTCCCCCAGATGCTCATGTTGACAGTTCCATGGTGGTCTTGTCAAACTGGTTACCCACCTGTCTCTTTTACCTAGCAGCCATTTCCAAGCCTGTTGCTCCCTGTAGTGCAGAATTTGACTGTTGAGGCCATTATACTTTGCAATAATCCTGATTATGTTGAAGCAGTTGGCATAGGTGAAGATAGGTGGAGTTACTCAGGCTGTGGTGATGGATAAGGTTTTGATATGCCCCACATTAAACCATATTTACTGCATACATATGAGGGAGAGATTGTAGGCCCCCTCATTGGTCCACTGTTGGTAGCAGCCTTTCCAATGACTCTAAGGAGGTCCCTAATGTTGTGCATAGGCAAAACTAGGACACTTACCTTATTCTTAACCAGATTTTGTGGATGTAGACCACATGCGTTTCTGTATGTGGCCTTATTGGGCTACATCTGAAGAGGTGTTGTGGCATATATTGAGAGAAGATCATTAAACAAGTCATCCTGTTCCCCACAGAGTATGTAAGAGAGATGGTGTTTCTACCATGTAATCAAGCTGCTCTACCTATTGTCTGAGGTGGGATTGAGGCAGACACATCACCAATAGCCAATCCATACTATTGCTGGTCATCCAGCCAATCATCAGTTTACTACCAAACTTGACAACTTGGCCTCCCTCTTGATGCCAGCAGTGACAGCTTTGATGTGGCTATCAAAGCACCCAGGTACTTTCTGCCCACCTGTCTGTTCTGCACAGCAGGTGTTCTGAAACTAAATGTTCCACTGCAGTCCCAAAACTGACTGTCAGGTCCTCATGACTTGCCTTAGTCATGATAAAATTGGAGTGGTTGGTGTGTGTGGAAACACTCAGGCCATGACAGCTAAATCATTGATGTCATACACATTAAAAGATTATTTTCAGCAGTGTTGTGATGTTTACACACTGAACTAGACAAATGGAATAGTGGAACCACCTTCTGAGAGCAGGCACCCTTTCAACCCCACTCACCATGTGCAAGTACAACCCAAGCTCTGGTTGTATATACACCTGGGTATTTACAGCATTTAAAATGTCTGAGCAAGAAACTGTTGATAATTAACTTGAACCTAAAACAAAGCCACTTACAGTATGCTCAGAGGATACAGGTGAATAGGTGTAGCAGTGTATAGCGACATCCCGACATAGGCAATTTTGTTTTACACTCTAGTCTCTAGCTCATGTGCTGTCTGTGGCTTACAGAGGAAGAACAGCCCAATCAGGTGCTGCCTTGATAGTTGTCACTTGTAGACTCTTATCCTCAGGTAGGTTGGAGGCAATAATTTCTGCCTGGATTTAGACTTTGGAATGTCTGTGGTTGTGCTTTGAGGATGGCCGATAATTTGATGAACCTGGAAATGGAGGAGCAGACACTGTTACTTGGTCATGGGCAGTATGTTTTGGGGCAGGATCACCTAGAGAGTCTGATCCATGAGAAGAGGGCCTGAAGTTTCTGATTTGCTCTCTAGTTTTCTGGCTTTAGCTTGGTAGCTGGTTATTTGCACACTCTCTGCCCCTTATTCTCTTCGAGCATGAAATTTACTTCTCCATATCTTTGCCTTCCTAGAGTATGCAGGCAGGCAGGCATCTGTTGGTGTGAAGCTGGCCTGAGTGTTCTTTGACTGGATTTTGCTGTTTTGGGAACAGGAGTTTTGATACTGGACCACAAAGTCTTGAACTATGTTGGTCAAGTTCTTGTTGCTACACCTTGTCGCATTCTCTGGGGTCTCGAATGTGTTTGTAGTCCTATTCCAGTTTAAACAGAGCTTGGCTTGGTACTGTAGCTGATATGGAACCCTGAGCTCTTGGAAGTATTGCTGAGTTGCTGTAAATTCCTTTCTTTTTGCAGAAAGCTCTGCAAAGAAGTCTTTGAAAATGTGCATCCTGTGGGTCTAGCAGAAAAGTTGGCCCTTTTCCCTGGTCAGGGTGAGCATTCATTCTCCATGAATCTCAGTAGCTTTGCCAGAACTGGCCAAAAACAACCACCAGCTTTGGGGAAGGGGGGCAACAATCTATTACCTTTGGCCAGTCTCCATTTATACCGGGGGATATTTGGGAGCACCTGTTGAAGAAATGCAGTTGCATCTGACCTCTCCACCCCTCAGGCAATCCAGTGATAATGGTATTATTTCTGCAGCTCCTGTTCTCCATATCCTTGGCCCAGTTCCACATGAGGCCAACTACCCATTCAACCACTTGAATTCTAGACTCATGTCTCAAGTCCTTCTTGTCTATGTAAGATAAAAAGGTGTCAGTGTCACTCTGCGTTTTACTGAGGCTCATGACTTTTTCTACTAGGGTGGCCACTGATGAATGAAATAAGGTGATTTCATTCAGCAATTCTTGGAGCATCCCCTTTATCTCAAGAATATCAATGTTTGACACTGGCACCACTGGATCTGCCAAGACTACCATCCAGTCAGTTGTACCTAGGGACATGCATTCACTTATGTACATTATCTTCTCTACATTCAATGAGTATATGGTATAACTTGTAATGCTCCTGTACTTTATTGTGATCAGCTTGTATGTCATCATGTGTTTCATGTTATTTGTTTTCTTGTGCTATGCAATCAACTATGTAATTTTCACTGTATTCCTTTTCTCCACCTCCCCCCACCCCTGGTCACACCTGGAAATAAGCTCTGGCTCAGGGTGCCTTTTCTGGTAACCAAATTTTAAATAAAAATAAAAGGGTGCTCCTTTTGGAGTGTCCTCTTTGGGCCACTGTATACTTTGTACATGCTCCTGTATTCATTCTTTGAGCAAACAAATTGTTGTCCCAGTATAAATTTTATTACAAAAGCAAAGCAGACAGTATACATTCTAAAATTAAAAGCACTGTCTCTGCAACTGGTTATCTGAATGTTTTCCCTTTCTTCCCATTGGAGTGCACATTATGTTTTGACAAGTGCTGAAGCCTTTTGCTGGTGTAGGTACCCAATTCCTGTACAACTGTTGTCTGTTCACTGGTTTGTATTGTCTGTGCACAAGCCAATTATGAATGTTTATTTATTTAATTTTTATTTATTGTACCAGGTAGACGCACTAGACAAACAGTTATCTGTTTTCAGGCATGACCTGAACACTCCTAAAGGTAATTCAGGGACGTTCTGAACACTACAATCTCCATGAGGAAGAGCAAAAGACCACTGACTTAAGTGACCAAGACTCATGACACAAAGTAAAATTGAAGGCACATGGTTACAAGCTGCTTCCTCGCAGATACTAGCAGGGAATTTAAGTTGAAAGAGAAAGAGATTAGAATAATTGAAAATAAAGAAGTACTTGGCGATCCAGCTCCCTGATGAAGGGGTAATAATATCTCAGAAATGTAGGATTATCCATTCTGGATGCAAAATAAGAGAATAAAAAATAAATAAACAACTGAGTGATCAAGTTTATACATTTAGTGAGAGGGACCTTTTTTCCAATCTGGAATTTGTTTTGTAATGTGAGACTGGATTGGGCCTCTCCTTGTTTTGATTTTTGTTTTCTGTCTCCTTTTCTCTGAGGTTTGATGAGTCAGACTCTGGCTGAGTTATAAGAACAAGCAATAATTTTACATGAGAATTCTTTCCATACATGGGAAGAAATAACCAGATGAATGACTGCCACATACCTATTTCATTGCTGTACTGGGTATTACAAGTCCTAATTCCAATTCCCGCTTCTTGTGCACCATATCTAGATTTATATCCACTAACTGAGACACTGCTTCATACAATTTTGAGATGTGTCCTAGATAATTTACCCTCTAGTATCATAATAAGTAACCAATGAAATAAGAAGACCTTTACCTCCCCCGGCCTGTAGTTTGAGTTGAATTAAATTTCTAACTTGAATGCACCTAAATCAATGTAAGAGGTACACTTTGAACTTAAATTCTCATTTCTTCATATGCTGTTAGCTCCCTATGGTGAATAAACTGGTAGGGCTGATAAAGATCAGCTGGCTCCCAGTCCCAAAAAGTATGATATAGAGTGGCCAAACAGAAGAAATCTTCATGGGAAGAAACAACAAGACAATGCTAGTATGCTCTAGGGCTTTATGCCCCAATGCCTCAAGTATAGCTTGCATAAGTATTATCTATATGAACACTATTTGGTCTATGGGGTCTTGCGAACAAACTCCTCCAAAGGTTTTGCTCTTCATCTATTAGTTCTATGATTTTTTTTCAGTGTGCTATATAGCCTGGAATCAACCAATACAGAACAGTACAGTACAGTACAGTACAGATTTGTACTTCCATATGGTACCTAGTTGAATCTGACACAGCAAGTCCCATCTTGGAGACCTAGGAAACTTCAGGCCACTCACTAAATGTATATAATGTTAAACTGGTATTTTAGTAACCATGCAGACTCCTTAAAGGTCACCTTGTGCCATCCACATTTCAGTGCTACATATTTTCCTTTCCTAAGGGTGGCAGGTGTACCTCTTGATGGTAGGCTCTTTTAATGCTTGGAAGTATGGTATGGATTCTCCTGCCTGTACAGCCATTACAGCTCCCCAAACAGTTATACAGAGCAGGAAGAACCATGTTATGCCTAGCAGTATTAAAGAAATCTCAAATGACCTAAGACATAAACAAACCAATAAGGAGGAAATTCTGAGGAAAGGATGTGAAAATACTAACAAGAGGTACACCTACCACCCCATGAAGAGAAGATATGTATCCCTAAAATGTTGGTAGCACAGGGGAATCTTTTAGGAGTATACATGGTTAATAAAATATTATTTTAATATTTTATACATTTGGTGAATGGCTTATCTTTTCCTGCATCTCCTAATAGTTTACAGCAACCTACATAGGAACAGACTGCTCCCTTATTTATTCTTTATATTTTTGCAGTCTTGAAGGCACCCAAATTTCCTATCAGAGTGCAAGTCCCCCCTTCTGTTTTGGCATTTGCAGGGTGGAGTACCTAATGCATGGCAACTGTCCATTCCAAAGGAATCTGGGAATCACCTGACCAATATAGCATATGAAGTAGCACAATCACGTGAACACTATCCACCAGTTGATGGAAAGATAATAACATTGCCTGCCAAACTTCCAGATCCTGTTGGATCTGTTGTCCTAAGGGATCATAATGTAATGCTATTAACTGCAAGTGGTCGCCGGAAATCATGACCCCTAAATATTTTAGGGCAGGAAGGCACCACATAATGAAGAATGTCTGTTAGATGGACTGCCAGGGGAATAATTTACTTGTAATACACCTATTTTTTGTGGTATTTAGTTCATACCCCACAGATTTACAAAACTCTTAAAGGCTTGCCTAGAGAGGAGGGAGTGATGTCTCTGGAGATGTCAGTCAAATCTCCAGCACATAATGTTAACTTGTGTTGCCTTCCCCCTAGATTAGGTTCCTGTAGGTCATCATTCTGTCTCAATACCTGAGCCAAGAGCTCCAAATAAGGAGCAAACTGGGGGGGGGGGGAGTTACAGGCAACCCAAACAGATGCCCCTGTGGAGCTATAATGGTAGGATACTTGTTCGATGATTTTTAACATTTTCGCACATGGAGAAAAGGGGTTGGGAACCTCATCCATTCTTACATAATGAATAGGAATCCTCACACCACCTGATCAAAAGCCTTCTCTGCATCTCAATAGTGAAAATAGGGGCTAGGACCAGGTGGCAGATGGAGAACAGCCCTTTCTGAAATAGCAATACTTTTGTAGGTCTTTAGACTGGCGAACATACAAGGATATATTGTATCATACATGGATATATGGTTGCATATTTTACATGAGGAATACAATGTATATCTATTTAGTAGGTAGCAATCTAGTTTAGCTAGCCTAGTATGGTGCTTCTTCAGTCTGCCCAGATTGATACATCAGAATAGCCACTTAGTTTCTCAGGTCTGCCTCACAAGCAGCACATTTGGCCATGATCACATATTTCTGTCGACAGACTCTAGCTGATTGTTTTTAAATTTTACTGTCTGTAGTTTTTTTTTTTTCATTTGCTTTCTTTACTCTCCTAGTTTGTTTGACTCCTTAACGGTACTGATTGGCTAGCCAATCTTGCACTATTGTGTTGCAGTCCTCCCACTTACTATTTCTTCTTCCCTCCTCAGCCCACCCGCCCATTCCAGAGTCGCTACCCACAACAAGATCACTCAGATCATGAGGGCATAGGACTGCAGACCTCCCCTTCCAGCTCCCACAGAAGAGAAGCTGATGGGCACCCAGTATGCAGAGACAGAGGCATTCGAGATTTGGCTGGCACTGCATTGTAATAACCAAGGCCCCTAGTTTTGTGCAGCACTGTGGGGCCAAGTTCTGCAGCAGGATTACCATTTGCTGCAGAACTTCTCTGTAGTTGTGATTTGTAATTTCTGTGGAAGTTCTGCAGCATCAGTGAACTGCCACATCACAGCATCAGCTTGTCATCCTAACGTCACATCCATGTCAATGTTTATGGCAATTGGGATGGGGTAACGCACAGTAATACTACTTAAAAAAACAAAAAAACAGACTTTTAGAAATCATTTTATTTTTAAAAAAGCTAAAAAAGATCTATCACTTCTGGTCCTATCCTGTTACATAAATGAAATATGCAGAGGGGACCTTATGTGATAAATAAGTTATTTATTTATTTGAATTTTGGTAACCGGGTAGGCCCACTGAGACATTACAGTCCCTTCTTTGGGGGTCACCCGGAAGTGCAGAGTGTAGACAATGACATGGCAGCAGCAGTGCATGCATTTACATCATTCACTGATTTACAAAAATTCATCATTTACAGAAACAGTCACAGATTAAACATTTACCGATTACAAAGACATGGCAGTTACAGTGGTTATATTTACATTGTTCACAGATTTACAAAATGACCATTTACTGATACACTTACATCAAATATTTACATAAACAGAAGGGGTCAGAGAGCAGGGATTCTTATACATATGAGGATCAGTGAGTGAGGAAAATTTATGCATAGCATTATGGAAGCCCGGACCAAGAGTCAACAGAAGCAGGAGCAAAGGGATGAGGCATTGAGGTGGTGTAATAGGGAGAATTGGAACTTAGTGAGGGAGGTGCAGGATAAGGTAGAGTGTGGCAGTGAGTTTCAGCTAGACACTGCAGTGAATACAAAAGATCTCGGGCCACTGCTAACCGAGGTTTGGGCAGTACGATGAGAGGGATGGAGGTGGATCTAAGAGCATGCGTTGGTTTCCAGGGCTGAATAAGTTCAATAAGGCAAGGAAGGGTGTATCAGTGAGCCAGTTTGTGCACTAGACTCAGTGTGGCATACTGGAGTTTGGATTCGTATATGTTAGCCAGCCAGGGAGGAGAGGACATCACAGTGGCAGTGATGGGCATTGACCCCTAAGGCAAACCTTCCCACTTTATGATAGGACTATTTAAGGTGAGATAGGATGGTTCTGTTGGTTGTAAGTAGTATCAGGGCACTATATGTAAGGAGGGATAGGAGGGCGGTGGCTGCAATCTTCTGGCATGAAGCCAATGTGAAGAAGAGTCATATGAGGTAGAGCAGACCCAGCTTTTGGTTTAATGCTCTGGTAAGGAGGGTGACATGAGTGTTCAGGGAAAGTGATGAATCTAAGGTGACACCCAGATATTTAAAGGATGGGACAGATTCAAGGGTATCACCATTTATGGATATTATCGTAAGGGGGGGTGGGGATGCAGTGAGGAGGAGGGATTGGAAAACAGCATGCATTTGTTTTGTTTTTTGGTGTTGAGAACTAGAAACCAGCCCTCAAGAATTCGGAAGTCCAAAGTGAGTATGCTGTTGAGCCACCTGACATCGGATGAAGAACAGTAAACAATGGTGTCATCCACATAAAGGTGCACAGAGGCCCCTCTGCAGTTTTTTGGTAATTCATTAATGAATAGGGAAAATAATAATGAGCTGAAGATGGAGCCCTGAAGGATGCTGTGGGTTACTGGTCTGAAATCCAGGAGAGAACTGGACCACTTAACCATTTGAGTCTGGCCAGTAAGGCAACTTTGGAGCTAAGTTAAGGCACTAACAACAAGGCCAAGCGAGTATAGCTGCCGTAGAAGGAGATTGTTTTTGACCAAGTCAAAAGCCATCATCAAATCAATGAAGATAGCACTGGATGCAAAGCCCTGGTCCATAGCATGGAACAGGTCAGATGTAACTTTTACCAAAGTAGTGAGGGTACTGTGTTTTTTTCTGAACCCATCCTGATAATCCTAGAGATGGTTATAGAGTATACGCTCTTGGATTTTTGCCAGTGGGCAGAGGATGGAAATAGGCCTGAAGTTCTCAGCAGTTGTGTTGGGTACACTCTTATGAATGGGACAAACCACGGCTACTTTCCATTTATCAGGGACAGTCCCCGAGAGGAAGGATCTGTTAAACAGGGTACAGACTAGGTGGGTGTGGGCTACAGCTCCCAGTTTGAGAAATTTGGATATGAGAGTGTCATGACCAGGCGAGTTGTCAGCTTTTAGGTTAGCGAGAAGCTGGTGAACTTCATTGAGGATGGCAAATTTTAAGGTGAAAGGCTGGGCCAGCACCAGTGTCCGCTGGTGGAGGTGGAGAGTAGAGGGGGGATTTGGTGAAAAGTGAGGTATAGCTATGCAGGTTAGTAAAGAATCCTTTAATTCCTGTGGCAATGGATGTTGGGTCAGAGAGGACAGTGCTATGGGCAGAGATGGAACTTGGGGCCTTGGAGGACTCGCCTTTGACTGGGGAGTTCACCAGCTTCCAGAATTCTTTAGGATTACAGATATGCTCGGTTTGGAATGACCTGAGGTGGGTGTGCTTAGCTTTCTGAATAGAATGTTTACACCTGTTCCTGAGCTGTCTATAGATTTGCCAGTTGGAGGGTAGCCCACTTCATTTGAATGTCTTCAAGCCCAATCACGAGCTGTCATGAGCTTCTTAATATCCTTTGAGAGCCATGAAGCTTTGATCCCTTTTGATCTGCACCTCTTCGTAGGGGCAGGAAGATCGACTATATTGGTGAAGGTGGTTAAGAAAAAATTGAGGGCCTGATTGATGTTCAGGAGAGTGTTTATGGGTCCCCAATTGGCATCTGAGATAGAGGAAATAAAAGCACTGGGTAAATGAAGTGCACAGTGAAGAAAAGAGGGTTACTAGTGGGGTACCGCAGGGTTCAGTACTGGGACTGGTCCTTTTTAATGTCTTTATAAGTGACATTGCAGAGGAACTGGAAGGAAAAGTATGTCTCTTTGCAGATGACACAAAAATCTGCAACAGGGTTGATACACAAGATGGAGTGGAAAGGATGAGAAGGGACTTGGCAAGGTTGGAGGAATGGTCAAATGTATGGCAGCTCAGATTCAATGCAAAGAAGTGCAAGGTAATGCACATGGGAAACAAAAACCCAGGGGAAGAGTGCACAATGGGGGGTGAGATACTGACAACAGTAAAAATGGAAAGGGACCTGGGGGTAATTATATCAGATGACCTAAAGGTGGGCAAGCAATGTGAGAAGGCAGTAAGGAAGGCTGGGGGGATACTGGGATGCATAGGAACAGGCATCAATAGTAGAAAACCGTATGCACTCCAGCACACCCTCCAGGAATACTTCAGGGAGCTGGAAAGTTGGTTAGCTGACCACCAGCTGATCATTAATTATTCCAAAACCAAGGCCATGACCTTTGCTCACCACCAAAGCCTGCACAGCCAGATGGCTCTTCACATTTCCAATGCGGATGGTTCTCTGCTGGAGCACGTCAATCACTTCAAATACCTGGGGGTCACCCTGGATACCTCCCTCTCCTACCACAGACACGTACGCCTCCTCTCGGCAGCAATCAACTCGAGAGTGGGTACCCTCTACAGAATCAAAAACAGTCTGCCTGCACATGCCATGCAGATAGCTGTCACATCCTCCATCCTCTCCCTAATCGATTACGGGATTGTAATCTACGGCACTGCTGATAACTCCACCCTAAGCTGCATAACCACTGTTCAAAACAAAGCATGTCGCCTTGTCTCGGGTTGTGACAGACTCACCCACACCTGTGACCTATACAAACTGACTGGCTGGCTTAATTTCCATCAAAGACTCAAGTACCACACCTGCATTCTAGCAAAAAAGATCCACCTCCAGCTAGCGCCAACCGCCCTTCACCCCATCATCAAACCGGCCCCTCTCAGGCGAA
Source organism: Neoceratodus forsteri (assembly GCA_016271365.2). NCBI lineage: Eukaryota > Metazoa > Chordata > Ceratodontiformes > Ceratodontidae > Neoceratodus > Neoceratodus forsteri. The sequence continues at coordinate 1,370,967,913 of CM057450.1, read as the reverse complement.
TTACCAGACTCACGGCTACCACATCCTTTGTGGTTCCCCCATGTTGAACGTCCCTTGCACAGAGATCCCTCTGCTACTGTGCCCTCAATTGGCTAAACACTCTTCCGCCTTCCCTCTCCCAATCCCGCAGCATCCATCTCTTCAAAGCAGGCCTAAAAACCTTCCTATTGGATAGCTCTAAATGTGAATGCTACGTTGGCCTACCTGTCTCCTCTCCCCTCCCCCACACACCCACACAGGGGCCCCTCAGGCCTATCTAAACCCCCCCATGCTCAACCTAGGGGTCGCAGGTATGTCTCCTACCTGCCCAAACCAGACAAAAAAAAAGTCTCTCTGCTATCATGCCGACAATGAATTCAGTAATACCACTTGTTTATTATGTATTGAAAGTTGCCTTCCATTGCCTTTACTGTCATATGTCTCTCCACCCTCTGTAACCACCGGAGAGCTAATGTTACTAAAAATGTGATTGCACATAAATCTGTATATAATTTTTGCTTGTATATAATTTTTCTTGTTCCGTCTGTCTTAGCCCAACTCGTGTTCCCCCCTCCACCCTCTGTAACCGACGTGGAGCCTTTGCAAACGAGTCTTTGACTCAAAGGTTTGTAATTCCGAATTTACAGTAAGTAAGTAAGTAAATAAATAAAACAGGAAGTTGTTATCCCTCTGTACAGGCAGGTGGTGAGACCCCATCTGGAGTACTGTGTGCAGTTCTGGAGACCCCATCTCCTCAAAGACATAGACAGAGTGGAGGCTGTCCAGAGGAGGGCAACCAAAATGGTGCAGAGTCTGCACCAGAAGACATATGAAGAAAGACTAAAGGAGATTAATATGTATACCCTTGAGGAAAGAAGGGAGAGAGGGGACATGATAGAAACGTTCAAGTACCTCAAGGGAATCAACAAAGTCCAAGAGGGTAGCATCTTTCAGAAAAAGAGATGTGCAAGAACAAGGGGGCACAATTTGAAGATAGAGGGGGGATGGCTCAGAGGTAATGTGAGGAAGTATTTTTTCATGGAGAGGGTTATGGATGCATGGAACAGCCTCCCTGAGGAGGTCGTGGAGTCAAGAACAGTGGGGGAATTCAAGAATGCATGGGACAGATATAAGGCAGTCCTAGTGGGAGGTAGGAGGAAGTAAGCTGTTGGTTAACTAGGATCTGCAGCTTATCTGTTAGGTAGGAAAATGGGCAGACTAGGTGGGCCAAGCGGTCCTTATCTGCCATCAGATTCTATGTTTCTATGTTTCTATCTCGGACCAGAGTGACCTTGGGTGGAGGGTTAGGGAAGTTATTTCACTAGATACAAAAGGTAGGGGAGTGATCACTGATGCTGTCAGTGAGTATATCCATAGATTTCACCTTATGGGCACAGTTAGTGATCACCTAATCAAACATGGAATGGCAGCCTGATTTTGTGTTAATTCTTGTTGGGACATTGATGAGCTGAGCCAGGTTGCCATTGGCAAGAGAAGCACACATACTGTCAGAATTGGGGTTCAGCCAGTCTATGTTAAAATCACCACAGAGTATGAAGTCATGGTGAGGGAGGTTGGCAAGGGAGGATAGAAGGGGGGCAGATGGAGGCCTCTTTGGGAGGCACGTAGGCACAACCCACTATTAATTGTTTGCCACAGCCAAGAGTCAGGGAGAGAAACAGTGACTCCACTGCATGAGATTCAGGAGCAGGGGTAGGGGTAGGGATTTCAATGTTGCTAAGCCAACCCAGACATATATGATGACACCACCTCCCCATTTACCTAGCCAGTCCTTTCTGAAGCAGTTGTGACCATATATTGCTATCTCATGTTGCTTGATGCTAGTCTTTAGCCAAGACTCTGATATGCCTAAAGTGTCTAGAGGGTGTTGAGAAATCCATGCTTCGAGTTCAGCAATCTTGGGGTGCAGACTTTGGGCATCTATTTGAGCAAACTTCAACCCTTTAGGTGTCTGACCATTAACAATTGGGGGAGGGCGTGTAGAAGGGGCGTGCAGGGCAGGGTTGAGTTTGATGTCTCCTACTCAGATTAGGAAGATGAGGAGGTGTAGGAAGGCCAGACTGAGGAGTGGAGTAGCTTTTTGGTGATGCAGCCGTGAGGTGCAAATACATGCATTATTTTCTAGAACCAATACCCAAGATAAACAACACCATGTTTGGGAAGGTAGGGAGCGAGGAGATTCATATGTATGGGTTCCAGGGGCACATGCCATGGTAGTGAGTGCTCACAGTGCAGGAAGGGTGCCTCAAGGAGAGACCACAAAGGTAGTCAGCGGCACAAAGGATCTTAAGACTGAAGAGGGTAGTTTAGCAGCCTGCCTTACACATAGCAGGTGAACGATAGATTCTGTTGCTTAAAATAATGAGCAGGAGTTAACCTGAAATGAAGGGGGGGACAAAGGGGTTAAAGTGCCAGAGAGAGGTAGGTCAGAGTTGAGACTACTAGGACAGCCTAGTGGCTAGAGTGATGGACAACCTGGTGAAACTTAGGATAGGAGTCTAGGTCTGGGTTATCTATATATTCATGCTGTTTACACCACTCATGAGGCCCCACTGTGTATCACTTATATATTTATATGCAATCTGTAAGGTAGATTTTTTTTCAATAAATTCCCTTTATGTGACCATGAAATTGTATCCTCATTCATACAGGTCCCTTTGGAAGTGGAATAAACAGAACAGAAGAGATATTGTAAGGCTCATTTTTCATGCCAGCCCACTTCTGACACCACATAACCCCATCAACCATGACATGCATGTGAACTCCTTGTGACAGGAGGCTCCTCAGCCCACCACAATGTGTCACTCGTGTAAGAGAACACTGCACCACACCTTCCCAGGCTCACTGCAGTGGTGTGCAACAAGGCAGCCCCCCCGTCCTTGTGGTGCCCTGCCAACTTCCAGAGCTCATCCCCGAATCTGAGTTGCTGGCATGGGAACACAACATGCTACCCGCTGGCCAAGCTCTGGCCCTCTTCATTGAGGGTGGCAAGTTTAAGGTGAAAGACTGGGCGAGCACCAGTGTCCGTTGGTGGGGGTGGAGAGTAGAGGGGTGAGCTGGTAAAGAGTGAGGTATATCTATGCAGGTTGGCAAAGAATTCATTAAATCCTGTGGGATGGATGGTGGGTCAGAGAGGACAGTGCCTTGGGCAGAGATGTAACTTGGGGCCTTGAAGGACTTACCTTTGACTAGGGAGTTTACCAGCTTCCAGAATTATTTGGGATTACAGAGATACTCGGTTTGGAGTGACCTGAAATGGGTGTGCTTAGCTTTCTGAATAGAATTTTTACACCTGTTCCTGAGCTGTCTATGGACCTGCCAGTCAGAGGGTAGCCTGCTTCATTTGAATGTCTTCAAGCCCGATCACAAGCAGTCATGAGCTTCCTCATATCCTTTGACAACCATGAAGCTTTGATCCCTTTTGATCTGCACCTCTTCATGGGGGTATGAAGATCAACTATATTGGTGAAGGTGGTTAAGAAAAAATCAAGGACCTGATCGATTTTCGGGAGAGTGTTTATCAGTTCCCAACTGGCATCCAAGATAAAGGAAAGAAAAGCACTGGGATCAAGACAGAACATATCTTGGATGAGAGTGACCTTGGGTGGAGGGTTAGGGAAGTTATTTCACCAGCTACAGAAGGTAGGAGAGTGATCACTGATGCTGTCAGTGAGTATACCTATGGACTTCACCTTATGGGCACAGTTAGTGATCACCTAATCAAGCATGGAATGGCAGCCCAATTTTGTGTTAATTCTTGTTCGGACATTGATGAGCTGAGCCTGGTTGCCACTGGCAAGAGAGGCACGAATACTGTCAGAATTGGGGTTCAGTCAGTCTATGTTAAAATAACCACAAGTATGAGGTCATGGTAAGGGAGGTTAGCAAGGGAGGATAGAAAGGGGGGGAGGCAGATGGAGGCCTCTTTGGGAGGCAGGTAGGCGCAACCCACTATTAATTTTTTGATGCAGCCAAGAGTCAGGGAGAGAAACAGTGACTCCACCGCATGGGGTTCAGGGACAAGGGTAGGGATTTCAATGTTGCTATGCCAACCCAGACATATATAATGACACCACCTCCCCGTTTACCCAGCCTGTCCTTCCTGAAGCAGTTGTAACCATGTATTTCTATCTCATGTTGCTTGATGCTAGTCTTTAGCCAAGACTTCAATATGCCTAAAATGTCTAGAGAGTGTTGAGTAACCCATGTTTCTCAATCAGCAATCCTTGGGTGCAGACTTTGGGCATCTATATGGGCAAACGTCAACTCTTTAGATGATTGGCCATTAACAATTGGGTGGAGGGCATGTAGGCGGGGTGTGTAGAGCTAGGGTTGAGTTTGATGTCTCCCTCTTGGATTAGGAGAATGAGAAGGGATAGGAATGGCCAGACTGAGGAGCAGAGTAGCTTCTTGGTGATGCAGGTGTAATCTCCTTGTTCCCTGGGGTTACTAGAATCCCACTTAGAATCAGTGGCAGGCAGGGAGAGGCAGCTAGTGAAATGCCAGTTAAATGGATTTCACAGTGTCCCACTCTGTTTTTCAGTCTCAGCTGAGCTCAAGTGATGATGTCACTTTAGAACTGTTGCAGCAGCATAAGCCACATTGGAATGCTAGCTGGGGAGAGAGTGATAGAATGTTGAGTTAGAGTTCAGTAGTCTGTAGATTGGAGTTCCAGGAGGAGGCTGCTGTAGGCAGCTCCTCAGTTTTTATCTATGACAGAGAACTACCTCTGTAGTTTGGGTAGTTTGCTCTCATCCTGGAAGAAGAACATAGGAGACAGAAAATGAAGTGGTTGAAACCATTCCAAGAGGGTTTTCTAGTGCCTCCATCCCTGGAGGGATGGGGGGAATTCCAGGATTCAGGGGCAATCCCCTGGTCCAGCCTGGACTGTGTTGAAGTTGCCTGAGATTCATCTGCTCTGTGAGTACCCAAGACTTTTGTGTGGAAAAGCCCTGGAGCACCTGCATTCCTGTGGTGAATTTTCTCTGACAAAGGAACTCTGTCACCTAGAATGTTTTCTGTTTAAAAGTGTCTGCCTACTATGGGGTCCAGTGAGAGACCTGTCAAGTACAGAATGTTTAGTTCATGTCTGATTTAAAAGTGTCTGTTAAAGTTGGGGGCTAGTGAAGAGACATTGCCAATCACAGAATTTTAACTTCAGGACACCTCAGAGGTGTGTAATGTAGTATGTTAAATGTGAAAGACATTTCAAGATAGCATCTACAAGTTTTCTGTGGAGGGTGTTATTAACCAGATGAATGACCGAGTATAAATTTGGAAGCAAAATGTGGGAGACCTCCAATCTGCAGCAACTGGTTTACCTCTTTGGGTTTAGTTTGGGCATCTGTGTTTTCTCTCTGTGACTTTGGCCAGTGCCTGAAGAAAATAGTTTACTCAGATGTGAGTTTTGGATTTTCTGTGCACCTATATGTGCTCTTTGGTGGTCGAGGGAGCTACCAGTAATTCCTCATGAAATATGGGAAAGTCTCCTAGTACTGGCCGAGGGTGCCTAGTTAAGGGAAGTGTACCAATTCTGGCCATGTGTACCAGTCTCCATTCCGAACCAGAGAGTTTGCTGTGTAATTCAGAACCAGAGAGTGTTCGCTGTTTCATTCAGAACCTGAGGGTTCACTGTGTGTGTGCTCTGTACCTCAGTAATCTGCATTACCAGTGATAGTAGCCCTGTGGGGGTCCATATTCACTTTGTGATTATTCTCTGTGTATGTGAATAAAAGCCACACTCTAGAATCTCAGCCTGGTTTGGACAGTACTGTTATTGCTTCCACTGTGTCTAGATTTACTTTGGTGCCTCTGACCAGAAGTACAAGCCTAACATAATTGTGAGCAAATATTTTCTCCCAGGGACCCAGGTTGATGGCCATGGTAAATGGTCCCCCCAAGTGTAAGCCAGGTAGTTGCCACACTTGGTTTGCCTGTCTGAGGATGGCAGACTCCAAAGTAGAAGTATTGATAAACAAAACTATAGTGACAACCCCCATCTCTCTCATTGGCACCAGGTGTGAGAGAAGCAGCCCTGCTAGTTGAACAAGGGGGGCCGGTGGGGGTGGGTTACACAGCTGAGAGGTGTAGATACATGCAGCATTTTCCAGAGCCAATGCCCAACACAAACAGCACCACATTTGGGAAGGCAGAGAGTGAGAAGATGCACACATATGGGTTCCTGGGGTACATGCCATGATAGTGAGTGCTCACTGTGCAAGGGAGGGTGCCTCAGGGAGAGAGTCATAATGAAATATAATGAAATATAATGAAATTATACCAACTAGGTTCTCATGATTAGTTTATACCTAGTATTCCCACAATAAAGTGTTTAAGCTATCCACAGGGTCAGGATTGAGGAGGAAAAAGAAGGCAGAAAATATAGGGAGAAAGAGTTAGAGATAAGAGGAGGGAAAAGAGCATAGCTTGGGTTACACACAAAAGAGGGGGATACCTTGTATTTGGCATACCACTCTAAGGTCAACTTGCTAAGAAGTGGTAGTAGGATCTTGTAATGGGGGAGGAGACACTCTACAAATGTGGGAATGCAGGTAGGCATCCCATTTTGAGTAATAGTCAGCTAGTTTGCCTCTAGCTGCTGCTGTAAGCCTCTCAAAGATAGCCAGCCTAGCCATGGCTGACCATTATTGAGAATGTGTGGGGGGTAAGGATTGTCTCCATCTCACCAGAATGGCTCTCTTTGCTTCCATGATAGCAACCAGGAACCAGGCTTTACTAGAAGGAATAGGTGCATTTACTGAGGAGGTGTCCCCCAGTAGTAGGGAGTAATATTGAATAGATAGCGGGCTACCCACTATAGCAGAACAGTCCTTCAAGACGGATGTCCAGAAGGTGTGGATTGTTGGGCACAGCCATAGTATATGGTATAGGTGGTCCAGAGAGGAGCAGCATCTCCAGAAGCTGTCTTGTGGGATTATCTTTCGCCTATAGAGGACTGAGGGAGTTTGATGCCATCTGAGGAGAATTTTTAATTGAATCAACTGGCTCTTTGAGTCTACATAGGCCGTATGGGCCAATCTGAGACATTCCAACCACTGCTGTTGGGATAAAGAGTGAGAAAAATCCTGTTCTCATGCAACTTTGCTAGTTAAAGTGACATCCGGTTAGGAGTCTATAAGAGTTCGATAGATAGCACCTACAAGGCCCCCACCTCTGCTGGGTAGAGAGAGGTTATTCAGGCATCTCCAAGGGGACTGGGATAGCCAAATCTTCAGGAGAGGGATCAACGCACTTCGTAATTGGATAAATTTCCAAAAATCCTGAGATGGCAATTTGTATTTAGTTTTGAGCTGCTTGAAGGACATCAACGTACGCTTGTTCGGTATGAGAAGATCGGCTACCATCTGTATGCTCCTAGAGGCCCATGAGGCCCAATGAAGTGATTTATGTTCTACCTTAATGAGAGGATTATTCCAAATCGGGGCATAACATGAGGGAGGAGGGTAGTCGGTGCTTGGAACACCAGTTTTGACCGTTGCCCGGTGCCACAATGCACATGTATTTGTCATAAATGGCATGAGTTGAGGATTGGCAGGTTTCTTGCAAGACAACAGTGAATAAAGGGGAGTTTTTGCTGACAGCGTGGCCTCCAGTACTGCCCACTGAGGAGGAGGTAAAGAAGGAGGGGCAAACCACTTCACAGCCTGAGCCATGCTAAAGGTCAAATGATATCCTATGAACCAGTGGAGGCCAAGCCCTCCCTTGGTCCAATGAGCACGTAATTTCGTTCTCCCCCATCTAGGGGGGCCACCTTCCCAGAAGAGAAGTGCCACTAATCTAAGGCTTGAAATGGTTTTTGAGAGAGCGGGATTGGGAGGTTGTTTAGTAGGTAAGAAACCTTGGAAAAAATAAACATTCTAATCGCCTCCACCTTTCTTTTCAGCATTAGGCGCAACTTCATCCAACGGTGGACCTCGACTGTCAAAGTTCCTACGAGGGGAGAGAAAGTGGCAGTTTCTAAGTCCTTCCAGGCTGCCATGATGTTAATGCCCAAATATGGGAAGCCTTGCGGCGCCCAGGAAATATCTGTACCAGCTAGACATTGTCTACTACATTTCTTATTTAGATGAGATAATATAGTTTTTTTCTGATTCACTGTAAGTGAATAGTGAATAGTCTAGCAAACTCCAGCAATATTGACAAAACTGGTGGGTGGGAGGGAGGATTGTGGGTCAGAAAGAGTAAGAAGCATATCGTCTGCATATGCATTAACTAAATAGGAAGTTTTCCCCACAGGAATACTGGTAACAGCTGGGGTGTTAGTCAGTGTTCTAATTAAGGGGTCCACAGCTACCAGAAACAGGAGCAGGGAGAGAGGACACCCCTGACTGGTACCTCTATGGAGGAGAAAAGGAGAAGAGGTATCCTTATTAGTAAGGATTCTGGATGAGGGCAGGTTGTACAGTGTGTACACCCATGAACAAAACTGGGATCCAAAGCTATACAGCCGGAGAATCTGGTGCAAATAAGCCCATTCCATGGAGTAAAAAGCCTTAGCAAAATCAACCACAAAGGCTGCCATGGGAACCTCGGACTGAAGTGCCAGCCATTTAAGATTTAAAATAAGGCATAGATTATCTGCACTAGATTTCCCTTTTAGGAACCCTGTTTGAGAGGGATGAATCAGATTTAATAACACTGGAGATAGTCTGGTTGCCAAGCTTTTAGCCTATATCTTAGTATCGACCAAGGGAAGTGAAATGGGTCAATAATTTGCACACAGTAAGTCATACAAGGATTTCTTGGGGATTAGTGAAATAAGGGCCTCACACATAGTGGGGGGAAGTATAGCGTTCCATTGGGCTTCCTGGACAGCTTACAGAAGGGGGTGGTAATCTCATCCTGCAGCACTTGGTACAGCTCTGCTGATCACCTATCTGGCCCCGGGGCCTTCCCTTTGGCCATCTGAGATAGTGCAGATCAGAGTTCGTCCCAAGTTATGGGAGCATCTAGAGCAAGGACCTGCTTTTTTGAGAGCTTAGGGAGTTGCTCCCTTCGGCAAAAACTTTGCAAACGCTGAGATAATTCAGTATCTGAAAAGGTATTCTGGGACTGGGAAAGGCCGTGATAAAATATTTCCATAGTCTCATTGACAGCCTTGGGTGTTGTTGCAACCTTCCCCTCCTTGTTCTTTAGGGCTAACATTCTGGAGGAGGTCTGTTGCTTCCGTAAATAATAAGCTAATAATTTCCCTCCCTTATCCCCTCCCTCCCAGAACCTGTGTTTAGCGCAAGTGAGTTGCCACTCCGCCTTCCTGTTCAGCAGCACATTGAGTTTGCATTTTAAACCAGAAATGTTGGCTAGGAGAGGGGAGTTAAGTGGGTTAGTGGGTGATAGTTTGAACTGCTTCTCGAGAAGTGCCAGATCCTTCTGAAGCACTGATATCTGATTTGCCCTTTCTTTGTTTTTAGCCGTAGAGAAGAAAATAATTCTCCCCCTTATAACTGCCTTAAAGGCCTTCCAGACTGTGGTCGTACTTGTTTCTCCTGGGTTGTTGACTGAAAAATAGGAAAGGGTTTCATTTTTTATGTAATCGCAAAAGGCTGCATCCTCCAACAATAACGGATTACATTTCCACCTTATGGAGCATGAGCCCTGCCCTGGGGGAGTGAAAATGACCATTACAGGGGCATGGTCCAATATGACTATGCTGCCAATGGTGGGAGTTACTATCCCAGGCATTGCAGCATAATCGGCCATCCAGAAGTCAAGTCTACTATGTGTCCCATCCACTGTGGAAAAGTATGTGTAGTCACACCCACTCAAATGACTAATTCTCCATGGGTCTGCTAGTCCTCATTCTGACATCAAAGTATTTAGGGTTTCTAAAACCTTTGGATGGGACTGAGGTGTAGGTATGGATTTGTTTAAAAAAATATCATGCACTAAGTTGTGATCCCCACTTAATAGGATTGGAATATTCAGGTCATCGCCAGAGAGCTCGGTGAGGGCCTGACTCAATTCAGAACAGACATCCCCTGTATCCATATTGAAACATTGGCTATTATGGCCCTGCCACCAGGATATGACAGCTTAGCCACTATCCATCTACCTAGTGAGTCCTGACACTGGCCTTCAACAGTCCATGGTCCTGACCTCTGTAGTAGGATGGCCACTCCCTTGGACTTCGTGGAGGTACAACTAGCCAGCACCGTTCCCGCCCACAACTTTTTTAGCCATTGCACCGTGTGACTGGTAAGATGTGTCTCCTGGAGTAATGCAATATCTGCACCGATCGAGTTTAGATATTGCAACACCTTGGTTCACTTTGCTGGATGATTCAGTCCACGCACATTCCAGAAGACACATCCCCAACCATGCGGTGCAACCGTAGTCGGGACCATAATGACAATTCCCACCTATTACGTAGCAAGGAAAAAGAGTGTACTCACCCAGCCAGTAATGAAAGAAGAAGCAGGTAAGAATGAAAGAAAAAAGATACCCAGCTAGAGGCTTATGGTAAGTCTTGTACTGCCAGTGAGCCTCAAAACTGACAGGTGTTGAAAAGGTTGAGAGGAGACAATAACAATCAAGCTACCTGCAGTTGAAGAGAGGCCTGTGCAAAGTGAAGAGAAAACCACAGTTATGTACCTTAGAAATTCAAAATACAAGGCAGAAATCTGCCAGTAATCAGCTGTCAAGCAACAGGCTAATTAACAGATTAATAAACAATATAACACTTTTAAATCAACCAACAATAACTCAGTTATTGGTGCCGAGTTGGATGCGTGAGTAGGGGCAGTTACGCCCCTGAGCCACACTGCTTCGGACACCAAATGCAGAATCGGGAAGGAGTCACACCAGATTAAGTGATCTGTCCCAGCCCGAAACTGAGGGCTCAGCCACATGAACTGCTACAAGCCACCAGGATAAGCCCAGAGTCTGGAGTCACACCCCAAACTGGAGGGGGAGGCACAGTCAATCGGTACACCCAACTGGGCAACTGGGGAATGGGAAAGGGGACTGGGGAGATCTGTCAGCCACATATTACCTTTAAGGTTCTGATCCATGGGGAAAAATAACAACCCATAGAAAACACAACCAGTGACCACTAGTATGATTAACTACCAAGACCATCGTGGTGCATTAGAGGATGACCATATGTATGCTGCTTAAAAATTACCTGGCCTATGATTTATTTAAGCAATATATGAATTATGTAGGAATTACATGTCCAGCTTTGTGAGTACTAGCATTAGGCTACACAGAGCAGTCACTAAAAGAGATGGGGTACATACAGAGACATGCCTATAGTAAAGAGGAGGGGGGACAGGTTACTAGCTACATCAGACGGGCCTTAAGAATGCCAAGCAGAAGAAGATGGTACAAAAGAGGTGGGGGGGGAGGAGTTCCTCTGCCTGTAATTTATAAGCATTTCCCCATTCTGCTCTAGGTGTGCTAGTTCAGTAAGGAGGAAAAAGGGGGGGGCATAGCCTTTCTCCCCATGACTGTCAGATTAGACCCTCCAGTTGTCAAATATTGGTAACGAAAGTCCTCTGCTTTTCAGGTCCTCAATATCACCAGAGCTTCTGCATATGTTTTCAGCCCAGGTTTCAGAGCAGAACTGGTTGCCTCCTCCTCTTCGTTCTCCTCCTCCATCGTCGTTGCCCAGTCTATTGGGACTGGATTGTTCTCAAGGGTCCCCGTTGATTCCTCCATCGCGACAAAGGACTTGCTTTTCTCTTGTTGTTAGATCTGCCTTCAGGAATTTGGCTGGTGGGGACACAGTAAGGTTACTCTGGGTTGGTGGGCAAGGGCTTCTAGCGCATGAGAGTTGTCTTGCTGGCAGCGGAGGATCAGCCGCTTCAAGCATTTTCAACATTTGGCTAGCATTAGATACTTCCAAAGTCAGTTGAGGTGCAGAATGAATCAGAGGTGACTTGGTTCTATCAGGGGATGGATTCCATAGCTGTCTTTGCGATGGGGGAGCTGTATTGGATGGACCCATCCATCTATGATATTGGTCCTCTGAGACAGCACTGCTCTTTCTGCTGGTTCCATGTGTTATTCTACCCCTTGACTCCCAGAGGCATCTGGGAGATGTAGTGCCAGCCAGCATATTTAGCCAGTGTCCCTGTAACCAGGCCTCAGCATCCCTTGGAGAGTCTTCCAGAAAAGACTGGCCATCCTTAGACAGTTATAGCGATGTAAGTCCTTTAAATCTATGTTGTACTGAGTTAGCATTCAGCACCTTTTTTAGCGATTTATAGGCACCTCGCCTAGCTGCAACCTCCTGTGAAAAATCTCTGTATACAGAGATAACATGCCCCCTCCAAGTTAGCTCCCCAATATCTCTTACGGCTTTATGCAAACGCTCTTTAACTGAGAGGTGCAACATATATGCAACTATGGTTTGAGGGTTTTTATTGTGACTCGAGTTACTGGGAACCCAATAGGCATGTTCAGCATTTACCGGCTCTTTCCACCGTTCTACTACCAGCTGTGGAAGCCATTCGTTTAAGAACTTCTCCAAGTTGGAGCCCTCTGCTCCCTCTGGTACACCAAGGATACGAATATTATTCCTCCTGATGCGATTCTCTTGTACTTCAGCCCTTTGCCATAAATGAGCCAGCTTGGCTTCATGATCTCTAAGTTTGTGCAGACCATTCAGGTGTTGGCCTTCCAACACCCCCACACGCTGCTCAAGCTCAAGGACATTATGTTGGTCCTTTAGCCTGCAGACATCTGCAACATTGCTTGCCAGTGAAGCGCTGATGTTGTCCACCCTGGAAAGTAGTGCTTCAAGCATTTTTATGATGTTGCCCAGGGTTTCCTCCAATTGCGTTTGATCCGGGGTGCCCTGGGCTGCAGCTCCATCACTGCAGCTTGTGATCTGATCTGTCCCAGCAATAGGATCTTTGCATAGCACTAGGCAGGTACTTGGGAGGCCTATGGCCCTGTGGTTGAATCAGCGTCAGTCTCCCTAGAAGTTACCTGTCCTCTTTTGCCCTTAATTGCCATCAGGAGGATACGGTGGGGGTGAGGGGAGCGAACACTCCATGGGAAAGTGACCAAAGAGACACTTCAGTTGGAGATACCATGGTTGGGCCTGTGCGGCCTATTTAAAAGCACCTGAGTCAGTAACTGCGCGGGTCTCCCAACACTACAAATTGCAGCGATCCCCAGAAATACTTCACCGATGGCGAAAAGGGGTAGGAAGGGGAGAAATCGGGTGAGGAGAGAACACTTTTAGTCCATCATTGCAGCGGCAAGTGTAGAATTTTCATCGGGCTGGGGCAGATTGAGAGGTTCAAGCTACCATCTTCACTGGATCCCACTGGAAGTCACAAAATCTAAATATTTCAAAACACATCTACACACAAATCTTAACTCACCTGCCTCCTTCTGAAAAGTCATCCACTCCTTCATTGACCCTCAAACTCAGTCAGCCTCCTCGATCCTCATGTTTAACAGTTTTTACATCTCAGATCTGTCCTCCATTGCAGAGATCTTCAATACCATTTTTCACTATCTGTGCTCCCCCTGACCAGCCCCACTTTGCCTCCCTTGCCCCTCTCCTCCCCTCACCTGAATGGCTACTGTTCCCCCAGTTTCCCCTCAGAGAGTCTTCTGGGCACTGAAATCCCTTAATGCAATACAAATTTAGCCCAGATGGCCTCCAACCAAGGCTCCTCCTCCTTTACACCCCGGTTACAGTCACACCCCTCATGCACCTCTTAAACCTCTCCTTGCACAATACAGCAAGCCTGAAAAGTCACCAAGATGTTGCCCCTTCAAAAGGTGGTGACCCATCTTCCCCTAACAACTTCCAGCCTATCTGTCTCTCCTCACCTCTCTTGCAAGACTACAAAACCCCTTGTTTACTCAAGTCTCTTGGAGTCCTTATCTTCCTCTGGAGTTCTTTCCACCTTCCAGTCAGGCTTCAGGTAGCATCATTCTACCATCTCCTCCCTCTTGTGAGTCATCGACTCCATCGTCACAACTATGGACAGGGTCATATTACTGCCCCAATATTCACTGACCTGGCTAAAGCTTTTGATTCTGTCTTATACCCACTCCTGTTAATAAAGCTCCATGTGGTCCATCTGACCACCCCCGCCATCAACTGGTACAGCTCCTACCTCTATTGTAGGCAGCAGTCAGTGCTGGTGGGAAACTCCTTATTAACCACCCAAATCATTGCTGGCTTGCCTCAAGGATCCATCCTCAGACCTGTCCTTTTCTCTGTGTTCATAAATAACCTCCCCAATGTCTTCATTAACTCCCACATTCACATGTATGCGGAGAACACTGGAATCTATACCTCAGAACCCTCCTACACTGAAGTACAAATTCCTCTCCATCAATACTTTAATAATATATTGTCTTGGTTCCAAGCTAATCTATTAAGAGCAAGCACCAAGAAAACAGTTACTATGACCTTCGGCTTTAGGCAGAAAGAAGCCAGACTCCAGATTGTACTGGTGTTCTCCACCCAAGACAGCTCCCCCTCGAAATAGTTGCCACCTTCAAATTCCTCAGGGTCTAGCTGGACAGCCACCTTGACTTCTCTGTCCATGTTGATGCCATATGTTTTTAACTATGGCCCAAACTTGGCATACTCTATCGCAAGAAAGATAGCCTCTCCCTCCCTATTCATCAGGAGCTGGTCACAAAAGAAAAAATTACTCACCTTAGTAATGTTGTTTCTTCTAATGGAGTCTTGCTATATTATGACATTTGCAGTATGACCGCAGGTTAGAACTGCTCCGGAAGTGAAATAGTTAACTTTCCATGCAGGCATGGAACTTAGAACACGAGCTCGGTTGAAAACTCTGTCTGTTGTGCTTCAAACGCAAACTGTCAGATCTTTACGAGCTGAAACTCACTAAGGTTCTGTGTGGAAGCTGTAAACCTATACTAGCCAACTGGCTACTAACATAAACACTCATTTTTGACCTAAAACAAAGACTCAAGTCAGGAGACCCAAAAATGCAAAAACACAACACCAATTCACCCAAAAGGTAGGTGAAAAACAACAAGGTAGGCATCAAAAAAGTGCCAACCTGTACTGCCCACCCACATCCCCAAAACAGAGGTTCTGAGAGGGGCAGGAGGAGAGGCTTAATATAGCAAGACTCCATTAGAAGAAACAACATTACTAAGGTGAGTAATTTTTTCTTCAAACAACATAAAGTCTTGCTATATTATGACAATTGCAGACTACACAGCAGTACCCCCATGGAGGAGGGACAGAACCCACCTAGGAAATAGGATCTGAAGCACAGCTGTGCCAAACCGAGCATCACTCCTAGCCTGGATGTCCAGGGAGTAATGCTTGGTAAAAGTGTGAACTGTTTTCCAGGTAGCTGCTTGACATATTTCTAGAATAGGAATGTCTCTGGCAGCAGCCAGAGAAGCAGCTGTACATCTGGTAGAGTGAGTCCTCAGGCCTGAGGGGGGAACCTTACCCAACTTCTCATAGCAGAATTGGATACAAGAGACAATCCACCTGGCAATGGATCTTTAGTGGCTGGCTTCCCTTTACCAACTTTGCCATAGGTGAGGAACAGTTGAAGGAGTCAAACCTATGACCCTTGGTATGCTCTATGTAGTAACTAAGGGCTCTTCACATCTAGGTTGTGCAGCATCCTCTCCCAGAGGAAGAGTGGTCAGTGAAGTACACTGGAAGTGAAATAGATTGATTAAAGTGGAAATCTGAAACCACCTTAGGCAGGAACTTTCTGTTAGTCCAAAGGACCACCTTATCTCTGTGAAAAGAGATAAACTCCTGCTCCACCAACAACGCTTGTAATTCACTTCTGCGTCTGGCAGAGGTGATGGCTACCAAAAACACAGTTTTCCAAGTCAAGTACTTGAGCTCAGCTGAAGACAAGGGCTCAAAGGGGGGGTTGCATAAGCTGAGCAATTTAAACATTAAGATCCCAGGCAGGGGCAGGATCCCTGAATGGAGGGTTGGTGTGAAACAACCCCTTAAAAAACTTGTAAAATACAGGATGAGCTGAAAGGAAGAGGATTTACCTGCTGAAATAAAAGCAGACACAGCTGCCAAGTGCACCTTCAGGGTAGCTGGTCTCAGCCCAAAGAATTCAGGTGGACCATATAATCCAGGACTGTGGGTAGATCAGCAGAGACTGGGGAAATATGCTTTTCTGAGCACCATATGAAAAACCTTTTCCATTTGGAATTGTAAGTAGCCCTGGTGGAAGGCTTCCTTGCGGCTTTCAATATATCCATTACACCTTGGGAAAGGTGTAAATCAGCAAACTCTTACTCTTCAAGAACCAAGCCTTGAGATTGAGAGATTTGATATTCGGGTACCAGACCCTTCCCTGGGCACAGGTTAACAGATTGTGATTCTTGGGAAGGGACAGGGGAGGATGGACTGCTAAAGATGGTAGGAGTGGATACCAGGGCTGTCTGGCCCAATCCAGAGCTATCAGAATGACTTTGCATGATTGGGATCTAATTTTGACTAGCACTTTGAACAGGAGAGGAAAGGGAGGGAAGGCATAGAGAAACTTCCCCTCCCAACTGAGGGCTGAGGCATCCAGTGAGAGTGAGCACAACACTGGTGGCCTGCAACAAAAAAGAGGAAGTTGGTGATTGTCTGGGGCTGCAAAAAGATCTATCTGCGGTGTGCCCCATCTGGCAAATACTACTCCCAAGACCAGGGGATCCAGTGACCATTCGTGGTGGCCCTGGGAAATCCTGCTGAGAGCATCTGCCAGGACATTGTTCTTGCCTGGGAGGTGAACTGCCATAAGGGAGGTGTTCAGGGAGAAAGACAGAGATCACAATTTCATCGCTTCAGTGCACAAGGCCATAGACCAAGTGCCCCCTTGCTTGTTGATGTACTACATTGTAGTGGTGTTGTCTGTTCTGACCTGAATACTCTTGTTCTGAACAGATTTGGAAAAAAACTTGAAGTGCTAGAAAAACTGCTCTGAGCTCCAACAGGTTGATGTGGAACAGAGATTCCTGGGGAGACCACAAACCCTGGGTGGTGAGGTCGCCCATGTGAGCTCCCCAGCCCAAGAGGGATGTATCTGTAGTAAGGATTAGAGAATGAGACTGAGTGACAAAAGGAACCCCTTGTCTCAGGTTGCTCTGATCCTGCCACCACTGTAGGGCTTGGATCAGGGTTCGAGTTACTGGGATCAGCTTGGTAAGAGGATCCTTTCTTTGAGATCAAAAAGCTCCCAAATGGAACTGGATGTCCCTCATCTGAAATCTTGCTCCTTGCACAACTGCTGTGGAAGCAGCCATGTGTCCTAGGAGCTGCAGAAAATGCCTTGCTAGCTGGGAGACCTGCAGGGTAAATGAGGAGGCCAGGGAGACTAGGGTATTTGCCCTGTCCAGGGGAAGGAAGGCCCTGGCTTCCTGTGTGTTCAGTTCTGTGCCTATGAAGGTAAGAAGCTGGACTGGCTCTAGAACTGACTTTGAGAGATTCAGAAGGAAACCTAGAGAGGTACGCAGTTGCTGCGTTATCTGAAGGTGTAAATTGACCTGGTCTGGGGACTGGCCTACTAAGAGCCAATCGTCCAGGTAAGGAAATATGGCAATCTTTTGCCTTCTTAGGTAGGCAACTGCTACAGCCAGGCATTTGGAGAATACCCTTGGGGCAGAAGTGAGGCTGAAGGGCATTGCTCTGAACTGGTAGTGGCCTGAGGGCAGCTCGAACCTGAGGTACTTTCGATGGGAGCTTCTGATGGGAATATGGAAGTAGGCATCCTTGAGGTCAAGGGAAGCTAGCCAGTCCCCTGGCCTTAGAGAGGGTAGGATAATTCCCAGAGTCACCATTTTGAACTTTGGCTTTAAAAGGTGCTTGTTTAAATATCTGAGATCCAGGTTGGGCCACCATTCTCTGTCTTTTGGGGTAAGGAAGTACCTGGAGTACAAACCTTGCCCTGGTGTAGGGAGGAACCCTTTCCACAGCTCTGAGAGCCAGGAGGAAGAGACCTCTCCTCTAGGGCTAGTGCCTCTGATAGAGTTGCAGATGGAAAGATCTGGTTCTCAGCTTTGGAAATTTTTGAAGCTGAGAACCAGTCCCTGGCTTACTACTTCCAGGACCCACTTGTCTGATGTTAAAGACTTACAGTCCTGGACAAAGTAAGCCAGCCTGCCCCCAGGTAGAGGAGAATCCGTCTGGCAATCTCATCAGGATGTCTGTTGGCAGGGGCTTTGGGCTGAGGGATGGAAGCAGACCTGCTTGTACCGCCTTCCTCTCCTCTAAAGAACCCTCTGAGCATAGGCAGAGGAGGAAGCTTGGGCTTGGTAAAAAGGCCTATGAAAAGGCCTGCTCCTGCCTCTAGGAAGCTGCTTTTGAGGAGTGGCCTGCCTTTCCTTGGCCTGTGCACTCCTATAGGTGGTCCTATATTTATCCATTTTCTTCATGTAATTCTCTGTTTGCTCCCCAAATAGAAAATTTCCCACAACCAGGAAAATCCATGGCCTTAGACTGGGTATCCTGAGACAGGGTAGTACATCTGAGCCAAGCCATCCTGCGAAGTGCCACAGATGTAGCCATGACTCTTGATGAAACATCATTAGAGTCCACTGCAGCATGAATTTTCACCTTGGATGCCTGAATACCATCCATAGCCACCTGTTCCAGCTCCCTGGCAAGCTGGTCAGGGACTTGTTTCGCTAGGGCCAGCACAGTATCCCATCTGGATTTCTGGTACCTAGCAGCATAAGCCATATAATTTGCTTGTCTGAGTCCCAAAGATGCTGCCATGTACTGTTTCTTTGCCATAGCATCAATCTTCCTGGAGTCCTTCTCAGGGGGGTGTGAAGCTAGGGGAATATTAGCCTTGTCACAGGCTGCAGCTTGCACTACCCCCACATGGCTGCATTGTTGAGTGAGGAAATCAGTGTCGGAGCCTGATAAGGTATACCTCTTGTCCATCCTTTTATCCACAGGAGGTATAGTGTGAGGAGTTTTTAAAACTTTTACTGTCTGTTTCGAAAAGATTTATGCAAAGGAATAGACAGTCTCCTAGACTCTGGAATATCCATCATTTCTACATAGTCTGGCTCCTCTTGGTCATCAACAGCTTCCTCAACAGGGAGCTGGAGAGTTTCAACAACTTTTATAAAACATGAAATGAGAAGGGGACTCAGAAAGCCTTGGAGGAGAAACCCCTAGGGGTCTATCTGAGAGATGTCCGGATCAATGGGCACATCCAGATCTTCAAAACCATATTCACTCTCCTCATATTCCTCTTCCCCCTCCCCCGGTTCATAAAAATCCTCAAAATCATAATCTTGAACCGGTGGAACCGGCCGAACCGAACGCTTACCTGAAGGTGTCGGTTCGGTCGGAACCGGAGAGAGAGACTGGACAATTTGAATTGCTTTAGCTATTTCCTCAGCAGTTGGGGAGAGAACTTTTGGCTCTACACTAACTGACTTTCTAGTCCTTTTGCTGGAACTGGCTCCTCAGGACCGGCTCTTCTTTTGCCCGAGGAAGTATTGCCCTGGTCAGAGGGCACTCCCTCCGGTTCGCTTGGCACCGAACCAGGCTGGCCATCTGGGTCAGCGGACTTTTTAGCCTCCCTTTCCCTAAGCCTACCAACTCTCTTATCTATGGTGGCAGCAGGGAAATTGTGACAAATCTGGCAGTCTGAACTGAGGTGGTCAAACCCCAGACAATAGACACATGTGGTGTGTTGGTCAGCCTTAGCAAAAGCTTCCCCACAAACACTACAGTGTTGAAACCCAGTGGGTCCGGTTTTTCTTTTGGTTTCTCAGACATAATGCCAGCCTAACCAACTTGCCCGTTTATGGCAATCCACCAAGCAAGACACCCTTATCGGTTCCCAACCATGTCACGGGTCATGGAAAAAACCATAATGAAATCTGTTTTTTTTAGAACCGATAAGAACCGGGAACCACACTCTAAAAAAGGACTAGTAGATTTTAAATACAACCTGATCGGTTCAAACCGAACCGATAAAGAATTACAAGTTCCACACAGAAAAAATAAATGTTAAACCTATCTATTACTTACATTACCACAGACAGAGCTTGAACTGACCGGTTGCGGTTTAATTTCGGCTAAAACAGAAAAATAATACTTTTAAACTGACAAAATGAACTGAGCAGAAGGAGAAATCTCTGGAGCGACTGTTCAGTGAGGCGGAGTAAAGAATCTGACAGTTTGCATTTGAAGCACAACAGACAGAGTTTTCAACTGAGCTCGTGCTCTAAGTTCCATGCCTGCATGGAAAGTTAACTATTTCACCTCCAGAGCAGTTCTAACCTGTGGTCATACTGCAATTGTCATAATATAGCAAGACTTCATGTTGTTTAAAATGATACTCCCAATCTTTGATTATGCTGATGACATCTACGGAACAGCCCTCGCTGCCTCCATCTCCAAACTCAATACTCTCCTAAACTCTTTTTACCACTTTGCTACCAGTTCCCTTCCCCGTACTCACCACTGCTGTCTTTGCTCCTTTCTCTGCATTTTGCCCCTCTCCCATAGGAGGCTAATTCACTCTTTGTCGTTTATTGCTAAATTCTGGTATGGGTTTCTTCCCCTTATCTCTTCATTTGCCTATCCACGGATACTCCTTCCTCTTACATTCTGCACACCAGAAATCCCTGTTCTTTCTCCCTCCCCATCCCCAATCCACTCCTGGTCAGTCTGCCTTCTCCTTCCACCTCCTCTCCTCTGGAATCGGCTCCCCCCAAACATGTGAAGTCCTTCCTCTTAAGCTGTCTTCAAACACTTCGTCTGACTCCTTTCTCTGACCCCTTGTTCTTGTCCCTCCTCCTCCTCTGCCTCACCCCAACTCCATCCATAGCCTCCCCTGATCGACCGACACCTTAAATGCTGATGGATTTTTACTATTTACGCTTATTGTTCTTGATTGTGCTCGCAGCTGTTTCTAAGAGACTGTGTGTTATTTGTTTTACTGTATTTTATTTTCTGTAATCCCTGTCTGCTATTTTATGTTGCTGTGTATGATTCTTAGTTACCCTTTGTTTCTATTATACCCCCATCTCTGGGTCACACCTGAAAATGAGCCTGGCTCAGTGTGCCTTTCCAGGTTACCACATTTTAAATAAATAAATAAATAAGTATGCAACCTTCATGTAAGTTTTATGTAATAATTATAAGCAATAAATATGTAAGGAATGTGACATTTTCTTTACATGAAAAAAACTAATGCAAGAAAAATTCCATGCCAGTATCTTGCCATGCAAGAAAAATCATGTATGGGGGTTACTGCACAGCAGTATTGATTTTACATCCTGATGTGGGACTAGAACCTATAACATCTGGTGTAGAGGAGGGCATACAACCTTCTGAGCCACTTACACTGTGCTGTTCAACTGTCTTGCAAAAAAGTATATAAACAGATGAGCAAGCAATAATCTTAATAAATTCTTACATATTCCTTCCATTGTTAAAAGGAAATGTCTTCATTCTGCTGCCCACATTTTTTTTTATATTCTTTATTTTTCAGGTCAGTATTACAGCAGGAATACATTTGTACAGCAATTTCATTGTTCAGAGTACACACACACACAGTGGAAATTCATATGTTACAGGACATTTTAACCAGTTTGTACAATCTGTAAAAATCACTTCAGACATATAGTGTCCATTAGCAATATATAATTGATAATAAGGTACATGAGGGAAGAAAGACGCAGGGACCAAAGGCTTTATTTCGTCAGGTGATAAATGAGTCCTCTATTGGAGAAATATAGAAGACCCAAAACCTCCAATAAATTTCAAATTGGGGAATATGGTCAACTCTTTTAGCAAAGAGTCATTCAAGATAATAGATATCTGACACAATAGAGTGCCAGTGAGTCAGAGCTGGGATTGTGGACTTCTGCCATAAGTGGGTGATCACCTTCTTAGCTGCAGCTAAGTATAAATAGAGTTTACTTTTTTTTGGAGGTACTAAACCCCTCTTCTCCTATGTATAACAAAATCATTTGATTTGTTAACACCAAGTCTGTATCAATTAATAATTGGAGACTCCTGGCAATTTCTTTCCAATAAAGGGAAATCTTCGGGCATGAACAAAAAATATGGGAGGTATTAGCCCTCGCCTGCCCACATTCTCTCCAACAGATTCCTGGGTTTCCAGGTAAGAATTTGGCCAGTTTATCTGGAGACATAAAGAAATGCATGTGACACTTCCAAATATATTCAAGCCAATAGGGGGGCTGAAGAAGCCTTCATAGACGGAATAACTGGCTCCAACCATTTATCATATGTAATTTGAGTATTTAATTCTTTATTCCACTTAGTCAGAACATTCTCTGTGGTCTGCTTCCAATTTTCCCTCAAGGCTCCAAATAGCTGACCAATTAGTTGTGCTGGAAGTTTTCCCTCAGTTGCCTCAATTATTAGATTCATCAAATTGGGCTTTGGGTAGGGAAGAACCAAATGAGTGAGTCCCAAATTCATCAAATATGAGCGTACCTGCAAAAATCTAAAGTGATATGTGAAGGGGAGTCCAAATTTAGACTGCAGGGAGGCAAAGGCACTACCCCGTGAATGTCTAGAAATTGGTAAAACATTGAAAGGCCTAATCTATGCCACTTCTCATAAGCATTGTCTTGTCTAGCTACTATGAACTGTTTTTCCTTAGTCACCAGTCAAAATTAAAAAAAGAGCTCTGCAAGTTCCCAGGCTGACCTAAGCTCATACCAAATGTTTAATATATTGCGGGTTCCTCACGTGAAGTCCCTTAAAGATGGAATGGAGTCTAATGGAGGGAACAAAACAGGGGATATATAAAAAAGGTAATTCAGGGTAAATTCAGTTAATTTCCATGGAGGCATAATATGTCTATTAAGCCAAATAAGAGTGATCTCAGAAGTCACGGCTCTGTGGTATTCTTTTAAATTAGGAAGGTTTAAACCTCCTTTAGCAATAGGTAATTGTATGGATGACCACTTTATCCTTGGATATTTCCCAGCCCAGACAAACCTGGAGAATATTCTATCCCAGGAAAAAAAGTAAAATCCAGATGGAATTAAAGGTAAAGTTTTAAAAAAATATAAAATCTTTGGAAACACTGTCATTTGAATAGTTTGGATACACTGATGAAATGATAAATGCAGGTGTGCTCACCTTCCCATTAGTTGTTCTATGGCTAAAGTCACTGGCTCCAAATTCAGGAGCTCCAAAAGTTCCAGGTCTTTGAGAATAATGACTCCCAGATACCGGATCCTATTATTTCATCATCTAGCTGGTCATAGAGCACTCAGAGCCTGGGATGGAACAAAGTTAAGAGGTAAAATCTCTGTCTTTTGAATATTAATCTTATATTCAGCAACTTCTGTGAACCTCTCTATCACTCCTAGAGTGGCCAGGACAAAGCTTTCATTGTCTAATAGGGTCAGCAATATATCATCTGCATATAATGAGAGAGTAAATTCTCTCCCTCCCAGAGGTATCCCATAAATGTCAACATTTCGCCTAATGGCCTCTGCCAGTGGTTCAATGTATAAAGCAAACAAAAGTGGCGAAAGTGGGCAACCCTGCCCAGTCCCCCTACCCAGATGTATCCTATCTGATAGCTGGCTATTCACCTTGATATGTGCCTTTGGAGAGGCATATACCCTTTGCAGCAGGGAAATAAAATCCCCTGGGAACCCAAACTCAGATAGGGTCCTCCAGAGGAAAATCTAACTAACCCGGTTGAAAGTCTTGTCAGCATCAAAGCTGACAAAGGTTGTTGGGATATTTCTCTTATTCACATAATCAAGGAGATGCATTGTTCTTTGAATAGTATCCAAAGTTTGTCAGTTCTGGACAAACCTTGATTGATCTGAATTCATTAGCTCAGGAATCAATTATTCTATTCTATGAGTCCATATAGACATAAACAACTTATAATCCATACTAAGTATGGATATCGGTCTATATGAGGTAACTAAATATGAGGGTTTACCTTGTTTTAACACCAGACAGATACTGGTATAATTCCAAGAAGGGGGGGTCCTCCCTCTTGAATCTCCTGAAATGTCTTACCCAATACAGGGGCAATCTATTTGTAGAAAGTTTTATACCACTCTGCTGGCATTCCATCAGGGCCTAGGGTTTTTAAGGTTTTACTATCTGTCACCACTCTTTTAAGTTCTTCCATCCTAATCTGGATCTTCAGTCTCTCTGCCACATCTTCTGCCAAAGGGGGAAGAGTGAAGGAGCTAAAGAACTTCTCCAAATTACTTGGGTTAGTTAACATAGGGGCAGTATATAGCTGGGAGTAATAATTCTTAAAGCAAGCTTGTATTTGCTCTGTGTGAGTTACTCGGGTATTAGATGTTAAATCAGTTAAGTGTGAAATGTATGTGACTGTCCTCTGGCCTCTTAATCTTCTAAGTTCAGAACTCCTTTTGGACCTCACTCAAACCTATATGATTTCAAACAAAATAAAGCCTGTTGTGTTTTCTCATCCAAAAGCTTCTGCAGACTTGACTTTATTTGCTTCATCTGTATCCTAATCTCTTCAGTTATAGGAACATGAGCCTGTAGGTCTTTCAATTCACCATGAAGCCTAATATATTGCCTTTCACAGACTTTTTTTCTAGCTGCTGCATAGGCTATGATCTCCCCACAAATCACAACCTTAAGTGTGTCACACAGCATAGATGTGGAGACCTCCCCTCCTGAGTTTTCCATAATTACCTGAGCAATTTTAGCTTTGAAACTGTCTCTAAAGGCTCTATCCCTTAGAAATGAGATATTCAGATGCCACCAAGTGGACTTCTTAGGAATTTTAAAGTCTAGTTTTAAGAATAAAGGTGAATGGTCCAAAAGGAATCTGGGACCAATTGTCAGGTCTTGTAAGTAATCCGTATGGTCCCGAGTAATAAAAAAAAATCCAATCTACAATGGGAGTCATAACGAGGAGAATAAAATGTATATCCCCTTGTCAATCGGTAAAAAAAACACCAGACATCAGTCATGGCCACTGCATCCATGTTAGTCCGGAAATATTTCAGGGTCGAAGAAGATCTATGTTTATGTGGGGTGGGTGAATCTAAATGGGTGTTTAAGGTAAGGTTAAGATCCCCACCCATAATCAAGCATCCCTAAAGATTGTCTATTAATTTACCAAAGAATCGTTTCAATACTGCTGCTGGCATCATTTGAGAGAAATACACATTTACCAGTGTTACCTGTTTCCCAAATAATGTCCCCTTAAGGTTCACATACTGTGTCTAAGGATCAGTGAACTGTGAGGATAGGTGAAAAGGAGAGGTCTGAGGGATCAAAATTGCCACCCCATGTAATTTTCCACTAGGGAAAGATGAAGCAAAAACCTGGTACCGCCCCCCTCCCAACAACGTAGAGTGTTCAACATCTGTCAAATGGGTCTCCTGTAAATATATTATATCAGATAAATATTTCCTTAGATATTGAAAGAGTCTTGCTCTTATTCAACCTGTTTATATTAAGGGACAATGCCCTAATTATTTGGGTCACCATTATAGGAGATTATGCTGCATTAGGACCTCCTCCTTGCACCCCCCTCTATTTGACCTGTATAACAGAAGGGTGTAATTTGGATCCACTACAAAGAAATATTATAATACATTTCCTTAGGTTTGATTCTGGGCCCCTTGCCCCTATCTCAAACCTCTCCACCAAGAGTGAATCCACCCATGTATATGCTTAATCTGAACATTACTGTCAACCCTACTATCCTGCTGTAACCATAAATGCAACTGGAAAAATGGAACAACTATTTATTTACATATCTTTAATGTGTTAGTCTGTATGAACTGTATAGCTAACAGTGTAGACCAAAAGTCAAGGAAAAACCACACCCCAAGACATGGACTATATACATCAACTACGACTTCCAAGGTAGGGGAGATTCTTTGTATTCTCCCTTCATGTTCCCCCAGACCAACAGAAGGAACCGGAGGTAGTCCGGGTGCATACTGCTCGTGGGCCTCCAGAGGGTATAAATTCCCTCTAAGGTTGAAACAAAAATTGGGCAGAATGTTAGATTGAATTCCACAAATAAACCACCAAATACTACTGTGTTGCCCTTTTAACTCAAACATAAGCCTAATAGCCTAGCGATAATTGCAGGCTCCCCCCTCAACTTTGGATTGTTATTTTTCTTTAATAAATTTTGGCTGTCATACATATCTCCTATTATTTGTACACTGAACCCTTCTTCTTTCTCCTTGATTTACTTTTCCTTATAATTGTAAAGCCATATATATTAGCTCAAAGCTGAAAAACAGAGTTCCATTGTAGGCCTATTAATACTAGCCTGAAATTGTCCCTGCACAACAGCCAAGATTCAGGCCTCGGCCTCAGATAAGGAAGTCTCTGCAGTAAAAACTCTCCAAAGGTCTATCTGTAGACCAGGTTCATTAAGCACTTCTCCGCATTTTTCTAATTTTAAGTCAGGTTCTGCCATGGGTAGGTCTGCGGAATGAAGCGAGTCGGCTCTTCAGACTGTCCAGTTTCTGCTGTCCAGTTTGTCAGTGGTCTTCTCGTGCAGTCACACTCTGCCATCTGGGTACCCTCGGCAAAACCATAGGTCTTAACTCGGCCCTCTTCTTAATCTGAATCCCCATTTTGAGCAGTTCTTCCCTGGCCTCCTCTGCAGAGTGAAATTCCTTCCTGCCTGTCGGGTGCTGCACAATAAGACTAGCAGGGTAAGGGGTGGAAAACTTAATATTTGCCTCTTTCAGAACTGGAAGAATGTCAGCATAGGCCCTTCTGTTCCACATGGTTTGGGGGGCATAATCGTTATCTCAGTAAATTCTTTTCTCTCCAAAGAAGATCTTCCCTTTGTGCCATGCTGCTGTCAGGATCTTTTCTTTTACCGCATAGCTGAGGAAGCACAGTATAATTGATCAAGGTCTAGCATTTGGATCATTAGGTCATAGGCCCAACACCCTGTGGGCTCACTCTAAATCCAAAGGCATGTCTGAGGGCAATTCTAAGGCTGTTCTCAGAAGAGTTATGATGAAATCTGACAAATCCTGGCCTTCTGAGCCTTCCAGAACACAGTAAATTTGTATGTTCTTACATCGAGCCCTGTTCTCTGTGTCTTCTTGTCTAGAGTGGAGAAGGGCATATTGATCTTGCAGTTCATTCAAAGACTCCTCTATGTCACCCACCCTATTTTCTACCACAGTGATCTGCCTCTCAGTAGAATCTGTTTGTTGTTCTAAATTCACCACATCTCTTCGCAGCTCCCCATACATATCTTTTATTTCCGCTCGGAATGCCAGCAGTTCTTTGTATATTGTATCAAGCTTCACTTGTTTGTTCTTTATTTTGCCACAAGCTGAATTAATCTGTTCTGAGATTTCAGACGGGGCCATTGAGAGCTCAGAGTCGGAGGCCTCCCAGGCTGACATCGCGCCTGCTGGATTTTCTCTGTCTCGCTTTCTTCTGTGTACATGTAAATTTTTTATAATTTTAGCTGCCATCCCTGCAACTGTACTTCTTTCTAGCTCTCAAAAGCAATAAAACTCAATGGATGCTAGGGATTTAATGAGGGGGGATCGTGGAGCTCACAACTAAACCTCCGTCTTGGTTATCGGCTCCACCGGAAGTCTTCTACCCACATTTTTGATTTGTATGCACAAGATCACTCTTACAACTGTTAGAGTGATTTCCACATCAGTATTAGAAAATGGTCAAAGAAAACCCCAGGCTCTGACTGGCTGATAGCCCTGGCAAGGTGGGTATCTATCAGACAACAGAGTATTAAAAGTACCAGTCTCACCCAACCCAATTATCAGCATCAAAGTGCTAGTGGAATATTCATTTTAAAATGCTCACCATTTTTTTATCTCGCTTAGCAAGAGCTGAAACCCGACTCCAATCATACAGCCACTCTCTATCTCTCCTCAGCTAAATCCCTAAAATAAATAAATAGATAAGAAACACACTTCTGTGCACATTTTTTTTCTTTCAGAACCCAGTTAAACATTTTCAATGTAAAAGGTCCTCCACTGCCACAGCCAGCTGGCAGCCAGCTTTTGCTTACACTGCCTCTAGCAACAGCCACAGTACTGTCCACGGTCCCAGGTGATCAATGCTGCCACTTGTGATTTCACACTTACTTGGTATTACTTGGCATAAAGGGACAAAAGCAGGCCAAAGCCCATCAAGAGTGTCCCCCAAACATTGTGGGACTTTTAGCAGTATTGTTGATTTGCACTAAACCAGACATCAAGCTTATCGTTTTAATGTGATAAAACTAACAAGGTCAATCAGTTCCTGTAGTAAAGTGTTTCAAAGTTTTGGGGCTCTGATTGAAAAAAAATTCCCCTTTTATTAGTCTTAAATGCTTTGACCTCAAGTTGCTTGTTATGTAGCCTTGGTACTAACCGTCTGGTGGAATATGAAATTCCACATTGACTCATAAGAATCTGAGATTGTAGTATCTTATAGGTTAAAAGTAAATCCCCTCTGGTTCTTCTTTCTTGTACTGAATAATGTCCAGTGTTTTTAAGCCTAGAAATGTAGTCATGGTGAATGAGCCTGGGTACCAACCTGATGGCTCTTCTCTGGACCTGCTCCAAATGCTTTGTGTCACCCTTAAGTTAAGGGGTCCAAAAAGGGACCCATAATCCAAATATATATAGGTTCTGTACAAGGAGATGAGGCACTGCTCAGTACGGCTTACCTTTCAGCTGCTTACACATGCTGCTTGCCATACACTGACTACCTCAATAAATAAATTAATAATACACTGGCTACTTCAATAATTAAAAGAAAAATGTACTCAAAAAGCCAATCTCCTAAGTGCCTTGATACACCACACTGACTCCACGTAAACCTGTGACTGCAAAATGGTGCACAACTTACCAGTATTGATAAAGAGTAAGGAAGGTGTCCTCTGCTTATCTGCAGCTATGTACCATAAAGTGACAGTTGAGGGAGTACAGTAAGCCGCGCAGACCCCTCAATGAGTCCCCTGTGGCCATTTTACCTGAAAATCTCACCTCAGTCCCAGCATCTTATCACACCAGAGATCAACATCTGCTAAACTGTTGCCCACTTAATGAGCAATTATCCACCACCCTCCCTCCCTGCTCATGTCTGTTTCATATACAGAATAAAAAATCATGTAAAAGTGCCCATGCACACACAAAAAAATGATGGTACAAAGAAAGCTGTCAGTCAGATCGGCTGAAAACTGGCGATGAGCAAAGCAGTATTCAAAAAAGTGCAGTGTGCCTCTGTATAGCAGCTAAAAACAAAATTGCTGCTTTTATGGGCTTATTGTCATACACTGCTACCTGCCAGAAACAAATGCCATAGTAAGCAAAGACATCTGTCCACAACTTGCCGTGATTGGCGATCGTGCACACACAGTAAGTAATGCTGTGGGAGATGGTCTTGTTTTACTTGTTCCTTCACTTAACTAATTTTGCCATGCACCTCCTTCTCCCACCTTAGTCTATGTTGAGTCATACAAAATAAATAAATAAATAACTTTGCCAATGCACTCCTGCTGCTCCCAAAAGCTATGTGTGTTCTTTTTTTCTTTGGGGGGGGGTAACTATAAGGGCTGCATAACACAAAAGTCTTTAACTTAAAAAAAACAACAACAAAGCATTCAGATGCAGGTGGAGGAACTATTTTGTGACAAAACTTTTTTTAATTAACTTTTTTTATTAAACTTATGTTTTTTTTACACTGTCCATTTTCTAAGCACAATAATAACCTCCAGGATGGGTGATATTGTGCAATACCAGACCTTCCCGGGGATATAAGGCCCTCTGGCTGCGGTGTCGGGCCACATTACACGCCTGGGTGGTCCAGTATAGCACAATACTGCCCACTGTGTCGGGTATTATTGCTTACATAGATACCCAGGAAACAGAGTCAGATTAATGGATGCGGGGGCCCTACTCCAAGTCATATTTTGGGACCCGGGGGGGCCTAAATGCCAGCATCCCACTCTTTTGCAGCGCCGGGCACACAGAAACCTTGTAAACTCCAGCAATTCATCAATTTAACAATTAACCTCTAACTTATACGTAACATACGAAACATATGAAATTTGCCAGCAGATAAAGGCCTAGAGGTCTATCAAGTCTGCTCGAATGTGCAGCTAGCACCCCTTATTCTGCAGCTGCCCCTCCCTTCCACCCTTCCCCTTCATTAACCCTCCCCCTTGTCCTGTCCCATCCTCGTTTGAAGCAGTCCACTGTTCTACTGCATACCACTTCTGCAGGTAACGCATTCCACCCAGCCACCACCCTCTCTGTTAAAAAGTATCTCCTCATCTCCCTCTTGAACCTTCCTCGCTCCAGTCTCATATCATGGCCCCTGGTGGCCCTCCCCTCCCTTACTTTGAACAGCCCCTCTGTACCAGTCTTGTTTATTCCTTTCATGTATTTAAAGGTTTCAATCATGTCACCACTGTCTCTCCTCTCCTCTAGTGAGTACATGTTCAACTCCTGCAACCTCCTCTCGTATGATAAGTCCCCCAGACCCTTGATCATCTTTGTCGCCCTGCGCTGCACCCTCTCCAGTAACTTAACGTCCCTTTTCAGATACGGTCGCCAGTACTGCACACAGTACTCCAGGTGTCGTCTAACTAATGACCTATACAGTGGCAAAATCACTTCCTCCCTCCTCGAGGATATACCCCTTGCAATACAACCCAGCATTTTGTTGGCCTTTGCAGCTACCTTCCTACACTGTGCCGAGTTGTTCATTGACCCTGTAATGAGCACACCCAGATCCTTCTCCTCCTCTGTCTGGGATAGCTGCACTCCCCCTAGCTGGTAAGTCCTCCTTGGGTTCTTCATCCCAAAATGTAGCACCTTGCACTTTTTGGCATTAAAGCCCAGTTGCCAGGTGTCTGACCAGGTTTCAAGCTTTGCCAGATCATCCTGCAACCCCTGCCATCCCCCTAGGTCATCCACCACCACGTCAACCTTGGTATCATCAGCAAACAGACTGATCTTGCTCTTGATGTCCCATGATATGTCTGCAATGAATATCCCAAACAACACTGGTCCCAACACCGAGCCCTGAGGGACACCGCTCATCACTGCCCTTGGGAGTGAGAGCTCCCCACCCACCACCACCCTCTGTTGCCTTCCCTGCAGCCAGTTTCCTACCCATCTCACCAGCTTTGCACCTGCCCCTGTGCCTACTAACTTCCTTCCCAGCCTTCCATGTGGCACCAAGTCGAATGCCTTACTAAAGTCCAGATACAGGACATCCACTGCATGGCCCCTGTCCAGTTGCCTAGTTACCCAGTCATAGAACTCGACCAGGTTGGTTTGGCAGGATCTGCCACGTATGAAGCCATGCTGTCTGCTGTCCTGTAGTCCTTGGCCTCTAGGGAGGGCCACCAGCCTCTCCCTTCAGGATAGTCTCCATTAGCTTACCCACGATGGATGTGAGGCTCACTGGCCTGTAGTTTCCTGGTTCATCCTTGGGCCACTCTTGTGAGGCACCATGAGCCATCCTCCAGTCCTGAGGTACACACCTCGAATGTAGTGAGGCATTAAATAGGTCTGCCAAATGTCCTGCAAGGACCTCTGCCAGCTTGTTCAGTACCCTAGGGTGGATGCCATCTGGGCCTGGCTCCTTGTCCACCCTCAGTGCCTTCAAACCCTCTCAAACTCTGCCCTCCATGATTTCCCCATCTGTCACCACTCCCGTCTGCCATTTCTCCCACCTTGGGTGTCACCCCCCTCTTCTCTTTAGTAAATACTGATCAGAAGTACTCATTTAGTGCTTCTGCCTTATCATACCCTGCTTCCACCCAACCCTCCTCCTTCCTAATCCTTACTATGTGGTCCTTACAGCTCCTTTTCTCCTGATGTACTTAAGAAGTCCTTCTCCCCTTCTTAATGCCTTGTGCCAGCCAGAGTTCCGTAGGTGCTTTGTCTCCCCTTACTGCCCTTGCCACCCCCTTCGATTCTGTCAAGTACTCCTCTCTGTCCTCCCACCTCCCTTGTTTTCTTGTACTTCCTAAAGGCAGCTCTTTTCCTCCTTACCTTTTCCATGACCTCCTTGCTCAACCAGCTCGGTTTCTTAGCCCTAGCTGTCTTGCTCTGGGCTTTGCAGCAGGTTTTGGTTCCCTCCACTATCCCCAGCTTTATGAGCTCCCATCTCTGGTTAGTATCCATACTAGATTGAATTCTAGCCAGGTACCCCTTTACCACTTCCCCCATCCTCCCAAAGTTGGCTCCTCCTGAAGTGCAGCACTCTTTGTGCTAGATTCCACTCCTTCCTTGCCCATATCCAATGTGAGCTATACTGAGTGGTGGTCACTCCTGACAGCGGTTCCTCCATTGTGTTCTCTCACAAAGTCCCCATTTCAGCACAAGGTCAAGGGTATTCTCTAACCTGGTTGGTTCACTGACCATTTGCAGGAAGCTGTCCTGGAAGGCATCCAGCAGTACCTGCTCCCTTCTGTTCCTGGTTGTTGGGGTGCCCAGTCCACTCCTGACATGTTGAAGTCCCCCACAATCACCACACTACCCTTCTCGCAGGTCCTCCTGATCTGTCCCGCTAGTTCCCTGTCTAACTCTTCCATCTGAGATGGTGGCCTGTACACCACTCCCATTGTAAGAATCCTATTCTTGGAATCCTGGATTTGCACCCAAAGTGACTCTGTACTACCCTCCTCCCCTTCCTCCCTTACACACTTCAGTCCTTCCTTCACATATAGTGCCACCCCCCCCTCCTTTCCCAGTTACCCTGTCCCTACAAAATAACCTGTAACCTGGTACAGACAAGTCCCAGTCATTATATTGGGTGGCCCATGTTTCTGTGATGGCTGCAATGTCCACCTCTCCCTCTGCCATGAGAACCTGTAACTCTGCAGTTTTCCTCCCAAGGCTCCTAGCATTAAGGGTAACCTCCTTCAACCATTTCTCCCCCCTCCCATCCTGCCCTCCTTTCCTAGCATCACCAATAGTACTTGCCATTTGTCCTTTGTCACTGTTATGGGGGGTAAGCTCATATGATTTCCCAACCTGAGGTCTCTGCATATCTCTTCCTCAACTGCCACCCCCCCACTCCTAGTTTAAATTCCCAACTTCCTCTATATATTCTTCCATCCTATGTTTCAACACTTTCTTTCCCTTCTCACTCAAGTGTAGTCTGTCCTTGGCATAGAGACTACTGTCCTCCCAGGTCCCTCCCCACCCCCAACAGCCCATGCCCTTTAGCACAACACCAGGTTCTTAGCCATCCATTAAATTCCTCTATTCTCAGCTTTCTTGTTGTGCTTGCCTTTGGCACCGGAAGTATCTCGGAAAAAGTTACTGATCTTCCTGCCCCCTCACATAATTGTGCTAGTTCCTCAAACCTCCTCTGGACTATATCTACTGTCTTGTCAGCCAGGTCATTTGTCCCAAGATGTATAATTAAATGAATCTTGTCCCTACCCCTGCTAGCATATTTCAGAACAGACTGTCCCACCCTTTCTGCTGTCATTCCTGGCATGGCCTCCACCCAAATGCGACTATGCCTCACCTCCTTGCTACCCCACCTAACTCCTCTTTGTATTGAGTCCTCAGGCACTAAGATTCCACCCCTCTTACTCCCTGCTTGCTTCCATTCATCTCCCTCCCTCATTTCCAGCTCCTCTTCTTCCTCCTGCACATTATTTCCCCCTTTTAGCCCTGTTGCAGTTCTCCCAGCAGAACTTCCCCTCACTCCAGTTTGGTCCAGGCATTTATCAATTACTCCTCTAATTTCATCATTTCCCTCCTCCACTTTCTTCCTCTCTAGCAGTGCAGAGCTGTTTTCTGAAGACCCTTCACAAATGCCCGCTCCCTCTCTCTTCATAGTAACCTGTTCTCTCCTTTCCACTCCATGACTTTTGCCACTTCTTCACCTCCCCTCACAAGTCCCTATCACCTCCTTCCATTTGACTTTTGTCTCCTGATCTGGTTTCCCCAGCAACCGTTCTTCCTGGCCTGGGCGCCTTTGTCTCTGCTTCCCTTCTTCTGACCCTCTCCTCACCACTGTTGGCTTAAATTGCCCTCCCTCATCTCCCCTTCTTCCTCCCTCCAGTATTGGGCTAAACCCACCCCCAATCTGTCTTGCCTGTCTTAGTTCCTCCTGCAGACCCTCAATCTCCTAAGTTTTTGTATGTGGTTGCACACTAAACATCCTCCCACACTCCAGGTAATGTTTATAAAGATTGGTGCACCGCAGTTGTTGCAGCCTACCACCCTACCCATTGCTGTCGTTGCCCACCAGCGACCCCTTAGAAGTGAAGCTAAGTAGAATCCTTTCAGAGCAATGTGGTTTTGCGCCCAGATTTCTGATAAATGATTCATCAAATAATTCAAATTCAAGCAGTGAATTTAGTTGGTAGCCCCCCATGGCTATAGAATCTTGCAGCCCCCTGAGCCCAGGATAGTAGCAGTAGCAACCAATCCTCACCCCCATGTAAATGCAATTATTTTCTTTTCTCTGTTTTTTAGTCATTTTTTTGCTTCAATTCAATTAACTGCTGTTAAGTGTTCCCTTTCCGCCATTTCCAATCCAACCAAATCATCCACCAAATCCAAAAATCATTGAAGTCAAAACAAAATAAGAAAGTCAACATGACAGTGTTGGCATTTAGCATGCAGTAAGTAACAACATACCTGGTGGTGTGGCCTGCCCTGACAGACTGGTCAATCATTGGACTTGGCCCGGGACTCCTCACAGGACCAGAGGCCCAGCAGCAGCACTGACTGACTACAGTCACCAGCACTCAATGAGCAGTACGCCATCTCTCCAACTCTTGGAGTCATAGTGGTCATCAACATCCAATGAAAAGAAGTACTGGATGGTGGCAAATCAGATGACTTTGGCCCAGCCAGCTATCTCTACTAGTAGTCTGTAGTCTTCTTCAATCGAGAGTGAAGTGATCTCCGACCAACCGTTATCCACTTGTCCTCCTCCATCCTCGACTCCTCATTACCCTGCCACACGTCCTGACACCACTCACACACACACACACGCAGATTCCCGCTCGCCAGTAGCCACACCTCCAGAAGGACCTCTGAGACATGGTTGGTTGTGGTGGTGAGGTCAGTGTGGACCAATCGTGGACTACTCTGTCTGTGCTGTGCAACTGTCCCCACCCCCCTGAGAGGTGGAACCAGAGAGACTCACTCGGAGTGGAGGGGTGTTTTTCTTTTTTGGCAATGCTGTGAATGTGATGATCCCACAGCCACACAACAGTACAGCAAGTATGACTGGTCTGAGGTCGGCGGCAGTGGTCTGCCGGGTAGGGAAAAAGGAAATTAATTAAGTTAAATTAAACAGTGAGGGGGCCCTGCTGAACCATGGGGACCTATGCCATGGCATAATCTGCATACAGGTTAATCCAGCCATGCCAGGAAATGAAAAGTACCAGCCCAGCCTGCCTCAGCACCAAAGTGGTAACACTGTGCTACTTTGGATTTCCAATTTAACAACTGACATTTTGTGCATCATTCAGCAAGTGACCCACCCCACCAACTCATAGCACACAAAATAGCACAATCACTTCCTCCACCCTGTATATAGAGCAAAAACATTCACAAAATGCTTTCTGCTCTCTTTCATAATGTGTTAGCAAGACACACACTTGTTTTAAAAAAAACTACATTTGCAGCAGCATGTCATACATTTCCCATCAAACCGCTCCCCCACCCTACCTCATTCCATTGCACCCTACAACACTGTTCAGCCCAGCCTGTGCACATCACTGTTCACATAATTTCCCACACAGTCAAGGAGTTTTTCCCCTTAAAAAACAGCGTTTAAAATCTAAAGCAGTAATACTAGCATGTCACCTGCTCAGTGTTACTCAGAGCTGCTCATGCTGACTGCACTCCCATTTGCCCAAAATAGAGAAACCATGATCAGAGTCATTTCTTTTTTAAAGAAAATCAATTACTTTCCTTCACGCTCTGTCTATACCCTTCCAATCCCACAGCAGTCTGCTCCTGTGTCTTAGCGTGTCTTCCTGCAAACTGTGAGCTCATGATGATGCAATCCCCCCCAAGCTAAAGTGATCTCTGCCAAGCATTAGTGGCGAGAAGCTGGAGAGGCCAGTACAAACAAACAAAAAAAAACTGACAATGAGGCAGTATAAGAAACAGAGCACTAGAGCACAGTTCACAGTAAAACAACTGTGAATTAGTACTGTGCCCTTCACTGGTAAGTATACCGGTAGAGGGACAACTTTACCACCAAAACAAATGTCTGTTTATTTCAGTCATTTCTTATAGCTATTTAATTTGTTTTAAAAATGTATGTATACTACATAAAATTATCACATGTAGCCCATTTTCTAAGCACAATAATACCCATCAGGGTTGGTGGTAAGGGATATACCGGACATTTCATGGGGCTAGAAGACCTGGGCAGTCCAGTACAGACCAATACTGCCCACCCTGGTGGGTATTATTGCTTTCTTAACATGCACCTGAGATCATAATACTGCATTCTACTTTTCCCATTACATTTATTCCCATGTCTGATGATAATGTAGCTACAGAGAGATATGAATTCAAGTAAGGAATAAAAAGCAAGGCTAAATAAACTTTAAGGGATTAAGACCCCATTTTCATACAAGTTTTCTCAGTAATGACAGGAAGGAGAAATCTAAGAAAAGTACTGTATATGTAATATTTGCTGACTAGTACCTAGAGGGTGGGATATTCAGAAATGCTCCTGGCAGGGGAGCAAGCAGGTTGCAGCACAACTGGGATGCACCACGGCGTGTACTGGGCGATATTCAACAGAGCTGCACCATGGCTCAGCAATGTTGAATATTGCAGCCTGGCCTCCCACATTGCACAAGGCGCAGTGGCATTGCCCCAGTGCAAGTGGAAAGAGTAGAGCAGGGAAATGTGCCAGCACAAGTACTGTTGCGCTAGGTGCAGGAGCTGCGATATTCAGCAGTAGATATGCAAATGGGGCCAGAATGCATGCAAGGCACAACTGGGGCCATTAGCATGTCATTATGGACCCATTTGCATGCAGGTGTGCCAATCCCCTGAAACTTGCACCTGGTGCCCTGCCAGGCTGCAGCCGTCAGGGACCAACGCCCCCTGCACATCGTGGCAAAGTACCCCAATGCCCGATCACGGGCATATGTATATGTAAACACATATCCAATATCCCTGGTGGTCCAGTGGACTGCATCCAGCCCATCCTGGACATAGGTATATTAAAAATATCTCACTTATCCTGGTGGTCCAGCGGTACCCCTCCTCACCGCATTGCTCACCTCCTCGCTCCCCGGTCAGCTGCTGACGGCAGTCCTTACCCACAGCGCTTGAGCCACCACTGATCGATTGCATACAGTACGGCTATAGCTCTGATTGGTCCAGTGAGAGCCAATGGGCGGCAGACTATACCATACTACATAGTCCAGATATGTGAATGGCTCCATCTGCATATCGACTTTGTAGTATGGTATTGAAATTGCACGCCCATTGGCCCACGCTTGTGTACCAATGGGCGTAGTCGCATTTCGTAGCAGTCTTTCAGTGGTGGCTGGGTGCTTGAGGAGGAGCTGCCACCTGTCGCTGACCAGGGGGAGCGGGTGGCAGGGCTTAGTGGGTGAGTGGGAAGGGGGATCCCGCTGGACCACCAGGGATAAGGTAAGATGTTTTTAAATATACTTATGCCCGTGATTGGGCTGGAAGCGGTCCACTGGACCACCAGGGATAAAGTTACATGATGTTAAATATACTTATGCCTGTGATTGGGCTGCAAGCGGTCCACTGGACCACCAGGGATATTGAACGTGTTTGTAAATGTACACATGCCCACGATCGGGCATGGGGGTGCATGACGCAGATGGACCCTGGCCTCGGAGCTCAGGTGGTCACCCACAGCTGGTGGCTGCTGTGTTGTGCCCAGCAGTATGGCAGCTCACCTGTGGGTGGCCAGCCCCTGCTCCTATTTCCTTTGGGCTCAACTTTGAGCACCAGTGTGCGGCACAAGTAGGGGTTGCACCAGCATGTGCACCCACCCCAGGCTGAATATCAGAATGCGGAATATGCATGGGCCGCGCCCCCACTCTTTAAGCTGCACACCACATTACTGGTGCACCCCCGGTGCATCGGGATCTGCACAGCGCAACATCCCCTTTTGAATATCGCGCCGGGGCACATCAGTGGGTTGCGCGTGTTGCTCTATGTGCAACCCCTTTGAATATCCCACCCTCAAAGTACATTTTTAAAAGTTTTTTTCCTGAGGTGCATGCAGCAATTTACAGCCCAGACTGTAGCTAAAGATTTGTACCAGCATCATGAAGACATGCATTCTTACCTGTATGTTTACTGACTAGAGCAATCTTCCTTGCACAATTCTTACAAGATGACATTCTTCCTTAAGTACTGCATTTTATACTTGCAAGTTTCTTGACTAGTGTAAGCACAGGATTTTGTTTTTGCGTTATTCTTACAAACATGTATATATATTAGTAAGAATACTGCAAAAAAAAAACATGTGCTTACACTAGTTAATAAACATGCATGTATAATTTTTGTGTACCACACTCCATTTTAAATTCACAGATTTCTTGACTAGTGTTAACACTTATACTGTGATATTGCAAAACAGCTTGAGTGTACCTGCAATACATTTTCATTTACTCCTGCAAGAAAAATTACAGTTTTTGTATTTGATAATATTCTTGCACAGTTATGCAAAGAACTTACAGGACTTTGACACCATGCACATTTTCTAGTGCTTTTCTTGCAAATCCCTACAAATCATGCAAGATTAGTCATAAATCTTACTATTTTTTCAGTAAAATATGTGGGATCCATTTAATACAGCATAGTCCTGCATTTTGTGGGCCATCATGAAAAACAACTGATCCTTGTTAGTTGGTGCAGTAGGGCATCTAGTCTCTTTGTGAGTACGTAAGCAGCAATTTTATAATCAATATTTAATTGGTCAACATGAGAAACATACATTCCTGTCCTTACCTGGTTTAAGAATAGCAGAAATAGTAGCTTGGTTCCAAGTAGTGGGTACTAAGCCCCCTGCTAACACATCCTGACAGATCCAAAATAGAGCATGCACCATGAGATTTCAGATTTTTTTTAAAACTCCCTAGTATACCCTTCTGGGCCTGGGCTTTTTCCATTGTCAGTCCTCTAATGACCTCTCCAATCACATCCTCCACCGGGAGGGGCACTCATTACAGAAGCATGTGCATCTGGCAGTTGCTGAAATTACAATGGGGTAAGATATCTCTGCAGTTCCTGGGGCATTGGGTGGGTATCTTGTGAACAGAGATGGAAAGTATACCTATAGAATGTATTAAGTATTTTTTTCCTGATCTGTAAGTACAACCTGCATGTGTAGATCCCTAATTTGGACTACAGAACTAAGTTACTAGCTTTATGTTTATAGAGTCTAAATGCAAGGCCCAAGCTCCCCCATTGTAAATGACCTGTCATACATACCTCAGCGACAGTTCTGCTTTGGTATTTAAGATATCCGGAATTTCCTGCTATAGCTTGGCTAATTGTTGGGCTGCTGTAAGATCTTACTGTGCATGCAGCTGCTAGGCAGTAGCTACAGTAGTTGTTGCTGTAGTGGGGAACCCAGTTTCTCCTCCATCTGTCTTTTGAAATGAGACACAAAACTGATTAGGTCACCACACGGAGCTGCCTTGTGTACAGTATATCCCACAGGATGCTTTGGGGAAATATCTTCAGCAGAGTTCTGCACTAAGATCTGCAGAAGTCTAGCTTGGATGAGGGTCTGAAATTCTAGAATATTCAATAGGGAATCATTGAATTGTCAGAAACTTGTCCTCCTTGTGGAACTGCAGCTTAGCATCACTAGGATACAGAAGAGATATGATTGTAGGATGGGTAAAAATCTGGCAATCTACCACCAGATTGTGACACCCTTGGGAAATACAGTATGTAAGAGATCTACTCAGGTATAAATTCGATGGAGGTCAAGACGTGAGTCTATTACTGGCCATTGGGGTTAAGTGCCTGTCAAGAATCCATCTGGCCAATCTCTTTAAGCAAAATTCTACCTATGTGTTGAGCTGCAGTTTCTCTGGGAGGATTTTTAAATTGTATCTATCTAAATAAAGAGTATATTGTAATCTCCCTCTTAAATCAAAATTCCCTGTTGGTGTGTAAGATTGTATTAAGCCATATACAGACTGTTGGGGTATCAGTTCCCAGGGGTAGATAGAGACTAGCTGTGACGCCCTGCATACTGTAGTGCTCCATTATAGTAGCTAATCAGCACAGACAATCCAAACAGGAGAACACACATTGAAATGGGGTCGTTGGAGGAAACAGAACTGCTGCTCCCCTTCTGCCCTCCTTCTGTAGGACTGAAAAAACAGCAATGCCCCATCCAAACAGTAATAAATAGTGACTACACAAAGAATGATATTGCAGAACAGGATATCATCTCCATGATGATGCCTTAATGAAATTGCTCAGTTTTTCTTATCCTGTCCCATGTTCTCCATGAGGGGCTGATCACTTTGCACAAAGTGGCTTAATAAATGTATTTATTTTTTGTAGTATATTGTTGTTTGTGTAGTCACTGTTTACTGACATTTGGCCTTTTGGATGGGGTGACGCTGTTTTCACAGTCCTAAAAGTAGAAGCTACCAACTGGGAGTAACATATCCATTTTAATTTCTGATGTCCTGCTTTTGAGAGGTGCATTTCTTGCAAGAGAAAGAAAGTAGGCCTCTGTTTTTTGATAAATACTAATACTTCAGAAATGTAACATTACACAGATCCCCCTCATGCATAACATCACGGAAAGTATACGCAAATTGTACCATGAAAGAATTTAGAC
The DNA here is from genome assembly GCA_016271365.2 of Neoceratodus forsteri. Lineage (NCBI taxonomy): Eukaryota > Metazoa > Chordata > Ceratodontiformes > Ceratodontidae > Neoceratodus > Neoceratodus forsteri. The sequence continues at coordinate 1,370,927,136 of CM057450.1, read as the reverse complement.
TGGTTCTGCTTTAAGCAAGAGTGTATGGTGTCAAATGGTGTCTCACACACTGGGAGAAGCTGAAAAGAGAAGGAATTGGCAGGTGCTTCATTCTGCACAGGATGCATCAGTGTGCCTCATCTGTAACAGCCATGGGGAAGAATGAACCAGTCATATTATGATCTCAATGATTTGGGTCACGGTGAACCCAAAATGGGACTATAATGTAAAAGAATCTCAGCACAAAAGCACTGAGTAAGGGTTACCTGGAAGGGGCATTAGCAATAAATCCAGGTTTCAAAGAAATGTAAATTTACACATATCATAATGCAAAGTATCATGGGAAATATATGCAAAGCACCATGAAAGAATTTAGACTGGTTCTGCTTTAAACAAGACTGTAGTGCAACAAATGGCTGACTCAGACACTCTGCACAGGCTGAAAACAGAAGACACGGAAAAGTGTTTCACCCTATGCAGATTTCATTAGTGTGCCTCTTCTGCAATACCGAGGGGAAGAATGAACCAGTCATATTTTGGTCTTACTTGTTTGGGTCATGGTGATTCCAAAACAGAGAAGTAATTTAAAAGACAAACATCCTCAGCACCAATGCACTAAGGCATGGGCTGGCCACAAAGAGCACTGGTAATAAAGCCAGGCTTCAAAGAAATGTAAAATTGTACATATCCCCATAATGCAACACATCTTGGGAAGTAAATGCAAATAACCATTAAAGAATCTAGACTGGGTCTGTGTAATTTTACATTTCTCTGCAGGAGTTTACAGGCACTTTGGCACAATGTTGCAATTGCATATATGGGAACAACGGATCATCCAGGATAAAGTCAGGGTGAATAAAAGGAAAACTATTCAGAAAAGAGTGATAAATGGGCATTTTATGGTAAGATGCCACTATGTATATGATGTATCATATTAAAGATGTGTGCAGGTATAATTTTTTTAAAGGGGCTAAAAAAAAGCTAAACACTGACAGTGACCCTTTAAGAGGGCCTCTGCTGGGTCTTAAGGTATATGAGACTCCTCTTATGAGGTTTGGGCAGCCAGAATTAATTGCACATCTTCATAAAGTTTATTAAATTGCAAAAAAAAAAAACTACATATCTTCTCTTTGCAGTCCTCTCACCCAAACCTCAGGCTTGGAGTCTCTTATGCCGTAAGACACACCTTGGAGGCCCTTTTAAATGTTATTACTAATCAGACAATGCAGAGGTTATAGTTAAAATCTGACATTGCAACATACAGAGAACAAGTCTCAGTATAACACCTGGGTAATAGGAAACCCTCTTTAGATGATTAGTTACAGCTGCTACCTCTGAGACTAAGGATGCAAGGATCTATTTCATGATTAGGCCCTTATTCATTTAGATCTGTAGTTCACTTTACAGAAGATGTACCCCCTCCTCCCTGTGCCAGGCAGAGGACATTACAATGCAGTTAGACCACAGATGGTCAGACAGTTTAGAAAAACATGCCTTTTGAAACAGAGCTGATATGGCTGTGCTGAGCTTTTATGAGTTCCACCAGAGTATGTTGTGCACAAGGTGGTGGTGATGACTGAACTGCACATGCGCAGTCTGATTTGGCATCACCATCTTGTGCACAGTGACTGTCACTTCTGCAGCTACAGAAGAAAAAGAAATGCCCCCAAAGTGGGTGTGTTTATATGGCTGGCAGAGGGAAAGGGCAGAATAAACCTAAGCACTGGAAACTATGCCACAGCGTTGTGGAAGCACACTGGACAGTGGTAAGGTCACGTGCTTCCACAGTGCTATTCTCAGATGATGGCATAACATCTGCAGAACTCCAACCATGCAGCTGTAAAATGAAGTAGGTGGATCTCAGACATATTCTTCAGAAAACCCCCATGGGCCAGATATTTAAAGCATAGTGCAGTGCGCAAACCAATAGCATGGGAATAGAGTAGGAATAGCTCGAAGCAGCCATATTCAAAGGACCAGTTAGCGCGCAATAACAGCAGTAGTAGTGTGGGGCAAACCAATAATGTATGCAAGGGGCAAATTGAAGGTGGGGTGGACAGCAGAGACACGCAAAGGGATATTCAAAGGCCCAGTGCCACGCTAGGACACATAGCGCAACATGTAGAGTGGTGCTAGTTACCATCTATAAAAGGCTGGTCTTAACCCAGGACAAAACACAGAGGAGGAGGGATCACAACAGGAAGTGGGAATGTGTGCAGTACCAGTAGCAGTTATGCTGCCATTGATGGCAGCTGTAGTGGAGGAGAAGGAGGAGAGGGAGCAGGCACAACATGGGCCACAACACAGGCCAAGGAGAAGGTATGCTGCAAACAGGTGGTACTGGCCCAGGGTCTCCTTCAAGACCCTCCCTGATGACCACATAATTGGCTGGTATAGGATGAACAAGGGAATGTTGAGGCAGCTCTGTGAACTCCTGCATGAGCAGCTGCACTCAAACACCAGACGCAGCCATGCCATGACAGTGGAGGAGAAGCTGATAGCAGCGATGTGCTTCCTTGCCACAGGGACATTCCAACGACCAACAGGAGACACCATTGGGGTAACGCAGTCTGCCACCTCATGCCTCCTGACCCAGTTCCTAGAGGCTTTTCTGCCACATGCTGGGGAGTTCATAGTATTCTCCAGCACGGCAGCAGAGAAACAATGCAGCAATTCCATCAAGTTGCGCACCTACCATCTATACTGGGTGCCATTGACTGCATCCATGTCCCCATCCATGCACCACCTGGCGATGGCAGAGATGTGTATGTAAACAGGAAGGGGTACCACTCTATCAACTGCCAGGTGGTGTACAATGCAGCTGGGTGCATCAGCAATGTCTATGCACAGTACCCTGGCAGTGCCCGACGTCTTCATCTGGTTCAGTCCCAGCTGTGCCAGGCATTTGAGGAGGGCAGGATACTCAGTTGGCAAATCGTCGGGTGAGTAGCAGCATACAAGGCATACACACAACAGCATGGATGGGGGCAGGCAGGTGTAGGCCAGGAAGGGTGTGGGAGGGCTACACAGAAGTGCAGGACAGCATCTAACAGACTGCAGTATGGCACTAACAGGTACACATCTCTTGACAGGGGACAGCACCTATCCCCTGCGACCCTGGCTGCTGACACCAGTACTCTGACCTGCCACAGTGGCTGAGGAGATGTACAACGAGGCACATGCCAGCACAAGGAACATCATAGAGAGGGTGTTTAGCATCCTGAAGATGCGATTCAGATGCCTAAACACATCAGGTGGTGCCCTACAGTATACACCTCAGAAGGTATGCCATATCTTCCTAGCCTGTCATATGCTGCACAACATGGCAATGAACCATGGGAAACAGGCACCCGAACCTGAGGGACAGTCCAACAGTGAGCCAGAGCCAGTGGTCGGGGGATAGTGGAGCAACTCGAAAGGAGGGACCCTCGCATGGCATGCGGGGCCATTGAGCACAGGGACAACATCATCAGGACACTGTTACAGACAAGAGGGTAAGGACAGACTGCACAACAATTTGAAAAAGTACAATGATGAATCTATTTAATGTGCACAAAGAAACAGAACAGAGACACCAACAATCACAACAGTAACACAACAGAGTGGAACAGACAACATGTGTGAATGTGGTGTGATGTTGGGCATGTGCAGGACACACGTGGGGGGGACAGACAGAAACGGTGTACTGTCAGTGGGGAAGCATGATGTGTGCTGTGAGGGTAAGGAGTGCAACTGTGTCAGTGGAAGTGTGCATGTGCATGTGATGGAGTGCATGGGTGTTTGCTAGTGTGTGTGTGTGTGTGTGTGTGTGTGTGTGTGCATGCCTGCATGCATATGTGGGTGTGCCAATGTTGCAAAGGGGGGAGATGACTGTGCAGTAATGCAGTGTGATCATGACCATCACCACAAACTACCACTAGGCATGTGACGTGCACCTGTACTGTGGGTCACAGACCCTGGTGTGCTCTGGGCCGAGGACGAGGCTGATGAGAATGGTGAGGCAGGCAGGGCTGGCCTCCTGTTCCCCCGGGAGATGGTGGAACATGACAGGGTGGGTGGACGGCCATGACGGTGCTGTGTTCCTGACGGAGCGTGTGACGCAGTGGAGCTGGACCCACTGGCAGCCCTGTGGCCACGGGTTGCCCACTTGTGTGCCTCTGTGCCTTCTGCACCCCGACCAACCATCTCATGCTGGCAACCCCCATGCACCCCACATAGTACATTACCAATGTCGACCACTGCAGCCATCAGACCAGCAAAGCCACAGTCGATTGCACCCACCAGGCAGCCCAAACCGTCCCTCGCCCGCTGTTCAGCATGGGCAAAGCCCACTGAGATGGCCTCCCTCATCTGTGCCAGTTCATGCGGCAGCACCCTCTGTAGGCCATGCAAGTCCATATGGGCCTCCTGCTGGGAAGTGACAGCAGCCTGCAGGAGTGGGCGGGCACCATGGGCATCCTGGCCCAGGGGCACAGGCCCCTCAGCTGCAGCTGGCACAGGTGCCTTCTGCACAGGAGGAACTGGATGCTGTTGTATGCCTGGCACGGCCTGCTGCTGGTGACTACTGGTAGTGGTCTGTTACACTGTATGGCCCGGGACCACAATATGGGTTGGACACTGCACATCCAGCAGTGCAGAGATGTTCCCCACACTGCCCACCACCGGATGCGCAGGGACAGCCACACCAGCAATGCTGAAGACACCACTGGCACCTGTTCCATGGCCTGCCAGCAGCCCAACCCCTGCATCCCCCTCCACAGGCACGTCCAGGTGGTGGGAAAACTCTGACATGTCAGTGTCATTGCCGTTGGTCACAGTGACTAGTAGAACCTCCCCTACACCCACATCCTCCATTTGTGCATCATCCAGGTACTCAGTGGATCCCAACCCCCCTACTGAAGTGTGACCCCCCTCCCCAGGCAGTTGCAGCCCCTGTCCATGGGATTGCCACACATGCAGTGTCTCAGTGCATCCATAAGTGGCACACAGACCAGATGTTGATGGATGTTCTCCATCATCCTCCTCCACAACCTCTGGACCATGGCCATACATCCTTGGCTGCTCCTGTTGTTCTGCAGGCCTTGCAGACACTGCTGTGGAGAAAATAGGGACAGGGTCAGTCACCTGTACATGGACACTGTGCCCTAACACCACCACCACCACCACTGCACCATGCAGACCCAAGAACATGTACCCCCTTCACACAAGCCCATGACCACATGCATCCACCCAACCCACAGTACCCATGCCATTGCCATGCAGCTTTTTGGCAGTCCACAGTGCACCCTGTGCAGGACACCAACAGCAGGACCATGCCCCCATGCCATCACAACATGCAGGGTACACACATGCAAATACAGACCTGTTCTGGGCAGTGCGAGAGGCATCGCACATCCACCACCCGGCACACCTACGACTGCCACCATCCTCAGTGTCGATGCCACCATGGCCATGAGTGGTTCCTCCACCCATTGCTGTTGTTCTTGTTGTCCTCTACCGGTCCTCATTCATTCCCATAGTCAGTGTGCCTCCTCTTCCTTGGCACATTGCAGCAGGTCATTCCAGTGCTTTTGCACCACCTCTGTCATCCTCCGACAGCATTGACAGCAAGTGTCACCTCCTCCCAGGCTTGGCGCACCACCACATCCATGGTCCTGTGCATGCGTAGGACATGCTCCCTCTCATTCACAGCATGCACAAGTGTGTTCAGCTCATCTTGGGAGAAGTTATGTGCATGTATGCACTCTTGTCATGCTGCCAAACCTATGGAACAGTCAAAAGGGGACATGTGTCAGCAGCCGTGTAAGAACTGCGTTGCATTACACATAGACATCACGATGCCACCCCCTACAATAACTCAGGCCACATGGACATGTCATCCTGGCATAGTGCAATGTACCGCAGAGCTAGCTAACACAGCATGGCGCTATGCGCATGAGTGGTACACAACCACAGGGTCATGCAGGGGGTCACGCATGCGCAGTGTGAATACTTATGGGCAGCGCCGCGCTACGTCATGTGATAGTGTGGTGCTACAGTGGTTGTTGAAGGAGAGTTCTGGGAGTGCCAACCTTGCGATCAGACAGGTTTTGGGGTCTACTAGCTGGGTGTGAGATGGCAAGAAGTTCAAGACAGTGTGCAGTGGTGCACAGGGACAGGTGCTGGGGGGAGGTTGAAACAGCCAACCTTGTGCAGCTGGTGCTGAAGAGGCATAGGAGGCTCTTTGGGGAGGTGAGGGAGAGGGACCTCCCATGAATGCAGGTGTGGGACACAGTAGCAAGAAAACTTACTGCCTGCACTGGGATACCCAGGAATGCTGAAAAATGCTGCCACAGGTACACAGGCCTGAGATGAGGCAGCGGCAGCAGCTGGAGCACTACAAGCGCATGTTGCATGATGGCATTGTGCCTGTGCCAGGTAAGAGGTGTTGCATGTTGATTGTACCAACATGTCAGGCTGCGTGTGTGTGTGTGTGTGTGTGTGTGTGTGTGTGTGTGTGTGTGTAGGGAGAGGGTGTGAGTGTGTGTGTGTGCTGAGGGTGTGGGGTGTGGGGTGTGTGTGTGTGTGTGTGTGTGTGTGTGTGTGTGTGTGTGTGTGTGCGCGTAGGGTGTCTGCAATGATGCATGGTGCTGTGGCACAATGTGAACAGGTGGGATGGTACATTTAGGCCCCCTAGGGGCGCGGTACATGCTGTGCCCATTGCTGTGGGAGGCGGGTTGGGTCCTGCTGTTTGGCATGTCCCAGTGCATCACCAGCCTGCGGCCGGCAACACCTTGTTGCAGGGATCCCGCCCCTGGTGGACTGTCGACGTACACACACGGTATGTGGATGTTCACATGGGAGCTGCGACAGGCACTATTGCAGTACTGCAGCACTGTTGATCACTACCGTGTGTGCCTGGTGAATGCGCCATGGGCACTGCCACCCTCTGTGTAGGGGTCCTCCCTGTTCACTTCATGTGTGTGCATTGTTGTTAGGATTGCATGTGCATCTTGCTGTGCTGCACGTGGTGTATGCTGTGTCATGCTCTAACACCACTTTCTCACCTGTCCACTGTAGAGCAGATCGAGCAGCCCATGGCCAGAAGAGGGAGTCAGGCCAGGACCCAGGAGCAGAGACGAGGCAACCCGAGGGTGTCAACCATGCCGCAGTGGGTGCAGGAGAGCAGCCCTGAGAGTGGTGGCATGTTGTGTGAGTATTTGTTTCATTGCTCTGTGATCTGTGCCCTTTCACTAGGCTGTGTGTCACATCTGGGTGTCCTGCCACTGACTGGTCTGGTGGCATGTCTGCAACGGGCAGTGGGCCAGTGTGCTGTGCGGTACACCTGTGTTGCACACCACAGTTGGGTGCTGTCAGTCTGGCCCGGGGAGGGGGGTATGTCAGCTTGCATTGCTGTGTGGATGACTGATGGTGGTGGTTGCTCTGGTGGTGAGTGTTCCATGAGGACAACATGCTATCGGCTGACCTGCTCACCTCTAGGGTCCATCCATACCACCATCCACAGGATGTCCACATTTGCACCGGTGGTGGGGCCTTGCTGTGCATGTGGGACAACACGCACCATGCCTTACAGGCATACCTCTCCTCCTTCTGTCCACCAGTGGTGGAGCGTTGCCTGTCACACTGTGCTACATCCTGGCACTGTGCCATACGCATTGTGGAGTACTTCCATGTGTTTCTCATGGCGATGTTACTGTGTTGCAGTTCAGTTACAGGGTACTGTTATCACCATGCTATTACATTATGTGCATCGTTGCCTGCCAATGTTGACCTTGGCTGTGGAAGTAGTACTCACAGGGTGGGACAGGGGGTCCTGTTATGTGGGTTGGGGACACTTCTGTACCATGTCACGGTTGGGTGGTATGCTTTCAGTGGCCTTGCCTGATGGCATGAGACAGCCCTTCACTGATAGCATCTGTGCCCTGGCTGACTGTTATCCTCTGGCCTGGGTGGGTCACTTGACAGGCCACTGTCATGGTTCATTGATGCTCCTGCTTGCCTGTCATTGTTGTTGGTTCTGCACTCTGCATTACTGTACATTTCCATCTTTTGGTGGGCAGCATGTCCCAACGTGTGGATGCCCATGTGCATGATGTGGCGGAGCCCTTGCACTCAACTCTTCGGGGATCCAGCTGTGTGTCTGCTGTGTCTCGCTGTGTGCTGCATCGAGGTGGATGGTGTCACATGTTCCCTGGTGCTGTCAGGATCGTTGTCATCATGTGTGTTGGGTTTTGTGTTGGTGCCTGTATTGCCCTGTGCTGCTTTGTGGGAACCTTCCATGTTGGACTACCAGTGCGGAACTCAACTCCACCTGGGATTGCCCATTGGGACATGCTGTCCATCTCTGTATGGCCACCTTTGGCTGCTGTTTGCCTTCTGTCTGGTGTACTGTCCTCATGGTCACACCCTTCCTCTTGTAGGTCCACTCCGGGCATCACAGTGGGTGACAAGGCCGGAAGAGTCATAGTGCACTGAGGACCTGCTGCACCGCATCATCAGGCAGCAGAGAACCTCATTGAGCAGCAGGCCATCATCATAACCGAAACACGTAGGGTGGCTAATGTGCTTGAGGCTCGTCTCCCGGATCCAGTGGGCAACTAGATATGCCCTGATTTTCATAATGTCTTTCCTTACCACACCCCCTCGCTGGACTTGTTTATCCCTTCCTTGAATATTGTCATCTGTCTCTGTGTGCATCCTCCTCCCCTTTGCACGCTTGTCCTGTGTCTTCCTGTCCTTCCAGTTGCAATCATCCTTATGTTTTCCTTTGTAATCCTTTTTTTGCCGATAGTGCATACCTTTTTTTTTCCTGTAGTGGGCATTTGGTTGCGTGGGTTGTGTGTTGGGAGGGGGGTTGCATGTTGCTTGGTGGGTATGGTCATGTTATGTTTCTATGTTGTGGGGAGGGTCGTCCAGTGGTGGGTGGGGCATTTTTGATTCTGGGTTTTGTTCTTTGGTTTGTTATGTGTTTGATTCACTGTAATGTTTCTGTTGACTTTACTTTTGATTATTGTTCATTACAGTGTATTTACAACATTTTACTGTGTCCTGTTTCATTCTTGGGTGCTGGGGTTCTGCATGCTTTGTACTGTTGCTGGTGTTCTCCACATGTGTCTGGGTTGTTGCTGGACATTCCCATGCATGTGTAGCATCCTTCTGGATGTGCACTGTGGTGTGCTCCTGATCATACCTCTCAACCGCCTGCCTCGTAAATCAGGGACAAGACTTAAAAAAATCAGGGACAAAGAACCAAAATCAGGGACACATCTTCAAAATTAAAGATATCCACCCAGAAAGCTAGCAGAATATGGGGCTTAGTGCAAAATGCATTTTCTAAAGAAGAACAAGTCTGTAACTTTAATGCTTGACATCGTTTAGTGCTTACAGTTCCCACTGTTTAGCCACAAAAACACAAATTTTAGGAGGGACAGAGTAAAATTGTGAGACAAAATCAGGGACGTCCCTGAAAATCAGGGACACTTGAGAGGTATGCTCCTGATACCTCATTCCATCATGTGTTTCCTTGCATGCGTCCCAGGGTAAGGCTGTCTCACCTCTGCACTGTGTTCCATTGTGTGTTTGCACTGCCTGCATGGGGCTATATTCAGTGCTGTCTTGTGTGCTATATTCAGTGCTGTCTTATTCCTGGGCTGTTTTTGCCCTGCACTCCTGGCCCTGTTTGCCCAGCTTCCTTTGCTTGCTATATTCAGCTGGAATTGCCCCGGGCTATTCCTTTTGAATATGGCTGGCATTTTGCTCCGGGCTAAGTTTGCACGCTGGGCAGTGGTAATCTCAGCCAGGGGCTAACATTTGAATATCTGGCCCTATATCTCTTGCATGAAAAATCAAATGCAATTATTGCAGACAACTTCAAACATGAAGCACAGAATTTTGTGATATGAACTTTGCTATCTTTATTTATTTCAAAGATTACATTTGCTAAAGAAAAATACTAAGTCAGTCAGATAGACATACAGTAGGCTCATATATTTAAAGATTATCTACAGAATAAGATCTTCTTCTAGCTAGTCTTGATATAATATCAAAATCTCAGTCTTACAAATGCTGCAGATGTAATTCTTTTACCCAGCCTCTCATCAACGTGTACATGTTATCACTGTCTACAGGTGACAGGGTTGTGTGCCTCAGCTATTTCAATTCCATCTGAGGAAAGTGGCCGAGGTCTACATTTGTCTCAGAAGCTGTGTCTGCTTAGTCATTCTAATTTTGGCCTTAGTGCCGAACCTAGGGTACTGATCTTGGATTTAATGAGGCTAGGCATTTGTTGGTTTGTAATTTATTTTGTCAGTTTGGCTTTAATTAGATTTTCTTGGTCACATAGATTTCTTGAAATGTCTTTGTTTTTCATTTTGTGTCCATACCTTTTGTGATTTGGAGGACTCTGATTAACTTTTATGCTTTTCATATATGAGAACGGAGCAACCTAGGACCATGTCATGAACAATTATACAGATTTCTGGAAACAGTAAACTTTGACAAAGCAACCGTTAATCTTCATTGTTGTCAATATATATCATATGGAATCTGAAAATCAAGCAAAAATAGATGATTATTTCTATAAAATAATTAAATGGCCAACCAGTAAATGATGTAATGTAAAAACGGCCTTTCTTTAATAAAGTGATTTGCTCTTATTCATGTTTCACCCAATGTAGAGCAAATGTTTTATTTGGTTTGATTCATTTCATTTAGTCATGTTGTTTATGTTACTATTTATATATTTGACTTTGATGTATTGTGTGATAACTGGTTAGAATATAACAAAATTATTTTTCTTGATCAAAAGCATTTCTCCTATGGAGATTTTTAGCATTTGGTGTATACATTTATTCTTTCTATAGACAGTCATTGCCTTGTCTGATGGAACCTATGGCATTATATTATGTTTTAATGCCCGTAATGCATTTCTCTGATTTAGCAATATACAACAAATCAGTAACACAGTAATTTGTGGGTGGGAGGACTCTAGAGCCATCAGATTTCCCCTTTCCCACTTCATGCAGGATAAAGCGATACAACTGTGTCCAACATGTACTCATTTATAGGGAATCTGTACCTATTTCACTATCCACAGTTGTATCCTGTAATTCACACTCACAGGAATAAAGCAACAATGGCAGCACTAAATGGGCTTTATAAATGAAGATGTTTATTGCCTCTGGCACAACTTAAAGGAAAACTGTACCCCCGTATCTTCTAAATGGCATTTGTTTCCATATCAACAGACACCTCTTTTCATGTAGCTGTTAAAGATGTATGCAGCTGCTTCAGTTATTTTTCACACTTCATACTAGGCCCTGTCACTGTCCTGGGTGGGTCCATTCATGGTTGTTGAAATCTCATTGTTCCTGAGAGCTGCATTAGCATATGAGAATGTGATGTGTAATCAACCTTGGTTGTATTGGGCAATACCAGACCATCCAGTGGTGTAATAAGGCCCAATGCCACAGGCGTAGGTAGGGCCTTATCGCCTCTGGAAGTTCCAATATTGCCCAATACCACCCACCTTGGAAGGTATTATTTTGTGCTTAGAAAATGGGCTACATGTAAAGTTTTTTTGTAATATTTAAGAATGAATAAAATAGTAGAAAAATGACTAATAATTAACTTAAAGTTGCTTTGTTAGTAAAGTAGTTCCTTTACTGGTACACTTACCAGTACTTACCAGTAGAGGGCAATGCAGCATTTCACACTTGTTTTAAAGTTTTCATAGTGCTGTGTTCTTGGCACTTGAACCATCATCGCACTCACCCCACTCCCAGCTCACTTACGTTCTAGTTTCATTTTGGGGCAGGTTGCTTTCCCATTTTCTAAACAGTGTTTCTGTACTGTGAAGCTGCTTGTCATTTATTCTCCCAAAATATAAGAGTGATTTCAGTTTATAAAGCCCATTTCATGCTGCCATTGTTGCATTATTTCCTGTGAGTGCAGCTGTGTTTTGAGTGAATTGTGGTTCGTAGTTTGGGCTAGCCAGAGAATTCAGCTATACTGGCTTCTGAAGCACTCGAGTGTGGCTCTGCTTTTGGACTGTGTGTCCTGTAACTCCTTTGGGCCTTGTGGTCCTTATCTGCCATCAACTTCTATGTTTCTATGGTAAACTCAAATTTGTGCAGGCTTTTCTTCATATTCACTGTATCCAGTGCTAGGCTATTTCAATGATTTAGCATCATCTAGGAGAGAAGACATGCTTCCAAGGATTACCCTATATTTGACACCTATGTGCTTCAGTGCATGTGCCTGTGTCTTGATGGAGTACAACAGGTCGCATTTTCATCTGATGTCTCTTGTTGATATACCTGAGTGTGAAAACCAGTGAGTTCTTTCTCCCTTTCAGCATCCTTTCCTCCAAGCTGAATATGTTAAGGGACACCAGGCTCTCTCTATAGCTTTTGTACCAAAACCACAGATTGGTTTGGTGGCCTGGTTCTGCATGCTGTTGACTGCCTCAATGTTCTTAGTGCATGGAGTGGTCATAAACTGCATGCAGTGCTCCTGGTGGACCCTAACCAGGGCTTGAAAAGTGGCAAGATTACTTCCCCTACTGCACTCCTACTTTTTGATGCACTACAATATTCTGCAAGCCCTCTAGGCAGCAGCTGCAAATTGACTGTCATTTTTTAGCCCAATGTCTATTGTATCCTGTTGGTCCTTTCCTCCTTCCTTTACCTTACGAAGGGCCTACAAAATGTGTAGCTGTATCCAGCACACACACTACAGCAATTGCAGGCATCTTAGCCTACAGTGATGCCAGCTAGAGTGTAACGCAATACTGAAGCATACTACGGCATTGTTAAGGCAGTACCTTTTGTCATGCTGTAACTCTAGTCACTGTGTTAATATCCTGACTGACACCACTGAATCTACTGTTCTACCTTCTTTGGGTGCAGGCAGGATGCAGACAATGATGTCATCAGGTCGATGATACTACTGTGTGAACTTTCCCAGTATGCACCTACTCCCTGGTTCAGTTCCTGTTTATGAGACATCAGGCCTTGCAGCTAGCAATCTCACTGAAACACAATGAGTGATAGACAAGCTGAATTGCATGAAATGACCTGGTTGGAGTTTGCAACATTGCAATTTTTTATTTTAATAAACAGGAAAAAGTCACCTAATGTAAATCAGGATTCCCTAATTTTATACTACATATTACAGTTTATACTGTATACTATATATCTTCCCTGTGCTCTTACCATTGTATAAATAAAAACAGAGCTATTGCAGGGTCCTTATAAAGCTTAAGGTTGCCACATAGGAAAAGGAATGTGCATTTGAAAAATGAAGTAATATGACCCCCTTAGGGTTTTTGTCTTTAAAGCATTCACTGACAAAACTACTGTAGGTGCAGTTGTGAATGCTCCTTTAGCCTAAAAAAATTAACATAACCTTATTATTGTTTAAGAAATAATCAAACAATAAAGAATTACAAAAATTCAAATACTGTATGGTGGAACTGTTGAAAAACTGAATTATTTATTAGCCTCAGTGTTTCCTTTGATGTTGATTTTCTCTTTAACGGTATACAGTATAATATTACAAATCTTACCGTGAGTGTATAGCTGGTGACAAACAGGAAAGTCTAAAGCCAGGTATGAAATGAACATTAGACTGTAGTTACACTTTACTATATTTGGGGTAATGGAGGCTTACCACTTCCCTTCCATATGGGTGAGGTCAATAGATTCCAAACAAATGTACCGAGACATATAGATACACAGAGTATGACAGCATAAAATGTTCCAACAGCCTGTTCAGTCAATCTCTCCTACCTAACTAATCTGCACTGGCGCTAGTGGCCATCCCCTCTATTATTACCGCCACCATTTTTCTAACTGATCACGTGTGGCACCTATAGAACCACATAGAAGACTATTACACAAACTGGGGAATATGGGTGTGGGCAGGACAGTAGTGTGGTGGGTAGGTAACTGGCTGGGTGGCAGGACACAGAGGGTGGTGGTAAATGGCTGTCACTCCACAGAGGGAAGAGTGACCAGTGGGGTACCACAGGGATCAGTGCTGGGACCGGTCCTATTCAACATCTTCATCAGTGACATTGCACAGGATATAGAAGGCAGAATTTCACTGTTCGCTGATGACACAAAGCTCTGTAACAGAGTAGACACACCAGAGGGTGTAGACAGAATGAGAAGGGACCTGCAGAAACTTGAAGAATGGTCAAGGGTTTGGCAGTTGAAATTCAATGCAAAGAAGTGCAAGATAATGCATATGGGGCACAAAACCCTGGCACAATATATCAGTTGGGGGTGAGGATATAGCATGCACCAAGCAGGAAGGGATCTTGGGGTTGTCATCTCTGATGACCTCAAGGTAGGGAAACAGTGTGACAAGGCATCAGGTAAAGCAAATAGGATGCTGGGATGTATAGGCAGGGCATCACCAGCAGGAAAAGGGAGGTCATAATTCCGCTATACAAGACACTAGTGAGACCCCACCTGAGTACAGTGTACAGTTCTGGAGACCATACCTATGTAAGGACATAGACAGGGTAGAGAAGGTTCAGAGGAGGGCAACAAAGATGGTGCATGGGTTGCATCACAAGTCCTATGAAGACAGGTTGAAGGAACTGAACATGTACTCCCTGGAGGAGAGGAGGGAGAGAGGGGATATGATAGAGACATACAAGTATCTTACAGGGAGGAACAGGGTGCAGGAAAACACTATTTTTAAGCGAAAAAGATGTTTCAGGACTAGAGGGCATGGGATGAAGTTGGAGGAGGACGATTCAGAGGAAACATGAGAAAGAATTTCTTCACAGAACGGGTGGTGGACAAGTGGAACACCCTGCCAGAGGAAGTGGTGGGGGCTGAAACAATCACGGGATTTAAGAATGCATGGGATAGACATAAAGGAATTCTAGAGGTCAGGGGTAAGGGGAAATAGACTTCTAGGAAAACAAACTGAACTTACAAGCTCAAATGGGCAGACTAGGTGGGCCATAGGCCCTTATCTGCCGACACTGTCTATGTATCTATGTATCTATGTATAGCCTATTCAAACCTCCTTTCCATCCTACTCTACCCAAAGTGTGTAAGTGTATCCAGCAGACACACTACATCAATTGCAGGCATCTTAACCTACAATGGTGTCAGCCAGGGTGCAGTGCAATACTGCAGCATATGTGGTATTGTTAAGGCAGTAAACTAGGACATTTTAATGGCAGTCTATCCCTTTTGTCATGCAGTAACTAAAGACACTGTGTTAACATCCTGACTGGAACCACTGAATATGCTGCTCATCTTCCTTTGGGTGCAGGCTGGATGCAGGCAATGATGTAATCAGGTTGGTGATACGCCTATGTGAAGTGACCCAATGTGCACCCACTCACTGGTTCAGTTTCTCTTTATAAGACATCAGGGCCTTGCTTCTATCAGTCTCACTGAAAAACAATGATTGAGAGCCAAGCTGAATTGCATGAAATGATCTGGTAAGAGTTTACAATGTTGTACTTTCATTTTAATAAAAAGGAAAACAGTAACCTACTTTAAATCAAGATTCCCTGGTAATATACTGTATATTGATATGTTCCCTTTACTCTTCCTTTTATATAAATGAAAAACAGAGCTATTGCAGGGTCCTTATAATGTCTGAGATGGCCACATAGGAAAAGAAAGATGAAAAATGAGCATTTGATAAATGAAGCTATGTAACCCCCTTAGGGTTTTGTCTTTAAAGTGTACCCTCACAAAACTAAACTACTACAGGTGCATTTATGAATGCTCTTTTAGCCTGAAAAAAATTGCATAACCTAATTATTGTTTACGAAATAATCAGACACTAAAGAATTATGAAAATTCAAATATGATGGCACTGTTGAAAAAATCTATTATTTGTTAGCCTCAGGGCTTCCTTTTTTGTAGATTTCCCCATTGCCAGTATATTTTACAGTCATTACCATGCTTGTGTATAGTTTGTGACAAAGAAAAAACTGTAATAACAGGTATGAAATGAACATTAGACTGTATTTATGCATTACTGTATTTGGTGTTAACAGAGGCTGACCACCTCTTTCCTATACGGGTGAGGTAAATAAATTCCAAACAAATGTACACAGATACATAGATATATATATAGACTAGAAAAGCATAAAAAAGGTACAGCAGCCCATCCAGTCTATCTACCCAACCTAACTACTCTATACTGGCGATAGTGGCCATCCCCTCAATTATTTCCCCCACCATTTTTCTAACTGATCACATGTGCCAGTTCTAACCTGCTGGTCCTTTCCATCCTCCTCTACGCTATGAAGAGCATCACAAAGTGTGTAGCTGCATCCAGCAGACACATTACAGCAATTGCAGGCATCTTGAACTACAGTGGTGCCAGCCAGGGTACAATGCAATATTGCAGCATACTGCAGTAGAGCTAAGAAAGTAAACAGGACATGTTAATGGCAGTTTATCCCTTTTATGATGTGAAAACTTCAGACACTTACATCCTGACTGGCACCACTCAATATGCTGTTCATCTTCCTTTGGATGCAGGCTGGATGCAGGCAATGATTTCATCAGGTTGGTGATACCCCTATGTGAAGTGCCCCAGTGTGCACCTACAATACTCCATGGTTCAGTTCCTGTTTATAAGCATGAGGGCCTTGCTGCTAGCAATCTCACTGAAAAACAGTGAGCAAGAGCCAAGCTGTATTGCATGAAATGATATGCACATTCATTTTGATAAATAGAAAAAAACAGTCACCAATTTAAAATGGAGAATTCCCTGGTTATATAGTGTATACTGTTTATTTTTCCTTAACTCTTATTTTTGTGTAAATAAAAACAGAGCTATTTCAAGGCCCTGATGATGCTGAGATTGCAACCTAGAAAAAGGAATATGTATTTGAAAAATGAAATTATACAACAGCCTTAAGGCTTTTTCTCTAATGTGTACCCTCACAAAACAGAACTACTGTGGGCGCGTTTGTGAATATGCTTTTACCCTGGAAAGAGCAGAATAACTTAATTATTGCTTCAGAAATAATCAGATACTGAAGACCTATGGAAATTCAAATATGATGGCACTGTGAAGAATCAATTATTTATTAGCCTCAAGGCTACTGTTTTGTAGATTTCCTCATTGCCAGTATATTTTGCAATCATTACCATGAGTGCATAGTTTGTGACAAAAAAATGAACCTTTAAAACAAGGCATTAAATGAGTATAAGAATGTATTTACACATCACTGTATTTGGTGTTAATGGAGGCTGACCACCTAGATTACAAACAAATGTGTCAAGATTATAGATACATTGACTTTGAAAGCAGAAGATGGCCCAATGGTCTATCCAGTCTACATACCCTACCTAACTATTTTGCACTGGCACTAGTGGCCATCCCCAATAATTTTTGCTGCCCTTTTTCTAACTAATCACATGTGCCTATTGCATTCTTGCTTAAAGCTGCTCTTTGGTTTAAACTGTCCCATTGCCTAAGGTATCTTGCACCACTTGTCTATCATCTTTTTGTGAAAATGTGCTTTAGGACATCTCTCTTGAATCTCCCCCATGAGTGTAAATGATTAACCGCTCATCACTGTATTTGAGCTGAAGGAGAAAAATACCTTCACTTCCACCCTATTTATCCCATGCATCTACTTGTATTCATTGATTATGTCTCCCGTTTCTTTTCTGTTCACAAGGGTGTATATGTTTAAGACCTGTAGTCTCTCCTTGTATGTCTTGTGTCCTAGTCCATGGACCATCTTGGTTGCCCTTCCTTGTACTGCCTTTGCTTTGTCCTGGTCTTTCCCAAGGTATGGAATCCAACACTTTGGACAGTATTTCAGATGTGGTCACACCATTGACCTGTGTATTAGGAGGATGATCTCATGGCTTCTACTGCTATTCCTCCCTCTTTAAGCATCCCAGCATTCTGTTTGTCTTACCCACATCTCTTAGAGTGTGCTGTAGTTTTTGGGCATACCAATATGCTGACCTCCTAAGTCCTTTTCCTTTATGGTGCTTTCCTGCACTACCACCCTCATGTCATACTGCACTTCTGGTTTCTTTCTCTCAATGTGCATTACCTTATTTTGATATAATTGAAGCCAAGCTGCCAGATCTTTGTCAAGCTGTTCAACCTGCCAAGATTCTCTCTGAGTTTCCTTATCCCTTCCTTCATGACCATTATTACAAAGATTTTTCTGTTGTCTGTGAAAAGATAGCTCTTCTCCTTTATTGCCTTCCCCATGTCACAACTGAACATGTTGAAAAAGACTGGGCCAGACTCCAACCCTGGAGTACTTTATAGGTTACTTCCTGTACCTGTGATACGCCCCATTAACCATTATTTCTTGTGTTCTTTTCCTCTGCCAGTTATCTACCCAGTTTGCCAATTTTTCCCTCACTTCTAATTCCTTAGCTTCATGTCCAGCCTCCTTTGGGGGCTAAGTCAAAGTTCTTGCTGAAATGCAAGTATACAATATTGACTGCCTGTCCCTTATCAGCCACCCTGGTCACTCATTCAAATGAGTCAATTTTATTTGTCTCGCAAGATGTACCCCTTGTGAAACAATGCAGTAATGTATCCTGTAACTCTTTCCCCTCTAAGAAGCTCACTAATTCATCACTTTGTATTGACTCAATAATCTTTCCCACTATGGTGGTAGTAGTATTAGTAGTTACAGTAGAAGTAGGAGGAAGAGTTTATTTAGTATTATACCCTTGGCTCAAGGAGCCTCATGAAGCATAAAACAGACAGAAACAATAAATACATAATAAATACAAAATGAACAATTACATTTGGACACTAACAATTTATATAATGCATAAAATCTGCAGACATAATAAGTATTGGCCCAGATAGACATCAGGCTGAGTGTTCTATAGTTCCCTGGCCCCTCCTTCCTTCCACTCTTGTGAAGAGGGACCACGTTCGCTGTCCTCTAGTATCTATGGATCAGCCCCATGGCCAGCAAGCAGTAAATATGTTTGCAAGTGGCTATCACCTCCACTGCATCCTAAAGGATCCTTGGGTGTAAGCCATCATATCCCATGGATTCATTTATGTTCAACCCTGTAAGCTTTTTTGCAACATCCCTTTCTGCTATTTTGCCCATGCTGCTTGAGAACTTGCTCTCTTCTCTTCTCTTCTCTTCTCTTCTCTTCTCTTCTCTTCTCTCAGACTAGGTTTGCTGGCAAAGGCACCTAGCTTAAACTGAGCTCTTTTCTTCTATCTTTGCTTGTAAGGACAGAGCAAGGAACAATATTATCAGAGCAAGGAAAACGACAAAGGCTTCTTTTGGCTAGGCAGATTTACTGTGTGTTATTTTCTTTTGTGCTTACAGGTTTTGTTACTATTTTTTTGCTTACATTTTACATGCTTTATTGTTCTCTGATTCAAATTGCTTTTGCAGGGTATACTTTCTGCTGCATTGTTACATGGTGTGCCTACAGGTTTGTAACTGTTTTGTGCTTACAGATTATTGCTGTAATCTTCTCTGATTCAAATTGTTTCTTTGCAGGGTATATTTTCTGTGGAATTGTTCAAGCATGTGCCTACGGGTTTTTGTTGCTATGTTGTACCTACAGGTGTTACAGTTTAGTGCTTTATTTTTTTCTCTGATTGAAATTGTCTTTTTTTTTGCAAGGTATATTTTCTGTTCAATTGTTGTGCATGTTGTGATTATAGGTTGTTAATTTTTGTGCTTGCAGATTACTGCTTTATTTTTCTCTGATTCTCTGATTCAGAGTGTTTTTTGCAAGATATATCTTCTGTTACACTGTTTTGCAGGTTGTGCTTACAGCTTTTGTTACTTTTTTACTGCTTTATTTTTCTTTGTAACTAAGTATTTTTTGCACAGCTTGCTTCTGTTAAATTGTTACAGGAGGTGCTTACAGGTTTTACAGTTTTATCTATCATTAGGCTATGCTTTCAGGACTAATTACAGGAGCACATATGAGATACAGACTGAGGTATAGCATCTGCATTTGTTGGTTGATTGTTTCTGCTCTTACTTCCTTGTTTCTTTCATTCATGGTTATTCTTTTTCAGCAGAGGAAGGGCCCAACCACCCACTCCCATACCCAACCAGCCCATTCTACACTCCTTTTAAAGAGTACCACAGTCATGACATTTTGTGTAGCAAAGCAGGAAGGGGAGGATTGGGGGGGTACCCACAAATTGACCTCACTTACAGGGGCACAATTTATTTAACTTGCTATAAAAAGTTATACAAAAACAAACACACAAAAATATATAACAAAAAAATCAAACATTTACTTCAGTTTCCTTCTAACTATTAGGGTCAGGTTATAAACTTGGCAACTCAACTAGAATGGATATTATTACTTACAAGTACTGCAGGACATTTTTCAAAAGGGCAGTTATACAGGATTTAGGACACTGTCCTACATGCTGGACCACTGGAGATCTAAGGGCTCAGCTCCAGGCAGCATGGGCAGAGATTGTGCAGCTCAATCCACATATTCAGGAAGAAATATAAGAACCACCCGCCATTTCCCCAAAATCCAACTGAAGCACCTCGACTGCAGAGGGTAGTTGGTCTGGGAGGTTGATAAGTGGTTAGAAGGGAAAAATAGGGTGCCCCCTCACTCAATGCTCACCAACGTATCACCTCCACAAACCATATAAAAACTACAAGCAGGTATCTGCCTCTGTCTCCAAAACCAAACAAAGGGGCAGAGGACACTGCAGCACAAGAGTTAGTGCTACAAAACTCACTCAAAAGAGGGACAAAACCAAAAAAGGCAAAAAGGAAATCCAAAACACTTCTAATCATAGGAGACTCCATGATTCGGGGAGTTTTTATCTACCTCCAGCAGGGGATAATGGTCATATATCTCCTAGGTACATCAGCATGGAGAGACACTGACCACATTGCTAAAATCATGTAGGAAGCAGAAGAAAACATTGATGTCCTGGTACACATAGGGACTAACGATCTTGCCAGCTGAACAGTTGTGGAGATCAAGGAACACCAGACCAGGCTGGAAGACAAACTGTCATCCATTTCATCAGTCATCTCCTTTTATGAGATCCTGCAATTCTGGAAGGGGGGCAGATGGATGGACGGTCAGAGAAGGGGAGATGGGGGATTAAACATGTGGCTCAAGGGCTGGTGCCAGGAAAAAGGATGCAAATTTCTAGGTAACTGGCAACAGTTTTGGGATTGAAAGTTCTTTAAATTCGACAGACTGCATCTGACTAAGGAGGGAGTCAGTGTATTGTGGCAGAAGTTTGATGTCTTTGCAGAATATTTAAACTAGCAAATGGTGAGAGGGGTGCAGCACCCAATATATCAAATGAGAAGAACACCCCTCCCCTCAGCTGGTGATCAAACAGGAGTTCAGCATGTTTATATTTTATTTGCATCACCAGGTAAGGAAAAAGATCTGGCTCCTCATACAACATGCAGGGGAAAAACCGGATTTTGCACCACAACTCACTCACCAGAATCGGGCCAATGGAAAATCATGTATGCAAATGCTCACAGTCTGGGAAACAAAATCCCAGATCTGGAGGCAACAATGACACAGGCTAAACTGGACATAGTAGCCATTAGCAAGACATGGTTCACCAGTAACCACACTTGGGGGACTTCAGTACCTGGCTATGTACTGTTCAGAAGAGACCAGTGTGCAAAAAGGGTGGGGGTGGACCTTTATGTCAATGAAAATATCAAAGCTACAGCAATTCAGAATACACATAAGGAACCAGAAGAACTGTGGGTCCCCAGGAAACAGGAAATGGGAGAGCCATACATACTGGTGTTGTCTACTGGCCTCCAGACCAGGAGGAGGACATAGACACATTACTGTTAGAAGATATACAAAATATGACAGCTAAAGGGGAGGTTCTGATAATGGTAGACTTCAACATGCCAGATACAGATTGGTCAATACCAGCAGGAAAATCCACCAGAACTAGACACATAGTGGATTCCCTGCATGGGGAGGGCCTCAAACAAATGGTACAACAACCCACAAGAGACAGGGCTATCCTGGATTGAGTGCTGACTAATGGGGAAAAGATCACAGATCTCCATGTAGAAGGTCACCTGGGGGCCAATAACCAAGACATGCTATGGTTCAGTTTGGCCACTAGAACTAAATCATCCCATTCCAAGACAAACTTATGGGACTTCAGATAGGATGGCCAACAGAGTTAAGCTAGCCATGGCAAGAAGAAATACAGGTGAGGAGGGTATAGGCAAAGTGGGCAAACATTAACGATGCAATACTTGAAGAAACATCCCATTGTGTTAGGGAGAAAAGCAAGAGCAAAAGAAGGAAGAAACCACTTTGGCTCTCAAAAACAGCATCAGAAAAGGTCAGAGCCAAAAGAGTGACCTTCAGGAAATATAAGAAATGCAGCAGGATGAAGATAGGGAGGCATACCAAACTTCCCTAGGGAAAGCAGTGAAGGCAATAAGGCAGGCAAAGGCCCAAATTGAGGAAAAATTAGCACGGACAGTAAAAGAAGGGGGCAAGACTTTCCACAGATACATTAGTGAAAGGAGAAAGTCCAGATGGGGTATTGCTAAGATCAAGGGGGACAAAGGGCAGTGTTTTGAGGAGGACCAAGGAAACACATAATAGATACTTCTGCTCAGTATTTACTGAGGAGAAGGTAGGGCAGGGCCCACAGCTCAGCTCCTTTGACATGGTTGGGGGAGAAGTGTGCACAAGTCTCTTCACAAAAAAAAGAGTCCAACAAGAGTTCGCTAAGCTCAGGGTGGATAAGGCAATGGGACCTGATGGCATACATCCCAGGGTACTAAAAGGGCTAAGGCTAGAACTACCAGAGCCATTAGCAGAACTGTTTAGTGAGTTTCTGAGCACAGAGAGGTCCCAGAAGACTGGAGAAGGGCTCATGTGATCCTGCTCCACAAGAGTGGCAGCAGGGTGGAGGCAGAGAACTACAGAACAGCCAGTCTTACCTCAGTAGTGGGCAAGATTATGGAGGCACTCCTTAAGGAAAGGATGGTGCAACACCTGGAATCTACAGGAGCACGGCATCCAAGACATCATGGGTTTACAACAGGAAGGTCCTATCAAACTAATCTCATAGATTTCTTTGACTGGGTAACCAGAGTGGTGGACCAAGGAGGTGCAACTGATGTTGTCTACCTCGACTTCAGCAAAGCTTTCAATACTGTTCCACACAGAAGATTGATTAATAAGCTGTGTAGGGTTGGGGTGAGTCAGAAGATGGTCAACTAGGTGACAAACTGGTTGGTGAGCAGAAAACAGAGAGTGGTGATAAATGGTATACAGTCAAAAGAGATGTAAGTCACAAGTGGGAACCTTAGGGATCAGTTCTGGGGCCAGTCTTCTTCAATATCTTCATCAGTGACATTGCAGATGGATTGGAGGGTAAGGTTTGCCTGTTTGCAGATGGCACCAAGATCTGCAACAGAGTAGATGATCCAGATGGGATGGGCAGAATGAGAAGAGATCTGGACAAACTGGCAAAATGGTCTGAAGAGTGGCAACTGGGGTTTAATGCAAAGAAGTGCAAGATCATGCACATAGGGAAGAGAAACCTTGAAGCTACCTTTAAGTTGGGAGGGAAGTGGATGGCAATCACAAAGGAAGAAAAAGACTTTGGCAACATCATCATCCAAGCAGACCACTAAAGCAGTAGGTGAGGCTAGAGGGATGTTGGGGTGCATTAGTAGAGATGCAACAAATTTAATTTCTGCCTGAGAAGTGCCAGAGAAGTGGGCACTTCGTGTTGGCTTCCCACTACTAGGAGTGCCTACTATGAAAGGCTCACTTCACCTTGTAATTATTACTTTGCGTTGTCATTCCGCCTTAACGTAAATTAAGGAGGAGTGACAAGTCTATATTGGCAGCTCCCCACACATCACATGGCTTACAGTACTGTAAGTCACATGCTTTAGCCAGGCAGGAAGGAAGTGAGCCATGCTAGGAGATACAGTAGTTTCACTTTTTACTGTACAGATGGAGAGAGAGGAGGTAGTGAGAGAGAGGAGAGATAACATTAGCCTAGGCAGGCAGTTGAAAAAGCTTTTTTCAAAGCTAAATCATTCTTGTTTTTGTGCAGATCATTTTCTTAGTTTATTTGTTCTGTGGTTTTCTTTTTTTTTATTAATTCTTAGTTTTATTAGTTGTTGTTTGTATGTGTCTGTGTTGTGTGTTTGTGTGACTGTGTCAGTCTGAGGGAGGGCAGTCCAGTCTCTCAATGGAGCAGGGAAGATCTGGGTTCGAGGCATTTCCACTGCATGGCGAACATATGGGAGGTATTTGCATGTGTGGTGGGCGGGGCTGGTTCATGTTGGACCGGAGTACGATGTTGCAGACCTCCCCGCTCAGAAGCAGGAGGAGTTGCTGCTGTTGCTGCAGTGACTAAACCACCATCTTCTCTGGTAGTGGCACCACCTTCCACTGCCCCACCACACCAGCAGCTCCTCAGCAGAATGTGCCTGCACCCCCAGCTTCAAGTGTGAAGCCTCAGCCCCAGGCTGCCACAGCATCTTACCCCCCCATCCTGTGCCTGGTCCTCCCCTCACCACCCTGGTTTGGGAGATTTTGAGTGTGTAGGGGGGGAGAGCTGCCTATTTAACTGCTGTGTTTGTAGTGTGATGGTGCACTGTGGCCCCTGGGGAGTCACCTGGGGACCGGGGGCCAGTGCACCCATATGATCAACCGCCACCGGGTGGAGTGGCAGGCTGCTACAGAACAGGCCTGGACTGCACCTGCTGGCCCTTCTGTGGCAGAGGAGGAGGCTGTGTGTGGCTCTAAGTGGAGGAGGGCCACAGCAGCACCTGCTGCTCCACCATCACCACCACCACCAGCTACAGGACCTCCTTCTGATCCCAGAGAACTGCTTGTAAGTCAGGCGGATATGGCAGTTCTTTGGAGTGCTGTGGATTCCACCAGTGAGAAAGTGAGCTATGTCAAGCAGCAGTTGAAGTGAATAGAGGGCCATCAGCTGCAGATGATGGCCATGCTCCAACTGCTGCTGGACCATCACGGCATTGCTCACTAGTTTTTTATTTTTTCCTTCAATGTGCCCCCCCACCACCTAGTGTCATAAAAAATGTATTTTCCCACCACCTCCTGTTCTAACTAGTATATTACTATGTTGCCACTGACCCTTCCACCCTGTATCTTATAATTGTTTTCTCTTTGTTATGCACTTTTTTTTCTTGTCTTCTGTTCTGTATGCATCAACCTTTTTGTTGATTCCATGTATGTACTTTATAGTTTCTATCCTGGCCCTTCCCCTTTCCTTTTGTTAAGTGTGTGTGTGGTTTTGGTTTAGCTTGTTTTAAGTAAAAATGGGTTGTCCCTGCCATCATTATTTAAACTTAAAGGAGTAGTCCACTCAAAATTTGAAACAGTATATGTTATGCAGAGTGTTTTGATTTGCATGTAAAGTCCCTTCTAGTGTGTCCTTCCCTCTGTCTGCTATTAGGAGTTTTTACTAAGTTAGTTTTTGAGCTTTTTGGTAGTTTTACCACCCCTGTGGATCTTCATGTTAAATAGATTTATTGCATCTATCCCTCCAACAATGCACCCTGTGTCATGTGATAGTGATGTAGCATAGCCCATAGATTTAGCAAATGCACAGTTCACAACAGCAGAGCTGTGTAATTCTTCTTATACAGTGACCACAATGGCAAATTACAGTTTAGCAGATACCCTTGAGCTAGTTGAGTGTGGTTTCTGTAAGAAAACCGCTACTAAATAATAGCTGTAATTGACTATTTGTGTTCTCTGTGTGTGTCTGGTCTAGCTAGCAGTAGTAAGTGTTTACATTTTAAAATTTTATTTAATCAAACTACACACAACAATAAAAAGCACACAAATTGCCCCAGATCATCAATGTTGTAATTAGTAAAGACTAGCAGTTTTCATACAGAAACCACACTCACCTAGCTCTCAGGTATATGCTAAACTGTAACAGTTACCACTTGGTCTCACAGCATAAGAACAGTTATACAGTTCTTCTGTTGTGCCTATGCTAAATCTATGGGATATGCTACATCACTGTCTCATGACACACGGTACATTGTCAGAGCGATAAAGGTAATAAACCTATTTGACATGAAGATCCACAGGGGTCATAAAACCACCACAAAGTAGAAGGCTAATTTAGCAAAAACTCCGAATAGCAGCCAGAGGGAAGGACGCACTACATACAAATCAAAAGTGCTCTGCATAACTTTAGTTTTTTCAAATTTTGTGTTGACTACTCCTTTAATAAAACCAGAAAGCCATAACTCCACATGAATAGATATTAGTAAAATATTTTCACTGCTACTGCAACCCTATTTATGACGAAAAAGGCACACAGTAATGACCCTTGTGCTTTGGCAGTTAGGACTTCAGTGGTGTGCCTCCTAATGAAGGCCTAAGTGGCAAAGCGCAGTGGTCTTTTGTGTGTGCCTTGTTTTGCCATCAATACAATTGCAGTAGCATTGTAAATTTTTTGTGACGTGTATTCATATAGAGTAGTGGCTTTGTGTGTTTGCCTCACACTTTTGGAGCCGGGTAATGTGTACCAGCAGCCATCCACATAGTGCAGTGTGCTTCTTATGGCCCTGTTATATTCCAAGTTAAGAATGTTTACTCTGACATATATTTTTGGTGCCTCAGTAATGTTTCCTTTCTGTCATGGAGTGTTTGTTAAAAAACAGGGCTGAGCAGTGCAATAATATTGTGCTAACTGCTAAACAGCATGAGTGCAGTGTAATGTCCTGTGTGTGCAGACACTGTCCAGCTTCTTGCAAACATATATATGATGACTTGTTCCAGTGTTTATGGTATGAAGAATAAAGATAAGAATATGTAATGTATATTTTATTTGTACTATCAACAACAGTGAACAAAGTCATATAATGTTTTCAGAGGTCTCAGTGCAGCCGGTGGGCAGTGTGCACCTCAGTCACAGTCCACACATGAGTTTTAGGAGATCATAGCACTTCTCACTCCTGCTTTTCAACAAACCCTGCTTGACAGACATGAAATATTTCTGAGACACCCAAAATATTTAATGGTGTACAGACATTATAAAGTCAGAATATATCAGGTCCAGTACACTGCCACCACACTGCGCTACCACTGGGGCCAGGTCGTGTTCTGGTGTAGAACAACTTGCTGCAAAACTGCCACTGCCAGTCTAAACTAGAAAGACATCGCTTAGTCCAGAACAAAAAAATTGCAAGTAAGAAATGTGGTAGCACAGGTGTGCTGGCAATGAAAAGTGTTACGCGCAGTGGGCACACACAGTCACCAGAATAAATGTGCATCCCCAGAATGCTACTGTCTTGTCTCCAGAAAATTCCTCAGTCCTGACAAAGTGAAATGTGACCATAACAACAAATTCTGCTGCTGTTGGAACTACATGTGTTCCTGCTGTTGAGTGACCTGACTGTGATGTGATGATGCACAGTGTCTTGCCAAACAGTGTAAAGGAAGGATAACCTGACCATTGAGTTCACCGTCCAAAATGGTGAGACTGAGAACGCTGTTGGTTGCCCAAAGTGTGCTGCAGTCACCTCAACAGGAAGGATGCTCTTTGTGTGTACACTAATACTACCCTTGGTAAGTTGATTAATGCATCTTTCTGGTACCATCGTTGTTTTACACACAGTACATGACCTTAATTGTGTGATATATATATATATATATATATATATATGTATAAGTTTTTGTGGGGTTCTACATATATATATGCATGTAATCATTGTATTGTTCTGTGTCACAGGTCACATAGAGTTGGTGTGCGCATTTCTGTGCTTGATGAGAAATTGTGGCGTTGGAATACTCTGAAGCCAGTGAAGGTAAGTATTTTCCATTGGGGGGGGGATTTTTAATTTGCAAGTAGGTCTCATTATTGGTTTATTGTTTGGTTAATTCTTCACATATTTTATCTGCATCTTTCTCCAGTCCAGTAATGATGGTCATGGGCATCATCGATTCATACTACGTGTTGCATGTCTGCCGGCACGGGGGGTATGATGTTGAATAAGTTATTTGGATAAGGCAACTATGACACCACGAAGCATCAGGAAGTTTCCTACAAAAAGAAATGAAGGACTTATTAGTACCTGATTACAGCAGTAACGCATTATATTTAAAGTGTGGCTGTTCCACCCTGTCATATATATTGATTAACAGATAACAAGCTGTCCCACTGAAATCACATGAAGACCAAATCAACACAATCACAAATTTAGTGCCAGGCTGTAACCAATACATTGTGTCAGTGTCCCTACATCTTAACTCAAGTTACATTTTAAAACCACATCTTGTCAAGTCATGACCTGGATCAAACTTTTTTCAACACTGGCATGGTTGCAGCAGCAATACAGTGTGTGATGTGCATGACAAATATTATGTGACGTACATGTCACCTACTTTATGGTGGTGGTCCATGGGGGGCACATGATAACATTCTCTCTCACATTTTCCTGCATCTGGTGGCAGGGGTTAACAGCGGTTTTATGGTGGTGGTCCAGGGGAGCACATGATGACAT
Source organism: Neoceratodus forsteri (assembly GCA_016271365.2). Classification (NCBI taxonomy): domain Eukaryota; kingdom Metazoa; phylum Chordata; order Ceratodontiformes; family Ceratodontidae; genus Neoceratodus; species Neoceratodus forsteri. The sequence goes on along the minus strand of CM057450.1, from coordinate 1,370,898,647 downwards.
TCCCTCTCACATTTTCCTGCATCTGGTGGCAGTGGTTAACAGCTGCAACCTACTGCAACACATTCACTATCAATGTCAGATGCACACAGGTGGGTGGCGGGTGGGATAGATTGTGCACTGTGTTACAAATCTGACATATAGAAATTGAGTCACTCTGAGTGGGTCACTGATTTAACTGTATGAAAAACAAAACATGCACCACTATAAAAAATGAGACAGCCTTTTAACCACTTCACTTAAAACCTATCAACATCAACCTCATCATCCTCATCCTCATACAGAAAGCTGCCCTTGCAGTCATCAGTGTCTGAATTCTGACCACTGGGGAATTCTTTCTCCATCGTTTCATGCTTTCAGTGCCACCAGGATGGTCCATTTCTACAACATCACCACAATCACTACTATGTCAGGGTATGAATACTGAGGTTGCAGTTTGAGCTGGTATGTGCCCCTCATTCATTTTTATGAATGTCAGCCAACTGACATTTGTAGGATAGAGGTTTGTACAACGATCCCAAACTATTGCAGCCGCAGATCTGAATACCCTCTCGACACTTACACTGGAGGGTGGGCATGTCAGGTACTTCAGTGCCACTGCGGTCAGCTCTGGCCAGTCACTCACCTTTCCAGTCCATTATAAAAGAGGATTATCAGTTATTGACAGATGCCTGTTTTCAGCCAAATATGAGTCAACCATTTGCTGTCCAATGGTTGATGCATCATCCTGTTCTCTGTAATCCTTTATGTCACAAATCCCCACTGCAGACAAAGCACCCCAAAGTGGGTTAATGCTAATCGTTTTGGATGACAAACCACCTGGAATTGCAATCCCCTTACGGGATGTGCTTGATACTATTTCAACATGACCACCATCCTGATTATGCTGCTGAGGTTTGCTGACCTTGGCATGTGACTTCTGTGCCCCATGAACCAAGTGCACCAGTTGCTCACTGACATTTTTTACCTGTTCAGGCCCTCCCTCCAGTAGTGAGGCAATTCCACGTTTGTATTGTGGGTTCAGCATTGTTGCTATTGAAAAGTCATCACTCTGCTGAATGCTCAACATGTGCCAATCATGCTCGAATAGTGTGAGCATGTGTTTCAGCAACACACTGCTAGCACAGTCTCTGGAACCATCAAGGCTATGCTGTAGATTCCGCAGTGTCTGCCTCAGCACCCGCAACAATGGAATTGATTGGCTAATGGAGGCAGACTTGCCACTCACTGCTTGTGTGGCTTGTTCAAAAGGCCTCAAAATTGTTATTACAGAGTCCATGAGGTGCCACTGTTCAGTCGTTAATAGCCACGGAGCCCCCCAGAAGTTTCATGGCTAGTGTGCATGACAAGATATTCTGAGATGGCTTTGTATTGTTCATACAACCTCTCTGCCATGTATAAAGTGGAGTTCCACTGGGTGACAACTTCCAGCTTGTGGCGGTGCCGCAGTAGGCTGTTTTGGATCTGCAACTGCCGAAGCTGGCCACGGGTCTTTGCAGAGTGTGAAAAGTGAGAACAGATACAGTGTGCAACTGTCAGCATTTCCTTTATATCAGGGTGCTTCAGAAACTCCTGCACCACAAGATTTAAACAGTGGGCCATGCGTGGAACCCGAACAAAGCCACCATTTGTAATGCATTTAACCACATTTGACCCATTGTTACTTGCTATAAACCCAGCTTTCAGAGACAGGGGGTTCAGCCACTCATCCGTTTCAGTCAGTAGCAAGTCCAGCATGTTTTCACCAGTGTGTGAACAGGTCACACTGTGCATAGCAAGCGTTACATGCTGTCAAATTCTGGGAAGATTGCTACCTCGACAGTCCACCTTAGTACACTGATTATTCACACTACCACCAGCGCAAACAACCCCCGGCACCCGCACTCAATGTGCAGTTATACACAAATATGAACTCCCAGCTGTTTTGCCACTTGTCAACATACCCATACCTAAATGGATGAGTGGAGAGGAGGAATGCTGAAGGGCATGTCTCACAGAGTTGGCCATAGTCTGGTATAACTTATGGACAGCACAGGTGGAAAAGTACGTCCCAGATGGGACTTTCTATTTCAGACAGGTGCATGCCGCAAACTCCTGGAATCCAGAATTCTCCATGAAGGAGAAGGGCAAAAGATCAATTACCAGCATTTCAGCTACAGCAGCATTAAGTTAATGTGACACTGCATGATTGGGTGTGTACTTCAGGTTACGGGCAAAAACACTCTGCAACGTGGGCTGACGTACTGTACATGTTTTGCATGGGGTGTGGCAAATGACTCTGCTCTGCGAATGGACGGGTGTGTGTGTGAACACATGATGAAGAGAGCTGCATAGGTGACATATCCACAAATGAAGTTATTTTCCCAGATTTACGCTCAGGGGTTGAAGTACCACTTTCACTAAATGTACTGCATTGAGTACCACTACCAATGCTACTCTGACCACCACTTGACAAGACTTCAAAATCATTATCATCCACCTCATCATGTCTGTAGTAATCCTCTGCTGTTATTTCATCACTACTGCAGACATTCCTATTTGTTCTTACAGTCATGGAAGGGGATAACATGCTCATTAAGGTTGATGATGAGGGTGAATGCCCCACTATGGCATTAACTGCCATCTGGTGCCGGTTCCACAGTGCCATGTGCCTGTTCTTAAGATGTGTATGCTGCCCCCCATGTCAAGATGACTCCCCTTTTTACCTCGACTCACACACACAGCAAAGCTGGCAGATAGCAACTGATTCATTATTTTCATCTTGAACAAAAAAATCCCAAGCAAGGGATTGTGATCCCCTACTTTTAACATATAACTGATGCTGCTTATTGGACTCTGTTTTTTAAGCCCTGAAATGGGGGGGGGGGGTGCTACATGATTTTTCATGCAGGACACACTTGGACCCTAACTGACCACCACAACTACCTATGATTGTTACTGGGTCATCATCATCATCATCATCAACTGGAACCGTTAAATCACAATGTTTTTCAGGAGGCGGGGATTTAACGCCAACAGACCCAGACACAGCCACCTTGACTTTCTTTTTCTCCGGTTGTCAACAGGGATCACTGACATCATCATCATATCCATCAACATCATCTGCATCTACATTTTCTGCTTGGATGGTGTCATGTGGACCACACGTTGCAACCATAGCAACATAATCATCATCATTACCCGATATTTTTGCACCACACTATGAATCATTGGATGGCAAAGTCTGATCTCCACCACATTAGAAGAAATGTGACATTGTGCATTATCGTCCCATGATCAGAATCATGTTCAACTACCATTGGGATGTTACTGGGGAGAATGACATCATCTGCAGTGTCACTCAACTATATTTTTTGACACGGTTAAATGGTCAGAAGTGGCACTTGAGGCAGCAATACTCATGCCAGCAGAACCTGCACTAACATCACCAGCTGGGACTTCATCATCTCCTCCAACTGTGAGTGAAGCTACAAATTGCTCTGTAAAAAAAATTGATGGAGAAATCCCTTTCCTCACATCAGCTATGCACTTCTGCATACTACCACGCCCACAGACAATCTTACCCCTGGCAGAAGTGACATGGCCAGAAACAGCTTTGCTTGCACATTTCTTTGCCGGGGATCAGCAAGAAAAGGTTAAACTAATTTAAATTTCAGAACTTTCACTCTGGCCTGGTGGATGTGATGGGTGAAGCCCAAAAAAACAACAACAGAGGCTTGCAGATATAGACTGCGAACTAAGCAGGTGCAACAGCAGGCACAGACAGATTAGATTGCACCACACAATCAAGAAAAAGGTGCAGACTCAAAGTCACAACAACACCTTAATCACTGCTGCTCACAACAGCCACAATCCAAATCCACTATGGAAAAGAATACCTTTTGCCGTTTGTGGGAGGCCAGTGCACTGCAGTAGCAGTACAAAACCAATATACCACAATCTCGACCACAGAGCAGCACTAAATCATGCAGCTGTGGTGGATAGCAGGTTCACACTGCTGTAATTACTCTGTGGCACAATAAAAGGTGTCTGTGAACTGTGATTTGATGGCACACATCACACACACATTCACACATATACTTAAGCAATAATACCCGAGAGGGTGGGCGGTATTGGGCAATACCGGACCGCCAAGGGGCGTAATGAGGCCCGACGCTGCAGGCGGAGGGCCTTATAGCCCTGGAAGGTCCGTATTGCCCATACCCCACCTCGAGGTATTATTATGCTTAGAAAATGGGCAGTGTAAAAACATAAGTTAAATAAAAGAAAATTAATAAAAAATAGTTTAAAGTCATTTGTAAAAAATAGTTCCTCCGCCTGCATTAGAATGATGTTTTTGGTTTTGGGGCCCCTCTGAAGGTGAGAAAACATGCAGTTTGATTGTACTGTGCTTTTATTTAAATGTGTCGCCCCAGTGGATTCAGAAGACCGAGCATGTCAAAGCCCTGCCAGTCCGGTAAAACCCCAGTGGACTCAGAAGACCGAGCATGTCAAAGCCCTGCCAGTCCGGTAAAAAATACAGCCCGCAAAAGAAATGAAGAATACTTTTTAAAAGTTAACAGCCAGCATATTTACGGCTGGTAATGTGCTGCGCTGTCGCCGTCCTGATGCCCAAGCCTTCAGTTTGTCTTCGGGGGTCGCCAGTCCGGTAAAAAATACAGCCCTCAAAAGAAATGAAGAATACTTTTTAAAAGTTAACAACCAGCATATTTACGGCTGGTAATGTGCTGCGCTGTCGCCGTCCTGATGCCCAAGCCTTCAGTTTGTCTTCGGGGGTCACGCGACATCCGTGTTGTAACTGAAGCAAGGAAAGTGAACGCAGCCCAGCAGAAGGGAATGTGTTTGTGAGTGGGAAAGACAGAGACAGAGCAGCAGTGGCAAGCCGGCAAGTAAAACAAAAACGTTTTCTAAGCCACTGTGTGATGACAGGGGATGAAAGGACATGTGGTGGGGGCAGAGCAGTTGCAGATGAGATCGGGACACAGGAGAAGAAAGCGCAGTCAGAAGCTGATCGGTCTAACGGCTTTTTTTTTTATTGCTTCGTTCGTGTTTTTTTTTTTCTTCATGTAGGCAGACGTGAGTACCAGGGAGGTGTGGTGCGGGTTCATGTGGTAGCTGGCACTAAATTGGGCAGTGGGAGGTGCAGGATCTCTCACTAAGCAAGAGAAAAAAATGGTGGCAATTTCGAATTTCATATTATGATTCTAGCCAATTAGGAAGCATAGTGGGCACAGGAATAGTAGAATTGGTGAAGGGGCATTGTAGGCTGGCACTTTTTATTTGGTGGGCATCTATTGAAACTTAATGTACCCCTGTGGAATGGGTACCAGCCAATCAGATGCCTCCAAATAAAAGGCCCATTTTCTAAACTACAAGTAATGCGTGGCAAATTGAAAACTTCGCTAATATGACCAGATCTGTTCAACAAACTGTAATTATGTATTGCTGCAACACAAAATTCAGCAAAAAAATGTAAAGAATTACTGAAAACATTACTGTGTGTACATTAACACAGTTATACAGCAAAAATTTAACCTAAACAAAAAGACTGCCTTTTTCTCACAGATAGTTAATCTAAATCTAGCCACACCACTCAGATAAAGCTCCTCCCCCAAAACACACTTCAACTGTCTCTCAGTACACAGACTGAATGTTCAAAATTAACATTCAAAATCCACACACAAACAATAAACACTCAATGATATGAGTACAGGAGGGTTTCCTACAATCAATGGACTATGTTTTAAGCCAAAAAAATTGCTCAAAAAGAATTTTTAACAGCTTATATAGGGTTTCAATCACAGAGCTCTGACAGCAAAGTGTCTCCAACTACCACTACACACACACTACACAGAACTGAGGCAGAACAATCTAGAGCCCATGTGACCTGCAATCCCATGAATAAATGCAAAATTTGCCTTGGAGCCCAAAAACAAGATGAAGTGATGCAAAGTACATTGAAATTAATGTAACTTTGCCTAAAAATTGGCACAGAAGTGGATGGGGAAGGCGCAGTAATGTGAAGTGCATTAAAATCAATGACTTTGACATCCTCATTATGATGCTAAGTACTCCACTTCACATTGCGGAGTACTACGCTGATTTTCCACCCTCGTGAATTGCTTCACAGAGTGAATTTCTGTGACTTCAACCACCACTATGTATTAGTAAGGGTATGACAAGTCGTAAGAGGGAGGTAATAATCCCTCTTTACAAGACACTCATTAGGCCCCATCTGGAATACTGTGTGGAGTAATGGAGGCCGCACCTTCACAAGGACATTAACAAAATGGAGGTAGTCAAGAGAAGGGCAACCAAAATGGTGCAAGGGACAGCATCAGAAAACATATGAGGACAGATTAATGAAGCTCAATATATGTAGCCTAGAGCAAAGGAGGGAGAGAGGTGATATGATTGAAACATTCAAACATATTAAGGTCATTAACAAGGTGAAAGAGTCTAACTTATTTTAATATGAGAAAAATAGCAGGACAAAAGGAGGCAACATGAGATTAGAGGGATGCCAATTAAGGGGTAATGTGAGGAACTTCTTTTTCACAGAAAGGAGGGTGGATGCATGCAACGGCCTACCTCATGAAGTGGTGGATATGAATACAGTGCAGGGCTTCAAACAGGCATGGGAAAGGCACAAGGGAGCAATACAGATGAATATGAAAAATAGGCCATTGACAGAGTAAAGGTATATGGCACATTCATAAGGTAGAATAAAATGGGCAGACTGGGTGGGCCTTACAGTCCTTATCTGCCATTGACTTGTATGTTTCTATGTTTCTCCTCTCTTCCCTTCCCTTCCCTTCCCTTCCCTTCCTTCCTTCCTTCTCTTCTCTTCTCTTCTCTTCTTTTCTCTTCTCTTCCCCCACATTCAGGCAGTGTCCCATCCTTATCCCTAGTACATTCTGAACCAAAATATTTGTTTAGTATCTCTGTTTTCCCTTTATTCCTCTCCTTCTTTCCTTCCTCACTCTTCAATCTCACTATACCCTCTTAACCTTCCATTTGTCCTGCATGTTCTTGCAGAATGCTTTGCCAATTTACTTCACTCCCATTGTAAGCCAGAGCTCCATCTCTGCCTTGACCTCTCTGACCTTCCAGCTGGCTATTTTTTTTTCTTTGCTCATACATTTTATGTTTCCTCAAGCTTCTGGCCCACTTCGGTTCCTGGTCACCCAGCTCCATCACCCACCATTGTTTTTACCTCTAAGGTCCGCTCTCCCTCAGAGTTGGTTATTTTAGTAACTGGGGGTACAGGGGCCAGAGCCCCCCATGTGGGTGTTTGGGGGGCAAAGCCCCTCACATTAAATTCAAGTCCCTTGCGAGATCCCATATTTTGGTCTGGGGCACCTATCAAGATGCCGAAATTCAGTCTCCTGAACTCAGTCTTGTAGAGTTCATGATGCTGAGTTCCAGGATTCCATAGGTAATCTGCCATACTGCATCCTCTCCCCAGCCAGGGGCCACCCAGCTGGCTCCCCTACCTCACTCCCAATCTTTGGATGCCTGCTTGGGAGCACCTTGCACCACCCACTTGACCATTGGGTGGCCTCTGGCTACCATTTTTTCTTCAATTTATTTCTCTCTATCCTCCCTCTTTGGCTTCCTTTATGTTACAAGAATGCTTTCTTATGACTTTTACTGTTGTTTTTACTTCAGCCATGGACCACATTTGGGCCTGTGTCCTTTTTCCATTCAATACAGTTTCAGCTGAGCTTTCTTCTGCTTCTAGCATTACTTTTCTAAATGCTTTCTAGTGCATGCATGAACTATTTGTATTTTTAGAACCTATCATGAGAAAGCAATACTTTGTTATGAAACATCAGTAATTTAGCAGTCTGGTTACAAAGTTTTGTTTTCTACATTGTTTATTTATTTATTTGTTTTTGGTAACCGGGTAAGTGCACTAGACAGAACTGCCAATTTTTAGGCATGACCTGGGAGAGTACAAATCAAGGAACAGGTAAAAACAAATCCATAAACAGTGTTGTACAATAGGAGATTCCAAACAGTTTTACAGGGGTGCAAGTCACATGGTACATAGAGGAGGTACATATCACACAGTATGATAGGAACAAAACAGATGAAAAGGCACAATTTACTGTTAATAATGTACAAAATATGACAGTGCTGTTGGTAAGTCAGCAAGGAGACTTATGAAGGGTTTTATTCTAGCCCTATTGGTTGAATGGGTCTGTATTTCCAGCTCTGTTATTTTGCCTTTTCAGAATGAAATATCTTAATCTTTTTCAGGAATTAAGCTGCCACAGTGGGAGTTATGCCACCAGACTGCATAATGGGTACCCATGAAATCAACTGCCCTCCCAAAGAATACTCTTTTCCTCAGGGGCTCTTTGAGGAACACAGAAGCAACTTATTCATTCAGCATGTCAACCATCGCTGTTTCTCCATCACGGGATTCTCTCTTCCCTCTGTCTTCATGGAACCAATCCCACTTGCATCTCTCTCTTTCAATTTATGTACTGTAAGGTAATTTGGTGTTGTTACCAGCTCCTACTGCTGTCCTGGCATCATGCCCCTTCTGGTTTCCTTAATACTACACTTGCTGTCTCTCAGTTCTACTCTATATTTATTTATGGCATGGAGGCTAGCCATATAATTCCAGCAGCTACAGTATAATCATTCTATGTGTTTAGTATCAGTTGCCATAAGTCAGTGTAGAATCAAGGTGGCCGCTTATTGGCCATTTTCTCTAACTGCTAACAGCGATGCAGATCTGTGCTGCTGTTACCATCTTCTTCAAACAAATGCCACATGTAGTCTTAACTGCCCACTTCATTCAGCTGTTCCAGCCATGTGTTCACCTTGTTCTTTATTGCGGCGCAGTCTTTTTTTCTGAAATTCTGAGTCTTGTTGTTTAAGATCCAGCTGGTCTTCTTTTACCAGGGAGAAGGTTACAAGTCATGATGATGAGCTCCCACCAGTCCCTTGAAATTTACACTGGAGATAATCATATCCCTACTGCTGAGAACAAGACCAAGGGTGGATTCAAGCTTAGTCTCCTGTAGGACATGCTGTTTTAGGAAACCGACCTTGAAGATGGACATAAACTCTAAGTCAGCCCTCCCATTAACTTTCTTAAGACAACAGTCTATACCCAGGAGATTGAAATCCCTCCAGGATCACTACTGCATCCATTTGACTGATCTTGCAATATCCCAGCCTAATGGGCATTATGCTCTGTTGAGCCATTTGGGACCTGTAGTACAATGGTATTATTGAGTTTAACCCCCATCATGAGCACTATTACTCAGAAAAAAGAAATATGAATTAGAAAAAAAGAATAAGTAGAATCATTTAGAGAAGGTAAAATGAGTTTTTTGCTGCCTGTTCTACACAGCTTAGTGACACAATGTTGACAATAAGGAGCAATTTTTAGATGTAGACCAATTAGAAAGCATGGAGCATTCAGTCCCAGTAGTGACTCTACTGCCCAGTTATGAGAAAACACTAGGACAGTAGCTCTGCATTCTGACTGACTGAGGTGGAACTTTTTTGGTATAATGTACCATATACTGTACATTTTCTGTATGTAAGTTGATTAATATCCATTTACCAGTATACTCTCCTATCTGTGCAGTTTAAGAGTTTAACATTATGACTTTCTACAAGTTGCTTTCTCTGTGCTTTATATATGCAGATCTTCATAGTAGAATTAGTAATGATATTAGGGTATATTCACGAAAATGTCGTACCAAACTGTGACATGAAGACTCATTTTTCAAATGCAGAGCAGATCATTTTTTTTAGCATTTCAACAAACTGTCACCTCACTGAGAACTGTACACTGTGTTGTGAGATAACTCACTTTCAAATGACCAAGAAAAACAAGTGTCAGTGTTCTGAATGTACCAGTGGACGCAAAGCATGTGTTCTGAATGTAACGGTGGACACCAAACAGGGACAAAGAGAACAAACAACAGTGTAAGTTCATAAACATTTATTAATTGTGTTCAGTATTGTGGACAGGGAATTACATATTCATGCATTAAGAGAAACAGCAAGAAAAATTCAAAAGAAAAAGAAAGAAACATCCGAAAGTATGCATATCAACAAGTGGTATTGTCCAACAGTTTACAATGTCTCAATCCCAGTGCTTCTGGAGCTTTTCATATTTGGTTGCAATCTTTTGCAGTTCATGTGGTGCAATTTGAAACATTCCATCACCCAAAAGATGTACAGGTCCATGAAAAAGTTTATTCTGTTTGATCATGTCAGTATCCTGGTATTGTGGCCATGTGAAGCACCCATTTGCATACTAATGAAGGAATTGCACAGTGAAGAAACATTCTAGCTCATTGAATGAAAGGACTCACCAAAGAAAAAATGGTTTAGAGTAGTATACTGTGTAGAATTTGCCCAGCTGTACATTGGCAGAGTTTAATTTCTTTTTTACCAGTGGACAGCTGGTGTGCACAATGGGGGCAGAAGTGGTGGAGACCATTACTGAAATGCAGGGAGCAGAAGAAGGCTGCACAGTGTCTGGAGCAGAAACAGGGTCCTTTGCTGAAGTTCAGGGAGCAGAAGAAAGCTGCACAGTGTCTGGAGCAGAACGGGGTCCATTGCTGAAGTGCGGGGAGCAGAAGAAGGCTGCACAGTGTCTGGAGCAGAAATGGGGTCCATTGCTGAAGTGCAAGGAGCAGAAGAAGGCTGAACAGTGTCTGGAGCAGAAATGGGGTCTGTTGCTGAAGTGCAGGGAGCAGAAGAAGGCTGCACAGTGTCTAGAGCAGAAACAGGGTCTGTTGCTGAAGTGCAGGGAGCAGAAGAGGGGTCTATCACTATAGCACCTGGAGCAGGTGAGGGCTCAGTAGTCCTGCATACAGTGGGGGTGTCCATCTCTGTGCTGTTGTGATCATCAGAGTGGTCACTATTTTTTGCACATGGAGCATCAGAGGTTTCAGTCACTGGTGTTGCGGGAACAATGTTCACATGGGCAGATATCTGCTCAGTCTGATCAATGCAGCAGTATGAGAATTTGAGCCCCCATGTTGTCCATGGGCCCACATGCTCAAAGTTCTCACATGGACCATCATTATTTTGGCAATGTTCACAGAAACATGATAAGTCTCTGCTGGCAACAACACCTTCAGCCACAGATCTCACACTCTGGATCTGTCTTGTTCCAGGAAATGCTCGGACATCTGGTCCTTTTGGCCTTCGTATGCTTCTTGCAGGTACCCAGAAGAAAGTCCTTTTTTTTGTGCAGACATATGGCACTTGTATCTTCCATTGTAAGATTACCATGGCAGAATATGAAAAGCTCATATGCTGTCGAAATTACTGCAAGTCGTGCTTGCACTGCTCTGGCTGCCTTTGATTTGACAATGGCACTCTCACTATCAGAGGGTCCTTTTCCATGACATGAACCAAAGTAGGCACGCTCAGTGTTGAAGCCAAACTCTGATGGAGCCATTGAAATGCCATAAAATGACCATTTGGATTCATATTGGCTAGCACAGCCATCTGAGAAATGTATCTCCTTTGCAATGCTAAGGTGCCGAGTGTTCATGAGGTGTGCATTGGCCATCTTCACAAAGTGACGAACAGTGTGGTGATCATGTGTAAGGTCCTCACAGATGAATACAATTGTTTCTTTGATGCTGTTGGTGCAATAAGAACATTACTATTGGGTGCACTGTAGCCTATTCATGGCGCCAGTGGCAGGACTGGATTTCATCTTGGTATTTGCAGGCATAGTTTTCTGCAAAGTCTAGCACCATGATGACCCAACCTTGCATTATGTCAGACTTAATTAACCTAAATTGTTGTTGTTGCTATGCTGCCACATGTAGGTGATGACCCATAAACTGTATGTCTTCCTTGAGGCTTTCAACTAGCTCTCGTAAGCTTGTCTTTTTGCTATTCAGGACTTTCCTGGTCATTTTGGTTTCAATGCCATCAGTTGTTTTTTTCAGAGTGATACTTTCCCACTGGTACCATTGTACCAGGTCTGCCCCATGTAGCCTCTACAATTCCTCTACCTTCTTTTCTATTCCATGTACTGAGCAGTTGTCACACACCTTTGCCACACAGTCTCTCCTGAAGAACATTTGACCTCCTTCTCCTTCCTTTGGACACATTGTCAGCATCACAGCATCATATATATTTGGTATTTTGCACTCAATAATTCTGTAACGATCAGCTGTGTGGCTTATTGTGCGTATCTTTAATGTGGCATTTTCACAGTACTTGCAAAGGCACTGGACAAGGTTTTGTTCGCTGGCCAGTTTAACATGGGCTGGTCTCAGAGTGTTAAATTTAGTTATCCCGATGTTACAGTCTGGATTTTCTTTACAAAACTGAGCATGCAGTACATTGAGTGGTTTTGCTAGGTAGGCTTTGGCACACTGCATTCATTCAAAAATGCCTTCTTGTGAGGCATAGGGGTTGCAGAGTCTTCATAAAAGTTTTTTACCTTGGTGACTGTTTCCAAAGGCAGTGCTGCTTTGTGTGTAGGTTTCATACTTTTTTTCTCCGTGCATGCTAAATTCATGAGCATTTTCCAGCTGATCCCAAAAGCTGTGCTGGCCTTGCGTAGCATTCTATAGTTTTTCAACACAAGAACTGCTCCAACCCATTCGTGTTTTTTTTTTGGACCACTCTTGGCCCTTTCCTTAAGGACTTCCACCAGCTTCTGTTCCAAATTTCCACAGCATGTTAAGTTTTCTCGTCTTTTTGCCAGGGACTCCTGCTTTGCTGGTGAGCGTGAGGATATCAGGGTATCGACAGTACATGCAAAATGGGTTAGTGATCTTGGTAGGGTGTATCGTGCCCTCTGAAGTGCCTTCTGGGCAGCACTGTCTGAGCATGGGTCCAGAACAGTGGTTGCCTCAGTAGTATCACTTACGTTTACTTGCACTTCTGAAATGGCGCTTATTGTGGTTGTCTGTAATTTTTCTTGTTACTTCTTGTATTTTTGTCATCTGCTTTCATTAATCCTCACTTTCTTCTGTGCTGACAGGGATTAACGTTGCTGTCTCTTTTGTTCCCACCACTTCTCTCTTTTCTGCTGCTTTTTTTGTTCATCTCCTCTGGCGGTTGGTTTACTGGGTGCTGTATGCTTATTGTTTTTCTCCTCCAAGTTCTTCAGTTTTTGACATTTCCTGTACAGCTGCATTCTTGCCCTGGACTTTGCATTGTAGTCTTGGCCATTTTCCTCATCCAGGTTATCCCGGTAGGCTTGTGAGTGAGCTCTGTAGGTTTCCAGATATGCTGCATAACGTACAGGATCTTTTTTCATCCTATTTCTGAATTGTTGGCTTCTCTCCATTCCAGAAATTGGATTGGACAAGATTCTCTGTCCAGCATTGATCAAAGATTCTGCAGACACACATGGTCTTCGTCTGGTGTGATTTTCCATTATTCAAACCTTAAGGAATAGAATTAGAATGTTTTAGGCATGGTTAGAAAATGTCATCCTCTTTTTAGCTGATATGGGCTGTATTACAGTGGGCACCATTTCCTCAAGACTGAGAAGAGACAAAAAGGAAAGCATACATTAGTTGTTTCACAACACTTAAAACAACTGAACGAAGGAACTACATCCACTGTCTACAATGTGAAGTGACGGAACGAGACAGAACACATCAGTTTATAAGGTGATGAGATGAAACCACAGAACACAGCAGAACTGTACAAGATGAAGTGATGGAACTGGAGTGAACACATGTGTACAAGATGGAAAGATGGAAGAGAACACATCAGGAGAGTACAAGATGAAGCGACAGAAATAGAGAACATGTGAGTGTACAAGATGAAGACATGGAACAAGAGAACACATCAGGAGTGTACAAGATACAGTGACGGAATAAGAGTGAACATGTGCACAAGATGAAAAGATGGAACAAGAGAACACATCAGGAGTGAAGTGTAGAAGATGAAATGATGGAATGAAAGATGCAACACATCAGGTGTTTACAAGATGAAGAGACGAAGAGATGGAATGAAGGAGAGTACACATTAGTTGCTTTGCATTACTTAAGGAGTATCTACCAAGATGAGGAAGAGTGCAGCACTTAAACAATGACCAATACTGAGCTACTTTTATTATGTCAAGCACTATTATAAAATGGGGCAACAAAAATGCCTTAAATTGATTGGATGAAAGGACCTACAAGTTGTGTCCTTATCAGCCGATATCTATGCCAGTCAGAAAACAATTTGGCTACCCCTGACTACACAGTGCATGATCACAAAATGGCTGAAGGTGAGCCAGCAGCCAAAGGCCTGCTCAGCATCCAGCCATGTTGAGACCATGCGGTCAGTGATTTCAAAATTGTACTGATGTCAGCACCTAAAATCACAGAACTATACACTGCAAGCCATGGATTTAGCAAACAACACATTTTTGTAGCAAGCAGGCCGAGTAATACTTCTCAACCCCCCAACACACCCCGCATGGTTTTACCATGGCCGAAGGTGAAGCAGCAAACAAGGCTGCTCAGCATCCAACCATGTTAACCCCATGCAGTGGGTGGTTTTAGCAAACAATATTTTTGTAGCAGGCGGACCGTGCAATACTTCTCCACCCCCCCCCCAAACACACACCACATGGATTTAGCAAACAAAACATTTTTGTAGCAAGCCAGCAGAGTAGTACTTTTCCATCCCGCCTTCCCTCAGACACACACCACATGGTCACGAAATGGCTGAAGGTGAGCCATCAAACAAAGGCCTGCTTAGCATCCAGCCATGTTCAGACCATGTGGTGGGTGGCATTTCTGCAGGCCAATACTGAATCCCACCCCACCCCCAAACACACACTGCATGGTCTTAACATGGCAAGGTGAAGCTGTAAACATGGCCTGCTCAGCAAACCACCATGCTAACCCCATGCAGTGGTACAGTGTACAGACTTCCACACATAGAAGCACATAAAAGCATCGAAAGCAGCTCCCAAACATTGCTTTGTCTCCAGCCATGTTAGCAGTTGGTGCAAACTAGTACAGACGCCGGCACATGCACCACGTAAAACCACAAAAACAAACTTCTGCCTCCAAACATTACAAAATGGAGGTAGCTAACAAAATGGATGCAACCAACACACACACACACACACACCACAACAGACCCCCCAAAACACACACAAAAAACAAGAAATTAAGGCAGACCTGTTTTACTATGGGACTTTTGGGGCACAACACTTGGCTACTGCGGCAAATATTCAGACCCCACAAAAACAAGGGACACACATATTTCTCCCCACATCATACACCTACAAACACCCACAGAAAGCTTATCTTGTGCAGTCAGCTCCCCTTACATTGTAAAGCTCCATTTAGCCAGCATCCAGGGTCCCAAAAAAGTTGGGGCACCTATGTAAAACAGGGCATTCTGGGGATGTTCAGGCTTCAGAGAGTGAAGTAACACCAACTGGACCAGAAAAAAAAACACAGATGGTGTAGAAAACTGCCAAACAGATTACGTTTTCACCCAGTACTCTGGACTTAAACTAAATAAGCACAGTACTCGCGCTGGAAGTAAGAGCCTCATTACTTCAAAACTAAACCTCAGGCTTAATGTAGGGGGGCAAGTACAGTCGGAGCCCAATTAATTCAAAACTGCACCTCAGGCTGGAAATAGGGGCTCCATTAATTAAAATCTGCACTGCAGTCGGGGGTCCATTAATGTTAGACCACACTTCGGGGTGTTAGGAGCATTAGGAGTGTACAAGGATGCCAGAGCAACAGCATAGGAAAGCTCCTCTCACATTCTTAATGTACTCAGACAACACGAAGTTGAGTTCAAAATGTATCGTGGATGCCACACACACCCGACTCTGAACCTACCAAGACACGGCATGCTGTGGCGTCCTCGGAGCACTAAATCGTACTACAAGCTGCCAGAAATTTAAATGGGCAGCATTCATGGCTTAATTCATGCTGCTCAATATCTGCTTAAGCAACAGGCTGATCCCCTGGCCAGAAAACACACTAAGAAGAATAACACTTACCTTTAAAGTGTTATGAGCATACTTTGGTCTGTCCTGGTCCGAGCGCACTGAGGCTGCTGAAGCATGGACACAAACACTTATTTTCAAAAATAAAAGTAACCAAGAAGGGCCAGAAACCTTAAAGTTGCAGATTTTATACCCCCACAAGCCATGTTTCCACAGGGGAAAATGAGAATACCGAGGGGATCAGGCGACCAATGGGGTGGTAGGGGGCCGTTCTGAATGTACTTAGCTAGAGCATGGACACGATTGGTTAGGGGCTTGAGACAGACGACCTCACAGAAAAAGACAAACAACAGGCAAGATATTATACCTGGCATTACAGCAAGGGCAGCAATGGTAACTCACAGGGGGAAAAATACCAAGGATACAACATACATACTATATGACTATTGGGCCATGTTCTGAATTTACCACCTGAGGACACCAGGTGGAACATTCAGAACACATTTTGGAGGGCCTTCAAACCATAAAAGAAATATGGGGAAAACAACACAGGGAGGTAAACAAAACAGACAGGACAACATCTAGACTGTATAAAGCAGACTTTATTTAAAGTGAACAATGGCAGAAATGTCAGATAACCCACAACCCAAACCTAAAGGGTTTCCATGTCACAATTTAGTACAGGAAAAATAACAAGAAAATGGGGTTAGACAATAAACAAATATACTTTTCGAGCAGCTACGGACCACACATTTATTATATGTATCTTTACATACGTCAAGGCATAAAACAGCATTGTATGCATTATTTCTTCTTTTTTTCCTCATTTTATTTCATACTGTCAACATTTCAATGACACTGGTACAAGGTTTTCATGAACACACCCATTACAGGCATAATTGTTTAACCAGGAAAGGCACACTTAAAGCTGAAGCTTGTTTCCAGGTGTGACCTGAGAGCACAAGGAAGTCAAGCAATTTACTCAGGGTCACACAGTATGCAATTGAGGACAAATGAGATTTAAACCCAGGTCTCCAGGTTTGCAGCTCAGTACCCTTAACAACTACGCTAACCTGCCTCCTAATGAGGGTATTACATACCCCAACAATAACATGACTATGATTATATCATTACAACACAAAGACTGTGAATTATAGGTAACTACTTGCTAAATACCCAGAAACATAGACACCTTTATATCTATGACTTACACTGTATGTCAGACAACAAACACTAACAGAACTTGAAGGTAAACTATTATACCATAATGTGAATTCAGTCATATTATAGATAATGTCAACTCAAACTCATAAAGCAGAATTCCACAACAGAAATACAAACCTGCCAGTCTTCGTCAGTTGAAAGTGTTTACAGAAATGTTATTGTTTCATACAGCTGCTTATCAGATTTTTCCCATGCTCCATTTTCCTATTAGCTATTTAGGTTAGTGCTTCATAGAAGCATATACTTTGACAACAGATAAGGACTGCTTGGCCCATCCAGTCTGCCCATTTGCCGACCTATTGGATAAGCTGCAGATACTAGTTAACCAACAGCATACTTCTTCCTACCCCCCCACCAGAATTGCCTTATGTCTGTCCCATGCATTCCTGAATTCCCTCACTGTTTTTGACCCCACAGCCTCTTCAGAAAGGCCATTCCATGTGTTCTCCACCCTCTCCATGAAAAAATACTTCCTCACATCACCCCTGAGCTGTCCCCCCCATCTTCAAATTGTGCCCCCTTGTTCTTGCACATTTCTTTTTCTGAAAGATGCTACCTTCTTGGACTTTGTTGATTCCCTTAAGGTACTTGAAAGTTTCTATCATGTGCCCATTCTCCCTACTGTCCTCGAGGGTAAACATATTAAGCTCCTTTATTCTCTCTTTGTATGGCTTCTGGTGCAAACCCTGCACCATTTTAGTTGCTCTCCTCTGGACTGCCTCCACCTGCCTATGTCCTTGCGGAGATGTGGTCTCCAGAACTACATGCAGTACTCCGGATGAAGTCTCACCAACTATCTCTACAGAGGAATAACAACTTCTTGTTTTTTGCTGATGATGCCTCTCCTTTTGCATCCTAGTATCTCCCCAGCCCTCCTTACTGCCTTCTCACATTGCTTGCCTACCTTTAGGTCATCTGGTATTACTACCCTCAGGTCCCTTTCCATTTTTGTTGTTAGTACCTCCCCTCCATTGTGTACTTTTCTCCTGGGTTTTTGTTTTCCAGGTACACTACTTTGCACTTCTTTGCATTGAATCTAAGCTGCCATACCTTTGACCATTCCTCCAACCTTGCCAAGTCCATTCTAATCCATTCCAGCCCCTCTTTGTGTATCAACCCTGTAGCAGATCTTTGTATCGTCTACAAAGAGGCATGCTTTTTCTTCCAAACCCTCCGTAATGTCACTTATAAAGACATTAAAAAGGACTGGTCCCAGTACTGAACCCGGCGGTACCATGCTAGTAACCCCTCCTTTCTTTGGAGTGGACTGTGTTTACTATTACCCTCTGTGTCCTGTTATCAAGCCAATTTTTTACCCAGGCTACCACCCTGGGACCCACTCCCAGGCTGGCTAACTTGTTTATTAATCTTTTTTGCAGAATGTGCTGCTGGAAGAGGTCATCTCATTAAAGACAGTGAGCAGCTTTAAGAGAAGTCGGGATAGGCATGGGGAAGATAAGAATCATGGGTAGAGAGGATGGGAGGAGTGGGGAGGGAGGGAGGGCAGGGACATTAGTTCAAGCTGTGGATCCTGTAGACCATGCAATACAAGCAGACTTGTTAGACCAAATGGCCTTCTTCTGCTGGCTTGTTCGTATGCCTTGCTAAAATCTAGGTAGGCCATGTCCACAGCCCCTTCCTGATCTACTACTTTGGTCACCCAATCAAGTAAATCTATTAGAGTCATCTGACATAACCATCTTGCTGTGAATCCATGCTGTCTTGGATCCTGTGTCCCACTGGCCTCTAAGTACTCAATAATTCTTTCTTTCAGAAGTGATTCTTCACTACCACTGTGGTCAAACTAAGAGGTCTGTAGTTTCCTACCTCTGCCTTGCTCCCACTTTTGTGAAGTGGAATTACATCCACCCTCCTCCAGTCCTCAGGTACCACACCATCCTCCCATGATTTGTTAAAAATGGTAGTAAGTGGTGTCACTTGTTCTCCCCTTAGTTCTTTTAGAATTCTGGGGTGAATCCCATCAGGCCCCATTGCTTTGTCCACCTTCAGTTTTAGGAGTTCTTTCAGGACCCTTTCTTCTGTGAATGGACTGGTACCCCCCCCACCCGGCTCTAGAGTGCTTCTATTGATTGGTTTAAGTACTTCCCCATCCTCTTCTTTTGTGAATACTGAGCAGAAGTATTCTTTCAGTATCCATGCTTTTTCACTGTCACACTCTGCCCATCCACCCTCCACTTTATTAAGCCTCACTATCCCTCCCTTGATTTTTCTCCACTCCCTAGTTTACCTATAAAATGTTTTATCCCCTTCTTAACTGAGTTGGTTATCTTTTCCTCAGTTTAGGCCTTTGCTATTCTGACCACCTTCCCTGCTTCCTTCTGTCTTAACTAGTACAGTTCTCTGTCCTGCTCCTGTGTTTCCTTATACTTCCTTAATGCTATCGTTTTCTCCCTTACCTTCCCCACCACCTTTTTTAATAACCACAGTGTTTTTTTCCTTAGTTTTGATTTATTTGCTTCACACAAAGGCTTGTTGCCTCTGTGATGGCAGTTCTGATTTTTCCCCATTGTTCCTCCACCCCTGCTTCTTGTCTGTTTGCTAGTGTTTTTCTGAGGCACTTTCTCATTTTGCCAAAGTCAGGCCTCCTAAAGTCCAACATGTTTGCTTTTATATGGCTTGACTCTACAGCTGTGTTTATCATGAACCACACTGTTTAGTGATCACTTGTTCCCAGATAGCTACCCACTACTATATCCGAGATCCTCTCTCCATCCCAATTTGAGAGTACCAGGTCTAAGATTGTGCCTTCCCAAGTGGGTTCCACCACTAGCTGTCATGCCCCCGTAGAGAATCGAGAATGACATGCTTTTGGATGTGGCTGCAGCAAAGGTGCTCCAGTTAACATCTGGCATATTCAGGTCTCCATAAATAATATCTCCCCTTTTTCTGCCATCCTAAGGATGCCTTCTATTATTTCCTTGTCCATTTCTTCCCCCTGGGACGGTGGTCTGTATACAACCCCCGTGCAGACTGTGGTGCCATTTCCTGTGTCCAGGGTGACATACAGTGCCTCCTCTCCCCTCTGTTTACCCTTTAGTTCCATTGCTTTGATCCCTTCCCTCATGTAGAGAGCTACTCCTCCTCCTCTTTTACCATCCCTGTCCCTCTTGTAGATTGTATTCCCTGATATGTTGACATCCCAGTCAAGGTTCTCTGTGTACCATTTTTCTGTGACTGTCACAATTTCCAGGCATTCCGCTTCCATCAAGACCACTAGTTCAGGGAGCTTGTTACCCAGACTATGGGCATTGGTACTCATTTCCCTACATTTTTTGATGTCCCTATCTTTTTTAGCCCCATCCCTGTCCTTACTGCCTTTGCCTTTTTCTCCATTTACCCCGTCCTTTTCCCAATGGACTTCTGTACCTTGGTGTTTGCTTCGCTAAGTACCCTGTTTTGTTGGGGGGGGCTGGGATTTCCCTGTTCCTTTTCAGTGCCTCCCCCCTTGGCTAGTTTAAATGCTTGCAATGAAGCATTTAAACCTATCACCTAGTATCCTGTTTCCCCTCCCGGACAGATGCAGATTCAACATTCTTGTCAAAATAAATAAGGTTTGGAAGAATATAATTTCTTGTGCTTGGCTCAGCCAGTCATATGTGCACTGCTGTCACAACATTGTTATTGCTCACAAACCAGTCTTAAAAGTTCAAGATTAGAATTTTGTCTAATGAGTCCATCACATACTGATACTACAGTAAATATGGTTTGCACAAGCAAACATGGGCCGCTGTTCTTCACTGAAGAACATCACACATAAAATCATAGATAAGGCTATACCTTTGCAACACAAGTCACTGACTACTATGATATTTGGCATTTCTTTGAAAGCCCATAATATTTGGTATTTCATGCCCATAGGCATGGACTTTGATATTTTAAAGGAAATTGGCATGGACCAGTACAGACCACAAGAAACCTAAACAATACATTTAAAACATGTCTCTGTTTTTATTATTTTAATCAGTATTTTAGTTCCTGTATTGCTGACCATCCCCATTCTGGTCTGCTGCACCCTGCCGTATTACCCAGCTTCTTTGCTGTTGTCAATTTACATCCATCCTCTGCTACAGGACCCTGTTGCAGGTATGGGCCCTGTAGGGAAATGGGCCTTCATCCTGCCACTGTCGGGTGTTTTCCTCGGTTTTTTTTCCCTTGGATCTGTGGGGCATGCAGTGATGTGTTGTGTGAGCTCTGCCACCATAGAGATGTCCTCTGGCATCAAGTGGGTAGGACACCTTTCCTCGTGTCCCACTGCACTGTAAGCAAGAACCTTTAGATGGCAACCACATAGCAGGATCCACTTAACCGGGGGTTAAATTGGGCAGGAGGCCACAGGAGCTCAGTTCCACCACCTCTCAAAAAGCTGTATAATAGTTACACCACTTTTGTAATCTTTCTCCATTGACTATTACAGGAGAGTTCCACCACCAAGAAATGATAATTCCACCTCCTAGAAATCTAGATGTGAGAGTTCCCCCATCTAAACATTTCCAATTTAACTGCACTTAACCCCTTCCTGAATGAGGAGAGCTGTCCTTGGGCTGTTCAATCCTCCCTCCCCCAGTGGCTTTCAAGTAACCAATTTCCATTCCTGATCCTGGGTCCCCTATATGGCAGGAGGTGTAGTGCCCAACATCTCAGCCCTCCAGACCTCTGGATCAGCCCAACGTGTGTCTGTTTTGATGATTTAACTACATCCTTTTAACCACTTCACTTAGTCCCAGTTCCTATTGTTTAATATACAGTAAATATAATTTGACAGTCCACTGGACCCGCATACTGACATGCCCCTACCCAGAATGGGGGGAGGAGAGGAGAGGAAAGGAGAGGACTCAGGATGCTCACAGAACACCTATTGGCTGGGAGATAGTGCTGAGAGGAGAGGAGAGGACTCAGGATGCTCACAGAACACCTATTGGCTGGGAGATAGTGCTGACAATGGCAGTGCTTCCTAACCTGGGGGGAGAAACTGGCACTGTATCTGGTACCACCAAAACATCTGCAGTGGCAGGAAGATTGCTCCCCAGAGACTTAACTGCAAAAACTGAGGCCTCGGCTAATCTAGCAGTGCCATGTAGAGGGTGAAGGGTTGAGGGAAGGACGAACAAGAGAAAAACTCCAGTGTCATCTGAACAATGGCATATAAATATTAGGCTTCATGCAATGGATCATGCTGTAAACCAGATCCTGTTTGCTGGGGGGGGGGGTGAAGACCTCCTCTCAGAGCCCTGCCATGAGGGAGCCATGCAGAAAGTATCTAGTGAACTGGAGGTAGATGGGTCCAGGTGGCTGCCCTGGAATGAGAAGGATGGAATGTGTCATTGAGGATGAAAATGCTTGATAAAAAATTGAATATCACTCAGTGACACTCATGTGAAGCTCTACAAATCAAGCAAACACTCAAACATGTATAGTGAAGGGACGGCAGATTAAGTATAAGAAGAAATATGCAATACATTCTCTCACAGTGAGACAGACCAATATGGTCTTTTTCCTGGCTGCAAGTTTGAGTATTCACCTAGTGGCTTTATCATCTTCTAAACTGTAAATATCAAAGAACGGGTTCTTGTGTTTGACCGAACAGTAACAGATGTCATTGCATTAGTACAGTTAGTTAGTTAGTTAATTTCAAAAGTTTTACAAGGGAAGACATACTGAGCTGATAACAGCTTGCTTTCAGATGTGGGGTGAGGGGGTATGGAAGATAGTACAAAAGGAGAACAATAAATAGTATTTAGCAGCACTACATTAATAGTAATCACATATAGTATAGCATTACAGTACAAACATACAATTGAGCCAGCAGAAAAAGGCCATGTCTGCTCTAGTTTTCAGACCCCCTCAGAGTCTACTGAGGGATCCACCCCGTCATTTTCTACCCCTTCTTAAACACTGAAGTCCCCTCCCCTTACATCCCCTCCCCTACATGTAACCTTCCAACCTCTCTTGAATCTGTCCACTGTCTTCAGGGAGATTACTTTCTCTGGCAACTCATTCCACTTAGTAACCATCCTCTCAGTAAAAAACTGCCTCCTCATGTCCCTCCCGAATCTTCCCCCACCAGCCTGAGGCAGTGCTCACTAGTGGTCCTGTTCTCACTAAGGCTGAAGAGAGACCCTCCAAGCTCACTCTGTTGAGACTTTTAAGGTACTTGAAAGTTTTGATCATGTCACGACTCTCCCTTCTATCCTCCAGGGAGTACATGTTGAGATCTCTGAGTTTCTTCTCATATGTATTGCACTGCTATCCCAGAATCATTTTGTTACCCTTCTCTAGAACATTTCCAGCAGGTTAATATCTTTCTTTAGGTAATGCCAAAACTGCAGATTGGAAAATATAGGCCCACTCACCCAGTATGTATCAAACATATAATTTTTATTTTCATATAACCAGAGAATACCGTGTATTGGTTAGATTGTGTCCTGACTATATACTAACATTTCAGATTTCTCCTTCTTCAGGGATACACTGATGACATTATTTTTTTACTTAATGTCACCATAACACCCATTTTCAAGATGACGTTCTTTGTCCCCAGCTCTCTCTCTCTGTAGCAAGGCAGTGTGCTTGCTCTTTGCTGTCACTTTTATAGTGAGAGATATAGGGAATCAGGTGCACAGAGATGTGATCCCCACATGACAGGTACTATCATGTGTCCAGTACTTCATCACCTGTGTGCCTGACCTGCTTGTCAGCAGCATCTTGCGACAGACAACGGACATGTTGATAGGTGTCCCAGATGCTTTTGTACACAAATGACCCACATATTCGCAACTGGATATTCTCTGATTATTTGAAAGCAAAAATTATATGTTTGATACATACTGGGTGAATGGTTCTGTGTTTTCCAATCTGCTGTTTTGATTAAAGTTGCTTTGATTATAGCTGGGCTACTCCCCTAATTACATGTGTGTTTACTCCGAGGCTGGCTGGGCTGGACTTTCCATAGCATTAAAAATAGGCACTGGGCAAGTGCTTTCTCCAGAGGGCCAGTATTCATTTTGTGACTTTGATATCCACATGAGAGAATGAATATGAATGCATAACTAAGGACTGGAGGAGTGACTGTTCCTCATCGAAACCTGATCAAACTTACATGAAGTAAATTGCTTTGCAGTGGAATGTTATTATGTTTATAAACTTTATACAGAATGTTGAACTTTGGTGAGTAGGATAAAACTACAGACAAAAGATAGCTTCTACTGCAAATCATGGATGCTGAAGAACAATGGATCTTACAGAACTTTAAAACAAAGAGAGAATTTAGTGGTTCTAAATCTACAGAGTCAGTGACCAACCAGTTTCAATATTTGAAACAAAAGCAAACTAAACTTGAGTGGCATGCTTTAACAATGACTCAGTACCAGAAATAAAAGAGTATATTCAGGTGACTCAGAATTTATGTAGAAGCAAATTTAGCTTATACTGATACGAATTGGATGTTAAGTGAGATGGGGTCAGGAACAGGTGTTCCAAGGGCTTCATGCTACTTTTAGTAGAGTTCATTATGAAACAACTACAAAAAATAGAAACAGAGATACAACAGCATGAAACTGAGGTAAGAAATGCATTTTCTGTAGCGGAATTAAGGGAATACTGGGATAACGTGCTACAGTTTTTTCCACAGAGGGCAGGGGTAGGGGAGAGGCTCAGGGACTAAATGACTGCATGAGAAACTGTTGGCAGGCTACACAGTGAGACTTTTGCTTTTTATTTTTTTACAGACTGAAGGGGTCACTTTGCTTTATTACAGATTGCAAGGGGATCATTTTGCTGTTTTTGTTCTGCCGATTGTTTCACTTTTCCTTAGCTGAAGGGAGATGGGAGCAAGCAAATCAGTAAACAATTTAAAAGGCTTGTGTTTTTGTTTTTTTGTTTCTCTCTGGTGCTTAACTGCTCGCTTCCCCTCTACGTATTTTGCTTTTTTATAGGGGCAGCAAACCATGGAGCAGAAGCTGCAGAGAAATGGCAGTACTGGGAGGCAGGAAGTAACAGAATGGCTCAGAACTAAAATAGCTGATTGTTCCTCACAGAATCTGGAGGCTAAGCCGCCCACTCACCCACCATGTGGTTCATCCACCTAAATACACACCCAGCGGTGGATAACTTCCTGAGGACAAGGGAACTAGGGCTAAGCACAGTTTTGAGAGGACACTCAGCTACATTAAGGTCAGGTCAGTGGGTGCAGCATTCAGCAGTACAAACTGGAACTAGTAATCAGTAGGAGACTGTGAAGAGAGAGGGGGAAAGAGAAAAAATGAAGAGGGGAAGAAATCTACTATAGCAGCAGGAGGGTTCTCATAGGACTGAAGTAGGGGACATTGGTAGAACAGAGGAGGAAGATGCATGGAGTGATGCAGTGCAGTGGGTGCAAGGCAGCAGTATTCAGGAGAACATTCTGGGTACTGCAGTGCTGCCCCATATGCAGGGCGGAGGTTGCCAGTCTCCAGGCCAAGCTGGCTGGAGTACTGGTGGCCTCTACCTCCACCCATAGGCTACCATGTCCACAGTCACTAGCACAATGGATACCCGGGCAGAGGGCTGGCTGGACTACAGTGGGCTTGAGGAGGTTGAGGGAGTGGGGTCAGAAACACATCCCCCATCTGGACCAACTCAAATACTCTTATGCTGTCCTGGAGAAGTGGGCAAACCCCAGAAGAGAACCCAAGGTTGTGACCAGGAAGGATGAGCGGGTCCTCCAGGAGGGCAATTCAGAGACAGGAGGTAAAGGACACCAAAGGAAGAAGAAGCTACTCCTAGTGGGGAACTCAATAGTCCAGGGAATGGATCTTGGAACAGGTAGAGGAGTGGAAAGGGAGATCAAGTGCCTTCCAGGAGGCACAGCTAGGAGGGAAGGGGGGTGAATCCAGAGTATTGCCACAGTGGTAGCAAGGAGAGTGGGGGCTAAAGGTCATTGTCCACCTGTGGACAAATGACCCAGCCTGGGAAGAGGTGACCATAGAACAGTTGCAGAGGGACTTCAGGGAACTGGGTAGGTGCCTTGGGGAGGTATCAGAATCTATAACATTCTCAGACATGCTGCCAGTCCATGGCAGGGGGAGGCTAGGAATCTCCGCATCAGAGAGTTCAACACTTGGTTGAAGGGCTGGTGCAAAGAAAATGGTTTTGGCTTCACTGGGGCCTGGGAACTGGGGACCTACCTGGTGTGATATAGGCTTCTACAAGGGGGATGGCCTGCATCTATCCAGGGAAGGGACTAAAGTCCTCAATGAGCAGTTTACATGCTTCCTTGGCAAGCATTTAAACCAGCCAGGAGGGCAGTTGCGAGCAGGGAGACTTGAGTAACACATCCTCATAGGCTAAAAAAGCAAGCAGGGAGGATCGAGAGGAAAAGATGTTAAAAAACATTACTGTGCTCAAAAGGGGTATGGCAGAGGAAGGGAGGTAGCAAAAGAAAACAACCAGAGTTTGAAAGAGGGTACAAGAAGGCACTAGTAGAATCACAAAAAGGGGCAGGCAGCGTAACATGGACAGCCATGTATACAAAAGCACACAGTCTTGTAAATAAAACCCAGACCTAGCAGCATTGATGGTAGAGGCAAACATGGACATTGTGGCAATCACTGAGACATGGTACACTGGAATCCATGACTGGGAGGTAAAAGTACTAGAGTATGCTCTATTCAGGAGGGATAGGGAGGGGAAAGGTGGGGCATTACGTCAGGGAAGGTATTAAAGCAACAGAGGTTCAGGATAGACAGAGGGAGGCCAAGGCAATGTGGGTCACCCTTGAGCAAGGCAATGGCACGGCAATTCACACAGGAGTGATCTACAGGCCTCCAGTATGGGGGAGGAGGTAGATAAGGCAATAGTGAAGGAAATACATGAGATGGCAGCAAAGGGGAAGATACTGCTGCTGGGTGATTTTAACATGACCGATGTTGACTGGACCATCACAGCAGCAGCCTCAACCAAAAGACATCATAGAAGCCTTGCAGCGGACAGGACTCTGGCAGTTGGTGCAGGAGCCCACCAGGGACAAGACAGGTCTGGACCTTGTACTAACCAATGGGGACAGGATTGCTGAAGTCTGTGTAGATGGTCACCTGGTGTCCAGTGATCACCATACAGTGTGGTTTAAGATATTGTCGAGAAGGGAGGAGGTGATTCTGCCACTGTATAGGTCATTAGTTAGACCGCACTTGGAGTACTGCGTGCAGTACTGGCACCCATATCTGAAGAGGGAAATTAAGTTACTGAAGGGGGTACAGCACAGAGTGACAAAGATGATCAAGGGGCTGGGGAACTTATCATACGAGAGGAGGCTGAGAGAGTTGAACATGTACTCACTGGAGGAGAGGAGGGACAGGGGGGACATGATTAAAACCTTTAAGTAGATGAAAGGAATAAACAAGACAGGCACAGAAGGGCTGTTCAAAGTAAGGGAGGGGAGGGACACCAGGGGCCATGATGTGAGACTGGAGGGAGGAAGGTTTAGGAAGGAGATGAGGAGACACTTTTTTACGGAGAGGGTAGTGGCTGGGTGGAATGTATTACCTGCAGAAGTGGTGTCCAGTAGAACAGTGGACTGCTTTAAAAGGGGATGGGACAGGACAAGGAGGAGGGTCAATGAAGGGGAAGGGTGGGTGGCAGGGGCAGCTGCAGAATAAGGGGTGCTAGCTGCACATTCGAGCAGACTTGATAGACCTCTAGGCCTTTATCTGCTGGCAAATTTCATATGTTCATATGTCCGTATACAGTCAGCATCACAGGTGAGTCACACAAAGGCAAGGGTCCTGGATTTTGGAAAGGTGGATTTTGCAAGGATGGTGAGGGAGATGAAAGAAGCCCTGGCAAGCAAGGAGACAGGAGGGGGTGTTGAGGAGCAGTGGGCACACCTAAAAGGAACCATAGTGGAGGTGACAAATCAGTGCATTAAAATGAGAAAGAAGGGAAAATGGAGCTGCAACCCACTGTGGTTCTCAAGAGAAGTGGCAGGGAAAGTTAAAGATAAAAAGGTGGCTTTCAGAAAATACAAGAAGTCACAGAGGCATGATCACAGAGTGTTGTACATGAAAAGGCAGGTGAAATCAGAAAAAGCAGTAAGGAGTGCAAAGATGAATGCAGAGGAAAGATTGGCAGACAATAAAGAAAGGGGACAAAGCTTTCTATAGGTACATCAGTGAAAGAAGGAAGGCCAGGGGAGGAATTGTAAGACTCAGAGAGGAGGAAGGAGTGTGTGTGTGGAGGGGGACCTAGATAAACCATCTATACTGAATAAATAATTTTGCTCGGTATTCACTGAGGAGGAGGAGGGACAGGGATCACAACTGGACAACAGAAACATTGGAGGGAGGGAGGTAAACACCAGTCCATTAACAAAAGTGAGAGTCCTGGAGGAACCAACAACACTAAGGGTGGACAAAGCAATAGGACCAGATGGTATACACCCCAGGATACTAAAGGAACTTTGGAAGGAGCTAACAGCACCACTGGCAGCCTTGTTTATTGTGTCAATCAATACGTGAGTGGTTCCAGAGGACTGGAAGCAGGTACATGTAGTCCCTATTCACAAGAGTGGAAGAAGGGAGTAGGCAGGTAACTATAGGCCGGTCATCCTCACCTCAGCAATGGGCAAGATTATGGAAGTGCTGCTTAAGGAAAGGATTGTAGAACACTTGGAATCCAGTGGAGAACAGGATCTGAAGCAGCATGGATTCACAGCAGGAAGGTCATGTCAAACAAACCTGACAAATTTGTTTGACTGGGTGATGAAGGACGTGGATCAGGGGGAGCCCTGGATATCGGCTACCTTTATTTCAGTAAGGTCTTTGACACCATTCCACACAGAAGGCTGGTAAACAAGTTGGGTAGCCTGGGGATGGGCCACAATGTGGTGAACAGGGCTAGACATTGGCTGAGGGACAGGAAGCAGAGAGTGGTAGTAAATAGGATTTAATCTGAAGAATGAATGAATGAATGAATGAATGAATGAATACTTTATTTTTAAAAAGCGCCTTTCCAAAACCAAGGCGCTTTTACAACAAATCAATACATAAAATTAAAACAACATCCTAAAATCAATCAATAAATATATTTAAAAATCTGAATATGCCAGACTAAACAAATACGTCTTTAGGGCTAACTTAAAACTTTGGACAGAGAGGGCAGTCTCTCACCCAATGAGGTAGAGAATTCCACAGGGCTGGGGCCATAAAACTAAATGATCTTGCCCCAGATGTCTTTAAACGAACCCTGGGAATCTCTAGCAATCCCTCATCGGTGGATCGGAGCCGACGGGAAGGAAATTAGGGACGAAGAAGATCTTGCAGGTAACTAGGTCTCTGATTGTATTGGGCTTTATAGGTCAGAAGACCAACCTTGAAGGTAATCTGCCACTGTATTGGCAGCCAGTGCAGTCCATGGAGGACAGGTGTTATATGACTGATCCTTGACGTACCAGTCAAAAGCCTGGCAGCCGCATTCTGCACTAACTGCACATGGTAGATATCCACCCCCGGTAGCCCTAGGTACAGGGCGTTGCAGTAGTTCAAGTGGGAGGTAACGAAGGCGTGGACCAACATTGGAAGGTCATCAGCAGGAACCAGATGCTTCACTCAGGCTATATTCCTCAGATGGTAAAAGTAAGTTTTGACAATGGCTGACACCTGATGTTTAAGAGTCAGAAGTCATCAAATATAACACCCAAGTTCCGCACCCAGTCTGAGGTCACCAACTGGGTCCCCCCAAGCCAAAGACCTGAAGGTGACCCAGTCAGCAAACCCACCCCCCAGTGACCTGGGTCCACAACCAACACCTCAGTTTTTGGGGGGTTTAACCGCAACCTGGTCACAGTCATCTAGTCCTGAATCTCGGTGAGACAGTTGTTAAAGTCTGAGACAGCATCACCCTAGTCGGGCACAAAGGACATTTACAGCTGAGTATCATCTGCATAGCAGTGAAAACTCAAGCCGTACCACCTAATAATCTCTCCCAATGGCAGCATATATATACCACAAATAACACGGGTGCCAAAATAGAGCCCTGCAGCACCCCAGAGGATGGGGGAGTGATGCCGAGTGAAAAAATCCCAGACACCACCATCTGAGTCCTACTCTCAAGGAATGATCGAAACCAACTGAAGACTGAGCCAGATAGTCCACAGATAAACTGCAGGCGCTCCAAAAGCACTCCATGGTCAATGGTATCAAATGCCGCAGAGAGAAAGAGAGATCAAGAAGGACCAAGATGGAACGAGCCTTTCAATCTCTCGCTATTAGGAGATTATTTAGTACCTGAACAAGGGCTGTCTCAGTACTATGTCTCTTCCTAAATCCACACTGGAGAGAATCACAGACATTGGGGCTGGTGAAATGATCGTCCAGCTGCAACGTGACTGCCCTCTTGATAACCTTACCCACAAAACGTAGGTTAGAGACAGGCCTGCAGCTAGCCAGACAGTCCAGGTCCAAGGAGGCCTTTTTAAGAAGGGGCTTAATCACGTCTTCCTTCAAGGGATCAGAAAAGATCCCCTTCTCCAATGACAACCAGACTATCTCGGCAAGGATTGGGCCAATTTTATCCACACATCCTACTAAGAGGTGGGTGGAGCCCGGGTCCAAACTACAGTTGATCGGTCGCAACGATTGGACGATCATCACTTTGTCATTGATTGTGGGCCGGTCGAAGTCAGACCACACAAACTGGGTGTACGACATCTCCTGTCAACCACCACAACTCCTGTTTGAAAGAGTTAGAAGGAGATTGGACCTGACTGTGTCAACCTTATCCGCAAAGAATCAAATAAACTCCTCACACCGTTCCTGTGAAAACACTCTCTCAGGCTGAAGACAGAGTGGATTTCATAGTCTGTCCATGGTCTGAAAGAGCTGGGCTAGTCAATTCTGTGCAGCAGCAATTTCCCTGGACAGGAATTCTGCCTTCTTACGGGTAATTGCTGATTGATATACACGACAATGGTCCATCAAACTAAGCCTGTCACACTCCAGAACCGACTTCCGCCATCATCTCTCAAGCCTTCTTCCCACTCTCCTCAACTCCCTCAAAGTCTCATCAAACCAAGGAGACTTGGGGTGAAGGGTGAGGGGTCGAACACGTACAGAAGCAATGGAATCAAGGGCCCCTACTACTACCTTATTATAGGCAAGAACCAGGTCCCCAGGATCCATGCATTCACTCGGCAAACTCGACAGTTCCAGCACCGCCATAAGACCCTCCAGGGTAACACCCATCAAATGTGGTACTGGACCATTTCCATAGGGGCCGACCTACCGGGGGGGCCAAGAAACTGAACCCAATGGTGTGATGGTCAGACCATCTGACTGGCTCCACCACCAAGTCGGATACCTCCATCCCCAGGAGGAATACCAAGTCCAATGAATGACCATCTATATGGGTAGAGGAGGAAATAACCTCTGTGAAGCCCAGAGAATTCATCAGCTGGAGGAAGTCTTGACCAAACTGCGAGACTTCATCATCAACCCAGGCATTGAAATCTCCCAGGATCCACCATCTGGAGGATCCCAATGTCATATCGACAATGAAGTCTGCAACTTCCCACAGGAAAACATTTCCATTACCCGGTGGACGGTAAATGAGAAGAATCCTGTACCCCACACCCTCACCCAAGATACATTCAAAGGAATTGGTAATTCCTACTGGTACCTCCATCAAGTTCAGTTCCATTCTAAAACAGATAGCCACCCCCCCCGCCCATACGATCCAATCTCAGATGGTGTATCACCGAGTACCCAACTGGTACAGCTGAAGCCAAAACAGGGCCAACATTATCATCCAGCCAGGTCTTGGTGATGCATGCCAGGTCCAATGATCCAACAGAATCAGCTATTATAGCAGTCTTGTTTTTAATGGACCTGGCATTACATAACACCATCTGAGTTGGATGGGTTGCCGGTTTAGACAGAGCCACCTGCCTGCTGCAGGCAGAGCCCTTGGGTATGGGAATCAGGCAGGGAGGACCCCTCTCCTGAACCTATTTCACCCCAGGGTGTCTTCTCATCCCCATTATCCCAATCTGTCCGCTCCTTTCCATTCCTCCTCCAGGCCCCGCCTCCTCCTTCCTCCTCCTCACAATCCCCAGAGCCCTACACCATCCATATACCTCCGGGGATAATGGGGGACAACTAAAAGGGCAGAGGTCCTTAAGCTGGGAGGGGAATAATGCTTGACCATCCGAATAACACCCCAACACATCTTCACACACTCAAAATACACACAATAAATTCAGAACAACAACACAACCCCACACACCCAACCACTCAGCTCTCAATCATACACCACAAACCAAACAATAATAAATAACACAAAATAAACAAAACAGAACAAATTATAAATTACAACATGGATATGAGGGGAAAGTTACCACAACTCTCTCCAAAAACAGTTTATGACTTCTGGGAGCTCTCACCTCACCAGAAACAAATATCCCCCCACCAAACTCTCACTTCAGCGGTACAATTCAGGATACAATATATCAATCAAATAATCTTTGAAAGAAAGCAAAAACACTTTCAATATCCACAATATGTCCTTAAGATGTCTGTAGGAGAGAAAAACACTCACACTGTCCACCAGGTAGGGAATAAAAAAAAATAAAATAAATAAATATATGTCCTTAAACTGTCTGTAAAAGAGGAGAACACTCACATTGTCCATCAGGCAAGAGAATGGAGAAAACGTTCTTACTGGGCTGTGGGCATCTCAACAGTTCACTCTCTCACATCGATTCTCACTGAGCTCAAAAGTCAATGGGAATCCAAATCAGACACTGTTTCTTTATTCCACTTCTGCCTTTCCAGTCTTCTCCCAACTCCAACCAACAAACCATCCCCCGAAAGGAACACCAACAGGGATCTAAGTGTACTAGATCTAGGTTAGGGACAAGCTCTTGGGCCCCCCCTCCCCCCAAGACCCACAAGGGTCATGCACCAGCTACTCATCCTCCGACAACAGTGGGTCCAGTCCTCACACCAAATCCCACCAGTAGCACCCCCCAGGTTCAGGTTCAAGATAACAAGGTCGGAAAAAGTCACCAAACTTCTTAAATGGGAGAGAAAATGAAAGGCGAACCAATCCACCAGCTCACCGAAGTCGAGCGGCAAGAATAGCAGGAACGGCTCCAATAATCACTGAGACTCCACTGAAGCCCAACAGCCCAGTCCCAACACAACACCTCCACTCTGTTGCCAAAACCACAGCTCTGCTTTAATTCAGCAATCAGCAATCGAAAAGCGGCAAACCAAAACCACGGCTTCTCTTTTCCACTCTCAGAGGATATCATCTCTCGAATATTCAGTCTCCTCTTCCTCAAGCCCAATTCAGGAGAGAATTGCCACGAATACAAATCAGGGTACATCCAAATTAGCACAAAATGTGAGGACTGACTAATGCAACCACACAAAACGTGGCAGCTAAATTCACAGTGTCTACAACTATTATACATGACAAAATGAAATCAAATAAAAAGAGAATCCTAACACTAAATACTTCACTTCTTTGACCCTGACTAACTGCTCTAAAAATATACAATTACAATATCGTGTGCTTTCTAAAATTAACTATTATGCTGTCTAAAAAGATATGTGGAGATAGCTTAGCCCAACGTGGCCGCCAGCTTTGATGCAGAAGACCTGATGAAATATTGGCTAAGGTATTGGCGAGGAGACTGGTGCAGTGGGGTGCCTCAACGATTAGTCCTAGGGCCACTCCTTTTCAATGCCTTCATTAGTGACTTTTCCAAAGGGCTGGAGGGGAAGGTATGCCTATTTGTAGATAACACCAAGATCTGAAATAGGTTAATTGCTCTAAAGGGGTTCAAAAGAATGAGGAGGGATCTAGATAAGCTGGAAAGATGATCCAAAATGTGTCAATCAAAATGAAATGCAAAGAAGTACAAAATCATGCACCTGGGGCACAGAAACGCTGTGGAGATTTATGGGGTGGAGGGGGAGTTGCTAACAGGCAGCAGGGAAGAAAGGGATTTAGGGATAATCATCTCAGATAACCCAAACCTGGCCAAACAATGTAACAAAGCTGTGGGGCGGGCCAGTGGGATGTTAGGGTGCATAGGAAGAGGTATTACTATCAGAAGAAGGGAGGTGGTGATGCCACTGTACAAAACACAGCTGAGGCCTCATCTGGAGTACAGAGTACAATTATGGAGGCCACACCTTCACAAAGACGTGGACAGGGCGGAGGCAGTCCAGAGATGGACAACTAAGATAGTAAGGGGCTTGCACCAGAAGACATATGAGGAAAGGCTGAAAGACCTCAATGTGTACACACTGGAAGAGAGGACAGGTGAGATCTGGAAGAATGATTGAAACCTTCAAGTATCTTTTTTTATTTTTTATTTATTACTTTTTGGGCCCCATCCACTGCCGGGACCTCTGCCCGGGTCATGGCCCTCGCCGACCCTTGCTACCCATATGAGTCACTGCTCCCCTCAATACCCTCTGGCATTCCCTCCAGGGCAGGGCTGTGGCACTCACCCCAAAGCACCACAGACTGTGGGATAGGTTGAGGGGAGTCAGCCTGGGAGCAATTGTGGGCATGGCGAGGCGGGCACCATCAAGGCACTGTAGTGGCAATTTTTTCTCATCTGTAAGGAGGGGCAGGAACATGCAATGACACCTGCATCTGTCCTGCCCCTCAGGAACTTGCTGATGCCAGCTGCTGTGGCACCCCTAGCCTCCGGCAGGGGTCTCTCCAGTAACGGACCTACCCCACTTCCTCCCCCTGGAGAAGGAGAGCAGTCCATGGGACTCTCGATCCTTCTCTTCTGGCTGGCCCTCCGATGACCCAGGTCCATTCCCAAACCTGGGTCACCGGCGTTGCAAGCAGAAATCTAACTGCTGCGCCAGTGGGCCAGCTTAGCTTCAAGTATCTTAGGGGCTTGAACAAAGTCCAGATGGTTGAAATCTTTCAGTATTGGAGATATACAAGGATGAGGGGGATAATATAAGACTAGAAGGGGGCAGGATAAGAATGTAAGGATGTTTTTCTTCACAGAAAAGGTGACTGAAGCTCGAAAAGCCTACTCAAGAGGTAGTGGAACCTAACACAGTGGGAGGTTTCTAACTTGTATGGGATAGGCATAAGGAAACCCTAGTGGTGGGAAAGAGATGCAAAAGCCAAATACCAAGCATGGTAAGTGACCAGTGATGCAGGCAAGGATTGCAGGCAGACTAGGCAGGCCTAGCGGTCCTTAGCTGCCATCAATTACTATGTTGCTATGTTACGGTGTAAGTAAATACACAGCTGATGGAATTTGAGGAAGCGATTAGAGCCACCAAATTACATAAACTCAAGAGGGATTTGAATGATCATTAATATAATGAAAATACAAATACAAAGGGCTACGAGAAAAGTTACAAATATAACCTGCACTCTGAATCTTTAATATATTCATCTAGCAGTGATTCAGATGTACCAAGACTGCAGAGAGGAAAAGGGGCAAGCATTTTTTAGAGAGGGGGGGTAGGAGATTTTTCAGAAACAGAGGTCAGAGAGGTTAGCAGTATACAAGGGATGTGGACACTGGAGGGAGAGAAGACCAAGGAGCACGTCTCTTAGAGAGAACAGAAATAGAAGGGGCTAGAGGACAAACAGAAAAACAAAGACAAAAGATAGCCAGAATCAGGGCCAGAGAAAATTAACACTAGATCACAAACAATGAAAACCAGTTAATATGTAACATCTCACATAGGGAATTAACCATACTAGAAGAGAAAGTAGTGGCCAGGGTCTTTCCTCCTGTCCCCATTCCTGAATGAATGAGTTTGGCTTAAAACTTGACCTATACCACTTTTTTAGAAAAATTAGATTGAAATATTTTTGGGGGGGAACATTACCAGAAAATGTTGAAACAAATCCAAAAGAAAGAAAAAAAAATTAAGCCAGAAACTTCAGCTCAAGTGACTATTCATACCACCTAGTCCAGTTCCCCATCATACTGAGACATACCATTTCAATAGTTTGTAGAGACATAGAACAGGTCCTACAAACAGAAAGAAACATGGAAAGGAGAATGAGATTTAATATGACAGTAGAACAGTTTGGAGTATTACGGAAATGTAGAAAATGTTCCAAATATTGTTATAAAAGTGCGGACAAAGAGGGAGCAGTAGTTATCATGGACTTCACACAATATAAAAATATGTGTGAGCAATTATTGATTGAAGGAATTATTTGAAACTACAAGGGGATCCAACAGAGAGAGAGAGTGAAAGATTTAGTAGGTAGTTAAACATTGCATACGATGACAAATGGATAACAGATTGGGAGAAACGTGCACTTTTTAGAAATACACAATCTTTACCTTCCTTCTAAATGCTACCAAAAATACACAAAGACCAGCAGACTTCACCAGGTTGGCCAGTAGTTTTTAGTATCAACTCTATTTTGGAACCATTGTCAGTTTTTTTATCGACCATCATATTAGACATCTGGTAGAGACAACTGAAGACTACATTAAGGACTCCATGGATATTGTTAATATTGTGGAGTCCTTAAATAAATCCGAAGGTAATTTAGAACATTATTTATTAGTCACTTGGTATTAGAGATGCAGTGAAGTTTTACTCCTCCAGCAAAGTTGGGGTGAAGTTGCCCATTCCCTGTTGTCAATCGCTACACTAAGTCCCCATAGAATCACACCACTTCACCCTATAATGAATTTGCCTCATAATGACTTTGCGTTATGTTGACTTTGCATTCCCTTTGCATTGCTTTCTGTTGAATGTGAAGTAAGTCACAATTGAAAAAGCCCACAGATCACATGTGTTACAGTCTGTAGGTCACATGGCTCAGGCAGGAAGTTAATCAGGCAAGATCATGAAAGACTTTAACTTTCTCCTTACCTAGTGTGGGAGAAGGAGGTTTTGTGACTAAGGAGATGGGAGAGAGAAATATATTGCTGAATCTGCTTAACATTTGACTCTGTTTGTTAATTAACTGTTTTTTTGTGCATTTGATTGCCTCTTGTGTTGAGTTGTGCACCTTTTTTCAGTACAGTAGTCAATTGCTAATTTTGTGTGTGTGTCTGTGTGTGTGTGTGTGCTGTGTGTGTGAGAGAGAGACATGAGAGAGTGAGAGTGAGAGAGAGAGAGAGAGAGAGAGAGTAAAATGGAGAGAAGTGCCTTTGGTGGATGGAGAGGAGAGCGTGTGTGGGTACAGACCCGTGGTGGTACCCCCTGTCTAAACAGGAGCACATTATATCATGTGAGTGGTCCCTCCCAGAAGCAGGAGGAAGTGGTGCCATGGAAGCACCCCCACCAGTGGCACCACCTACTACTAGTGCCCCCACCACCACCTGCAGTGGCCCCTGCGCCAGCGGCTCAGCACCAGCAGAATTTGATACAGGAGCTGGGACAGTCTCATCAGCAGCAGGTTGACCCCCCCCCATTGTGCAGCAGCAGCAAAATAACACTTGGGGCCCTCCTGCCTGTGCCCGGTCCTTCCCACACCTCTGTTGTGTGAGCTTTTTTCAGTACAGTGCCTGGTGTTGATAACCCCAGTCTCGTGAAGTGTAATATATGTGGTGTAGTTCTGGGTTGTGGTCCCAAGTGGAGTCATCTGGGAACATGTGGGCAATGCACCCACCTTGCAAACCACCACCGTGCAGAGTAGGAGGCCAAGGTTGCTGAACAGGAACAGAATGCGCTTGCTATACCTGCTGGGCAATAGGTGGCAGCATGGCCTCCACCTGCAATTTGGGTTAAGCGTGGTCAGTCCATGGAGCAAGTGGCTGCTCCAGCACCTGCAGGGGATGGTGACAACCCTGCAATAATGCCTGCTACAGGCAGATTTGGGCATGATGTGGAGTGAGGTGGATCACCTGAGCAACAAGGTGTCAAACATTGAGCAGTGGTTGGAGAACATTGAGGATCACCAACTCCAAATTATGGCATTTATGGAGCATTAGTTTTTGATTGTCAATGCATCCACCACCCTCTCCATCACAAAATACTTCCTGATGTTGCCTCTGATCCATCCCCCCCCACTATCTTCAAATTTAGCCCCCTTATTCTTGTACATCTCCTTTTCTGAAAGATGATACCCTCTTGGGCATTGTTGATTCCCTTTATGTACTTTAAAGTTTCTATCATGCTCCCTCCTTCTTTCTTTAAAGGTATACATACTAGTCTCCTTTAGTCTGTCTTCTTCATATGGGTTCTAGTGCAGCCCCTACACCATTTTAATTGCCCTCCTTTGGACCGCCTCCATCCTGTCTATGTCCTTTTTGAGATATGGCCTCCAGAACTGCACACTGTATCGCAGATGAGGTCACAAAGATGAATGTCCAAAAGATGTAACAGAAAATTGCTGAATCATTTCATTATTGATGCACTGCTTTATGTGTGCACCCACTCTCCATAAGTGTGCCCCCAGAAATGGCTGCTGTCAGTGTCCCAAAAATGCCGGACTCCAGATGAAAAGAAATAACACAATAAAATGTGCTGAACATTCTCAGTTATTTCCTGAAGCACTGCTTTATGCGTGTATCCATTCTCCATAAGTGTGCCCCCAGAAATATCTGCTGTCAAAGTGTCCTGAAAATGCCAGAGTCCAGATGAAGAGAAATAACACGATAAAATGTGCTGAACATTCTCAATTATTTCCAGACACACTGCTTTACGCATGTATCCACTCTCCATAAGTGTGCCACCAGAAATAACTGCTGTCAGAGTGTCCTGGAAAAGCCAGAGTCCAGATGAAGAGAAATAAAATTATAAAATGTGCTGAAAATTCTCAAATATTTCCTGCTGCATTGCTTTATGTGTGCACCCATTCTCCATAAGTGTGCCCCCAGAAATGGCTGCTGTCAAAGTGTTCCAAAAATGCCAGAATCCAGATGAAGAGAAATAACATGATAAAATGTGCTGAAAATTCTCAATTATTTCCTGATGCATTGCTTTATTTGTGCACACATTCTCCATAAGTGTGCCCCCAGAAATATCTGCTGTCAAAGTGTTCTGAAAATGCCAGACTCCAGATGAAGAGAAATATCACGATAAAATGTGATGAACATTCTTAGTTATTTCTGATGCACTGCTTTATGTGTGCACCCACTTTCCATAAGTGTGCCCCAGAAATGGCTGCTGTCAAAGTGTCCCAAAAATGCCAGAGTCAAGATGAAGAGAAATAACATGATAAAATGTGCTGAAAATTCTCAATTATTTCTGATGCACTGCTTTATGTGTGCAACCACTCCCGCAACTATGGCACCTGCTGCTGCTCCTCCTGTATGTCTATCTCTGCTGCCTGCGCTGACTGGGTTGATGCACAGTGCCTTGCCAAATGATGATAGCCACAGATGACCATTTTGTGAAGAGTGATGTGATGATGCAATGGCGGTGACAAAGACTGTTCTGCCGGCTGTAACAAGATGCCCTGTGTGTGTCTGTACTCATACTACCATTAGTACGTTACTGTATCTTGCATGATCATATTTTTCCACAGAACCAGACATTTAATATATATATATATATATATATATTTTTACAAGTTTAACCAGAAAGGCACACTGAGCTGAGTACTGCTCGATTCCAAGTGCATCCTGGGGGAAGAGGGGCACAAGGAGACAGACACGCACAAGCAACACTACTGCATTGAATTTCATTAAAATTCTATTAAAATCTATTATTTTCCTATTAATGTCATGCGAACCCATTAATTTATCCCATTAAATCTTGTTTAATGTGAAATTTGTTCTCCCATTAAATTTCCATTAAGTGTTGTGGTTTCATGGGTGAAAACCATTCATGTAGTTATCCATGGTATTAATTAACCATTATTATAAAATGGCATAAAAAATCCTTTTACCTTATTGGTCAGCACCAGACGAAAGGTGTGAGGTTATCTGAGTACAACATCACGGATCAATTTCCGGCAGCCTTGCAACCAATCTGAAAAAAAATAAAAACATATCAGTACGCCTGTCACTACTTGTCAAACTTCACCTCAGAACAGCTGTCAAGAGAAATGGCTCTGAAATCTGAAGTAAACTTCACCATGTACAATCCACATGATTTAGCCAACTGGTTTGGTCCTGAATTTGAAGATCCACAACATGAGCCACAGGCAAGTACAAGTGGTGGGAAAAAAAAGAGAAAAAAAGACACCTTGAACTTCATCCTGAATGGCTAGACCAGTTAGAAAAAGAAAGAAATGAGCCAACCACAAAAAGAGCCACATCACAGGCTGTGAAGATCTTCCTAGACTGGTTAACAGAAAAAGACATGAAAGTAAACGTCATAGAAATACCTCAACAGGACCTAAATACCATCCTCCGTAACTTCTATGGCACTGTTAGAAACTCAAGTGGGCAAGGTTACAGCATAAGCAGTTACATCGCACTACACACTGGGATAAGCAGATATTTAAATGAACCTCTGATTAGCAGAAATATAAATTTGAGGTGTGACCCAGACTTTCAATCAGCAAACAACGTCTTTTTAGCCTACCTAAAAAACCTCAGGTGCGGAGGCAAAGATCACACAAAACACCACCCAGCCATTTCCACAGTCCATCTCAAGCATCTGAGAAACTCAGATGCACTGTCAGTCGAAACCCCCGAAGGCCTAGTCCGCCGTGTCTGGCTGGAAATACAGCTACACTTCACCAGACATGGCTGCGAGGGGTAAAGAAAGTTAGAAACAGACTGATTTGAACTGTGTACAGACTCCATGGGCCATGAATATCTCACCATGCCATTTAATGAAAAAAACAAAGAATCATGCTGAAACAATGGAAAGGGCCAGAGATAACTACCGCGGCTGTATGTTCACCCTCCTGGGACACTCACACTGCCCAGTGCAAGCCTTCAAAAAGTATTTACAAAAAATTCCACAAAATGCACGAGTCTGTACCTACACCCTCTTAAAAAGCCAGCCAACCCATGGTCCCAAGAGCTTGTGTGGTTCACAAAAGAACCCATGGGAATAAATTTCCTTGTGAGAATGCTAGGCAAAATCTGTACTGCAGCGCAACTACCAGTCAGTTACACGAACCATAGTCTCCGTGCCACAGCAATCCAAATCTTGTCTGATGCTGGGCTACAGGCTCACCAAATAATGGCTGTTACAGGCCATCATGCCAAAACCTCCCTCTACAGTTATTGGGCCCCTTCTTTACAAAATTGTAACACTTGGAGCAGACTATTATCTGTGTCAGCCTTACAATAAAATGAACTGTCCCCATCAACATCTCGAGCAGCACTCACCTCCAGCAATGAGCAAACAATCCAAGCAGCATACTATAAAATGGACAAGTCCATCTTCAGAGTGTACCAGGAATCCTGCAGCAAGCTCCGGAAGCGAGACCTGAACCCATCGCAACAGGAAATAACTACAATGCTCGAAACAGCAACCCCAACCAATCACCAGCCACGCTGAATGCAGTCGTCTCAACCAATCACCAACTAAACACACAAACGATTATAACAGGAAACTC
This sequence comes from Neoceratodus forsteri, assembly GCA_016271365.2. NCBI lineage: Eukaryota > Metazoa > Chordata > Ceratodontiformes > Ceratodontidae > Neoceratodus > Neoceratodus forsteri. Next base: position 1,370,857,018 of record CM057450.1, on the reverse strand, counting down.
GATGTGTGTTTTTAACATTTTTAACAAATAACACCATAAAGATGGAGCATTGCATTCAATTCAGTATAAAACCTTTTTTTTAAGTTTTAAGAACCTGCCATAACGTTGGTTTCATCTGCTTTGCTATTTATTGAAATGTTCAAGTTAATGGAAACCATCTTTATTTATTAAAAAGTTCTACAACTATTTATAAATTTATTAAAACATAAAACTGTGAATTCACTATTCAACAAAATAAAAATGTTATAAAAATGTTTCAACAAAACACAATTTGTCATGGACTACTTTGTCAGGTGGAAGTACATACATCATTTCTCATAGAAAAATGATAAAAATACCACAGATAAAAATATCTACATCAAATTTTTCACAGCTGAGCCATTTTGTAATACCAATAATGCACTCTAGGGTATGTGTTGTACTGGGATAACGTCATGCCTTTATGTTGGTCGTACTCGGCCTTCGGCCTTGTGCCCAACCACGCAAGGCGTGACGTTATCCCAGTACAACACACACCCTGTCATGCATTATTGCTTAACTGACTCCCATTAAATGTTTAACAGGTGTTAAAAGTCTGTTAAATTTTGTTTAATGTACAGTTAATGGTGGTTTTAATACCCATTAAAACATAGCAACAAGCTTTTGATAGCCATTAAAACATAAGCACCTAGTTTCATTGTCATGAAAGCTGTCATGGTTACCATTAATTAATTTATTAATGGCCATTAAAAATGTGGCTTACTTTGATTTTAATTGCCATGAAATTGATATGTCTTCTGCTAAAACAGTAATGGGCATGACAATGGCCATTAAATGTCTTCAGCTGAGCGTTTAATGGGCATTAAAATGTAATAACCTAGTTTCATTGCCATGAAAACTATCCTTGTGGTTATTAAATATGTTTCTGGCCATTAAATGTCTTCAGCTGAGAGTTTAATAGTCATGAAAATGACATGCATTTCCACTAATAACCATTAAAACTAAGAAATGAGCTTTCCATTGCCATGAAAATTATGTTCATGCTATGCCAATTTATTAATGGCCATTAAAACCATCCAGATGAGCTTTCCATATTGCCACGACAATTATATGTTTATGCTGTGCCACTATGTTAATTTAAACATTATGGTTACATTGTGCCAATGTATTAATGGCAATTTTATGTGTCAAACATATATTTTCCGCAGGACTGACTGGACTTGACTTGTGCTTATCGGATAAGTATACTTTTATCTACTATTTGTCTTATCTGTAATTTGCACTAAGAACTATGGCTCCTCTGTGATGCTGGTGTAACTTTTGTTTTACAGGTACTCCCCATCATCCAGAATTGAAATCTGCACACAAGTTCCCTCTGGACCAACACATGATTTAGTTATTTGATTGGGAGGTGGGAAATGTGAGACATAATTGTGAGTCTGCCTCTGTTACAGCTGGAGTCCACATGTCATGTCAACAGTTAATCTGCTGTGTGAAAATTTGCTCTGTACTATTAGTTCCAGCGTCAATTGGCTTCCTGCCCAATTTGTCCCCAAATTGTAACAACCCCAGAGTTTAATATATAAAATTTATGCTGGGGGTAAATTGTCAGGGAATGATTTGTAAGGGATGATTAAGATCAGAGCAAATAGTACATAATGAGTTCTCACGGCGCAGATAGATTGGAATGAATTGACATGTTACCATGCAATGAAGGAGTAAAGGAGTGGATGCCATGAACCTAGCCTCATGAGGGACAGTTGAGAGGTATGTGTCAGTCCCTCCAGAGTTGGCCCCTCTGCAACTGGAACCCCCTCCCTCCCTCCATGTTTCTGGACTCCCACAGCCAAAAACTAGCTGTGTGCTCACAGCACGTGTGTGGCAGCACCCTTTCCATGATCAGCACAGCAATGCTGGGGGGAGACAAGGTGGGTCTGTGGGTGGGAAGGGGATTTCAAATGTAGGGAAGAAGGTCAGCTGAAGGGTCTGGAACAGGGTAAGGGTGGGTGGCCCAGTGACAAGGAAGGTGGTGCTTGCCTGGTTAAATAAAGATTCTGACTGACTGATTCATTCATTCATTCATTTCCCGATCCCTACTGGCGACAGACTGCCTACTCCAATGGGTCATCCTCTCACATGCTTTGGGACAGTGCAGAACTACAATTCTCAGTTCCCTGCAGAACCCAGCATGAAATGCTTGTGAGACCGAATGGCTCAATGCACCTAGGAGTTATAATTTTGTCATGTAGGTGTTTACTGATGGTCTCGGGAGGGATGTGCTTGTTCAAAATGAGATGTCCCAGAAATCTCCACGTGAAGCATCCCTGGTGCACGAATGCATGTCAACACAGCAGAAGCTGTTGTGTGAGAGAATATTGCGTAGTGAGGAGAGCAGGGGGCATTCAGGGACAATAGTTTATCACCAGGGCTGTAAAAAGGAGGAGTAGTGGCCTGTTAAAGGGGAATCGTGACATACCATGACCAAAAGGTGAGTCTGAGGAGCCCACGGGCAAAGGCATACCGAGCGTACAGCCTGTGAGGAGGGAGATGACTGGAGACATGATGAAGGAATGGGGTGGGAGTGCACATGGGGCCTGTTGCTGAAATCTGTGGCCCAGTATGGCCTGTGAAGAGAGAGCCCCCAAGGTGGGCAGAGTGAGGGGGTGATGGGCTCAATAGGCAGTGGTGTGTGCCAAGGCATAGGGACCTGTGCTCATGAGCACGTAAAATATAATTTTTCTGCTTGCTTGATCATGAACCAGCCATTGTGGGAGCTGAAAGGAAGTACAATGCTGAGTTAAAGCCTCCTGTAAAAATGTGTACAGAATTGTAAATTAATGAAATGCGTCTCAGCTAGGACACTTTTACCATATTGTGACCCTGACAAGTGAGTGGGGGTGGGGCAACATGAGATGGTGGCTAGTATGCAGAACTATGAACATGGAGTCCCAGAACTGAGTCTCACAACTACTTTATTCACCATGTGTCCCTGAAGGCATTGTAAAAGAGAAATTAAAGGAAAACATTGATCTGTAATCAGGCCATGCCTGGGTGTAAATCACGGCCTGATTAGCTTTCTTGCAAAGAGTATTAATTTTAACTTACTGTTGTTTAAATATTTATTTTGTATCTGGTTGATCCTGCCTCCCTCCTGCCCCCATTTTGAAGTGCACGGTGCACCCCTTACCACCGCTGTCCCAGTGTGACGTATGACACGGGGAGCAGCCAGGGGCACGTGATATAGACAGCCTGAGTAAACAGCGCTATTAACAGCTCTGGTTTCCAAAGTACATATCCCAGTGGTATACTGAGACCAGGTATAGACTGGCAGTCAGCTGCCCCCAGTGTCATGCTTCACACTTGGACAGCCACAAAGGTTGTGGGTGAACTACATGCTTCAAAATTCCAGAGGCAGGATCAGTCAGGTAAGTATGGGGTGCACCAGACCCTTAACACCCATCAGTTTCAAAATCAGTCCTTGGTGGTCCAGTGCCCCCCCCCCCATTTATGTTTGCAATGTAACAGAAATGATCTTGTGGTCTTGTAATGCCCCTGCCTGATTGCCTGGTATACCTCTTTGTAATAGCCTGGTGGTACATACAGGGCACAGTTAAAATAAATAAATAGGTGATGGAAGCAGATCCAGTGCCCCCAAGACTGGTCCAAGTAGATGGGCAATGGAAACAGACATGGGACACCATTTAGGTCATTTCATGGCTGGTCAATGTGGGGCTACCACAGGGACATAGTTGAGGCAGGCCTCATGTGAACGTCTCTGTAATATGGCCTGCCAGATTTTACACTGCAATACAGAAAAGTTCAAGCTACAGATTGAGGATGGAGCATGGCAGCTGCAATTCGAGGAAACTGAGCATGACAAAAAGGCAGTCATCCACTCGGGTCCAGGCTAATCATGGACTTTGTCTGTCAGCCAGGTAAGTGTGCTAGGGCAGCCACCGGATTCAGAACTTCTGTGCCATATTTTATAAATCAGCAGGGGTCGCTCAGCTGCTAACAGCCTCAAGATAGCCGAGATGTTGGGGGGGGGGGGAGAGGAAGAGTACTCAGCGGTCATGTGCTAACCTGACTGGAGTGAGGACTTAAATGTGGTCTAATAATTCAATTGAGCAAGGAGTAAGGGAATAGGTCTTTAACAGGGCTACAAGCTTAAGTCTGGAAATTCAAACCTGAGGGAGAGGAAGGACTTGTGCTCTGAGGGGCATGTACAGCATGTGGCCAAAAGGAAAAATTAGTTTAATGCATTATTTGTATAAAAATAAAGTCTGGGGTGTTTTCAGCATAGGGAAAAAAATCTTTATGATACATAATCATGTTTTGGATGCCCACACAATTATGCTGCAGGAAAATGCCACTAGCCAGCTACACAACAGTCCATACCAACAACAGTCAGGAAGAGGTAAAGTAATAATGCAGGATTCACATGCAAGCAAGTGGTTGAATAAACAAGTATATGCCTTACAAATGGGGGGCAGGTGCCAAAAGCTGCAGTTAGCGTCTGAAATTTGGAACTTGCAGTGTTTAAACAATCATATTTTAATGTACAATATTAGTAAAGATGCAAGTTTCTGTGCAGTTAAACTGTAGTTGTTTGTCCAGCCAGATTCTATTTACTCTGTAGGACTGTGCCCTTATGTCTGTTTTGCTTTACTAGATTAAACCAGTGGAATTTGGCAAAACAAATGCAAGCTGCTCTTCAGTTTCTCTTGCAGTGCCTGCTACTGCATATAGTAACAGTCCCCTCTTAGTAGTTTCTTTCTAAGGAACTTAATCTCAAGATATTATCTTACTACAGTACTGCACACAATCAATGAGAAACTGGAGTAAAGCCGACAAATTCATTGCTAATAATGTTCTAACAAGCATAATATTTTGCTGGCAACTCTGTGTAAATCTTAGATAACTTTCCCCTCCCCCCTTTCAAATCTCAGTCTCTGGTGTTGCCGTGATGAAAAACAGAAGCTGCAGTGCTTTCAGTTTTTCTTTCCTTTGACAATATTGTGTTTAGAAGTTCAGGAAGCTACCATTTTAAAGCAGGCTGGTCACAAAAGAATTATCAAGCACCGAAAAGTTAACCGATAGCATCAGGAAACCATTCCATCAAGCACAACAGTAATGCCTAAAATAAAACGAATCTGAAACCAAAAGCCGTACAACAGAAATGTTCCCAGCAAATCGGGTGTCTTCTTTCTCTGTCTGCTGCAGCTAACATCTAATCACAGCATCCTTTACATAACTCAGCATCAACCAATTAACTCAGCATTCTCCAGTTGAGTGGCAGTAGCCAATCACATTCTAGGACAACTCAGTGTCTTTTCAACCATCTGAGTGCACAGCAGAAAGAAACTGCTGTTTCTCATAGACTTGGAACCAGACTTCTGGGGGTAGGGTTGCCACCTGTCAGGTTTTTTTCCTGGTGATCAGGTTTTCAGGGCCTCTATCAGGTAATCTGGTTTTCCTCTGTGCTGGTCAGGTTTTTGAGCCATTTTAAGTTCTCACATACTTTTGAAATGGATTTTGTTGTATCATGCATTGTTTCAGCTGCATGTCCAGGTTACAAACAAGTTCTGTTTCAGTATAGCCCTTTGTTTGTGAAAGCAGTCAAACTGGGAGGTGTAAAGTATGGCCATTAGCACTTACTTAACCTAATCATTTCCACTGCATCTTAAAGTGGCACAACAGCAAAGCTGCCCCCACCTTTTGTAGCAGTAACAGAGCCAGTTGTCTTCCACTTTCATTTGCTGATAAGCATTTTCATATTTCTAAATGAGTTTTCTTTTATCTCTGGTAAACCAATGTCAATAAATAAATACATAATGGGCCAGATATTCAAACTGCGCTATTTTGTGGAGCAAGCCCTTGCGCTGCACAAAATAGTTGCGCAAGGGTGTGTCCAGAGCGACATTCAAAGGAGTTGTGCCCTTGAGCAACTCCTTTGAATATCACCCCCTCCGCCACAGCCACTGTGCATGGCGCAGTGGAACTTGCACCAGCGCAAGTTGTCAGAGTGGAGCATTCAACTTGCGGTGGCGCAAGTACCATTGCGCCATGCGCAAAAATCCCATATTCAAAGGTGACATGTACAAATAGGGCCATAATTCATGCAAGGCACAGGGGTGCCATTTGCATCTGATTATGGCCCCATTTGCATGCCATTAACATGCGATGCGCCCGATCCCGGACTTGCACTGGCGCACTGCCAGGCGGCAGCCGTGGGAGACCGGCGCCCCTGCATTCACCAGGCAAAACAGTGTAGAATCTCCACCACCACCCCCCACTGGCCCGATCCACGGGCATGGTGTAATTCCCCCACCAGCCCGATCGCTGGCAGCATATATCTCTCCCCGAGCGTATCCCTGGTGGTCAGTGGACCCGAAAATCCCGATCGCGGATTGAGTATTAACCTCCCCACCTCGATTACTGGACTGTCTTGTACGGTATGGGCTGCATGCCCATTGGCTCTTGATCTGCACCAACGGGCGGCAGCCCTACTGGGCAGTCAGTCGGCGGGCGGTGGGGCAGCAGGCGGGTGGATGCTGCCGCCCGCCGCCGCGGGGAGCGGGTGGTGGGACTCGTGGGTGGGTGGGGTGGGGACACTAGGTCACCAGGGATGTGTTGGGGGTTGTTTGCACACCCATCCTGCGATCGGGATCTTCGGTCCACTGACCACCAGGGATATAATCGGGAGGTGGGGTTAATACTCAACTCGTGATCGGGATTTTCGGTCCACTGGACCACCAGGGATGTGTTGGGGGTGGGGGTGTTTTTATACCATCCCACAATTGGGAGTTTCAGTCCACTGACCACCAGGGATACGTGGGGCGGAGACACATTGCTGCCTGTGATGGGGCTGGTAGGGGGGGAATTAAAGCTATGCCCGCGACCGGGCCAGTGGGGGTGGTGGGGGATTTACTCTTTTGCCCACAATCGGGCTGCAGGGGAGGCACAGGGAGTGGGTTGAAGGCCAGCCACAGGTGGCAGCTGCTGTGTTGCGCCCTGCAATGCAGAAGCTCACCTGTGGGTGGCCCTTGACTTAAGCCTTTTTTGGCTCAAAAGTTGTGCAGGCGCAGGTTAGTTGCCAGAGCACACTTCGCACAGCCCGGGCTGAATATCGGCTGTGCAGTTTATGCATGGTTCCTCCCCCTCCAGTTCAGCATGCATTCATTTGCATTGCGCTGTTGCTCAGCCTGTTTTCAGTGGCGCAACTGCCTCCTGCTGAATATCGCAGAATGGAGCAAGTTTGGACTTGCGCAGGCGCAACCCTATTGTGCATGGTGCAACCCTTTTGAATATCTGGGCCAAAGAAAATAAATAACTAGGAAGAATCTAGTTAAGTGACTTTAACAGGCACAGTACAGTATCTTAACATTTGTGTTGAACTGCTGCTTTAAGTCTTGTCTTTTATTGATAAAACAAATGGCTTTCTAAGAGGAACAATGCATGATGAGTCATGAAAAGGGGTGGGGCTAGAGGCGGAGCTTAGGATCCATTTTTTGCTTCATTCAAAGGTGGCAACCCTATCTGAGGGTGAGTTTTTATTTATCCTAGTCTGTGGGTGATTGCTTTTGGGGGGGGCTGACTTTAATAAGAACTGTTTGCTCCCTAATTCATACCTGAGAGTAAGGGGGGGGGGGGGAAATAGATTTGAAGCTCTCAGAGCTGTTGTTCTTCTACAGATTTAAACTTGAGTGGGGGAAAGACTTGGTTAGAGAGTGCAGTATTGGAACTCAACTTAGCGCTATCTGATCTGTGGATATCTCTTCCCCATTTAACACAGCAGTATGTGTGGGCTACAGGAGAGCTTGGCGGATGGAGGGACCCTTTGGTGGGGGTTGGAAGGAGCTGGGTGGGGGTGTTGGAGGGAGACTGTGGCTGCTAGGTGGAGGGATCATTTGGTGGGGGTTCTTGGGAGCCGGGTGGGGGTGTTGGAGGGAGACTGTGGCTGCTGGGTGGAGTGGACATGGGGAGACAGTAGCTGCCGGAGAGGGAAGAAAGACGTTTTCTCCAGCCTAATCATATGCTTCTGTTTTGGCATCTGTGGCTCAGTGTGGCCTGTGAGGAGAGAGAGAGAGCCTCTGAGGTGGGCAGGAATGAGGGGGTGAAGGGAGCTCAGTAGGTAGGGAGACAGTGGTGCCAAGGCGTGGGGGCCTGTGCTCATGAGCACATAAAACATACTTTTTCTGCTTGCTTGATCAAGGACCAGCCATTGTAAGAGTGGAAAAGAAGTACAATGCTGTGCTGAGCTAGGCCCCTGTAAAACTGTGTACAGAATTGTAAATTAATGAAATGCATCTCAGCTAGGCAGAACATTAAACGACAGATCCTTGTAAAGTTCTTGTGTTTTTTAGTGTAGCTTCAACTAATCCCCAACCGCACTGCTCTGAGCTTCCATTTGATCCCAAGCTCAAATTTAGGGACTTCTCACTCCAGATTTATGTTGCCTGGCACCCACAGTTCCACATGGGCCAAAAAGGAACCCCCCCTGTTTCCTGACAACATACAAACCTTTTTCTCCTAAGCCTTATACCCTCTTTACTAAGACCTTGCTGCTAGTCACTCCCACCTGCGAATCAACCCTGCATTGCCCCCAGCTTGCCACTTGGTACTGGTTATGCCATCAGCTTTTGGAATTCCTTCCCTGCAGTCATCTGGCTGGGGGTGGGGTGAAGGTGTGGATCCGATCCAGGAGTGCTGCAGCTAGGGTCCTATGCAGGAGTGGCCTATGGCAGGGGCTTCATCTGACTGGATTTGCATGCTGTTTCCATGCCCCCCCCAACTGGGAGCACACATTGGGATTGGCTGGTGGCAAGACCTGGTACAGCCAACCTGTGGGCACACTTCAGTGGCCCTCTCTGTCACTCGTGGATTCCATGCAACATCACCACCTGTGGGCACCCATGTGTGCTAGAGCAGTGGGATGCGAGACCCCCCCCCGAGAAAGGAAGTGTCCTGTTCTCTCCTGGGCTGGTCCTCTGACTGTCCAAGCTCTCCGCTGTGCCTGTGGGCCATCTCTTATTTGCTTATGACTTTATTTCCTTTGTATTTGTCTTCTTGCTTTTTCCTAACTGTAACTTTTTATTTAAGCTCTCTTTCTCTTTACTTCTGTGCTGTCATATACCCTTTCATATCTCTCAGCCTTAGCCCTTTCTACTGTATTTTCCTCATATTAACCTTTTTTGTCTTTATTTTAACAGGTCTGACAGGATGGATGATGACTTCTTGTTTATTATAACCTGTTTTTCTATTTTATTTTTTACAGATCCGACATGATAAGAGTTCCTAAATCTCATCAGATAAGTATATTTTTATGCCTGTCCTGTCCCTTCCTCCCTTTTGAACCTCCCTAAAGAGCTGCAGATCCTTTGTGAACCCTTTTCTTTCTTTTATTTTACAGGTACAGTGTACATCACCCCTTTGGACTCTTACTTATGGCTCTGTAAGCAGGTAAGTCCCTACATTTTACTTATAACTGAGCTATTGGGCTGAACATATTATGGAGACATAGGAGGGTGTTCAATCTGCCACAGGCTAAAGAGGCCGGAGGGAGGACTGCAGTGGCTTTTCAGAGAGCTGAAGTGGATGCTGGCAGAGAGAATGTGAAAGAGGCCAGGAGGGCCTCTCCAAGGGGGTAACAGGAGGGAGCATCAGGAGAAGGACATTAGGTGGAGGGAGGGACAGGGAGGGAGGGAGTGCAGGTTCACATCTGATAGCGGGTCAAGTGTCGAAGTCAAATCAAGGTACAGGGAGAAGAGGCTAACACTGGACAATACCATGGTGGCAGGCAGTAGCTTTCAGTGTTGGCAACAACAGTAGAATATGGGGAGCTGGTGGAGCACCAGGAGAGGGAGATGGGGGGAAGGGAATGGAGGGAACAGGGGTCAGGCAGTTGGAGGAAGGTAGCAGGGGAGAGGGGTACAGCTGAAAAGCAGGAGATGGAGGGGTACATAGCAAAAAGGTTAGCTTTAAACTAGGAAAGTGGGGTGGCAAGTGGAAAGCTGGTAGGCAGTTTTTCCAAAGAGGGGAGCCAGACAAGCCTACCCTCCAAGCCACAGGAGAGGGCATCTGGGTAGATGCAATGGGGGTTAATCGAGGTGGAGAAGGGATAGACGAAGGATGCAGGGCAATGTCATTAAATGTGAGGAGCCTGGGAAACAAATCAGCTGAGTTGCAGGTTCTCTTGGTGGCATGGCCAGTAACAGTTGTAGCCATAACAGAAACTTGGGCCACCCAATACCAGAACTGGGATTTGATGATCCCTGTATACAGGCTATTCAGGACAGACAGGGCAAACAGGAAAGGTGGAGGGGTGGCTATCAATGTAAGGGAAAAAAATACAGTGCATAAGGGAAAAGGGCAGGGCAGAGGCCCTGTGGATGCAGTTTCAGGGTCCAAAGGGCAGGGTACTGAGAATAGGTGTGGTGTATAGGGCACTGCCTCAAGGGTTGAGGAGCTGGACAGGGAGTTGGATTAAAGTAGGAGGGTTTGCAGGAAGGGAAACAGTGGTGGTAGGGGACTTCAATCTACACGCCAACCATTGCATGTGCTAGGGAGCAGGTTATCCTGGGAGCATTCCAGGATAGCTTCCTGGGGTGCAGTTGATGCATGAGCCAACTAGGTTGGGAAGGACTCTGGACATAGTACTATCAAATGGTGAGACCGTAAGACACCTGGAGGTTGAGAGCCCACTAGCTGGGAGTGATCACCACTCAGTGTGGTTCATACTCACAATGGGGAAGCAAACTGCTGGAGGTTCAGGTACCAGGGTGATTGATTTCAGGGGGCAGACTTTAACAAGATAGGGGAAATTGGCCCGGTGGTGCTGAGGGTTGAGGTGCTGGATGCCACACCTCGCTCCATGCCAGTGACTCGGGTTTGGGAGTGAACTCGGGCTGCCAGGGGTTGGCAGGGGATGGTTGAGGATGAATGCCCTTGTGGTGCCCTCCTCCCCGGGTAGAAGGGGAGGGATGTCCTGGCATGCCAGTGACTCCCAGTGGAGACTGGGGACACTGCAGTATGCCAGACATGCATGTAGTCTAGTGTGGACGATGCTGGCAGGGTTGCCGTATGCCAGGGTGTCGATGTGCAGCACGCCGGTAGGGACTGGGGGAGGTAGCGCACAGAACAGGGAAAACAACGGCACCATGAACAAGCAATGGCACCTGTCTCCCCCCCATGCCCTACACCGGGCCAGCCCCGACTGACATTCCAGGTCCTCCACCGTGGGCCCTACCCTGCAGCCAGATTCTGTCTCATAAGAGCACCCAAGAGGAGGGGGCGATCTACCCTGGGTGTGTTAAACTGGGGATGCTGGCTGTGGGGAGGGGGGGAGAGAGGAGGTACGGATCTGGGAGGTTTCAGGTGGGCAGGACAAGGATCAGGTTGCTCAAGAGAGGTTCCATGGGGGCCGCGACCGGAGGGAAATAAAAAAAAAAAAAGATGGGGGAAATCCTGATATGGCATCTGGAGGGAAGCCAACCCACCATGGATGCTGATCAAAAATGGGGCATTATTAAGGCAAGGCTACTGAGGTACATACTAGGATACAGAGCAAGAAGGGGAAGGGCAAAGAAGTCCAGCTGGCTGACCAAGGAGGTAATGGAGGGGGTGAGAGCCAAGAGGAGAGCTTTCCAAAGGCTCAAGAGATCAGGGAGGGGGGAGATGGGGAAGAGTATACTAAGAAGTCCAAGGAGAGAGCCGGCCCATCGGTGCAGCGGTTGGATTTCCGCTTGTGACACCAGTGACCCGGGTTCAGGGGTAGACTCGGGTAGCTGGAGGGCCGGCTGGGGTAGAAGACGCGAGCGTCCCACGACAGCTTGCCTTCTCAGGGGGGAGGGAAGGGGCCAAAGCCCGCAACTTGCCTGACCCCAAGTGGAGGCTCGAGGTACGGCAAGCCCTGATTGCAGGGAAGGCTGGCCAGGATGTGTGGCGGATGTTGGCACATTGCGCCTAGACATCAACGTGCATGACACATGTAGGAAGAAAAACCAGGAGGATAACAACCCTCCATCTCTGGGAAGATGGGGCACTAGGAGTGTGCCCTCGATATGCCATCACCCACCCCGACCACCTTGCCCGACGAGACAAAGTAAGCTTACGGGGTGTATGGGCCCCACCTCTTTACCCACCCGGGGGGTATAGCTGCAGCTCCATGGGGTGCAGGGTGGCTTGTGGGTAGGGTGATTGGCAGAGAGATGACTCCCAGGTGCCCCCGAAGGGTCAGAAAATAAAGTCCAGGGAGATTACAAGACTACTCAGAACCACCAAGGCATCCAGAGATCTGAGGCTGGCACAGGGCATTAAGGACGGAGAGAAAGACTTCTTCAGATACATGGGTGAAAGAATGAAGAACAGGGACCAGATAGTGAGAATTAAGAAAGACGGGGGTGGGAAGAGAAGGGGGAGGATCAGGCAGAGGAACTTAATGACTACTTCTGTTCTGTATTCACAATGGGGGGGGCAGATGCCTCATGGGGTAGTGGGGAGGGGGTGACAAATGGAAAAATGACTATGGGTAAAGTACTGGAAGGGCTGTGGGCACTGTGTGTGAACAAGCCACCTTGACCACACAGCATTCACGCTAGGGTACTCAAGTAACTGGTAGAGAGCCTAGCAGGACCACTGGCTGACCTGTTCAATACTTCTCTGCACATATGATATGTCCAACAGTACTAGACGTTAGCCCATGTGGTGCCAATTCACAAAGGTGGCCCATGGGATGATCCAGGCAAATACAGACCAGAGAGCCTCACATCAGTTGTGGGTAAGCTCATGGAGACAATCCTTAAGGAGAGACTGGTGACTTTTTTAGGAGGACAGTGGGCTCCAAGAAAGGCAGCAGCACAGGGTTGTCTCGGGCAGGTCCTGCCAGAAAACCTGATTGAGTACTATGATTGGGTGACCAGGGAGCTGGACAAGGACCATGCAGTGGATGTCCTATACTTGGATTTCAGCAAGCCCTTCAGTTCATATCCACATGGGAGGCTAGGAGGGAAGCTAGACGATGCAGCGGTGGGTACTAAAGGTTGAAACACACTATAACCACACTGCAGTCTGCACTATTGAGGTTTACAAGTTGTAATGTAAACAGCTAAAAATGCAATTAGTGTGTTATTGTCCGATGATGATCCAGACTCTCTATTCAAGGGAATTGCATGCTGATGGATACTGCTCTGCATCAGTGTTTTCTGTAACAGCAATTGGCTCATCAAAAACCAAGTTAATGGTGAATTCTGGTGCATAACAGTCAGGGTTTAATTCACTACAATTAATGGGCCATTAAAATTCCTAGGTCGTAATGGCATATTATGTTATTAATGGCACCATTAAAATCATGCAATACTATTAAAAGAAAAATGGCCATTAAAAAGGAGAAAAAAAATGTAATGGTGCCATTATTTATGTACCGATTAATGGGATATTAAGGGTATCATTTAATGGGAAGGATAGCATTAATTATGCCATTAATATATAACTATGATTTAATGGCCATTAATACACACATTCAAAATGCAGATTAAATTAATGGCCATATTAATGGTAAGATTAATTGCACATTTGATGGCCATTATCTTGCATTAATGGCCAGTAAATTAATGGTTGAAATCCATTAAAAAAGACTATTAAACTACTTTAATGGCAGAAAATATTAATGGTCAATAGACCATTAAATTTAATGGCACTTAACAAGTAATGGCCATATATTTCATGGCTAACTAGCCATTAAATGGACACTTAACATAATGGCCATTAAACATTTAATGGCATACAACCACATGAAAAGCTCATTAGATTTCATGAGATTTTAATGCTTTCACATAAATCACGTTGTTAATTTGGCCATTATTTATGTACTGATTAATGGGAAATTTAATGGGGAACTTTAATGGCATTTTTAATGGTGTTTCAACGGCGCTTAATGCAGTAGTGCAAGTACAGTGACAGTTCAGATACATCACTAGGTTAAAGCATCATTTGGAAAAATGTGAGCGTACATACATACATACATATATCCATGTTTATATTTAGGCATTAACAATGAGACCTGCAGCTAATGTCAGTCATCAATTCATGCAGAAGGAAGCAAAGCCTGCGATTAGAAGTGAGACAACTAATTCAGTTCTGTGGTGGGATGTCGGGGCAGAGTACTGAGCCGGCACCGTTAAGAGTGTGTATGTATATATGTGTGTGTATATATATATATATATATATATATATGTGTGTGTATGTGTGTATGTGTTTGTGTATATGTATATATATGTGTGTATGTATATATATGTATATATATATATATATACTGTATATGTATATGTATATATGTGTGTGTGTATATATATGTGAGAGAAAAAACAGCAATGATTATATATATATATATATTTTCAATATATCAGTCACCAGGTATTGTAATCCTAGATTGAAATAAAATAAATAAAATAAAACAGACAGTACCAGCCACACTTAGAATGTGTTAGTTCAATGAAGTAAGAATTGCTTCTTCTTTGTCTGTTTGCAGGTAACATTTCAGTGCTGTGTGCTGCCATTGGTGCTGTCTTCAAATAAGAACACATGCAACTTGTATGATTCTGGAGGATACACAGAAAACCTGTAAAGAAGTCAAAACAAAACCATTAATGAAATTTGCTTCAAAATGATATCCCCCCCTAATAAAAATACTTACCTTTCCTGGCTTGACGGTTTTCCTACAGCAAATTCCTCAGCAAGCCAAAAAATGCACAAGTATGACCGGATGAACTGTGAGAGATAAAACAGCACCATCGATGATACATTTCACCACATTTGAGTCATTGTCACTGGCTATAAAGCCAGCTTTCAGGGCCAAGGGGTTCAGTCACTTATCAGTTTCAGTCAGTAGCAAGTCAAGCATGTTTTTGCCAGTGTGGGAAACAGCCACACTGCACATTGTAAGCGTTGCATGCTGTTGAATTCCAGGAAGGTTGTTACCACAACGGTCTGCCTTACTACACTGATTTCAGATACCGCCAGCACAGACAACCCCCGGTACCTGTGCCCAATGTACAGTAATACACAAATATGAACTGCCTGCTGTTTTGCCACTTGTCCACATATCCATACTTAAGCTGGTAAATGGTGAGGAGGAATGCTGAAGGGCATGTCTTACAGACTCTGTCACAGTCCAGTATAACTTCAGGACAGCACAGGTGGAAAAGTATGTCCTAGATGGGACTTTCCATTTGGGACAGGTATGTGCTGCAAAATGCTGGAATCCAGAATTCTCCACAAAGGAGAAGGGCAGAAGGTCAATTGCCAGCATTTCCTCAACAGCAACATTCAGTTCATGTGACACTGCAGGGTTGGGTGGCTATTTCATGTTTCGGGCAAAAAGACTCTGCAATGTGGGCTGAGTTGTTGCCCGTTTTGCACTTGGTGTGCCAAATGGCTCTGCTCTGTGAACAGCCATGGGTGGGTGCTTTCGCCGTGTGATGAAGAGGGGTGCACAGGTGACACTGACAAGTCCACAATGTTATTTTACCTGTTTTAAGCACAAGAGCTGATGTTGGATTAGAAATACTTCTGCATAGACCACCACCACTGCTGCTACTCTGACCACCACTTAACAACAATTCAAAATCATCATCCTCATGCCTGTAGTAATCTTCAGCTGTTATTTCACCACTGCTACAGACATGGCTACTTGAGCTACTTACAGTCATGGAAGCAGATAACATGCTGAATAAGGTGGATGAGGGTGAATGTCCCACTGTGACATTAGCTCTCCTCTGGGGCCGAGTCCACAATGCCATGTGCCTGTTCTTCAAATATGTACGATGGCCCCTGGTGCTCAGATGACTGCCCTTTTCACCATGTCTGACACATGCTTGGCAAAGATCGCAGATTGCCACTGCTTCATCACTTGGATCTTGTACAAAGAAATCCCAAACAAGGGATTTGGGTCCTCTACTTTCAGTTTTCATAGGTCACTGATGCTGCAGATTGGACACCAGTTTTTTAGACAATGACATGGTTTCTGTTGCTGGCCACTCTTGGGCTCTACCAGCCTATCACTATCTATGATGACTACTACTGGGTCATCATCATCAACAGAAACCGCCACATCACAACTTTGAAGAGGGGGTGATTTACCAGCGATAGACTGAGACTGTTTATACACAGCCATCTTTAATTTATTTTTCTCTGGTTCCCAACTGGGGTCACTAAAATCATCACCATATTCCTCATCTGCATCCACTATATCAGCTTGGATGCTGCCCTGTGGAGTCCATGTACCAACCACAGCATCATTATGATCATACAACATTTGAAGGTTTGGATGGCACAGGCATGACCTCATCAACAGCGCTGGAAACATGAGATTGCGAAGAGTCATCATCAGCATGAGAATCATGTTCAACCAATGTGGGGATGGGGATGGGGACATTGGGGACTGTGACATCTACTACACTCTGACTCACAGTCATGGCTTTAGATGCCACAATATTTGGGAAACTGGTTAACTTGCTGTCACGGGTTGAACTTGGGGCAATACTCATGCCATTTGCAGCTTCGCTACCACCAGCAGGGACAACAGCATCTCCAACCATGATTGAAGCTACTGATTCTGCTGTGAAAAGCATAGTCAGAGAAATCCCTTTACTGGCATCAACTATGCACTTCTGCTGTGTACTACCATGCCCATGGCCACGCTTGCCACTGGCAGCAGTGCCATGGCCAGAAACATTTTGTATGCATATCTCTTTGCAGATTTTTTTGGGAATTACACAGAAAATTCACAACAAATTGATATTTCTAAATCTGGGGTGGATGGCAAGCACAAAAACAACAACTGTGGCTTACAGATGCAGACTCGGCACTAAATAGATGCAAATACACAGACGCAGATTGCACACTTTAAAGAGATGTAGCCACACAGGCACAAAGACACCTCATCCAGTGGTCACACAAATACAAAACTGGAAAAATAAATTATACCTTTTGTGGGTTGAGGGTGGGGGGGCCTGCAGTAGCTATCCGCTAGCTAGATAGAAGGAAGCAGTAAAAAATACTGCAGATGGATAATCAATTCAGAGTGCGGTGATTACTGTGTGGCACAACAAAATCTGTCTGACCTGATGGCAAGCACATACACTCACACACTACAGGTAATGTGCGGAAAATTTAACAGTGCAGTATACTATATAACCAAAACAGAATAAAAATATGTACTGCAACACAACTAACAGAAAATAAATATCAAACATTACTTCAAGTATTACTGCGTGTACATAAACACACAAATAGAAACACACACTACTAGTACAACATAGTTAGAAAGACTGTCTTTCTCATGTGAATCTCACTTTACAACAGATATGCCCCTCCAGTGAAGCACACTTCAACAGTGTCTGTCAGTACACTGGCTGAATATTCTAAATTAACATTCAAAATGCACAGAAAAACAATCAACACTCAATGATCTAAGCACAGGAGGGTTTCCAACAGTCGATGTACTAAATTTGGAACAAAATAATTGGATCAAAAGTGATTTTTTTAAAGCTCTTTCAATGGTTTGATTCTCAGGGCCTGATTCCAGAAGAGATATGACTGACGGAAATGCAGTACGTCAACTCTAAATGACACAAATCGCAAGTTATGTCTGCGACTTGTGACATGCACAATTCCAAAAGGCCCCTTGCATAGGGGTGGGCGAAAGTGCGGTTTTCCACCCTGCGGAACTTACGTGGAAATCAATGAACTTTCACGGAAGTTTCTGAACTTCTGCTTGTGGTGGAGCGGAAAACTTCTGCGAAAGTTATGGGTGAAATTTAACCCATGGGGCAGAAAACCACATTTCTGCCGTCCATCCCTAGCCCTGATGGTGAGTGGTCCCTCCCACCACCCACTCCATGAATACTTATAGCTTTGTCCCTGGTGGCTAGTGGTCCCTCCCCCCCATCAGATCACCTGCCAGCCACCTGTGGCTCAACTTTATTACCTTTTTTTTGTTGACTTTAAAAAATACCCCATCCCACTGGGTTGCGATCCCTCCCCCACCCCATCCCTGCATTACAAAAAATGCCATGGTGGTTAGTGGTCCCTCCCTCTCCACCTGCCAGACGCTGCTGAAATTGTACAGCAACCCCTCCATTTTGCATTCTTTCCAAATCCCTGGTGGTCTAGTGGTAATTGACAACAAATAATAATAACCCCTTGTCCCGACCCCTCCCCATCCCTGATTCCCAGTCCCATAGCTATCCTTGGTGGTCTAGTGACCCCCACCCTAACAAGTGCCCACCACCCAGCTTCCACCCCCCATTGTAAACCCCTCTCAGAGGCGGCAGAGCAGCACAGCCCTCCTTTTCCTCCATGGCCAGCCTGTCAACTGAGCTTATGGAATGAGCACATTTCTGTAAAGAACACACTCATTCATTAAGCTCAGTTGGTGGGCTGGCCGTGGAAGAAGAGGAGGGCTGTGCTGGTCCGCCTGCTCTGAGGGGGAGGGGCTGAGTGGTGGTACTTTTAAAGGTTTTGCTATTATACAAGCAAAAGGGTGAAATTCCGTCAGGGGGTCCCTACAGTGACATTTTTGAAACTTGTCGAAAATGTCGCTGTGGGGGATTTCTCCGACTGGGTTTCACCCTTGTGTCAGTACACCCACTGATACATATATGTCCATGGTAGCCCTACATGAATGACAGCAGTTAGTGTCACAGAGGTGCCACCACCTGCCAATGGCTGGGCCAGGGATGCCCTGCACCCCATATGCAATGTCTGGCATTCAGATTCCTACTGAAACAGTGACATGCATCATTTCACGTGCACCTACTGTGCCTCTGATGGCCCTGCATGGCTCCCTGGGCCTCACCTTGCTGTCCACCAGCACCATGTCTTTGCCTTTGCCTGTCTCTGGCATCACCACCTGTGTAGACATGTAACACATAGTCATCTGTCACCCAGACATGTACATGCTGCGTGTACACAACTGTGCCGTCCAATGCAAATCCTGTGCCATACATACCTGCAGCAGCTGGCTGTCCCATCCTAATCTCTATGTCTCGGCGCTCTGCCATGGTCAACATCCATGCCGTAGGTCTCTCCTGGCCAGATCATGCCAGTGGTGTTTCAGCTGCCATGTGGTCCACCTCACGCCACTGATCTCGGCCAGCCTGGCACCAATGCACCTCCTTACCCTGTCCTTCTCCCTGGGTGTTTTTCTGCATACACCCTGGTGGCAGCAGTGTGGTGTGCTACTGCTGCACCAGATTCACCAGCTGGGCAGTTTCAGCTGGTGTGAAATTGGGTGCCCTTCCACTTAGGTTCAGAGCCCTGCTCATGCTGGCAGAAGGCTGTCATCAACTGGCACAGTGATTGTGTGTGTGGCCTGCCTGTAAAGCTCATGGAGTCAATAGTTTTTGGCCACACGATGGCGCATGAGATGCATGCAGATCGCATGTGCATCCTAGTGCACAGCGCATGCCATGAATGTGTGTAGATTCTGCCACAAAAGCACATTACAGTGGCATATGCATCACAATGTTGCAGCAAATATTGCTAGCAGGTGCGGCATGCAAGTAGGACGTGCACACACACACACACAACACTAGCCATAGTGCATCACAGAAAGCCACACATGAGACTGACATGTCACAGCTTACACCTTGTTGGCAATAATGAACAACACACAAATGCATGTGACATTTGTTTACTGTTTTATAGAGCAGACTGAAAGCAGGACTGTGCTACAATACAAAATTGTGTGCACATATCCTACACCTGCACACACCCCATGGTGGTACACATAGCAAACATACACACTGTGCTCACACAACCCACACACACACACAATGTGCACCCAGACATGCACACAACACCCACACAGTCAGCACACTATGCACCACATGTGGATCAATATGTACAGTGCCCGCCTCCCATGTGAATGTCCAGCAACTCAGTAACTGTCACTTCTGTGCTGGCTTTTCCACAGTCCCCTTCTGTTTGGCTGGTTGGAAGTCCTGTGTCTCACCATGTGGCGTAGGTGCACATGTCCCTGAGGCTGTGCTGCTTCACCCCACACCCTGTTCCCCAGACATACTGTTGTCCTGCACAGCTGCTGTCTTTGGCTTTCTGCTTCACTTGACAACAACAGATGACACCATTCTTGGCACAGTCCCATGCCCTGTTGTATGCTTGCCGCAGTCATCCTGTTCCACTGCAAACGCAGAAGTCTCTGCAGAGGGCTGTACTGTACCGGCCCCAGCCACATTCTTCTCCTTTTGTACAGCATGAGTTACAGCACTGCTGCTGGTTGCACCTCCATCGCCCAACACACCTGCCAGTTCACGCTGTGTATGTGCCCTACCCCGGTGATGGGAATGGATGGTCCTGCTTCCTGCTCCACTGTTGTGTGGGCGTGTGGTGGAGGTGGCTTCATATCTGTGCTGACTGTTGGTGGTTGTGGCACATTTAGCACTGCATGTCCTGGTGGTTGCTCTGTCTGCTGCGGTGTTGTTTGTGCCACTATGTCCTGTTGCCTTGTCTGCACATTGACCTGTGCCTCTGTGGTAGCAACCATCATTGGCAGTTGCCTCACTGATTGTCTTGTCAAGATGTTCTGTAGGGCTGCTGCCAGGACATCCATCTGCCTCCACTGCTGTGTCACAGGCTCCTCCACAGCCATTGCCAGATGAGTGATGGCCTGTGTCTGTTTCCTGACACAGGCCTGTGTGGCTTGCATGGCATCCACCAGCTTCTCCATGGCTGTCTGGGTTGTACTTGAGCTAGTCTCACTAGGCTGCCCATCTGCTCATTCAGGTTTTTGTGGTGGTCATCGAGGCAGAGGTATATGCTGCCTAGCATTTCATTCTGCTCCTCCTGCTGTCCCACCAATGACAGACAGAAGGCAGCATAGTCCATGGGTGACCTATCACACGGTTCCTGGAGGGAGCATGCTGCTTCGTCCAAGTGCACCTCAAGCTCCTCATATGTGGCAGGGCTGAGGTCCTGGGCTATATTGGCTGAAGTGCTGCTGACAATGTAGAGATCACAGCCCTCCACTCTTCCTCCTCCTGCTGTGTCCCAGCTGCTGCAGGCCTCACATCTTCCAGAGTTATGAACTCACTCTCCTGCAACACATTGCCAACACTGCTCTGCAGGTCTGCTGTGGTGTCTTGCATATCTGTTGTGTGTGTGCTAAGCTGCTCTGTGTCACTGCCTGTGCCACTACTGGCATCCACTCCTGTGTTTTCACCTGCCATACCTGTGGGGTCACAACAGTGTGTCTGTGCCAGCATGCCATGTACAGGCCACCGCACAGGACACCCAGTCCCCCCTGCAGTGCCCATGCATATGACAGTGGTATAAATCACAGGGCCCACACCCCCCATGGTTGGCTCATGGCAAGCCACAGCACAGGTACACCCCCCCCCATCATTACCCACAGCACAGGTACATCAGATCCCTCCCCATGGTTTGCTCATGGCAGGCCACAGCACAGGTACACCAGCCACCACTCAGCTGCAGGACACATGCCCATGCCATTGGACAGGACCTCTGGACCGCCATACAGTGCTACCCACAATGTGGCCGCAGGTGACTTCTGGACCATCCCCAACAGCAGTTCTGCATCCCATGATGCTTGTCAGTATGTTCCTACATCACATGACCACTACCATTGCATCACATCATGCATCACAGGTGCATACTCAGTGACATGCCACTGACACTGTCCTGCAACAGGCTTTGCACCTGCACGGCTGCACCCGTCTACGCACAACCCCCCCCCCCAGCGACCCACAGTTACACTGCCGTGGCACACCCAACATTGCTGTAGCACTGATTGTTCCTCACCTACCTGTACCACTCTCCATTCATGTTGTGTCCAGCTCTGTGTCCCCATGCACACTGTGCTGGCTGAGGAATGCCAGGACACATTCTTCATGGGTGCTGAGGGGTCTTCATCTCTTGGACTGCCGTCTGTTGCCATTGCACAGCTTATTGTGTGCCTCCTTGGCATGTTGCTTTAGATCACTGAGATGTTTCTGTAGGTCCCTGACTATGCACCTGGCATTGGCCACCACCTTGATCTTATGGACAACTGTGTCCCATGCATTCTTGCACTGTTTGTGCAGTTCCTTCTCCCCACCCTTGCCCCCTGGCAGTTTGGCCTTGGCCTCAACCTCAGTTAGGAGGACATCATTTTCCTCGGATGTGTAGTTTCTTTTGCATTTTTGTGTTCTTGCCCCCTGTGATGCCACTGCACTGGCTTGCGACATTGCCTCCTCCTAAGTTTCCATTTACATCTGCTTTGCTGTTTGCACACATTTTATTGATGTTATGTGTCATGCGTAACTTTCATGTCCGGCTTGCTGTTTGTGCCATGTGTATTTGGCGTAACTTGCGACATGTGTAATTCCATTGTTTTCTGTCACAGTCAGCCTTTGTTCTGGAATTGGGAGCAAGTTGCATGTCACACAGTTTTGGATGTATGTTTCTGTCAGGGCATAATTTACATCATCCTCTAGCCACTCTCTTGGAATCGGGTCCCCAGAGCTCTGAGAGCAAACTGTTTCAGCTTTCCACTATACACACTACACAGAAATGAGGCTGTGCAAGACAATATAGAGCACATGTGACCTTCCATCCCATGAATCAATGCAAAATTCACCTCAAGTAGCAATAAACAGGTGAAGCAAAGCGAAGTCCATTCAAATTAATGGCACTTCACGTTAAAATTAAGGGGAAGGCTGTACTACAAGGTGAAGTAGCGCGAAGTCCATTGGAAACAATACACTATGCGAATTGCATCACAAATTAAAGGTGGAGTAATTTCCTTTGTGTTGTGGAGCACTACATGAATTGGGCATAATACACGAAGTGCTCCATGCAGCAAAGTGGGAGCACTTCGCCCACCACTACTTGGGATTTAAAGGATCTGTAAACATTGATCCCCCATGATTCAGGTTGCCAAGCACTACAGGAAGCTTAAGAATCAAAAAGACAAGAATCCAAACCACCTAACAAAGTACTTATTAAAATGGCAGATTGTGTTATCTCAATTACTTTCGATTTGAAAAACAATATTTTCTACTAATAAGAGAAACAGCTATGGGTTCTAATGAGGCTCTGCCATATGCAAACATACATATGGATTCTTTGGAAACAAAACTTGTATTTTGTGACCAAAATCCTTACAGACAAGAAATCTATATTTGGAAATGTTTTTATTGACAACATTTCTGTCATTTGTAAAGGCAACAGAGAACAATTAGAGAATTCTCATACCTATTTGAATCCAAAAACAGATTGTTTGATTTTTGTAAAAAATAGAAGAGAAAATTAGATCCCATTTCTGGACCTATTGATTTACAAATAGGAAGGGAAACTATCAACAAAATTATATAGGAGACCTATGGATAGGAATGCAATTTCACGGGTGTATAGTTATCACCCTAAACCTATAGAGTCAATACCCTAAGGCCAATTTTAAGGGCAAAATGAAATTGTTCAGAGAGTATACAGTTTCAAACAATAGCCAGTCAGTGGTTCAGCAGGTAGCACACTCACCTCTGAGGCCGAGAGATTAGAGGGTTTTCAGAGAGTTGTGGGTTCAATTCCCACACCTGACACTTGGGTTGTCAGAGGACTGTGGGTTCAATTCCCACACCTGGCACTTGGGTTAATATCCCAGCACTGACACTGTAATGTAGCATGAGGGGGGTGCTACACTTCTGAGTTGCCATCTTTCGGATGAGACGTTAAACCGAGGTCCCATCTGCCTGTTCTGGTGGTAGTTCAGGTGGCTGTTAAAGATCCCATGGCACTTATTGAAAAGAGTAGGGGAAACTTTTATTAAAGTAAGTCTAATGAAAATCACAAACATAAACACAATACATATAATATATACAAGTACAATTCTCAAATCATGTCAGAAAAAGAAAATATAGAAAATAATAAGTTTGTTTAAGTAACAGGAAAATCAAAGTCTGTTATCCAGGGTAGACCTTTCCATCTTTCCAGTAATGTAGATCTTTGTGTGGTCTTGGGATTCCAAAATGTAAATATGTTTTATATCATGCTCAATTTTCCCCAACAATTTTTGATGCGAAATTTGTAACTGTTGCAATGTAAATAGACACCTTGCTGTCCAGATGTTCATTTACATACTGTAAATACAATATTTAATGTTTCTTTATTCCATTGTTTCCATTTCTGACAAAATACACTATACATTATATTTATATATGTTATTGTAGAAAACAATTGGTTCTTCCCATTTATTTATTTATTTAAGAGTTTTACCAGGAAAACATACTGAGCAGAGTACCGCTCGATTCCAGATGCGCCCTGGGGGGGGGGGGTTACAAATGGTAAGGAGTACAGAAGTAACATACATAAATATAATTGTGATACTAGACAGTTGGTGAGAGCAGTCATACTTACAATATCCAGGTATGTCTCAGCTACTAGGTTCCAGAATCCTTGTATAAAGGAATATGTTAAAAACAGATGTTATATTGTTTCTGGTTGTTGGATGCATTTCAATCTACTACATTGTCTATCTGATAACTGCTTATGCTTCTGGTTCTTTTAACATTTAAGCTTTCATGGCAGCTAAGCCAATGTACATCCCATAAATGTGGTGGTATTCTAGAATTCTGCAGTAATTGTAATAATTCACTTCTGTAGTTTGTTGGACATTTTTGAAATACTATGGGTACATTACATATCTGTTCTAACATGTTTTTATAAAGTGTTTTCAAGGGCATGAGCCTGAGTGGCGCTCTCGGTTCCCATACAGTGGATCACTTGGCCACTTCTATGTCCGCTGCCCGACCCACCCATCAAGCTACGGCAGCCCTCCTGGTCCCCAGAGTTGAACTCCTACCCCAGGGACACGCTCCTGAGCAGTGCTCTTGATTCCTGTACAGCAGATCACATGGCTGCTTCTACGGCCATTGCCCGACCAACCCATCAAGTTATGGCCACCCCCCTGGTCCTGAGAGTCAGATTCCTACCCTAGGGGCATGTGCCTGAGCAGCGATCTCGATTCCCATACAGCAGATCATTTGGCCGCTTCTACAGCCCCCGCCTGACCCACCCATCAAGCTACGTCCACCATCCTGGTCCTGAGATTCAGACTCCTACACCAGGTACTGCCGCCAACTGAACTGTCCTCCAATTGATGCAGCGTTTCTGCAGTCTGACTCTGATTGGTCTACCTGCTCGCACAGCCACTGCTAATAGGAGCACCTTTCCTCATTGACTTACTATTGATTTTTAAACTAACTCTGCCTTGCTAAGCCTTCGTACTTTTACTTGGGGTTTAATTTATTCTGTTGTGCTTAATATAGTTAGGACTTGCCTAAGTTGCCTCTGCATGTACAGTAGTGTTTAGTCTGATACTAGATGAATCCATTGTGCTGCTTATACAGTTTGTGTTAGCTAGCAAGTGTCTTTTTCAAATCTTTTGCTGCTCCTGACTGTTTGCCTACTTTTTCCTAACCTCTCTCTTTATTCTTGCTGCCTTTTCTGGTCACTGCTGGCATCCTAGCCTAATCTCTACAGCTCTGTGTATTTCATACCTCTGCTCCCTACCCCAGCTCTCTTTTTGCTTTCCTCACCTCATTGTTTTCCTGCTCTCTGCTTGTAACCCTGCCCCTGACTTTGCTAATTCTCACCTAGCAGCCTCCACCCTCCTGGCCTTTGCCTCACTTTCTAACCCACCCCTGCCATCTCCTATAACGTTTTTCTGTTTTGTTAACTTGCAACCCACCCACCCCCACTGATGGTCTGCAGCCAGCCGCCCACCATCTGTTTCTCCACTTCTATATTTACTTGTGTTTTCACCTCATCTTCCTCAGGGGCATGTGACTGGGTGGCGCCTCAATTCCCATACAGTGAATCACTTGGCCCTACTACAGCCACTGCCCGACCCACCCGTCAAGCTACGGCTGCCCTCCTGGTCCCCAGAGTCTGACTCCTACCCCAGCTACTGCTGCCAACTGAACTGTCCTCCAATTGGCGCAGCATTTCTGCAGGCTGACTCTGATTGGTCTACCTGCTAGCACAGCCACAGCTGATTGGAGCGCCTTTCCTCATTGACTTGCCATTGATTTTTACACTAACTCTGCCTTGCTAAGCCCTCATACTTTTTCTCCTGCCCCCTACCCCCTCCAAGTCCTCCTTTAAATACACTAATTAGCACCGCCCTTTTCTGCTATCTCCACTCAGTTGGCTCACTGCACCCCTGCTTACCCTTTCTCTGCATAAGACTTGCTGTGTCCTCCTTGTATTTCTCTGTGCATCTGTTTTCTACAAAACTGCTTCCCTCTGTCAGCCCTGTAGGGTTGCCCTCTGTTTTACTTACTCTGTACTCTTCTACTTTCCTCCATTCTCACTGGTCCCACTTCACAGTCTCTGGCCAAGGTTATAGCTCTGTCACATATCCAACCAAATAAGCTTGAATAAATTTGACTATCCCTACAATTATAGCCTTATAGGTCTGCCCTAACCTCAATTACTGCTCTCCAATTCCTATAATTCTAGTGTCTCCTGTTTTCTCTGGTACAACAATCCTGTACCCAGATCTGCAACATATAAAACCTCACATGTTACTGCTTTTTCTTGTGCCCTCCTTGGCCTTGCTCCTACTGTCCCTGCCCATTGCTCCCCGTGCTTCATCGGTCATCCCTAAGTATCTGCCCCATGACTACTTATACTCAAACCATCTCCTGCTGCCTACTATCCCATGTGACCCCACTCCACTACTAACAAATATGTCCTGGATCCATATGGTTGCCTATGTCCTGAAAAACAGCCCCCTGTACACTAGTGCCTTTCGTCCCTTCCTGCGACACAAACTCTGGTATCTTCTACTACTGGCTCTATTGCTTTCAGGAGATGTTCATTCCAACCCTGGACCAGCTAATATAATACCTAGTCCCCTTGCTAATGCCAACATTCTTATTGTGGTGCACCATAATATCAGGAGCCTTGTATACAACTTTGCTGAGCTGGATTCCTGGACTGCTCTCCACAAGCCTGATATCATCTGCCTTACTGAAACCTGGCTCAAACCTTCCACCCCAGACTCTCGTGGGTAGCACTGCAATCTATTTTAAAGACCACCTCCACCTCTCTGCTATCTGCTCATCTACCCTCACCCATTGTGAAGCGCTACATGTCCTTCTCACACTTTGCTCCCAAAAAGTCATAGTGTGTGCCTACAACCCCCCTTTCAGTGGTCTAAATGGATTTGATGGGATGCTTCATCAGAGCTCTCTTCTCTCAGGGAGAAATGAGGTTCTTATCCTTGGTGACCTCAATTTAAATTGGTTAGGTAACTCCCAAACCACATTTCGGACTAGGCTTCAAAGTTTCCACTAGCACCAGTTGATCAGTGACCCCACTAGGACTGCCCAACATTCTAACTCTAGCACTCTGCTGGACTGGGTAATGACCAACCACCAAGAAAAAATTATCGCCGCTGGCATTCTAGCTGATGTCATCACTGATCATTCCCCCACTTTATGTGTATGGGGTAAGGTTAGGCCTCCCCCGTCGAAGCCTCGCTTCATTGCATTCCAAAACTATGCACACCTTGACTCACAGTCTTTCCTACTGGACATTGCTACTATAGCTTGGAACCCACTTTTTATATCTAGTGATACCCAGTCCGCTCTAAATTGCTTCCTGACTTACTTCCTTGTGATTCAGGACAAACACTGCCCTCTCGTAACCCGGCAGATAAAAACAGACCTACCCGATGGCTAAAATCAGACCTCCACAAACTACGCCAGAGAGACAAAAGCTGGATCCATTACAAAAGCTCAGGACAATCTGCTGACTTTCATTCCTATAAAGCCCTATGTAATTCCTGTAAGAGGGAAATCAGAAAGGCCAAAAGTTCCTACTGCAAGGATCTTTATAAGGGGAAGTAAACATTGCAGAGGTCACTCAAATTGTGAAAACCCATAAAAAGATCTTTCAAATGAGGTAATGTAGATGTCTAGAGTCCTGAGATGTGAATACTTAAATCATCTGTAAATCAAAACAAGGCAGCAGCCATTTCACTGAATCATGAGACCAACAATGATGTCACTGAGGGGCAGGCTATAATTAACAACATGCAGCCTGACCCTCAGTCACATCACTTTCTGTTTTAAAATGGCTGCTGTCTTATTTTGCTTTACAGATTAATTAGATAGTCATATCTCAGGACTCCTGGCACCTACAAGGAAGTCCAGTGCCTCATTTGAAATATCTTTTCATGGGCTTTCAAAATTTGAGTGACCCCTGCAATGTTTACTTCCCCTTTAAATAAATCCTATGGGGATTCCCAAAAATTCTGGTCTGGTATGAAATGCTTCCTTGGCTCAAATCAATCCCCCACCCCTAATGACATGTCTATAAATAGCATCCACTGTAATGATCCCAGAACCATTGCAAACTTTTTTAATACTCAATTTTCTGACCTCACCAATTACACCTCTTCCCTCTGTGCCCACTCAAACTTAACCATCTTTCCTGATATACCTGGGCCTAGTTTCCATTTCAAGTCGGTCTGTAACTGTGAAGTACCAGGACTGCTACACAACATCTCCAAGTTTGCTGCAGTTGGGTCAGACAATCTTGAACCTAAGCTCCTAAAACTCACTGCCCCTTACATAGTCACACCTCTAGCCAAGATTTTTTCCCTCTCCTTATGCCATAGCCATGTTCCAGACATCTGGAAGATAGCTAGTATCACCCAGGTTTTCAAAAAGAGTGACCATAAAAATCCACCTGATTATAGGCCCATAGCTATTTTGCCTATTCTCAGCAAAATTCTTGAGAAATTCGTAGCTACTCAAACCATTGACTTTCTTCAGAAAAAATGATCTTCTAACTATTGCACAGCATGGTTTCTGGAAAGGTCATAGTACCACTACTGCTTTGCTCAATTTCACATCTGATACCCTTGAGACCATGAATGTAGGTTTTCTTACTGGGGCAATTTTTATTGTCATGACCAAACCATTTGATCTTGTCAACCGCCCATCCTCTTAGCGACTCTATGATCTCTTGGATATTCACCGAATGTCATTACGTGGTTTGGCAGCTACTTATCAGATAGATCTCAATTAGTTAAATACAGCTCCATTCTATGGGACATAGCGACCATAAACATTGGTGTTCCGAAATGGTCTATCCTTGGCCCCTTGCTTTTCTCTATTTTTATCAACAATATCATCTCTAACCTCCATCAGACTGCCTCCCTGCTATATGCTGATGATATTGTTTTGTACTCTAGTGCTAAAAACATTGTTGACATGAATCAACGACTCTCCCAGGACTTTCAAAAAATTCAACAGTGGCTATTCAGCCATAAACTTCTCTTAAATGTCTCTAAAACCCAAGCCATTCTATTTGGTTCCAGTGCTAAACTTAAGCATGCCCAGCCCTATTTCAGTGTCTCCACTGCTGATGGCTCATTTGTTGGGGTGGTTCACTTTTTCAAATATCTAGGTATTACCCTTGATCCATCTCTCAGTTTTGATCTTTATATTCAGCAGACCTGCAAATTGGCAAACAAGAAACTTGGTATTGTCTATTGTTCCAGCTATGTGCTCACCCCCTCTGCCAGGCTTGCTATAGCACATGGCATACTCCTGCAGTTGCTCACTTATGGGGTTACAACATATACCTAGGAAGGAAAAATGTGTTTTTGGAAGTGGGATGTTACCTACAACAATATCTGTTGCTATGCGTCTTCCTCTCATCAGATGAAACACCACTGCCTTCTTTACTCTGAACTGGGCTGGCTCTCTCCTCTTGCATCTAGATCATACGCGTATGGCTCTGCCATTGATAATATCATCAGAACACAAATACCCAGGCCTCTGGTGGGCCTATTTCAAAACAAGACATCCAACTATGGTCTATGCTCGGCAGACAATGTCCCTGTCCACATTCCTAGACATAACTCCTCCAAAGGTGCTAGTGCTTTTTCCTGCCATGCCCCTCAATACTGGAACTCCCTCCCACTAACCATAAGCTTAGCCTCATCTGATGTCTCCTTCAAAAAACTGCTACATGACCATCTCACTGATTCCTGTTCATGCTCCTGTTTTGAACCTCCATAGTTCCTACCCCTTTTGTAACTCTCCCCTCTATTACCTATCTCTCAGAACTTGCCCCAATAAATATACTCTGCACTTTTCCTCCTTGTTTGTCCTACCTTCTATTTCATTTTGGTCCACTCCTCCTACTGCTTCCTCTATTTCACTACTTCATACTACCCTCCTTTATCTGGCACCTTTACTCCTATTCTATTCTAGTTGTCCTATATCTACCTGGTATGACTATTGGAATGTGTACAGTCAGCTCTGTATTAAACCTACTCCAAATGTTTCTGGATGGTTGCTCTTATTGAACTTACTTATTATCTTAGCTTCCTATATACCTATTTTATAACTGTATTGTACCCTACCTTTAGTGTATTTCTCATGTCTGTACTGTATTTTTGCTCCTCAACCATTGTCAAATTATGCACTGTAGTCATAGAAACATAGAAACACAGAGGTTGACTGCAGATAAGGACCACAAGGCCCATCCAGTCTGCCCATTTCTTTTTCTGCCTTATAAATGTGCCATCGGCCTTTGCTCTGTCAGTGACCTATCTATTCATATTCATCTATACTGCTTCCTTATACCTAGCCCATGCCTGTTTGAAGCCCTGCACTGTATCCATAGCCACCACTTCCTGAGGTAGACTGTTCCATGCATCCACCACTCTTTCTGTAAAAAAGAATTTCCTCACATTCCCCCTTAATCGTCCTCCCTCTAATCTCATGCTGTGTCCTCTTGTCCTGCTATTTTTCTTATATTTAAACATGTTAGACTCTTTCACCTTGTTTTGTGCTGTCACTGCCGCTAATGTTTTGTTCTGTAACCTCCTGGGTCATGCCTGAAAATAGTCATTGCTATGGCTAGTGCACCTTACCTGTAAACAAAAAACAAATAAATAAATAAATGTAGTGTTACGGTCATATTACTATTGATATGTCATTGTTGTAGTCTTCTGAAAGTGCTCCTAACATATACTGGACATAAGGGACTTGTTTTACTATTTTTAGAGTATTTAACTCCCATTGTCTAAACCAAGGTATACTTGACTCATAGAACCAGGGTTCCCATCCTTTGTCCATATTTAATAGTAAAGGTTTCATACTGGCCATCAAAAATATGCTATTAAAAAAGAATAAGCGGTGTACCATATTGAGGCCACCTTTTGAGAGTGATAAATGTGTGCTTTCTTGTTTAATTGGGTTAAGTCAGCTCTCCCACAAGGCTTGAAAGAATATACTAAAAATTCTAGTTCCCATATTTCTAGGGGGAAGGAAGATATAATTTATATAAAGAAAAATGGGAATCAAAAAGGTTTTTATTAAATATACCCTTTTCCTTTTCCCCAATTTCCATTTATTCCATTTGGTTGCTGTGTTTTGTCTTTGTTCAAGTTTTGTACTCCAATTTAGCGTATCTAGTTGCCCTTCTCTAAACTGTATCCCTAGTACTGTAATGGGTTCTGTGCTAATATTAATAGCACAAGTATTGTTCTTTTGCATGACCTGGTTATACCCTAGTTTTTCCTCTATGCATTTTAGTAGATTTAAAGTTGCTCCTGAGATTTCTTCAGATTCCTGGCACATTCAAATAACTTCCTTCACTGAGCTGTCATTTGCTAGTAACAAACTCGTATCATCTGCATATGCTAATATTTTCTGTTTTATGATGCTCATGTTGCTACTTTTCTGGTGTATGTTCTGTGATGCATTTATTTTTCTTAATAATGAATCCAAGAAAAATACATATAAGATGGGGCTCAGCAGGCACCCTTGCCTTACTCCTCTTTTTATGCTAATTAATGGTCCATTCCACCAGTTTGTAATTGGGACTACTGTGGTTGTTTGATACATTCCCTTAATCCAGTTAATTACCTTGTTTGGAATATTATATTTTGCAAGGGTTAACAATAAAAATTCAAGATTCATGGAGTCAAAGGCTTGTTTCTGGTCTAATTATATGAGGAAGCCTGATAGTTGGTCACTTTCCCCCTTTCCACTATTTCCCCGGAGCAGAATTAGATGATCTAAAATATTGCATCCTGGAATTGAGCAGGATTGTGCTCCTGAGATCATTATTTTTGCTATGTGGGTTAGCCTTTTCAAAATAATTTTAGCTAGGCTCTTAAAATCTGTATTCAGGAGACTAATCAGTCTCCAATTTTGTAATTTTTCTTTGTCTTCTTTCTTGTGTTTGTAAATTAGCCCTCCGATGTTCATATCTAGCAGTATAGATGAATATGTTAGCATATGATTATATACTAGTATTAACTCTTGCCCTAATGTAGGCCCCAGGATTTTATAGGGTTCATTTGATAATCCATCCAGGCCTGGGGATGTTCCCGGATTTCAAAGAAGCAATTGCTTCATGTACTGTACTTTCTTTTGCTATATGCTTTGCTGCACCCTGTCCTTTATATTTTTAAGGATTTCTGGTACCTCTACTTATTTATTTATTGAATTTTGATGACCAGGCTGGCCCACTGGGTCCTGAAGGTTCCTTTTTCAAGGGTGAGCCGGGGAACAGAAGCAATACCATACATACAATCAGGTGATCCAGAAGCAGTATAATACATACAGTCAGGTGATACAGGATTATGAGAAGTAGACAAGATAATGAGGATAACAGTACAGGCAATTTTTCAAATCGTAGACCATAAGTGCAACACTTGAAAGATTTAAGGATTTAAGGCCTGATTTAATGTAGGTTAAGGTGAGAAGAGAGGGGGATGGGTGTTGTGATTAGGATCTGGGGTGATTATCCTATACTCTCACAGTGTCATGAGCTTGTCCAGAGCAATTATGACTGATGTCTCTTGCCATACAATAGCATTTCGTCACCTCTATATAACCCTCTTACTGCCTAAGCCTGTCCCTGCTCCCGTTCCCTGCCCATATACAATCTTGCACTGCAGGCATCTCCCTTACACTTACGTATACTCATATAATCTAATTTCATGGCTTGCTCCCCTTTTCCTCACTTACCGACCTTTTCCTTAATGACACCCCCTGCTCTCAGTGGTTATTTCTTCCTGTTGTATTACCTGTTTTTGTGTACCTCATTCTGTTTATATGATAGGTCACCTGATAATTTATTGTCCAAGGTCCTCTCCATTCATTGCATAGGTAGGCACCTATGAACTTATGAATGGTCTACTCTGTATATCTCTGATATATTGTATCCACTTTAACACATTGTATGTAAAGCACTTTACTTTGTATGTTCCGATATATTGTATCCTCTTTAACTTATTGTATGTAAAGCACAT
Organism: Neoceratodus forsteri; assembly: GCA_016271365.2. Classification (NCBI taxonomy): domain Eukaryota; kingdom Metazoa; phylum Chordata; order Ceratodontiformes; family Ceratodontidae; genus Neoceratodus; species Neoceratodus forsteri. Next base: position 1,370,823,675 of record CM057450.1, on the reverse strand, counting down.
ATAAATAGTTATCCTGCTAAGTTTCTCCATGTCTGTACTCTCCAGGGTCGTGCCTGAAAATAGTCATTTTATGGCTAGTACACTTACCTGGTTAACAAAAGCTAGATAAATAAATAAATACATGGGACCTAAGCCTAGTGTGAAAGATTGGTAGCAAGGGAGCTTCCTGTACTAGAGGTGGGAGAGTGTTCCACAGTTTAGGGGCTGTGAGAGTGAAGGAATTGCCTCCCTTGTGAGTCTTGATTCTGGGGATTGCCAGTAGGGACCGACCCGAGGTCCTGAGCATTTCAGGGTTATGCTTAGCCATGATTATTCCTGTTAGGCTTGGTGGAGCCACCAGGATCTGCAATTTGTATGCATGGCAGAACAGGGGATACTGTAGATGAGCCTTGAAAGAAGGTCATTGCAGCTGGGCTAGTGAGATGCAGGGGTGGCTTCTTGGGTGACACATTGTCACAAACCTCACGACCTTGTTGTACAGGACCTGAAGCCTGCTAATCTTGCCCTTTGCCATGCCCTGGATTACTTGGGCAGCATAGGTTAATGTGGGTAGGAGGACACTGGAGGCGATTGCTCATCTAGCCTCTGGGATAAGTTGTTTTTTTAGCCTGTACATGGTGCCAAGTTTGACATGGATATACCTTGTTACCTGGTCAATGTGCGGCTTAAAAGTGAGACTCTGGTCAACAGTTAGCACTAGGTATTTTATGTTGTCAACTGCACCTAGTCATTTATCCCTAAGGGTAGTAAGTTTTAAGGAATTGGTCCAATCCTGGCCAAGGGATCTAGGACCGAACTTGTGCTAAGTATAATGGAGTAGAAGTAATAATTGTTTGTAAGGGGCCATACATTTGTTTTGTATAGTTGGATACACATTTATGTATTCCTATATTTGTTGTTTGCAAATTTTATTATTCGCCATATAGTGTACCCATTTCTTTCCTTATGATACATTTCTGGCAGCTTTCATATGGGCATATTGTGTCAAAATTACTCATTGTTCTAAATTTCTGTTGTTGTTGTAGTATCATGGCTTTTTGTGAGTGGTAGTCTGTTAGTTCCTTTTTTGGTATACTAGTTTGTTTGAAGTAGTCTTGTCCTGTGTTATATGTTAACGTTATTAATTTCTGTAATTGCTGTCATTTTTCTAAATATTGAATACAATGTTCATTACTATATGTTCTACAAAGTTGTTTCAATAACTTTTGAAGGTCAAATTTTGTTTAATTTCACCATATCTGGGGCTTGTCATATAAAATAAATACTGATTTCCTAGCTTCTATAAATTGCTGGATTTTTTTTTAAGTGATTTCTTTCTTTAATAGTGATGTGTTTATTTTCCATGTTCCTGGGCCTTTCACTAAGGGGTTATCTTGTTCTACCGTAATAGAGAGTAAATTACGAACTGAGAATTCTGCTACTGTTACTTTAGCTACAGTAATCTGCAAGTGTTGAGAAGTAAAGAAAAAATCAATTCTGGTTGTTAGGGAACCTTTTTGGAAAATGGGGAATGTAATTTTGTAGCATTTAAGTATGTGTCCTTTAGTCTGCTATTTTTAGTAATGATATCAAGAAATTTGAGTCACAGAACATTTTTGTGTTTTTAGATTGTTTTGATTTATCCTCAACTGAGAGGCCACAGTTAAAATCATCCCCCAAAACAACATACTGTCATGTATGCAGAAATGGCTGTATTTTCTTTAGTAAATCTATCTGCCGAATGACCAAAATAAGGGTCCCAAGTACTATGCTTTTTTCACTTGGGTAACTTAATTTAAAGTGTGGAATCTGGCATCTTGCAGAAATATGATGCCCATAGCAGTGTAGGATAAAAAAGAAAACACCATGTCCCTTTTTACCTGTCTCTTAATATTGTTAACATTCACAGTATGAAAGGTAAAATTAGGATGCATTTTTATACAGAAACAAAAATTATGTCACATACAATCTTTTTCCTTCCTTCACCTTGGTCTACCTCTCCTGAAAGCCTGCTCCCTGTGTTTTAACTTGGTTTTAGCCTTCCTCTGACACCCCAGCGCACAGGACAACAGCACTGGGGACATATATTTCAATGCTTTCTGTGGGGTGCTGGCCTCCACCCCCAGTGTGGGGGCTTTGACCCCCACCCCCTTACTAAAGTTCTCAACTCCATGGGGTGCATGTTTGGGGGGGGTGAACACTTGTAAAATTAAAGGTTCGGGCCAGGCACAATAAAATTGCACCAGCGCCCAGACCGGAACCTGGTACCTCACCCACCCCAACCACAGGACAACCCATGATGCAGCTTGGCAACCCACCTCAGCACCACCCCCTACAGCTCCTCCACCCCCTCCCAGCCCACACTCGCCATACTCACTGACTCCCCATGCATACTTATAGTGACATCCTGTCACCCATTTTGCCCAACCCCCCATCTGGTCACCCTACCCTCCCATCGCCTTGAGGAATTTAGTGAAGAACGAGTCGCCATTACTGATTGTGCCCTTCCCCTTGCACCCTCCTCATGGGACACCACCTCAGTTGGGGTAACCTCCATCTCTTGTTGGGGGAGGGGAATCCCCCACATGCTGCTGTGCGAGTTGTGTCTTATCAGTTTGTGCATCAGTGTGTTCTGTGGTAGTCCCATCCTGTGTTCTGTCAGAGTCACACATATTTGTCTGGGCTTATTCTGTTTGAGGGGGGTGGGGTTCTCTATCCTCTGCAGCCTTTTTTTGGGATGCAATTTTCAATCTTTGGGCTGGAGAGATTAGGAGCCTTTGCTCAGCTCTGTCTGCTAGGTCTGAAGTGTTATGAGCTGTCCATGAACATTGCTGAAATATGTGCCCTGTTTCTTCACATAATGCACACCTCAGCTCCTCTACACACTGTATATTTATTTTATTAATTTATTTATTGACATTTTTCACCAGGAAGGCATGCTGGGCAACAAGTTACTCATCTCCTGGTATGACCTGGGGGGTAGGGGAACATGAGGATAGTATATAGAGATTTTTTTTTACAAAATATAGATACACAATTTGATTATATTCAATAAGTTGAGCAGACTATACTGAAGTACTGAAAAGGATGAATGCTAACAGGTATGAACTAGATGGAATACAATGCTAACAGTCTTGAATTAGATAGAAACGATCACACAACATTTTTGGCAAACACTTTGTGGGACATAGCTTTGTAGTTAGAAAATGGCTGGATAGAATACAAGGAGGTTGAACTAGGGCAAGATTGCAAGGAGAGACACAGATAGAACAAAATTTGCAAGGTGAAACAAAAATGCAAGGTTGACTATAAGTGCATTAGAGATTGGGGTTAGCCAGTACCGTAGGAAGGGTGGGGCGGGTGGTGCTCTGGCACAGGGCGCAACCCTCAGGGGAGGCGCAATTGTCAACTGAAGCTCATTTGTTTATTAACTTGTGCTACTGCTTTTTTAAATTTATTTTGGCTTGATAAATTGTAATTATGTCTGGCTGTCAGTAGGGGCGCATCTGTGGACCAAGGACCAGCAGGTTGGGTTGGGGGGGTCACATGAGTTGCAGGCAAATAATTATGTGGTGTGGTGTTGCTGCGATGAGAAAGAAAGAGAAACTGTGAGTAGGCCAGCGCTGCCCACTAGTATAAAAGGTACGGGCGGTGTATGTAGCACGGAGAGGCAGTTAAACTTGGAGTTGGAGACAATGTTATTGTTGACAGTAGAGCCTAGCAATAGAGTGGCTAGCAGGCAGCAAAAAAAGCGACAGAGTGTATGTAGAGAGAGAAGATTGGGAGAGATGATAGAGAAGACAAGAGAAATCCATCTAGAAGATTTTTAAGCAGAGCAATGTAGTGCATCACTGTAGTAGTCCGTCTACAGTATGTGCAAGTCCGTCCCGGCCGTCTCCCATGTATCTGTGTGATTCTGTATTCCGTACTGTTTTAAAATGAAAATTAATTCTTCAAATCTGTTTACTGTTTAGTTTGTTGTGTCTGTGTGACAGTGTCAATGAATGAGGTGTGAGTGTGTTGTTTGTGTCGCGTGGCTGTGGCAGCGGTGGTGCCACTGGGGGAAGGGATTCTTGATTGGAATTTGAAAAACGCACTGCACTTCAGTGATCGGGAGGAAGGATTGGATCTGATTTTTAATTTGATTGTGGGACTGGGCCAAGGGACCCACGGCCCAGGCCTGACTCAGGTGTGATAAGACGACTTAGTAGTTCACGGGACTGGGATGGGAGTGAAGACGTTCACGCCCTCCAATCTGCTGCTTGTGTGCTGACTGATTGACATGGTGTGGGCAGGCCATAGGCACCCTCACTCCAGCCCAACACACTGTTTTCTCTCATCTTGACCCGCATTCCTCCTGCACTTCAAGTCCACACCAAGGAGGCTCTCCCAGTCCCACCCCATGCTGTTTCCTTCTACTCCATGCAGGCGGGTGGTGGAGGGATGACACAGACAGTCCCAGTCAGAGCAAAGCCTGCAGTCAGACCAAAGTCATACTGCGACTCCATTGCACTGCACTGACTAGTCTCCCTCAAGTTGGTTGGTACATGCTTTTTTTCTTTATTGTACATCCGTTGGGACTGGGTGCCAGGTTACAGACACTGTGCATACTGTGGTCTCTGAATGACTGGTCGCATGACCCCTGAAGATGGAGACGGGTCAGAAATCATTTCTAGCAACAGTCACATACAGAAGTAGCTGTGTTGTAGTATTCTGTTTTCAGAGGATTCCTCAGTAAGTGCACGTGTATTTCCTTATGTCTCAATTTTGAAGATATAGGAAATTCCTATATCTTCAAAACTGAGACAAAAGAAAATATGTGTACTGTGTTTTCCTAAGCCCAATTATCTCATTCAAATGTTTAGTATGCTGAAAAATAGTTTGTCACTCTTACCCATGAATGCTACAAGAATCATGCATCTGCAGTGCATTGCTTTTAATAAAGAATCAAACTAACCTCCCTAATAGATTGACACATTTCCTGGCACCACGCCCCAACTTAGACCTCAAAAACATAGCTGCAATGCCCCCTCCTTAAAGTAAACTGTAAAGAAAATAAAAAAAATACTGCCTGTCTAAATGTGTTTCTAGCCAGCCAGAGTCTCCTGGCTCAGTTGGTAGCACATCCACCTATGGACCAGAAGGTTGTGAATTCTCTGCCCACACTGGGATTGGACTTGCACCTAAAATGCTGCAACAGAGTGCAGTAGTAGGGGGTGCTGAACTGCTGGGGTGTGCTGTCCTTTGGATGAGACGTTAAACTGGGGTCCCTTCTACCCATCCTGGTGTTGTCCTGGTGGGTGTCCAGGTGGAAGTAAAGAACTAAGGGCACTCTTCAGTAAAGAGCAGCAGACATTCCGTGTCCTGGCCAACATTCCCTTCCCATAAACCAGTTTATGCAATTGTCCAGGCTGTGTGGGTGTTGATGTGTGATATGGCTGCCACCACACATTTAGTCACTTCACTACCAGTCTAGCATTACGCCTAAAGCACTTAAGGATACACTGTGTATGAAAAGTGCTATATAAATGCTGATTCTTCTTCTTCCCACACCTCAGATTCATGGCAGCAAAATTTAGGGACCGACCATGTAGCAAAAGTGTTTTTTTTTTGTTTTGTTTTTTTCTTTCAAGAAAAACCCCGAACCTCACCACAGAGCTGGAGCATGTAAACCCTCCAGAGCTTCTGGCTCTTTTCAGCGGGGGGGGGCCCAAAATTTGTCTCTTGCCCAGAGGCACCCAAATGCCTTTCCTCGGACTCTGGGGTTAGCCAATAACTATGGCTAGGAAGGAGGGAGGTGGGTGGGTGGGGGCACATAGGCAGCGAGCAGGGGTGGAAAGGGGGTTCCACAGAGTGACCCACAATTCCACAAACTGAACATTTTATGCTATCACATGCACTACTCAGGTGAGTGATGGAATTGCATTTGTAACAGGCCTTTGGCTGGCCTGGGTAAAATAATACCCTTCTGTCCATGCCTAACCAAAAACTATTCAGGAGGTGTTGTACTCTGATATCTGTTGATTTTAGTAATACCTTCACCCTCCATCCCCCAGTCCATATATTCTCAGAATCAAAAATGGCCTCTGGATTGTTTAACACTGTGCACCTTTGCTTTAACCAAACCACCAAGTCATTCATGCTAACACTCTCATTTCTAAAAAGCACTGTAACATTTTTTTGTGCTGGCTTAGTAAGTGGTATTGCTGTAAAGAGGGACAAACTTTTCAACTTATTGTATCATACCCAGAATCTTACTAAACCATTTAAAGTTTTAAAACTGACATCAAATATAGTTTAATTCGACACATGAATAAGAGCATATATCTCATTCACAAAAAAATTAATTGAGTCTTTTAAAAGTGTTCTGGCAATGAAACATCTATCTGGGACCTCCTCCATACCTCCTAAATACTTAATGTGAACTGCATTGTGGTGTTTTGCTTGTACTAAAACAGAAAAAATGAGGCATAAGATCTTACTCTCGATGTATTGTTTTGATTTTGTGATTTTTGCTTTTGTGAGTTTGTACCAGGGCCCTGGGTTTTTCCATTCAGTTGCTGTCAGGTTTATGGGAGTGGGCTCCCAGTTCTTGTATCTTTGTCCAGAATATTCTTTGTAGGGTTTTGAGTCAATAATAGTTCAGTAGGGAGAGATAGATCCTGTGATTCAGGGTTTACTGGAGTAATATCCTGCAAGTATTCTTCCTCAAGTGACTGTGTGATATGAATTGGGGAAGGGCCAGAGCGCCACACTCCCAAGTTTTTATCTTTTTCCCATCCGGTGGCTGCAAGTGCTTTCTCTGCTGACCAAGTGGCAGTATCAGGGTGCATAGGTACCACAGGGTATCTTAGGCCAGGCAAAGGAGTGCCTGTATTTGCTATTCCCAACTTTCCCCTTGGTCTTTCTTTTTAAGGCATAACACAATGTTTTATCTGCATCAATAAACTTTCCTCGGGTCAGTGGTTGTTTTTCTGCTAACTGACCAGTAGGTGCAGCAGATGTCAAGATCAAAGGGACCTCGCTGCTGACAGTCAGCTGAGCAGAGTCATGAACAGGCACTGTTTGTATTTTTAACATAGCAGTCAGTTCACTTTTTCTTTTTGAATACCTCTCCTCTTCTATAACCAACATTTCTTGTACTTCATCGTTATCAGACAGTTTAACGGGTAGTTTAATCTGTACCTCAGAGTTTGTAGATTTTTTCTGTTGTAGTGCCTGCTCCTGGTGTTCTGTAGCAACTGTGGCTCAAGCTCCATTTCCTGGATATCGTTTTCAGTATGAATCACTCTGCTTTCCATTGTGGTGTCTAGAAGCACCAAGACAGGGGAGGAGACTGTCTCCCCTACCTCCACAACCTTTATCCTATCTCTGACTGACCCTGGAGTAGCCATCTTGGAAGAATGCCAGGATGTCAAGGTTCCCCTACTGGTGAGTAGGAGAATTTTTTATTAAAGGAGGCTGAAACAAGCGGAACAGTCATCCCCTGAAGCTGTCTAACAGGAAGAGGGAGTTTTTCTCCTTTAAACGTTCACGTCGCTCACTCAGCTGGTGATCACTTTTATCTCAGAGGCTGAAATGAGTGGTGCAGTAATCCCCCTGAAGCCATCTAAGAGGAAGAGGGAGAAGGACTTGTATTACAGGACCCACAGGGGTGAGACTGTTGCACGCTGCTGTTTGAAAGAGTGGGCTACCAGCAAAGTCTGAATTCCAACTGTGTAGGGGCGGAGTGAGAGACCACCCTTCACCTGAGACAGGCTACCTCCTCCAATTGAACTACAGCCTGGACACTGGGGGGTGTGCTTAGCCACTGTTGCTGGAAGAAGGATGGAGTTTTGCCCCTTTAAATGTTCATGCCGCTCACTCAATGTGAGTGTGAGTGGCACGAGAGCCACTCCTAGTAGAAAATCCTTGAGGGAGGCTGTTGGATTATAAGAAGGAACATTGTTATACAGGTTAGGGGTTTGGGATGTTTTAATAAGTTCTATTGATAATTGAAGGGGGGAGAACAGTTTGTTTATTTTTAGAATTTATTTTATTTTAATAATGAATTTTCTTTTTATTGTTTGTTTTACTTTAGGATTTTATTTGGGAGATCAAGGGAGAAATAAGATTGGGTTTTCTGATGGATACTCAGTGGAGTTTCAACATCTCAATGACTCTATCATTATTATCTCTCAGGGGTGATGGCTTTTCTCCTTTTTGTGCAGAGTCCTTTGGAAATTGACAGAGTGAATACAATAATTTAATGGGCTGCAGTCTGACAGCTTATTTACAGAGGAGTACAGTTAGAACCTTTACTAGAGATGAAAGAAAACGCCTAAATAAGTTGATCCCCAGAAGACTTTTATTGTTACTTTTATTAATCTCTGGCTCTGTCCATCCTCACCCTGGCCCTAGAGTTCTCAGTAATTTAGACAGTGTTAATTATTCTGCAACCAATTCCCTTAAATTGGTCCACCTTAATGTGCAGAGTTCCACTGCAAAATGGGATACAGTTAATGTTTGGGTGAACTAAAATAATTTTGATGTATAACACTTTCAGAAACATGGCTTAACATTAATATTACTTCAGCTGAGATCTCCTTGCCAGGACATAGATTGATTAGGAAAGATCAGACACGTACTGGGGGTGGGGGGTGCTACTTTATTTTAAGGCTCACCTTAGTATTACATTGTTAGATTTTGATTATTATGATACTAGTGATATGTTAACTGTTTATCTTATTCTGGGGCAACATAAGCATTTGTGTTTGAGCACAATATATATACTACCTGGGCACTTTAAAGATGGATGGAAATCGATCTTACAAGTTAAGAAATTTTTGTCGTTGAATCGTGAATGGATAGTTTTAGGTCATTTTAATCAAGACTGGGGTTCTAAATTTAGAATGGAGGCACAGGAACTCCTACTGGAAGTAGGTCTTTTTCAGATAATATCTGATCTCTCCAGGCAGAACCCTAGAACAAACCATGGTTCGATTCTTGATTGGCTGTTAGTTTCTCATAATGAAAGGATTGTTTTTTCTGGGGTCTTTCCTGATGTAATCAGTGAGCATAGCCCTGTTGTTTGAGAATGGTCAGTAAAGGATAAAGCAAGGTTTGCCACTCATTTTGGAAAGTAGGAACTTTAACAAACTTGTACCTAATACTGTGATTAAGGTTTGTCACACAGAAGATTGGTTTGGGTTCAATTCTATTAAGGATGCAAATTTATTTCTAGAAGCTTTTCTTAAATTATTAACATCTGTTTGTGATACGGTACCTCCAATTTGACGTCTAAGGGTTAAAGCTAACAGGCAAAAATGGATAACTTCAGAATTGTTGAAGGCCTTTATTTTTAATTTATTTTATTTATTAAATTCTCGGATTACAAATACCTTTGAGCAGAAACTGCTAATTTACAAAGGTTCCACATCAAAGGATGAGGGTCAACATACATACAGAGGTAGTAAAAAGAATGCACAATAAACAACCAAAACAACTAAAAGAAAAAATAAAGATACTCAGTTATAACATACTTTGAGATAATATTCATATAACGAGCAGCTTGAATAGGCAGCTGGCTGCGGTAACAATAAGAGATAGAGGGCACCATAGGCAGTTAGTATTGCAGGCGTGCGACGGGGAGAGGAAGTTAGCAGGCTAATGGGCCACTGTCCAATGGTGGTGGAAAATGTCTTGTACCAGTGGAGATGCGAAGCAGGAAAGGAGTTACAAGGAAGGCCCAGTGCCAGAGGGAATGAGACTGGGAAAGGGCGGGCTGTGAGACATGAGTGAGCTGGGAGGTGTTTAGAGAGATCTCTGTTCAGAGAAGCAGTCACATTGAGTGGTAGAGGTGAGGTAAAGTTTGAGATTCTTTTTGAAGGGTCCAAGTGTAGTAGAGGAAAGTGCTTCTTTATTGAGGGAATTGAACCATTGAGCAGCTCTATAGATAAAGGACCGCTGACCCATGGAGGTATGACATCTGGGAACCTGAAAGGTTAGAGATTGGGCACCATGTGTTTGTTGAGTGCCACTGTAGGTAGTAAGGAGTGAGCTAACACCAGGTGGCATGAGATCGAGGAGAATCTGTTTGATAAGTAAGCAGGTCTGGTATTGTATTCTGCTGAGTAGGGGTAGCCAGCTGGCCTGTGCATAGAGGCCACAGGTGTGAGTTTGTTGGGCCACACCCGTTAATAGTCTACAGGCTTTGTTGAGAGAAACTGAGATCCTGCAGAGGGCACTTGTTGAGGCAGAGCCATAGATGGAAGGCCGTAGTCAAAGACAGAGGTGTAGATGGCTAGTTTAAGGGCATCCGCAGGCATACAGTGCTTGTGTTTGTGTAGTAATCCAATCTGTATATTGGCGGTCTTGGCAACAGTGTCAATATGCCGAGTGTAGGAGAGGGTACTATCCAGGGTAATACCAAGGTACTTGAACTCCTTGACATGTTCGAGTGGGTTCCCAGCATGGTTCTTGATGGTGAGGGACAGAGAGTTGTGCCTGCTCCATCGGTTACAGAAGGACATGGCTTTAGTCTTGCTGTGGTTCAGGACAAGTTTATGAGAATTGAACCAGTCTTCGATGCGCTTGAAGTTGATCTGCAGCTGGGATTCAAGGACTGTAATGTCATGGTGGCTGGAAAATAGGACTGCATTGTCTGCTTATAGTAATATTTTTTGGTGGCAGGCACTGGGGAGATTGTTGATGAAGAGGGAGAAAAGTAGAGGGCCCAGAATAGACCCCTGGGGGACTCCAGAGCAGACTGGTTTCTCATCTGAAGAGATCCCTGCAATCCTTACATGTTGGATCCGATTATCAAGGTAGCTGGTGAACCATGGAAGGGCATCACTGGAGATCCCAATGGAGGACAGTTGCTTGAGCAGTAGGGGGTGGTTAACTGTGTCGAATGCCTTGGTAAGGTCTATAAATACTGCCCCTCCACAATTCCCTTTGTCAAGCATGGCATGGATGAAGGTTGTAAATTCCAGTAGTGCAGTGGTGGTGCTGTGCCCTTTTCTGAAGCCATGCTGCTCTGGGCACTGTACATTGTACTTATCCAGGAATTCAACTAGTTGGTCTGACACTATTCGCTCCAGCGCTTTAGATAGTGGGGAGAGGAGTGAGATAGGTCTGTAATTGGTGTGGAGCATCCTACCTCCGCTTCTGTGAACCGGTGTGACAGTGGCTTTCTTCCAGAGAGAAGGAAAATGGCCCAATCTAAGTGAGAGATTGAAGATCTTTGTTAGTAGTTCTAAGATTTCATCAAGGACTTGTGCCAGCAGTTTCAGGTCAAGAGAGTCACCACTGTACCCTTGTTTGCCGATGGCCTTTTGAATGTATTTTCTAGCTACTTGTGGTGGGACCTCCTTAAAAAAAAAACTTTGGGGTTGTACATTCTAGTTGGGGGGGTAACTTGGGAGGAGCTGGAGGGGAGGACATCGAAAAAATTTGGTGGAAGGACACTGTCCGGGTTTGTAAATGCATATTAAAAGTGCTGGTGATGGTACCTAGATCGAGTGTAGGCGTGCCATGAAGGTTGAGCATAGTGGGGGTGCTTTAGGATCCTTGCCTGTGAGTTCTTTCATGTTGTTCCAGAATTTCCAGAATTCCCTGGCCCCAAGAGTTGGTCAGAGCCTCTTTGTAATAGCTGCGTTTAGCATTCCGTATTTTTCGATTGCAATCATTTCTGGCTGCTTTGTATAATTGTATGTTTACTTGCATCGGAGTTGCACGAGCACAATGCCAGAGGTGGTCTCTGTGCTTGAGTAGAGTTAAAAGGTCAGTAGTAACCCAGGGGTTGGTCTGTCCTTTGACCTTCATCTTTTTCACTGGTGCATAGATGTCACTGGCTTCGTTGAAACATTTGATAAATAGGTCCAGAGCTTTGTTTGTGTCACTGAGGGAGTCAAGCACTGCCCAGTTCAGCCTGGTTAGATGGGATTTTAACAGCTGGAGGTTCCCTTGTTTGATAACCCTGGCATAGATAAGATTGGGAGGAGGCTTGTGGTATTTGTTTGACCAGGAGCAGATGACAGGCGAGTGGTCACTTATTGTATCCGAGAGTACAGAAACATTGGAGATGCGTTCAGGGCAGTTAGATAGAATCCAGTCTAGAAGCGTAAGGGAGCCTGTCCTATAGTTACATCTAGTGGGGGCATTGACCAGTTGAGTGAGGTGATGCACCGCGGCTGCATCCTTATAGGTAGCGGCCTCAGCAGAGAGCCAGTTAATGTTAAAATCACCCATGATTATGGTTTCAGAATTATGTTGCTGGACCCTTAGATATTCCATGATGCTATGGAAGCCAGCAGCCTGGTCTCTTGGGGGTAGGTAAACTGAGATGACAGTGAGTTCCTTGTTATGTGCATCAAGGAGGATTTTGATTGTGAGGACCTGAGAAGAGTTGTTCAGGCTAGGGGATGGAATGATGTGACCCATAAGGGTATCCTTAAGATAGATGGTGCAGCCCCCGCCCTGTTTAACAATCCTATCTTGCCTGAAAATGCAGTAGCCAGGGATAGAGACTGAGGTATCAGGGATTTTAGGGTTTAGCCATGTTTCCACAACTGAGAGGACATCAGGGTTGTGCTGTAGGATCCATGTTTGGAGGGAATCAAGTTTGTTGAGGATGCTGCAGGCATTGATGGATGTCATGGTGAGTGTCCCTGTCCTTCTTCTTGGTGCCACTGCTGGCTGCCCAGGTGGTCCTGGGTTGGGGTGAACATTTCCTGAGAGCAGGAGCAGCATAAGGAGAATTTGTAGAAGAAAGGATTTCAGCATCTTGTAGATACCTGGTGGTTAAGTCATAAAGAGAATGAGGGACAAGGTTTGGGAAAAGTGTAAGGCATCTGGGGATATTTCTTTAAATCAGAAATATAAAACATTACATAATCAATGAAAGACATTAACTAGGAGGGCAAAAAGACAAAATTTTGCATCTCTCTAGAGTAAGTGTCAAGGTAATTCTAAACACACGTGGAGAGTGCTTAAAGATCTCATGGGGAAGGATTCTAAGGATACCCCTATTACTCTAAATTTGGAGGTTAAAATAGTTAATGAACCCCAACAGGTGGCTCAGGCATTCAGTGCAGTTTTTGGAAATCTTGACAGTCATAGGCTTCTCCCCTATTCATTGCCCTCAGCTTTGGACCCTCAAAATTTAAATTTTTTTCAAAAATCTTTCCAGAATGACCTAGTTTTTAGACCTGAGTCTTATCCTATGTTTCAATTTAGTGAAGTTGCCATTGACCAGGTTAAGGATTATATATTAAAATTGAATCACAGACCAAATTTAGTATTAGATAGCATAGATTATCACCTAATTAAGACTAGAATTGATTTTTTGGCTGCTCCTTTGACTTCTTTGTTTAATTTATCCATTCACTCTGGATGTTTTCCACTAGTGTGGAAAAAGGCTTGTGTAAGGCCTATTCCAAAGGGTGAAAATTTATCAATTATTTTGAATTATATACCTATTTCGTTACTTGCTCCTCTTTCAAAAGTTCTAGAAAAAAATCATTCTTGATCAAACAACAGAATTTGTAGAGAAACGTGATTTATTTTCTGAAGCACAACATGGTTTCAAGAAAAAATGTAACACAGAGACAGCCTTAGTGGGGTTCACAAGCTGCATACAGAGTGCCCTTGATAATGGGTTCTCTATTGCGGCTGTATTTGTGGACCTCACCAAGGCTTTCATTGTTATTGATTTTTGTACATTCCCCTCAGTTTTGAGTGAGTTTAATTTTTCTGCCTCAGTTATTTATTGGTTTTCAAACTATTTACAGTCTAGGAGCCATTATACCATCATCAATGGTGTTTATTCTAGTTTTTTTGGATACTAATTGTGCTGTTTCTCAGGGGTCTATCATAGGCCCAATCATTTTTTTCTCTTTTTATGAATTCCACCCCTTTAAGCTGTAGGAGGTAATTTATGTCCCTCTACACTGATGATGATGTTTTATTCAGCATCTCAGATAATCAAAGAGAAACCTTGAAATATGTTCAAGAGGATTTTGATTCCTTCCAGTGTTGGTTATTATTAAGGAGCATGGCTTTGAATACCAATAAAACAAAACTGATGATTTTTTCAGGGCCCAGGTTAGACCCTTCTCAGTCCTTACTCTTGCCATCAGCCTCTGATCTTCGAGGTGATAATATTGAAAGAGTTAACACATTCAAATATTTGGGTGTTCATTTGGATTCACATTTATCTTTTGAATACCACATAGATTACCTTTGTAAAATTTTACATCAGCGGTTAGGGATTTTATTTAGGATACGTCTGTTTTTGACTAAGGAATCCAGAAAGCTATTAACCCCTAGCCTATTACTTAGTGTCATGGATTATGGAATTAATATTTATCTACCTCAAATACTGTACTTAATAAGTTGAGAGTTACTTATAATGCCATCTTAAGATGTTTTACTGGTTCAACATTTAATACTCATTCATGTAATTTATATAGAAAATCTGGTTGTTTATCATTATCAAAGATGATTTTTTTCTAAATCCTTTTTATTCTTATTTAAACAAGTTCTGAATTTGGCACCCCCTTCTATTATGGCTTTTCTCCCTCAACTTTTAAATCCATGTGGGACACAATCTCAATATATCCTGAAATTTGCCATCCCCTTGTTAAAAAAAAATTGGGGTCAGAGATCACTTCACTATACTGCCCCTATCTGTTTTAACTCACTACCTCCTGTTATAACAAATCAGTCAACTATGTATACTTTTAAAAGGTTGTTACAGGACTGGCTTCTGGAAAATAAGTGCAATTGTTTTCAGGAATAACACTGTCCTGTGATGTTGTTTGTATTTGTTATTTATTTCATTTTTGTAATATGTGTGTGCAGTCTGTTTTGTATTTTGTAAATGTGTCTCATATGAAAATGAACAGTAATGCTCATCATGCTTACAAGTATAAAATAAAAGAAAAAATAAAACAAAACAGATAGAAAAATACATACAACAAACATGTAAAAGAAAACATCAAATTAAGATACATCTATTATCATAGAATATAGTCTTAAGCAAAATCAACTTCAAAATATCTTCTATGTATTGGTAAGTAGCATTTTACTTATTACTGTATTTCATTTATACTTTATAAAAAGGAGAAGCTTCTCCACCATATTTTAACTGTATTCAAGTCATTAAGATCAACTTCATTATCATAAATTTCTAATAATGCTTTTTCACAAACCATCTTAAATACAATATAAGGCATATGCTGCTGGTGAAGTACCCATTGTACCATAGAATTTCAGAGGTAAAATTTTAGGACTGCAAAAAAAAAAAAGTTAATGTACTCTTATTGAACTTTAACAAATGATTTGAATAGTCTTCCAAAATCAATACTTCATAAGTTAGGTTTTGTAACCAAAAAAACATTCCAGGCTTGAGCCAAAAAAGCCAATAAATTAGGGGAAAAGGAACAGTCTAGGAAAAAATACTCCATAGTTTCTTTTGTAGCACCACAGTCAGGAAAGGGACATGTCCATTCTTCCAAGGGCTTATGTTTATTATTACCTCAGACATTTAGTTTCCCATATGTACTTAACCAAAGCACCATCCACATTTTTTGGGGGATGCATTTTTCATTCAACATATTGATTACTAGTTGTTGCTTACTGAGTCTACAATTTTAAAATTCTGATTGAGTTGGGCCTACTATGTCTAGAACGTAATCATATAACTTTCTGAGAGGAAGACTCAAAAAAGGACTTTGTAATGTTCCATTTATATAATTTCTGTACCGACGATCTCATGGAGTTGTGGATCAGCAAGTATTTAGAGTATTTTGAGTGGGCAACCTCCCATTTATCAAAGAAGGCCTTGCAATTATTAAGGAAGCATCGTTGTGTTAGGGAATTAGAATCTTTCCAGGGTAATCTCATACAGTATACCCAGAATAAAGAGTGAAAAAAGGCCTCCAGGTCAGGTATACCCAAGCCACCTCGATCCGTTGATAAATATGTGAGACCATGTTTAATGGGGTTTAGACAGCTCCCCCATAACATGTGGAAAAATATATTATAAATATGAGTCTCCATTGATAATGGTAAAGGAAATATTGATTCCACATAAATTGAACAAGGAATCAAAAATTATTTAATAAAAAACACCCTTTTAAGCTTAAATAATTTCCATCACTTCCAATTACTTTAGTCTCACAGCTTTGTAAGGCCTTTTCCAAATTTGTGATCGCGTTATTGTGCATGTTAAAAGTTATACCCCAAATATTTACTTTGCCCGTAGTGACAGGGAAGTCAGCAATGAAAGATGGAGGGTCATCACTTGGCCCGATTACCACAGCCTTGCATTTATCTAACTTAAGTTGGGCAGATGATGCCTGTGAATATAAACTGAGCTTCTGCTGAGCTGCCAGTATGCTGGCATCATTCTTAAGAAATAGACATGTATCGTCCACATAGGCCAACACTTTAATCTCATCTCCCTGGGTTGACCCTATCAGCCCCTGAATATTCTGGTTCTTAACAATCTCCCCCAGTAATGGGTTCAAAGAGAAGATATAAAGCAAGGGGCTCAAGGGGAAGCCCCAGAGGACTCCTTACACTACTCAACATTCTGAGCCCATGCTTCCCTATATAATCGTGCTGGAGCATGCATTCATGTAAAGCAATCTGATCCATTTATTAAAGGGGTCATGAATACCATAGGTTTTTAGAACTTTAAACAGAAATCCATGATTTACTTTATCAAAAGCCTTCTGCTGATCCAGAGATACCACCCAACCAGTCCCCTGTGATTTTTGGAAAAATTCCCACTTCTCTCTAATTATTATGAGGGGGTGGTAAATTGATCTATTTGGTAATCCACAAAACTGAACAGGATGTATTATTGTCATAGCAATTTTTCTTCAACTGAGGTGAAGGATTTGAGAGAGAGCTTTGAAGTCAGCATTTAGAAGACTTTTGGGTCTCCAATTCTGAAAATAAGTTTTTTTCCACAAGATTTATGGAGAAAAATAATTAGGCTTTTAGAGAAGTGTCCAGGAATTGTGTTGTGCTGAAAGAAGAAATAAACAATTATTTCCAAAAAGAGTACTATTTCCACTAAAAATATTTTATAGAATTTGAAAGAGAGGCCAACAGTTCCAGCAGCTGCTCGCAACTTACTTGACTGAATGACCTCTGAGATTTCTACTCGTGAAATTGGTTGAATTAGAGAAAGGAGTTCTTCCAGAAACAAAGAGTAGGGGGAGATTTCCAACAAGTAGTCAGAAACATCCTAATCCCGGTGGTGAGGATCTATGGAAGTAGGTGCCAGCTTTTCCATCACTATACTGGTCAGGACCTCACAGGATGTTACCACCGTACCATCTCTATTTTTTAGGGATGAAAAGGATGCTGCCTGCCTCCAGGTTTTGCATGCTGCACAAGGGTCAGAGAATGGTGTTCTTTGAGTACCATATGAGAGTTCTGCTCTGATGGTGCATGCTCTATCATACTGAAAAATCAACATATCAGCTTTCACTCTGTCAATTTGTGAAGCCAAATTGTTTCCTACTGTAGGTGATAGGGATAAGAGATGTTGCATCTGGTTTCTTAATTTTAGATACTGAAAAAACTGTTTTCTAGAACCCGTTTTTCCATGATTTATTTATTTAGATTTTGGTGACCAGGTAAGCCCACTGAGACCAGAGATCCCTTTTTCAGGGGTGACCTGGAAATAGTTACAATGAATACATACATAGGTGTAAAATACAGTAGTATTGAGTGAAAACATATACAGTTACAGTGAAAAGACATAGACATTAGGGTATTGTAGATATCAGCTAGTAAATGTTGGGGAATGGGTATCGACGTTGGGCACAGATATAGTCAGAATCCCAGGTAAAACAGGTATTAAGGCAGATACCCTGTACTTTTAGCATTCTTCCATAGGGTGTTCGTGGGGTGGGATGCTGGAAACATTTCTGAATGTCTAGTTTGGTGTTGTGCCACCAATCTCCCAGATTATCATAGAGCTCAATGACAGATCCCCAGGCCAATAATAGCTGTCTGACTGGAGACTGAATCCCTGAGTCAGTAAGCACTTGAGTATTAAGTTTCCTTCTTAAAGTTTGGAATGGATATTGAGGATCTTGACTTATCGAGGAAACCACCATAATGTGACAGGAAAATTAAACTGGAACCAAATCCATTGAACCTACCTTTAAATGTTTAGAGGTAAAGATATAATCAATTGTAGTAGTCTACTGTCCACATTTATAAGTGAAAGTCTGACTACCTGCAACCAAATCATTACAGTTTATCAGGTCTGCTGTAGAAATGCAATTTTTAAAGGCTAAAGAATCACAATAAATTTTTGATAGGGTGACTTGCCCTCTAGGGATCTTCAGAATACAATTAAAATCTCCCTCTATTATAAGAGGCCAAGCCGTGGCTAAATAAGGTTGTATGATGTCGAACAGTTTCACCCTATCTGCTTTACTTTGAGGGCCATAGACATTAACCAGTCTACATGGTTCTCCATCCCAGTACCCATCTAATATTAGTGCCCTCCCCAGAATAAGATCCATTAAGTGGAAAAGAGTACAATCTAATCCCTAAAAAAAGAAAACTAATACCATCAGCCTTATTCACACTGAAGGACCAATAAGAAGATCCCCATGGCCATTCAGCTTTGAATGATGTTAACTGGGTAACTGAACCCATCCATGTTTCTTGGCCCATAATAATAGCTAAATTCATATCCTGAAACAGTTGAAAAGCAGCATGCTGTTTGATGTTATTAAGTAAACTGACAGTTTAAAGATGCTACTTTAGTGTTCAGCATTTAAGAGGGTGTCAGTCCTATTTCTTTTTTCTCCTTTTCTTCTTCCCAGCATAACATTTTTTTCTGGGGGCTGGGAAGATGTTATATTTATGTCCATGGAGTCTGGCAGGTCATCATCCATTTCTGATTCCCTCCAATCTGAGGGTGTAAGTATGCCATACGGATTGTCAGTGTCAAAGGGTGTAGGACCTTCCTCCTTTTTTAGCTTTCTAGTAGACCTTCTGTTAGGTGGGGGTATAATGTCCTGCTGTGGAGGTACAGATTCTGAAAGATCAACCAGTAGTTCTTGATCCTTTGGGTCAGAATAACACACAGGTTGAAATAGGGCATCTGCAGGTTCTATTGGTAGATCCTCATGAGGTCCTGCAGAAGCTGTTGTCGGTTCTGGTTCAGTAGGTACCAGGTATGTAGGTGTTGTGGACCTGGGGGGATCAGGGGGTGAAGATGTATCTGCTTGAGCATTGTAATTAGGTCTTCTGGGTCCAACTTCTGGTGTTTGGATGAAGCCCAAGGGCAGTCTTAATAGAGATGTTCATATTCATTGCATAAGTAGCATCTGGTATGATTGTTACATTGGGAGCTTATATGGCCCAGCTCGGCTTATCACAAACACTGGATAAATGAGTTCTGGTCTCACAGCAGTAGCATGACTTTGGTCGGCCAGCATAGATGCAGACCCCCCTGTCACATCTGAGAAAAAAGCAATTTGGAACATGAACTATGCCTTCATCGGCTTGGTGCAGCTTGGCTTTGAACTTCCACCCCCCGGTCCAGAACTGGTCTTCATCTAGTATGGCCTCAGGGGCACTTAGGACCTCACATTTTTGCTGGAGCCAGTGACAGATGTCTCCTACAGGGACACTTTAATTCCTGAAAATTATAGTGACCATTTTGACTAATGGTTTTGTAAGTGGAATTGCCGCAAATGTTGTCCAGAGAGGGAAGAACTTTAATTGACTATATTTGGACAAGAATGTTTCAAGTAAGTGGGCAAAATGGAAACTAATATCAAATGTGTCTTTGCCTGAGATATGGATAAAAGCAAAGACATCTGTATGTGAGAAATGTAGGGAGTCCTTAATCAGGACTTTCCCTACATACTGCCGGTCTGGCTGAGGGTCTAATCCTCCCTTGTATTTGAGTCTGACAGCATGCAGTCTGGGTAATAGCTCCATTTTATCTGTTTTGAAAAGTTCCAACCACCCATCCAGAGGCCCTCCTCATCTATAATAGCTTGGGGATAAGACCGTACATCTGTTCTGCAACCAATGATATATGTCGCTGATACTAACACCCTCATTCCGAAACATAATAGTGACAGTACGAGCTGCTGGTTTGGTGAGAGGTATAACAGAAAAAGGAACCCAAAGAGGAGTATTCTTTAATGTGGCATATTTATGCCAAAACCTATCTAAACCTCTATTGTATTTGAAACTAATATCAAAGGTTTCTTCTCCAGAAATATGTATCAGAGCATAAATATCTGAGGCCTGAAAATGAATGTCACATTTTGAAAGGGCTCTAGCCACATAACAACGATCAAGAAATACAGAGAGACCACCCTTATAACGTAGGCGTACTGCATTATGCCTAGCAGCCTGTTCCAACTTATTTATGAACAGATCCGATAGTACAGGTCATCTGTCTGGTGCTGGAGCGGGATCAAGGGGGGTTCAGGGTCGGGAGTACAGTAGAAGGGCTCTCCCCAGGATCCTCCACATTAGGTGAGCTTGCTGGTACAGCACCCAACAGGGAAGGGAGTGTACTGGGAACAGGACCAGGAAGTAATGCAGGGCCAGGGTTAGGCAAGGTAGATTGTGCCAAGGGATGTTGATCACAAAGGGAGAGAGCATTACTGGAGAGAGCGGAACCAGACAAATGGACTAGCTGAGACTGGAGGGAAGGAATAGCAGGTTGTGTAGGAATGGGGAGTACTGGGTCCCGAAATAAGGTAGAACCAGAAGTGTCCCCAACCAGAGGTAGTATCTCAGAGCTGTGTGGAACAGAAACTGTATTAGAGATATCAGGACTATTAGCAACAGTAGTGGCAGTGATAACATTAATGGCAGTAGCAACAGTAGTAGCAACAGTAGCAGTAGTAAAACAAACAGCAGGATCACTAGTAGCAACAATATCAGCAGGGTCATGAATTACATCAGCATTATCCATAATATCCCCCCAAGCAGTCCCAAACACAACAGGCCTGGATAACAAAGCAGAGTCAGGAATAGCAATGTCATTAATAAAACAAGCAGCTGCAGTCTTAGGTACCTTGGTGGAGCGCTCAGATGGAGGTGCAGGCCTGTTCGGGGAGAACAAAATGCCGTGTGTGTCTGCGTCCCACGTTGGGTCTGGAGCCCAGGAGCCTGAATCATTTAACATCCAGCCTGCTCGGGTCAGAGCAATAGAAGCAGTCCAGGTAGGAGCCACTGTAGTCGGAGCAGAGTTTATACCAAAGTGCGCACGAATAATGGAAGCGGTAGTGGAGGAAGCCGTAGAAGCAGTAGGAGCAGAGGGAATCATTGTCGGGTGTAAGAGATCCAGAAGCAATAAGTCAGAGTCTCTCAAATGTGACTCTGCAGTCGCGCCGACTCCCCGAAGTACAGAACCGGATGCAACAGGGGGAGCTATCTGTGTGACACCGCTAGACTCTGAAGCAGAAGGTTCCGTCTAAGTAGATTGCGGTGAAAGTGCAGGACCAGGAGATATCTTCGGCGACATTGCAGAATCGGGCATACGAGCATTAGAATGCGTCTCCATGTAGAAAGAGGTATCCGTTGAGGCAGTATTCTGGGAAGATATCTCTCGGTACGTGAAACAAGCAGGGGCTGCCTCCTTCAGCAGCTGTGTGTTAGAGGTGAGAACCTCACTGGAGCAGGGCTGAACAGCATCTGAGCCCTCTATGTCAGTGATCAGAGATCCCCTACTGGCAAGAGTAGGGGAATTTCCCTGGTGTCCTGGCCAAATTTCCCTCATTCACTAAAAATACCACCAACAGCTTAACCTGATTCAAGGTCAGTTGGCATTCATCTGTATCCCTCTCCCCCGGGTCGTGCCTGAAAATAGGCAGGATTTGTTTAGTGCACTTACCCGGTCAACAAAAACTAAATAAATAAACATTTTTTATCGACATTGGACCTGAAAGTAAATTACTAGTGTGGACACTGTGTCCACTGCAACACATATACAGTAAAGAAGATAAGGAATGTTGCTAGTGATGAGGGCATGGGGATCAGGCAGTTTATTAAGTGTCAGACAACAGGAGTTGTGTATATACTTAAATGCCACTGTGACAAAATATGCATAGGGAAAACTGAGACACAATTAAAAAGCCACATAGGGGAATATGAGTGATAGCCAGAGGGCAGACATAAAATCCCTGATAGATAGGCATTTCATAGAATAGAGACACCAACTACTGTATTTAGGATTTTTTGATCTGGAGAAAGTAGAAATGAACTCCCAGGGGGGTGACTACCAAACTAAGCTGTTATCAAGAGAAGCATATTACATTGACAGATTTCAGGCAACAAATCCTAGGTTTGGTCTTAATGATAGTATAGATTGGCAACCAATAGCATTCTGGTTTTTGCTGATTAGTTAAGTTTAATATCTTTATTTGTTGCTTGTAATCCCCCCCCAAACAAACATGACTTTCCTCATTTCTGTTACAAAATGGATCTTTAGCATATATATAGGGGTTATCAGGATGTTTAAAATCTTCCTCTCCCCACACCCGATCTAGAAATATGCACATGACCCCATTAATGACCTCCTTACTTCACGCGGCTTATCTTGAACCTGGGGAATTATTAATAAAACTTGCTGTAATGAGGTAGCAGCATGTATGATAATAAATTGTTGTTATACAAGTTAGTCATCTGCATGATACAGATAATTTGTGAAATGACAACCCCTGATCAGATAGGATGAAATTAATATGACAGTGCCCACAAAACAGCTTGAAGCTCTACAAAACCTTAACTCAGTGGACATGAATATATCAAATGGTATGGACATGCTCTGATGTACAAATAACAAGCTGCAATTTCCAAACACAACTCGCATTTGGATTATAAATTAAAATGTCCAAAGACTTTTATGAGTAGTTACAGGACACAGTGTTTAGCTTGGTTCTCACTGGGAGATATGAACAGACACGAGTTTAGAAACACCTTAAGTAATGAGTACACAATTTAACCTATGTTTTATACATGATCATTGGTAAAAAATGTAGAAAAAGGATCTAAATTAAAAATTGTTTATATGCGGATCATTTGTGTACAAAAGCATCTGGGACAGCTAGCAACATGTCTGTTGTTTTATTGTTTTTAAGTATAATCCTGTGAATTTTATTGTGATGTGTTGTAAAGGCGCTCTGAGCTATGGAAGGGCGCCGTATATAAATAACATTTTACTTTACTTTACTTTACTAGGTGCTGCTGACAAGCAGGTCGGGCATATAGGTGATGCAATGCTTGGCACATGATAGTACCAGTCATGTGGGGAGTGTATATCTGTGCACCCGATTCCCTACATCTCTCACTATAAAAGTGGCAGCTAGAGCGAACATGCTGCCTTACCACAGAGAGAGCTGGAGGCCTCACTCTGCTCTGTATTAACTTTAAAGTGAAGACAGAGAATGTTATCCAGAAAATGGGTGTTACGGTGACATTAAGTAAAAAATAATATGTTAGCAGTGTATCCCTGAAGAAGGAGAAATCTGAAATGCTGGTATATGGTCGGAACACAATCTAACCAATACATTGGGTATTCTCTGATTATATGAAAATAAAAATCACACATTTGATACATACTGTGAGGGTGAGCCTGTATTTTTCAATCTGCTGTGTTGATTAAAGTTGCCTTCATCAGAGCTGGGCTACTCCCCTATTTACACAGATACATAGATACATAGAAATTGTCAGCAGATAAGGACCTCCAGTCCTGCAGAGTCTGCCTAAGTGTTCTATCTCCTTATTACCGAGGGACCCTAGATGATCAGAGTAATTTCCCCCCTGCCCCATCTCCAGAATTCCCTTGTACCTATCCCAAGCAGCCTTAAATCCCATCACTGTATTGGCCCCCACCACTTCCTCAGGGAGTGCATTCCAACCATCCACCACCCTTTCTGTGAATAAGTGTTTCCTAACATTTCCCTTAAATCTTCCCCCTTCAAGCGTCATGCCATCACCCCATTTTTGAGAGCCTCTTATTCATGAACAAACTGTTATCTGGGACCCTGTTAATACCCTTTTGGTACTTAGAGGTCTGTATCATGTCCCCACTTTCCCTCCTTTGCTCCAGGGTATACATGTTGAGGCCCCTTAGCCTCTCCTCGTATGTCAAATGGCTGAGTCCTCTCAACATTTTCATTGCCCTCCTCTGGACCCTCTCCACTCTTTCTACATCCCTCCTGAGGTACGGTCTCCAAATCTGGACACCGTGTTTAAGGTGTGGCCTCACCAGCTGTTTGTACAAGGGCATCACCACCACCTTCCTTCTGCTCATAATACCCTGCCTATGCATCCCAGCATTCTACTGGCCCTCACTACCGTCCTCTCACATTGCTTAGCAACCTTGACATCTTTAGATATGATTACATCTAGGTCCTTGTCCTGCTCTGTCACTTCTATTACCTGACCACCCATCCTGTACTCTGTTTTTAATCTTCTACTAACTAAATGCATAATTTTGCACTTTTTTGTATTAAAGCTCAATGGCCAGACTTTTGACCACTCCTCTAATTAGTGCAAATCTCTTCTCATTGTTTTCTAACCCATCCGCAGTATCCACTCTGTTGCAGAGCTTCGCATAATCTGCGAATAGGCAGACCTTCCCCTTAAGCCCCTCCACAATGTCTCTTATGAAAATGATGAAGAGGATCGGTCCCAGTACTGACCCTTGTGGTACCTCACTAGTCACCCTTCCCTTCCGTGATGGAACTCCATTAATGATAACCCTTTGCCTTCTACCTTCCAGCCAATTTTTCACCTATCACATAACCTCTGGCCCCACCCCCAAGGATCTCAGTTTGTGCAGAAGCCTTCTGTGTGGCATGCTGTCAAATGTCTTACTGAAGTCTAGGTGAACCACATCCACTGCTCCGCACTAATCTATCACTCTGGTCACCCAGTCAAAGAATTCAATTTACTTTTTTTGACATGACCTCCTTTCTGTGAAACTGTGTTGTCTGTGATCCTTCAGGTCATTTGAATCAAGATATTTGATCATTCTTTCTTTCAGTAATTTCTCCATCAACTTCCCCACCACTGATGTCAGGCTGACTGGCCTGTACTTACTTGCCTCCTCCTTGCCTCGTCCCCTGTGGAGAGGGACCACATCCACTCCTCTCTACTTTTTTAACTCTGGGACTGGCTGGGCTGGACTTTTCATAATTTTAGTTAATTGCACCAATATTGCATACTGTATTCAAGATGTGATCAAACCAGGGATCTGTACAGTGGCAGAATGACCTCTGCTTTCCTGCTTGTTATACCCCTGGCTATGCAGCGCAGCATCCTATGCTCTTAGGCTGCTACTTTCATGCAGTGTGCTGAGTTCTTCAGGTCACTTGTGATGATCATTCCCAAGCTCTTCTCCTCCTCTGACTCCACCTCTGATCTGGTATTCTGCACACCATTCAGACAGTATTTGATCTCTAGTTCTTCATTCCCAAGTACATTACCTTACAAGTTTTGGCACTGAATCCCAGTTACCAAATACCTGACCATTTCTCTAGCCTGGCTAGATCTTTCTTGAGGTCCTGTCTCCCCTCCTCAATACCTCCTCTCCAACAGAATTTTGTGTCTTCTGCAAAAATGTATATTTTACATCTAATTCCATCTGCAATGTCACTGACGAAAATGATAAACAATACTGGACCTAACACTGAGCCCTGTGTAACCCCATTAGTGACTGGCCTAGCCTCCAAGAACCCCCCCCCCCAAACACCACCTTCTGACTTCTATCCTGCAGCATGTTTCTAACCAACATAACCAATTTTGGCCCTACCAGCAGGTTCTCCAGCTTCCTGATTAATCTTTTATGGGGAACAGCGTCAAAGGCTTTACTGAAATACAGATACAAGATGTCCACTGCTTGGCCCCTGTCCACTGTTTTGTTTAATCAGTCAAAGAAATCAATCAGGTTAGTCTGGCAGGACTGCTCTGACACAGACTTGTGCTGTCTTTCATCCTGGACCCCCTTTTCTTTCAGAAAGCTTACTACTCTTTCTTTCAGTATGGTTTCCTTTGAGTTTCTCTACTGTCAAGGTCAGACATACTAGGGTCATCCCTTGGCCTCCATTTTTGTAGTGGCACTACATGTGCTGTCTTCCATTCCATGGGTACTTTCTTTGACTCCAGAGAGGTGTAAAACAGGTTTGCCAGGGGCCCTGCCAGCAATCTGACAACTCTTTTAGCACCTTCCAATGTACGCCATTTGGTTTGGGGGATTTGTCTACCTTAAGGCTTTTCTTACCCTGTCAACATCACTTTCCCCACTTATGATCCCATCCTTCCCACTGCCCCAACCCAAGGTACTGGACCATCTTTCTTCTTAGTGAAGGCTGAATAGATGTACACTTCCAGTACTTCTGTCTTCTCTTCACTACTCTCCGCCCACCCCCTCACTTCTCAATCTGACTATCCCATCCTTCATATCCAGCTTCTCCCTGATATGTTAGAAGAAATCCTTCTTCTCAGTTTTTACTCCCCGTGAGTTAAAGCTCTCTTTTAGCCTTGGCCACTTGACTGCCCACATGTCTTGGTACACCACTGTTCTCTGTCCTCATTCTTCAGGGTTCACTTATACTTCCTGAAGGCTGTCTTCTTACACTTTACCTGCCTGGGCTACCTCCCTATCATACTAATGATGCTTTCTGGCCTTATCTTTTTGCTTTTGAATTTGGCACACATGCTAGTTGCTGTCAACAGCCCCTCCTTGATTATGGTCCATTTCTATCCACCTCGATTTCCATCATGAACCCCAGGAAGTTGCCCTCCAAGAATCTCCTCCATTCTAATGTAGTCTGCCCCACTGAAGTCTAGTACCTTTGTTTTTGTAGTAATTTTCTCCCTGCCCATTTTCAGGTGCAACCACACAGTGTGATGTTCACTTCCTCCCAGTGGTGTTTCCACCTTTACATCCCAGCCAGGTGCATCATTAGACAGAACCAGGTCCAGTATGGCTCTCTCACTGGTGGGCTCCAGGATCCTTTGTGTCTGAAACCTACTCTGGAAGCTGGAATGCATCCAGCAGC
Organism: Neoceratodus forsteri; assembly: GCA_016271365.2. NCBI lineage: Eukaryota > Metazoa > Chordata > Ceratodontiformes > Ceratodontidae > Neoceratodus > Neoceratodus forsteri. Next base: position 1,370,796,640 of record CM057450.1, on the reverse strand, counting down.
ACCTGAGTCTTGCTACAGGTGGTAGCCAGGATCTTCCAGTACACCCCAGGCAGATAGAAGTCTCCTGAACTCACTACCCCCTCCCTGCTTGCCATCTGAACAATTGTGGACCCCAGTTCCTTGCCTAATTCCTCATCCTAGTTTGGTAGCCTGTACACCATTCCTATCCTAAGGTTTCTACCTTCTGTGGTTGTACCTGTAGCCACAGCACCTCTGTCCTTTCATCCACCTTGTCATCTGTAGTACAGGTTATCCTTTCTCTCTTGTACAGAGCCACTCCCCCTTCTCTTCCCATCCCCCTGTTCCTCCTATTCAGCTTATACCAAGGGATGTAGAGGTCCCAGTCATGATTTGGCATGGCCCATGTCTCTGTGAAGGCAGTCATGCCCAAGTCACCCTTGGTCATCAGTGATTGCAACTCAGACATTTTGTTCCCCAGGCTCCTTGCATTCAGAGACACAACCTTCCACCATAGCTCAAGTCCTCCCACAACGCCAGTCCACTTGCTCCCCCCCCACTCCCAGTCCCAGCCACATAACCCATCTCTTTGCCTCTCCTCTGAATCCTATTCCTTCTACTCTAATTGGGGGTAGGCCATTCAGCCTCCTCCACCAGGTGACTAAGGGTATTGTGACCCCTGCTGCTCCCCATCAGTTTAAATCCAGATCCTTACCTACAGTATATAATCCTCAAATCTAGCTTTCAGCACCCTGGTGCTCACTTTACTAAGGTGTAGTCTATCCAGTGCATAAAGTGCCTTATTCTCCCAAGTACCTCCCCCCCTGCCTTCAATAAGTCCATTTCCCTCCTCCCTGCACCACCCCCTGAGCCAGACATTAAATTCATTGATAATTTTTTTTTTCTTGCAGTGTTAGCCCTTGATTCAATCAATCAATCAATCAAATCTTTATTTATTCAGGTGATCATCATTGAGCAAGGCTCATTTACAAGATGGACCTGATAAGGTCAAGGTTCGAGTTGGTGCACAGCAATTACATCACATACTTATGAGACAGTTATACATACAGAAACAAGAAAATGTTATTTATAACACAATAATATACAGAGAATTCACATGTTAAAGCTTGGCAAGAGAAAGTTAAACTAACATCTACAATACGTACAATACATAAATATCACAATGAGGGCCATGACAGTCACTCTCATAATGAGTACAAGGATGGTGAAGGGAATATTGGGTGCCAATACTGGCGGTGTCTGGCTGGAAGGAATATGCCATATGTGATTGGAATAAGGTTTTGTGGGATGACTATTCTATCTCTAGCGGTAGCAACTGCATTTCTCTGTGAAGAAGGCTGCACAGTGCTGCTTGAAGGATGTAAATGGAATGATAATGAACAGTTTTAGGGATTTTTGTAGGGTGTTCCATGCTATGCCTAGAGAGTAGCTGATTGCTGCCCTCCCTATTTTGGTGTTGACTTTGGGCAATTTGAGCAGGATGATATTGTTGCTTCTTAGGGCATAGGAGCTGGGACTGGTCAGGTTGAAGCAGTCCAGGATGTAGCTTGGGAGTTTTTTTGATAAAGCTCTGTAGATCCATAGAGCTGCATTTCTGCTCCTCCTGACATGAAGGGAAACCCATCCAACTGAATCATAGAGAGAACAATGGTGAGTATTATATGGCAGGTCTGTAATGAACCTTATTGCTCTATGGTATAAGGTATCCAACTTTGAAGGTAGGGAGTGGAGCAGTGCCTATAGAGGAAGTCTCATGAGTCAATGACTGATAGAAAGATGGCCTGGACTAATCTCATCTTTGAATCTCTATTAAGGAAGGGTTTTAATCTGTAGAGGAGGCCAAGCCTTAGGCGAAGCTTTTTCAGCAGTTGTTCTAGATGCTGAGTAAAGTCAAGTCTGTTGTCAATCCACACACCTAGGTATTTGACATTTTCAACATACTCCAGATTTTCTCCAAGTATAGTGCATATCTGGGGGAGACTGATTGAAGAGGATGTGTTGGTGGAGTTTTGGGTTGTGAACATCATTGCTTTGGTTTTCTTTGCATTTAGCAGAAGCTTTTTCTCGAGAAGCTGATGTTGTAACAGGGAGAATTCTGCTTGTAGGATTTCATGAGCAACTTTAGGTGAAGGGTTGCTGACATACAGTACAGTGTCAACAGCAAAGAGATGTACTGAGGACTTGGTAAGGGTTGAATCAATTTTATTTATATAAATGGCAAAAAGGATAGGACCCAGAATAGAGCCTTGGGGACTCCTCTGACAGTGGTCTTAATGGGAGAGGTCACCTTCAGCTTTTACTGCTGTGATCTACCGAGAGGTAGCATCTGAACCACTTAAGGGAGGATGGATCTAGGCCAATGGAGTGTAGGGATGAGAGTAGCAGTTCATGGTCCACAGTGTCGAATGCTTTGCTCAGGTCCAGCAATACTGCACAGACATTGCTCTTTTTATCCAGTTAGGTTTGCCAATCATTGGTGACCTTGGCTAATGCAGTGATAGTGCTATGTTTGGCCCTGAATCCAGATTGAGCTGGATTTAATAGATTAGCATTGTCCAGATATTCCCTTAACTGAATACTCACTAATTTCTCCAGCATCTTGGATAACACAGGTAGGATGGAAATGGGCCTGTAGTTATTAAGATCCATAGGTCCCCTGATTTTAGAAGGGGACATGGGCTGTCTTCAACAGCGTGGGAATAGAGCCAGAGTTTAGGAAAGGTTAAAGAGGTGAGTTAGGGGACTGCAAGCACATGACACGAATCTTTAGAAAGAATGGGTCCAGAAGATCTGCTCCTGCACTTTTTTGTATCTAGATGCCATAATAGATCCTCAACTTGTTTCAACAGTATAGGTTTGAAGCTAAAGGAGGAGTCAACTCTTTGTTCACCAGTATAGTGGGAGCTTAAATGATCCCTTAATAGGTTAGCTGGGAGGAGTCAAAGGCAAGGCCAGCTGTTGTGAAGTGGTTGTTGAATGCATCCAGGATTTCCAATATGCCAGTAATGGGGCCATAGTTACTGTGTAAATGGGTTGGAAGGGGTTGTTAACATCCTGGCCCATCATACCCTTGATGGTGCCCCAAAATCTAGCAGTATTATGGTAGGAGGAATCGAGCTGGGCCAGGTGTAGGCAGCCTTTGCATCCCTAACTTTCCTAGTGCATTTATTCCTGGCTTTCCTAAAGATCATCCAGTCCATGATATTCTTAGTTTTTCTTGCTACTTTCCAAAGTTTATGTCTCTCCAGCAGTGCAGCTTTGAGGTCAGCTGAAAACCAGCGACTGGATTTGTTTTTTATTCGGATACTAGAGATTGGGGCATGGGTGTTAAGGTCATTTAATATAATGCTATTTAGCACCTGCTGAACTTTTTCTACAGAATGTGCAAGATAGAACTTTTGCCAGTGTGGAGAGTAGGCTAGATCATGCAGATATCCTTCAATATTGATGTTTTTCTTGGATCTCCTCATGAGGAATTTTGCAGGATCTGTTTTAATGCTGTTGGATCTTACCCCTGCGATGGGGCAGTGGTCACTTATGTCGCATAGAAGCACTCCAGCGTGTGTGAATAGATGTGGTTTACTCACTAGTATGATGTCAAGTAGAGTACTGTTACTACTATTCCTTGCATTTAGTCTTGTTGGTTCATTAATTAACTGTGTGAGCCCATAGGTGTCCAGAATGATACCAGAGGTGTAGCTGCCTGGGTGAGCCAGTTGAAATTCAGGTCCCCTATGATAATGACTTCTTCAGTACAGGACTTGACCAGGTTTCCCAGGTGGGATAAGAGCTTGTGTTCAGCAGAGGGGTCTGTAGCATCCAATTAAATGGAAAGCTGCTGTATTGGGGTGAGAGACTTTAGAGATAGACACTCAAATTCCTTGGGCATAGATGTTGCAGCAGTACAGGATACAACTAAACCAGCTTTTACATATATGGCTACTCCACCTCCTTGTTTGGCGATCAGCTCTGAATAGCTGATAGTTAGGTAGGTTAACTTCCCTGTCCATTGTGGTGGTCTTGAGCCATGTCTCAGTTATCACACGAAAGTCTGGCAAGGTATGGGCAACCCAGGATTGTAGCAATGTAAATTTTTCAACAGACTGCATACATTAATATGCAGGAAACTGAGGCCTTTAATTGAGGATAGGTCTGAGGAGAGGTGATGCTTTCAAGAGGTCCAGGGTTGATTTCTACATTACCAATACAGAGCAAATAGGAAGATCAGTAATTTCATAAGGGCTGCCAGTGATAGGGAGAGGGGCTGTCTTTGGTCCTCCTTTTTATTCCATTGCCACTCTTTGTTTTGGGTGCTCCTGTGGATTTAAGGTAGTGTCGTGGATACCAATTAGCAGTTTGATGACTAGGCTAGTGGGGATCTATTATACCCAGTAGTGGGGCTTGTCTGAGACATATATATGGTGATGTGTGTAACTTTATGGTAATTGTACCACTGTAGTCGATGCAGCAATGGCAAGACATATATGAGGGTGCGGTGTCACCACGGGGATGTTCCAGAGAAACTAGCGGTTGACCACTTTAGATTGTATAATAGGGTCATCTTCATTGTGGAACCCTATGGCTATTAATGACAGGAGTATCAGTAGCAAGCTCCCCATTCTGAGGGGGATATTGATAGTTGGCAATAGGGAGTAGCGAAGTTGCTGATTGGTTGGGTCAGCAAGCTGGTGTGACTGTCTATTGGTTTAGAGAAAAGTGCTGTGGGCGGGGAAGAGATTTCGGTGGGAAGATGCCTATAAATTAACACACAGGAAGGGGGAAGGGCGGGTGGGCAAAAATTTTGCGCCTTTCCCGACTGCTCCCTCGCTGTTCCTCCCGGCCTTGTGGTTCCCAAGTTTGGCTAGATGCCGCCGACCGCCCGCTGGCGGAGCGAAGCCCCGGCGCTCAGCTGGTTGCTGTGGGCTGAAGGAAGCAGGCTGGAGAGAGACAGAGGAGGGTGCAGCAATTAATAAAGGCAGTAGCAAGCCTTTTTCTGAGCGTCACTGACCAAATCTGCACTACAAAGGACTGTGGGGGGTCCTGTGGCGCCTCAGCGTCTGGCCCACCTTACATATTCAGACAAGGAGCTGCAATTACTTTAAAGAGCAGTAAAACAGTAGTTTCCCCTTACAATACAATAGTGGATAACAGCACTTTTTTTGATGATTTACACATATAAAACTAGAAGGAGAGTGGCGCCTCAGCGTCTGGCCCACTGCTGCTAATAGAGTCCAGCAGAATTCAACAGAATCAACAGCAGTTGCCCTCTATAGATGTCTCACCAGAGTGGAAGCTGCTCTTCTGGGAAACTTGCAGTAGAACACCAGGGGAAGAGTAAAAGACAAAAAGAAAAACACATTTTCAAGTCCCACACAGATTTCAGTAATGCAGACTGAGCCAGTGTAAGTAAATGGGGCAGGAGAGCCAATCGGCTGCTGTGCCTGGTGGAGCGCTCGCTTACCGATTGGCTGCGCCTTTCCCGACTGCTCCCTTGCTGTTCCTCCCGGCCTTGTGGTTCCCAAGTTTGGCTAGGTGCCACCGACCGCCCGCTGGCGGAGCGAAGCCCCAGCACTCAGCTGGTTGCTGTGGGCTGAAGGAAGCAGGCTGGAGAGAGACAGAGGAGGGTGCAGCAATTAATAAAGGCAGTAGCAAGCCTTTTTCTGAGCGTCACTGACCAAATCTTCACAAAAGGACTGTGGGTGGGGTCTGTGCGCCTCAGCATCTAGCCCACTTCCATATTCAGACAAGAGCTGCAATTACTTTAAAGAGCAGTAAAACAGTAGTTTCCCCTTACAATACAATAGTGGATAACAGCACTTTTTGATGATTTACACATAAAACTAGAGAAAGTAGGCGCCTCAGCGTCTGGCCCTGCTGCTAACAGAGTCCAGCAGAATTCAACAGAATCAACAGCAGTTGCCCTCTATAGATGTCTCATTACTAACATACTAACATACTAAAATGCCAGCAGAATAGGCCTAATGGTCTTTAGTGTCTGCTCTTGGTCAGCTCCATCCTGGGTGCTGACCTTATATCCCTTGCCTTCTCTGGCTTCTCCCTTCCCAGTTCCGGATATTCTTGCGGCATTGGATTTTGCTTCCAGAACCCTTCCCCTGTACCTGTCCCACCCCCTCTTGAACCCCTCCACTGTATCTGCCTCCACCAGCCCCCTAGGCAGTGCATTCCATGGCTCCACCACCCTCTCAGTGAAGTAGCACCTCCTCCTTTCTCCCCTGAATCTTCCCCCTTCCAGCTTCCACCCATGCCCTCTAGTGGCCCCTCCTCCTTCCTTCGAAGCACCCTGACTGTTCCTCCCCTATTTACCCTCTTCATGTACCTAAAGACCTCTATCATGTCCCCCCGGTCCCTTCTCTCTTCCAATGTGTACATATTTAGCTCTTCGAGCCTCTCCTCATAGGTCCTGTCCCCCAAGCCCCAAATCATTTTGGTTGCCCTCCTCTGGACCCTCTCCAGGAGGTTAATGTCCCTCTTTAAGTGTGTCCTCCAAAACTGCACGCAGTACTCAAGGTGCGGCCTCACCAAGCAGTTATACAGAGGGAGTATCACTTCCCTCCTTCTGGAGGTGATCCCCCTAGTGATGCATCCCAGCATCCTGTTGGCCTTGGCTGCTGCCCTCCTACAAGTCTCAGAGTTGTTCATCTTGACATCCACCACCACCCCCAGGTCCCTCTCAGCCATCAAGACTTGTAGCATTCCCCCGGGTGTACACTTGGCCTGGGTTTCTGGCCCCCAGGTGGAGTACCTTGCATTTCCCTGCATTGAACCTCAGCTTCCACTTTCTAGACCATCTTTCCAGAGCCTCCAGGTCCCCCTGTAGGGCCACCCTCCCCTCCTCCCCATCCACCACCGCCCCCAGTTTCGGTCATCTGCAAAGAGACTCATCTCCTCCTGATTCCTGTCCCTTATGTCAGATCGTGGGCGTTGAACACAAGGGCCCAGGACTGATCCCTGTGGGACCCCACTAATGACCCTCCTTGGGGATGAGACTATCCCGCCAACTACGACCCTCTGGGTCTGGTCCTGGAGCCAATTGCCTTTCCATCTGATCATCTGGTTCCCCACCCCCATTTCTCCCAGCTTATCCAACAGGCCCACGTGAGGAACAGAGTCAAATGCCTTGCTGAAGTCTAGAAGAGGAGACCCACTGGTCTACCCAGGTCCAAGGCACTTGTCACCCAGTCATAGAACTCCACCAGGTTTGTCTGACACGATTTCCAGGATGAATCCATGCTGTCTATCGTCCAGGCACCCTGACTTATCCAGGTCCCCCTAGCCTCTCCTTGACAATGCCTCCATCACCTTGCCCACCACCGATGTCAGGCTGACAGGCCTGTAGTTCCCTGCCACCTCCCTTGATCCCCCCTTGTGGATAGGCACTATATGCGCCACCTTCTAGTCTTGGGGCACCCACCCTGTCCTCAGAGAGATGGTGAAAAGCTCCGCCAGGGGTTTCGCCAGGACATCCGCAAGTTCCTTCAGCACTCTGGGATGTAATTTATCTGGCCCCGGTGCTTCCTCCATCTTAAGGGAGCTGAGGGCTTCCCTCACTCTCTCTGCTGTGATTTCCACTTCCGGTACCTCTTCTCCTGCTTAGCCCTCCCCAACCTGCCAGTGATGCCTCCCCTCTCCCCAGACCCGCGATCAGTAAGGGTCCCCCCTCCTCAGTATCTCTGTCTCCTCCCATGTATGATGCAGCACCCTCATTTTCCTTGGTGAAACTGAGGTGAAGTACTCATTAGTACCTCAGCCTGCTCCCAGGTCTTGTGCCCATCTCCCTGATTTAATCCTGCTAATCTGCCCCTTCACCCTTCGTCTTTCCCCAATGTATCTAAAGAACCCTTTTCCCTCTCCTAATTTCCCTGGCCAGGTTCTGCTCCTTCCTTGCCTTGGCCGCCCTCACCACTCTAGTGGCCCTTCTAGCCATCAGCTGGATCTCCCTCGATCCCTTTCACTCCTTGAGCACTTGAATTGCTTATAGGCTGCTTTCTTTCCCCGCACCACCTCCTGGACCTCCCTGGTCCACCAGCAGGGTTTTTGGGCCCTACCGCATTTTCGTCTTACTCTTGCACAGGTGCTGGTAGCATCCTGCACCCCTCTCCTGATGATTTCCCACCTACTATCAGCGTCCATGTCTGACCCAATCCCATCCAAATGCTCCTTAAGGATCCTTACCATTTCCTTAAAATCCACCCCTGAAGTCGGTTACTTCCATCTTTGTGCAGCCTTCTACCCCTCCTAGGTCCAGGCAGAACCAGACCGTGGCATGGTCACTCCCTGCCAATGGGTCCCTTACCTCCAGGCCCCCAATCTGGTCACTGTCTGCCAGGACCACATCCAGTACCCACGCCTCCCTGGTCGGTTCCCTCACCTGCTGAGTTAGGAACGATCTTTGAAAGACATCCAACAACCTCTGTTCCCTGGTCGCAGAGGATGTCATAGTCTCCCAGTCTGTTCCTGGCATGTTTAAGTCCCCCAACACCACCACCGTTCCTCTGTCCAGTCTGCAGTGCCTCCCAACATCTGCCACCAGACTGTCCTCCAGCTCCTCCGCCAGGGCAGGGGGTCTATACACCACTCCTATTTTTACTCTCTTGCCCCCCTTGTTATCAAGGTGACCCAACGCCTCCACGGTTCCCTCTGCCTCCTCTACTCCCCCTATGCCAATGCAGTTTTTGACTATCATTGCTACCCCTCCTCCCCTTCCCTCCCCCCTGTCCTTCCTGAACATAGTGTAACCCTCCAGGTTCAGGTCCCAGTCATGTCCTGCACTGGCCCAAGTCTGAGTGACCGCTGCCACATCCACTGCTCCCTCAGTTAGCATCGCCTGGAGCTCAGGCATTTTATTGCCCAAGCTCCTGGCATTTAGCAGGACTACCTTCCACCCTTTCCATATAGTTCCATTTCCCCTGCTCATGTTCCCATGGGGATTCTGTTTTCCCCTGGTCTGCACTTTGCCAGTCGGCCTTTTCCTGCAATCCTCCTGGTCCCCAGGGGGGTGGAGACAGAGTCCCTCCTTTATCGGCACCCCTTGACAGCCTTTTCTCCCATCCCCGCCCCTTCACAAGTTTAAACCCCACTTTTCACCAATGAACCTCTATTTTCAACTTAAGGATTCCTCCCTCCAAATTGAGATGTAGTCTCTCTAGCATACAGCTCCTTATCCTCCCAGGTCTCCCCAATCCCCATCAACCCATACCCTCTGGCCTCACACCACTCCCTGAGCCACTGGTTTATCTCCCTAATCTTCCTTTTGTGTTCCCACTAGCCCTTGGCACTGGCAAGATTTCTGAGAAGGAAACTGTGCATCCTATGTCATGACAGACCCTGGCGAGCTCCCTGAATCTTGCCTATTTCCCTCAATGTCATTTGTACCCAGGTGGACCAGTATGTCTGGGGAACCCCCACAATCCTTTGCCAGCTGATATACCTCGTGCTTAGCCCTGTGCACCGTTAGTCCAGGGAAACATCTTGTTCTAACTGGCCAGGCTTCTCCCTCCCTATCCCATTTGATACCCCTGATCATAGAATCCCCCAGCAGGAGCACTCTGACCACTCCTTTTCTTCCATTCTCCCCCCTTCCATGTCCCTCATCCTTTCTACCAGCCCCTCCACCCAGCCGGCTCCTTGTTCCTCCCCCTATCTGGGTGCCACATGCCACCCCCTCCTTATTTACCATGCCACCCTCTCCTCCAATCCTATGCCTCCTCCTCCTGAGTATCCTTCTGTACTTGCAATTCCCCTCACTGCTCGAACTGGTCCTTCTCCCCATCTGCAAACTAGCCTGGCTCATTCTCCCTTCCTTCCTGTCTCCATTTAGTTCCTCCTTGCTCATCATGCTCCCCTGGCCTAAACCCTCAGCTCCCTTTACTGAATCTTCCTTGTACCTCTGGTCCTTCTCCTTTACCTTTCCTCCCAACTGGTCCTTCTCCTTGCGCTTTCCTCAATCTTCCCCCTGCCCCTCCTGCTCTGATTCACTGCTCCCCCCATTCTCCTGCATTCCAGGTCCCCCCCTGTTCTTCCTGCTATCTGGCCCCTGCCTCCTGCCTCCCACTCCCTTTCCATCTCTAACCACCCCTGTCGTGGCTACATCACCCCCCTCATCCTCCAGCAGAAGAAGAGAATTGAAGCGGTTATTGAGTGTAAGGTCTGATCCACCTCCCCGCCTTGCTTCCTTCTGTCCAGCCCTGGCCATCTGCCTACTTCCCTGAGAATGTTGTCCCTCTGTCCCTCCTTTGTGAGGGTCCCCAGTTACCTGCCTGCTTCCTTGGTGGTGTCCTTTTGGACCCCCTCTGCCAGGGTCCCTATGAGACCCCTGAGTATTCTCCTGCACTCCTTTCCCTATGCCCCCACCCCCAGTGCTTGATGCAACCCGTGGGAGATTCCCAGCCCCTTCCCCAACCATACCACCCCCCTTCCCCAACTTTCTCCTAATCCCCGCAACCTCCTCCCTAAGCTGTGCTAGCTGGTAGCACACTGGGCAACCACCGAACTTCCAAGCCCAGTCCAGTATCATGGCTGCTCCACACCCTGTGCACCCCACCACCCTCCCAAAGATGCCGCCCTAATGACGTGTGGTTCCATCCCTTCCAAATAGGTTTCCTTGGGTGAGCCACCAGCTTCCCCCCTAGTCCAAGATACACCCTACTGCCTAATCAGGTCACCCACTAATCTTAGAGACAGTCCCACTGTACACCAGTAACCCTGTTACTAGGTGCAGTACAACACATTAAACTTATAAAGGAAATGAACAACTCCCTAAGCTCCTCTCTCCCAGCCTTTAAATCCAACCCCCAGTGGCTAGAACTACATGAGCTGCACCTGCAGCCTTTTCCTCCAATTGCAGGGCAGGTGTTCCCCTATAAATTCGCAGACTTTTGGGAGGGAGGGTCTTGGGCAGACACCTGACTCGAGAGAGAGTGTATCAGCCCTGTGTCTCCTCCAAGCCCAGCAGCCAAAGAACCAGGCCCAAGCAAATCCCACCAAATAGGTTTTAAATCAGAAGAAATAGGCCTCTCACTAGCGCAGCCTGTTACACAGTGAAACATCCACAAAATGAGCCCCACTTACAGCCACCAAATCAGTTTTCAAACATCCAGCAGCCCCCAAAACAATACCCTGCTAGCCCCTTAGAAGTAAGAAAGAAAAGAACTAACCTACTAAGTAAAATCCACAAGAACCCTGTGAAAACAACAGCAGCAGCTACTGTCCTGGAACACAACTGATCCTGTCCCCTTCCAGTTCCAGTCTCACCAGAGTGGAAGTAGCTCTTCTGGGAAACTTGCAGTAGAACACCAGGGGAAGAGTAAAAGACAAAAAGAAAAACAAATTTTCAAGTCCCACACAGATTTCAGCAATGCAGACTGAGCCAGTGTAAGTCAATGGGGCAGGAGAGCCAATCGGCTGCTGTGCCTGGTGGAGCGCTCGCTTACCGATTGGCTGCGCCTTTCCCAACTGCTCCCTCGCTGTTTCTCCCGGCCTTGTGGTTCCCAAGTTCGGCTAGGTGCCGCCGACTGCCCGCTGGCGGAGCGAAGCCCCGGTGCTCAGCTGGTTGCTGTGGGCTGAAGGAAGCAGGCTGGAGAGAGACAGAGGAGGGTGCAGCAATTAATAAAGGCAGTAGCAAGCCTTATTCTGAGCATCACTGACCAAATCTGCACTACAAAGGACTGTGGGGGGGGGGTCCTGTGGCACCTCAGCGTCTGGCCCACCTTACATATTCAGACAAGGAGCTGCAATTACTTTAAAGAGCAGTAAAACAGTAGTTTCCTCACAATACAATAGTGATAGCAGTACTTTTTTGATGATTTACACATATAAAACTAGAAGGAGAGTGGCGCCTCAGCGTCTGGCCCACTGCTGCTAACAGAGTCCAGCAGAATTCAACAGAATCAACAGCAGTTGCCCTCTATAGATGTCTCACCAGAGTGGAAGCAGCTCTTCTGGGAAACTTGCAGTAGAACACCAGGGGAAGAGTAAAAGACAAAAAGAAAAACAAATTTTCAAGTCCCACACAGATTTCAGCAATGCAGACTGAGCCAGTGTAAGTAAATGGGGCAGGAGAGCCAATCGGCTGCTGTGCCTGGTGGAGCACTCGCTTACCGATTGGCTGCGCCTTTCCCGACTGCTCCCTCGCTGTTCCTCCCGGCCTTGTGGTTCCTAAGTTCGGCTAGGTGCCGCCGACCGCCCGCTGGTGGAGCGAAGTCCCGGCACTCAGCTGGTTGCTGTGGGCTGAAGGCTGATTCCATGTGGGCTGATTCCAGTAGCATCTCGGAGAAGGCAACTGATCTCCCCACCCTTCTGCATAGCTCCCCCACCACATTGAACCTCTTCTGAGCCACCTCCACATCACATTCACCCAAACCATTTGTTCCTTGGTGAATGATGACGTGAGGTCCCTGACTCCTTTCCTGTGCTCTTGGGAATCCATGGACCCAAACTCACTGCGGTCACCCCTGGCATTCACTGCACCATTTTGCAGCTTGTCATAACACCTGTGTCTCCCCATCTCAGACCCCTAACTTCAGAGACTCCAGAATCACTACCCTCCCCTCTCCATGTGCTTCCTGGGTCCCTACTCCCCCGCTCACCCAGGTCTCCCACCTTGTCTGTCCTAAGATCTTACTTGACCCCTTTCTTCCCTCTGCCAGATCCCCATCCTGGCTTCCTTCCCATCCCCCATAGCCGCCCCCTTCCTTACTCCCCCTGCCCATTGGCCCCCCTGCCCATCTTCCTGTCTGCCTGCCGCTACTGCTTTCCTGCTCTGCTGCCACTTTTCCTGCCCCTACCTCCCCCTTTTCCTACCTTCTGTGGGATTTCCCATTACACCTGATTATGCCCCCTTTTCTCTCAATGTCTCTTTTTTTTTTTGTTTCTTAGTTATGGATGCACTGTTAAATGAGTGACTTTTCATCTGAGCTACCATGCCTGTATGACTGGTGGTAGGAGAAAGATACTGGAATGATGAATGGATGTTTGTACCTCATGTTTACTGTCTGTTGCACTTGGGCTCCACAAGGCTGTTGTTCAACAAATGACAGCAAATTGAAGGAAGGGAGGGAGGGGAGGGTTGGGAGGATGGAGGACACTGGAGGGTAGATGAGGAAAGGAGACACATGCCCTATGGAACATATGTAAATTATTGACAGAATCCAACCAGAATATCAGGGGAACAGGGTCAAAGTTGTTCCCAGTCTCCAGAGAGGTGGTCCACTGTCACTTGCAGTGGTGATCCATCATAGGATTCATAGATTGTATCTAGCAAGAAGGTAATAATGCCTATAAAGGCTAGCCATTTTTCAATGGACATTTGCCTTTATACTGAAATTGTTAATGTGATAGTCCAGATGCCTTTTAAAGGCATCCACTTTTTTACTGTTAACCACATTATGGGGTAACTCATTCCAAACATTCACTATTCTCTGGGTATACCACAACCCCCTGTTTTGTCTTATAAATACCTCCGCTTTAAATGCATGTTATGGCCTCTGTAAACATGGTGAGTCCCTTAACTGTAGGCCCAGGCTAACCCATAGGCTCTTGTCTTTGAGAGCTTTGAATGTTAAACACAAGTCTCCCCTCAGTCTATGGAGCTCTAATCAGCATAATTTCAGTATTTCCATTCTTCGTGCATATGGTACCCCCATTCCCTTAATCATTCTAGTAGCTTTTCTTTGAACTTAAACACAGAAACATGAATTTGATGGCAGATAAGGACCACTTGGCCCCCCCAGTCTGCCCATTTCCCTACCTAATGGATAAGCTGCAGATCCTAGTTAACCAGCAGCCTACTTCTTTCTACCCCCACCCCCTAGAATTGCCTTATGACTGTCCCATGCATGCTTGAATTCAACCACTGTTTTTGACTCCACAACCTCCACCGGAAGGCCGTTCCATGCATCCACAACCCTCTCTGAGAAAAAATACTTCTTGACATTACCTCTGAGCTGACCTCCCTCTATCTTCAAATTGTGCCCCCTTGTTCTTGCACAACCTCTTTTTTTGAAAGATGCTACCCTCTTGGACTTTGTTGATTCCCTTGAGGTACTTGAAAGTTTCTATCATGTCCCCCCTCTCCCTCCTTTCCTAGAGGCAATACATATTAAGCTCCTTTAGTCTCTCTTCATATGTCTTCCGGTGCAGACCCTGCACCATTTTAGTTGCCCTCCTCTGGACAGCTTCCATCCTGTCTATGTCCTTGTGGAGATTGGGTCTCCAGAACTGCAGGCAGTACTCCAGATGGGGTCTCACCAGATGTCTGTACAGAGGGATAACAACTTCCTGTTTTCTACTGGAGATGCCTCTCCTTATGCATCCCAGTACCCCTCCAGACCTCCTTACTGCCCTCTCACATTGCTTGCCCACCTTTAAGTCATCTGATATGACTACCCCCAGGTCCCTTTCCATTTTTGTGGTTGTTAGTATCTCACCCCCCATTGTGTACTCTTCCCCTGGGTTTCTGCTGCCAAGGTGCATTACCTTGCACTTCTTAGCATTGAATCTAAGCTGTCATACATTTGACCATTCCTCTAACCTTGCTAAGTCCCTTCTCATCCTTTCCACCCCACCTTGTGCATCAACTCTGTTGCAGATCTTTGCATCATCTCAAAGAGACATACTTTTCCTTCCAGTCCCTCTGTAATGTCACTCATAAAGACATTGAAGAGGACCAGTCCTAATACTGAACTCTGCGGTACCCCACTAGTAACCCCTTTTCTTCAGAGTGGACTCCATTTACTATTACCCTCTGGGTCCTATTCTCCAGCCAATTCTTTGCCCAGGCTATCATCTTGGGACCAATTCCCAGGCTGGCTAACTTGTATATTAATCTTTTGTGTGGGACTATGTCAAATGCCTTGCTAAAGTCTAGGTAGGCCATGTCCACAGCCTCTCCCTGATCTACTACTCTGGTCACCCAGTCAAAGAAATCTATTATATTCGTCTGGCATGACCTTCCCGCTGTGAATCCATGCTGCCTTGGGTCATGTGCCCCTCTGGCCTCTAGGTACTCGACAATTCTTTCCTTCAGAAGTAATTCCATCATTTTCCCTATCACTGAGGTTAAACTAACAGGTCTGTAGTTTCCTGCTTCTGCCCTGCTCCTACTTTTGTGAAGGGGAATCACATCTGCCCTCCTCCAGTCCTCAGGTACCACCCAATCCTCCCATGATTTGTTAAAGAGGTAGTCAGTGGTGTCACTAGTTCTACCCTTAGTTCTTTAGAATTCTGGGATGAACTCATGAGGCCCCATTGCTTTGTCCACCTTCAGTTTTAAGAGTTCTTTCAGAACCATTTCTTCTGTAAATGGGCTGGCATCAACTTCTGTATCCAGAGTGTTTCTATTGTTTGTTTTAGGTACCTCCCCCTCTTCATTTGTAAATACTGAGCAAAAATATTTGTTTAGTATCTCTGCCTTTTCACAGTCACCCTCTGCCCACCCCCCTTCCCTTTATTAAGCCTCACTCTCCCTCTCTTGGTCTTTCTTCGCTCCCTGATGTACCTAAAAATTGTTTTATCCCCCTTCTTAACTGTGTTGGCTATGTTTTCCTTGGTTCGGGCCTTTGCTGTTCTGGCTGCCTTCCCAGCTTCCCTTTGCTTTAACTGATACTGTTCTCTGTCCTGCTCCTTCTGTGATTCCTTGTACTTCCTGAATGCTTTCTTTTTCTCTTGAACCTTCACTGCCACCTCCTTTGAGAACCATAGTTGTTTCTTACATTGTTTTTTTTTTTTATTTGCTTCACACAAAGGCTTGTTACCTCTGTGATGGCAGTTTTTATTATTCCCCATTGTTCTTCCACCCCTCCTTCCTGCCTAGTTGCTAGTGCATTCCTTAGGCACTCACCCATTTTGGCAAAGTCAGCCCTCCTGAAATCCAGTACTTTTCCCTTTGTATGGCTTGTCTCTATTGCTGTGTTTATTGTGAACCATACTGTTCGATGGTCGCTAGTTCCCAAATGGCTACCCATTTCTACATCTGTGGTCCTCTCTCCATCTCCATTTGAGAGAACCAGGTCTAAGATTGCTCCCTCTCAAGTGGGTTCCAATACTAGTTGTCTAAGGCATGCCCCCTGTAGGGCATCTAGAATAACCCCACTCTTAGAAGTGGCTGTTGCAACTGCACTCCAGTTAACAACTGGCATATTCAGATCACCCATCAGCAAAATCTCCCCTTTTTCTGCCATTCTAAGTTTACTTTCTATCATTTCCTTGTCCATTTCCTCCCCCTGAGATGGGGGTCTGTATACAACCCCTGTGCGGATTGTGGTGCCATTGCCTGTCTCCAAATTGACCCACAGTGCTTCTTCTCCTCCCTGTTTACCCTTTTGTTCTGTTGCTTTGATTCCT
The DNA here is from genome assembly GCA_016271365.2 of Neoceratodus forsteri. Lineage (NCBI taxonomy): Eukaryota > Metazoa > Chordata > Ceratodontiformes > Ceratodontidae > Neoceratodus > Neoceratodus forsteri. The sequence continues at coordinate 1,370,780,302 of CM057450.1, read as the reverse complement.
TCCCTCTTTTACCCTCTCTGTCCCTCCTGTAGATAGTGTATCCTGGTATGTTTATGTCCCAGTCATGGTTCTGTGTGTACCATGTTTCTGTGACTGCCACAATATCCAGATGTTCCTCCTCCATCAAGGCCACTAATTCAGGAAGATTGTTACCCAGACTACTGGCATTGGTACTCATTGCTCTCCATTTTTTTGATGGCTTTACCTTCTGTAGCAGCATCCTCCACTGACCTTTCTACCTTGGTCTTTTTCTCATTTAGTACCCTGTTTTGTAGGGGCAGGCTGGGATTTTCCTGCTGCTTATCAATGCCTCCCCCCTTGACTCGTTTAAAAGCTTGCCAATGAAGCATTTAAACCAATTGCCCAAAAGACTTGTTCCCTTCCTGGACAGATGCAGACCATCCTGCCAGTATAGGCTGGTGTCCCTCCAGGTGGAACCCCAGTCCCCAATGAAGCCAAACCCCTGTACCCCACACCATTTTTTCAACCATTCGTTAAACTGCATGGTGCAAAGTACCCTCACCTCACCCATGCCACTGACAGGCAGCACCTCTGAGAAGGATACTGAGTGTGCTACTTGTCTTAGGCCCCTCCCCAACTCTACATCTTCCTGCAACATTTTGATACATCTCTTATTCTGAGGTGACCAGAATTGGCTATCATACTCCATATGTGGCCTCATAAGTACCCTATACAGCAGCGTGAGCACCTGCTTTTCCCTGCTAACTATGGGTTTCTTTATGCAACCCAGAATTTTGTGAAATTTCTTGGTCAATTCACTGCAAAGTTTTTCAAGACTGTAATGTAACTTTTTTTAGTACCTTGCTCAAAAGTGGATATTGAATCTTTTGGTTATTTTGCTATACGTGCATTACAGCACATTTATCTGAATTAAAATCCAGCAGATAATCACTAGCCCATATTTCCAGGTGTTTGAGTTCTCTCTTCAGTAGCTATATGTGAATCTATGCTTACCACTGCTCCTATCTTAGTATCGTCAGCAGATTTTGCCACACAGATATTTCCTGATGTTTTCATGGATGATGCATATATGTTAAATAGAATGGGCCCATGTATAGATCCCTACAGCACTCCACTTGTCACCCTCCCTCATTCAGATAGATGTCCCCATAGTGATACTCATTGTTTCCTGCCCATAAGCCAGTTCTCCACCCAGCCCACTGTTCTGCTGTTGATACCCATTTCAAGTAGTTTGACAACTGATTCTTTATGTGGGATGCAGTCGAAGGCCTTGCTGTAGTCCAGGAATATTACATCAACAAGCTGATTGTTGTCTAATGCTTTCTTTTTTCAAGGGAGCTGATCTGATTTATCTGAAAAGATTTACACTTAGTGAAGCTATACATATGCTTACCCACCATGTCATTCTTTATTAAATAATTTGCTACCTTTTCCTTAATTATGCTGTCTAGAATTTTAGCCACTACAGACATCAAACTCACTGGCTCCCTCCAGGCATCAACAACCTACAGTACCCCTCTTCCACTGATTTTTGAAAAAATGTTAGTTATTGGATTTGTCTGCTCATCAGCCAACTATCTAAGCACTCTTGGGTGCAGTCCATCAGTCCCCATTTATTTATTCAGATTTACCCTTGCAACCTTGATTTAACATTTTCATATTTAATTTGTATTTTTGGACAGGTTTCTTGTTTTAATTTCATAACGCAGCTCACTGCCCTAATGTCAGCCATATGTTGAAAACAGATTTAGCTAATGAAATGCACTCGGATCATTGCCATTCCTACCAGAAACTCCAACATGACTGAGGCCAAGGTGCTCACCAACATTCTGGTGAACAGAATAGAACTGCTGCTGCAGGGCTTAATCCACCCTTCATAAGCTGATTTCGTCAAAGACTGTAACAGCTCCGATCACCTGCTCACCCTCATCAACCTTATATATGAAGCCTGGAGGAATCCTACTCTAGCAGTAGCAACAACAGTGGATTTTGAAAGAGTATTTGATTCTGTGGAGTGGGGTTCCCCCTGGGCACCATGGAATGGATGGGGGTGGGCCTGAAGTTATTGCAATAGGTCAGAATGCTGTATAACACCTCGACTGCCAGTATTTTGATGAATGGTCTGCACTGTGCCCCTTTCTCTTTACAAAAGGAACCAGACAGTGGTTCCCCCCTTCCCACTCTTGTTCATTATGGCCATAGAACTGTTGGCCATTGCCATACTGCAACACCTGAGCCTCCATGCTATCCAAGCAGGGACCGAAGAGTACAGAACCCTCCTTTATGCAGATGACATTCTTATCCTACAAGCAAACAACTTCACTTCCCTCACACCACTGCTGGTCCCACTGGAGCAGTTTACAAAAGTGTCATGGCTAAAGGTCAACCAGTCGAAGGCTGAGGTCATGCCACTGCACCAATAGTATGACAATCAGACCTTCCTGTACAGGGGCCTCAGATGGGGAGTGGACAGTATCAACTACCTAGGCATACAGGTCCTTTTCCCCTGAACAAGATGGTGAGCATCAACCTAAGCCCTCTGTTAGAGAGGATCAAAACTGAGCTTGACAGATGACAGCTCATGACTCTCACTGGCTGGCAAAATAGAAGTACACAAGATCATACTGGCCCCCAAACTGAAGCACCTTCTGGCTCATCTCCCTCTCAGAATTGCCAAGAGCTAGTTACACAATAATGATAAACTGATTAGGAACTTCTTACGGGAAGGCACAGTAACCCCCCCAGATACAGTAGGGCCAAATTAAGGAGCCACTGGTCTGGGGAGGGTGGAGACTTCCATGGTTCCAAGGTTACAAGGGTACCACCTTGCCTTTGTGTCCATGCAGGCAGTGCAGTGGTTAACACCACTCACTTCTGCCTCCTCACAATGGCTCTCTACTAAAAGAGACATCACAATAATATCCCTCGCAGCTATTCTATTGAATAACAAAATAACTCCCAAGATTAGGGATCACCCTGCAATAATGGCTTCAAGAATGGCATGATGCAAACTTCCCAAACATTTGGCAACAGACCCCACCCCACTCAACAAGAATCTCTGCATAGGAGGCTTGTCCCCACACTAGAGGTCATGGGAGGACAGGGGCTCCATCAGCTGAAGGACATGCTAACCAGAGATGAGAAGCATATTGTGCCTTTTGCAACACTCCAGCTAAAGATCGATTTGCCAAAACAAGACTTATGGTGGTATCTACAGCTTCAGAGCATGCTGACTCCTACTTTCTAATGTCCCTCAGACACCCAAGCCAAGAGGCATCAGCCTTTATAACCAATGTTAATAAACTCAGTAGGGGCAAGATGAGTTTTATTTATCGATGCCTTCGAGATGGCAACCTGACCAATTGCTGCCTAGCAAATTAGCCTGTGAAGCAGAATTTGTCCCACATATTCCTGACAAGGAACGGTCAAATGCACTCTTCTGGGCACACAGAGTCTGCATAGATTGGTGCAGGCACCTAATTCGAAACAAAATCCTTCTCAGATGGTATAGAACTCCCACAGTCCTAAAATGTATGGGGCTCATACCAAATGACAAATGTTGGTGATGTTTGCACCGCGAGGCCCATCTGACACATCATGTGGCACTGCCCCAACATGTAGGAGTACTGGTGGACCATTAAACATATTTGCAGCTCTATTAGCAGTTTTCAGATCAAAATGGGCACTCCACTCTTGTTCTGTGTGTTTCTTCAGGGAAACTCACTAAACATTTCCCAGGGCTACAATGGCTAGTGGCAGTCAGTGTTGTTGCAAAGAAGCTTCCATTAATCAGCAGGCGTACTCACCCCTTGCCAACTCAGATGAATGGCTAACCACCTTAGAATGGCTGTCACATGCTAATGCAGGCCATCTTGCAGCCTACTTCAATGTCAGGAAGCTATATCTGAATTCCCCCTACTACCACAATGATGGGTGAGCAGTGCCTCAGGATCAGAGTCTATGCTAAATAGGACATATCATCATATTTACTGTATATTCCACCATCATCCCCATCTCATGGGAATGGGGAGGTAATCCAGATGTTTCAACCTACCTCATTCGCCCTACAGTTCCTACAGGATTTCAAACTATTTGCATCACACCTTAAGGACCTAAGTGGTTATGTAATCACACACCTGGTATTAATATGTCATGGGCAACTTTATAGACAATGTTGTCAGATCTGCCACCCCTTTAGTCCTCACTGAATCCCTCATTCCGGCTACCCCCTCCTATCATTGGAGATCCAGTGACTCTCTTGCCCTTCTGGTTCCCAAGACCCGCACCCAAATTGGTGATTGGGCCTTCGCTGCATATGCACCCATGCTGTGGAACTCCCTTCCATCAAGCATTCACTCCTTCCCCTCCCACCACAGCTTTAAAACCTCCCTCTGGGGCTTTCCCAAATTGGTCTCCACCTGCCACTGCTCTAGACGAACCTCCTTGACCTAGGTCACTCCGACTGGCTGAGTCACTACCTAACTTATCTGTCAAAGGCAGCGGACCTCAGCACTTTATCCACTACTGAGCTTGCAGTTTAACTAGTAGGAGTAGTCCACTTAGAACAAACTGATCAAGCAGTGTGTGCACAGTTACTACTCTATCTCTGTATTTTGCTCTGGGCCTCCTCTATCCCAATGTGTTTCTCCTCTGTCTACCTGCAATCTTAACAGCTTTACTGCCCGGCATGAAGATCAATGTTCATCAAGAGAGTACCTTACTTATTTATCATGAGAGTATCATACTGTTATTTCTACCTGCTGCCGGCTATGTAAACCCCTGTTGTTTCTTGTATTGACCTTGTTGCTTGATGCACTTAAATGTAACATTTACTTGTTTTGTCTGATGTTCATGAATGTACCTTGTAATCTCCCGGGTTGCACCTGAAAATAGGCACTTAGCTGTCTAGCATGCTTACCCGGTTAACAAAAGCAAATAAATAAAATAAATAAATAAATATACGCAACACTGTTTATAGTCTGCTGTTCAGATTTTAGTGTTCTCTACCTATGTTTTTTCCTGTGTGATATTAGGTCCTGTCATCGGGGACCAGATTGAAAAGGGGAGGAAAGAAGAAGGAGTTTACCAGAATTGAGATTGTAGTTTTTTTATTACTAGTTTACTCTTTCTCTATGTTTTCATCATAACATGGAAACAAAGAGAATTAGAGATGGGGGGTGGGGAAAAGGGAAGGGGGCTAACTGACAATATTAGTTGAAAACAAACAAGTAGTTATGGATTGTGAAGATAAAATAGAAATAAAGGGATCTAAACATAACAATATTCTGGTTTAAATGGATTTATTTTTAAATCTTTTTTTATGTTTTCCCCTTAATACAGACTCAGCAAGAGAACTGATGGTTTATGAATAAATCAAAAAATTAAGAAAATAATTTTGAAACCAAAAATCAATGATATTTAGAAGTATCATATATTTTTAAATAAAGATATGTAAATTAAAAGTGGTTAGATCACTAATTGTTTAGGTGATGACACTTTTTAAATCCTGTAATGCACTTGGTAATTGGTTGCATAATTATTAGTAATGAATTTCTATTGATTGATTTGGTGAATGGTAACACCTGATTAATGTACAAAAGCAGACTATGTAGAACAATTCATTATCTCTGATGAAGCCTGAATAAGTCAGGCAAAATGTAAGAACCTGTAATTGCACTGCTGTTTGACAATGAGAGTAAAGCCTTAAAACTACATGTTGTTGTTTTGTGCTTTTTTTTTAACCAGAACCTGTACAGGAGTGAGTGCTGCCTGTTTTGTACTGTGAGAGAGCGAGAGAGAGAGAGAGGCTTATTTGCATGGCGTCGAGTGATTGGTGCAACTGCAATCACTGCCCCCCTAGCCAGCTTCTGTGTGCAGCCGAGTGTTCAAGGAGAAGAGAGTGAGTGGCTTGTGAGCTGGTCAGACCAGGATCAACTATCGAGGGGCTTGTGAACCTTCTAATCTGTAAACAAAAAAAACAAACAAAAAAAAAAAAAGACTTTTGCTGTGTAAATTCGGGCTCAACTTGTTGTCCGACCTGCTGGAAAGTGAATGTGAGGTTCAACCCTACTATCTGCAGGACCACCAGCCAGTTTCACCCCAGAGGCATTCCAAGATCAGTACCAAGCCAACAATTTCCACCGGAGAAAGACAGCTACTGATTTCAGTGAGTACAACTAACTAACTGAACGTCAAACTGCTATGATTTTTCCAAGCCAGCTGAATCTGTATGCAAGCAGTCTGATTGTTTTGTAAAGAAGGACTCTGAGATGTAACATCAGGACAGCAAACTAAAATTCTGAGCATAGACTGAGAGCATTTATAATGGGTTCAGCAACAATAAAATGTTTCTATGCAAAGAGGGACTGTGAGTTGTGTATTAGGCTGTGGCAAACAGGCAATCCTGTGCAATAGAAATACTGTGGGCTTGCAAGTGACTTTGAGCATGTGTAAATAGTTCTTTAAATTGATGCTGATTGCAAAGTCAAGTACAATCATATGAATGTGCTGAGAGATACCAGCAGTGCAATCGATTACAGTTTTAAGCAAAAATATCTGTAGCCAGAAAAGGTAGGAAACACCATTTTGATTCAGAAACAGATCTGATGCATGAGGAGAGCTACCGCTGCCATTACAGGGTGGGTTTAGCAAATGTAAACACAGCAACAGGGAGCCATTTTGTGAGACAGTAAAGAGATAAGTGAACAAATCAGTAACAACAAACTTTTATGTGTTTGCTTTTAGACATGGCTTTGGGAGATCCCTGCTATCCGGATCATACCCTAGCTATGATCAAAGATGAAGTGGCAGCACTAAAAGAGATAGACAGAATGTCTTATGGTGAAGGGTTGCCTGCAGATGTAGCAATCCCTAGCTATCCAGTGAGACTGTGCATTATGTGCTTCAAGACTGGTACGGATGTGTTTCTGATACCCCACTGTTCAGATTTCCTTGTAAAATATGGTATGAGCAGGGGTGCAGTGCCAGAGAGGGCATCACAAAATTGATTTTCTCCCATGTGGACCAGAGTAGGAAACTCTGCAAGTAGCAGCATGCAGCACCAGGTTGAACCTGTTGGGGAAGCCCCATAGAGTGTGGCACAGAAGGAGAGAGCAATGTTGATATACTGTAAGGGCAGGCACAGAGACAGGTTTCCATGCCTGTGACCCAGGTGGACAGTGCAATTGAAGGATCCATGGACCCATTGAGGGAGGTCCAAGTCCTAGCCCAGTAGGGGAGAAGGAACTGCAAGAGACAATGAACTGGGGAGTGCCTACCTCTGCACCCAGTGAGGAGTGGACTATCTTGGGAGTGAGGTCATCTGCTCACTCCTGGACTCAGATCCTGAGTAAGGAAGAGGAGGATGAAGATATGCATCTTTGTGTTGATGATTCCTGTGATTCACCTCAAGCTGTTGCCTCCGAGAAGCCAGAGAGAGAGAGAGAGAGGAAGAAGGCTCCAGTAACCTGCCCACAGAGATGTTCAGGGACAAGTTCTTTCATTCGTTAAGTATGCGGCACTGGCTCAACCAGGACTGGCCACCTCCAAGCCAGGCCATGCACTGCACACTTGTGAAGAGTAGCAAGGAGGAGAGACTGATACATAGGAGGGCTGACACCATTTATGGGAAGTCCTTTCCTACCTTTCCATGTAAAGTGTAGGAGGAAATTGAACAGAACAGAAAGTCCTAGTTGTTGGAAGAGGCAAGCAAGAATTTGTACTCTGGTGTAGCAGAATGTGTCAGGGACAGAGTCATAAATGATTGACTTAAATTCTGGAAGCTGGGCAGAACTCTGTTTATGGACACTGTGCGAATTGTGGACAAGGCAGGGAATGAGACATTCCACAACGTCAACTTTGAATGCCCAGATGGTGTCATCGTTCTTGTACCTCACCCCGAGTAGTACTACCCTTAATGCTGCCACTCCCCTGTGAATATGCCCAGCATGCCCAGACAGAAGCATGCAGTGGCAGCCTGGTGTCCATCATCCAGCAGCAGCAGCATCCAAGGAGTAAAATACAGCTCTACTGGTATTCCAGGATTTTTCAGGTGCATCCAGATTTGTCATCCCAGCAGTGTTTTCCCATTTTCATCACCTGGCCTTCTAGATGACATCAATCCAGCTGTTTTCCTGTTTCATCGCCTGTTTTTTTTTCCAGATTACATCAATCTAGCTGTATCCAAAGATGCCACCTGGTCTGCAGGGAGATGGTCCTCAGCTTGAAGAAGTAAGGTGATCCTTTGTTTCAGTCTTCAAGGAACTGGTAAGACCAACTTTTCTATTTTTTAACTGACTTTGCACAACGCACTTTACACTGGTAGACTGACCACAAACTGTTTGAATTGTCCTCAAAGACTCTCCCCATAGATTGCAGTGTTTTTCAGGCCCTGCCCTGTTCCAGGACTGTTCTTCAGCAGGCTCTGGCCCAGGAGAGACTCTTTTATGGACCTTGACTTCGGGCAACAACATTCTGTCACTAGTATGAACATTTTAGGGCATTCCATCCCCAAATGTGTTGTATAAATGTCTTCTTTCCATTTTTTACTTTTGTACTTTTATAGAAAAATATTTTTTTGGGATTCTTTAGTGTTCAGGTGGAGGTTTAGGCACTGTGTGGTATGCAGGATGTGTTTTGTGTTTTCTTCTCTTGTAGGTGTTCCTGAAGAAGAAAAGAATAGAAGAAAAGAAAAGGAAGTGGGAACTCAGCCGAGTTCCTCTTTTTTCTTAGAGATTTAGGATTGTTTGTGGTTAACAGTGTATTAACATGCTTTTTTTTCTTCACAGGTGTGAGGTTGTGGGGAAATGTGGGAAATGTAATGCATTGCAATGTGATGTTTCCTTGTTGTTTTTGTTTGCAGGTACCCTGGGAGAATGAGAGGAAGTTCCTTGAAGGGCAGCCTGGTCAGATAGATTTACCTAGAGGGCTAGAGGGATAGACAGGCTGTAGTTTTGAGCTGCAGTAGGGACCTCAGTTCTGGTCTGTTAGGGCATGCTTCAAGCAGTTTCTTGGGGCCACTAAATATCTATAGATAGCTCGTAGGATAGGGGCTGAAGTCTCATCAACCAGCCTCTGTGCCTTAGTGTCACCTGCCTGTACCTGGCACATGGTAGGGGATGGCCTGATCACCCCTCCCATTAGGTAACACAGACGGTAGGATGGCCTGGTGCTGGGTGGAGAAATGACTGCGGACAGTCATTTACTTGGCTAGGGGCAAGTGTAACCACCCAATCCCCTGGGGTTACTAGAATCCCATCAGTGTCAGTGCTAGGCAGGAAAGGCAGCTGGTGAATAACTAGTTAAATGTTTTTCACCTGCTCCCTCTCTGTTTACTTGGTCTCAGCCGAGAGAAGAGAGGTGATGTCATTTAGAACTCTCACAGCAGCATAAGCCACAGTAGCTAGCTGTGAGTGGGGAGCTTTAGAATTTTCAGTTAGTGTTCTGAGTGGAGTTCAGTGTGAGCAGTTGGAGGAATGAAGAACTGCGATGTGGGATCTGTGAGGGGAGCCTATTTTTCTCATCCTAGTGCTGAGAACCATCTGCCTGCCAGTAGAAATGGTGGAAACCATATAGCAGGAGCTCATGATTTTTTTTCTCATCCCCTGTGAGATGAGAAGGACTGCAGAATGGATCCAAGGGGCAATCCCCGACTTTGATCCAGGACATTGAAGCTGCCTTTTTGTGTACAGCTGTGAGTAATCTGACTTTAGGTATCCCAGGAGAAATGTACCTGTATTTTCTTTTGGGGTGTACTCTGACAAAGGAAATTATGCACCAAGATCTGTTCTGTTTGAGACAGTTCTTATCCTTTCTTAAAGTTGTCTGACAATCATCGAGTCCCCAGTGAGACATGACACATTGTTCAGGACTTTAATTTACAATCACAAGTAGTGTGTTTCTAATGCTGAATGTGACAGTCATTCCAAGATGCATACTGTTTTACTAAAAGTTTGAGGTATAACTCTGAAAGAATTGCCGAGTATGGACTGTGGAAGCAAATGGTGGGCAATCCCCCATCTGGAGTGACCAGTTCAGCACTACAGGTTCTGTAAGGGTGCCAGCTTATTCAGGACATGGTGGCCAATGCCTGAAGAAAAAGTTTACCCCCGGTGTGGGTTGTACTAATTTTGAGCACCAGTGTGCTCCATCATGGCCAGTTGCCACATTGCCAAACGTTTAAATCCTATGCTGTGTGGGAAATGTTCTAAGTTGTGGCCAGTGCCACTAGAAGAAATTGTGTGCTCCATTTTGGCCAGTGCCACTAGAAGAAATGTTTGTTTCAGCTGAGGCTTTGCCGCTGAAGAGAGGCCTAAATCCTATGCAAAATGGGACTTCAGAGTTTCTGTTCACTACAGACGTTTTGTTGTTCTGCATTGCCTTGTGCTGCAAAGTGTAAACCCTTGGGGTCCATCTTTGCTTTTGTGTACCATTCTTTGGAATAAAGCCACACTCTAGAACCCCAACCTGGTTTGGACATTCTTGTTACTGTTTTCTGTGTGGAGTTACTGGGTACCCCTCAAGAAATACAGACCTAGCATAGCCCCTTGCAAAAGTTCTCTCCTCAGGACCTGGGTTTAGTGATGGTCATTTGTGTGTAATATTGTTTCTGTACCCCCACCTCTCTCTTACCCCTAGACAGAAAATATGGGCGGTGTGCTTACTAGTTAAACAAGTGGCTGGTGGGGGGGGTGGTTACACTAGCATCTGAGACATACAGTACTCTGCTGATATCCTGGAAAATGTTTTGCAAAGCTACATTTTAATGCTGGAGAAGTGAATAATTCTTTAAAGAATTTCCAGGCTAAGTCTATAACAGAAAGACCAGTAAGAATTCAGCACTCATTCTGATAAAAAATATAATTTTATTCATGGTTAGTAAGAGTTTGAAATTTGATGTTTCAGTCAATTTCAGCAGTATTATTTTGGAGTTCCATGGGAAAAAAGTGATATACTATTTTACATGATGTAGTATAACTTTTTTAATGGATTACCAACAACTGGAAATACAGTAGGTATATTGCTGCAGTATTTGTAGTACTTGGTGGTAATTATTAAACTGAAGCCTTGATGAGAGACACCCTGGTGCCCTTTTGACAATGCACTTGCCAAGTGAGGCATGAAGATTTACATCTTTGACCCAAATCCTTTATTATGCAGAAGAATAGGCTGGGTTTAGCTGCTGCCAACAGGATTTGCTACTGTACATAGAGAATAGTTACTGATTTAATCTTGCAGCTGACCTGAGCAAGGTGCATCCATTTCTCTACCATAGGAAAGGTATCTGAAGCAGAACACTATACAAAGTTTAATCAAACTTCCCTTTACTTCAGACTTCACACAGTCCTGCTATAAAAGGAGTGGGAAGGAGCAACTGGAGAATAACAGACCTGTCAGCCATAGCTCTGTAAAGAGCAATGGTCTACAGGATAGTAAATAGCATGGGTTTATGGCAGTAAGGTCTTGTCAGACCAACTTGAAAGGTAGCAGATATGGCCCAGGCTGCAGACTTACTCTGCTGTCAGCAAATCTTTTGACTCTATGCCACACAGAAGATTTTTGAAAAAGCTGGAGGACCTGGGCATGCCTAGGGACATAGATGGGTAGGAAACTGGCTGAAGGAGAAACAGTAGTGGTGTTCAATGGGGTCAACTTAGGGAAAGAGAAAGGGAACATTTTTAACCAGGAGTAGCACACTAAGCCAGAGCTTGTTTCCAGATGTGACCAGGGAGCACAAGGAAGTTAAGTGACTTGCTCAGGATCACACAGTATGCACCAAAGCGGCTGTGGGATTCAAACCCAAGTCTCCAGATCTGCAGCTCAGAGCCTTAATCCACTGCACTATACTGCCCCCAATAATTAGAAGACAGGGAGGTCATGAGTGGGGTACTGCAAAGATTGGTCCTGGGTCCTGACTCCTGTCCTCTTCAATATATTCATCATCAACTTTGGAGAGGGCATCTGGGACAAATTGTGCCTTGTTGCAGATGACACGAAGCTCTGCAGTATGGTAGATAGTGACAAAGGGATTTAGGAGATGCATAGGGATCTATGAAGGCTCAAGAGGAGGTCAAAGGCTTGGCAGTTGTAATTCAACACCAAAAATGCAAGATTATGCATGTAATGAAAAAAAAGGATCAGAAGAGATCTCAGAAAACTAGAGGAGTGATTAAGGGTATGATACCACAGTTTTAATGCACAAAAGTGCAAAACAATGCTCTTGGGGCATAGAAACTCAGGGGCAGAATGCAAAATGGGCGGAGTATTATTGACAATGACCAATCAGGAAAGAGACATGGGGATTATCATATTGAATGACCTAAAGGTGGCCAGGCTGTATGATAAGGCAGTTAGGAAGGTCTCTGGGATGCTGGATGTACAGGAATGGGTATCACCTGCAGATGGAGGGAGGTTGTGTTGCTTCTGTATAGATCACTAGTAAGACGACACCTTAAGTGCTGCAACAAAACCCTATGAGAATAGGCTAAAGGACCTTAATATGTACACCTTGGATGAGAGGAAGGAGAAGGGGGATATGATACAGACTTTGAAATACCTCATGGGGGTTAAAATGTAATGGAAGGAAATATGTTTCAGGAAAAAAAGTGCTCTAGAACAAAGGGACATGCTCTGAAGCTGTAAGGGGATAAATTCAGGAGTGATGTGAGGAAGTTCTTCTTCACAGAAAGAGTGATGGATTCCTGGAACAGCCTACCAGCAGATGTGATGGGGTGAAAACAGTGGTGGGGTTTAAAATTGACTGAGATGGCACAAAGGAATCTTAGTGGTAAGGAAGGGGAGGGGGGGGAAAGACCTGTAGATCAAGTTGAGTCTGTGGCAAGAATGAAAGTAGGAAAGAATGGGCAGAATGGATGGGCCAAGCAGCACTTATATGCTATCAGATTCTATGTCTCTGTGCTTAATGTGCTGTTTCTATTAGTCGGCTCTTTTAAACAAGTCCATACTAACACTACCATCACCCATTCTGAAAAAAAAAGGTTCAAGAAGGCGATACTATTTTTCTAGAGTTAGGCTTTGAAAAGAAGATGTGTGTTGATGGATTTCAGATACCATACAAATTTGGCAAATTCATGTTCATTACCTCACCCAACAATACTGACAATAAATGTGTCATCAGTATATTGATATTACAGATCCAGCTTGTGTAGATACAGATTTGTGGCATCACTATATCACTATATACATCCTGTACTCCAGCTCCCATTTCCCTATAAAGAGGATGACATAACAGGGAGCCATAGTTGTTCCCATTGCAGTCCCACTTATCTGCAGATTGAACTTGTTCCTGAATAGGTACATATTAGACACCAAGACCAGTTTTAGCCACAGAAGCAAAGTGTTCCATCAGGACCAGACCCATACCCTCCCTGATATTCAACAAATATCTAATAGCCTCCAAACCCTCACAATAGGAATACTTGTATAAAGATAATTAATGTTGGGGGTGGCAAAAGGCCAGTCTTCTTACATGTCTACTTTTTCTAACAAGTCAATAACATTAGTGGAATCCCTGACATAGGAGGATAGATTCATAACCAGGGACTGCATGAGAACAACTACAAAGGCAGAAACTCGTTCTGTAAGTCACCTGACACCAGTAAGGTTCAGATATCTTGGGGGGGGGTAAATCTTTTTGAAACTTTGGAAGGGTATACATCATCTGAACAACTGGATTGAAACCATTGATGCATTCTGTATTGTCTCCGAGATGTTGCCCTCAATGACTCCCTCATATACTGTAGTAAACCATTCCACTTTTTTCAATTGTTTTTGGTTTTTCCCCTCTGATCAATAGTAAAAGGAAGTGTCTGAGAGTTTGATATTCATCTAGGCCACATATTTGGATGTGTCCATCACCCCCACTCCACCCTTATCTGCAGCCTTGATTGTGATGGACGTGTCTTATGTCAGGTCAGACAAAGCTCCCCTTATCATCCAGGAACGATTAGAAAAAGTTCTAGGTCTGGACAGTGATCCCAAAACTGCCAGCTCCTGCTGATATTGTCTTATGAAAGTAGACACTACTGGTCCTGGAGTTGGACAGTGTGTACAGTAGATCTTGGTCTTAGTACCATAGATAGTTAATTCCAAATGTTTTTCATTCTTTCCATGGCTAAAGTATCCAGTTTTGTTTCCACATGAGTAAATAGCATTAAGAGTCAGTTTCCATGCAAGCTAGTGTAAATCCACAGTAGTAGTAGAAAATTCAATGTCCACAGTTGGGGCATATGAACGGCCCTTGTTTATTACAGACTCTTTTCCTGTTGAGAGTGTTCTGTGAGATGTATTAATTACAGCTGATGATCAATCTTTGATTTTTTCAGAGGTGTTGCCCTTGCCAAAAGTGAGTACTGTGTGGAAGCAGAGGATTAAGGAGTTTAATCACTGGCTAGTGGGATGGTGCATGCAGATGGAATAAAGGGTAAATGGGGGACTCGGGTTCAACATGGGAGGACAAGAGCCTGTTTGACCCAGACAGACTGCACCTGAACAGGGAGGGAACAGCAGTGCTGAAAAGTAAATTAGGAGAGTTCATAGAGAGGATGTATAATTTAAACTAGATTGGTGGGGGTTAGGAAATGATCCACACCAAAAGTCAAGAGAGACGGGGGGGCTGCCAACCTCCCCCTCAGGATAGGGATAGTATGTTAGACAAAAGCGTGGCAAAGGGAAGGGAGGGATTTGGAAGGGATTAGCAGATAATACCAGGAGCTTGGGGGAAAAAATGGTGGACCTGGAGGCCATCACAGCGGACATAGGACTGGACATAGTAGTAATAAGAAAGACTTGGTGGACAGAACATCATACCTGGGAAATGACTATCTCGAGCTACAGACTGTTTAGAAGGGACAGGGTGGGAATGAAGGAGGGGAGTCACTTTATACATCAAGGACAACAAAAGAGTAACTGAGGGGCAGGAGGAAGATGGGGAGACAGAGATCCTGTGGGTAACACTGGACAGAAAGACTGGGGAATCTTTGCAGCTGGGGGTGGTATACAGACCTCCTATGCGAGGAAAGCAAGGGGATAGGCAGCTGATACAGGTAGTCATGTGGATGGCCCACAAAAGGGAACTGCTTCTGATGGGAGATCTAAACCTTCCAGATGTGGACTGGGGCATCCCAGATCCAGTATCGGCTAGGAGCAGAGGGATATTAGAGGTGCTGCAGGGTGTATTCTTACAGCAGCTGTTTAGGAAACCTACAAGAGGAAATGACCTGCTGGATGTGGTCCTGACAAATGGGGAGAGTGAGGAGGAGGTAGAGGTGAGAGAGGGACTAGGCAGCAGTGATCACAGGATGGTAAAGTTCAGGGTAAAGGCAGGGAGGAAAGTCAACTGGACCAGCACAACAGTTATGGACTTCGGGAGCACAGACTTTAACAGGGTGAGAAGAATAGTGAGGGAAGAAATGGAGGGAATGGAGAATATAGGAGAAGTGGAGGAGTTACAGGAAACTATTAAACTAGTGATGCTGAAAGCCACAGAAATGTGCATAAAGAAGGTAAGGGAAGAACAGAAAAAAAGGAGATCACTTTGATTTATAGAAGGAAGGTGGTGGGATTGGTTGGGGGCAGGAGAAAGGCTTTCAGAAAGTATAAGCGCACACAAAGGGAGGAGGAGGACAGGGAGGCTTATAAGGAGATGAGGAGACTAAAAGGGCAGAAGATAAGGAGGGCCAAAGCAGATACTGAGGAGAGAATAGCTAAGCAGGCCAAAGGGGAGACAAAACTTTTTTTAGACATGTGAAGGAAAGAAAGAAGGCAAGGCAGGGGATTGCAAGGCTGAGGAGGGAGGAAGGGATACCACTGGAAGGGGACTGGAAAAAAGTAGAACTTAATATGTTTGCTCGGTATTTAAGGAGGAGGAAGAGGCAGAGTACCTAGGCTCAGGGGAAGAAGCAAAGAGGACAAAAGGGTGGATCTGAGCCCATTCAGCATAGAAATAGTAAGGGAGGAACTAGGCAGGTTGAAGATGGACAAGGCAATGTTGCCAGACAGTTTGCACCCAAGGGTGATCCAGTAACTGAGGGAGGAGCTGGCTGGCCCAATGATGAGGCTATTCAATTTGTCTCTGGACTTGGGGAGGATGCCAGGGGACTGGAAGAGGGTGGACATGGTGCCGTTGCACAAAGGGGGGGGGGTAGCAGAGTGTCAGACTCAGATATATTTCTGTGTTTAGCCTGTATTTCTATGAGATGTTCTAATTAACCCTAGTTTCAGATCGTTAGCCTTCACTGTTTCTTTGTAACAATGCTGGACTGTGTTCTGGTTGAATCATTTTGTAATGTTTTGCTCTGTATTCAATTTTTGTGACGTGGAACCTTTGCAAATGAGTCTCTGACTCAAAGGTATTTCCAAATCCTCAATAAATAAAATAAATAAAGAGAGGTGACGGAGAACTATCACCCGGTCAGCCTCACCTCAGTGGTGGGAAAAGTCATGGAGGCACTAATAAAGGAGAGGGTCGTGAACTATCTGGAGGATCATGGATTGCAGTATGACTGGCAGCATGGCTTCATGAATAGGAAGTCATGCCAGATGAACATGATTGAGTTATTCGATTGGATGATGCAGGTAGTTGACCAGGGAGGGGCAGTGGATATAGCCTATCTGGACTTCAGCAAGGCCTTCGACACCGTCCCTCACAGAAGGTTGGTAAGTAAGCTGGAAAGTAAAGGGGTGGGTGGGAAAATAACCACGTGGGTGAAGATCTGGTTGGTGGGCAGAAGTCAGAGAGTGGTGGTAAATGGGGTGTACTCCAGGATGGGTGGGTGACAAGCGGGGTGCCCCAGGGGTCAGTACTTGGACCCCTCCATTTTAATATTTACATCAGTGATAAAGCAGAGGGGCTAAGGGGGAGGTTGTGCCTAGTTGCTGATGATACAAAAATCTGCAATTGGGTGGACACCCCAGGAAGGGTGGAGGACATGAGGCAGGACCTGAAGATTCTTGAGGGATGGTCAGAGACTTGGCAAATGAAATTCGATGCCAAAAAGTGCACTTTGATGCACTTGGGGTTGGAAACCCCCAAGCTGGATACACCCCAGGAGGGTAGGTCATTAAAGCAATGGAACATTAGAGGGATATGGGGATTATAGTATCAAGCAACCTTAAGGTATGTAACCAATGTAGCAGGGTGGTGGGGAACCAACTGGCCCCCCTCCCTCTACTTCTCAGCCCCATGTCTCTGTCCCATGCCCGCTTGAATCCCTCCACCATTTCAGCACCCACCACCTCCTCTGGTAGTCTGTTCCAGGCCTCCACCACCCTCTCTATGAAGAATCACCCCCTCACATTGCCTCTATACCTTCCTCCCTGCAGTTTATGACTATGCCCGCTAGTTACAGCCCCCTCCTTCCTTTTAAGTAAACAATCCACATTCACTTTGTTGATCTCCTTCACATACTTAAACATTTCAATCATGTCCCCCTCTCCCTTCTAGACTCCAATGTGTACAGATCTAATTCCTTATACCTCTGCTCATATGTCTTCCCTTGCATACCCTGCACCACCCCGGCTGCCCTTCTCTGAACTTTCTCAATCCCGTCTATGTCCTTTAACAGGGATGGTGAGAAGAACTGAACTCTGTACTTAAGGTGTGGCCTCACCATGGCTTTGTAGAATGGCATCAGTACCTGTCTCCTTCTGCTAGTAATGCCCTTGCTGATGCATGCCATGTTATGGTCACAAAATAGTCAGTTCATTCCCAGAGCTTTTTTGTCCCATGCCATTTCCTCTCTTTACAAACAATTTTATGAATTACTTCCCACTAGGGTGATTGGAAATGTCATTTATTGGAATCGGGCTCTTATCACTTCTGGGAAGCCTTATGACTGGCCCCCGTTTGTGGAAAACTCTATACAGGTATCTCAAATAGGATAGGTATTGGCAAATAAAATTTCAAATATTTCATAACCTTTTTTACACTCCTGTTAAATTATGTAAAAAGTTGAATGTCATATGTACACAGTGTGGGAAGGTACAAGGCACCTTAATGCATATTTTATGGGAATGTGAAAAAGTTGTACCCTTTTGGGACTTCATTCATCAAAAACTAGTTCCTCTCTTAGGATTGGACTCTGCGTTTCTCCCAGAGGTGTGTCTATTGGGACAATTTGATGGTATATTGTTAGGTAATCATGCAATTATATGGCCTTGATCTCGATTTGTGCTAAAAAGGTAATTTTGCGGCACTGGTGTGATCAAGCTGCCCCTATATATCTGGAATGGTATAAAAATATTTTACTTGCATTACAAGGAGAAAAAATGATAGCGAGTATGACAGAATGCTTACCATACTATAATAAAGTGTGGGAACCTTTATATGTGTTAATTTCCCTCCGAAGAGCTTAAGATCATACATTGCCCTCTGAGGAATGGATCTGTATGATTGACATGAAGTACCTTTATTGTGTTTGGTATGTATATGAAATTATTATGTCCTTCCCATTTGAATACTTTGTTTTTTTAAGGTCTTCTATGCTTGCCTATGTGACTTACATATGTTTTAGGAAGTTTCTTTTCTGGATTACTAGGGTATGGGGGAATGGGGGAGAGGTAGTTGTATGCTTTAATGTGTTAGAATTTGTGAGAGCTGACATGTTGTTATGTGTTGTACTGTCTGTTGCTTTAGTTTTATAAATGATGTCCTAAAATAAAGTATATTCAATTAAAAAAAAAAACAATTCATTTTCACTTCCTGCATTTTACATGTTTGAGTTCTGTATTACACTCTATGTGCATGCGTCCTTTTAAGGATGGTAACTATGACCAGTGATGTGGTAGGGGAGATGCTAGAGCCTCTAATGAAGCCCAGCAGTGTTCAGGTGAAACAGAGCACATCTTTGGCAATGGTTGATATCCTTTACCTTTTGATATCTGCGTACATGTGGTCAATCTCATCACTTTATTGCTCTTTGTGTGCACATTTAATAAGGGAGCGCTATATTTTACACTTGGCTCTGTTTATAGTGACTTCTTAAATGTTACTGTATTTCTATTCTTGCACCTATTGTATTATCAGTCCCCACCCCCTCCCCCACACACAGGATGCATCTAGAAAGAAGCTGCTACCAGCTAAGTATATCTTTACTGATAAAAACCTTTAAAATAGATATAGGTGTTAGACCTTTTGTGAGCTAGCTGTCTTTTTGCTGCGTGTGCTTAAATCATGTGTGGTATTTAATTAAAAGAAAAAAAAAACATTGTTAACCTTTAATTCCTCTGCAAAATTCCCAAAGTATGACAATACATTGGAAGCTATTATAAAGAGAGTGGACTGCAAAATTAGACCTTACAAATAAAGCATGTCCCAAAGGGATGAATGGGACTACGCAAACAATAAAGATTTTGACTGGGGAAGTAACAGCACTACACAATGAACCCCAAAAGAAAAACTTAGATCTTCCTGTCTTAATACTACCTCCTTGCCCTTTTTCAGCTCTCCCCCCTCCCCCTTCTTCACCACTCCCCATTTCCCCTCCCCAGTGGAACCAGATTTATTCAAATAATCTCTTTCTGGTTCTCTGGGATTGCTTTTACCTTCTCATCATAGTTGCCTCCCATGATGCTGGTATTTCTAATATGCTCCCCCTTCCGTTGCTCCTCCCTCCCTCCCTCCTACTATCCCTTTCAATTCCCTCCTTACCACAATAGTTCATCGCTAAGCTGTCCCAGATAGTTACACACTATACATCCCCCCATTTTCTACATTGTATCTAAGAATACAACTGACCCACATCCAGTGCAGTTTACCACCCTCTCAATCCCTCCTCCCCCAACCCCTAGCTGTTTCACTTCCTTCTCACCATCCCCTGCTTGCTTCTTGCCAATAATGTCTGCCAGATCGCCACATCCTCCTTGGTACATCCCTTTCCACCCGCTACTTGATTACCCTGGCTTGTATTGGTTGAGGTGAGTTCTTGTTTCAGCCTGTATGCACTCACAGTTGTTGTTTTCCCTCAATTGTTATATATTCTCACCATCTCCAGCTCTGCAATTGTCCTGTTACTTGACCTTCATGTTAAATTTGCTCACTGTTGTAGCTTGAGTGGTTTGCAGCTTCCCTATCCCAAAGAGGTTAAATATACATCTAGAATGGAATGTGGTTCCAGCGCCACTAGAGGGAGAGCAGGTGTATTCTGGAAACACATTCTGGGGAATGTGTTTAGGTAATGTTATGATCCCTGTCTTAATTGACTGCAGGTGCAGACCCCAGACACAAGGTATAGAAAAAGACACACTCACCAGGAGTTTCATTAAGTAATTTATTCTGTGAGACAGTATTACATATGCCAGCAAACTAACATATATTAAAATCATAGAACTAAAATTTTACATGCATACATATAGTACATACGTAGATGCCAGCAGATTAGGCCCATCGGTCTATCGAGTCTGCCCATCACAGCACACTGGTATTGCACAGTGGCTGCCTCACCCCCCCGTTGATTTACCCCTCAATTCCCAGCCTACTCCCCTTTAGTTCTCCCTCCCTCCCTTAACCTTATCCATGAGCCTATCCCAGCCCATCTTGAAACCATTCGCAGTTCCCATTTTTACCAGATCTTTCGGCAGGGCATTCCAGGGTGCCACCACCCTCTCCGTGAAATAATGGCCTCTTACCTCCCTTGTTTACCACCTCCCCTCTATATTGTAAAGATCGTCGACTGATCAATAAAATCTATTTGAAAAAAAAATGTTAAGTCCCCCCTCTAACTTCTGGCTATGGCTCCTCATAGGCCCCTCATCCCTCAATTTGAACAGACCCTACTTATTCCCTTTGTTGAGCCCCCTCAAGTACTTGTAGGTCTCTATCATGTCCTCTCTATCCCTCCTGTCCTCCAGAGAGTACATGTCCAGCTCTTTAAGTCTATCCTCATATGCCAACCCTCCAGGCTAAAATCATCTTCGTGGCCCTTCTCTGGACTCTCTCCAAGAGTGCGCTGTCCTTTTTAGGCATGGTCACCAGAATTGCCCGCAATGCTCCAAATACTGCCTCACCAAGACAGTGTACAAGGGCAGTATAACTTCCTTTCTCCTGGACTATATCCCCCTGGCAATACACCCAAGCATCTTGTTAGCCTTAGCCACTGCTCTCCTGCACTGCTCTGAGTGGTTCCCTTTAAAATCAATCATCACTCCTAGGTCCTTTTTTTTTAATTATTTGTTCAAAATTGTGGAATTACAATCCTTTGAGTCAATGACTCCTTTGCAAAGGCTCCACGTCAGTACATACATACATACATACATAGCTTACAGACAATTAGTACATTCTGTACGAGGCAGACATTACATTAGGACATCATTAAAGACAGATTGTACATTGCAAATTAATCCTGTTACTCTTTACAAGTTTTTTACACTGCTTTCTTAGTTCTCTAGGGTTGTTTATGGACCCTGGGTCTTTGTAGTGGAGAGAGACAGTGTCCCCAGTTGGAGGCTAAGTCCAGTACAGGATTATGGGATGTTTGGTGACATTAGGTTAGTTGTTGGCCTTGGTTTAAGGGAAACGCTAGCTTACCATCCCCTACCGTATTTGTGAGGAATGGTTGTTACAGCCACAGGTCTCTGAGTCAATGAGAAATCTCTTGATTCCGTTTTTGAATAGGCCAAGGCTAGTGGCCTGGGAAATGGTAGAGGGAAGTTTATTTAGCCAGAGTGGCACATGATACCGGAAGGATCTTTGTCCCATGGAAGTCCTGCAGTGGGGGACTAGGAGCGGGGTGTTGGACTGGTGCCTAGGGGTGCTTCTGTGTTGGGTAGGCTGGATGAGGGGGTGGAGTCCCTTAGGAGCAAGATTCATTTGGATCTTTTTTGCTAGAAGGCAAGTGTAGTACATTAGTCTGCCTTCAAAGGTCAGCCAGTCAGCTCATTTATAGAGCTCACACATATGGGTTAGTCTGTCGCTGCCTGTAACCAGTCTACAGGCTTTATTTAGAGCCATTTTGATGCTGTTTAGGGCTGTGTTGTCAGCCGTTCTGTATATTATTATGCCATAATCTATTTCAGAGAGGACTGAGCTGGTGATTGCCAGTTTTAGTACCTGGGGTGGGAGGCAGTGTTTGTGTCTATATAGTATCCCAAGCTGGATGTTTGCAGAGGTGGAACTGTGCTTAATGTGTATGTGGTAATTTAGTGATGTATCCAAAGTGATGCCCAGATATTTGAAGTTAGGGACTTGTTCTATGTATGTGCCCTGGGAAGTTGAGATTGATAGTGGAACATTACTGTTAGGGTTTTGATGGTGCGTAAAGATCATAGTTTTAGTCTTGTCATAGTTAAGTATTAATCTATGATCAGAGAACTAGGTTTCCAGTTCTCTAAAACGACCTTGCAGGAAATTTTGTAGGGAGCTGGAATTGGGGTGTTTCCAGTATACTACTGCATTGTCTGCATAGAGCAATAGTTTACCACTGCAGGCCAGGGGGAGGGAGTTTAGATAGAGAGTGAAAAGAAGAGGGCCTAATATCGACCCTTGTGGGACTCCTGCACGAACGGGTTGTATAGTTGAGAGGGTGGTGTTGATTTTGACTTGTTGCGTCCTGTCAGTGAGGTAGTTTTTGAACCAGGAGATAGTTTCTTGGGCAAGACTGAAGGAGGGGAGAGAGTGTATAAGGAGTGAGTAGCTGACGGTATCGAAAGCTTTGGTCAAATCCACAAATATTGCACCTGCTACTGACCCCTCCTCCAGCACTGCATGAATATATGAGGTGAGTTGGAGCAGGGCAGTGGTAGTGCTGTGTCCTACCCTGAAACCATTCTGTTCTTGACATAGCAGGTTGTGTTTGTTCGGGTATTCGGTGAGCTGGTCAGCTACAATTTTTTTGAGTGCTTTAGAGAGGGAGGGAAGGATTGTTATGGGCCTATAGTTTCCAGGGTCTGTTTGATAACCCTTTTTTAGGATCGGTGTGATGAGCCCTCTTTTCCAGAGAGATGGGAATTGTCCTAGGCACAGGGAGCAGCTTAGGATATTGGTGAGATGAGGCAGGGTCACGTCAAGAGTGAGTATAAGTATTTTAAGGTCAAGGGAGTCACTACTGAAATGAGAGTTTCAGAGGGCTATGGACAGATAGTGTTTGGCCTCATTGCAGGAGATGGATCTTAGCCGGAATGGGGGGAGAGTACTAGTGGTGGAGGTGATTTGATGGTCATTATGGATGGGGTCAAAGAAGTTTTGGGGTAGGATGTGGCTAAGATCAGAGAAGGAGTTGTTTAGGACATTAGCTACGGTGGCTGGGTCCTGTGAGAGTGAGTCATGTTAAAGAATTTGGGAGGGGGTAGGGGAAACTGTATTCCCGCAGAGTTCCTTTATATTGCTCCAAAATTTAGTCCCAGATCCCCATGATGAGGTGGGCGCTTGGTTATAGTAGGTTGACTTTGCTAGCCAAATGGCCCAGGTGCACTTGTTTCTTGCCTCTCTGTAGAGTTGCCTGTCGTGGGGAAGTTGGGAGTTTAGTGCCCTATGCCAGAGCTTATCTCTGTTGTGCATCTGTTTGAGGATGGCCTGCGAGATCCAAGGAGTATCTCTATTTTTAGTAACCTGTTTTTTTAAGGGGGGGCACAGGTAGTGTTAAGGATTTTGATAAAGGAAGTGAGGGCAGCGTCAACGGACTTGGCCGTGTGAATAGGTGACCAGTCGCAGGAGGAGAGATAGTGTTTAAGGTGCAAGTGGGAGCCTTTCTTGAGGTGCTTCCGGATGGAGATTCTAGGTTGGTTGGTAGAGATTTTATTTGACCAGTAGCAGGAGATGGTAGAGTGGTCACTTAGTATATCAGTGAGCACTGTAACTTTGGAAAGATGGATGGGTAGATTAGTGAAAATGAGGTCAATAAGGGAGGAGGTTCCTGACCTTGGATCCTGTCTGGTGGGAGACTGAAAAACCTGGGAAAGGTTATAGGCCAGAACTGCATCTTTGAATGTGGCAGCTGCTGGGGATTTCCAATTTATATTGAAGTCCCCCATTACAATCAGTTTGCTCCTGGAGGGGAGGTGTGTGATACTGGCCAAGATAGAGTCAAAAGCTAACTTCTAATTAGAGGGAGGAATGTAGACTGACATTATGTACAGAGGTTTCCCTTGGATGCATAGGGTTGTAATGGCTTGAGCACCATACGTTGGCGAGGGCAGCGGTACAGAGAGGGGCTGAAGCACGATTTTAGCGTAAATGGTACACCCTCCACTTCTCTTACCTGTTCTGTCTGCCCTGAAAATGGAGAAGTCATTAAGGAAGATTGAGGCATCTGGGATTTTGTTGGAGAGCCAGGTCTTGGACAAGGCTAGGATGTCAGGGGAGTGTTGGGTGATCCATGCTTGCAGCTGTGTGAATTTTCTAGGCAGGCTACAGATGTTGAGGGATGCAAGTAGTAAACCCGTCCGCCCGTGTTCCCTAGGAGCATTGGGCACTGTTGGTCCAGAATTTGGGTGTACATTGCCAGAGATTAGCAGGAGGAGGATTAGAGCATGCCAGAGGGCAGTTCTCCAGATATTTTTTGGGAGAGAGGTTAGGGAGCATGGAAATGTGGAGCAAGTGCTAATCCCCACTGGTATGGGGATGGAGCGGACTAGTTGGCCTAATTGGGCTTGAGATAGGGCATGTTTGGGGCTGTGCAGTGTGAGCATGTGTGAGGGGGGATGTTCTTGCCCCTTTAAGGACTTGATGAAGGTGCAGCTTACACTGGAGGTGAAGTTAGTGTATAGTAGAGCAGTGAAGATTGGGTTTGGGTGATAAGAAGGGATTACTTGCCTGAGAGAAAATGCGGTTGGGCAGCTGTAATTGTTCATGGAATGGGTTTTACCTATAGGAGGAGTAGGGTTGAAGTTAGCGTAGAGTGTTAAGATTATTGTGGTTTTGAATAGGATGCAGAGGTTGCAATTCATGCTGCTAGTGTAGGGAGATTCAGCTTTAGGGGGAAAAAAAGGAAGTGAGCCCTCTAGTGTTCAACTGGTATAGGCTGCAAATGGCAAAGTTGGCTGATTGGTTTTGCACGATCATGTGATACTAGCTATAAAGCCTGATGTTGACCAAGGGTGGTGGTGGGGGTGGTGGGGAGCTGGTGCAGGAGTGCCGGCAGGGATCACAAAGCACAGCAGGCAGTAACTACAGCTGAGGATCCAACAGTCTCCGATTGTACCTGGTGCTATTTTCAGCTCAGCTCCAATGTGGGACATGGGAAGGTTGCAGGACACCCTCATGACCTACAAGGAACAGGGAATTAATTATTTATAGCCCCTGGCTACCTGGAATGTCACTAACACAATGCAATGCTACCAACTGCCATGAAGCGGGGTCCGATATCAAACAGTTTGGTTTAAAGCCCATCTTTGTCTATGCAGCCCGACCAAGGTTTACAGGGTGAGCATTCAAATTTGTTTAAGGCAGCAGATCTAATGGTCTTTATAACAATTACTTGGTAGGCAGAGGAGTAAACTCCACGAATGCACAACAGTTGCTTTCTTGAAATGGAACCTTTTTGGGGTTTGGAGAAATTGGCGCTAAAAAACCCAGACAAAGAAAGAGAGCAGTTTCAGATTACAAATTAAGAGTACGGTCTAAGAAATAAACTATCTCCACTTGTGTGGAGACAAGAAGTGATTTTTGGTAAAGCACTCGCATTAAATTCAATTAATGTAAAAGTCCATCACAAAGTGCAACAGGCAGTAACTACAGCTGGGGATCCAACAGTCTCCGATCGTACCTGGTGCTATTTTTGGCTCGGCTCTGATGTGGGACACCGGAGGGCTGCAGGACACCCTCATAACCTGGTGCTATTTTTGGCTCGGTTCCGACGTGGGACGTGGGAGGGTTGCAGGACACCCTCACGACATGGTGCTATTTTTGGCTCGGCTCCGATGTGGGATGTGGGAGGGTTGCAGGGCACCCTCATGACCTGGTGCTATTTTCAGCTTGGCTCTGATGTGGAATGTGGGAGGGTTGCAGGACACCCTCATGACCTGGTGCTATTTTCAGCTCAGCTCCAACGTGGGATGTGGGAGGGTTGCAGGGCACCCTCATGACCTGGTGCTATTTTCGGCTCGGCTCTGACGTGGGACATGGGAGGGTTGCAGGACACCCTCATGACCTGGTGCTATTTTCGGCTCGGCTCCGACGTGGGATGTGGGAGGGTTGCAGGGCACCCTCATGACCTGGTGCTATTTTCGGCTTGGCTCTGACGTGGGACGTGGGAGGGTTGCAGGACACCTTCATGACCTTTGTTACTGTCGCGACAGTCAGCTGTATCCATCTCAAATGGTAGGCATACCCAAGGTTCCTAACACCTAGGTGCAGAACACTAAATTTGTGTGAATTAAACCCCAACTGCCACATGTCAGCTCAGTTTTCCAGCCTGTCCAGATCATCCTGTATTGCCTTCCTACCCTTCTCACTATCAACCACTGACTCCACTTTAGCGTCATCAGTGAATAGACTTTTAACTACCATGCCCTACCCAATGTCTGAAATGTACACATTAAAAGGAGAGGACCCAAAACACAACCCTGTGGGACCCCGCTGGTGACCTCCCTAGGTGCTGAGACTTCCCCCTCAACCACCACCCTCTGCTGTCTATTACTAAGCCATTTGCAACCCACTCTACCAATTTGACCCCCACTCCCCGTTCCCTCAATTTCCAAATTAGTCTACCATGCAGGATGGAAGTGAAAGCCTTGCTGAAGTCCACATACAGGACATCAACTGGGTTACCCCCATCCATGGCCCGTGTCACCTAGTCGTAAAATTCAATTAAGTTTGTTTGACACAATATCACCCAGATAAACCCATGTCAGTTAGCATCCTGAGAACTGTTGTTCTCCAGGAACTCCACGAATCCCTCCTTCAAGATGTCCTCTATCACCTTCCCCACAATGAATGTCAGGCTGACTGGCCTGTAGGTCCCGGGATCATCCCAGTGTCCACTCTTGTGGAGGGGCACAATATTGCCCAACCTCCAATCTAGAGGGGGCACATTCTGCTCTGAGGGAGGAATTAAATAATTCTATCAAAGGGGGTGCCAAGACATCTGCTAGTTCTTTCAGAACCCTCAGGTGAATGTCATCCTGCCCTGGGGCTCTATCCTTCCTCAAGGACTTAAGGGCCTTCCACACCCTCCCTTCCTGGATTTCCACATCCATGGAAGCCCCTCCCATGTGTGTCCTGTTCCACCCCCTTCCTAAGGGAATGGCCCATTCCTTTTCCTAGTATATACCAAGCTGCAGTGGACCTTCAACACTTCAGCCCGGTCCTTCCTCCCCTCCACCCATCTATTCCCTTGTCTCAGCTTACTTATCTGCCCTTCCCCCTTCCTCCTCTCTTTCACATATCTAAAGGATTCATTTTCCCCATCCCTGATCCCTCTCACTAGACTGAGCTCCTTTTCCGTCTTTGCCCTCCTAACCTTCCTGGTAACTTCCCTGGAAACCGTTAGGTACTCCTCCCGATCCTCCACAATCCGAGAGCATTTGAACTTTCTAAATGCCATCCTTTTTATTTTATCTCACTTCCTCCTGTATCTCCCTAGTCCACCAGAATGGTTTCCTAGATCTGGACATCTTGGTTTGCATCCTGGCACAAGTTTTTGTCAACTCCTGTATGCCCTGCTTTATGATCTCCCATTTCCTCTCTACGTCCATCCCAGTCTCAATATGACTGATACGTCCCCTGAGTATGCATGCCATGTCCACAGAGTTGGCCTTCCAGAAATCTACTACCATGGTTTTTGTCTGGGTCATCACCCTCCCCATGTCTAAGTTAAGCCATACCGTGGAGTGATCACTACCAGCCAGAGAGGCTTCCACCATCAGGTCCCTAACCATTCTGTGGTTTAACATTCCACCAGTTCATCAGGATATTATGCCTGATAGATGAACATAAATAATCAATGTTATGCTAATTAAAAATGTATCTGATATGTCCAATACTTACAAATTCAATCTTTAATTTTATATTAATATTAATTATCATGACTCTCACGGTCTGCCAGACTGCATTTCACCAACTGGATTAGTGCTGCAATGACTCTAACTAGCACATATGCTCTGGGTGGGCCATATTCAGAGGCCCTGGGTATCCACGCTAACTGGGCACTGTGATCATGCAAATTATACAGTGATAAGAACATTTCTGGTATCCTGATTGGTCAGTGTGTGTCTGGGACAATGATGTTATTTAACAACAGCATCACTGTGTAAAGTCCAGGCACACAGGTGACTGCAGAACAGTGAAAGAAATCCCTCCCTCCTGATGCAAGCCACAACAAATTCGACACTGCCCCGAACCCGTCATGGCTTACGCCCCCTCAGACACACATGCACACACATGCATTCCCTGCCTGGCTCCTTCAGGCAACTCATATAAATGTTGTCAGATTCAGTTTCATTGAAGTAATGGCAGTTGTCTGTCTTACACTTCACTGTAGCTGCATCCCTCTGTCAAACCTCATGCGCTCGACCGTTTCCACCAAAACACGAATGTAGTGGCTATTCCTTTTCAAACCCAAAACCCTCACACATTTCTCAGCAAAACCCTTATACAAAAGCAGTTTGCCAAAATAAAACAAAACAGTATCGAAACATACACGTTGCAATTGATGTTCAGTTACCAAGAAGAGATGGAGTGGGAAACTGAACGTTTCACTCAGCTTTGCTGTGTCTTCTTTACTGTCCATGTGGGTTTCACAAAGAAAAAGAAAATAACATCTTCAGTGGGTCCCACGACAAGCAGCAGGACCACGTCAATTAAATTTCATGGTAGACCAAACGTTACAACACAATGAGTTGGGGAGGGGTGACTGTGTACAGGAAACCCACTGTATTAGCAGCAGCACCACCTACTGGATAAATTTTTCTCATATTTCCAAAATATGCCTCCCATACAAAACGAATACAAATGTTATAAAAAAAAATGCAATTTTTTAGAAACTTTTTATTACTATTTTAAAATAAGTCATGGGCCCAGATATTCAAAAGAGTTGAGCCATGCGCAATAGGGTTGTGCCTGCACAAGTCTGAAATTGCGCCATTCTGCGATATTCAGCAGGAGGCAGTTGTGCCCCCGAAATCATGCTGAGCAACAGTACAATGATAATGAAGGCATGTGCAACCAAAGGGGGAGGAACCATGCATAAATGGTGCAGTGTGATATTCAAAGACTTGCGCCATGCGTAACAGGGGAGCAAGTGGAAGTTGCGCCATAGCGGAAATGAGCCAAAATAAAAAGGAACAAGGGAGAGGTGCAAGAACTCTACAGGGAAGCCACATGAGGCAGAAGCATAGGCAGACAGACAGGGCAGGAGGCAAAGCAGGGCAGGCCAGGGAAAGGGCACTCTGAACAGCCAAGCACAGGGAAGTTGTGGGGAGCCACAGAGCACAGAGGCCAGCACAGGCAGGTGTACCCGGTGCAGGGGAAGTAGCAGCCAGGACAGCGGGGGGAATACAGCAATAGCTGCCAAGGGGGGTGAACATAAGCCAGGGACATGGCCAGTGCCACCTTCCAAATGGAGGCCGTTATGAGGAGGGTGAGAAGGCGGGCGGTAGGGGAGGCGTGGCCGTGGAAGGGCCCGTCGGCGGTATGCCCCCAACAGGCAGTACCGAGCCCGCACCAGCTTTGAGCTGTACACTGATACTGAGATTGTGGGCCAGTACCGCCTGAATAGGGCAATTCTGAGGCAGCTCTGTGAGCTGTGCAGTGATGTGATGCAGGCACCCACACGACGGAGCCATGCCCTGTCAGTGGAGACTAAAGTAACAGCCTGCATGTGCTTGCTCACCATGGGTACCTTCCAGAGACCAACTGGGGACACCACAGGCATAACCCAGTCGGCCATGTCATGCCACCTCACCCAATTCCTCAGCGCACTGCTGCCACATGCTGCGGAGTACATCCATTTCCCCAGCACAGCGGCGGAGCGCACAGCAAACATATAGGAGTTCCACAGGGTAGCACATATGCTGACGTGCAAGAGGCAATAGACTGCACCCATGTGGCCATAACACACCACCTGGCCCCGAGGGGGCCGCATTCATAAATTGCAAGGGCTATGCCAGCATCAACTGCCAGGTGGTGTGTGATGCCAGGGGGCGCATAATCAATGTCTGTGCCACGCACCCTGGGGGAGCACATGATTCTTTCATCTGGCACCAGTCGGCACTGTGCCACAGATTCGAGAGTGGGGACATCCCCAATGGACACCTACTGGGTGAGTATGCAAACCACATGGACAATTATAGGGCCTGGGGGGGCATGGCCAGAGGTGGCATGGGTAGTGGCCTACATGGCCTGGGGCAGGGCGATGCTGATCACAAAACTAACCTCCGCCCTACGCGCACAAGTGACAGTGGATACCCACTCCATCCCTGGCTGCTAACACCCTACCGGCGGCACGCGACCTCATCGCAGCAACGCTACAAGGCACACGCCACCACACGTAATGTCATCGAGTGGGTGTTCAGGATGCTGAAGGCACATTTCCGTTGCCTGGACACCTCTGGCGGTGCCCTACAGTACAGCCTCTCAAAGGCCTGCGGGCTATT
The DNA here is from genome assembly GCA_016271365.2 of Neoceratodus forsteri. Taxonomy (NCBI): domain Eukaryota; kingdom Metazoa; phylum Chordata; order Ceratodontiformes; family Ceratodontidae; genus Neoceratodus; species Neoceratodus forsteri. Next base: position 1,370,749,777 of record CM057450.1, on the reverse strand, counting down.
CCTGGCCTGTTGCATCCTGCACAACATGGCCAATGAATGTGGGATAGCCGTACAGGTCAAAGAGGGGGACAGTGATAGGGACAATGGGGACGCCGGTGATGATGGTGATGGGCAGCCCCCCCCTTGGCCGACGGGACCCCCAACTGCTCCGGCTGGCACAGCTGCACTGGGACACCATCACAGAGGAGCACTTCAGCCAACCCAGGTAAGTCATAGGGCTGCGTGCAACCACCAGTGGCTAAGGCACAACCCAAAAACACACATGGACACACACCAGGGATGCATGCCATCAATGGAAGTGGCAGGGCACAGAAGCACACACAACCAGGGATGGGTGAGGATTAACGTGCCACATGGACGGACACATACACACGCTCACACACAACGCAACAAACGCGCACAGAGGGCAGGAGGCACACCGACCCAGAACGCACACCCTAGCAACACACATGCCCACAGGCCACCACGCCCACTGCCTGTCCATGTGCATGTGTCAGATGCTGAGCACCATTGCACATTGGTGTACAGCACAATGCAAGCATCATCATGCACATGCAACTGCGGACAGCAGCTGGGAGGGTGTGCAGGTGGACTGTGTGTCCGCATGCAGGGCTGGGTACCCCCCCGTGTACTGCCCACTGAAACACACAATGCACACAGGGCAGCACCAGACAGTAGCCACGCTGGGAGACAGGTCAGTCATGTGAGACAGTGCTCTGGCCACCATGGATGCGTGGGCGGCCCCACCGAGACCCGCCAGCACAGACAGGCTGACCACTGGCTTCATGGGCTGGCACCGATGGTCCCCCAAGGGTTCCACTGCATGAACGCGACCGTGCTCACACAGGGGTCTGCAGCACACCGAACATCCTGCACCAGGAGTGCTCGGGATGCCCACAGCTGAACCCGACGTCAACAGGGTGGGAGTCACATAACGCCAGGAATGGGGGGTGGATAGTGCACTGCGTGGTGTCTGCGATGCATGGGCACCTGACTGTGTGCCCATTGTGGCCATGACAGCAATGAATGCCTGTGCATGCCTGTCAATGGCAGCGGTCACATCCTCCTGCAAATGGTCCATCCCTGCCAGGATCAGTGCGGTGTCCCTGCTGCAATGCTCCTCTGCCCACTCCAGAGCCACATGCAGTGCATCCACGGACGTCGCAAGCCTCATCTGCTGCTGGACCAATGCTTGCAGTAGGCGGGTGTGCTCTTCCAAGAGGTCATCAGCCTCCTCGGCATCCTGTCCCTCAGGGTGTGCATGGCCCCGTTGATTAGTACCCCTTGAGGGTGGATGCTGCACACCAGGAGCAGGTCTGGGCATGTCCACAGGTGGTGCACAGATGCTGTCGCTGAACCCTGTACCCCCAAGCCCATTGGGTGACTGCTGATGATGCCCCTCTGGCTGCCGCTCCCCAGGGCTCAGTGGTGCCGCCACAGTGGCCGCAACAGTCCCACTGTCCTGAACAGACACCAGTGCTGCCCCACTGGTGCTGACAGGCACAGCCTAGGACCATGCTGACACGCAGGCCTCCACGGCGGCACCACCCACAGCCATGGGCGCAAATTGTCCTGCTGTGTGCCCATCCCATGGCACACAAGTGTCACTGCCCATGACGGTCATGTCATCATCACCGGTGATGGACTCTGCACCGGCCACAGTCACAGCATGCAGGCACACTGGGACACAGGCAGGGCTTCCTCCACACCTGTTACAACGACATCAGTGTGGACAGCCAGGTGGCCCCACTGTTGCAATGATCCACGTATACCTGTGGAGGTGGATGGTCCCTCCTCCAACTCCAGCTGACTGTCTGCAGTGGACAGGCCCACCACCGCTGACCCATGCAGATGCTCAGGATCTGTAAGGGAAAGCAAAGTCGCGTTAGTGCGTGTGACCTACCCTGCCCCCCCATAGACAGACCATGACTTACCATGCAGTGATGGGCCACCACCCGTCTGGAAGCCACCACCCGGAACACCCTCAATGGCACTGCACTGCATGCTTCCAGCAAGCCTCTCCTCCTGTGGGGTCAGCTGTACCACCTCCGGCTGTCCCCCACCTATTGCAGCACATGCTGCCCTGATGGCAGCCACCTTTTCCTTTATCCTCCTCCTGTTTGTGCCCATCTTTTTCTTACACTCCTGCATGGAGCGCTGGTGGCTGTGATGTAGGTTCACAGCACATGCCACCTCCTTCCATGCAGCAGCATGGGCTTGAGGTGTTCCCCGCCATCCACTGAGAAGTGACTCCTGATCCAGGTAGGCCTCGAACAGGGCCTCGGTTTTGGCCTTTGTAAAGTTAGGCATCCTCCTCCTCCCACCACTGTGTTCCTCCTCTCCAACAACCTGCTTGGTCATTATGTAGCCTGTAAGAATGGCAGTTATTACCTGTGACTGTGCAGTCCTATGCATGTCCCTGAATCCACAGTCCACACTCCCAAACAGCATGCAACTGACCAATAGACTGCAGTAACCAACTATGGCCACTGCAGCACATTGTCGCACTTTTATGCGCAATCCATTCAAATGAGGTGAGGAGCAACTTTAAGTAGATGCAGATTGCAGTGCTGTGCCATTGAATGGCTGATTAGATGATTTGCATATGACAGCTGAATATCGCACTGTTGCACTTTGCGCAATTGTGTTGAATGTCCTGAACCAATGGCACAGTTCTGTGACATGCATAGTACACACCTCACTGCGCATGCCCTGGTTGCTGACACAGGTGTCTGCGCCACGCAGATGACATGCTGTGTGCAGTAGGCAATGCAGGGCATGGCCACCATTGTGCCAGTGGCGCTATAGCGATATTCACTACATGGAGCTGTGGCACTGGGCCATCATAGGTGCAATGGGCCAACTGCGCAGTAGGCCACTATGGCACTGGCACACAGGCAGCCAATCACGCTACATGCATTGTCTTCCAATGGCACTGTGCGTGGCCATGTGCCAGAGACCCTTGACCCTGTGCCCGACCTTTGCCCCCTAGGCGCCATGCATCAGGCATGGGTGCACCTCTATCACGCTGTTCGGTAGCAGCATGATAGGGAATGGCAGCACTGTACCGTGCAGCATCTGCACATGGGGAGCGGTGCTGCAGAGCGCCATATTGCCTACTATTACTGTGAAAATGGCACGCAGACGGGCAGCGCAGTGGTCTGCGATAGAGATAGTCAATCTGGTGGCAATTGTGGAGCCACACCATGGGCCTCTTGGGGAGGCGCCCCTGGACAAGGCCAGGATCCAGGTGTGGCAGGAGGTGGCCACTGCCCTGGAGGAGGCCACTGGATGGGGGAGGAGTGCGGAGCAGTGCAGGCACTGCTACGGGGACCTGCGGAGGAGGGAGCTGGAGCTACTGGCACGACTACGGGCACATGCCAGGAGGGGCACAGTGCCACAGCCATTTAGGGGTTCCAACAACACACTTTTATCATCCTTATGGGTAACAGTGTTGTATGTGTCCAGCACATATGGGAGGGACCATCTGGGGTTGGCTGTAGTGGTGTTCACAGGGTGTGGGGTGGGTGGGTCTGGCTGGGTGGGAGGGCACACACCTGGGGGCAGGGGGACTTTGCTTCAGGATTGTACTGATGTTCTTCTCTCCTTGTTTGCCCTTCAGGCTTGGAAGAACTCCGCCATGCGAGAGAGGAGCGGCGGAGGGAGGAGGACGGTGCAGCCAGGCGGGGCGAGGGCCGTCACCACCCACCTGACTGGCCCGATGAGGGTGAGTGCCATACATCCATGATTACTATTGCATGCTGTGTGACATGGTGGGCAGCGGGGCCCGGCCACCATACATTGACACCACTGCCATGCATGCAACTTGTTACAGTCAACACTGTCCAGTGGCAATGCATGTCTGGGAGTGCGTCAATGGTGGTCCATGTGTGCACCAGGTACATGGTTGTGCCACTGCCTTTGCACCACATAGCCATGTCACTAAATGGCCAAGGCAGTGCTGTGCGTGACTTGGCCGGTGGGTGTGTGCAGCCTTCCACATGGCTGTATGTGCCTGGGTGGGCAGGTCCTGTGGACATGATCACTGCGGGTGGTCACACACCATCACAGTGGTATGTCCCATGGCTGTATGCCATGCACAGTGGGCGGGCTGTATGGGGTTGTGCATTCACATCTATTGACTGTGCTCCCTTGTCCTAGGTACCCGCCATCTTTGAGAGATATGGGAGGCAGTGCGGGAGATCCTGGTGGTCACACGGGCATCACTTGAAATCCTGCATCGATTAGATGAGACCGGGGTTTTGAGGAGGCACAGGGCCTGGAGGAGCCAAAGCAGGGAGAGGTGCTCCTGCTAGTGTGGATGGCTGGCAGTTTTCTCCTACCCCCCTGGACCCACTCTCACGCCCCTCCTTCCCCATCCCATTTGTCCACCCCTGCCCTCTACCCACCCCCACCTTGTTTGTGGCCCCCCCCAACCTTGTATACAGTTCCACTATTTTACTGTATATAGTTGATGGTTATATATTTTTTCAATATATTTAATTTTGATATGAATACTGTTGTGGTCTCTGATTTGCAGTGGGCTATAGGTGCTCAGCTGCAGTGGTGTGCATGGTGTCAGAGGTGGTGCGGTCATAGGTGTGTGTGTGTGTCAGTGTGGAGGTGACTATGGTGTGGGGGTAGCTATCATTCAGTGTCTGTGGTGTATGTGTTGTTCCCTGTGCACTGGCTGACTGTGTGCGGTGGGCCATGGTGCGTGCTCTGTGTCCATGGCGCACCCATCGGCCCGTCCATGGCCTGTGCAGCTGACACACATGCATGTCTGTGGCCTGCACGGTCCGCTGGCATGTCAGTGGTGGCAGTCCCTGCAGGGCGGCCACTGTACCCGTCACTTTGTTGGGTTGCATCCTGTCACTGGTGTGGTGCATGCCTGGCTCAGGTGGCACTGTGGTCACCACAGTCTTTGTCCCACCTCCATGCTGTGCCTTGTGTGTGTTGCAGGGGATGTGCCCCACTGTCTGTGACTTGTGCTCCGGGCGACTGCTGGTGGTGTACGGGTCCACAATGCCTGCGCAGGGTGGCTGGCACTCCAGTACCATGCAAGACTGTGGGTTGTGTGTACACAGTTTACATGGGCCCACAATGGGGGCTTGGTTGCCCCACCACTGCGTCCCTGTGTTGTTGTGCCCTTGGGTATGGGTGGGTGTCTGTCCATACACTGTGTGGCATCTGGTGTGGTGCATGCTTCCATGCACCACTGTGGGTGGCTGTGCTGGCTGTTGTGGCCAGTGGTGGGTCGGGGTGTGTCACTGGACTACTGTGCAGGGTGCTGTACCACTGGTGGTGGTGTCAAGGGCACGTCCTGTCCCGTGTGGGGTACCTGTTGTGCCGACGCATGGTTGGTCTCTCAGCAGTACCTCGGGGGGCTGTGCATGGTGGCACTGTGTCTGCCATTGTTGCATTGCTGTGTGTTGCCACCCACTGATGGGTGCTCATGGTGGGGCTGGCTTGCATGGTTCTGTGGTGCACTGGGTTGCAGTGTCACAGTGGGGGTGGGGATGGTGGCATGCATGGGGTTTCCTGCAGTGGTGGTCACTGCTCATGGGGGGGTGTCTGGGGGTCACGGTGCAGGGTGTGCTCTGCATTGGGAGGATGGTGTGGCACGGGATGGTCAGCCCTCCTTGTGTGCCAGTCACAGCTTGCCAGTAGGTGTGATGGGGCACCATGGCCAGGCTGTGGGTTGTTTGCTTGTCTCCTTGGGCCAGTGGTTATTCCAGCCCTTCCCCAGTTGTGCAGTGCTTGGGGTGTGGGGGAACGATGTCTGTTCTGCTGTGTGTTCCTGTGCCCATCTGTGGCATGGGTGGTGGACCCCTACCTCCCTGGTTGTGCAGTTACATTGCTCTGCTGCTGGGGGGCATCCCTGGTTGCACTATGGCGCCTCTGGATTGCTCAGCTGAACATCCCTTGTTGCACTATGGTGCATCAGATCTGCTCAGCTTTCCCTCCCTAGTTGCGCTATGGCGCAGGTGGTGCGATATTCAGTCGTCGGCTGTAGGCACAATTTGGCCTGCTCCGTTTTTGAATATCGCGTCTCTTGCGCATGGGTGCAATAGACTTTCGGTTGCTCCGGCTATTGTGCACTTTTTGGGTGCAGTTTGAATATCTGGGCCATGATATAATAGCAATAAGGCACTCCAGAGTGTGTGTTATTGTGTAATAACGTCACTCCTCGGTAGTGGAAGCATGATGCTTTGCCTTGTGCTTCAACCCACCTTTGGAGTAACATTATTATTCAATGACACAAATCCTGTTGTAACAGTCTAGCAAGACTGTTCCACAAAGTAGAATCAATCAATCAATCAATCAATCAATCAATCAATCAATCAAATCTTTATTTATTCAGGCGATCATCATTGAGCAAGGCTCATTTACAAGATGGACCTGATAAGGTCAAGGTTCGAGTAGATGCACAGCAATTACATCACATACTTATGAGACAGTTATACATACAGAAAAAAGAAAATGTTATTTATAACACAATAATATACAGAGAATTCACATGTTAAAGCTTGGCAAGAGAAAGTTAAACTAACATCTACAATATGTACAGTACATATATATCACAACGAGGGCTATGACAGTCACTCACATAATGAGTACAAGGATGGTGAAGGGAATATTGGGTGCCATATACTGGTGGTGTCTGGCTGGAAGGAATATGCCATATGTGATTGGAATGTGGTTTTGTGGGATGACTATTCTATCTCTAGTGGTAGCAACTGCATTTCTCTGTGAAGAAGGCTGTACAGTGCTGCTTGAAGGATGTAAATGGAATGATAATGGACAGTTTTAGGGATTTTTGTGGGTGTTCCATGCTATGGCTAGAGAATAGCTGATTGCTGCCCTCCTATTTTGGTGTTGACTTTGGGCAATTTGAGCAGGATGATATTGTTGCTTCTTAGGGCATAGGAGCTGGGAGTGGTCAGGTTGAAGCAGTCCAGGATATATCTTGGGAGTTTTTTTTAATAGCTCTGTAGATCCATAGAGCTGCATTTCTGCTCCTCCTGACATGAAGGAAACCCATCCAACTGCATCATAGAGAGAACAATGGTGAGTATTATATGGCAGGTCTGTAATGAACCTTATTGCTCTATGGTATAAGGTATCCAACTTTGAAGGTAGGGAGGGGGCAGTGACTATAGAGAAGTCTGCGTAGTCAATGACTGATAGAAAGATGGCCTGGACTAATCTCATCTTTGAATCTCTATTAAGGAAGGGTTTTAATCTAGAGGAGGCCAAACCTTAGGCGAAGCTTTTTCAGCAGTTGTTCTAGATGCTGAGTAAAGTCAAGTCTGTTGTCAATCCACACACCTAGGTATTTGAAATTTTCAACATACTCCAGATTTTGTCCAAGTATAGTGCATATCTGGGGGAGACTGATTGAAGAGGATGTGTTGGTGGAGTTTTGGGTTGTGAACATCATTGCTTTGGCTTTCTTTGCATTTAGCAGAAGCTTTTTCTCGAGAAGGTGATGTTGTAACAGGGAGAATTCTGCTTGTAGGACTTCATGAGCAACTTTAGGTGAAGGGTTGCTGACATACAGTACAGTGTCATCAGCAAAGAGATGTACTGTGGTCTTGGTAAGGGTTGAATCAATTTTATTTATATAAATGGCAAAAGGATAGGACCCAGAATAGAGCCTTGGGGACTCTCTTGACAGTGGTCTTAATGTGGAGAGGTCACCTTCAGCTTTTACCTGCTGTGATCTACCGGAGGTAGCATCTGAACCACTTAAGGGAGGATGGATCTAGGCCAATGGAGTGTAGGGATGAGTAGCAGTTCATGGTCCACAGTGTCGAATGCTTTGCTCAGGTCCAGGAATACTGCACAGACATTGTTCTTTTTATCCAGTTCGGTTTGCCAATCATTGGTGACCTTGGCTAATGCAGTGATAGTGCTTTGTTTGGCCCTGAATCCAGATTGAGCTGGATTTAATAGATTAGCATTGTCCAGATATTCCCTTAACTGAATACTCACTAATTTCTCCAGCATCTTGGATAACACAGGTAGGATGGAAATGGGCCTGTAGTTATTAAGATCCATAGGGTCCCCTGATTTTAGAAGTGGGACCACTTGGACTGTCTTCCACAGCGTGGGAATAGAGCCAGAGTTTAGGGGAAAGGTTAAAGAGGTGAGTTAGGGGGACTGCAAGCACATGACACGCGATCTTTAGAAAGAATGTGTCCAGAAGATCTGCTCCTGCACTTTTTTTTTGGTATCTAGATGCCATAATAGATCCTCAACTTGTTTAAGCAGTATAGGTTTGAAGCTAAAGGAGGAGTCAGCTCTTTGTTCGGCAGTATAGTGGGAGCTTAAATGATCCCTTAATAGGTTAGCTGGGGAGGAGTCAAAGGCAAGGCCAGCTGTTGTGAAGTGGTTGTTGAATGCATCCAGGATTTCCAATGTGCCAGTAATGGAGCCATAGTTACTGTGTAAATGGGTTGGAAGAGGGTTGTTAACATCCTGGCCCATCATACCCTTGATGGTGCCCCAAAATCTAGCAGTATTGTGGTAGGAGGAGTCGAGCTGGGCCAGGTAGTAGGCAGCCTTTGCATCCCTAACTTTCCTAGTGCATTTATTCCTGGCTTTCCTAAAGATCATCCAGTCCATGATATTCTTAGTTTTTCTTGCTACTTTCCAAAGTTTATCTCTCTCCAGCAGTGCAGCCTTGAGGTCAGCTGAAAACCAACGACAAGATTTGTTTTTTATTCGGATACTAGAGATTGGGGCATGGGTGTTAAGGGCATTTATTATAATGTTATTTAGCACCTGCTGAGCTTTTTCTACAGAATGTGTAAGATAAAACTCTTGCCGGTGTGGAGAGTAGGCTAGATCATGCAGATATCCTTCAATATTGATGTTTTTCTTGGATCTCCTCATGAGGAATTTTGCAGGATCTGTTTTAATGCTGTTGGATCTTACCCCTGCGATGGGGCAGTGGTCACTTATGTCGCATAGGAGCACTCCAGCGTGTGTGAATAGATGTGGTTTACTCACTAGCATGATGTCAAGTAGAGTACTGTTACTACTATTCCTTGCATTTAGTCTTGTTTGTTCATTAATTAACTGTGTGAGCCCATAGGTGTCACAGAATGATACCAGAGGTGTAGCTGCCTGGGTGAGCCAGTTGAATTCAGTCCCTATGATAATGAGTTCTTCAGTACAGGACTTGACCAGGTTTCCCAGGTGGGATAAGAGCTTGTGTTCAGCAGAGGGGTCTGTAGCATCCAATTAAATGGAAAGCTGCTGTATTGGGGAGAGAGTCTTTTAGAGATAGACACTCAAATTCCTTGGGCATAGATGTTGCAGCAGTACAGGATACAACTAAACCAGCTTTTACATATATGGCTACTCCGCCTCCCCTTGTTTGGCGATCAGCTCTGAATAGCTGATAGTTAGGTAGGTCCCTGTCCATTGTGGTGGTCTTGAGCCATGTCTCAGTTATCACAAGAAAGTCTGGGACTTAGAATAGGGACAGATAGTTAGTGTTAGTGTATCTAAAACATAGATAGGAAAGGATGCAGGTTCAAGACTCAGAGTAGGTAGGAGCTGCCTTCCAACATGTTACCCCTGCTGACGTATACACTGCCCTGCATAAGTTAAACCCATCCAAAGGCAAATGCCCCTCCAGGGTGGATGCTAAAATGCTCATTCTGTCTGCCCCAGCCATTGCCCTCCCACTGGCCTCTCTGTTCAATCTCTGCTTCTCTCTAGCCTCTATCCCAGATGAATGAAACACGCCACAGTCATCTCTCTCCCGAAGAGTTTGCGACCCCTCCCTCCTGGGTAACTATAGCACTATTTCCCTTCTCCCCATTTTCTGTTAGTTACTTTAATTTAATTAACTAGAGAAGCAGCTTGGCTAGTGTGCAAAAGGGCAGCCATGCCTATGATTGCTTGTTGAACTACTACACTAGCCCTTTCTTCGTTGTACAAAGAAAAAAAAGAAAATTACTGAATTAATTCCCTGTTCCTTTAAATTTTAAATCCTAGTGGGAACAGCAAAGCTAGTGGGCAAACAATTTCCTAATTACATCGCAAAATGTGCCTGTTTGTATAAAATTCACTGTGTTATTTTAATTTTAAGTTTGTTAATCCGATTTAAAGAACTTAAGAAACTCCCCCTTCCACTGCCAGTACCTCCCCCAATCGTACCTGTTTTAAATCCTGACTCTGTCCCCTGCACTCCACAGCAGTTGGTGCCGTAGTAAGATCCCCAAAATTCAAGTCTGTCTGCCCTCCCCTGAGCTGCTGGACCCTTGCCAGGTATGAATCTTGGACCCTGCTTCTCGGCAGTCCCAGCATCTGCCCAAACTGCTACTGCTGCTTGCAACTTGCACTTTGGTGCCCTGCCGGAGCTTCGCATCGGCTAGCCCACCACCCCCACCACCATCCTTGGTCGACAACTCACTATATAGTGTGGCTCCCATGACTGAGTAAAACTAATCAGTCTAAACTCCCATTTGCAGATTACAGGATCTCTCCACCAGATATCGTACACACATATCCTCCCCTAACTTGCAGCACCAATTCCTGGGCAGTGCAAAATAGAGCTCACTCTTTCAGTACAAACTTGCACATGTCTCACAGCAGCCTATTGCATCATGGCACTCATCCCCATTGCCACCCTCATTCTCTTTCTACCCTTGGTGGCCCTACCACCCTCCATCTGCCCAGTGGCCCTGAACTGTCAACAAATAGTCTACTCCATGCCTTCCACCACACACAACTCTATCACCACAACCCACTTCCCACCTCCCATTGCCCACCATCCCTCCTGGTCACCTGGCACCTCCATACTGCCCACCAGTTTTTCATGCTGGTCTTTTCACTCTAAAATTCCCCCCTAGACCATCTCTGCTCCTTCTACTCAATCTCCCCTCACAGTAAGTCCAAGCTAGCTCTGACAAAGTTCCTGGTTACCATGCTGCTGCTGTTGGCAGGTAACACTGAACTGAATCTGGGCCCATTTCTTCACTTTCAACTCCCCCATGGTCTAAGATAGACTCAATTGAACATCCGCAGCCTCCTCCCAAAACTCGCGTTGCTCCAGCCAATTGTCCTATCCCTAAAACCAGACATGCTTATCATTACTAAAACATGGCTAAAACTTCACACCAAGGATGCATGCATCTCAATCCCTGGTTACACTGTAATCCAACAAACCCAGCAGAGTGGCAAAAGGGGAGGTGGCATAGCCATGTACCTCAATTCCACCCTTCAATCAACCACCCTGTCTCTCCCTCCCACATCCTCACAAACTATAGAATCCTTGATGGTGAAAATATCCCTCCCTCATACTATCCCCATCTACATAACTGGCTCCTACCACCTCCAGATTCCCCCATATCCTCTATCAAGAAACATCTGACAGCCCACACATCCCATGCACTGGACTGTGAGCTACACATCTTCGGTGACTTCAATATGAACTGGCTCACCCCCTCCTGCAGTACACCCCCTCCTGCAGTAAAGTTCGAAATGACGTGGTCTCACTGAACCTGGCACTACTGATCACAGAACCCTCTTGCCTAAACCCCAAAACACAAAACCACTCTCTGTTAGATTGGTCTCTCACCTCCCACACTCACCGGATTATCTCAGCCAGCCTCCTACCTGACTCCCTAAGCGATCACTATCTAATCTATTCAATAAGGAAAAGCTTCAGGCCAATAACCCCCCTTCCCCAGAACTCTGCTGATTAGGTCATATAAATCTCTGGACCTTGCATCCCTCATAAATGACCTGGCAAACATAGACTGATCTGCCATCTCGCTCGCCTCCTCTGCACTGGCTTTTTTCAAGACCAAGTTCCCCTCAGTCTGGGATGTCTACGCCCCGCTCAGATGTACCCAGGTTCAGGAGGCCCACCTGCCCTGGATCTCCGCTGATGTCACTGCCAGTCTCTGAGCCAGGGATCAGGCCTGGAGGGCCTATAAAACTACTGGCTGTCACTTAGCCTACCAGAATTACCAAGCCCTTCAAAATACATGCACTAGGCAAATCCGCCAGGCAAAAGCAAACAATTTCCGATTCACCTTCCACTCAAATATAAACTACCCCAATAAATTTGGGAAAGTGGTTCAATCCCTCTTCTCCCCACCATCACAACCCCCCACCTCTGTCATTAATGCTGGGGACACCACTGTTGAGGATCCACTAGCAGTGGCTGCGGAGTTCAACTCCTACTTCACAAACTGTACTGCATCACTGCTCTCCTCTCTCCTCACGCCACACCAGCCCATCCCACAACACCACAAGCTGCCCAAGCCACCTTCAATGCTTTTGCCTTCCAACATGTCACCCTTGCTGGTGTGTACAATGCCCTGCTTAAGTTAAACCCATCCAAAGGCAAATGCCCCTCCGGGGTGGATGTTAAAAGACTCATCCTGCCTGCTCCAGCCATGCCTCCCCACTGCCTCTCTGTTCAATCTGTCCTTCTCTCTAGCCTCTATCCCAGCTGAATAGAAACATGCCACAGTCATCCCTCTCCTGAAGGGTTGCCACCCCTCCCTCCCAAGTAACTACCACCTATTTACCTTCTCCTTATACTAGCTAAACTTCAGGAACACCTAGTTCTCTCCCAACTCTCCTTCGTCCTTGAATCTACATCTTTTTTCTCCCCTTTCCAGTCTGGTATTAGAAAGTCCCACTCCATTACCACCTTCCTTCTAAGGCTCACCGATGCCATCCTCACTGGCTTGGATCAAGCCCACATTACCTCAGCCATCTTTGTCGACCTTGCAAAGGCTTTTGACACTGTCTCACATCCTCTTCTCCTCATCAAGCTTTCCCTAGCCGGGCTTTCCAGCATAGCAACTGATTGGTTCCAATCCTATCTGGTGGGCAGGATCCAATCCATCAGGATCAGTAACTCCATCTCCTCCCCTCTCCCTATCTCATCTGGGGTCCCCAAGGCTCAGTCTTAGGGCCACTACTGTTTTCCATTTTTCTCAGTGACCTGCCCTCAACCTGCCCACACACATCCATTCACATGTATGCGGATGACACAGTCCTGTATACCTCAGGCCCCTCTCCTGCTGATGTTGAATCCAGACTACAGCTAGACTTTAAAGATGTCCAGCTCTGGTTTCACTCAAATCAACTATTCCTGAAGGCCAAGAAAACAGTCTCCATGACCTTTGGCACACGGCAGAGACTATCTCAGCTGCTTTCCCTACCCACCATTCACATCCTGGTTAGAATGAAGCTGGAGAATTGTTTCTCCTTTAGATACCTAGGGGTTTGGCTAGACCAACACCTCAATTTTTCTGTACACATTGAGGCACTCCACACAAAGCTGCACTTCAAGCTTGGGGTGCTCTATCGTAACTGTGGGTGCATCCCACTACCGGCCTGGTGAGAGATTGTACAGAAAATGATCCTCCCTATTTTTGACTATGGCTATGTGGTCTATTATGCAGCTCCCAAAACTACCCTAACCAGACTGGACACTCTCTTCCACTCCTTCTGTTGCTTTGCCCTTGACTGTCCTCCCAGCACACACCACTGCAGCCTGTTCCAGGAGTTGCACCTCCCCTCACTGCAGGATAGGAGGTTGTCTCACTGTGCCAGGCTCACGGCCAAGTTCTGGGCCAAGTCTCTATCCCTTTACCTCTATGGTGCCCTACTCTCATGACCTCACCTTTGCACTCCCTCCAAAATTTCGACACTCGCGCCCTGAGTATCCCACGTATGGCCCGTTTGGCTGCATGCTCCCCTTCCCCTGCCCCCAACCTATTGGCATTTTTCTGTAGCCCTCTAGCCCCTTAGGGGTGTGGAGACTGAGACCCTCCTTTATCGTGCCCCCTACAATAGCCCCAACTTCGATCCCTCCCCTCTTCACAAGTTTAAACCCCACTTTTCACTGATGAACCCAGCTAATTTCAGCTTTAGGATTTCCCTCCCCTCCAAATTCAGGTGGAGCCTGTCCCTAACATACAGCCTCTTATCCTCCCAGGTTGCTCTCCAATCCCCCACAAAGCCATACCCCCTAGCCTCACAACACACCCTGAGCCACTGATTTATCACCAACAGAGTTAAGCTAGCCCTGGCAAAAAGAAACACAGGTGAGGGGGTACAGGCAAGATGGGCAAGCATTAAGGATGCAATACTTGAAGCAACATCCCATTGTGTTAGACAGAAAAGGAAGTGCAAAAGAAGAAGGAAACTACTTTGGTTCTCAAATATAGTAGCAGAAAAGGTCAGAGCCAAAAGGCTGGCCTTCAGGAAATATAAGGGAACACAGTGGGATGAAGATAGGGAGGCATACCAAACTGCCCTAAGGGAAGCAGGGAGGCAGTAAGGCAGGCAAAGTCCCAAACTGAGGAAACACTAGCACGAACAGTAAAAGAGGTGACAAGACTTTCTATAGATACATTAGTGAAAGAAGAAAGTCCAGAGGGTATTGCTAGCTTAATGGAGAAAAGGGAGCATGTGAAGAGGAGGACCCTGTAAAGGCATCTATCCTAAATAGATACTTTTGCTCAGTATTTACTGAAGAGAAGGTAGGGGCAGGGCCCACAGCTCAGCATCATGGACACAGGGGAGGAGGGAGCACTACTCCCTTCACAAAAGAAAGGGTCCTACAAGAGCTTGTTAAGCTCAGGGTGGATAAGGCAATGGGATCTGATGGCATACATCCCAGGGTACTTAAGGAGCTAAAGGTGGAACTAGCAGAGCCATTAGCAGAACTGTTTAGTGAATCTCTGAGCACAGGAGAGATCCCAGAAGACTGGAGAAGGGCTCATGTGATCCTGCTCCACAAGAGTGGTAGCAGGGAGGAGGCTGGGAACTACAGACCAGTCAGTCTTACCTCTGTAGTGGGCAAGATTTTGGAGGCACTCCTTAAGGAAAGGATAATGCAACACCTGGAATCCATAGGGGCACAGGATCCAAGACAGCATGGGTTTACAAAAGGCAGGTCCTATCAAACTAATCTCATAGATTTCTTTGACTGGGTAACCAGAGTGGTGGACCAAGGGGGAGCAGTTGATGTTGCCTACCTTGACTTCAGCAAAGCTTTTGACACTGTTCCACATAGAAGATTGATAAATAAGCTGGGTAGGCTCAGGGGGTGGGTCAGAGAAATTGGTCAACTGGGTGGCAAACTGGTTGACGGCAGAAAACAGAGAGTGGTGGTAAATGGTATACAGTCAGAAGAGATGCAAGTCATAAGTGGGCACCTCAGGATCAGTCCTGGGGCCAGTCCTCTTCAACATCTTCTATTAGTGACCTTGCAGATGGACTAGAGGGTAAGGCTTGTCTGTTTGCAGATGACACCAAGATCTGCAACAGAGTAGATGATCCAGATGGGGTGGGCAGATTGAGAAGAGATCTGGATAAACTAGCAAAATGGTCAGAAGAGTGGCAACTGGGATTTAATGCAAAGAAGTGCAAAATCATGCACATAGGGAAGAGAAACCCTGAAGTCACCTATAGGCTGGGAGGGGAGTTGCTAGCAGTCACAAAGGAAGAAAGAGACTTGGGCATCATCATCACTGATGACCTGAAATCATCCAAGCAGACCTCTAAAGCAGTAGGTAAGGCTAGGGGGTGTTAGGGTGTATTAGTAGGGGTATCACAAGTCGTAAGAGGAAGGTAATAATCCCTCTTTACAAGACACTGGTTAGGCCCCACCTGGAGTACTGCGTGCAGTATTGGAGGCCACACCTTCACAAGGACATTAACCAAATTGAGGCAGTCCAGAGAAGGGCAACCAAAATGGTGCAGGGACTGCATCAGAAGACATATGAGGACAGATTAACAGAGCTCAATATGTATACCCTTGAGCAAAGGAAGGAGGGAGAGAGGTGATATGATCGAGGCAGTCAAACATCTTAAGGGCATTAACAAGGTGAAAGAGTCTAACATGTTTAAATATAAGAAAAATAGCAGGACAAGAGGACACAGCATGAGATTAGAGGGGGGCCGATTATGGGGGAATGTGAGGAAATTCTTTTTCATCACAGAAAGGGTGGTGGATGCATGGAATGGCTTACCTCAAGAAGAGGTGGCTATGAATACAGTGAAGGGCTTCAAACAGGCATGGGATAGGCATAAGGGAGCAATACAAATGACTATGAATAGATAGACCACTGACAGAGCAAAGGCCGATGGCACATTTATAAGGTAGAAAAAGAAATGGGCAGACTGGATGGGCCTTGCGGTCCTTATCTGCTGTCAACTTCTATGTTTCTATGTTTCATTTTCTGCTTGTTCTCACCACTAGCCTTCGGCACCAGCAGGATTTCCGGGAAGGAGATCGAGCATCCTATGGAATGACAAACCCTGGATAGCTCCCAAAACCTGGCCTGTACCTCTAATTCACTATTCCCATTTATGTCATTTGTACCCGGGTGCACCAATCTGTCCAGGGAACCCCCACATTCCCTTTCCAGTGAGTATAACTCGTGCTTGGCCTTGTGCACCATCAGGCCAGGGTGACATTTGTTTGTTACTGGACAGGTTCTACCCTCCCCTGCCCCTCCCACTGGATACCTCTGATCATGGAATCCCCCCAACAGTAGCACTCTAACCTCTCCCTTGCCTCCATGCTCACCCTGCCGATTTCCTCTTCTTCTCTGCACATCCTCACCCTTTCTTCCTCCCATGTCAGCTGGCTCCTTGGACCTGCCACAGTCTGGGTGTCAAATGTAGTCCTCTCCCTATTGACACTAACCACCCCCTCTGCCCTGGTCCTGGGAATTTCCCCCACCCCAGCATCCTTTTTTATGTGTCACTATCCCCCCTGCCCCTGCCCATGAGTGATCCTTCATCCCTATCTGTTGGTGTAGCCTGGCTCCTGCTCCCTTTCTTCCCATCCACGTTCAGCGCCCCCCTGGCTGCCATGCCCTCCTGGTCCATAACCCCAGCCCCCATTTGCTGCAGCCTCCCCTGCTCATCTGATCCTCCTCCTCCTCCTCCTTGCCCTTCCCACTCCCATTTTCCATCCCCTCAGCCTGTCCGGAGCCTCCCCATGTCCCCTGCTTTCTCTCACACTATGCCCCCCTTTGCTCTTCCTGATTTCCATGCCCTGCCTCTTGCCCCCTTCTCCCTTCCCCACCCTGTCTATCCCTGCCCTAGCTGTTTCTTAACCTCCAGCACTCCCCTCTTCTACTACCATATGTAGAGGTTTGAACCGGTTGTTGAGCCTAAGACCAGCCCCTAGGACTTCCACACCCTACCCACCCCCTCATCTCGGTTCCCTCTGGACAACCCCAGATGCCTGCCTGCTTTTCTGGAAGTTTCCTCCTTCTTTTGGGCCCCCTCTGCCAGGGTCCACATGTGCTCCCTGGGTGCCACACATCACTCCTCTCCCTATATCTGAGGCTTCAGCTCCCAGTGCAGCTATGTAGGAGGCCACTTGCCACCTACTTCTCCACCTCCCCAAATCTCCCAGCTGCCTCCTAATCCCCTCAACCTCTTCTCTAAGCTGTACCAGCTAATAGCACACTGGGCAACCCCCAAACTTCCAAGCCAGTCAAGTAACATTGCCGCCCCACACCCTGTGCACTCAACCGCCCTCCCAAAGATGCCCACTCTAGTGACATGTGGTCCTTTCCGGATTATTGCAGAATTCTAAGACAACATGCAAGAAATCTTCTAAAAAAAAAAAAAAACTCTGGGTTCCCCAAGGGTCAGAGCTGCAAGGCCTTACAAAGGTCCGAGCTATCAGTGGTTTCACTTAACCCCTCACACAGCATTCAAAGTTCCAGTCAAAAAGAAATAAAAAAAATGGTTTCCCTAGGACCAGGGCTACAGGCTCACTATTAGTCCAGCCCACTCCTATCCTGACTTCTCCCCCACCATCTATTTAATAGCAATTGGGGCCAGGTTGAGGGGAGGGAAACAATTACAGCTCCTTCAGGTTCTGTGGAAAAGTCAAGGTGGCTGGGCTTGTGCTTTTATAGCCTAGTCAGGAGTATAAATTTGGTACCCTGTGCCCTGATTGATCCCACTTCAACTCCACAATCACTGCTCTTTCCTGAGCCCTGGCCTGCCACTGTTGCAGCTGTCAGGAGATACTGTGCCTGGTGCCCATCCTTCCGCTGGTGCAGCCTGCTCCTCCTGCTGCCATTGTGGCCTCTAGTGTGCTCACCCCTGTTCTCTCCCACTGCTGATGCAGCCTTCAGTGCTCCTTACCCCACCACCAATGTGGCCAGCAATATCCCCTGCCCCCCCCAGCAATTACAGCTTCTTCAGAGTGGCATTTAGCCAACACCTACTGACATTGATCTCTGATCCAACCACTTTTCAGTGAAAACCCTTCATCCCTATGTGGGCCCCATTTGCTTGGGTAGTGGGGACTCAAAAAGAAAGAAAACAAAACAAGCTAAAAACAAAGAACCTCAGTGCAGAATCTCTGGAAAAAGGGTTACCCCAAAGGGCATTGGCAACAAGTCAAGTTTCAAAGAAATACAACATCTTACATACGTCCATAATGCAATGCATCATGGGATATATTCAGATTTCAGACTTGTTCAACTCACAGCAATTTACACGCATTTTAAATAGCACAACTAACTTAATTTTTATAATAGTCACCTAGTAATTTTTACCATCATCAAAAACACCTAGTGCCATGGTATTTTCAACATTTACAGGTTTCATAAACATAAAAAATATACATCAAGATATTTTATGACATAGTGCTATTACATACTCAATCCAATAATGATAAACACAACCTGTTTTACATACACGTGATGGTCACCACAATAACCTCCCTGTATGAGGACCTGAGAGGGAAAAGGAAAATTAAAAAAGACACTATAACATAGTCAAGAAAGGGGAGGGGTGCCCATAGGTGGCCAACCTTATGGACTAGAAATTGTAAAGGATAGATTAGGCTAAGAAATTGAAGAAATATTGCAACCAATTTAAGAAAAGGTCAGTCCTCAAGAGTGGCAGGAGCTCCCTGTCACATATCCCCCACCTTAAGAGGGAAGCAGTTATTGCAGACTGCTTACCACTGTCCTATCCCAGGAAAGAGTGGAGCTTCCACCCATCCATCTTCAGAAGTACCGTCTCAGGGTCCTTGCTAACGATAAACATTCTATCATAAACATAGAAGATATCATCATTCTTTATCCTGAGGCATTAACACATTTTTCAACAGAGACTAATGGTACCTTCCCTGAACTAACTCCTTTTAGGGAAAGTACATCATATTTCTTAACTAAAAAATCTGGATGGCTGTAAAGTCCAGTACCATAGAAACAATTTATCTGTGGTGAGTAATTACCTGCTCCAACCCCACCAGACATGCCAGTTTTAAGCAGGAGCCTAGTCCTTGATTCAACCCCTCTACATAAACCCACAATGTGTCTTGATTCATTTCATTTGCTACAGATAAAACACCTGAGGGTAGACACTCTTTTGGTGTTACCCCAACACAGGTTCCTATCCATTTTCCACACACCTCCTCCTTTGTAGGTTTTTCATCAAAAAAATAAAACACATGTACCACCTCCTTGATCTTATCAATTTGTAACATTCTGGCAATATTAGCATCTTTAGCCTGCAGTATACCCCAGTAAATACTGTTAATAGATGTAGCTGCATCACTACAAGAAAAAATTCCTTCAGCCTCATAGGCTTCTTCTTGCTTGCTTGGAGTCTTCAACCCCAGCTCAATATAGTTTGGCACAGTCTTACCTGGGGTCTCACTTTCAAGTTCCATGCTTGCATCTCTGACATCCAACAGGTAACATCCTGGGAACACAGAAAATGAATATCCTGCTCAGTCAGGGGGTTCCCCTCAAACTGAGTCCATGAAAAATACTCCTCCAACTCTTTATCCAAACTCTCTGGCAGGAACCCCTTGAGCATGTAGCACCAGTGTTCCACCTCTCTGCATAGTTGTCTACCTCCAGCCATTGCCCACTAATCCAGTGGATCATCCTCATCAAGGTCTGCACCTCCTGGGTGTTCCCTTCGCACCTCTGGTTTGCCTTGACCCCACGGTAGCTCCTCATCCATTTGCATCACTTCTTTCTTCAGGCTTGGCCTTCCTCCAAGCTCCCAGGTCCAGCCCAGGCAGCAGCTTCTCTCTGTCTGTCAGCCATGTTTCTGGGCAAAACTCCATGGACTTTCTTCTCCAGGTTCTCCTCTGGCAACTCCTGGTGCATCAGTCCACCCGGGATATCTGGGCGATATCCACCAGAGAACGTACCTTTTTGGCCAGTCCAGATGCTTCCAGCAAGTTATCCCACTTCTTACACCAAGACTGTGGAGGGGTTGTGGGATAACAGATGGACCAGACACAAAACTTCAGGTTTAACACACAATCTCTGTGTGATGTTTATTCAGAATACAGGAACTAAGCTTCATCAATAGCATATTCCTTCTTTGTTACATCAGTTTGCAGCAACAGACTATGGATGTCCTTTCTCTGCACTTAGCCAGCACCTACTGATACTGATCTCTGATCCAACCACTTTTCAGTGAAAACCTATCATCTGTATGTGGGCCCCGCTTGCTTGGTAGTGGGGGCTCAAAAAGAAAAAAACCAAAACAAATTGAAAACAAAGAACCTCAGTGCAGAATCAATGAAAAATGATTACCCCAAAGGGCATTGGCAACAAAGAAATACAACATCATACATACATCCGTAATGCAAAGCATCATGGAATATATTCAAATCACCATGACATTTCCAACTTGTTCAACTTACAGCAATTTACATGCATTTTAAATAGCACAACTAACTTAATTTATATAATAGTCACCTAGTACTTTTTACCATTATCAAAAAACACCTAGTACCATGGTATTTTCAACATTTACAGGTTTCATAAACATAAAAAATACACATCAAGGTATTTTATGACATAGTGCTATTATATACTAAATTCAGTAAAGATCAACACAGCCTGTTTTACATATACTTGGAGGTCACCACAGTAACCTCCCTGTACGAGGACCTGAGAGGGAAAAGGAAAATTAAAGAGGACACTATAGCATAGTCAAGAAAAGGGAAGGCGGTGCCCAGAGGTCACCAACCTTATGGACTAGAGATGGTAAAGGACAGAATAGGCTAAGAAATAGAAGAAATATTGCAACAGATTCAAGAAAAGGTCAGTCCTCAAGAGAGGCAGGAGCTCCCCTGTCACAAGCTGAGCTTGCTCTTTTATAGCCCAGCCATGAGTTTAAATTTGGTCCCCTGTGCCTTGATTGGTCCTACTGCAGCTCCACAAACAATCTCCTCATAGTCTTTCCAAATTGTTGTCCCTGTCTGACTCATCCATACATATGCATTCATAAGGCTTGGCTGCAGACAGTTGTTCTTTTTGTATGGTTTGAGTGTGGACTACAATGGAGTAAGTAGTAGAAACAATCTGTTGGTTTTCTGTATACTGATTTTTAATTTTATTTTGCCCTGTTGCAGTTTTATTGTGGCATCCAGTAAAGGTTTTTTTTCTTGTGCCAGGAGTGCACCATTTTCAGGTTGACTGAGGGATGAAAATTATTGCAGGCTCTGAAGAACACATTTAGTTTGTCATCACTCCTTGTCCATTTAAAAAATAAAGTCATCAATAAATGGTAGAAGATCAATGGTTTTGTTCTCTGCTGTGATAGGAAGCTCCCCTTTAATACATCCATGGAGGTGATGTCATACTAGCCCATAGATGTGACAGTTTTCTGTAAGTATACTTTTGTTGTTGTAGGTGGAGTAGTTATGTTTCCATATGAAGTCTGTGAGTTCAAAACTGCACAAAAATTGTATTATGCACTGTGCTTTTATTTGATCCAATGTCAGTTGATGTCCTCAGTGTTGGCCCCTGGATTTATCACACATTTCTCTAGAAACTATGCAAATTCATGCATGTCTGTGAAAATGCTTATCTAATGTTAGGGTAAGCCCCCTTCCTGGTCTAGGGGATTGCAAGGATGGTATATTTGTCTTAGAAGGAATGATTACACAAAATTGAGGTCTTACCCATTCCTTCCAAGAAACAGTAAATTTGCTGTTCTTCACTGACTCTGCAAATTCCATGACTATAGTACTATAACAAAGCAGAAAAATGAGACTCCATCTCAGTGATAATAATCATATTTAATATTGTTGTATTGGCTACAGCAACATTTCACCTAGCAATAAACTTAATCATGCATTGGTCCATATTTTCTTAAACTGCATTTCAAATCAAATACTAGTTCAAACATTTCTCAATATATCAAGTTGCTTTGTATTAGGCTTTCAATCTTTTCTCATGCGGGCAATAATCCTCCTTCTGGTTCCTGGTGTCCCTTCCTTTTCTGCCACAGCTTCTGATGAAATCTGGTTCAAGAAGAGTCTCAAGAAGGGGTGCACACCATGAATATTTATATTTCAGTTTCAGTGTATTTCTGAGAGCTGGGAGGGGCACTTACTGAGTGCTGCACTGGGGTAAAGGTCCTTTCTTGCTCAGGATCTTAGTTCCTAACAGCCCCCTGTCAGGTCACTGCATGGGTTATCTGGCATACATATAGTCTTCTGACAATTTTTAGCTTCCAGTCCCTCTACCTAGTCCTCTTTCATTGCTTAGAAGTAAACTGGGTTAGTGCATCACACATAATGCCTGAAGAATAGCTGAGGTGCATTGGACATAATCTTTACCAACAACTTTGCTCACATAAATTGTTTTCTTTTGTTTACTTTGCGATGTGAGGGCACCCATCTCACAACTGGTACAGCAATTGACTCTGTGGTACTACAGCACCTGTCTCACAATCACAAAGGTCCATTGGGCCTAGGAATGCAGTTCTATCACAATACAAGACTCCTACTCAGAAATTATTTCTTCCATCCCTTAAAAGTCAGATACAAGACCTTTCACAAGGGTGAGTAGGAACCACTTGGATCACCTCTCTGCTGCCACACCTGTTCCCTTCAAAACCAAGGTGTGGATTGTCAAACAAGACCCCATATTCTTAAAAAATTGTTACTGTGGAACTGAACTTCAACGTCTCTTCAAATTCTACAAGTTGCACCTCACTCTGAGTCCTACATACAGGGCGATCACACTCAGCTGCTACGGCCTAGGCCCCTCCATCCCCCTATGAGGAGTCCCCTGTAGTGAGGTTCCCCAGGCACCAACCCCCACCAACCAGTCTAAAATGGCAGCTACTCCCTCCTTTTATGTTCCTAAGCACCTCCCATGTGTTAACTGAAAACCTTTACCCTTTGCCAACCATATAGTATCTACAATACTCTAACAGCTATTTCCACTACCAAGATATATTAACGGCATTCTCCCCCTTGTGTCAGGGAGAGGTCATTTCACTAGTCTCTGTGCAAAACTGAAAATGAAGACACTGGAAAAGTACTCATTCAGTATTCACTAAAGTGCTTGAAAGCTAGCAGCATACAGTTGGGAGTTTATGTTCAGTTTTGTTTCCAGGGTCTTTTTAAATTTCAGCACCCAATCTCAGTGTGCCAATCACTAAGTCTCCTCCTTTTAATACTTCAGCATTTGACATGTTGACAAGATCAACCCCCTCAATTTCTCCTTTAATATATACTGTTCTCCCCATGTGTGGTGCACTCTATTGTGAAAAATCCTTAATTTTGTTTACAATTGTTTACTGCTGATTGTGAGATTGTTCCCAAATTACTGCTCCCACCAGTCAGCTCTGGAGATGTGCCACATTGAATTCCACTTTTATCCCTTCTGTCTCTTCACCTTAATGGTCTTAACTTAAACCAACACTGCTCCATATACAGTATGTTAACTTGTCTCATCCTTACTTGGAGTGCAGTCCCCTCTCTCACGGTCTATCCTTCATCTGTTACATCTAGTTGAATACATTTCCCTGCTATATCTCTTATCTCCTCATGCATACTCCAACCACCTACTCTCTTAGAAGTTCTAACACCAATTGTTTTCCCTAATGCAATACCTCAGGAGGGCAGTTTTTTTTTTCTGCTCCAGATTTACCCATGTTTAGAGTGGCCTGTCTGTTGTTCTCTCTTCACCTTTCTCACAAAATGTCATGTTTCAGAAGCTTGCTACCACATTCTGCTGCTGTGCCTATGGGTGCAAAACAGCTCTCTTAATACTTACTCTAGTCCTTTTTCATATCCAACACACATTTTTCAATCTGCTTCTCAAAGTAGATCAGGGTTATCCATACTATAATATTAGCAGAAACCAGGATATACTGTACATGTAGTATGGGTAGGATTCATATGTCAACACTTTCTAATGAGTAGGTTGTAAAGTAATGTATTTGCATGTACTGTGGCTCATGTTTTGAATATTTGACCTAACACATTTGTGGATGTATCCAGCATGCCATAATATAAGTGACATTTTAGCCAAGAGGAAATGTGTGACTAAGGCAAGGCATTCTGTACATTTATGCAATATTTCAAATTTGTATCTGAAATACAGTCAAATTAGATCTGTTTTTTCAATTAAAAAACACCAGCTTGCAACATCAATTTGCATCTGTGGTATAGTGTGAATTAAAAATGCAAATGTTGCATTAATATCTGCTAAACCTATTTAGTGAGCCAGATCAACATAATATAAGTCTTGTTAACATGCTGGTCATAATGAGAGCTCCATGTGTAGCTTTAGGCAATACAAGGCTGTTCCTAATATGAAAGTTTTAATAACCCTCTCACTTGTGCTATTAAATTAGGTAGTGTCTAAATATGATCTCTTCAAAACAACAGAATTTACCAACATATGTTTTTCTTCTGTGGGTAGATCCTAACCATATTTATGAAGCATTAAATGTGCATTATGTTTTATTTAAACAAATGGTGGGGCCTCATTTGAAAATGATTTTCTTGACAGAAAGGCAGAATTCACAAAGCTATTATGTAACACACTGTAGTTTATGTTAGTTTAGGATTGTACTAGTAAATGTCCTATTCAAAAGGAAGACATTTGATGTTGTAAAAAAACTTTTCTTGTACACCTCCCCCAATTAAAAACTAAGCACTATGAAGAGATTTGCAAAATGTGGAAAACTTACTTTGCAGAGTTTTTCATGCATTTTGTGCAGTCTGCAGGTTTTTTTTTTGCTTTAGAAATGCACACTTTGCAGAACAAAGCTGCAAATTGCACACTTTGGGAAAAAAAAACACATGGGGCTCTGTTTAAAAAACTTTGCCCCACCGATAAACCCAGTTTGCGTGGTGCAAAGTGGGTTTTGGGTTGAGTTGGTATTAACAAAAGCCCATTTTGCACCCACCAACCGGGTTTGCACTGGGGCAAAGTGTGAAGGGGGCAACAATGCAAATCAGGGTGAGGGGATGTGAATATCGGCACTGCCCAGCTCACAAAGAATTTGATCTCGGCAAGGGCCTCTTTAGTGATCCCCTTCTGTGGAGCAAATACCACTGAGCTGACTGAGATTGCCATCCCGTTGTTAAACAAAATCATCTCCCTACTAGTCCAGTTGTCCCTCTTCTTGCCCGATCATCAATCGCCATCCCATTGAACATTAAAATATGACTCTTGTGGTCCCTCTATTTCCCTGATCGCTGTCCAGTTTAGAAAAACACATATCTTCCTGGTAATTAGTGATCCCTGCCCCCACCCAATCAACTGCTCAATAGATATAAAAATGTGTTCCTGGCATCCAGTGTAACCCCCCAATCCCAAACCCTCACATAATAATGTGACACATTTCCCTGGTCCAGATCCCCCCACCCTATCCCCAATCCCTTATATAGTGACCATATACCATATTCTGGTGTTCTAGTGGACCCCCCCTTGCAAGGAGTGACTCAACACCCATCTCCCACCCAGTCCACCCCCAGCCAGCAATCAGAACATCCATCCTCTCTTCACCATGACTGGCCACCGACTGAGCTGTCACTGAGCACCTACTGTGTACAGTAGGTGTTCAGTGACACTGATTGACTGCTCAGTCAATCAATGTCACTGAGCATGTACTATATAGGGTAGGCACCCAGTGAGAGCTCAGTTGGCAGCCAGCCATGGGGAAAGAGGAGGGCTGTGCTGGTCACTTACTTGGGGTCTGCTTGGGAAGGAGCAGGATGGTAGGTCACTCCATGCCAAGGTTGGAGGGTCCACTAGACCACCAGGGTAAACTTTATGGTCACTATACAGGGGTCAGGGGTCAGGGATAAGGTGAGGGGGTCTGTTAGACCACAAGGGAAATCAAATCAAATCAAATTTTATTTGTGATGCACTTTTCAAAGTATCAAAGTGCAGATACATAAAAAAAAATGACAATCATCACAATAAATATAAATATAAAAACAATTTAAAAGGCAACAGGATGACCTATTCAAAGGATTGTTCAAATAAACAACTCTTCAGAGATGCCTTGAATGACTTTGTGGACAGGCATTTTCGAATCTGACAAGGCAGAGAAATCCACAGGGTTGGGGCCACAAAAGAAAAAGCTCTGGCCCCAGATGATGGAAGGCGAACCCTGGGAATCTCTAGCAATCCATCACTGGTGGAGCGGAGTGGGCAGAGAGGGTGGTAGGGTCAAAGGAGATCTTGCAAGTAGCCCGGTCCCTGACTGTGTAGGGTCTTATAGGTCAGCATCGCAACCTTGAAGGTGATTCTCCATCGCACCGGCAGCCAGTGCAGTTCGCGCAGCACAGGTGTGATATGGCAAGTTCTTGGCAACTCAGTCAACAACCTGGCCTCAGCTTTCTGCACCAGCTATAGGCAGTGGAGGTGCACTGCCAGCAACCCTATATATAGAGCATTACAGTAGTCAAGACATGAAGAAACAAAGGCGTGGACCAATACCAGAAGGTCATTGTGTGGAACAAGGTGTTTTATCTGGGCTATATTCCTCAGATGGTAAAAGAAAGACTTGGCAATGGCTGACACCAGTGCCTTCAGCGTCAGCTCACTGTCAAGAATTTCATCCAGATCCCGCACCTGTTCAAAATGTCTCAACTGGTTACCCCCTAACATAAGGCCAGAGAAAAACCCAGGACTCAACTTCTCTGCATGGTGACCCAGACCCACTACCAGCACCTCAATCTTTATCTGGATTCAGCCTTAAGCAGTTAGCACTCATCCAGTCCTGAATCTCAGTGAGGCAGTTGTTAAAGACCGATAATGCATCATTCTGTTCAGGTACAAAAGGACATATAGAGCTGAGTGTCAACTGCATAGCAGTGAAAACTCAGCCCATAATGCCTTATAATGTCTCCCAATGGCAGCACATACACCGTGAACAACAAGGGGGAAAGCACAGAACCCTGTGGCACCCCACAGGGCAGATCAAAAGGAGCAGAGGAAAAATGCCTGATACTACCTTCTGGGTTCTGCCCATGAGAAAAGAATGAAACCATCTGAGGACTGTTCCCGACCGTCCACAGAACAGCCACAGGCATTCTAGCAACATCTCATGGTCCACGGCATCAAATGCTGCAGAGATCAAGAAGAACCAAGAACGAATGACTCCAATGATCTCTAGCTATTAGGAGATCATTCAGTACCCGAACCAATGCCATCTCGGTACTATGCCTCTTTCTGAAACTGGACTGGAGAGGATCATACACTTCATGGGTGGCAAGAAAGTCCTCGAGCTGCAACCCGACTACTTTTCTCAATAACCTTGTCCAAAAAGGGCAGGTTAGAGATCGGTCTGTAGTTAGCTAGACAGTCTGGGTCAAGGCAAGATTTCTTCAAAAGGAGTGTTATGATAGCCTCTTTTAGAGACTCCAGAAACACCCCTTGGTCCAAAGAGCACTAGACTATCTAAGTAAGGACTGGTCCAATCGCATCCATACACCCCACAAGGAGGTGTGTAGGACCAGGATCCAAACTACAGCAAGTCGGTCGCAAGCCTTGGACAATCTTCATGATATCCATGATCGCTGGCTGGTCAAAGTCCATACAGAAAAACCAAGGGCCTGTAACCTAGCATCAATCACTGCCATGCTCATTTGAATGCTTACTGTGGATCACTGACCTGATCGATGCACCTTATCATCAAAAAACAGAGCAAACTTATCATACTTTATTTGTGAAAAAGCTCTCCGACCCCGCAGACAGGCTGGATTGCACAGTCTGTCCACAGTCTGGAAGTGATGAGCTGGTCAATTTCTTGATGCAGCTACCTTCCTGGACAGGAATTCTGCCTTCTTATGGGAGATTTCTGATTGATACTCCATGTAATGGGCCATCAATCTAAGTCTATCATCTTCCAGGCCAGATTTCCACCAGCAGCATTCTAACCTTCGCCCTGCTCTCCTCAGCTCCCTCAATGTCCCATCAAACCAAGGGGACTGAGGGCAGAGGGAGAGAGGGCGAACACGGACAGGAGCTATGGAATCCAGAGCCCTCAGCACCATGTTACTATAGTGCACTACTAAGACATCTGGTTCCATGCATAGGCCAACTCGACAGGTCCAGCACCGCCATCAGACCCTCAGGGGTAACTCCCTTCAAAGGGCGGTACTGGACCACCTCCAAAGTGGTTGGTCTCATGGGGGGGCCATGAAATTGAACCTTATGGAGTGATGGTCGGACCACCCAAATGGTTCCACCAAAAGTTCCATGATCTCCATCCCCAGGGTGAACACCAGATCCAAAGAGTGACCCTGAATATGGGTAGCAGCGGTAACAACCTGTGTAAAGCCCAATGAAATCATCAGTTGGAGGAAGTTTTGACCAAAATGCGAGAGTTCATCGTCGGCCCAGGCATTGCAGTCCCCCAGGACCAATCACCTGGAGGGATCCAACACCAGGTCGACAATGAAGTCTGCAACTTCCTGCAGAAAAATGTTCTCATCACCGGATGGACAGTAGATGAGCGGAATTCTGCTGCCCACACTTGCTCCCATGATACACTCGAAGGATCTGGGGATCACCACCAGAACCTCCAGAAGGCCCAATTCCGATTTAAAACAAATAGCGACCACCCCCCCCAATCCAATCTCAGGTGATGTATCACCGAGTACCTGGCTGGAATAGCTGACTCCAATATGGGACCAGCATTTTCATCCAGCCAGGTCTCGGTGATGCAGGCCAGGTCAGATGACTCAACAAGTTCAGCAATAATTGCTGTATTGTTCTTTATAGACCTGGCATTGCATAACACCGCCCGGGTTGGATGAAAGGCCTTGGAGGAGCGGGTCACTTGCTCACTATCAGTGGAACCCTTGGGTATGGGAACCAGGCATCGCGAACCCCTATCCTGGACCTATTTAGCCCCAGGGCATCTCCCTGACCTCACCACCCTTATCTGCCCACTCCGCTCACCCCAGCCGAAGACACTCCCTCCGCCTCTGCCATGCAATCCCAAGGCACGACAGCGCCTGTATACGTAGGGGTGCAACGGTGGGCTGTTGAAGGGGCGCAGGTCCCTCAGCCTAGAGGGGGAATAGTGCCTGCCCACAGAAGCTCGATCCCAACACATGCTGCCACAAATTTAAAAATTTCTATTAATCAGCCATTAACTTATTTAAATTAACTTCTAGAACAAATAACTAAACAAAAAAAACAATAATTAAACCATCTTAAAACTAAATTAAACCAAAATGTGTAACATTATTATACAAGGGGTCAAGATGGGGGGGGGGTTACACTGGACACCCAAGACAAATATTTTATATCTATTGGGTGGGTGATCAGGTGGGAGGAGGGACCACTAGCCACCAGGGAGATATATTGTCCTCTAAACAGTAAGGATATTAGCAGAGGAAGGGACTACTAGCAGCCAGGAAGATATTTGTTTTTCTAAACAAGATGGTGATCATTGATCAGAGAAGGCGAGGGATCATTAGATCACCATGGACATATTTTTAATGATCAATGGGACTACAATTGGTGATTGGGGAAGGGGAAGGACCACTGGACCACCAGGGAGATGTTTCTATTTATGAATAATATGGCAGTTGTAAAAGGGGTGGGATCACTGGACCACCAGAGAGAGGTTGTTTTTTTTATCATGGGCCCTGTGATCGCCGATGGGGAGAACCACTAGCCATCATGGACTGTTTATGTATTTCTTGGGACAGTGATAGGTGATTTGTGAGGGGGGGCATGCTACACTCACTGCAACCTAAGCAAATGGGCCCATAATGGGCATGCAAATGGCCACCTAGTGCCTTGCATGCCCAATGCGCTCATTTGTATGGCTTCATTTGTGAATATGAATAGTGCTTCCTGCGCTATTCCTTGTGCAGCCACGTTCCTAGCTGCATGTCAGGGAAGCACTACTGGAGTTGTGCTGGTGGTACTGGGATTACTGCTGCCTTGAACTACCCCTATTCACAGTCAGATATTGCGGATCACTGTCTAACTGTGAATAGCAATTTAGGATGCCTGGCAACTGCAAAGGGCACTGGAAAATTTCGCATTGCCTTTCAAGTTTTTGTGAATCGGGGCCCTGAAGTCTGTAGATTATCCTAATAAATACTGTATTTAAGAATATGCCTTAATTGACAATACTTATGACTCTAATCCCTGTAGGCAGGCCGGTGTTCTAGAGTAGCACTTGCCAGGATGCAGCACAGTAATGTTGCAGTATATCACAAATGGCTGCAGTGTAATACAGGGAACATTGTAATTTTATAGACAAAGCCTTGGATATATTGTGGATATATATTGAGGCCTTTTGGCACCATGCAATTCTGCTTAAAGTTGGACCAGCATAACATTCTGTGGTGATTTGCATATGTAGCCCATGATGCTTTGCATTGTGGGGGCATGTGTGATTTTGTATTTTCTTGAAACTTGGCTTCCCAGCCAAATGCCCTTTGGGGTAACCCTTTCCTCAGTGTTTGTGCACAGAGGTTCTTTGTCTTTTAAATAGTTTTTTATTTTAATGGGTTCACCACAATATATCCAAGGCACACTGCCTCTAGGGTAGCTGGTCCATTCCACTGGGGTGTCAAACAGACAAGGCATACTGATGAGTCCTGGTAGGATGAAACACGTGTCTATGTCTTCTGTTAGCACCCTTTGCAAACTGTGTGAGAGGCCTTTTGGCACCATGCAATTCTGCTTAAAGTTGGACCAGCATAACATTCTGTGGTCATTTGCATATGTAGCCCATGATGCTTTGCATTGTGGGGGCATGTGTGATTTTGTATTTTATTGTAATTTTATGGCAATTGAGTCCTTTTCTCATGCAGTATTTTGTGACATTTCATTTACAACAAGTTACTGTATTGCATCATGGCTGATTGTGTTATAGGTGTGGTTTTCAAGGTAGTTCTTGGAAACTATTTGGAATACATTAAAGCGTATCTACTGTACATGTAACCAGCCAATATTTCTGCACCATTTAGTAACTAAGAATTATTTTTTTATATGGAACATCCTGAAAGCTGAATGATTATAAATAGGGCTGTACCTTTGCCTTTAAAAATTTTTTTGAGAAAATCAAGGTTTTGCTATAGTCAAATGACAAAAATCATAAAAATCGTAGTGAAGTCGTGAAAAGTGGTAGTTACATTTTGTATTAAGCAAATTGTCCCTATTTTAACTTTTTTATGTATACAAGCACATCAGCAAATGTTTAAGGGCAGGATTTACAAGGTAGTTGCGCTCAGTGCATCTGAGATGCACCATCCCCAAACAGTGGTATTCACAGAAGGATGCGCCTCAAGATGCACTATGCGCATCCCCACTGTGAATACCACTGAAGCGGCATGGCGCAATCTGAGTTGCCTGGTACAACTAGGATGTGAAGAAACACCCTGGACCACAAAACAATGAATAAGGAGCAAGTCAGCAAGGGACACAGGAGCAACAGAGGGAGACTGCAGTGGTGCAAAGGACGCTGGTGAACAGCCTGGCAGGGACTGGGCACAAGGCCAAAGGGCAGGAGAGTGGCCCACCAAAGCAGATGAGGTGCACAGGCAGAGCACACATGGTGACACCTGGCAGCACCACAGACACACACCCAACACAGGCAACCAACAGGCATAGACGCCATGCACAGGGGTGACTGACAAGGTGTAGCACAGCAGCCGAGGTACACTGGTCAGCATGGCAGAGGGAGCCATGCATGTCTTGGTGCACAGGAACACAGCAGGGCATACATGGGAGCTGCAACATGGATGCACACAGGGGAACAGGCACAGTGGCACATAGGCTGAAGGCTGTGTCCTGCACTGCTGGAACATGGCCACAGGCACTGTGGACCACAAGAAGAGCAACACAACAACAGGGGACCACAACAGAACAAAACATGCACCACACACAGAACAGGGGCACTGTGCAAGCTAGCACAGTGGAAGGCCACCCAACAGGCCAGACTCAACATGGAGGGCACACACTGTAGCATGCATGAAAGGTGGACATGGCACATGGATGCACAGTACCACAGGATCACATGTGTGAATGGGAACAAAGGTACTGTGGAATCCAGCAAGCACAACAGAGCACCAGCACAAGGTAAAATGAATGACCACAGACACCGTCATCAATATCAAAAGATTTACTGAAGCAAGTATATGAAAACGAAAATCAAAATGTTACACAAGTATAAATAACAAAGAACAGGAGTAGGGTGGTGTGGGAATGAACAAATGAACAATAAACAGTGAACACCTGAAAAGGATTGTATTGGGGGGGGCAGGGGAAGACTGCTAGTAACAGTGCTGGTCATGGAGAGTAAGGGTCAGTCAACAGGGGCTATTTACAAATGGCTCAGTGGCCTAATGTCCAGGGTGGGCCACATACCAATGTACATCTCTCCTGCCCCCTGCACATAGTACCCTCACAAACTGGGTAATCACTTGTAGGAGCTGCCGCTGCCTCCTGTACAATGCACCATGGTCCTCCTGAGTGCCCTCCACAGCTGAATCCCTGCAAGCCATAGGAAGATCTGACCCTCCTCCTCCACAACACATCCGTCTGTACTCTCCGTGGACCTACAGTGGGGACACAGACAACAGGAACTGAGTGCCGTAATCCATACTGTTTCCTCCCACTGATCACCATGTCAGTGTGCTGAAGGCAGCCCCCACGGCAGTGGCTGACAGCCCGCCATGCACACTGCACACCAGCAACAGGTTGGCACACAGGGCCACACTGTGACCATGCAATGGTACTGAGACAGCACAAGGCCCTCATGTGCATTCAGAGTGATGAACCGAGGGGCATGCAGCCATGTCACATGCAGCATGTACAGATGCCAACAGGCTGTACAACCATGCAGGCCCCATCCGACCACCAATGGAGCATCACAGTGTGCACATGGTCCTGAGTAGACGTGTACATGTTGGACAGAAACACAGGAAATATGTACACTGTGGCTCTAGCACATGCTACCAAGGCAACACCCCATGTGTGTGTGCAATGTGCAGCACATAGACATGCACGTGTGACAGGCAATGGCCTGCTATGGGCATGGCCCCCACCCCCCCAATGAGCACACAGAGGATGCACATGCAGTACACTCACCTGCATCCACACGACCAGAACCTTGGCCCCCTTCACTGGCCCTAGCGTGGCTGGCATCCACTGCCTCTGTTGCCCTCCACCTGTCTGTTGGTCCTGCAATGAAAACACAAGCAAAGAGCACTGTGAGGTGACAGTAGATGTGTACATACTCCCCCCCCAGTGACCCTCAGCAACAACACTGGTGCCAGCATGCAGTGATGGACCCACCCCCCTCAGTGACCCAATATAATAGCACCCTGGGCAGCATGTAGTAACAGACACCACCCCAGACCACATGCACCATGGCAGTGTACGGATGGATGTGTACCATGCCATTGTCAAAACCACAATGCACCTGCCACAAGGCCAATGGAACCCCCCCCATTGTGCACCAAGCCACACACGTTGATGCAGTGGTCATGGCTGCACCCCACAAGCAGCATCAGCAGGGCATGCCACACGTCTGTGTGTGTGTGTGTGTGTGTGTGTGTGTTGAGGGTGGGGGGTTCTGTGCCAGAGCACACTGCACCACCACCACCCCTGAAAACAAACAGCTGCCCACTAGAAAGGATGTAAGTTGTTATGACTTACCTGGCCGTGGCACCTCACCCCTGTGTGCCTGGTTGTGAATGTAACAAAATCTATCAGGTTCCTGTCTCCGCAGGTAACTATAGCAGTGCCTGCACTGATCCCCCATGTGCTCAGCACCTGTCCTGCACAACAGATGCTCTGCCACCCTCACCCATACTGCAGAGTGTGGCTTGTTGCAGTCCTGTGAACCAAAGAGCTTCCCTCCAGTGGCATGACAAGTGCCACCAGGTTGTCCAGCTCCACCTCCCCCCAGTTCATGGCTCTGGGTTCAGCTGTCTGGGCATGTTTCATTTTGAGATGCAGTGCTGTGGTGGCAGGTATGCACAGTACAAGCTGCAGGTGTGCAATGGACTGTTCGTACCACATG
The DNA here is from genome assembly GCA_016271365.2 of Neoceratodus forsteri. NCBI lineage: Eukaryota > Metazoa > Chordata > Ceratodontiformes > Ceratodontidae > Neoceratodus > Neoceratodus forsteri. Next base: position 1,370,715,463 of record CM057450.1, on the reverse strand, counting down.
CCCAATAGGCTGTCAAGCACTGGACCACACATCACAGGGCAGTGGCATGGTAATGTGCAATTGCTGCTGATTGTGCATCACTGCGCATGCTCAGTTCACACAGTATGGGCAGGAGACCATGATCAGGGATCATGCCTGGTTCGCACATGTGCATCTCATGCAGAACTGCCATATTGTGAATGGCAAACATTGCCACTCACAGTGCACTGAGGAAGGCACATACTGCCAGACATGCACCATGATATGCAGGGGCGCATTGACACAGCGTAACACCAATGTACCATACCCGCATAACATGATTCATGCAGCACAGAACCAATAGCGAAAGTTGACTGACTTGCGCTGCGGACATCAATCGTGCTACCCCCAGCACCGAACAGGATGTGTTTTGCATGGCATGCTACTGATGATGCATCGTGCATGTGCAGGGATGTGCCATGTGACTTATACTGCATTCAGGGAATTCCCCCAGTGTGAACACGCATACATGGGAATGCACCGTAGAGGGATGCGCCCAATGTCCCCGTTGTGCATTGCTGATTGAGAAGAGCTGGGGGCAATTATGCAATTCACAGACAATGCTCCCAAATCAGCTCTTTGCCAAATTCAGGGGCATCTCATCTGCTTTGCATCTCATTACAGTTGTTCCTAATCTCATTTGGATGCTCTGAGCCATAAATGCTCCTAAATGCACCTCCCTACTCCACAGGTAACCGACACGTATTGCAACCTTGAAGGATGGTCTGTTTACATTTTAGCATGTACAGCTTGTCAGCACCATCTGACAGTGGGGTTTTGAGGGCATCCAGGGGACTACGACTGTGCAGCATCAAGCCATGTTGCTGGCAAACATCCACAATTGCCTGAACTGTGCTGATGCCTGCATATTTCCACCCACAGGAACCACAGTGTCCGCACAGGATGAAGCTGCAGGACAGAGACATCCTAACTTTACATCTGATGAGGACAGGGCACTGCTGGAGGCCTACTTCCCTAGGCAGAGTATCCTGTCTGGCAGGGGTGGCAGCCACCAGTGCAAGGATGAGGCCAGCAAGGAGGTTGCCTAGCACATGAATGCCCATTGCATTTTTAGCCGGACCCCATAGGAGTGGCACAGCACTTCCATGATAAGATGTGGCGAGCCAAGGAGAAGATGGCCACCATCAGGGCTTCTCTGGGGGTATTAGGGGGTGGGCCATAGACAGCAGTGCACCTCACTCTGAATCAGGAGAGGCTGGTACCAAGCATGGGCTGGACCACGGTGATGGGAGTTCCGGGTGGCAGCTTCCAGACTGGTGGCAGCCCATCGCAGCACTATGAGTATACATGTCCCAAGAACTGGCTGATCTGTGTGTGTATGCCATGGTTGCCCTGACATGCCCCACCATGGCCTGCTATGTGCCCATGTGTCAGTGTGCACTGTGCATGGTGCCATTCATCCCCATCCATTAACAGTTTACTGCTGACACACTACATGCCACTCCTGTGTAGCACCTTGGGTGGGGGCCCCGCAGTGGGGGTGGTCGTTTGGGATGTTGTACCTATGGGTGGTGGGAAAGGGGGAGGGCCCTGTCCCACACATGTCTCTGAGTGCCTGTACTGGCCACAGTGCATGTCTGCCTATGCAGGTGCATGGCTGTGGCAGTGTCTCCATGGGAGCACTCACCTGTGTGACGTCAGGTGCACCTATGGCACACGTGCATGGCTCCTTGTTCATACCTGTCTGTAAATACCACTTACAAGTCAGTAACCATGTTTTCATTCTCTCTTTCAGCTCTGTCACACCTCACAGGTGCTGTAGGACCCGGTGGACTCCCCAGTGACCTGGCAGGGGAGAAGGCCAGGCTATCACACCGCACCACAGCCAGGGTTGTGATAAATGCCATGCCAGATCTGCCCAACACCACCGCAGCCCCGGACATGGCAGTGGATGATGCAAGGCCATCAAACCCCTCCATGGCTGGTGCCACAGCTGGTGGCCATGGTAGCACATGGCTGATCAATATACTGGGTCTTACTGATGAGGACCCTGTGGACAGAGTTGACATTGCTGGTGCTGGTGTCAGAATGGAGGGGGCGTATGATGATAGTGATGTTGACACCACACAGATTTGTGGGGACATGGACAACATTGGCCCGACCCAGGCATAAGCGCATGCACAGGTGGTACCATGTGGTATTGGCAGTCCTGTGGCCCCATGCACATCCACAGGGCCTGCACAATCACCCACGGTGGCAGTTGTTGGGGGCCATGTGTCTGGTGCTGCTGTGGGGCCAGGGACTGCCAACACTGTTCAGCAGGGGACCATGATGTGGGGATCCCTGGGTGTGCAAAGTTTGCCCGTGCCCAGTCCTTGCCCATACAGCTGCCTGCCGTGTGGTATCCAATGACGGTGGATGAAGCACAGTAGGCTGGAACCCCACCTATCCGTTGGCACTGCCCCCCCGTTACATCCCCTGATGATAAGGTTGAAGGCTATGCACATCTCCTGTGGGACACCATGGAGGGGCAAGCATCCCTCAGGGCAGAGCTGAGGGTCATTCAGATGTAGCTGGTCATGGAGCATGAGTCGTCGGCTGCATGGCATGCTCAGATGCTGTCAGAGACATGCCTCCTGCTGGTGGGCACAACCACTGCACAGGAGCGGGTTGCACTCATTGTCAAGGCAGTGAGTGCAAACAGTGTGCCACGTGGCCACCAGGCTACCAGCCGCACCCCCAGGAGTGCCTCACATACACCCAGGTCACAGTGTCAGGTGAACCCATTGCTGCTGACACCCTCACCCTGCCTAGCCTTCCCTGACAGCCCTGGATCCAACCTGGGTCTCAGGGGCAACACACCAGCAAGTACCCATTCATGGTCTCATTCAGAACCCCACCAGATGTGGTAGACACCCCCCCATGGCCAGTGGTGCTGACCCAGCTACCACCAGGTGAGGGCATGGCCACCCACTGTCCATGGTGGCCATGGTGGCTCCCACTGATGCCTGGGTAGACTTCTACTATTGCCCCAGTAACCTGCACCTGTTGTGGCCCACACACCAGGCTGACAGTGCCGGGGGTGGCGTGATGTGGCACACACTTGCCCTGGTACAACACCTGTGTGGGACACCTGTGTGGTGCACTGTGCATGGCCAGGGCCACTGGTGTTGTGCTGTGTGGCATGGGTGTGATGAAAGCAGCCCTGTGTCTGCTCTGCATGTGTGCCAGCGGTTGTACACTGATCCATGCCATCTCCAGCACAGACACCGTGTCACTCCTGTCCATGTGTGGCCTACTGTGTGTGTGTGTGTCTGTGCATTGCTGTCACCCCTCATGGGTGCACTGCATGCCCGCTGTGTGGTAGTCATCTGTGCTTGTGTGTGTCATTCCCCACCCACACCTGTGGTGTGTGTGTGGGGGAGGGCTGCCGAGGGTCGCCCACCTGTAATACTCACCTTCGGTCCCAAAATGCTCTTCTACTATGGTGTCCCTGTGTCATTGGGACCTGGCAACCAGGCATGGGTCCTGCGAGCCAGGGGCGGCTGAAAACCTCCTCCATTGTGCCCCCTGCTTCTCATCATCCTCTTCCTCCAACTCCTCCTTCCCAGACCTGTTGCCTTCCTCAGACTGGACAGCTATTCTATGGTGAATGGCCATGTTGTGCAGCATATAACAGGCCAGGAATATGCAACAGGCCTTCTCTGTGCTATATTGTAGGGCACCACCAGACCTATCTAAGTACCTGAAGTGCATCTTCAGCATGCCAAAGACTTGCTTAATGATGGTGCATTTAGCAATGTGTGCCTTACTGTACCGTTCATCTGCCTCTGTGCCAGGATGGCGATAGGGGGTGAGGAACCAGGGTCAGAGGGGATACACTGCATTCCCTGTGGGGGTCAAAGCAGTCTGTTAGTACCCCGTATGCATGTGCATTGGATATCACAGCCCCCCATCAATTCACACTGGTACAGTTACTGCCTGTTCACCGCTGTCCCTGTGGCCCACCTCCCAGTGCAAATCTTTCCCCCACAGTGGGGCGGTGCATTCATAATCTCACCAGAGACTGCAGTGCCCTGGCTGCCCTCATCTGACCTGCACCTGACCATGCCCGCATCAAAGGCTAACCACTCCTGTCCAATCCAGCATTGTTAGCCCTCCATTGCCCAGTGGTTGCCCATGCCTGGGTGCGTGTGGCACATTCCACCCTGCCACATGTGCCTTCTGTTCTGCATCACCTCACCTCCCATGCTGCATTTTGCGGCTGCACTGTCCCCCTTGTCACATGTGCTGTCCCATCAGCCACTGATAGAAAATCAGGAAAGGCACAAAATGTGACACAAGGAGCCATTTTAGTCAATTCTGATAGCTGCAATTATGTCACTCTGGGGACTTTGAAAATAGAGCCCCATATGTGGAATAAATTGGAACAGAATGTTTACCAGAGGACCCCTCTGTCACATTTACCCAAGCACCTTTATAGTATATCCTTATTATCTTCTGACATTTTGATAGGCAAAGCGAGATTTGGTACTGGTGGGGGGATACTGAAATGTTTGCACTGCAATTAAGATCATAAGATGAATGAAAATGAAGGTTAAATCTACACAGTTATCAACTGAATAATGGGAGGGCTTTAAGCCCGAGGTTCAATGGGCAGAGCAACAACATCACTCCCCCATTGAGCTTAAAAGGTCACACATCCTGGGCTTCACCAGGATTTCTTTTTCATTGCAGCTGGAGGTGCTGCACTCCATTCCCTCTCTCTGTGAATTTCTGTATCTTTCATTTCCCCTTATTTCAGCTGCTGCCTCTGGTTGTCCATTCATTTCCCCTAGCCGTCCCTAGTTCATTTTCATGGTGCTCCCCTTCCTCGCTTCTCTTTTCTGCCTTGCTGGTTCCCCTTCCTTGTTCTTTCATGGCCCTCTTAGCTGGCAACCTCAACCGCCTGTTCTGCTTTCACTCATTGCTCCCCCTGAGCCACCTGCCTCTGTTCCCTCTGCTTGTTTTTTTTTCTCATTGCTGGTATTGCCAACCATTTCTCCTCTGCCTCTTTCTGCCTCCCTCATCCTCTGGCTCACCATCAGTTCTCCTTCACCTTGTGGACATCAAGCCCACCTCTGTTCCTCACCTTGGGTGCTCTTTTTCTTATTCGCTCCACTCTCTCCCTCTCGGCCATCAGAGCTCTGTCCAGCACCTGCACTATGAAACTATGTATTTGCTCTGGGCACTGTCCCATAGGAACCCGCTCGAACTTCACTTCCCAGGCCCTCTAGGCTGTGTTGGCACTGTTGGGGCTTTCAATCTTTCCTTGCAGGACATCATGGTGTGCCTGGTCCTACATCCCTGGAACATGGACCCTGCATGGATCATTCTGTCCTTTGGGTCGTTGGCTGGCCATCAACTCACCTCAGTGGGGAGACAGGGTGGAATATCTCCCTATGTGTCTTCTATCTTTGCATGTCTCACACCAGCGCTGCCTGCCACCATTCATCGTTGGTGCACTTCTTGAGCAAGCTTTCCCTGACTCTTATCCCGCAGCTGTCTGCCTCAGGTTGCTGCCAGAATGTTTCACAAGGTCTAAAATGTCTCCTGCTTAATCTTCCTCTATCAGATAGCACTGTGATGCACCTGAGAATGCTTTTACTTCCTCCTCTGGTTCCATCTGTCCCACTTCAGCCTCTTTTGCTTCACCCTGTTTCTTGACTGCTCCACTTGATGTTTTCTCTGCTTGCATTCTGGCTCTGCAACTCTTCCTGCTTTCGGGTACCTGTGCCTCACTGTCAGGCTCTGGTTTTTGGCTCCATTGTCATCTCCAGAAGCTGGCTGGTAAGAACCTCTAACATCATGGCTGTTGGATTATTCATTTAATTGGGTGTGACTTTCTCATATATTAAGACTTGCTGGAGCATTTAGCCATAGCTGTGTTCCTACAGGTATGTCCAATACTTTGTGTGTGATTTTGTAGGTTTTCCCCTCACTTGCCATGCTTTGCTCACATTCTGGGATCCCTCTAAACAGTAAACAAATTAAAAAATAAAAATAATTCTGTGCTTTCATAATTCTCCTGTGCACCTTGGTGCCTTTTCACCTCGGTTTGGGCCCTCTGGTTTGCCTCCTCACCTGGCCTCCCCCGTGACTTCTTTTGGGGTTTCCCTAGTCTACCACCTACTGCAGTTCACTCAATCAGTCTACATTAGTTGATCTGTCAGTGTACCTCGACGGATTCCATTTGGCCTGCAGTCAACATTCCTTTATTTCCATCATTCATTCTGTATGCCTTGGCTGACCATCCAGCTTGCCTTGGTTGACTACGTCTGGCTTCTGTACTCTTGTACCACCTCCCCCAGCTCACCCTACTGCAGTTCTCATCCAGTATTGGCAGGGTCCTATGCTACCCCATTGCCATCCCTACTGTCCTTTGTCCTTTCATGCCTCACTTTCCTGTACCAGCATCCATGGCTTCCTTTCCTCATCGTACCTCCTCAGTTTCATAAATTTTCCCTTCCTTGTCCTAGCACCTTTTCTATTACCAGCCATCTTGGCTCCCCTCCACTCTCAGTGTCACTCCTCATCATACATCATCCGGTTTTGCTCCTGTGTCACTCCACCTGAGTTGCCTCTGGTTCCAGACATGCGTCTCCACTCATAGCCATGCCTTCCTGTTAGTCACCTTTTGCTCTTGTCTGTAGCCCTTTGCTATGGGCCAGCTGGCTTCTCACCACCATAATTCAAGTTCAATTTCAAGTTCATTTACAGTCTCCTTTTCTCCAATCTGTTCCTGTTGAACAGCTGCACTCCTGCAGCAATCATCATCATTGAATCATTCCTGTCTCCTCCTCTTCCAATTCCATACTGACCATCCAGGATTCACTCCACTCATGGCCTGTTTTTGATATTTCTTTTTGGGCATACATATCATGAATCCTATGCCACCTTATCAACCCACAGCCATCTTGCCGCATGTATTGAGTTCATAACTCCTGTCATCATTCACTCAGCATTACCTCAAGGTTTATCTATTTCCATTGCTTACTCGAACATTCCTGTCATTGAATCCTATGCTGTCTCATCGACTACAACCTCAGGGTCTAATCCTTCACTTCGCATAATCAAGCATGCCTCTTCAACCTCAGTGTCTGCTCACTCCCATCGCTCAATCAAGCCAGTCTGCATTATCCTTGGTCTCCTCATCAGCACATCTGGAATCCCCTTATGAGCACATCTGGATACCCCTTCCTTGCTCCTCTGACTTCTACATGGATTTACTCCCTTCCATCGACTACTCAAGCATACCCTTGTTGGGTCCCTGCTGCCTCATGTTCCTTCTTTAATCCGTGCTTCTTTAGAATTTTCCCTATCTCATCATCATCCTCCTTACTGATATCCCTCATTAATGAACCATTATTTTACTGACATACATCCTCAAATCAAACATCATCAGCCTGGAGGGAAGGCGATGTAGGCCTTGGATCCCCAGAGGTTTCCTGCTCAAAAGGGGTTTTTCCTCTTTGACATGCCAATGGTCATGATATTAGTTAGAGTTGGTACTTTATTTGGTTAGTTAATTAGTTAGGTTCTGCTGTTGGATGGAGGCAGATGATTGCCCTGGCTTTCCCCTCTCTCCTTAGGAATTTAGCCCTTCTCTTCACAGAAGTCATTCATCATCCTCGCCTCTTCGAAGCTCGACATCTTTGGGTATTCTTTTTGGGCTTCTTCCTAACCTACCTTTAGACAACACTTTCATTTCCATGGCACCTGTGGGAGGGGGACCCTCCTCTTGGGTTCCTTGCATTGTATCCCTACAGGGTGGTATATCCCACAGATAGAGAGGCGGAAAGCCACAAAGCAAATCAAGTTACACAAGCATCATCTCATATCTCATCCAGTTGCGTAAGCACATCGAATGGGAAGGCTTTAAGACCGAGGTTTGATGGGCAGAGCAACAATGTCAGTCCCCCATCTAGCTTAAAAGGTCACACTTCCTGGGTTTCACCAGGATTTCTTTTTCATTGCCCACCATCCACCCCTCCTCCTCCAGTGACTCTTCTCTCTTACCCATGGACTTCTTCCTAACCTACCTTTATCTAACACTTTCATTCCTGTGGCACCTGTAGAGGGGGAACCATCCTCTAGGGTTCCTTGTGTCATACCCCTACAGGGTGGTATATCCCTTGGATAGAGAGGTAGAAAGCCACAACGCAAATCAAGTTACACAAGCATCATCTCATATCTCATCCACTTGCATAAGCACATCAAATGTGAAGCAATAGTAAAATTCAGAAAAAGGTATAAAATATGTGTAGTACATTTTTCAAAATGTGTCATGTAATTTTAGTATTGATACACTTTATAATTACAATACATAACGCCAACATTATATATTTGCAATTTTTTGGTTGTATAGCACCTAAATATCATGTATCAATAATATACTGAAAAAGGTACAAATAAAGTGCGGATGTTAAAGTTCTACAGGTTAGACCTTGCTCAAATACAAAGAAGGAAAATGCTGCCCACCAAGATATACATCACATTAGAAAGCAGGCTTTGATGAGTACGTTTTTGGTATCACTATGCAGTGATAGCAGAGCTTTCTGTATTTATATGTCATATGTATAGAAAATGGTGTACTACACCTTTAAATTTAGGAATTGTGAAAATGGATAATGACATTTAGGATTATTTAAACACACATTAGTCCTGGTGCTGATGTCTTGAAAAAGCACCAGCATGGTGTGAATCGTTGACGTAGAAGGAAGGGGTGCTACTTCTTGACATGCTGTAGCATTTGGTATGCTTTTTTACTGTTTTTTAACATTAGAGAGCAGCATTTATTGTTTCCTAACAAGTAAACTGTGTTTCTTTTTACAACTGTGCTGAGCCCGCTTCTTTCCTCTTGGCTTGCATGTTATAGTATAGCATGGCTACAGTTGACGTTCTTCCTGAGCTGCCTCCTTTTTTGCTTAGTAATAAGGGCTCCTCATACATTATAAGATTGTAATCTGCTTGATTTCAGTTAATAATAAGGGTTCCCAATATATTATACATATATAATAATATCAACACATAAACAAGAGTGCCATACAAACTAATTCTTAACAGCGGGACTTCAAATTTCTAATTTTTTTATAAATTAACTCTAACTCTATTAGTTCCAAAATGAGACATTTCAGAATATAATTATTTTAAAATGTGATAACTTTGAAACCATTAGAGCTTAAGATGTAATTGTTTTATTACAAAAATAAAATGAAAGTTGGGAGTCAGCTAGGCAGATATATCAATAATACTGTACAGTGATCATGTCTTGATATTAAAAAAAAATGGTTCATAACATTTTTAAAGTCCTGTGAATTTTAACAACATTCTTTCCATTTTTGTTTAATAAGTGGAATTCACTGATTTAGATTTGAATGGAAATTCCAACAGGAATTACATTTGTATTAGGTGCTTTACATATTGGTTGTAATAAAAGATACTGAAGTAGCTGGGCCCATTATCCATCTATGGTCGAACGGAGAGTGCATCATGCTAACTAGTGTGCTGGTGTCTCAGTGGCATATTTAGTAGATGTATAGTGCCCCTGTCCTGTGCATGCTATAGTACATGTACAAATATTAAGCTGTGGTGGGACTTGACAAAGTGCAGAGGATAAAGTTCTACAGGCAAGACCTCGCTCAAATACAAAGAAGGAAAATGCTATCCACAAAGATATGTGTTATGTTAGAAAGCATGCTTGATTTCAAAGCATTGCACAGAGTAACATTCCCAGGGTCAAAAAAGAAAAAAAAAAAACAACCTTTCATTCTCTCTTTGTTTTGTTTTTTTACCATGGGGTTGCTATCCTGTGCAATGTTTTGAAATGAAGCCTTCTTTTATAATGTGAGACATATCTTTGTGGGCAGTGTTTTCCTTCTTTGTATTTGAGTGAGTTCTGGCCTGTAGAACTTCAATTTATGTTTTGTGACCTAACATTCTACTCACTCCAGGAAGCGGCTCTTATTTGGTTTGGAATCAAAGTGCAGATATACAGAGCACCACAGTCACCTGCTGGCATTAGGCACCCAGGACCAAATGAAATAGCATGTCACAAATAGGTTCTAACATCTTTGTTCCTGTCTGCCATGTTCAAATGCCAGTGCCTTACAACTACATAAGGCCTGCAAGGTACTAAGAGGCCTTTTGTGTGCTACTATGTGGCCATTAGCATCTTTGCACAATACCGCCATGATGTATTTATAGAGGCATTGCACAGAGAGGCCCTTAGTTTGGTGCCAAACTATGTATTGATGCAGGAGTTTTGGACAGGAAAGTACTGTAAGTCTGCATAAAGCGGTACTGTGCATATGTGTGGACATAGTTGCTGATTTGCCCAAAAGTCCTGTATTGATTAACAGCTTGAAATATCACTACAGGATTTGTGCATGTCAGATGGCAGCTGACCAGGGAGATGAGAGTAATGGTGGGCAATTTCTGACCACCATCTGGTGAGGGCTAGAATTGGAGAAGGGGACTAATGGGGGAGGGACCACTGCACACCTGGGAGATGTTCAGTTGTGCCGAGGGGGATTGGGCAAGGGAGGGGGCTTATTGACTACCAAGGAGTGGAATATAGAAATAAATATATATGTCCTGATAGACATCATAGAGGAAGTAGGGCAAGACTAGTAACAGAGCATTACATTAACTCTAAGTAGTATTGGGGATCACGTGAGAGAGGGGGATCACTAGCACCAGGGACTTATATTTTTGCTCAGCTGGATTGGGGTTCAGGTGAGGGGGACTAGTAGCACAATTGACTAACATTGCTTCTAAAAGGAGAATGGGGATTGCATTAGGGAGGGGGACCCCTAGCACCAAGGTCATGCTTTAATTCTAAGTGGGATTAGGGATTGAGTAAGGGAGGGTGATTACTAGTACCAGTGATTGTAAACTACAGGGTATTTGGTGAGGATGAGAGGTTTGTTTTCTTTACACAGGCATCAGTATTGCATGGGGAGTGTTTACACACCTCTGCATATGTTGTTAAATGTATGGTTTTGGAACCAGTAAATAAGGCTTCCGCTTAAGCCATTTAGAACTTCCAAAAACTATTAAATATACCACTGTGCCCTGTAGGCAAGAGGTTAACCTCATTTGAATGGACTCAGAGGTATATTTAGCATAACCGCACTAACCATTTAACAATATCCTAAGTGAAGTTTTGAATATACAGCAGCAGCAGTCACAATAACAGGAGGTCAGATCTGCTATATCCCATTAGTGTGCTGCTAAGCCTATTGTATTAGAGCCATGGTAACGGTTTAAATATTGGGCTCATATTTTTCTCTAAGAAAATATCTGAAGGGGATGTTGATGAAACCAGAAACAGAAGAAGCTTATACAGTATCAGGCATATTGATGAGTTAGATTTTTGAAAAATGATGTGAAGTGTTGTACCCATGCAGAAGATGGTAGAGACATTATGGCATGACTTTTAATTTATTTTAAATTATTCAGCTTTTGTTTACCAGGTAAGCATACTAGACAAACAAATGCCTATTTTCAGGTGTAACCCAGGAGATTACAAGGAATATACATACAAGACAAGGATTAACAGTATTTCAGAGATAAAAATACAAAACAATTTCCCAGGTTTTAACAGAGAGGTAGGCAAGGACATCACATTACATCATATAACAACAGAAAAACAACATCAGCAATACAGTCAGGTTAAGAGCTCCTGATTGGACTCAGGAATGAGATCTGTCAGAACTATTACAGTACGACACTTGTAGAGAAGGGGGCAGCTGAAGGCCTTAGTTACAGCTACAGACCAAAGTGAGCTTCAGATGGTCCAAAAGGGAGTTCCTAAAACATGTGTGGGAGGTGGAAGTGTGAACAAGTTCCCTTATCTAACAACGACAAATTATTTAATTTGAGTCAACCCAACTGCAATGTCAAAGTGTTTCCATAATATTTTTTGTCACATTTCCTTTATTGTGCTATCAGTTAGTACAGTAGAAGCTACTTAATGGGGACACCCTGATGGATGGCTATTAGTCCCCATTAACCAGACATCCTGTTTAAAAGAATGCACATTTTAGCATATTCTGTTTATTCCATTTCCCCCTATCATTAGTGATGCTGGTGATCTGTAGTGAATCTACTGGCGCCAATGTTAAGACACAGAAAATCTTCCTTCCACTACAGAGGGTCTCTCTTTCTATCAACTCTGGTGTCAGGAACTCTTCTGTACACCACATTGACAGGAGTTTGATTATGGTAGCCAGTGTCTCTCTCATTTTAGAGTGTCTCTCATTTTATATTGGCTCTGGTGTTTAAATGTTTACAAAAGTAATGTTCTAACTTACGACCTCAGTGAGAGAGGGGGCAAGAGAGGGAGAGAGAGAGTGAGAGAGAACTGCAGTATTCTTGAGCACAGAGTGCAAGTCATGGCACTTAGGAGCATCGAGAGAAGGAGGGAGTAGAGATTGAGAGGGATCGGGGTGAGATACTATATCAGCTCTTTTTTTATCTTATAGTCAGTTGTCAGTACGCAGTTTAACAGCTCTGTTTTTGTTACAGTGCTAGAAGCGGTAGAGGAGATTGTGGTTCAGTGGGGGCTGAGTGTTAAGTAGGTGACAAGTTCTCCTACTTGACACTCAGTTGGAGAACAAAACAGTGAACTGACTAGTTAGTCAGTTTAGCCTGAGTGAGAATGAGCAGCTAAATGGAGTCAGAGGGACAGAATTGTCTCAATTAAATGGCTGCCATGTCCCCTTTAAACAGAAGCTGGCATCATAGAAATAAATGGCCACTTAATTGGTGCCCCATGAGACATCCCAATAAAGCTGATGTCCCTATTATCTACATCCCAGTTAATTGACTTCTACTATATATGCTGTTTAATATTGTTTAGGCTAAAAGCTTACTAGCGTCTCTTGTGTGATCTTTTCACTATTTAGTCAAGTTTAAGGATACATTCAGTCTGACAGATTTGGCTGCATGATATCACTGATGATATTAGTAGTAGGTCTTTTAGGTCTTGGCATAGAGTTTTAGACAAACACAAGCCTGGGTTCCATCCCCAGTGTGGAATACTTTTTTGCACTACAGTTTATGTAGTATGAGATAAATGGTTAGGTGTAATTTCTGATGCCAGTGATAGAGATTTAGCAAGGTTTGAAGCAGACTTTCAGAACACTGAACTGTTGCTTCTTTGTTACACTCAACATAATTATTTCTGGCTGAGACATTGTGGCGTGTCTAATTTTGAATGCAGCTTGGGTGGGAAGCATTAATCCAGGTTGGGAATGAGTTCATTACTGAACTCCACTGCAGCTATGTATGGGTGGGGGTCTGCATGCAATGCAGGATGTAATTTCTCATTGCATGCATCTTTTGTCTAGAAACCTTCTGTTCATCATGCGGAACAGTAGCACAGTTGCAGAGCACCAGGACAGTATTTAGTTAAGAGGGCCTGGGTTTGATTCCCAGCCTGAAACATTTTTTCTTCTCCCTAGAAACTATGTAGCATGAGTGAAATTGTTCAATGTCATTGCTTGTGTCAGTGATAGAGTTTATTTGTCTGAAGCAGATTTTCAGAACATTGAGCTGTTACTTTTTTTGTTGCAGTCAACATTATTAGTTCTTGCTGAGACTTTTATCATTTACCATCTAAATGCTGCCATTGACTTTGAGGCTATGCCTGGTGAGACTGAAGTGTTGACTGGGAGTAACATCTGATGTCTGACCACTGCAGTAGTCTGGTAAGCTAAGGTGGGGGGCTACCAGAGCCAAGCAGGGCCAGTGACATCATAGGGGGCAGGTCACTACAAAAGAGCAGCCAGAAACAGAAAAGTTCACCAGCTCCTAACATCTATGACCTGTGGGTCTTGTAGCTCAGCAGCCTGAACTGTCTCCTGCTACATAATCGATTTGCCATCTAAGTGTTGCCATTGACTGTGAGACTATGGCTGGTGGGACTGAAATGCTGCCCAGGAGTAACATCTGTTGCCTGGCCACTGCATTTGTCTGGTAAGCTAAGTGGAGGCTATAGGAACTATGTGGGGCCAGTTTTGTCATTAGGGTTGAGTCAGGTCACTACAAGCGGATGCCCATGGAGTGGCTGGACATGTGAGTGGCTCACACAGGAGTAGCATGATCCACCCTGTGTGAGTCCCCCTGGAGGAGGCCACAGGGAGGCCTTTAATTTTTTTTTTATTTTCTTGGGTGCTATTTTTATTATGGCTGTTGTTTTAAATCAACTCTGGATTCCAGGTTTACAATTTATTTGTATTAGGAAGTTGTCAGAGGGAGGTTCCCCTGGAAATGACCCACACAGACCATTAATGTTGGGTGCTTGACTGGCAAAGCTTTTATTAATACCAATAACCTATGTATATAACATATTCTCAAGTCACATCACCTTCAAACTCATATCATTGTTCCAAATCATTTACAACTAGAGGTATGTATAGTACATCAAAACCCAGTCCATTATTATCTTGGGGTCTTCCCTTCAGGCATTCATCCACCATTTTTCTTGGTTCTTCTCAGGGTCTGCATGCATGAAAATCCAACACCCCCTTTTGGTTCTCTGGCCCTTCCCCTTTTTCTTTCTGGGGTCAGATGCCCTCAATCTGACCACCAGCTTCCTACCTGTTCCTAACTTCCCCCTACCATGCTGTAGCCATGGCCGGAGGTCCTGACACCGGCCCATGTCAGTTTTCCCTTCCCTACCTTTGACCCTTCCATTAAGTCATCTTCAGTTCTAATGATGAAAGATGGGCTTCCTTCCAATTCCCCTGGTGGGCCTCCCACTTTCCTCTACCTGGCTCTTCCACTCCTCCAGCACCACTATTGGGTGCAAAATAAAGAACAACATGCCTACTTCTGACAGGTGTACCCCCCCATAGTATGCTCGTATGTCATAGGAGATGGCCCTGTGGGAGATATAGATCCCTTTAATATCTCTGATTGCTGCTGCCACCTTCCTGTTGAGCCTTTTCCTAGCCTTTTCCACAGCCCTTATATCTTTCTTGTGCCTCCAAGCCTTCCTTGAAATGATCTCTGACCACCCTATAGTCACCTGTGACCACCAAACCTTAACATTCTTCTGGTTTCTCTGGATCTGCTGCCAAAAAGCTCCCCAAGGTCTATCCTCTAGATCGTTACTCCCCATGTGTATTAATAAGAAGTCTGGTTCTGACCATTGTACCTTTAATTCCTGCAAGATTGGCAGGATCTGCTCCACCTCATGTCTCAGACCCCTTTCCACTGCAATCTGGTGCCATCTACTGCCCTTCTTAGCTGACTCCTGCCTGGCCTGGTTGCTGTAAACCTCTCTGTCCTATAAACAAAAGAGTGTCCAATGATCCAAACTTGTCTCAGTCTCCAACCCCCTGTTGAAAAAGAACACAAGAAATCATTAAAGCAGCTCCATGACATACTTCAAGTTGCAATTAGTTCTCCATCTGCCTACTCATTTAATATCTTACTTGGATCCTCCCTGGGCTGCTGCAGGTGATGCTGCCCCAATTCTGAGAGAGTCAGGAGAGTATAGACTGTGATCCTGCCCCAGGAAGCCATGCCCTTCTTGAGAAGCTCTGCAACTTGATTGCAAGTGACTGGGGCCCCATTTCCATGGATGAACAACTTACCTCCTCTGCTGGGATGGATAGCCCTGTTTTGCTTGAGGGATGTTGCTGCACACCATCCTGAACCCTTCTGAACTACCAGCACTACCTCTGCCTCTAACCCTGCCTGGTCTGTCTTGGACCAGTGCAGCCAGATGAGAACCCTACTGGGCCCCCAATGTACGTAATCACAGAGGAGACCCCCGATGGTTTTCTTCAATATGTATAGCCTCGAGGAAAGGAGGGAGAGGGGGGACATGATAGAAACTTTCAAGTACCTCAAGGGAATCAACAAAGTCCAAGAGGGTAGTATCTTTCAAAAAAAGAGGTGTGCAAGAACAAGGGGGCACAATTTGAAGATAGAAGGGGGGCAGCTCAGAGGTAATTTAAGGAAGTATTTTTTCACAGAGAGGGTTGTGGATGTATGGAACAGCCTTCCAGAGGAGGTTGTGGAGGCAAAAACAGTGGTGGAATTCAAGCATGCATGGGACAGTCATAAGGCAATTCTAGGGGGTGGGGGTAGGAAGAAGTAGACTGCTGGTTAACTAGGATCTGCAGCTTATCCATCAGGTAGGGAAATGGGCAGACTGGGTGGGCCAAGCGGTCCTTATCCACTGTCAAATTCTATGTTTCTATGTTTCCAGCTCTTCACCACCACCTCATTAACCAGGAATGCCCCCCCAGCCATAACTGTAAATATAGCCCTAAAGAGGCTGATGAGAAGACCTGCCTTAAGGCTCCCAGTCCTAACAGGGCCACGAGAACTGACCCCTGCAAGGGCCTGTGGTTGTCCATGGGCCTCCGTTGAATCCTCTGCTACCCTATTATTGTATGTAGGACTACCTTAAACTTGTTTGGCTCATCCCAACCCCTGGTGCTGCAAGCCCAATCATTGCCAGCCAGCTGCACCCCATGTTGGAATGTGCTGAGCCCTCATTCCACCTTTTCACCATGAACCGCATCATCTGCTCCTCAGTCACAGGTTTACTCACCTCGTAACCCTCCTGCCACTGGAACACCTGGAAGGCCTCCCTCACCCCCTCATATGCCTTAGTGTGCTCTAGGACCAGGAGCTCTGATACAGCAATTGGGCTCCTTCTAATCAATCTTCCATAGCTGTAGTGGAACTTTCGTCTTCCAGGCAGAGGCATGTGAAAACAGGGACCTGAACCTGTCCAACTGAAGATGGGAAAGACTATCAGTTATCTCATTCTGGATCTCTTCAATATGCCTAGCTTTGAAGGAAAGGTTGATCTTGAGCCCCACAAAAACCAGCTGGTGTAGAACCCTTGTCACTGTATCCGAGGACCCTCTCTGCCTGTTGATCACCTCCACCACCTCCCTGTTGTCACACCACAGTATTATTCATCTGTTGCTCAGTTTATTCCCCCAGACTAGCATTGCTACCCAAATGGGAAAAATCTCCAGGAATATGATGTTTTTCAGCAGACTAAGCTGGTGCCACTCCTCCAGCCATGCTTCCAACATCCATTCTCCCTGAAAATATGTCCTCATACCAAATGCCCCAGCTGAATCAGTATATAGCTCTAGGTCAAGAGCAAATTATTCTGCCAGAACATGATGCCATTGTACCCTGCTAAAAACTCCTCCCATACTTCCAAGTTTTGTCTCAACCCAGCCGAGATATTCACCCAGTGGTGTGGCATTTTAGCCCTGCAAGTGGCCCTCCCCAGCCCCCTGGTGAAGGCTCTGTCTGGGGTGATGGCCATGCATACAGTGGAGCAACCCATCGGCATGGCCTTGTCAATAAGAACCCTTCCTGGAATTGGAAACCCAAGAGGTCCCAATCATCTGGCCTGACTGGCAGTAGCCAGAAGACCCACTTAATGTCAGTCTTGGCCAGCCACACCCTTCCTATGGCTTGTATCATGTCCACTGCCTGGTTCAGCATACCATATGAGACCACGCACCGCTCCTTGGGTATTCCATCATTCACCAAGGCCCCCCTCAGGGTATGAGAAATGATGGATTAGATGAAATTCCCTGGGCCATTTCTTCAGCACCACCCTTAGTGGGGACACCCTGAGATTCTTTAAAGGGGGCTCAGGGAAAGGGCGCCCCATCCTGCCTACCACAACCTCCTTCTTGATTTTTCTTGCTACTACATCTTTCTGGGCCTTTACTGAGCTCACGTTCTTGGCTGACATCCCCCTCCTTGTCCTTCATAACTCAAACTGAAACCTTTTCTGAAACTTTCCCTCAGCATCTCCTGCCCATCTTTGTAAGGGTAACCCTCAGTCCACTCCCAAATCAAGTCCTCCATAATGGGCATCCTGGCCATGAGGAAGACCTGATGGTCCCCCAAATTGTCCGTACCTCTAGTATCTGTGAAAACCTGTTCTGAAACCATCCCTTCCACTGCTCCCCCTACCCCTACCACTCTGGTAGGTCACTCCCCCTCAGGCAGCCCCATAACCCCCATGAACGGACTGCTCCCTATTTGCCTGGGAACCCTCCTTTTCACCTACCAGTTTACAGCAAGAAACTGGATGCAGGCATGCGCACCTGGAGCAGACATGCTTAAACTTGCAGTTAGACCAGGTGCATGATGCCTTATTGTAGACCCAGCATGTCTTCAACCTCTGTGAGGACACCTTTCTCCCCCCTTCCCTGCTCTTTGGCACATGATCCAACAGGGTGCGCACCTATAACTGTGAATAGGTACGTCCCACCGGAGGTCCCCACATGCTGTCATATGTTGCCTAAATTCCTCATCAAAGTGCAACCACCTGTACCCCATTTTCACTTTGCACTCATTCCTAATGATGGCTAGTAGGTCAAAAGGGGGATTGCCAACTCAAGTCGCTTTTCCAGTAATATGGCGATGAAGATTGTGAAACCTTCCTGCCAAGTATTTATGTTTTTTCCCTTGTACTTGGTCTCCTCCACTGTCTTATTACCTATCAGAGCTAACACCACTGCCATCTCGGATTTTCCCACTATCTCCCTTTGCTCATATTTCTTGGCAGATTCTTTGTCTACTAAGGTGAAGATATCCACATATTCCCCCTTCCAAATCTTCTCCTTAATTGAAAGCAGCACATGGTCAACTAGAGTGAACCCGGGAATGCCAGTGTTGTCTCCCCCCCACCTCACTCCCCACTGCCCCACATTTTGGCCTTTCACCTTTCCCACAACCTTCTCTAACTTATCCAGCCTGCTCTCCCCCATATTGCTGACAATCCCCTCTAGATAGTCCTTTTTGTCACCTTCTGTGACCAAATCCACCTTGCCCTTGAACTGACTGGCATCTGGAAACTTTGGCTCCAGGGTGGGATCTGGGGAAGATACTGGATCTGGCACAGGAACAGGTTGGAGAGTGGGTGGGAGCAGACTCTTCTCCTTCCCTCTTCCGGTGGGTCCAGGAGGTTTCTTCCTCTTCTGTGACCCCTCCTCTTCTCCTCTCTCCCTTCTCTCTGCTGCATTGATCAGCTCTGTCATCTGTCCCATGAGGACCACTGCTTCTTCCCTCAGTTGGCACTGGTGGCTGGAGTAGTGTTCTTCTTTGGTGCAATCCTGTCTCTTGGGGAACATGGGTCCCTAAGTTAAACATAATGGCTGTATGTTCTCACACCTCTCCTCCTTTTTTTGTTATTTTTTTAACGCCAGCACCCTCTCTTCCATCCCCAATGCCCCAATTGTTTTTAAAAAGCAGACCACCCTGCTGTCAAATAACCCCCATGTCCCCATTGTCCACTACAGTGCTGCATGGAATAGCATGCAAGTCCACCATGCTTGGCCCCCTGACTGCCCCAAGTAGGCAATGGCTATGATAAAAGGAATCAGACAACCGGAAAAGCAGATTAGATGCAAGCTCCTAGTACTATTCCTGAACTTTAACCCTGTGGAAATGAGTACTAGCATATGTAATAGTCCATGCAGTCATCATACATATGCTCCCCCAGGATGTTGACAGGTAATTAAACAAGTTAGCTGCAGTACTTCATGCAAATGTTCAAAATTTGCACCAAATGTTCACTACTCAGTGTCGGCAAGAAAAATAGGTAATACATATAAATTGTGGGAATATCTCAACCAGGGAGCTATTATGCCAGTCCTCGTCTAAGGTTTCAAATGCAAGCTCCCACAATATGCTATCTTTAGAACAACACTCCACTGAAAATTATTTACTCATGACTGCTGTTCTTTAAATCTGAGCTATAAATAGCTTCATCAGTGCCCCCCCAACCCCAGTAAAAGCAGTTCATATTTTTTTTTATTTATTTATGATCCTGTTCCTTGATCCTCACTCTGGGGAGGAGCCCCAGCCCCATCACCCTGGCATCCACCAGCCGGCGCAGTACCCCAGAGATTACCCCCCAGCGGGGTCAGAAGAGGGGGCCCTTGCCCTACCAAAACCGGATCCATTTGTGCCATGGCTAGCCAGATGTGGGGCCTGCAAGCTCCACCTCATCATCCTCTGGGAGCCTTGTTTTCTTGTTTTTCTCCCTCTTGTGGGAGAGTGGTGTGCAATGATGCCAGCGACTGAGCCCACACACGCTCCTGTGCGCGAACCAGTCAAGTGTCTGCCGTCCCCTGTGATGCAGATCCATGCCATTGAGACCCATCCTCTGCTAGGGATCAGGCAAGCACTGGCCGCTGTACCCCCCCCTCCCCAGAGAAGGAGAGCAGTCCATAGGACGCTCATTCCATCTCCTCCCAGCCGACCCACGGCAACCCATGCTTGTTCTCTAACATGAGTCACCAACATGGCGCAAGGTGTGGCATTCAATGCCTCAACTCTCAGTGCCACTGGGCTGGCTAAAGCAGTTAATATCTTTGGTACAGCCTTCGTAATGCATGTGGATATTGCAGTTAAGTAATGCCTGGTTTGTTTCTCTTTTTCTACATTTTTTCTTTTGGAATTCTGTTTCCTGCTCCATTTCCACAGCCCTTTAGTACAGAGAAGGCCCCCACCACCACCACATGGCCTGCAGGCTAACCATCCTTGAGGCCACAAGGCAGACTGATTACTTACACCCTATTCCCCACTTGCGTCCCTTAATACCCTATGCCCAGTTGAGAGCTTTATGCAAATTTATGGCTCGCAGACTTCACCACTTCCCTAGTGTATACGATTGGGATGGTCATGATATCACCTCTTGGCCAGACTTGTTTTGGCCTGATCACCATGGGCCTGTGGATGTGTGGAAAAGCAGAAAAAGCATCCCATGGTTAACAATTCCTCCTTCAGGATCAGGACAAACAAATTGATTTTTTCTTCCCCCCCCGCCAGGTTGCGCCACATGGTGCAACTGCAAGTGTCCCCAATTCCCACTGTGCCAACCCCTCCGATCCTGCCCATGACTCCCTCATTGCTGTTTGCCCCCCCTTTCCCTGCTGGATCTTGCTATTATTGTTTGTTTTTTCATTTGTTACATTCCTTTTTTTGTTTGTTTATTTTGTTTTGTATTCTGCCTGCCTGCTGTCCTCTGAGAGCCGCCAGGTCCTAGAACCATGACCAGCTCCTGACCACAGGAGCCTCCTGTCCAGTGGAACCCCCCTCACCCCCTGGGGGGTCGGGAAAGCCCCAGCCTTTTTGGGAATCTGCTGTGATCGCTTGGTCTTGTAGAAGGGTGGGGCAGCCAGTCAGGCATGGCATTACTCATCCACATGCACTGGAAGTTCTGATCCACCACCACTCCACCCCCCCAGCCCAACTTCCATCTAAGGCCCTGTGCCATACTGCACAAACCACCTCTGGACCCACCTCAAGATATTCTTTACATACCACAGAAGCATCCAGATCCGCTGCCCAAAATAACTTCACAGTGTTAAACCTAGTCTCCAGGGGCTCTAGCAGAGGCCCTTCACATTAATCAGATGTCTGGGGCTCTTCAACCCTAGTACCGGACCAGGCACCACGTGTAAGTAGATCCTTCAGCAAAGAAGCCACATTTCTACATAGATTCCAAAGTACTTGCACTCCAGCAAAAAGAAAGACTCCACAGAAAATATTCATTTAAATGCTTCTATGCAAATTTAAACTTCTTGTGTACACCACAGACATACAGACATCCACTCACTCTGCCCTGGTGCTTTGGGTTGTTACACCCTTCATCGGGGGTGTGGTTAGGTAATGATAATGGGACACATCTTAATTTATACAGACATCACAATAAATCAATTAATACAAAAGTTAAACCTTTAAAGTGGTGCAAAAAACCTAAAAGGTGTATAATCTAATATTGAACAATTGTTAGAGGGCTGAAAATTTATCATTTATATGCATATTGCATCTAATACATAATGCTCTCTGATAACATTATTATGTTCAAGAATAGACTAAAAAGAGAAAAAGAGTGGAAGGGAAAGGAAAGAGATATCTGGCATGTAGTTAAGGCAATGTTTGTGCTCAGACTTGATGATTGCTGCAGTTCCCAAGGCAAAGTGTCTGCGCTAATCATTTGAAAGAGGGAGTCAAGGCAGAGGGTTACTGTAGGTGACCTGCAGAAAAAGCAGAAGTCATTAGACCACAATCACAACCTTACATAATTTCTACATACCTGCCTCCAGACAGCCTGATTTTTAACAGTTCCTCTCATTTCCCTCGATCCTGCCTAGTTTGCCCTTAAAACCTCAGCCTTACCTTACAGAGCGTCCACACCAGAATCTCTTACCAATCAAAGTGCTAAGTCCTTGTACATGCAAAAACTTAGCAAAAAGATGGACAACAGGTCCTCTACCTCTATTTTTATGCCCCCTGATCCCCCATGTATGTCCTCACCCCCTGACCAATCCCATGCCAATCCTAGCACTACCTGTCCATATCTCTTTCCCTCTCCTGATGAGTCACTGTGACCTCACCTGGTCCACCTCTGCCCTTCCAATCCTTTTCCTTTTCCCTTCCATCCCACCTGCCCCTACCTGGAAGTTCCAGATTGCCCAAGAACCTCCCCTGCCACATTACCAGGGAAGTCACACAGACAATTCCCGTTGTCTTATAGTGGCAACCCTACTTGTTTTAAACATAAATTGTAATTGTAGTAGGGATTTTATTGGTACTAGAACACAGAATGTATAAGTGAGAAATAGTTTTAATAAGCATGATCCTGTTATTAGGGATTGGTTTTGTTTTGCCTTGTATATTTACAGGAATGCCAAAGGATGAGCTATGGGACTGGAAGGGGATTAGATTTGAATTAATTGGAGTTAAACTTAGTCACAGTTTTTTTTTATCTCATCTCAGCCTTTGCAGTTTGCTATGAGCAGGGATTTGTATAGAGTTGTGGTTTATCATTATACTCGGCCTGGTGCATTTATGGTTAGGTCAGGTACCAAATATAGTAAAGGGGATGCTTTTTTGAAACTGCTCCAGAAATTGATCTTAATTAATAGGGGTAACATAAAAGTGACCATCACTGTATTCCTGTTACTCTGTGGAGATATTCACCCAGATCCTGGTCCAACTAAATTGGAATTTGAATCCTTAAGTATGGAAACATTTAAGGGGAAATAATTCACAATAGTTCATTTTAATGTTAGGAGTTTAGCAAATAAAATTGATGATGTCAGAGAATGGGTGATTTATTATAACACAGACATTTTAGCTCTTATGGAAACTTGGCTAACTCCAAGGTCCTTGACATGCAGAATAGTATAAGTGGTTAACAGGTGTGGAGCAAGGATATAAATAAAAAAGGAGGAGGTGTGATTATCTATGGGAGACAACAGTTGGTTGTTATTGAGGTTAAATTGAATTTAGAACTTGAGATAATTTTATTTTAGTTAGTTAGTTTGTTCGTTAGTTAGGTTTTGTTAACCGGGTAGGTGCACTAGTCATGAAATGACTATTTTCAGGCACTTCCCGGGAGAGTACAACAATCAAAGACAGGTACATAGCATGAGTACAATGAACTTATAATAGCATAGATCGAAACAGTTAGTAGTAATGAATACATGCAGCCAGAACAATAACAGTCAATGCAATTCACATATAATTTTTAGGCAGAGAAAACCTACACAGTACAGGAAGAGATACCACAACATAGCAGCAAAGAAATATTGTTCAAATTAGTCACAACAATGAAGATTAATTAAAACCTTGTCACTTCAATTTAAACTTCCTCATGTGCAGCCTTTATTGTTAGTGGGAATTTACAGACCACCAAAAAACAAGCTTTTCACTATTTTGATGATTTATAAGATTTATTGGGTGATTACAAATTGACTCATGAACTGATGTTGATTGGAGATTTTAATGTTGATTGGAAATAGATTGAAGACACCCATAAATTGTGTAAAATGAGTGCTAATCTGGGTCTGTCTCAATTAACTGATGATTATACTCTGATAAATCCAAGGGACCCATTACTGTCCACTGTCACTGTTTTGTATTTAATATTTACTTCTAAAAGTGATATTTATAAACATAGTTGGAGGTGTAACTGATAGCTTTAGTGATCATCAAGGCATATCCTATGTGAGGTGTAAAAAGGAAACAAAAGAATGGTGTCTGATAATATAAGAAATTAGAGGCTATTAAAATATTTTATTTATCTTACATGCAGGACACTGAAGTAGGTAAATGAAACAGATTTTATCTTATTCCTCCCATAAATGATGCATGGGATTATTTTAAATCTAAATTTTTAAAGTATGTGATATGCTCCTGTCAGGAGACAATATTTAAAAACTAATAATGTTGCATGGTATAATGACAGGCTACATATATTTAAATCTCATAGAAATATGTTATGAAAAAAGGGCAAAAAAATACAATATGCAGAGCGATTGGAATGCTTATACAGAATTTAGGAAATTAGATATTTGAAAGAAGTAAGACAGGCAAAATCATCTTACTATAAAATAATGTTCTTAGTAAAGTTAATTCAGACACTCTGGACTTTTGGAAGTTGTTTAAACTACAGAGCCCTAGTCAAAGTGGTTTTCAAAATATTTTTGTAATTAATGGAGAGACTCAGACAATAGATTCTGAAGTAGCAAATAGTTTCAATGATTTTTTTCTTTGAAATGGTAATGTACAGTAGAAAGTCAGTTAAATTATAAATGGGGCAGACCTATAAATCATTGGTGAATGCAAATCATTTGGATTTGGTGAACCCATTTGAATTTTGTGATGGAGCAGTGGGAAGGGGGAGTAATGACTCAGCTGTTAAAAAAATGATGAAACAAAATCAGTAGGCCTAGATAATTTGCCTAGTATGTTGCTGAAATTTGCTGCATCTGTTATTGTGAGTCCAGTTACAGTAATGTTCAACATGTCCCTAAATACTGGTTTGTGTCCAGAAGATGTCTGGAAGGATGCTTACTGGTAGGCAATTACCTATTTCTTTCTACCTTGCCTGCCGAGCTCCTTAGCATAATGGCTGCCCACCTCCTATTGATTTGCCTCTCTCTCTTCCTCTTTCTGAGGCCACTGTCCCACCCAGCTGTCACTGTGTCACCGCAGTCTCGCATAACTGATGCCCCCCACATGCACACTG
This sequence comes from Neoceratodus forsteri, assembly GCA_016271365.2. Taxonomy (NCBI): domain Eukaryota; kingdom Metazoa; phylum Chordata; order Ceratodontiformes; family Ceratodontidae; genus Neoceratodus; species Neoceratodus forsteri. The sequence goes on along the minus strand of CM057450.1, from coordinate 1,370,690,394 downwards.
GCACTACCCACCTCCTGTGTTCTAGAGTTGCCACATTCCCACCCTATTCTCACTATGTGTTCCAGCTCACCATACCCATCCTCTAGTCTCCACCCAGCTCCCCCCCAGCTCCTACTGAAGGCTTATCATTCTAGCCTTCACATCCTGTCCTACCCTGCCTACCCCCTGTGCCCTGAAGCTCCCCTCCTCTTCCAATCAAGTCCGTCGCATATGCACTTTCCACTGCCCCCTGTCCAGGGTGGTAGTTATTCTACTACTCCTGACAGGTAATATACATCCCAATCCTGGCCCAGCTCATAACAGTTCAACTGCTGGATCTCCCTGGCTTCATATTGCATCTATGAATATCTGTAGCCTTTATAAAAAATTGACTCACTCCAAAGTTGGGTCACACTCCATAAACCTGACATTATTACTCTGGTGGAAACCTGGCTATCAGAGTCCACTCCTGACTCCTTTGTTTCCCTCCCAGGTTACTCCCTTTATCGGGAAGACTGGGTTGGAAGACGGGGTTGGGGTTGTGCTATCTACATCAAAGACTCTCTCACTGGACTAGCCCTCCCAGTCTCTGTCTTCGATTTTGGGGCGCAGGCTCTAACCCTAAAACTGACCCCAGATCCCTCTAGGGGTTCCCTCTATCTAACTATAGCCTATGTACCCCCAAAAAATCAAGCACTGGCACTGGTCTCGCTAACGGAGTATCTTACTACTCTAGACCACTCATCTGACCAAATCCTAGTGGTCGATCTAAACATTAACTGGCTTAGCCCCTCATCTTCTGCTACCCGTGACTCCTTTGCAGCAATTGATCTGACTCAACTCGTTGCCCAACCAACGAGAGTGAAACCTAAGAGGGACTCAAGCACACTTCTAGATGTGGTCCTCACCAATTGTCCTAGTTAAATCTGCAATATCCAAGTCCTTCCTGACTCACTTAGTGACCACTCCCCTATACTTTTCCATTGGTCAACCTCCTTATCCAAACCCACAGCTCAGCCCATCCTACGGCGGCGTCTAAGACCAGGTGGTCAGAAAAGCCTTAAGCAACTCCTGGCCCAAATTGATTGGTCTCCCATACAGTACACCCCTGATATTGACACGGCGCTAACCTTTTTCACCCAAACGTTCAACAAAGCCTGTGACATTTTCACACCTCTAACTGTACTCCGTTCCAAAGTGCGGAATGCACCCTGGGTTACCCCATCCCTGCATCAACTACTTAATCACAGGGACAATTTATGGCACCTGGCCACTGAAACTGGCCAGCCCGCAGACAGGCAGGCATATGCAGCTGCAAGAAACAAATGTACCTGGGCCATCCGAAAGGCTAAGGCTGATCACTATCAGTCCTCTCTCAACTCCTCTTGGGGGAATTCTAGAACCTTCTGGGACAATATCAAACAACTAAATGGGAGCACACACCCTCCCTCACCCTCCCAGATCAACACTGATGGCTCTATCTCCACTGACCCAGCCCTCATTGCCAAATTCCTTAATACATCCTTCACTGACCTTAGCCCAGTCCTCTCTAGAGACTTTTTTGACCCTCCCCCTCCCTACCTGCCCCTGACCTCACTCGCCCTTGCTTTCATTTACGCTAGGTTACTGCCCAAGAAGTCAGACCTCACCTAATCAATGCCCTAAAGAGCAATACTATTGGGCCCCTGTCTCCTCTGCTGGGTACTGGATCTGGTCATTGCCCCAATCACTAATCTCCTCAATAAATCCCTTTGCCTGGGGCAATTTCCCTCAGCTTGGAAAATTGCCACAGTCACACCCATACACAAGGGTGGTGGCAGGTCCCTAGCTGGTAATTACCAGCCTATCTCCATTCTCTCACCTCTCTCAAAAGCCTTAGAAAAAGTGGTGTCCACTCAAATTACAGGTTACCTAACCAAATACAACATCCTCTGCCCAAAACAGCACAGCTTCTGTACAGGTCACAGTACCAGCACTGCCCTCCTTGAGTTTTCAAATTTTCTACACTCTTCTCTGGACTCAGACTCTCTGGCAGGGGCAGTGTTTGTTGATTTATCAAAAGCCTTTGACACTGTTTCCCATCCCCTCCTGCTGGAAGCCCTCAGCCACACAGGCTTTGCCACTGGGCCTGTCTCCTGGTGCTCCAGCTACCTGTCTGAATGCTCTCAGTGTGTTAGAATTAATGGGACACTCTCCAACGCCTGCCCTATCCACTCTGGTGTTCCTCAGGGCTCCATTCTTGGATCCTTGCTCTTTTCACTATACCTCAATACTCTGCCAGGTGCATGTACTGGTAAAATTTTGCTGTATGCAGACGATGCCATCATCTTTGCCTCTGACCGTAACCCTATCGCCCTCCAGAACTCCTTGCAATTATCTTATAATGATGCTGAAGCCTGGTTCAAAGAGCATAGACTTGTAATAAATCTCAAAAAAACCAAAACCATGCTCTTCGCCCACCCCCAAAACAAAGCCAGCAACTTCCTATTCCAGGTCCTCTCTAGCACCAAGTTTCCACTGGAGCAAGTCTACTCGTATAAGTACCCTGGGATCTCTTTTGACCCTGCCCTCACATTCCATGACCACATCGCTGCCCTAGCCTCAGCCTCCAATATTCGGCTGGGTATCCTATACCGCCACAAAAATTGTCTCCCCCCTGATGCCCTCCGACTTGTGGTCATGTCCTCTATACTGTTCCTTGTTGATTATGGTTTACCAGTTTATGGTGCTGCAGACCAGACCACCCTATACAAAATCCACCTCACATTAAATAAGGCTTGTAGGCTAATTACAGGTGCCCCCAGGTAAACATATACCTGCCATCTATATGCTAAGGCTATGCTGCTTGACCTAGATGAACGTCTCAGATATCAAACCTGTCTCATAACAAAAAAAACTCTCCTTGGACTATCCCCACCAGGGTTGACAGCCTCCATCCACCAAGCAAATTCACTAGTACAAACACGAACCTCCTGCAAAACCACACTATTAGACCCCAGGGCAAGGACCCCACATGGTCAAAGGGCCTATTGCTACAGAGCCCCATCCTGGTACAACACACTCCCCACCACTATCTCTGGTGCCTCCATGATCTCCTGTTTCAAAACCTCCCTTCGTAATCACCTACTTAATACGCGCAGCTGTGACTGTTACTAAGTTGCTCTTGCTCTATTGCTCTGACAAAGCTCCCTGAGTGGCTGCACCCATCCTACTACCAACCACTTCCTATTGTCCTATTTTTTTTATCATCTCCTCCGGTCTCTACACCCCTCAGCCTGTATGCTCTTATCACTGTTTGTTTTGATGTACTAAATATCTGTACCAACCTGTGCTCTGCTAATCCTGTAACCTTAAAATTGTAACCAATATATGTCTTCATGTTTTACTATTGTTGTACTCTGTTATGATGTAACAAATTTGTTTTACCATATTTGTCCTCTTTGTGGCAAGGTACCTTTGAAAATGAGCCTCTGGCTCAAAGGTTGTAAACTGATATACAAATAAATAAATAAGGTGATTCCTAAACTTAAATCCAAGTCCAACAAGGAAATAGGGAATTACAGACCTATCTCCCTGCTTCCAATTATTTCCAAACTTTTCGAGAGGCTGGTGTCAACACAGTTAAAGGCTCTTCTGGATCAGTATGGTCTGTTCAATCCCAAGTACCCAGACATCCTTGCTAATGGAAGTTGGAGACATTCAACAAGCTTTCAATTATAGATTCATGATTAGGTCAATATTTATAGATTTTCCAAAAGCATTTGACACTCTAGATCATCTGATTTTACTTGATATGTTACCTGCCATGGGTCTGTCATCTGAAGCTGTGGATTGGGTTTGACATTACTTGGTTTTTGTTTAGACAAAATGTGCTTCTGGGACAATATCAATCTGAGTTGAAAGAAACAAAATCAGGTGTGCCCCAGGGGTGAATATTGGGCCCCTAATTGTTTAATATTTATATGAATAACCTTTCATTTTCTGATCCATAGATAAGTTTTCACCTATATGCAGATGATACAATTATGCATATAAGGAGGGAAACTGTGACTCAAATCGAGAATGCATTGCAAAGTGCATTTGATGCATTACAGTTAGGGGTGTGCAAAAAAAAAAATTCCATCTGTGGAATTTCCACAAAAGTGTAAATTTTACTTTTGTGAAAGTTCAGAAATCATTTTTGCAACTTCTATGGAAATTCCACCTTAAAACTGCAGCATAAATATACAAACTGTGGGTTAATTTATTAAACTGCAGGGAAAAAATCCACAGAAAGGATTAGTGCCAGTGGTCAGTTTTGAGGCTTTTTTCAACCACAGTTTAATTTATTAATCCACCCCCCCCCCACTGATCAAGAGTCCCAATAAATAAATACCTCCAATCCCTCCCTTGGACCTTCCTGGTATCTAGTGGCCCCCCACCCACTGATCATGGCCCCAAAACTTTTTATTTCCTGGTGTCTAGCGGACCCTCCCTATCCTGGATTCCTTAATCCATAAATAAACAGCTGCTAGTCCACTGACTCATCCCCCTCTATTTCCAGTATTCCCTGGTGTCTATTGGCCCCCCATCCCCGATCCCTTATAAAAAAGTAATCCCAAATTCCCTGGTGTCTAGTGGTCCCCCCACCCTGACAGTTCATCTGCCATTACCCCACTCAGCCCCCCACCCTGTCCCTGAGTGGGCCATCAGTGCAGTCCTCCTCTCTTCTCCACTACCAGTGGCCCACTGAATTGTCAGTGAATGACTGCATGGTTGTACAAGCACTCACTCATTCACGGACAGTTCATTAACCTGTGGATAGAATAAATTCCACAGTTTATATGCATTCTTCCGCAGTTCACAAAAAAAGTCATTGGAACTTGGCGAAAATCTTTGGAAAATCCCAGTTTCGCCAATGGCAAAAGTTCCAAAATGTTGCAGAATTCACAACTTTCGCCCACCACTAATTACAATTGTTCTTTGTAGAAAACAAATTGATTCTTAATGCATTGAAATCTAGAGTATTGATTTTTGGGCTGAGTGGTAAAAATATTTGGGGGGGTGTTGAGCAAAGTTACGAGGGATGGGACTCTATTGCAACAGGTTGAATCATAGAAGTATATTGGACTATGGGTTGATGATAAGTGTAAATGGAATACACATATTAATAACTTAATCAAGAGCTTGGGACAAAAACTAGGTGCCTTATATAAAATAAGACAGGAACTATCATTGCAGTCAAGACATAAAGTGGTATACTCCATGATTGTCTCTATTTTTGAGACTTATTGTATGGTGGGGCAGCAGATACAAACCTTTCTGAGTCTGAGGTACTTTTTAATCATTTTGCTAGGTTTGTCCTTGGCACGACACATAACAGGCATTATTTACCATGTATAGAAAGCTGACCTGGCTACATTTGGTGCTGAGAAGACACTTACACTTATCAGGTTTTATGTTTAGGTGTTGTAAGGAGTTCATTTCTGATTATTTAATTGATATTGTATCTTTAAAAGTCTCTAAACCTGGGCTAAGATCATCTAGTGCTGTTGAATGTGTTGTTTCATTTAGGAGAGGGCACATAGGGAGATTGTCCTTCTGCTTTCTGGATCCTCAAATCTGGAACAACATACATAGAAATTTAAGGTTATATAATAATCCATTGTCCTAGAAGAAAATTAGAGAAGAGTATGTTTTACTAGTTGCCTCACCACAACATTGTTGCCCTAGTGTTGAAATTGGCTAAATCGTAAGTGTACAGATTGTGTATATAGCCTGTTGGGTTTGATGAGAGTACATATCACTCTTTTTACATATGTACATGCATTTTCATATATGTATATATTATGTTGTTTATGGATATTTTGTGACTATTCGTTAAGCTTTGATTAGTCATGCCAAGAGTTTTTTATTGTATTTCCCCCTTGTAACCAGGATTATATAAAAAGTGTATCTGTTCTAAATGAGCATCAGCTAGATGAGAATTACCTTTTTCAGTTTGTTGGTTAAAAGTGTATTATTAGTATTACTAATACTTTTAGGCTGGTCTAGGTTTCAATATAACTTAGTATGAAGTTTTCAATCAATCAATCAATCAATCAATCAAAATCTTTATTTATCCAGGCGAACATCATTGAGCAGAGCTCTTTTACAAGATGGACCTGGTTAGAATAGGGTCGGGTAACATTCATCATAAAAACGTGTAACTACATGTAAATAAGTATATAAACACAAACACAATGGTGCAGTAATAGGGGAGTCAAATGATAAAAGGAAGACAAGGCAAGCCATAACAGAGGAGGATTCAAATACAAGGGGGCAGGTCCACCATTGAACCATGCAACTGTATATAAATCATGTTCTCTGTATAGAAGTACCAGTTAGTTCATTTACCAGGGGCAGTCACTAGTACTAGCCATGAAAATGGCTTGGAGAACCACCAACTAAAGGCAGATGGGGTACCAGGAGGGGTATGTAATATGTAAGGGAAGGATAAACATTGTGAGAAGTGAAGTCCCAAGGATAGGTTGGTAGAACTGATGCAGTGGTGGGGGCCTACAGGGAGAGGGAAAGGGGAGTTAGGACTTTTAAAGTATGATTGTGTGTAGATTGTGGATGAGTGCAGTATAGAGTTGTGAAAAGAAGGCTGGAGAAAGCAGGAAGATAGACCAGTATCAGAGGGAGGACAGAGGACAGTTTTGCTTCAAGTTGGCAAAGAGTTCCTGCTCTGTACCTGTGTATGGTTTTATGGGAGGGTCTGAGTTCAATACAGGATGTGCTTTCTCATTACATGCAGCTCTTACCTAGAAAATTCTGTCTCACCATATGGAACAATATCACAGTAGCAGAGCAACAGGACAATAGTTGACGGGGACCTGGGTTTGATTCCAGTTTGGAACATTTTTTTTCTTCAGACTACAACTTATGTAGTGTTACAGAAATTGTTAGATGTTGCTGCTGATGTCAGTGAAAGAGTTTCACCAAGCTTTGGGACAGACTTTTGGAACATTTAACTGCTACGTCTTTGTTGCAGTCAATTTAATTCATTTCAGTGGAGAATTTTAGGCTTGTATTTGTTTGAATACATCTAGCTGGAAAGTATCACTTCAAGTGATTACTAAACTCCACTGTAGCTCTGTATGTGTGTGTGTGTGAAGGTGTGTGTGTGTGTGGGGGGGGGTTCTGTACTCAATTCAGGAAGTGCTTTTAAATAGCTTGTATCTCTTGTCTAGGAACAAATTGTATTTTACCAAGCAGAATGATAGCATAGTGGCAGAGCAACAGGACAGTAATTGGAAGGAGGGGGCTAGGTTTGATTACTACTGCAGTGGATTTTTTTTCTTTATAACTACAATTTGTATTGTTAGTATGCATATTTCTCTAGAAACCATGTATCTCACCATGTGGAACAATAGCACAATGGTAGAGCACAAGAACAATAGTTGGGAATGAACCTGAGCTCAGTTCCCTGTCTGAAACATTTTTTTACTACAATTTATGTTGCTAGTATGCCTCTCTCTAGAAACCTATCTCACCATGTGGAACAATAGCACAGTGGCAGAGCATCAGGGCTGTAGTTTTGTATGGGCCTGGGCTGGATTCTCAGTCTGGAACTTGTTTTCCCTACTACAATTTATGTTGTTGGCATGAATTCATTTCTAGAAACCTTCTATCTCACCATGTGGCATTATAGCACAGTGGCAGAGCAGTAGGATGGTACTTGGGAGAGGGCCTGGGGTGGATTCTTAGTCTGGAACATTGGTTCTTATTCACTACACAGTCAGGAACATTGTTTTCTTATTCAATACAATTTATGTTTTTTTTTTTATTTATTTGTTCTAGGATTACAAATACCTTTGAGCCAAGGCTGTTTTACAAAGGTTCCAAATCATTGGTACAATTGAGACAGACATAGGCAAAGATAACAGTTACTAAAATTTAAACAAGAGGAAGAAAAGAAACACATGTTCATTTAGATGAAAAAAGATTAGAATAGTGAAACTTAAGGGAGGGGAAGAGAAGGAGGAGGGTGAAACTAGGAGGGTGGGAGAAAGTGGGGTAGTAGGTGGGGGGACAGTGAGAGGAGAGGTGGAAGGGGTAAGAATAGAGTTAGTGCAGCCAGGTGGCATTTGTCATGGACCAGCATGGGAGGTGAAGAGATAGGAGGGGGGGGGGTGCTGGCAAAGTGCAGGTGTAGATGAGAGTCCCAACGGGCATCTTCATCTAAGGAACTAAAAGTCATGTTTAGCCACAACAGTCACATAGGTTAGAGGCAGTGAGCATTAGGCAGAGCTAAGTCTAAAAAGTGCTGAGCAATAGTGAGGACAAGATGTTGCTGGGAAGACTGTTGTACCAACTAGCGGCCCGGAAGGCAAAGGATCTTTGGCCTTGAGTTGTGCAGCAATGCAGGATTTGCAGAAACTGAGGTTTTGATCCCCTGGTCTGGCGGGTGTGGATTCTTGGTAGTATAAGGGCACAGACTCCAGGAGGGGCAAGGCTCAATGTGATTTTCTTAGTAGTAATACAACTTTGGTATTTTATTTGGTTGGCAAGGTTCAACCATCCAGTTTGAGAATAGAGGTCACAGGTGTGAGTTAGATGCTGGGTGCCAATGCCCAGTCGACAGGCCTTGTTGAGGGTGGTGGATACACATTTGAGTGCGGAGGTTGTTGCAGAGCTGTAAATGATAATGCTGTAGTCAATGATGAATATGATGGAGCTCTGGACAGCGACAGCAAGGGCTTCAGGAGTCAGGTGCTCCCTGTGCTTGAATAGCAGGCCTAACTGGGAGTTGGTGGTTTTTGCAACATGGTCGATGCGGGCAGCATAGGTGAGGTGTGGGTCAAGGGTGATCCCAAGGTATTTAAAGTTTTTGACCAGTTCCAGTGCGGCACCATGTCTGGTGGTAACAGAGAGTTGGAATTGCTTGTGTTTATTATGGGAGCTGCTGAAGATCTTGGTCTTGTTTTTTTTTTTTGATTAAGGACCTGCTTGTGCTTTATGAACCAATTCTCAACTGAGTTGCTAGTGTGTACCTCTTTCTAGAAACATTCTGGGCCTGATTCTCATAACCTTGAGTTTGACACAAGGTGCCTGCACCAAACATTGTTGCTGCAAGTGGCACCTTGTGTCAAACACTGCCCCCGAGCTATTCACAAAGGCTGCCTGCATCATCCATAGGCTGCCTGCCACAAACAAGTCTAGCACCACCCCTGCACCCAAGAATGGGCTGCGACATTGTGCAATGGGGCATGTGGCAGATGTAAGTTGCCACATCCCTGAATGTGGTATTCACAGACCTCTCCCAAAGGTAGAAATTCTAAATACACATAGACCAGCCAGGGCTGGTCTAAGGGTATATAAAAATGTCTCCTCTGGAAGAGGTGTCTGTGTGTGGCAGTGTTTCCACAGTCACTGAACCCCAATGTATGCAGATCATTACTAATTTAATATGCTCAAGTCCCCTACCTCAAACCCGATGTTGGCCAACCTGTTAATATTTAATACTGCCCAGGCCCCCACCCCGAACCCCGATGTTGGCAGACATAATAATAATATTTAATAACCCCAGGCCCCCTCCCTGAATCCTGATGGTGATACTGTATTATCATTCGAAATAATTATTATAGGGCCAGCCCGGTGGCACTGAGGGTTGAGGCACTGTTTGTCACATCCCATGCCACACTAGCAACCCAGGTTCATGAGTGAGCTTGGGCCAGTGGGGGTCAACAGGGAAAGGAGAGGATCAAGTGTCCAACAACAGCTCTCCTCTCCTGAGGATGAGTGGGTACATTGTCCTGCTCCTTGACTGTCTTCTTGTGGATGGCCTGGGGCAGTGACAGAGTCAAGAAGATAAGAAGTGTGGCATCATGACGTGCACACACCTCCACGTGCAAGCGTTCACTGCTGCAAGGGGAGGGCCAAAGAAAAATAAATTTGTGAAAAGTATGGCTGTGGACTCTATGAAGTCCCCCCTCCAGCACACCAGCGCCACCACCCTGGGACTGCCCGTCATTGCCCTTCCGGACATGTGTCTCAGGAGGAGGGGAGGATGGCATTCTCTCCTTCTGCCCTGCCATGGGAGGAGGGGATCTGTGGGGGAATAAGGGCTCGTGGGTATTAGGGATGCTGACCAGGAGCCTGGAGGGGGGCAGATGCCTGCTTGCAGAGCTGAGGAGGATAAAACAGAATAACAAAAACCAAAAAAAAATCATTATTATGAACAATGCTTCCCTCCATGAACCACAATGGTGAGAGTGCCATTAGAAATCATTATTATTATTATCCATGTCCCCCTCCCCAAACCCCAATGGTAACAGAATAGTTATTTTTAACCATGCCCCCCTTCCTGAACCCCGATGGTGCCAGACAGAATAGTCAGTAATAGTTCCTGTGCCCTGGTGGTATAGTGACCCCCATCCCAGCAGGCAGTGGTGACCACCCCACTTCTCCCCATCCAGATTCAGAGCCAGCAACCAGCACACCTCACCTCACACCTCTGTAGCTGGTTGCTGACTGAACAGTCAATGAGCGTATTGTAATTTAAATCACATACACGTTACAGTACACTCTTTGACTCTTCAGTCAGTGGCCAGCCATGGAGGTGTGTGGTGGGATGAGCTGGTCACTGGCTCTGAATCAGGATGGGGAGCAGGGAGGTCACCACTGCCTGCTAGGGTGGGGAAGTGTGGGGCCACTATATCACCAGGGCAAGGGTTCTATTGTTGACTATTCTTTCTGGCACTATCAGGATTCATGGGGGGAGGGCATGGTTAATAATTATATTTCCTAATGGTACTGTCACCATCAGGATTTAGGAAGGGGGAGGTCATGGTTCAAAATTTCTATATAATAATAATTCTAATTGAACTTGGACCATTAGCATTTAGGCAGGGGGGGTCATTAGACCACTAGGGATGTAGAGAATATTAATATATTTATATAATGGCAAGATCAGGGAATGGGGAGGTCGGCCACTAGACCACCGGGGATATGGGAAATACTGATATATTTACTTACTGGCATGTTCGGGGATTGGTGATGGGGAGATAGCTTGCCTAACCACAGGAAACCTGCAGCAATCCCTTCTCCCGCACCATGTGTTTGGTGCATGGTAGAAGTTGCATTCGGTGTGGGGACATAGAAGCCAGGACCCCTCCTCTACCATAATCTGTTGCATGGTCCCTGGTGCACTGGGCTTTGCCATAAGTTACTCTTTGCTGCATCTTGCACTGATAGAAGCCCTCTATGAGAATTGGACCCCCTGTCTCACCATACAGAATGATACTACAGTGTCAGAGCACCAAGACAGTAGTTGGGAGGTGGTGAATATTTTGTTTTTTCTCACTACAATTTATGTTGTTAGCATGCATCTATTGCATGAGAGAAATTGTTAGATATCATTGCTGATGCCAGTGATAGGGCACTGAGTAGGTTTTCAGATTGTAAAACTATTTATGACCCCAGAACAAAGAACATGGTGGGTGTAGCTGTCCAATGCAATCTAGATTAATCAGTGAATCACAAGATGGTTCAGTGGAGGCTCATCAATCACAGTTTGTGAGGCTTTTTTTTTAACAAATGATGATACTGACTCCAGAGTCCCTAGTGCAGGAACTAATCAGATTACTAGTACAGAGTTTGTGTACTGCATGGGGTATGCTTTTTTCTTGTGAGGTCTATGTGTATACTGGAGTGCATGCATGTGTCTTTAATGAGGAGCATCTACTTGTACATTGTTTAGCATGTATGTGTGTCTTTTACAATACAAAAATAATTAATCCATACCCTGGCACTGTTCAGTATCATTCATTTTTTTTACTTAATTCTCATTTTAATGAACGTAGCTTTAATTCCAGTTTTCCAACATGACAATCAGATTCAAACCAAGAAGACTGTATTCCATTAGTATTCTACTTTAATAGTTTTTAAATAAAGGAGAGAAAGAAGTAAGAAGCTCATCTACTGCACAAATAGGTTTGTTATTATCAAATGAAAGAATTTTAGAAACCCTGTCATGAGGAATCTGTGATGAACAAGCTTGTACAGTTAACTCCAGAAAAAAAGCATGATCCTATTTTTTTAAACAACTACCGCAGGCCTCTCTTAGAGTTGTTATCATTCTTGCTAAAAATACTAGTATTCATTTCCAAGAAGAATTCAAGAGAGAAGTGATCACTGAAAAACACAAAGATGCAAGACTAGGTCAAAAGACTCAGGTTCAAAAAAAGAAATTATCTGTCACTGGACTGATCATTTTTACTGCAGAATAATGTGTCAAGCAGCAGTTTGATTTGATGGTAGTCTACCATTTAGAATAATAACACAAAATGCATGTGCTTAAGACAGTAAGACTACACCATGCTGATTACAAATATTATCCAATGAGTTTCTTATAGTGATATTATACAAACACCAAGATCTGGATAAGAGACATCTGAGTTAAAATAAAAAGTCCATTTAAATCATTTAGAGTGGACATTCCTGAGGGGCAGTTTGCAGGAAAGCAGTATATCGGATCTGAAAAAGGATGCTAGGAGAAGAGAAATATCCACATTGCTCTTTTTGCAGCTCACCAAACCATACACATACACTCAAGCCTCATTACCCAAACAATGCATTATAGCTATGCAAATCCTTGTACAAGTGAGGCTGACATGGCTGTTCCAAAATATGCATCACCTTTTAAACAGGCTTGTAAAGCTGATCCAGTATAGGCTCAGAATAGTAAAGAGAGACGTTTCATTCTCCCTTGGGCTTCTGGGTGTAATTAAGACATAATGTTACCTCACTCTACTGTATGTCAGAATCTCAAAGAAATATCAATTTAGAACACTCAGAGTGACCACACAGAAAAAGGTAGTTTGCATTCAGAGGGGTATATGGAGCAAAAAAAGATGCTTAGTTATCTATTAAAGGAGGCCGAGTTAAAATATAGATTGGAATCAATATCCTCAGACTTTTGATCACAAGCTATATTGATTATTGGGCCTACAGTTGTAGCCATCAAGTTGTCCAGATATTTTGCTATATTTCTAAAAGAAATCTCTCTGGTAGCCCAACCATGGTACTGTAGACAGAAAGGAAGTTTATCTGGAGATTTCACAGATGTTTCCGAAAGCATTACTAGCGGGGTACCGCAGGGTTCAGTATTAGGACCAGTCCTCTTCAATGTCTTTATAAGCGACATTGCAGAAGGACTGGAAGGAAAAGTATGTCTCTTTGCAGATGACACTAAGATCTGCAACAGAGTTGATGCACAGGGTGGGGTGTAAAGGATGAGAAGGGACTTGGCAAGGTTAGAGGAATGGTCAAATGTATGGCAGCTTAGATTCAATGCTAAGAAGTGTAATGCACCTGGGAAACAAAACCCAGGGAAGAGTACACAATGGGGGTGAGATACTAACAACAACAAAATGGAAAGGGACCTGGGGTAGTCATATCAGATGACCTAAAGGTGGGCAAGCAATGTGAGAAGGCAGCAAGGAGGGCTGGGGGATACTGGGATGCATAGGGAGAGGCATCACCAGTAGAAAACAGGAAGTTATTATCCCTCTGTACAGACAGCTGGTGAGACCCCATCTGAGTACTGTGTGCAGTTCTGGAGACCCAATCTCCGCAAAGACATAGACAGGATGGAAGCTGTCCAGAGGAGGGCAACTAAAATGGTGCAGGGTCTGCACCGGAAGACATATGAAGAGAGACTTAAGGAGCTTAATATGTATAGCCTCGAGGAAAGGAGGGAGAGGGGGGACATGATAGAAACTTTCAAGTACCTCAAGGGAATCAACAAAGTCCAAGAGGGTAGCATCTTTCAAAAAAAGAGGTGTGCAAGAACAAGAGGGCACAATTTGAAGATGGGGGGGGCTCAGAGGTAATTTAAGGAAGTATTTTTTCACAGAGAGGGTTGTGGATGCATGGAATGGCCTTCCGGAGGAGGTTGTGGAGTCAAAATCAGTGGTGGAATTCAAGCATGCATGGGATAGTCATAAGGCAATTCTGGGGGGTTGGGGTAGAAAGAAGTAGGCTGCTGGTTAACTAGGATCTGCAGCTTATCCAGTAGGTAGGGAAATGGGCAGACTGGGTGGGCCAAGCGGTCCTTATCTGCCGTCAAATTCTATGTTTCTATGTTTCTATGTTTCTATGTTTCTATGTTTCTATGACATGTCAGTGGGTACATGGGTCAATTGTGAATATGCGATTAAATCTGAACACTCTGACTGATAGGGCTCTCTGTGTAAGATAGAACTTTTGTTGGCATGTAAATATTGAAAACAAATACTTGATTATAATTTACATATATTTACTAAGGTCCATACTAAGGTCGTAACACTGCTAGAAGGCGAAATGCCCATGGATACTCCTATGGTTTCAATGATTACAATATACTGTAATTTTCCCCCTGATAGTATGTATCTGTCAAGTCTAGATTTAAATTCTCCTTTATTTTTTAGTAAGAATTATATCAACAGGTAGTCTATTCCATAGATTGGCAACCCTTAATCTATAGAAATACATTATTTTGTTGGTCTTAAAAGCTCTACCCATAATCTGTAAAGGGTGAACTCGAGTTTCTTTGTCCGATGATTTAAACTGTATCCTCATTTCAATCATAAGGTATGGATCATGTATGATGTTATATTGCAGAAGGAGATCAACCCTCATCCTACATGTTTCCAGTTTCATCAGGTTTAAATGTATTACTCTATCCTCATATGCTTTATTCTTTAAATACAGTATATTTTTGTATATCTTCTTTGTACACTCTCCAATTTATTCCTTTCAGATTTTCTGAGGGGCACCAGAGCTGGAAATATACTCCACATGTGGTCTAATATAGGCCCTATACAGTGGCATAAGCACATGTTCATTTTTTGAAACAATATTTTTCTTAACTGACCGTATTATTTTCCTGGTTTTATTTATGGTGTGATTTACTTGCTGTGCAGTTTCAAAATCATGAGAGATACACATTTATTTATTTAGTTTTTGTTGATCGTGTAAGTGCACTAGACAAATCCTGCCTATATTCAGGCATGACCCGGGGTAGGGGGATACAGATGAATGCCAACTGACCTTGAACCAGATTAAGCTGTTGGTGGTATTTTTTTAGTGAATGAGGGAAATTTGGCCAGGACATTGGGGAAATTCCCCTACTCTTTTTCGATAAGTGCCATGGGATCTTTAACATCACACCTGAAATACCACCGATCCAGGTAGATGGGACCTTGGTTTAACGTCTCATCCTAAAGACAGCACCTCAGAAGTGCAGCACCCCTCTCATGCTGAACTACAGTGTCAGTACTGGGATATTAACTCAAGTACCAGATGTGGGAACTGAACCCACAGCCCTCTGATCTCCTGGCCTCAGAGGCGAGTGAGCTACCTACTGAGCCACTGACACTGACTATGCCTAGATCTTTTTCACTCTCAGATGTTAGCACTTCTTTCCCATTCAGGAAGTTTACGTCTTGTCCCCCCCCTCCAATGGGCCAATCTACACTTGTTCAAGTTTAATTTCATACCTCATTAATGTACCCATGCTGTTAATTTATATAAGTTCATTTATATGTCTATGATATCAGATTGTGTTCCACAGGGCCCGTCTAATTTCACATCACCTGCAATCTTTACTGCCAAGGTAAGCATTTCATTAGTTAAGTCAGATATGAATATCTGGAACAGTGCTGGCCTCAAGATGGATCCCTGTGGGACTCTACTAGTCACCATACCCACGTCAGACTCATATCCATTAATAATCACTCTCTGAGATCTATCTAACAACCAGTGCAATATCCAATTTATAATGTTAGTACAAAACAAGTAATGAAAGAGCTTGTCAATAACAGCCTAGTGTGGCTTTTAAATCAAAAGCCTTACTGAAATATATGTATGCAATGTTGCAGGATTCAGATTTATCCTGAAGATGACTTATTTTTTTCATAGACGCATATAAGGTTTGTAACTGTGCTTCTACCCTTCCTAAAGCCATGCTGATCTGGGTCTATAGTTATTACTTGTTTGGATATGATGATTCTTATCAGTGTTTCTAATACTTTACATATTGTTGAAGTAAGACTAATGGGTTAGTATTTATGTTTAAAAGACAAAGAACCTCTGTGCGCAAACACTGAGGCAAGGGTTACCCCAAAGGGCATTTGGCTGGGAAGCCAAGTTTCAAGAAAATACAAAATCACACATGCCCACACAATGCAAAGCATCATGGGCTGCATATGCAAATCACCACAGAATGTTATGCTGGTTCAAGTTTAAACAGAATTGCATGGCGCTGAAAGGTCTCTCACACAGTATCTATGTTTGTCCTGTTAGGATCCTTTCTTGTAGATTGGTACATTATAGTCTGATTTCCAGTCCAATGGGACTTCTCCCTCATTTGTAGATTTTTCAAAGAGTACTTTAAGTGGGTATCCCAAGTGATCTGCCATTATATAGAACATTTGGCCTGATATTTGATCTGTACCCGGTGATGTTTTCCCTTTTTGTTTTAATAAGATATTTCTAATAATAGAAACTCTCACTGCTGCTGCTCTTGGCCCTTTTAAGAGACAACTCCGACTTCATCTCATTTCAACTAGTCGTTGTGACTGCCTCACCTAATCAGGGGCCCACCGCTCACTGCCATCCACTTCAGTCTTGACAGCTACCCTCCCTGCCTTGCCCCCTTCTACCTGCCTACCCCCTTGTCCCCTCTCTCTTTCCTCCCCCCCGGGCATTTCCTGACTTTTATCCCTCCCCTCCCTTCCCTTTAGAGCTCTTACCCTCACCATCTACCCTCCAACAATGGCCTTCCTGCCTGCATACCCCCTTCCCTCTCACTTGCAGCACTTATTTCTAAGATTACCCTTGGCTGGTATGTCATGCTACCTAACCTTTGGCACATTTTGAATTACTGGAATTTCCTAAGCCTCAGTCTGTTACTTTTTCTTACTGTGTAACTGTGTATTATTATGTTGACCTTTGTATGTATGTATACCCCCCATTCCTTCTATGTGGAACCTTTGTAAACGAACAATTCCTGCTCAAAGGTATTTGTAATCCTAGATTTCAAGAAATAAAAAAAAATATAAAAATAATATCTTCTCTTTTTTTTTCCTTTTTATCCATATGTAGTTTTGTGGCTTTTTTCCCCTATGCTGGGACCCGGGCAGACATGCATCTGCATGCATGTGGAGGCACACATGCACACACACACACACACACACACACACACACACACACATGCACACAGGGCACAGGCTCAGCTCCTTCTCATCCACTCCTGGCAATCGCTGCTGCCCCTCCCACCTATGCTTCCCATCAGACCTCCATCCAATGGGAGTGGCACTATGGGGGGTGATGGACAACCTCCCCGGGAAGGGAGAGCTGCTGTTGGATGCTTGATCCCACTCCCTCTCTCCCCCTCATGCCGGAACCTTGACAACCCAAGGCTGTTCCCAAACTTGGGTCGCTGGCACGTCAAGGTAAGGCATCCAGCGCCTCTGCCCTCAGCTTCACTGGGCCGTCCATTTCTAATAACTTCAATAGAAATGTTTATCTCATGTTTCTGGGCACTAGCATTTGGGATTGACCCCTGATTCTGAGCTACTTTTCCATATACTGCATAAAAGTGTTTGTTAAAGACATCCACCATCTCATGGTTTTCCTGGATGGTAATCGCATCCACTATGAGAGGCTGGATGTTATTTGCAGTTTTTTTTAATGAGTTCCTATATTCATAAAATGTTTTGCTGTTGTCTTTTTTTGCATGTAATGCTAAATTAAGTTCATATTTTATTTTTATTTTTTAATGACATTTTTGCATTTCTTCTGCATAGTTTTAAATGCTTCCCAAGTATTCTCATTTTAATTTTTTTAGATGCACTTAATGTAGTTTATTCTTTTTCTTAATAGGCTACTGTTTTTTTTTTGTTACTCACTTTGGTTTTTGTTTCTTATTTGAATAGTTGTTTATACAAGGTATATGTTTATCTGTATTCTTATTTTCATATTCCCTGTCCCAATTTATATTTGCAATTTCTTCCAATATTTTTTTTTTTATGTTGGCTTTACTTTACTGAAGGACAGTTGTTTTACCTTCACGTCTGCTGTAGGCGAAATATAGCTTAAATAAGGCTGTGTTATGGTCACTATTGCCAATTGGGGGGCCTGTTCTGCAATCTTTATCATTCATATGATCTGCACTCTTAATAATATCCAGGATATGATTTCCACTGGTTGGTTCATGAACATGTTGCACTAGTTGTATTCTACTGCAAATGTTTAATAAGGCTTTACTACATGAAATGTTTGCTGTTCCTTCATTCCATTTAATATATCCTAGATAGTGATGGGAGAAGTGGCCCCAATTCGCTCCGTGAAGTGATTAGTGGAGTGAATGCGCACGGAGTGGTCCACAACGCGTGTTTTAGTATCATGCTATACGGGGTAACGTATCCATTGAAAACAATGACTCGCATTACTCCACCTTACACTTTGCCTCACTGTGGATTGTTTTTAAGCTCCAAAAGCAAATTTTGCAGTGATTCATGGGATTTCAGGTCACATGGGCTCTAGATTGTTCTGCACAGCCTCAGTTTGGGGTGGTGTATGTAGGAAACTGCTGGAGACAATCTGCTTTGAGAGCTCTCAGTAATTCAAACCTTCAAAAAGCTGTTAAAAAAGCCTTTTTGAGTTTTTTTTTTTGCTGAAACTTTAGTTCATCGATTATAGGAAACCCTCCTGTGCTCATATCATCGAGTGTTTATTGTTTGTGTGTGGATTTTGAATGTTAATGTACAACATTCAATCTGTGTACTGAAAGACAGTGGAAGAGTGCCTTGGGGGAGGGGTGTATCTGTGGTGTAGGTAGATTAACTTGGAGAAAAAGACAGTGCTTTCTGTTTTGGTGATATTTTTCTTGTTTAACTGTGTTAATGTACACACAGTAAAATTTTCAATATTTCTTGCCATTTTTTTGCTCATTGTTGTAGTGCAGCAGTGCATAATTTTAGTTTGTTTAAAATGTGTGATTATATTACTGAAGTTTTCAATTTGCTATGCATTACTTAGTGTGTGTGTGAGGATGTGTGTGATGCGTGTCATCAAATCAGACACCTTTTATTGTGCCACAAAATAATTTCAGCAATGTGAACCTGCTATCCACTGCAGCTGTGTGGTTTTTGTACTTCTTTGTGGTATCTTTATTGGTACTAGTACTAGTGACGGTTACTGCCGCAGTGCATAATTTTAGTTTGTTTAAAATATGTGGTTATATTACTGAAGTTTTCAATTTGCTATGCATTACTTAGTCTGTCTGTGAGTATGTGTGTGACACGTGTCATCAAATCAGACACCTTTTATTGTGCCACATTATAATTTCAGCAATGTGAAGCTGCTATCCACTGCAGCTGTGTGATTTTTGTACTTCTTTGTGGTGTCTTTACTGGTACTAGTACTAGTGACCGTTACTGCAGTAGTATAGTACACTGCCCCCCCCCGCGTGGCCCATTCCAGCTGGTAAAGGTATTCCTTTCCAGATTTGAATTTCTGATGGTGAGCACTGGTTAGGTGTTGTGCCTTTGTGTCTGCATCTCTTCAGTGCACAGTGCAATCTTAATCTGTCTGTGCATTTGCATCTCTTTAGGGCCCAATCTCCATTTGTAACTTAAGTCACAGTTGTTTCTTTGGCTTCCCTTCAAAGTACTGAATGGGTGTGGTGCTTAATTCTGCATGAACATTGTACTCATTAATATGCGTTTTTAAGTCAGGACCATCATCACGAGTCACTCGTGATACAAATCATGTTCTTCATCATCACGGTCACAAATGCAGTCACAAATCACGATTCACGATCATTCATGTAACGAATCATAACATTAATTTTTTTTCTAGTTACTTGGATGTATTGTAAGCCTGTTTTGTAGTATCTCTCCAGGCTTCACCACCCCACCATTGTACTCATTGATACGTGTTTTTAAGTCTGCGAGTTTTAAGCTACAGCTCATCGGGGCCTGGGGAAGTACAGCCATAGGCATTCACATTTCAGTACAGCCATAGGCATTCACATTTCTTCATCATCATGGTCAGAAATGCAGTCACAAATCACAATTTACGATCACGTCATGAATCACAACATAGATGTTTTTTAATCGTTACTTGGATGTATTGTAAGCCTGCTGGTCACAGTGCTGAACAGGGATGGGATCCACACCTGGGCCTGGGGGAACAGGCACATCCTGCTCCAGAGGACCTGGTGCTGGAATTGGTGGTGGTTCAACTGCCTCAGAGTCAGGACAGGAGGTGGTGCTGGTCCTGCTTCGGGGGGGCACTCACAAGTTTTGAGCACTCCAACAAGAATGGGCACCCATGCCCTCCATACCTGCAAATGGTATGATGTTTACCACTACTACGCTCTCCCAGAGCTGCCCCATCCCAGACATTCCCTCACCCTGGTCCATCTCTCCTACTGAGCTCCTGCAGTCCGAGCAATCACTACTCACACTGTCACGCACCACACACACACAGTTACACAGACACAGACAAACAACTAACTACTTATAAAGGTAAGAAAAATAAAATTTACAGAAAGAATAAATTAAGTAAAAAAGAGTACAGAAAATACAAAGAAATGTAGCTTTAAAAAAAGCTGTTGGGTCTAAATCAAAGTTTAAATCTCCTCCTCGCTCTGATCTAAAAGTTTCAGCAGTCATAAACACACTACTCTCTCTCCGTCTGCACAGGAGAAAGTAAAAGTGTCTGCTTGTATGACTCACTTTCTTCCTGCCTAGCTAAAGAACATGTGACTTACAGTACTGTAAGCCATGTGATGTGTGGGGGGGCTGCCAAATCTGAAACACCAAGTGGATCATTTAGAATTATAATGAGGAACACGAAGTCCATTAAAAACAATGACTTCGCCTTACTTCGCATTGCCATTTCGCCTTAACGCGAAGTGGTAATGACAAGGCAGAGCAAGCACTTTGCATTGCCCACTCTACGTAGCGGAGTGGCAATGCAAAGTGCCCACTTTGCCTTCACTTTGCTGGTGGAATTTAAATTTGCTGCATCTCTAATCCTAGATTAAAATCCTCCATTATCAGCAGGTCACCCAAACATCTCAATTTCTGTAAGGAAGTTCTTATATTTATCTTTGAGGCAGTTTGGTGGGCAGTAACTTACTGCTGTTACAGGTGGGTCTTGATTCTTCATTGTTATTGTAATCCAGATGCTTTCTGTTTCTGAATTTGTGTGTTTTATGCTTTTTGTGATGTCCATTGATAAAAGATTGTTATTTATTAACAATGCTACACCACTTCCCTTTTTATTCAGTCGATTATATGTATAACAATCGTACCATCCATTTTTAGGTCCCATGCTCCTTTATCACTTATCCAAGTTTCTGTATACCTATTATATTAATATGTTGGTCATTGACTAATGCTGTTAGTTTTTTCATTTTACTTTGCAGGCTTCTAGCATTAAATAAGAGTGGTTTCAGTTATTTTTTTGTACTGCATTTGTTTTTGTATTTTTGGTGTGATTTTGTTGTAAATCTGGTGGGAGTTTTAATTGTTGTGCCCGCTTTGCTGCTAGTTTAAATTTAGATTAGTAAAATCTTGTTCTAGGATTAAGGCAAGTATTTCTTCCCCGTATTTATTAAGATGTAATCCAGCCCTTGAATAAAGATCTTTTTTTTTGATAGAACATGTTCCAGTGATCAATAAATTTGATGATTTTGTCTTTACACCAATTTCCATACATTTGCTATTAATACAGAAAGTAATTTTAACAGTAAACAGGCTGAGCTCAAGAAACTAAATAGTTCTTCTATGTATTTCAGTTTTGTTGAAATAAAAATGACTACGCCCCCTGAGGATTTACCATGTTTTTTTCTTTTGTATGCTGGAACAGAATATACATTCAAAATTCCCTAGGTTGAAATCAATTAAATTAGCTGACCAGGGTTCCTGTATTAAAGGGGTACTGTCAGTTTTTACCCTCATTTTTTGTTTCAGAGTCTACCAGTGCACCTCTATGCACCTATCTATCACATATGCCCCACATGTGTGGGATTTTGGTGCCTGTGTTTAAATGCATTTCCTGGCACTACCAGCACTTGGTTTTGTTGAAAAAACTGCAAATCTACTCCAGCACTGTAAAATATGTGCCACATTTAGCTTTTCAGTATGGGTATGTAAAAAATCGAAGTTCGTGCCAGTGCTCCATGACAGATGCATGCTCTAGGCATACCTGTGCTTCTGGGTGATGGGGTATTTTTGATAGGGCCTCTGGAAAGTAAAATATTACAAAAAGAAGGAAAATGGTAAGCATTTGCACTTGTGGAACACATAAGGACATTATGTGGGGCATATGTGATAGGTGCATAAAGGTGCACTAATAGACTCTGAAACAAAAATGAGGGGAAAAGCTGACAGTGCCCATTTAAGATTACTTTATTGAATTTAATGAAGTCCATATAGTCAGCACAGAGTAGCTTTTGATAGACCAGTCATGTCCAATTTAAAATTTTAAGCAGTACCACTGAACTAGTCTTTAATGTACACGTGTCTATGTCTTCTGTTAGCACCCTTTGCAAACTGTGTGAGAGGCCTTTCCGCACCATGCAATTCTGCTTAAAGTTGGACCAGCATAACATTCTGTGATGATTTGCATATGCAGTCCATGATGCTTTGCATTGTGTGGGCATGTGTGATTTTGTATTTTCTAGTCTTTAATGTGATGAATAGAGGGAATACCTTTAGAAATAATAACTCAGGATGAAACAGAATACTCTAGAAACTGGAATCTATTTCCTGAGTTATTTAAATAATACCAGTCCTTTGGGTCAAATTACTGAGTGGAATAGGAATCACTTTAACAATTTTCAAGTCATTTTTTCATTAAATAATCCATTCAGTAAGGGTGTGCAGCAGGCCAGATTGGAGATTTGGGTCAGCAGGGTACTGCCCAGCCTGATCTGGCAGACCAGTATTGGATCACAGCTGGTTCAAGCTCTCCCCATCTGCCTACTATTTTTATATTATTTGTATGGCCCAATTGGCCAATATATGGCATCGGGACCCAGGGCACCTCTGGAGTGAGAGAGAGATTGGTTAGGATGGGTGTCCTCCTGAGTCAGTCCCACTCCCTCCTTCAATCCCAATCCTCCATCTCCCAAATCCTTTCCCAATCCCTCCCTCCTTGAAGATAGTCCCTCCCTAGTCAGTTCTTCTCCCTCCTTCCCAGTCTTGGCTAATCCCTTCCCTCATTATGCACTTGTCTGCTGTTCTGCAGTTTATATTTGCAGTAGGCCAGCAGGCAGGGCACAAGGACCCCACATAATCCATTTCACTCTTGTCTCTTCTCTGTTGATTGGCATTGCAGATGTGGAGTGAGTGAGAGAGAAGAGAAGAGAGAGAGAGGGAGAGAGAGAATATTGGGGAGGAGTAAAGTAGCAGACTGGCTGGCATAGTCTCAGACTCTCATGTTAGGTGAGGGAGGGTGGGAAGAGGCAAGGGACCTTTGTGCCAGCCAGGACTTGCTTGTGTGGGGCAGCACTTAGTGGGGCTGTTGGGGTAGAGGAGGCAGAGTGGCACTGGGTGTACTGTTGAGAAGAAAAAGCACAATGCATGACAGGGTAAAGAAGGAAGAATCTGGCTACAATGGTGAGAAAGACTACTGGAGAGAGGAGGTAAGAGCAATGTACAAATCACTTCATGCCATTAGAGAACGGGGGCATGCAACAGGCAGCCTGTGGTGCCTGTCTGTGTAGGGAATGGGGGATATCACAGTGGTTTTGACTGGCTGGCTGGCTGACTGGCTTCCAGGGTGGAGTTGGTATCTGGCTGGGAGGCAAGTCACATGCTGCAGCACAGATATATATATATATATATATATATATAGAGAGAGAGAGAGAGAGAGGGAGCAACTGATAGGATTGACAATGAGAAACAGTATTCATTTGGTCTGGTTGGAGCTACATATGACATCTGAAAATTGAAATGTAAGAAAATCATTTGCTAAACAAAAACTGCACTTAAAAAAACTATATAAAAACTGAGACGATTAGGCAGCAGTGATGGAACATTGAAGCAGCTTGACCTGGAAGGCTGTCCAGGGCAAACAGGGAACTGGGCATTTCATTGGGGGAAGGGGGACTACAGCTTAAATGCACTGAAAAAATATCAAAGAAATGATACTGTTAAAATCAGAGAGACAGACTGAAGCAGAATATGGTTGTGCAGCAGTTCAGGCATTGGGTGTTGGGCACTGGGCATTGGGATCTTCAGCAAGTATTCTATATCCAAATAGCACCCAAAAATAAAACCCTGAACAAATATCTTAAAATAGTCAGAGAGATGGAGACAGGAGTAGAGGCAGGGCCTGGCAGGATGCAGTCCAGGGCAACTATGGTGTGGGTATTGAGCATGGCGGGGGGGGGGGCTACAGCTAATCTGCATTGAAAAATACTGTAAAAAAAATACTACCTCTTAAAAACTTAATGAAAGAGATGGAGACTGGAGCAGAAGCTGGACATGGCAGGAGGCAGTCCAAGACTACTGTGGCTATTGGGCAAGACTGCAGAATGCTAAAGCTAAACTGCACTGAACAAATAACCCTGAAAGAACATTTGTGTACTGCTCTGTCACAGTTGTCCAAATAGCTACTTGCAGTTTGTGCACTTGATTATTTTTCCTAAAAAAACACCCAGCGAACCAGTCAGTGAGTCTAGTACACCTCTGCCTTGTGCCACCTACAGTATGTGCCTGTCTACTGCACCTGCTATGACATCCATCTGTGTACTGCTGTCTGACAGTTTCCTAAGGGTTTTTTTGCAGTTTAAGCATTTAGCTATTTTTACTTAAAAAAAAATATATTGTAGAATAATTTGGTCATTGTAGTGCACCTCTGCTTGTTGGCACCTTGGGTGCCTGTCTCCCCACTGTCATGTTCATCTGTGTACTGTGCATTAACCATTTCCCAAGGGAATAGTGGCAGTTTAAACACCTGTCTACTTTTCCTTAAAAAAAAAATAGCACCAGTCGGTCAGTATAGTATGCATTTGCTTCTTGCCACCTAGTGTGCCTGGCTGCCTGCTGTCACATCCACTTGTGCACTGGTCTCTGACAGTTGCCCAAAGGGCAAGTTGCCATTTAAGCGCTTTGCTATTTTTCCTTTAAAAAAATTGTAGGACCAGTCAGTTAGTGTAGTACGCCTCTGGTTGTTGCCACCTAGTGTGCCTGGCTACGTGTTATCACATCCATGTGTGTACTGCTGTCTGACAGTTACCCAAAGGGCTAGTTGTAGTCAAAGCAATTGCCTATTTTTCTTTAAAAAAAATTGTAAGGTCCAGTTGTTCAACTCAGCACTTGGCGATCTTTCCTTAAAAAAAGTTACAGGACCAATCGGTCAGTGTAGCATGCCACTGCTTATTTCCACTATGCATGCCTAGCTGCCTGCTGTCATGTCCACTTGTGAACTGCTCGTTCACAGTTACCCAAAGGACTAGTTGCATTTTTAAGCATTTGTCTATTTTGCCTTGAAAAAAAATATTGCAGAACCAGTCAGTCACTGTAGTGGGCACCTTGTTTGTTGCCACCTAGCATGTCTGGTTGCCTGCTGTCATGTCCATGTGTGTACTGCTCTCTCACAGTTTTCCGATGGGCTGGTTGCAGTTTTAATGCTTGGCTATTTTTCCTTAACAAAAAAAAAAATTGCAGGACCAGTCGGTCAGTGTAGTATACCTCTGCTTGTTGCTACCTTGCATGCCTGGTTGCCTGCCGTTACATCCACTTGTGAACTGCTTGGTCACAGTTGCTTGAAGAGCTAGTTGCATTTTAAGCACTTGGCTATTTTTCCTTTAAAATAAAAATTGTAGGACTAGTCACTCACTGTAGTATGCTTCTTTGTTGCCATCTAGCATGACTGACTGCATATTGCCACATTCACTTTAGTACTGCTATGTTGCCGCTGGCCAATGGGCTAGTTGCATTTTAAGCATGTGCCTATTCTTCCATTACAAAGAAAAATAAGCAGAACCAGTCAGTCACTGTAGTCATGTACAGTAGTTGCGTTTTAAGTACTTGGTTGTTTTTCTTTAAAAAGAAAAGAAAACATTTGAAGGACCAATTAATCACTGTAGTACTCAGCTTGTTGTCATCTAGTGTGCCTGGATGCCTGTTGTTATGTCCACATGTGTACTGCTCTGTCACTATTGCCTAAAAGGCTACAGTAGTTACATTTTAAACACTTGGTTATGGAAAGAATGTTACATTCATGCAGTACTGCTTTTGTCTATCGTTGCACATCTTCCATATTCTTCCCTAACAGGACAAACATCTGTTGCACTGACAAGGCCAGTGTTACACCTGTGTGAGACTGTACCGGTGGAGCAAGATGACAGAGGTGGAACCGATGAAGGAAGTAATGATGCCGCAGATACACACAAGCTTTTTCAGTACAGCAGATCCAAACCTACTGTATTACATTAGTCTTGTGTTGTTCCATTGAATGCACCACAATTTATTACTGTATACTTATGTTTCTGGTTTGGGTTTTGGTCTAGTTCTGATTTTCCTGCTCCGACCCAGTCCAACCCAGCAGAACCACAAAATCTGACCCGCACATCCCTACTGTTCACATTCACTTTCTACCCCTGGTCCAATGTGTATCCTTGTTAAGCTCATCTGCTGTCCCTCTACATGTCTTATATTGTTTTTTTTGTTGGTTGTTGTTTCTTGTTGACATATGCATAATGTTGGGTAGTTTCCATTTAAGATTTTAATTGTGGTTAACAGCATTTTAATAGAAAAGATTAGTTCAAGATAAGCCAGATCCTTAGCTGTCTGTATAGTCCTATCCCTAACCTCATGTGATTTACTATAAGAATAAACTAGCCTAAATGTAGATCACTTTATGTCTGAAAGCAGAAAATATGTCTTCCCATATGAGACACTGTTTAATTTAACTTTTCAAGAGATTAAGGACAGAAAATGTTTAAGCATTTCTATCCTCAAGTCTAACCTCATCTAACCCATTAAAGTATACAGTAGGGGTCTTAGATTGCTGTTCATCAGGTTGTAACTATTTACACAGATACACAAGGAATTTCTATCTGAAGTAAGTGATTTAGGATAGATGGACTCAAGAAAAAGTACATAATGTTGTTTTTGCTTTACTCTCTTGATTTTTGATGTGCTTTTTGAATACATTTACCAGATATATTAATGGATTTTATTCTTAATTCTACCATGTTTCTTATTTTGAACAAAATGTGTTCTTGCTCTATGATTTTCTTAGTTGTCTCTTTAATAGACCATCTTTTAACTGTTTTGATGAAAGCTTTTGTACACATTTTTTCTAACCAGGTCTGACTTTATGGCTTTCTATTTCTTGAGCTGTTCTTTTCGTATCAGTCTCAGAGACTCAGTTGGCAGTGTGCTTGCCTCTGGAACTGGAAGACTGGAAGGTCATCAGTTCTAGCACCACACAATGTTCTAGGGGTAATACCCATAAGTGACACTGTAGTGCAGTACAAGGGGTGTGCTGCAGTGTTGAGATGCCATTCTTCTGATAAACCTTAAGCAGATGTCCATTCTACCCATCACTGGTCAATGTCCATGTGGAAGTTAAAAATCCCATGGCTCTTATTGAAGAAAAAAGAGAATTTTTGTTTAAAAAAATACCATAAGTATAAAAGACGACAGATAATAACCCTCAGGTTATGGCAAATCAGAAGAAAATAAAGAGGAAAAAAATATACAGCAATTGGTTAAACATAGTGTACAAAAAGGAAAACAATTTACCTGCTATTACACCAATATCTAGACCAAAAAAAAAATACAAAAAAGGAGAAATAGAATAACAGTCACTGTTTCTTAAAATTGATATCAATTATACTATGTCATTATAGTATACCATTATAGTTTGTCCTACATACCAGTATAAGTATTTAACCAATGAAAGTTTCACCAAAAACTTTGTAGCTGTTTGATTTGCAGATTTTTACTTTCTGACTGATGAATATTGCATTGCTTCACAGATCATGATTATTATTTTCTGTTCAGTATTATGTTGTTTTTTGCTTATTTATTTTTTTTGGCAGAGTGCACATCTGTCTTTCGAAAGGGTTTTTGGAAGAAAAGTACCTGCATAATGCTGATGTCATTCCTTTTCCCCTAAAATAGCCATACAAAAGTGCTATATTGATTCAAGGGTGCTTCCCCTTCCATATAATGTTCCCTATAGTTTTATTCAGGAGGGAGAACCATTTGTCAGGGATGTAGACAGGTAGCTGAGCCAGTACATATAGGATTTGGGGCAGAAGCATCATTTTAAGTGCTGTGATTCGGCCAGTGAGGAAGAGGTGGAGTACCTTCCATTAGCATATTTCTGTTTTAAGTTCTGCTAAGACGGGCAACAGACTGAGCATAGCTAAGTCAGCCATAGTGAGTGCAATGTGAATTCCTAGGCATGTAATGCCCTCAGTGGCCCATTTCCAGCTGGTGTTTTGGAAATGGCTGGCCTGGCAGAGGGCACTGAGGGATAGAACTTCAGATTTGATATGGTTCACCCATAGCCCAGAAATGTTTGAATATGCTTCTAGGGCCTTGCACAGGGGGTTGATGGCCTTTAGGGCATCACTAAGGACAACTAGCAAGTCATCAGTGTATGACAAGGATTTGTATTCCTGTGGGCCTACTCAGATACCTGGAATAGCCAGGTTATCCCTTAGTGCGGCTGTGAGAGGTTGAATGGCTAAGAGGAAGAGGAACGGGAATAAGGGACATGCCTGTCTGGTTTCTTGTTCCCTGGGCTAGAGGGGAGGAGGGAGATAATGCACTGTTTGTGAGGAATTTGGTCGTAGGGGAACTGTATAGGGTCTGTATCCATCTGATAAAGTAGGGTCCTATTTCTTGTAGGTGTAGCACTCTGAAGAGATACTCCCATTCAATTTAGTCAAAGGCCATCTGGTCCTGCCTGGCGGTCAAAGAATTTGCAGCCTCACAGTTCAAGAATCTTTGTCCACGGAAATTCTTTGATCGCGAGGTCCACCATCTTGTTTTTAGATTTCTGATCTTAAAAACACAAATATCTAGTCTCTGGGGTCACTCCTGAAGTAAAACTTGGATGAGTTTTACTCAGGGGGCTCCAATCTATCAAGCCATTCCTTTGGTTTCATTCAAAATTGTCAAAAACAAGAGTTATATGGTTTTAAAATCTTTGATTGCAGCTCATTAATGATCTTTGATCATGAGCCAGCAAATTCTTTGATCGCGATCTTGCATCATGAGCTAAAAACACAATTATCTCAGCTCATGGGTGGGCTAGGGACACAAATGAGGGTGGGTTCTGCTCAGGGGCTTCATTCTATCTAGGCATGGCATTGGTTTAGTTTAAATTGGTCATAAAATCACGTTTCACCATTTTTTATTCTTTGGTCACTAGCGTGCAATTTCTTTGTTCGCGAGCATGCAAATTCTTTGATCGCGAGATTCTTTGATCGTGATCATGTATCATGAGCGAGAGACAAGATGGGCAAATTAAAAAATCTATTTTCTCAGCTCAGGGGTGCCCTAGGAAGTTAAATGAGGATGGGTTTTGATCAGGGGCGTCATTCTTTTTTTTTATACTTTATGTTTATTGGTCTTTCAATAAAAGACACAATTAAAAAATATTTCCTGATGCAGTTCTTAAGGAGTTATACATAGAAATTCCATTTGAGGGTGCCACTCCTCTTAACACAAGCACTTTAAATGAATTAAACTGTATCTATAAGATACATCCCTGGGGGGTTTTCAATATAAACATTTCAACACATCTTGTAAACCAATCATTATAGCTAGATAACAAGCCCATGAGCTGCATGTTATTTAAATTTTATCTCAAAATGGGTTACAAATGATGACTCATTTTCCAAGCAGGGAAGAGTACATGCATTTATGATATATCGGCACCTATCTGGTGACTTTAAAGATTGTTTAATTGGTCACATACTACTATTTAAGCCCTTACAAAGATAAGTAAGACTATAACTGGTGATTCCCATCAATTTAACATTTTAAAGAATAGACTTTCAACCTGAAACTTAGAAAAAAGTACTTCCCAGTCTCCCCAACTAAGTACTACAACTTTAATTCTACAGAGTTACTAACATTGCTAGAATCCTTTATATAGCCTCTATATTCTGTAGTCAAATGTTTAGCAAATAGAAGGAAATATATTATTAGATTCATCACACTTAGCGATCTAATAAATCATACTTTTAAGCCTTATTTTACTCTTAATGATTTCAACAAATATTAAAGTCTCTCACAACAAACTGGTAAGACTGACTGTACCACAATCAGGTTTCCTCATCTTCGATTTCTTCTGCCTCCGATTGATCCATGGACTCCCTGCGTCTTGGAGGTGACTTGTGCTTCTGAGCCCATTTCTGAGTTTCCCCAGGGTCTGAGAAGATGAACACTTTCCCTTCATACAAGATTCATAAACGTGCAGGGAAGAGCATATTGTGGGGGATTTGTGCTTCCTGAAGGAGGGCTCTCACCCCACCATATCTTTTCTTCTTCTGTCGGGTGGCAAAACTCAAGTCTGGGAAGAGCTGTACCTGAACACCTTTGGAGAGCAATACTCTTTTCTGTCTGGCCAGCGTCAGGATGAAATCTCTAGATCTGACACCATCAAGCACCCCAACTATCACTCTGGGGGCTTCCAGGTCTACCGGTCTGCCCCTCGAAGCAATTCGGTAAGCCTTCTGTATTTTTATTTGCCTATCAATGTAGGATTGCCTCAGTTGCTGTTCCAGCCATTCAGAAAGGAATAAAATTAAATGATCACTCTCACTCTCACTGCATTCCAGGATCCCGATAACCTGGAGGTTTGTGGCCCTGGCTTGATTTTCAAGCATTTCAAGCTGGCTCCTCAAGCATGTATTTACTTTCACCAGGGTGGCCACAGTCCCCATAGCTGCTTCTGAGCCCTTCTGTGACTCTGATACAGCAGTCTTTACTGCCTTAACCTCCGTTTCCATCACATTGACCCTGGTTGTTAAGGAGTCAAATTTTTCCAAGAGTCCAGCTACCGAGCTTATAAGTCGGTTGAGTTTATGGCCCAAAGTTTGCAAGATCTCTTCCCCAGTTATGTCTTCCTCTGCAACATTGTGGCCTTGTGCTGACCTCATGGATTTCTGCTCCTAATTCCATGTTGTGTTGTTTTGTCTTTCTTTGGGTTACCCATTGTGAATCTTGGAAGTTTCTGGTTTTTCATTCTGTGTTCTTTGTTAGTCAGAGCCACCTGAAATTAGCTTTTTAGTAATCTTTATTTTATTTGGTTTAGAGCTGTAGTTTCAGACAACCGTCTTGCTCGAACTCTCTAGTGCCCCTCCCTCAGGGGGCTTCGTTCTGTCGAACCATGGTGGTGTTTTGCCACAATTCCTTGTAATTTTTGAATTACACAATTTTTTTATTCTTTGATCGTGAGCCTGCAAATTATTTGATCGTGAGATTCTTTGATCATGATCGTGAGTGAGGGATGAAATGGCTGAATTAAACAATACATTTTCTCAGCCCAGGGGTGCCCTAGAAAGTCAAATGAGGGTGTATTTTGCTCAGGGGGTTTCATTCTGTTGAACCATTGCAGTGGTTTTCTACAATCCCTTCCAATTTTTGATTTGCAGAATTTTTTATTCTTTGATCATGAGCCTGCAAATTCTTTGATTGCAAGATTCTTTGATTGCGATCTTAGATCACAAAGTAGGGATAAAATGGCCAGATTTTTTATAATGGAATAGATAGGGCAATTTTGCCAATCTTTTACATTAAATATCTCAGAAATGGTTTGGTCTTTTTACTTGAAATTTGGAGGGTGTTTACGGCATGTCCAGTAGATGTAAATTACGGTGTTTATATGTCGGAACATTTTTGTTTGCAGAGACATTGCATGGTGCAGTTTACGTTCTGTGAATAGCATTTTGCATTTTGGTAGTGGCTTAAAATTGATAGGACACCTAGCCTTACTGTCATGGATGTAGTTTTCAGTTGTTGTGTCTGTTAAATGTCAAAAGGTGTGGAACTGTGCCAGTCTGATGAATGAAAATCTCAAATTTTAAAATGTTGTATCTCAGACATGGTTTGTTTTTTTGCATTGAAATTTGGAGGGTGTTCTCGGCATGTCCTGTAGATGTGAATTATGGTGTTTACATGTCATAGAAAATTCATTTTGCAGAGAAATTGCGTGACACAATTTACTTGTTGTGGACAGTGTTTTGCATTGTGTTGGTGGCTTGAAATTCATAGGGTACATAGTCTTAGTGTCATGGATGTAGTTTTCAGTTGTTGTGCCTGTAAAACATTAACAGGTGCAGAATTCTGCATCTCTGACAACTAAAAATTTCAAACTTTAACATGTTATATCTTGGGCACAGTTTGGTGTTTTACAATTAAATTTGGAGGATGTTGATGGTACACACACATTTACAAGTTGGTGGGAGTGCAGGGCCCGAAGGGTACATGCTCCCACAATCTTCTGCAGGTTAGGTAGGTGCAGGGCCTGTAGGGCCCATGCTCCCACCACGCTCCACAAGTTGCACAAGTTCTTACTTTTTTATTCTTTCTCAAAAAGTAAGGAAATTCTATGCAAAAAACTTTGTTAATGCATAATTTAGGGTTAAAACACAAAAAGTCAGGAAATGAAAAATATTTAGGGTTGCCCCCTTCCCTGGACCCACCCATCATCTGAAGATTGACAGCTGACGGGGTGTGTCATTGGGGATGTGAGGCCTAAATGTCACCTCATTCTTATTTACAGCAGCTTGTGTATGTAATTTCAGATGGAATGGGGGTGACATTTAGGCCTCACAATCCCAATGACACACCAATTCTCTGTGATTCCTTTTAGGAATCTGCTTTCTCCCAGAAATTAGAAAGTGTATTAAGAAGTACTCCTGAGTGAGGGGTGAGTGTCACTTGACACTTAACCCCTTTAAGACTCAGATTGATATCTTGTGAGAAACTGCTCTACAGAATTACAGACTCCCCAGTGAAAAAATTTATTATTTGTATTTTATTATTTTGGGAAGGTAATCAGGGAGGTTTAGGTAGTAGGGTTGGTGGTGTGGTGTGGTGTGGTGTGGTGGGGTGAGAGTGTGATTGAATGTAAGATATCTATGATCGAGTGTGAATAAGGGTAGTATATAGTTGAGACAGAAAAATTCGAAGAGTGGTAATATGTGTTGATATGTGTTGTTTAACAGGTCCCAGGGAAAAGCATTAGTCCCCCTCCAAGCTCCATGATCTCTGACCCTTCGAGTATCCCCCACTGTCAGCGGAAGTGTATAGGTGGCATAGGGCACTGGGGATAGCTCATAGGGGAAGAACACAGAGATTTGCTGGATCTGGTGTGAGGAATATGGCTGGGAAGGGCAGATTGGGGTGGTGGAAACTAGGAGACACCTTGGAGTGAAAAGGAACCAGGAAAGGGGTCATCCCTGCCCATACTTAAAGGCCCCATAAGTAGTTGGCAGGCAGCCAGACCAGCCTCATCTACCTATCATTGTCAGACAGTGTTATGCAATGCCAGATCAATTAAGAACAAGAAAGCAATTCTTGTTGATCTTGTTTCCACATCTGATTTGGCTTACATTAATGAGACCTGACTGTATGAAAATGCCAGCCCAGTACTGGAAGTGGATATTCCTGCTGGGTACTCGGTGGTACACTGCACGAGAAAAGATCATGGGGTGGGGGTGTAGCAATTTGTTTTAAGTTGGAACTGAACCTCACAGGCTTCCCAGTGTCAACAATGAGGTCCTTTGAATGTGTGGTCATTCAAGGATTTGGAGGTTTAGGTTGCAAGATCCTTCTCATCTATTGTCCTCCAGGGAATGAGAAGGAATTCTTGAAGGAAGTCACGGATTTCATCATCAAACTGGTAATGGAGTCCCCAGATGGATTATTCTGGGGGACTTCAATGTCTGGGTCGACGAAAAACTTTGAAAGATTGGTCGACTTCCTCCAACTAATGTTTTCATTGGGCCTGATGCAGGTTGTTACCTCTGCAACACATACACACAGCTACTCATTGGACCTCATCTTACTGCTGGGAATGGAGATCACTGACATTATGGTGGAACCGGTCATTTGATCAGACCACCATACTGTGAGATTTTGTTCAAGGCCCCACCAATAGACCTTTCCCTATGGAAATAGTCTAGTACTGCCCTTTAAGGGGTTTGACCCCACAGGATCTGATGGTGGTGCTGGATCTATCAGGTTTAATGAGTGTGTGCCAGGAGCTGGAGAAAGTGTTTATGACCTATAATATGGTTATTGCTAAGGCCATCAATTCTATTGCACCTGTCCAGGTTTGACCCCTCACCTCTCACCTGAGATCCCCCTGGTTCAATGGGACCATCATGGAGGTGAAGATGAGGGGGGTAAGTTTGAAGTGGTGCTGGTGGTCATCTGGTTTGGGGAGGACAGGCTTATATTGATGTCTCAATATAAAGATTACCAATCAGTAATCTCCCACAAGAAAGCAGTATTCCTGTTCTGGAAGATTGCTGCTGCAACAAACAGACTGGCTCAACTCTTCTGTGATGTGGACAGGCTGTGTAGTCTCAACTTTCACCAGTCTGGGTGAGTGTTTTCACAAATGAAGTGTGATGAGTTTGCACTGTTCTTTGTAGATAAAATTGACTCCATTAGATTGGAAATCTAGCTAGTGCCTCTAATGGGGCATGCAGTGATGGGGTTGAAGTCACAGGCATTCAGTCTACTTGGTCCAACTTTAATCAGTTGGAAGTCACGGATGTTGTGAAAGTCATCCAGGAGTTACGGCCAACCTACATTAGTTTGGACACAGGGCCAACACGCCTTCTACTGGGGTGTATTGATGTCATCAGTCCAGTCCTAGCCAGGATAGTCCAGTGTTCCTTAGTGACAGGGATCTTTCCAGGACCCCTAATGGAGGCAGTTGAAAGGCCACTCCTGAAAAAAGCTTCACTGGAACAGGATTACTTGGCTAACTACAGACCTGTCTCTAACTTTCTATTTGTGGGTAAGGTTATTGAGAAGGTGGTGGCCATTTAACTAAAGACCTGCTTATCAACTCACAAAATCTATGACCCTCTCCAGTTAGGTGGCAGGAAAAGGCACTGTACTGAGACTGCCCTTGTTTGGGTGCTGAATGATCTCTTGGAACTGAGGGATCAGGAAAGACATTCCATTCTTATTCTCCTTAATTTTTGGGTGGTGTTTTGGGTGCTGATGGAGTGCCTATGTGTCTGTTGTGGACTGGCTGGTACAGCCCTAAACCAGTTTCAATCTTTCCTCACTGTCAGGACACAGCAGGTGGTGTCCAGGATGTTTTCCTTGGCACATTTGCATCTCGCAATGTGGGGTCCTGCAGGGCTCCATTTTGTCTCTCCCCCCCGTTGTTCATGGTGTATATGCTTCTGCTAGGAGACACTGTAAGGAGGTATGGACTGAGTTTTCACTGTTATGCAGATGATACTCAGCTATACATGTTTTTTGCACCCAAGCAGCAGGAGACGATCTCGATATTTAAATGTTGCCTGGCAGAGATCCAAACTTAGATGAGGGCCAACTGGTTGAGGTTGAATCTGTATAAGACTGAAGTGTTGGTGGTGGAATTTGGTCATCTGGGGGCAAGGGTGCAATCTAGTTGAGTCTCAGGGCTGAGGCTAGAGTACTCCCAGTTGCTCACCTCTTATTGGGTAAAGAATCTTGCCGCTGTTTTGGATTATAGCCTGGCACTTAAATCACAGCTGTCGGCCATGATACAGACCATCTGAGAAACATCACCAGGATTACAATCTGCTACCTCTGGGTGATCTGCCAACACTAATTCATGCCCTTGTGACTTTGCTCCTTGATTACTGCAATACCTTGTACCTGGGTCTTATGGGGGTTGATCTCCACTATCTGCAGCTAGTGCAGAATATAGCAGCCAGGTTGTTGACTGGTTTAGCTAGGTCATGACATATTACACCTGTGCTGGGTCTCTGCACTGGCTTCTGGTTAGGTGGCAGATCTCCTTCAAGGTTAGTTTGCTGACCTGTAAGGCCCTGAACAGCCAGGGGCCCAGCTACCTGCAAGAACTTGTATGACACTATTGCCCCTCCTGCCTCCTTCATTCAGCATACAATGGACTCCTAGAGTTTCCTAGGGTCTCCCTTAAAAAATTGGGTTCTCTGGCTTTTTTCTTTGTGGCCCCAATCCTATGGAACTCTTTCCCTAGTCATGTGCGAGAGATCCCCACATTGGACATATTTAAACTGGAGCTGAAAACTTTTTTATTCAGGCAGACATTCTCTCTTAATTAGTTAGTTTTATTAGTAAATGTGTATGAAGTATTTATTATCATGTTGGATTTTAAATGTTTGTACAGTGCCTTGAGTCTAACTGAGAAAGCGTGTTTTATCAAATAAAATATGAATGAATGAATGAATGAATGAATGAATGAATGAATGAATGAAACCTCTAGAAAATGCACAAGTCACTTTCTTTCTTTTTTGGTCAATTCTTTTTACCTCGGCTCACCAGCAGATATGCAACAATGTTTTACAATGCATGAGAATACAATGTGAAGTGATCAACTTTTCATCCATGCAGCATTACACAAAGTTTCCATTCAAAGGTCAAAATTCACCTTTAATCAACTTCGTTTTCCAAAATTAGGATTAACTTTGGGTTACATTGTGAGCAAAGTATGTGAGAAACAGGCCACAGATAACATGTCTGGCTTTCTGCTGGTAGATTCCACTATGTGGCTTCAATAAGAAACCTGTCGAAGGACTTTACAGTGACACCACTTTTCCAATGGCTATCACATCACTGTGGCAAAGTGTTGATGGACCCAACATTGCTGGACACTTCTAATGTTTGTAGGGAGCTTTGATCCCCTCCCATGTGGGTGACTTTCCCGCTCACACCTCCCCAGAATTATGGATTGTCAACTCTAGGTGGAGAGGATGTCATAGGAGAGTGGCCAACA
Source organism: Neoceratodus forsteri (assembly GCA_016271365.2). NCBI lineage: Eukaryota > Metazoa > Chordata > Ceratodontiformes > Ceratodontidae > Neoceratodus > Neoceratodus forsteri. The sequence goes on along the minus strand of CM057450.1, from coordinate 1,370,653,419 downwards.
CCGGTAGTAGGTGTAGCAGCACTTTATTGTGACAATCCATTCGACAGTGGTTATGTCGCTGTGAGGGGTTCATTGTAACAGCATCGCTGTTACAATGGTATATGCTGCAGGTCATATGATGCAGGCAGGAAGGGAATCAGGCAGGAAGTCAGTGAACTAGTTTCACTTTGACTTTCGCTTTGCTAGAGCAGGAGCTGTGTAGCTTAGTGTGCGAGTCAAAAACTAGCAAAAGAAAGAGTTTTCTGCTTTTCATCCCTTTTTTTCCCTGATTTTTGAGTTTATTTCAATCCAGTTTAATCCTTGTAACCTAGTAGAAACTGAATATTAAAAAAAATATGACTGCACAAAAAAATGTTGAAGTGGTGTGATTTGTGATTGGGATGACCATGAAGAATGCAATTTGTCATGACGAGACGTGAGTCATGAACATGGCACTGCAACGCTTCTCAGAGAACCAGAAATTGGATTGAACAGAGCTTTCACAAACAGTTGCCACTAAAAATATGATATACCTATGGCTGCACTTCCCTGGACTGCCTGACTCAGAAACACACATATAATATTATACAAGAAATTGTACAATATTTGCTATAAGATTATAGCTACTGGATTAAATACAGCCAGCTTGTGAGGACAAAGATTCAAGTCCATCTGCTACTAGGGCATCCTACAGAAAGTGAACACTAAAAGAAGCATCATACTGGATCTAGGTTCATGAGTGATATGGTATGATAACTGGGTGTCCTAATTTGTAATGAAATTGAAGATTTAAAAAAAAGGTTGCACCAAAACAAGTTGAAATGGTGTGATTTGTCATCATGATTCATGAGTAGTGACTATGTGATGTCAACAGAAGAGGTAGTGATCCAAGAAAAGCATGCAAATACATATGCCTCATCATTGCTGGTGCTACTGCTGCTTTTGAGAAAATCTTTAAAAGAAGTGAATGTTTTACTCACATGGTTTGATGTAGTAGACTGACTACATTGGCTTGTCACAAATAGTTGCCTTTGAAAATGTAAAATTTGTTATGACTGTGAATGCTATTCCTCATTATGTGGGTCATGCTGGCATTGGCAGTGCTTCTCAGAGCACCACCACTGCTACTCTGACCACAACTGGAACATTCAAAGTCAACCTCCTCATGACTGTAGAAATCCTCCGGTATTAATTCACAGCTTTTACTTACATGGCTACTTGCTGTTACTTGATGACTGGGTGGCAGATTTTATTTCAGACAGATACACATAATTTATTTCACACACCACCTACATGAATGGTGATGCTGCAGGCACTGCTGCTACCCACACAGATTCAGGGACCCTACCTGGCCTAACCCTCTCTGACACAGTAATTTTTCTCTTCAAGGATGTTTTCTTTTTTTTATCTATTCTACATGATGTGACAGAATATCCTGTCCACCGAGCCAAAGCTTATACACCACTGATTTATGTGACTTATATACCACAGCCAGAAACACCTTTGCCTGACCATGTCTTTGTGGGCATTTTTTTAGATTACGGAGACAGTCACCAAGAAAAGAAACATTTTTACTGCAAAAAGTGATTTTTCCAAATTTGTGGGTTGCTATAACAAAATTCAAGAGAATTCACAAGACAGTACAATGCCAAAATATTGCAATAGGTATGCTTCTTTATGTATTTTTCTATCATTTAAATGCTATAATATGCAGTGAGAGATGGTGTTCACTGTACTATGGGGAAACACATGATAGTGGTACAGTGACAACAATTTCAACAGACTTAACCCAGACAATTAACAGCAACATTATATGTATTCAGTTTTTGGTGGATGGGAAGCCAAAAAACAACAACAATGACTTCCAGATGAAAACTGGGAACTTAAAAGATGTAGCCGCACAAGCACAATAAGACCTTAATCAGTCTTCAGAAATCCAAAAGTGGAAGAACAATACATTGTTTTTTGGGGGGGGAGAGGTTTACAGCAGTAGCTACACAGAAGCAGGGAAAAATACAAAGACAGGCTAAGAAATTCAGAGTACTGCTTTTGCGGTGGCACAATAAAATGAATTTGAATTGACAGCATGCATGCAGATGAAAAGCCAGGTGCAGAAAATGTAATTGTTCAGTAAACTACACAACACTGTCTTTTAAACAGACAGAATAAATGCCTTGCAAACAGCAACAACTAATAAAAAATTAATAGAAGCATTAGTGTGTGTACCTGAACACACAAATGCTAAAACACTAGCCAACAACAGCTGGAAAGACTGCCTTTCTCACTGTGGTCTGTGAATCTCCCTTCTACATCACAGAGCTGCCCCTCCCCCTAAGCACACTTCTACAGTGTCTGTCAGTACAGAGAATGAATGTACTAAATTAACATGCAATACTCACATACAATCAATAAATTCTCAATGATATAAACACAAGGGTTTACTACAATCACACAAGGGTTTACTACAATCAATGTACTAAATTTTTACTCAAACTTTAGTTGCAAAAAATGCTTTTTTTAGGCTTTTTAGAGGGTTTGATTGTCAGAGCTCTGGGATAAAACTGTCTGCAGCTTTCCATTACACACACTACACTGAACTGAGGCTGTGCAAGACAATATAGAAGCCACGTGACCTGCCATACCATGAATAACTGCAACATTTGACTTAAAGAGCCCAAAAAAGGCCAAGTAATGCAAAGTTCAAAAGAAACAATGGGAACTTTGCGTTACTGTGGAAAGTGAAGTTTTTCGCTTAGCGGAGTATTTTGCGAAATTTGAATTATATGTCAAATACTCCACATAGTGAAGTTTATGGACTTTGCCCACCTCTAGTCACTGGTCACCAGGGCATCTCTCTAGAGAGACCCACTCAATCGGCATGATACCACCTGGCCTGGACCCCTTCTCATCTGAGGAATCAGGTGCTGGATCCCCTCCCAACTGAGTGCCTTTACAGGAGAGGGGATCATGGAGAGGCATGTTGGGTCGGGGCTGACGGTGGACAAGTGGGCTGGTCACTCAGGTCTGTCATCACCTCCATGGCATCCAGGATTTTCCTCCTTGCTGTTTTCCCTGGAGGTGCTGATGTGCAATGATGTTGACATGTGCCCCCTCCTGCAGATGTCTGCTGCTGCCTCACCCCATTGATAGCCCTGCTGAGGTGTAGTGCCTCCAGTTTTCTATGGGAGTTTCTCCCCAGCAAAGAACCCCCTGGATCCCACCCCAGGAGAGGAGAGCAGTCCTTTGGATGCTCAATCCTCTCCTCCCTCTGCCAACCCCTGGTGACCCAAGTCTTCTCCTGAACCCGCCCCCCACACAGATGTCCACTACTGCCTCACCCATTTGACAGTCCCAGTGAGTTGTAGTTCCCCCAATCTCCACTGGGAGTTGCCACCCAGTGGGGAACCCCCTTGATCCCACTCCAGGAGAGGAGAGCAGTCCTCTGGATGATCAATCCTCTCCTCCCCCTGCTGATTCCTAGTTACCCAAGTCTGCTCCTGAACCCACATCACCATCATGGTGAGAGTTATGGTGTCCAGCACCTCGATCCTCAACACCACCAGGCTATCTCTAGTCAGTTTTATTCTGAAAGCAAAAGAACCATTGTGCATACATTTCACATAATATTATACACTATAAAAATACATGACAAGCAATGTTATGTGCAACCAGTGTGTTCCACCACCATGGGGTTCTGATTCCCATGGACCACTCAAACTTCTCTCTTGAGATCAGTGGGAATCAGAACTCCTCTGTGGCAGAACACACTGGCTGTCCATAGTTGCCCATCCAGTATTCTCTATGTTGCCAGCGTAGCTGGAAAATGCCTAGAACCAGAAGTTGGCTAATATAGTATGTCTGGTATATAAATAGTAATTCTTTCCAATCTCGTGCAATATATTTTCAGAAGCCTATTGTGAAGGTACTTTCTAAAGCAAATGTGTCTGGGTACAGTAGTTCCACTCTTCAAGTAATTTGTGCTTTTGGAAATGTTTGATTCCTAGTTTCTGCATGGCTACACATCCATATTTACTGGGACTAATTTATTAACTAACAGCATTTAAAAGTTCTTTTTTTTCTGGACAGTATTTAAAGCTGACTGAGACCTGGAAGACTCTGGCTATTACTGAAATGTACAATTTCTTCATGGTGCATGACTTCAGCTGTTCAAAGGATACTTTCCAATGCCAGATTTTATTATGTGGATGTCTCATGTAGCTTTGGGTGTTAGTATCCTGTCCTGGGCCTGGGAGATGTAGACATTCTCTTTTCCAACTAGTGAGGAATGGATCTATCCACTCCCTGGTTAGAGGAATCCAAATGTTTTACTTTTATTGTAAAACTGGACTGAAGTTACTCATGAAGTATATACAATAACGGAAAAGTACTGGGGTTATCATACTCAGCCCACCTTCCTCAGTTTCTTATACTGGTAACCTCATTTTTTATTTGGTTAAAGTGGATGTCCCATAATGCTTACAAACTTGAATATACAGTATATATGGGATTCTATTAGGGAGGAAGGGGAATTGCATAGCTTTAAAAATCTAGATAATAAACAAGTTTTAATTAACCATACTCTTTTTTTTTTTCTTTAAGTGTCAATCTTTACATTGGAAAATGTTCTTGTGGCTTTTTCTCAAATGCTGCCCTAGTTTTGCTGGGCCACATCCCCTTGTCAAAGGTAATTCCCAATACTTTTAGGTACATATCCCATATCTGAATCCCTGCCACCTCTGCAATGTTTTTTTTGCTGGTTCTTCCTGACTGAAATTCCTTAATTCTTTTGGTAATTGATTCTGGACTCTGCTACATACTGTCAGAGAGATCCTCCAGAATGCCATGAATCTCATGTATTGTGGCAACATTTTTTATCAACATATATTTGTGTAAATCACAGTTTTAAATGTGGATCCTCTGGGTGCAAAATCAGTCCTTATATTTTGTCTTATTCTGTATTTTCCTTATCAAAGGATATAAGGAAAATACATACAAAAGGGACATAAGGGGCTGGAGAAGATGGGATGGGAGAAGAAGCTCATAGAAACATAGGAACATAGACGTTGATGGCAGATAAGGACCACAAGGCCCATCCAGTCTGCCCATTTCTTTTTCTACCTTATAAATGTGCCATCGGCTTTTCCTCTGTCAATGGCCTATCTATTCATACTCATCTGTATTTCTCCCTCATGCCTATCCCATGCCTGTTTTAAGCCCTGCACTGTATTCATATCCACCATTTCCTGAGGTAGGCTATTCCATGCGTACACCACCCTTTCTGTGAAAAAGAACTTCCTCGCATTACCACTTAATTGGCCTCCCTCTAATCTCATGCTGTGTCCTCTTGTCCTGCTATTTTGCTTATATTGAAACATGTTAGACTCTTTCACCTTGTTAATTCCCTTTAGATGTTTGAACGTTTCGATCATATCACCTCTTTCTCCACCTTTGCTCTAGGGTATACATATTGAGCTCCATTAATCTGTCTTAATATGTTTTCGGATGCAGTTGTTGCACCATTTTGGTTGCCCTTCTCTGGACTGCCTCAATTTGGTTAATGTCCTTGTGAAGGTGTGGCCTCCAGAACTGCATGCAGTACTCCAGATGGGGCCTAACCAGTGTCTTGTAAAGAGGAATTATTACCTCCATCTTCCAACTTGTGATACCCCTACTAATACACCCTAACATCCCCTTAGCCTTACCTTCTGCTTTAGTGGTCCGCTTGGATGATTTCAGGTCATTGGTGATGATGATGCCCAAGTCTCTTTCTTCCCTTGTGACTGCCAGCAACTCCCCTCCCAGCCTACATGTGGCTTTAGGGTTTCTCTTCCCTATGTGCATGATCTTGCACTTCTTTGCATTAAACCCCAGTTGCCACTCTTCCAACCATTTTGCTAGTTTATCCAGATCTCTTCTCATTCTGCCCACCCCATCTGGATCATCTACTCTGTTGCGGATCTTGGTGTCACCTGCAAACAGACAAACCTTACCCTCCAGTCCATCTGCAATGTCACTGATGAAGATAATGAAGAGGACTGGCCCCAGAACTGATCCCTGAGGTATCTCACTTGTGACTTGCATCTCTTCTGACTGTATACAGTTTACCACCACTCTCTGTTTTCTGCCCATCAACCAGTTTGCCACCCAGTTGACCAACTTCTGACCCACCCCGAGCCTACCCAGCTTATTAATCAATCTTCTATGTGGAACAGTATCGAAAGCTATGCTGAAGTCAAGGTAGGCAACATCAACTGTTCCCCCTTGGTCTACCACTCTGGTTACCTAGTCAAAGAAATGTATGAGATTAGTTTGACAGGACCTTCCTTTTGTAAACTCATACTGTCTTGGATCCTGTGTGCCTATGGATTCCAGGTGTTGCACTATCCTTTCATTAAGGAGTGCCTCCATAATCTTGCTCACTACTGAGGTAAGACTGACTGGTCTATAGTTCCCTGCCTCCTCCCTACTACCACTCTTGTGGAGCGGATCACATGAGCCCTTCTCCAGTCTTCTGGGACCTCTTCTGTGCTCAGAGACTCACTAAACAGTTCTGACAATGGCTGTGCTAGTTCCACCCTTAGCTTCTTTAGTACCCTGGGATGTATGCCATCAAGTCCCATTGCTTTGTCCACCCTGAGCTTATCAAGGTCTTGTAGGACACTTTCTTTTGTGAAGGGACTAGTGCTTACCTCCCCCCTCCCATGTTCATGGTGCTGAGCTGTGGGCCCTACCATACCTTCTCTTCAGTAAAGACTGAGCAGAAGTATCTATTTAGGATAGATGCTTTTACATGGTCCTCCTCCTCACACACACCCTTATCTCCTTTGATATTAGCAATACCCCCTCTGGACTTTCTCCTTTCACTAATATGTCTATAGAAAGTCTTGTCACCTTCTTTTACTGTTTGTGCTAGTGTTTCCTCGGTTTGGGCTTTGCCTGCCTTACAGCCTCCCCTGCTTCCCTTAGGGAAGTTTGGTATGCCTCCCTATCTTCATCCCGCTGTGTTCCCTTATATTTCCTGAAGGCCAGCCTTTTGACTCTGACCTTTTCTGCTACTGTTTTTGAAAACCGAAGTGGTTTCCTTTTTCTTTTGCACTTCATTTTCTTTCTAACACAATGGGATGTTGCTTCAAGTATTGCATCCTTAATGCTTGTCCACTTTGCCTGTTCCCCCTCACCTGTATTTCTTTTTGCCAGGGCTAGCTTAACATCTTATCAAAGTCAGCTCCTCTGAAGTCCCATATTTTTGCCTTGCAATGGGATGATTTAGTTGTAGTGGCCAAAGTGAACCATACCATGTGATGGTCACTGGCCCCCAGGTGACCTTTTACCTGGAGATCTGTGATCCTTTCCCTGTCAGTCAGTGCTAGATCTAGGATAGCCCTGTCTCTTGTGGGTTGTTATATCAGTTGTTTGAGGCCTTCGCCCTGCAGAAAATCCACCATGTGTCTAGTTCTGGCAGATATTCCTGCTGGTATTGACCAATCTTTATCTGGCATGTTGAAGTGTCCCATTATCAGAACCTCCCCTTTAGCTGTCATGTTTTGTATATCTTCTAACAGTAATGTGTCTATGCCCTCTCCCTGGTTTGGGGGCCTGTAGACAACCCCAGTTCTCATGGCTGTCCCATTTCCTGTTTCCAGGGTGACCCACAGTTCTTCTGGCTCCTTATGTAAATTCTGAATTTCTATAGCTTTGATATTTTCATTGACATGCAGAGCCACTCCACCCCCCCCTTTTGCACCTCTGTCTCTTCTGAACAATACATAGCCAGGTACTGAAGTCTGCCAAGTGTGGTTACTGGTAAACCATATCTTGTTAATTGCTACTATGTCCAGTTTAGCCTCTGTCATTATTGCCTGCAGGTCTCGGATATTGTTTCTCAGACTGTGAGCATTTGTGTACATGATTTTACATTGGCCAGATTTCAGTGTGTTAGTTGTTGGGTGAGGTCTGGTATTTTCCCTATGCATCGCATGGGGAGCTGGACCTTTTTCCTTACCTAGTGATACAAATGAACTGCAAACATGCTGAACTCCTGTTTGACCACTAGCTGGGGGGGAAGGGAGTTCTTCCCATTCGACGTATGGGGTGCTGCACCCCTCTCCCCATTTGCTAGTTTAAATATTCTGCAAAGATGTCAGACTTCTGCCCCAATGCACTGACTCCCTCCTTAGTCAGATGCAGCCCATAAAATTTAAAGCACATTTGCTCCCAAAACTGTTGCCAGTTCCTTACAAATTTCTGTCCTTTTTCCTAACACCAGCCCTTGAACCACATGTTCAGCTCCCCTATCTCCCCTTCTCTGACCTTCCGTCCATCTGCCCCCTTTCCCAGACTGGCAGGATCTCAGAGATGGAGATGCTGAATGAAATGGATAATAGTTTGTCACCCAGCCTGGTCCGGTGTTCCTTGGTCTCCACAACTGACTGGCTGATGAGATCATTAGTCCCTATGTGTACCAATTGTTTTCTCCTGCTTCCTGAACAATTTTAGCAATGTGGTCAGCGTCTCTCCATGCTGATGTACCTGGGAGACATCTGACCATTACCCCTGACTGGAGATAAGTATTGACTCCCCAAATCATGGAGTCTCCTACGATCAGAAGTTTTTTGGATTTTGTTTTTGCTTATTTTGTTTTGATTCCTGTTTTGGGTGAGTTTTGTTGTGCTAGGTAGTACATAGCCAGGTACCGAAGTCTCCCAAGTGTGGTTACTGATAAACCATGTCTTGCTAATTGCTTCTATGTCCAGTTTAGCCTCTGTCATTATTGCCTGCAGGTCTGGGATCTTATTTCCCAGTCTGCGAGCATTTGTGTACATGATTTTCCATTGGCCAGATTTCATTATTAAAAAGCATAGATATGTAGTATTTGTCTTTTTATTTTTAAATGTTGGATGCAATTGTAAAAGAGAGTATAACCTCAACTTGCTTTCCAATAAATTGATTGATGATTTGTTGATGATTGATAGTAAATTAAGGAGATTGATATACCATACAAGAAAAGGACCTTAAAAAGGTGTAATGATAGATTTTATCAAAGGCCTTTTCCTGGGCTAACTATAGCAGAAAACCTTCCACTTCCCCTTTTTTGCTCCTTTCTATTTTTTTAAACTTATCTTTTATGCCACCTTCCATCACCATGGCCACCCTTTCCATTGGGTCCCCAATGCGCTACTGGGAGGACCTGAGGATGCCTGCCCCCATCAAGTGCTCTGCTCGTGGAACTATACTAGCACTGGATAACTCCCCCCGGGTGGACCAGAGGGGACTCCCCCAATCTCTTTGTACCTCAAGTGGAGCAGATGCTCGGAGCTGCTCCTAAGGCTCCTCCAGTCACTGGCACAGGGGTCCATCTCCTGATGCAACCTTGGGGTGTTTTCCTGTGTTTCAGGCCCCACCCCTGCAGATGCCAGTGCTCAAGGAGGGTCAGTGAGATGAAGGCATGCTGAAATGTGCCTTCGCTCCAGGCCTTCGGCCAACATCTGTCCTCCCAAAACTACTGCATCCTAAGCTGCACCTCCACCTGTGGTCACCCAGGTGGTAGTATAGCAGCGAGGATGGTAGCCCATCCTCCACAGAGAAGGAGAGCAGCCCTGTGGATGCTCAATCCTTTTTCCCTGGCTGTCCCTCCAGCAACTCAGGCTTGCTACCAAACCTGGGTTGCTGGCATCACAAGCGGTAGCTCTACCACTGTGGCAGTGGGGTGGCAATTTTTTGCTCCTTTCCATTACCTTCCTTATATCATATGGTTTTCTGTATTGTCATCATTGGAATAGCACACGCTTGGTTCTTAATTACAAGACTTTGTGCCACCAGCAACAATCTGTACTTAAAAGAAAAGGTAAGATTTTCTGGGTCATGTTTGACAACCTAAGTGAATTGATGGGATGGATCAGTAGTGGACCATCAACAAAGAAGGGATAGCGACAGCTACAAATGAGTGTGTCAGGCTAAAGGGGAAAATCTCTAGAGCCAAACCACCTATTTAACTCAGCAGAGAGGTAATCCAGGCAGTCAGAGGAAAGAAGGATTACTTACAGTAAGTTCTGAAGGACCTAGAGTGATGATAACAAGTAGGAGTTTCAAAGGAAAGCCAAAGAGGTGAGGAAAGCAATTCCACTGGTCAAAGCAAGGAAGAAATTGCAGGTAGCAGAAGGAATTAAAAAGGGGGGAAAATAAATATTTAAGTATATTAGAGAAAAAAGGACAATAAAGATGGCATTGTACTGCTAAAGAGAGGGAAGAGTGGGTGGACATTAGTGGGTACAAAGCAACTCTATTGAATGAATACATCTGCTTTGTCTTTATGAAGGAGAAGGATAGTGTGGTACCACAGGGGAGGAGGAGGGGGTGCACAGATGAAAATATCAGTAAGGAAAGGGTGGAGAAAGGATTATTTTCCCTCAGGGTAGATAAATTACCGGTCCCAGATGGTATATATTCTATGGTGCTGGGGGAACTAGTGGCAGAATTAGTAGGCCCCTTGGTGTACCTGTTCAATAATTCACTGGAATCAGATGTTGTACCACTGGACTGGAGAATGGCAAATGGGGTATTACTCCATAAAAATGCACCCAGGGATAACCTGGGCAGCTTGACCTCAATTGTGGGTAAGCTAATGGAGGCAATCCTTAAAAAAATGGTTAGTAGGTTTCCTGGGGGAGACATTCTCCAAGATGAGAGACAGCACATGTTAAAGGCTAGGAGATCCTGCAACACAAACCTAATGAATTTATTTGTCTGTGTGACTAAAACAGTGGACAAGGCCAAACAATTGATACCCTTTACTTAGACTTCAGCAAGGCCTTTGACTTTGTGCCCCATAGGAGGCTGATCAGAAAACAGGAGGATGTGGGGGTAGGAGAGAAACTCTCTGGATAGGTGGTAAACTATCTGAAAGACAGGACTCAGAGGGAGCTGGTGTGGGTGGGGGGAGATCTCTGGTTCTAGAGAAATCACCAGTAGGGTCTCATAAGGTTTGGTGCTTGGTCAGTTGTTGTTTAATACCTATATAAACAACATTGGAGATGGCATAAAAGGCACAATTTGCATGTTTTCACATCAAGCCATGCTCTGTGGGAGAGTGGATGGAGCAGAAAGGCTATAGGACTTTCATAGATACATAGACACTGTCAGCAGATAAGGGCCTATGGCCCACCCAGTCTGCCCATTTGAGCTTGTAAGTTCACTTTATGTGACCTAAAAGAAATCTGGTCATCCTCAAGAGGTGTTCTAGAATATAACAACTCGGGTTCACTGTGAAGAATTGTGAGGTTATGCACACTTTAGCCAAGAACCCAAGGACAGGGTACAGCCTGAGAGGAGTCCTGGTAACCAAATCTGAGGAAGAAAAATACCTGGGATAATGATCACTAGTAACCTGAGGCACTCCTCACACTGCAGGAAGACAGCAGCAAAAGCCAGCAAAATGGTGGGTTGCATTGCCAGGGGAATCAGTAACAGGTGGGAGAAAGTCATATTGCCACTATACAGATAACCAGTGTGGTTGCACCTGGAGTATAGTGTACAATACTGACATCTGTACAAGAGGAACAATATTAACCTTTGAGAGGCGGCAGTCCAGAGGAGGGTGACTAAGACGGCAGAGCATGACATAGGAGGAGAGGCTGGAGGACCTAATCATTTACTCTCTGAAGGAGAGGAGGGGGGATGTGATAAAGACCTTTAAAGTTCATGAAGGGAATTAAGGTGAAAAAGAAGAGCCTCTTCAGTTTCAGTGGCAGTAAAGCTATAAGGGGATATGACACACTGACTAACATTCTCCTTCACACAGCAGATGCCTGAACTATTGATAGGGTAGCCAAGTATTTTACAGTTTTAAATAATATAAAGAATAAGACTGACAAATATGCAATAGACCCCTAGATCTTTTTAGTCTGAAAGTCAGTGTACTGTGAATATATGTGTAATAGACTCATAGATCTTCTTAGTTTGAAAACCAGATTATGTGAATTTATATGAAATTATATATTATTGTATTCTGTATATTTATGCACCTTATTTGAAGCAGTGACTGTGTATGTATTATTTTAATCTTTTTCGTAGATGTTTTTAATTATTCATGACTATAATAGTCAAACAATAAAAGTAAATGAATGAAAACAAGGGGACATTGCCTAAAACTGGAGTTGGGAAGGTTCAGGAGGAAGTTCAGGAAGCATTTCGTCATGGAGAGTTTTGTTGCAGGGTTGAATGTGCTCCCTCAGGAGGTGGTTTCACCTGGACAGTGGAGGGATTCAAAAAAAGGTGGAAAAGGTAAATAGGAAGGTCAAGATTAAGGGGGGGGGATTGTCAATAAGTGCGGGTAGCAGCTGGGAAGGTGGGATGGAGCACTTAGTTGCACCTTAGGGCTAGAGATAGGCAAAGTCACTCTACTTTGTTACATGGAGTATTTCATGTAGAACTCGAATTCCACAAAATTCTCTGCATTGCAAAGTGACAGGTACTTCTGCTCAGTCTTTACACAGGAGGAAGACAACAATGGACCCGCACTAACTAGAAAGGAAGTCACCACTGAAGGAGTGGATATGAGTCCATTCTCAAATCAAAGAGTCCTAGAAGAGCTCAACAGGCTGCGAGTGGACAAAGCAATAGGACCCAACAGCATGCATCCAAGGATACTCAAGGAACTTGGAAAGGAATTAGTGGCTCTGCTAACTGCACTCTTCAACAAATCTTTGGAAAGTGGTGTAGTCCCAGAGGACTTTAAAAGTGCTACAGTGGTGCCACTGCTCAAGAGCAGAGCAGGAATAAGTCTGGAAACTATGGTCCAGTCAGCCTCACCTCAGTAGTGGGTAAGATGATGGAATTCCCTTCTAAAAGAGTGAATTCTAACTTTTCTAGAAGTGAGCAGTCAGGTGGACCCAAAGCAAAATGGCTTTACTGCAGAAAGGTCCTGCGAAACCATCCTAGTGGAATTCTTTGACTGGGTCACTAAAATGGTGGACCAGGGTGGCGGAGTCCATATGGTCTATCTCAGCTTCTGCAAGGCCTTTGACTTGGTCCCCCACAGAAGATTGATTAGCAAGCTCTAGCACATGGGAGTGGGCCACAGAATAATAGCCTGGGTGAGAAGCTGGCTAAATGGCAGAATGCAGAGTGTGTTGGTCAATGTAGCATTGTCAGGGGAGGGGATGGTGACAAGTGGGGTTCCACAAGGGTCAGTGATGGGACTAGTCTTATTCAATGTGTATATCAGTGACATTGCTGATGGTCTGGAAGGAAAGGTGTGTCTGTTTGCAGATAACACGACACTTTGCGGTAGAATGGATTCACCGGAGGGGCTGCAAAAAATGAAAAAGGACCAGTTAAGATTGGAAAGATGGTCGCAAGACTGGCAGTTGAAGTTTAATGTGAAAAAGTGCAAGGTGATGCATATGGGAAAGAAGAACCCAAGGGCAGAGTACTATCTGGGAGGGGAGAAGCTAACAGCTACAAAGCAGGAGCGCAACCTGGGAATCATCATCTCTGACAACTTAAAGATTTGGAAGCAATGCAAGAAGGTGGCACAGAAGGTGAGTGGCCTCCTTGGTTGTATAGGGAGATGCAACACTAGCAGGAGGTGTGAGGTGATAATGCCCACTATATAGGTCCCTGGTGAGGTCCCACCTGGAGTATTGTGTCCATTTCCTGAGGCCCCACCTCAAAAAGGACATTGATAGGTTGGAGACAGTGCAGAGAAGGGCCAGAAAGATGATTCATGGCCTACACCACAAGACAGACAGCGAAAGACTGAAGGAATTAAACCTCTTCTCCTTGGAACAATGGAGGGAGAGGGGGGACATGATTGTGACCTTCTAGTATTTAAAGGGTATCAACAAGGTACAATCACAGGACCTCTTCCAGATTAGCAGTTGCAGTAAGACAAGAGGGCATGACATGAGACTGGGGGGGTGTAAGTTTTGGAGTAATAGTAGAAAGCTATTTTTTACTGAAAGAGTGGTGGACCCATGGAACAGACTGCCTCAGAGGGTAGTGGAGGCAAAGATGGTCATGCAGTTTAAATCAGCATGGGACAGACATGTCAGTAAGTTAACTAGTGATTCCAAGTGGGGGGGTAGGAAAAAAACATGGACTGACTAGGTGGACCTCGTGGTTTCCATCTGCCAGCATATTCTATGTATGTATGTATCTATGAATAACTTTGCCTTTTTGGGGAATGCAAAGTTGCCTTTGGATCATATGGACTTTGCATTGCTTCGCCTGTTTTTTTGGCTCCTAAAGGTGAATTTTGCAATGATTCATGGGATGGCAGGTCACATGTGCTCTATATTGGCTTGCACAGCCTCAGTTCAGTGTTGTGTGTGTAGTGGAAAGTTGGAGTTAGTTAGCTCTCATAGTTGTGAGATTCAAACCTTCAAAAAACATTTAAAAAACAAATTTACCTTTGGACTTTTTAGTCCAAATTTAGTATATCAAGAGTAGTAAATTCTTATGTGTTTGTATCATTGATCAGTTACTGATTCAGTGTGAATTTTACATCTTAAATTAGTAGTTTCAATGTCTGTATGGACAGACAGTGCAAAAGTGTGCTTCGGGGGAAGGGGTGGATCTGTGGTGTAGAAATGATATTCACAGATCACAGCGCGTGAAAGGCAGTCTTGCCAACTGTTGCTGGCTATTGTTTACTATTGGTGTGTTCAGTTCTGTACAAAGTTACACACAGTAATACTTCTAGTAATTTTTGATAATTTTTAGCTGTTCATGGTGCATTTTTTCTGTCCATTTAGAAGACTGTGTTTTGTTTTCCTGAAATGTTCAACTTTCTGCATGTTACCTTTAGTATGAGTGTGTGCTGTCAAGTTATATGCATGTTATTGTGCTACCGTAACAGCAGTACTGTTAATTTCTGAGCCTTTCTGTAGTATTTTTTCCTGCTTCTATCTAGCTACTGCTCTAAATACCCTCCCCAAAAGAAAGTATTATTCCACTTTTGGATTTGTAATGAGTGTGGTTAAGGTCTTGTTGTGCCTGTGCAGCTATATCTCTTTATTGCCAGATTTAACTCTCAGAGTCACATTTTTTGGTTTTTGTCTTCCCATCCACCCAAAAACAAAGAAATATAACTTTGCTGTTAATTGTATCTGTTCAGTCTGTTGAAATTGTTGTCACTGTACCACTATTGTGTGTTTCCCCATAGTACCTTGAACACTCTCTCTCTCCGGTACATATTATAGCGTTTAAACGGACAAAAACAGACATAATAAAAAAGCATCTATTGTTGTATTTTTTGGCATTGTACTGTCTTGTGAATTCTCTTCAATTTGTTACAGCAACCCACAAGTTCCACAACATTGGAAAAATCACTTTTTGAGTGCACATGTTTTTTTTTCTTGGTGACTGTTTGTGTAATCTAAAAAAATGCCCACGGAGATACGGTCATCCAAAGCTATTTCTGGCTGTGTTCGCTGCTGTCAATGACTATTGCTTGAGTGCCTCCAAATGCTGACAGTGGAAGTTGTTGTGATGATGAGGCAGGTTCATCAGGGGCTTGCAAAGTTAAGTGTGGTCATGGATGTGGTACAGTAGTACGCAGCAGAAGGGAAAGGTAGTACAGTAATTGCTGCAGGTAGAGGGATTTCTGTGACTCAGTTTTTCTCAATCAAATCAGTGGCATCAATGCTGGTTTGAGATGTAGGTGGCACTGGTAGTAAAGATAGTGACTGCATTTTGGATAACAGTATGAGTATTGCTACAACCCATGCTGGCAGTAGAAGTTGTTGTGATTATAAGGCAGGTTCATCAGAGGCTAGCAATGTTAAGCATGGTCATGGAAGTGGCACTATGCAATAGAAGGGAAAGTTACTAGTTGCTACAAGTAGAGAGATTTCTGTGACTCAGTTTTTCTTGGCCAAATCAGTGGCATCAATGCTGGTTGGGGATGTTGGAGGCACTGGTAGTAAAGCAAGCGACGGCACTGTGGATAACAGCATGTGTATTGCTACAACCAAGGAAAAGTTATGGAGTCAGAAAAAGTATGTGGAGTCAGAAGACTTGAGGGTAGTTGATGTCACACTCCCCACAGTAGTTTAACATGAGCCTTATCAACATGAGTCACAATCTCATGTTTTCAAAGATCCTCAAGTTAGGCCGTACAAAGAATCAGAGGGTGATGATAAAAGAGTGGATGATCATAGCGAGGCTGTGGTTGTAATGTCTCCACAGAATAGCCTCGAAAGTGAATTTGTGGATGATGATGATGATGATGATGCTAGTGACCCTAAATGGGAAACAGACAAAAAGAAAGTTAATGTGGTTATAGGTCAACAGTCTGTTAGTAAATCCCCTCCTAAAGTTCTTCTGATGGACCTCTGTTTGTGGATGACCCTTGAGTCATACTAATAGACTGTGATGTTCAGTCAAAGTCAAAGTTTGCATCACACCAGAAATCATGCAGTACACTCACCATTTTACATCCCCAAAAACTGCAGTCCCATATGCAACAGCAGTGTCATGTGAAATGTAGGGCTGCCAAATCTCTGGTTTGGGATTTTTTCATACAAGATGAAAAAGCTGAAACAGTGACAATCTGCCAGCTTTACCAAGTGCGTGTAAAGTGTGGGAAAAAGGGTAGCCACCTCAGCACTGGTGGACAGCATACTCATCTTAAGTGTAGCCACATGTCACTGTGGACTTGGCACCAGAGAGGACCTGATGCTGTAGTAGGGCTTTTACCCTCCTCAACCTTAGTGAGCAAGATATCCCCTTCCTAGGTCAGTGTAAGTAGCCATATAGGTAAAAGTTGTGAATTAATGCCAGAGGATTACTACAGGCATGAGCAGGAGGATGACTTTGAATGTTCCAGTAGTGGTCAGAGGAGCAGTGGCCATCCATGTAGTTTTTCTTCTATATCAACCCCGTGCTTAAAACACATAAAATAACAGCATTTATTGGCTTGTCACCTGTGCACCCACCACCCCACATCAAAGCAGCCCCATCCATCACAGTTCAGAGAGCAAAGATGTTTGCCAATCCCCAGGCAAAACACCAAACAATGTAACCCATGTTTCACAGCCTTTTTGAGCAGCACAGTAAATAACTACCAAATCATGTGGTTGCATGTGAACTCAATGCTGCCATAGCAGAAATGCTTGCAATTAACCAGTTGACATCTTTGTGGAGAATGTGAGATTCTGATGCTTTGTAGCATGCACATGTCACAAATGGAAGATCCAATCCAGGACATATTTTGCCACCCATGCTGTCCCTGAGTTATATCGAACAGTGACAGAGTCTGGAAGACATGCCTGTCAGCATTCTGCATCCCCACACATTCACTTAAGTATGGGTATAGAAACATAGAAACATAGAATTTGACAGCAGATAAGGACCGCTTGGTTGTTCTTATCTGTGTATTGCTGCCCATTGGGCACAGCTAGCAGGGGTTGTATGTGATGGTGGAATGGGAATGCACTGTAATAAGTTAGAATGTGGTGGCAGCAACCTTCATGGCACTAGACAGCATGCCACGCTTGCAATGCATAGTGTAGCAGAGTTGCATACAGGTGAAAACATGCTAGACTTCCTACTGTTAGAAACAGATGAGTGGCTGCATCCTCTGTTCCCAAAAGCTGGCTTCATTGCAAGTGATAATGGGTATAATGTTATTAAATGTGTCAGCAATGGTGGGTTTGTGAGTGTTTCTTGCATGGCCCACTGTTTAAATCTTGTGGTACAAGATTTTCTGGAGTACCCAGAAATCGAGCAAATGCTGCACGCTGCATCTGTGCCTACTTTGCACATTCTGGAAAAGCTCATGACCAACTTAGGCAGCTGCAGATCCAAAACAGCCTCCTCAGCACTGCCTCAAGCTTGAAGTTGTCACGAGATGGAACTCCACACTTTACAAGGCAGAGCACTTGTATGAGCAGTACAAAGCAATCTCGGAGTACCTTGTGATGCACACTAGCCTTGACAGTTCTGGGGCATCAACGTCTCTGACAATTGAGAAATGGTGACTCATGAATTCAGTGATACTAATTTTGAGGCTGTTTGAACATGCCACATAAGCGGTGAGCAGTGGCACTGCATCCATTAGTCAAGACATTCCACTGTTACAGGTGCTAAGGCAGACATTTTTGAATCTGCAACCTAGCCTTGATGTAGCCAGAGACAGGTCAAGCTGCCTGTTATTCAAACACAAGATTACAATCTTCAACAGAAATAGACACATCACCACCATTCAGCAAACTCCAGAATTTGGAATAGCCACAATGCTAGACCCATGCTACAAACCTGGCATTGCATCCAAACTGAAGGGTGGGCATGATCAGGTTCAAGATCTCACTAGACAGCTGGGCAGATTGGTTCATGGGGCACAGATGTCATGTGCAAAGTTCTATAACCCACAGCATAACCAGGCTGAAGGTTAGTGTGGCCACAGTGCCTCCAGTAAGTGGCTGCACAATAAGGGCTGGTAGCAGCTTCACAGTTGCCCATTACCCACTTTGGAGTGCCTTGTCTCAAGTTCTAATTTGTGACCTAGAGGAAGAGGGTGAACAGGAGGGTGACTCATCAGGATTGTGTGCATAACAGAACGTGGTTGAGACCTATTTGGGAGAAAGCAGGCATCTGACAATATTGGACAAACCTCTGATGTACTGGAGTGAAAAAGTGAATGAATGGACAGTGCTGACATCATTAGCAGTGAAGTACCTGACCTCACCACCCTCTAGTGTAAGTGTGGAGAGGGTATGTAGTTCTGTGAGGGCCATCGTGCATGACTGTCATATTAACCTATCACCTACAAATGTTGGCATGCTGACATTTATCAAAACAAATGAAGGTCACATTCCATTGCCTCAGCAATCAATTTGTGTCATGCTCCTTTGGCACCTGCCACCCTCCCCCTTCCCCAACTCTCACAGTCCCGTGAGTTTCCTTAACAGTCACTACTAATGCTGGTTGCCTGACCATGCCCCCTCACACCCCACCATTCATTTTAGCATGTCTTCACCACTCAGCCTCCCCTCACCACACCATTTCTCCCTATACCTTATCACCCTTCATTCCGCACCTTTCACCTCCACTGCATTACATACTTCTCTCTTGTACCTCCTTTCTTCACCCCACTACCAGCTACCCCATCCCTCTGAACTACTGACAAGGCACTCTGTGGCTGCTTATTCCCCCTCCACCCTCATAAAGTGTTTTTCTTGTTATTTTAACTTGCACCTATGTTTTGAGTTATTCTGTAAGTTCTGAATCCAAGCTGTATTGTTCATTGTAACATACCTTTGCTTTCTCCTCTTTTTCTTTGTTTTGCAATCTATGACATGGAATGTTTGTAAAAGAGCTTGTGCTCAAAGGTCTTTTCTGAATCACTAAATAAATAAATAAAAAGTAGGACAAGCACATCAATGTTTTGTACCAGTCATGATGATTGTGGTGCTGATGAGGGTGAAGCAGATGATCCTGGTGGCAGCATCAAATGGTGTTCCATTGAGGTTGATGATGCGCTCATGGAAAAATAATTTCTAAGTGGGGAAAACTCCAGCATTGAGGATTGCAATTGTTGCTTCCTAATTGATGAGGATGAGGATGCAGTTGGAAGTGCATAAAGAAAAAATTGGCATTAAAGCACTTCTTCTTGTTTTAAGTTTCATAATGGCGTGGCATTAGAGGTCACCTTCGCCTTCCTTGATTTTGTCAGTACAGTTCCCAGAATGTAACAATCACACAGGAGTGTGGCATGCATATTTATAGAACACATACAAACAGAGGTGAGAAAGAAGTAAGTGCTTCAGCTGGGACTTGAACCTAGGCTACCTGGAATACTGTTCTGATTGCACTAGCCAGCACATGTAACTGAGACAACTGGAACCTGGGCTGTCCCTGAGCACATTACTCTTTGTCATATGCACAACCCGATGGCAACACAAATGTTTACTTGTAACAATCACACAGGAGTGTGGTGTACATATTTATGGAACACATTCGAACAGAGGCGAGAAACCGTCTGCGTCACTGAGACAAATGGAATCTGGGCTGTCCCCAAGCACATTACTCTTTCTCAAATGCACAAGTAAATATTTGTGTTGCCATTGGGTTGTGCATTTGAGAATGAATAATGTGCTCAGGGACTGCCCAGGTTCCAGTTGTCTCTGTGATGCAGCTGGTTAGCGCAATCAGATCGATATTCCAGGCAGCCTGGGTTCAAGTCACAGCTGAGCCACTTACTTCTTTCTCTCCTCTTTTTGCATGTGTTCTATAAATATGCACACTGCTCTCCTGTGTGATTGTTACAAGTAAATATTTGTGTTGCCATTGGGTTGTGCATTTGAGAAAGAGAAATGTGCTTGGGGACAGCCTAGGTTCCAGTTGTTACAGTGGTGCAGCTGGTTAGCACAATCGGAACGGTATTCCAAGTGGCTTGGGTTCAAGTCCCAGCTGAGGCATTTACTTCCTTCTCAGCTCTGTTTGTATGAGTTCCAAGAATGTGCTCAGTCATCATTACCTGCAGTCATCTAATTACATGTCAGCTTGTAGCCACTGACATCATGCTGATTGAATGACAGATATCCTGACACTGACATACATAAGACACCCCAACTAGCCACCTTCCTTCTATAAAGAGAGAGAGAGATATACAGACAGACAGACCTTGCGCCTTAGCCCAGTATAAGAAGCTACAGTCAGCCACAGCAACCCTGCTTCTTGAGAGAGAGCAAGAGAGAGAGACAAACAGACAGACCTTGTGCCTTTGCACAATATAAGAACCCCCAGCCAACCAGCATGATACGACATCAACTGTGCGTGCAATAAGCAACGTCAATCAGGAAAGTACTATCTGGCTTGTCTTGCTCATACCACATACAGTACTGGTTGCCAAGATATCACTCGTTTTGTGATGCAATGGTGATTTTATTTCCTATGACTATGCATTAATTTATTTGTTATTGTCCCACTTCAGTGCTATAGTAATTTTTGCAGAAATTTGGTTTATATTGTCATCATCATTATTAGCCGGAATATCCACATGTTCCAGGAATAAAGTCTCTAAATTTACACCATTGTTTTAAATTTTGTAATTAAAAATACTTTTTACTGAATTTATATGAGGGACTATTCTTTGAAAAACATTAATTTGTTGTGTTAGATTATTTTTTTTTCAAATGTATCTGCATGATCAGTACAAGATGATGTGAGAACAAGTAACATCAAAATACTTGTACCATATTGAGCAATACTTCCTAATGTTGGTTGTTATCTGTGGTTATGTCTCTCAAGTTGTTGCACCACAAGCCTGGATGCAGCCAGCAAAGCACTATCACACAGTTCACATTACACTTGTCAAGAAGATCAGTAATTTACAATAAGTGGGAATGTCATTTACTGTGTTTTTGACTTGAATTGTGTTGCTAATCCTTTTTTTCCTTTTTTTCCCTTTTTTTCCTTTTATACAGAACAATACACACTATGCCACTGTGGCCAAATACAGGTGAGTGATTTTCAATTTTTCTTCACAGGTGACTGTTTTTTGACTTGCAATAGTACAAAAATACAATAGGACAAAAATGATGCAAAGTAAGGTAAGTGCACCGACAACACTGTTGCAGTGCGGCCAAGTAAATTATTTTATGTACAGGTAAGTATCAGTCTGATTACCTCTTTATTTTATTTTTCCTTCTTTTTTTTCACAGGGGTGAAGCATTCAATGGCAGTCAAATACAGACCAGATAATATCTATTTTCTACACAGGTGAGACAGGCGTACTTCAGTACTCAAGGAGTCTACAATGTCTATTCCTAGTCATGATTCTAAGTCACTGGTTCAGTGCGTGTCATTAAACTTAATTACTATATTCACAGGCATTAAGTAATAGCTCTGTATTTGAAGCTGTACATAACAAAAGGCAGGAAGATCACCACTGGGTACTGAATGGGGTACTGGAATGAGTTTGGAATAATTTCTGCTTCATCTATTTGCAGGTAACATCGAGGTACTGCAGACCTGTAGTATGTTCCAATCTCAAGACAGACAACATTTCAGATACAATGAAGACCTTGAAAGAAGTCAAAAATATTAAGGAAAATTGTTCTTCAATGAGACAAACCCCCCCTCAAAAAACATACTTACCTTTCGTAAATCTCTTAACCATAAAATCCCATGTGATGTAATTTTTTTGGATTTCAAAAAAGTGTTTGACTCTGTTCCCCATTGGGCCCTTTTGGATCAACTTTTCACTTTCGATATCCCTCAGTATTATATTAACTTGATTTACAACTCGTTACATGGTCGGCTTCGACGTGTATCTAATGATGGCCACTACTCAGACTGGAAGTCAGCAAATATTGGCATTCCCAAGGTTCAGTTATGGCTTTTCTAGTCTTTCAAATCTTTATTTCAGATGTCTCTACAAATTTAGACTGTTGGGTTACTAAGTATGCTAACGACTGTAATATGGGAGGCCCTTGCAGTTCCATAGATGAAATCAATTCACTTCAAAATGACTTAGATAAAGTTTCTGCTTGGGCCAAATAATGGGGAATGTCCTTTAACCAAAGCAAATGTTGTGTCATTCATTTTGGGATTCATAATAAAAGAAATAACTATATGTTAGATGACCATATATTAATGAAACAGCAAGATGAAAAAGATCTTGGTATTATAATATCAAATAATTTCATATTTAGCAAACAAATTAATGAAAACATTAACAGTGCTAGCAAACTATGGTGGGCTATAAGGTACAATATCACATCAAGATATCAATCTGTCATTCTACCACTTTACAGAGCTTATATCCACCCACTGTTAGACTACTACTCCCAACTATGGTCCCCATATAAAAAAAAGGATATTTCACACATAGAAATGGTACAGAAAACAATGACTTAATACATACATGGTTATTCAACTCAGGGCTATCATGAAAGGCTATCAAAACTAAATCTCATGTCACTAGAAACACATAGTTTATGAGGCGATCTCTTGTTCACTAGAGAAGTTATCAGTGATGCAAAAATGATGTCTGATATTAGATTAGAATTTAAACAAATTAATATCAATACTAGGGGACATCCTTTACAATTAGAAAAGGAAAAGTTCTGCTACTACTAAAAGAGCAAATTTTTTCTCACAAAGAGTCGTCAGATCATGGAATATGCTCCCTACTTCGGTAGTCATTTGTGACAATAAACTCACTTTTAAAAATAATTCAGATAGATTTATTCTCTCTAACCCTTCTCTTAGTGTTTATGGGTGATCACAGGAGCTTTATATGGGCATTCTTGCTGTCTTGCTCCTTTCCTGTCCTTTGTAGTGATCCTTAGTAGTGATCCTTTCATGGCTTGCAGTTGTAGTACTGCCAAAGTCAACAGTCAGATACATGTTGAACCCCCCATCTGTGATGGCAGCATGGTTTCATCAATACAGTTGTGAATCTGGGTGACACAACCTGAAAATGTAAAAGAAAATAACAGTAATGAGAATGGTTATAACCTACTCACCCACAACAATAACCACCTCCTTTCCCCAAAAAAACAAATACAATTTTACAGTACCACATTAGACCGAGGTACATATGTACACCTTGTGAAAGTGATCATGGCCAACACACCGGTGAAGGGAAAACGTTCAATATGTATGATTATGATTCCATGCAGAGGAACAACATGACAAACTATTTACAACAAACAGCAAGATTCAATACAAATTAAATGGCAGTGTCTGTCAACAAACATGATAGTGAAATGTACAATAATTTACCATTGGTTGTATGAATACACACATATCAGGCAGCATGTTTCAGTCAACACAGCAGAAGACATTACCAGAAGATCAAATTATACTTCAACGCATGGTCTTTTATGCCTATTTTCATTTAGCAACACACTGTACATCAACACCAGAAGCAGCAGCCATCAAGAACTTAAAACAGCAGGAAAACAGCAGCAATAGGCATCAGCAAGCAATTTTCTCACTTGACACTATGACAGTTCTGGCTATCTTTTTACATTTTAAGCAGTGCATCAAGAAATACTTGTGACATTTCTGAACAGTTTTTCATGTGCTTATTCTTCATCTGGACTTTTCATGAAATTAAAACAGCAGGACAACAGTACGACGTGTCAGCAAGCAATTTTCTCACTTGGTACACATACACAACTCTGTCTCTCATTACATTTTAAGCAGTATGTCAAGAAATACTTGTGGCTTTTCTGAACAGTTTTTCATGTGCTTATTCTTCATCGGGACTTATCATGAAATTAGAACAGCAGGACAACATCAGCAGCAGGTGTCAGCAAGCAATTTTTTCACAGATCCATGTCAACTCACTGACAGCCACTGCAGCATGGTAAATCACCATGCAGTAAAACTGCTGAACACTTTTTTTCACGCTGGCCACAGACTGTGACAGTAACCAGCAAGCAGAGCAACAGTGCGAACACCCCCACAGCACACTTAAGAACTTCAGTGCTGCAACCTTGGAGGGGATACCTAATCTGTACACCAACTCCGGGGATGCTACTCGGGGGCATGTGGCTGCCACAACAACCAGACCTTACACAAGGTACATACAACTGTAGCCAAGCAAGAGCATTGGGCAAGCCTTACAGGTGGAATCAAAGTTGAAGAGGTCATATCATTCATTTGGGCAACACTTCATGTATTGGACCTGCCAATGGCATTCATGAATACTCGGGGTCTAGTACACAAAGATCGCTGTGGTATACAAGTAACAGCATTGCTGGAACAACATAGGTATCTGTGTGATGTCTATAGCTGTGCAGAAAGCACCATCCAGCATCCAACATCTATGTGGTTAAAGTCCTCCAGACATGATGGAAGCTCACACTGCTATGTCCCCTTTGCACTTCTGACTTAAGCACCTTACAGTGCATCTTATGTTATGCACTGAATGTGCACCGCAGACTTGCCATGGATCCTTTTCTCAGTCAGGACACTGATGCACAGTTCTGGCTGTTTTTACATTTTAAGCACTATGTCAAGAAATACTTGTGACTTTTCTGAACACTTTTTCCTGTTCTTATTCATCAGGACTTTTCATGAAATTAAAACAGCAGCAACAGGCATCAGCAAACAATTTGCTTGCATGGGACACTGATACACAGTTCAGGCTCTCTTTGTACATTTTAAGCACTGCATCAAGAAATACTTGTGACTTTTCTGAACACTTTTTCATGTGCTTCTTCATCGGGACTTTCCTTGAAATTAAAACTGCAGGACAACAGCAGCAACAGGCGCCAGCAAGCAAGTTTCTCACTTGGCATACTGATACACAGTTCTGGCTGTATTTTTACATTTGAAGCACCGCATCAAGAAATACTTGTGACTTTTCTGAATACTTTTTGATGTGCTTATTCTTAAATGGGACTTGTCATGAAATTAAAACAGCAGGACAACGACAGCAACAGGTGTCAGCAAGCAATTTTCTCACTTGGGAAACTGATACACAGTCTAGCTCTCTTTGTATATTTTAAGCACTGTATCAAGAAATACTTGTGACTTTTCTGAACACTTTTTCATGTGATTATTTTTAATTGGGACACTAATGCCATGTACTGAATGACGTAGCAAGATAGCAATATAAGCCGGCTACCTTGACATAAGATAGGAATTGGGGGGGGGGGGTTTGATTGTCATTGTAGGTGATTTTAGGGTATTTTGATTGTGCTTCTGGGTGCACTATGAAATTGTAATACAGTCAACAGTAACCTAAAAGTAATATAGCATGACCATTAAAGAAGCAATTCAAGAATACAGTGAAAATGTTGGCTGATACTTTTTTATTCTATTTTACATTGCCCCTTATCTAATGACTTGTGTATATGATACCCTTCTTCCACAATTTAAGTCTGCTATAGTACTTAGAGATGCAGCAAAGTTTAAATTCACCTGTGAAGTTAACTTGAAGTGAGTAACTGAATTTGCGTAGCACTATGCAAAATTTCATTTCATGGGTCGAAATTCGCCTTTAATGGACTTCGTGTTGTGCACTTTGAGTTCATTATGCATTACAGTTTAAGAAGGAAAAGCTGGCAAGAAACAGCCCACAGATCACATGTCTGACTGTCTGCTGGTCACATGATGCAGGCAGACGTTTAATTAGGCAAGAAGTCAATGAATTAGTTTCACTTTCTCTCTGAGAAGGAGCTGTGTAGTCAGCATTGTGTGGAGTCTGTGGACAGTGTGCTTTTTTGGAGAAAGTCTTCTGAATATTGAGCTTTATTCATTCTTTTACATTTTTGTATTGTGTTGGTAAAGTTTTGCAGGCAGTTTGAGTTAATTTAAAAACTTTGTTTAATTAACAAAGATTGTTCACTTTGATTACTTAGTTTTAGTTAGTGCAGTTTTTTTACTAGTATTTCTACTAGTATTTTTTTTTGTTTGAGTTTTGATTTACAGTACATTAACTTTTACTTAATACGGACAGAGGTGGCCAAAGTGGTGGGCAGCATGGGCCCCAAATGCACAGCAGCCTGGGCTGACCATTTGGCCTTAACTGCTGTCCTCTTTCAAATGCAAGTAGTCCCTCACAGGCACAGAAGCACAATAGTGGCCATGTGGTGCCAGAAGCAGCAGCAGCAGCTGCTGCTAGTATTTCAGCCACTTCCAGCCCTTGCAGCAGTGGAACAGCTGGAGGAACCACAGCAGCAGCAGCAACCAGAACAGCAGCAGCAGCAGCAACCCCAGCAACAACAGCTTGTTGTTGCCCCTCCACCAACAGCAGCACAGCAGGTGGTATTATGTGGTGCCTTCCCCCACTGCCTGTGCCTGGTCCGCCCCACAGCTCTCCGATCTGGCAGCTTTTTTTCTGTCTCCCTGGTGACCTGATGGTAGTTAGCTGTAAGCTGTGTGATGCACTGGTACATTGGGGGCACAAGGAAGGCCACTTGGGCATGGGTGGTCAGCGAATGTATCTTTTGGGACACCACTATGTAGAGTGGGAAGCAAAGCTGCAGGAGGTACCAGCCACTCCTGCAGCTGAAGCTGAAGTAGTAGAGTGTCTGCCTGTATGACATCATAGACAGATGGCCAGGGCAGCAGAAGTGGTGGCTCCCTCAGCTGCCCGCCTCAAGTGCAACCCCTCACAATGGCCTGCCACACAGGCTGACCTTGCTATGCTGTGGGCAGAGGTTGAAGCCATAAAAAATGTTGTGGAGGGTGCAGTGCAGCAGCTCAACTACAGTGAGGGACAAAATGCTAAGATAATTAGACAGTTAACAATGATTACTGGTGGTCAGCCCAAGCCCTCACAGGCCCAGTAAAAAAATATCATGTCACAAAATCTTTTCCCCAAA
The DNA here is from genome assembly GCA_016271365.2 of Neoceratodus forsteri. Taxonomy (NCBI): domain Eukaryota; kingdom Metazoa; phylum Chordata; order Ceratodontiformes; family Ceratodontidae; genus Neoceratodus; species Neoceratodus forsteri. The sequence goes on along the minus strand of CM057450.1, from coordinate 1,370,626,150 downwards.
AACCTGTCCTCTGCTTTTACTTATTTACTTAAGCAATATTTTTTTTATTACAGCCTAAGTATGTAATTGATGTTCACTTAATGTTTTCTTCTAATCTTAATTTTGTTAATCCTATATTTCTTGATTCCCCACCTCCCTCAAATGCCCCCACCCCATTCTGCTTTCATCAATAGAAATGTTTTTGTTCTTACTCCATACTTTATTTTACATATTAAGTCATGTGGTCGGCAGCTTTGCATACACCCTGTGCTTTCATTTAATTCGAAATTGTGGCACCAAAAAGCTCTCTTAAGGACACTTTTATTTCATAATGCATTGCTGCCCAACAGTTTCACCTGTAATGAAAGCACGCAGCATCTGCCATTTTGTCCACCCATGTGAAAAATAAACTAAATTTAGTCACAACTCTTAAAATACTTGTTACTTTTCTCATTATTTTTAAAGGGGATTATTCCTCACATGTTGACTGGACACTAATACAGTATGCTAAATAGAGATGTTGCAAAATAAATTTCGCCAGTGAAAGTGTGACATTTTTTGCAAAATTTCACCCACAAATGGGCATCTCCTCCAGAAAGTCCCACTCCCTGGTGTCTAGTGTGCCCCCCCCCCGCCACTCACTGGCAAAAATTTAGAAAAAAAATTATCCGCTCCCTGGTGTCTAGTGGTTGCCCTCATGTGTAGATTCTAAAGGCTGGGATTGGTTGGTGCTCCCTTCTGAAGCTGCGCTATTTTTCTGCCGCGTTCCTGATCTGCGACTGTGGCTCTCTATGTAGCACTTAATTAGGTTGAAGTATTTTCTCCTACCTGCCCTCCCCCACCCTCGACACTCTTTAAATGCTCCTGCAGCACTTTTTCACTCTGCCTAACTGCTCAGGCTAGCCAAACACTGCTTAGTAATCCTATTTTGTGTCTTTTTTTTCTAACATTGCTGTGTCACTGTGCTGTCTTACTGCTAAGTTCAGTATTTCATCCAAGTATTCCTTTAAAATCTTTTTCTACTACCTGTCTCATACTCATATCTAATACTACCACTCTCCTACCTTGAACGTGTTATGTCTACCCCTCCCACCCCTTCTCCTCCTACTCTTCCTCCCCATCTTCTCCCCTCACCTTCCTAAACTCATTCTCAACTGACTCCTTGTCATTTTATCTCCCCGCTTCCAATATCTAATCCTCCAGCCAAGCTGCCACCTCTGCTCCCTTCCTATATTGTTGGTGTCACTACCACCATTCCCTCTCAGCCTCACTTTTTTATATTCCCACCTCGACTGCTGTTACCAAACTCACACTAATTGACACTGCTCATCCCCACTTCCCTCCAACTAGTCTCATATCTTATAAACATAGGCAATTCTATAAAAATCTTAAGTCACACTACCTAATTATTGCTCTCCTCCTCCTCCTCTCATCAGGAAACATCCATCCTAACCCAGGACCGTACACAATCACCAGTCCAGGGACCCCCCCCCAAAAAAATTGTCTCTACCACAGTCTCCTCTAACACTAATTCCCTACCTTGTGATCCTAAGATGCTTCTCTTAAATATTTGTAACTTACTGCCCGAAATAGACCTCCTCCAAACTATGACTGTCACTCTGACTCCAGATATCCTATAATAAAAAATCTTAATCCTCAAGTAAACATAGCTTAGCATGAAAATACCTGTCCATGTCATTGCCATCCCTAGGTATTCCTTATTCAGATAAAACCAATCCAGATGAGGTGGGGGTGTAACTATGTACATTTTCTTCTCCCTCCAATATGCCACCATGCTGTCCACCTCTCTACCTGAAAACTATGAGACCCTGGTTAGTCAGGTATCCTTACCTTTCACCATTTTCATCTTCATCAAAGGCATCTACAGTCACCCTAATCTCCGCCCCCTCCCTGTGGCCACTGACCTTATTTCTACTATTGTTTCCCACTCGCAATTAGGCAAACTGTTCCTCATGGGTGACTTCAACTTAAACTGGTTGTCTCCCACTCAAAACAACATACACAACTCTATTGCCACCCATGATTTAACCAAGTTTATCAACTAACCCACCTGCTTGAACATTAAAACCCAAAACCACACCTTACTTAACTGGGCCCTCACCTCCCACCCACATTGCATCATCAAATCAGAAATTCTACCTGATGCTATAAGTGACCACCACTCTATCTACCTGGTTATTAAGGTCCACAGGCCTTAATCTCCCCATAAAATTCTGCTGCCAAATTCCTATAAATCTGTCAACTTAGCACCTTTCCTCCATGACTGTGCAAACACTGACTGATCTCTGATCACCTCTGCTCCCAAGGTGGATAATGCCCTTGCCTAATTTTCAGAAACATTTCTTGCCATCTGGAACCATTACACCCCACTCAAATGTACCAGAGTTCGAGGAAACCATATCCTTTGGGTCACCCAAGAACTGCTGGCTTGTCACAGAATGCATGACCAGGCATGGAAGAAACAAAAAGTTTCTCAATTACCTAGTGATTTTGTCACCTACTGCAAACTCTGCAACGAGTGCACTAAAGCCACTAGGCTAGCCAAGGCTGAGTACTTTAAATCCACTTTCCACACAAACATAAATTCCCCTTCCAATTTCTGGAAAGTAGTTCACTCCCTCTTCTCCCCATCCCCCTTCCCCAGTTCTTAAAATAAATAACTCTTATTGTTGACCACTCTTCAATGGCTGAGGAATTTAATTCCCACTTTACATTGTGTGCATCGACCCTTCTAGCATTCCCCCTACTCTGATATCCCACACCAAATGTGTCAAAATCAACCCCTTAATGCTTTTAACTTTCTCCCATTCTCATTCTCCTTAGTCTCTCCTGCTGACAGATTCACTGCCCTACTGTCTATCAATCCGTCTAAAGGAAGTTTTCCTGATGAACTTGACCCCAAGCTTCTCTATCTCTTTGAACCAGCTATAGCCTACCCTATCTGAGAAATTCTAAACCTGTCCTTCTCGACCACAGAGGTCCCTATGCTTGGGAAGCATGCAGTCACCCTCCCTCTCCCAAAAGCCGGTGACTCCACTTCTCTAGGCAACTATCACCCTATTTCCTTGCTCCCTACACTAGCTAAACTCCAAGATCATTTAGTTCTCTCTCAAGTCTCTTCCTTCCTCTCTAACACTAACTTATTTACTCCATTCCAATCTGGATTTAGGAAACACCATTCTACCACAACTTCCCTACTTAGGCTTACTGATTCAGTCCTCCCTGGAATGGAGAAAGGCTTGATCACCTCCACCATCTTTGTCAACCTTGCCAAAGCATTCTACACTGTTTCCCACTCACTGCTCCTTCACTCCGTCTCCTCTGTGGGACTCTTGCCTTCTGCTACAAACTGGTTCAGGGCCTATCTCTGAGTTCAGACTCAGTCAGATAGAATTGCTAAGTCCAGCTCACCTTCATGTCATATCCACAATGGTGTCCCACAGGGCTCTTTGCTGGGTCCCTTACTTTTTTTCATCTTTCTAAATGACTTAATGTCAGCCTGCTTTTCCTCTTCAGTATATATGTACACTAATGATACTGTCTTATTCACTTGTGGCCACTCTCCCCCTGATGTGGAAGTCAAAAAACAGCTCGTCTTCAGCAAGTTCCAGCACTGGCTTGCCTCTCATCAGTTCTTTCTAAATGCCAAGAAAACAATCTCCATGACCTTTGGCACGAAGAAGAGACTTGCCAGGCTCCCTGTTCTGCCCAATTTCCACACTCTGGATGGGACTACACTAGAGGACACCTCCTCTTTTAGATATCTTAGGGTTTGGCTGGACCAACACCTCAGCTGCTCTGGTTACATTGACCCCATCCTGCAAAAACTGCGCCCCAAGCTTGGCCCCCTTTACAGTAACCATAACAGCATTTCTCTTACAGCCAGGAGTGAAATTGTCCAGAAGATGATTCTCCCAAACTTTGACTACTGTGATGTAGTCTACAGTGCCTCTTTCAAATCCACCTTATCCAGATTGGACCCCCTTTTCAACTTGTTCTGTCACATTGCTCTGAACTCTCCTGCTCACACTCACCATTGTGATCTCTATCACTGTCTGTTTTCTCCATCCCTTGCTAATAGGCATCTCTCTCACTGTGCCAAACTCATCTCTAAATACTGGCTAGGCTCTCGACCCTCATATCTCTCTTACTCTATCTTCAGCCCACCCCCTCCAGCACATTCCTCAAAATCCACTGACTCATGGACCTTTGCTATTCCCTGTTGTTCCATTCTTGCAGGCCAATCGGCTTTTATTCACCGCTTCCCTAAAATCTGGAACTTTCTTCCCCCACAAATACATCACTCCTCATCCTCCCACTCCCTCTCCTCTGCACTTCATAACTTCCTCTCCTCTAACTGTACCTGCTTCCCACACTCTTAGGCAACTTACCTCATTTGTACCCTTTCTTCTAGCCAGGTTTGTTACTGTCTGTATCCATACGCACTTAAGTATAAAGTACTAGCACTTAATTGTACTATAAGCTGTTTAAGATTTCACACCCAGAACAATTACTGTTCTAGTTTCCAGTGCTCATGAACTGTCGAATTTATGATTTACATTCTGTTCCCTACATTGATGTATTCTGTAACATTTACTGATTGCTGCAAGTCTTCCATTACACTACCTTTTTATTTTTATATTCTCCAAGTGTAATTAATCTGATACTGTTCTGTTGTTATATGTATTTCTCCATACTCCCTTCAACCCAAGTCAAACTGGGAGAAAAGCAACTTGTTGTTCAGTGTGCCTATCTGGTGAAACATTTCAAAAAATAAAAATAAATAAATAAATAGTAGTGTTCATTGTAATGTTACTGTTTTCACCCTTTCCCGACATTCACCCACTTGGAGTTGAGAATCCAAAGCCTCCCAGGGGGTGCATGGGATGCAGCCCCCCACATTAAAATATACACCTGTGGATCTTGGGTGCCGTCTTCCCAGTCGCTGTGACTGTACATCACTGAAACTCATTTTGGGGATGTACACTTGCTATTCTGCGATCACTGTTATCACATAGAACCCAAGTTATTAGATGAGGTGGCAATGTAAAATAGAATAAAAAAGTATTAGTCAAAATTGTAACCATATTCTAGCACTGATGCCTTCATTGTCAGGCTTTATTACTTTTTGGATACTGTTTGCTGTATTAAAGTTTTGTGGTATACATACCAACAACAACTACAATCTAAATACCCTAAAGTCAACTGAAGTCACCTTACTTACCATGGCACCCCCCCCTCATAATTTCCTATCTTCTGAATGTTGCCGGCTTATAGTATACATCATTTAGCATGTGGTATTAGTGTCCCAATGTGAATAATAATCCCCTGAAAAAATGTTCATAAAATTAACCAGGATTTTGTGACAGTCATAATTATAAATCCGCAGCTCCCCCTAATGTTCCAACCATATTATGGTTTCCGCAATAGAAGCATTTTTTTTTATTATTCTCTTTATTGTATTTTTTAAAATTCTCATGGTCACCAATTTTTCTGATGCTGTGCACTTTTATTTACTTTGCATTTGCAACACAGAAATGCACACTGCAATACACTTTTAGTGAAGCTGGCGGTGCATCACCGTAGTATCACCTGTAGCAAGACAGCGCAGTGTCTGCAATTTTGCAGACCCTGCTATGACCTCTGAAAAGTAAAGGAAAGTAAGTAAGAACTCTTAGAAACTGCTTTTCTATTGTGGAAAGCATAATGGTGTGACACATTTGTGGGAGGTGTGATTGAAATTATGAGCAATGAGCAATTAAAGCAGAAAAAGTGGGGAAGGCAGTCAGAAAAGCAAAGGCCCAAACCGAGGAAAAGAAAGCCAACTCAGTTAAGAACGGGGATAAAACCTTTTATAGGTACATTAGGGTGCACAGAAAGGTTAAGGGAGGGATAGTGAAGATTAATAAAGGAGATGGGAGGTGGGCAGAGGGAAAAGTGAAAAGGCAGAGATACTGAATGAATACTTTTACTCACTATTCACAAAAGAAGACGAGGAGGAGGAGGAGGAGTTACCTAAACCAAACAATAGAAGTACTTCCGGTAGTGGGGTTGACACCAGTCCATTTGCAGAAGAAAGAGTCCTGAAAGAACTCCTAAAACTCAAGGTGGACAAAGCAATGGGGCCTGATGGGATTCACCCTAGAATCCTAAAAGAACTAAGGGAGGACCTAGTGACACCATTGACCACACTTTTTAACAAATCATGGGAGGATGAAGTGGTACCTGAGGACTGGAGGAGGACAGATGTGATTCCACTTCACAAAAGTGGGAGCAAGGCAGAAGCAGGAAACTACAGACCTGTTAGTTTGACCTCAGTGGTGGGGAAAATGATGGAATCACTTCTGAAAGAAAGAATTGTTCAGTAGCTAGAGGCCAGTGGGGCACAGGACCCAAAGCAGCATGGATTCACAGCAGGAAGGTCATGTCAGATGAGTCTAATCGATTTCTTTGACTGGGTGACCAAAGTAATAGACCAGGGAGGGGCTGTGGATATGGCCTACCTAGACTTTAGTAAGGCATTTGACACAGTCCCGCACTAAAAATTAATAATCAAGTTAGCCAGCTTGGGAGTGGGTCCCAGGGTGGTAGCCTGGGTAGCAAATTGGCTGCACAACAGGACACAGAAAGTAATAGTGAATGGAACACATTCTGAAGAAAGGGGGGTTACTAGTAGAGTACCTCAGGGCCCAGTACTGGGTCCAGTCCTCTTTAACGTCTTTATAGGTGACATGCAGAGGGTCTGGAAGGAAAGGTATGCCTCTTTGAAGATGACACATAGATCTATAACAGAGTTGATACACAAGGGGGGTAGAAAGGATGAGAAGGGACTTGGCAAGGTTGGAGGAATGGTCAGACATATGGCAACTTAGATTCAATGCAAAAAAGTGCAAAGTAATGCACCTGGGAAATAAAAACCCAGGAGAAGAGTACACAATAGCAGGGGAGGTACTAACAACAACAACAATAATGGAAAGGGATCTGGGTGTAGTCATAACAGATGAACTAAAGGTGGGTAAGCAATGTGAGAAGTCAGTAAGGAGAGCCAGGGGGATACTGGGATGCATAGGGAGGGGCATCACAAGTAGAACAAGGAAAGTGGTTATCCCCTCTGTACAGACAGTTGGTGAGACCCCATCTGCAGTACTGCATGCAGTTTTGGAGACCTCATCTACGCAAGGACATAGACAAGATGGAAGCAGTCCAGAGGAGGGCAACTAAAATGGTGCAGGGTCTACATCAGAAACCATATGAAGAGAGACTAGGAGAGCTTAATGTGTATGCTCTGGATGAAAGGAGGGACAGGTGGGACCTGATAGAAACTTTTAAGTACCTCAAGGGAATCAACAAAGTCCAGGAGGGTAGCATCTTTCAGAAAAAGAGATGTGTAAAAACAAGGGGGCACAATTTAAAGTTAGAGGGAGGATGGCTCAGGGGTAATGTGAGGAAATTCTTTTTCACAGAGAGAGTGGTGGACACATGGAACTACCTTCCTGGAGAGGTTGTGGGATCTAAAACAGTGGGGGAATTCAAACATGCATGGGACAGAAATAAGGCAATTATAGTGGGGGGTTGCAGGAAGTAGGCTGTTGGTTAACTAGAATCTGCAGGTTATCCAATTGGTAGGAAAATGGGAAGACTGGGTGGGCCAAGTGGTCCTTATCTGCCATCAAAGTCTATGTTTCTATGAGTTTTTTCCTTTTATTTGGTTAAAGCAGCAGTGCAATAATCACAATACCTTTAAATCACCTACCATGCCTCAACCCCCAAATGTCATATGTTGTGAATGTCCCACTGTTTTAATGTTATGAAAAGTCCAAAAGAAGAATAAGGCCAGAAATGCATCACAGTGTCCCAACTTAAGTGAGAGCATTGCCTTGTGGTGACGCCTGTTGCTGCTTCTGTTGTCCAACTGCTTTAATATCATGAAAAGTCCAGATGAAGAATAAGGCCAGAAATGCATCACGGTGTCCCAACTTTAGTGAGACCATTGCTCGGTGGTGATGCCAGTTGCTGCTGCTGCTGTTGTCCCACTGCTGTAATGTCATGAAAAGTCCAGATGAAAAATAAGGCTGAGAAATGAGTCACAGTGGCTCAACATTAGTGAGACCATTGCCTAGTGGTGAGTTTGATGCCTGCTGCATCACTGATACATGCTGCCCTTTGTGTGTGCCTTTATACCACAATGGTAGGTAACTGGTTTCCCCAGTTAAATTATTTAGGCATAGATACAGTCATTTAATTTCTATTGAATTGTGTTCTGTGTTGTAAGCAGTCTGTCATGTTGTTCCTTTTCAGGGAATCATAATATATATGGAATGATTCCACTTGACCGTGGTGGACATGATGTTCACATCCACATGCCTGACATATGTTTTGAGTCCAACACCTATTGTGGTACTGTAACATTAAATTTTTATTCGGGGATGGGGGGTTACCACTGTGGTTGACAGAAATATTATCATTTTTAATAACTTTTTTTTTCCTCAGGTCGTATGCACACTTGTGTTCTGCATGTTTTGAATGGTTGATGACTTTGGCTGTACAGAAACTGGCAAGCCAAGTAAGGTAAGTATTATTGTTTTTGTGTGAGCCTCATTTGAAAATAAGTTTCATTAATATTTTTGTCTTCTTTCAATGTCTTCAGCATCTGCACTCCAAACTGTTGTCTGTCTTCAGACTGGAAGATACCACCGATGGCAGTCCACAGCACCTCAGTGTTACTTGAAATCAGATGAAGAAGAAGAAATTATTAGGAGTTCATTGCATGACCACATTCAGTTCCCAGTGTGGCTGTTCCTGACCCCTGTTATATCCAGCTTAAAATACCAAGCTATTAGTAAATCCCTTAAAAAAATTAGCATGTTTAGAGAGTGACACACACTGGCCCACTGTCATACTTACATTACATTATGGGGTTTCAGGACCAGGACAACATGTTGTTCAACCCTGGCATACTGATGTACGCTTGTACCATCTGTAAAGAAAAAATACGTTATCTGGACTGTATGTCACTGCTGTTGAATGCTTCACACTGGCGGAAAAAATTAGATAAAAAAATGAAAGAGGAAATAAGAGTGATACTTACCTGTAAATGTTATACTTTAGGTGGTAGGAGTCCTGCAGTCCTGCAAGTTTACAGAGTTTGTAAGATGTGAAAACAAAATGAAAATCAGTTGCCTGTATTTTGTGAGGTGATAGTGGCATCTTTAGAATGGTAAAGGAAGGATTCATACCACAGTGCAAGTCAAAACCACAGTATATACTTACTGTAAATTAATGACAAGAAGCAGGGTGGCTGTGGTTGGCTGAGGGTTCATAGCCTGGGCACAGGTACAATGTCTCTCTCTCTCTCTCTCTCTCTCTCTCATGAAGCAGGGTGGCTGTGGCTGGATGAGGGTTCATAGCTTGGGCACAGATACAATGTTTCTCTCTCTCTTGAGCTCAAGAAGCAGGGTGGCTATGGCTGACTGCAGGTTCATAGCTTCAGCACAGGTACAATTCTTTCTCTCTCTCTCACTCTCATGAAGCAGGGTGGCTGTGGCTGGCTGCAGTTTCATAGCTTGGGTGCAGGTACAATCTCTCTCTCTCACTCTCTAGAAGCAAAGTGGCTATGACTGGCTGTGGGTTCATAGTTTGGACACAGGTACAATGTCTCTCTCTCTGTCTCACTCTAAAGAAGCAGGCTGGCTGTGGCTTGCTGAGGGTTCATAGCTTGGGCACAGGTACAATGTCTCTGTGTGTCTCGCAAGAAGCAGGGTGGCAGGCTAGAGTGCGCTACTGATTTTCAGTGTCAGAAGGATATCTGTCAATCAATCTACAAGATTTAAGTGGCTACAAGTTGATATTTGTGTATAGAGGACTGTGGGTACTAATGACTGCGCACAAGTAATTTTGACATTACTCTCTCCCAACAATGGTATCACTACTAAATTCAGACACTCAGAATCCCGTCATTCAGGATCCTGAATTTGGCAGCCCGACACACACTTGCCTGACAGAAGAAACCTGGAGCCAACAAAGGTAAGGTAACGGATGTGATGAACTATAACCTACCCCAACTCAGACACCACAAGTCAGGGAAGCTGACCGAGCTGCTCCTGTGGCTTGGAGGGCTAGGCCACTAGCAGCTCAGCCAGCATGGCACTCTCGATCCAGGTTCTGTTCCAGCAGGGAAAATCTTTGTTCTTCCTGTTGTTGCCCAGTAACATTTTTAACTTACTCCGAGGTCCGCTCCCCCTCAGAGTTGGTTATTTTAGTTAATGGGGGTGCAAGGGGCTTGCCCCCCACATTGCACTAAGACCTTGTTGATCTTCCAAAAGTCAGTCTCCTAAACTTGGGCTTATGGAGTTTGGGAGACTGACTGTCAGGATTTCATAGATGACCACCCATCAACATCCTCTTCATCATCATCAAGGAGGAAGCAGCCCTTGTAATCCTCAATGCTGGAGCTGTACCCACTTGGAAATTCTTTTTCCATGACTGTGTCATTAACTTCCATGGTACACCATTTGACGCTGCCACCAGGATGGTCTGCTTCACTTGAATCATCAGCACAACATCATAGTGATGGGGTACAAACAAGGATGTGGTTGTCCAACTTGATAGGTGACCTTCATTCATTTTGATAAATGTTAGCATGCTGACATTTGTAATTGATAGGTTAGTACTACAGTCATGCACTATGGCCCCTGCAGAACTAAATACCCTCTCCACACTTACACTGAAGGGTGGGCAAGTCAGGTACTTCAGGGCTACTGATGTAAACACTGGCCATTCATTCACCTTGCCACTCCAGTACACCAAAGGATTGTCCAATATTGTCAGATGCCTGTTTTCTACCAAATAAGACTCAACCGTGTTCTGTAATGCTTGCATTCCTGATGAATTTTCCACCTGTAGACAAGATTCATCTAGGTCACAAATCTCTACTTGGGGCAAGACACCCCAAAGTGGATTAATGGACAACTGTGCAACTGACACCACCCCTTGCCCCCCAGCCACCTTACTGGATGTGCTCAGTCCATAGTGAAGTTCAGCCTTGTTATGCTGTGGTTAGCAGAACTTTGCACATGACTTCTGTATGCCATAAATCAATCGGTCCAGCTGTCCAGTCAGATTTTAAATCTGTTCATGCCCTCCCTCCAGTATGGCTGCAATGTCATGCTTGTAGCATGGATCCAGCATTGTGGCTTTTCCAAATTCTAGCGATTGGTGAATAGTGTCAATGTGTTGATTGCTATCTAATACTATAATCATGTGTTTCAGTAATGCACAGCTTGACCTATCTTTCTCCATATCAAGGCTAGGCTGCAGATTCAACAGTCTTCCTCAGCACCTGCAGCAGTGGAGTGGCTTGACTAACGGATGTAGTGTCACCACTCCCTGCCTTTGTGACATGTTCAAATGGCCTCAAAATTAATATTACTGAGTGCATGAGTCTCCATTGTTCAGTTGTCATAGTCATTGAGGCCCCTGAACTGTCGCGGCTTGTGTGCATAACTAGGTACTTGGAGATGGCTTTGTACTGCTCATACAATTGCTCTGCCATGTCAAGTGTCAAATTCTAACTAGTGACAACTTCAAGCTTGAGGTGGCACTGAGGGAGGCTTTTTTTTGAATCTCAAGCTGCCTAAATTGGTCACGGGCCTTTCCAGAGCATGCAAAGTGGGTACAGATGTGGCGTGCCACAGTCAGCATTTGCTTTATTTCAGGGTACTTCCAAAATTTCTGCACCACAAGATTTAAACAGTGGGTAATGCAGGGAACCTTCACAAAGCCACCATGGCTGATACATTTAACAATGTCTGATCCATTATCGCTATCTATGAAGCCAGTTTTTAGGGACAGGGGGTGCAGCCACTAATCAATTTCTGTCAATAGCAGGTCTAGCATGTTTTCACTCTATGTGACTCTGCTACACTATGCATTGCAAGTGTTGCATGCTGTCTAATGCTATGAAGGTTGCTACTACCACAGTCTGATTTATTAATCTGCATTCCCATTCCACCATCCTGGACAACCCCAGGTAACTGCATCCAATGTGCAGTGATACACAGATAGGAACTACCCGCCATTTTGCCACTGCCTACATATATGTGCTTAAGTGAATGTAAGGTGATTCAGAATTTTGAAGGGCACGTCTTACAGTCTCTGTCACCATCTGATATAACTCAGGGACAGCAAGGGTGGAAAAGTATGTCCCAGATGGGATCTTCCATTTAGGACAGGTGCATGCCACAAAGTGCAGGAATCCCACCTTCTTCACAAAGAAGAAAGACAAAAGGTCAATTGCCATCATTTCCATTATGACAGCATTGCATTCATGTGCAACTGCATGATTTGGCTGGTATTTACTTTTCTGGGCAAAAGGACTTTGCAGTGTGGTCTGCATTGTTTATTGTTTTGCACGTGGTGTGCCAAATGACTCTCCTCTGCAAACTAACATGGATGGAGTACCTTTGATGTTTGATGATGGGTGCACAGTTGACAAGCCAATAAACACAGTTATTGTAACTGTTTTAAGCACAGAGGTTGATGTACTAGAATTACTACATGGATCACTGCTACTTTGACCACTACTTGAACATTCAAAATCATCCACCTGCTCATGCCTGTAGCAATCCTCCAGTGTTATTTTACCACTTTTACTGATATGGCTACTTACACTGAAGGAAGGGGATACCATGCTCACTAAGTTAGATGAGGGTGAATGCCCCACAATGGCATTAGCCCTCCACTAGTGCTGAGTCCACAGTGCCATGTGCCATGTTCCTGAGATGAGTATTCTGGCCCCCAGTGCCCAGATGGCTACCCTTTTTATCACTTTTTATACAAGCTTGGCAAAGTTGACAGATTGCCACTGATTCATCACTACCATCTTGTACAAAAAAATCCCAAACTAGGGATCTTGATTCCCTGCTCTTCATACACTACAACCCCACTACAAGACATAAAAATGAACTACATGACTTAATTGGAACTTTTCCAGACCATGTCCAAAAAAAACGAACTGACCTCATCCCTGCTGAAACCAGGCCAGGGACATTCTACATGCAACCTAAAATACATAAACCTGACAATCCGGGAAGACCCAAAGTCTCTGGTAATGGTGCCTTGACTGAGGGGATATAAGGGTTTGTAGAGACCATTTTGAAACTGATGGTTATGGAAAGAGACAGTTATATCCAAGACACTACCCACTTTCTGCGTGTACTTTCTGGTTACAAGAATTTATCACCAGATACCATTTTAGTGACAATGGATGTAACACCCCTCTACACTAATATTCCACACACAAATGGCATTACAGCATGCCTTAAATACCTACAAGAGAATGGACAGGAACAAAACATCAACCCTGAAGTGGTGGGGGAACTTATGGAATTCATTTTGACACAACAACTTCAACTTCAATGATAAACATTATGTTCAAACTATGGGAACAGCAATGGGCACCAAAATGGCTTCACAGTATGCTAAACTCTTTATGGCAGACTTAGAGGAGGATTTTTAAGGCACTGTCCCCATAAACCACTAGCTTATTTCCGTTACATTGATGATTTGTATATTATCTGGACAGAGGGCACTGATGCACTTAAGGATTTTCATCATGAACTTCATAACCTTCACCCTACCATAAAGCTTACCCTGAAGTATTCTACCACCAATGTTAATTTTCTGGACAACACAATCACCATTAAGGATGGAACCTTACATACGTGTATTTACAGGAAGCCAACAGACAGACAGAGATACCTACACAAGAAAAGTAATCACCGAAACCATACAAAAAAATCTGTCATGTACAGTCAAGCACTCCGATGTCACCGTATTTGTTCAAATGAGGATGACAGAGATACACATTTGGCTATGTTAAAAAACACCTTTATGGAGCAGGGACACCCTTCCAGAGAAATTGACAAGATAACAGAACATGCAATGCAAGTACCAAGACAACATCTACTTCAATATAAAGAAAAGACAGTTACAGACAGAATACCCTTAGTAGTGACATATCATCCAGACCTTGAACTTCTGCACAAGATTAAAGACCTCTCCACCCAATATTTAGTGAGGATGAAAACCTTAATTGTATTTTCAAGTAACTCCCACTACTATCTTTTAAACAACCACCAAATTTAGCCAGCCTAATTATTAGGAGCAAGCTTTCACCAGAACAGAATACCATGTCACACAATGGCACACGATCCTGCAATCAACGCACCTGTAAGACTTGTGAGCTCATTTCCACCTCAGACTGTGTGGTTACATCACAAAACCGACAATTCAAGGTGCATGGGAGTTATTCATGCACATCACAACATATTGTTTATTTCATTCAGTGCAAAAGATGTCCACAGGCCGGTTATGTTGGACAGATAAGCCAACAGTTCTGCACAAGGATGAACTTGCACAGACATACTATTAGAAGAAAGAAGACTGAGAAAACAATGGGGCACCACTTCTCCCAGCCTGACCACTCAATTTCAGATATGTCAGTAATGGTCTTAAAGGGAAATCTTGAAAACGCACAACAGAGATGAGCTTTTGAAGTTAAACTTATTTTACATCTTAATATGGTAGCAGATGGGATGAACGTTGATCTGGGTTTCATGGAACATTACAGAAACTGACATCTACAGACTGCATCTTCAGACTGGCATATTATAGGACTTTAGCATGTGTGGGATGTGGGTGCGTGTGAGTATGTATGTGTGTGGGTATGTGTTGTGAGGTACGTGATATAACCGGTGTTGGGCTTGCTGTCACATTGAGGTAGACCTCTATTTAGATACATGAAGTTACAGTGTGTTACTACTCTTACTTCACACACATAATGAATATTAATTCCTCCTTACTTTTTATCTTTGCCCGGAGTGGCGTTGATTCTGTTGCACCATATTCCAATTACCTGCCCTGTTACTGTACATACAGGAGTGTTATCATAGACTGTTGCATATTTTTTTAACTCTGTACATACTGGCATGTGAGATCTCATTTGCATGGGTGTCCTGGACAGATCTTTTTACATTAGGGTAATATTGTAGTGATTTGTGGAAATGTAGGTAGGTTAGACCTCTGGTCTTACACACACACTTTATATTTACCTCTAGTTACCTTATCCTGGGGAAGGTGGTAGTTTTATTTCATTGTAGTTCTATCCAGAATCCTTGGAAATGTTACTATGCAGATAGAAGTACAGTTAAGTAGTGTCACATTTCTGCTCTGTAGGTATTAGGATACATGAGCCCTTTTACTTAGGATTTTATGACAAGTTGAATTCCTTTGGGGAACAATTGCAGTGACTGATATTAATAAAGGTTCATTAGGAGAGTGTGTGTGTGTATGTGTGTGTGCGAGAGAGAGAGAGAGAGAGAGAGAGAGAGAGAATCTCCTTAAAGTTAGTCATCCCCCCCCCACATTATGGGGATGTGGGGTGGGGTAGAGTGTATTGTTTGTGTGAAGAGGAGGAGAGAAATTAAAACTATCACTTTTTCAGATTCCTTAGGCACTTCCAGTACATTAAGTTGTTAAATTCTCAGTGTATATTGACATCAATACATATCAGGCTACATGATCTTAATTCCTTGGTGGTCCTCGACTAGAGTTTTTTGTTTGACACTAATACTGTCAATTTATATTTAAATTATCACTTATAAAGTCCTGTCACTATACTAGAGGTTTTTGAAGTTATGGGGCATGATATCTAGCTGGAGAGTACAGTTGGGTGACAGGTCCAGGTAAGTTTTACACATCATACAGTGTGCACTGATGTTTTTAAGACAACTTCACTGGAAACTTCTTGTCTATAATGCATGCATTGGAACTTCTTAGAGTCCTAAGACAATCTTATTATGTCTTTAATCTGGGTGGGGGTTGCTTTTCAGTAATCACATCCTTATACACAGTGACATGCATAGCTTGATTTAAGAGTCATCTGCTCCAGCAATGTTATCTTATGTCAACTGAATTTATATGCAGTAGGATTCTTTGTATGTGTTTTGTACCAAGCGCCTTTGTCCCTGGGACCCTCCAGCCTGAAGGTAATATGGTACTGTTATACTTCTCTGACATCATCATCTGTATTTTTTAAATGAGTAGTTTAAACTAATGGGGATTTTTTCTGTTTTTTATGCATGATCTAGCTGTTAAAAGTATTGTTTTTTCTAAACAACGGCCATTAGGATTCTGAAGAAGGACTGGTTGGTCCGAAAGCTAGAGCACTTTGTTCTTGTTGTTACATCTATGTTGGTCCATTAAAAGGTATCAAATCATTTGTTTCTGGATCTGCCCTTCATATGTCACTTCTGGGGTTGCATATGAAATGGTAGTTTTGGTGACGATGAAATAGGGGGTGTAATGCATGATGTCTGGAGTTGTGCACTCTTGGAATACGACTGATGGCTATTACTTCAGGGCCAGTGACAGACACAGCAACATCAGAACTTTGAGGAGAGAACTTGACTAACAGACCATTTACAAACAGCTACCTTCACTTTCTTTTTGTTCGGTTCCTAAATGGGGTCGCTAGCATCATCATCATAATCATTATCAACAAATTTACTTTGGATGCTGTCCTCCTGTGGAGATATTCCAACTACAGCCTCAGTACTATCATCCACACTTTTGTTCATCAACATCTGAATGTTTGGATGGCCTAACCTCAAGACCAGTGGAATCATGAGACTGTGAGTCATTAGCATGATCAGAATCATGTTCAGCTACTGTTTGGAGTGGGCATCAACTACACTCAAGTCTGCAGATTCAAGAGCATTTTTGCCACCTGATGAGTTTGCCTGGATTGAACTTGTTGCAATACTCATGCTGTTATTAACCATGTCATCACTAACTTTACGACCAGGAGGGACAACAGCATTTCCAACCAGCATTGAAGTGACTGATTTCACTGTGAAAAACAGAGTCAGAGAAATCCCTTTACTTGCAGCAACTGCTACCTTTCCCTTCTGCTGCATACTGCCAAGGCCTCAACCACTACTTTTTACACTGCTAGATTTGCAACTAGCCCCTGATGAACCTGACTCATCATTACAGCAACTTCCACTGCTAATAGTCTTCTTGGCAGAAGCACCACAGCCTGAAAGAGCTTTACATGATCGTCTCTTCACGGGCATTTCTTAAAACTACACAGACAATTAACAGCAACTTATTATTTCTGCTGTTTTGGGGGGATGGGAAGCAAAAAAACAGGAGAGGTGCAGATGCAAAGGCACAAGTAACACAAGACGTTAACCAGTCTTCAAAAATCCCAAAGTCAAAAAACAATACCTTGTTTTGCAGGGGGTGGGGTCAGCTTTAGCTACACAGACAAAAGCAGGAAAAAATATTGCAGACAGGCTGAAAAATTCAGAGTACTGCTATAGAGGTGCCATAATAAAATGTGTATCAATTTGCACTGTGCACACAGATTAAAGGTCAGGCACTGAAACTTTAACTGTTCAGTAAACTATAATACAGACAGTCTTTTAAAATGACTAAACATATGCACAGCAAACAGAAAAAACCTATAAAAAATAAAGTAAAAATTGTACTGTGTACGCTGTACCAGAACACATAAATAATAAAAAACTAGCCAAAAAAAGTTGAAAAAACTGCCTTTCTCACTAATCTCCCTTCTATGCCACAGATCCGCCCTTCCCCTGAAGACACTTCCACAGTGTCTGTCATTACAGAGACCGAGGGCCAGATATTCAAAACTTTGCCCTGGGGCTAAATTAGCACTGCCCGGTGGGCAAACCTAGCCCAGAGCACAAAACAATCTATATTCAAAAGGAAATAGCCTGGTGCTAATCCTGCTGAATATAGCAGTCTAAGGAAGCCAGGCAAACTGATCTGGGAGTGCAGGGCAAAAAGAGTCCGGGAATAAGACAGCACTGAATATAGCAACAGGGAAGTGCAAACTGCAACTGCAGCTTATAAGACTCTGTAGCAAGCCAGTGTTGCAGGTGGAGAATATTGTGTGTGATTGCACAGAGATGTCTCACATCCACTGCAAACACACCTCTCAACCTCCTGCCTAATAACTAGGGGACAAGGATTAAAAAATCAAGGACAAAGGTTTAAAATCAGGGCCACTCCTTACAAATTGGTGATATCCACTCAGGAAGCTGGTAGAATAAGTGGTGTAGAGTAAAATGCATTTTCTAAGGAAGAACGTGTCTGTAGCATTAATGTCTGACATTATGTTATGTTGACAACTCCCACTGTTTGGTCATGGAAACACAATTTGTAGGAGGGACAGAGTAAAGGTTTGAGGTAAAATGAGGGACAGTTGAGAGGTATGATTGCAAACAACAATGTAAGCCACACACTGCAGAACTGTGCTAAGTGTGCTGTGCTGAAGTGAGGTTTTTCCCGGGGCTAACCTGATTGCACAGTGCTAACACATTAGCCTGGTGCAAACTGGTTAGCCCGAGGCAAACAGGAGCTATATTCAAAGCTCCCATGCAAATGAGCCTACTTAGGTAATCAGTGGGCAAATAGGCACATTTACATCTCATTAAGTGCTGCTCATCATATATTACCATGCAGTTTGTCAGATGCCACTGCATGGAGCACAAAGCTCCCCCTTTTGGTCAGAATAGAAGTACAGCCTGGAAGCAGCAGGAACTGTGTCCTGCCAGGTACAAACAGTGCATATATACTCCACAACACCTTGCCTCCTGAATCAGGGACAAGGCTTAAACAAATCAAGGACAAAGGTCCACAATCAGGGACACATCTTCAAAAGTAGAGATATCCACCCAGACAGCCGATAGAATATGGGGCTTAGTGCAAAATGCAGTTTCTAACGAAGAACAAGTCTGTAACTTTAATGCTTAACATTAGTTTGTGCTTACAATTTCCACTGTGTAGCCACAGAAACACAACTGTGAGGAGGGACAGAGTAATATTGTGAGGAAAATTCAAGGATGACCCTGATAATCAGGGACAGTTGAGAGGAATGCTCCTGACCTATTCACAATCGAATTAAATGTAACCTCCCTGGTAGTCTAGTGGTCCCCCCAACCCCCTGCATGACTCCCGACCCATTACCATTTAAATTAAGGTGTATTTTCATGGTAGTCTAGTGGTCCCCCCACCCCCCCTTCATGACTCCCGACCTGTTTCCTTTTAAAATAAGTTTTATTTCCGTGGTAGTCTAGTGGTGCCCCCATACCTGGAATGAATCCCAACCCCCGTCCTTGGTCAAAGAATACATTTCCCTGGTAGTCTAGTGGTCCCCCCACCCAGTTGTGCACCTCCTGGTAGCCCACTGAAACACAGCATCCCCCAGGAGCCGGTGACTGGCACAGCCCACTTCTCTTCACCACAGCTGGCTACCGACTGTGGTATTCAGGAGTGCCACTGTATTGAATAGGTGCACCTATTCAATACAGTGGCACTCCTGAATACTGCAGTCAGTGGCCAGCCATGGTGGAGAGAGGAGGACTGAGCTGGTTGCTGTCTCCAGGGGATGCTGTGTTTCGGAGGGTACCGAGGTACAGCTGGGTGGGGACTACTAGACTACCGGAGAAATGTATTCTTGACTGAGGACGGGGTCAGGATTCTGCAGGGGTGGGGGCCTCTAGACTGCCATGGAAATAAAACTTATTTTTAAAAGGAAATTGGTCAGGAGTCATGCAGGGGTGGGGACCCTCTAGACTACCATGGAAATAAAACTTATTTTAAAAGGAAACAGGTCGGGAGTCATGTGGGGGGGATCACTAGACTACCAGGGATATGTCTTATATTTTACATGGCAGGAGGGTTGGGGATCATGGGGGGGGGCACTGCCGCATTACCACCAGCTTTTTCCCAGCAGTATCTAGCACCATGCTACAGGTCTCGCTAATGCCTGTAGCATAGCACTATACATTTGAATATGCCGCACTGCTGGCACTCTTGGGTGCTCTCCTGTCCATGCCACTGCATACCATTACCACTTAGCATTGATGCTACCACACAGCACCGGCGCTAATAGGGCTTTTCAATATTGCAGCCTAGTGCAAATCCAGTGCTATTCCAGTGCTACAGATTTGTGCCAGGCACAAATGTTTGAATATCTGGCCCTGAATGTACTAAATTAGCATTAAATATTCACACAAAATCAATAAATGCTCAATGATATAAATACACAAGGGTTTCCTACAGTCAGTGTGCTAAATTTTTACACAAAATGTTGTGGCAAAAATGAGTTTTAAAAGGCTTTTCAATGGTTTGAATCTCAGAGCTCTGAACCCAAACTGTCTCCAGCTTTCGACTACACATACTTCACTGAACTGAGGATGTGCAAAAGAATATAGAGCCCATGTGACCGTAAATCCCATGAATCACTGCAAAACTCACCTCAAAGAGCAAATTAGTGAGGCAATGTAAAGTGAACTCCATAGAGAATAATAGGAACTTCACATTACTTTGAGATGTGAAGTTATTCGCTACGCTACACTGAAAATTACACAAAATTTGGGTTCTATGCAAAATACTACATGTAGTGAAATTTAGGCACTTCTCCAACCTGTAGCAGTACTTTTTTCACATCTGAAATAATAAAAGGAGTGCTCCTTTTAATCTGGCTTGCACCAGGTTTTCATCAGTATTCTCATCTGTTTTTGTACATCAATTATTTAAAATCATTTCTGTTGTGACTAAGATAAACTAGCATACAGCAGGTTGTACTCTATGACCTTATGTAAGAGTAGGTGTTTAAAAACAGCTGGTAATACTGAGGAAAACCAGGTTGGAGCAATATTAAAAGCAGCACTACTGTACTTCTATTATTTCAGATATAAAAAAAGGAGTAACATAGAATCTAACGAACTGTGAAAGAAAGGAATCATATAAGTCAGTAGATAACAGCCACTCGAAAATAGAATACAAAAGTATAGGTCAAAACTGTCACCAGATTATTGCACTGCTGTTTTAACATACAACAGGAAGAAAACATTACTGGAAAAAACAATGACAGTATATACTCATTCAGTATGTAAAAAGAGCATTAAGTGGAAATAGAAGGAAAAGCAGAGGACAGAAATTTTTGTTTTTTTATCATATATACATTTTTTGGTGTTTTTCATATTTTTTTTCTTTTACGTTTTTTTTGGGGGGGTGGGAGGACAGTGAGGAAAAATAAAGACAGAACACACACACTACATGTTATGACAGAAAACAAAAAAAATCATGTAAGGCTACTGGGCCTGGGGTTGACCAATAAGTGTGTGTAGCATACTAATTATTTGCAATTGCTGTTCCTCCATTCTGTCTAACTGCTAGCTGGTTTGGTCAACAACTATACTCAGGTAGTCAACCTCACCCTACAGGATGGCCATGTCCACCTGTGTGGCTGGCATTCAGCTAGGTTGGCTGCATCTCTGGGAGCCACCACTTACTCAGCCCTCTTCCTTCTGCTGCATTTGGAACAATGTGCTGGCTGTCACCATTCTGCCCCCTCTTCCACTGTACCATCCACTGCAGGAGCAGTTGCTAATTCCTGCACCTTGGTCTCCCACTGGGCACGGTTGTGTACAAACATGTGTGTTCTTTGGCCACTCATGCCCAAGTGTCTGCTCTTGTGACTGCAAAGCAACGGCATGCTGCAGATGTTGCATTTCACCACAGTTGGGTTGCATGGCAGGGTAGTGAAAAACTGCCACACTGGTGATCTACAGGGATTACCAGACACAGGCAGTGGGTGGCCCCAGATGTTGAAGGCTGCTCTGTAGTTGGTTGGAGGCAACATGCTGCTGCTGCTGCAGTTCATGTTCCTGTTCCTGCTGCTGCTGTTCTTGTTCCTGCTGCTGCTGCTGTTCATGTTCCTGCTGCTGCTGTTCTTGTTCCTGCTGCTGCTGCTGCTGCTGCTATTCATGTTCCTACTGCTGCTATTCATGTTTCTACTGCTGCTGTTCATGTTTCTGCTGCTGCTGTTCTTGTTCCTGCTGCTGCTGTTCTTGTTCCTGCTGCTGCTGTTCCTGCAGCTGCTGTTCATGTTCCTGCTGCTGCTGTTCTTGATCCTGCTGCTGCTGCTTGGCCCACTGTGGGGGGGTCGGTAGCCAGTGGTGCTGCAGGAATGGAACAACTAACCTCTGAAGAAGCAGCTGCTGCTGCTTCTGGCACCACACTTCCACTGACAGTGGAAACAACATTTTGCAGGGGGGGAGCATTGGATTACAACACATTGCCACTACTTGGAGTGAATAGTTCACCCAAGGCTCCCACATATCCTTGGGCTGCGAGGAACCACAATTGCTCTACCTCTCTCCATTTTTAAACAAAAATTAGTAAAAGTATTACTAACTAAAAAATGGAAAAAAAGAGAAACAGAATAAGATAAAAAAAGAAGGACTAGGAATGAAAGTGGTTTAAAATAAACTCAGGAATATGGAAAAAAATATGTTTTTGACTAGCACACTAGATATTAAGCTCCACAGCTCCTTCTCTAGCAAAGCAAAACTCAAAGCGCTTCTAGTTCACTGACTTCCTGCCTGATTCACTTCATGCCTGCATCATGTGACCTGCAGACAGTCAAACACATGCTCTGTGGCCTGTTTCTCACACACTTCGCCTTCCCACAATGTAACCCGAAGTTAACATGAAGTTTAGAGTGTGAAGTCCATTAAACACGAATCTTGACCTTTGGAAACTTCACATAATTTATTCATTAGATCATTGGTTTACAGACCTTTGAGTCATGGACTCATTTACAAAGGCACCTCATCAAGAGAACAATACCTCACAGCAAACAAACAGTACAGTACATAACGCTTAGATTGAAAAAGCAACCAGTGTTTCAGGCATTCACTGGTGGTACACACTTGGTAATTGGTAGATTACAGTAGTCATAATATAGGTACATGAGTACCACATCAGGTAGTAATAATGATATGCAGATGCGCAGTTGATCACTTCGCATTATATACACAGGCGTAGTAAAACTTGGCTGCATCTCTACTGAGGACTCTGTAACATGAATAGACTTGATAGACTGCTAATCCTTCTACAGTCAATTTTTGTATGTTCATATGTTTGCAACAAACAGATTCATTGCTTTATTCTGTCACCAATTGTATAGAGGAATATCAATATTGTTTTAGTCATAGATGGGGGGAGGGGGGATTTCCTGTATCCAATAGGAAAGTGTATAAGTCAACTAAATCTGGACCAATATATTCTGCAATGTTTTACAGCACTCAGAAGTCAGGACATCTGTACCAGAGGTTATTTTTGTGTTGTAACTTTTTATTGATTTTCAACAAAGTAAGTAGAACAAAACTTGCATCAGTAAGGCCGAGGCCTGTAGATATGAGTCATTGCACAAATACTTGAAAGCAATAATCATAACATGAACCTATGGGAAAGGATAAAGTTGGGAGGGGAAGGGGGAACAGAAATTAATTCAGGGGGAGAGAGAAGGGAAAAGGATCAACTGGTTACTTCCTTACATGTATACAGGTGAATCCAAGTAAGGGTAGGGTACATTCTAGACCGCCCAGTATTGAAGGATATAGGACCTGTATTCGAGCTGTCTACAGCTACCTAGAAGGGAGTGGGAGTAAAAGGGACTAATTATTATGGGAGGGTTGATAAGGATAGGAGAGCCCTAAAACAGTCCAATCATGCAGCAGTATGCAGGTTAAGTAAGTGTAAATATATTCACCAAAGATCAGAGTTTCCACACAGGTTTTGCTGGACATAAGCACACCAGACATATCTTCTGTGTCTATTCAAGTCACTCAAGTCATTTTTCATGGCTTCATGAGAGGAGTTGAACTATGAGTGTGGATATGCTCTGCAAATTCTGTCCTCCATCTAGAACATGAACAGAAAAACAAACAATACCAAAGACTCAAGTTTGTAACATGAATAACAGTTGTAGTGTAGGTTCCACAATCTAGAACAGGCAGTTGTATAATGTAAAAATTCAGAAGAGCTGAAAGTTTGTATATTGAAGGGAGATGGGAGAGAGAGCTTACTAGAATTGTCATTGGGTAGGTAAGGTAGGTGGGTGCCCTAAGTACCTAGACCAATCTTGCACTTGGGTTACAAGATATTGACCCAACTGCATCTGTCAGGGTGAAAGGATACTCATCCTATGCCAGTCTGGGGGTGAACATAGCTTAAGTAGGGGGCTCAGCAGAGTCTAAATTTAGAGATTTAGTATGTTTGAAGGTGGGAAATTCTGTCTAGTTTGGCAAGGGATGAAAGAGAGGCCAACACTTCTGAGACTGTTGGGACCAATGTTGATCTCCATTTACAAAGCAGGGCTCTCTTGGTCTGCATTGTCAGGAGGGCGAGACACTTGTATTCCAGGTGAGATAGCTGGGCGAGGTCAGTGGTGATACTCCAGAGATAAAAAAGAGGGCTAAGGAGGACCTGAAGCTTTAGTACTTTAGAAGCCACATCTTGTATTGACTACCATAATGGCTGAATTTGTGAGCAGGGCCACAATATGTGCATCAAATCTCTTACAGGAGCTAGACAACTCCAACACTTGTCTGATTCTAGGAGTTTAACTTTATGGAGAGTCACAGGGGTTGTGTACCAACAGTGGGTTATTTTGTTTTGTATTAATCTTGATCTAGCATCTCTCAGCCAATTATGTGTGTCTCTCCAGGCCTGGTCCCAGATCCTGAAGGAAACAGAGAGTTGTAACATTGTTTCCAATTTGTGTTTTGCTTCCTCTGATTGAGAGGGTAAGGAATCCCAGAGTCTGGCATACATACACCCTGCCAAACCTTTCGGGTGTTGGATCCAGGATTGCAAAACAGATGGGGTGTTTTGCTTTGGGAGGGTGTTCAGAATGTGTCTTAGGGCTTTGCTAAGCTGTAGGTACCTCCAAAAATCAGACTGGGGGATACCCCACTTATGTCGGAGGAATTGAAACATGTGTAATGTGTTATTGATGGGATCCGTTATGTCTCTAATAGTGGAAATCCCATCCTAGCCCAGTGTTTCCACCATATCCAGTATCCTCCAATTGTAATGGAGGAATTCTGCAAGAGGGGAGTGAGGGAGATCGGGATGTGGTCCATCTTCAACCTCTGATGAGTGGCATACCAGTTGGATCTGGAGGCCTCTATTGTGGGTGAAGTAAGGTCCTGATCTGATTTGTTGGGAGGTCTGGATTTGCTGTTGGGGCATGTGAATAGGAGTGAAAAGGGATGGAAAATCCCTGAGATGTCTAATTCAATTTGAAGCCACTGAGGAGAATGGGGTGGGGGAGGGAGCATCCATCTAACTATCTGGGCCAGGAGGAAGGCCTGGCGATAACCTTCTATTTTCAGGGTCATAGGCCAAGACAGCATTTCAGTATGCAGACATTTCAGTAAATGGTTACAAAGCTTCTGACTGAAAAAAAGCTGCCTTCAGATTGGTCTCTCAATACATTAAACAGGTTAGTTGCCAATATGCAGGAATAAGCCACTTTCTTCAAATATGCAACAAACAGTAATCAGCAAAAATGTGTTTTTCTACAAAGGACAAAATCTATCTTTTAGCCATCAGGTTTATTTTTGGCAAATGTTAGATTCTCTGAGTTGAGAGAAGCTCTAAAAATGCAAGCTCCTCCACTTTCCTCGAGGACAGATGATCTCAAAGCAAGGTAAATGTTGTTTTCTCCCACCACCAATATGAAACCATTTTTTCCTTTATCCATAATTTGTTGTACTTCTAGAGATTGTTTCAGATTTCTTGATGATTGGTAAAGCTTTCTCTAGCTTCATCAAAGCTCAAGTTGCATTCCTTTCAATACCAATCAATAACTTTATTTCTAAAAGCGCTATTCGTAAAGGTCAGAGCACTTGCACAAATGGCAAAAAAATATAAAATTAAAACAGCCATAAATAATTAAAATACATAACATCACTGATTCATCTAAGTTTTGAATAGGTGAGATTAAACAGGTGAGTCTTTAATGCAGATTTAAAGCTCTCCTCAGTCAGGCACTCCCTTATCTGATGCAGTAGAGAATTCCACAGGGTGGGGGCCACAAATACAAATGCCTGGGCCCCAGGCATCTTCAAGCACACCCTGTGAACCTCTATCAATCCATCAGCAGCAGAACTAAGTGGTCTGAGGGGGCAGTAGGATGAAGAAGATCTTGAAGGTAATGCGGCCCCTGTCCATGTAGGGCTTTATAGGTCAGCAAACCGACCTTGAAGGTGATCCCCCACTGAACAGGCAGCCAGTAGAGTCAGCACAGCACAGCACAGGTGTGACATGGCAAGACTGAGAAAGCCCAGTCAACAACCTGGCTGCTGCATTCTGCACCAGCTGCAAGCAGTGGATATCAACCCCTAGTAGCCCTAGATACAGGGAGCTGCAGTAGTCAAGGCAGGAGATCACAAAGGCATGGACCAGCATTGGAAGGTCATCAGTCGGAACCAGGTGCTTAATCCAGATGATATTCCTCAGATGGTAAAAAGAGGTCTTGTGAATAAAAGCCTATAGTACACACAGCAAGCCCATTGGTTGACAGTGTCAACCAATGGTATTGCAATACTTACTGTAAGCTATCATTCAGCGGCAGCTCAGTCAGCGGGCAGCTGTGAAGGTGTGCAGGTGGGTTATGTTGCATGTCAGCTTCATTGGCCATGTTGGGACGGGAGATCGGGGTGAGGTTTTGGTGCCTCAGTGGGTGGGGGGGGTCCACTGGACTATCAGGAAACATTGGGATTCCTGTTCTATGTTACAGTCAGGCTGGGAGGGGGGCCACTTGATTACCAGAGTATTTTGATCTAGGATTATTCTATGGATGGGGTCGGGGATGGGAGGGGGCACAACTAGACTACAAGGGAAGTTCGCACTTGTGTCATTATACAGATGGGGTTCAGTGAAGGGAGGAGGCCAGTGGACTGCTAGGGAGAATCTGTTTTAATAATATTTATGCCACAATTGGGCACAGGGATGAGAGAGGGGTACCACTGGACTACCAGCGATGGGTTATGCTTATTATTATACTATGATCAGGTCTCAGGGTTGGGGAGCAACTGGAATACCAGGAAATATCAGGGAGGAGTGCTCTGTATTACTTTATTGTTGGGTACGGGACAGGGGGCCACTAGACTACCAGTGCTTTATATAACAGGAGCGTTGCAGGGTGCCCAGCGCATTCTGCCATGTGCACCCCTGCCCCAGACATGCAGATGGGGCCATAATGACCTGCAAATGGCCCCATTTTTGCTACGCATGCATTATGGCCCCATTTGCATATGTCAGTCTGAATATCTGGAATTTGCACTAAGTGTATCACCAGGATGTGCCCCACATCCCCATTCCAGGTATTCAGACCACACAGAGGGGATGAGCAGGCGCATCTTTGGCAGCCCCCATTTGCATCACCCACATGTTTTACTATATTCAGATGATGTGTGCGATTGCACATCTGGTTTGAATATAGCACTGTTGTGCTCAGTTGCAGGACACAGACACTTGTGTCATTTCTGGGTGAAGTTTGACAATCCAGGTCATAATGCATAAATGTTAAAATATTTGAAGTGTAGCAGAAAACAATTTGATGTAACCTAGCTGACCATTCATGGCCTATGTGGCTGGAAAAAAAAAGTTGAGAGTCATGCTTCAAATTAATTTCTATTGAGTTTTGACAATGAGTTAACAACTCATTAGCACTGAAGTTGCTTTAAACTTTAGTGCTGACTGTACTGTAAATCATGGAATCTGTTGTTAAAAACACAGTCACCTAATAGGGCACATGTGGTTTGTTGCAATTGGGAGAACACCGAAAGATACTAAAATTGCATTTGAGTCACCATCTTTCACTTTCATCATGGGGCGCACAATGTTTGTTATGCAGGTATAGATCTTGTGCCATATAGAATTAGACAGGGAAATAGAAATATTTATTTGGATAAAAAGGAGTAAATGTGGATTTTTAAATTATAAACATTGAGACATCATGGGTTTAATGAACAAATGGAGTAGTGCCCACACATTAAGGCATAGTATAAAATAAAAGTGGTAGAAGTGCTTTAAATACGGCTTTAACTGTACTCGGGTCTATTGAATTTTGATTAAGGGTGACTGATGAATAAACATAAATTGTGAACTGTTAAGTATTATGATTCTGATAAGCTAGAGGTTTGAGATTTAAATACATAACAAGAAGGAAGAATTCCTTTAGTGTCTTCCTTTTGTCCTGTATTCAAAAGTCTATGGTGCCATAGCAAAAATAATTACTCTTTTAAGTTTTATAAGTTTGTAATTAGTGTAAGTTAGGGGTGTATTTTCTTTGCACTGTTTGAAATTTTCATTGAGTGATGTGCTATCTAGTCCTTCTACCATTTCAGCAATGGTGGAATCTGAACATAAAAGATAGGGGAATTTACCCCATAAATTGATTTGTAGCTCCCCTCACTAATTAGAGCTGGACTGGTAGGTGGATTATTATATCATTTCACCCTGGAAATAAATACACATAGCCACATTTAAATTGTGAATGTAGTTGTTTGTAATTAAATGAATAATGAACACTTATCTGATGTAAGGCATAAGAGGAGTATGTTATTTTACTTTAGGTCATGCCTCCTAAGGAAGGGGTTGCATTGCCCCGGAGCACAGAGGCTAGTCTGTCTGAGGTGTATGAGCTTAAGTATTTAAGCACTTTGCCATTATTTTTTCATACAGATTCTTGTAAGTATTTAAAAAAACATATTGTAAACAATAACATCTCTCACTGAATTTTATTTATGAAGTTGGAGTGCTGAATTCTTTTTTAAAATAATTTCACTTTTATGTATCCTGCCCAGTATACCTAATCAGCCAAGTAACGTGTATACATTATGGGCTATTGCTGCCCACTGTTGAGTTTAACATTTTAAAACTGCTATGTCTCAAATGTGTGTATAAAATCTGTCCATTTAAAATGTAAATTATTTTTTGTATTTTATATCTGAAATATACTGCTGCCATCTATCTAGGACTCAGTTAAAAATCTCAAGGTTCCTTGCATGTGCAAACAAATAAAAAGTTCATGAAGTAGCAGGCAGTTGCTCTGGATTTATAACCAAGCCATTTGAAATGTCACTGGATTTACTTCAATAGGGTCAGTCTGAACCTTGTTGACTCAACTTGGATTTTCAGATAAGAACAAAAAATAAGTTTTCCTCAGCATTAT
The DNA here is from genome assembly GCA_016271365.2 of Neoceratodus forsteri. Classification (NCBI taxonomy): domain Eukaryota; kingdom Metazoa; phylum Chordata; order Ceratodontiformes; family Ceratodontidae; genus Neoceratodus; species Neoceratodus forsteri. Next base: position 1,370,597,022 of record CM057450.1, on the reverse strand, counting down.
GCTGTAAGAAACAACATTTCTAGGCTCCTTTATCCCAAGTGACCCTCTCATTCTCTACCCATTGAAACATTTTGTAAATAGGGGAAAAGAGTATACAGCAAGCTGTGCTTCTGGCCTAAGAATTTACCACTGAAGTTTGGAGTTTATTTATATTTTAACAGGATAAGGTACTAAGAGGTGCCTGTTTTCAGAACTGTACTGTATACAAATAAATCAAGTTGCAATACAATTGGACTAACAAATATATAATATACAATAGTAAAATGATAAAACAAATTAAAATACAAACCACAATTTATGTACAATCGCACACAAACACACATTTTGCAAGTGCTATTTCGAAACTGTTTCAAGTTCAAGTTCAAGTTTATTGCAGGAAAACTCCATTGAGCAAGCTCATTCACAAGGAGGTCCTGTGACATAAACACTTAAAGTACATAGGTAATAACAGTATATACATGAAATGCACTTTACATGATGCAGGCTGGATATACATACAAGGGTACCACATAGGGTGATCACAGGTGGTAAACATTGATATGAGACAGGGAAGCGACTTACAGGTTGCATACTGATAAATGAAACATGATGACTGGTGTGTGCAATACTTATACAGTATTTTGGCAGCTAGAACAAACAACAGTCTACAACTGATATGGGGGGGAGGAGTGATTTGATAGAGTAGCAGTGGAGCATAAGCAAAGATAAAGCCAGGAGTAGAAGGGGAAGGGAAAGCAGTTAATATGACAAATCAATTATACCTTACCAGTGGATAAATATGGCACACATGGGGAAGGAAGAGACTTAATGACAGTTACAGGTGTCTTTTATTTTGACTGAACTTAGCGATTTGTAGAAGTTTATTGAAACTGTGCTAGTTAGTTTCAGTACGGTTTGTAATTGGTTCCAAATGGAGGAAGGGCATATGCAATACACGTTTACAAAGAAGTCAGCGTCCTTGGTATGTCAAGCATAATAAAGTCAGATTTTCTTAACGAGTATGCACTATGTAAGATACTAATAAGGGAAGAGATAGCCTGGCAATTTCTGCAAGAGCAGTTTAGAGTCCATAGCCCAGCATGGAGCAGGCGTCTAGTAGTAAGGGATGTCCAACCAACAGCTGCATATAAGTCACAGTAGTGCGAGCAGTAAGGAGTTGGTAATGAACCGTAGCAGCGGTGATAAAGGATGTCCAGTTTACTTAAATTTGCAAGAGTGGTGGAGGAATAGATTACATCGCCATAGTCGAGCAGGGGAGAAAAGTGGCCTGTACAAGCTTGTTTCGAGTTTCAAGGGGAAAAGGGGCCTATTTCTGTAGAAGAAACCTAACCTTGCTTTTAACCTTCTAGAGACATCTTCGACGTGGTCACTGAAAGATAATTTATTGTCGATCCAGATACCTAGATATTTAAATTTGGTTACAACTTCCAGAGGCTTGTTTAGCGTGGTGACAATGAAGTCTTGGGCAAGGGTATTGGGGGGCCTGAGACAGCACTGCGGGAGAATATCATTGCTTTAGTCTTCTTAGCATTGAGCAGAAGCTTTGCCTTTATTAGATTATGCTCAAGTTGTGCGAAGTCCGCTTGAAGCACTCCCTTGACTTCTGATAACGATGAGCCAGAAGTATACAACACAGTATCATCTGCAAAAAAGTGCAGATTGGACGTAGATATGTTAGCATCTAAGTCATTAATGTACAGAGAAAACAAGATAGGGCCTAAGATGGATCCTTGGGGACTCCACTTGCAACTGGCAAGGTAGCAGAAAAAACCTTCTGCCTTTACTTTTGGAATCTTCCAGTTAGGTAGCTAGAGAACCACTGGGTGGTATGGTATGGCACCCAACTTTGCAAGGCAATTGACTAATAGTTTGTGATCAACAGTATCAAAAGCTTTGCTGAGGTCCAAAAGACTGCACCAGTTACCTTCTTAGCATCTATAGCAGAGATCCAATCATTGGTTACTTTTGCTAGTGCAGTGATTGTGCTATGATTAGCCCAGAAGCCAGATTGAGCTGGGTTAATGAGAGAGAAGGTTTCAAGTGAGATTTTAACTGAATATGGATCAGTTTTCGAGAACTTTAGAAAGGATAGGCAATATGGAGATGAGGCCTATAGTTGTTTACATCGCATGGGTCACCAGATTTAAATAGAGGAGGATATGTACCGATTTCCAGCAGGATGGCACAGTAGCAGATGTAATGGAAAGATTGAAGATGTGGCGAATTGGGGCAGTGAGATGGACGTAGCCTGACCTTAGGAAAAAGGGTTCCAAGCCATCGTCCCCTGTGCTTTTTTTGGTGTCTAAGTTAAGAAGAGAATCTTCTACTTCTTTATAAGTTATCTCGCGCAGTTGGAAGGGGCTGGGTGCAGGACTAGATGTGGCGGGAAGGGTATGCTGGCTCACCGCAGCACCAGCATAAGGTGATGAGTCAAAAGCTAATCCAGCTGTGGCAAAGTGGGAGTTAAGTTCCTCCAGGATTAGGGACTTGTTTTCCACAATCTTGCCACTTGCAACTATCTTTGTTGGGACAGAGGGGGCCATGGGCCATCCTTCTATAGCTTTGATTTCCTTCCATATTTTATAAGGGTTACCTTTAGCTTGTTCGAGAGTAGAAATATAATAGTTAGCTTTAGCAGAGCGAAGTTTTTTCACACAGTTATTCATGGCTGTCCTAAAGGCCTGCCAATCCGAAGATTCTTTGGAATGTCTAGCTTTAGCCCAGAGCTTATCTCGAGCTATAAGGGCTGCCTTGAGATCCAAGGTGAACCAGGGGTTGGAATTGTTCCGTACCCTTACTTTGATGAAAGGGGCATGCATATTTATTATTGTAGTGAGTTTGTCATTAAGGATGCAAGCTGCCTTGTTGACATCTTTGGCTAGGTAAAGATCTTGCCATCTGATCATGCTCAGGTCAGATAGGAAGTTTACTGCACTGAATTTGCTAAAGGAACTTTTTGTTATAAAGATGGGTTGTGGATGGTCCTTAATTTGAGATCTTATGCAAGCAACAATTCCACGATCGCTCATGTCATTGTGAAACACTGCCAAATGAGATATTTTGCGTGGATGGGTGGTTAGTACCACATCTAGAATGGAACTGTTAGCAGTATTTAGAGTGTTGTTCCTAGTAGGTTCACTGACTAATTGCCCAAGACCTAGCTCGTCACAAAGGGATTTGAGGCTGTGTGATTTAGGTGACAGCCAGTCCATATTTAGATCTCCTAGAAATATTGTTTCAGTTTTTGCATCTATGAACATGGATTTCAAAAGATTAAGGACTTCATCACCACCAGACGGAGGTCTATAGCCACCTAGCATAGTGATACATTCCGAGAAGGGGAGATGAAGGCTCAGTGAAACTAACTCAAATTCCTTGGCTAGAGATTTGCAACTAATATTGGTGACCAAGTACTTAGATTTGGCGTAGATAACCACACCCGCCTTCTAGACTCTCTATCTGCTCTAAATAAATTGTAGCCCTGCAGTGATATTTGTTGATCAGTGTTCATCTTTTTAACCACGACTCAGTAATTATGATAAGGTCTGGGTTAACGTGTGCAGCCCAGGCTTGCAGCTGTACAAGTTTTTAGGCAGGCTTAAATGTTGACCATCATCATCATTTTGGGACCTTTGGCCTCAACAAAATCGATAAGCGAGGTAAGTTGTGGGGGCCAGGGTTGAGCTCCACATTTCCTGAGCAGAGAGAAGAAGCAGAAGTATAACTTTCTTTAAAGAGCTTTTAAGAATGGAGACTGCTTTTTTATTTCTTCGTGGCAACCCATATCGTGTTGAGCAAGAGGCAGCAGCACTGTAATGACAGTTGATCGTGATCAATGTAAGTGCTTGGGTAGACATAGGTGAGGACAGTAGCAAGAGGGTGTAGGCTAACCGGGGGGAATAGGCTAAAAGGGGAGAGGAGAATGACATAGTGTCTGCACGGTAGACTGTTATAAAATTAGGTATTGATAAGGTACATCGGAGAACTGAATTGCATTGAGGTACTTCGAATTGCACTGTATTGCTGAAAACTCTGCACCTTAGGATCAATAAAAACACAATAAGGAGAGCCATGGTCCCAGATTGAGTGGTCTCATGATTTGTATTAGTGCAATATTTTCTAGGCAAGAAATTTGCCCACCTAGGTACTCACTTAAAACCTAGATGAGAAAATACAGCAGAAAGGGGAACAAGGAGAGCAGGAGCAGCTTAGTTAGTGGCCATCCACCCTTCAGACTCAAGTCCCCTTGTAGCAGAACCGGGAAAGAAGTAGAATGATAATGCAGGCCATATTGCCCACGAATGAATGCAGTGATTTATGTAGAAGACCAAGAATCCCTCTAGTGGCAGGTCTGTATAACCTGCTAATTGAAAACTAGCCACTAAAAAAAAAAAAAAAAAAAGGTAGTTAGACTTATCAGCACCAAGGCAGAGTGCTTGGATGGGGGTGCTGCAGGAAGAGCAGTCAGACAGAAGAGGTGTAAGCACTTTAAAACAGTAGTAGAAATTACAATCCAGCTAATACAGTTGAAAAACTCCTAATAACACAGTTGAAATGTGCTTAGTTCTATCGAAAATCTAACAAAGTGCCAGGTGTCTATAGCAGGGGAAAACTCCTGCCAGTCAGAGTGGGTTTGCTGGAAGCACCCATGTTCCGATTGGCTGTGCTATCCTGTACCTTCCAAGTAGCTGCAGGCGGGTATCTTGGTCTTGGTCGGTGGCTGGCTGGGTGCCGGCTGACTGTGGGTGAGCTGGAGCAGCCCTGTTCTGGGTCAAGCAGCTTCCAAGGAGCTGCAGGCGGGTGTCCTGGTCTTGGTCGGTGGCTGGATGGGTGCCGGCCGACCGTGGGTGAGCTGGAACAGCCCTGTTCAGGAACAAGCAGCTTCTAAGGAGCTGCAGGCGGGTGTCCTGGTCTTGGTCGGTGGCTGGCTGGGTGCCGGCCAACCGTGGGTGAGCTGGAACAGCCCTGTTCAGGGACAAGCAGCTTCCAAGGAGCTGCAGGCGGGTGTCCTGGTTTTGGTCGGTGGCTGGCTCGGTGCTGGCCGACCGTGGGTGAGCTGGAGCAGCCCTGTTCAGGGACAAGCAGCTTCCAAGGAGCTGCAGGTGGGTGTCCTGGTCTTGGTCGGTGGCTGGCTGGGTGCCGGCCGACCGTGGGTGAGCTGGAACAGCCCTGTTCAGGGACAAGCAGCTTCCAAGGAGCTGCAGGCGGGTGTCCTGGTCTTGGTCGGTGGCTGGCTGGGTGCCGGCCGACCGTGGGTGAGCTGGAGCAGCCCTGTTCAGGGACAAGCAGCTTCCAAGGAGCTGCAGGCGGGTGTCCTGGTCTTGGTCGGTGGCTGGCTGGGTGCCGGACGACCGTGGGTGAGCTGGAGCAGCCCTGTTCAGGGACAAGCAGCTTCCAAGGAGCTGCAGGCAGGTGTCCTGGTCTTGGTTGGTGGCCGGCTGAGTGCCGGCCGAGCGTGGGTGAGCTGGAGCAGCCCTGTTCAGGGACAAGCAGCTCAAGCAGTTTCAAGTTGGTAAATTATGTAACATGTGAGGCAATGAGTTTCATGATGTTGTTGCAATAACATTAAATGACATTGTACCATATCTTGATCTAGTTCTTGGGACATGCAAGCCCCAGCTTGTAACTTCACACACAGAAGATTTTGAGGAGAAGGGAATTAACTAGTCAGGCATGTAAGATGGGACAGAACCATCCATACATTGGTGCAAGAAAAAACATTTTGTCTCTCTCTCTCTCCTGATCATAAAGAATTGTTGTCTCTCTCTCTCTCTCCTGATCTTAAGGGATGTCCAGTTAAGTTCCAGCAATAATATACAATGATGCATCATTGCTGGGGGCAATCAATTTCAGAACAAATCTCACAATATTGTAGTGCTGTTTATCCAGTTTTTGCAAATTACCCTTGCCTGCCATCAGAGGGACTGCACTACCATTGTCTGGCATACAGAACATAACCAGTGATGGAGATTTTGCTCTGGTTTCCTTAGTTATACAAAACCTATATCTCAGAAGGGCACCAAGGTTCTGAGAGACCTTCACGCAGAGTTTATTTACTGTATATGCTTTTCAAAGATTAACTTGGAATAGAATTAAAGACTTAAATATTTACTGTATATGAACTATCTTGATCAGTTTTTAAACCATCCAGTGAACATACATTGAGTTGATTTGCCATGGTACTGCTCTTTTCAGCCTCTGTTGTAAATAACATTGAAATGTTTTTTGGGAATTCAAAATTAATTTATTTTGAATAAGCCAATTTTCTGATTTGTTGAATTCTCACTGAAGTACCTTTTGAAACTCACTTTGAACATGGGCCAGAAACAGAAGGATTATATTATCAGCATACATTTTAATAGTAATTACTGAGAACAATATGGATAACTCACCAACAAAAAGAACAAGCAGAAGGGGATCCAAAATCAGTCCTTGTGGAACTCCTGTTTCTACTGTTTACATATCTGACTAAGTACTCCCTAGCAATACCATTTGGCATCTATCCTTTAGATAAGACCTGAACCATTTCAGCACTTCACAGCCAATGTCTTTCTTAGCCATCCTAATTAACAGTAGTGAATGGTCCACTGTATCAAAGGCTTTTGTTAGGTACACGAACACCGTCCCCATGTAACTTCTTTCTTCTAGTGCACGGAAGACAGGGTCCATGAAATCCAGCAGTGCTGTCTAGGTGGAGTGGAGTGTTCTGAAGATAGACTGCTGAGAACAGAGCAGATCATTACTTGACAAGTAAGCAAACAATTACTCGTGGATCTCCCTGCCTAGTTACTTGGAGGCAAGGGAGTGCAAAACTATGGGTCAGCAATTATTTGCCACAGATTTATCTCTACCCTTTAAAACTGCAAGGTTTTTGCCATTTTTTAGGCAGTGGGGAAGGAACCATAGCAAAGACTCCAATTAAAGGGTTTTGTCAAAGGTGCCGCAATTCTAATAGTGCCCAACCTGAACAATCTGGCCTCAAAGCTATCCAGTCCACCAGGTTAAGATATATTCAGTGACTTCAGTTGTTTTCAAATGTCTTTTAAAAATCCAAGGCTAGATTTTCGAAAGAAAAACTTTGCTGTAAAGTGTTTGTGCCAAAGGGGTATGAAGTTTGTGGCTATCCCAATTTTCAAATCCTGGCTGCATTGAAATCAGGATACCATGTGGCAAAGTCCCCCTGCATCACCCATGTGGCAAAAGTGCCTGTGCACTAGGTCATACGGGTGGTTGAACCACAGTGGGGCTGCACCATCTCCTTCTTAGCAATTACAGGAACCCCACAGTGGTGACAAGTCTGGGCACATTTTAGAACAGCCAGAACCTTGGCTAAGGGCCCTGTGCCACTGCCTGTCAGGGCATTGAGTGGGGGTGTAGGACCTGGAAGGCAAGGACCAGGAGCCCCAGGAGCAGTGGGGGTGCCATAGGGAATGATGGAGGCACAGCAGCACTTAAAGGCTGTGGAGGAGGCATCTGGCAGAGGTGCCATATAGAGTAATGGACAGCTGCTCAGACAATTTAGGGGGTTGGCATGGTGACAGTATCCTGACAGCTGGATGCTGCCCTGGCACCTGTCCCATGGGACCCAAAGTTCCTGGCAGTACAGTAGGGCATCCACTGGCTGCATGTATCCCTCCACTGCAGGCACCCCACAACCTGCACCCACTGCCACTCACCACATTTAGGGGACTGTGGGTCATGTGGAGCAGGTGACAGGGCTGCTTCCACCTGGAGTCCATGTCAGGATGCTGTTGCCATGCCAAACCCCTCCCAATCTGAGTGTCTGTCTGTTACTCCATATGGCACCTCCACCAGGTGCCTCCTCTGCACCGTTTCAGTACTGCTGTGCCCCTGTTATTCCCTATCCACTGTTCCAGGGCCTCCTGGTTCCTACATTCCAGCCACATAACCCCCACACATCTGCGGCTCATCTATAGTACACCTGGAGGAGGAGGAGTGATGGATCCCTATGTTAAACCCCACAGATGTGCCACATGTTTGGCACAACCCCGAGGCTGCAGCAACTCTGGGGTCTTTGGTGAATGGACCCCCATTTTTGTAAAAATGGGTGCAGGGTCCCTGATGCAACCCAAGCTGGCTGCAGCTCTGGATCACTGCTACTTGTGGAGATCTAGGGGTTCTTTGAAAATCAAGCCCCAGAATCTAAATGGGGACTCCCATTTCCTAATGCCTCTAAAGTCTCAAAAACCTGATCCAGATTTACACCACACTTACATCCAAGATCTACTTGGGGAAGGGATGCAAAACCTTTATTCATGGATTCTGTTATTAGCTTTAAATCTGATGTTTCAGAACTGTCTACATTTAAGCAAGTAAGGTGGGTAGACATGACTAGAGAGTGTAACTGATAATTTTCCAGAAGTCATGGGAACATGACACTGACTCAAATTTATGTTTATAATATTTTTCCATTGCATCTTTTTTATAAGCACCTGGCATCTATTTCAAATATTTTGGTTGGTCTCCCAACTACTATCCCAATTTGATTTCCTTTCCTCCATAATGTATTTGTAGCAAGAATATTTGTTAAGAGTTTGACAGTTTTACAGGGCATACTTCTTTGTTTCTTTTTCATACAATAATTCAGTGCATATTTGACACAAATTTGCAAAAAAAAAAAAAAAAAGTCTACAGTATCATCAAGTCCTGCTGTGCGAGCAAGTCAATCCCATCAAACTTTGACCAGGTCATTCAGGAATGCCAAGTTACTGAAGTTCCTGAAGGATCTGAACTTCTGATAAAGAGCATTTACTGGCTTAGCAGAGCAATTTAGATTAATCCTATTGCTAGTGTCAAAATGGACCCCCAGTGCGGGTGGTTCCCTTCCCCATTAACTCTCAGAATTTTAAAATAAAAATAAAATCAATCAGACTCCTCACATCACCCATATTATTGATCCCACCCATATTATTGATCCTTGTGGGGTATTAGCAATCTGTGTGGCATTCAATATACTAAAGACCTCACTTAATCTTCTCCTCTTTGGTTCGCCCCAATAGGTATTCAAATCTCCCACGATGATAACATTTTCCGATTTCACCAGATTTTCAGGAAATACAATCCAGTTCAACTATAGTTAGGTTGATGTGTGGGGGGGTGAGTAAGCAGCACCAATAATCAGGTCCAATTTACTCACCTTCACCAACAAACATAAAATATCTCTTTTAAGCTACTAGGCTCAAGGTCCTCCCAAATATACCACAGACCCCCCCCCCAACTCCTATCATTCTAAAATGATTTATAGATACATAGATACATAGACAGTGTCGGCAGATAAGGGCCTATGGCCCACCCAGTCTGCCCATTTGAGTTTGTAAGTTCAGTTTGTTTTCCTAGAAGTCTTTTGCCCCTTACCCCTGACCTCCAGAATTCCTTTATGTCTATCCCATGCATTCTTAAATCCCGTGATTGTTTCAGCCCCCACCACTTCCTCTGGCAGGGTGTTCCACTTGTCCACCACCCGTTCTGTGAAGAAATTATTTCTCATGTTTCCTCTGAATCATCCTCCCTCCAACTTCATCCTATGCCCTCTAGTCCTGGAACATCTTTTTCGCTTAAAAATAGTGTTTTCCTGCACCCTGTTCCTCCCTGTAAGATACTTGTATGTCTCTATCATATCCCCTCTCTCCCTTCTCTCCTTCAGGGAGTACATGTTCAGTTCCTTCAACCTGTCTTCATAGGACTTGTGATGCAATCCATGCACCATCTTTGTTGCCCTCCTCTGAACCTTCTCTACCCTGTCTATGTCCTTACGTGAGTATGGTCTCAGAACCGTGCACCGTACTCCAGGTGGGGCCTCACTAGTGTCTTGTATAGCGGAATTATGACCTCCCTTTTCCTGCTAGTGATGCCCCTTCCTATACATCCCAGCATCCTATTTGCTTTACCTGCTGCCTTGTCACACTGTTTCCCTACCTTGAGGTCATCTGACATGATAACCCCAAGATCCCTTTCCTGCTTGGTGCATGCTATATCCTCACCCCCCAACTGATATATTGTGCCAGGGTTTTTGTGCCCCATATGCATTATCTTGCACTTCTTTGCATTGAATTTCAACTGCCAAACCCTGACCATTCTTCAAGTTTCTGCAGGTCCCTTCTCATTCTGTCTACACCCTCTGGTGTGTCTACTCTGTTACAGAGCTTTGTGTCATCAGCGAACAGTGAAATTCTGCCTTCTAGGTCCTGCGCAATGTCACTGATGAAGATGTTGAATAGGACCGGTCCCAGCACTGATCCCTGTGGTACCCCACTGGTCACTCTTCCCTCTGTGGAGTGACAGCCGTTTACCACCACCCTCTGTGTCCTGCCACCCAGCCAGTTACCTACCCACCACACTACTGTCCTGCCCACACCCATATTCCCCAGTTTGTGTAATAGTCTTCTATGTGGCACAGTGTCAAAGACCTTGCTGAAGTCCAGATAGGCCATGTCCACTGCCCTCCCCTGATCCACCTCCTAGTCACCCAGTCAAAAATTCAATGAGGTTGGTCTGACATGGCCTCCCCTGGTGAAACCATGCTGCCTTGGGTCCTGTAGTCCATTGACAACCAGATGTTCCACAATCTCTCCTTCAGTAGTGCTTCCATGATCTTCCCCACTACCGAGGTGAGGCTGACTGGTCTGTAGTTCCTGCTTCCTCTTTGTTCCCACTTTTGTATAAAGGGACTACATCTGCTGTCCTCAGTCTTTGGGTACCTCCCTGTTTCCAGTGATCAGCTAAACAGGATAGCCAGAGGTTCAGCCACCACCTCTCTTAGTTCTTTAAGGACCCTGGGGAGCACCCCATCTGGCCCCATTGCTTTATCAACTCTTATTGTTTCCAGTTCCTTCAGGACCCTTTCGTGTAAAGGGACTTGTGTCCATTTCTGCACCATTCTCACCCCTTATACTCCCTTCAGACCCATTACCCTCCTCTTCCTCAGTAAAGACTGAGCAGAAATACCTGTTCAGTATGTCAGCTTTACTGTTGTCATCCTCCATGCGGCCCCTATATCCTATATTTATATCCCTGTATTGCTATTTCAGACTCACCAATGATACATCCAACCATGTTTTGGATAGATCCAATATTGTTGGCTTAGTATGTGAACACTGCATTCTCAGCTCATCAGTTTTTAGCACAAGACTTCATGCATTTGTATGAAAAATTGTAATTTGGGTCACAATGTTTGGCCCTGGATTTACCTCCTCCACATCTCCTGTAAGTGGTAAAACTAATAAAGTATGGTTCTAGCATGACCTTCAGTTGGCCCAGAGTACATTTTTAAATTAAGACAACCATGTGAAACCTTTGGGCTGCTGTGATTTTTTTTTGTATCAAATATACATTTTTTATTGTAACAACATTTTTTCAGTGATAATTAGGCCACATTTTCTCAGGGAATGTTCTTTAATACAGCACCCCCTCTGTACTGTCTGTACTTCACTAAAGTTAATGCAGAAAGACCACAGCAGGTACATCAAAATATGGCCATTCCAAATTGCCTTCATCTTTTCTACAGTATTCAATACCCAATTTACAAACATAAAAACTTATGTGCACAGGAACAAAACATGAAAAAATAAAACAGCCTCACCTCAGCCTCCCACCTCTGTCTTCTGCTGGTGTCTCTCAGCTCTCCAGCAGGAGCCACTCATTGGGACAACCACTCCGTGGACAGCTGCTAGAGCTGCTTCTGCCTTTCTTGCAGCAACCCCCCCCAGCATAATGAGCCAGATGGATTACCATGGCAGCACCCAGGGCTCTGGTACCTGTTGTTTAGCATCGGGGAACAAGATACACTGCAAGCCAGAAAATGTTTAGAAGCAGAAGCCACTCATAGTAAGTTCTTTGTGCTGGGGTGGAGGTCTGCAGCTTGAGTGTCACTGGAGTGGCTTCCATCTTTGTAGAGACAAATGGCCCATCCAGAAAGTGTCACAAGCCAGCTTGATTACAAATGTAACACCAAGGGGTATGGCACTTAGCATCAGGGGACAGGATACAGTGCAAGTCAGCAAATGTATAGTAACAGAAGCAGCTTATAATAAGTGGCTTTGTGCTGGTATGGAGGCTTGCAGCTCCAGTGACTCTGGAGCAGCTTCTGCAATTTTAGTGGTAAACAGTCCACCCCCACAGCAACAAGAGCCAGTTTGGTTCCCAAGGCAACTCCCAGTGCTCTGGCACTTGTTGTTTAGCATCCAGGGACATGATACAGTGCAAGCCATTAAATGTTTAGCATCAGCAGTTTGTATTAAGGGACTTTGTGCTGGTATTGAGGAGTCCCGCACTAGTGGCTCTGGAGCAGCTTCTACCATTGCAGAGGCAAATGGCCCATCCCCCATAATGTAACAAGCCAGCTGGGTTACCAAGGTAACATTCAGGGCTCTGGCACTTGTTGTTGTGTATCAGGGGACAGGATGCAATGCAAGTCAATAAATGTTTTAGCAGCAGCTGTTCATAGTAAGTGACTTTGTGTTAGTATGGAGGTTTGCAATTCTAGTGACTCTGGAGTGACTTCTGCCTTTTTAATGGCAAACTGCCCACCTCCCGCAGTGTCATGAACCGGCTGGGTTACCAAGACAACACCAAGCACTCTAATACTAATTGTTAAGCAAAAGGGACAGGGAACAATGCAAGTCAGCAATTGTTTAGCAGCAGCAACAGTTCATAGTAAGTCCAAAGCTAGCCATGATGGCCTAGATCCTAGTCTCCTCTATCTCTCTCTCTGCTCCTGCTATTGCCTCCCCTTCACTCACCTCTTAAACATCTCTTTCACACTCATCACTGTCCCTCAGGCTTGGAAGTTGTCTAAGGTTCTCCCCCACCACAAAGGGAGTGACCTCTCATCTCCAGGCAACTTCCCTCCTAGTTCCTTCCTCTCATCTCTTGCAAAGTTGCAAGAGAAACTGGTCTACTCCTGGCTGTTTGACTTCCTTTACTCATCTAACTTCCTCTCACCTTTCCAGTCTGGTTTTCAGAAGCACCATTCCATTGTCTTGTCCCTATTGCATGTTACCAACTCCATTCTCTCTGGGATGGATTGGGGCACATCACAGCTGCCATTTTCATCAATTTGCTCAAAGCCTTTGATTCAGTGGCCCATCCGGTCCTTTTGGATGAGCTGAGTTCTGTTGGCCTCTCAGTCTCTGCTGTTGCATGGTTTAGCTCTTACCTCTCCAGCTACCAGCAGTCAGTTCAGGTCAGTGGCATCCTGTCCCTCCACTTCTAATCCAGGCTGATGTCCCTCAAGACTCCATCGTGGGTCCCATCCTCTTTTTCATATTGCTTAATGACCTCCCCTCCATCTGTGTCAATTCACCTATTCATATGTATGCCAACAATACAGTTCTCTATTACACAGGACTTCGACAGAGGTTGTGAAAGTCTCACTCCAGCAAGACTTCCACAATGTTCTGCATTGGATTCAGGCCAACCAACTTGGGGTCCACACCAAAAATACAGTGTCCATGACATCTGGTTCCAGCCAGAAACTGGCTAGGCTTGCTTCCCTCCCTTTATCATCCTCTATGGCTCCTCACTTGAAGTGATTTGTTCCTTCAAGTATCTTGGTGTGCGGCTTGACAGCAGGCTTGACATCTCTGCCCACATTGATGCCATCCATGCTAAACTTCACCCTGAAGCTTGGTACTTTGTACCAATACAAAGACTGCTTGACCTCCTCATGTCCACTGGGAATAAGTTACAAAAATGCTGCTCCCAGTCTTTGATTATGCAGGTGTAATTTACAGTTCCATCTCCTCCTTTTCCCCTGTCAGACTGGACACTCTGCTTAACGCCTTCTGTTGTTTTGCCACAAACTCACCCCCTCACAATCATCATTGTACTCTTAACTCCTCCATCTCCATACTCCCTCTTTCCTCTCATCGCCTACATGATTGTGCTTCTTTCATCTCTAAATACTGGTTTGAGACAATGCCTTTGTATCTTTCCACTCTCAGCTTCCCTACTCCATCCACCTCATAGTCGCTTCTTTCCTGGAATCCCCGCTCCTTCTCCCTCCCTTACCCACACACCTTCAATGGACAGTCTGCCTTCTCCTACCACCTTGCCTGTCTCTGGAACCTTCTCCCATTTACCATCCATCTCTCACCCTCCCCAACTTCTCTTAAGCATCAGTTTAAAATCACGCCTTCCCCTCCATGTGTCTGTCAGCTCCCTACCTGACCTGTTTATTTTCCCTTCCCCCATTCCGCCACCTTCCATGGGGTTGATATTATATCTCATAATGTTCTTTGCACTGAGAGTTTCAATCCATGTGTTGATTGTATCAATGAATGTTTAGTGGCTCATGCTCCAGAGAGCTGCTGCATATGATGTGCCTTCTTGCCATGCTTGCACTATTTTTGTTTGCACTTTACTTGCTGTATTGCTCAATCCTATTGTTATTGTTTAACTGAATCATTATCCTGACCCCTGGGTTCATACCTGGAAATGAGCAATGACTCAGTGTTCCTTTCTCAGTTACCAACATGTTAAATAAATAAAGAAATAATTAAAATGCATAAATAGTAAATGGCTGTGTGCTGGTATTGAGGTTTGTAGCTTGAGTTGCTCTGGAGCAGCTTCTACCTTTGTAGCAGCAAACAACTCACCCCCACAGCATCATGAGCTAAGTGGCTTTGTGCTAGTATGGTATGGAAGTCTGCAGCTACCATTGCAAGGAAGAAGTATAGGAAACATAGATGAAAGGAGAAAATTAGAAAAATAAGTAGAGAAAATTAATTTGTGCTGGCAAATGGGGACTTTGTGAGAGAACTTACAGTGAAGGAACCGCTGTCAAGGTGTGACCACCACTCAGTATGGCTCACATTGGATATGGGCAAGGAAGGAGCGGAATCTGGCACAAGAGTGCTGGACTTCAGGATGACCGACTTTGGGAGGATGGGGGAAGTGGTAAAAGGGTACCTGGCCAGAATTCAATCTAGTATGGACACTAACCAGAGATGGGAGCTCATAAAGCTGGGGACAGTGGAGTCAACCAAAACCTGTTGCAAGACCCAGAGCAAGAAGACTAGGGCTAAGAAACCAAGCTGGTTAAGCAAGGAGGTCATGAAAAAGGTAAGGAGGAAAAAAGAGCTGCCTTTAGAAAGTACAAGAAAACAGGGATGGGTGAGGACAGGGAGGAGTACTTGACAGAATCGAAGGAGGTGACAATGGCAGTAAGGAGAGCCAAGGCATCTACAGAACTCACGCTGGCACAAGGTGTTAAGAAGGGGGAAAGGACTTCTTTACGTACATCAGGGAGAAAAGGAGCTGTAAGGACCACATAGTAAGGATTAGAAAGGAGGGGGGGTTGGGTGGAAGCAGGGTGCGATAAGGCAGAAGGACTAAATGAGTACTTCTCCTCAGTATCTACTAAAGAGAAAAAGGGGGTGACACCCAAGAGGGAGAAATGGCAGAAACAGGGTGTGAATGGGTGACAGATGGGGAAATCATGGAGGGCAGAGTTCGGGAGGGTTTGAAGGCACTGAGGGTGGACAAGGAACCAGGCCCAGATGGCATCCACCCCAGGGTACTGAAGAGCTGGCAGAGGTCCTTGCAGGACCTTTGGCAGACCTTTTTAATGCCTCACTACATTCTGGGTGTGTACCTCAGGACTGGAAGATGGCTCATGTGGTGCCCTTCCACAAGAGTGGCCCCAAGGATGAACCAGGAAACTACAGACCAGTGAGCCTCACATCCATCGGGTAAGCTAATGGAGACTATCCTGAAGGAGAGGCTGGTGCCCTCCTGGAGGCCAAAGGACTACAGGACAGCAGACAGCATGCCTTCATATGGGGCAGATCCTGCCAAACTAACCTGGTGGAGTTCTATGACTGGGTAACTAGGCAACTGGACAGGGTCCATGCAGTGGATGTCCTGTATCTGGACTTCAGTAAGGCATTCGACTCAGTGCCACATGGAAGGCTGGGAAGGAAGTTAGTAGGTACAGGGGTGGGTGCAAAGCTGGTGAGATGAGTAGGAAACTGGCTTCAGGGAAGGCAACAGAGGGTGGTGGCGGGTGGGGAGCTCTCACACCCAAGGGTAGTGACGAGTGGTGTTCCACAGCACTCAGTGCTGGGACCTGTGTTGTTTGGGATATTCATTGTTGACATATCATTGGACATCAAGAGCAAGATCAGTCTCTTTGCTGATGATACCAAGGTAGGAGCAGTGGTGGATGACCTAGGGGGATGGCAGGGGTTGCAGGATGATCTGGCAAAGCTTGAAATCTGGTCAGACACCTGGCAACTGGAGTTTAATGCCAAAAAGTGCAAGGTGCTGAATTTTGGGATGAAGAACCCAAGGAGGAGTTACCAGCTGGGGGGAGTGCAGCTAGCCCAGATAGAGGAGGAGGAGAAGGATCTGGGTGTGCTCATTACAGGGTCAATGAACAACTCGGCACAATGTAGGAAGGCAGCTGTAAAGGCCAACAAAATGCTGGTTTGTATTGCAAGGGGTATATTCTTGAGGAGGGAGGAGGTGATTCTGCCACTGTATAGGTCATTAGATCACACCTGGAGTACTGCATGCAGTACTGGCACCCGTATCTGAAGAGGGACATTAAGTTACTGGAGGGGGTGCAGCACAGGGCAATAAAGATGATCAAGGGGCTGGGGGACTTATCATATGAGAGGAGGCTGAGGGAGTTGAACATGTACTCACTGGAGGAGAGGATGGATGGGGGGACATGATTGAAACCTCTAAGTACATGAAAGGAATAAACAAGACAGGTACAGAGGGGCTGTTCAATGTAAGGGAGGGGAGGGACACTAGGGGCCATGATATGAGACTGGAGGGAGGAAGGTTCAGGAGGGAGATGAGGAGACACTTTTTTACAGAGCGGCTGGTGGCTGGGTGGAATGCGTTACCTGCACAAGTGGTATCCAGTAGAACAGTGGACTACTTCAAAAAGGGATGGGACAGGACAAGGGGGAGGGTTAATGAAGGGAAAGGGTAGAAGGGAAGGGCAGCTGCAGAATAAGGGGTGCTAGCTGCACATTCAAGCAGACTTGATAGACCTCTAGGCCTTTAACTGCTGGAAAATTTTGTATGTTTGTATAGGAAACATAGATGAAAGGAGAACATTAGAAAAATAAGTAGAGAATATTAATAAGCACAAAGGAAAAAGTAAGAACATCTAGAATCAGCAAAACAATAAGAAAGACAGAGAGAGGGTCATAGAACCACCATCAGATTGCCAATACCAGCAAGCTAGTTAGAGTTGAGGAGTGGTTTAATAATTAGAGCACAGGCTTGGGAAACAGGAGGCAGGCTCAGATCCTACCAGAGCCACCCACCGTGTGGACATGATCATTGCTTTACTGTACTGTAGTTTTGTTCTTCCAGCTGAAAAATTGGGTAAACCCACAGCACAGCTCCATTGTAGGTGCATGGCAATATCTCAGTGAGTTTAACATGGATAAATCATAAAATTGCACATTATATTATCTGATCAGTATCAAGAAAATAATTACAGTATCTACCTTTTAGTTATCAGCTAGCTCTGTGTGTTCCCAGTCCCCAGCCAGTTAACAAGCCAACAGTATGCCAGTCACTAGTTAAGTTATGTATGGCATGCATTTTGTAAATTTAACAGAAGTACAGCTGCTAATGTATTTCGTTTTATTGCTGGTTTCCATATTGCTCTACATCAAATAATACAGTAATTGTAAGAGAGTAATCCATATTCAAAACTATGCCATAGTAAAGACCTGTTTATCAAATTACCTTCTCTTCACTCCCTGTATTGGCAATTGAGTTATATTTTGTTCCATTCAGCAGTTGTCTTCAAACCACTATCCAGCTCAGAGTTGTAGATTGCCATAAAGAGTATAAAGAAATATTATTTGGGAACAGCTATGGTAAAATTCAAAGAGGGGATTTTTTAACAAAATATAGTCAATACTAAGTTAAGAATGATTAATACTGTAGTTAGAATAAATAAAGTATAATAAGACAATGGTGGTAAAAATGAAAAAAAAAAATTAAAGTGTCATATAATCTACCGAAATTAGGAACCTATTAATCTGTTTACACCTGGAATCACACAAATAAAAGGAAATGAAAAGAAATATGCTTTGGAAACATCACATTATCTCACTAAACTCTAGTAGACTTGATGTTACAGCTAAAGGGGCTATGACAGAATATTACTATCAGGATGGCCTCACACAGACTCTCTGCCATGAACCCATGCTGTTTACTAACCTGGATTCCATTTTCTTCCAGGTAGGTTACTATGTTCTCCTTGACTATTGTCTCCATCAGATTTCATACAATGTAGGTAAGACTGAAGGACCTGCATTTACTTTTATCTCCCCTATCTACCTCCTTATCCCCTTCCCCATGGAGCAGGACCATGTCCACTGCCCTCCGATCCCTTGGAATCCCCCCAAACTGCAATGAGCCATTGAATAGCGCTGTCAAGGGCTCAGCCAGTTTCGATGCCAGACTCCAGTGTATGTCATCCAGTCCTGACAATTTCTCTATTTTCAGGGCAGCCAGTCTCTTTGTTACTCATATTACTGTTATCCCAACCAACTCCATTTTTTTGAATCCACCATGCTTTCACCTTAATGTTGCTTTATGGTAGAGGCCTGCTGTCCTCAACTATGAATACTGAGCAGAAGCAGTAATTTGAAATGGTTGCCTTCTGCCAATTCCCCCCTCATCTTCTATTTTTCCATGGTGTACTAGGACTCCTTCTCCCCTTCCTTAATTGCTTTCAAAATCTATACCTCTGTGTTTGTCTTTGTACACCTGACCACTTTCTGGCTTCTTTCCATTTACATTGACACTCCCCCCAACTCCTCAGCCTCTTGCTTCGCTTGTAGTTAGTGAAGGCATTTGTCTTTATCCTCAATGCTTCCCTTAGCTCCTCAGAGAACCAGATCAGTCTGTTGTGTTGGTTCCCCTTGGTGAGCATTCTAAAGCCAGTTTTAGCTGCTTCAGGATTGCCCCTTTGATTTCCACCTATTTTTCCACCACCTCCATAATCTTATTCATTACTTCCATTCTTCTCTGACTTTTAACCTCATCTGGTCAATATCTGCCCTTTGCAATCCAGAACTGAAATCTTTGACAAGGGTTTATTAATACCAAAAGCCAACTCAAACCACATGGTTTCATGGTCACTGGGCACCAGTGGTTCTGCAACATGTACTCCAGCCACCATTTTTGAGTTGATAAGCACTGCAGTGAGAATGGCTGATTGCCTGACAGATTCCCTTGTCAGTTCCATCATCAAGCACTCCTGCAGCATGCTGAGCATGTCCTGACTTCTGCTACTACTTGCTGGTGGGTAGACTAAGATACTCCACCACCATGTCCTTCCCTTTTGAGAACTCCTTCTTAACTTCTTCCCATAATTCCTTATCTTCCCCAACAGTCTGGCCCAGGGATCTGTAGACCACTCCTATTTGTAACTTTTTCCTTGTGGTAGTTGTCAGCTTTATCTAGAGTGATTCAGTCTCCCTCCTTTTCCCATGATGGCCCAGTCCTCTGTGGCCTTTTTTTTTTTTGTAACTCTTTTTTATTGTTTTGTTCATCATTAAGACATACAAATGGTAATAAACTTTGACATACATAGATCTATGTTTTGTTCATATAGTATACCTATTTATGGTTACATTATAGCTCCTTATGGAATTAACTAATTTAATTTCAATGAACAATTTCCAACCCCCCAACCCCACCCACAAAATAATTACGTAACCTAAAAAGACAATGTCTTGATATTCAATATATTAGTATTAGGGTAACCTCAGAGTACTTCATATCTTTGCTAACGGGGGTAAAATGGCCATAATGTCTCTCCAAGTGGTGTTTAAAATATAATTCGTGATTTCTAAATGGTCCGTCAGTCTTTCGATCATCAGATTTTCTTTAACATTTACAATTCACTTATTCATATTCCAATTGAACAGTACTGGGTGATTCCACTGTGATAGTATCATTATTTTAGTGGTCACTGATGCAACAGCTAAAATGTTCTGCCCTTTTTTTGCCTAAATTCAGTGATGCAAAATCTTTAAGCAAAAATATTTGTGGAGTCAGTGGAATATATTTGTTTAATATTTTATTAACTTCTAAGTGTTTTTTCCTTCCAATCTAGGATTTTTGGACACGTTCATAATAAATGGTAATGATCCTTTTTGCCTGCAGTTTTACACAAATGCCAACAGTCCATTTTCACTCCTTGGTCAATTATTTTAAATTGAATTGCTTTGTTTTTGGTATAAGTATAACGTTTATTTGCATTCAATCAAATTTGTTGCCAGTTCTGTTTCAGGATAGAAACACTTATTTATTTTTCCCATTTTTGATTAATTTTGTTTATCAATCTTTCTGTTTTTGTTTTGTTGATAAAAGCAAATTTACTATATGTTAATGCTATTTAACTACCCAAGCCTTTTTTAGATATCTGAAGAAACTTGAATAAGTCTGAGAACTGATGTTTTGTCTTACTAAAATCTTTTACTTGAAAATTATTGTCATATGTTGTTTTTAGAATCAACTAAAGAGTGTTAAGATTTTTAATTTGATAAGGAATGTCTTGTTCTTTGAATTTGTTCCATGTAATAAACATTTTCTCCTTTAATAAATCTAACCAAATTTTTACATTCAGTTTACTTAAGTCCCCTTTTAGAATTATGCCAGTGTTTATTCCATTTATAATTTTCTTATGTTTTGGTAACTAACTCGAGTAAGACAACATTGTTATGGGTTTGTAACTCATTACACAACTTACTTATCCTATAGAATTCCCTAATAATGTTATTCTTTATTAGTCTGAACTGACTGGGGTTACTTTGTAGTTCTTGTATTAATAACTTGTCATTTACAGATTTTAGTAAATGCTGTATTAATTTCCGATATGTATCTGCTTTATTTTTTTTTGTACCATTCTGGGATTGTCCAGTTTAATAACTGTTTACATACAAACATACAAACATACAAATCTGCTAGGAAAAACAGACCTAATGGTCTATCAATGTCTGCCTGAGTGTGCAGCTGGCACCCTAGAGTGCAGCTGCCCCAACCCCTCCCCGTCATTCCTCCCATGACTGTCTTGGCCCCCACCATCCAGACCCACCCTCTTGCTTTGTCCCACTCCCTCTTAAAACTTCCTTCTGTCTTACATGATACCTCCCCCTCAAGTAGAGCATTCCATTTAGACATCATCCTCTCAGTGAAGTAATGCCTCATATCCCTCCTAAATCTTCTACCCTCCAATCGTAGTCTGTGTCCCCTCATGTCCCTACCATATTTCAGTTTAAACACCCCTTCAGTACAAGCTTTGTTTACCTCCTCAAATATTTGAAAGTTTTATTCATATCCCCCATCCCTCCTCTCCTCCAGTGTGTACATATGCAGATCCTGCAGCCTGTCTGCATAGGCCTTTCCCTCCATCCCCTGTAACATTCTTGTTTCCCTCCTTTGCACCCCTCAAGTAAATTAATATCCCTTTTTAGATATGGCCACCAGTACTGCACACAGTACTCCAAGTGCGGCCTGACCAAAGATCTGTAGAGGGGAAGGATCATTTCTCTGTACCTGGATGAGAAACCCCTTGTGATACAGCCAGGTATCCAGTTAGCCTTAGCCACTGCCTTCCTGCATTGGGCAGAGTTGTTCATGCTCCCTGTTATCAATACCCACAGGTCCTGCTCTTCCTCAGTGATCCCCAGCCTCACCCCCCCAACTGGTAGTCCCTCCTTGGGTTTTTTTGCCTAAAGTGCATAACCTTGCACTTTTTCACTCTGAATACCAGTTGCCACTTCTCTGACCACACCTCCAATTTGGTTAGGTTCTCCTGCAATTGTTTCCATCCATCCTCTTTGTCTACCACCACCCACATTTTGGTATCATCTGCTGAACAGACTAACCCTGCTCCCAACTCTGTTTTCAATATCTGAGATAAAGAGCCCAAATAGCACTGGGCCCAACACTGATCCCTACGGCACATCGCTTGTCAGCACTCTGAGTGTTGAGAGCTCCCCCCCACCACCACCCATTGCAGCCTCCCCTGTAGCCAGAGTGGAGCATGGGGATACGCCAGCGTAAGTTCCATTGTGCTATGCACAGCAACCATGATATTAAAAACTTGACATGCAAATGGGGCCATAATGTATGCAAGGCACAAATGGGGCCATTTGCATGTCATTATGGCCCCATTTGCATGCAGGTGTGCTGATCCCTGACCACTTGCGCCTGGTGCCCTGCCAGGCAGCTGCTGTCGGGGACTGACGCCCCCTGCAGCCGACAATGTGCTCCACAGCCTGATTATGAGCATTTGTATAAATAAATAAGAAATATGTCCAATATCCCTGGTGGTCCAGTGGACCGCTATCTGCCTAATCATGGACATTTGTATAAATAAATACAAAAGTCCAATATCCCTGGTGGTTCAGTGGACCACTATCTGCCCAATCATGGGCATTTGTATGAATAAATACATAAGTCCAATATCCCTGGTGGTCCAGTGGACCTGCCCACCCAATTACAGGCTCAGTAACAATATTATATCCTCAAAATCCCTGGTGGTCCAGTGGACCACTATCTGCCTGATCGCGGGCATTTGTAAAAAAGTAGTAGAAGTGCTTCCAATATCCCTGGTGGTCCAGTGGACCACTATCTGCCCAATCACGGGCATTTGTAAAAATAAATACATAAGTCCAATATCTCTGGTGGTCCAGTGGACCTGCCCACCTGATCGCGGGCTCAGTAATAATATTATATCCTCAAAATCCCTGGTGGTCCAGTGGACCACTATCTGCCTGATCACGGGCATTTGTAAAAAAATAGTAGAAGTGCTTCCAATATCCCTGGTGGTCCAGTGGACCGCTATCTGCCCAATAGCGGGCATGTGTAAAAACATAGTAGAAGTGCTTCCAATATCCCTGGTGGTTCAGTGGATCACTATTTGCCCAATCATGGGCATTTGTAAAAAAAAAATATGTCCAATATCCCTGGTGGTCTGGAATGTGTAGTATGGTGTGCACTGCACACCCATTGGCTCACGCTGTGGACCAATGGGCATACAGCCTACTGGCGGTGTCGGTCGGTGGGTGGCAGGCAGGTGGTGCTTGCCACCCACCCGGCTGACCGGGGAGCGAGGTGGTGGGGCTCAGTGGGCGGGTGGGGAGGGGGTACCCCTAGACCACCAGGGATATTGGACATATTTTTTTTTTACAAATACCCACGATCAGGCAGATAGTGGTCCACTGGACCACCAGAGATATTGGAAGCACTTCTACTATTGTTTTACACATGCCCATGATCGGGCAGATAGCGGTCCACTGGACCACCAGGGATATTGGAAGCACTTCCACTATTTTTTTACACATGCCCACCATCAGGCAGATAGCAGTCCACTGGACCACCAGGGATATTGGACAGATTTATTACTTGTTTTTTAAAAATGCCTATGATCGGGCATAGGGGGCGCCACCAGGTGCAGCTGGAGCTCGGGTGGCAACCCACAGGTGGCAGCTGCCATGTTGGGCCCTGCAATGCGGCAGCTCACCTGTGGGTGGCCATCAGTTGTTCCTTTTTTTTTGGGATCAACTTTGTGTTGGAGCAGGTAGGGGTTGTGCATGCATGGCTCTGTACATCCTGTGCTGAATATCAGGCTGTGCCGGGTATGCATGGGCATGCCCCACCTACCTGCACCTGCATACATTACTAATGTGCTCCGGCACATTGGGATTTGTGCAACGCACTTTTCCCTTTTGAATATCACACCGGGGCACATCAGTGGGTTGCGCATGGTGCAACACTGTTGCACCATGCACAACCCTTTTGAATATCTGGGCCTTTAGATATAAGTACTACCTCAACATTATAAAAAGAATATGGAATTTTGTCTCCTTTGGTCATTTCTTCAATCATTAAAAACAGCCAAGGGTATAATTAATTTATAAATGTTTTAAGAAATTCGGCTGAAAATCCATCTGGACCAGGAATTGAGTTATTTTTCATTGATGCAATTGTGTCTGTTACATTATTTTCCCAAAATTATTAATTTTACGGTGTATTTGTTTACTATTTGCACTAGTTATGTAAGCTTGGATAATATCTCGTTCTACACTAAGTTCCCTATTGTAGATAGATTTATAGTAGCTTACAAATGCCTCTGCAGTTTCCACATCTTGTGTAACTATTTTTCCATTTAATGTTATGTTTGTAATTGTGTTATACTCTCTTTGTTTTTTTAATACATATGCTAGTATTTTACCCATTTTGTCAATGTTGTAATATATCTTATGTTTTAATTTGACAGCATTTTTTCCACTTCTTTAAGTAGCATTGCTTTCTTCTCCCCACTTATTTTTGTTCTAATTCCTCCTTTGCTTCTACCATTACTTGGTTGGCTTGTAATTCCAAAACCTTTTTGTCTAAATTAGCTAATTTCTCATTATTTAATTTCCTTATATGTATCTGGTATGATATGATATATCCCCTTAGTGTTGCTTTGAAAGCATCCCAAATTGAATTAGCCTTTTTAGGCGGTGTATGATTGAATTCCCAGAACTCTTGTATTTGTTTTTTGATCTGAGATATAACATTTGGATCTTTCAATAAAGAGCTATCAAATCTCCACTGAGAGAATTTACTAAAGTCAAAAGTTGGAATATAATTTACTAATATCATAGCATGATCTGAAAGCAAGATATCTTTAATATCAGCTTTTGTTATATTTTTAAATAGATCTTTATTCACAAATATATAGTCTATATGTGAAAATGTATTAAGATACCTTGCTTTATGAGAGTATTATTTTTTGGAAGGGTTTATTATATGCCATGGGTCTACTAAATTATGGTTTTTCCAAAAATCATTTAGCACTTGTGAAGTGTGATTATCTGTATTAGTAAATGCAGTTGATTTATCTATTTTTGGATTAGCTAATGCATTTCAGTAGCCATACAAAATAATATTTTCTGAACTGAGTTCAAAGAGTATGTTAGAATTTTTTTTTTAATTCACCATATGCAAAGAAGGGACCATATAAAGATCTGATCACCACTTCAATACCTTTAATTAAACCTTTAATCTATATCATCCTTCTCTCATCATCATTGCATTGTCATATTAATTTAACATCCAGATTTCTTGAAATTAATATAGCTACTCCTTTACTGTTCGAAGAACAAGTGGAGTAAAACACTTGATTAATCCAGCCTTTTTTAAATTTTTTATGGTCCTTGTCAGTTAAATGTGTTTCTGACCACAGACTTGAGTTTGTTTTTATCTTCTATTCTCATGAACTTGATGATCATTGCCCTAGGTGGTTGGTCATCTCCTGGCTTAGACCTCAGGGCTCGGTGTATTCTGTCATATTCAATGTTGCTTGCTTCTTTAGGGACCTCAAGAAATAGGGCAATAATATTGTTCATTATTTTTGAGGATGATGCATGTTGTTCCCAGTTTTCTGGAATCCCTAGGACTCTGATATTTTTCCTTCAAGCTCTAATCTTGGCATCAATTATTTTGTCTGGAATTTGTTTAATCTGCAGCATCTGCTGAGCAGAAATGGTTTTCAAGTTGGTTATTTCTTTTTCATTCATTACAGTTCTTTTCTCCATATCTTGAATCTTCATATTTGTTATTTTAATCTCTATTTCCATGTTTGTTAAAGTAGACTTAGTGTTGATATCTGATACTATTTTTTCTATGTATATCATTTTTTATTTCACCTCAGAAATTTCTGTTAAAATAGCTTTTGCCCATCTTGGTGGTTCTAAGTCCTGATCCACTCTTGTTTGTAAAGGTCCTTGTGTATTTTTTGGGTCCTTTCTTTCCATCATTATCTTCCATTGTGGTAGGAAGGGTATTCAAATTATCTGAGGCTTCAGTTGTGCTGTATTCTTTTCCATTTAGTATCCCTCTTTTAAATTCACGGGGGTTGGAATTGGTGAAAATAACTGTGGCAGAGCTGCTATTGGTGAGGAAAAAAATTCTGTAATTTTTTTCCCTATTTTGATTTACTGTAGTGCTTTTGGTAGGCAGTTTTCCTTCTATATCTCTGTTTTTTTTTTGCTTTTTATATGTTCCTTTCTTTTTTGCTTTATGGATGCATTTATGCCTCCTTTCAGGACTAGAGATAGTGTCAGAATAATTTTCTGCATTTTTATTCTTATTAATCATGACCCCCCTTGCTCCTTGTAAACATTTGTTGATCCTCTTATTATCAAAACTACTCTATATTATCTAAACAAGGGATCTTAGTTGTGCTAGCAGCTGGGTACTATAGCTTTAACTAATAGCAGATGCAGGGTTATTTTGCTGCTTGTTAGATTTAGACTTCCCATTTTAAAAGGCCTTGCTTTAGTCTTTTACACCATCCAGCATTATTTACACAAATCACAGGGAACACTTGCTGCTCCTAAGAACAAAAAACTCATGTGTGTTTCATTTATATTTGTAAACTGTTTATTTTTCTGCTTTTCCACCTTTTTTCCTCTTTCTTCCTTTCCTTTCTTCTCCTCTATACCTTTCCTTTTTTTTTAATTTCTAGGTTTCCTCCCACTGCCCCACAGAGCCATTCCATCTGGAGCAACCATGAAGCCTGCCCCTGCCAGCACCTACCTGTACCCTCTGGTCCCTCCATCGAGCCATGGAAACCCTCTGGGCAGGGTCGGGCAACCCCTGAATCTTGGAATCTTGTCAGGGTCTTGGGTCACAGGCAGGCACTGGCACATTGGGACCCAGCTCGGTGCTCCATCATCCTGGCTCTGAGGGTTTTTTTCCCATGTTTGTCATGGGATGCTATGTGCCTGAGCATCAATGCATCTGCTGGCATCCACAATGTCCCCCCTCCTTCTGTGAAGGAGCAGCCTCCATGGCTGATTGGCTACCAGCCTACACCTGCAACCAATCATGCCTCTGAGACTCCAGCTTACCATTGCTTCCCCCAGCCTCCACCAGGGGTCACCACTTGCCAGTATGGAAGTACCCCCTCCCCCCAGAGAAGGTGAGCTGTCCCTTGATGCTCCAGCCTGCCTCCCTCTGGCCAACTCCCAATGATCCAAGCTCACTTCAGAACCCGGGTTGCCAGCTTGGTGTGAGGTGTGGCGTCCATTGCCTCAACCCTCAGCACCACTGGGCTGGCCCTATACCTTTCCTTTTTTATTCTGAACTACAAGATTATGACACAAGGGCAGCTTTGGGAAATCTATGTGTGCCTTAGAACAAGTCCCAGAGTAAAACTACACCAGCTCAGTATGTTTCTTTAAATCATAGATTAGCTGAAAAAAACAACTTTTGTCCTTGCCCATGGCATTGCAACTATCCAGGTATCTTTGATCACAACCAATATGCTTAGATAAATCACCAGGAACAAATAATATTCAGCAAAAGCCATGTCTAATTATTCAGCGTTCCAACTGTTTATTATTTCAGCCAGCTTTTCACTCTTCTAAACTATGAAGTGGACTACTCAAAACTGGAAGTCACATATTTTTGTCTGGTACCAATTTTTGTTATATTACAAGCTGGCTTCACCAATCAGTACATCCATACCAGATTCAATGTTGGATACATGCAACTAAAAAATCACCTGCAAATATCTCTTTATATTGTTGGTACATTTAACATCATTGTAGCAAAAAGTCCTCTAGGGAATGATATGACCACAAACATTGCAAGTAACAGTGCCTGAATCTGCTCCTGCGCCATAGTATTTCTTTATATTGTTATATCATTCAGCCTCATTGTTTGTGGCAAAAAGTCTCAAGGTAACTATATGACCACAGACACCACAGATAACTGCCATTCTCAAACAAATCATTCAAACACTTAGACCAATCCCTCTTTTCAAGATTTGGCTGTAACCATTTACTCACTCGTTGTTCAGGTTGACACCATCTTCGTTCAGGTAAGACTATTTTTGTTACATGACCAGCTCTCAGATGTGGTTTTCCCTTATTTCTCCTTGTGGGTTGTTAAATCCCCTTCATTTTTACAATCATTCAAACATAATTCATTGAGGTGAATTCAATTTAATGCGTGTGCAATAGCGGGTCAAAAGGAGAGATTCAAAAACAGCTTTGTTCACCTCCTCTTCTCGATGGGGCTCTGAGCAACTGCATGTCACTCCTGCACCTTATCCAACATTCCACTCATCTCCCAGTCCTCTGTGGCCTTTACTATGTTCCTAAGAAAGAAAGCTTCTCCACCCCCCTTTGCCCTTACACCTGTCACTTCTATACAAGGTATACGCTAATATTAGACAAGCATGAGAAGTCAAGCACTACTCACCACAGACCAAGTCCATGCAGAATATCAATAAATAATGCTGTTTATTTGAGGCAAATAGGAGTGTAGTTCCTCTAATGTGCAAAAGCACCAGCCAGGGAGAGGAGGCAGAGTCACACTAACAGTGATCGGTTTCACTAAGGCTTCATCAGGAAGTGTTCCCAATACTGTTCATTACTGCCTTTTAAACCCTAACTTTAAAGGGGTTGTCTCCCACTAAGTAAGTATGCACTTATAAAGAAAAATATAATAAACTTACTAAATCCATTAGTAACCTATTTAACATAGCCAAAATGCTATAATCTATAGTATATTTATATAATCTTCATTAAACTTAAATATGAAAATATAACAAATATAATGCATACTTGGTATAACATAAAAAACAAATAGTGAAGGAGACGGAGAGAAAAAAGGAAATAATTAACATAAAATAATATAAGAAGGAATGATAAAAAACAATAATAAAAAAATATAAACATAAAAAACTAATATGTAAACATATAGGGAACAAGCTGGCCTATGCTTATAGTCCTAGACACTCAGTAAGCACATATGGAGAACAGGATTAAGATATGTTTACAATGTGAAAAATATGTAGTAATGCCAATGCCCTCCAAACTTATATATTGTCTCATAATTTAATAGACAAAGCAGTGCTATAAAGATATGCTCATATCTATGAGAAAAAATACATGATATTTATAAAATCAATCATGTTATACAAATTTTGGAAGGGTATAAAATAGTTCATCCAATATTTCATAAAATTAGGTTTATCAAAGCTACAGTCTAGGTGCTGAGTACATTTTGGGTGGACTGAATATAAACAAAACCAAATGGCAGTCTTTACAGTCCAAATAGTAGAATCAATTTATAAATCAAAAGAGTAGGAATACAATAAAATAGTTTAGACAAACACAAAAAGAAGATTACAGGATTGAATAATATGAAGGACATGAAGAGGAAGAGAGGGAAAGGGGGGAGAAGGAAAAAGGAGAAGGAGAGGGGGAAAGAAGAACATTCTGAATAAATCAAATCAAGTTCATAATTTCATTTTTTCAAATATGTAGTTAGATCAATGCACTCATTAAGGCCAGGGTTGCTTTAGTGAGCCCCAGGTATAAATCCAAAAGGATTCCTTGTTGGATAAAATAGCATTAACATTGCCTCCCTTAGGTCCAACAAATGCATGGTCTATTCCACAGAATGAAAAGTCATGAATATTTGGGTCTGTAACTTCTAACATATGTATACAAAATGCACTTTTGGAATCTCAGAGTCAGATGAAACTAAGGTGCTCCCCACCCTAGTTTTAAAGGGCTGTGTTGTCCTTTCAACATAAAAAGAACCACAAGTGCACATGGCAATATATATAACAAAGACTGTATTGCAATTAATAAAATGTTAGATATTGAAGGGGCCATTGTTGTTAAAAGACGGAAAACCTTCGTTTTTTTGATTACTCTGCAGTATGTGCACTGACCACAATTAAAACTGCCCACAGGTAATCAGCTAAATGTGGGTTGTTTAGGGATAGACAGAAAAGAGTGTACAAGGTTATCTCATAAATTCTTGCCACTTCTATGTACAATACATGGGGGATCCTTAGTAATTTCATTCAGGGTGGGCTCAGTAGATAGCATGTGCCCAAATTTGTTTAAAGGAACCCTTACTATGTGACTGTCAGTTCCATATTTTATAATGAATAAGGTTTTATCCTCTGTTTGCTGTTCTTGCTGTTTATATTGTAACAACTCATGCCTTGGTATCTGACTAACTTGAGTCTGTATTTTGTCCAAATATGCACTACTGTACCCCGTCTCCTTAAACTTCTGACACATTTCAGTGCATTTGACTTCAGCAACTCCAGGGTCCGAATGGTTGCGTTTAACCCATGACAATTGTGACTTTGGAATGTCATTGATGGTGTGGCGGGGGTGACAGCTGCTTGACATGAGCAGATTATTCTTGTCAATTGGCTTACGGTATAAATCCATGGAGATGGTACTATCTCCATCTTTGATGATGTTCAAATCCAGAAAGTGTACCATCTCCCATGAAAATTACACTGTGAAGCATAAGTTTGGATTAGATGCCTGAAGATAAGTCATAAAATCATGTAGCTGTTGTTCACGCACCCACCACACCATCAGTACATCATCTATATATCGATGTCATATGACGATGTATTCATAGAAAGGGTTATGATCCACGTTATAAATGGTATGTTGTTCCCAGAGTCCAAAGTAGAGATTGGCATATTTATTTTTTTTATTTTTATTCATTTATTGAGGATTCAGAAAATACCTTTGAGTCAAAGACTCCTTCTCAAAGGTTCTACGTCATTACAGGCATACTGTGAGAGAACAGTACGGAAATGGGACAAAACAAACAGGCATGTTAGAAGATCTACAGTTTTAGGCTAACATTTTGATACTAGAGATACAGGGTATTAGTCACCATGCAAGGATACATTTATAAGCTCCCATAGGAGCTAGCACAGAAAGTTTTCAGGTTGCGGGTTAGCCGGCCAAAGGCCTTAGTCAGGGGAAGGGGGGTCAGGGCTGGGCTAAGTGGCAATCACAGGGATTGGAGAACTGTAGGTGGTTCCTAAGGTAGGCTTTAAAACGGCTGATTCTATTCAAGTTCGTGAGACCATTAGGCAGGTTATTTACCCAGGAAGGCACTCGGTAGCTGAAGAATCTTTGGAATTGGGAGGTTCTGCATCGGGGAACCTTAAGGAGTTGCTTGCTAGAACTATGAGTGTGTTGGAGTGATGGGGTCAGTTGTATTAGAGGTGAGAGACTGGTGGGGGCAAGAACGAGAGTAATCTTTTTGGTCATGAGGCAGGTATGAAACCTAATTCTGTTACCCAGGTTAAGCCAGTTTGCGGACATATAGAGGGAGCACGTGAGGGTTAGATGATCACAGCCCAAGATAAGGCAGCAGCCTTTATTGAGGGACAGTCAGAGTCTAGATTAGGCTGTGGAACTGGCAGCACCATAGATAAGTATGCCATAGTCAAGGAGGGAAAGGACCGAGGAAGAGACTGCAAGGAGCAGGGCATCAGGAGTGAGACAATGCTTAAACTGATAGAAGATGCCAAGCCGGATACTGAGGGCTATAGATAGTTGATGAATGTGCAGGTGGAAGTTTAGGGCTGGGTCTAGTGTGACGTCCAGGTATTTGAAGGAGTCCACCTGTTCAAGAGGGATCTGGTTGGTGGTCAGGATTTGTAGGCAGTGGTCTTTCCTGTAGTTACGTGGGTATAAGAAGTACATAACTTTGGTTTTCTTGTAGTTTAGAATAAGGCATTGTGCAGTGAACCACTTTTCTGCATCATTGAAGGAGGACTGAAGGGTGAGGTGGAGCTGGGTGGGGTCAGGATTGGAGGAGTACAGGACAGTGTTGTCTGCATAAAGTAGGATATTTCCGGAACATGACTGGGGGAAGGAGTTGAGGAAGAGACTAAATAATAAAGGTCCGAGAATGGACCCTGTCGGACAGTGGAGTGTACTGGCAGCCTGCTGGAAAAGATGGTACCAATTTTGACCTGTTGGAAACGATCTGACAAGTAGTCCATGAACCAGCATAGGGCATCTTGAGAGATGTCAAGCTTGGATAGGGTAGTTAACAGGAGGGAGAGTGGTTGACCATGTCAAATGCCTTGGCGAGGTCGATGAAGTAAGCACCAGAGAGATGACCACCCTCTAGGGCAGTATGAAGGTGTGAGGTGAACTCAAGAAGGACAGTCATCATGATATGTCCTTTGTGGAAACCATGTTGCTGTTTGCAAAGTATATTGTGTTTGTTAAGATGGTCAGTGAGCTGGTCAGAGGTGGTACGTTCTAGTGCCTTAGATGCGGGGGAGAATAGAGATAGGGCGATAGTTGGGGGGGAGAGGTACGGTACCCGCTTTTAAATAAAGGGGTAATAGAAGTGGATTTCCAGTGCATTGGGAATTTCCCAAGACATAAAGACTGGTTGATAATGTGGGAGTGGGGGATTAGCACCTCGTGGAGAGTGAACTGGAGAAGTCTGAGGTCTAAGGAGTCACTGCTGTATTGAGAGTGCCTTATGGCTTTTTGGAGGTAGGGCTCAGACGCTCTGGGGGGGATGCAACGTAGGTGAAATGGGGGAGTGCTGAGAGGGATGTGGCGTTGGAGTGAGGGGGAGGGTCAAAGAAATGGGAAAGGAGGATGTGGGGGTGAAAGCTGCCCCCATTGCAATACCCTTTGTCTGCAAAAAATGCTGATCATGAAAGGCAAAATTATTCATCTTAAGAACAAATTCTGAGAGAGTACACCAAAAATATATGAAACCTGGAGTATATTATGTTTTCTGTTGTAACCATTATCAAATTGCCTCCAACTCCCCCATCATGGGGCACATTTGAAAAAAGTGCTTCAACATCTAAGGTAACCAAAAACCAAGCAGTTTCAAGTTCCAAATCCCCCAGGATGCCCAATATTTCTGTAGTGTCCCTGATATAGGAGTATAAAGATGGAACCAGAAAATTAATATGTCCATCCACGAATTTAGATAGAGGTTCTGTAAGGGATTCTATACCAGAAACTATTGGACTTCCTGGTGGAATGATTGATGACTTAAATATTTTTCATAACACATAAATCGTTTGTCTGACAGGACAATCAACAGTCAAAAAATCATATGTTTCTGTGGTAATAATCCCATCTCAAAAGAAAGCAATAAATATATATTGATTTCACATTTGAAGTCCATAGCGGGATCTTTCTTTAAACCAAAATAAAAGTCAGTATTTGCTAACTGTCGAAAGATTTCATCCCTGTAACTTTCCACATCCATTACCATGACTGATCTGCCTTTGTCGGCTGGTTTGATGGCAATATCCAGATTTTTTTTGTAGGTCTATCAGTGCTAGGTGTTCTTCATATATAATATGGTAATATGTTTGGTTTCCAGTGCTATGTTTTACAGATTCCAATTCAGCAAGTACTGCCCTTTCAAATGTAGCCACAGCAGGAGAGTAATATGGAATAAATTTCGAGGGCTTTTTAAAGACAGTCACTTGTGACCGTATGTCCGACTTAACTTCTTGTGAGACTTTAACTTCATTCACGTGTCCCATACTTAAATCAATTGATTCCTGTGTAGTACTTTGTTTTTTAGAAAAAAATACTTTTAAATTTAATTTGTGACAACATTTCCTGACATTAATAAATAATTCAGAAGGGTCACTGGTACATGTCGGTATAAAGTTAAGTCCCTTAACGAGAACTTGTAGATGTGTTGGTGGGAGTGGAAACCTAGACAGGTTGACAACATTCACTTCTTTTTCTTGCAATATGCTTTCCTCGCAGACTGCTGTGTTCTGTCCATCTGGGGTGGATGTTGCGAGTTCCCTACTTGTGCACCCTTTCCTACAGTTATTTTTCTTGCTCCCATGCCCTACTATTGCCAGGACCCAGTCATTGATCCCAGAGATCCATTTTTTGGTAATGAAAATCAGGTCCAACTCTGCCTCTGCTACCATCGCCTGGAGCTTTCTGATTTTATTGCCCAAGCTTGTGGCATGAATGTTATTTATTTTTCCATTTAGTTATTCAGTCATTCATTTTTCTTTAGCTTTACTGAAATATGTTGTCTCTGCACCTTACTTATTGTGCTCTATTCACATGTTTGCACTGTGTTCAATATCTGCTCAATTTTGGCACACAACTGTATAGTATTACTTACTTGTCCTACCTGTTTCTGTAACTACCAGCAACCACATCACCTACTGTACTTGCTTTGCAACTATTTTTTACCATGTTATTGTGGCATCTTCATGGCCAGGGTCGTTCCTGAAAATGGTCCCTTGGATCAGTGCACCCGGTTAACAAATAAATAAATAAACAGATAAATAAATAAGTACTGGTAAGTGAGATGAGCAGAATTCCAATTTTAACAAATGACCAGTTACAAACAATAAAACATTACATAGGTACAAATACAATAAAACACTAAAACATTAATTAATCATTATAAGATCATTTAAATAGAAATCTGTGCCACTTAAGACTATAATTTTGTTTAGTAACCTCTAAAGGCAATCTTTTATAGTGACCAGTTGTCTGCAATGACAAAGATTTCTGGCCAAGGGTATTGATTCTACTGTAAACCATAATTTAAAGGTGAATCTAACATGCAAACCATTAATAAACCTTTGGAACAGATTTGATGTACTGCCAGGTCTTAAGCCACATGCAGCATTATATAAAACATAACTGATAATTAAAAAAAATCATCCCCTAGAGAAAAAAAAACTGAGCTGAATTATGTAGCAAACAGTGATGTACTGTAATGATGTGCATGAAGAGACTGACTAGTAATAAAATGACAAATACAATTTTAAGAAACTGATCCTGGACAGTTACTGAAGACTGAGTTGCACTCCAGTCAAAAAAAAACAAAAAACGAATGCTAGCATAAATTCATACAAAAGGTGAATTCATTCAAAAAGCCCAGCTCATGGACACTGACAAAGGGAGCTCTGGCACTTTGACCACTTGGGTCTTCCTGAGTCTGAAGCACTGGAGCATTGTTTGTTAGCGTCCATGAGCTGGACTACTTGATTAAACCACTTATTGTATAATTAATGTGAACGTTCATTTTTTGTTGACTGGAGTGCCACTCACTCTTCAGTATCTGAGCCAGAATTGGATCCAGTGGTCCAGAATCAGCACCTTTACAGCATTCCTGAGCGCAGTACATTTTACAGGGTAACTGATCCTACACAGTACCTTCTGCTGATGCAGCTGATTAAATAAAGGACCCATAGTCAATTTTTGAAAAAAACAAGTCTATTTGCCAAACATCTGTTGCATTCAGGGAACAAAAAATGTTTAATCCTATACAATAGTTACAATTTCTGATGATAATGCAGGCCACCATCCAGCTTCTACTTTTACTCATAATCTTTTTGTTAATGTCTATTCCTGTATCCTCCCCCTTATCTCCTTCCTAATTTCCCTGATCCTTGCTAAATATTAACTAGATCCAGCCACTGTTGAACCATTCCCAGTCTCTCTTTCTTTGTTCCCCACTATGAAGGGAATTGTTGCTAGATTTCCCTTCTCACCTCCATCCCCAATAGTGCCCCCAGCATCAGTTTCCCTCTTCTCAGTTTAAATGCCTACCAACAGTATGTAGACATCCAGTTTTTGCTGTAAGACACTCACCTTCTTTCTTGTCAGCTGAAAGCCATTGCCTATGAAAAGCCTTCTGTCCCAGAATTCCTCCAAGTTTACCACAAAGTAGTACCCTTCCTCCCGACACCACTCTTTCACTCAGTTATTAAATGCCTCAATGTCCTTTTTCCTCACTCTGTCTTCCTTCTTGCCCCACACTGGAGGACCAACCAAAAAGGCCATGGAAATTATGTTTTTCAGTCTGCCTACAAGTTCCAGGAAGCTTAGTTTGACCTCTCCCAAAGACTGGTTAGCCATATCATTGGTATCCAAAGGCACCAGCACTCCAACTTCCACTTCTGCTCTTTCTACCATTCTACCTGTCCTATCCTATCCTATCCTATCCTGTCCTGTCCTGTCCTGTCCTGTCCTGCCCTGTCATATCCTGTCCTATTCTAGCCTATCTATGTTCCAAATACTGTAGCTATTGCACCCCATAGGCATTTGACTAACCACTTCCCTCATCTCCAAGCCCCACCACTCTCTCCACCCTTTTTAGTTTGAAGTCTCCTACTACTATGATTCTCTTAGCTGTCTTATTCCCCAAGACCCCCCACTGGCTGTCACAATATCTGCCAGATCTCTCCTCTTGACTGACCCATAGCCCCTCCAAGGGAAGCTAGGTATATGTGCCACCCCAAGTGAACCCAAATGATTTGCAGTAGATACTGAGGGAGCTTGATGTATGCCCTCCCACTTACCCTTGCCATACTTCCTTTTTCCTAACTTCATTCAGGCCAGTGGACCTCTGGTGGGGGGAGGGCACCAATCTGGGCTGCCTGCTATAATGCCT
Source organism: Neoceratodus forsteri (assembly GCA_016271365.2). Lineage (NCBI taxonomy): Eukaryota > Metazoa > Chordata > Ceratodontiformes > Ceratodontidae > Neoceratodus > Neoceratodus forsteri. Next base: position 1,370,560,749 of record CM057450.1, on the reverse strand, counting down.
GATCTTTGCAGTGGATATTAAACTACATGGTATTACACTTCACATGGCACTGAAAATCAAAGTGATACAAACTGGGGACAAGGAATATGCAACTTATACAGATAATGTGCTAGTCCTATTCAGACCTGGTGTCAGCACCTCAGTGATTGTATAAATAATCTCGGGTCTTGCACAGGTTTGTAATTTAAAATTTAACTGTAGAAAAACTGAAGTCTTATCCTTGAAGAATTTACCTATCCTTAACACATTCTCCCAGAACAATGTGGCCTGAAATGGTCCCCTGACTGCATTACATTCCTAGGGATACATGAAATAGCTGACATGGGCCAAATCCTCACATTATACCTAGGCCACTTACTACTGTAGCAGCCCTTGCAGTATAGTTTGATTGGTTCAAAACCCTTAACTTGCCACTACTAGTGATGATCACAGAAATCAAAATGGTAATCGTAGCCAAACTCCTCTGTGTGCTGAGTCACTTACCCATGATTATTCTCCTGGTATTGGTTCTCAGCCATGACTCAACTAATGGTAGAATTCCTATGGCATGGGAAGCCCCTCAGATATTGTTAGGCCAAACTATAAACCCACTGGTATCAATGGGGAGGGCTTCCTGAGGTGAGGTGATATTACTTGGCCTCCTTGGATGACCAAACCTTTAAAGTGATTTATGATGTATGTAAATAAATACCATTTTGGATACCCATTAAATCCACAATTGCTGGAAGGCTCCCTCCTGTGGTGTTTGTACACAACCTGATTTGCTAAGCATAAGAATTATACAACTATTGAGGCCTCTTGCCAGGCATGAAAATTACTTATGCTGACCACAAAGACTCCCTTTGCACCAGTTGTATTGGCCCCATTATACTGTGGGTTAATACTGCGATTTAGGACTGCAGTAGGCATGCACCCATAAATGCTGTCCACACTGTGCAGTGGTGGTACCCAGTAAGTTTACTCTCCTGTCTAAAATTATCCAGAGCTGACTTAAAGGTAAATAAATTTGTTGCATACAGTAAGTATCCAGTCAACTGATTCCATAATCTGATTGTTCTGAGGATAAAGGAGTACTTCCTCATCTGTGACCCCTAAAGATATGACTAAATTCCTTATGCCTGAGTCCCATTATTTTAATTAAATCAGTGTCCTCCAGTATCTTGAGCATAAAGAGCAAATCACCATGTACTCTCCTCAGGCTTAGGGGCCTTATGGGGTAATAATCAATCTAAAATAGAGGCAGCTCATTCTTTTGAGAGCGATGTAGAAGTGAAAGGATACAAATGATCACAAAGCTGTGTTTTCAGGGTTGTTCTGTAATGCATTCTTTTGAAATCCATAAACAACCATTTGAGCTGCAAAATAGGGATCTATGGAAATACTTACAGATTCAGAGCATGCAAAGTTCATATCTTGTGAACTCCTACTAAATCCCCAAATCAGAGTCATTCAAGATAAAAGAAAGATGGGGACAAAGGGCCAAGGGAAAAGTATATGGATTTAGAGAGTCCTTTTCCTCCCAAACGTACAAGCCACAAGTAGCACAGAAAACTGACATGTGGCTCCAGCTGTTTGCAGATCCATGGGATAAATGTTGAAATGTGGCTCATATGGTGTGCCAGGATAACAAAAGCTGTCTTTACCTAAATAAAGTATATATAGATGATTTAGGACATCACTGATTCTGAAAGCCATGGGTTTGACAGACGATAATGGAAGCTGGTAGTCTGGATCAGAGGATGCCTCACTTATGCATATCTTCTGGTCATGTATGCTCTTACTGGCTTTCAGGAAAGGAGTTTAGAGAGCATGCCTGGAAATGGTAGGTGCACTACTGCCACTAGGGTGGCAGCAATGCACTTTGGAGTATCCTTTCCTTAGTCAGTTGTGTTTAGAGATGCAGCAAATTTAAAATCCACTGGCGAAGTGAATGCAAAGTGGCCACTTCACATTGGCACTTCACCATGTGAAGTGCCCCATAGGAAAGGCTCACTTTGCCTTGTTATTATTACTTTGCATTGTCATTCCACTTTAAACGCAGAGTAAGGTGGAGTGAAAATAATATTGGCAGCATCCCACCCACTCAGTCACCAGAATGAATATGCATCCCAAAGTGCTTCTGTCTTGTGTTCAGAAAACTCCCCAGTGCTGATGAAGTGAAATGAGACTGTAACATGAAATGCAAAGGCTCCCAGAATTAATGGCACTCTCAGTCATGTGCGCAGTGGTCAGGTCACACACACAGTCACAAGAATTAATGTGCATCCCCAAAATGCTATTGTCTTGTGTCCAGAAAATTCCCCAGTGCTGACAGAATGAAATGAGAGCGTAACAAGAAATGCTATCTCCCAGAATTAATGATGCCATGCAAACACACAGACAGGTAAAGATTGCGCTGCACACTCGAGGGATGCATACGAAAAGGCACAGCACCACCTAACCAGTGCTCACAAGTCACAAATCCAAATCTGGAAAGGAATACATTTTGCCAGTTGGGGGATTAGTGCATGGCAGTAACAATCCACTACCAGTAAAGATACCACAAAGCAGTATAAAAAAATCATGCAGGTGCGGTGGATAGCAGGTTCACATTGCTGCAATTACTCTGAAACACAATAAAAGGTGTCTGATTTAATGGCACACATCGCACACACACTCACACACACACTCAAGTAATGTGTAGCAAATTGAAAACCTTTAGTAATATAACCAAATGTTTTAAACAGACAAATTGTACACTGCTGCACCACAACAATCAGCAAAAAAAGTCAAGAATTATTAAAAATATTACTGTGTGTACATTAACACAGTTATACAAGAAAAATAAAACCAAAACAGAAAGACTGCCTTTTTCTCCCAGTTAATCTACCTACACCACAAGTACGCCACTCCCCAAAGCACACTTTACAGTACACAGACTGACTATTCTAAATTAACATTCAAAATCCACACACACAGCAATAAACCCTTGATGATATGAGCACAGAAGGGTTTCCTACAATCGATGTACTAAATTTTGAGCAAAAAATATTACTCAAAAAGGCATTATAAACAGCTTTTAGAGCTTATGAATCACAGAGCTCTGAGAGCAAACTGTCTCCAACTACCACTGCACACACACTACCCAGGCCAGAACTGAGGCTGTGCTGAACAATCTAGAGCCCATGTGACCTGCAATCCCATGAATAACTGCAGAATTTCATTTGGAGCTCAATTACATGGTGAAGTGAGGTGAATTACATTGATTTCAATGTACTTCCCCTTAAAATTGGTGAAGAAGTGGTTTGGAGGAAGGTGGAATAACGCAAAGTCATGGCTTTAAATGGAATTCGAGTTCCCCATTATGAAGTGAAGTACTCCGAGTAACATTGTGAAGTTCTCTGCCGATTCTGTGTTACTCAGTGAATCACTTCACAGAGCAAATTGAGGCCACTTCGACTACCACTACTTATGGTACTGTAACTCACATGCTGTACGGTAAGGAACATGAATGCCTATGGCTGTACTTCCCCGATGAGATGTAGCACAAAACTCCCCAACTTAAAAACACTTATTAATGAGTACAGTGGTGGAGTGGTGAAGCCTGGAGAGATACTACAAAACATGCTTATAATACAGCTAAGTAACTAGCAAAAAAATTAATGCTGTGATTCGTGACATGATCATGAATCGTGATTTGTGACTGCATTTGTGACTGTGATGATGAAGAACATGATTCAGTGTCGACAGTGTGAGATAACCAATATGGAACTGTATTGGGAATGTGAATGCCTATGGCTGTACTTCCCCAATGAGCTGTAGCACAAACTCCCTGACATAAAATGCTCATTAATGAGTACAATGGTGGGGCGGTGAAGCCTGGAGAGATACTACAAAACATGTTTACAATACATCCAAGTAATTAGTCAAAAAATTAGTGTTGTGATTCATTATATGATCATGAATCATGATTTCTGACTGCATTTGTGACTGTGATGATGAAGAACATGATTCAGTGATGACGGTGTGACATAAACAATATGGAACTGTATTGGAAACGCAAATGCCTATAGCTGTACTTCCCCGATGAGCTGTAGCACAAACTTCCTGACTTAAAAACGCTCATTAATGAGTACAATGGTGGGGTGGTGAAACCTGGAGAGATACTAAAAAACATGCTTACAATACATCCAAGTAATTATTAAAAAAATTAATGTTGTGATTCATGACGTAATCGTCAATGGTGATTTGTGACTGCATTTGTGACCGTGATGATGAAGAACGTGATTTGTGTCACTTGTGACTCGTGATGATGGCCCTGACTTAAAAATGCATATTAATGAGTAGAATGTTCATGCAGAATTATGCACCACACCTGTCCAGTGCTCTGAAGGGAAGCCAAAAAAACAACTGTGACTTAAGTTACAGATGGAGATTGGGCCTTAAAGAGATGCAAATGTACAGACAGATTAAAATTGCGCTGCGCACTGAAAAGATGCAGATGCAAAGGCGTAACACCTAACCAGTGCTCATCATCAGAAATTGAAATCTGGAAAAGAATACCTTTGCAGGTTGGGGCAGGTCACGGGGTGGGGGGCAGTGTACTGCACTGCTGCAGTAACAGCCACTAGTACTAGTACCAGTAATGATACCACAAAGAAGTACACAAATCATGCAGCTGCAGTGGATAGCAGGTTCACATTGCTGAAATTATTATGTGGCACAATAAAAGGTGTCTGATTTGATGACACACATTACACACACATACTCACACACACACTCTAAGTAATGTGTAGCAAATTGAAAACTTCAATAATATAACCACATATTTTAAACAAACTACAATTATGCACTGCTGCACCACAACAATCAGCAAAAAAATGGCAAGAATTATTAAAAATATTACTATGTGTATATTAACACAGTTATACAAGAAAAATATCACCAAAACAGAAAGCACTGTCTTTTTCTCCAAGTTAATCTAACTACACCACTGATACACCCCTCCTCCAAAGCACACTTCCACTGTCTCTCAGTACACAGACTGAATGTTGTACATTAACATTCAAAATCCACAGACAAACAATAAACGCTTGATGATATGAGCACAGGAGGGTTTCCTATAATCGATGAACTAAAGTTTCAGCAAAAAAAAAAGAAAGGCTTTTTAACAGCTTTTAGAAGGTTTGAATTGCAGAGAACTCTCAAAGCAGATTGTCTCCTACAGCTTCCCACACACACTACCCCAAACTGAGGCTGTGCTGAACAGTCTAGAGCCCATGTGACATGAAATCCCATGAATCACTGCAAAATTCACCTTTGAAGCTTAAAAACAAGGTGAAATGAGACGAAGTACATTGTTTTTAATGTACTTCGCCTTAAGAATTGGTGGAGTAGTGGTTTAGGAAGGTGGAGTAAGTAAGCAATAATACCCGACAGGGTGGGCATTATTGGGAAATACCAGACCGACCAGGGGCGTAATGAGGCCCGACGCCGCAGGCAGAGGGCCTTATAGCCCCTGGAAGGTCCGGTACTTCCCAATAATGCCCACCCTGGAGGGTATTATTGCACTTAGAAAATAGATATCTTAGTCAATTTAAGTTAAGCGGTAAAATAAGAAAGAAAATAAGTGTAAAAATTAATTGTAGTAGAAAAAAGTGTGTTTATTAAGAAAATAATCCATATGTTTAAAGGCTGTTCCACCTGCTGTTGCTCCTCCCCACAGAGTTATTGTAGTCTATTGAGTCCCCCACACACACACTGCCACTTCAGCAGGAAATGTGTAGAAAAGATTCACCACAGCAGTCTCTGGAGATTGTCTGTCTCCTTTCTGCATGAATGTTTTTTTTTTTTTAGCGTTGGAAGATGGGTCTGTTAAGCGCATGACCGACCTTGCTGTTACGCTAATGAATGACGATGAACAAGCCGAGGTAAAATAGTCATTTATTTTACATTTGAAGCTGGAGCCTGACAAAATGTGGGGACACTGTGGTATGAGGGAGTAGCTTTGTGCCATTTTTATAACTGTGCTTCACAATAGGAAGCAAAATGGACCGACGGCTTCATTTCTCATTTCTGTTCCCCACGGTAGTGCAGGAGTGCAGTCAGGAGAGTGGCACTGTTGCAAAATAACACAGCTATGTAAAAGCACTATTTGATCACTCTTCCTGATCCCCAACTATCTGGAGTGTGGGCCTTTTTGTTATGTTGGCAGTGGCACTGAGATAAGTAGTATTGGGGGGGTGGGGGAAGAAGCTCTCACTAAGCGAGAGAAAAACATGGCGGGGATTTCAAATTTCAGTGGGTGCTTTCAGCCAGTGACAAAACAGGCTGGACACCAGAGGAGAATGCTACTATGTGAAGTGGCACTTGGACTGGGTCTTATTTTTAGCTGGGCATCTATTGAGAAATAAATGCCCAGCTTGGAGGCAGTGTCAGCCAATCAGGACTCAGAATTCTTTCTTGCCATCTTCTAATGCGAAATCATTGTTTTCAATGGACTTTGTGTTACCCATTATAACACAAATTACTCCGCTTCGTGTTGTGGAGCACTCCGCGAATTCACCTTCACTCCGCAAATCACTTCTCAGAGCGAATTGGGACCACTTCGCCCATCTCTAGTTGTGTTCTGTTTATTCTTTGGGATACTTTTAGCATGTCATCCTGAGTGTTGATACAAGGAGAGCTAGGTGGTGATAGCAAGAACTGAAGTCAAAAGACTCATCTTATTGAAATAGAGGACTCCTACTACCCCCACTATACAGGAGTGGAAAATGCATAAGAACCAAGCACACCAGCTTCAGATGAATGCCTTAGTCACTTTATGCTAGATGAAATGGAATCCTTCCACAAACTGTGGTACTCTTACTTCTCCTGTCATCTACAGTATGTCAAGATCTTAGGGCCCAGAGGGACTCACAAAAATTCCAACTGCTCCTTCACTGTGTAATTCACAATATTATTCCCCCTCCCTTGAATTATGAATGCAGATGCTAAGGTTGGTGCTTGTTGTTTTATTAATAGTTATCTACTGTCAGTTTGATATTGATTACTGTACTCTTATTTGATGATGCTATTAATTCCCTTTTATGATTTTGTATGTTTTTGTAGAGTGCTTAGGCCAGGTAAACCATTTATGTTTTGAATCTCTAATGCTATGTATTGTCTCTTTTTGAATTGTAATGCACGTGTGGGAAGGATCAGCTCAAACCTCCTGTGACTATGCTTTACTTTTTGCACTTTTTGTAAGCTGCTCTACAATTTTTATTGGATAAACATGCAAGGGATGTAGTATATAAGGGGGAGGTTTACTCCAGGTGCTCACCTCCTGACAAATCTCCACCTGAGTGAAGTGCATGAGCACAGGCCTGTTATTGTTCACTCTGCAGGCTATAGTTTGTGTAGACCACAGCACACAGAGAAGTCCAAGCATGTTGGATTTATCAAATGCTTTACCTCTGCATTTACGTCGAAGGCTTCACTTGAATTTTTACCTGTACAAGTGACCTCAGCTGCTGTAAACTTACCTCCTGGTTTGCTAGCTTGCTTCAGATGTATGGCATCAATATGAAAAGATTATGACATACTGCTTCTACATTGAAAAGTTATTGACTGTTACAATATCTGTATTGTTTTTCTAATACAATTTAACTATGAAAAATGGCTGCAGTAAGTATGCCTTGCAAAACTGAGTCAGTAACACTCAGAAAGGAGGAGACAGTGGATAGTGATTTTTGGAAACCAGACTAGAACTGGGAAAGAGGATGAAAATCAAGAAAGGAGGAGAACTGGGAAAGGACATGTTTTCCCTGCACTTTGTCTAGTGTAGTGAGAAGAGACATGGGCTTGTGATTCTCAGGTGAAGAAGAGTGTAAAGAGGTACGGCAGAACTTTTCCTGCCTCAAGGCCCATGGGACTGACTTACAGTAAGTAGGAATGATTGATTGAGGAGGGTAGTGGGACAGTAGATGTGACAGTGGCTGGAGCAAAGAGGAAAAGGAACTTAGGATTAACACCAAAACAGCTGAACACTTTGGAGTCATTGAGGGAGCAAACCGCTGCTAGAGTAACTGAAGAGGCTAGTGAGGAGAAAGAGAAGGAAGCTGAATTGGGGAGGAAGGGAGGGAGGTAGAGGAAAAGCAAACAGAAGTAGAGGGAAAAGATAAGGGTGGGGATGGAGCATAGAAGGAAGGAAGGAGATAGCACACGAAGTAAAATGTCCTATGTGCCACAGGTGCAGAAAGTTACAAAAGTGCAATAGATGACATTGTGGCAGTTCACAAAACCTGGGTAGACTGCTTTGATAACTGACCATAGAGACCAAAATTTGGTGATTGGGATTGAAGCAGTCCAACAAGGGATTAAACTTTTGGTTCTAGGTAAAAAAATAACAAAGGGGAGAAGACATCAGGAATAGGACACCTGTGGAGAAAAAGAGCTATGTACTGCACAAGAGCAGGAGCTAACTTAAATAAATTATTAGCTTATTGTGCACCTTTTAAACTGCTTTAACTTCTTTAACTAATGTTCATTTTGAAAAATATTTCTTACTTTTTTTTCCAATTTTTAAGCAGTTTGACTGACTGGAACAAAGCGTACACTGCATTGGGGCTCATATTGTCTCACAAAGTCACAATCCATTGAGTATACGATTAATAATGTCATACCTATGAATTATTATCTTTTTTTGCATTACTTTGCTGTGCACTAAAAAGTTACAATTTGTTTCTGCAGTATAACCCCAATTATCTCCCCCCTTTACCAAACCCCCAGATTATCCAAAATGGAGTTATGTCCCCTGACTTACCAAAGTAAATCAATTAGCAATTCATCAACACATTAATGCTTGTCTAGCCCATGAGTCAATTTGCCTCTCCCAGCAGTTTCAGGGCTGATGTCAACATTTGATAAACTCCCTGCTGTTCTTTTTATTTTCAGCCCACATTCAGCTCATATCTTCTATGGACCTTTATTGCTCATGGCGACTCAATGTTTGTTATGGCAGACAGAAAATGAAGCAGAGAGTACTAGATATCGCACAGAAGATCTAGATTCTTGGCTGCCTTTAATGGGGTGAGTGAGCAGTGGATGTGGCTGAGCAATTTCAAATTGGGAAATCCAGTGTGTCTGATATCCACAAGGTGGATGAAAAGCTGCATGAGTATGCCACCATCATGGTGCATAATACCAGACCTGACAAGCACAAAACTATGAAGTGCTGTAAGGATCATCCACTGGATCAGGTTCTTTATTAATGAAACATGCAGAACTGGGTGAGCGGAACACCTGTCTCTGGACTGATCCCTAAGGAGTAGGCTCTACTGTTCCGTCATGATCTCAATGGTGAGGATGATACTTTCACAGCAAGTGAGAGACGGTTAGATTGGTTCAAGGCACAGCATTGAACCCACCAGATTTCCATTGCTGGTTAGTTGCTATATTCTAGCAATGATTCCATCACCCCATTTCATGACAAGCTGTACTAATCATCATCAAAGAGGGGCTGTGCTCAGGGCAAATCTATAATGCAGATGAAACTGTCTCTTACTGGAAGTCGTTACTGGAGGAAACACTTAGCAACTTGTTGGAAAAGTCAGTTACAGTCTACAAAAAAACAAGACAAGGAGCATCTGACACTGCTCAGATGCACTAATGCCACTGAGAGACACAAACTTAAGCTGCTTGTAATTGGCGAGTATTCTCTTAAAGAAATATAAGTGTGCTGCATACATGCAGAATGCATGCCACATGCTTAATTGTGCAATGTTTGCATGTGGGTCGCATACACAAAGTGAACCTATGTGAACCAGGTCAAAAAAGCACATCAGGTTCACATGCAGCAAGCTTGACATGTGTGCAGCAGGTAAGCTGGTGCAAACATCTAAAAATCACATGAGGTTTGCATGTTGCATACCTGACATGAGTGCAGCTGTTAAGCTGGTGTGAACATCATTTAAAAATCACATCAGGTTCACAGGTTGTACGCTTGCCATGTGTGCAGCAACTAAGATGGTGAAAATCTTATCTGAAAAATACATCTGTTTCTGTTTCTCATACTACCGCTAGCAAGTAGAGCCATTAAAACACCCTTTTCATTGATTTCTCATTAAAATTAGGTGAACTCATTAATTCTGATCCTTTTCCAAGTTGTTTAATGGCAAGCAAGAGCACATGAGTCACACAAACGGGACACCGTCTTTCCTGCCACAGTGTAGACAGGATGCACACTACAGCTTGGAGGAGTCATTGAACAATGAACTCTCAATAGCAGTGCTGTGGTGGGCATATTTTTGTTGGTCTGCTCTTAGTGAGTCTCCGTTGGTGGCTTAATAGGCTGGGGGTGAGCTAAAAGCTAACTTGAGACTAGGCTACCTTCTTACTCTATTAGGCCTCTCGTCTGAAAAAAAAACAGTGCAGACCCCCTGCAGCAGCAAGCTATGCCTCCTAGCAGCAGTGACAGTGGTGTGGGTGGCATTCATAGGCTTTGATCAGTGCAGTGTGGCAGCAGCCATGGCAACAGCCAAGCAAGAAGTAAGCAACAAAGGTTGGGTGGGTTTGGTTAGTGAGGTGACTTGATCACAGACCATGTTAGAGAGCTGGGATGGTTGGTTTGAGCATCCAGCCTCTGGAAGAAGAACCGAGGAGGAGCAAACTTAAAACTGGGCTGGTGGAACACTGGGCTAGGCCGCAGGTTCTGACCAGATGGCCGGGTAAGTAAAGGTAAATAATTTTTTTTGCTGAGGGATTGGGGAAGGAGGAAGACTAAAATATTGATGGGTTTTTCACATTTCTGCACCTTTGGTTTCACATTTCTGCACCTTCATGACCATTATGGGATGGGTATTGAATGGAATGGAGCTGGGGAGAGAAATTGGGACAAAGTTTTTTCTTTGGGGGAGTCAGAACTTCAGTCAGGAAAAAAATTGGTTAGTAACTGGGTGGGTTTAAGCCCAAATCTAATGCACTTCTCCGTGGTATAGCCAGATGAATCTTATGCATTTGAATTTTCCTGATTTGCATATCAGTTTTCAGTCACAACAAATAAGTTTTACATTTTAGAGATGTTCCAGACATTTCAGAGCTTGCCGCCTAGAGACTAAGTAGCAGCTGGCCTCCAATGGTTGTTGCCCCCCCCCAGCTGAAATCTGAAATGATGCTCTTGCCATAAAGTCTAAATTTGCAGGACATCATCTGTGTGAGCAGCATGTTTTCCATGAGGGATGGATGAGGAGCAGAGCAGTTTTGGGGGGTTGAATGATGGCAGCTCATTGCATTCTGGGACAGTTGAGTGGTATAGTATGCATAAACTATTGGAGCCCAACTATAGACAGGCTTATGCCCCCCCTTCCAGTGAAGCTGACCTCTACATCCTCATGATCAGGCACATTATGACATAGGGCAAGGGAGAGTCAAGGGGAGTACCCCATTGAATTGAACGAGGGTATTTTTTTTTAAATTTAAAGTTTATTAAAGATTTTACCAAACAATACAGAGAATAGATACACATCTTACATGAAGTTTACAACAATAGTATGGGAAACTTTAAGAGATCTATCCTCCCACCTCCTACTACCCACCCCCCAACTACCTAGCACAGAGATACAGTTATATGCTTCAACCAGATGAAATTGAGGTACCATTGTCAACTGGCTGTAGGGAGTAAAGGGATTCCAGGAGACCCCATATTCTGTTAAACTTTTTACATCTATTGTATAGGCTAGCTATAGCTGTTTCTGTTCTAAGGTTTGCCAGGAGTTCTTAAAGCCATTCTGTGTAGGTGATGTTGTTACTATCTTATCAATGCCTCAGGACCAATTTTTTAGCAGACATCAGTATTAAGGACATATGGAATGTCGATTAAGAACTGAAATAGATGAAAAGTCCCCTAACAGGCAAGACTCAGCTGAAAATAAATCAGCCAGGCCTGAGAGGGGATCTACTCTTTGTTTAATAAGAGACCATAAAGGGGCCACTTTCAGACAAGACCAGAAAATGTGAAGTAGGTTACCCTTTCCTTGCACAGGTGGGAGAAAGTACAATGCCAAACTTGGCCAATCTTTGCAGAGAATAATAAAGATTGTGCAATATTTGAAACTGCATGAGCCGGAGCCTGTCTTGGGTGATGAATTTGTGACAATTATGCCATAGGAGAGACCAATTTATGATCCTGTCCAGGAAGAGGGAAGACCAGTAGGCAGTAGGGCCAGAACTGTTTGGACAGATCAAATCATAGAATTCCATATGTTTTGGAAACCACTTGTGGGAAACCAGCTAGGGAACTCAGTTTCACCTGGAAAGATAGGCTCAGGGAATGTGGGGGTACAACTCCAAAGGTTTTTATCAGAAGGTGATGCAACTGATAAGCCTTAAAAGTTTTGAACTTTGAGATGTTAGCTTTGTTCAAGATTTCCAGGGAAGAAAGCCATATCCCCTCCTCCTTGACAAGGTATGTGAGAGGACAGTCTTCTAACTGTGAGAGGTATCCAGATGAGAGAGTTTTATCTGTTATCTTGATGTTTGGGTTACTCCTCAAGGGTTAAGCCAGATCCCAAGTGTGATTATATTTTAGGAAAGAACAAAGCTGGGTATGAATTCTAATGGATGTTGCTATGGGAGATCCCTTCAATTGAGAAGGGAGAAAGCTTAGCTTTGTAAATAGAAGAGCCGGAGGGGAAAGACCATAGGCTTTCATTTGAAATAACTCGATCTTGAGCCAGATAGGGAGAAATGAGAGAGGAGACTGGGGATCACCAGCTGACATCCACCTGAGATATTTGTTGGCATGACTGGCCCAATAGTAGAGACCTATATATGGTAAACATAACCCACCCTTTGCATTGGGAGCAGCTAATTTGTGAAAGGTCAGTCATGGTCTTTTGCTGGCCCAAATAAAATCTATGATGAGACCGTGAACTTTTTGAAACCATGAAACGGGAAGCCAGATATTTAGAAGGTTAAGTGGATAGAAAATACGAGGAAAAACATTCATTTTAATCAGGTTAATTTTACCCCAAAGGGATATAGGGAGAAGGGACCATCTCTTCATATCCTGATTGATCATGTGAATAAGAGAATCTAAATTTAACTTCTGGAGGAGGGCCATGTTCCTTGTGAGCTCTATTCTGAGAAATCTCAATTTCTCGATTTCCAGGAGAGCCCCAGTGCAGTGATAACCTTATGGTTAAGGGGGAACACAACCATCTTCTCAACATTTAGTTTGTAGTTAGAAATTTTGCTAAAGTCCTTGATGATTTCCAGCATTGGGGGGGTGGACAATGCTGGGTGAAATAGTTGCAGGAGAAGGTCATCCGCATAGGCCGGAACTTTAATTGTTTGACCCTGAATAGTTATACCATGAACCCTGTGACAATCAGTCAGTCTACGTATAAGGGGTTCAAGATACAAATTAAAGAGAAGTGGGGACAGGAGACAGCCTTGCCTTGTACCTGATTGTAGAGGGAACAGTTCTGAAATTACTCTGTTGCTGGATGCCTAGGCTGTTGGACATTTGTACAGAGCACGTATCCATTTCTGGAAGGCTGGGGGGGAAATGAGATGCATTCAGGGTACGTAGTATATAGTGCCAATTAACCCTGTCAAATGCCTTCTCGGCATCCAGGGAGACCAGAGGATCAGGAAAATTGTCATCCCTGGAGGTCGAGAAGACATAAGCCACAGTGCACAAGTGATCTACGGAGGAGCTTCCCTTCATAAAGCCTACCTGTTCTGGTCCTATAAGATCTGGGAGAACTTTGCTAATACAGTCAGCTAAAAGTTTAGACAGGATTTTAATGTCTTGATTAAGAAGAGATATTGGTTTATAGCTTGTCACTAATTCAGGGGGCTTGTCAGGTTTGGGTAGGAGGACAATCAAGGCTTCAAATGTAGATGTGTCTGAATCAGCTCCGGAAAGAATATGCTGATAAAAAAGTAATAGTACAGGAATTAGTTGTTTTGCAAAAACTTTATAAAAATAGTGGGAAAAAACATCCGGTCCAGGACTTTTGTCTGTGGGGAGATCTTTAATTATTGTAAATAATTCAACCTCTGAAATGGCAGCTGTCAGGGAAAGATGTTGTGATTCAGAGAGAGAAGGCAGATGGGACCCTGATAGATATGTATCTAAGTAATGCTCAGTAGGGGTGTGTGCCATGGGACTATATAATTGTTTATAGTAACCCTTGAATTCATTGACTATGTCTTCTGGGGATGTTAATAAGGAAGTATTGCCCTAGAAAAGAATAGCAGTAACTAACCAGGAGGATTCTTGCTGCTGAGCCTTAAGGCAAGTAGTCGACCAGCTTTTTCCCCTTGATCTGTGTAAGAGGCCTTAGCTTTCAGAATTGCCCACTCTGTCTTTTCTCTCTGAAATGCTAGGTATGAATTTTTAAGTCTCACCAGGTCCTTCCTGTATTGTTTAGTAGAACAAGGCATAAGCTTGATTTTCATGTCCCTAATTTGCAAGAGGAGGGACATTAGGCAGCCCTCACTGTTTTTCTTTTGTTTGGAAGCCAAACCAATCAGTAACCCTCTCAAATAGGCTTTTAAAGTATACCATTCCACAACTGGTTTACCTGTGGAATTGTGATTAGTAGAGATGAACTGTGTAATTTGGTCCAAAATATATTTAACTATTCCTGGGTCTTTTAGGAGTTGGTTGTTAATTTTATAATGCCCTCCCATTTTGGGAAGAAATGAGAAAGAAATCTGGCAGGTAACCAGTGAGTGATCAGAGTGGGGTCCTGGATGAATGGATGAGTCCAGCACCCCAGGAATAAGTATTTGTGAAATAAGAAATTCAGGAGGAAGTCCCATGCACTTGAGAAGTGAACATGTATTCTCTAACATTGGGGTGAAGGACTTGTCAAATGTCACACAGGCTGACTTGATCTACCAATTCTCGAAGTGCCCATTGAGCAGGTGAAAGGCCTTTCTGGGAATTTTCTGTGCGGTCTATACCCAGGTCAAAAGAATGAGAGTATTTTTTTTATTACTATTTTATACATTGTTAATGGATAGTTGGAGATTAATGAAGGCCAGTGCTCGACTAACAAGGGCCTTGTTTTTAGAATTATGTCCTTCATTAGTCACCAACTCAACATCATAATGTAAAAAATACATTTACCTATACATAATAAAGTGTATTACACTTGACAAAACCCCAGCTACTGCCTGTTCTCTAATCTCTTCATGAGCATACCCTGACTCCTGAGTCAAAACCTTATGAACATCCAGAGGCTCCATAACTTTTGAATAATGTTTACTAATGGGGAGTACCCCTAAGTCCATTGCCTAACTTGCCTACACCACCAGTCTTTCCTAACAGGGACTCATAGTCTTCTTTAATTTCAATAATATCAGGACAGGTGACCTGAAGGTTTGTAGCTAAGAAGCCACTCTTTTTTAGCTAAAAATACGAGAGAGTATTTTGCTGGCTCAGACTCCAGTGGATCACTGGCTATTATGCCTTCTAAAGCACTGCTAGAATTAGAGAATCCAATACCATTTCCATGTGACATCCCACCTACATGGGAACAGTTGAATCCTCCAGGGGCCTTCATTGTCCCCCTTTCTTAGATGTTTTTTGTTACTCATTTCTTTTTTGGTAGAACTTTTGAGGGACTCAAGTTAGGAGAAACAATAGAATTAAAGTCTGGTCTTACAGGAGGACTTAGCTATGATTCCAAATCCTCCACAATAGCCACTGAAGATGATTCTCTTGGGGGATAGACTTAATTCAATATTCTCAATATATCATCAATTCTAGTACCATTAATAGCTATATCCTCCCTAACTGTCTCAAGTTCACTGCAAATATTAACAAGTCGTTCCATTAACATGAGATTTGTGGCATAAGGATTACTCATTAAGTTAATAATATCCTCACCTAAATAAGATGGGAAATTGGGAAGAGGTTCAGTCTTGCCATCAGATGACAAAGTAGCCTTAAGTGCCTCAGAAGTAACATTGGAAGATTGGTTCTTACTAATAGAACATAATCCAAGCTGGGGCTCTAAAGCAATTTCAATATCATTCTGCATCAGTTTAGACTCATCCAATTTCTTCAATCCCATCACGGAATTATGAAGATATGAAAAAAATGCAGCCATGATAGAATTGGGATATTTACTCACCGGTGCATCCACTTTCCCAGCATCAGCTTCTTGAGTAATAGATGAACCAGGGAGCTGCAAAAAACTATTGGAAAAAAATTGGCCTTTTTTTTAAGGACTTATAAGAGTCATCATTTGGTAATTGACTAGTTTCCGGTGGTATACCATTGGCACAGTGAATGCATTACAGCGAAGACCATTACAGAGACAAAATCAACAGGCCATTGTAATGGTCCTGACAGTACACCAACAGTTTTTCTCTGGTGGTTGTGCCCTCTCCCTGACAAAACTCTGACTTGGAGTTGATTATATAAAAGTCGGGGGGGGAGTGGGGCGAAGCACCCCTTAGAAAAACACTTTATTACAGTGACGGCACAAAGCCAATTGTTGGCATGGTGCCATTACTGTAATGCCATTCAGCAAAGTTCCCATGGAACCATTTATGGTGCAGCCAAAACTGGAGCCAGATCTAGAGATTTACACAATGAATCTGAAAGTTTGTCCAATATTAAATTCCTATTCTGATTTAAGGGGTCAGTCAGTATTGGATTTAATCTTGTGGCTGAAGTTAATTGACTAGAGTCCATATTATTCTGACCAAAACCTGAAGAAATTTGTAGTTGAAGTTCATAAGTAGCTAACTTTATATCATTAGTTAAATGCTCAGTTCATTTGGGTTGAGAAATACTGTCCTATAACAATAAACTTTGTATTCTTGTTTTTGTGATTTTGCAGGCTTTTGAAACTATTTTGCTCTGTTGTTTTTGTTGTTGTTGTTGTTTTGGAGTTTTTCTTTTTCCCTATAGCACCATTTAAAAAGCTAATATTATTAGAAGTTTCCACCTCAGACCCTGTAATAAAGGTTAATTTTCCATACATCTGTCCCCTCGCGATCACCATATTATTACCCCAGCTGACTCTCAAGGACCTACTGTACTTAACAATTATCCAGTATTACAAATGAATTCTAATATTACACTAAAACACTCATAGAATTACAATGAATATATATAATATAATAAAAAGAAAACAAAAAAAAAGTCTTATATAAGTGAAGCTTCAACTTCTCCACAAAAATACTTGTAGCTCCAACCAGCTTCAAAAAATAAAGTCTTGTAGTAACGCTGCTGCTATTCTTTAGATACAGCAGTTGCTTCAGTTACTTCATTCAGAGAGTATCAGGTTCCTCACCAGGATTTTCCAGTTATATTTCGAGAAACTATCTGTGGGTGAATCCAAAAAGCAGAGATAAAGGGAGTTAGGCTGAACCACAGCTACTAACATTAAAAAAAATAGAATCCATAAAATGGAGGTTCCACCTTGGGTAATCAGGGAAGTGAAAACTGCAGACACTTCTGAGAATTGTAATTCCTTCAGTATTTTGCACACTGTTTTCGCCCCCCACTGCCACCACTGGAAGACTGTTCCAACCATCTTTCCATGAAGAAGTGGTGTAGTTCAGGCAGGAAAAATAGGGCCTACTAGATGGTCCTTTTCTGCTGACGCATTCTATGTCTCTATGTTTTGTTTTCTATACCCGACAGAACAGCTCCTGTTTGCCTCTCCCGAGATATTATTCACATTTTCCCACAAAGACTTTCTCAACATGCAAAAAGAAAGATGATCTTCATAACCCCTTTTCTGATCCAGCATTCATCCCCTTACTTTCTGTTCAAATAACACCCTTCTTTCCACTTGAATGTAATTCACACACTGATAGATTATGAGAAAAATGTGGGAAAATGTGGTGCAGGAAGCAATTTTGTGCTATGGGTACAACTGATGCAGCGGCTAATGGAAAATGTTATTTTCCAATAGGGAATATGGTTTCAGATCTACAGTAATACTATAATTTCCCCAATCAGCCATGACATTTGTTATGTTGCTGTATGATTGAAGTGGTATTTGGTCCTGGAATACAAGCCCTGCATTATGTACATCTAAACCACTGTTGACTGGGAAATGCCTATTTTGAATGCTTTCCAGTGGGGATACTGAGAGGGCAAATTTATAGAGGACTGTACTGGACTACCACTAGTTCAGTGGGTCTGACTGTGACTGGTGTGCAGGGGGCAGAAGAGACAGTGTCTAAGCCAGTAATACCATCACCGACACCACCATTGCTGCTGAATGAATGAGCTGGTTCACTAGTTCCAGAAGAGGAGTTTAAAAGCAAATGACTGGGAAACAAAATTAATGACACCTGCACATTAAGACCCAGATGGTAATCTATCTATACTGTGGTTAAGCTCAGCAGCATTTAAAAGGACTTACTGTGCAGTGGCACAATAGGTATTCTTCATAAAATTATCTGATACAACTGTGAAATGGAGCCAGCCACACAACACTTCTCCAGACTCCTGAATGAGTCAAAAATAATCAGATACAGTGTAGTTTTGTTTCCTGTTTGTTCTGGTTCCTACATTTCTTTTGTGATGAATTTTTAATAAAAGCATTTTCCCACTAAGCAGCAATGGTCTGGTGATGAGTGATTAGTAAACAAATTCTTAATCATAGTATTTATGTAATAGAGACACAACCTGAAGAATGTATAAAGAAAGTATTGATTTTGGTATCTGCGGCTAGTTTACAATACCTGGATGTTGTGTGTATATGTATCTGGTTCTAAAGTTCGTGCTTATGTAGCCAGGTCCTGAAGTACTGATGGATAGTGATGTTTTGAAGAATTTTTTAAAAAGTAAACTGAATAAGAGATTAGGCACTCAATGTAGTTTTTACGTTATTTTATGTGGAACTCTTGCGGTTCTGGTTGATACTCAGAACCAGATGAGTGCTTCTCCCAATCACAAATATTTTGGAATGAGAGACTCACATTACAAGCACTTCATTGGAAATCACAATACGGGTGGATAAAGGCACAGGTGAAATTATCATGACCCTGGTCATGTTCATAATTGCCATTGTCATTGTGGCTTAAATCATGGCAGTGGTGGCCACTGTACTAGTGGTCATGACATTGGTGTTCGTGACCATGGCTGCAGTCATGGCCATGTTGACTATAGTTTCAGTGTACAGTGCTGTATACAGAACTGCAGTGACAACACCCAGCATATGTAGCAATGCTAAAATGTAGCACCAGTGGCATGGGAGGTGGGCACCTGAATTAAGGCACCATCCAAAACAGCAATGTGATGTGGTTGAAATCCCGGATGGCGATGGGTGGTAGGGTGATCAGATGTGGTAGGGTGGGAGATTGCAGTGACAGGATGTTGCTATATGTACACATGGGGGGGGTGAGCGAGCATGATGAGCGTGGGCTGGGAGGTTGTGGAGGAGATGTAGGGGGTGGCACTGTGGTCTGCTGCTGAGCTGCGCCATGGCATCAGGGGATGGCCTCTGCTTGTGCTGCATGGGGTACCAGGTTCGGGTCTGGGTCTGGGTGATACTGCATTTTTGTTGCGCCCTGCTTGAAACTTGTGTTTTTTTTTTTCGCCCCCAACATGAACCCCCTGAGTTGAGAATCTTTAGGGGGTGGAGGGGCACAGCCCCACACAGAAAGCAAAAGAACTGAGTACCAGCACCATTCTCCCATGCTCCAGAAGGATGTCAGGGTGGCAAAATGTTTTCGCCCGCCCTGATGTTGTGTGTAGGTCTGGTGCTGTCCGCCTGCTATCACATAGAACTGTAGTAATATAATCTGTGATGCTGGACCTTCTGCACTAACTGTTTTCCCATTCACTTTCTAGAGTCCAGAAGAACCTTCATCACACTTTCTGATCTATTTCAGTTATTTCTTAGTGACCAGTGGCTCCCCTCCCCATCACTTGATACAATCACTGGTCACCAAATGCCATCATCTGGTCTCCTGATGCTGACCCTTGTCTCCCAGTGCAGTGCCCACTACCAAATGCCATTCACCTTGTACGTTGTGTAGTTCCCTAATCAGTCAGAGCAGTTTTCACTCATGACCAAATCCAGTACTTTCACCCATATAACCTAATTTAGTCTCCTATGCTTGTCATACTAACTCACATAGTCAGTGCACCCATTTCAGATATTACACTTTCACCCAAAGAGTGGGTAAAACATCAATCACTGAGACAGTGTCTATGCACTTTATTGATAGCACGGTGTATATGTAATCATACTTGTATGTTTTTTTTCTGTATTGTGGTGTAAGTACAAATAAATGAAATGTCTTTTAACTGCAACAGTAAAGCACTTTATCAAGTATTGTGATAGCACAGCATTCTTGGGCAGTCTGGTGTGGGTGCACCAACTATGTGAGTGAGTACTGAAACTGTATGTCTAAGTTTTTTCTTGGTGGTACCACTGTAGCTTGACTGTGGATAGGCATCATTCGCCTATCAAGTCTCCCATACTTGTGCAGGTCACTGGTCTCCCAGTTCATGTACCCATGTTGTTTATTTATTTTGTTTATTTAGTTATTTATTTGGTGTTTGATCATTGGAAAGTGCACTAGACAACAGCATGCTTATTGTCAAGCACAACCCAGGAGAATACAGACATGCTCACAATGGAGTTCAAAATGCAGTTAATATAGTACCAGAAATGAGTAGTAACAAAGTGCAATGCATTACATGCAAAAGGAATGAGGCACAACACATTACACTGGATATGGTAGTAGTAAGTGCAAACATGCAGCAAGTAAATAAGCAAGCAACAGTCCAATAGACAACTTAACACAAATAAACAACTTCATACAAAATTTAAGTATAACAACCCTGACATGTGAGGAGACAGGTAAGCAATATGTAATAAAATTGGTCAAAAAATAAATGCCATGTATAGTAAGTGCTGGTATAGGTGCCTAAGTCAATGAGTCCAGTACAGGTATATATGTCTAGAGATTTTAGATTTACCTGTAACTCCCTTCGGAAGTTACCAGTACAGTCTTGTTCAATAACAGTACCAAAACAATCCTCCAGTTACCAATACATTCCCCTAATATTGATGGACTCTCACCATCATTTACCAGTGCAAATCCTCCCAATTACCTAAGCAATACCCAGCTCAGTGATGTACTGTCTGTATCTGGTGTGCTCAGGTGCATACAGCCACTCACAGACCATCCTCTGACCCTCCCCCAGCATTTGCAGCTGGAAATGATGTCACTAATTTCCTGCATATCTTTAACTGGTAGTTACTCATGTACAACACAGAAGTGACAGATCTGGGATTTTAGGGGTATTATGCTGTGAAAATTAAGAGCCTTTCTTTATTAAGTGCACCATGAGAAAACTAAAGAAAAACTGGAAACATCAATAAAATGTATTAATATCTACTTAATCTGTGTCTGTGCTGTTTGAATTTCTATGAGAGCTTAATATGGTGGCAGTATTCTCTTACCTCTCTCTCCTTGACTGCAACATGCTTTAAACATTTTTTAGAAAGGGTATATACTGCACAACTAAATCCCAGTCTTAACTAATTTAAGGCACTGTCACTTTATGATTTGAGAACTGTTAACATCCTATTGTGGGTTGTTTAAAGGAAAAGAATAACTGCTCTGGTGAAGGAATACCTTTGCCACTAGTAAAAACATCTGCATTCAAATATCTAATTTGTTTTTCCTTCTAGGGTGTCTAGTTATAAAGGTTCTTTTCAGTGACATGCTGGCAAATTTTAAATATGTCTCTATTCTAGTTTGATCCTCTAGGCTGCTTCTCCTTCCCCAGTCTGTTTACTTCCTGTTTTGAAAATCTGTGTTTGTTTAATCTGAAATAACTTGATTATGAGCTATTAGAATTATTTTGCTGAGTCATACCATACAAAACGTCAAGATTTCCACTTAGTTTTACTTTTGTATGCAACCTAGCAGCACCCCCCCCCAAATACATACAAGAACAGAAAGAAATGTTGCAAGAATGAAGTTCTACTGGTCAGCTCTCTACTGACTGGGTTTTCCAGTACTGTTATTAAAACATTTGTGCCCTCACTTTCTTGCCAAACACCCACACTATCACTCCGAAAGCTGTCAGTGAAAAATATTAACACTAGGCCTGGGAGCTAATGACCTGGACATTCAAGTAGCAAACCTCTCTTCATCAAAATGATTCAAGATATAGTAATAGAAGCACTCCAGGACACACCGCAAGAGCAGTCACACATTAACACTGACAGCAACAGGTTAACACTCACTGTCGCCTGTGTAAAAAAGCAGGTTTGGCCTAGTAAACTGAAAGTTGAGGCAGAGTATTTAAATGCTCTTTTCTTATCTTTACAAGTCTTTCTATGTTTCCATGAGCTGCCAGCCATCTTTCACCAATTTAATTAATTTATTTATTTTTGTTGCCTTGAAAAGGACATTGAGCTGAGTCTCATTTCCAGGTGTGATCCAGTGGCAGAGGAGGAAATTAACAACATTGGAACAAAATAAAGAAGTGGAAATTACAATCAGTGCAAACAAAATTACAGAAGCAAAATTGGAATTAACTATGCACAGATTACTTTGTAAGGAAAAGAAAACAGGCCCAGGGTTTAAGTGGTCAGGAAGGAATACTGAACACAAATGAAGCTGTGTGAGCAGTAAAAGAGAATGGAACAGGAAGGAGGAGAAGTACAATATCAGGATTGGTGGCAGAGTTAGTGGGACAAAATGACTAGTAGCAGACATAGGAGTGGGCTGGTGTAGAATGCAGCAGCAGGTTGCTGACAGGACTTCCCATATCCTGCCATTGACCTCGGTTCTGTGTGAGCTGCACCGGCTGCCAGTGAAGTGGTGAATCACCTTCAAGATTGGTTTGATGATCTGTAAGACTCTGTACAGATTGGACCCCAGGTTACCTACTGGAAGTCTGGACTCTTCATTAATCCTTCCACCCCTATGCTCTTCAGAGGTTACCTTGCAGTTTCCAGGGCAAAGTAAAAAGCTTCTGGGGATGAGGCATTCAATGTTGCTGGTCCAGTTCTGTGGGACACCCTGCCAAGATTTTTGAGGGAGGCCCTCTCAGTGGAGGTCTTTAAAGGGGGCTTAAAGATCTTTGTATTTAATGATGCATTTATAGACTCTTAAGGCCTCTTTAAATCTGCTGATGCTGTCTGCTACTGAAATAATTGTTTAAGCTTACTGCTGTTTGATAGATTTATCTGGTTTTATCATATATTGCTTTATTTATGTAATATTTTATCACTTTGTAAGGTGCACTGAGCCCCTGGGAATGGGTGCAATGCAAATAATGTACTAGTACTAGGAAACTAGGGGTAATCATAATGGATGACTTTAAGGTGGCAAAGCAATGTGACAAAGTGGTATGGAAAGTCAGTAGGATGATGACGTTTATAGGGAGGGGTAGCAGAAAGAGGAAGGTGGTGTTGCCACTGTTTTGGTCATTGTTTAGACCACACCTGGATTACTGTGTCCAGCTCTGGAGACCACACCTCAGAAAGGACATAGACATTGTGGAGGTCATCCAAAGAAGGACAAAGAAATGGTGCAGTGGTTGCACCAAATGTTTGATGAGGAGAGACTTCTGGATATAAACATGTACACCCAGGAAGAAAGGAGAGAGTGGGGGGACATGATAGAGACCTTTTAATACCTCACATGAGTGACTAAGGTACAGGAAGGGAGCATTTTACAGAATATATGGTTTATATGAACTAGGGGGCATGCAGTGATGCTGGAAGGGGAAAGTCAGGAGGGATGTGAGGATGTATTTCTTCTCTAAAAGGGTGGTGGCTGGTGGGATGGAGGTGGCGTGAGAGAAGATATGGTCTGCAGTCGTAGAATAGTCTAGAAAAAAAGAAGGGCAGACCTGTTGGGCCAAGCAGTCCATATCTGCGAACAAATTCTATGTTTCTATGTTACTGTTTCAGGTGCAAGAGAGACAGAAGGAAAAAGCAGATTGCCCAGCACTGGGTTTTTTTTTTGGGGGGGTGGAGGAGCAATTGAGAAGGATTGGATATCAGATGATGAGAAGAAGCAAAAGAAAGGGAGGGAAGGGACTAGGATTGAGGACTCATTGCAGAGAAAGGAAGAGAACTGGAATGGTGGAACATTGTGAGAGAAGCAGATCCTCAAATGAAGGGTTCACCCAGGTGAATTGGTAAATCATCAGTCATGATTTTTGAAGGTCAGTCATGACTGATTATTGTTAATCATCAAATGTTACTATAAGATCATCAAATGAGATCATGATCTAAGATCAGCATCTAGATAATGATTTAGTTATCAAACATGAACTTTCAAATCACCAGCTGATGATTATTGGTTATTGTTTAAGCTTTAATCACCATGATGGCTGTTGATGATCTGTGGATGATCAAGTGATAATCATTGATGGTTATATTAGTTGAGTATTATAAGTTGCAAGTCACAGAAGTAGTACTTAAAGTTTTATGTGTTAATTATGAAAATATGAATGTCACAAAATTAATTATGAATTATAATGTAGATCATGTGAAGTCAAGTTTTAATCCCATTATTTTATTATTTTAGTCTTTGGTAACCAGATAAGGCCTACTAGGCACAAGTGCCTGTTTTCAGAGTCGACCTGGGAGCACTGGGTGGTTAAGTGACTTGCTCAGAGTCACGCAGTATGCAAGTAGAGGTTGTGAGAATCAAACTCAGCCGTGGTCTGCTGGATGTACCAAGCTTGTTCACACCTCGTTCCTCTAACCTCTAGGCTATACTGCCAGCCCAATTACATTGTACATTAGGAACAGTACATGCAATGTCTGGCATATGATACATAGGCAGTATATGAGACAAAGACAGTAAGGACAGGGATGGGGCAAAAAGAAATAAGGCCGTAAAAAAATGGAGGGTAATGAGTACCAATGCCTGTAGTCTAAGTAAAAAGATCCCTGAAATGGTGGCCTTGATGGAAGAGGGATGGCTGGATATCATGGCAGTCACAGAATCTTGGCACACAGAGAACCATGACTGGGATGTCAACATACCAGGGTACACAATATTCAGGAGGGACAAGAAGGGTAGAAGAGAAGGAGGAGGAGCTCTCTATGTAAGGGAAAGGATCAAAGCAACAGAACTAAAGGGTAACCAGGGAGGACAGGAGGCACTGTGGGCCACCCTTGAGACTGGAAATGGCACCACAATCCACACAAGGGTTGTATACAGACCCCCGTGTCAGGGGGAGGAAATGGATAAGGAAATGATAGAAGGCATCCTTAGGATGGCAGAGAAAGGGGAGATAGTGCTGATGGGGGAACTGAATATGCCAGATGTTAACTGGAGCACCTTTGCTGCAGCCACATCCAAGAGCAGGGCCAGTCTCAATGCCTTTCAGGGAGCATGCCTCAGACAGCTAGTTTTGGAAGCCATTTGGGAGGGAGCAATCTTAGACCTGGTACTCTCAAATGGGGACAGAGGGAGGATCTCAGATCTAGAAGTGGGTAGCCATCTGGGAAGAAGCGACCACCAAACAGTGTGGTTTACAATAAAATTAGCTGTAGAGTCAAGTCATACAAAAGTGAAGGTACTGGACTTCAGAAGGGTTGATTTTGTCAAAATGGGAGAGTGCCTCAGAAAAGCACTAGCAAACAGGCAAGAAGGTGGGGTGGAGCAACAATGGGGAAACATCAAAACTGCCATCACAGAGGCAACAAGCTTTTGTGTGGAGCAAATAAATCAAAATGAAAGAAAAAAAAAACTGTGGTTCTCAAAAGAAGTGGCAGGGAAGGTTAGGGAGAAACAGATAGCAATCAGTAAGTATAAGGAAACACAGAAGAAGCAGGGCAGAGATCTATACCAGTTAAAGCAGAAGGAAGCGGGGCAGGCAGTCAGAATAGCAAAGGCACAAACCGAGGAAAACATAGCCAACTCAGTTAAGAAGGAGGATAAAACCCTTTTATAGGTACATTAGGGAGCAAAGAAAGACTAAGGCAGGGATACTGAGGCTGAATCAAGAGGAAGGTGGTTGGGTAGAGAGCGACAGTAAAAAATCAGAGATACTGAATGAATACTTCTGCTCAGTATTCACAAAGGAAAAGCAGGGGGAAATACCTAATCCAGTCAATAGAAGCACTCTGGATAGGGGAGTTGATATTAGTCCTTTCATAGAAGAAAGGGTTCTGAAAGAACTCCTAAAGCTGAAGGTGGCTAAAGCAATGAGACCTGATGGGATTCACCCCAGAATTCTAAAAGAACTAAGGGAAGAACTAGTAACACCACTGACTATCCTTTTTAATAAATCATGGGAGGATAGTGTGATACCTGAGGACTGGAGGAGGGCAGATGTGATTCCTCTTCACAAAAGTGGGAGCAAGACAGAGGCAGGAAACTACAGACCTGTCAGTTTGGCCTCAGTGGTAGGGAAAATGATGGAATCACTTCTGAAGGAAAGAATTGAGTGACCAAAGTAGTAGACCAGGGAGGGGCTGTGGACATGGTCTGCCTAGACTTTAGCAAGGTATTTGATACAGTCCCACACAAAAGATTAATAAGCAAATTAGCCAGCCTGGGAGTGGATCCAAGGGTGGTAGCCTGGGTAAAACACTGGCTGAACAACAGGAAACAGAGGGTCATAGTAAATGGAGTTCACAGTGAAGAAAGGGAGGTTACTAGTGGGGTACCGCAGGGTTCAGTACTGGGGCCGGTCCTTTTTAATGTCATTATAAGTGACATTGCAGAAGGACTGGAAGGAAAGGTATGTCTCTTTGCAGATGACACAAAGATCTGAAACAGGGTGGATGCACAAGGTTGTGTGGAAAGGATGAAAAGGGACTTGGCAAGGATGGAGGAATGGTCAGTTGTATGGCAGCTTAGATTCAAAGCAGAGAAGTGCAAGGTAATGCACCTGGGAAACAAAAACACAGGGAAGAGTACACAATGGTGGGTGAGATGCTGACATCAACAAAAATGGAACGGGACCTGGGTGTACTCATATCAGATGACCTAAAGGTGGGCCAGCAATATGAGAAGGAGGGCTGGGGGGATACTGTGATACATGGGGAGAGACATCACCAGTAGAAACAGGAAGTTGTTGTCCCTCTATACAGACAGTTGGTAAGACCACATCTGGAATACTGTGTACAGCTCTGGAGACCCCATCTCCACAAAGACATAGACAGGGTGGAGGTTGTCCAAATGATGACAACTAAAATGGTGCAGGGTCTGCACCAGAAGACATATGAAGAAAGACTGAAGGAGCTTAAGATGTATAGCCTCGAGGAAAGAAGGGAGAGGGGGGGGACATGATAGAAACTTTCAAATACCTCAAGGGAATCAACAAAGTCCAAGAGGGTAGCATCTTTCAGAAAAATATACAGTATGTGCAAGAACAAGGGGGCACAATTTGAAGATAGAGGGGAGATGGCTCAGAGGTAATGTGAGGAAGTATTTCTTCACAAAGAAGGTTGTAGATTTCTTCCTACCCTCCACAAAAATTGCCTTACGTCTGTCACAAGCATTCTTGAATTCTCCCACAGTTTTAGACCCCACAACCTCCTCAGGAAGGCTGTTCCATGCGTCCACCACCCTCTCTGTGAAAAAATACTTCCTCACATTGCCCTTAAGCCGTCCCCCCTCTATCTTGAAATTGTGTCCCCTTGTTCTTGCACATCTCTTTTTTCTGAAAGATGCTACCCTCTTGGACTTTGTTGATTCCACTGAGTTACTTAAACGTTTCTATCATGTCCCACCTCTCCCTCCTTTCCTCATGGGTATACATATTAAGCTCCTTTTGTCTCTCCTCATATGGCTTCTCTTGCAGACCCTGCACCATTTTAGTTGCCCTCCTCTGAACTGCCTCCATCCTGTCTATGTCCTTGCAGAGATGGGGTCTCCAGAACTGGATGCAGTACTCCAGATGGGGTTTCACCAACTGTCAGTACAGGGGGATAACAACTTCCTGTTTTCTGCTGGTGATGCCTCTCTCTATACATGCCAGTATCCCCCCAGCCCCCCCTACCACCTACTCACATTGCTTGCCAACCTTAAGGTCATCTGATATGATTACCCCCAGGTCCCTTTCCATTTTTGTTGTTGTTACTACCTCCCCCCATTGTGTAATCTTCCTCTGGGTTTTTGTTTCCCAGGTGCATTACTTTGCATTTCTTTGCATTGAATCCAAGCTGCCATACTCCTGACCATTCCTCCAACCTTGCCAAGTCCCTTCTCATCCTTTCCATGCCTCCTTGTGTATCAACCCTGTTGCAGATATTTGTGTCATCTGCAAAGAAGCATACTATTCCTTTCAGTCCCTCTACAAAGTCACTTATAAATGCATTAAAAAGGACTGGACCCAGTACTGAACCCTGTGGTACACCACTAGTAACCCTTCTTTCTTCACAGTGGACTCCATTTACAATTTCCTTCTGTGTCCTATTGTTCTGCCAATGTTTTACCCATGCTACCACCCTGGGACCCACTCCCAGGCTGGTTAATGTGACTACTATTCTTTTGTGTGGGACTGTGTCAAATGCCTTGCTAAAGTCTAGGCAGGCCATGTCCACAGCCCCTCCCTGGTCTACTACTTTGGTTACCCTCAAAGAAATCAATTAGCTTCATCTGACATGACCTTCCCACTGTGAACTCATGCTGCCTTGAGTCCTGTGCCCCACTGGCCTCTAGATACTCAACAATTCTGTCCTTCAGAAGTGATTCCATCACTTTCCCTACCACAGAGATCAAACTGACAGGTCTGTAGTTTCCTGCCTCTGTCTTGATTCCACTTTTGTGAAGGGGAATCACATCAGCCTTATTCCAGGCCTTAGGTACCACACCATCCTCCCATGATTTGTTATAAAGGGTAGTCAGTGGTGTCACTAGTTCTCTGCTTAATTCTTTCAGAATTCTGGTGTGAATTCCATCTGGACCCATTGCTTTGTCCACCTTCAGTTTTAGGAGTTCTTTCAGAACCCTTTCTTCTATGAAAGGACTGGGATCGCTCCCCTCTCCAGAGTGCTTCTATTAATTGGATTAGGCACCTCCCTCACTTTCTTTTTTGTGAATACTGAACAGAAGTATTCATTCAGTATCCTGCTTTTTCACTGTCATTCTCTGCCACCCACCATCCATTCTATTCAGCTTCACTATCCCTCCCTTTGTCTTTCTACGCTCCCTGATATACCTATAAAAGGTTTTATCCCCCCTTCTTAACCGAGTTGGCTATCTTGTCCTCAGTTTGTGCCTTTGCTATTCTGACTACCCTCCCTGCTTCTTTCTGCCTTAACTGGTACAGTTCTCTGTCCTTCTCTTTCTGTGTTTCCTTATACTTCCTAAATGCTATATTTTTCTCCCTAACCTTCACCGCAACTTCTTTTGAGAACCATAGTGGCTTTTTCTTTCATTTTGATTTGTTTATCTTATTTGCTTCACACAAAGGCTTGTTGCCTCTGTGATGGCAGTTCTGATATTTCTCCATCGTTGCTGTACCCCTCCATCTAGCCTGTTTGCTGGTGCTTTTCTAAGGCACTCTCCCATCTTGCCAAAGTCAGCCCTCCTGAAGTCCAGAACCCTCACTTTTGTATGGCTTGACTCTGTAGCTGAGTTTATCATGAACCACACTGTTTGTTGGTCACTTGTTCCCAAATGGCTACCCACTTCTAGATCTGAGATCCTCTCACTGTCCCTATTTGACAGTATGAGGTCTAAGATTGCTCCCTCACAAGTAGGTTCCAAAACTAGCTGTCTGAGGCATGCCACCTGAAGGGCATCAAGATTGGCCTTGCTTTTGGATGTGGCTGCAGCAAAGGTGCTCCAGTTAACATCTGACATATTAAGGTCTCCCATCAACAGTATGTCCCCTTTTTCTGCCATCCTAAGGATGCCTTCTATCATATCCTTGTCCATTCCCTTCCTCTGACATGGGGGTCTGTATACAACCCCTGTGCAGATTGTGGTGCCATTTCCAGTCTCTAAGGTGACCCACAGTGCCTTCTCTCCTCCCTGTTTACTCTTTTGTTCAGTTGCTTTTATTCCTTCCCTTACGTAGAGAGCTACTCCACTCTCTTATGCCCTCTCTGTCTCTCCTGTAGGTTGTGTACCCTGGTATGTTAACATCCCAGTCATGGTTCTCTGTTTACCATGTTTCTGTGACTGCTACAATATCCAGGCATCCCTCTTCCATCAAGGCCACCTGTTCAGGGAGCTTGTTGCCCAGACTACAGGCATTGGTACTAATTACCCTCCATTTCTTGATGGCCTTACCACTTTTTGCCCCACCCTGTTCTTATTGCGTTTGTCACTTTCTCTGTTTACCTCAGTGCTTCTCCCTATTGACATTTCTATGTTAGTGTCTACCTCACTTAGTACCCTGATTTTTTTGAGAGGGCTAGGATTTCCCTGCTCCTTTCCAGTGCCACCCTTCTTGGCTATTTTAAATGCTTGCCAATGAAGTATTTAAACCTATCACCTAGGATTCTGGTTCCCCTCCTGGACAGATGTAGACCATCACACCAGTATAGGCCTGCATCCATCCAGGGGGAACCCCAGTTCCCAATGAAGCCAAATCTCTGAGCTCTGCACCAATTTTTCAACCACTGATTGAATCCCATGGTGTGGAGCACCCTAGCCTCATCCATGCCATAGACAGGCAGCACCTCATCGAGAAGGTTACCGTGCATGCTATTTGTCTAAAGACCCTCCTCATCTCCACAAATGCTTCTTGCACTGCTCTGATCCCTTTCTTAGCCATGTCCTTTGTCCCTAGGTGGACAATGACATCCTGATCCCTCCCCTATGCAGCTGCTCCTGTGATCCTGAGGATTTGCTTCCTGTCCCTCCAAGCCATGGCACTAGACAGGCACCTTACCTCCCTCTCCCCTTCCTCCCCCCGGTTCTAACTTTCAAACAATGGAGTCCCCCACCAGGAGTTGTTTCCTTCCCCGTGGGGTTCCATGCCACCCTCCTGTGGATTTCCCTTGTGGAGGTTCCCAGCATCTTCCTTGGTCTCCACTGTGGGTGCCTCCATAGAGGAACCACACTTTTCCAGAATGGCATAGAAATTGTGGAGAGGTACAATTGGAGGCATGTGCCTATGTTCCACCACCCTTACCCTCCTTGAGCCCACTGCGGTCCAACCGCTCCTCTTTCTTGGCAACCTCTCAGGCAATAGCAGTGACCCTGGTGGTCTCTGTGTGGGAAAGGAGGTCCCATAAATCCTGGCCAACTCAGCCTGGAGATGAGCAACCTCCTCCCTCAGCCCAGAGAGGTGCCTGCAGATGGGACAACACTGCATCCTCCAGAATGTCTCCCAGAAGACTGCTGCTCCACAGCCACTGCACTGCACCACTCTCATCATGTCTTTTTCTGGCCCCCTAACTGTTGTTTGGAATACTTACTCTTTCCTCTGTTTGTTTATTTTCTTTTTTCTTCCCCTACTTACTACTGCCTCTGTGCTCTTTTAGCTCCTGATCTTCCTGTTCTAAGACAAGAAGTTCCTATATTTCTCAGTAGTCTCCTTACTTGCTCAGAATCAGACCTCCAGCAGCTGGGGGGGGGGACAGAGAGCTACTCTTGCCCTTCTAGGATGGTGAGTCTTTTGTGGCTCTGTGATCACTCACTTCTTGCTCCCAAACAGGAAGTTCCTGTTGTCAGTTGAATCCTGTGCCTTTAAAAGTAGAACTGGTTTAGGGTGGGGGGGTGGATGGGAGGGAAGGAGAGCAATATAGTCCCAGTAGAGGAGTTTTAATTATACCAGTAGCTCCTTCCACCTGGTGTTCTGCATGTTCTCTGGCAGAAGCTATCTAGGGTAGTGCTTAAATCTGGGTTTAACCTGATTCCTTCTAGCTAAGCTACTCCCCTACTTTGCAGATCTTTCCACACTTAGTTAATTTCACAGATAAAAATTACCTTCTGACACCTGTGACAAGCACCTAGATAAGTACACAGATAACAGGTAACAATTCACCTCAACTACCTCTAACAAACACACTAACTCTTTTTTTTTGTTCACATTTCACATTTTATTCTATGCACTGTTACAACGATCAACTCAACAGAACCGGGCCATCATATACATGAAGGTACTGTACCTTATTTGCAAATGCTGCTTGGACAACTATATGTTGTGACAAGGTAGAAGATAAACACAATGTTGAGACATGTTTAAGAAGACATTTGATGTATTTAATTGATTTTTTAGAGATTGCTATACAGTACACACACACACACATAATTAGTATACTATAAAAGTGATACCCAAATGTCAATGTAAATCTTACACATTTCATTACAAGTTGTTCTCTTGAAGGAAGATCCTACTGTACAAGGCCTAAAAATGGGCATTAGGTAAAAGTAAAATGAGGTAGGTGTGTTATTGAGGGTATTGCATAGTTTATCTTTTATTGCTGCTCCACCCCATGCACACACAACTTGAAAATCTACAACTCCTTGATATGAAGTAACAGGAATTAGTTAGTACAAGGACAAAAACAAGTAGGAGACTGAGTAAGTGGCTAGACAAGCATGATTATAGTAAGTCGAATAACATTTCAAAAAGTCTTACTTTTATAATTCATTTTTTACAAATGCATCTGCACAGTTGACAATTTTTGTAAAGAAATAATAACAATGTGAGTTATTCCACATATGTCCACAAGTGCCACGCATCCAGATGGAGGGATTTGAGGCCTGGATGCATTAGTCTGCCCTATTCCTGAGTCAGAAGATCATGGCAGAGGTGCTGGAGATTCCATCGATAGCTGCTGAAGTAGAGGGAACCAACTCTGATGAGGCCAAAGACAGGCTATTAGAATCATGCGAGCCCCTTCCACCTGTAGCTTCAGGAAAACCCTCTGAAGCACTGGGAAGGGAGGAAAAGTGTACAAGAACCTCCCTGTCCAGCAAACAGACAGTGAGTCTCACCAGAAAACACCATGCCCAGGAACAAGACAGCCAAAATTGGGTATTTTTGCATTGGATGGCGAGACAAAGTGGTCTATCTCCGGCCGAACCAACAGGTGGAATATGCTTTTGACCACCTCTTCATTTAGCTCCCACACCTGAGCCCTGACAGTGGTGTGGCTGAGACTGTCTGCCAGGATGTTGCTGATGCCTGGCACATGGACAGCTGTCAGGCAGAGGTCATGCTGGACTGCCCAGTACCACACTCACATTGCCTCCCAGCATAGAGGATATGAGTGAGTGCTTCCTTAATGTTCAGGTACCAGATCACAGACATATTGTCTGTCTGAACTAGGAGTGTCCCTGGAAATAGAAGAGGCTGGAAGGCCTGAAGGGCATACAGCAGTGCCCACAATTTCTAACACATTGATGTGTAGAGATGCTTCCAGCTGAGACCCTTGTTCCCTGGTTCTGATGGTTTCCTACTTGGGCTTCCCAACCTTGCCATGATGCATCCATTGTAAGGGTCATGGTAGGAGCAGGGGGTTGAAAGGGTAACCCCCATGGAGGGATTGGGCAACTCCTCCCACCAAAGAAGATCCTTCTTCATGTACCCAGACACTAGGATCCATCCTGCAGTCCAAGTTGTCCAGCTGCTGATCCCATTGGACATGAAGATTACATTTGGTCACCCTCATATGCAGTCTGACTAGAGGAACTATAGGGATCACAGCTGCCATCAGCCCGAGAAGACAGTGGATTGACCGGGCTGAGGTCCAGCATGAGCTGGCCACTAATCTGGCCTGTTCTTGCAGGATCTCCACTCTGTCTGATGGGAGGAAGGACCTACCATAGACTGCATCCAGCACTGCCCCAAATGAATTGTAGGTGCTGGGAGGGGAGAGGTGGGACTTGGAATAATTGATTGTTATTCCAAGTCTGGAAAAGAGGTCCAGGGTGAATGAGAGGGACTCTTTCAGACTGCTCTGTGATGGGGCTTACAGAAAGCAGTCATCCAGATACAGGCACAATTATATCCCTCTGCAGCACAGTGCCACAGCCACCACTGCTAGGCACTTGGTAAAAAACAGAGGTGCCAAGGACAGGCCAAAAGGGAGTACCTTGAACTGGTGATGTTCCCCTAGAAGGCAAACCAAAGAAAGCAGTGGTGGGCCTGGAAGACAGGGATGTGCAGGTAAGCATCCTACATGTCCAGCACACAAAGCCAATAAGCCTTGTTGAGCAGGGGTAAAATTCACTGGATGGTGGCCATGTGGAACCTCTTGTACTCGATGTACAGGTTGGGCATGCTGAGGTCCAAGATGGCTCTTGGGTTGCCAGTCTTTTTGGGCACTAGGAAGAAATGGAAGTAGTATCCTCTTCCTATCTGTGCTGTAGCCATGGGCTGTATGGCTGACATTTTCAGAAGATCCTGGATTTTGTCACCTATCAGTGACAGATGCTTTGGAGAATAATGGGAGAGGCCAGTGAGGTTGTCTGCAGGCCTGGCTAGGAACTCTGTAGGGTGACCTTTTGCTATTAATTGAAGGGTCCAAGAGTCTGTGGTTATGTCCTTCAACCCTGGAAGGTGGATGGCAAATCTTCCCCCTACTGGTTCCCCTAGAGGATCTGGAGGAGGCAGGGAGGGTCCTCCATGAGTCTGGAGACCAAGGGAAGGGAGCTGGCAGCTCCTCCAGGTGGCTTTTAGGACTTGGCAGGGGGAGTAGGGGTTCCTGATGCTGGATACCAGCATTTGTCTTGGAATTTGGCAGGGCATTTTTGCTCTGGCATCTCTGTTTCCAACAAAAAGTCTGTTTGCCTTTGTAACCCCCTCGGTACATGAAGTGGATATCGTGGGTGGATTTACTGTGATCCTACAATTCAGTAATAATATCCTTGGCATCACCTCTGAATAACACGGATCCCCTGAAAGGGGCTTCCAGGATGGAGCTCTGGATGTCTTGTACTAGACCAGCAATCCTGAGCCATGAATGTCACCTAATGCAGACAGCAGTGGCTGTGGTGTGCACAAATGAGTCTACTGTGTCATAAGTGGCCCAGAAGGGATGATGACAGGAGATTTTAGCCATTCTCACTGTCTTGGTAATCTCAGGCTTAAGCTCCTGGTCCTGGATAGCTTCCAGCTTGGACTCGAGTGAGGACAAGGAAGATTTCTGGTAGGAAACCATATGAGCTATATGATTAAGCGACCTGAGGGTATAAGTGGCGGAGGCATGGATCTTGCAACTGAAATTGTCCATCTGCTTAGACTCCTTATCAGGAGGAGAAATGCTCAAATGTTTAGATTTAGAGGACCAGTTGTGGGCAGCCATGATAACAACCGAGTCTGCATTAGGATGGCCAGTAAGGTGTGTGACCCCATCCTGTCTGCTTTATTTAAAACAGCTGGAATGGAGGAAGGCTGTTGCCAGATAGTGGACATCAGGTCTTCATGGGTCCAGTCCAAGACGGTATGGGCATAGGAGCTGTGTCAGTCATGTCTAGATGCTCTGCAAGCCTATTCTAGTTTGGATCCTGTTCCTGGATAGCCTAGCCACAGGCATTTTGTATAGTTATGAGGAGTTCTGCAAAGGAAGGGTCCTCCAGAGAGGACTTCAGGGACTCCTTAGGTTAAGGCTCTATAGCTGTATGCATGCTAGGGCTGGAGGACTAGTCAGAGTCAGAGTCTGAAGAGTGCCTGATGGGGGTCTGAACCCTTTTTAAAGGAGTGTCCTGGGTTTTATCCCTGACCTGATGTCTAGAAGAGCCTTCTCTGGAAAGGTGGGAATCCACAGGACAGCCTGCTCTAGGGGTCAGAAAGGAGGCAGTAGTAGAGACTGCCACTAGTTTCCAATGGTTAAACTGCAAAGCTAGTTGAGTCCTGACCTCCTGAATCAGGGTCTGAAATACTGCTTGGATATCATCAGCCTGAGGCTGCTGAGGAGAAAGAGGTTGAGACTGAGAGGAGGAAGATGAGGTGGGGAAGGAGGAAACTGGTATAATGGATAACCCGCATTCTGATATTGAGGGTATCCATGAGCCTGATAAGAGTAGGGAAAGCCAGAAAGAGCATAACCTTGATTAGACATAGTCCAACATCTGGTACTCTGGTACTTAATGGGGCTGAAGACCAGGTGCTGGATTCCCTGGAGAAGGGTACATTGGGTATTGTGGGGGCATAGAGCCTGGAACATTACCCATACGTCCAGCCAGAGGTGGAGCTGAAGGCCAGGGAAGAGGTGGGCTGAAGGCCCAGCGAGAGGTCCAGAAGGACCAGGAGTCAGCCCAGTAGGGACATTTGAAAAGGCTGGTACTGGATCAGACACAAGAATGTCTAGCACCAGAAGATTCAGTGCCGGGGGGCCTGATGGAAGGCCGTCCAGCATTTGAGGAATGGCTGGAATGCCAAACATACTCTGACCTGGTGAAGGGTGACCTAGTGAATGGTCACTTGGCACTGGGGTGTGAGTAGAACCCAACAGAGGACCCACCATTGTCTGGGTAGTTAGATTTCAAGATGGCAGAACCTGGTTGTCCAAAGGGGCTTGGGTTGAGGAGATTCTGACTGAAGGTCCCAGGAACAAATAACAATAGTCCCAGTAGGTGAACCAGGAAGAGGCTGACCCAGTGAAGGAGGGAGAGCCTCCATATTAGTTCCCACCTCTGGCTCTTGATATTCAGGCAAGCCTGGAGGGTCTGGTTGGGTCAGAGGGAGTGAGAAACACTCCGAAGACTGTTGTGTAGTTGGCAGCTGGTTCAACTTGATGTTGGGGGTATCCTACGACCCCGACAGAAGAACCTCAGCTGTGTGGTCCCCAGAGGAACTGAGGAGCAACTTATTAGCTGTGGTAGTACAGACGTCAGAAGAGCTAACATCTGACTTATTGGCCAGAGTCATACAGACAACAGCAGAGCTGGAGTCCAGCATGCCGGCTGTGACTGTGTGCTCTTTGTGGGGCCGGGGAATGACTTATCAACCTGGCTGCTGGCAATAGACCCAGAAGAAGATATGGACCTAAGGAGCACAATAGGGGTTCCATCATCCAAGAAGGGCCCCGACTGCACCATGAGTAAAGCAGGCAGGGAGGCCTTTGTCTGATGAACCGGAGCAGTAGGAGACCCGCAGTAAGTTTACTTACTGAAGTGGAGGCCCCTCCAGTGTCAGTAGTGCCTGATGGTTGCCGACAAGGTGATGGAGACCTATCCCTGTCTTAGTGCCTCTCCTTGTCCTTTTTCATCTTTTTTGGTTCTGGCATTAGAGAAGAAGATTTTTCCCACAGAATCTGCAGCTCCTTTTCTATCAAAGCTAGGCACTTTTTCAGCAAGTGGGCTTCAAGCTTTTTCTGGTATCTAATCTGTGTGGCCTGGTTGAAGGATTGGCAGGGCACACAGTTCTTGACCTGGTATTTGGGACCTAGGTAGATCATGCAGTGGGAATGCTCATCCACATGCAGGATCTGGGTGCCACAGGGCTTGCACTTCTTTTTGATAAATCACCCAACAGTTCATGTTCCTGAATTGTAGAGCCAACTATATCCCATGCTGTAAATTTGTCACTGTTATTTATTTGCTTCCTCATTTCTTCTGTATATCCCTCAAGAACTCTGTTTTAGACCTGTTTATATTAGTCCTGTTTATACTGTATTTTAGTATGTAATTATTTGACCTAGTGTTCTATTCTCTT
The DNA here is from genome assembly GCA_016271365.2 of Neoceratodus forsteri. NCBI lineage: Eukaryota > Metazoa > Chordata > Ceratodontiformes > Ceratodontidae > Neoceratodus > Neoceratodus forsteri. Next base: position 1,370,523,242 of record CM057450.1, on the reverse strand, counting down.
TTATGTTTAACTGGATGTTTGTGTAATGGGCATTTTGCTCAAATACTTTTCAGTATAAAATAAAGACTGATTGATTAAAAACTGCACTGACAGACCTGAACCACACACAGCAGTTCTGTAAAATCCAAACTGGCCATATTGGGTGCAACATGCACAAATACTGCTTTGTCTGGTCACTCTGGCACACTGTTCAGTCTGACTTTATGTAACTGGCATGGTCCTGGAGGTCTGTTTTTTAACCCTTACATAGCATGGTTGCAAATGGAACCATCAGGATCAGACCAGATAGGTAAAAGCCATACCAGATCATCTGGAGTGAGTGGATCAGCAATATTTACACAAGCTGTGCCCAGTCCAGATTTCACAGCTCTGGTCTGGGTCAGGTGATCTGTTTTTCATCCATACCCCACTGCATGTGGCTTAGTGACATTCTGTACAGCTGTATGCAGAGTCTAACCCATTGAAGGTTGAAGTTTCAGAAAACATTTTTAAAAATACCATGACTCACTCAATTTCTGATGATCCCCCACCCCCAAGTCACACTTAGTCCTAGAAACATAGAAACATAGAATTTGATGGCAGATAAGGATCGCTTGGCCCACCTATTCTGCCCAGTTTTCTACCTAACAGATAAGCTGCAGATCCAATTTAACAAACAGCTTACTTCCTCCTACCTCCCACTAGAACTGCCTTATGTCTGTCCCATGCATTTTTGAATTCTCCCACTGTTCTTGACTCCATGACCTCCTCAGGGAGGCTGCTCCATGCATACACAACCTCTCCATGAAAAAATACTCTCAAATTTTTTTTATTTAGTTTTTGTTGACCGGTAAGTGCACCAGACAAACCCTGCCTATTTTCAGGATGACCCAGGAGAGGGAGATACAGATGAATGCCAACTGACCTTGAACCAGGCTAAGCTGTTGGTGGTATTTTTAGTGAATGAGGGAAATTTGGCCAGGACACCGGGGAAATTCCCCTACTCTGCTGGCGCTCTGTGGCCAGTAGGGGAGTTTGCTTCTGTTGGAAGGATGGCCACTATGGCTAGGACCGCAGAGGAGCAGGTTGTGTCGACTTCTGACATGGAGATGAAGCTGGAACGGCACTCGGCAGCGAGCATGGTCGCTGGTGTGGAGGTGGATACTAACAAATGGTATCTTGATGCAGTTTCCACTATGGAGGTGATGGAGCGAGATGTTTCAACGAGGGGAGCAGGGAGTGCCTCGAGGGCTGGAAATGCGGAGGCTCCGTTTACAAAGTTTAAACTATTGGAGCGTGCTGTGCCTTTAAAACCAGCTTGCGAAGCTGCGCTGGATACAAGGAATGCGGAAGTGCGTTCAGGCTGGAAAGAGGTTGCCCGTTTAGCAGTGCTATCTTTGGCTGCACTGAAGTTGCAAGAGGAATACCAATCTGGAAACCTAGCATTATGGCTGAACAGGGTAGCAGCGGAGGTGGTGGAAAGAGGACGTTTAGTGATCAGATGGCATTTGGTTCAAAAAGAGACTGGGACTGTTTGACTAGGATTTGTCATCCAGCCAAGAGGTTGTGAGTACTCTATTACCAAAAAAGGGCTTCCCCACATTTCAAATCAACATAGAGACTGGATTTAGGTTTCAACCCACTAAAGTGGGTGTGGAAAAAAAGGCCCCAGTAACTTATCAAACTAAGGTTGATGTGCAAGATGGGTGATGGAATTCAGCTTTAAAAATCTGAACAGCAGGGACAAAGAGTATCAAACTTGTCTGAGGAGGTTCATGTTTTCACCTGTAAATCTTAAGGATATCCTGCCTCTTCCATTCACCCCTAGTGCATAATGTCAATTGGTCCCCACAAGTGGCTTTAGTGGCAGCAGGATGGAAAAAATAGGGCAGGGATTTGGACTGGAGTTAGCATGGGATTCATCTTTAGAGTTTGACAAATCATCTCCAGGGTGGCAACCTGGTGGGGGATGTAGAAACCAGGGAAAGCAGAGAAGAGATGGAGAATAAAAGGGGGAAATGTGGATAGTTCCGTAACAGGGTGAACTTCCAGCATTACAAAAACTGGGTACTGGGAACAGAAATGATGGGTCAGGGCCTACTTCTGAGAAACCCTCATGTCTAGTTTATTTGCACAGAGTAAGAGGAAGCTGAACCCGGAGGAATGCAGTACGTGATAGATATAAAGGAGGTTTAAAGGAAAAGCCTAATAGGTATTTTGTAGGTAAAACTTAATCAAAGAGTCTTTGTTGTTTTCCCTCGGGATGTTTTGCTTTTATAAACATCTCGGGAGAGGATAACTTGATATCAGTTTTCGTCCCCTGCCTTGTTGGAGCTTTTTTGGAGAGGTATAATCAGGTGAAGTTCTCTCCTTATGGACCCCTTCTGGTTATCCCTCTCAAAGCCTTTAATTAAGTACGTGACGGTGATGTTCAGAAATGAGGGGGTACATGTAGAAGATATTGTATACTGGCTCTCCCAGAAATGTGAAGTTCAGAGTGACCCAGAGCCGATTTTGGATTCTGAGCAGTTTTGGATGGGAGGGTGGAAATTTAAAGTCAAATTACGACAAACGGCATTAGGGGTTGAACATATCCCTAACTCCTTCTTGTTAGGAAGGGATAGGGGGGTCTGTTTTTACAGCGGGCAGCCCAGAGCATGCTATAAATGTGGAGCTTGGATGCACTCATCCAGTACATGTGACCAGCCCCGTTGCGATAATTGTGGGGAAGTGGGTCATGTCACCATGTTCTGTGTAAACCCAATAAAATGTGATCTTTGTGAAGAACATAACCATGCTTTTAGGGATTGTCCATGGGCAGCACAGAATAAGGCCAGCAGTGGGAATTCAGATTTAATCATCCAAAAAGCACAAGATTCCAGAGAAAGTCAACAGGGGGTTGGGGATATCGCAAAGGCCCCTTCTGTACCTCAGAGCACTGTGGAAACTCAGGTAAAGGTAGGGGATTGTAGGTCTACTACTGTTCTTCCTAAAGTGCTGAAAAAGGAATTGATGGAGGAAGTTTCTGACCTATTGCAGCCAGTGTGTTATGCAGCCCTAAATGAGGATTTAGCGGTTGATTTGGTTCCACCTTTGCAACTGCCATTGCCCCCTAGAAGGTCGAGCAGGACTTCCAAGTCTCATTTGCCTCATACACCAGAGCCCATTGAATCTAAAAACTCCCACGTAACTTTATTTTGGGGGATTCAGAGATGGACATTAGGATACAGATTCCTAATTGTCGCTACAGGATTCCTTGGCACCTCCTAGGGAGGAGTATAAGGAGAAGAAAAAAAAAAGAAGAAAAAAATTAACAGAAGTTGGGGGTTTTGAGTCTTCTGGTTATTTGTAATGTTTTTTTTTTATGGGCTACATTAAACACCCATAGTCTTTTAAAGGTGCAGAAGAAATAGGCGGTGTTCCAGTTAATCCATGATCTGCAAATCTCTGTTTGTTTCCTACATGAAACATGGATGTTTTCCAAAGACCACATTGCTGCTTTTACTAAGGATTAGCCATGGGACCGTCCTTTGGTCTTTCGGGAAGACAGGGCTGATGGGTAGAATTCTTTCAATTCTTATAATTTTGTCTTGCATAAATTAATTGATTTATGCCCTGGCAGGGTGCTGATTTTGGAAGGTAAATGGTATACTGATACTCTACGATTGATTAACATTTATAACCCCCAAACAAAGTTAGGGAGGATAACTTGTTTGAAAGGAATGACTATCCCCATCCTTTGGGGTGGGGATTTCAACTGTAGCATGGGAGGGCCAGGGAGGGGGGTTGGGAATAAAAAAATATATTGTGATACACATTGTTTAAGGGAGATCATTAAAACAGCTGAGTTAGTGTCCTGTAATGATAACAGGACTACTTGTCCTAGGGGTACCTTCTTTAAAGGTGGGAAAGGCTTTATAATCGACTACCTATTTATTTCTAAAACAATTCCAACATCTAGTCCACAGATTATTCCTGTTGAATTCTTGGATCATGTTCTTTTGCAGGTAAAGGTAGGAGAAATGGTGGGACATGGTAGACTGCGGACTAGATGGAAGTTGAACACCTCCTTCCTACAAGAAAAACTAGTATTGAATTCTATTAGACTGATTTTACAAGCCAGATTATCGGTGTTTTTTTTGTATCTAGATTTGGGGAAATGGTGGCAGGAAACAAAGGATGATTGCATTTCATGGTTTAAAAAATATGGAAAGCGTCAGAATACTGAGTTTTTTGCCTATTTGAAATTAAGGATTCAATTACAACAGGTACTTACATTGGCAAATTCCTGTGAGGATTTTTCTATACAAATTGCAGCTATTAAAGCACAAATGAGGGTGTTACAATGATCGTACTAAAACCTTACAAGCTGTGATTTCAAATCATATGACAAAATCTGTGGTTGGGGACCCCTTGAGCTCTGTAAATCTCTAAAGGATCATGCCTCTTGGATTTCTTAAATCAAGGGAATGGGAGAGTGTTTACAGTTCAGGCTATAGGATAAGATTACAGAGCATTTTCAGAAACTGGTTCTCATCAGGCTCCTCGTCCACGACAGGTTAGGCAGTTTTTAGCCCCCTGTAGCGACAGAAGTGGATCCAGAGATTCTTAAATCGTTAAATAACCCTTTTCTCATTCTGAGATTAATGAGGTAATAAACACTCTAAAATCCAATGTATCCCAAGGTTTAGATGGATTTATCTATTTATTTATAAAACTTTTCGGTCAGAATTGATGCATTGTTTGGTTTTGGTCTTTAATTATTTTTGGAGGGTGCTGTGATTCAAGGTTTTTCAGATGGTTTGCAGATATATATCTTTAAGTCAGGGGATAAGGGGGAGTTTCGGAATTGGAGGCCAATTACATTACTGAACTCTGACTATAAAATTCTTACTACTTTGATCAACAATGGACTGAAAGTTATGTCTGAGGCTATGTTTACTCCTATTCAGCATTGTGGACTACCTAATAGAAGAATTCAGTCAGATCTGTGTCTTATTAGGGATATAATTGAGCAGGTAAATGACTTAGGGGAGATAGGGTATATATTGTCGTTGGATTTAGAAAAGGCTTTTGATAGAGTTAGTCATTTTTTTTTTTTTCTACTTTAGAATTTTTTAAGGTCCCGGGGGTTGTTGAATTTAATTAAAGGATTATATGCCTCTGCTCAGGTGTACCCACTTATCAAAGGGGAATTGGGGATAGGTTTCAATATGAAATGTGGAGTACGACAGGGTTGCCCGTTAAGCCCCCTTCTTTATAATTTCTCTTTAGAACCTCTGCTTAGAGCAGTGAGCTTGCCCCCTATGTGGTCAGGTGTGTGTATTCCTGGTACAAAGTCAGTTATCACCATTCAGGCATACGCTGACGATGTGTGCCTTTTTTTTACAGAATATTCACAAATAGGGTTTTTTTTTCAGTATTTGATACGTATGCAAGTTTATCGAATGCAAAGATTAATTTATCCAAGTCTAAAGGTTTGTTATTGGATAGTTCCTATCAGGAGCCAGTGCATTTTAATTCCATATTGCTTACTACTGATCCTTTGACGATTTTGGGGGTACTTTTTGGGCCTCAAAACCGCCCAGAGGATAATTGGAAATTGGTTTTGGATAAAATAGAATCTAAAGTAAATAGATGGAGAAGGTTTAAATTTACTAAAATCAAATGAATTCAAGTTTTAAAGCAATTTATTTTGCCATGTCTACAGTACTTGGCAGTTATTTACCCCCTGCCTGTTCAGTATGAGACTAGACTCTATAGCATGTGTTTCCAATTATTATGGGGTAATAGATTGAACCCCGTTAAAAGAGGTTTTACTTATTTGGATAGGAAATGGGGAGGTTTGGGAACGGTGGATCCAGTAGTCTTTTGTTTTTCACTGTTTTTTTCCTTTTCATTAAAATTCGGTTTAGGCCCTTCAGGGTTTCAGGAGATGTCTTTTTTTAAAAGTGTAATGAATTGTTATCTAACAGCTTGGTTGCATTGAGCACCCAAATTGTCCCCACACTTATCTTTGCTGGAATATTTTAAGCCTGCGGCTCAGAAATTATATAAATGGAAAGTAACCAAAAATCAAATTATAAGGGGTTCTCCAAGGAAATTACACAATGACTTTATGACCTTGATTTATCCTTCTGAGCCAAGCTTCAAAAATTGCCCTATAGGGCGAAATTCTGACGTATTGGAACAACTGAATAATCCCAGGTTGCCAGGTTATATGTAGGAGGTTCAATGGCTCCTGATGTATGGGAGATTAAATGTTAGGGGAAGTGCAAAATATAAAGCAAAGGAAGAGAGGTCTTGTCCTTATTTGGAATGTATAAACCAAGAAGAAACAATGGAACATTTTTTTCTACAGTGCTCTGTTCCGATTAAATTGTGGGAATATTTGGCAAAAATATGGGAACTACCTTGGTTGGCCAAGTTAAATTATGATATTTTGGTGATTGGGAGTTTTCCCCCATCCTTGCAAAGGTATGAGAAGGGTACTTTGCGAATAATTTTAACATGTTTAAGGTATTGTCTGTGGCAAGTAAGATGCCAATGGGTATTATATCAAAGGAAAACCAACTCAGAAGGATTTAGATGTTATGTGACGAATGTTTTGAGCAAAGTCTTTTTATCAGATATGCAATTGTATAATGTGGATAAAGTTAGGACATGGTGGAAGGGTTTTTCACATATTATTAAATATAAATAGTAGGTAGGGAGACTGGTTCTCCCATTTCTTCCCACCCCTTCCTTTTTTGTTTTCTCTCTTCTGACGTTTCAATCGAATTTGATGGTGTTGGGATGTGGGTTGGTAATTATTTACAGAGTCTGGGGGAAAGAGGGATTTGTTTATGATTTTTTTTTTTTGTATAAAGGGAGTTATCTTTGAGTTTCTTTTCTCTTGTTTCTACCCCATTGGGGCTTTCATTATAAAATATGTTTTTGGGACAACTACTATGGGACCTTTGGTGGACAATGTGTGGGTTCCATGAATAGTGAGCATTTGTTTCCATAGGTTTGGTTTACTTTCTTTCTGTATTCTGTTTAAAACCAATGTTTTTGTGGAAAAGTATTTATGTGTCTATTATAATAAAAATTGCCCCTACTCTTTTCAATAAGTGCCATGGGATCTTTAACATCCACCTGAACTACCACCAATCCAGGCAGATGGGACCTCGGTTTAATGTCTCATCCAAAAGATGGCACCTCAGAAGTGCAGCACCCCTCTCATGTTACACTACAGTGTCAGTATTGGGATATTAACCCAAGTGCCAGATGTGGGAACTGAACCCACAGCCCTCTGATCTCCCAGGCTCAGAGGTGAGTGTGCTACCTACTGAGCCACTGACATTGCATAAAATTACCTCTGAGCCGTCCCCCCTCTATCTTCAAATTGTGTCCCCTTATTCTTGCACATTTCTTTTTCTGAAAGATGCTACCCTCTTGGACTTTGTTGATTCCCTTCAGGTACTTGAAAGTTTCTATCATGTCCCCTCTCTCCCTTCTTTCCTCAAGGGTTTGCATATTAAGCTCCTTTTGTCTTTCTTCATGTGTCTTCTGGTGCAGACCCTGCACCATTTTGGTTGCCCTCTTCTGGACAGCCTCCACTCTGTCTATGTCTTTGTGGAGATGGGGTCTCCAGAACTGCAAACAGTACTCCAGATGGGGTCTCACCAACTGTCTGCACACAGTGATAACAACTTCCTGTTTTCTACTATTGATGCCTCTCCCTATGCATCCCAGTATCCCCCAGCCTTCCTTACTGCCTTCTCACATTGCTTCCCCACCTTTAGGCCATCTAATATAATTGTCCCCAGGTCCTTTTCCTTTTTACTGTTGTCAGTATCTCACCCCCTTTGTGTACTCTTCTCCTGGGTTTTTGTTTCCCAGGTGCATTACCTTGCACTTATTTGCATTGAATCTGAGCTGCCATATATTTGACCATTCCTCCAACCTTGCCAAATCCCTTCTAATCCTTTCCACTCCATCTTGTGCATCAACCCTGTTGCAGATCTTTGTGTCATCTGCAAAGAGACATACTTTTCCATCCATTTCCTCAGCAATGTCACTTGTAATGCCCCCAAGTCAGACTTAGTCCTCTACCAAAGTAATACTTAAATATTGGTGCCTCTACATCCACACCATTAAGCTTTTAATGTCATCATGCTATTTTGCTGCATTGAGCTCCTCCTTCCATAAAGTCCCATTCTACTTGTCGCATCCTTTCCCCAAACCAGGTAGTTTTCCAGGGAGCAGTTCTTTACACCACATCAACTAAATTACTGCTAAGCTCCTTATTTTTTTTAAATATTTTGTTGAGAAATTTTTGTTTTAGTGTATCCATGGTCAGGAAAAATGAATTAATTTAATCACAATACAGCATGTTAAGAACTGATCAGATTCTATTTGTAACCTAAGTCAAAAATTAACACACATGCCTACTTATTTGCAACTGAAGCAAATGTGGTTACTATCATTAAGTTGTAAACACCTGTAGTCACAAATTGCAGGTTAAGAACATTCAGTAGAATAGAAACGGTAGCCCAGAACTGCCTGCCTGAGAAAATGAAGTTGGTGTATTATTGATAAACAGGCATCACTGGGACTCTTTGATATGGAATTTCCTGCAATGTAGCTGAATGACTGCTCTTAGGATGGTGGTGTCAAATGACTTAATGAGGTCTTCCTAGGGACTGAGGATACATCAGAGCTTATTTGTTATGCAGAAAGCTCCAGGAAGTGTTTAACTCATTCTACTTCCAATAGATTTCTATAACGTCTGTACTATCCATTGGTAATCTGACACAGAATGACTGCCAGAAGATAATGAGTTAACTTTCTGTGGGCTCAATTAACTCCTCAAGCCAGAGGAATAATAGTGCTCTACAGCTTCCTATACACATACAGAGTAGCAATGAGGCTTCAGCGGAGGAATCTGTTCTTTACACTCTATCATGTTGTTTGGTAGCATAAATGACATCGGCCCTTTTCAGAGTGCAAAACATCTGCTGGGCGACTCCCACAGCCATAAAAAAACAGAAAGCACAGGCATTAACTTGGCATTATAGTGTCATCTCCATCCTATAAGTTTGACAATCTACAAATCTGCAGAACAGTATAATTCACTATAGTAAAGGAATTAAAGAAACTAATTATGCAGAATACAGCAGCTGAGAAATGACTTATGGTTCAGTTGATCATTCAGTCTATCAGATTCATGTGATCTGAGAACTATAACCCATTTTGTCTCTCTTTGTACAAGTTTTCAAACAATCCCCTCCTCTAGCAAGGGCCAGAACATAATCCAAGGCTCTGAATGTATCTCCTATAATGTTTATTTATACATGTTTCTATGGGTTTTGGGGGCAGATGGGGGATGGGAGGTGACATAAGGGGAGTTAGGGGACAGCTGTGAATGAAAGGGAATGATGTGGCACCAGGTGAGGTGCATTTGCCTTTGTATTTATTTTTCTAATGTCTATCAAGTCCTATTACAGTACCACAAAGTACTGTAATTATCAATTATACTGTACGGTTGGTCCAGAGACAGAGAATGCAGCTGCCAGAGCTGTGTCCACCTGGTGCTAAGTCACGTTCTGTCCTTTAACCTTCCCCTTGCAGTATAATTAATAGATACAGTACAGTGTGGTAATATAATAATAATTGATACACATTAGAAATATAAATACAATTTCAGACGCACCTCGCTGGGTGCCACTTCACTCCCTTTCATTCACAGCTGTCCTGCTAATCCCCCTGTGTCACCTCCTGTGTCTCTTCTGCCCCAGGCCCCCTCCTGTGCAGCAGATTCTCCACCAACCCAACCATTCCAGACCCTCAAGTGTTACACCAGGTGGGGGGCACAGATCAATGGGGCAATTTCCACAGGTGTGCCAAACGTTTGGTGCAGCTGTTGGCTTGCAGCAAACCTGGGAATTTGATGCTGGTATCTTGTTTTTCTAAAATCAAGCACAGTGTCCCTTGTGAACCTAGAGTTTGCCACTGCCTTGGAGTGATGTAACTTGCGTCACTCTAAGGGCTCTTTGAAAATCGGGCCCATGGGTCTGCATATTCAAACACTGGAAGAATCATTTTAATATTCTTGCAGCAGACCTGGAGTATAAGGCAGGAAATTATTGATGCAATACAATTTGCAATGCTTTGGGCAGAGCTTCTTATGCATAGTGTCAGCATGAGAAGAAAAAGTACATTTTTTATCCATCTGAACATCTATAGTAGATACCTGAAGTGAGGACTTTTTCATGAGGTGATTTTGAGAATCATGATGATTAGGATAGTGGGAAGATGAGAAAGTCTCTGCTTGGTGCCAGAGGTCATGGATACTATATTTTTGGCAGTAAGGGCAAGCTAGTTTGGGCATACATTGTTAAAGTCATATGGAAGAGATGATTCCCATTTGGGGGCTAAGTCCCCTGAGGAATAAATGACCATATTATCTGTATACATATGAACATGCCAGTGTCCACTGACTTGGGGAATGTCATTTAAAAAGTTGAAGAAAATAAATGGACCCAAAAGAGAGCCCAGTAGGATACCAGAGAAGCTGGAGGGGGAGAAGGAATTTCCAATAAGGAATGACTGGTGACCATCAGTGAGGTTGGAGCCAAATGCAGCTGACTGCAAAGTAAAAAGATCTAACCCCATTAGTTTGTCCAAGAGGATAAGGTGGACTTTAGTACTGAAAGTCTTGGCAAACTTAACAAAGATAGTTGCAGTGATCAGGCCTTGGTCCATTCCCTTTCAGGCAAAGTCAGTAAAGCAGTGTTGTAGCATTGGAAAGAGGAAAGGAAAGTGGAGTTGTTGAAGAATGACCATTGTAAGAGTTCAAGATTTGCTCTCTCTTTCTTTAGCCACTGCAGGGAAAGCAGAAATAAGATGGCAGTTCCATGGTGAGAAGTGAAAACCCCATTTTTAAGGGGGAGGCCTGAGGAACCAACCTGTGTCAGAAGTAAAGGTGTAGAATGACAGCTGAAAGACCCCTTTCTTCACCTAGGGGAGAATATTGTTACCAAACCTATGTAATGTAAACAGCTATCAGAGCAGTATGGATACTGTATAGTTAGTAAACAGCTAAGGTTTTCTGTAAGCTTGAGAGAGGAGCTTGAGAATATAAAAGGGTGCTCCTACCTCATCCCTGCCTCCTAGGGTATTCAATTATCCCCATTTACTATTCAGGAAACCTTTCTAGCCCTTTTCTCTCTCAACCAAATCTAGCCCTGATTGCCTGGATCCTAAACCTCCCAACCTTTCGGATCCTGACATTGCCTCTCCCCTGACCTACCTCTTCGACCTTTCTTCCCTCTGTACTGTTCTTCTATCTTGGAAGATAGTCAAATTGCTCTCTCTTCCTTCATAAAGGGTGACCCCTCCACCCCTGGAAACTTCCATCCTATCTCCTTTCTCTCTCTCTTGCAAATTTGCAAGAGAAACTTGACTACTCTATGCTTGCTAACCTGCTTTATTCATTCAAATTCTTCTCCCCTTTCCACTCTGGTTTCCAGAAGTACCACTCAGCTGTCTCATCCCTGCTGCATGTAATTTACTTCATCCTCACTGGAATGGATCAGAGGCACATCACTGCAACCAGTTTCATTGATCTGGCTAAAGAGTTTGACTAGGTGATCCATCCACTCCTCCAGATAATCTGAGTTGTGCTGGCCTCTCAGCTACTGCTGCTGAATGGTTCCATTCCTACCTTATGGGCTGTCAACAGTCAGTACAGGTAGGAGGTGTGCTATCGCCTCCCTAGCCATCCAAGCTGGGATCCCACAGGGCTCCATTCTGGTGTCTATCCTCTTTTTCATTTTCTTAAATGACCTCCCCTTTGCCTGTGCCAATTTGTGTATTCACATGTATGCAGATGACAGTTATCTATATATCCGGTCCTTCAACTGTAGCAGTGAAAGTCTTGTTATAGTAAGACTTCCACAACATCCTGATCAGATTCCACTCCAAGCGACTCCAGGTCAACTATAAAAAACAGTGTCCATGACCTTAAGCACCAGCCAGAAATTAACTAGGCTCTACCACCTCCCTGTCTTCTCCACTCTGGATCACTCACTCCTTAAAGTTGTTTCTTGCCTCAAGTGTCTTGGTGTGTGGATAGACAGAATGCTTGACTTCTCTGCCTACATTGATGTCATCTACTTCAAGCCCTGCCCTAAATTTGGTGCATTGTACCACAGCAAAGGCTGCTGTCTCCACAGGTCTGCAAGGAGCTTGTTACAAAATGGTGCTTCCAGTTTTCACCTATGCAGATGTGGTCTATGGTATAGCCCTCTCCTCTTCCCTTGTCAGACTGGACACCCTCTGCAATGCCTTTTTTCACTTTGTTATCAACCTACCCCATTGTACTCACCACTATTTCCTCTGCTCCTCGCAATCCATCCTCACCCTGTCCTCATGTTGCCAGTCCTACTGACCTCCTTCAACTCCAAATTCAGGTTTGAAACCATGCCCTCTTTAACTATCCTCACTCCTGTCTCCAATTCCCTGTGCCTCATACTCCGTCTGCTCCAGGGATCCTCACACATTCCCCTTTACATACCATCACTCTTTAGATGGACAATAAGCCTTCTCCTATTATCTTCCTTCCCTCCCTCTGAAACCCACTCCTATCCTCTCTCTCTGTCTCTCCCTATCCCCTTTCTCCTTTAGACACCACCTAAAACTTCTTCCTACTCTCTACTGCTTTTGTCATTCCACTTTCTGATCCTTTCCTGTTTTACTATGATTAATTATTTGTCTGATACTGTTTAATTTGTTTTACTATTTTACATTGTACTCCAGTTTTAGTTTATACAAATCATTAATACTGTGCATGCTTTTATTTTTGTATTTCCTATTCCCTTCCCCTAGGTCACACCTGGAAATGAGCCTTGCCATAGTGCACCTCTCCTGGTTACCACGTTTCAAAGAAATAAGTAAATAACTACTATTGGAGAGGAGCAGTGGTTGGTCCATTGGAATCCTCAGCTGCAAGGAATTTTCCAGAGGGGCTGTGGGGCCTTGGCCTCAGGACTCAGGAGCTGAGTGTCAGACCCTTGAGATATACCTCAGAGTGAGCTGTAATCCATAAAGACTGAAAAGATGCTGAAGCACTGTAGCAGAGATCAATAAATCAATAGGATCATGGGGGTCTTCTTTGTTATTCACACCTTTGAATCCAGGGGAATAGTTGAGGAATCAAAGAGGTGATCCAAGGGATTTTTGCCCACCTTTGTGATGGTACCTGAATCCAGCTTTCTAAAAGTGGAAAAGAAAACTCCTGGATGAGAGGGTTGAAGTGCACTCTGACTGAACTTCAAGGCTCGAGATCCTGTACTGATTGTGAGACAGGTAGTGGTGGGTGAAGTGGCTCTATTTGCTCTGTGAAGTGATTTGCAAAGCCAAGCGGATTTGTGGAGTACTCCAAAACACAAAGTGGAGTAATTTGCATTGTAATGTGTAACGCAAAGTCCATTGAAAACAATGACTTTGCGTTAGTCCGACTTCCCAGAACAGTACTCCACCAATCTTAAAGGCTAAGTGCATTGAAAACAATGTACTTCACTTCACTTCACCTTGTTTTTAAGCTCCAAAGGTGAATTTTCTAGTGATTCATGGGATTTCAGGTTGATGAATACGATGATGATGTAACTGACCCCAGTTGGGAACCAGAAAAAAAGAAATTCAAGGTGGCTGTGTCTGTTTGCATTAACCCCCCCCTTAAAAACTTGTGATTTACCAGTTTTTTTTGATGGTGATGATGATGATGATGACCCAGTAATAATGATAGGTAGTTGTGGTGGTTAGTTGCAGTCCAAGTGTGTTCTGCCTGAAAACTCATGTAGCACACCCCCGCTTCATGGCTTAAAAGAACAGAGTCCAATAAGCAGCATCAGTGACATGTTAAAAGTAGAGCATCACAATCCTTTGTTTGGGATTTTTTTGTGCAAGATGCAAATGATGAGTCAGTTGCAATCTGCCAGGTTTGCCATGTGCGTGTGAGTTGAGGTAAAAAGGGGAGCCATCTGGGCACAGGAGGACAGGATACACATCTTAACAATAGGCACATGGCACTGTGGACCCAGCACAAGATGGCAGCTAATACCACAGTGAGGCATTCACCCTTGTCATTAACCATAACCAGCATGTTATCTGCTTTAAGACTGTTAAATCCAGTAGGAAATTAAATGTGTGCAGTGGTGAGGAAATAAGAGTAGATGATTACTACAGGCTTGATGAGGTGGAGGAGCATAATGATTTTGAAATGTTGTCCAGCGCTGGTGAGAGTAGCAGTTTTAGTGGTGGTGGTGGTGAATGCAGTATGTCTAGTGCAAGTGGTACATCAATCCCAGTTGGTAAATATGGCAAAATAACTGCATGGGTTTGTCATCATCACCTGTGCAGCCATCTTCATCAAACGTCCACACTCCACCCCCTGCCATTCGCAGAGCAGAACCATTTGTCATCACACTCTGTGTAAAACTTTTAAGTCAGCCCACATTACAGAGTGTTTTTGCACATAAGCTGAAGTACCCACACAATCATAGTGTGTCACGTGAACTTAATACTGCTGTAGCTGAAATGTTGGCAATTGATCTTTTGCCCTTTTCCTTTGTGGAAAATTCTGGGTTCCAGCAGTTTGCTGCACGTGCCTGTCCAAAATGGAAAGTCCTATCCAGGACATACGTTTTGACCCGTGCTGCCCCTGAGTTGTACCGTACTGTGTCCGACTCAGTAAGACATGCCCTTCAACATTCCTCCTCTTCATTCATCCATTTAAGTATGGATATATGAACAAGTTCCAAAACAGCAGGTATTTCATATTTGTGTATTACTACACACTGGGCACAGGTGCTGGGGGTTGTTTGTGCTGTTGCTAGTGTGAATAATCAGTGTAGTAAGGTGGAGTGTCATGGTAGCAATCTTCCAGGAATTCGACAGCATGCAACAATTGCTATGTGCAATGTGACCTGTTCACACACTGATGAAAACATGTTGGACATGGTACTGACTGAAATTGACAAGTGGCTGAACACCCTGTCCCTGAGTGCTGGGTTCATAGCAAGTGACAATGGGTCAAGTGTGGTGAAATGCATCACGAATGGTGGGTTTTTTCGTGTTCCATGCATGGCCCATTGTTTAAATCTTTTGGTGCAGGAGTTTCTGCAGCACCCTGATGTAAAAGAAATGCTGAGAGATGCATGCCATATCTGTTCTCACTTTTCACAATCTGCAAAGGCCTGTGACCAAATTTGGCAGTTGCAGATGCGAAACAGCCACCCTCAGCACCGCTTGAAGCTAGAAGCCGTCACCCGGTGGACCTCCACTTTATACATGGCAGAGAGGTTGTATGAACAATACAAAGCCATCTCAGAATATCTTGTGATGCACACTAGCTTGGCAGTTCTGGGGCCTCCATGTCTATGATGACTGAACAGTGGTGCCTCCTGGACTCTGTAATAACAATTTTGCAACCTTTTGAACATGCCACACAGGCAGTGAGTGGCGAGTCTGCCTCCATTAGCTAATCAATTCCACTGCTGCAAGTGCTGAGGCAGACACTGATGAATGTACAGCATGGCCTTGATGTTGCTGGAGACAGTGCTAGCAGTAAGCTGCTGAAACACATGCTGACAGTATTCAACCAGAATCATCACATTTTAAACATTCAGTGTAGTGACAACTTTGCTATAGCAACATTGCTGGACCCACAGTACAAATGTGGAATTGCCTCAGTACTGGAGGAAGGGCCTGAACAGCAGAAAAATGTCAGTGGGCAACTGGTGTGCTTGGTTCATGGGGCACAGAAGTCACGTGCTAAGGTCATCAAACCTCAGCAGCATAATGAGGCTGAAGGTGCACCTGGAGGAGTATCAAGCATATCCTGTAAGGGGAAAAGGACTGCAGCTCCAGGTGGTCTGTCATCCAAAGCAGTTGGCATCAACCCACTTTGACACTTTGTCCCAAGTAGGGATTTGTGAAATAAATGATTCTGGAGAACAGGATGATGCATCAACCACTGGACTTACAGCGGCACAAAGAATGGTTGAGTCATATTTGTCTGAAAACAGGCATCTGACAATAATTGAAGATCCTCTTTTGTACTGGAATAGAAAGGTCAGTGAATGGCTAGAGCTAACTGCAATGGCACTGAAGTACCTCACATGCCCACCTTCCAGTGTAAGTGTTGAGAGGGTATTCAGCTCAGCGGGTGCAATAGTTAGCGATCATTGGACAAACCTCTCTCCTGCAAATTTTAGTTTGCTAACATTCATAAAAATGAACGAGAGGCACATACCAGCACAGACTGCAACCAAAGTATTTGTACCCTGGCTTAGTCATGGTGGTTTTGGTGATGTTGAAGTGGACTATCCTTGTGGCACTGGCAGTGGCATTATGAAACTGCCTACCACTGACGTAGATGATGACACAATGGAAAAAGAATTTCCCACTGGTCAGACTTCAGACATAGATAACTGTGAAGGCAGTTTCTTTATGACGATGATGATGTGGTTAATGTTGGCAGATTTTAACTGAAGTTGTTAAAAGGCAGTGACATTTGCTGTATGATACATGTTTTCTTTTTCATGACTTTGTGCACCCCCCCCGGACCACCACCACCAGGACCGATGTTAGCCACTGCCACCACAGAGACTGACTATGTGCACCCTGCTGGAGCATCACCACCAGGACTGATGTTAGCCACTGCCACCACAGAGAATGACTTTGGGTGCCCCCCCGGACCACCACCACCAGGGCCGATGTTAGCCACTGTCACCACAGAGAATTACTTTGTGCACCCCAGACCACCACCACGAGGATCAACGTTATCCACTGCCACCACAGAGAATGACTTTGTGCACCTTCCTGGACCACCACCACCATCACCACCACTGTTAGCCACTGCCACCACCACCAGATGCAGGAAGATGTCACAGGGCATGTCATTATGTGCCACAGCTATCACCACCAGCACCCACCACCAGTGTCATTCTGACAATGTTTTCCCATTAACCAAGCCAAGGCAGAGGGAGTCGAACAGGAGACCACATCCATCAGCCACAGGCACAAGGCTTCTTAATATTAAAACTATAAAGTAAGTATGTGTACTAATGTTTTTTTATGCTATTCAACTTCCTTTAGCTGTATTTTTTGTTTTCTGTTGCTTTTCTGAGCTGCAATGGTCAAACACATATGGTAAATGTATTTTTTTTACAGGTTAATAAAATATGACTCTCCTTCACTGACAGTTGGTATCGATGGTACTGCAGCAGTACCGTACACAGGAACCTATGGAATATCCGTTTAACATCCATACTGGTAAGTATATATATTTTATTTCATCTGTTCAATTTTATTTTAAAAGAGGGCAACAAATCTGACTGAGGAGGATTCATAAACTAGATGAAATGTGCATGTCACAAAAACTATTTCTGCAAGATATATCATGCACTGTATTCCGAACTTGTAGCTGTGCAGCCATGACAATGTTGAAAAAGTTGCATACAGGTTGTGTTACTTGACATGATGTGGTTTTGAAATGTAACTTGAGTTGAGATTGAGAATCAGGGACACTGGCACAGGATATTTGTTACACAACCTGGTAGTAAATTAAGTTGTGATTGATCTGCTGATTGCAGTGTGACAGCTTACTATCTGTGTTAATAATCCAGATGCCAGTGGAACAGCCACGGCTTAAACATAATGTGTTACTGCTGCAATCAAATTGTAATAAGTCCTTCAATTCTTTTTTTAGGAAAGTTCCAGATGCTTTGTTGTGGCATAGTTGCCTTATCCAGAGAAGTTCTTCAGCATCAGGCACCCCCAACCCTGGGATGGGACAGACATGCAACACGCAGAAGTCATTTCAGTCGATGACCATGACCATCATTGCCAACAGACTCGAGAAGGATGCAGATAAAATCTATGAAGAAGTAACCAAATAAGAAACCATTAATATGACCTACCTGCAAATATGCTTCCCCCCAAAAAATAAATGCTTACCTTAATTGGCTTGAGAGTTATCTATTTCCAATTTCAACACAAAAAGTTCTCATCAAGCACTGGAATCTGCTCACCCACTGTATCTGTGACCTGTGATACAAAACAATTCAATAAGTACATGTCTATATATGCCAGCCCCCACCTGCAAAATACAAATATATATATATATATATATATATATATCAACTCACCAAGGCTACTATTAGTGTACAGACAAAGGGTACCTTTCCATCCAGTTAAGATGATTGCATCACATTTGTGGGAATCGCAGCACACATTGGACCATCAACAGTTTGCTCATGGTCATCATTTCTGATGGGACTATGTATGTGGTATAATGCTCTCATTTCACTTCATCACCACTTGTCAATTTTCTGGATACAAGACAGATGCATTTTGGGATGCAGAAAAAATCTGGGGACTCTGTGTGACCACTGCGTGCATGACTGACTGAGCAATAAATTCTGGGGGACCTTGCATGTGGTGTGATGCTGCCATTTCACTTCGTCACCACTTGTCAATTTTCTGGACACAAGACAGATGCATTTTGGGGATGCAGAAAAAATCTCGGGACTGTGAATGACCACTGCGTGCATGACTGACTGTGCAATAAATTCTTGGGGACTTTGCATGTGGTGTGATGCTGCCATTTCACTTCGTCACCACTTATCAATTTTCTGCACATAAGACAGATGCATTTTGGGGATGCAGAAAAAATACGGGAACTCTGTGTAACCACTGCGTGCATGACTGACTGTGCAATAAATTCTTAGGGACTCTGGATGTGGTGTGTTGCTCTCATTTCACTTTGTTACCACTTGTAAATTTTCTGCACACAAGACAGATGCATTTTGTGTGTTGTGACTGTGAGCATATAAATGTCATACTTAAATTGTAAATTAAAGCAGCATTGCAACAATGTGGTGACAATTTTTACCTATACTTTTTTATGTTATTTTACATTGCCAGCCACTAGTTACCTCCTGACTTGTATGATACCCTTCTTTTCACAATTTGTGTCTGCTTTACTACTTTTTCTCATATCTGAAAAAAAAGGAGCATGCATTTTAATATTGTTCTGACCAGGTTTTTATCATTATTTGCAGCTGTTTCTGAAAAAAAAATATTACTAAGGTTAGAAGAAAGAGCTAGTAGGCCAAAGCCCATAATGCTCCTATGCTAGGCCATAGAGTAGAATGTTAAGTCATACACAGACATAATTAGCGTGTCGAGACGATGTTTAAAAATCTCTTTAGTATTACTTGTTACTACTTCAGATGTAAGTCTATTCCAAGGCCCAATAGTTCTTACAGAAAAGAAAAACTTATGATTATTGTGTTTAAAAGATTTACCAGTTAACTGGAGGACACGACCTCTAGTATTATGTATTGATGACTTAAAAGAAAATCCTAACTCAGTCATGATATAGGGGTCATGAATAATGTCATATAGGAGGAGAAGGTCACCTCTAATGCATCTGATAGTAAGAGGCGTTAGTTTCAATGTATCCAACCTAAACTCATAAGATGAGGATTCGAGACCAGATATTTTTTTGGTGTATTTTCGCTGAACCCTTTTAAGAGAGTGACTATCTGATTTTTTAAAAGGACACCACAACTGTGAAGCATATTCAAGATGGGGACAGAAATAGGACCTGAATAGGGGTAACAACACCTCTTTATCTTGAGATCTAATATTACGCAAAATAGACCAAATAATTTTATTAGATGTACTAATAACCGAATGCATATGCTTGGAATATGTTAAGTCATCTGAACTGTTTATACCCCAATCCTTCTCATTGTTAATGGCACACAATGATAAATCATCCAGAATATACTGGAAATTTAAATTATTAGAACCCAAATGCATTACTTTGTATTTTGTGGAGTTTAACTTCATGCCCCATTTATTAACCCAGGTACGAATAATATCAAGATCATGCTGAATACAAGATATTTGGTCTAAATTAGAACATGGTCCTCTGATCTTCACATCATCTGCATATTTAATTGTAAATGAAAGGCAGGAATTAGTTAAATCAGATATAAAAGCCTGAAAAAGACAGGGGCTGAGAACCGAGCCTTGTGGAACACCACTTAAAACTTTACCAGAGTTAGAATAATGCCCCATTAATCATCACCTTTTGAGTTCTGTTTGAAAGCCAATTATGAATCTGTGTAATTATATGACTATTAATACCAAGACCTGTGAGTTTTTGAATTAGATCCCAGTGTGGCATGGTGTCAAAAGCTTCACTGAAATCAATAAAGACAATGTCACAGGCTAACCGGTTATCCAAACAAGAACTAAAATGTTCATAAAAGCAGAGCAAATTTGTCAGACAGCTTCTACCCTTCTTAAAGCCATGTTGTTCCAAATCAGATGCATCAATAATAGGGGCAATAATATCCTTTAGTAGACTTTCTAACACCTTACATATGGATGAAGTCAAACTAATCGACCGATAATTTTCCCATAGATGTTTTGATCCCTTCTTATGTATTGGTACCACAAACGCCTTTTTCCATTCACAAGGGATAAAATTATATTGTAAAAAAAGGTTGAATAAAAGTTTGAGTGGAAAGGCAATATGTTTAGATAATAGGTAAAGTAAATGCCCTCCTATATTGTCTGGGCCTGAACAAAATTTACCTTTTAGTAAGTGTAGTTTATTAAGAATAGACTCAATGGAGAATGTGATAAAAGTATCTGATGGTAAAATCACAGGTACAGGTGATTGAACTTCTGATGCAGAGAAAACTTTACAAAATTCATTATTAAATACATCAGCCATGGCTTTTGGCTCATGGATAAGTACGTTTTCTGTTGTAAGAGGCCCCACCACACTTAAACTTTTCCTGAGGGAGTTTATATAAGAGTAAAATTGTTTGGAATTAGACTTACTAGCTGTTGTTGCCAATTTCATTTCCCATCTAGATTTGGCCCTATGGATGACTAATTTACACTTCCTACTTGATTTTAAATAGGATTCCCAATTAGAAGTTGTCCTTTTCTTTAGGTAGTTACGATGTTTTTTAATTTTTATATTTATTAAATGTTTTATGTTTTTATTCATCCATCTAGGAGTCTGTTTCCTGTTAGAATTCTTATTTTTTGATGGAATATAAGTATCACGAAGAGTCAAAATAAGTGATTTGAAAAGTACCCAACTTTGATATAAGGACTGGTTATCAAAAAAAGATAACCAGTTTATTTTTTCAAGGTATAGATTGATACTGTGAAGATCAGTTTTGTCGTACAGGTATATAATCGAAGAATTAGTATTAAAGACAATATGTCTCTGCAAGTTAAGTAAAATAGAATTATGATCACTGCTGCCAATTGGTGATGAAATATGCACATCCCTAATATCTAAGGTGGTACTACTCAGAACAAGATCTAATATATTATTACCTCGGGTTGCAGAAGTTATCCATTGCTGTAAGTCCAATCCTGAACAAGTGGACAAAAATTTATTACTAATACTGCTAGATGTTGTGAATGACTGCCAATTTATATCTGGGAGATTGAAATCCCCTGTAATAATAACATAACCCATTTGAGTAGCTATTTCAAATTCGGAAAGAATGGCATCCATAATTAAACTAGATGAATTTGGGGGAACATAACATGTCCCAAGGATAATAAAATCCTGTTTGGATGGGAACATTTTAAGCCAAAGACTCTCAGTCGGGAGATTATGAATTTTTATAGAACTAGAAATATTGACTGAGTTGATTTTATTGTTAATAAATGAGGCAACACCTCCACCCTTTCTTTCACTTAGATTTTTTTTTTATTTAGTTGTTTAACCAGGTATAGCACACTAAGCTGAAAGCTTTTTTACAGGAGCGACCTGGGAGCACAAGAAGGTTAAGTGACTTGCTCAGGGTCATGCAGTATGCAAGTGGAAGCTGTGGGATTCAAACCCAGATCTGGTCTGCTGGATGTCACCAAATTTGCAGCTCAGAGCCTTAGACCACTGCGCTATACTGCCTCCTCAAAGATAATATATAATAAGAGATATATCCAGGGAGTTGCTTGATCCAGTGGGAGTTATAATCAACCCATGTTTCACAAACCGTAATAATATCAAAATCCTTATTCGAAATCACAGTTTATAACTCATCGAATTTATGTGTCAAACTTCTAGCATTAAAACTAAGAAACTGTAATTGTTTACTGGAGACTTTATAAGAGTGAGACGAAGAGGTGTGTACATTTGCATTCCCCCCCCCATTATTTAGTTTAAATTTATGTAAATTGTAGATAGGAATTGTTGACTCAGCAATGCATTCCCTAGTTTGTTAAGATGCAAGCCGTCAGGACAGTAAAGTTCAGATCTATCAGAGAACTCTTCCCAATGGGCCATGCACTGAATATTCTGTCGTAAACACCATTGCCTAAGCCAGTTTTTAATACTTTTAATTTTATGATTAAGAAACCGGGAGTACCGTGGTATGGGTAGAATCTCCAAAAAAATAATATCACACCTGAGATCAATCATTTTATTAGTCATAGAAACATAGGCTAATTTGATATTCTGAACAGAGTCCCTGTAGATGTTGTTGGCTCCAACATGGATAATACACAGTGGATTTATGTATTGAGAGCTAATAATATTATCCACCATATATGTTAGATCTGAGATCTTAGCACCACTGAAACTAGAACAAGTTCTATTATGTTTGTCAGGCTTGCATAAAACCCTATCCAGATGTTTAACTAAGGAATCACCCAGAACAAATATTTGTCTGGTATGTGAATCATCAGTATTAGGAACACACATAGAGGGTGCCTCTTCACCAGTTTGAATAGTAGCAAAATCAATCAAAGGAATATCAGTCATGGAATTAGGCGGTGGAGTTGAAGAATTTGGCATATCAACCATGACTTGGGAAGTGTTTTTAGAATTTAATCCTTCATTAGAGGACTCAATAGGAATACAATTAGAATCGACAGGGGCAGTGGACAATGGGTCAAACCTATTATGTAGTGGAATGTTAAAATACTCAGCCTTTCTCCTTCTTTTATTAGTAGCTTTAGACCCTTGCACATTATACCAAATTGTATCTTCTATGCTGTTTACCAAACTGTGCTCATCTTCTCTGGCTCTTTTTTTAGAGACATCAGATGGATAAATCACTGAACAACTCATAGTAGCGTGATCATTCTCACTAGATATTATTTTTTCAGAAGGGATGCTGTAAGTAGAAGTAGAGGAAGTCTCATTTAAAGGGATATTTGTTACATGTAAAGCATCTTGAACTGTTATAGGTTCAGAATCATTTCTTGATTCGAATGCCAATATCTGTTTATAGTATAAGCTATTCTCACATTGTAATACAATGTTGTCAGTACATTTTGCACATTGAAAGGGGAGATTTTCAGCAATGTCAACTGATAGGCTAAACATATAGTAAGATGTGCATTGTATAGCTGTTTCCCCTTTAGTAGTGGTTACAAACACATTAATATTGCATGGTAGATTTAAGGAAGATGCCATTTCCACGCATTAGAGGTGAAACAACAGAACCACGTAATTTAATAGTACTCACAAGTATAAGTGAAGGTGACAACATGGGCGTAATTATTCCCCCTAATACCACCTAACATGCTTAGCACGTGCTGAATGTGCGTGTCTTGGCATGCCGTCTCTCATGCGCCCCTGCCCTTGCTCACCCTGCTTGCATGAGAAGTGCAATAAATGGAGAGGAGTGACCTGGAAGTACTCAAACAAGGTCGCAGAGCCCCTCGAGATTTAATGTTTTTAATGCCCTTTTAAAACTCCACGAAAACTACTCATGCGTGGAGCTGGTGGAGTATAAGTGTATGCTAGTCCCCAAATTAAAAATAAAAAGTTCCTTTTTAAACTGTAGTTCTCGAGTCTGGTCAAAAGAACTACAGTCCCTCTTCCTGCTTCCTGATCTGGTGTTAGCCGTTAAAGGGTTTGTCACCAACAAGACTTCAGGTGACAATAGATCTCTTGATGTGATGCCCATATGTTGGACAGGAGCAGAAGAAGCAGTGGTAGCTTGCAATAGGGCTGTTACATCAGCCCTTTATATAGTC
This sequence comes from Neoceratodus forsteri, assembly GCA_016271365.2. Lineage (NCBI taxonomy): Eukaryota > Metazoa > Chordata > Ceratodontiformes > Ceratodontidae > Neoceratodus > Neoceratodus forsteri. The sequence goes on along the minus strand of CM057450.1, from coordinate 1,370,499,182 downwards.
ACACCAATTTGTGTATGACCCAGATCTTCTCACTTGGGATCCCTGTGATTTGACAGGGAGTATAGGGAGATGAAGGCTTTGGGTTGCAGATTTGAGCATTGTTGGCAAAAATTCAGGACAGATCAAGATAGACTGGCTCTGATAATGCACTACACTGACTATCAGAGGGAAATCTCCAATTAGAATGCAGCATGTATATATTTATTTAGCTTTTGTTGACCAGGTAGGTACACTAGACAAGTTATATGCCTACTTTCAGGTATGACCCAGGAGAGTACAATGAAAAATACAGGTTCAAACAGGGTACATAACAACAAGAGGGGCAATGTACAGAGTAACAAAAGAGCCAGGTGAAAATAGATATTGTACAGTAAGCAGTAATAGGTAAAATATATATACACATACTGAATAAAATAGGCTAAGTCATTCAATAGCAATAGCAGTAATTACAGTTTGTGAGTGACCCTTTTATCAGAGCCACAGAAACAAATAATTCCTGAGCAGATAAACAAACAAATCACATGCTTCCCAGAGTTAAAGGACAGTGGGCAGCATCATTAGAGCCTGCAAGGAGTATTCCAGAGTTGGGTGAGACCAATTTAGAGACCTGGTTAAGGTGGCTTGACACACTCACACACAGAGGCCAGTTTCAGGTGCTCCCACAGGGAATTCTGGAGGCTCAAGTGGGAGGAGGAGGAAAGAATGTGGTCAGGAAGGGAGTTCCATAGCCTCAGAGCTCACGTAGCAAAGTCCCTATCCCCCATTTGAGTATGAGTATAAGGAACTTTAAGCACCCCAGGACCCTGAGACCTGAGGGAGTAGGAGGATTCAACAAGCTTGAGAAGCTGCACCAGCCCCGGAGGGGTGCCTGTTCTGAGCACCTTTCCTACGAAGCAGCCCACACAAAGTTCATATCCAAAGTTCATATCCTATATCCAGGGAGATTGCAGCAGGGAGAAACAGACAAGCACAGATCTTCCAGATAGTGGACAGGTTATTACATCTTGTCTGTCTCCAACTGGTGGAGGTATTTTCATCCACTGAAGCAAGAGTTTGTTCAGTTCTTCTGTGACAGGCTGTCTTCTATTAAGTCCAGGATAACCCCAACTCGGCTGTTGCAGCCCAGTAGTGTGAAGCAGGTTGTCTCAAGGAGCAATCCTCCTGTCTGGTGTTAGTGGTTTTGATGGAGGAGATGCGTGGAGTGATTTCTGAATTGTGGTCCATTTATTGTGAACTGAACCCCTGTCCAACATGCCTCTTAGTCAGTTGTGTTGGATTCGTGAGTCTGTTTGCCAAGATAGTCCAGTGTTTCCCTTTGGAAGGGCCTTTTCCAAGTGCACTGGAAGATGTGCTGGTGAGGCCCTTTCTGAAAAAAAATGTCTTTAAACCTAGACTGTTTGGAAGATTTTAGCCTGTCTCTAACCTTCTATTTTTAGGAAAGGTTATTGAGAAGATAGTGCCTCTGCAGCTCGGGGCCTACCTCATGTCCTTTAACATCTATGAAGCAATCCAGTCCAGATTTAGATCCAAGCATAGTACAGAGGCTGCATCAGTCAGGATGCATAATGACCACTTCAGGGTTAGAGACAGAGGGGAACAATTCATTCTTATTCTACTTGACCTCTCATCAGCATTTGAAACTGTTGACCATAGGTTACTGTTGGATTGCCTAAGGGAGTACTGTGGTCTTGCTGGTAGGATCATCAGCTGGTTTAAGTCTTTCTTCAGTGGCAGGACACACTGACTGGGTGGTGATGGGAAACTTTTCCTTAATCTTGAAGACCCTGCTGTGTGGCAGGCATGGGCTACCTGCTGGGCAGCTGGGTCAGGTAGGGTGGAGATCGCTTATTTTTGGCTGGGTAGGGTAGTTTGGGTAATGTACTACCTAACCTGACATAACAGTGTAATTCTAAGGTTCGGTATTTTGACAAGGGTAACAGGTAACTAGTAAAGGACTTCAAAATAAGCACTAAGGGCAACTTGTGGGGGTCCTTCAAGAACTTGCAGCAGAATGGTAGCACATGACACCGGGCTCACACTTGATTGGTCAGTGGTGTCTGTGCTCTATCTGCTGTACAGAATCCAGCTGGAAGCAGTCTGTCTGTGTGCATTGGGTTGTGTGGAAGCAGCTCTGTGTGGGTGCTCACTCAGCAGTATAAATCAATGACTTGCTGATTGAAAGATGAAAAAAGCCTTTTTTATTTTATTTAACCTACACTTTGTCAAGGAGGTAAGGGACAGCTAGAAATAGTCAGGGACTGAAAAATTATCTCAGACAGGGGGAGGGAGGTCAGGCCAGCCTCTGTCATAGCCATGGTGCTGGGGACTTGGGAGAGAACAGAGGAGGAAAGTGGGTGAAAAGACAGAAAGATGAAAAAGTTCAAAAACAAAAAGCTTTATTTTTATCTAGTTAACTCATTGTCTCCTAGCAGACGCCTGTAGTCATCAGTAAAACACACTGGTGTATCCTCAGGGCTCCTACAGAAGTCAGCTACTGACTTCTTGTGTGCCCTGGCAACTGGAGATGTCAGTTATATATTTCTATATATAATTTAACAGAATATGATATATATTTGATTGCATAGCACCATTGGAAAGGTAATTTTGTGCCGAACAACTTTGCCACTGATATTTTGTATATATCATGTATATTTTAGGAGTTATTTGCATTTGTTTATGGTATGGTGTGTATGGCTTATGTTGCTTGTTTTAGTGAAACAATTTTCCTTTTTGCTGTTTCAACCAGCATAGAAAAAAAATGAAATTACATATTATTCTTTCCATACCACCATTAGAAAGGTAATTATGTGCTGAATAACTGCCACTCATACTTTGTGTCTAGCACTTACGGTTCTTGAGCTATTAGGATTTGTTTGTGGCATGCTGACTACAATAGCTAGACTTTGCTTAGGCCCAGGATTTACTATTAACAGTATACAGGAGACAAGTGATGCAACTTCAGAGAGCTCCTGTGGAGGCAATGAGTTAATTAACCTACACTACAAGGAGCAAAGGGACAGGGAGAAATAGCAGGGACTGAGAAACAATCTCAGCCGGGAGGAGGAGGGTCAGGTCAGCCCCAGTCATGGAGGTGGTGTTGGGGACTGAGGAGAGAACAGAGAAGGAGGTGGGGGAAAAGACGGACAAAAACAGAAGGCACTGGGTAGCTGGTTTGAAATTAAAGTATACACTGTTTGTTAGGTGCCCCTGAGCCCATGTCATTTTATTACTATGACAACTGTCTGTCTCTACATCATAGTGAAAGCCTTTTATGGCTGTATCACACTGTTTGTGTCCTAAGTCTCTGAGGAAGGACTTGGTTGGTCCAAAAGCTTAGACATTGTTTTCTTTTTGTAACATCTATGTTGGTCCATTAAAAGGTATCAAACCATTGTCTTCTGGATCTGTTCTTACAAGGACCACTACAGCAACTAATCTATTACTGTTTGTTAGGTGCCCATATCATTTAATTACTGTGACATAACTACACTGACTGTTTCTGCAGCATAGTGAAAGCCTTTTTCGGCTGTATCACACTGTTTGTTAGGTGCCTCTGAGTCGATTTATTACTGTGACATAGCTACACTGTCTGTTTGTGCAGCACAGTGAAGGCATTTTACAGCTGTATCACACTGTTTTTTAGGTGCCCCCGAGACACTCTCATTTTATTACTGTGACATAGCTAGTGCTACACTGTCTGCCTCTGCAGCATAGTGAAAGCCTTTTATGGCTGTATCACACTTTTTGGTAGGTGCCCCAATGATCCTGTCATTTTATTGCTGTGACATAGCTACACAGTCTGTCTCTTCAGCATAGTGAAAGCCTTTTACAGCTGTATTACACTGTTTGTTAGGTGTTCTTGAGCCCCTGTCATTATATTACTGGTGACATAGCTAGTGCTACACTGTCTGTCTCTGCAGCGTACAGAACAACTTTTATGGCTGTGTCTCACTGTTTGTTAGGTGCCCCTGAGCCACTGTCATTTTGTTACTGTGACATAGCTCCACTGACTGTCTCTGCAGCATAGTGAAAGTCTTTTACAGCTGTATCACACAGTTTGGTAGGTGTCCCTAAGCCCATAATTTTATTACTGTGACATAGCTACTCTCTCTCTCTGTCTATGCAACATAGTGAAAGCCTTTTATGGCTGTATCATACTGTTTGTTAGGTGCTCCTGTACCCCTGTCATTTAACTACTGTGACATAGCTACACTTTCTGTCTCTGCAGCACAATAAAGGCATTTTATGGCTGTATCACACTGTTTATCAGGTGCTTCTGAGCCCCAGTCATTTTATTATTGTGACATAACTAGTGCTACACTGTCTGTGTCTGCAGCATAGTGAAAGTCTTTTATGGTTGTATCACACTGTTTATTAGGTGCTCTTGAGCCTCTGCCATTTTATTATTGTGACATAGCTACACTGTCTGTGTCTGCAGCACAGTGAAAGCCTTTTACGGCTGTATCACACTGTTTGTTAGGTGTCCATGACCCCTTTTCATTTTATTACTGTGACATACAGAAAAGCTTGCCAGGATGAAACCCAATTTTGCAGCATTCTGCAGCATGCTGCTTCAGAGTTACTGCAGTAAACAATGTAACATCAATGGGACTTAGTCCCTTTAGTCATGCAGGAAACTGTGACACTGTGCTTCATCCTGGCAGTGTCACAGTTTCCTGCATGACAAAAGGGACTAATTCCAATTGAAATTACATTGTTTACTGCAGTAACTCTGCTGCAGCATGCTGCAGAATGCTGCAGAATAGGGTTTTATCCTGGTGAGCTTCACTGTAGCTACACAGTCTGTTTCTGCAGCATAGTGAAAGCCTTTTACAGTTGCATCACTCTGTTAGATGCCCCCTGAGCCCCTCTCATTTTATTACTGTGACACCTAGTACCACACTGTCTGTCTCTGCATCATAGTAAGTCTTTTATGACTGTATCACACTGTTTGTTGGGTGTCCCTTAGCCCATTTATTACTGTGACATAGCTATACTGTCTGTCTCTGCAGCATAGTAAAAGCCTTTTAGAGGGGGAGGAGTAGCTCTCTATGTAAAGGAAGGGATAAAAGCAACTGAACAAAAGAGTAAACAGGGAGGAGAGGAGGCACTGTGGGTCACCTTGGAGACTGGAAAGGGCACCACAATCTGCACAGGGGTTGTGTACAGACCCCCATGTCAGGGGGAAGGAATGGACAAGGATATGATGGAAGGCATTCTTAGAATGGCAGAGAAAGGGAGATACTGTTGATGGGAGACCTGAATATGCCAGATGTTAACTGGAGCACATTTGCTGCAGCCACATCCAAAAGCAGGGCCATTCTTGATGCCCTACAGGTGGCAGGCATTAGACAGCTAGTTTCGGAACCCACTCATGAGGGAGCAATCTTAGACCTCGTACTCTCAAGCGGGGGCAGTGAGAGGATCTCAGATCTAGAAGTGGGTTGCCATCTGGGGACAAGTGACCATCAAACAGTGTGCTTCACATTAAACTCAGCTACAGAGTCAAGCCATACAAAGTGAGGTGTACTGGACTTTAGGAGGCTGACTTTGGCAAGAAGGAGAGTGCCTCAGAAAAGCACTAGCAAACAGGCTAGAAAGAGGTGTGGAGCAACAATGGGGAATTATCAAAACTGCCATCACAGAGGCAACAAGCCTTTGTGTGAAGCAAATAAACAAATCAAAATGAAAGAAAAAATCACTATGGTTCTCAAGACAGGTGGCTGTGAAAGTCAGGAAGAAAAAGATAGCATTCCGGAAGTATAAGGAAACACAGAAGGAGCAGGACAGACAGCTGTACCAGTTAAGGCAGAAAGAAGCAGGGAGGGAAGTCAGAATAGCAAAGGCCCAAACTGAGGAAAAGATAGCCAACTCAGTTAAGAAGGGGGATAAAACCTTTTATAGGTACATCAGCGAGTGTAGAAAGACAAAGGGAGGGATAGTGAGGCTGAATAGAATGAACGGTGGGTGGGCAGAGGGGAACAGTGAAAAAGCAGGAATACTGAATGAATATTTCTGCTCAGTATTCACAAAAGAGGAGGGAGAAGTGCCTAATCCAATTAACAGAAGCACTCTTGATAGGGGGGTCAATCCCAATCCTTTCACAGAAGAAAGGGTTCTGCAAGAACTCCTAAAACTGAAGGTGGACAAAGCAATGGGTCCTGATGGAATTCACCCCAGAATTCTAAAAGAATTAAGGAAGGAACTAGTGAAACCACTGGCTACTCTTTTAATAAATCATGGAAGGATGGTGTGGTACCCGAGGACTGGAGGAAGGCGGATGTGATTCCCTTCACAAAAGTGGGACCAAGACAGAGGCAGGAAACTACAGACCTGTCAGTCTGACCTCTGTGGTAGGGAAAGTGATGCAGTCACTTCTGAAGGAAAGAATAGTTGAGTACCTAGAGGTCAGTGAGCACAGGATCCAAGGCAGCATGGGTTCACACCGGGAAGGTCATGTCAGACAAATCCTAATAGATTTCTTTGACTGGGTGACCAAAGTAGTAGACCAGGGAGGGGCTGTGGACATGGCCTACCTAGACTTTAGCAAGGCATTTGCACAGTCCCTCACAAAAGATTATTAGTCAAATTAACCAGCCTGGAGTGGGTCCCAGGGTGGTAGCCTGAGTAAAACATTGGCTGGACAACAGGACACAGAAGGTAATTGTAAATGGAGTCCACTCTGAAGAAGAGGCGGTTACTAGTGGGGTACTGCAGGGTTCAGTATTGGGTCCAGTCCCTTAATGTCTTCATCAGTGGCATTGCAGAGGACTGAAGGAAAAGTATGCCTTTTGCAGATGACACAAAGATCTGCAACAGGGTTGATACACAAGGAGGCGTGGAAAGGATGAAAAGGACTTGGCAAGGTTGGAGGAATGGTCAGACTTGATGGCAGCTAGGATTCAATGCAAAAAGTGCAAATAATGCACCTGGGAAACAAGAACCCAGGGGAAGAATACACAATGGGTGGGGAGGTAGTAACAACAACAAAACAGGAAAGGGACCTGGGGGTAATCATTTCAGATGACCTTAAGGTTAGCAAGCAATGTGAGAAGGCAGTAGGGAGGGCCGGGGGTATACTGGGATATATAGGGAGAGGCATCAGCAGCAGAAAACAGGAAGTTGTTATCCTCTGTACAGACAGTTGGTGAGACCCCATCTGGAATACTGTGTCCAGTTCTGGAGACCCCATCTCGCAAAGGACATAGACAGGATAGAGGCAGTCCAGAGGAGGGCAACTAAAATGGTGCAGGGTCTGCAAGAGAAGCCATATGAGGAGAGACTAAAGGAGCTTAATATGTATACCCTTGAGGAAAGAAGGGAGAGGGGGGACATGATAGAAACTTTCAAGTACCTCAAGGGAATCAACAAAGTCCAAGAGGGTAGCATCTTTCAGAAAAAGAGACTTGCAAGAACAAGGGGACACAATTTAAAGATAGAAGGAGGGCGGTTCAGGGGCAATGTGAGGAAGTATTATTTCACAGAGAGGGTAGTGGATGCATGGAACAGCCTTCCTGAGGAAGTTGTGGGGTCTAAAACTGTGGGAGAATTCAAGAATGCATGGAACAGACATAAGGCAATTCTTGTGGGGGGCAGGAAGATATAGGCTGTTGGTTAACTAGGATCTGCGGCCTATCCTGTAGGTAGGGAAATGGGCAGACTAGATGGGCCTAGCGGTCCTTATCTGCCGTCAAAATCTATGTTTCTATGTTTCTATGTTTTATGGCTGTATCACACTGTTTGTTTTGGTGCCCTTGAGCACTGACATTTATTACTGTGACATAGTCAACTACACTGTCTGTCCAGCAGTTAGTGAAATAATATCCTTTCATGGCTGTGTCTACTATGTTTTGTACTTCCCAGTCTAAGCCTACTAAAAGGAAGCACAGCACTGCTGCATGTGTAACTGCTAATGATATGGACAATATGAATCATTGCACTAATGAAGAACATAGTGTAAATTGTAATAACATCACCAGGACTGGCACTAAATGTCCTGAATCACAAAAGTATGTTAGCAATGAAATTATAGTAGAGTTTTGGAAAAAAATTACTGGAGTTATTCAGAGGTACTGAAAGTGATGCCACATGTGCCAGGATACTTCCAGCTGCTGAAGCAGCATGCAACAAGGCATCCTCCTCAAATATAAGCTCATATGCTGTGGCAGCGAATGCTGATAGAGATGGTGGTGATAGTGGTGACTGGCATAGCCAAGGCTATGTCCCACATAAGGATGACAGCACTTCCAGTTCTTTTTAATCTTATGGTGATGAGGTTGGTAGTTTCGGTGAAGGGGTAGGAGAAGATGTCACTGTAAGGTACTATATGAGTGCCAACTGCAGAAATAAAATCATATGCTAAACATGAGAAATCATATGTTAAACTTAAGAATAACAAGATGAGTATGAATGAGAACAATTCACCTCAACAAGGAAATGGCAGTGCTGGGTTTTCTTCAGATCCCTCAACTGTAAAAGGAATAGTGCCAGGCAGCATGGCACAAACCAAAAAATGGTGTGGAATTTAGGTTACATTAACCCTGCAGGCAAATCTCAAGCTACTGTATATGCAGTCTGTGAAAAAAGAGCATCAGTCATGGTGGCAAATCAGAACATTTTGGAAAATCAGTAATGATGCGATGTGCAAAGACAAACACCCAGTTGAGTGGGGCAGTGCAAGGGGCAGTGTGGTTGGTATCAGCAGCAGTGGAAGTGGTGGTGGCAGTGGTCATAGTGACAATGAACTGGAAGTATGATATGACATTGAATCACTTGATGTGTCCTTGCAGTCTTCCCAAACAAACATAGCTTGTTTTCTGACACCATCAAGTACTTGAAAATCGCAAAACAGTACTCCATGTGAAAAAGGCATAAAAAATACATTTCTCCAAATTTAAAAAGATCTTGTCAACTAACATTAAAGAAAAGTGTTCTGCGATCAAATTTTAGCCACTAGCATCCAACACACCAGCTGTTAAATAGAGCCATTGCAGAGCTGTTGGCTGATTGTCAACTCCCTTTTATTTTTATTGCCCAAAAAGTTTTCCTCAAGTTCATGAACTGCATTGAACCATTGTACACCATCCCCTGCCAAACACGTTTTTCGAAATAGGCTGTTCCACAGTTAAATAGAAACATGGAAGTTGACGGCAGATGAGGACTGCAAGGTCCATCCAGTCTGCCTGTTTTTTCTACCTTAAGAATGTGTCATAGGCCTGCACTCTGTCAATGGCCTATCTATTCATACTCATCTGTATTGCTCCCTTATGCCTATCACATGCCTGTTTGAAGCCCTGCACTGTATTCATATCCACCACTTTCTGAGGTAGGCTGTTCCATGCAATCACCACCCTTTCTGTGAAAAAAGAACTTCCTCACATTACCCCTTAATTGGCCTCCAACTATTCTCATGTTGAGTCCTCTTGTCCTGCTATTTTTCTTATATTGAAACATGTTAGACTCTTTCACCTTGTTAATGCCCTTAAGATGTTTGAATGTTTTGATCATATCACTTCTCTTCCTCCTTTGCTCTAGGGTATACATATTGAGCTCCGTTAATCTGTCCTCATACGTTTTTTGATGCAGTCTCTGCACCATTTTGGTTGCCCTTGTCTGGACTGTCTCCATTTTGTTAATGAACTTGTGCAGGTGCGGCCTCCAATACTGCCCTTTGTAAAGAGGGATTATTACCTCCCTCTTATGACTTGTAATACCCCTACTAATACACCACAATATTCCTCTAGCCTTACCTACTGCTTTAGTGGTCTGCTTGGATGACTTCAGGTAATCTGTGATGATGATGCCTAAGTCTCTTTCTTCCCTTGTGATTGCCAGCAACTCCCCTCCCAAGCTGTAGGTGGCTTCAGGGTCTCTCTACCCTATGTGCATGATCTTGCACTTCTTTGTGTTAAACCCCAGTTGCCACTCTTCCGACCATTTTCTCAGTTTATCCAGATCTCTTCTCATTCTGCCCACCCCATCTGGATCATCTACTCTGTTATAGATCTTGGTGTCATATGCAAACAAACAAACCTTACCCTCCAGTCCATCTGCAATGTCACTGATGAAGATATTGAAGAGGACTGGCCCCAGGACTGATCCCTGAGGTACCCCACTTGTGACTTGCATCTCTTCTGACTGTATACCATTTACCACCACTCTCTGTTTTCTGCCCGCCAACCAGTTTGCCACCCAGTTGACCAACTTCTGACCCTCCCAGCTTATTAATCAATCTTCTGTGTGGAACAGTATCAAAAGATTTGCTGAAGTCAAGGTAGGCGACATCAACTGCACTCCTTTGGTCCACCAATCTGGTTACTCAGTCAAAGAAATCTATGAGATTAGTTTGACAGGACCTTCCTGTTGTAAACCCATGCTGTCTTAGATGCTGTGCTCCTGTGGATTCCAAGTGTTGTACTATCCTTTCCTTAAGGAGTTCCTCCATAATCTTTCCCACTACTGATGTAAGACTGACTGGTCTGTAGTAATCTGGCTCCTCCCTGCTACCACTCTTATGGAGCGGGACCACATGAGCCCTTCTCCAGTCTTCTGGGATCTCTCCTGTTTTCAGAGACTCACTAAACAGTTCTGATAATGGCTCTGCTAGTTCCACCCTTAGCTTCTTTAGTACCCTGGGATGTATGCCATCAGGTCCCATTGCCTTATCCACCCTGAGCTTAGTGAGCTCTTGTGTTACCCTTTCTTTTGTGAAGGGACTAGTGCACACTTCCCTCCCCCCTGTGTCCATGGTGCTGAGCTGTGGGCCCTGCCCTACCTTCTCCTCAGTAAGTACTGAACAGAAGTATCTATTTAGGATAGATGCTTCTCCTTGGTCCTCCTCCACACACTCCCCCTTATCCCCTTTGATCTTAGCAATACCCCCTCTGGACTGTCTCCTTTCACTAATGTATCTATAGAAAGTCTTGTCCCATTCTTTTACTGTTCATGCTAGTGTTTCCTCAGTTTGGGCCTTTGTCTGCCTTACTGCCTTCCCTGCTTCCCTTAGGGAAGTTTGGTATGCCTCCCTGTCTTCATCCTGTTGCATTCCCTTATATTTCCTGAAGGCCAGCCTTTTAGTGCTGACCTTTTCTGCTACTGTTTTTGGGAAACAAAGTGGTTTCTTCCTTCTTTTGCTCTTGCTTTTCTCTCTCTAACACAATGGGATGTTGTTTCAGGTATTGCATCCTTAATGCTTGTCTACTTTGCCTCTACCCCCTCACCTGTATTTCTTCTTGCCAGGGCTAGCTTAACTCTGTTGGCCATCTTATCAAAGTCAGCTCCTCTGAAGTCCCATATTTTCACCTTGGAATGGGATGATTTAGTTCTAGTGGCCAAGTTGTATGAGTTAGTGTTTACTGAAGTCATTAAGTAGATGAAGCAGGTTCACATATACTATAGATATATGGACCAGCAACCAAGCAATTGACTACATGACTGTAACAGCTCATTGGGAAAGTTTTCAGTCAGAAAGTAATAATCCTCACTCTGCTGTAAGCAGCAGGAAGCAGGCTATATTATGTGTCACAACTTTTGAGAAAAACCATACTGCTGTGTCAGATAGCGTTTCTAACATAGAAAAAGCTGTTAGAGATGGCAACTACCAGTACATACCTTGTTCTGCACATTGTTGAAATATTCTCATCCATAATTTCTTAAATGGAATCAGAAATGTTGAAGACCTGTTAGGTCTTTCTAGGAAAATATATGGGCCTTTCAGTCACTCTGTGAAAGCACAAAAAAATCCTGAAGGGGCTGCAGAGGTCAAACAACTTACCACTGCATACATTAAAGCAGAAAGTTCCATCCCACTGGAATTCAATATTTTACATGTTCAGAATGCTCCTTAAACAGAAAAAAAACTATACATGACTACACCATGCAGAATCAAATAGATAAAGTGGACATCATGCTCAGTTCCAGAAGTTGTAGTCTACTTGAATCTTTGGTCAACTTATTGGAGTCATTTGAGGCTGCCACACATGATGTCAGTGTGGACCATGCAACTCTGAGTCAAATTCTTCCTCAAATAAGATTCCATGACATTTTCCTTGATGTTATAAAGAAAGACATTCAGTCAAAAGAAGACACCACTGCTGTTATGCTGGTAGATGACTTGCATCTCCGACTGTCGACTTGATCAGAGACTAAATGCCATGTTTAAGAATAACACCCACAGTACGAGTTGGCTATGTTACTAGAGCCCCGCTTTATGCGGAACATTGAAGCCATCCTTCCTGCAGGGGAAGACATTGAGTACTGGAGATATCTTCTGCCAACTAAATGTGACATTGCCCCACCAACACCATTAACTGATGTAAAGCAGTCAAACTCTGCCGAACCATCAGATTGCCCCATGGTGCAGACAATAGCACATATATAAATTCTTCACAATCACCAGTGTCATCAGCAAAGGAAAGGACATCTGACATAAATCCTGCCATGGTCACAGACAGTTCATGAACAAACATGCATGTTTGTCATTTTTCTGGCAATGCTGGCACCATTATTTTAATCTGCATTCACTCAGAGCAGCTGTGCCTCTCGTACCAACCTCATCATTGCATGCCATTGGTATAATTTTTGGAACAGCAGCAGTCTCATTCAGAGCAGCTGCACCCCTTGCATTTGCCTTAGCAATGCCCGCCATGGGTATAATTTTTGGAAATAGCAGCAGGCTCAACCAGAGCAGCTGCACCTGTTGAACCTGCCCCATGAATTCCCACTTTCATGGGTATAATTTATGGAAACAGCAGCAGGCTCAATCACAGCAGCTGCACCTGTCAAACCTACCTCAGCAATGCCAGCCATGGGTATAATTTTTGGAAACAGTATCAGGCTCATTCACAGCAGTTGCACCTCTCACATCTGCCTCATCAATGTCAGCTATGAACATCATTTTTGGAAGTAGCAGCAGAGTCACTCAAAGCAGCTATACCTGTCATACCTGCCTGAGCACTGCCTGCCATGGGTATAATTTTTGAAAACAGCAGAAGACTCACAAAGAGCAGCTGCACCTCTTGTGCATAGATACATAGAGTTTGTCAGCAGATAAGGAATGCCAGGCCCATCTATTTTTTCCATATTCCCTACCTTTTACTTACACTGCAGACTGTGGAAGATCTGTGGCTTTCCCTTTCCTTAATGTCTCCAGTGTTCTCTTGTGTTTGTCCCATGCCTTTTTGAATTCTTCTTCAGATTTTGCTTCCACTACACCAGTGGGGAGGCTATTCCAAGCACCAACCACCCTTTCTGTAAAGAAGTACTTCCCTCACATTACCCCTGATTCTACAGTACCTCCTTTCAACTTCATATCATGTCCCCTAGTTCTTGTCCACCCTGTTTCCTGAAAGGTGCTACCCCCCTGCACATTATTTATCCCTTTAAGGTATTTGAATGTCTCTATCATGTGCCCCCTCTCCTTCCTCATCTCCAGAGAGTACATATTGAGTTATTTCAGCCTCTCCTCATATGGCTTCTGGTGCAGCCCCTGTACCATTTTTGTAACCCTTCTTTGGATTGCCTCCTCCTTGTCTATGTCTTTCCAGAGATATGGCCTCCAAAACTGAACACAATACTCAAGGTGAGGCCTCAGCAATGATCTGTATAGTGGAATCACCACCTCCCTTTTTCTGCTGGTGATGCCTCTCCCTATGCTCCCAGCATCCTGTTGGCCATTCTACCTACCTTCTCACACTGACCGGACACATTTAGATCCTCAGATATAATTACCCCTAGATCCCTCTCCTGCTTGGTTGCTGACAGTACAGCCCTCCTCAATTGAGTACTCTGCTCTTGGGTTCTTGTATCCAAGGTGCATAATTTTGCACTTTTTTTGTGTTAAATTTCAACTGCCATACATGTGACCATTCCTCCAGCATGACCAAGTCCCTTCTCATTCTTTCCACCCACCTGGTATGTTGACCTTATTGCAGATCTTTGTGTCATCTGCAAAGAAGCTCACCTTCCCCTCCAGCCCCCCCCCCGTAATGTCGCTTTTGAAGACATTAAAAATGACTGGGTCCATCACCAACTGCTGAGGCACACTGCTTGCCACCTCCTTCTCAACAGACTGAACTCTGTTCACTGCCATCCTTTGTGTCTTACCACTCAGACAATTTCTAACCTAGTTTACCGCCCTGGATCTGACCCCCAGGCTGCTCAACTTGCTTGTTAGCCTTTTATGTGGGATGGATTTGAAGGCCTTGCTAAAATCTAGGTAGACCTCATCCACTGCCCCTCTCTTATCTATCACTCTTGTCACCCAGTTGAAGAAGTCTATCAGGTTTGTTTGGCAAGACCTGCCTGCTGTGAAACCATGTTGTCTCGGATCCTGCTGTCTGCTGGATTCAAGGTATGTCACAATCTTTTCCTTGAGTAATGATTCCATCACTTTCCCTACCACTGAGGTTAGGTTGACTGGCCTACAGTTGCCAGCCTCCTCCCTGCTCTCACTCTTATGGAGAGGAACAACATTCACCCTTTTCCAGTCTGTTTGAACTATGCCCGATTCTAATGACTTGTTCAACAAGGCAGTCAGTGGAGCTGCTAGCTCTTTTCTAAGTTCATTTAAAATTCTGGAATGCATTCATTCTGGCCCCATTGCCTTATCTATTTTCAGTTTTTCTAATTCTTTAAGGACCCCCTTTACTATAAATAACTAGTATCTACTCCCTCCCCTTTGTAGTCCTGTCACCTACCTGAGGTCCCTTTACTTTCCCTTCTATTGTGAACAAAGAACAAAAACAGCTGTTCAGAATTTCTACTTTTTCCTGGTTTCCTTCAGCTAATCACCCCCCTTTCCCTTTTTATTCTCACAGTCCCCTTGCTGGCTTTCTTTTCCCTGATGTATCTATAAAAAGTCTTGTCCCCTTTCTTTATTGCCTTGGCTATTCTTTCCACTGCCTGTGCTTTGGCTTCTCTGACTGCTTAAACATAAAAACATAGATTTTGATGGCAGATAAAGACCGCTTGGCCCACCCAGTTTGCCCATTTCCCTACCTAATGGATAAGCTGCAGATCCTAGTTAACCAGCAGCCTACTTCTTCCTACCACCACCCCCTAGAATTGCCTTATGACTGTCCCATGCATGCTTGAATTCCACTACTGTTTTTGACTCCACAACCTCCTCCGGAAGGCCATTCTATGCATCCACAACCCTCTCTGTGAAAAAATACTTCCTTAAATTACCTCTGAGCCACCCCCTCTATCTTCAAATTGTGCCCCCTTGTTCTTCACACCTCTTTTTTGAAAGATGCTACCCTCTTGGACTTTGTTGATTCCTTGAGGTACTTGAAAGTTTCTATCATGCCCCCTTTTCGAGGCTACATATTCAGCTCTTAAGTCTCTTCACATGTCTTCCAGTGCAGACCCTGCACCATTTTAGTTGCCCTCCTCTGGACAGCCTCCATCCTGTCTATGTCTTATGAGATTGGGTCTCCAGAACTGCACGCAGTACTCCAGAGGGGGTCTCACCAACTGTCTGTACAGAGGGATAATAACTTCCTGTTTTCTATTGGTGATGCCTCTCCCTATGCATCCCAGTATCCCCAGCCCTACTTGCTGCCCTCTCACATTGCTTGCCCACCTTTAGGTCATGACTACCCCCAGGTCCCTTTCCATTTTTGTTGTTGTTAGTATCCCCCCCAATGTGTACTCTTCCCCTGGGTTTTTGTTTCCCAGGTGCATTACCTTGCACTTCTTAGCATTGAATCTAAACTGCCATACATTTGACCATTTCTCTAACCTTGCCAAGTCTCTTCTCATCCTTTCCACCCCACCTTGTGCCTCAACTCTGTTGCAGATCTTTGTGTCATCTGCAAAGAGACATACTTTTCCTTCCAGTCCCTCTGCAATGTCGCTTATAAAGACATTGAAGAGGACAAGTCCTAATACTGAACCCTGCAGTATCCCACTAGTAACCCCCCTTTCTTCAGAGTGGACTCCATTTACTATTACTCTCTGTGTCCTATTCTCTAGCCAATTCTTTACCCAGGCTGTCATCTTGGGACCCAATCCCAGGATGGCTAACTTGTATATTAATCTTTTGTGTGGGACTGTGTCAAATGCCTTGCTAAAGTCTAGGTAGGCCATGTCCACAGCCCCTCCCTGATCTACTACTTTGGTCACCCAGTCAAAGAAATCTATCAGATTTGTCTGGCATGACCTTCCCACTGTGAATCCATGCTGCCTTGGGTCCTGAGCCCCTCTGGCCTCTAGATACTCAACAATTCTTTCCTTCAGAAGTGATTCCATCATTTTCCCTGCCACTGAGGTTAAACTAACAGGTCTGTAGTTTTCTGCTACTGCCTTGCTCCCACTTTTGTGAAGGGGAATCACATCTGCCCTTCTCCAGTCCTCAGGTACCACCCCATCCTCCCATGATTTGTTAAAGAGGGTAGTCAGTGGTGTCACTAGTTCTACCCTTAGTTCTTTTAGAATTCTAAGATGAATCCCATCAGGCCCCATTGATTTGTCCATCTTCAGTTTTAAGAGTTCTTTCAGAACCCTTTCTTCTGTA
Source organism: Neoceratodus forsteri (assembly GCA_016271365.2). NCBI lineage: Eukaryota > Metazoa > Chordata > Ceratodontiformes > Ceratodontidae > Neoceratodus > Neoceratodus forsteri. The sequence goes on along the minus strand of CM057450.1, from coordinate 1,370,482,666 downwards.
AATGGGCTGGTATCAATTTCTGTATCCAGAGTGTTTCTACTGTTTGTTTTAGGTACCTCACCCACTTCCTTTGCAAATACTGAGCAAAAGTATTTGTTTAGTATCTCTGCCTTTTCACAGTCACCCTCTGCCTACCCTCCTTCCTCTTTATTAAGCCTCACTAACCCTCCCTTGGTCTTCCTTCGCTCCCTGATGTACCTATAAAAGGTTTTATCCCCCTTCTTAACTGAGCTGGCTATCTTTTCCTCAGTTTGGGCCTTTGCTGTTCTGACTGCCTTCCCAGCTTCCTTTTGCTTTAACTGATACAGTTCTCTGTCCTGCTCCTTCTGTGATTCCTTGTACTTCCTGAATGCTTTCTTTTTCTCTTGAACCTTCACTGCCACTTCCTTTGAGAACAATAGTGGTTTATTACATTGTTTTGTTTTGTTTATTTGCTTCACACAAAGGCTTGTTACCTCTGTGATGGCAGTTTTTATCTTTCCCCATTGTTCTTCCACCCCTCCTTCCTGCCCATTTGCTAGTGCATTCCTTAGGCACTCACCCATTTTGGCAAAGTCAGCCTTCCTAAAGTCCAGTACTTTTGCCTTTGTATTGACTCTCTATTGCTGTGTTTATTGTGAACCATACTGTTTGATGGTCGCTAGTTCCTAGATGGCTACCCACTTCTACATCTGTGATCCTCTCTTCATCTCCATTTGAGAGAACCAGGTCTAAGATTGCTCCCTCTCGAGTGGGCTCCAGTACTAGTTGTCTAATGCCTGCCCCCTGTATGGCATCTAGAATAACCCCACTCTTTGAAGTGGCTGCTGCAACTGCACTCCAGTTAACATCTGGCATATTCAGATCACCCATCAGCAATATCTCCCCTGTTTCTGCCATTCTAAGTATTCTTTCTATCATTTCCTTGTCCATTTCCTCCCCCTGAGAAGGGGGTCTGTATACAACCCCTGAGCGGATTGTGGTGCCATTGCCGGTCTCCAAATTTACCCACAGTGCTTCTTCACCTCCCTGTTTTCCCTTTTGTTCTGTTGCTTTTAGGAGTTTAAGTAAGAGGTAAGAGGGGTAGGGTTGATAAGGAGAGAGGTAGGCAGAGGTAGGGAAGGCTAGAACTCAGTAGTAGGTAGCAGTGAAGAGGAGGACAAGAACTAAGTGGTAGGTTGAGGGTGGACAATGGAGGAGTCACCCTAAGGGGCCTTGTCAGAGTTGGGGAGAGAGTAAAAGTGGCCAAAAAGGAGGTTAAGGGAGGAGGTAGGTAGGGGTAAGAGGTGAGGCAGAGGGGTGAGGGGTTGGTGAAGCCTAAGGGAAGTGGGAGGGGAAGGAGTGAGCTAGGTAGTTAATATGAAGGTGGGGAAAGCAATTAGAGAAAGAGGTAAGTAAGAAGGGGATCATGTGAAGAGGAGGTGGGAAAAGGTGGGAACTTGGAAAGAAAGGTTAGGGAGAGAGTGCTGGTGCTGCATGGTAGCCTCTGGAAGAGTAAGGGGATTGGTCACATGGTGGGTTAATGTAGGAGGTACCTTAGGGGGGTTTAGAGGCAGGAGAGGGAGGGATATGAGGGGGGTTATAGAGAGGAGGTGTTAAGGGCTAGGGGGAGGTAGGAGACTAAGTGCTAGAGTTGGATATTGCCAGGGGAGGAGGGTGTTGCCATTAGGAGGGGGAAAGTAACTATTAGGAGGCAGAGAAAGGAGTTAGGTGTTACAGTCACATGTATTGGAGGCAACCAGATGATCACAATATTAAACTTTGAACTGGCCAATTCTTTGCACAGCTTATAGGTCGGATCTGAGAGAGCTTATCCATTTAGGGGCTCTGTAACAAAAGACCACTGCCCCTGAGATGTTCGGCAGAATGAGACTTGCAGCATACATTCACATGTGCCCCTGGTATTCCTAAATTGGGAGGATAGATAGAGGAGGTTCTGAACCCCTGGGGGAGTAAGGCTTAGGATGGCCTTCTTACCGAACAGGCGTATCTGGTATTGGATCCTGTTATGTACATTAAGCCAGCCTGATCAAGTGTAAAGCTCACAGGTATGGTATCCCAATTTGCACCACGTACTAGCCTGCTAGCTTTGTTGAGTGCAGTTATAATCCTCTTAAGTGTGGAGTCATTGTCAGCCTCATAGACTACAAGCCCGTATTCAATGATTGACAAAACTATGCTAGTTGCTGCAAGCTTGAGAGCAATTTCACTTAGGCAGTAGCTGTGCCTGTATAACTGGCCAATCCTTGAATCTGCAGCATTCGCTACTTGATCAATGTGTGCAGAAAATGTGAGGGCACTATCGAATGTGATACCAAGATATTTAAAATTGTTCACCACTTCTAGTGCATCATTCTGGTTGTTTCAGATTTTAAGACAGTATGACCTATGCCTGTTCTGCATTGAGATGAAAAGCATTATTTTAGTCTTTTCATAGTTAAGTAGAAGCTTGGAGTTAATGAACTAAGCTTCAACATTGGAAAAGTCATCCTACATTAGTATTTCAAGGGCTTGGGAGTTGGAGTAGCTTGAAAAGAGAACTGCATCATCCATGTACAATGGGACATTACCACAGCAGACCTTAGGGAGGTTGTTAAGAAACAAGCTGAACAGAAGGGGGCCCGAGATTCAGCCTTGGGGGACAACTGTAGTAACACTGTAATGTTCAGATAGGACATTGAATATTTTCACTTGTTAAACAGGTTGTCTCAGGTAGATTTCTCTCACTGCTGTGATCCTTTTTATTTCTGAGAGGTGCAAAATAGTTTTGCATGGGTTGATTGTAACTGGGCTCTTCTGTCTTTCTTCTTTCCTCGCCTTTGCACCACCTTCCTTACTTCTGCTATTGTTTGCCTCTGTGGGAGAGGATTTCTCAGCTGAATCTGAGGGTGTGGAATTTGGGGGTGAGACATCATGTTCCTGTACATCAGGTATTGTAGTTGTGATATTTTCTTCCACACTGCATTCAGCTGCTCTCTAAGATTGTTAAGGGTCCTGCATATGGGGCAATGCCCCATTCTCCAGAGAATTCCTCTGTGGATGAGTGACCCACACCCATGGCAGGTAAAAATGTCCATACTGTTCTTTGTATTGTCTCTGTTTCTGGATCCCTATACTCTTAAAAAGGAAGTGTTACATTTGACTACAAATTAGTTAATTTTTAACACAGCCGTTAGTACGGTTAGGGAAAACACAGTGTGTGTTAAATTTAACACATGCAATGTGTTAAATAAATTTAACACAGTGGTGTGTAAATTATTCAACACACAAATGTGTAGCTTTTACTAACACTGGTGTGCTGAATTTTTAACACATTTATGTGTTACAATGTCCATATTGAATGTGTTATTTCAACACATAAGTGTGTTGAATTTTTAACACATTTATGTGTTGTAATGTCCATATTGATTGTTGTTATTTCAACACATATGTGTGTTGAATTCTGAAGTATTTTAATCTTGCATTGAATGGAAAATATCATTGCTAATCAAAAAAACTCACAAATCATTGTGAATGAATTTTAACTTGAGTGTTTACAGGCCTCATCATATAACCAACAAAGGCAAATGCACAACAAACCTACACATGTAACATGCCCTTGTTAGAGCTCATCAAAGTGCTGTATTTGCATCAGGACCTAGTGCTTGGGAGCCCCGGGTGTACTATGAGGGTCTTACTTTTTAATGTTATGGGGAACCCATAGTAGAGAATAAAATAGCTACAAAAGAAAAGAACCCCAAAGCAAATTGTCTGGGACAAAGGTTACCTTGGAAAGGTATTGACCATGCAGTCAAATTTGAACGAAAAACACAATTGCAAACACCAAATTAAGCAAAGCATCATGGGAAGTATATGCAAATTGTCATGAAGGAATTTACACTGGTTCAACTCTAAAAATGTATACATTTTAACATGTATAGAAACATTGTTGAAGCTGAACAATAAAATAAAAATCACAATATTGCTTGCAAAAACATTTTAATTCATTACTGTAATACAGCACAATATAATTTCTGGTTACAGTTGATCAACTAAATGAAGTGTTATTTTGTTAACACATTTATGAGTTAATATTACACACACTGTGTTAAACTGTTATTTGCACACTTGCAGTGTAAAAAATAACACTTACAAAGTGTCCGTTTTTTACACTGTAATTGTGTAAATCACTGTTTTCATAAATATGACACAACTGTGAGTTAATGTTACACACTCTGTGTTAAACAGTGATTTACACATTCACAGTGTAAAAAAAGTAACACTTCATTTCTTAGAGTGTACTAATGCAGTTTTAGCTGATTTCTCTACTTCTGGATCATTTATGCAGCTTTAGCTGATTCCTTCCCTCCTCCATTTTTTTCTTCTGCTTCCTGCTTCCTGCAGGTGTGATTTAGCTGAACACCTCCTCTTTTCCCACAGGAGCTCCTTGCAGTCACTCAGTCACAGTCTCTGATATACTGGGAAACTCCTGGGTGGGTGAAAGGTGGGGTGAGTAGGTGGGAAGTACAATAAGGCTGGTAGCTGGTGTTGCTGCTCCATACACCTGCTTCCCGCTTATAGCCCAAAGAACTACAATCCCCTAAAAACAAATGAAAAACAAACTAAAATCCACAGTAGGCAACTGAAAAACAATCTGTGTGTGTCTGCCGAAACCACCTCACTACAGCCTCCTACAGACAAAAACTGAGCAAGTGCTGTGGTCTGTAGATCAATGGCAGGTATTTAAAGCTCCACCAAGTTCAAGCTTGGGAGCCTGAGGATCCCTTAAAGCTGATTGGTCGGTACCCCTGTGACGCTGACCCGGTCACCAGTAGCTGGTGTTGCTGCTCTGTATTCCTGCTACCCCCTTACAACCCAAAGAACTACAATCCCCTGCAAGCAAATGAAAACACAAACTAAAATCCCGTGCAAGCAACTGAAAAAACAATCTGTGAGTGTTTACCAACACCATCTTGCTAAAACCTCCTAAGGATGAAAATGGAGCAAGTACTGAGGTCTGTGGAGTGGTGGCAGGTATTTAAAGCTCAGCCAAGTTCAAGTACCTGCCTCAGCAATGCCTGCCATGGGTATAATTTTTGGAATCAGCAGCAGGCTCAATCAGAGCAGCTGTGCCTCTTGTACCTGCCTCATAAGTGACAGGGCCCAGGGCACTTAACAAACAGTGTAATAGTCTACAGCCTACAGTCAAAAACAGTCTTTCACATTTTTGTTACAGTCAGGGAAGGGTAATAGTGTAGTAGAACTGCATAGTACCTACTCAATATGAACCAACTACCCATTTTTCATTAGAGTATTTTTAGTGTAATTTCAGACAGTCTACAGGTACCTGCAGGTACCATTTTGGCTTGGGCATTTCAATACCTGACCATGCCTACTCTGTGTTGTACTCCAGGGTTTGATTCTCTCACCTATGCTGTTTGCAGTATACATGCTGCCTCTTGGTGATATCATATTATGGCATGACTTGGGTTTTCAGTGCTATGCAGATGATATCCAGCTGTACCCATCATTTGCACATGGGACACCTCGTGCTGTCAATGTATTGAATTTATGCCTGGTCAAGATCCAGGACTGGATGCCTCTAGCTGGCTGAGGCTCAACCTAGACAAGATGGAAGTATTAGTGATAGAACCTGGCCGATGGCAAGGTGTGTGGGCAACAGCAGACAGGACCTGTTTGTTACTTGGTTCCTCTAGTCTCTTCTACCAAGGTGAAGAATCTGTGTGGCATTCTGGATGAAAAACTGACATTTGAGGCTCAGGTGTAACCCATAGTCCAGAATGGTATTTATCGTCTTCATAACATCTCTCGAATTAAAGCCTTGATTACCCCCAGAACATCTGCCCTCACTGTTGCATGGTTTGTGACCTCCAGACTCAACTAGTGTAATGCTTTTTATCTGGGAGTGAGTAGATGGGTCCTAACATGCCTATATCTAGTGCAGAGAGCATCAGCCAGGTTACTAATGGGTCTTCCAATGCCATGTCATGTGACCTCAGTGTTGTGTGACTTGCAATGGCTGCCAGTGAAGTGGAGAATCTCCTTCAAGTTCAGTTTGCTGACCTATAAAACCCTACACAGGCTGAACCCAGGTTACCTGAGTGAGGTCCTGTCTCCTTACTGCCCAGCTTACCCTCTCCTCTCCTCTCTTCTGAGGGGAGACCCCTAGCGGTTCCCAGGGCCAGGTTCAAGGGATTGGATGACCACAGGTTTGAGGTATCTTTTCCAGACCTGTGAAACTCATTTCCCAGGTTTCTAAAAGGAGGTTCCTTCACTGGAGACCTTTAAGAAGGGCCTAAAGACCCACCTATTCAGTCAAGAATTTTACTGGGTTTAATATCACTGGTCTTAGTATCTAAGCTATACTGACTGCTGAATTTGCACTTTATGTTTTCAAGTTGTTTGTATTTATTATTATGTTTATTTTGGTTATATATTTTATTGTTATGTTATACATCACCCAGCTGTAGGATTGGGTGCTAAATAAATAAAAATGACTACTACTGCTCAGAGAGGAATGTTTTTAACCCCTGGTCTGGGAAAAGTTGGTATAATTTCTGTAACATAATAACAGGAAGATGTTCAGAATCCTATACTTTGGGATTCTCCTAAGGCAGTACTCTGGGGAGAAATTATTTCTGATGCTCCAAATGGATAAAACACCACCATTGTGCTCTGTATTCTTCCTTCTCCCTCCCTTCTCTTGATGCCAGCCACCTTATCCACAGTGCTTTCTTTAGCTCCAAATATTGGACTGTCTCTCTTCCCTTACCTTGCTTCTCTCATCTCTTCCTCTTACTGCCTTCACAATTTGTGCTCTCACTCTCTGGCTCTCCCTCAAATGAAATCTACTGCTGGTCAAGCTGCCTTCTCATTCCACTTCTCTAAACTATGGTGTTCTCTTCCTGCTTTCATTCACTCTGCTCCTTCCTTTTCTGCTGTGAAATTTCTCCTTCATGAGGTCTTTGTTCACTCATGCAGCTGTTTCTCATAGTGGGGTTGGACTCCTATTCTTCTGCAACTCACCCAACTCTGTCACCAGCACTGCCCCACACCCAGAGTAGTAGTCATTTCTCTCTATTTCTTATTTTGTTAAGTTTCTTACTGTCAATGTTCTTTGTCTGTTCCACAATGATATGTTTGATATACTTATTTCTATGTTATTGTATTATTTTATATAGTGTACCTTATATCTGTCCTCCTCTCTTTCCCCTCCATTGGGATGCATCTGGAAACAAAACAAGCTGATACCAGCTCAGTATGATGTTCCTTGTGAAACTTTTTTTAAATCAATCAATCAAATAAATAAATATAAGCTAGTTTACTGGCTCTAATGCAGCCTATAGGCATATTACAACAGTTATGGTGGGGGATGGACCTGGCAGATGAGACCCATATCTGCCAACTATGACAACAGATACAGAGGATCCTGGATCTGAAGGTTGAGATGGTCAAAAAGTAACTGAAGCAATAGTACTGTGAGGGGGGGGGAGCCAGAGGGCTCCACCAGTTGTCTCAGCAGCTTTGGATCAAAGTCAGGCATGCATCACCTGCCTCCATGACCCAGCCTAGGGTAAGGTTACACATCATATAGATACGATAGAAGCTATGTTGCAGAGGTGTTATAAGAATGTATATGCAGCCCCTCTCTCAGAGTGGAAATTATTCACCCAATACCTTAACAACTTGCAGTTCCCAGGTTTGCAGGAGACACAGAAAGAATCTTTGCTGGCTCTTGTTCAAAGTGAGAAAATTCTTACAGTTCTTAAGGAGGTTAAAACAGCAAAATGTCCAGGCCCAGAGGGCTTTACAACAGAATTTTATAAGGCCTTCTCACCCTTGCTCCTTCTATTACTTTCTAGAACATTTTGGGATCTACAGGAAGGTTCCCCCATCCTGGAATTGGGCCACTATATTGGTCCTTTTAAAAAATTGAAAAAGATCCTTTATATCATCCTTTGTACAGGCTGATTTCCATTTTAAATACTGATTATAAACTCTTCCTGTCAGTTTGGGCCTCCTGTTTGGATACAACTTTAATTCATAGAGATCAATCAGGTTTTGTTAGGAACAGGTAACTGTTTGATAACATTAGAAGAAATTCCTTTTTAATGGAATACATGATTCAGAGGGACATACCAGTGGCACTTACCAGTTAAAATGCAGAGATGACATTCAACAGAACGTCCTGGGCATTTGTGTTGGACACCTTGTCAAACTTTGATTTTTCAGCCCCCTTCATTACTATGTTAAAGAATATATATAATTCCCAGAAGGCCTGGATCCAAATTAATGGTGTTTTGTCACAGCTGATTGGTTTGAAGCAGGGAACCCAAGAAGCATTCCGTTATCCCTGCTATTATTCTCTCTTTATATAAAGCTCTTAGCTACAGCCATTCAGAGTGATTACAAGATAGAGGGTATACCACTGGGGTAGTATGGCATACTAGTTAACACTTTATTCAGATGACATGCTGTTGATTTTTTTAACCCATGAGAAATCCCTGCTGAAATTGGGGCATGAGTTAGGACACATTGGCATAGTGGCAGGCTTTAAGCTCAAATATACAAAATAATGATCTGCTCTAATTTAACATTATACCTAGCAAAACTCTTAAAAACTCATTTGCATTTCAGTGGAATACATTAGCTATAAAATATTTAGGCGTGAACCTTCCTCAAAATTTGCTGCATTTAGAGTTGCTCAATTTGGAACCTATTACTATGCAATTAACCTAAAATTTAGACCAAATGGACGCAGTTCCCTTTTAATTTTTTTGGGTAGGATAGATACCATTTGAATGTATCTTCTGGTATACCCCTCATACTTGTTGTAAAATCTAGTAATATTTCTTGCCCCATAGTACATTGGATCCTAGAACAAACTCATTTATAGGTTTATTTGGAATTGTGGTAAACCTCCCAGGATTAAATTCATTATTTTGCATTTCCTTCAGAGAAGGGTGGCCTAAATTTACCTGACCTGCAGTTGTATGTGGAAGAATGCCAACGCCATTTAATATTTTATTGGTTTTCCCAAACATATACTGTACCTCACTGAGGAAGCAAATAGTATTCCATCTAAATGAGTTATATGACATTTTCAAATATCTTTTCTTTCCCATTGATTGCTTCCCTTTTGACATTTTCTCTGGGTCACTGCCAATACTTTGAGGTTTTGGAATAGACTGGAGGGTTCTTTGCACTTTCAACCTCCAGGGTTTCTATGTCACTACCTGGCTTACAATTCCATCTCCTTCCCATAGGAATATTGATCATACTTTTCACAAGTGAAGGGAGGTAGGCCTTGGCCCTATATTTCACATTTTTGATACAAATGGGGTTTGGTTCATTGAAGCTCTCTAGTTCCATTATGATCTCACTAACATAACATTTTACATACCTCCAGGTACAGGCATGCCTACTTAAACAAGGTAGAGATAACGCTAAACTTCCAGATCCTTTGAATCATAACTGATGTGTCATATGTTAACATCAGCAACACAGGGGAAACATGGGGGTATGTCATAGGTGTCTTTAACAGGGGCCTCCAAGATTTTGTAAATCAGGACTCTAGATTTGATTTTAGAAAGGTGGAGGCATGATCTCTCTGAGGCTACTGATCAAATGTCCTGGTACAAAGAAGCCTTAAATGCTGTTAATGTGGCCTCCTCTTCCTTCTGGTGAGAATTTTCATGGAAATGTCATTCTCAGTACTTCCATTCACTGGTGGCACATGTCTCCAATATGGGGATCCAATGGGTCTCTTGGTGAACAAAATGCAAGGGGACACATGCTGATCAGGTACATATTTTGGGGGCATGACAGAAGCTCATCCCTTACTGAAAAGGGGTTGATTTGATACCCAGTTGCACCAGTTCTTTCAGACAAATCCCAGCTCTTACTGCACCTTTGGCTTTACTTAATATTTTTTCACAGGGTATACTACATAGGGGTAAGTCAAGGAAATGATTGTTTGTGTTATTAGTTATTGCCTGTAAAGCCATTACCAGGCTATGTCTGTGGGAATAAATCTCTAACCTTCAGCATTGGGTTGCAACTGTACCATAAATAATTTGTATTACATGAAACAATGATCTTACTCTCTCAGAAGCAACCTTCCTACCTTTATGGACATATGGTGACCATAGACACTGCAGGTTATGGATCTGCATTCATCTTTCATACCATGAATCTTGAGCTGTCTATATATAGAGAAAAACTAAGGGCCAGCTTGGAAGATTGAGATCAGAAGGAGGGTGGGTGGAAGAGGTGAGGGACCAGGCGAGGCATTAAATGAGTACTTCACCTCTGTGTTCACTAGGGAGGGGGATGGGATATCTACAAAGCAAGCCACAATTGGGATAGAAGCGGTAGTGAATGGGATCAGGGGAGCAACAGAAATAGAGCAAGAGGGAGGGAGAGGTACCCCAGACGTGTCACATAAGGATAAGGATAAAAAGGCCAGTAAGGTGGAGGGATCAGATGATGCTATCTCCACTGAAAGGATGTGGTTAGCCATTAAGGCCCTAAAGAAAGATAAATCTCCTGGGCCGGGTGGCATTCATCCAAGAGTACTGTGGAAATTGGTGGACGTACTGGCTGCACCCCTGGTGGAGCTCTTCAACAGGTCACTTGAGACAGGGAGGTTACCTCGGGATTGGTGAGAGGCATGAGTGGTGCCAATCCATAAAGGGGGGTAGAGGGAAGTACCAGGTAACTATAGACCCATCAGTTTGACCTCAGTGGTGGGAAAATTAATGGAGAGTATACTAAAGGAACGATTGGGGGTATACTTGGAGGAGGTGGGAGGTCTGGATAGTCAGCAACATGGGTTTGTGCCAGGTAGATCATGTCAAACCAGTCTTGTGGAGTTCTGCAAATGGGTAACATCAGAGCTGGACAGGGGAAAGCCTGTGTATATATTATTCTTGGATTTCAGCAAGGTGTTTGACTCTGTCCCCCATAATGGTCTAGTGGAGAAACTGATGGGGTTGGGAGTAGGCCCTTTGATTATCAGATGGATAGAAAACTGGTTAGCTGGATGCACTCAGAGAGTAGTGGTCAGTGGGGAGCTCTCGAACCCTAGAGACGTCGGTAGTGAGGGTACCGAGTGCTCGGTCCTGGGTCCGATCCTGTTTAATGCATACATATCGGACATCAGGGAGGGTATAGGGTGTGAAATGAGTCTTTTTGCTGACGACTCCAAGATGGGAGCAGTAGTTGAGGGGGAAGAGGGGAGGTTGGCCCTGCAAGGGGACCTGGACACGCTGGAAGGGTGGGCTCACACCTGGAAATTAAATTTCAATATCACCAAGTGCAAGGTGTTACATCTTGGGTGGGGAAACCCTAAACACAGGTACACCCTGGGAGGGGAGGTGCTGGAGGCCTCAACAGGGAAAAGACCTAGGGATCATGGTGGATGCAATGAATAACTCTGAGCAGTATGGAGAGCGGCAAAGGCAAACAGGATGTTGGGATGCATCGGAGGGGGATCACCTCTAGGAGCTGGGAAGATTCTGCTGCTGTACAATTGACTGGTTAGACCACAGCTTGAGTACTGTGTACAGTACTGGAGGCCACACTTGAAGAGGGACGTACAGCTCCTGTAGAGGGTACAGAGGAGGGCAACTAAGATGATACAAGGACTAGGGGATTTGATGTATGAGAACAGACTTGAAGAGCTCTGCCTGTTTTCATTGGAGGAGAGGAGAGACGGGGACATGATTGAGGTCTTCAAGTACCTCAAGAGAATAAATAGGGTGAACACGGAGGGGATCTTTAGACTAAAGCAGGGAGGTATCATCAGAGGGCATGGTTTGAAGTTGGAAGGAGGAAGGGTGAGTGGGAAAAGAGGAGGAAGTTTTTCACTGAGAGGGTGGTGGATCCTTGGAACACTCTGCCTGGTGAGCTAGTTCAGAGATCCACAGTAGAGGGCTTCAAGAGAGGGTGGGACAGACACAGAAAGCAGACATATCAGATGATGGCCTGGCCCGGGGGTGGGGGATGGATGATAAGGGTTTCTGGAACACAAGGGGGAGAAGGGCCTCAGCACCCAACTAGGGATTTGAGGTTTGAGCAGACTTGATATACATATAAGGCCTAATCTGCTGACAATTAGTATGTTAGTATGTATATATATATATATATATATATATATATATATATATATATACTGTGGGCACTCATTTTGGACTACGTGGATCACACCTGCATATTTTATTGTCTGCTATGTATCATGTTTTTGCCACTTTGCACTGGCAGATGGAAAGATATAGTTTATTCTCCAAGAATGATGCAATTCTGATGTGCTAGAAGTTGATTGTAAATCCACTATCTGTCCTTCTGTTGCTGTCTGACATTAATTTTGTACAGTTGTAAAGTAGTTGACTGCACCCTTTGTATTTCTTTGAATTTTAAAAAGCTTGATATATATAAAATAAAAATGTTTTCCTTGAATGGGCTTGGCCAAGTCAGCATTAGTTTTTTTTTTCTAGTGATTTGCATGTACTTGCCCATATGCTTTGTATAAGTGGGGTACATTTAATTTTTTTTTTTTAGCAGCTTAAGTTTAATGCCAGTGGCCTTCCATGGAAAACATGATTTGATGCTCTTGCATTACAATTCTGGGACGGAGAGTCATAAAATGGGCAAAATTCCTAGTTTTGTCTGGTGGGATTTTCTAAATTCATAAAATGGATGCAACTCCAAGTTACATCAGGTGGGATTTTTAGGTATTAAAATGGATGGAACTCCTAATTACATCATTGTTAGAAACTATCCTGCTATGCCTAGACCACATAAATGATAGATTAAGTTGCACCTGGTCTGAAAATTGTGTCCATGCAGATTTATATCAGAATTTTGCAAATTGGACATAACTAAGTCAGTCTTTTAAAAATTGTACTTAGCTGTGGGCTAGCTTTGAAAAGTGGACATGGGGTAATCTGTCTTCTTTCCAAAATTGCATAGTACAAAATAAAAACAACAGAGATGATGTGGCTGGTTCCCCTCTTCCTGGGCTAAGATACAGATGTGGCACACTAATGAGTTCTAATAAGAAAGAAGCATGTGTCCGCTGTTTTCAGCCTTTACAGATAGCTTGTGAGCCGTTTTACCACCATTCAGCCTAGGATAATGTTGAGTTAGCTTTAATTTGTGAGGATTTGCATATTCTTTCCATGTTGGTTTGCGTTAGTGGCCTATTTGTCATTTGATATTTTCTTACAAAAACTAGTTCAAATAAACTGCTGTTATACAAGGATAGCCCTACATTAAGCAATCAAGTGTAACTTCTGGTCATTTGGATACATGTGGTTTATAAGAACATCTGCCAATGCAGCCACATAGGACAGCAAGCAAATATTTATCAGCATCTGCAGATATATTCAGTAAAATAGAACTAATCTTGTAATTTCACATTCACAAATAACAGCTGTCAGGCAATCACCATAGCAAATATTTATTTGTATGTTCCACATATTTAACTGCTGGAAATCTGATTATGATCTTGTTTCTACAAACTACTAAATAACCCTTTATAATGCTATTGCCAGGAATTATACAGAAAAAGGTCCAGATTTTCAAATTCCACATTTAAACACAAGCAAATGTCAAGGGACAAGTTTAGAAAAGTATAATATTCAAACATAAATTTGGTTAACAAGTCCCATTTTATGTACTGTAGATGTCTTCCTTTAATTATTTAATATAAAATACATCTATGTGACTATATGACCTTTGCCCTTTATTTTTCACTTGGGATCATAATTATGTTATTATTATTCAGTTATTTATTTATTTATTTGGAAAATGTTTCACCAGGAAAGACAACATGAGTGTCCTGTGTTATTACCTTGCAGACATAAGATATTGATCATGTTTCTACATAAATTCCTATAATAATAATGATAACAATAAAGAATGCAGAGGCTTGGCATTAATGTTCTAATGTTGCACAGTTGTGCAGAGCTGATGGCTGTTTGGTTTCTCATAGTGACCAGGTTGTTGTTTACAGAAATGGAAAGTTATAAATGTATCAGCTGCATCTATTGCTTGCTTTTTGTGCCAGGGTAGTGTGATAAACTCTCATTTAAGTTATAAAATATCCAGTAAAGAAAGTTTTTAATACATGTCCTTTTCACTGTTTTTTACTGGCATACAGTTTTTAATCCCTTATGAAGGGGGTGTGAGAAAAGGGGAAGGGACAAGTATGCCTAGCTGCAGGCACCCAAGAGGCTGGCATGATCAATTGAATATTTTTTTTTATTTAGTTAGAAAGGTGGTACAATGAGAGAAGTGACAATTCCTAAGAAAGGGGAGAGACTAAGTCTTCTTGAGGGAGCAGTGGTCACAGTAAGGATGGCCATTGAGGGTAAAACTACTGAAGTAAAGGGGGAGGGTCTGGCCAGGCATTGATAGATTTGTAGGCAGTACTATAGACCAGGTTTGCATACTTGCTGGATCATCCTGTAGATAACCTCACTGCAGAGCATGAGTGAAAGTCAACACATTTTGTTGTACAGTGCACCAAGCTTGGGAAAAGAGCTTCCTATGCATTGCATTGCATTGATTTGGGAGGAGATGTCAAGGTTCTGATCAAAGTTTACAACAAGGCATTTGATGTGATAGACTTATCCAGTGCATTCTGCCATTGAGAGTTGTAAAGACTAGGGTAGAGGGTAACCTGGTATGAATCTGTCTGGTGTCAAAGGTCATGGGGACCATCATTTTAGCATTGAGATAGAGCTAGTTCATGTGGAAGTAAACATTGCCAAAGTCTGGCTTCAAAGATGATTCCTTCTGGTGGCCTGGCACTGGCCACTATGGCACATTAGGAATTCAGCTCTGTCTACCCTCAGCTGAAATCTGTAGTTCCTGTTTTAAAACAAGAACTCCTTACTTTTCTAGTTTATTTTTTCCATGCCGGTCAACATGGTGGTCCATTTTTTGTGACAGCTTTGGTCAGGATTGCACAGCTCCTTTCAGCTTTGCCTACTACTTAGTGTGCTGAGGCCTCCACGACTCTTGGAGTTTCAGCTGACAGCACTAGCAGCCTGGCAGCAATAGAACCTTCTTGGGAAAATTAAAAAAAATATATTGACACACTAGCACCAAGTCTGAGAGACACAACAGAGTGAAAGCAGTAGTAGCTCACACAGTTCAGTCACAGAGATATGCTTAAATACAGCTGAGGCAGCAGACACTGATATACAGGGGGTGATACAGAAGCAGGTCTCCACCATTAATTTCCTCTTCAGCAGGGCTGATGACCTCAAAAACCAGGCCCAGTGAAACAAAATTCACTTTTTCGTCTTCCCAGAGGGGCAGAGGGACAGAATGTCTTCCTCTTCCTTTTAAAATCCATCCTAGGAATCATAAAATGCTGCTGACTGCACTGCTGTTGATAGAAAGAGGGCAAATCAGTCCCTGGTCCCCTGACCACCATGCATGAACTCATTCAGTCCTGTCAAAGATGCTGCACCATCCTGTTAAAGAAAATATCTTGTGGCTATACAGAGACTGGAGCTTTCTAAACTGGCAGGGATATGCCATCAGTCTCTTTCAGGAGCTCTCTTCCCAAAAAGATGTGCTTTTACATCCACAAGAAAAAAAGTGGCTCAAATGGGAGTAAGATTTTCGATAAAAATACCCCTCCCATCTTTGTATTATGATTAATGGGCTGCCTCATGATTGTAATGCTCCCAAATCAGCAGACAAAGTCATCCAGCAAATGCAACATGCAGGCCTTTCAGCCAGGTCGATGAAAGCACAGGCTGCATCTCCTGTGCTGATGGAAACTGAGACCACTGCCAATGGGCCCTCTCCCATGGCACCATCTAGTTCTTGACTCCCAAAGAAGCCCCATAAAAGTCCAATGAATGGGCACTTGCTAGAAAGGGAAGGACACAGATGAAACCAGTATATAATGAAAAAGGACTTACTGGTATCACAATCTCACTCCTGCCGTCACAACAGAAACTTCCAGTCCCCAGTATCATCGAGAAGGAGCTCAGGCATTCCCACAATGCCTCACAAATTTCAACTACTCTCTTCCTTCCTGGAAGGGCCACCTGGGCACATTGTGCCACCTACTCAGATGTCTCCAATCTCACATGGAAAATCAGCATCTACAGTGAGTTCCTGGGCTGTTGTAGCAGTTACTATTCCAGTGCCTACTGGGGCGTCCTTGTGCCTAGGCTAAATGGCAGTTTTGCCATGCAAAACTGTGAACCTAGCCAAGGACAAGGCTGAATGATCCAGTGCATATATACTGTACCTCATAACTTCTCCCTGTTAATGAATTTTCCCCATAGTGGATTGCCATGGTATTCTGTCTGAAGCTCATTTGGAGCTCAAAAACCTGTGCCTGGATATCAGGATGCCTGGAAGGGCTCAGACATTATAACCCTGCAAACATTCAGTGTTTGATGCATACGACATGAGTTTTACCAGCTGCAGCCCTCTCATCTTGATGCTGATCTACAGATATCCTTTTGCCAAATAAATAGGAGCAGATTTTGGAACAGTCTCTTAGGCTGACTTAACAAAGATATTCATGACTTGTTGCTTCATGTGCTTATCTTTATTGTGTCCCAGGAGGAGGATTCCTTTCCTGTTCCCCTCTCTCCAGAAGATTCCAAATCTAATACCTGACATACTTTAGATTCAGACTATCATTCCCTTTATTACCTCCTCTTTTCATCAGCAAGGAGAGCTGGATGGCAGTTTGTAGAATTTGGGCCCGGCAGAGGATTTTTATTACCTGAAGTATATTCAAGAACTACACTGTTATGCTGGCTATGACCCCTTCTTGCTGTTTAACTGTTAGAAGAGGGATTCATCCTCTCAGTCATCCTTCTTATCCCATCCATCTTTAATTTGAAGTTACTTCTCTTTGTCTCACATGCTCTACCCAGCCTCTGATCCCACTGATGCCCTGTTGCTCAGTTCCAAATCTATCAATAGGATATGCCCAATGGAGGGGAGACTCATCACTGGTGATAAAAACACCATGACCCTCCCTATGGAAGTTTAGCTTTCCACTGGGCAGTCCCTAAAGCATCTCCTGTGACTCAGAACTGGATGACTCCCAAGATCTCCAATTTTACCAGGACACATGGGTTATACTTCCCCTTAATCCATCCCTGGCTTTAGCGACATGTGCAGCAAAAGGGTGGCATACCAATGTTCAGTTCTGGAATACTCTGAACTGATGGTGGGGCATTGGGAGGCTGTACAACTATAGGCACATCTGTGAGATAAGTAAAATACCATTCCGCTAACACATAATAGGGCCAAAACAAATAGGCTCAGCTAACTCCCCCTCACATGGCAGGCCAGTCACCCCAAGAGAAATAGAATATACTACACAGTGGGTAACATGTCACCTCTTATCCTCCTCTCCTCCCTGCAGCCCAGAAGCTGACAATTAATCTCTCCTTTTCTGTTTTAAAATCTAGGAATGTACTAGCTCTTCAGGGTTTGCTAAGTTTTGTTAAGGTGTGCCCAGGTGATTAGGTCTATAATTTTTGTTCAGCTCCTGGTCCACCTTTTGTTATACCAAATTCTGGTTTACTTAGGATTCCTGGAATTTAAGGTCAAGTTGTATGGCCATTTTGATGCAGCACAGCCCTATCATATGGTGTTGTGCCCACCCTCCAGACCAGAGGTCATACGTGCCATTGGGATGATTCACTTGACAACTTGCATGACCTCAGGTTCAATAGACATGTCACATGGTCATAACTGGTCTAACCCAGCTTGAACATTGAAAATCTATAACTACAAGTCTTGTATGGGGGCTGTATCCCCTACCTCTACCTTTAGAAACATAGAAACATAGAATATGTCAGAAAAGTTCCTCTTGCCCAATCCATTCTGCCCAGATGTTCCCTTCCTAATTTGTGTCTACAGACCCTGACTGGTCTTCAGACACCCTTCCTCTACCCCTAAGTTTCAAAATATGCCCCTATGTTAAAGAGCTACTGACGACCAAAAGAAAACTTTGAAAAACATAATAATTAGGTAGAATTCACCTTGCATTCCACATGTATTCTATATAGTTCTCTTAATTGTTATTTATTATTGAGTAAATTTGCAGGACTACATGATATTTATCCGATAGATTCCCTTAGAGTTTATCTGCCTCTGTAGCTTACTCCCTACTTCAAGTCATAATGCTCTGTTGTGACATCACAATCTGTGGCCATAAGAGTAACTGTGATGTCACAAGTAGGGCATTATGAACTCAAGTAGGAGAAAGCAACAGGTATAGATGAACTCTTCAGGAGCAAAGACCCTGTTTTCATAGAAATTACCTCAGTAATAAATAATGGGGAGGAAGAATACAAAACTAATGTGAAATACAAGTTGACCAGTGTCTAAATGTTATGTTTTGTTAACATTCTCCTGAAGGCATCTGCTGCTCTTTAATTCCATGTATACTTGAAGTCCTCCCACTGATTTTGCCTCCAACATGTCTGCAGGCAGTCTGTTTTAGGCATCTACCACCTTTTAGTCTCCAGCTTCATAGCATGCCCTGTTGTCCTAAAGTTGTTACTCATTTGAAAGAGGTTTCTCTCTTGCACCTCACTCACTCCTGTGAGGAACCTGTAGATCTCTATCATGTCACTACTTGCTCTCCTTGCTTTCAGGGTGTACATGTTTAGATTGCTCAGTCTCTCCTCATAGGGTTTCTCGTGCAACCCCTGCACCATTTTAGTTGCCTTCCTCTGATCTGTCTCCATTCTGTCTATGTCCGTTCTGAGGTGCAGCCTCCAGAACTGTTCATAGTACTTCAGGTAAGGTGTCACCAGCGAGGAATACAGTGGCAACACTACCTCCCTCCTCCTGCTGAAAATAACCTTCCCTATGTACCGCAGCATCCCACTAGCCCCACCAACTGTTTTGTCACACTGCTCTCAAACTTTGAGGTCATCAGATATGATAACCACAAGCTTCCTTTCCTGTTTAGTGGCTGTCAGTAACTTCTCCCATCCTATATTCAGCTCTTGGGTTTCTATGCCTTAGCTGCAAGGTTTTGCACTTTTTGACATTGAAACCAAACTGCCATGCTCTTGACCATTCCTAGAGTTTCCCAAGATTCCCGAGCATTTTCTTCACCCCTTCTGAGTATCAAACCTATTGCAGATTTTGGCATCATCTGCAAAAAGGGATACCTTCTCCTCCAGTTCTTCTGTAGTGTCATTTATGAAGATAGTGAAGAGGACCAGTCCCATTCATCACGTTGGGACCCAAACCATGGCTGGTCAGTTTTTCAGCCTCCTGTGTGGCACAGTATTGAAGATTTAGCTAATGTTCAGATAGGCCACATCCACTACCCCACTTCCCCGATCTATTCTTCTGATCCCTCATTCAAACAAATGGATCAGATTTGTTTTGTATGATCTCCACATATTGCATATTTTTGTGTCATATCAGCCTCCTGTGTGACATGTGTCAAAGGCCTTGATGAAGTTCAGATAGGCCATGTCCACTAGTCACCCCCCTCTGATCTATTTTTATGGTCACCCATTTGATGAAATCTGTCAGATTCATTTTACATGATCCCCCCCAATCCATGCTAATTGTAGTGTTGCAGCCCACTGGATTCAAGATACTCAGCCAGTCTTTCTTTCAGTAGGGTTTCCATTAATTTCAAGTATTAAGTACCCCCTCCCCCCATTTCACAGCCTAGTCTCTCACAATTTTCTGTTAATTAAATATTTGATACTTGCTCATATATGTTATTTGTACCATTGGGTAAATTAAATGACTAGTTTAAAGTGCAATTAATGGTAAATTAATTATGAATTTTAGGTCACTTTTTATGATGTCACTTATGTGCCAAGGTGATGGGTATTTAATCAGCTTGTTTGTGTGAATTTTCAAACTCCTCTATGAAGAAGCAGTGTGCCTTGAGGTGCTAGGAGTGTTGTTTGTCAGTGTGTAATAAAATAATATCAAACTGGTTCTTTTGGGGCTTTGGTAGCATTATCAGCTGCACTGGAAACTGGCAACAGTGAGTGCACCAGTCTCTGCTGAAACTTTCCATTAATTTCCCCACCACTGAAGTAGGACTGACTAGCCTATAGTTTCTAGACCTCTCAGCTGCCTCTCTCATGTAGAGGACCACATCAAGTCTTCTTCAGACATCCAGAACCATGCTTGTTTCTAGTGAGCTGTTGAAAAAGGTTGTCAGAGTGCGGTGAGCACCTTCTTGAGGTTTTTCAGCACCCTTGGATGTATCTCTTTCAATCCAGAAGCCTTTTCCACCCTCAGAGCTGCAAATACCATCAGCACTTTTTCTTCTGAAAATGGACTTGTGTCCAATCCCTCTCTGTTCCTGCTACTCCGTGGTGGTCCCTTCACCCCTCCACCCATTCACTGTGAAGACTAAGCAGACTTACCTATTTAGGGTGTCAGTTTTTTCTTGGTCCTGTTCTGTACACTCTCACTCATCTGCCCTTTTATTATTCACTGCCCTCTACTTGCTTTCCTCTTCTCACTTATGTATCCCCTTAAGTGAACCCTTTGGCAATCATTTCCTCTGTCAGCACCTTTGCTCCCTTTTCCGCTTTTCCTGCTCTCCTCTGTTTTACTTTGTATATCTCCCTCTCCTTCTTTCTCTGTGTTTCCTTATACCTCCTGAATGCCACCCTGTTTTTCTTTCACCACCTTGAACACTTCCTTGGAGCATGGTAAGTCTTTTTTTCCTCTTGCTTTTACTCACTTACTTCACACAGATCTTAACTTTTATTATGCCCTACCTTAGCTTTCCCCACTGTGCCTATACCTCTCCCTGGCAATTCCCTGTGGTATTAAGCAGTTTCTGAGGCAGTCGTTCGTTTCTTTATTATCCCTTATCCTAAATGTCATGACCCTCAGCCTTGTGTGGTTTGCTTTTGTTCCTGTCTTTATGTTAAACCACATTGTATGGTAATCACTGGTACCAAGGGGATTGCCTACTCTGACATCTGTAATGCTGTTTCTGTTTGTAAGCACCAAGTCCAGCACTGCCCCATCCCTAGTGGGTTCTTTGACCAGCTGCCTGAGACAAGCCATTTGTATTGAGTAGAGGATGATCCTGCTCCTTGTCAAAGCCACCATTGGAAGGCTCCACTTTATGTCTGTCAGATTAAAGTTACCAACTAGCAGCACCTCCCCCATACTTGCCACTCTGATGATGGTTTCCCCAAGTGTATTATCCAACTCATCTACCTGTGCTGGGGGTCTGTACACTACCCTGGTATGGATAGCAGACCCAGAGACTGTCTCCAGGTTGACCCACACCACTAGCCCTTCCTTTTCCTGTGGGTGCCCCTGTACCTCTGTAGCCTTGGCTCCCTCCCTCCCTCACATATAATATAGCCCTTTTTCCACTCCTCCCTGCCCTGTCTCTCCTAAACAGAGAGTAGCCCATTATGGCCATGTCCCAGTCATGGTGCTCAGCACACAATTCCTCCATTATGGCCACTCAATCCAGGCCGGTCTCCTCCATGATGGCTTTCAATGCTGGAATTTTGTTCTCAAGACTCTATGCATTGGCTTACATGGCCCTCAACACCTTACATCCCCCTGCTTTATTCTCTTCTTCCCCCTTCCTGCTTTTGTTGTTCCCAGAAGTCCTCTCTAACCCATCTCTTCCCTTTTTACTTTCACTATTCCCTGTCTTCTTCAATCTTTTATCCTCACTTACCTGATTTATACCTCCTTTTCTTCTGTCTTGTTACCACCCTTGCCTTCTTTCATATCTTCCCTTGAGAAATTTACTACCTTCAGGGCCCTTCCTCCCTGATGCTCCATCATCTGGAGGGAGGGGGTTTGCCTCCTTTGGTTATACTGCCTGCCTCTGGCTAGTTTAAATGCACATCCAAGTAGCATTTAAAATACTGGTGAAGGACTGTAGACCCCATCTTGGAAGGATGCAGGGCATCTTCCTTATAGAGGCCTATATTCTTTTAGGCTGGCCCCCAGTCCGCTATGTAGCCAAAAACTCCTCCATGCTCTGTGCCTTCAACCAATTGTTAAATGCCCTGGTGCAGAGTACTCCTTGCCTCTCCTCAGCTGTAGACAGGTAACACCTTGACAAAAGCCACCATGCATGCCATGTGCTTGAGGCCCCTGCCCAGCTCCCTGAGATCATCCTGTACTACTCTTACCTTGTCCCTTGCCAAGTAATTTGTCCCCAGATAAACAATGATGTCTCACTCTCTCCCATCTCCTGCTGCCCTAGTGTTATTCTGAATATGCTCTCCATCCCTTCAAACTGAAGCACTGCCTAGGCACACCACCTCCCCATCCCTTCCTCCCTCACAAGTCTATCCCCCTAACAACAGTGTCCCCCACCAGCAACTGCTTCCTCCTCAGCTAGGGGCCTCCCCTTCTGAGGACCCCCAATTCCTCCCTTCCTACTGCAACGGAATCCTCCTCTCAGCTGTCTCATCCTGCCAGTACAGTGAAGAAGTTCTGCAGTGGTATAGACTAAAGAGAGTGCATCACCACATCCACCATCATGGAGCCCACCAAGGTCCATCCACTCTGCCTCTGCCTAGGCATCCTCTGGTGGAGTGGTGGCAGGCTTTGTGCCCCCTGGGTGGGACAGAAGGTCCTCTGTTCCCTTGTCTGTTTGGAATGCAATCTGACAACCTCTTTCTGCAACCCACAGAGGTGGGTTTATATGGGCCAGCACCTGAGTCTCCAGAAGGCAATGTGAAAGACTGTAGCCCAGCAACCATTGCACTGCACCACTCCCACGATCTTTTCTTGCTTAGCCTAGTGACTATTAAAGCTCTGATGTACCCTTCTACCTCCTTTCTACTTACCTGTACTTCACCCTTGGCTGAATGGGCTACTTGTTATGTGCATGCTGATATCCATCATCAGCTACTTGGGATGTAACCTTACATAGTGGGATCAGCATGAAAATATTTATACTGTTAATGTTAGTTTAAAGTTACTGTGTTAGTATTTCTATGGAAAGTTTGTTACTATTGGTGGTTGCCAATGTACAAAGTTATCCCCTTGAACAGTCCATCTGTTGGACAAAAGCTCCATTGTGTGAGAGGTGCTAAGAGCTACTACCTCATACTCCTGTCACAAGCTCCAGCACTTACATTGTCTTATGGCTAATATCTAATGCATTACTGTACATATAAAGTCTGAGGGTTAACCTCTATCATTAAATGCAAGACAGTCCTCTACATCTTAAAGAAGCTAAAGGCTCAAATAACCTTCTTGCAAGAGACAAAACTGGTTGAAGCAGAGGCTAATAAACTACACAAGAAATGTGTATATATGGCAATACATACTGTAGTTGTGCCCCAGTACCACACAGGGATTCTCTATATTATTGCTCATATCAATTAAGTGGCAATAAACAAGGAACTATCATATGAGATGGGTAGGTGGCTCCTCCTGCTATCATCCTCCCCAGAGGGCCCTTTGATGCTCAGAAAGATATATGGTCTGAGCCAGGATGGCCCTTCCTTTTTTCCATCCCTTGCATAGGAGATTATAGAGCTCACTAAGGAAGGGATTTCCTGTTTAATAGGGGACAATGTTCATCTTACCCTAGACCCTTGATAGATCAGTCCTTGTCAGTTACAGAGCCCCATCAAAGAGCATCCTGAATAATTCACTCCATGATATCAGACCTGTCTCTCATAGATGCCTAGTGTGAACCCTGTAGCATTCAGAGAGGGACTACTTTAGGTCACTTATGCATGGCTGTGCCAGGCTAATAGACTTCAAGTAGGAATCCCCAAGGTATATTATGTTACCTTTGACTTGGTCATTGAATCAATCATCTTGTCAGATCATGCCTCTGTGTCCCTACTAATGGTCTGGGGCATAATGATTCCATGCTGCTCCATCTCCTTGTGGAGACTAGAACCACTTCTATTGATAAATAAAGCCTTCCTCACCTGGGTGGAAATAGAGGCCACTGAGTTTTTTTCACATTATTAACACAGGAGGGGTTTTACATTTTAATCTCTGAGAAGCCTATGAAGCCATCTTAAAGGGACAAATTAAGAGCTTTGCCACCATGCACTGGAGGGAGAAAGTAGCTGTTGTAGCCAAACTTGAATACAGATTAAAAGAACTAGAAACTTCTATCAAATCCACCTCTATCCCTCAGGGAAACAAACTTTTGCTGGTTGAGATGGCTGATGTCTGGCTACAGATAAATATTTTATTATCAAGAGTGGCCAAACTTGCCCTTCTCTGCACCCAACACAGATTTTTGGAAAGTGGAGAAACACTAACCAGACTACTATATTGCCATCTCAGAAAGCAGCAGGAGGAACACCACATCATTGCCTTTAGGGACTCGACTAGGAAGGTCTCCAATAGTGATGAAGGCATTAATGCCATGACAGGGACCTTCTGTTTATTTATTAATTCATTAATTAATTAATGTATTTATTTATGTGTTTAGGTTTTTGTTTACCAGGTAGATGCACTAGACAATATAATGCCTATTTTCAGGCACAACCCAGGAGAAGTACAACAATAAATATCTAGAAGCACTGTGGCACAAAGATGCAAACACTATCTTACATACATCAGCGTAAGTCAAACAATACTTCAGCATTGCTTGCAAGATCTTCTCTGCCCCACCACCCTTTCCACTCATTCCATTCTGCTGGTGATGGATTGCTGGAGGTTCCCAGTGTGTGACTGAAGAACTCTGGGGCCCGATCTTTTGCTTTTGTGGCCTCTACCCTGTGGAACTCTCTATCTCACCAGATAAGAGTGTGCCAGACCATTGAAAGCTTTAAGTCTGTTTTAAAAATCTATATTTTTGACCTAGCATATCCAGGTTTTAATATTTCATATTAACTAGCCTATTGTGACTCCTGTACCACTGTATACTGTAGCTGTTTTAGTCTAATTTTTAACTGTGTGATGTTGACATGGGTTTTTGTTTTTTGTAAATTTTCTTGTGTTTGTACAGTGCTGTGGTCTTTTGGAACAGTGTTTTTAAATAAAATTGACACTGACATGGCACAGAAACTAATGTGCAGAGTAGATCCTGAGTACAACATAAAAAAGCATGCAAAGGGCACATGCTAGTAGTGGTACAAGGCAGCGGGTGCATGAGCACTTATCAGAAGACTGTAGAAACCTTTGAAGCTTATTTTTGGAAACTAAATGAATTGGAATGCTCCTAAAGTTAGAGGGACATGAGTTCCAGAGCTTAGGGGCAAAGATGGGAAAAAGCCTGTTCTCCCATATTAGCAGTGTATTTGGGTACAGACTGAAGAGACAGGTCATTAGATCTTAGGGCATAAGCCTGATCAATTTTAGTGAGCATATCAGCTAGGGCAGCAGGATTAGCTGATTTGAATTTTTTTTTGTTGATGGTACAGCCTAGTGTATAAAGTTGATGTGAAGCTGGGTTAGTTCTTCTTAGGCTTGAGTAAACAGAGCAGTGGTGAGTCAGGCTGGACACAGATAAGGCAGAGTGGCAAATGTTGTAACTAGTGTTCCACTGATTTAAGTTACCTTTTTTATACCTCAGAACAACATATTAGGCCATAAGTGAGGCAAGGTAACAAAACACCATGAGCTATAGCTAGCCTGGCAGCAGCAGTCAGGGTATGTCTGACCCAAAAAGCAAGTCCCAGCTTCAAATGAACAAATCTGCAAACATTTGACATGTGCTGGCTAAAATTAAGGGGCAGTTCAAGGGTTAAAATGAGGTATTTGAAGGAATCAACTGCAGTAAGGGGAGAGCCATCAGAGCAGTAAATAGTTAAGGCAGGGGAACAAGCCCTCCCCATGGGTGCTGAACCAAAGATTATGGAGTGGGTTTTGCTAGAGTTCAGGAGAAGCCTGTTTTGAGTTAGCCAAGACTGAACATTCCTAAAGTCACCATTAAGTCACAAGTTATTTTTTTTCCAATTGTTTAATGAGGTGAGACAAACTAAGCTAAAAGCTTATTTACAGGTTCAACCTGGGAGCACAGGGAAGTTAAGTGACTTGCTCAGGGTCACACAGTATGCAAGTGGGGGCTATGGGATTCAAACCCAGGTCTCCAGATTTGCATCTCAGAGCCTTAAACCACTGCACTATACTGCCTCCCACAAGTTAATATCCATCATTTTCTTGGAACTTGTATATACAGATGTGTCAGCCACGATGAAGCACAGTAACTTGCAGTAATGACATGTCACAAAATCCAGCATGACAAAAGTTGACCTACAATGGTCCCTGAAGTAAACTGGAGTATTCTGTGATATTCTGCAGCATTTCTGCACATCGTCCTGGCACCATACCATCTGCATAAAACAGGGTGAATCAGGAGACAGTGTATCTGGACAGGTTATTGATACATAGGGTAAAAGCATATGGAGCCCTGTGAAACACCAGTGTTAATGTGGGGAAGTCAGATCTGGTCCCATTGAACTTAGCAAACTGTTGTCAATCACCAAACTAACTCAAACACCAGGTAACAGCAGAGGGTGAAACATTAAGGACATTCAATTTAGATTTGATTAGGGAGTAGTACACATGGTCAAAAGGCCTTTGTAAGGTCAATGAAAACAGCCCCTGAGAGTATACCCCTATCTATTGCCAATTTGACATCATTAGTAAATTGGATAAGGGTAGTCAATATTGTACAGTGGTGTCCCCAGGATGAACCCCACTTTTAAAGCACTCTGCAGTATGCTGCAACAGACCTACTGAATAAAGCAATGTAATTTCAATGACAATTAGTACCTTTTATCATGCAGGAAACTGTGGCATTCACTTCATCCTGGCAGTGCCACATTTTCCTGGATGACAAAAGGGAGTAATTGCCATTGAAATTACATTGCTTTATTCAGTAGGGTCTGCTGCAGCATTTTGCAGAGTGCTGCAAAATGCTGCAGAATTGGGTTTCATCCTAGGGCATGCCACTGTATGTGCCTGTCTAAAACCATACTGAGCTGGGGATAACAGGTTGTATTTTTGAAGGTGTTCAGTAACCTGAGAGGCCACAAGCTTCTCCAGCAACTTGCTGAGTGCTGACAAGATTGCACTAGGACAATATGTTTGGTTACATTTTTCATAGACTGGAACCCCTTTAGCAACCTTCCAGAGTTTGGACACCACCCCTGAGGTGAGTGACAAGTTAAATAGTTGAGTTAGTGGAGTGGCTAGCTGTGGTGCTGTAATCCTGAGACTCTCATACAAGCTATAGCAAACTAATGGTGATGCAGTCAATTCCTGCCTGAACAATTTCTCACCTCCCAATCCCATCTATTACTGATACAGTACTCAGAAAATGTGGTTAGAGACACCTCATACAATGACCAAAATCTGGCAGATTATTTTATCTCTCAATAAGCACTAAGTCACAGGTGATGAATACTTTCCAGTTGATATCTATCAACATCCAGCCACATGGGCATGGCTAGCACTTCAAAATGATTCAATTTTTTTTCAATTCAATTCAACTTTATTTTTAAAAGGCGCTTTTCTTAAAATCAAAGCGCCTGTAAAAATACATATAACAATAAATATAATAATTCAAACTAATAAAAATACTTAAAAGCTATATTAAAAAGGTGGGTTTTCAGCACTTCCTTAAAACTAAGGATGGTCGAGCAATCTCGCACCTGACGAGGTAGAGAATTCCACAGGCAGCATAATTCTCAGCTCTCTGTCTCTATACCCCTGATCCAGCTGCATCCTATGCCTTTTCTTTTCAGTTTCTGCCTTCAACAGAATGGCAATTTACTGAGGAGCCATCATCAGACATATAGCAGAAAATTTTTAAACAACTGCGCTCTAAAAAAGCAAAAAATTGGCTAGGGGATCCCAATGCTGCTCCAGCCCTGAATGTTCACAGTACTACTCCACAATAGAGTCCTCCCTTCCACTGGAAAAAATTGAAGCTATATTCACACATGTGCTGTCATAATTAAAATATATAAAAGTAAGTGCCACTCATAACTCAGAGAAAATAATGCTCTTAAAAGAAAGAGCAACAATCACAGAACAGAAGCTGCAAAATAGTGAAGACGTCTGCCATGATCTCACCGCTCGCCTATGTCAACAAGAGTGGAGCATCAGACTTTTACAAGACAAAATAGACAATATTGAGAATTGTGGCAGATGAAATAACTTAAGATTCAAAAGCTTCCCAGAACAGGCTGAACAGGAATACTGCTTGGCCTTTCTTGTGCATATTTTGCAGCAACTCCTCCAACAACCAGGGGGATCCAAGGTTTAATATTGAGCAGGCCCATAGGTTGCTTGCACCTTTACCAAAACCAGGAGATCAACCTAGGCCTATAATATTCTGCTTCCTTCGATTCACAGTAAAGGATGATATTCTCAGAAGACCTCGGAAATTAAGGAACCTGGACTGGCAAGGCAACAAAATTATGATATTCCCCAATTACCCGAGGGAACTCACTAACCATAGTTGAGAGTTTATGACTGTCAGACAAGCCCTCCACAAGGCAGGAAACATAGAAACATAGACTTTGACGTCAGATACGGACCTCTTGGCCCACCTAGTCTGTCTGTTTCCCAGCTTATTAAATAAGCTGCAAATCCTAGTTAACCAACAGCCTACTTCTTCCTACTCCCCACCAGAATTGCATTATGTCACCTTTACTCTAAGGTGCCCAGCTCAGATGCAGATCATGGCCAAATGTACCCCCCAGACTCTTCAATACACCAGTGGTAGCCATAGAATTTATTCAGAAGGAATGGCCCAGAGCTGTGGGATCCGGCAACCCAAAAATCAGACCCAGAGAGGAGGATGATCCTCTGATGGGCCTCAGAGAACAAACACAAACAGTTCATGCATTGGATGATGAGGAAAGGACATCCAAAGAAGCTGCATGGTCTCAACGGCCAATGAGTAAAAGTCACCACAGGAGTAGAAGAAGAACTAATACAGAGCCCTCAGATCAGCACCGCATCTGCTCCAGAAGTCAAAGCCCCAGCCCTGCATCAGACAAGGAAGACAGGATGACAATGGTTTCAGTGGGGAACAGATATGCCCCCTTTGTTGATCTTCCACATCCCCGGAACAAGATGGATACCTCATATCCGCCTTCTGAATCACAAGCAACAATTTACACTTAGTTATCCATGGTCCAGCACCCCCTGATTGTATCCCCACCTCATGGACAGTAACACATATGTAGGTATATATACTAACCTTAGGGCAGAGGCACTTATCATATAAGCATAAGTGTCAGGATCTGTGTTCTACTGTATTTTACTAAAGCATATTATGCTTCACTATGCTTTACAAATGTATCTGGTCCTGGGAAATGCTTTCCATTATATTTTTACTGCATAGTCATAAGTTAGACAACAGTGCCATCTTTACTGCTTGTGCATTACTGTAACTGCAAGTAACCTTGGACACTTATAAGAGACCCCATTGTTCACTTTATCTTCTGCTAGCCAAGCAGCTTCTTATGTTATTTAGGACAGTTACTCAGGCCACCTGTTTTTGGCCAATTACACACATTTTATGTATCTTCTTTAGCTGTTTCTATAGTAATTATCAGGGTATAAGACCTTTTGCAGCATGTAGCTTCTATGAGACTAGAGACTGCAGCCTATATAGGTAAGGAAATTGGAGCTCTCCCAGTGCATGTTCACTGTTGGTAGTAAGCCTGTATCATTATTATTTACCCATAATAAATTACATTTCTTACTTGTGCACCACTTGTCTGTTGTCTCTTCCTTTGTGCTGTTCCACCAAGAATCTGAGAAAGGTAATTTTATTGCCAAGTTACATTTGGTGATTGATGTTGGAAAGTATCAAAGAAGATTCCATTCAATTTATTTGAATGCTGAGTAGAGTAATTCATTTTTTGCCTACTTGCAGCTACTTGTGCTTACAGTGGTAGTGATTTTGGTCTTGGGCATGAAAGACCCAAACCAAACCCTTTAAATTCTCTTTGTGTGTGACAGCATACCACTTCGGCCTCACCGCTCACCCACCGGAGACCAGAAAGCGGTTTGTGATGGTGCCAAGGATTTTGTCCAGTTTTCTGACTGCTTCTTTGTTTGTTTGTCTACCCCTTATTTGTCATGTCTGATCTGTGCACAGAACTGAGACTCAGTGTCTCAAACTACCTCACATCCAATGCTGGATGGACAGATTTCACCGCTGGACAAAATATCTGCCAGCAAAGCATTGTTGCTAATATCCAACCACTCGAGTCCAAAAAAACTACCAAAATATACAACCCTAAGGGTCTGTTGGTTACAGCTCTATATACCGCTATTGTGAGTCTCACAGCAAAGTGTGCCTCCCTTGAACTGCAAACGGCATCTCTAAAAAAAAAAATGGGCTTGCAGACATTGGAGATACAGAAAAAGGAACAGAAACTAGCGGAGGAGACACAGTCACTTTGCAATGCCAATAACAGACTGTTGCACTGTACTGCTCAAGACACTGAGCATGAAATTTTCATGTTGAGAGATGATTGTGAAAGACTGAAATGTGATAAGAAATAGTTAGCATATCTGTATGATATTTTGAATGATATGAATAAAAGTTTTAGAGAGGAGAATACTGAGTTGAAAGAGGAGTATCAGAGAGTGAATCATGAGCTAGATAAAGAGCTTATGGAAAACGTCGAATTGGGCACCACGTAAAAAGTGTTGCAGCGTGAGGTTGAGAAAGATATTGAGCAGGGCACTGCACAAGTTTGTCACAAGAAGTGTAGAGAAAAGATGGCGAGGTTACACCGTCAACCGGAGGTTCTTGCTGGCTATGTTAAAGCCATGAAGTAGTTTCAGTATACGCTCATAGAGATTGCCTTATCCAGCGATGATGACTCTGACTGTGATGATGATGACTAGGCATGCCACGTCACCCACAAGTCCAACCCCCGTGACAGTACAACTTCGGCCAGCCATTCACAAGATGGCACCTACATTGGCATGTACTCTGTATTGCCACATCTACACAAACATGGCAGAAGCCATGAACACCACCAAGATGGTGGTCCCATGACACAGGTGGAGGGCCTGTATTCAGTAATGCACTTCCCCCTGCTCCTCTCAACCGGAGAGACACGGCAGATGTTTGTCACCAAATTCAAGAAGCCAACATCACAGTACTGCAGGAACAACAGAAAGTCATCCAGGACCAAACTGACGGGATGTTCAAAGAGATGGTCACTCAAAACCATGCGTACAAGGCAGTTGCCGATGCAGCAGTGGAAGTCGCACTTCACAATGCCATGGAACGTATTGAGTTGAGTGCAGCACCCACTTACACTGCCAACCCCTTGCAAGTTGCTCACTCTGTCCAGCAAGTTGCCCAAAGTATCAGACAGATGGGCCAGATTGATAATCCAGCAAGTTGCCCAAAGTATCAGACAGATGGGCCAGATTGATAATCTCAGTTGTCACTTGGAGAAGGTGTGCTCCCTTTTCAAGAAGCCTTCTCTCCAACCAGAGTATCGGGTTCAAGTCTTGCAACAGATAGTCAGACCTTCCCTCTGGGCCAAACTCTCAGAGACAGCACGCAACTGTGAAACTCTTGCCTATAATGACATTGCTGTGGCCCTCATAGCCGCTAACTCCCTGGGTGTCCGGAGCCTGCATGGCCTACAAGGTTAAGCAAAATGTGAAGGAAAGCCCCGCAGCCTACCACCAATGATTATGGCTCACCTACGAAACTGGAAAAGGCCTTGCAGATGAAATTTCACATCAAGACCAAATTGAGTACAAGGATTTGTACATCTGGAACATGACTCCAGCCCTGTGGGAAAAAGTTAAGCTTAATATTTACCCAAGTACTGACACCTTTGCAAATATTCTCACCAACATGGAGCATGCCTACCAGGTATACCTCCGTAATCTCACTTCTGGTAAAACTAACAAGGCTGCCACCATCCAATCTCTGGCAGCACAAGTAGCTGCAGTACATCCCACCTCAGGCACCCCAACCCACTACACCATAAAGGACAACATCCAGAAATCTAACACCCCTTCTGACAACAAACAGACGCACAAAGGGGGGTCCAGAACTATAAAAACAACAGGAACGGAGACAGAAGCAACTGGAAAAATCCAAATGCCCAGTTCAATGGCTGAAATCACAATGGCCCTAGCTATCGAACCTTCAAAGACAAAAATAAGACCCTCTGCAAACTGCTGGAGGAGGTCCATGCTGAGAGAGCAGCTAAGCCTACACATACCGTAGCAGCCCTTGCTCTGGCTGCTGGACAACCATGCCACCAGAGGAATCTTTCCCTGCCTTCAGCTACCGAACAAATGAATTGCCAAGGGAAGGATCCTTTTATGGCATCGGCTACTAGCCAGGCCAATGCAGTGATCAAGGAGGAACCATCCCTGCAGACCACCATCGTGCCTATGGCCTCACAGGTACATTTGTATCCTGTGCATGAGATACAGGAGGCCCTGAAAGATCCTACAGGCCTCAGGTTCCAGGAACAGGATGATCATTATGATTCTGAAAATGCAGATTGACAATTACAAGCCCCAGTCTGGACTGCGAGTGACTTGATTGTTGACACAAATGGATGGCCTTGTGTAAAGTCCATGTTTGGAGGCTGCCACCTTACCATGCTCCTGGATAAAGGAGCAGCCATGTCAGTCCTCCATGATGAGCACCCAGTCTCATCTAACTGCTCCACTGGCTAGAAGACCAGTGCCTATGGTAAGATGGTACCCAGCTACACACCTGCCATTCTGTTCCTTTACCTGTGATGGTGGGCCACCTCAGGACTGATTTTGTCTTTGACCTTATGGTATTACATCATCATCCCAGCATACTGGGACCTGACTTTCTAGCACTGCACGGCTGTGTAGTGGCTCTTACCAATAGACTACTCCTTCAAATCAAAGGACACTGTCATGCTGTCACCATCCCAGACTCACATGTGGTGACAGCCATCTCCCATAACAACAGGGAGCATGACGTCATGGATCTATTCAAAAGTCATGTCCTGTTTTCTGAACTTGCACTTCTGCTGCACAAACACCTTGATGTGTTTGCCACAAACAAATGACTGTGGGAGGATGCATGCCACCAATGAAATAACAGGACCCAACCCTGTGAGGCAGAAGCAGTGTCCATTTGCTGCTGAAGCCTTGCCATCACTGAGGGAGACCATCCAATCACTGCTACAGCAAGGAGTGATTAGGATCTGTGTCTCCACTGTCAGTTCACCTATTTGGCCTATGAAAAAACCAAATGGGGCTTGGAGACTCACGACCGATTACAGAAAACTTAATCAAGTTACCCCGAGTTGCATCCCAACAGTAGCATCTACACCTGATGTGCTCAAACTGTTGGCACCTGACAAAAAGTGGTTCACAGCTCTTGACAGCTCTAATGGGTTTTGGACACTCCCATTAGCACAGGAAAGTCAATACAAATTTGCTTTCATCTTTGATGGACACCAGTACACCTGGACCTGCCTTCCCCAGAGCTTCCATAACATCCCTTCCCTCTTCCATTTCCCCATGATGGATGCCCTGCAGGGGTTAAACACACTGCAGTGTCTCCTGCAGTATGTGGATAGCTTACTTCTAGCAAGCACCATGAAAGAAGATCATTTGGTCATTCTAGATGAACTTCTGTCTCTCCTGAAGAAAGCAGGCCTCAAGTGCAACCCCTCTAAGGCACGATTGTGTGAAACAGAAGTCATCTTCCTTGGCCAACATATCACAGACCAAGGCAGAAGCCCAGCTGTCAAGAAGATCCAGGGCTTGCAATATCTGTCACTTCCTAGTAACTTGGCAACCCTCAGATGCTTCTTAGGAATAGTAAACTACTCCAGGGACTTTATCCTTGGCTTTACCTTAAAGGCTGCTCCCTTATATGAATTTTTGAAAAAGGACATCCCTTGGACATGTGGCCCCACTCACACTGAAGCTGTAACACAGCTCAAGCAGGCCTTAGCCTCAGTCCCAGTACTGATCAATCCTAACCCAAACCTCATATTCCATCTGGAAACTGTCACTTCCGACGTGGCCATGTCTGCAGTGCTGGCACAAAAGTACAATTGCCTATGCATCTCAGATGCTGTCCCCAGTAGAGAGAATATACAGTCTCTGTTAAAGAACACTCTTGGCAACTGGGCTGTCAAACATTTTGTGTGCATCACTGGGTATGCTCCTATTGTGTTGCATACCTGCCACAACCAAGCTAACTTTTTGCTTTCAGACAGAGTAAAAGATGATTCATTCTCTAACACCAGACTTACCTACTGGTCTTTGTTTTGCAGGACAGGGACATAAGTACTGCCTGCTGAAGTGCCCTCAATCTTGGCTCATGGCCTACTCTACACAGGTAATCCCCATTACTATGCATTCCAACCTCCTGACTTACCTGAATCAGGACCATTCTTACTGACTACACCAGATGTTTTAGAAGATACCAGCATGATTCTTGTCTTTACAGATGGCTCTGCCTCCTATGTAGACAGAGACCAGGTAGCAGGATTTGGTGTGCACATACTAGAGCAAGATGGCAATTGCAGGCACATTTCCAGAAAATGCACTGTTATCTCCTCACAGTAGGCTGAACTGGCAGCTGTGGTCTGTGCTTTTGAGGTCATGCCCCATGGTGACATGGATGTCATCATCTTTGCAGACTCCATTTGGGTCTGTTCTTCCCTTACTGAGTTTCTGCCTTTCTGGGAGAAAAATAACTTTACATCCTCTGATGGCACACCTGTCAAATACAGGGCTCAGTTCACTCACAACCTGTACATCCACAAGGTAAAGGCTAACTGTAAATCTGACCCTTACCATGAATTCAATGATCAAACAGACTTGCTTGCTAAAGCAAGCACCTGAGTGGGGGAGACATGGACAATGACTCATCCAGTTGCTGTAGCAGCTATTTTCTTAGCTGCAAACACTAGGCAGAAACCGGTACCAGCACCTCCACTGGACCTTTCTACTGCACATAAATTAGACCCAGAAC
This sequence comes from Neoceratodus forsteri, assembly GCA_016271365.2. Taxonomy (NCBI): domain Eukaryota; kingdom Metazoa; phylum Chordata; order Ceratodontiformes; family Ceratodontidae; genus Neoceratodus; species Neoceratodus forsteri. The sequence continues at coordinate 1,370,447,748 of CM057450.1, read as the reverse complement.
TAAAAGATGTGTTCAAATTCCTGGATAAGAGAACTGAACAACCACTACTTGTTGGTAATCCATACAAGAGACATTCTGACAACATACACTTGTCTACTGATGAAAAGTTCATCTGGTGTTAGAAAAAGGATACAGGTGACAAACTGGGGATTTCACCACTCTCTATGAACTAAATTCATCCATATAGTTCATGATAACCCCACTGATGGACACCAGGGGGTGGAAAATACCCTCCAGAGACTTAAAACTGTTGTCTGGTGGCCTGGCATGGCCAAAGATGTAGAGCACTGTGTAGACAGCTGCATAGTGTGTGCCCAGAACAATCAAATTTTGGTGAAAAGAAATGCCACATTATTGCCACAAAGGCAAACTGGACCATGGAATATGATAAAAATCAACTTCATTTGCCCCCTAACCAACTCCAGCATGAACAACAAGTATGCACTTGTTGTCACAGATTTGTTTTCTAAGTGGGTAGAAGCATTTCCCACTAAGACTAACACATCAAAGACAACTACCAAGATCCTGGTGGATCAATTGTTTTCCAGGTGGGGCCTACCTCTAAAGGTAGACTCAGACCAGGGAACTAGTTTTACAGCTGAGCTGATGAAGCACACACTCCAACTACTTAGAGTAGATCAGAAATTCCATATCACGTACTATTCTCAATCCTCAGGCCAGGTAGAAAAAGCCAACAGAAGAATTAAACAGATGTTATGCAAATTCATCAATGACAATCCCAAAGCTGGGGATTCCCGCTTGCCACTACTATTGATGGCAATCAGAGGCACTCCTGCAGCCACGACCCAGTGTACACCTTATGAAGTTATGACTGGTAGAGCCATGATATTACCTGAGCACCTGTTGAGTGATCACCACATCCCTATTGCAGACAGAGTATCTGTGGACAAGTACATTGAAAAGCTTCATGATGACATCATGAAGACACATCTATTCACTACCAATCAAATGGGTAAAGCTCAACAACAAGCTAAAGCTCATTTTGATAAGCATGTCGAAGAAGTTGACTGGCAAGTTGGAGACCAAGTTATGCTTCTCCAGTACAGACAACCAACTCATTCATTTGCCAGCAAATGGGAAGGCCCATACCCATCGTCAACAAACTCAGCCCTGCTGTCTATCAGGTCTGAGTTCAACAGCAAAAGAAGACCCCAAACAAGTGTCTGTAGCACAGCAGGTAGCACACTCACCTCTGAGGCCGGTAGATCAGAAGGCTGTTGGTTCTATCCCCACACCAGGCACTTGGGTTAATATCACAATCCTGACACTGTAGTGCAGCATGAGGGGGGTGCTGCACTCCTGAGGTGCCATTTTTCAGATGAGACATTAAACCAAGGTCCCATCTGCCTGTTCTGGTGGTAGTTCAGGTGGATGTTAAATATCCTATGGCACTTCTCAGAAAGAGTGGGGGAAACATTTATTGTCAACAAAATAGTGCAAAAACAGAAAAAAAGAAAGACATAAATATTTGCACTATATACATTCACAATGGTCTGTAACACAGTTTTGTTATTTTACATCCTTAGGTTATTGGAAAATCATTATCTGTAATCCAAGGCAATCCTGTCCAATATCTGTGGAACTCTGTGCACACAAATGTTTCCCTTTTTTATATAATTTTATAATATCAGACCTTATCTTTTTTTTCTAGTTCAATATGTGAACATTCTTTTTGTTGCAGCGTAAAGAAATTCCTGGTCATCCAGATATGCCACTTTATAATGGATAAAACAACTTGTATAGTCTCCAAATTCCATTTTTTCCATGTTGTTGGAAATGAACCATGTATCAGCAGGGAATAGTTCATTGTTTTAAAAAGTGGTTCTTTCCAAGTCCTCGCGAGGTATTCCCAGAACTCTTTTATAAATGAACAATGAAAAAACAAATGTTCCATAGTCTCCAGTTGCTGTACTGTATACATTGTGATCTAATACATAATATTTCTGGCATCTGCTTATGCTTGTGATTTGATTTCACATTGAGTTTCTCATGGCAGCATAGCCAGTGTACATCCCAGATTTCTATAGGAATCCTTTTATTATTTAACCATGCCTTTAGGGAAGAGATATGCAGTATTGGACATTTCTCAAATGCTTTTTCTACATAATAAAGAGTCTTTACTAAAAAAAAAAACATAGAGTTGTTTTCTCTGCATCATTAGAGGTATGTGCTTAGAAATGTTTCATTGTTTTAGCTTTAGAAAAGATTCCCGTATATATCCAGGAATCAAAGATATCTTTTTTTAGAATCTTTAGTCTGTTTCCCATAAACCAAACCAAGTTTGACATGCTAGAAAAACCCATGCCTTCCACCCTGTAGTTTTGTCTACTAGTAATGGTTTAATGTTTGTTGAAAGAAAAATACTATTAAAAAATGATTATTGGATTAGACATATGTAGACCACCTTGTTTGATTGGCAAATAAAGTATGTTTCTTTTGATTGGGTTCAGTCTGCTCCCCCAAACAGCCTGGAATAAAATATTAAATAAAGCAGTTTCCAATTTTTTTTTGGGGGGGGGGGGGAAATATAATTAATAAATAAAAGATTTGATTCAAATATGTTTTTATTAAAACATTCTTTTCTTTTTCCCCAATTTCCATCTGTTCCACTGAGCAACCATTTGCTGTCCTATTTTAAGTTTCTGGGACCAATTTAATATTCCAAGATCAGCAGCTCCAAACTGTATTCCTAATATTGTTATGGGCTCTGTCTGAATATTTATAGATGCAATAGTCTGTTTTATATTCCAACCCATAATTTAATCTCTGACCTATGCATTTTGATACATTTAGGGAAGCCCCTGAAATGAGTCCAAAATCTGAGCATATGCTAATTGCTTTTTGTAAAGAGCATTCATTTTGAACCATTAGGGTCATATCATCCACATAAACTATTATTTTGTAAGGTATGGCTCCTATCTCATTGTGTAGTGGTATAAGTTCTAAAGATGCATTAATTTTCCTTAGTGGTGGATCAATAAAAAAGATATATAAAATGGGGCATAAAGGACACCCCTGACAGACTCATTTTTTAATTGGCATAATGGGGCTTCTCCACCCATTTACAATGGGAGTAACCGTTGCAGTTTTATATAAGTCTGCAACCCATTTTATTAGTTTAGGGGGTGTTTGGCATTTGTGAATGCATTCCCATAAGAAACCACGGCTAATGGAATCGAAAGCCTTCTTCTGATCTTGTGATACCAAAAAAAAATCTAAAGTTCTGTTCTTACCTCTCTCGACAATTTCTCTTTTCGATATAAGGTGATCTTAAATATACCTATTTCATACAGAGCATGTTTGTGCTTCTGAAATTATATGTTCAGTTAACAGTGGCAACCATTTGGCTAATATCTTTATCAGAATTTTCATATCTGAATTTAATAAACGTATTGGCCTCCAGTTATCCAATTTCATCTTATTTCCTTTTTTGTACGGATATATAAGAGCACACATATTTATATATAGGGGGGCTTATTCACTGTGTAAGATACACCGAAATACTTGAGTGAGTTCCAAAAGTAGTTCCTGACTTACAGTTTTGTAGATTTCATTTGGAAGACCATGTAAGCCAGATGTTTTCCCATTGGTCAGTGATCCAATAGCATCTTTGACTTCTTGCGTATTGATTTCCTGGAAAAGGTTAGTGACTCTATCCTGTGGAATTAGTGGTAAAGGGATTTCTTTTAAGTACTTTCTGATATCATCCTGATGTCTAAGGATAGGCTGGTACATGTTTATTGTATATTGTGATACAGCCTGAAGGATATCTTCTTTATTTGTGTGTATCTGGTTATTATCATCTATTATATATGTCATCTCTTTTTTTTTGAGATTTTATGATAATAGGTTTCAAAGGAACATACTACCTCTGCTGACCCTTGTGTCCCATATTTTTGTTGGACGTACAGTATAGTACCTCTGCTTTCTGTGTATGGTATGTCATCAATTTCTTTTTTACTGCACTAATTTGCATTGACAAGTCTTTATTTTTATATGAGATTGTAAGTAGTTCTTGAAAATTATATCTTTCTTGAAGGTAGTCTAAATATTTATCATTACTGATCCCTTTACTTAATCATTTTAACAATTTCTGTAATTCTCTTTTTGTATCTTCCCACTATTGTATGGGGTTCTCAAATATTATAAACACAGATTGTCTTGCTTTTAACAAATCCCACATGGCTGCCTCCACCAGTGCATTAATCAATAAGGATACATTAAACTTCCAGTATTCTGGTCCTGTCTTAAAATTATTTATGTGTCCTATTGTAATATGTAATAAGTTATGGTCTGAACATTCAGCAGGGTCTACCCCAGCTGCTGCTATTGGAACCTATAAGGATGTAAATATATAGTCTATTCTTGTAGCCAAGTTCCCTTTATGAAAGGTTGGTGTATGTTGTAGTGTGGATTTTAAATATGAATCTTGCAATCTTGTGTCTTTAAGCAACTGTATCAGGTAATTTGAGTCACAATATCATTTTTCAGTTCTGGTATGTTTGTTTTTATCTTTTACTGATAAGGTACAATTCAAATCCCCTGCAAATAAAATTGTGTGTGATGTATATAAGAAGGGTTTTATTTGTTTTAATAAATCATTCCTGGCTACTTTGGATTGTGGGGCATAGATATTAATTAGGTGAAATACTGTATTTTGTATCAGGATATCCAAAATTAAAACTCATCCTGGTGCCAAATCATATAATTTTAATACCTTTATTCCCGGCATGTTAAATAATATCCCTACCCCCAAAGCATGGTTCTTGACCAATAGACCAAAATGAAGGGCCTAGAAACCAATTTCTTTGTGCCCTTCGGACTTCAGATAGGGTATGAAACTGAACATCATGTAGAAAAATAACCCCTATAAATAGGCTTATAAAGAAGGAAAATACAGCTTTACATTTATCCTCTTTCATTATACTGTTCACATTGACAGTATAAACATGAAATTTGTCACACATACTTTCATTTGTATTTTCCTTCCTATATCCAGTGGTTTTCTGTTTCACTTTTGTTTTTGCCTCCCTTTTTTCCCTCCCCCTTTGGCTGGAGTACTTTCATTGTCAGTTGTGCCTTCTGCCACAGAAGAAGCTATGAAGGAGGAATCTGATTCCTCGCCTGAGTCCCCTGAATCATCTTGTAATAATTCATATTTGTTTGACATGGATACTGGTGCTGGAGTCTGTGTAGATTGGGGCTTTGATCTTGTTCTGGTAACCTTCATGTTCTTCATGCTGTACAGTGTGAGGTTGTCCTGTGGGGAGAAGGATGTTTGGTTCATTTGACATTTCCTGGGGTTGAGGTATTGTTGTGGCAGGTGGTGGTGACACCGATGCCTCATGTCCTATTAACGCTAAGTCCTTGTCAGGCTGGGGTGGTCTGGGAGGGTCAGTTTGGGGAGGGGCAGGGGGTTCACTTCCGACTCCATCAGGGTTGTGATGTTCAGCAACATTCTGTTATTTGCCTTATGGTGTTGTTTTTGAGCCAGTGAAATATGAGATCTCTGTTATTCCCCATCAGCTTTCTCTGGTACATTTTGTGTAGCCCATTGACAATTCTGAAATGTATGCCCCTGCTCCTCACTCAAATTACACTTTACTTCATTTAAACACTGGTTTTCATGATGCCCCAAATGCCCACATAAATTGAACTTGCTTTTGTTACATACATTACTCAAGTGTGTGTGTGACCCACACTTATAGCAGACCTTTGGCTGCCCCGGGTAAAAGAGCACCCCTCTATCCCTGCCCAAGAAAAAAGAGTTAGGTAAATGATTGAGCCCAGTTTGTGTTGTTTTTAGCAGCACCAAAACTTTCCAGCCCCCTATCCAAATGTTCTCTGAGTCAATGATTGCTTCAGGATATTTTAAAACAGTACACCTGTGCTGCAGCCAATAGACCAAATCATGTCTGCTGACTCCCTCTTTGCGGAATAAGACTGTAATGAATTTTTGAACCGGTTTTGTTAAAGGGATAACTACAAATGCAGACCATAGTGGAGTGTTTTTCAAGATATTATATTTCATCCACAAACACTGTAGTCCATTTGCAGTTTTAAAGTTGATGTCAAACATTGTTTTGCCAGAAACATGTATCAACGCGAATATTTCATTGGCAAAGAATTTTATGGAGTCCTTCAATAGCGTTTGGGCCACAAATACCCTGTTGTGAGGTTCTGGTAGGCCTCCAACATATGATAGATGAGCAACATTATGCCATTTCACTGGTGCAATTGGCAACTTGAATAGTGAGGCATAAGGATGGTTTTGCTGATTAGGTACTATTGCCGTGGATAATGGCCTATCATTAGAGGTGCTAGCCCATTGTAGATCTGAGTTAGTATTCTGTTTCCCTAGCTCAGGGGTTTCTATTCTTACCCCTTGCTCCTGTAACCGAAGCTGAGAGTTCTGGGTTAGTAACAGTTCAGGTGGTAACTCTAGACCATTTGTACTTTGTGGAGGATCTGTTGAATCATATGTCCCCCTTTGGGCCCTGTGGCCTGTAGGTATTTTAGTCAGAGAAAAAACAGATTTCCAGGTCCCTGTCAATGCACCTCTTTCCCACCCTTCTTCCAGTAAAGCATTGTCTAATGTCCATTGTTTATTTAGGTTTTCAGGTTGTCATAGGCCAGACCTGTCATGGTCTGATATTGACATTCCTGACATTTCACCCATAGCAGTCATTTGTACCCCTCCCTTCTTCACAGGTTCAGACGATAAAGGATTAAAGCTCTCTGTAACTGCTGCATTTAGTGAGATATTAGGGTTTTATGTGAGTCATTTGTTCTGCTTCAATTCAGCTTCAGAGGCCACTGTCCATCTGATTCTTGGCTGTTCAGATGTTGCCACATCAGCGCAATCCAGCCACGGCTTACTGACAGCTCCCAGCCCTCTGTCACTTTTGAGTTGCTGCAGTTGTTTGTTAAATTTCATTTTAGCTATGAAGAATTTCTGTTCCTCTGCTTCCAGTTCGGCCCTCAGACATTTTTCCTCTGGACTTTCATGAGAAGTATCCACTTCGGTATGTGCAGTATCCTCACTCATTTCTTCCATTTCTGAAATGCTCAAGTCATGGTCCAAGTTTTGTATCTGTTCTCCAGTTGTATACCATACCACAGTATTAACACCATTGGCCTCTGAGCTAGCTGAGGTGGGAAATGAGACCCATTCCATCACCTCCATCTGCTCCAGCTGCTCGTCCTCTTTCACCATCACCATCTTGGTCAGAAGCCAAGTAGACAGAGTCTCCCCCTACAGAAACATTAGGTGAATTTCCCCAGTGCACTGGCCTAATTTCCCTCATTCACTAAAACATACCACCAACAGCTTAATCTGGTTCAAGGTCAGTTGGCATTTATCTGTATCCCCCTTCCCTCAGTCATCCCTAAAAATAGGCAGAATATGTCTAGTGCACTTACCCGGTCAATAAAAACTAAATAAATAAAATAAAATAGAAGTGGTTCCATGCTAATCAGCTCAAGTTGTGCAAAACTGACTAAAATTTCCTTTTCCTAACCCACTTAGGGCAGAATAGTACCCCTCACTTAACAATCCTTTTCTGTTTTCTTTCAGGTACACTGGCAAGATGGCTATCTTGCACCTCCTTATCCTGATGGGACTACACTCCCTGACTGAATCCCGAACAACCCCCATCGACTGCACACAAACAGCATACAGAACATTTTCTTAATAAACTTGAACATTCAGCCCCCATAGGAGTTCATATTAATGTGCCCAACAAAATGATTACTGTTAAAGAAGTCTCAGATGCCTACCTTAATGCCATGGTAGTAGCTCCAGACAAGTCCACACTCTCCATTCAATGGGAAACTGATCTCAATGGCTACACACTCCCTGTAGCTCACCTGTCCAAAGGTACATTCCATGGATGGCCTACCACAGACATCTCACAAAATGGTACTCTCTCCATTTGACAGACTTCCCCCAGACATACTGGTCATTATAACCTCACTGCTCTAATAGATCCTGCTTGGTGTGACCGCCTCCCCTCTGAGGAGTCACGTGTTTTCAGTCTTCAAAACTATGTAGCTACTGAAGCTGTTTTTCTTTCTGTAGTCCCACCCTCTGAAGTAGAAATGATTGACTGTCCTCCCCAGGAGGAAGGTCCTCCTAGTGGTTTGACTGCCACTTCCCTTCCAGGTGCACTTATTAATGTTGTACAATTTATGCATGTCCCAGTTATTTTCAATCTTACACATTAGAATATGGCTGAGATTGGTCTCTGTCACATGTCCAATACTTCTAAATTTTTCAGTATGATGCTAACAGACATTGTAGCTGCTTTCCAAACACGTACTAATGATCCAGTCAGTGGACCTTTATACCACTGATCATGTAGGGGTCTTCAGACCCACACCTAATGCTAAAGCTAGACCACACAATAGGCGTGACACTACAGATGTTACTGGTGCAGCAGGCACTGTCTCTGGCCTTTTTGGCTCAGGCATGTCTATCTGGAATAGAGCAGATATAGCTGCTATTAAAGTACACACTCTTAATTTTCAATCAGCTGTTAAAAATGATATACTACCCCCACTGTTACATGGTATAGATGGTTTAAGTAAGGAAGAACATTTTACAGTTTATAACATGCAGGAAATTGCCAAAGGGTTCAATGATACAAAAATAAGAGTAATGAACTGAATTTTCAAAATAATAATGAGACAGACAAGCAATATATTGTATGTGAACTTCTATGCTGTGCTTATGGTTCTTATGTAATTGCCACTGTTAACAATCTTTTCAGGGACTTGGAAACAGGATGCATTCCAGATCTCATCCATGATAAATGAATGGGCAAATGGTATTGTCCTCATTGCAAAGCTCTTGGTTGCATTCATGTTTGCTTAGAAAATTCAGTTAACATTTCTGTGTCCACAGCAAGAAACCTAGGGTATGTCTCAAGATATCCAAATCAAGAACTTTGCTAATTCACCAAGACTTGTTCCATTCATGATACTATGTTTATAACTTTTACTGTTTCATTACCATGCTTTGATCCTACCACTTCTGTTTTTGATAAACTGGCTCAAATTAACTCCATCAGACACTTGGTGATGACATCTATTGTGAAAGAACTGACTTACCCTCCTTATTGGTATACCACTCTGTTCTCCAAGCATGGATGGCACCCCACATGAACTGTTGTGCCAAGAAGGGATACTACTACTTGTGCCTCTGTGACATCTATGATATTGTGAAACCAGTATGTGGATATGCCCCAGAACATCTTGACTGGTCGCTTACCTTGGGTGAAGAATTGCAGTCTAACCTAACTGATGTTGATGAGGATGACAAATTCAAATCTTCACAAGCTGCAGCCTCAGTGCCTGCTGCCAAAAAGTTGCCTCATGAAGTTACCTGGAAGAGGTACATAGCTTCACTTTACAGCTCACCAACCAGTCATTGTACAGTAGACTCTGTTTACTATTACTCTTTGTGTCCTGTTGTCCAGTCAATTTTTCACCCAGGCTACCACCTTGGGACCAACTCCAAGGCTGGCTAACTTCTATATTAATCTTATGTGTGGCATTTGACACAGTCTCACACAAAAGATTAACATACAAGTTAGCCTGCCTTGGAGTGGGTCCCAAGGTGGTAGCCTGGGTTAAAAATTGGATGGACAACAAAATGCAAAGGGTAATAGTAAATGGAGTCCACTCTGAAGAAAGGGGGGTTATTAGCAGGGTACCACAGGGTTTGGTACTGGGACTTTATAAGTGACATTGCAGAGGGACTGAAAGGAAAAGTATGTCTCTTTGCAGACGACACAAAGATCTGCAACATGGTTGATACAGAAGGTGGGGTGGAAAGGATGAGAAGGGACTTGGCAAGGTTGGAGGAATGGTTGAATGTATGGCGGCTTAGATTCAACACAAGGAAGTACAAAATAATGCACCTGGGAAACAAAAACCCAGGGGAAGAGTACACAATGGGGGGTGAGATACTAACAACAACAAAAATGGAAAGGGACCTGGGGTAGTCATATCAGATGACCTAAAGGTGCCAAGCAATGTGAGAAGGCAGTAAGGAGGGATGGGGGATACTGGGATGCATAGGGAGAGACATCACCATTAGAAAACAGGAAGTTGTTATCCCTCTGTACAGGCAGTTGGTGAGACCTCATCTGGAGTACTGCATACAGTTCTGGAGATCCCATCTTCACAAGGGCATAGACAGGATGGAGGCTGTCCAGAGGAGGCAACTAAAATGGTGCAGGGTCTGCACCAGAAGACATACAAAGAGAGATTAAAGGAGCTTAATATGTATACCCTCGAGGAAAGGAAGGAGATGGGGGTCATGATAGAAACTTTCAAGTACCTCAAGGGAATCAGCAAAGTCCAAGAGGGTAGCATCTTTCAGAAAAAGAGATGTGCAAGAACAAGGGGGCACAATTTGAAGATAGAGGGGGGACAGCTCAGAGGTAATGTGAGGAAGTATTTCTTTCACAGAGAGGGTTGTGGATACATGGAACGGCCTTCCTGAGGAGGTATAGGAGTCAAAAACAGTGGGGGAATTCAAGAATGCATGAGACAGACATAAGGCAATTATAGTTGGGGGTAGGAGTAATCAGGCTATTGGTTAACTAGGATTTACAGTTTATCCATTAGGTAGGGAACTGGACAGACTAGATGGGCCAAGCTGTCCTTATCTGCTGTCAAATTCTATGTTTCTATGTTTCTGTTTTCTTGTCCTGTATGTCTACAGTGATGGAGGGTTACAACTGTAAGTGTGACTTACAATTTCAATGGACAGTATTGTGTTGTGACAAATCATAAATCCTTTGCTTATGGTCAAAAATTTTGTGCTATTTCAACTCCTAACTTTTCAAATCAAATCAAATCAAATCAAATCTTTATTTATTCAGGCGATCACCGTTGAGCAAGCTCATTTGCAAGGTGGACCTGCAGTTAGTCATAAAGGTTAGACATACATATGTTACACAAAAAATAGAATTTAGGAATACAGATTTACATGTGTAAGGTACATTATAAACATTCCATTGCACTAGTGGGGAACAGGTAAATACTATGTCAAGCAATAATTATACAAAGTACATTCTTCCCTATACATGATTGAAGTCGTAGATACTAGTATCAGCCAGGGAGGGCAGATCATAATCATTGCATCTAGGAAATAAATATGGTTTCTGCGAGGTTGTAGGAACCAAAACCAACAGGCAACTAATTTAGAGTCATGAAGGAAGGTTGGGAGTATGCCAGGGGCTCTGAAGGCCAGGCAGGACTGGCTACTAATAAGTTAGGGAGGATTTACAGGGTAGGGTATATAAATGAGGGTGGAATTAAGCAATGCATCCACTAGTAGAACCACTAGAAGCTGTGGTAACATTTACAAAGTTCAGTAAATGTTATGTCATAAAGATGCCTGAACATAGCAATACTGACAAGGGTGCTGAGTTTCAAGGAACTTTGGATCCCTCTCCATAGTGTGGGCAAAGCATGACTTATGGCTTATGACTTTTGTTTTACTCCACTGCAGAAAACAGTAATTGGTCACATTGTAATAACTCCTGTTCCTCTCCCTAAACCAGATGTTATTGATACTGATTCACAATACATGCTTGCCTTGTCTCAATATTTGCCTGTGTTTAACGTGCACATTGACGCCTTGTCTCTTTCTTTGAAATCTCTTTTAGCTAGAAAGGATTCACATTTAATTTATATTAGCAACAATATTTCTAAGGCTGGTGATGGTCTTAATGATCTTATTCATGATAATGATTTAAGCACTGCTCTATCCAAGACTTGGTTATAACTGACTTTTAATGCTTTTGTTATTATTCATGCACTTTTGATTGTTTTCCTGATATTAACCTTTTGCTGTCTGCAACATACTCTAAGACAACACAGAGAACAACTCAAATTCCTTTACAAAGCTTGTGTCTCGGGCTTGTAAACGATGTTTTCGCACCATCCCACTGCTTTCCTGGGATTGTTGCCCCTTCTGAGGCAACAAGGGAGGGAATGTTATCCATGGTCCAGCACCCCTGATTGTACCCCCACCTTGCAGACAGCAACACATATATAGGTATGTATACTAACCTTAGGACAGAGGCACTTATCATATAAGCGTAAGTGTCAGGATCTGTGTTCTACTGTATTTTAGTAAGGCATATTATGCTTCTTTATGCTTTACAAATGTATCTTAGTCCTGGGAGATGCTTTCCATTATCTTTTTACTGTATAATCATAAGTTAGGCAACAGTGCCATCTTTACTGCTAGTGCATCACTATAACTGCAAGTAACCTTGGACACTTATAAGAGACCCGATTGTTCACTTTATCTTCTGTTAAGTAAGCAGTTTCTTATGTTATTTAGGACAGTTACTCAGGCCACCTGTTTTTGGTCAATTATACACATTTTATGTATCTTCTTTAGCTGTTTCTATAGTAATTATCAGGGTATAAGACCTTTTGCAGCACATAGCTTCTCTGAGACTAGGGACTGTAGTCTACGTAGGTAAGGAAACTGGAGCTCTCCCAGTGCATGCTCACTGTTGGTAGCAAGCCTGTATCATTATTATTTACCAGTAATAAATTACATTTATTACTTGTGCACCACTTGTCTCTTGTCTCTTCCTTTGTGCCATTCCACCAAGAATCTGGGAAAGGTTATTTTATTACCAGGTTACAACTTCCACTGCACTTCCAGACCTCCCATCTTTGGCCACAATTATGAGTAAAGCCACTGCTGTGCCACAGTATCTTGCCTCTGCCAACCTGCTAGTGGATTGCATCATCACTCCACCGAATGATGCACCCACTAAAGGGCGGTAGCCTCAAACCTGAAAGCCAAATGTAAGTACTGCACCTCTTCTCTTTTGGCTGGCACAGAAACAGTCACAGATAAGGTGGCAATCCTGTTTGTAATTAACAAATGTTTTATGACCTGCTTCATTTTGACACCCTGTTCCCAGAAAGGCCTCATTTCATGTGATGTTACTAGGCTTTTGGACTCCCTGCTATAGTACCAAGCAAACTGAGAGCAGGATTGTTGCTTCTGTGCCCTCAGTACCCTTTACAGTCTGCTAGCTACCACAAGGCAGACCAGGAACAGTAAAATACAAATTGTTTGAAATATGTTCTAATTCATTCAGGAGCCTTCTGTTTTTTTTTTTTTTTGCTTTTACAAGCTGTAATTTTGATTTTTCTGTTTTTTTTGTTTTTTTTTTGCTGGGTGGGGGAGAGGGAAACGGGCAGCCACCTTTAATGAGGGGATAGCAGATAACCACTATACAGTAAATAAGGAGCACATAGCAGTATTGAACCCAGTAAATGCTGAAGCCATGACTTTCCAAACTGCTTGCAGATCTGATTCTGGGTAACTCCATGATATCAGCAGAAAGCAGACTTGGTGCTCTAATTTTTCCCTAGAAGTGCTCCCTTCCTTATTAATTATAGGCTATGCACCCCACATATTGGCCGCAATCATGAGTAAAGGCACTGCTGTGCCACAGTATCTTGCCACTACCAACCTGATAGTGGATCACACATCACTCCACCGAATGATGCACCCACTAAAGGGGGTAGCATCAAACCTGAAAGCCAAATTTAAGTACTGCACTTCTTCTCTTTTGGCTGACAAGGAAACAGTCACAGATAAGGTGGTGATCCTGTTTGTAATTAACAAATGTTTCATTGCCTGCTTCATTTTAACATCCTGTTCCCAGAAAGGCCTTATTGCATATGACATTACTAGGCTTTTAGACTCCCCGCTATAGCACTGGGCAAACTGAGTGCAGGAGTGTTGCTTCTGTGCCCTGAGTACTCTTTACAGTCTACTAGCTACCACAAGGCAGACCAGGAGCAGTAAAATACAAATTATTTGAAATATGTACTAATTTATTCAGGACCCTTCTGTTTTCTTGTGCTTTTACAAGCTGCAATTTAAATTTTTCTATTTTTCTTTGCTGGGAAGGGAAGAGAAGTGGTAAAGGGGCAGCCGCCTTTAAAATTAGGAGATAGCAGATAACCTCTATATGGTAAATATGGAGCGCATAGCAGTACTGAACCCAGTAAAAGCTGATGTCATGACTTCCCAAATTGCTTGCAGATCTGATCCTAGGCAACCCCATGGTATCTGCATAAAGCAGAGTTGGTGCTCTAATTTTCCCCTATAAGTGCTCCCTTCATTACTGATTAGAGGCTATGCACCCCACATATTGCCACAATCGTGAGTAAAGGCTCTGCTGTGCCACAGTATCTTGCCACTACCAACCTTATAGTGGATCACACTATCACTACGCCAAATGATGCACCCACTAAAGAGTGGTAGCCTCAAACCAGAAAGCCAAATGCAAGTACTGCACTTCTCTTTTGGCCAGTGAAGACATAGTCACAGATGAGGCAGTGATCCATTTGATAATTAAGCAATGTTCTATGGCCTGTTTCATTTTGACTCCATCTTCCAAGAAATGCCTAATTCCATGTGACATTACTAGGCCTTTGGACACCCCGCTATAGTACCAGGCAAACTGAGTGCAGGAGTGTTGCTTCCGCACCACCAATACCCTTTACAGTCTGCTAACTACACAAGACAGACCAGGAGCTGTAAAATATGAATTGTTGAAATATGTATTAAGTCACTGAAGAGCCTTCTGTTTGTCTTCTGCTTTTACAAGCTGTAGCTCTGATGTGTCTGTTATTTTCTTTGATGGGGAAAGAAGGGGAGAGGTAAAGTGGCAGCCATTACATTAGGGGATAGCAGTTGCCCAATATACAGGTGATAAGGAGCACGTAGCAGTATTGAGCACATTCAAAGCTGAAGTCATGATTTCCCATACTGCTTGCAGATCTGATCCCGGGTTCCCCTGTGATATCATCAGCAGACAGTGGCCTTTGTGCTCTAATTTTCCCCTAGAAGCACTTCCTTCCTTATTAATTAGTGGGGTATGCAAACCTTTTACTCCTACATGTCTCCTGGATAATTAGATCATAAAGATCCTGTTTACCTTTCATAGTTTCATAGTTTCATAGTTTTGTGTTTCAAGTCCTATCAGCCATAGGCCATAAACAGACTTGCCACATCAGTGGAGATAATCCCATTTTCTTTCCTGCATATATTCATCAAGCATACACTTTAATTGTTCCATTGTGGTAGTCCCCACAACATCAAGTGGCAACCTGTTCCACTCTCTAACCACCCTTTGATTATACCATCTCCCCCTCCTCTGCATTCTGTAGTTCTATCCTAATAGCTGGTAAGGATGTAATCTAGTTGCCCTATCTAGTACATCTTTTTTTCTTAATCCAGCACACTCCCATAACATTTCATCATGGAAGCATCTGTATGTGTAACATAGGTCTCCTCTCAAGTAACAATAGGACATGGAATAGAGGCCTAGTTTACACAGTCTGTCCTTGTAATCCATTTCCTTAACTACACTAATCTTCTTCATGTATCTACATTGCACTCTTTCAACTAATTTACCAGTACCTATTTCCTGTGGAACAGTT
Organism: Neoceratodus forsteri; assembly: GCA_016271365.2. Classification (NCBI taxonomy): domain Eukaryota; kingdom Metazoa; phylum Chordata; order Ceratodontiformes; family Ceratodontidae; genus Neoceratodus; species Neoceratodus forsteri. The sequence goes on along the minus strand of CM057450.1, from coordinate 1,370,432,226 downwards.
AGGGGTAAACCATACTCAAATATTGGCCTTACCAGGGATGTGTAAAGCGGCAACATAACTCCCTCATGCCTACTCATAATATTTCTCAGAATATTTCCCATTAATCTATTTGCTTTTTTAACCATTTCTGAGTTATGTTTGATGAATGTTAACGTATCAGATATTGTGACCCCTAGGTCTCTTTCAGATTTGGTACTAGCAAGTGTTACTTTTGTTCAATTTGTATTCAGCTCTTTTATTGTTAGCCCCAAAAGTGCATGACCTTACACTTGTCCACATTAAAACTGAAATGGTGCTTAGCAGCCCAGAGTTCCAATTTAGTCAGTTGGTCCTGGAGACTGACTATTGCTTCCTGGTTATTAACCACTGCTCCCACCTTTGTATCATCGGCAGATTTACAAATCCATGCACCATCAGAGACCTGCATGGAAACAACAAGCAATTTAAATTGTAGGGGTCCCAGAACAGAGCCCTGAGGAACCCCATTCGTCACTCTTCCCCAATCGGAAAGAAACCCCCTGAGTTGGACCCTCTGAACCTCTCAGTAAGCCATGCTTTTATCCATAAACTTAACTGCCAATGTACCCCTAGGTCCATTTGGGTCTGCATCAGTATTCAATGTGAGACAGAGTTAAAAGTCTTGGCATAGTCTAAGTAGAGGACATCCACAGGGAGTCCACTGTCCAAGGTCTGCCTGACTGTTTCGAAAAAATGCAGCAGATTGCTAGTACATGATTTACCAGCCTCAAATCCATGCCGACTGATATCTGCTACCTGAAGATGTCTTAAGTCTTGCTCCAAGAGGTCCCTAACACAACTCTCCATCACTTTCCCCACCACCGAAGTTATACTGATGGGCCTATAGTTGTTAAGTTGGATCTTGTTCCCAGCCTTATACATGGGTGTAATGTGTGCAGATCTCCACTCCTCAAGTACTCTACCCTCTCTTAGTGACCTATTAAACACACACACACACACAATGGTCCAGTCAATTCATTCACAAAGTTCTTCAGGAACAGCAGGTGGTATCCATCTGGTCCACATGATTTAGAAGTCTTCAGATTATTTAATTTCTCTCTGATATGCATTTGTGTAATTTACATATTTAAATGTTCCTCTAACCTTTCTACCTGGCCTAGATCGAAGTCCCTACCACTTGGATCTGGCCTGAATACTCCCATAAAGTATTCATTAAAGGCTTTAACTATTTCATCTTCTTTTACCAGAACCTTTCTGTGTGCACAAGCTCCAATCTGACAGGGGTATTTTACTCACCAGAAATGTATTTTTCTTGACATGGCAGGCAGGTAACCAGACAAAGGATTTGAACCATTCATAGTTGGGCCCCAGAAACAGAATAATAATTTAGCAGAAGTTCCCATATGTTGCAGGGGATCTAATTATCTTACCCTGTCACCTTTGTGAGGGGCATCAAGTTAAATATTAAGGGCCAAAAAGACATTGGACTCATATGGGCTTACACTGACACTGTTCCTAAAGGAGGCAGTATTGGGATGAATACCAGAGCCTGAATTATTGCAACTGAATAATTATATGCAGGGGTCTCTCTCTTAAGAAGTCATAACAATACTCCTGGAATCTAGATAATGGTAGCTGACTATAACAAGATCTGCAATTTCCTTATGGACCCTGTACACAGGACAAAGCTACCCGGGCTACTCCAGTGCAATTTTTCTGAGAAACCACAACAAACAGCCCAATTATGTGGTAATATACTGGCTGCCTGCCTCAGTGGCCACCAAAGTGACAACACGATGAAGAAACACAGGACTTCTAGGGATTTGGGGGGGATAGGGAGGCAGTGGCGACACTGCCATCACAGTTGGAAGAATCCCCCTTACTTAGTACTGTTAATATGGTACTCACCTAATAAAACTATTGAGAAAAAAAAAGTTTCTATATTTTGATGGCAATATAGTCACTCTCAGTACTCCTTGGGAGGGCCTAGGGTGAATTTATCCATCCAGCCCACTTTTCTAGCTGTACTAAACTGGTTACTGATATGTGCAGATTACCTCACCTCTGCATTAGCAGAGACTAGTCCTGTTCTTACTCTTTTTTGTTGTTATGACGTTGTTCTATGATTATAGGTTTTTAATGTTATCATACTTAGTGTACCTATGCAGCTTCAGCAATATTTAGCACTACAAATGCCAGATACAGGGAGTTACATCTTATGCTGGGGGTATTGGGGGGTCTATTATAGGTTAAAATGCAATAGTTCACTCTTTAAGATATGGGTTACTACTTGGCTTGCTATCACATTTCAGAAAATAACACTCAGAACAATTTTCTATAAACCATTTAAATGGCGGATTTAAGGTGCCACAGTTAGAACATGCTGGGATTAAACTCCCTGATCAAACACAAGTAAATGTTCACCCAGCTTAAAATACTTCAAACTAAGTTAGCCCTTATACAAGAAACTAAATTTACAAACCTAGAATCACAAAAATTGGTGAGGGATTGGGTAAGACAGGAAGTCCATAGCATTACTCAGACCAGGAAGTGGAAAGTCTCGATCCTGATACATAAAGATATGTTCATGGACACTTCAAAAGACCGCTCAAGATAATGAAGACCATTGGATTCTAGCTCAGTTTCAGACCCCTCTGAGACCTCTAGTGGTGGGCCATTTGATTCACCTCAGTTTCCATTCCCTGGCTGCCCAATTGGTTAGTTTCAAGGATACTAATGCCCCTTTGTTACTAGGGGGAGATTTTAATCTTGAACTAGACTCCACAATAGACAGAAGTCAGGGCAAAGCAGATCCTATGTTAGAGTGGCAAGCACAGTTAAATTATGGATGTCAGATAAAGCACTAGTAGATTCCTGGTGACTTCAAAATCCCAGAGTCAGAGACTACACCTGTCACTCTCCCTCATACGGGAAATACAGTAGAATAGACATGTGCCTCAATTCCGAACAACTAGCACCCATGAAAATGTCAGTCACAATTAACCCTTTAGTGATTTCAGACCATGCTGCACTACAACTAGATATGTTATCTGTCTCTCTATCTCCAAATTCTCCAAAATGGCGAATGGACTCACTATTAATGCTAGATCCTCACTTCAAACCTTGGTTACAAGCTACTGCAGAAGACTTTTTTAAACTAAATGGCAAGGGGGCTACTACTGTGGCAACACTGTGGGAGGCATTTAAAAGCTACAATGATGGCCACATTATCTCATACTCCTCTCTCCATCACAAAAACTGGGAACAGGAGCGTGCAGACTTAGAAGCTCAGCTTCAACAAAAACAGATGAGCTTCAAAGCCAATCATAAAGCCTCACCTCAATTCCCACTATGCATTGAACATCTGAAAATCAGAGATGACATTAATACCCTTACAGCCAGGAAAGCTGAATTAGAATTACTATGGCTAAAGTATCAATATTGGGAGAGAGGATAAAAGTGTGGGAAACTACGTGCCTACCACCATAAAAAACAACTGGCCAAAAGATTCCTTACCCTTCCAGAAATGTTAGTGTGCTGCATACATGCAGAATGCATGCCACATGCTTAATTATGCAATGTTTATATGTGGTTCATATACACAAAGTGAACCTATGTGAACCAGGTCTGAAAAACAAGTCTGGTTTGCATGCTACAAGTTTGACATGTATGCAGCAGGTAAGCTGGTGTGAACATCTTCTAAAAATCACATCGGGTTCGCATGTTGCATAGAAACATAGAAAAATAGACTTTGACGGCAGATAAGGACTGCTTGGCCCACCTAGTCTGCCCACTTCCCTACCTGCAGGATAAGCTACAGATCCGATTTAACCAACAGCCTAGTTCTTCCTATAACCCACAAAAATTGCCTTGTGTCTGTCCCATGCGTACTTCAATTCTCCCACAGTTTTAGACCCCACAACCTCCTCAGGAAGGCTGTTCCATGTGTTCACCAGCATCTCTCTGAAAAAAGTACTTCCTCACATTGCCCCTGAGCTGTCCCCTCTCTATCTTCAAATTATGTCCCCTTGTTCTTGCACAACTCTTTTTTTGAAAGATGCTACCCTCTTGGACTTTGTTGATTCCTCTGAGGTACTTAAAAGTTTCTATGATATCTCCCCTCTCCCTCCTTTCCTCAAGGGTATACATATTTAGCTCCTTTAGTCTCTCCTCATGTGGCTTCTCTTGCAGACCCTGCACCATTTTAGTTGCCCTCCTCTGGACTGCCTCTATCCTGTCTCTGTCCCTTGCAGAGATGGGGTCTCCAGAACTGGACGCAGTACTCCAAATGGGGGCTCACCAACTGTCTGTACAGAGGGATAACAACTTCCTGTTTTCTACTGGTGATGCCTCTCCCTATACATCCCAGTATCCCCCAGCCCTTCCTACTGCCTTCTCACATTGCTTGCTGACCTTAAGATCATCTGATGTGATTATCCCCAGGTCCCTTTCCATTTTTGTTGTTGTTGTTACTACCTTCCCTGCCCCATTGTGTAATCTTCCCCTGGGTTTTTGTTTCCCAGGTGCATTATTTTGCACTTCTTTGCATTGAATCCAAGCTGCCATACTTTTGACCATTCCTCCAACCTTGCCAAGTCCCTTCTCATCCTTTCCATGCCTCCTTGTGTATCAACCCTATTGCAGATCTTTGTGTCATCTGCAAGAGGCATACTTTTCCTTCCAGTCCCTCTGTAATGTCACTTATAAAGACATTAAAAAGGACTGGAACCAGTACTGAAACCTGCAGTACCCCACTAGTAACCCCTCTTTCTTCAGAGTGGACTCCATTTACAATTACCTTCTGTGTCCTGTTGTCCAGCCAATGTTTTACCCAGGCTACCACCCTGGGACCCACTCCCAGGCTGGTTAATTTGACTATTAATCTTTTGTGTGACACTGTGTCGAATGCCTTGCTAAAGTCTAGGTAGACCATGTCCACAGCCCCTCCCTGATCTACTACTTTGGTCACCCAGTCAAAGAAATCAATTAGATTTGTCTGACATGATCTTCCCGCTGTGAACCCATGCTGCCTTGGCTCCTGTGCTCCACTGGCCTCTAGGTACTCAACAATTCTTTCCTTCAGAAGTGATTCCATCACTTCCCCTACCACAGAGGTCAAACTGACAGGTCTGTAGTTTCCTGCCTCTGTCTTGCTCCCACTTTTGTGAAAGGATATCACATCTGCCTTCCTCCAGTCCTCAGGTACCACACCATCCTTCCATGATTTGTTAAAAAGGGTAGTCATTGGTGTCACTAGTTCTCTCCTTAATTCTTTTAGAATTCTGGGGTGAATTCCATCAGGCCCCATTGCTTTGTCCACCTTCAGTTTTAGGAGTCCTTTCAGAACCCTTTCTGCTGTGAAAGGACTGGGATCATCCCCTCTATCCAGAATGCTTCTGTTAATGAGATTAGAAACCTCCCCCTCCTCCTCTTTTGTGAATACTGAGCAGAAGTATTCATTAGGTATCCCTGCTTTTTCACTGTCCCTCTCTGCCCACCCACCGTCCATTCTATTCAGCCTCACTATCCCTCTCTTTGTCTTTCTGCGTTCCCTGATGTACCTATAAAAGGTTTTATCCCCCTTCTTAACCGAGTTGGCTATCTTTTCCTCAATTTGGGCCTTTGCTATTCTGACTACCCTCCCTGCTTCCTTCTGCCTTAACTGGTACAGTTCTCTGCCCTGATCCTTCTGTGTTTCCTTATACTTCCTAAATGCTATCTTTTTCTCCCTAACCTTCACCTCCACCTCTTTTGAGAACCATAGTGCATTTTTATTTCATTTTGATTTGTTTATTTGCTTCACGCAGAGGCTTGTTGCCTCTGTGATGGCAGTTTTGATGTTTCCCCATTGTTGCTCCACTCCTCCTTCTAGCCTATCTGCTAGTGCTTTTCTAAGTCACTCTCCCATCTTGCCAAAGTCAGCCCTCCTGAAGTCCAGAGCCCTCACTTTTGTATGGCTTGACTCTGTAGCTGAGTTTATCATGAACCACACTGTTTGGTGGTCACTTGTTCACAGATGGCTACCCACTTCTAGATCTCAGATTCTGTCACCGTGCCCATTTGAGAGTATGCAGTCTAAGACTGCTCCCTCATGAGTGGGTTCCAAAACTAGCTGTCTGAGGCATGCCACCTGAAGGGTATTGAGAATGGCCCTGCTTTTGGGTGTGGCTGTAGCCAAGGTGCTCCAGTTAACATCTGGCATATTCAGGTCTCCCATCAACAGTATCTCCCCTTTCTCTGCCATCCTAAGGATGCCTTCTATCATGTCTTTGTCCATTCCCTCCCCCTGACATGGTGATCTGTATACAACCCCTGTGTGTATTGTTGTGCCATTTTCAGTCTCTAAGGTGACCCACAGTGCCTCCTCTCCTCCCTGTTTACTCTTTTGTTCAGTTGCTTTTATCCCTTCCCTTACATAGAGAGCTACTCATCCCCATCTTCCCCCTCTCTGTCTCTCTTGTAGGTTGTGTACCCTGGTATGTTAACATCCTGGTCATGGTTCTCTGTGTACCATATTTCTGTGACTGCTACGATATCCAGGCATCCCTCTTCCATCAAGGCCACCAGTTCAAAAAGCTTGTTGCCCAGACTGTGGGCATTGGTACTCATTACCCTCCATTTCGTGATGGCCTTACCCCTTTTTGCCCCATCCCTGTCCTTATTGTATTTGTCATTTTCTCCATTTACCCCAGCCCTTCTCCCTATCGACATCTCTATCTTGGTGTTTACCTCACTTACTACCCTGATCTTTTGGGGGCTAGGATTTCCTGCTTCTTTCCAGTGCCTCCCCCCTTAGCTAGTTTAAATGCTTGCCAATAAAGAATTTAAACCTATCACCTAGGATCCTGGTTCCCCTCCTGGACAGATGCAGACCACCATGCCAGTATAGGCCTGTATCCCTCCAGGTGGACCCCCAGTCCCCAATGAAGCCAAATTCCTGAGCTCTGCACCAGTTTTTCAACCACTGATTGAATTCCATGGTGTGGAGCACCCTCACCTCACCTATGCCACAGACAGGCAGCACCCCTGAGAAAGTTACCGTGCATGCTACTTGACTAAGGCCCCTCCCCAACTCCACAAACTCTTTCTGCACTGCTCTGATCCCTTTCTTAGCCAGGTCATTTGTCCCTAGGTGGACAATGACATCCAGCTCCCTCCCCTATGCAGTTGCTCCAGTGATCCTGAGGATTCGCTCCCTGTCCCTCCAAGCTGTGGTACCAGGCAGGCACCTTACCTCCCTCTCCCCTTCCTCCCTAAGTTCTACCTTCCTAACAATGGAGTCCCCAACCAGGAGTTGTTTCCTTCCCCTGTGGGGTCCCATGCCACCCTCCTGTGGGTCTCCTTTGTGGAGGTTCCCAGCATCCTCCTTGGACTCCATTGTGGATGCCTTCATAGGGAAACCACACTTTGCCAGAACGGCATATGAGTTGTGATGAGGTACACCTGGAGGGATGCACCTCTGTTCCACCACCCTCAGCCTCCCTGAGCCCACTGTGGTCCAACCACTCATCTTCCTTGGCAACCTCTGAGGCAATGACAGTGGGACTGGTGGTCCCTAGGTGGAAGAGGAGGTCCCACAAATCCTAGCCAACTCAGCCTGGATATAAGCAACCTCCTTCCTTAGCCCAGAGAGGTGCCTGCAGATGGGACAACACCGCATCCTCCAGAATGTTTCCCAGAAGACTGCAGCTCCACAGCCACTGCATTGCACCACTGCTATATGTCTTACATAGATACATAGATACATACATAGACAGTGTCAGCAGATAAGGGCCTATGGCCCACCCAGTCTGCCCATTTGAGTTTGTAAGTTCAGTTTATGTTTTCCAGGAAGTCTGTTGCCCCTTACCCCTGACCTCCAAAATTCCTTTATGTCTATCCCATGCATTCTTAAATCCCATGATTGTTTCAGCCCCCACCACTTCCTCTGGCAGGGTGTTCCACTTGTCCACCACCCGTTCTGTGAAGAAATTCTTCCTCACGTTTCCTCTGAATCGTCCTCCCTCCAACTTCATCCCATGCCCTCTAGTCCTGGAACATCTTTTTCGTTTAAAAATAGTGCATTCCTGCACCCTGTTCCTCCCTGTAAGATACTTGTATGTCTCTATCATATCCCCTCTCTCCCTCCTCTCCTCCAGGGAGTACATGTTCAGTGCCTTCAACCTGTCCTCATAGGACAGTCTTATTTCTGTCTTATTAAGTCTTATTTCTGGCCCCTTAACTGTTGTATGGAATACTTACTCTTTCCTCTGTTTTTTTTTCTCCCTACTTACTTACTGCCTCTGTGCCTTTTAAGCTCCTGATCTTCCTGTTCTGAGACAAGAAGTTCCTATATTTCTCAGTAATCTCCTTTCTTGCTCAGAGTTAGAACTCCAGCAGCTCTGGGGGATGGAGAGCTACTCTTCCTTTTACGATGGTGAGTCTTTGGTGGCTCTGTGATCACTCACTTTCTGCTCCCATACAGGAAGTTCCTGTTCTCAGTCAAGTACTGTGCCTATAAAACTAGAACTAATTTAGTGTGATGGGGAGGGAAGGAGGGCAATATAGTCCCAGTAGACAAGTTTAGTTATAATAACAGCAGCTCTTTCCTCCTGTTGTATCTGCCTGTTCTCTGGCAGAAGCTATATAGGGCAGTGTTTAAATCTGGCTTTAACCTGGTTTCCTTCTAGCTAAGCCACTCCCCCTACTTTACAAGTCTTTCTACAGTTAGTTAACGCCACAGATAAAAATTCCCTTCAGCAATCTGAGACAAACACCTAGATAACTGCACAGATAACACTTCACTTCAGCCAACTCAGACAAACACACAAACTTTTTTTGTTTGTTTCTTTGTTTTTACCCTAAATTGAAGGTCCCAGTAGTAGAGTTCTAGTTCTTTAGTCCCAGTTGAGAATTTTAGTTATAAAAACAGCAGCTCCTTTCTCCTGGTGTCTCTGCCTGTTCTGTGCATGCTTGACACAAGTGCAGCAGTTCAGCTGGTGTGAACATCACTAAAAAATAACATCAGGTTCACATGTTGCATGCTTGCTATGTATGCAGCAACTAAGCTGGTGCACATCTCATCTAAAAAAACACATCAGTTTCTATTTATCATACTACTACTAGCAATTAGAGCTAATAAAATACCTTTTTTATTGATTTCCAATTATAGTTAGGTAAACTCATTAATCATAATCCCTTTACAGGTTGTTTAATAGCTTTTGATTTTTGTCATTAAATTGCCATTACTTTTAAAGTATTGTTTGCTTACTGCATTAAATGCCTAGTATCTAGTCAGCCGACATCCCCCATTCCAGATGTGTAAAGAGGGGCCTCAGTGTTTTGAAGCCTGACCTTTTTTTTGCCATGCAAATCCCCTTATGCATATTTAGTGCTACAAATGTGTTTCTCCGTGAATGTTATGGCTCACTTACAGTACTTTCCCTTTGTCATTCTATATGATGCATATACACTATGGCCATGCTCAGCACTCTTTGTGCTGAGTAGGGTCTTGGAAGCATGCACCATACCTCAAAATGAGAGACAATGAAGGACATTAACCCTCACATCGATTAGGACACATCCTGAAACATGGAGATACAGTACCACAGAACACAGTGGAAACCATTGCACAATATTTACTTGTAATGATTTTAGCCCCTGAGAATTCATTTATACCATAATGCAGGGGTGCCATTTAGGTAGGGTAGAGGAGGACAGTTGCCTCACACCCTTGCATTTGTGCCTAGGTTGTTGTTATGGTGTGGCAATAATGACATTAAATTTGGATTTAATCTTTTGCCAATAAGTGCCCTCCCGGCCTGTTCTGTGGGTGCACTCCTGACTCAACTGTATCTGTATTGTGTTGTCCACTCTCTCCACCTTTTAGCAGTGGTGCCATTACATGCGATGTGGAGGAGTTCCAGTCAAGCAAGAGCACATGAGTCACATGAGTGGGACACTATCTTTCCTGCCACAGAGTAGACATGCTGCAGACTACAGCTTGGAGGAGTCAGTGAGCATGGAACTCCCAATAACAGTGTTGTGGTTGCATATTTTTGTTGCTCTACTTTTAGTGAGTCTCCATCTCCTTTGGTGACTGAAGGAGCTGAGGGTGAGCTCGAAGTGAGACTAGACTACCTACTTACTCCACTAGGCTCACATCACAAAAATTAAAAACAACGCGGGCCCCTATGACAGCAAGCTAGGCCTTGCAGCAGCAGTGACAGCAGTGTTGGAAGCCTTCATCAGCCTTAATCTGTGCAGTGTGGCAGCAGCCAAGCAAGAAGCAAGCAACACAGGTTGGGTGGGTTCGGTTGGTGAGGTGTTTTGTTTGCAGACCATGTTGGTGACTTGGGATGGACAGTTCTATCATCCAGCTTCTGGCAGAAGGACGGAAGATGAGCGGACTGAAAACTGGGCTGGTTGCACACTGGGCTAGGCCACATGTTCTGGCCAGATGGCCAGGTAAGTAAAATAAAATAATTCTTTTTGCAAGGGGATTGGAGAAGGAGGAAAGACTGAAATAGTGATGTGTTTTTCATGTTTCTGTGTCTTTGGCCCACTTAACAACCCATATGGAATGGGTATTAAAGAGAATAAAGTTGGGGAGAGAAATTGGGACAAAGTTTTATTGGGGGGGGTCAAAACTTCAGCCAGGAAAAAATTGGTTAGTAACTGGGTGGATTTAAGCAGAAATCTGATGTACTGCTCTGGGGTATAGACAGATGAATCTTATATATTTGAATTTTTCCTGATTTGCATATCAGTTTTCAGTCACAACAAATAAGTTTCACCTTTTAGAGATGTTCCAGTCATTCCAGAGCTTGCTGCCTGGGTGCTAACTAGCACCTGGCCTCCACTGTTATTTTGGCTTCTCCCTGCTAAAATCTAAAATGGTGTCCCTGCCATAAAGTCTAAATTTGCAGGACATCTTCTGTGTGAGCAGCATGTTTTCCATAAGGGATGGATGAGGAGAAGAGCAGTTTTCAGGGGTTAAATTGGGGCTGTCCCTTGAATTCAGGGACAGTTGAGTGGCATGGTATGCACCTATTGGAGCCCCACTATAGTTAAGCTTATGCCTCTTAGGTGAAGCTGATCTCCACATCCCCATGCTCAGGCACATTATGAAATAGAGCAAGGGACAGTGCGCAGGGGCATGCCCCATTGAAATGAATGAGTTTTTTTTTTATTACTATTTTATACATTATTGATGGGGAGTTGGAGATTAATGAAGGCCACCACTCGACTAAAAAAGGCCTTGTTTGTAAAACAGTGGCCTTCATTATTCTCTTACTGACCATTACAATGTACAAAATTGTAGTAAAAATAACTCCATTCATTTCAAGTGAGTAACCCCAGCACACTGACCCATGGACATCATCTCTTAAAGACTCCTATCTCTGGCTCCCTAATAGTCAGGTAAGAGACTCTCGACTTATATGTATACTTGGTGGGTTGTCTGAAGCAATGTGGCCACGCCTGCTACAGTGTGTGTGCATGGGTGGGGACTGGCCCTGTGGGTGGGTGCTGAGTTATTGCTAATTTTGTGTTTGCCACTTAAAGTCTGTTTGTGTGGAAGCATTCAAAACTATGGAGAGAAAATAGTAGAAATACAGGGCAGACTGAAGTAATTAAGTCATTTTGTAGGTAAGTGTGTCTATTGGTGGTGGGAAGAACCACATGTGTTTCCAATGGTGTGTGTGTTGCAGTTCAGCTGTGCAGCTGAGATGAGGGGGGACAAGAAAACTAAAATGTATATTGGTGGCTATAAGCATGCCACATGAATGTAGATGTATGCAGATTTGTATTGAAGTACAACCAAGCTATATGTGTGCAGGCAGTATAGCTTAGTAGTTAAAGGCACTGAACTGCAAACCAGGAAACCTGGAGACCTGAAGACCTGAGTTTGAATCTCATCAACCCCCACTTATATACTGTGTGATCCTGAGCAAGTCACTTAACTTTTATGTGTGCAGTTATCAGTGACCACTTGCTTTTTGCATGCATTCCACATGAATGCAGTTTGTTCCAATTTAACATAAAAAGCATGCTTTCCACACTTGCTTGCTGCATGCATGCCACATGCAAGCAGTCATTTCCAATTTAGCAATTAAATCATGCCTGTAGCATGCATGTCATGTGGGTAGTTTTATGTACACAGCATGAAAACATTTCATATAATTATTTCTGTAAGGGATTATTTCTGTAAGGGTAATGGCCTAGGGGATGCAATGATAAAAAAAACTGCCTCACTGAATGGGAAATAAGTAACATTATGATGGAATTTTATGCCTGACTCCACTCCTTGGTGACCTACTGTGAAGCCCACAACCTCTCAACCGTTCTCTCCCGAGGCCACCTCCCTAAATGCATCCCCTTCAATTAACCAATCACTTCCACAGAAATCCAAAGTACAATCCTTTCCCTAAATCTTAGAAAAGCACCAGGAGGAGATGGACTATCTACAGAATTCTATCAATCCTTGTCCTCACTGGTATGTTTGATCCTTCAGAGGCTGTATGCTGAACTACAGCAACAGGGCTTCTTCCCACCCACCATGAGCACAGCAACAATAACCGTTCTCCCCAAACCAGGGAAAGACCCAACATGCGACGTGCCCAGCGAGTTATAGATTACTTTACCAAATAACAGTAGACAGTAAAATTGATGTCAACATCCTTGCTTCTAGGTTAGAAACCCATCTGCCAGAATTAATTTACCCTTCTCAAGCGGCATTTTTCCAAGAGTGATTTAGTTTGGCCTATATCCATACATTATTAAATTTAATGCATGTAGTTCAGGCATCTTCCACTCCAGTTGCAGCAATAGCTATAGATTTTGAAAAGGCATTTGACTCAGTGGAGTGGGAGTACTAGTATGTGGTACTAAAACAGATGGGTTTTTAAGCACCTCTTATTACAGTGATACAATCTATGTATTCAGGACCTAAAACTGAGGTCCTCACAAAATGATAGCTTATCTGCCCCATTTGTACTGGAAAGAGGAACTTGACAGAGGTGCTCCTTATTCCCCATCCTGTTTGTACTGGCCATTGCCCAGATATTACATGGATATTGGTGGGTGGAACTCAATACAAAACATTAATGTAAGCAAACAACCTCCTGGTCCTCCTCAATGATGCCCATGACTCCATGAAACCTTTAATTCATCTTCTTCAAGAATTTACAAGGTTTTTGGGCTTAAACATTAATCAAACCAAAACTGAGGTGTTACCACTAAATCAACAATGCTCAAAGGCCGTATTTACAAACCTAAATTTAGGATAGACTCCTAACTTCATAACATATCTCAGAATAAAAATCTTCCCTCATGTTAAGCTGAAAGTGGAACTCAATTTTGAGCCACTTCTTATCAAAAATGAAAACAGATTTAGATATTTGGAGACCCTTACAATTATCCATAGTTTGTAAAACTGATGAGCTCAAGATGATTATAGTCCCTAACTTGCTCTATTTAATTGCTCATATACCCTTGGCAATTTTTGAAGACTGGTTCTCCCTCTTGGATAAACTCCAGGGCAGTTACCTCTGGGAAGGAATACCACCTAGACACAGTACAAATAAACTTATATCACATTGGAAGAAAGGGGTTAGGACCTACCTTGGCTAAAGAGTTATTTCTGGTTATATAGGGTAACTCAATCTCTTAGATGGTTTCCAAATCCTGGCCTTACTCGCCCATTGCAGGCAGAGATAGAAATTCACCTCTTGGGAGGTCATCTTCCTATTATATGCCTTTATGACAGACACAAACTACTGGCACTTGCCCTTCTTACCATTGCCACCTCCAGATTTATCTGGTCCCAGGTAGGTAACTGGCTCAAAGCAAATCTGTCCAACCCAATCTGTACTCCCCTGTGGGGCACTCAAAACATAAAAGTAGTAGGTGAACCACTAACCTGAAAAACCTGGAATCCTTTAATCTTAAAAGATATCTTAGTACCCAATTTGTTTGCACTGGATTCTTTCCAATGGCTCCAGACAAAATATGGTTTACACAAATCTGAATTTTGGAGATATTTGCAACTGAGAAGTGCAACAGCCCATATTTTGTTAAGAATCTCCATACTGTGCAAATTTGTCTTACTCCCCATTCCCTTCAAAAATGGTTAGCCAATAGAAAACGTAGGGCTGAATTGATTTACTTCTTAATCAGAAATTATATTCTGAATCAGACAATGTCAGCAAAAAAAAAAAAGAAAAGGGAGACTGTTTTTTATCACCAGATATCTGACAAAGAAATCCAGGCCTGTTGGAAGGAAACACATATACCAGTCAGACATGCCTGCAGTAGGCTGGTACAGAATAAGACTGGTATCGAACACCAGCAGTATTATACTCAGTCCCATCTAATACCAGATAATATACGTTGGAGATGTACGCTGCCCGATGGGGATCTGCATGACATACTATGGTCATATCCCTGGCTTACAGCCTACTGGAAACAGATACAGGATATGTTGCAACTGGTGCTGCAGTCCCATATACCACTGACTCTGGAGCTTTTTTCATTGCATCCAAAGTAAAAGTTCCATACTTAAGTAGAAATCAGTTGGACCTGGTGATTCTAGCTAGTACAGAAGCAAAGAGACGTCTGGTACACAGATGGTGTGCAACAAACATTTCAAGCCAACCATGAATTTTTAAAATGCATGACACAATTAGCACAGTATGAAAGAATGTCACACATTTCCATGAGTACTAAACAGAAATATGATGAAACAAGAGAGGATGATCCTCTCAGGCTGTAAGGAGACCATATCCTTCCTTTTTCCATCTCCCTGTGACCTCAGGCAAGTTAAGGCATAACAATTCCAGTCGGGTTCCGGGATGGACTTGAATCTGTTGTTTTGATCCTTTTACCATGGCACACTAAATTGTAAATAGTTATGTGTTAAACAACAGCTGTTATATAACTTAAATGTCTCTGTACTTATCACATATAGTCTGAATTTCATAGAAGCTAGGTCACATGCAGATTTGAAAACTAAGTAATTTAGTCCATCAGTTGTATTGAAGATCCTCAAATATATGCTATGGACTTAATGACTTAGACCACGTACAGTATATACCATACTCATTAGCCCATGCTAATTGACATACAGTACAAGACCATGAAGATTATGTCCATATAGGAACTGCAAAGTCATACTGTATGTAACTAACAAGGTACCTATGTATGGTATGGACACCCATTTCCATGTATTCATGTTGTAATGTACTGTATGTTATTTTTGTTTTAACAAAATGAATAAAAATGTTTAACTACAAAAAAAAACACTTAGCCACACACCTCAGTCCCATTTTACGTATAGTGTACTAAGGGGCTCACTCCAAAATGTCCTCCTATCAACATTATGTGAAGCAGTGATCACTGTTCTTACTAAAGAGAGAAAGAATCCCATGTCCCCTGTCAGCTACTGATTCATTTCACTAATACATTTTAATGCTAAACTTTTAGCCAAAGTGTTAGCCACAAGAATGGAGGATATCTTAATTTACTTGGTTCACCACTCTGAAGTGAGGTTTATAAATGGTCACCCAAATTTTGGTAATCTTTATTCATTGTTCAGCATAATGCATGGAGTGATAGTTACCCACTACTCCAGCAGTGTCTATTGCTAGTGATTCCGTGGAGTGGAAGTATCTCAAGAACATGCTGAAAAGGATGGGATTCAGGCCAAATTTCACAGGATGGCACCTGATTTTCAAACGGTCAGGACTTGCACAAGGGGCTTGCAGCAAGGAGAAATGGCACAAAGGGCTCCCTGTGCCACCCCTTGTGCCACTCATGATTTTCTAAGGCACTGTGCACCACTGAGGGTACTACCTGCACCACCCAGGCCTTGTGCCATCCTCGTAATGACTGCACTTGTGCATAATGGCAGAAGGAGGCTTGCACTGGGGCAGGGCTGCAATATCCCCTACACTGGGATTTTGCATGCCCCCCCAAAGGGTGCATGGATCCTGCAGATAGGCCAGGCCAGAGCTCGTCTAAACTGCCTAGGGCCACTGCTGCAGGCCTCACTGGGTGGGGGTTGACCCTCTCCTCACCTGGAAAAGGTGCTCAGAAAGCCTGCAACACCTGCCAGACCACCGTTGAAATGGACATGGTCCATGGCAGGTTAGGGTTTGCAACACGCCAAGGTGGTACTGCTGCTTCCGCCCCCCCCACTGACCTGCACTGTGCCTTCCATCCCCCTATCAGGGCCGTTGCTCATCCACCCCCCTGACTGATCTGCACTGTGTCTTCCATCCACCTTTCAGGGCCGTTACCACCCACTACCCCCAGCTGGACCTGTCTCACCCTCACCCCCACTCATGAGACAGGGCATCCTCCAGATGACCAGGCAACCACCAGGGCAACTGTCCAGTGAGTCACCATCACTGGTCCCAAAGCCATAAGCCAGTGCTTCAGCTTGCAGTAGTCCCCTTCTGTGGGCCATTTGGTCAGTGCATAGCTCAGCTTTTGGCAAACTCAAGGACTTTGGTACTGGGGCCCTTGTTCTTTTGTAATACAGTGCAGGGTCCATGGCACACTCGAGTTTGCCACAAGTGGAGGTCTGCACACACACACACACACACACACACACACACACACACACACTGTTCCATTCTAAATCAGCATTTGAAAATCAAGCCCAAGACAACCAGCTCTGTATCCCCACTACTTTTTGTACATGCAACAGAGCCTCTAGCCATTACCATCAAGGAATACATAGAGATCCTAGGTATCAAAGTGAAAGGATCAGGCTATAGCACCAAAGTTATCTGACAACCTCCTGGTCCTGTTGTCGGATACACCTAATGGTATAAAACCTCTCTTGAGTCTTCCAGCACAAGATCACGAGTTCTCTGGACTAAAGGTATTCCCATCAAAGACAAAAGTCTTGCTGTTAACTAATCCCTGTCCCAACATCCATTTGCAGTGTGGGATCTCAAATGGGGCCCCCATGCTATTATGTACAGTACCTTGGTTTATCAATCACACCAGATCAATCCCAGAATTGCAGGGAGATTCTGGCCCCCCCTTCTGGGTAGCTTACAGACAGAGTGACGTCTCTGGTCCAGACTTACCCTATCACTCCTAAACAAAATCTCTTCAATAAAGATGATCACTGTACCCAAACTGCTACACCAACTTTCTCATCTACCCAGTTACATATCATATATCTGGTTATGAAAAGATTACACCTATCTCCATAATGCAAAGCATTGTTTGAAGTACAGTATATGCAGATCACCATGAAAATAATTTAGACATGTTTTGCTTTAAGCAAGAGTATAAGATGCCAAATTAACAAATTAAGCAAGAGTATAAGGTGCCAAATGGCCACTCCCACACTCCATGAAGACTGAAAACAGAAGACAGACATGTGCTTCATCCTACATAGGACTCATCACTGTACATCATCTGCAACAGACCAGGTGAAGGATGAAACAGCCCTGTATCAGTCTTACTGGTTTTAATCATGGTGAGCCCAAAACAGGAAAATAATCTAAAAGACAACCTCAGCACAAATGCACTGAGGCACAGGTCACCTAGAAAGGGCATTGACAATAATGCCAGGTTTCAAAGACATGTAAAATTACTCATACCCATATAATGAAAAGTATTTTGAGACACGTATGCAAATCACCATGAAATAATTTAGACTGTTTCTGCTTTAAGCAAGAGTGGATGGTGTCTAATGGCCTCTCACACACTCCACAAAGACTGAAAGCAGAAGACACAGATATGTTTCATCTTACACAGGACTCATCAGTGTGCCTTGTCTGTAACAACCCAGGAGAAGGGTAAACCAGTCATATTTGAATTTAATGGATCATGCCCTGGTGAACCTAAAACTGACGGTTGCAAGAAAGATGAGCCAAACTATAAAGAAAGAAGACTTCAGGTGACAATCAAGGTGAGCAAAGGAATGGGAAAGGGTTCAAAATTACACAAACCAGTTAGTGGACTTTACTGTGAGTTCCTCTGTGGATCTGGTGTGCATTACAGAGGCCTGACTGGGGGATGATTCTGGCTTGGTGCTGGAGGGTTTAATGAATCATACCTGAGTACTCAATGGTGCAATGCCTAAGGCATGAGTGCAGTAGGGACACCTGTTTTTTAACTTGTTTGAAGCTGGCAGCATACCCAATGGGTGAAGATTGATTTTTGTACAGCCCCTTACTTTCTGTGCACTGGACCCATGGCCTACCAGGTTGCTGATGGACTGCTGGAAGGAACTGGGCACAATTGTTGTGCAGATTGTCAGGTATTTCTGAAGGGATGGTGTTTTCCCCGTAGCAATATAGAAGGTAGTTGTGAAGCCCATCCTGAAAAAGACATCTACGAACCCTGACATCTTGAACAGCTTCACTTCTGTCTAGAATCTTCCCCTTTTAGGGAAAGTAATAAAGAAGCTAGTGGTAACACAACTGGAGTTTCATCTGGAGAAATGTTCTCGGACCCTATCTAAAAATATAATAATGTGATTATTCCTATTGTTGATCTAATTTTACTCTTTTATGTCAACAGCTGTTTGTCAACCAGAACAGGCAGAGGCCTATAAATGAGCAGTCAGTGGGCCATCAGAGACACCAAGTGATGTGTCTGGTGAAGAACAGCAAAGGCCCAAACTGAGGAAAAGATAGCCAACTCAGTTAAGAAGGGGGATAAAACCTTTTATAGGTACATCAGGGAGTGAAGGAAGACCAAGGGAGGGATAGTGAGGCTTAATAAAGGAGAGGGAGGGTGGGCAGAGTGTGACTGTGAAAAGGCAGAGATACTAAACACATATTTTTGCTCAGCATTTACAAATAAAGAGGGGGAGGTACCGAAAACAAACAGTAGAAACACGCTGGATACAGAAGTTGATACCAGCCCATTTACAGAAGAAAGGGTTCTGAAAGAACTCTTAAAACTGAAGGTGGACAAAGCAGTGGGGTGTGATGGGATTCATCCCAGAATTCTAAAAGAACTAAGGGTAGAACTAGTGACACCACTGACTACCCTCTTTAACAAATCATGGGAGGATGGGGTGGTACTCGAGGACTGGAGGAGGGCAGATGTGATTCCCCTACACAAAAGTGGGAGCAAGGCAGAAGCAGGAAACTACAGACCTGTTAGTTTAACCTCAGTGATAGGGAAAATGATGGAATCACTTCTGAAGGAAAGAATTGTCGAGTATCTAGAGGCCAGAGGGGCACAGGACCCAAGGCAGCATGGATTCATAGCCGGAAGGTCATGCCAGATGAATCTGATAGATTTCTTTGACTGGGTGACCAAAGTAGTAGATCAAGTAGGGGCTGTGGACATGGCCTACCTAGACTTTAGCAAGGCATTTGACACAGTCCCACACAAAAGATTAATATTCAAGTTAGCCATCCTGGGAGTGGGTCCCAAGATGACAGCCTGGGTAAAGAATTGGCTGGAGAATAGGACACAGAGAGTAATAGTAAATGAAGTCCACTCTGAAGAAAGTGGGGTTGCTAGTGGGGTACCACAGGGTTTAGTATTAGGACCGGTCCTCTTCAATGTCTTTAGAAGCGACATTGCAGAGGGACTGGAAGGAAAGTATGTCTCTTGCAGATGACACAATGATCTGCAACAGAGTTGATGCACAAGGTGGGGTGGAAAGGATGAGAAGGGACTTGGCAAGGTTAGAGGAATGGTCAAATGTATGGCAGCTTAGATTCAATGCTAAGAAGTGCAAGGTAATGCACCAGGGAAACAAAAGCCCAGGGGAAGAGTACACAATGGGGGGTGAGATACTAACAACAACAAAAATGGAAAGGGACCTGGGAGTAGTCATATCAGATGACCTAAAGGTGGGCAAGCAATGTGAGAGGGCAGCAAGGAGAGCTGGGGGATACTGGGATGCATAGGGAGAGGCATCACCAGTAGAAAACAGGAAGTTATTATCCCTCTGTACAGACAGCTGGTGAGACCCCATCTGGAGTACTGTGTGCAGTTCTGGAGACCCAATCTCCGCAAAGACTTAGACAGGATGGAAGCTGTCCAGAGGAGGGCAACTAAAATGGTGCAGGGTCTGCACCGGAAGACATATGAAGAGAGATTTAAGGAGCTTAATATGTATAGCCTCAAGGAAAGGAGGGAGAGGGGGGACATGACAGAAACTTTCAAGTACCTCAAGGGAAGCAACAAAGTCCAAGAGGGCAGCATCTTTCAAAAAAAGAGGTGTGCAAGAACAAGGGAGCACAATTTGGAGATGGGGGGGGCTGCTCAGAGGTAATTTAAGGAAGTATTTTTTCACAGAAAGGGTTGTGGATGCATGGAATGGCCTTCCGGAGGAGGTTGTGGAATCAAAAACAGTGGCAGAATTCAAGCATGCATGGGACAGTCATAAGGCAATTCTAGGGGGTGGGGGTAAGAAGAAGTAGGCTGCTGGTTAACTAGGATCTGCAGCTTATCCATTAGGTAGGGAAATGGGCAGACTGGGTGGGCCAAGTGGTCCTTATCTGCCATCAAATTCTCTGTTTCTATGTTTCTATGTTAGGTGCTGCAGTACAGGAGGTACCTACTTGGACCTGGTACATAATTATTATGATAGCCAGTCCAGTGGCCTGGAGGACAAAGGTGCTGTTGTCTTACCTACTGTCATGCTGGTGTTCCTGGTTCAGGAATGGACTCGGGTTACTGGGAGTCAGCCAGGGAAGGAGATGATCAATAACCCGAGGGACTGCTCTCCTCTTCTTGGGTGGGATGGCATGACAGCCCAGCCTATGACTGCCACCAGATGGAGGCCTGGTAGCAATGTAGCATGGGAGGCAAGAATGGGAGGGCTCTGAGGCAACAATGAGCATGTGTGCTTCCATGCACATGTGTGACGCCTATGTTAAGGGGTGGGAGAAAAGGGAAAAAGGACATCAGGTGCTGTGTGAAGCCTTGCCTGCTCATCCTGAGCCTGGGCCGCCACTTGGGAGTTCGCCTGTGGTCTGCACTGAATTCAAGTATACTAGGGAGACCCTCCTACCTCTGGCCCTGCCATGACGAGAAGAATTGTAAGAGTAACTATGTCTGCAGGTAAGCCCTGTGGGAGGTGGTGCCCCACTCAAGGGATGCAAGGACAGTTGGACATAGAGGATAAAAACCTTAATGGCAAAAAAAAAAAGTTTAATTATTATGATCTTTTATACATTGATGTCTGCTGATCACCAATTTAATTTCAGCTGTCAGTGAATGAATGAATGAAAGTTTATGGTAATTTTGCTGGACCTGCTGCTATACTTAAATAAGTGAATGAAGTTAAATATATATATTGTTTAAATATGTCCCTCATGTGATCCAAGTGGCGGAGTCTTTTTTTTTTTTTGTAGATTCTCTTTCCCACTGGACATTGTCAGCTGGAGCCCAATCGGTCAACCTCAAGCTTGTTCTAGCCCTGTCAGATACCCTCCCAGCCTGTGGTCCCACTCCTACGATCCACCCGTGACTAATCTGCATTTAACCCCCTGTCCATCACCCCCTGGGGCTGGGCCTCCTTCTGATCCATGACGCTCCTGTACTATTAATCCAATGACCTGACAGGCAGAGGTGAAGGAAGGAGGTTGGTGGATCCCAGAAGGGCAGGATCCAGAGGTGGGCATGGGACCTCAGCACCGAAGTCTCCCTTCTAGCCAATGAGGTGTTTCTGTTTCCGTTCCTTTCCCCTGGAGGTGCAGATGTGCAGTGATGTCAGCATAGGGCAGGTGCACACCCACAGTTGACCTGCAGACATCTTCTGTCACCTTCTCCCCTGCTAGAGTGGCTCCAGCTGTTGAATACATACCCTCTGCTGGGTTTCACTGATAGTTGGGCAAACCAGAACTCCACCCCCACCCCTTGAGGAGGAGAGCTGTCCAGCAGGCACTTATCCTACTTTCCCCTGCCAACCCCTGGTGCCCCAATCTTGCTCCTGGCTCCAGGTCTCTTACATGGTAAGAGGTAAGGCGCTAGTTGCCTCAGCCCTCTAGAAAGGCTGGTAAAGTGGACAGACACTTGTGGAATGTGGAAAATCCCCCTCTATGACAGGCCTAAAAATCAGTTTGCGAACTGTTCGGCAAAGTACTTATTCATGAATTCAAATAGTTTCTTTCTTGCAATTCATCTGTCTGCATGACATAATCTGTGTTCTGTTCTAGGGCTTATGTGAACCACCAACTGAAGATCCCTAAGGGATTTTTGATTTTTGTAGATTACGAAACACAAGTAGAAAAATAACAGTAGTGTTTCAGCACTGACCCAATATATTGAAAAGTTAGAGCCTATATCATTACCAGAAAAAGTTTTTGGTAATGTAGTAGAAAGTCACTGACTCTGGGCAATTTATAACACAGATTTTCTTTGCTGACCATGACCAGCCACCAACATTTTAAGTGGAGGGTGGAACTGACCCTTGTTTCAGTACTGTCTTTGCAAGACCTGCTGTCCTATACATCTATGTTTGTTTTTATCATCATTATCGTAAACCCAATAGCATGAGAATAATGTTATGTTGCATCTCAAGACCTGGTGAGGGGGCACCACATGAGAGACACTGACCTGACTGAAGGTAAAAATATGACACTTTCTCCCACTGACCCATTCAATTGACTTTATAACATCCTTTTTATCCCTTGCTTACAATGGCAGAAGGTACCTCCTGACCCCAAAAGTAACTTAGTACATAGGGTATCCAGGCATCTGGTAGAGATCCAGAAAGCTTTCAAGACTTGGACTGAGGAAGAAGATAAGCAGGCATCCCAAGGAGGGCTATCTAGAGTGCCTGCCAGCAAGCCAGAGAGTCGTAGCCTGGAGAAATGCCCCAGAACATTGGAGAAGGACATACAAGCCCTTATGGCTGGGCAGAGGCAAATATTTGGCAGGCTGAATGTACTGCTTGGCCAAGCAGCACACCCACTCACCACCCCTGTACCGTCACCACTCCCACCACATGCTGACTAATAAAGAAAAGTCACACAGTGGATTCTGTTGTACATATTGTTATTGTAAATAGTTTGTTCTATTTCATTTCAGTTCATGTTGTTGTTATTTGTTTTTTACACTAACAATTCTTTTCTGAGAAAACAAACAGTGTCTTCCTGTACTTAATCTGTGATTATCATAGTGCTGCTATGGGAGAATCATGAGTGATGATGGGTTTTTGGGATGCAAAATACTGGGACTGGCAGTAAGTGAGATGCCTGGTGATTACCTTCACAATTTACAATTGGTAAACTTAAAAAGCTAGTGTACTGCTTAAAATGAATTGGCCCTATGCACTAATGGGCACAAGTTATGCGCACATCACACATAACCCATCCGCGCAGCACCGCATCTGTGGACAGGTGCGCATTTGGGGTATGCACAACAGATGCACACCTGTCCACAGCCCTGCCCCTCCAGTGTACAGGACTCCACAGAGCGGTGAGGGGCAGAGTCACATGTCTGGCTGGGCATCCAATCAGATGCCTGTCCTGGACAGGGAGTGGATCCCTTGAGTGGAGAGGCGCAGGTCTAGGTTCGTGAATTACACTCCCAGGCACCCAGACCTGCACAGCATAGCTCCTATGGGCACTGTGCCTTCATCAATATCCCTGGTTCACAGGGACTATCCGGGCATCATTCCACAGCCCAGGATACCCCAGTCCCTGTGGTACAAGAATCCCCCCAACAACACACACACACCGCAAGCCAGTACCCCACTGCCCAAGCAGGTGACCCCCGAACACTATACTCCGACCCATCACATCTGTCCTGGTGCCCCCCTTCAGCATCCTACCTGTACCCAAAGATGGGGTACAGGGTGCATGATGGCCAGCAGCACAGCCCTCCACACACCTCCACAGCTACCGACTGTCTGACCACCACAGGTGCATGTCTGCTGTGCTCCTGTGTAGGTCAGATGGCCAGCAGCCATGGGGGTGTGTGGAAGGCCATGCAGCTGGCCATTGGGCACCCTGTACCTCACCTATAAATACGGGTAGAGTGGTGTCAGTTTTGGTGGGGGGTGTGTGTGTGGCTGTGCCCCACTGTTGACTCTGCAGGCACTACCGAGTGCTAGGATGCAGGGGTGTGGGTGTGAAATCATGGGGGGGCAGGGGTGGGGATCACGCTGTAGAGAGCAGGGGTGTCTGCCAGGGTGTGTGTGGCTGGGTCGGCCATGGCTGTTGAGGGGGCAGCCATCCTGCCCGTGGGCCCCTTCTCCAGTCTGGTGTGCATGGGGTCTCGGCGTGTAGTGGCACTTATGGCAG